>OV702287.1:37631627-40131627 GCA_916181665.1 Avena sativa | reverse complement strand
ATTAATTACTATGCAAAAACTATTGTAGATGTGCCCCACCTTCAACCCTTGCCCCTTCCTTGAGAAATAAAATCTCAAAACTGACAGGACAAACTTCACCACCTAGTCCTGCAATTTGAGGATTATCTTTGTTTCTAGAAGATATCCTACATACTTGAAGATGCGATGGGTGACCACCCCGCTGCCAGCTCCTCTCAAGATGATAAAAATGATTATCTGCAAAATTCGGATGATAACGCATGTGTCCAGAGTGACATGCTCTATTCCATGGAGGCGGACCTGCAGAAGCCCTTTGAGAACACAAGTTTCTTTGAGATCATCACTGATCTTAAGGCAATCTTTGCGCCTTAGGCCCGGTCTAAGAGGTATGAGGTTTCGAATCTCTTCTTCTCAGCTAAGATGGAAGATCACGGAAGCTTGAGTGAGAACATTTTAAAAATGTCTGGCTCTATTCAATGACTAAACGACCTTGATTGGAAAATCAACGACGAGTTGTCGATTGATAGGGTGTTGCAGTCGCTCCCCCTAGCTACAAGAGCTTTGTGCTGAACTACAACATGTAGGGAATGACCAAAACCCTATCTAAGTTGTTCGCCATGCTCAAGCATGATGAGGTGGAAATCAAGAAGGAGCATAATGTCTTGATGGTCAACAAAATTGTTGACTTCAAGAAAATCCGCCAAGAAGGGCAAGGGCGAGAGGGGCAAACCCAAGAAGGATGGCAAGACTGTTGCCGCTTCCTCTAGGGCACCCAACGCCAATCCTGGTATCATGTGCTTCTACTACAAGGGTGAGGGTCACTACAAAGGCAAATTCTCCAAGTACCTGGATGATAAGAAGGCTGGCAAGATCGTTGCCAAAGAGAAAGGTATATGTGATATACACGTTATTGATGTTTTCCTCACTAGTGCTAGGAGCAACACCTGGGTATTCGATACTGGTTATGTTGCTCATATTTGTAATTCTCAACAGGAGTTGCGGAATAAGCGGCGCCTGGTGATGGACGAGGTGATGATACGTGTCGGCAACGGCCACAAAGATGAAGTCCTGGCTGTCGGCACTCTCCCTCTGTGTCTCCCTTTAGGATTAGTTTTGATTTTGAATAAGTGTTACTATGTACTGACCTTGAGCATGAATATTGTCAGTTGATCTTGCTTGTTCCTAGATCATTATTCGTTTAAATCAGAAACAAGTGGTTATTCTATTTATATGAATAATGTGTTTTATGGTCATGCGCGACAAAGTAAAGGTATATTATTTTTGTATCTTTATTATGATGACACACACATCCATAGCATATATGCCAAGCAATGTAAGCATGGTAGTGATAATTCCATGCATATGTTTTTTTTTTTGAGGTGAAACAGTAGGGAATAATCCCCACTGTAATTTTTATTATAATATGAGTATGTTACAATGAGAAATGATCTAAGGTAGATCATTGCAGTTACATCTAACTCGTTCTATGCTGAGAAAAATTCTGAGACAATTCTATTCTATCCCTGATCTAAATGCTGATTGAGCCAGGCTTTGAATTTCTCCTAGTATTTTCCTTTGATTCTGAATTGTATCCATCTCATTTCTTGGTAGAAAATTTCTTTCCATCTATCAAATGTGGGTCTTTTGTCATTAAAAATCTTCTCATTTCTACATATCCAGATACCCCAGGAAGTCATGATAATGATCTCCATTGCAAATGGTAGATGTAACTTTTCTTTGATGTTTGAAATAGCTTCCAATCCTGTTAGATTTGCAGTTCTGTTTCTGGAAATATGGTCCCAGCATTTTTTTGCAAATGGACAATCCTAGAGTAGATGATTTGCTGATTCTTCTGAGAAACAGTTGGATGTAACACAATTGTAATCAGGAAGGTTGAAATTCTTTCTCTTCAGGAGATTTCTTGTATTCAATCTGTCTAGTAGCAGAAGCCAGAAAAAGAACTTGTGTTTATTTTGACAGGAGGTTGCCCAAACCCAAGAAAAGTGTGGTGGTGATGGTGAGTATCCAATCATGGCTGAGTAGGCCTTTTTAACTTCAAATTTATCTGATCCCCAAATATAATTCCAATTATCATGGGCGTCCTCCTGAGTGGCATGCCTGAAATCCTGGCATCTATCTTCCATGATTAAAAACTCAGAGAAAGCTTGTTGAGAGAGAGGTAGGTGGAAGTTATCTTCTAGGAATTCAGCATGAAGGAAGTCATGTACACTGATGTTTGTGGACTTAGCATAGGACAGAAGGTGAGGGAATTTATTCATCAAGCACTATCTTGCCAGAGGTCAGACCAGAAATAAGCAGACCTGCCTGAATTCAGATTGCATTTAGCCATGCCTTTAAAGTTATCAATTAATTTGATAAGTGACTTCCACCAGAAAGATCCCTCCATGCTTCTTCTAGGTAGTTTTCCATTTTTGTAGTAGGTTTCCCATATGAGATGAACCCAAGGGATGTCCTGGTGGTTGTAGAATTTGTCCAAGTTTTTAAGGAGGGCATTATTTTGAATCTGTAGGTTTAGAACCCCTAACCCCCCCTGATTTTTAGGACGGCATATTTTGTCCCATGACACAAGAGCTTGTCCTTTTGCTTGCACATCTTCAGTCCTCTTTCTCCACAGGCAGTATCTCATATATTTAATAATTTGATCCTTGATGGCAATTGGTACCTCCAAACAGCTCATAAAAAAAGAGTAAGTGAGGAGAGAACATATTTGACCAGCTGCAGTTTTCCTCCATAATTCAAGAAATCAGCAATTCCACATAATCTTCTTTCCACTCTCCGAACAATGGGAAGAAAGTGCTCCATAGATGGTTTTGTAATGCTTAATGGTAGCCCAAGGTAAGTGAAAGGGAGGCATCCAGTTTGACAGTTGATTGTCATAGCAAAATGCATAAGGCTATCATTACATGTGTTTATTGGCATCATGCTAGATTTCAAGTAGTTGACTTTGAGTCTAGTGGAATTTGCAAATGTTTGAAGAAGTGCTTTCAAGCATAATAATTGAGAAGCATCAGCCTTAAGTACCACCAATGTATCATCAGCATATTGAATAACAGGGAAGTCACTGTTGGGTGGTCCCACTATAGGTGGAGTTAGAAGGTTCATATGCATGGCCTTGTTTAGGACAGATTGCAGGAGGTCAGCAGTAAGGACAAATAGTAATGGTGAAAGTGGGTCTCCTTGTCTTACACCTCTCCCGCAGTAGAACTTTTTACCAGGCACACCATTAAGAAGAATTTCAGAAGTTCCAGATTCAAAGATCATTTCAATCCACCTAATCCATTTTCTCCCAAATCCTCTAGTTTTAAAGATATTTATGATGGCAGAGTGCTCTACTGTATCAAATGCCTTCTCAAAATCAAGCTTGAGAATTAAAATTTCCTCCTTTGACTTGTGGCATTGGAATAAGTATTCAAAAGCCCAACCAATGCAATCTTGAATAGATCTGTTGTTGAGAAATCCATATTGGTTCTTATGTACCAATTTCAGGAATAACAGATTGCAGTCTATTTGCAAGAAGTTTGGTAATTATTTTGAATATACAGTTCAATAAGGAGATTGGTCTGAAATCAGCCGAGGTAGATGGGCAAGTGACTTTAGGTATGAGTGTAATGTAAGAAGAGTTGATGCTCTCAAGGGAAACTTTCTCATTGAAGAAATCATGAATCAGTAATTTGATATCATAGCCAATGATAGACCAACAGCTTTTGATAAATTCATTATTCAAACCATTAGGTCCAGGTGACTTGTCATTTGGTAGTTCAGAAATAACCTCCTCGATTTCCTTGTCAAGAAAAGGTTTTTCAAGTGAATTCTTCATCTCATCAATCATTCCATTTCCATAGAAATCTGCAAGGTTATAGTGCATCTCAGTTTTGACTGATGTACCCATTCTTGCCCTGAAGTCATTCCAAAGGATATCAGCCTTGTCATAGTGATTTGTAAATTCCTATCCATATTCATTCTTGATCATTGATATATAATTGTGTCTATAACTGATGGTTGCTTTGGAATGAAAAAACTTAGTGTTTTCATCCCCAAGTTTTACCCATTTAATTTTCCCTCTGTTTCCAATAGGTGTTTTGGTTCTGAAGAAGAGAGATAATATGGGATTTCAGGATATCTCTGAGGTGCCACTCATTGATGGTTAATGTTCTAGATTCTTCAAGTAGATCTAGAAGATCAATGGTGTCATTCACCTTAGCAATTTGGTCCTTTAAGCATGGTAACTATTTGGCCCAAATCTTGATTCCTCTCCTCACATTTTTCAACTTGGCACATATTCTTTTTGCCAAGTCCTGATAATTCATAGGTAAATTCCAAGCATTTTGCACAATCATCTTAAAATCAGAATGATGAAGCCAGTAATTTTCAAATCTAAAGATTTGTGCCTTGGGGATGTTAGTTCCAATGGAAATGACACAGGGAAGATGATCAGAAGTAGGTTTGGATAGTGGAGTAACCATAGTGTAAGGGTATTTGGTTGTCCAAGAACTAGAAGTAAAAAACCAATCCAATCTTTCCAGAAGTGGATCTTTTTGCATGTTACTCCAAGTGAATTTTCTACCCTTTAGTGGCAGCTCAATAAGTCCCAGGTTGCTGATAGCATCATTGAAGAGCATAGTTTCATTAACATCCCCCCACTTTTATTTCTATCAGTGAGACTTCTAATAAGGTTAAAATCTCCTAAACACAAGCCAATCCATACTATCAGGCATAGTGATGTTTGAAAACCAGTCTAAGAAATCCATCTTTCTATCAGTTTGACATGGACCATAGATATTAGTAAGAGTCCAGGAATCATTTGATAATTGAGAGGTGAAAGTGATAGAAGTTGAGAAATCATTTTGGAAAGCTCTAGTACCATTAAATAATGAGCTGCACCAGATGGTGATAATCCCTCCAGAAGCACCAATTGATGGTAAGAAGTCAAAGTTGTCAAACTTGTTTGGACATATTTTTTTAAATAATTGATATCAAAGTTTTCTCTCTTGGTTTATTGGAGACAAATAATGTCACACTCAGATTCCATGATCTTGCTTTTTAGTGCTAACCATTTTTTCTCAGAGTTAATTCCCCTGAGGTTCCAGTTCAGAATCTTCCAATTTCTGTTGTTACTCATCTATAAACCAATTGGGTGAGCATTGGGGTGACACAAAATTTGTAGTCACACAAATAAGACTGAACGTATCATAGGATACCGAATTCATAAACATGCATAATAGCAAATAAGTCTGCAACAACTTAGAACAGACATCAAAGATAACTGATGCAGTCACAAAAGGATAGAATTTTGATAGACATTAACCACATTATTTAGGTGCTTTCTTCTTAGACTGCAGTCCACAAGACTCAGCAGCACCTCCCTTCTTCTTGCTTGGAAGGTATGGTTCTAAACCAGTCTTCTTTGGTCCAGGCTTTCCAAGTGGCTTGATGATCAAATCATTGATCCTGCCCTTCTTCAGCAGCCTTTTCTCAAGTTCCCCCTCCTTAACTTTGCAAAACGAATCAGCAAGATTCTTAACAACTTTATTACTGAGACAAGGTGGTGCAGCATTGCATGAGAGACAATTATGATCAGAACAATTCACATGGCTTTTAAATCCCCCATTAAGTTCCACAATTCTGGGGCTCCTTCTCACCTCAGAGTCTACCAATGGTTCTTTACCCCTCCTCCTCTTTGAAGGGGCATTTGGCACCATCATGCTTGATGGGGATTTATTCAGGTAGTGAGGAGGAATCTGTCCAACACATTCATCATGTATAATGAAGGTGAAAGTAGTTTCTTCAACAATTGGCTCCTTAATAATATCCCAAAGGGGAGATGTAAGAAAATGTCTAGCCCAACTGAATTTCTCAAGAGTGATGAGCATTAGAGTGATAAAAGTAAACCAACTTACAGGGATGTCACATTGCAGTTTGCCTTTGTCAGGTGAGGGAATCATGTGTGGAGCAAAGAATATGTCCCATAGTTCAAGACCTTGCTTAGAGAAGGAATTCCTAGCAGAAAGCATCTCAGAGGCATTGACAAAAGGAATAATGGCCATTCCAACATGAAGGTGTGCCTAATTTGGAGAGAGAAGGTTAGTGTCCTCCATCACCCAGTCATCTTGCATGTTACCCTCATCAGCATGGATGGTGTCCTCTTCCTCATCTTGGCGATTTTGCAGAATGTTAAGCAGTCCTTCTCCCATGCCCACATCCTGATTAGCATTAGCAATAATTTGCTGCACTTCAATATCCTCAGCTCCATGGACAGAAGCTTTGTCACTGCCAGATGAAATATTTGCAACAGGAATTGATCCAGTAACTGCACTGTCAGCCTCCTGAGGTGGCAAATTCTGGTTGTCAATGGGCATGTCAACTGACAGCATTCCAGTTTCCCCAGCCAGCATTATTATTCTGAGGGGCAGGTTAAACCCATTGGTCCCATCCACCAATGTCACCTTCAGGTTGTGGGGGAGGTAGTGGAGAAGGGGGTCAAAAAATGGGTCCCACCACAGGTAAAGGATGAGGGTCAGCACCATCATCAGGTAGTGGGTCCTCATCAGGTGCCCCCCCCAGGAGATTGCTGTTTAAAATTTCAACAGAAAAGGTCCATGATTCAGTGTCCACCAGGTCCCCAATGGTGAATCTAACACTTTTAGGAACATCTAAGAGGTCAGTGACTCTGAGCTTTGCAATGATCCTGCCCTTGTGCTCAGGGTCCCTCTCCCAGAGCATGACTTTACCAATATCAGAGAAAACAGCATTCAGGTCTTCAGTATGCCAGTGATCAAGTGGAGGACCCAGGAGCATAACCCAATATTCATTGTTAAACTGAGTCCTACGCCAGTTAATTCCTTCATTATGCCTATCAAAAGAAATAGCAACATCTTGGAAGGGAATATGACCCACAGCAATTAACCGGTCATGGTCACTGACATTGGCAAATTGAACATATGCAGAACCAAATGGACAATCTTGAATATCACGCAATTCAACATGAGCATCATTGATAAAGAAATCTTGCAACACATCCCTGATATTACCAAAAGGGACTGGACCAGGGGGAAGGGGGTGGATGTGCGCAATGGCATACTGTTCATGTGCCCTTGGTCGGCGAGGAACCACCACCCTTTTGACCCGATTCCTGCCAGCCACCTGCATATTCTCAAAGCCATGGGGAAGAAATGGTTGAGGGTCAAGTGGAATGTTGGCCATTGCATCGGCGGTTGTCACCGACGACGAGCAGAGCAAGGCAGTTGGGGTTTCTCCAGGCGAGGGAGTTGAGGAGACAGGGGGTTCGGCCGAATTAATTTTTTGGGCAAGAACAAAATCCTTAAGACAAGCGTACACCCTGGGCCGCGAAACTTGCAGCGTGACATGGGCCTTGAACCAATGCAGGTAGGATTTGTCGGGCCAGGGACAAGAAGGGAAAGTAGGGAATTTCAAAAATGGTAAAAGACCAGGCAAATTAATTGTAGAAGATTTGTTGACTGCAGGTGATATCGCCTCCTTAATACCTTTACCATTAATCACAATTTCCGCAAATGATGCACCCGGTACTACTCGATCAATGTCACCTTTAATTTGACCGTTATTGCATGGGACTGGTGACGTCGATGAACCAATACGATCAAAAACAGAGGATTTATTTTTTCTTTTGTATGAAACAAATGTCCAATCCTTGTCCAATTCTTTGTAATATTCTTTCTCTTCGAGTTTCCAATTTGGGCCTCCATCACCCCAAAGTTTGATCTTCAATATAAATGATTCATCAGAGAAAGAACCAGAATTATATATTTCAAAACCCACAGCTCTTGATGCAACAGAGAACCTAAAGGTTCTATCTTGGAGGATCTTGACTTGAAATTTAGATGCATGACCCCCAAAACATGCTTGGAGAACAATGCCAATAGTATGAATATCAATCTTAAAATTTGCACGACCAAATGAGCCAACAAGGAAGAAAGGTCTTCTGCGAAATCCACCTGAGAAATTAATGTGGTGACCAAATTTCTTGAACATATTAGCCTCAAAATTCAACCCTTTAGAGAAATCCACTGAAATGCAATTGTTGTGTTTGGTTGATGAAGTAAGGGGCACATCGAAAATTTGAGCACCCACCACCACCCTTTTGATGACAAGATCCAAGATAACACCAGAGGAAACTTTCTCATTTTGAAGAAGGAATCTAGCATCAATAACCACCTTGTCATGATTTAGTAACACAACCTGCTTAGCAAGAGTATACAAGACCAAAAAACCAGGAGCTTTGTCCAAAACATCAGAAGGCAAGGATGAGCTAGTAACGTGCCATATAAGTTTCAAATCTTCACTCTTGCACTCATGAACATGAGAAGTCCCAAGAAAATCAGAAGTTGGTGGCAAAATATCATTGATCCTTGCAAGATGAGAGGGGAACCTCACCACAGAACCAATCATGAGAACCTCCCCATTTTCCAAACTTCTACCCTCCAGTGGTGAACCGTTGGCATTGAGAATGACCAACCAGCGATTATCCGAGAGAACAAGAGATCCAATAAGGAACTTACCATCGGTGGAGCTCCCTGAATAGGTGATTTTCCAACCACTAGCAAATGAATCCATTGAAAGAGAGCCCATGAGTATGTGTGCGACGGCGCCGGAGTGGCGCCGGCGAGTGCCGGTGGGATGGACCTCAGAGAGGCATGCCTCGGAAATCGTGTCGGTCGGCAAACCCTTCAGTTATCGTGACCCTTTGACTAGTCAATCCTTCCATGCATATGTGGCATTGCTGTCTAGGTCCTATAGGTGTAAAGCACATGAAGAAGCTCCATTCTGCTAGACTTCTGGAATCGTTAGATTTTGAATCTCTTGATTGATGTGAACCGTGCCTCATATGCAAAATAACCAAGACGCCATTCAATGGTACGATGGAATGGGCTGGAGACCTATTGGGAGTCATACATTCTGATGTATGTGGTTTAATGAGCGTCTCCACGTGCAATGTTTACCATTACTTTGTCACCTTCACTGATGATTTGAGTATATATGGGTATATCTACTTGATGAGACACGAGTCCAAAACCTTTGAAAAGTTCAAGGAATTTCAGAGTGAAGTTGAGAATCAACTCGAAAAGAAAACCAAGCACCTTTGTACTGATCGAGGGGACGAGTATTTGAGTTACGAGTTTGGCACACATCTGAAGGCTTGTGGAATAGTAGCACAACTTACGCTGGCTGGAACACCACACCGTAATGATGTGTCCGAGCGATGTAATCACACCTTATTAGATAGCGTGTGGTCTATGATGTCCCTCACTGACTTATTTGTATCATTCTGGGAATATGCAGTTGAGGTTGCTGCATTCATTTTAAATAGAACGCCATCCAAAGCCATGAAGACAACACCAGAGATATAGCATGGCACGAAGACAAAGTTGTCTTTTCCCGAAGGTTTAGAGATGTGAGGCTTACGTTTAGAAACTACAGCCTAACAAAACTCGAACTAAAAGTGGAGAAATGCATCTTTGTAGGATATCCAAAGGAAACTATTGGATATACCTTCTACAACCAAGCTGAGGGAAAAACGTTTGTCACAAAGAACGGTACCTTCCTCCAGAAAGAGTTCCTCGTGAAAGGTGTAAGTGGAAGAAAGATAGAACTCGATGAAATTATTTACCCTGATCTTCAAATACCGAGTGTCGCAACGGAAGCTATTTCGGAACCACCCTCATTAATTGAAGTGGGAGAAAATGATGATGATCATGAACCTCGTGAAGAGATAGATATTAAGCCCCGCATGTCAACAAGAAAGCATTCCACTCCTGATTAGTATAGCTATCTTGTGAACATGGTCACATTGGTTGAACATGATGAACCTTCACCCTACACAGAAGCAATGGAAGGACCTAAACCCGATAAATGGCAAGAATCCATGGAATTCAAAATGAAGTCCATGTATGACAACCAAGTATGGACATTGGTAGATATTCCTGAAGGCCGGAAGGCTGTAGAGAATAAATGGATCTTCAAGAAAAAGACGGACATTGACAGAAACATCAATGTCTATAAAGCTCGACTTCTCACAAAAGGTTTCTGACAAATTAAAGAAATTGAATACTAAGACACATTCTCTCTCGTGGAAAAGCTGACATCTATTCGAATTCTACTAACATATGGATGTGAAAATCGCCTTCGTGGATGGCAATATTGAGAAAGAGTTATATATGATGAAACCATAGGGTTTTGTTAATCCAGTGGACGCTGGTAAAGTGTGCAAGATTCATAGGTCCATTGATGGACTAAAGCAAGCATATCGGAGCTAGAATCTTCGATTTTATGAAGTTCATAGGTTTTGGATTTGTTCAAATGGAAGAAGAGGCATGCATCTATACGAAACTGAATGAGAGTTCGGTGACATTCCTGGTACTATATGTGGACGACATATTGTTAATAGGGAATGATGTGGATCTTCTGAATAGCGTGAAAGATTATTTAAATAGTAAATTCTCTATGAAGGACATGGGTGAGGATGCCTACATACTAGGCATTAAGATGTATAGAGATAGATCAAAGCGTCTACTGGCACTTGGTCAAAGCACTTACCTAGAGAAGATTCTGAAGCGTTTCAGAATGGACCATGCAAAGAAAGGTTTGCCAATTGTAAAAGATAACAAGTTGAGTATAACTCAATGCCTAGAAACGGATCATGATAAGTAAGCAATGAGAGGAATTCCCTATGCCTCAGCCATTGTCTCTATCATGTATGCCATGCTGAGCACTAGACCAGATGTGGACCTGGCTCTTAGCTTGACGAGCCATTTCCAAAGAAACCCGGGGTTGGTTAATTGGAATGTAGTTAAGAATATCCTCAACTATCTAAAAAGAACTAAGGATATGCTTTTATTCTATGGAGGATGTGAAGAAGAACTTGCTGTAAAAGTTTACGTGGAAGAAAGCATCTACACTGATCCACATAACTCAAAGTATCAAACAGGGTACGTGTTCATGGTAAATGGTGGCGCGGTGAGCTGGAGGAGTGAGAAGCAAAGCTCTACATCTCAATCTACAATGGAGTCCAAGTAGATGGCTGTCAGTGAAGCGGCAAATGAAGTTGTTTGGATGGGGAAGTTCATTACTCAACTCAGAGTGTTCCCAAGCGTGCAAGACCCTGTCTACATCTAGTGCGACAACACGGGGGACATTGCGAATGCAAAATGCCATATGTTCCACTCCACAGCCAAGCACATACTCCGACGTTACCATGTAATGAGAGATTACATAGATAAGGGTAACATTAGTGTTTGCAAAGTACATACAGATGCAAATTTAGCTTATCCATTCACAAAGCCTCTACCACAAGTAAGTCTTGATCAACATTAAGATGCTATTGGTGTTAGATTATTTCCTAATGTAAACTAGTGTAATTGTACTCAAGTGCAAGTGAAAGACTGACGGAGATATGCCCTAGAGGCCAATAATAAAGTTATCTTTATTTATATATCTCTAATGTTCATAATAGTTTTGTATCATGTTATAACTGTATTAAGTGGAAACATTAATACATGTGTGGTGTATAAACAAACCAGGTACCTTGTATCCTCTAGTACTAGTTCGTTGGGAAGCTGATGATCGAGGTTTCACAATCATGGAATTATTAACGTCAACTGGCAATGAGGTCACTTCATAGTGATGGACACACCTGACCATAGAATTGCATTGTGATCCAGTCACAAGGTTTGATGTTTCTATATCTAGCAAAGCGTAGTAATTTATTCTGTCGACCATGAGATCATATTTAATTACTACCTCCCGCGGCTGCTTTGATCGCATCAACTCTCATGACCGTAATTGGGTGACCATAAAGGTGTGTATAAGTTATTCCAGAGGAATAGTTGAGAAGTATGTATCAAGGTCAGGATTTTCCTATCCGAGTGATGGATAGGTACTTTGGACCCACTTGGTGAGATTACATCAATGAGCTTAAAAGCATGTGACCAAGTTGAAGGGAATATGCTCGAGAGGCAATAATAAAGTGGTTATTATCTTATTCCATGTTTATGATAAATGTTTATTTTTCATGCTATAATTTTATTGATCGGAAACGTCAATACATGTGTGTTTAATAAACAAAAAGGGTTCCTAGTTATGCCTCTCTTATAGACTAGCTTGTTAATTAACAAGATGATCAAGGTTTCCTGATCATGGACATTGGATGTTGTTAATAATAAGGTCACAACATTTGTGAAATGGTGTGATGAACATTCATCCGAAGTATAGCATTATGATCAAGTCATTATGTTTATATTTCTATAACATCATACGAAGTAATCTTTATCCTTAGACCATGAGATCATGTTAATTGCTAACACCGGAAGAGTATCTTGATAACATCAAACGTCACACCGTAATAGGGTGACTATAAAGATGGGTTCAGTGCTACAAAGGTGTTATGTTGAGTCTCATGGATCAAGAGTGGAATTTGTCAATCCCGATGACGGATAGATATACTCTGGGCCCTCTTAGAGATATCACATCGGGATAGCTTGCAAGCAAGTGATGTGATCACTAGAATGCTATATCACGGGAACGAGAAAAGAGTGCATGTCGGTAAAGAGATCAAACTAGGTATTTGGATACCGATGATCGAATCTCGGACATGTATTATATCATGAGACAAAGGGATTAAATTACAAGCGTTAAAGGTTCTCACGATCACAGAAGTCATCGTTGAATATGCAGGAGTCAGTATGGATCTCCAGGTCCCGCTTCTGACTACTGATCTGAGAGGAGTCTCAATCATGTCTGCATTATTCGCGAACCATAGGGTGACACACTTAAGAGTTACGGGACACCATTTTGGAGCACATATGTTTCATACGAAAGAATTGCAAAGCGCAGGAATTGTTTCGATAGAAACCGGAAATTGTTTCGGGTGAAATTGTAGAAAGTGGTTCTGCATGTGATATTGAAATATTGCAAGGGGTTATATGTTTGTTAATTAAAGTAATTAACAAAATTCTGAATAAATTTAATAAAATAGTTTTATTAAATGAGAGAGCATTAAACTTGGAGAATTTTAATGCATTTAAAGTGGGGACTTTAAAAGGGAATGTGAAGAGGCATTTTAATGTGGAGGGGTTACCACCACATGAATGGGGAGGTGAGGAGTCACCCCCCATGCGCCGGCCATGGAGAGAGGGGAACCCCCCTCCTCCTATAAAAGGCCACCCTCTCCCTCCTTCTTCCTCACACCTCCTTGTGAACGATCTCTCTCCCCCTCTAGAATTATTCCCCCATGGTCTCGGATTAGCGAGATACATGTTCCTGGTGGCATTTCGTCTGGAAGGAGTTGCTGCTTCCGCTGGATCGCTGGAGCGAGGAGGTGGAGGTTGTCCGGTGACTTGAACGTGTATGCGAATATGGATGCGCTGCTGAGTTGTGGTGCTCGGACTTCCTCACGATCTTGAGATCATCAAGTGTACAACTACATCAACCACGAGTTCCTACTCGTTAACAAAACTCGTTGTCTTCGAGGGTAAGTTCTTGATGGATGTATGTCCACCCGTTGCTTTGTACCTAGTAGATACATCTTGGCGTGTAGTTCTCATCGTAGGAAATTTTTTGTTTTCTATGTTGCGGACCCAACAGTGGTATCAGTGCCCGATCTATGCGCAGGTGCTTTGCACGGGCAGTACAGATATGTTTATATGTGGGCGATGATGATCATGTTATTGCATCTTCTATGTATTTTGGATATTGGTGGAATAGTGAGATGAAGCGGCCCGGACCAACCTTACATGTCATCGTACATGAGACCGGTTCCACGACTGACATGCAACTTGTTTTGCATAAGTGGCTGGCGGGTGTCTGTCTCTCCTACTATAGGCAATATCTGATTTACAACGAGTTGCTAATAACTTGGTTATCCTCATTGTGGTTCATGTTCGTAGGTAAGAACGGTTCTATCTCCGAAAGCCCTAAGCCACGTAAAACTTGCAATTGATAAATTAGAGGCGTCTAGTTTAGATCGTTGCTGGGCTAGTGTCTTGATATGGTATTGTTGTAAGTAGATGTATGATAGATACTCTTACAACACACTCAACGTGTAAGTTCCATATACCTTGGCCTTACACACAAAGGAATGATAGAGATCATACCATGATGCAAATGATAGAGATCAAATGCATGGACCATATCATCTCACTTTACACATTAGATGTTAGCATCTTATACTACTAGTTTGGCGCTTTCTGTAGCATTGTAAGATGATCCCTCATTTAGATATCAAGATAAAAAATGTGTTCTTCCTTAAGTATGCACCATTCTGTGGATCGTATTTCGAGACATCACGTGATGATCGGGTGTACTCGAATCTATGCTTTCATAGGAACGGGTGTAAGACAGTTTTACACATGCGAGTACTAAGGTTCTTACTTGGAGAGCCTAGCATGTACATACATGGCCTCGGAACACGGACCGAAAGGTTAAGCATGAGTCATATAGTTGATATGATGCCCATATAGATGCTCGCCTTTGAAGCTACATCAACTCACGTGATGATCGGACTTGGTGTAGTGGATTTGGTTCATGTAATCACCAAAAAGGCACGAGGGATGTCGTTTTTGAGTGGGAGTTCATTTCTAATTTGGATTAGTCGAACTAAATTTGTCATAAACTAAATCCAAGTGAATTTGCATAATTTGTTGTAGTCATTGGCGTCTGTTCACTACCTTATGCTTAGTTTTAATTGAGATAATAGAACTATAGAATTCTGGATATTTACTTTACGAACTGGTATCGTATTGTTTTGAATGTCAATTTAAAGTTTATAAGTCCTATTGCAAACTTTCAGCAAACTCTATTTACTCCATGAAGTTTAATAAGTAGTATTAAATCAAGAGTAAGAATTCCAATGCTAGTATCTAAAGTATCATGTTTGCCTCCATGATTATTGATATTCAAAAGTTGTTTTAATATCAAGATTATATAGGAGCTGAAAATTGTTTCAGAAACCATCATGTGTGAAAGATATTGTGATATCTGAAACAATGTTATTGGTTGCATTATGATAGAGTATAATTTAGCAAAATACATGTTCTCATATTGTATGAGAATTTGTGAAGGATGGAGATGCTAAGCATCTGGATCTCCCAAAAAGGTTTTGGGAACTAACATTATACTCGCGATTCTTCCTTACAGGCTATAGTAGTTTGATCATTAAAGTTGTCATGATAAGGATGAATAGAAGATGTAAGTAAAATGTTTACTACAGTAATAGATTACTAAAGAATGGATTTTTGAAAGAACACCAAACATTTGATGATGGTGATCCACTTCAAAGTGCAAGTCCAAAGGTATTAGTATTTGACTATATACGCTTTGTACTATGTGTCATGTGAATGACACCACTATTGATGTTGATAGATTTTTTTAAAAGTAAAAGGAATTGCTGAAAGAGAATCTATAAAATATTTGGCAGAAAAGAAAAGGTTGGAGATGTCCAACTTAGGTATATAGAAGATATACATGTTATGGTTGTATTCCTTGATTGTTAAACAATGTGGTTCTGAGGTATTGGATACCGAATTGGTTGGTATAAAGTGTCATACAGGACAACACAATTCATGAACTACAATGGCCTAAGTAACTAGCAAGAGAATAAGTGATGATGTTCATCGAAAACAAATAAAGTGTTATTGTGTTTTTCGTTGTCGTCAAACCTAGTCTTCAAGATTTGTTTTAATAATTGTTATTTTGTTCCGGTATTATGAGAACAATGGTTGTTCCAATAATTACCGTATTCCATAAAGAATGGATGAACTTTTACAAGTCTAGTGGGAGAAATCTCATCCATAAACACTATTGCTAAAATGTCGCAAGACAAATGATTAAAATATCACCTATGAAGTGACATCTTTGTTTTAAATTATGTTGGAAAGAAAACATGAAGAAACTCCATGATGATGGAATTTTAGAGTCTTTGATTTTGATCAATTGACGCTTGTGAAAGTTTCCTCGAGATAATTGAAACTCTGTCCATAGGCCAAAGAGGAACAGATGACTAACTTATTGGATATTATACATATTGATGTATATAGTCCATTATATGTAGCCATATGCGATGGATCTTTTTGCTTTATATGCTTTCTTCGGAAATTTGAGTGAATATATCTATATATTTACTTAATAAGGAAGAAGTATGAAACATTTGAAAATTGTTCAAAGACTTTTAAGATGAAGTGAAAAATCATTGTAACAAGAAAATAAAAGAGTTTATGATTTTATCATAAAGGAAGACATTTGAGTTACATGTTTAGCAAAACACCTAAGATTTGAGGAATTGTTCCATGATTTGTGTTTCCCGATAAACCATAGGAGTATGGCATATTCGAGAGATGAAATCAAACCATGTTTGACATGGTAAGATCTGCCATTATGTTTTAAGGATTGAAGCTTTAGAGACTATCGCTTTTACACTGAAAAGAGCACCATCGTGATCCGTTGAAATGACACCATATAAGTTATGGTTTGGGATAAAACCCGAATTGTCTTTTCTTAAATTTTGGTATGCTATGCATAAGTAAAATGTTTACAACCAAAGTCGGATAAGCACGTATTTGTAGGTTATCCCAAAGAATTTGTTGGGAATTTCTCCATAACACCAAGGACAAAAGAGTTTGTTACTTGGAACATCAAGTTTCTTGAGAAGGAATTTTTCGCAAAAAGTTAAGTGGGAGGACAATAGAACTTTGATAAGGTTGTTTAACCTTAGCTATATGTGCTAGTAGCGCAGCATCGGAAAGTGTCCCGGTAGCAGCCACAATGCTCATGGCTCACGTGATTACAAAGGGTGTGATCTCGGAGATTAGAGTTCCTATTGATCCGTGTGGGTCGGTAAGAATCAAATAGTGTGATTTGATAAGCAAGTCGTTATTGTTTTGACAATGATGAACCGACTACATGCAAAGAAGCGATGATGGGCCCTGACTCCATAAAATGACTAGAAGTCATAGAATCCGTGATAGTATCCATACACGAGAAATCAAGTTTCTGAACTTGGAAGACCCTCCGGAAAGGCGTGAAGCCTATCAGTCGTGTTTGGATCTATAAAGAAATAAGACATGGATGTTTAACATCTATGAAATAGTCGACATGTCGGAAAGAAGTTTATGACAATGTTCAAGGAGTTGACTATGACAAGATTTGATCTTTCATAGTGATATTTAGTCTTGACGGATTAATGTAGCAACCACTACATATAATTTGATGTATGGTAGTTGAACAAACAAAACAATGTTCTTCTAATAGAATGGTTACCTAGGACGTGTACAAGACATGGTCCGAAGGGTTTTGGTAATTCAAAGGGTGCTAAAAGGGCATGCAAACTTCAATAGTTGAAGTAAGCATAGGAGAGTCGGAATCTTCACCATGATGAAATTGTTAAAAGAGTTTAAATTCATCGGAGATGATGAAGATGCTTGCATTTGCAAGAAATTAAGTGGGAGCGCTGAGACATATTTCTAATACATTATGTAGAGGACATACTGTTGATTGGAAATGATGCACTTGTATTGACACAAGTTAAGAATTTCATTAAAATAAGATTTCGATGAAAGACTTGGGCAGACCTAGAATATTTGGCATCAATATCTATATGTATAGATTAAGGCGCTAATATGGTTGTGCCAGACATACATATATGAGATATTGAAAGGGTTCAATATGGAAACAACAAGAAATGTTCTTGCTGCATGGAAAGGATTGTATCAAGATTCAAGTGTTTCAACACTTGGTGTGTAAAATCACATGAAGATTTTGATCGATTATACCGTGATATGTATATATCCAAAATGTCCTATGCTCTAAGTGTTATGAGCACATACCATGATGATTCATAAGATGATCATTGGACAATAGTAAAGATATTCTTATGATCTTTGGAAGAACTAAGAATATATCATGTATAAGTGAAAAATAGTTAAAGGTAGTTCATTGTAAAGTGTTACATTGATACTAGTTTTGTCACAAGATACAGATTAAATTTATCTCAATTTAGACTATGGGTGGCACAATGTAATGGAAAGGATGTTACATGATGGATTTGGATGAGTTCCAAAGTTGAGACATTGTGACGGATACTACAAAAAAAGGCTAAGTATATAACTGCTATAGTAGCAACAAAGGAGGGCATTTGTGTTAAGTAATTTGTTATCAAACTAGGTGTGGTTCAAATTGGGCTAATATTATGAAGATATATTGTGTGACAATAATATCAACATATTTTAACCCGAACGAACTAAAGGTCTCACCAAAGGACCATATTTATACAATGCCATCTCATTTGAGAATGAGTGATGCGTAGAGACGCAAAGACATGCAAATACACACGGACCTGAAACTGTCAGATCCAGAGATTATGTTAACCACTAGAAATCGCGTATATGCAACACCAGAAAGCCATAGGTGTTCAATACGCAAAGTTTTTCAAACTAGATTATTGACTCTAGTGCAAGTGGGAGACTGAAGGGAATATGCCCGAGAGGCAATAATAAAGTGGTTATTATCTTATTCCATGTTTATGATAAATGTTTATTTTGCATGCTATAATTGTATTGATCGGAAACGTTAATACATGTGTGTTTAATAAACAAAAATGGTTCCTAGTTATGCCTCTCTTATATACTAGCTTGTTGATTAACAAGATGATCAAGGTTTCCTGATCATGGACATTGGATGTTCTTAATAACAAGGTCACAGCATTTGTGAAATGATGTGATGAACATTCATACGAAGTATAGCATTACGATTAAGTCATTATGTTTATATTGCTATAACATCATACAAAGTAATCTTTATCCTTAGACCATGAGATCATGTTAATTGCTAACACCAGAAGAGTATCTTGATAACATCAAACGTCACACCGTAACAGGGTGACTATAAAGATGGGTTCAGTGCTACGAAGGTGTTATGTTGAGGCTCATGGATCAAGAGTGAAATTTGTCAATCCCGATGACGGATAGATATACTCTGGGCCCTCTCGGTGATATCACATTGAGATAGCTTGCAAGAAAGTGATGTGATCACTAGAATGTTATATCACAGGAACGAGAAAAGAGTGCATGTCGATAACGAGATCAAACTAGGTATTTGGATACCGATGATCGAATCTCGGACATGTATTATATCATGAGACAAAGGGATTAAATTACAAGCGTTAAAGGTTCTCACGATCACAGAAGTCATCGTTGAATATGCAGGAGTCAGTATGGATCTCCAGGTCCCGCTTCTGACTATTGATCTGAGAGGAGTCTCAATCATGTCTACATTATTAGCGAACCGTAGGGTGACACACTTAAGAGTTACCGGACACCATTTTGGAGCACATATGTTTCAGACGAAAGAATTGCAAAGCGCCAGGAATTGTTTCGATAGAAACCGGAAATTGTTTCGGGTGAAATTGCAGAAAGTGGTTCTGCATGTGATATTGAAATATTGCAAGGGGTTATATGTGAATATTTGTTAATTAAATTAATTAACAAAATTCTGAATAAATTTAATAAAAGAGTTTTATTAAATGAGAGAGCATTAAACTTGGAGAATTTTAATGCATTTAAAGTGGGGACTTTAAAAGGGAATGTGAAGAGGCATTTTAATGTGGAGGGGTTACCACCACATGAATGGGGGAGGTGAGGAGTCACCCCCCATGCGCCGGCCATGGAGATAGGGGCACCCCCTCCTCCTATAAAAGGCCACCCTCTCCCTCCTTCTTCCTCACACCTCCTTGTGAAGGATCTCTCTCCCCCTCTAGAATTATTCCCCATGGTCTCGGATTAGCGAGATACATGTTCCCGGTGGCATTTCGTCTGGAAGGAGTTGCTGCTTCCGCTGGATCGCTGGAGCGAGGAGGTGGAGGTTGTCCGGTGACTTGAACGTGTGTGCGAATACGGATGCGCTGCTGAGTTGTGGTGCTCGGACTTCCTCACGATCTTGAGATCAGCAAGTGTACAACTACGAGTTCCTACTTGTTAACAAAACTCGTTGTCTTTGAGGGTAAGTTCTTGATGGATGTATGTCCACCTGTTGCTTTGTACCTAGTAGATAGATCTTGTTGTGTAGTTCTCATCGTAGGAATTTTTTTGTTTTCTATGCTGTGGACCCAACACAAGTCACGTGGATGTAACATCACAGGAATGAGTAAATGTGTTTGTCATTAACAAGATCGAAATGGTATGTACACACCTAAGATTAGGTCTTGGACAAACCAAAAATCTATGTGCAAAATGAATGAGACTCAATGTTTAAGAGTTTCAAGTGATCATACGGAATGTGAAGAGACCATCATGTGTTTCCAGATACCAATGTTGGTCATTGATCAGAGAGATGTCTCGATCATGTTTAAACATTCTCGAACCATAAGGGTGTCACGCTTAAGGTAAAGATGTTGCGGGTTGATCCGCCAACGTAAGAGAAATAGGAAGAGAGAGAATCGAAAGCGTTCCAGAGAGATACCAAAGAGATACCAAAGAGTTCGGAAGTTATTCCAAAGGAGTTTTGAATAAAGGGAATTAAATAAAAGATATTTAATATTTAATTAATAGAATAAATATTAAATATATTTATTTAAATAAATAAAATGGGCAAATATTCCTACATGGGCCCTCTTTGGAGGAGAGAGGGCCTAAGAGGGAAGCTGCTGGCCCTTGGAGGCCTTGGGTGCATGGGGTGGGAGGGCTCCCACCGCCGGCCAGTCGTAGGTGGGATTGGCGCGTGCGTGGGGCCCATCCCCACCGCCGGCAAGCCCCCTACTACCTCCTCCCATGTTTTGTCCCCCCCAGGACTTGGAGGGGTGGGAGTGCCCAAAATTTTCCTATATAAAGGAGGGCATGCCTCCTCCAAATCTCATCCAACAATTAGCCATTTCCCATTCTCTCTCCCTCCATATCTACCTCTCGTGCGTGTTCTCTAGTTTGGAACTTGCTCCATGAGGTAGACAATTCTCAACCAGACGCACGCTGTCGTGCACCTAGAGTCCGTCTGGATCTTCTTATTTTGCTGCCTTGATGGATCAGTCCTTAGGAGACGTCTTTTACACTGGACATGTGTAAAACTTCGGAGGCACTACCATTAGTGGCGTTGGACGCTTGAAGCATTCTAGACCTTGAGGTCTGATACACTCGACTTCATCAGCAACATTTGTGCGGTAACATTATCCCGCGTTCGGTCTACTAAGGTAGGAACACCGTACCCAACTCGTTACTATACTTCTCCGTAGATAGATCTTGGGTTGGTGCATTCTTATCGTAGGAATCTTTTTGTTTTCTACGACGGGCCCACTCCAAAACTTTGTTACCCGTGGTCTAATATTTGTTCCCTTTTTGTATTTGTGATTTGTTCCACATGTTTTTTTACAAAAATTCCACCGATCTATTAATAATCATCAACAATAGTACAAATTGGCCTAAAAGTAATAAAAATTAAAAATAGGTCCATAGGCAACATAGAGATGACTACAAACACTAGCACAAGTCGAACGCGCACCGCTGCCCACGCCCCTCCATCGCCGGAGCTGGGCAAAGCTTGTCGTAGTAGAGCCAGTTGTAGCAGATGATGGCTCCAATTTTTGCCATCTTGCACCGCGTTTAAACGTTGTTTTTGGTCAAACAATTGCCAAATAAACTCACAACCTTGCCACTAATGACTAATAATTGCAAAGATGTGCAAATCCCTTCTTTGATTTATGTTGTGCAAGAAATCACTGATTTTAAGGCGAAATAAGGAGTCATAATGAAGGATTTTGAGGAAGTACGAGAAGCCTACCAAGGCGTCAGTGCGT
Source organism: Avena sativa (assembly GCA_916181665.1). Lineage (NCBI taxonomy): Eukaryota > Viridiplantae > Streptophyta > Magnoliopsida > Poales > Poaceae > Avena > Avena sativa. Next base: position 40,109,825 of record OV702287.1, on the reverse strand, counting down.
GTAACGACCACTACTACAGGCGTGGTTCGCCCGTACCGCCCGCTGATGGCTCAATGCACGGCGCCTAGAAAAATGGTGCGTGGTTGATGTAGAGCTCGTTGGGAACCCCAAGAGGATGGTATGGTGAGCACAGCAGCAAGTTTCCCTCAGTATGAAACCAAGGTTTAATCGAACCAGTAGGAGCAAGGAAACACCCCAAAGGTGTTACTAGCTGAGCTTTGGCAGGGCGCACTACCGGTGCTAGTACCAACATGGAGACCTGCACAACACAACCACATAACTTTGTGCCCAACTTGCGATGAGGTTGTCAATCTCACCGTGTTTTGCAGAAAACAAAGGATTAAACGTATCGAATGGAAAGAAGTAATAGTTTGTAGAAAGTAAACACAAAGCAGTAAAAGATTGTAGATTGTATGTAAAAGACAAGGACCGGGATCCATAGTTCACTAGAGGTGGCTCTCCCTAGATAGATAACATGCTGGGTGAACAAATTACAGCGGGGCAACTGACAAACACCGAGAAAGCAATACATGCATATACTAATCATCTTAACTCCTTTAAGACTTGATTGGGCATACAACATAATACATAGACCGCCATCCAACTGCATCTATGACTAATAATCCACCTTCAGGTTATCATCCGAACCCCCTCCAGTATTAAGTTGCAAAGGAGGAGAACCAGCCATCTAGCTACTACATGGATCCGTAGTCCAAGGATGGATCTAGACATGAAAGCACAAAGGAGGAGAACCAGCCATCTAGCTACTACATGGATCCGTAGCCAAGGATGAACTACTCACGCATCACACCGGAGGCTTGCATGGTGATGAAGAAGGCCTCCAGGGTGAATTCCCCTCTCCGGCAGGGTGCTGGGAAGAGCTTCAGATCCCTCCTGATCTAGGGATGGAGATGACGGTGGCTACAGACTCTTTCGTGGATTTTTGATCGGGCACTTAGGATTTTCGTCCCGAGGGCAATATATAGGCGGAAGGAGAGGCCGAGGGGGTGCCGAGAGCGGCCACACCACCCCTTGGCGTGGGCCAGGCCTGGCCGCGCGGCCAGGTGGTGTGGTGGCTCCCTAGCCCTTCTCCGTCTCGTATTCTGGCGCTTGATGACATCCGGAAAAATAGGCACTTTGGCTTTTGTCCCGTCCAATTCCGAGAATATTCATTTTATGACTTTCCTGGAACCAAAAACAGCAGAAAATAGGCAGCTGGCACTGTGGCTCTTGTTAATAGGTTAGTCCAAGAAATCATATAAAAAGTACTCCAAAGTTGGAACAAAACACAAGAAAGTGGATAAAACCAAGCATGGAACATCAAAAATTATAGATACATTTGCAATGTACCAACATCCCCAAGCTTAACTCCTGCTCGTCCTCGAGTAGGTAAGTGATAAAAAGAAAGAATAATTTTTGAGGTGACATGCACCATCATAAACTTGATCAAAGTATTTGTAAAACATTCAAATCTAGGATCATAGTACTTCAATCATAACATGAAAGACAAAGTTCTAGCAATAAGCAAAGAAACTATGATGAAACATGAAAAGGCACAAACAAAAGATTCATGAATAACAATGCTTTGCAAGACGTTTGTTTGTTACACATAAAGAAAACATAGCATAATAGTATTCAGCTTGTCCCTCATAGAGTAGCAAATATAAATGCATAGGACACCTTCAAAGTTCATAAGAGTGACTAGATATAAATAATTTAAAACAAGCAATATCTAGTTATGCATCAATCAACTAGTCTTAGGACAATGCACATAGAACTAAGAATGGCCACTATGCTCTCAAAGTAGGTGCATAAAGATAGAAGGCGGAGACTCAATATAATGGTGGAATAAAGACCTTTAAAAGGAAGTAGGGATTCAAGTCCCATAAAGAGCTTCCAAAAATTATGGTACTTATAGCTTTCAGCTCTCATTGCCCCTATCATAACATATTTAAGGTGATTAAGGTTAAAGTGACACAACTAAGAGGTATATGCTTGACAAGTTATAAACCAAAATCTCATGCCCCTTACTTACGAAGACCGATCCTCATGCTACTCAACTTCAGTCATGAGTAAGCTCTTGTCATTGTAAGTACATGTGTATCATTAAGAACCGCTAACAGGGTACCCCTTGCACATGATACGTGAGCTTTCCCATAATCAAAATGACAAGGCAAGCAGACAATGAGCATCTTAGCGATCTTTTTATTTGCTATTTGCTTAGGTTTTTATTGAGGATGCTTCATAGAGTGCTCATTATGGTGATGCTGCAAGTTTCCACCATGATTAGGCATGGCTTAGGCTAGCGGCCTAGGCGTTTCTCTAACACACATACAAACTCCATGATCTTACAAGTTCCACTTTTATTTCACACCGCCCGGATCCGTAAGCAAAAGAACATGATATCAACGGGGTACAAAGTACAAGTGCAATGTTGAAAGCGTTCCCCATGAAACATCGTTCTGCTAATTTCAACTTATAAAGCGCAAGCATATACACAACAAAGAAGGACCCAATGGTTCAAGTTTATTAGATGCAAAAGGTAAAGTGTGCCATCAAGTTCGCGAGAGCTTTAATCACTAGCTTTCTCATAACAAGTTTAATTTGGAAGGTAAACAAAAGCATGAATATACTTGGAATAGCATAAGCTGGTAGGTAGGTATGGTGGACTCTTTGGAATAACTTGGTTTAGGGAGTTGGATGCATGAGTGGAACTCATACTTTGTTGTGGAGGCTAGCAAAAGACTGGGAGCGACAAACTAAGAGAGCAATAATGGCCATAATCATGCAGAGCGACAAAACATCATTGATCAGAGCATAAAGTGATACTACAAGTTGAAAACTAAAGGATCATAAAGGCTTATGGTGACTTGAGATAGTCATAACATGGTGTGAGCATGCGCCAAGTCAACCCAAATAAAGCATCAAAGGAGAATACCACTACACTATGCTTTAATATGCTAAAGCAACGCATGATTCATCCAAGGCACATTAATCAATCTCAATTGTTTATAACAAGTCATGCTACAGCAAATAATACTAAGAATAAATCCAAAACAATATCAAGCATGGCATGACAAAGCATAGGCCACAGTCAAAACAAAGCTCTTTTTACCACATAAGTTTGAACTTTCCTACTCTTTTCCAAACCAAACCAAACTATTTGCAAACAAATGTATTAAAGAGGGTGTCCAACCAATTTATTCATAAAGAAAACCAAGCAAACAAAAAACCAAAACAAAAACGAAAAAGAAGACGCTCCAAGAACAACACAATTGTGCATGAAACAATAAAAATGAAGCGTTTGGAAGAAACCTGGAATTTTTATTGATGAAGAAGGGGATGCCCAAGGCATCCCCAAGCTTTGACGCTTGTACTTCTTGGATATTTCTTGGGGTGACACGCGTGGCATCCCCAAGATTGAGCTTTAGTCCATCCTTCATCTCATTACTCATTCCTTCCATACACCTGAAATTTTTCCTTCATACAAAACTTCACACAATCTTTATTAGCAACATTAGTGCACTTAAGATAAATAAGTCTTAAGGTTCAGTTCTAACACCAAATAAACTTCCATTAGAACACTAGCTACTGTAGCACTTCCCTCAAAAAACTCAATTCCCCAAAAGAACTCAAGAAGGAACCAACAAGAAGCAAATGCAGAAAATGGCAGAAATCTGTCAAAACAGACCAGCAGGTAAAGACGAATTTTTTCGAAGACCTTCTGTTGCTAAAATCAAAAAGTGTTGAACTAACGAAAGTTATATAACAACCTGGGGCAGAAGCACAAAAATTTACGTATCAAAAAGACGTTCAGAGATTTTACACGAATTTTTACGGTGAAGCACAGAAATCTATTTCGGGATAGCAACTTTCCCAATCATTACTTCTCTCTCATTAGAGGATACTCTTGGCACAAAAAGCAAATAAAAAGGATAAGGAGAGGTTATTACAGAGGTAATAACTTCCAAGACTCATCTAAAACTTTTGGGTTATCTCCCAATAAGTACTTTTCTTTAACGCCTTTAAGTTAGGCATGATAATTTGAGAAGATGCTCACATAAGAAATATGAATTGAAGTAAAAGAGAGCATCAAGAAGCAAATTCAAAACACATTTAAGTCTAACCCACTTCTTATGCATAGGAATCTTGTAAGAAAATAAATCAAAGAAGCACATAGTAACAAGAATTGGTAGATAAAACAAGAGCAACTTTAAAACTTTCAGCACATAGATAGGTGTTTTATTACCATAAAAACTTCTACAACCATATTTTCCTCTCTCATAATAATTTTCAGTAGCCTCATGAATAAACTCAACAATATAACTATCACATAAAGAATGCTTTTCATGATCTACAAACACTAGAGCTTTAATATAAACATTTTCAAAAGAATCCTCAGAAACATGACATTCGTCCTCCTTTGGTAAGCATGGGGGACAATCAAATAATGTAAGGGATAAAGAGTTACTCTCATTAGAAGGTAGGCATGGGTAGCTAATCCATTCTTCCTCCTTTTGTTCATCACTCTCCTCCTCTATTTCATCTAATGAGATTTCAGGTTCATCAATTTCTTCTTCCATAGGATCCTTTGGTAAGCATGGATTGCAAGGCATTAGTTTCTTCCATTTGTGGAAAGCATCTATTAAAATATTCAAGAATATAGCCATTTTCATCCTTGTAATTATCAAAGCAAAATTTAAGTATACCATAAACCTCATATTTGTAAGGTGAATCATCAATATTTTCAAGCAAACGAGCAAGTTCAAAAGCACCCTTCCAAGCAATAAATTCTTCAATTTGTTCCGCATCATAAAAGTCATAAATTCCTTTAGCATAAGAAGATATGGTATCATTATCATTATACTCACATTGAAAAGGGAGGTGTTTATACCTCTTTCTGCAACAAGATTTATCACAGCAAGAAGTAACATTATAAGTAGAGCACACGTTTCTAGCAATGGTATACAATTTATCAATTAGTTCCCACAAGTGTTTCCCTTTTTGTGACAAGCGGTGTTCCTTATAATAATATTTTTGATCTTCCGTGAACCCACCTTGCCAATAAGATTCAGTTTCAAAGAAACCAACCATTAACAACAAGCATGATAAAGCAAGACAATAACAGACCAACGGAAATAACAACTAGAGTAGGAACTAATTTTTGTGTGTTTTTGAATAACAAAACAAGAAGAAAACTAAGCAAAACAAAAATAACAAAGTAAAGAGATTGGTTATGAGGGACTCCCCTTGTGAAGATGTCCTTGACTCCCCGGCAACGGCGCCTGAAAAATGCTTGATGGCTCAATGCACGGCGCCTAGAAAAATGGTGCGTGGTTGATGTAGAGCTTGTTGGGAACCCCAAGAGGAAGGTATGATGAGCACAGCAGCAAGTTTCCCTCAGTATGAAACCAAGGTTTAATCGAACCAGTAGGAGCAAGGAAACACCCCAAAGGTGTTACTAGCCGAGCTTTGGCAGGGCGCACTACCGGTGCTAGTAGCAACGTGGAGACCTGCACAACACAACCATAGAACTTTGTCCCAACTTGCGATGAGGTTGTCAATCTCACCGTGTTTTGTGGAAAACAAAGGATTAAACGTATCGAATGGAAAGAAGTAATAGTTTGCAGAAAGTAAACACAAAGCAGTAAAAGATTGTAGATTGTATGTAAAAGACAAGGACCGGGATCCATAGTTCACTACAGGTGGCTCTCCTTAGATAGATAACATGCTGGGTGAACAAATTACAGCGGGGCAATTGACAAACACCGAGAAAGCAATACATGCATATACTAATCATCTTGACTCCTTTGAGACTTGATTGGGCATTACAACATAATACATAGACCGCCATCCAACTGCATCTATGACTAATAATCCACCTTCAGGTTATCATCCGAACCCCCTCTAGTATTAAGTTGCAAGCAACAGATTATTGCTTTACGAAGTGCGTGTAAAGTAAACAATACGATTGTTCTATGAACAAAGGATTGTTGTTTTCTCTCTAGTAGCAACAGCACATCTAGTACCTTAGAGATTTCTGTCACTTCCCCAGATTACCAGAGGCATGAACCCACTATCGAGCATAAATACTAACTCTTGGAGTTGCTAGCATCTACTCGGCCAAGATAGCTACTAACAACGGAAAGCATGCAAGATCACAAATAACAAAGACATGATAGAATCAATAATCAATCTGAAATAGCATCTCAATATCCATCAGATCCCCGCAAACACAACATGCAGAATTACAAATAGATGATCTTGATCATGAGCGGAGCTCACAAGATCTAGACATGAAAGCACAAAGGAGGAGAACCAGCCATCTAGCTACTACATGGATCCGTAGTCCAAGGATGAACTACTCAGGCATCACACCAGAGGCTTGCATGGTGATGAAGAAGGCCTCCAGGGTGAATTCCCCTCTCCGGCAGGGTGCCGGGAAGAGCTTCAGATCCCTCCCGATCTAGGGATGGAGATGACAGCGACTATAGACTCTTTCGTGGATTTTTGATCGGGCACTTAGGGTTTTCGTCCCAAGGGCAATATATAGGCGGAAGGAGAGGCCGAGGGGGTGCCGGTAGCAGCCACACCACCCCCTGGCATGGGCCAGGCCTGGCCGCGTGGCCAGGTGGTGTGGTAGCTCTCTGACCCTTCTCCGTCTCGTATTCTGGCACTTGATGACATCCAGAAAAATAGGCACTTTGGCTTTTGTCCCGTCCAATTCCGAGAATATTCATTTTTTGACTTTCCTGGAACCAAAAACAGCAGAAAACATGCAGCTGGCACTGTGGCTCTTGTTAATAGGTTAGTCCAAGAAATCATATGAAAAGTACTCCAAAGTTGGAACAAAACACAAGAAAGTGGATAAAACCAAGCATGAAACATCAAAAATTATAGATACATTTGCAATGTATCACCCGCCCGTACCAGGTGGTGACAGCTTCATCTCATCAAACCCTACAACTTTCATGAAGATGCCTATATATTTTGAGGCTCCAACCGCCGGCCAGAGAGCCGCCATTCTCAGATTGCATCACAACACCACCAAAGGAGATCCACACCATTGTTCATCACTTCCACCATCCATCCCTCCACTAGACATAGCCATTTCTTTGTACTTTTCGATCTCCTTGTGATTTGGTGACCATTGTAAGAATATTTGATTTCAATCTAAGTATTTGCATGATGTTTTCTATCTCCGATCTATTTGTTATGAGTGAGTAGTCCTCATGGGCTACGGGTTGGAGAGAAACCTCGCAGCAATTATGTGCATCTAGATCATGGGAAAATTGTGTTTTTTTGGATTCATGATTTGTATCTTTTGTTTCTTCGTATCTCGCCTCGATCTGTGGACTTGTAGGTACCCAAGATCCTATAGATTGAGAAAGTCTTGAGGTGAGATACTTGGCTAGCGACGATCTCATAGGAAACTCAGTGACAGAAAGGGAAGTACGGTCTTCGCTTAGCGACCCATTCGGGGTCAACAACAACATCACCACTTAATTCTTTGATTTGTGTTTACACTTAATAATCGTTTGCAACCCGTGGCTTTGTTGTGTTCTCGGTTGGATTAAAAGTCTATTGCTATGCCCGCTGCATCACAGGGGCTCTAGAATATTAGGATGTGTTGCCCACAAAAGATCATCTCAATACAAACATGATACATGAATATGCTTATTATTATCTTTCATCCCATTTGATGTGCAGCTGCAGGTGGATCTTCAATCCTGGCCTATCTCCATCCATTGATTCAAACCCATTATAAAGTAAACTAGATTGATCCGGTCAACTAAGGTAAAACAAACAAACAAAGTCTTGTAAACGTGTCCTTTATTATTACCTTTTAACAGTGCTTTCCAAGGTTTGATTAAACCTAGGTCTTCTAGGGAAAAAGCTATTATACTACATTCATGAACCCGGATCGAATGAATCAACCCTTTTTCTGGCGCCATTGATGGGGAAGCAATTTCGCTAGCCTGGTGAGGTCATTAGAGACCTTGTTTTTAGTTTTATTATTAGTTGTAGTTTAATTCTTGTTATTAGTTTACTTTATTGTTATCTATTTAAAATCCCAAAAAAATTAGTTACTTGTTATTTGTTTTCATTACTTAAAAATTACCAAAAAGATAAGAGCCATGGCTCAAAAGAGACTTGGGGAGTAAGGTACTCCCACCGATGATTTTATTCGTGCACCCATCACTCAACCCGTAGTTGATGCGGAAACTTATGAGATAAAACCTAACCTTTTAAGTTTGGTTCAACAAAACATGTCGTGGAAATGGCCACGGCAGTCGCTGCTGTGGGCAGCAATTGATAGAATCGAGGGCGAGAGCTAGCAGCCATCTGCGGTGCGAGATGGGGGAGGATGCACATGGGTTTAACCAGGTTCGCCCCCCGGAGGGTAAAGACCTACTCCTGCTAGATTAGATTGATGGAGAGTGAGTTACAGGGGTGGAGAGCTCGGCGTCTAAGCTGCGAGTCGCTTGAAGGGGTGTATGATGGAACGTAAGTCCTCAGAGTACCCTAGGGAGGCTTATATAGGAGGCACCTCGCTAGGGTTTACAGTTTACAACCGAACAAGATATGGATTCGGAGGCTTTGACCTAATCCGACTGGGCTTTGAGTACGCTTCTAGGCCTCCAGTCTCCAATCGCCAGGCCTTCTCCTCAGTCGCATTACAGTCGCCGTCCTGCAGGCCCACTCACTAAGCCTTTGACCCAATCGGAACGTCCTGCTGGGCATACCCCAATCGGCATATCCCCATCAGTAGTCCCCGAGGCCATCGTTGATTCAAACGAAGGTGTTCATTTGGCAGTCGGAGTAGGCGAGTCCAATTTGGACGCCCAGTCGAATTGGCGATGGACTCTGCCGAAACCAAGGAAATTTTCCAGCGGGTTTCTAGTCGCAGCTTTGGCGAATGCAATCGCTACCAAGTAGTTGCCCCGCCGACTAGATAGGGCACTATTGTAGGCGAGTCAAGTGAGGGAGTTGGACCGTCAACTTGGTCAAAACTATCCGTTGGGTAGTCCAACGGTAACTTCGCCGCAATTACCGCAGGCAGCGGCTACCCGAGATTGGCGAGCAACGCTTCCTTATAAGGGGAGTGACGGATCAGTCCTGTAGACTCTTCCCCGCACTCGCCATCCCTGTGCATCCATTCCCTCTATCTTCCCTCGATCTAAACTCCCTAGACCAAGCGGCCCTGCATCCTTCCTGATGGCGCCTCCGAAAGGTCCATGGGGGAAATCCAAGTGCACCGCGGTGCAGCTCAAGTCCTTTGAGGACGCCGGCATCCTCTGTAAGGGGAATTTGCGGATCCCCTCGTCTTCCGAGGTCAAGACGAAGCCACGTGCTAGCGAGTTCATCTGCTTCCCAAGCCATTTGGAGAGGGGCTTGGGGTTTCCTACCTCATTGTTCTTTTGGCGGTTCTGCGCATATTATGCGATCAAGCCATCGGATCTCAGCCCGCACAACATCGAGCAGCTAACGATCTTCATCGCCTTCTGTGAATGCTACCTTGGCTGCAGGCCGTATTTCCCGCTATGGTTGGAGCTGTTCCATGGCCGCATCGGGCGCGAAGGGTCCGGCGGCCCGATCTTGGCAGCCGGAGGCGTCACATTTCACTTGAAGCCGAAGGTTAACTTCGTCAAGCTCCTGTTGCCGAAGAAGGCCGCGAGCGAATGGAAGAAGAGCTGGTTCTACATGAAGGAGTCCACCCCCTCCCGTGAAGTGGTGTTGCCAGAATTCGTCGTGGAGAGAAGCGAGCCCCGTCGGCTGGCAATGGACAAGCTCCCCGACAATCAGAGGATGGCTGTCGCGGAGATGATGGACCAGATCCTGAAGTTGAAGGACCAAGGGCTGTTCTTGATCAACCTGTACAACTGCTAGCTTGGGCGGCGTCTGGTTCCATTGGCGGCCCGGCCGCACTGGATGTACGAGTACAGCGGGAAGAACGATCCTTCCCGGACCAGCAAGGAGTCGTGGGACACTGAAGATTATAAGGCCGCCTTGAAGAAGATTACCGATGCGGAATTTACAACCACGTCAGCCGGGCTCGCCCTGTACGTGCCTATGAAGAACGAAGCTCCCACAGTAAGTTTCTCTCTCCGAATTTATCTTCAGTCGTGACTCCAGCGGTGCAGAAGCAGCGCGAGTTTGAGGCGAGTCGTAGTCTTGAAGAGCGTGAAGAAGATGACGAGATCTTGCAAGAGCATAGTTCTCGGTGAACAGCCACGCCGGTGAAGCCCACACGTAAACCGAAGTCGCCCGTGAAGAAGTGATACGTTGCTAGCGTATCCATAATTTTTGATGTTCCATGCTTGGTTTTTATCTACTTTCTTATGTTTTGTTCCAACTTTGGAGTACTTTCTATGCACTTTCTTGGACTAACCTATTAACAAGAGCCACAGTGCCAGCTGCCTATTTTCTACTGTTTTTGGTTCTAGGAAAGTCAGAAAATGAATATTCTCGGAATTGGACGGGACAAAAGCCAAAGTCAGTTTTTCACCGAGGGACACCTGGTGCCAGAATACGAGACGGAGAGGGGCCAGGGGGCTGCCACACCACCTGGCTGTGCGGCCCAGCCTGGCCCGCACCAAGGGGTTGTCTGGCCGCCTCTAGCACCCCCTCGGCCTCCCCTTTCGCCTATAAGATGCCTCTGATACAGAAACCCTAAGTACCTGATCAAAATTCCACGAAAGAGTCTGTAGACGCCGTCATCTCCATCCCTAGATCGAGAGGGATCTGAAGCTCTTCCCGGCACCCTGCCGGAGAGGGGAATTCACCCTGGAGGCCTCCTTCATCACCATGCAAGCCTCCGGTGTGATGCGTGAGTAGTTCATCTCTGGACTATGGGTCCATGTAGTAGCTAGATGGCTGGCTCTCCTCCTTTGTGCTATCATGTTTAGATCTTGTGAGCTCCGTTCATGATCAAGATCATCTATTTGTAATTCATACATGTTGTGTTTGCGGGATCTGATGGATATTGAGATGCTATTTCAGATTGATTATTGATTCTATCATGTCTTTGCTATTTGTGATCTTGCATGCTTTCCGTTGTTAGTAGCTATCTTGGCCAAGTAGATGCTAGCAACTCCAAGAATTAGTATTTATGCTCGATAGTGGGTTCATGCCTCTAGTAATCTGGGGAAGTGACAGAAATCTCTAAGGTACTAGATGTGATGTCGCTACTAGGGAGAAAACAACAATCCTTTGTTCATAGAACAATCGTATTGTTTACTTTACACGCAATGCGTAATGCAATTATCTGTTGCTTGCAACTTAATACTGGAGGGGGTTCGGATGATAACCTGAAGGTGGATTATTAGTCATAGATGCAGTTGGATTAGGGTCTATGTATAATGTTGTAATGCCCAATAAAATCTCAAAGGAGTCAAGATGTTTAGTATATGCATATTGCTTTCTCGATGTTTGTCAATTACCCCGCTGTAATTTGTTCACCCAACATGTCATCTATCTTAAGGAGAGACACCACTAGTGAACTATGGACCCCGGTCCTTTCTTTTACCATCAATATACAACTATTTACTGTTTTATGTTTACTTTCTGCAAACTATTACTTTCTTCCACACAATACGTTTAATCCTTTGTTTTCAGCAAAACCGGTGAGATTGACAACCTCACTGTAAGTTGGGGACAGAGTTCTGTGGTTGTGTTGTGCAGGTCTCCACGTTGCTGCTGGCACCAGTAGTGCGCCCTGCCAAAGTTCAGCTAGCAACACTACTGGTTCGATTAAACCTTGGTTTCATAACTGAGGGAAACTTGCTACAGTGCTCATCATACCTTCCTCTTGGGGTTCCCCAATGAGCTCAATATATCTTGGGCCAACAAGCCGGCGTCACCGTCCAGATCGGTAGTGGTGTTCGAGTCGGATGATGAATCTGACGACGACGTGACCAAGACTTCACGCAAGATCCTGGAGGGTGCGACTCCGATGACGGGATCGGAGGCTGAAGACACCGAAGCAGCGGTGGAAGTTCCACTCGCGGTGATCGCGCCGATAACTTCGGTGGCATCAGAGCAGGAGGCAGCTGAAGCTACGGCGTCGAAGTCGCCGCAACCTTCGGGGACAGCCGCGTCTTCTGAGCCGAAGATTCCCGCGACCGTGGCTTCATCATCAAACAAGCCCGTGGTGTCGTGGTCTTCGGATGTCTTCAAGAAAGGCCTCACGTGCAAGCTGGGCCCGGAGCTAGATAAGCCCGCCTACATTAGCACGAGGTTACGTGTTCTTCCGGTCGCCAAGTAAGTCTCGAGTTTTCCTTTCCAATTCTTGATCGACTTTTTGTATGATTTATTTGCTGACTTTGGAGGTTTTGCAGGTCCAACACTAAGAAGATAGGTCGCCCCTCAGTTGCTAAAATTCCGTCGGGCGTCACCACGGGGGAAGGCGATCCCCCAGGAAGAGGAAGCCTGTTGCGAAAGTTGCGCTTGCTGAGGACGCGAAGAGGCAGAAGAGTGACCCTGATGAGGCTGCAGCGAAAGACAGCACCAAGGGGAGTGACCCTGCCATTGGCAGCGAGGAGGTGGCCGCCACTCAATCAGAGCCAGCTGAGGGGACTCCGATGGCAGTACCACCGGCTCCTGCAATGAGTGCCCCGACGAGGGCGTCCACATTGTTCCTGTGCTTCATGGCGAGGGGTTTTCCGATCGTGGCTGAAAACCAGTCTTCACAGATGTCGGAGATCGTCGATGAGGATGTTGGACCTCATCGTGGGCATACGTCCTTCGTGGTCCCTTCGACGGACGCCACTGGACTCCACAGTATGCTTGGTGCCGCCATTCAGGTACGTCCAGTCCTCGAGTGTCTAGTCGCTGAATTTCAGCGGCTAGGCACTGAGTTTCTTCTAGTCGCTAGTCCCCGAGTGTCTAGTCGCTGAATTTCAACGGCTAGACACTGAATTTCTTCTAGTCAACAGTCCCCGAGTGTCTAGTCGCTGAATTTAAGCGACTAGGCATTGAATGTGTGTTTTTGCAGTTGCTAATTGTTCATTCTACTTGTAGGGGTTGTAGAGGGAATCGGCGGATCGGCAGGCCGCAAAGGAGCATCTGGAGCGTGATCTACGTGTGGCGCAGGAGGCTAACCGGCGACTCCAGGAGACTGTCGGTGAGTACTTGTTTTACTTGGCGACTCCGAGCTACTAGTGTTTACGAAATGCTGACAGTTGTTTCTGTTCCGTTCAGATGGTCTTCCGGCTGCCATTGCCAAAGCCCGAGAAGGGTATGTCCCAGTTGCCGAGCTAGACGTGGCGAATGGGCGTATCAATTCATTGGTGAAGGAATTGGAGGAGGCGAAAGTGGCCGTGATCTCTTCTGACGATAAGGCAAAGGCCACAGTCGCTGCGGCTGAAGAGGAGCGGAAGGCTACGGATTCAATCATCCTTGGTCTGTAGAGCAATCTTGCTGCCTTGGAGAAGCATGTCACCAAGAACTGCCGGAAGCTCCTTGGTGAGTCGATGCTCTTCTCTTTGATATGTGCGGTGAGTCCCCGAGTGGGGGAATCCGTAGTGGCACTAACGTCTGATGTTGCAGCTATGATAGGGCAAAGCGATCCAGTGGTGCAGACCTTCAACGCCTCGTAGTGTGTGACCGCGGTGGTGAACGCGGCCAACGCCTCGGCGTTGTGCGTCCAGGCGGTTATTCAAGGAATGTCCTCCACTGTGGTTATACCTTGGGGACTGACTAAAGTATGACGCTATCTGGAGGAGGTACCCGGCATCATAGAATGGATCGCGTGTTCGGCTTTCAGGCGCGGGGCCACCACGGCGTTGAACCTGGGGCTCACGCATTTCCCCAACGACTTCGATCTCGACGATGTCACCAGCGGCTACCCTTCGACGACTGGCGCGGTGGACATGTTGGAGGTGTTGAGGCTGACCGTGAAGGCTAACCCCTTCGCTGATCGGGTGCTGGCGATGGGGGACTTGCTGCCGTACCAGGAGACGGTGGTGGCGTCGGGCGACCCCGAGCCGGAGCATCGCGACCTGAAGTCGGAGTAACCCTTTTGGTCGGCGTTGTCGAAGTCGCTATCGACCTACCCGACAAACCCATGGCAACCGTTCGTCCATGTCAAGGGTGGTGTCGGCGCTTCTTCATCGGGGCCTGCGAAATAGATAGATGCCCTGGGGCAATTAATATGAACAATATTTGTGTATGGAGGTAAGAGGAGTCAATCGACTCGCAATGCAAGGTTAATTATGTGGTGTGTTTAACTTTTGTTTGAGCGAGTTCCCGAGCACGTCCGCACTTTAGTGGGGTATAACTCGTTTGTGTATATATGTGTTTTCTTTGGATTTTCGTGTTGGTTGTCCCTCGCGACTCCGAAGGGGCGAGTCCCCGAGCGCGAGTAGAGTTGTTTTAGGCGAGTCGACCCGCTCTGGGCTTGGCTTCAGTCTACTCGATCCATCTGGCGACTCCGCTTCATGGGTATACCCCGATTGGTATTCCCCCATCAAAACCAATTTTGGGGTTCATCTTCTGAGGATTCGAGATTGCACTTAAATACTTTTACTGAAATTTGTGGCATTATGCGTATTAAAGATGTAGATCCAAATGTTGTTAAGCTAAGATTATTCCCTTTATCTCTTAGAGGAAAGGCTAAGGATTGGTTGCTAGCTCTACCAAAGGGCACTATTATATCTTGGGAGGAATGCACTAATTTGTTTATGACTAATTTTCCCCCCAGCTAATACTATGCAGCTAAGATCCAACATCACAAGGTTTAGACAAGAAGATCATTAGTCACTAGAGCTTGCGTGGGAGAGGATGAAAGAAGTTGTAATGAACTGTCGTAACCATGGGATGGAAGAATGGCTTATACTACATTTATTTTATAATGGTCTTAACCCAATGTCTATGTCTATGCTAGATACTGTAGAAGGAGGAACAATCATGGGAAAACATGTAAGTGTTGCAAAGAAGTTACTTGATGATATGCAAAATAACCATGCCCAATGGCATGTGGAAAGAACCTCGAAGAGAGTAAGCTCAATTACCGAGGTAAACAATGAGGAGCTTACATCTAAGGTAGATGAGTTGCTTAGCTTAGTAAAGGGTAAGGAAGATACCCAAGTTAATGCTATCACTACCGATATTAATGATGTCAATTTTATTGCTCGCACTCCTTTTAATCCTGCATGGAAAAATAATTATGCTTCTAATGTTTTCAAAAATATCATGGTAATCCTGCAGGAGCACCTTATAATAATTATGATAATACTAATGGAGCAAATCATGGGAATCTCCCGTGTGATAAAACTATTAGAACATTTATGCAAGCTCAAACCGAACAAAAAAAATGCTTAAGATTACGGAGAACCATGAAAGTAGTTTAGGAAGATTATCTAATCAGGCTATTGCAATTAGAAATGATGTGCAGGCTCTACAGGAAAGAACAAAGACCATGGAGGCTTAGCTGGGTAAAGTGGCCGAGATCCAAGCTCTCATACTAGCAAAGTTTGTCGCCAAACCCGAGCCAAATCCGGTAGAGGACCTTAAAATGGTGAGGGTGGTAACTAATGATGAAAAGCCTGAAGAGATGGATTATAGCAACACGCCAACACTAGAATATATCGTGGAAGATTTATTAAAGATGATCGCCGTTAAGAATCCAGGTATAGAACAAGGTAACGATGCTATGTACCAACAATTCATATAGCAAGTAGCATCTAAGGTTCGTGATTTAGAGATGGAGTATAAAAGACAAGCAGATAAGCTTCCAGCTATGCTAGATGATATATTTGAGCCCACTATTAAAATTAAGTTGGGAGTTAATGAGATATCCACACTTTGTGATCTTGGTGCAAGTGTCTCAACAATTTACAAAAGCCTATTCGATAAATTAAACTTGGCACCTTTTTTACAACTGAACTAAGACTCCATCTAGCTGATTCAACTTATAAACAAGATGTTGGGATCAAATAAAATATAGTTGTTGAAATTAAAGGAAGTCCTGTTGTTATTGATCTAGTTATTATGGACATGCCTGAAGATCCCATAGCACCTATAATTCTAGGTAGGCCATTTCTAAGAACTGTTAAAGCTTTGATTAATTTACATGAAGGGAATGTAAGGATAGGGCTACCATCTAGAGATCCTTTTATAGTCCACTTCCCTAGGAAAAAGAAGGCCAACCCTAATGATGATGATGGTGTGATTACTTTACAAGAAAACTATTTTGGAGTGGGCATTCCACTCCCCAAACCAAAGTGATCGCCATCAAGGTCAAGCTAATTGACCTTAACTAGAAGCGCTTCATGGGAGGCAACCCATGTGAAATAAATTTTCTCTAAATTTTTATTATGTTTTATTTTCATGTTAGTTTTTGTTTTGTTTTTTTAATAAAGAGTGTTCAAGAAGACCTATGGAAAGAGGAGAAGAAATAAGGTAAGCCTCTATTTTACTAACACATGGCCTAAGAAGCATTGTTGGATCATTACTTTGTATTCTTTTTTTGCTTCTATCTAACCCTTTGATAAGATGTGCAAAGGTGCACGGAGCTACTAATCAAATTTTGAGTTTATTATAGTTCACAGAGTCGATAACGACCACTGGTACGGCCGGAGTGGCCCGTACCATGTCGCTGTACCACCTCAAGGCAAAGGGGGATAGAAATTTTGATGATTGCTGAAGGAGTGAGTGGCGATAATGACCACTGGTACGGCCGTACGCGCTCGTACCGCGTGCATGTACCGTACCCCCGAGCAAACATCAGATTTTAAGCAAAGTCTCTGAATAGATAACAGCCAGCAGTATGGGCACGCGCGACCGTACCGCGTGCCTATACCGAGTGCACCGCCTGGGAGCTGTCGTCACCCCCAAGGTAAGACACCCAGTACGGGTGGGCTCCGGCCATACCGCCCGCCCGTACCACGTACGCAGACGCCATAAGCACCCCGAGGAGGTAACCTAAAATTCCCAATTCATCTATTTTCTCTTTCTTCTTCCTCCAAACTTCAAATCACCTTCATTGAATCTTCAAATTTACTCAATCTTTCTTTGATTCTTCGCACCTACTCGATCTAAGGTATGATTCTCCTCTGATCCCCAACTTAATTGTGCAAAATCTTGGCTTAGTCATTCATCATTGTCAATCTAGACATAGGTCTTGTTCTAGATTCAATCTTGGTACTAAGTATGCTTAGCTTTGTTTTTAGAGGAAATTTCTTTTGTAGTTAGTGTAGATAATCACTTATGCTATGTTTATATTAGACCAAAAAAATTATTAGCAATTTTATTTACTTTGTGTTGTTTTTATTTATTAGATGAACATGAGGAGTCGTACACATGAGATGGCTGGGGAATCGTCCGCACCACCCATTTATACGTTAACCCTCAAGTCACTTGGCATCGAGTTCACCGAGGAATTCCATCTTACTCGTTTCGATCATCTCAAGATTCGAGAGATCAAGTCCACCAAGTGGGCGTGTCCTTATATCCTGAACCAACTTGCATTCGTGCTGATTTTGATTTACTTTGCAACATTGTTGGTTTGTACAATTTTGTCTTTCAGGATGTCGCAGCGTACCGCCACTTGACACTTGAGTTCTTCAGCACCTTGACACACACGGTGGATCCTTATGGTTGTTCCAAGGAACAAAGGCCTAGAGTTGATCGAATCAAATTCCGCCTTATGAACTGTGAGTATACTTTGACACTCAGCCAATGGGCCCAATGCTTTGGGTTTACCAACAACACCACCGATGTACGCACAACTACCTTTGTTTTAGATCCTTCCCCTTCACAATAGTTTAACTTGATGAGAATTTGTGGACACACACCCAAGGGGAACCAAATTGATCATCCTGTTATTCGATATTTGTTCTATGTTATTGCTAACACATTGCAGGCACATGGTGAGTTTACTAGAGTCAATGTGGAGGACATGTTGATCCTCGCAAAAGCTGCACTTGTCAATTGTAATTCAACGCCAAATTTGGGCACTTTACTTGTGTTTTATATTAAGCATCAAGCCCTTCAATCTCGAGGTCCCATATGTGGAGGAGGAGTTGTGACCATTCTTGCACGCGCACTTCACATCAACCTAGGTAACATCCAACCATTGACTAGAAGTAACCTTCTTGGTCCATATACTCTAAGAGCATGTGGTATGATTTCTAAAAATCATGGTAGAAATTTCATCGATATACCTGGAGCGGATCACTTGATCCCTGCTCCTTTGCCTAACGGTCTATTCTCTATTAAGGATGGACGTTTGCAGTTTGAAGCATAGGTCAAAACTAACCTACCGCAACAAGAAATACCTATGGGAGGAGGAGAAGATGCAGAAGTAGAACAAGAAGGACTCGAACATGATGTGCAGCCACCAAACTACTACACCACCTATGAAGATATCTATGCACTCGAAGGAAATATTCACACCATGAACAACCTCTCCATCAACCTTCGAGATGCCGCTACGAGCCTCACCACTCAGTTCCATGATGGGAGTAGCCAATGGAACATGGGAGACTATCCATCGCCACCACAATGAACAACAAAGGGGTTTGCAAAAGCCTGAGATTGGGGATGTGTTCCCCTAGCAAATTTATTTCTGTAATAACAAGGTTATACTCCTGCTCCTTGTGAGCTTTGAAACACTCGTGTTGGCTTGTTCCAACACTTTGCTTTTTAAATTTGCTTTCATTTTAGTTTATTTATTTTCTTTTGTTTTTCTTTTAGCCCTTGCTTGGTCGCAAGCTCTTTTCTATTCTTTAATCCCTATCCTCAAAAATACAAAAAGATTTTTATGTTTATCCTTTTTTCATAAACGTGGATTCATAATTTGCCTCTTTGCTTTGATATCATTTCGAGAGTAATCGTGTTTGAGTTTTGAAGGAACACATCCCTATAAGGAAGAGGATCAAAAGGTTACTTATGAGAGGTACGTCCTATGTCTCCCACTTATGAAGTTTGAATTGTTTATCTTAGTTGGTTGATTTGCTAAGATGCATGCTAGTGGGAAGTAATTTAATATGGTTAGAGTACAAATTTTTATTAGTATGATGATTAGTTGTTGAAGCCCATGCTCTAGTTCTTTTAGTTAACCGAGTCTTGCCTTGTAAATAATAATGCCAAACAAGTACAACAGGAAAAAGTCTGAAATTTACGACTTGTATGATGAATGATTGTCTTGAGAGTATACCCTTGATTATACTTAACCCCATACATATTTTGACAGTCTTGACAACACTCATGAAAGGAATTGTTTGATTGAAATAAAGTCTAGTGGTAATTGTGATGCATGCCAAAGCTAACCTTGTGGTTAAAACCGCGGTTCTAGCTCAAAGAAAAAAGAAAAAGTTGCAAGACAACTATGTTCCATGTCTCTGATGCACACCTTTGGGATGCCAACAACTCCGCTAGCTTTTGCATGATCTATGGTATAACCCCGGATTTCGGCTATGAGTTGATGACATGATTGACATCCGTGTCAATGTATAGGAAAAAGTATTGGTACTCTCAAAGGTTGTGCAAATCTCAACACCCGGATTTTTAAGTCCAGATGCCCGTTATGCCGTACATCGCAATCCCAGGATTACCATTTTTGTGAGACATAGCAGAAGTGGTACCACAGTACATCATCCATTACAAGCAATATTAAAGGTCTTACAAACAAAGGATCTCATGATCCAATCTTAATACAATCAAAGCAGTAGAAAGTAAACATAGTAGGCTCCATCTTCATGATCACAGGCAATGCTGACGATGGGAGATGATCCTAGTTGTCATAGACCTCCTACTGTTCATCTTCCGGGTAATCCTCCTCATAGTCTGGCCATGGGAATAGCGAGGGACAAAGCCATGAGTACTCTTTAAGTACTCGCAAATTATCACTAACATACGTAAGGTAAAACTAGTAGGAGTCATAAGCTCTAGGTTTGTTTGCAAAAAGCCAGGTTTATTTCATAAAGCCTTAAGGGTAAAGACCTAAGTTTAGTTCTCTACATTACTTAAGTGGGAACTTAGATTTCAGGTCCACAACTCTGTTGTGGTCAAGTCAAAGTCATCTTTCAAGTCACAAAGCATTTTGAAAACATCTGACAACGGAATAGTATGGCCACTCCAACTGTCCATAACCGCGGACGCGGCTATTCGAATAGTTTGACAAAGGTAGTACACTTTCACCACAACATTCGATACATCCGTCAGGGATAACCCTAAATCATCATACTTGGTATGTGGATAATCCATCCTAACCTTTCAATTACACACCCTAGTATAGGCACCTCCCCTATGAGTTTGGCCTCCTAGCCATGGCCATCTACGATCCTGGGCACTGCATAGGTGTACATTCATCATGAGGTAGCCTCGGCTCAATCTCTTCTGCAAGGGAACCCATACTAAGACATATAAACTTCCGGTCAAGCCCTACCCAACTCAGGTATTGTGGTTGTATGGTAAAATTGGAATGGTATCGCATCCGAACCCAACCATCAGTTTTTTATCAAAGTCAAGGATCATCCCACACTCATTTTCATCACCAAACCATTGTGTATCATAACACATGTCAAAAAAAATCAATAGAATGAATCATCATTCCAAGGTTTTCATAATCATTTTCACCAAGCATTCCTATCTATAGTAATCAAGTTTAGCTTTAGCACTAGCCACTAGTATTGAGGGTGTCACTATTGGGGGTGCTAATCAAGTGTAAGTATCCCAGACTAGTTCTATATTCTTGATGGTATCCATCCTACTTTACACTACTCACAATTTATTAACTAAGTAAGAAACTTCGCTAAAAGGAAAAGTAAAGCTGGTAAGTAAAAACTGGGACTTGGTACATTCAAAGTTGCATAACCTAGCATGCCTAAGGCATCTGGTATAAGGGCTTGCACATATAGCATGCATAGTTCTAGCTTGCCTTGAGCAGTGCAGTCATTGAAGTTTTCTTCCTCTTCCTCGAAGTACTCCTCCTCGTTGTAGCCCGGGTCGATACTATCGTCTATAAATGCACACAAGGTACACAATCACCAAACAAAACTTCACTACTTATATTTAGCACACAAGGACTCCTATTAGATGATCTAGCATCATCTCAATCATTACATGTAATAATTGCACATTTTTATTTATCTTCTTTGAGAAAAGTAATTTCTACTCATTTTAAATCCTTAAGATTTAATATTCTCCAATTAAAATAGTGGATCATATTGATAAATGTCATCACCACATATTCCAATACTTGGGAATGTGATTTAAAAGCGTGGTCATGCATTACAAGATTTAATATTACTATTTAATAATATTAAAGTGACTAGAAATATCTATATAGCATTCTTCTAATACTAAGCCATGTTTCATAGTTGTAAAACCAAATCTTTTTACATATTCATGTAGAGCATGGCAAATGTGATTTTTGAGAGTTGGAATCAACTCCAAAGCGTTTATGGTTGATTTTCTAAAAATGTTTGAAGTGGTAAAAGTCTCTATCTTGTTATTTTTAGTATATGTGATCTATATTTTCAATTAGTTTGAATCCAATAGGAGTGATTATATATTTTCAATACCTTTCTAGCAAAATTTGAATCATGCAATTTGGATTAGTACAACTCCTTGAATTGAATTTTGAATATAGCTACAGAATAGGATTTTAACTAAATAGACAAAATTGTGGGCTACTGACAGAACGGTCCCACATGTCGACGGCTCATCTAACCTGAAACGGTATCGATCAATACTAGCCCTACGATTAGAACAGGATCTACGGTTGAGGTTCGTTGTCTTTGTCGAACTGCTTCAGCTAGGTACGAACTCTAACACGACGATGGGTGTCGCTGGGGACTCACTGGGGCTCCAGCTAGGGTCGGTGATGGGGTGATCGGGGTTGTCATCGACGGCGGTTCGAGGGGCGGTCACGGCGGCTCCTGGGGTGGCTCCAATCGATGGCTTCCTTCCTCCACGGCAGCGGCGGACTCCGGTCAAATTCCGGCGTCGTGGTGCTTGCCTTGCTCCGGGGAAGGGTCGGTGAGGTTCCTAGGTGAGTGGGGAGTGGAATGGTGTGTCGAATGAGGTCTAGGGTGGCCTCTATTTATACCCCAGTAGTGGAGGCAGTGCGGCATGGTCGGGCATCTCTGGCCATGCTGCTACAGGTCGCGCTGAGCATGGCGGAGGGCATGGGTCGATGCGTGGTACTATGGCGATCGTCATGCGCGTGACGACACGGCAAGGGGCAGTCTCTATCGGTCAGGCGATGTCGGCGCTCTGTTCAGGTACGTGGGTGTTCGTCACTTAGTACGGTGGTCATGGGGCGCGTGACGGTGAACCATCATGTCTGGGAGGTCACTGGTGCTACGGCGACTGCGAGTACAAGCGGAGAGAGCAAGGCGCGGCGTGTGCAGGCGAGGTGGTTGTGGCGCTCTGTTGTGCGCTCGGCATGGCAGATGCTTAAATGGGTGCGGCGATTCCAGCGTCTCCACTCCTCGCCATTGGTCAAGGGGTGGACAAGGGGTGGCGGTGAGGTCACGGCTATCCTCTAGGTGTCGTGGGACAGGGCGGCACGGCGCGCAGCGAATGGTTCGTGGTCGACAGGCATGGCTGGCTTGGTACGGGCATGTCACTGGTGCAATGGTGGAGATGAGCCTCTCCACTGCACGGCCAAGTACTAGGAATGATCATGGGGGAGTAGTGGCGTAGAATTGAGGTACAAAAGATGATTAATTGATTGATCACAAACAGTAGATAGTTGGTAGTTGTACTGTTTCTGCCAGGTGTTCGACCAAATGGTCGCATGAATTTTACTTTCAAATTTTTGAATTATTTTTGGTGAGTGGTCTGGTTACTTGCTTAGTAGTCTATGGTTGCTAGGAATTGTCAATTTTAATTTGTTTGAGTGGTTTTTGAAAAGTGGTGATCTAGGTATATGAACTTGATTCAATTTTGCAATGCCTCTTAAATAGATTTGAAAATAGCTTTTGCCATTCTGTAAAGTTTTTGTGGATTCACTTTTACTTGGTCTAGCAAGGGGTGAAAAGAATTGGAATTGTTTCTGATAGAAATCTTTTACTAGAGACACCCAAAGTGGTCTAGTGATTAAGTTTTGCCAAAATGACCATATGCTCATATGATCCATATTTGACTTTCTTTTCATTTTATTTTTCTTGGAAATGATCTAGATGATGTAGTATTCAGTTGTAAACTAATACTTATCATTTCTAACTATCAAGCATGGCAACTTCAAACATTCATGCATTAATGCAAATCACACATGCACTCATATCAAGTTTAATAATAAAAGTTTTTGTTAACCCTAAACTTAGGTGATTAGATCTTGATAAGCTTGATTAATAGTTTTGGGATGTTACAAACCTTCCCTCCTTAAACAGAATATCGTCCTGAGATTCAAGAAAAACTAGGAACTAAAGAGATTGGGAAGCTCAGTCCTAATATAGTCTTCTCGCTCCCAGGTGGCTTCTTCTTTGGTATGGTTACTCCACTGGATCTTGAGAAACTTGATACTTCTAGTCCGGGTGGTTCTGAATGCTTCTTCCAAAATACGGATAGCCACTTCACGATAAGGTAGATCCTTGTCGATATCTATGGCTTTGTGATCAATGTTCTTGAAAACTTCGGTCTTCTCCGGCACTTCTAGCCATTTGCGAAGTAACAAGATATGGAACACATTATGCATGGCTGACATCTCCTCAGGCAGTTCCAGTTGATAGGATACTTCTCCTCGGTGATTCAAAATCTTGAAGGGTCCAATATATCTGGGGGCAAGCTTCCCTTTCAATCGTAAACGCTGCATTCCCTACAAGGGTGATACTTTGAGATACACAAAATCTCCGATATTAAAGGTCAGGTATCGACGTATTTTGTTAGCATAACTCTTCTGTCTGGATTGAGCGGTCTTGAGGTGTTCACGGACTTTGTGAACCTTCTCTTCGGCTTCTCGTATGATGTTGGGTCCGAATATCTGACTCTCTCCTACTTGTGACCAATTCAACAGGGTATGACACTTCCTTCCATACAGAAACTCAAATGGGGCCACTTGCAAACTAGCTTGATAACTATTGTTGTATGAGAATTCCACGACAGCAGACAATCTTCCCATTTAGATCCATATTCTAGAACACAGGCTCTCATCATATCTTCTAAGATCTGGTTGACTCTTTCAGTTTGTCCATCGGTTTGCGGGTGATAAGCTGTGATGAAATTCAGTTTGGTTCCTAATCCTTCTTGGACCTTTTGCCAAAATCCTAAGGTAAACTGGGTTCCTCGATCCGACACTATGGTCTTGGGGGTTCCGTGCAAACTAACTATTCTAGCGATGTACAACTTTGCAAGCTTCGAGCTTTGGTAGGTAGTCTTGACGGGTATGAAATGGGCTACCTTGAATAGTCTATCTACTATGGCCCAAATAGAGTCATTTCCCCTACTAGATGTTGGCAAACCGATGATAAAATCCATTCCAACAGAATCCCATTTCCATTCTAGAATTTGGAATGGTTGCAAAAGTCCTACAGGTCGCTGATGTTCCGCTTTGACTCTCTGACAGATATCACACTTGGCTATGTAGCTTCCGACTTATCTCTTCATTTTGTCCCACCAGAATTGCTCCTTCAAATCCTGGTATATCTTGGTTCCTCCCAGGTGGATAGAATAAAGAGTATCGTGGGCTTCATGCATAATGACTTGTTTGAACTCTGAATCTGTTGGGACGTAGATACGTCCTTTATACCACAAAACTCCTTCTTCATCTTCGGTGAATCCAGGTACCTTCCCTGTACCAATACAATGCTTGATACCATCGATACTTGCGTTTACTTTCTAGGCTTCCTTTATCTGACTGATCAACGTGGGTTGAAGTTCTATGCTATCTAGGAATAATTCGCTAACTAGCTCCACTATGAAACTCTCCATTTCCTTATGTAGACTTGGCTGGGCTTCCTTAATCATGGTGTTTAATCTACACATGCAATCGACTATGAGCATCTGCTATCACATTGGCTTTGCCGGGGTGATAGTGAATGGAAAGGTCATAATCCTTGATTAACTCTATCCATCTCATTTGCCTCATATTCAGCTCCTTCTGGGTGAAGATAAACTTCAGACTCTTGTGATCCGAATAAATCTCACAGCGGTTACCCATAAGGTAATGATGCCAGGTCTTCAATGCTAACACTACAGCTGCTAGTTCGAGGTCATCGGTAGGGTAGTTTTTCTCATGTTGCTTCAGTTGTCTGCATAGATAGGATATGACTTTGCTTTCTTGCATCAACACACATCCGAGACCAATCTTGGATGCGTCACAATACACATCAAAAGGCTTCTTGGTATCCGGCATGATCAGGATTGGGGCTGAAATCAATCTCTTCTTAATATCTTGAAAACTAGCTTCACATTTGTCCGTCCATTCAAACTTCTTATCTTTCTTAAGCAACTGGGTCATCGGTCTTGTGATGCTCGAAAATCTCTCAACAAACTTTTGGTAATATCCGGCTAATCCAAGAAATACACGAACTTCAGTTTGGGTGGTTGGGGCTTTCCATTCTTCAACATCTTTAATCTTGGTGGGATCGACAGCAACTCCTCCTGCCGACAAGATATGTCCTAGGAATCCTACTTCCTTTAACCAAAATTCACATTTGCTAAACTTGGCATACAACTGATGCTCCCTAAGGGTTTCAAGGATGTTTCTCAGATGTTTCTCATGGTCCTCTTCTGATTTGGAGTAGATCAGAATGTCATCGATAAACACAACGACAAACTTATCCAGAAAGTTTAGAAAAATATTATTCACGAGGTTCATGAAATAAGCGGGGCATTGGTTAATCCAAAAGACATGAATTGTACTCATACAATCCATATATATGGTGGTGAAGGCAGTCTTTGGGATATCCGTTGCGCGGATTTTCAATTGATGATAACAAGTTCTAAGATCAATCTTAGAAAACACTCTGTCACCAGTTAGTTGATCAAACAAATCTTCTAACTTCGGAAGCGGGTACTTGTTCTTGATGGTTACGTCACTCAACTTCCGGTAATCCATACACAAATGGTTGGCACCATCCTTCTTATCAACAAACAGAATAGGTGATCTCCATGGCGATGCACTTGGTTGTATCAAACCTTTTCCCAGCATATCATCAAGTTGCTTCTTCAGCTCCACTAGTTCAGATGGGTTCATACTATAGGGTCTCTGAGCTATGGGTCTGGTTCTAGGAATTAGTTGAATGATAAACTTGATATCCCGATCTAGGGGCATACTGGGAAATTCATCTAGGAACACATCGGGGTATTCACAGACTACTCTGACTTGGTCAATGGTGGTCTTGGCTAAACTCTTGTTGCACTTGAATTGACGGGGCAATGTCTTAGATACATGTTCTACTGATACTCCGGTGCTACTGGTCATGGTTATAGCTTTCTTTGCATAGTAGATTAATCCTTGATGTTTTGACATCCAATCCATCCCTAGCACTACTTCCAAACCTTTGGTTCCAAGTACTATTAGATTGGCATAAAAATCTATCCCATGGATTCTGATGGGTACGGACTTGCAAATTTTTCTAGCTTTGGTGGTTGAACTAGGTTTTTGAACTATCATATCATGCTTCAAATATGTTGGCTGAATCTTACTAGTGCATGCAAATTCTTTTGTAACAAACGAGTGCGATGCTCCCGAATCAAACAACACTCTGGCTGATACTGAGTTAAAAGAAAACATTCCCAGCACGACATCTGGTGCTTCCTGGGCGCTTCCTGGGCTTCCTCAGCATTCATGTGGAACATACGTTGACATGGGTATACCCTACAGATACTCGAGTTTGGCATATACGGTCCAGATATAGTAGAAGCCCACGGTGTTGGCAGGGCCCAATACAGAATTCGGGTGACCCACGGAGACTCCGATTGCTTGCAACGCAAGAAGAAGCTTAAGATAGAAAGTTCAAAGGGACAAACCCTAACCTGTAACCGACTCGCCCTGCTAACCGATACCTAGCCTATCTATATAAAGGCTAGGAGGGGCAGCGAGGAGGACAATCAAAACCCTAGTTTCCACAACCATCGCCAGATTGCATCTGCGCACCCCTGTAACTTTCGACTCCCTCGATAATTCCAAGAGCAGACAAGCAGGAGTAGGGAACTCTACGAGGCCCGAACCTGGGTAAACCTTTCGTCCCTGTGTGCTTGTTTGCTAGCCGACTGATGCCTCCAGCGCTCCCTCCTTCTCCAAAACCCAAGTCCATAACAATGGGCATTGGCGAGTTAAACCCTCGTCAATTGGCGTCGTCTGTGGGAATTGGGAGTGCTGATGTCGCGGCTTCTTCTGTCCCATCAAGCGCGATCTACAACTCTGCAACAGCGGAGATTCACCAGCTCTTCGGCGCTTTCGACTTCACCGTACACACATTAGCCACTCGCCCGACTTTCGAGTCCGTGGGCCATGGGATCAACCTGGCGATCGGGAGCTTTCGCTTCCAGGTCGGTCAACTGGGCATGCTTTGCATGCCCGACCAGCCAACGGCACCCACGATTGCTCCAACATCATGGTTGCCGCCATCAATTGGCACCCTCAGCAAGCTCAATGCCCCGGCAACAGCTGGGAGCACGGACAGTGACAGCAGTCGCGGATCCGATCTGCGTGGCTTGGCCACAGAAGATGGAGCCTATGGCTCCGGATCTGAAAGTTGTGGGAGCAGCAGCTTCCCCAACCACTTCATGTGCGCCGTCATTAACGCAGGCGACACCGGCGTCAATCGCGAAAACACCGGCACTAGCACTGGACCGACCAACGGCGGTATACTAGTCGCAAACGGCAGCCCTACCAACGGTGTGCCCACCAATAGTGGTACGGGAGGGGAACCGCACCTCATGGCGAATGAGAACACTAGAGAGCGCATGCTGATCAAGCTTAACGACAACGAATGGGCTCACTGTCGAGAAGCTCTACGGGGCAATCCTCTACCCCCCAACACATCACAGGACATGCTGATGGGCTACCATTGGCTGCTGAAAGAAGAATTCAAACGCCAACAACAGGTAATCGCGCAACTCGAGGCGCATAGAAAGGTGGCGGACGAGTCGAGCCCTCGGCGAGCTCAGCTCTCCTCCCATGGAGGATCCTCCTCCAAGGGCAACGAGTACCTGGCCAACAAAAGACGATCTCGACTGGCCCACCTCACCAACCAAGAGTGCGTAGAAGCCGCGGAAGTCCTCGACTTCGGCTCTATGACGGTGGATACGCGGGGCAACATGCTCCCGAAGACGCCGCAAGCTACGGTGACAGCAGCCACCATGTACCTCCTCAACAACCAGCCACCGGCTGGAGATCCACGAGCTGCCATGCACCGATCTACGATCGCGGGCCTAGGTCTAATCAAGGGTGCCCTCAATAAAGAGCCAACACTAGAGCCGAAGAAAAGCAAGGCTCTGGCCAAATACTACTACTCGTACTCCTCTAGCAATGTCAACCACGATCTGTCACGGCGACGTTGCTCATGGCAGCATGAACACGACTACGCCACGCGTAATGACATCACGTAGTGCAAGGTCGACAAGATGCGAGCAAGGCGTGCTCTCTCGACTGATTCGGAAGAACATGCAACAGAGCTATGTGGCGCCAGATGCTTCAGTAGGGCCATCAGGCAAAAGCGAATGCCTAAGGGGTTCAAGCTCCCGTTGGAGAACCCAAAATTTGACGGTCTATAGGACCCGAAAATCTGGCTGGAGGATCACATTTCCTCCGTCAGGCTACACCGCGGA
The DNA here is from genome assembly GCA_916181665.1 of Avena sativa. NCBI lineage: Eukaryota > Viridiplantae > Streptophyta > Magnoliopsida > Poales > Poaceae > Avena > Avena sativa. The sequence goes on along the minus strand of OV702287.1, from coordinate 40,081,097 downwards.
AGCTCAAGCATGGCAACACAATGCCTGCAGCTACAGCTGCAAGGCGCCGCCTGTGCATGGCTCAACAACCTCCCGCGCGGATCAATTCGCAGTTGGGAAGAACTGGTCTACAGCTTCGTGCGCAACTTCAAGGGCACTTACAAAAGGCCCGCGTCAATCGAAGAACTAAGAGGCTACCAACAAAGGTCTGACGAGTCGCTGCACTCGTACAGCCAGAGGTGGTCCATTATCAAGAACTCTGTAGAAAACATCTCGGAGGACCGCGCAATCGATGCGTTCAATGGCGGCGTTCGCCATATAGAGCTCAGGGAGGAGCTGGGCCGCTCGAAGCCCAAAACAACCGACCACCTGATGGAAATCACGAATTGGTGGGCGGATGGAGAAGATTCGGTAAAAAACCACACCTACTCTAATGATGACGACGACCTTGGGTGCAGACGCGACCGTCGAGGAAAACGTCGAATGCCCGTCTACAGGGACCGTGACGAAGTCAACATGGTCGCGGCTGGCTACGCCGACAACCGCAACAGCGGCTATCGCAGCAGGGGATACCGCGACGCTGGGAAAACCATGCAAGTGTGGCAACGTTGCATTCGCGAAGAGTCACCAGCAACATTCATCCAAGACAAACTGTTCAGACCATGCAACATGCAGTTCTACATTGACAAGCACGACGGGAAGAAAAAATCAAGCCACCTTCTAAAGGATTGCCGCGAGTTCCTCAAACTCCATGAGGGCCTGCCCCAGATGAATCGCGACGCGATCAACCGGGGCTATGGAGCTACCCCATGCACTGTGGCACATGGAGCTCCACCACCACCTGCGGCTGCGCCAGTCTAGCATCATGAAGGCGAGCCGTACCCGCGAGCCGTGGGAAATATGGGGATGATCCAAAAAGGGCGTCCCTCCAATCGAATGCAGAAGGAAATCACTTGCCAAGTCAATTTGGCGATAAACTCTCCACCCTATACCATTGAGTACCGCAGTGGAAGCGAGTCCTGCATCACCTTCGACAAGCGCGACCACTCGCGCCAAGTTCCTCGTCTAGGCCACTGTCCCCTCGTACTCGAGGCCCAGATCGGGGGATTCGATATGAGTCGCGTCTTCATGGATGGCGGAAGCGGCATTAATCTCATGTTCGCAAGTACCTTGCGAGCAATGGATCCCGCTGACATGTCTGGAAGTGTCAGACACGACGTTCCACGACATCGTCCCAGGAAAGGGAGTGTACCCCTGGGTAAAATCAACCTCGATGTCATCTTCGACACGCCGCAAAATTTTCGACGAGAGCACATCGACTTTGAAGTCGTCGACTGGCCCTCATAGCACCACTACAACCTCGGACGTGTCACGTTCGCGAGGTTCATGGCGGTGCCACACTACGCCAATTTGCAGATGAAGATGCCAGTCCCAAACAACATCATCATAGTCAACGGAAGCTTCGAGAGGTCTGACAGCTGCGATAGGGAATTCAACAGAATCTCCTAGTCCTTTGGCATGCAAGAGGAACTCGCAAAACTGAAGGGGTCGACAGACAACAGTCTAATTCCCTGAGCAGGCCAAGTTCACCGGACCTGACCTTCGACTCATCGGTGCACACAAAGAAAGTCCAGGTCCACCCAATGGACCTGACCAAGAGGACCCTCATCGCCAACAATTTGAGTTCCGCATAGGAACTCGCGCTCGTCGAATTCCTCCTTGAGCACTGGGAAATCTTCGCCTGGTGTCCAGCGGACATGCTAGGGGTTCCCAGGGAATTCACCGAGCACTCACTCAACGTGAATCCAGACGCAAGGTCAGTCAAGCAAACAATACGGCGACTTTCTGAACCAAGAGCAAAAGCAGTCGGTATGGAGATCAACAAACTCCTCGATGCAAATTTCATACGCGAGATCAAGGAAAGCACCTGGCTCGCTAACACAGTTCTTGTGCCTAAAAAAGACACGGATATCCTGCGGATGTGCGTGGACTTCATCTCCTTGAATAAGCATTTCCCAAAGGATCACTTCCCGTTGCCACGGATCAATCAAATAATCGACTCCGTTGCGGGATGTGAGAGCCTCTGCTTCCTCGATGCGTACTCAGGCTACAATCAGATTCGAATGAAGGAGGAAGACTAGGAGAAAACAACGTTTACAACACCCTTTGGTGTGTTCTGCTACAACACGATGCCTTTCGGGCTAAAAAACGCAGGAGCCACCTATCAGCGGTTCATGCAAGCTTGCCTTAAGAACCAGCTTGGTCACAATATCCAGGTCTACGTTGACGACATCATCATCAAAACCAAAGAGGAAGCCATGTTAATCGACGATCTCCGTGAGACCTTCGCTAACCTCGACCGCTATCGGATCAAGCTCAATCCGGACAAATGCGCCTTCGGCCTGCCATCTGGGCAACTACTCGGGAATCTCATCTCTACGAGGGGGATCGAGGCAAACCTGAAGAAAATAAAGGCCATACTGTCCATGGAGAAGCCAAAGAATGTAAAAGGCATCCAGCAGCTAGCTAGGTGAATCGTGGCGCTCAGCCGATTCATCAGTTGAATGGGCGAAAAGGCACTGCCCTTCTACCAACTCCTCCGCAAAGCTGACAAGTTCGAGTTGACAGACAAGGCGCAAGAAGCATTCGAAGACCTCAAGCGTCTACTATCCACGTCGCCAGTACTAGTGACGCCTCACGAAAAGGAACCACTACTGCTCTACATCTCTGCCACCAACCAGGTGGTCAGCACGGTGCTTGTGGTGGAACGAGCCGAAGAAAATAAAGTCCACGGGGTCTAGCGCCCAGTATACAACCTCAGCGAGGTGCTCACGCCAACAAAGCAGTGGTACCCGCACTACCAGAAGTTGGCATATGGCGTCTTCATGACAGCTAGACGACTACGTCACTACTTCTAGGAGCACTCAATCGTGGTGGTAAATGACGCCCCACTCGGGCATATACTCAATAAACCTGACGCCACCGGACGAGTCGCGTTCTGGGGCATAGAGTTATCGCCACGCGACATCACATACAAGAATCGCTCCATCAAGCCCAAGGCTCCAGAGAAGAAAGCAAGTACGGAAATGGACTCAGGGGCTATGCCACCCAACGAGCCAATGACACTCGATGACATGGAGCTCGGCACGGGACTCGAAGGCCCAATGGAGGTCATGATGATCGAGCCATCTTAGACACAACCATACATCACATATCTACTTAGCAAGAGGCTGCCAGATGACCCGACTGATGCGCGAGACCACACGACGATCCAAGGCATTCGCCCTCATCAACGGCGAACTGTACAAGTGCAGCATCATAGGGGCACTTCAACGGTGCATCTCCAACGGGGACAGAAGGGCCGTCCTCCTCGACATACATGAAGGCACTTGCGGACACCATGCTAGCAGTTACGCCCTCGTCGCCAAAGCTCTGCGAGCTAGATTCTATTGGCCCACGGCCATGCGTGATGCCAAGGACATCGTCTAGCACTACAACGCTTGCCAGCGATTCGCGGACAAACCACACGCACCTGGCATGGAACTCAGGCCAATTCCATTGGCTTGGCCCTTCGCACAATGGGGACTCAACATGGTCGGCAAGCTCCCAAATTCCTCGTGTGGAGGCTACGTCTACCTCTTAGTCACAGTCGACAAATTCACCAAGTGGATCGAGGCCATGCCGGTGACGAATAAATCAGGAGCCAGCGCCGTCAAGTTCTTCGATTCCATCGTCTACCACTTCGGAGTGCCAAATAGCATCATCACAAACAATGGAACGAACTTCACCTCCAAGGAGTTCTAGGAATTCTGCGAAAACCTAGGAATCAACATTAGCTACGCCTCGGTGGCTCACCCTTAGACCAACGGTCAAGTCGAAAAGGCCAACGGCCTCGTCTGCGGAAGAATCAAGAAACGACTCCTTCAACCACCCGAACAAGCCGCTGGATGCTGTCCAGACGAGCTGCAATCCGTACTTTGGAGCCTACGCACAACTCCAAACAGCGCCACGGGATACACTCTGTTTTTCATGGTGCACGGTGCTAAGGCGGTGCTACCCGCAGAAGTGCGCTACAAAGCGTCGCGAGTGCTTGCTTATAGTGAACAAGAGTCAATTCTCGCACTCGAAGATTCCGCCGACCTCCTCGTTGAGGCGCGTGAAATCGCAGTAGAAAGATCAACGATCTATCAGTAGAATCTCTGCAATTACCACAGGAGAAGGCTATGCCCCAGATCCTTCATCGAAGAAGACCTAGATCTACGACTGAAGCAACAAGGGCACCTCAGACTCAAGTCCTTTTGGGAGGGACCTTATGTGATTACTGAAGTAATCCCAGGTGGCGCCTATCGCCTCAAAGACCTAGAAAGCGGAGTCGCATACTCCAACCCCTGGAACGTCGCGCAGCTACATCGATTCTACCCCTAGTCGTTTTTACATTACAAATAAGGTTATTCAGCCAGGCTACTTAGCCACACTTTGTACCTCGTACTATTCTGCGAATAAATAAAGCTAAGTGCCCCAAAACTCTGTGTCTTTTCCTATTTTTCTTGCAATTTCATCACTCAGGGGCTGCACCACCCTATGCACACCTTCATTCTACGAACAAGTTGCAGTATCAAGAGTAGCTGACACATTATCAATCGAACCCTTGATAAACACCAACCCAGTTGCAACGCACCTGACAGGTTGGCAAGGTGTTGATATAAATACATGTCAGGCTAACAAAAAGGAACTGTAGAGTACCATACACTCTAAAATTATACAAGCTAGCAAGCGCTTCACATATCAACGGGTGTTAAATACACCCAATACAATCATACAAACTTTACAACACTTGTACATCCATGTGTAGGATATAAATTACGCTACTACTGCAAAAGAAGAACGTCTGTGTGCTCCTCGAAGAAATCGACGATGTCCTCTGCTGGCCGGTCAATCGCTCGATAATGCGGAACCGTGTCTGGCGGAGGCGGCGGTCCAGCAGCAACAGATGTGACATCCACATCTGGTCTATGCAGTCGCACCAGTGACAGGGCAGCCTTTGCACCTGCGACTAGTTGCTGTCGCACACATTCGCGGACTACGCTTATATCTTGAAATTTTTCCAGCAGAGCCAACAGGCTTGAGGGGACGGTGTCTAGCGGAAACATCGTATGATAAATGTGCCTCAGGCATGACTGCGCCTTCTTCAAGCATTGAAGCACTCGAGAAGCACGATCCTATAGGGTCGCCAACGCGACTGCATGGTCGTGGTCCACCTAAAAATACCCACTAGCCTGCATCTGCTCCTGGGTCAGGTTATTCATCCGAATGGCCAGCTGGTCCTTCTCATCCTGCGGATGACGAGCGCTAGCAACTACACCAAGCAATCAACAAATTGTAAGGACAAGGCATCGCCGTGAGTGACTAAAAGACAAGACGAGAAGACAGAGAGCTAACATTTAAACTGCTCGTTCAACTACGTCACTTCCTGCAAGAGATACTTCTCACGGGCGGTGGCCTTCACAGATTTCGACTTCCACACATCCGCGTTACCACAGACGATGGGAAACTCACGCTCCAACTGCTTAATGCGGTCATGCAATCGCGAAAGCAACGCAACTCCTCCACCTTTGGACGCGGCTACGCCGTGGTTTCATCGGTGGGAGGAGAATAATGAGGACCACTCGATGTCCACTTGAAGGACCCTAGGTACAATCAAGCAAGAGGCAAATGAGACTAATTATACATCGATAAAAGGAGGACTGCATTTAAATTCGATAAAAGTGTCAAGGGGCGCCCCCCACAAAATGCGTACGAACAAAAGAAGCTACACATATTACAAAGGGTAAACTATGGAGCAATCTGCTTCTTCGAATTAGACTTCGACTTCGGGGGCTTCATCGCATCCGTGGCAGTCTCCGACGCAACGGACTTGCCGGTGGTAACCCCAGATGCCACGGTCTTCGCCACCTTCGCTCGCCGCTGTTCCTCAGAGTATTTTGTGAATGTCTCGATAAGCTGAGGCCCATATTTACCGTATCTACTAGCAAAGGGAGAAAGCACTACCTGCTGGCCTCCGGCGTAGACATGCATCGACTCGGAGATCGCGGCAGGATCCAACTCCACGCCATGGGCTTGCGCCATCACGAGTGCCATGGTGGAGGCGACAGATCACTGGGAGTTCTTGAAGTCCATAGGAATACCTCCAGCGAAGGATTCCACCAGGTCATCAAGATTATTGATTAGGTCGGCCTTGGGAGTCAGGTCCTCCTGGAGACGGCTCAGCACACCTTTGACCCTCCCCAACGTCTCCAGAAGGGAGACACTTTGGTCCTCGACTATGGCCACTGCGCCAGCCAAAGCATCCGCGCGGTGCAAGGCCTGGGCGTCAAAGCTCACACCAGCGGCATCTGCGTACACAGTGTCAGCACAGCAACATGACATCAAACAAGGAGCAATGCAAATCAAACTGAAAGTTACCTGAGAGAGCCTTGGCAATCGAGAAAAGTTGTTCTTCGAACAACTTCTCCCTTTAGACATTCGAAGAGCGCAAGTCTTCCTCATGCTTCTGCGACTCCTCCGGAGCCACGACTGCCTCATCGCGCTTTTTGTTCGCCGTGGCAAGTCCCTTCTCGAGGGACATAACGCGACGGAGAAGTTCATTGTACTCACCTACAAAGGACAAGGCATAATAGCAATTGAGGTGAGAAATTTCCACGAAGACAGATCAAAGAGAAAAGAGTAGTACCAACCTTCGACCACGCGGTGGCGATTGTCCAGCAAGGCATGTTATCGACCCAAATCAAGTACTTGCTCTGCGAGACGAGTAGCATCCTTCATGATGGGCTACATCAAAAAGAAAACAAAGATATGACATCAGCAAAAGGCACAAAATTTCACAAATCGACTGCCAACGGCACAAGAGACGCTCACGTGTTCCTCCAGGGACTCCGAAGATGCATGTTGGGTAGTTGTCCATGCAACCATCTGGTGCTCCCCAGCATGTGGGGAACTCGAAGAATTGACATCGGAGTGGGCCGCGATTGGAGGATAAGGAGACCGTGTGGCCACCTCCTTGGTCTTGGAGTCTGCGACTTCGGATTCTTTCACAAATTGGACATCGTCAGAGGACGACGACGCCGTTTGACTACAAAACATGCCCGACACCACTTTAGAAAAGCAACTCCAAAGAAAACAAGACGAATTCGTGGATATTAAAACTCACCAGTTGAACTTCTCGAGGTCGAAGGAATCATCCGACGACTCCTTTGGCAACCGCAACTTCCTCCGAGCGGGAGGAGCCACGGCACGGACAGGAACGGTAGGGATGGGATCCTCTGCAACAGCAGTAGGAGAGCCCTCCGGCGTTGATGGCGAGGATGCGTCTGAATCCTTGTTGCAGGAACGCTTGTGAGTCCCGCAGTCACCAGACTCGGGGGCTTCCTCTTCTTCCTCCATGGGGACTATGGACCCCGACTCATCCTCCTCCTCTGCTTCGCGAGGAATAATCCCTTCAGGCTGAGGAGGAAAACTAGAAGCCACGTTCTAGTCCTACAATTAGAAGATACATCATCACATATCAAGTACTTGGTAGGCAATCGAAAAAGTAAACAAATTCACAGTACAGTTCTACCTCAGGAGGAGGGTTATTGGCGTCAAAAGGAGGCACCATTGATTCACCTGGGAGATCCTCCTTGGCGGTGTACTTGCTCACCAGTCGCAACCTTCTGTCTACCTCACCCACAGAAATGCCCTCCGCAGATATGCGAGTGACATCGCCAGCATCGACCCAGCGGTACATCGGATGGACTCTAGCCTGCAGAGGCTGGATACGTCGGCGCAACCACGTGTGAATAAGAGCAGTGCCACCCTCTTCTTTTCTTATGCGGCCTTTGAGGTCGGAGACACGCTGATATAGCATCTCCGTCTCCTCGGACTCGCCAGGCATCACGACATTCTTCCAGGAGCGCCTCCTCTTGCAAGCTGCCATGGGATCGAAGGGCGCGAGTCCGTAGTGCTCTCCGTCGGCCTTTTAGTCGTGGATGTAGAACCACTTATCTCTCTACCCTTGGATAGACGTGGTGAGCTTGAGATCAAAGTAAGTGGAGGAGGAGTCGACATGGATCCCGCAGCCTCCTACATCGTAGACTACAGAGCCCGACCCCGACTGATGCTTAAGCTTAAAAATCTTCTTGAAGAGACTGAAGTGCGGCTCGATTCTGAGCCAGCACTCGTAGAGAGTGATGAAACAAGAGATATGAAGAATCGAATTTGGGGATAGCTAATGCAGCTGGAGCCCATAGAAGCAGAGAAGACCCCTAACAAATGGATGCAGGGGGAGAGAGAGACCTCAAATGATGAACGCAAGGAACATCACTCGGAAAACCGTAGGACGGGGGATTACCTCGTCACCAGGCAGTCGAGAGTCATGTTCCGTGGAAGGAAGTGCTCCATCTTGACAAAGAGTGTGCAGCTCGGACGACTTGATGACAGATGCGTGCTAGGAGCCATTGGTGATGCGGGTGACCGCACCTTTCTTCTTCCCAGCGCCACGACGCTGGTGCCCACGGCGGTGGTGCCTCCCTTCTTCTTGGCGGCGGCAATGGTGGCCGCAGATCTAGCGGCGGCACCTCCTTTCTTCTTGCCCATCTTTCTATGGCGATGAGAATAAAGAAAATAGCTAGGGAATACGCGCAGCTGGTCCAGTGCCATAGAGGGGATGAGCGCAAGGGAGCAGAAAGAGCAACAATGGCAAAGGAAGCACGAGCAAGAAGAGAGATGGGGAAAAATTACTGCAGTTGCGCTGCTACTTAACCTCCTCGTAGGTGTCAACCAACGGCCAGCAGAAACCCTATTGGACGCGTGGCACACATCTCCATCAACGTGTGGTGAAGGTGAATCATGAACCATCCCCCACTACTCCCATTATGTGCGGAAATCAAGGAGACACAGTTAAAATAGAAGATTATGCACGCCCAGTCAAATCAAAGTCAGAAAGTGGGACCCACTGCTCGTCACGTTCTGTTAAAGCCACCCACGCGGGCATCTGAAGTCATCACATCGTCAGCACTGACGTTATCGATTCCAACAGAAGAAGATTTTTACTACTTTAGTTCTTGCTCGAGTCTTCGACTCAACCAAGCACTCGGGGGCTACTCCTAACAGGAGCGCTGGCCGCGCACCCGAAAGAATTTTTATGCAGGTGTACAAACTTCATGAAAACCCATCAATCGAATCAACGATTTGATTGTGAATTACGGGTTACTCCCATAGGGAGCGCCAGAAGCACATTCGACTGTAACAAGCAACAAAAGATGACAGCAGTCGCAAAAAGTTTTTAGTCCCCACTCGAGTCTACGACTCGAATAGGCATTCGGGGGCTACTCCCATAGGGAGCGCTGGTCGCGCACCCTATGATTATTTTTCCTTGTACATTGTACTGTGTGTCCATAACATCCACACTCGAATGCTATGGAGACTCCGCCTCATGTTTTCCCTACAAAGATATTATGTCTCCTGGGCCACCCGAATCATCTCCACGATGACAAAAATTCGGATGTCGTGCTTACAACGTGAAGATAAGACCTGAATAAGGCCTGGCAACGCATCTGCTGCGCACTACCAGAAATATATCCGTGCATGTGGGTAAGATGAACATGCCTTGACGGACGCGTTGAGTGCTCACATTTATACACTGGAATTCGACTCCTGTAAGACCTCCGTGGCCTGAGTCGAATTACTCCAGCACTTTTTCCGAATTCGAGTCCAGGGACTCGAGTTTGAGTAGATTGCGTTGTTATGCCCTAAGGCAGTTAACTGATACCGATACATCTGATAAAGCAGGCACGTATATCAACAATCCCTATGATACAAATAGAACACTCGAAAAATGCCCAGTCATACACTCGAAAAACTGCATAAAGTCTCCAGTCGAATCTACGATTCCACTGGACACTCGGGGGCTACTGACATGGGTATACCATAGAGGTAGTCGAGTTTGGCATATACGGTCTAGATACAGCAGAGCCCACGGTGTTGCCAGGGCCCAATACAGAATTTGGGTGACCCGCGGAGACTCTGATTGCTTGCAATGCAAGAAGAAGCTTAAGATAGAAAGTTCAAAGGGACGAACCCTAACCTGTAACTGACTCGACCTGCTACCCAAGACCTAGCCTATCTATATAAAGGCTAGGAGGTGGCGACGAGGAGGACAATCACAACCCTAGTTTCCACAACCATCGCCAGATTGCATCTGCGCACCCCTGTAACTTTCGACTCCCTCGATAATTCCAAGAGCAGGCAAGCAGGAGTAGGGACCTCTACAAGGCCCAAACCTGGGTAAACCTTGCGTCCCTGTGTGCTTGTTTGCTAGCTGACTGATGCCTCCAGCACTCCCTCCTTCTCCAAAACCCAAGTCCATAACAATGGGAATTAGCGAGTTAAACCCTCGTTAGATGCCCATTACGGTTGTGCGGGTTTCATAGGGAAAATTTCTTTTCAGGCTGGACATGGTGTTGCTGTTGGGAAGGTGCATTGACATTGGTTGCTGCAGCAAGCTTGTTGGGGAACTCGTTGGAGTAGTGACCCATGACTCCGTATTCAAAGCAAGTGATCATTGACTTGTCTTTCCCTGTAATAGGCACAACATTGCTTCCAGTCCTTAGGGTTGAAGTTATTGGAGTTGTCGGGGTTGTTGTTGTGATTTCCTCCGGGCCTTGGGTTTCCTCCACCACGGTTGGGGTAGTTCGGATGGTTCATTGGGGGTCTGTTGTTTCTGGGTGCATATTGTTGGCCTAAGATATCTAGAGCTCGTTGGGGAACCCCAAGAGGAAGGTATGATGAGCACAGCAGCAAGTTTCCCTCAGTTATGAAACCAAGGTTTAATTGAACCAGTAGGAGCAAGGAAACACCCCAAAGGTGTTGCTAGCTGAACCTTGGTAGGGCGCACTACCGGTGCTAGCAACAACATGGAGACCTGCACAACACAACCACAGAACTCTGCCTCCAACTTACAGTGAGGTTGTCAATCTCACCGGTTTTGCTGAAAATAAAGGATTAAATGTATTGTGTTGAAGAAAGTAATAGTTTGTAGAAAGTAAACAGAAAGCAGTAAACATTTGATTGTAGATTGATGATAAAAGAAATGACCGGGATCCATAGTTCACTAGTGGTGGCTCTCCTTAAGATAGATGACATGTTGGGTGAACAAATTACAGCGGGTCAATTGACAAACATCGAGAAAGCAATCATGCATATACTACTCATCTTGACTCCTTTGAGATTTGATTGGGCATTACAACATTATACATAGACCGTAATCCAACTGCATCTATGACTAATAATCCACCTTCAGGTTATCATCCGAACCCCCTCCAATATTAAGTTGCAAGCAATAGATAATTGGATTACGCATTGCGTGTAAAGTAAACAATACGATTGTTCTATGAACAAAGGATTGTTGTTTTCTCCCTAGTAGCAACAGCACATCTAGTACCTTAGAGATTTCTGTCACTTCCCTAGAGTACTAGGGGCATGAACCCACTATCGAGCATAAATACTAACTCTTGGAGTTGCTAGCATCTACTTGGCCAACATAGCTACTAACAATGGAAAGCATGCAAGATCACAAATAACAAAGACATGATAGAATCAATAATCAATCTGAAATAGCATCTCAATATCCATCGGATCCCCGCAAACACAACATGTATGAATTACAAATAGATGATCTTGATCATGAATGGAGCTCACAAGATCTAAACATGATAGCACAAAGGAGGAGAACCAGCCATCTAGCTACTATATGGACCCGTAGTCCAAAGATGAACTATTCACGCATCACACCGGAGGCTTGCATGGTCATGAAGAAGGCCTCTAGGGTGAATTCCCCTCTCCGGCAGGGTGCCGGGAAGAGCTTCAGATCCCTCCCGATCTAGGGATGGAGATGACGGCGGCTACAGACTCTTTCATGGAATTTTGATTGGGTACTTAGGGTTTCTGTATCGGAGGCATCTTATAGGCGAAAGGGGAGGCCGAGGGGGTGCGTAGGGCGGCCAGACCACCCCCTAGCATGGTCCAGGCTAGGCCACGTGGCCAGGTGGTGTGGCGTCCCCCTGGCCCCTCTCCGTCTCGTATTCTGGCTCCGGGTGTCCCTCGGTGAAAAACTGACTTTGGCTTTTGTCCCATCCAATTCCGAGAATATTCATTTTCTGACTTTCCTGGAACCAAAAACAGCAGAAAACAGGCAGCTGGCACTATGGCTCTTGTTAATAGGTTAGTCCAAGAAAGTGCATAGAAAGTACTCCAAAGTTGGAAGAAAACATAAGAAAGTAGATAAAAACGAAGCATGGAACATCAAAAATTGTGAATACGTTAGCAACGTATCAACATCCCCAAGCTTAATTCTTGCTCGTCCTCGAGTAGGTAAGTGATAAAAAGAAAGAATAATTTTTGAGGTGACATGCACCATCATAAACTTGATCAAAGTATTTGTAAAACATTGATAGCTGGGATCATAGTACTTCAATCATGAAAGATAAAGTTCTAACAATAAGACAAAGAAACTATGTTGCAACATGAAAGGGCACAAACAAAAGATTCATGAATAACAATGCTTTGCAAGACGTTTGTTTGTTTCACATAAAGAAAACATAGCATAGTGGCATTCAACTTGTCCTTCATAGAGTAGCAAACAAAAATGCATAGGACACCTTCAAAGTTCATAAGAGTGACTAGACATAAATAGTTTAAAACAAGCAATATCAAAGCTATGCATCAATCAACAAGTCTTGGGACAATGCACATAGAACTAAGAATGGTCACTATGCTCTCAAAGTAGGTGCATAAAGATAGAAGGTGGAGACTCAACATAAAATTAAAAGAAAGACCTTCATAGAAGGAAGTAGGGATTCAAGTTTCATAAAGAGCTTCCAAAAATTATGGTACTTATTAGCTTTTAGATCTCATTGCCCCTATCATAAGCATCTTGAAGGTGATTAAGGTTAAAGTGACACAACTAATAGGATATGCTTGACAACTTATAAGCTGAAATCTCATGCCCCTTACTTACGAAAACCGAACCTCATGCTACTCAACTTCAGTCACAAGTAAGATCTTGTCATTGTAAGTACATATGTATCATAGAGAACCGCCAACAGGGTACCCCTTGCACATGATACAGGAGCTATCCCATAATCAAAATGACAAGGCAAGCAGACAATGAGCATCTCAGCGATCTTTTTATTTGCTATTTGCATAGGTTTTTATTGAGGATGCTTCATAGAGTGCTCATTATAGTTATGCTGCAAGTTTCCACCATGATTACTCATGGCTTAGGCTAGCGGCCCAGGCATTTCTCTAACACAAATACAAACTCCATGATCTTACAAGTTCCCCTTTTATTTCACACCACCGGGATCCATAAGCAAAAGAACATGATATCAACGGGGTACGAAGTACAAGTGCAATGTTGAAAGCGATCCCCATGATACATGGTTCTGCTAACTTCAACTTATAAAGCGCAAGCATATACGCAACAAAGATGGACGCAATAGTTCAAGTTTATTAGATGCAAGAAATTAAAGTGTGCCATCAAGTTCGTGAGAGCTTTAATCACTAATTTTCACACAACAAGTTTAATTCGGAAGGTAGATAAAAACATGAATATACTTGGAATAGCAAATGCTAATAGGTAGGTATGGTGGACTCTTTGTAATAAGTTGGTTTTAGGAGTTGGATGCATGAGTGGAACTCATACTTGGTTATGGAGGCTAGCAAAAGACCGTGAGCGACCAACTAAGAGAGCAATAATGGCCATAATCATGCAGAGCGACAAAACATCATTAATAAAAGCATAAATGATACTACAAGTTGAAAATTAAAGGATCATAAAGGCTTATGGTGACTTCGGATAGTCATAACATGGTGTGAGCATGTGCCAAGTCAACCCAAATAAAACATCAAAGGAGAATACCACAATACTATGCTTTAATATGCTAAAACAACGCATGATTCTTCCAAGACACATTAAGAAATCTCAATTGTTTATAACATGTCATGCTACAGCAAAGAATAATAAGCATAAAGCCAAAAAAATATCGAGCATGGCATGACAAAGCATAGGCCACAGTAAAAAACAAGCTCCTTTTACCACTTATGCATGAACTTTCCTACTCTTTTTCCTATCCAAACCAAACTATTTGAAAACCAATGTATAAAAGAGGGGGTCCAACCAATTTATTCAACAAACTAAGCAAACCAAGCAAACAAAAAACGAAAAACGAAAAACGAAGATGCTCCAAGAACAACAAAACTGTGCATGAAACAATAAAAATAAAGTGTTTGGGAGAAACCTGGGATTTTTATTGATGAAGAAGGGGATGCCTTGGGCATCCCCAAGCTTTGACGCTTGTACTTCTTGGATATTTCTTGGGGTGACACGCGTGGCATCCCCAAGCTTGAGCTTTAGTCCATTCTTCATCTCATTACTCATTCCTTCCATACACCTGAAATTTTTCCTTCATACAAAACTTCACACAATCTTTATTAGCAACATTAGTGCACTCAAGATAATAAGTCTTTAGGTTCAGTTTTGACACCAAAAAAACTTCCATTAAAACACAAGATACTGTAGCACTTCCCTCAAAAAACTCAATTCCCCAAAAGAACTCAAAAAGGAATCAACAAGAAGCAAATGCAAATAATGGCAGAAATCTGTCAAAACAGACCAGCGGGTAAGGACGATTTTTTTTCGAAGACCTCCTGTTGCTCAAATCAAAAAGTGTTGAACTAACTACAGTTAGATAGTAACCTGGGGCAGAAGCACAAAAATTCACGCCTCAAAAGGATATACAGATATTTTACACGAATGTTTACGGTGAAGCACAGAAATCTGTTTCAGGACAGCAACTTTCCCAATCATTACTTCTCTCTCTTTAGAGCTTACTCTTGGCACAAAAAGCAAATAAAAAGGATAAGGAGCGGTTATTACTGAAGTAATAACTTCCAAGACTCATCTAAAACTTTTGGGTTATCTCCCAATAAGTACTTTTCTTTAACGCCTTTAAGTTAGGCATAAGAAGCAAGAAAAAGAATCAAGTGTTCTCAAATGAAGAAGCATTAAAAGCAAATTTTGTTTCCATAGGAGACGCAAAAGAAATCTTCTATCTCTTCTTAGGGAAGTGTTCTATACCTTTCTTGAGTAGGAGTTGATATTTAATGGTGCCTTCTTTCATACCAATAATGGCACCAACAGTTCTAAGAAAAGGTCTTCCCAAAGTAATAGGACAAGAAGCATTGCATTCAACATCCAAAACATAGAAATCAACAAGGACATAGGCATTGTTAACGATAATAGGATCATCATTAATACTCCCCATGAGTTTCTTTTTAGCATTATCATCAAGTGGGACATTCAAATAACAATCTTCCAATGGTGGCAAATCAAGCATATCATAAATCCTTCTAGGCATAATAGAAACACTACTATCAAGATCACATAAAACTTTAAAATCAAAATCATTCACTTTCATATTAATGATGGGTTCCCAACCATCTTCTTGTTTTATAGAGATAGAAACTTTATGTTTCATCTTTTCTTCTTTAATCTTTATGAGAGCATCAGTAATGTGTTTTGTAAAGGCCATATTCATATCACTAGCATTAGGACTTTTAGCAAGCTTTTGTAGGAACTTAATAACTTCAGAGATGTTGCAACCATCAAGATCAAAATTGTAATTATCATCTAAAGCAGTAGAGCTATTACTAGCCTCAACACTAGTGGTAGTGATAGTAGAAACACTAATGTTTCTAGCAATTTCATCTTCTCTTTCCCACTTAGCATGCAATTCAGCTAATAATCTAACATTTTCATCAATCCTAACTTGTATGGCATTAGTAGCAGCAAAGGAATTATCATTAGTTTCATGTGTAGCAGCAATTTTATTCAAAGAAGATTGAGCTTCAGCCAATGATGCTATATTTCTTTCATCATTAGAGAGTTTTTCCTCAATAGTTTTATTGAAAGCAGTTTGTTTACTAATAAAATCTTTAAGCATAACTTCGAGTTCAGAGGGTGCACTCTTATTATTGTTGTAGGAATTTCCAGAAGCATTACCATTGTTGGGAGGATATGGCATATAGTTGTTGTTACCAAAATTATTCCTGTAGGCATTATTGCTAAAATTGTTATTTCTTATAAAGTTCACATCAACTTGCTCTTCTTGAGCAACCAAAGAGGCTAAAGGAACATGATTTGGATCAATATGAGCCTTCCCATTAACAAGCATAGACATAATAACATCAATTTTATCACTCAAGGAAGAGGTTTCCTCAATAGAATTTACCTTCTTACCTTGTGGGGCCCTTTCAGTATGCCATTCAGAATAGTTAACCATCATATTATCCAGAAGTTTTGTTGTAGCACCCAAACTAATGGTCATAAAGGTACCTCCAGCAGCAGAATCCAATAGATTTCTTTAAGAATAGTTCAATCCTGCATAAAAGGTTTGGATAATCATCCAAGCAGTCAGTCCATGAGTGGGACAATTCTTTACCAAAGATTTCATTCTTTCCCAAGCTTGAGCAACATGTTCATTATCAGATTGTTTAAACTTCATTATTTCACTTCTCATAGATATAATCTTAGCAGGAGGATAGTATTTTCCAATGAAAGCATCTTTGCATTTAGTCCAAGAATCAATACTATTCCTAGTTAAGGAATTCAACCATTCTTTAGCTTTTCTTCTCAAAGAGAAAGGAAAAAATTTAAGCTTAATGATATCTCCATCTATATCCCTATGCTTTTGCATCACACAAAGTTCAACAAAGTTATTTAGATGAGCAGAAGCATCTTCATTACCAATACCAGAAAATTGTTCTCTCATAACAAGATTGAGTAAAGCAGGTTTTATTTCAAAGAAAGTAGCTTTAGGAACAAG
The DNA here is from genome assembly GCA_916181665.1 of Avena sativa. Classification (NCBI taxonomy): domain Eukaryota; kingdom Viridiplantae; phylum Streptophyta; class Magnoliopsida; order Poales; family Poaceae; genus Avena; species Avena sativa. The sequence continues at coordinate 40,064,199 of OV702287.1, read as the reverse complement.
TGGAGCAATAGGTGTGCTCATAAAATCATTGTTGTTGGTGCTAGTGAAGTCACACAACTTAGTATTTTCCAGAGTAGTCATTTTTTTGTGTTTTTAATAAAGAAAGCAAACTTGTAAAACTAATTTTTTGTGTGTTTCTGATAAAGAAACAAGCAAACAAAGCAAAACAAAAATAACAAAGTAAAGAGATTGGTTATGAGGGACTCCCCTTGTGAAGATGTCCTTGACTCCTCGGCAATGGCGCCAGAAAAAGCTTTGTTGGCCCAAGATATCTTGAGCTCGTTGGGGAACCCCAAGAGGAAGGTATGATGAGCACAGCAATAAGTTTCCCTCAGTTATGAAACCAAGGTTTAATCGAACCAGTAGGAGCAAGGAAACACCCCAAAGGCGTTGCTAGCTGAACTTTTGCAGGGCGCACTACCGGTGCTAGCAGCAATGTGGAGACCTGCACAACACAACCACAGAACTCTGCCCCCAACTTAAAGTGAGGTTGTCAATCTCACAGGTTTTGCTAAAAACAAAGGATTAAACGTATTGTGTGGAAGAAAGTAATAGTTTGAAGAAAGTAAACAAAAAGCAGTAAACAGTTGATTGTAGATTGATGATAAAAGAAAGGACCGGGATCCATAGTTCACTACAGGTGGCTCTCCTTAGATAGATAACATGCTGGGTGAACAAATTACAGCGGGGCAATTGACAAACACCGAGAAAGCAATACATGCATATACTAATCATCTTGTATCCTTTGAGACTTGATTGGGCATTACAACATAATACATAGACCGCCATCCAACTGCATCTATGACTAATAATCCACCTTCAGGTTATCATCCGAACCCCCTCTAGTATTAAGTTGCAAGCAACAGATTATTGCTTTATGAAGTGCGTGTAAAGTAAACAATACGATTGTTCTATGAATAAAGGATTGTTGTTTTCTCCCTAGTAGCAACAGCACATCTAGTACCTTAGAGATTTCTGTCACTTTCCTAGATTACTAGGGGCATGAACCCACTATTGAGCATAAATACTAACTCTTGGAGTTGCTAGCATCTACTTGGCCAAGATAGCTACTAACAACGGAAAGCATGCAAGATCACAAATAACAAAGACATGATAGAATCAATAATAAATCTGAAATAGCATCTCAATATCCATCGGATCCCCGCAAACACAACATGTATGAATTACAAATAGATGATCTTGATCATTAACGGATCTCACAAGATCTAAACATGATAACACAAAGGAGGAGAACCAGCCATCTAGCTACTACATGGACCCGTAGTCTAGAGATGAACTACTCACGCATCACACAGGAGGCTTGCATTGTGATGAAGAAGGCCTCCAGGGTGAATTCCCCTTTCCGGCAGGGTGCCGGGAAGAGCTTCAGATCCCTCCCAATCTAGGGATGTTGATGACGGCAGCTACAGAATCTTTCTTGGAATTTTGATCGGGTACTTAGGGTTTCTGTATAGGAGGCATCTTATAGGCTAAAGGGGAGGCCGAGGGGGTGTCGGAGGCGGCCAGACCACCCCGTGGCGTGGGCCAGGCTGGGCCGCGCGGCCAGGTGGTGTGGCAGCCCCCTGGCCCCTCTCCATCTTGTATTCTAGCTCCGGGTGTCCCTCGGTGAAAAACTGACTTTGGCATTTGTCCCGTCCAGTTCCGAGAATATTCATTTTCTAACTTTCCTGGAACCAAAAACAGCATAAAATAGGCAGCTGGCACTGTGGCTCTAGTTAATAGGTTAGTCCAAGAAAGTGCATAGAAAGTACTCCAAAGTTGAAACAAAACATAAGAAAGTAGATAAAAACCAAGCATGGAACATCAAAAATTATGGATACGTTAGCAACGTATCAACATCCCCAAGCATAACTCCTGCTCGTCCTCGACTAGGTAAGTGATAAAAAGAGAGAATAATTTTTGAGGTGACATGCACCATCATAAACTTGATCAAAGTATTTGTAAAACATTGATAGCTAGGATCATAGTACTTCAATCATAACATGAAAGATAAAGTTCTAACAATAAGACAAAGTAACTATGTTGCAACATGAAAGGGCACAAACAAAAGATTCATGAATAACAATGCTTTGCAAGACGTTTGTTTGTTTCACATAAAGAAAACATAGCATAGTAGCATTCAACTTGTCCTTCATAGAGTAGCAAACAAAAATGCATAGGACACCTTCAAAGTTCATAAGAGTGACTAGATACAAATAGTTTAAAACAAGCAATATCAAATCTATGCATCAATCAACAAGTCTTGGGACAATGCACATAGAACTAAGAATGGCCACTATGCTCTCAAAGTAGGTGCATAAAGATAGAAGGTGGAGACTCAACATAAAAGTAAAAGAAAGGCCTTAGAAGGTAGTAGGGATTCAAGTTTCATAAAGAGCTTCCAAAAATTATGGTACTTATTAGCTTTCAGCTCTCATTTCCCCTATCATAAGCATCTTGAAGGTGATTAACGTTAAAGTGACACAACTAAGAGGATATTCTTGACAAGTTATAAGCTGAAATCTCATGCCCCTTACTTACGAAGACCAAACCTCATGCTACTCAAATTCATCACAAGTAAGATCTTGTCATTGTAAGTACATATGTATCATAGAGAACCGCCAACGGGGTACCCCTTGCACATGATACAGGAGCTATCCCATAATCAAAATGACAAGGAAAGAAGACAATGAGCATCTCAGCAATCTTTTTATTTGCTATTTGCATAGGTTTTTATTGAGGATGCTTCATAGAGTTCTCATTATAGTTATGCTGCAAATTTCCACCATGATTAGGCATGGCTTAGGCTAGCGGCCTAGACGTTTCTCTAACACAAATACAAACTCCATGATCTTACAAGTTCCCCTTTTATTTCACACCGTCGGGATCCATAAGCAAAAGAACATGATATCAACGGGGTACGAAGTACAAGTGCAATGTTGAAAGCGTTCCCCATGATACATGGTTCTGCTAACTTCAACTTATAAAGCGCAAGCATATACGCAACAAAGATGGACGCAATGGTTCAAGTTTATTAAATGCAAGAAAGTAAAGTGTGCCATCAAGTTCGTTTCACATAACAATTTTAATTCGGAAGGTAGATAAAAACATGAATATACTTGGAATAGCAAATGCTAATAGGTAGGTATGGTGGACTCTTTGTAATAAGTTGGTTTTAGGAGTTGGATGCATGAGTGGAACTCATACTTGGTTATGGAGGCTAGCAAAAGACTGTGAGCGACCAACTAGGAGAGAAATAATGGCCATAATCATGCAGAGCGACAAAACATCATTAATCAAAGCATAAAGTGATACTACAAGTTGAAAACTAAAGGATCATAAACGCTTATGGTGACTTGGGATAGTCATAACATGGTGTGAGCATGTGCCAAGTCAACCCAAATAAAACATCAAAGGAGAATACCACAATATTATGCTTTAATATGCTAAAACAACGCATGATTCTTCCAAGGCACATTAACAAAACTCAATTGTTTATACCATGTCATGCTACAGTGAAGAATACTAAGCATAAAGCCAAAACAATATCGAGCATGGCATGACAAAGCATAGGCCACGGTCAAAAACAAGCTCCTTTTACCACTTAAGCATGAACTTTCCTACTATTTTTCCAATCCAAACCAAACTACTTGAAAACCAATGTATGAAAGAGGGTGATACATTGCAAATGTATCTATAATTTTCGATGTTCCAAGCTTGGTTTTATATACTTTGTTGTGTTTTATCCACACTTTGGAGTACTTTTCTTTGATTTCTTGGACTAACCTATTAACAAGAGCCACAGTGCCAACTGCCTGTTTTCTGTTGTTTTTGGTTCCAGGAAAGTTAGAAAATGAATATTCTCGGAATTGGACAGGACAAAAGCCAAAGTTCCTATTTTCCCGGAAGACTCACGGAGCCAGAAGGAGAGTCGGAGAGGGGCCATAGGGTGGCCACACCCCCCCCTTGGCGCGGGCCAGCCCAGGCCGCGCCATGGCATGGTGTGGGCCCCCTGGCCGGCCATCGACCTGCCTCCTTTGCCTATAAGAGCCTCCCGATACCAAAACCCTAGATCGTCAAGCCTCTAGCCAGGAAAAGTTCCGCAGCGCTGCCGCCACCGAAGGGGAGATTCGGGGGACAGAAAGTCTTTGTTCCGGCACCCTGCCGGGACGGGGAAGTGCCCCGAAGCGATCTCCATCGATCTCCACCACCATCTCCATCACCGTTGCTGATTCCCATGATGAGGAGGGAGTAGTTCTCTCTCGAGGCTAAGGGTTCTACCGGTACCTATGTGTTCATCTCTCTCTAGGCATGATCTTATTGAGATCATGAGCTTATAATCTATAGATCTACCTTGCTACTCAAGTGCTTTAATAGATCTCTGCTCTCCCCATGTGTGTGAAGTTGACAGTGTGCACACCATGGTGGCACTTAGGCTAGATATTACAAATACTTGTTATGAGTTATATTTGGAGTTGGATGTTTCTTTGAAATTGTGGTGTTTGTTGGAACCATCTAGAGCTCAAGGTGACAATGTGGGGTTATCTAGATGGGAAAGGCTTACTTTGAGGTGTGCTGTTATAGCCCTACCATGGATTAGAGTGTCCAACCGGAGAGTAGTTCAGTGTAGTATCATGAAGATGATATATTTATATGAGGGTGTTCACTAGTGAAAGTATGATCCCTAGGCCTTGTTTCTAAGCATTGAAACACCATTTGCAATTAGATCTGTTACATGTTTGCTTGCTTCCATCTTTATTTCAGTTTGCCTTTAGTCTTTTCCACGCCATCAAGCTATTTTCTAGCACCGTTACCACTTATAATTATCCATACCACTTGTATTTCACTATCTCTTCACCGAACTTGTGCACCTATACACCTGACAAGTGTATTGGGTGTGTTGGGGACACAAGAGACTTCTTGTATCTTGATTGCAGGGTTGCTTGAGAGGGAATACCTTTGACCACTTCCTCCCTGAGTTCGATAAACCTTGGGTGATCCACTTAAGGGAAAACTTGCTGCTGTTCTACAAACCTCTACACTTAGAGGCCCAACAACTGTCTACAAGAATAGAAGTGCGTAGACATCAAGCTATTTTCTGGCGCCGTTGCCGGGGAGGTAAGGTAAAAGGTATTCACACCGGAGGATTAAAGAAGAAGAACCTCCCATGGCAAACGCCTATTTTCTGGCGCCGTTGCCGGGGAGGTAAGGTTAAAGGTACTCACATCCTCCGGTGTGAGTGCTCGAAGTTATTTCCTTTAGATTCTGCAATTTTTTCTTTTTGTTTCTTGTTTTCACTAGTTAGGCTTAATGGAAAACAACAACAAAATTAGAGAGCTTTATAGTATTTATCTTGAGTTAGGACATGAAGTGTTTGAAGAGAAAATTAAAAAACCCATGGAACTTTATTTGCATGCTAATAGCAATGTTGTTAGTATGAATTCTTTGGACACTATTATTGCTAATGCTATGGAAAAGCTCGTATTTATGAAAATGATCTTTTTAGTTCCCCAGCTTTGGAAGATAGTTATTCTATTGCTTAGGATGATACAAAACCTCCAATATATCATGATTACAATGATGAATATGATATTTTCAGTCCACCTACTATTGAGGAGAAAATTAATGATTACAATATGCCTCCTATATTTGATGATTATGGTGATGAGAATAATAATGATAGCTATTTTGTGAATTTGCTCCCACTACAATTAATAAGAATGACTATGTTTATGTGGAGAGTATTAATTCTTTTATGCATGTGGCTCAGGATATGAATGTTTTATGTGATAGTTATATTGTTAATTTTATTCATGATGCTACTGAAAGTTATTATGAGAGAGGGAAACATGGTTTTATGCATCTCAATAATATTAAGTTTCCCCTCTTTATGTTGAAAGTCTTGAAGTTATGTGGCATCCCGCTAAAACCACTACTAGAAAATCGCTGTGTTTTTGGTGCATTGCATCATCATGACCGCATGCTCATGTCATCATGCCACATTGCATTTGAGCATCGTGATCATCTTGCATGGTTTCTTTAAAAACTATTTTCGAAAATCCTGGTTTTGTTTTCTAAATGCCCCGTCTTTATTTCAAATTAAAACACCGGTCTTCCTGATTATTTTGTTTCGTCTAAAAATGGTTTACAAAAGCCCTGTTTTAAATAAATAAAATATTTTAAAATTGTTTTTAGGAGGCAGCCTGCCAGGCCTGAAAGCCTGGCCGGCCACCTCCAAAATCCCTAATCTACCCAACCCTATTCTACCCAGCCACTTCCTCCACCCCTCCACCTCACCCCGTCCTATCTCAGCTCGCCACCTCACCAGCCCCTCCCTTTTTCCCTCCACCACACGCTCTCAGCCCGCCTGTCTCCCTCTGTTTTCCACGAGCCACCAACCCCGCGCCCCCATCCAGCCTCGATCCCTACCGCCACGTGCCCGGCCCCATCCCGCGCTGCAGCTCCCTCTCTCACGCCACACAGCGCGCAACAACCAGTCCCTGGCCCCTGCCCTTGTCACGTTGCACACCACACACGCACACACCGCCTCCACCCTCCACTCGCGCGCACACCCCCTGGTCCACCACCTGCCCTTTCACCCATCCTACCTGGGCGCATTCCCCAACACGCCCGACCAACCGACCCCCGCTCGACCCCCGTGCTACGCCGCGATCCCCCTCTCTCTCTCCTCTCACGGCCCCAGCCTAGCGACCGACCGCCGCCTCCTGCTCTGTCCCTGCGCCAACCTCCGCCCCGGTGCTCCTCTCCCCAAACCTCGCCTCCCAGCAAGCTCCGACTCTGTGGTGTTCGGCCGCCGCCCCGCCCTCAACCTTGAGCACCACCGCCCCTGCTCGCCGTATCTCGCTCCCATCTCGTCTCCGGCCACTACCTTCCTCCCCTTTGGCGCCCTCTCCAAGACCGCCCCGCATCCGCGGTCTCCACCTCCTCGCCCTCCCGCACCGCAGAGGTACTCATTGGACCCCTGCACCGCCGCTGCCTTGGGCCTCTGCAGCCCCATCTCCCCGTCAAGCCACCGCCCCGGCGCTTGCCGCCGCCATCGCCACCTACCCCGTCGCCGGAGTTCCACGCCAGGCCACGCGCCTCCAGGTCTCCGCGTCAAGGATGCCGCCAGGGCTTCCTCCACCCTCCATCCCAGATCGAGTCCCGCACGCCTTGGTCCCCTGCCCTGCTGCCCCTTCCTCCTGGCGCCGATGCTTCCCTCCCTTTGGCCCAAGTTCCTCGCCATGGAGCCGGCCTCTGTCCTCCTCGAGCACGTCTCCACTGAGTGTTGCCTCTATTTTGGTCAAGGCTAACAGGATGTCACGCTTTGGTGGTTTTTCTGCATGTGTCTATGACCAAGACGTGTTCCCTCTGTTGTTTCGTTCATCTCTCGTCCAGATAGTCTGACGCGGCCAGGTGTAGCGAAGTGGAGAGGTTCTCTTGCGACAATGGAGTTCTGCGCAAGATCTTCATCAACCGTGTGTACCGTGTAGCGCCAAGATCTTCTGCCATGTGCCGAAGCCTATCCAAGTTCGCCACGAGGCCGTTTCGAGAACCCACGCCATCCGAAGTTCGGAACCATGCCAACTCAAGATCGTCGACATGGATCCGATGACCGAGACCCCCGTACCCGAAGGCCATCACCACCACACCCGAGTCCGGCACCAACACCAGAGAACCTCGACAAATGACGCCAAGATCTACATCACGGATCCGCCAGGCGAGACCTCGAAGGCCATCGACGCGTGAAGATGTATCCGTGGAATTCCGAGGAGATCGGCAAGAACTCCTACATGGACGCCAAGACCCAAACCTGAAGACCGCCAAGATCGCCACTGGAACGACAAGTACTTCACCCGGATGCCAAGACCGACACGATATGCGGACCCGACAAGATCTTCATGATGATAAGATCAACATCGACCAAGGAGAATCCGATGCGCCCCCTGACGCCAAATCAAGTCCTTCTTCCCGGAATGCCAAGCTCTCCTTCCGTTTTCCGAGAAAGATCCCGTCGAACCGAACCCCAGATCCGGACCCTGAGACTGGACCCCGAACCCCCCGGAACCCAAGATCTTCCGAACCCAGATGTGTGACCCTAAGCCCCTATTTTTATAATATGACATTACCAACTGTCGCATATTAATTGTTCATGCATGCATACTTGTCTGTGGTTTGGGGGCATTATGCCGATTCACCTCATAATTAAATATGGAGTCAACATGCGGAATACTTTTGTCTTATTCCGGACTCCATTTAAATTGGTGTAGCGAACCGATGCCATGTTTCGCCCTATTAATACAACATTTAAATTGCGGGGTATCTAAATAATTGGAACATATTAATTAATTGTCGGGACCCTGGTTCTGCTTAATACTGCCTAATTGCGCCGCATCTGCATCATACATGCATCATGCCTGGTATTTTGCCGTAGTATTAAATATTGCATCCGGTGTTTCTTCTAGTGTTTGCCTCTTCGTGGATTAGGCCGATGAGTTGATGCGAGTATCGACAAGTTCTCCGGTCCGGTAGTGTTTCCCAGGCGAGCATCTCTCCCCCTTCTACCTATTTTGCATTTATAGTCTTTATTTCCTCCTGTTGATCTATTGCTATCTGTGTCATGATGCTTAGTTTCCGTACACCAGTTATATCCCGTGCAGCCTCTATATTGCCTTGGACACCTCCTATTACCTATGTTTGGTAGATAGCTGGCCTTGCGAGTTGTAGTTGCTTGCTTAGGTGCGATCTCGTGTTGTCAAGTACCACAGTTGTTGAAATGCTGGCAGATGATTATGGTGGAGTTGATCATGGCTTTAATTACAACTTGAAATTAAAATATTAGATATAACTAATGCAGAGGCATCGGTGGGCAATAGATGTTATTTAGTTCGTCCACGCTCACTTGTGTCCCGTAGGACCCCGAGTACTTAATACCTGTTCCTTGACTATCGCACTATCCGCATATGGGACCATGATTCCCCTTAGCCAGAGCTTGATTCATTTGTTATTTCTTGGGGCCACAAACTAGTTTGGGGCTTTATTACTATCCTGTACTTATGCCATGTTTTACTTCTTTATTTAAGATTGTGCGTGGAGCACCTGTACTATTTTGGATTGTGCCACGTTTTCGCGGTATCAACAAGCCCAGTCACACTTTCGGGTTCCCAGTCGTTTACAGCCGTCGTCACAAACCCTGGGTCTGTCCTGGAGCCGGCCAACTTTGTTGCGGGTAGCTTAGTGGGGTGCCCCCCTGAAATATTCTATGAATCTTGTGATCGCTTTGTCGTGAAAGCCTCTTTGGGTTTTGAGTTGGTTTTTCCGAGGTTGATCGTGTGTGTGTTGCTATTTGTGCACCCCTGCAGGGTAAATCTTTCTGAAAGCCGTGTCCGCGGTTATGGATGACTTGGAGCACAGTATCTCGATCATAGACAAGCATAACTAAAGTAGTGCTATAAATTTGACTTAATATGTGACTAGTAATCAGCTTCACTATAATGGAATGGATAATAAAAGTGCCAACAACTGGTGGAACTGGGGTGTATCGTGTCACGTTATACCTGCATAGTAAGTACCGCAACTCCAATGGAATGAAATAAAAGTGCTAACCACTGCTGGGTTTGGGATGTCACCTGCTAATTGTATCTGACTAGTAAGTACTGCCACTACAACTGAATGGTTAACTAAAACTGCCCACTACTTATGCTATCAGGATGACTCATGCTATCTATATCTGACTAGTAAGTGCTTCAACTATAATGGAATGAATAAAACTGCCAACTGTGTGAGTTCCTCGGTTTGACTTCCTCGTTTGGTCTCGAGGGGGGAAATGCCAGGATGGGTATGTTTGGTGTTAGTATCAGGTTGGATCCGAATAGGTCTTTCTTATCCCTCTCTAATAGCCGCCAGTTTTACTGAGTCTCTATAGGTTGTTTAGTGTTGTTGCGCTGCCGCTTCAGTCCACCATACCTATGTAGGCGAGGACCGCCGAATTCTAGCCTCGCCGTGTACTGGCCTTAGTACTGACGCTCCTCTTTTTCCTTGCCCTTTGTCTGCACCCCTTTTGTTTTAGCAGGTTTGAGATTGACGTCGTTAGCAGGGTTACCCTTCCAGCTTGGCCTGGGCAGGGTTATGGACGCCATTGGTTATTCTTCAGGGCTCTTAGCCCCATTTGCTTCTTATCCGTACTCGGATGTTGAATCGTTTTCAAGGTGATTTGGGTCTTTGTATTATATATCTGTATTCTTGACTCGAGGAGTCATTGTTGTATATATATGTTCTGTGGGTTCCATCATGGACTAATGTGTAATGGTATTACTTTGTTTTCCACCCGCACGAAAGTGCCTGGTGGGCTTCCTTGAATCGTTTCTATGCGGGTTTGGCGGGAAGCGCTGAAACTTGCATAGGGCCGATTTGAGGGTGTTACAAGTTACACTTGTTTTGCTTTCCTATGCTTGTTGCTTTGTGCTTTCATGACTTGTTTCTTTACAAGATTCCTATGCATAGGAAGTGGGTTAGACTTAAATGTGTTTTGAATTTGCTTCTTGATGCTCTCTTTTACTTCAATTCATATGTCTTATGTGAGCATCCTCTCAAATTATCATGCCTAACTTAAAGGCGTTAAATAAAAGTACTTATTGGGAGATAACCCAAAAGTTTTAGATGAGTCTTGGAAGTTATTACTTCAGTAATAACTGCTCCTTATCCTTTTTATTTGCTTTTTGTGCCAAGAGTAACCTCTAATGAGAGATAACAAATGATTGGGAAAGTTGCTGTCCCGAAACAGATTTCTGTGCTTCACCGTACAAATTCGTGTAAAATCTCTGTATGTCTTTTTTAGGCGTGAATTTTTGTGCTTCGGCCCCAGGTTGTTATCTAACTTTCGTTAGTTCAACACTTTTTGATTTGAGCAACAGAAGGTCTTCGAAAAAATTCGTCTTTACCTGCTGATCTGTTTTGACAGATTTCTGCCATTTTCTGCATTTGCTTCTTGTTGGTTCCTTTTTGAGTTCTTTTGGGGAATTGAGATTTTTGAGAGAAGTGCTACAGTAGCTAGTGTTCTACTGGAAGTTTATTTGGTGTTGGAACTGAACCTTAATACTTATTTATCTTGATTGCACTAATGTTGCTAATAAAGATTGCGTGAAGTTTTGTATGAAGGAAAAATTTCAGGTGTATGGAAGGAATGAGTAATGAGATGAAGGATGGACTAAATCTCAAGCTTGGGGATGCCACGCGTGTCACCCCAAGAAATATCCAAGAAGTACACGCGTCAAGCCTTGGGGATTCCCAAGGCATCCCCCTCTTCATCAATAAAAATCCCAGGTTTCTTCCAAACGCTTCATTTTTATTGTTGCATGCACAATTGTGTTGTTCTTGGAGCATCTTCTTTTTCGTTTTTGTTTTGGTTTTTCGTTTGCTTTGTTTGCTTAGTTTGCTGAATAATTGGTTGGACCCCCTCTTTCATACATTGTCTTTCAAATAGTTTGGTTTGGTTTGGAAAAGAGTAGGAAAGTTCATGCTTAAGTGTTAAAGAGAGCTTGTTTTTGACTGTGGCCTATGCTTTGTCATGACATGCATGATATTTTTTTGGCTTTATGCTTACTATTCATTGTTGTAGCATGACTTGTTATAAACAATTGAGATTGCTTAATGTGCCTTGGAAGGATCATGCGTTGTTTTAGCATATTAAAGCATAGTATTGTGGTATTCTCCTTTGATGTTTTATTTGGGTTGACTTGGCACATGCTCACACCATGTTATGACTATCCCAAGTCACCATAGCCTTTATGATCCTTTAGTTTTCAACTTGTAATATCACTTTATGCTTTGATTAATGATGTTTTGTCGCTCTGCATGATTATGGCCATTATTGCTCTCTTAGTTGGTCGCTCCCAGTCTTTTGCTAGCCTCCGTAACCAAGTATGAGTTCCACTCATGCATCCAACTCCCTAAAACCAAGTTATTCCAAAGATTCCACTAAACCTACCTACTAGCATACGCTATTCCAAGTATATTCATGTTTTTGTTTACCTTCCAAATTAAACTTGTTATGAGAAAACTAGTGATTAAAGCTCTCATGAACTTGATGGCACACTTTACTTTTCTTGCCCTTAATAACTTGAACCATTGTGTCGTCTATGTTGTATATGCTTGCACTTATTTGTTGGGGCTTAGCAGAACCATGTTGTCATGGGGAACGCTTTCAACATTGCATGGGTACTTTGTACCTAGTTGATATCATGATCTTTTGTCTATGGATGTCGTCGGTGTGAAATGAAAGGGGAGCTTGTAAGTCCATGGAGTTATGTATATGTGTTAGAGAAACTCCTGGGCCGCTGGTCTAATCCATGCTGACATGGTGGAAACCTGCAGCGTAACCATAATGAGCTGTCTATGAAGCATTCTTCTTATAAAAAAAGAGTCCTATATTGAGAAAAAAGAGAAAAGAAAAAAAGAGATTATGAAAAGAGGAAAGAGAGAAAAAAAGCACCATATTCCCATGGTAAATAAGAAGATTATTGAGATGCTCGTTGTCTGCTTGCCTTATCATTTTGATATGGGGATTCTTCCGTATCATCGGGCAAGGGGTACCCCGTTGGCGGTCCTCTATGATACACATGTACTTACGATGGCAAGAACTTATCAGTGACTAAACTTGAGTAGCATGAGGAGCGGCCCTCGTATTCAAGGGCCATATGATTTCTAACTTATACTTCGTCAAGCATGTACACCATAGTTTGTTCACTTTAACCTTAATCACCTTCAAGATGCTTATGATAGGGGCAATGAGAGCTGAAAGCTAATAAGTACCATAATTTTTGGAAGCTCTTTATGAGACTTGAATCCTTGATTCTTTCTATGAAGGCCTTTCTTTTACTTTTATCTTGACTCTACATCTTCTACCTTTATGCACCTACTTTGAGAGCATAGTGGCCATTCTTAGTTCTATGTGCATTGTCCCAAGACTTGTTGATTGATGCATACCTTGATATTGCTTGGTTTAAACTATTTGTATCTAGTCACTCTTATGAACTTTGAAGGTGTCCTATGCATTTATATTTGCTACTCTATGAGGGACAAGCTGAATGCTATTATGCTATGTTTTCTTTATGTGAAACAAATAAACATCTTGCAAAGCATTGTTATTCGTGAATCTTTTGTTTGTGCCTTTTCATGTTGCATCATAGTTTCTTTGTCTTATTGCTAGAACTTTGTCTTTCATGTTATGTGTTGGGGGGATACCCCCGGGTAGGGTCACTCCGGGGCATAAAGGCCGAGTTAGCCGAGGTTCGGCAGGGTCAAAGCGGATGCTGGCCAGGTCACCTCGAGGCAGGCCGGATCACGGAGTAACCCGGACCAGGGGGGTCGCCTAACATTGTCTCAGCCGACTTAAGGAGTAAGTCGGAAGTGCCTGTCTAACTTATATGGAGGAACAGGTGTGGCTGGATCTACCATGATCCGGGTCCCGTTTAGCTTCTGGGAGAAGGAAGGAATCTCTCTGGTCAAAAAGAAGGCCCGGTACGCACTACATGAGCGAAGCAAGCAAGGGCAGGACCACCGGGTCATAGCCGACAAGGGTGACGACGCCCGTGTCGGCTGACACGGGCGCCGCAGAGGCTCACGTAGCTAAAGCATGTATGACGCAGGGGAAAAGCACCCCGGTCGGGTTACCACTTTGAGAGGAGGCATATTCTTAGGAATATGCCTCCACGTATGCCCTAGGCAGAGACCGAGCCCCCTCTATATAAGGGGGGCTAGGGTTCCAGTAGAATAGGGTTGAGCTCTAGTTTGGTTGGTCTTTCTTCAATACCGATTTTGCTAAGGTTCTAGGGGTGAGCTGTAGTTGAGAGTAAGAGAGCTTCTTCTTCCTCCTCTCGCCAATACAGCTCTAGGAGCGCTTGTAAACTTGAAAGGAATACAATCTTCTGTGTGGAGAATCACTCCACTATCCCTCCCTGGATTCCCCTAGCATGTATTAGTCCCCACCTTTAGCCTATCCATGGCATCTACCGTGACACCACCATGACAGTTGGCGCCCACCGTGGGGCTAGCGGCGCTAGCAGGGGTGAAGATCCAGACGGGAAACCTCATCGGCACCGGCGAACGCATCGTCTCCGGGCTCGTTCAGCGCTTTGGAGCGCTGGACTTCGTCAGCGACAACGCTGGCTGCTTCGGCACGCGCCCACTTCCGCGCAACGACCTCTTCGTCAAGTTGGGCGCACACAAGGTCTACGTTGCTGTGGACGTATCATGCGTTCACCCGCAGCGCGTCGTCGAGGCAGGGGAACCACCCCTTAGCGTGGTTCACGGGGCGCATATCACTCGCTCCCCGAACCGTGCTGAAGTGATGATGACTGCGCCAGGGGCAGGCGCAAGCAAGGATCCAGCATCGGACCCGGAGGTAACACCTAAGGCACCGAGGAAAGGTAGAGGACCTCCACTAGAGAGGCCTAAGAACGTACTGAGAGAAGCTATGGATAGCTTGGCAAACCCGGTAGCAGCAGTGGTAGATCCGGCTCAGGCACAGGCCGAGCTAGAGGAAACTAGGCAAAAGATACTAGAGGGCGCAAAGAAAATAGCCGTGGCTCAGCAGTCGCTGAACATGACGCTGCATGAGTATGCAAAGGCAAACAAAGTTGATACGGTAAAAGTAAAAGGGAGAAATCTCATGAGCGAGATGAACAGAGAAGGTGATGATGGAGCTGAGGGATCGGAAAACTATTTGTCTATGGGGTTGCCGAAATATAGTACCCCGGCGAAGAACCTCAGAGCAGCGGATGCGGCTGCATCCGAGTTAGAGGGTCTGACTGGTGAGGCCCGTCAAAGACAGCAAGATAGGGTTAACGAGTTAGTTCGGATCGCGAACAGACAGAATGAAGAGCTACTCAGAGCTAACCCGGAGAGAGCTGGAGCTTCCAAAATCGTCCATTCGGCGATGGGTAACCCGGAGAAATCCGCTGGAGCCGCATCGTCACCTCATGGTGGTCCAAGGAGAGAAGAGGTAGTAACCTCGGCCAGACGGAACAAACAGATCATCCCGTACGACCCGATGCGTGCAGGAAAAGAAAAAGAAATGCAGAAAAATGATGATCAACAAAGTGTGAGTAGAGGTGAAGCTGGCCGACGTAACCACGACCAAGGCAATGCCGGTCAAGGGAACGCTGCCAACGGCAATGCCAGACAGCGAAACTTCGCAGGAGCAGGACAACCGCAGCGGCGGAATATACCAAGGCAAGAGCAAAGCGCCAGCTGAGGTATGCAACAGAAAGGTGCACCCCAAGTGCAAAACCGATACAATGACGGTGATTCGGAGATGGTGAACGCGGGGTACCCGAGACCGGACTATCATGTGATAGGGTCAAGATTGGGAAGCAGAGATTTAATGTCGGATGATGCAAGATTGAAATTGGATCGCCTGTATAGGTCGGAACAGATCGAATGCCAAGGTCCCCCGAGTCCAGCGTGTTTTGGACCCCGGATCATGAAGGAGCCACCGGTACCCAACTTCCAGTTGCCCAGAGGCACGAATATGTATGACGGTAGTACCAAGACGGAGGATTGGCTGATAAACTATGCTACGGCTATGAAAATTGCCACTGGCAACTTGAGATGGGCTATACGATACGTACCCTAGATGTTGGAAGGTCCGGCCAGAGTATGGCTAAATAATTTACCACCCGGAAGCATCAACTGCTGGATAGATTTTGAAGAAATGTTTATCAGCAACTTCTCAAGTACATATCAGAGGCCGAATAGGACGCAGACCCTAGCAATGTGCAAGCAAAGACCTAATGAGACGGACCGTGAATTCTTGACCCGGTGGTGTGCCGTGAGAAACTCGTGTGAGGGTGTCATAGAGTCACAGGCCATAGCATGGTTTGCACAAGGATGCAGATATGGCAGCGAGTTGTGGATGAAGTTGCAAAGGAAAATGCCAATTACGTTGGCAGAGATGATCCGGATTGCTGATTCGTATGCTTTGGGTGATCCGACTCAACCTAGGCTCACGTCAAACGAGTCAAACGAGGAATACTATCAGAGGGACGGAGCCGGGTCATCTCGGAGGAACGATTACAGAGGAAAAAGAAGAGACGATAGACCGGATCATCGCTACAGTTCGCAACAAGTTGCAGCTGTGAGTCAAGATCAACCCGGAGCAGGGAGCAACCAACGCCAGAAAACGGGAGGGCAATGGACTCCAAGAAACGATGGCAAGAAAACGTAGACCCCGGAGCAAAAGAAACAGTGGCAGGAAAAGAAAGACCATCCGAGGTATACCTATGAGTCGATGTTGGACCAGCCGTGTAAGTTTCACACGCCAAATCCGAATAGCCCGGCGGGTCACATAACGAGGCAATGTGAGTGGATGCTTAAGATAGAACAAGGTGGTTCGGGGAATGCTCAGGCACCCCGGAATGATCAACCTCGGCAGGAGTTACCTCGGCAACAATTGCTCTCCGGAGCGAACACACAACAGCTAATGTTGTCTCCCCCTCCGCCGAGGTATGACAACAATGAGAGAAGGGATGCAGTGCATCAAGTGGAAAATCAGCACCAGCCGGATCAGAGGTACCCCGGAAACAAGGGGAGAAATGAGTACAGAGAACATCACCAGAGCTATTGTGTGTTCACAACTGAGGAAACAGATCGAAAGAGCTTGCAGCGCCGACATATGGAGGTCAATGCGGTAATGCCAGCAGTGACGACGTACATGCCTTGGTCGGACCAGGAAATCACCTGGAACATCAAAGATCATCCTAAGCTTATGCCGAGTCCAGGCTCGTATGCACTAGTGCTGGATCAGACATTCATCAGACCGAACATCAATGTGAGGTTCTCCAAGGTACTGATTGACAATGGCAGTAGCATTAACATCATGTATGCGGATACGATGCGCAAGTTGGGTATCTCGGAGAACATGCTCTAGGCTACAAGGACAACTTTCCACGGCATTGTACCATGAATTTCTTGTGAGCCCATAGGCAAAGTCCGGGTCGACGTGCTATTCGGCAGAAGGGATAACTGCCGAACTGAGAATCTGGAGTTTGAGGTGGTGAACTTGGAAAGTGCGTATCACGCGTTACTCGGAAGACCAGCGTTGAACAAGTTCATGGCAAGCTGCCACATCAGTTATCTGAAGATGAAGTTGCCTGGGCCAAATGGAGTGATTACCATCGCTAGAGATTTCCGACATTCCATTGAGTGTGCCTCAGTCGGGTCTAACCTAGCCGAGTCACTCGTGATTGCGCAAGAGAAAAGAAAAATCCAAGAGGTGGCGGCATTAGCTCAGTCCGCGCAACAGTATATGCCGACGTTGAGTAACCCGCATGGTAGCATTTCATTCCAAGCCGCAAAGGATACCAAGAAGGTTCCAGTTGATGACATGTTCCCGGAGCGCACCGTAACAATTGGTGCCGGGTTAACTGATAAATAGGAAAGCGAGCTCGTCAACTTCCTCCGTGAGAATCGGGACATTTTTGCTTGGTCCACATAGGACTTGCAAGGTGTTCCGAGGGAGTTGGCCGAGCACTCTTTGAACGTAAGACCCGGAGCAAAGCCGGTGAAGCAACCTCTCCGTCGCTTCGCCGAGGATAGGAGAAAAGTCATTGGAGACGAGATAGCTCAGTTACTAGCAGCAGGATTTATCATGGAAGTGCTGTATCCGGATTGGCTCTCTAATCCGGTGCTGGTAGAAAAGAAGAAGGATGATCCGAACGTGGCAGTGGTTTGGTGTATGTGTATCGATTACACGAACCTGAATAAGGCATGTCCAAAAGATCCATTTCCACTTCCAAGGATAGATCAGGTCATAGACTCAACCGCGGGATGTGAACTGTTGTCATTCATCGATGCATATTCTGGTTTCCACCAGATACCTTTGAATCCGGATGATCAAATAAAGACCGCGTTTATCACCCCGTATGGGGCTTATTGCTATCGCACTATGCCGTTTGGTTTGCGTAATGCAGGTGCAACGTACCAAAGATGTATGCAAAAAATGTTTGCACGACCAAATAGGTCAAAACGTACAAGTATACATGGATGATGTGGTTATCAAGACCAAGGAAAGCAAAATGCTCCTTGACGACATCAGGCAGACATTCGCGAACTTGAGAAGGTTCCGGATGAAGCTTAACCCAGAAAAATGTACCTTCGGTGTCCCGACTGGAAAATTACTCGGATTTCTCGTCTCCAGCCGAGGTATCGAGGTTAATCCAACTAAGATACGGGCCATTGAGTGAATGGAGCTGCCGAAGTGTCTTAATGATGTCCAGAAGTTCACTGGGTGCCTAGCATCGTTGAGTCGGTTTGTATGCCGGTTGGGAGAAAAGGCATTGCCTCTCTACCAACTCATGAAAAAGTCGGATAAATTCGTTTGGACGCCAAGGCCGATGAAGCCTTTGCCCACTTAAAAAAGATGTTGGCCACTGCACCGGTGTTAGCCTCTCCACTATCAAAGGAGCCAATGTTGCTCTACATAGCCGCAACCAACCGAGTTGTAAGTGCAGTGATTATAGTCGAGCGCAATGAAGAGGGTAAGTCGGTGCAGAGGCCAGTGTATTACTTGAGCGAGGTATTGTCTGCCTCAAAACAGAACTACCCGCCCTTTCAAAAGGTGGCATACGGTGTCTATATGGCGGCAAAGAAGTTAAAGTATTACTTTGAGGAGCACCCCATCAAAGTGATATGCGAAGCTCCCATATCCGAGATAATGGGTAACAAGGATGCGAGTGGCAGGATCAC
Organism: Avena sativa; assembly: GCA_916181665.1. Lineage (NCBI taxonomy): Eukaryota > Viridiplantae > Streptophyta > Magnoliopsida > Poales > Poaceae > Avena > Avena sativa. The sequence continues at coordinate 40,045,455 of OV702287.1, read as the reverse complement.
AAAATGGGCAATTGAGCTAGCCCCTTATGCGCCCCAATACGACAGAAGAGAAGCGATCAAGTCTCAGGCTGTGGCGGACTTTTTTGTAGATTGGGCCGAGGTACAATACGAACCACCGCCACCAGATCCGAACTACTGGAGGATGCACTTTGACGGGTCGAAAACCAAAACCAGGTTAGGCGCCGGGGTTGTGCTTACCTCGCCAAAGAGGGACCAGCTAAAATACGTATTGCAGATCCATTTTGCGGCATCGAACAATGTCGCTGAGTACGAGGCTCTTGTGCGGCTCAAAGTGGCAAAAGAGATTGGCATACATCGGATAATATGCTTTGGCGACTCGGATTTGGTGGTGCAGCAAGTGTCCGGATGTGGGACGCCCTGGATCCAAACATGGCACTATACAAGTTTCATGTGCAGAAGATAGCTGGTTACTTTGAGGGGTGTGAATTTCACCATGTACCCCGAGTGGAAAACGAGGCTGTCGACATGCTGTCGAAGCTCGGATCGACCCGACAGACAATTCCACCAGGTGTAGCATTGGAACACCTCAGAAAACTATCTATCAGGCCGTCCCTAGGAACCGACTCGATCTATGTCCTGGAAGATATGGAATCCAGAGCTGAGCCCATGGACATTGACACGGGAGGTAGTACACAAGACCCGGGGACCGCATCAGCAAACCCGGGGACTGCCTCAGCAAACCCGGGGACTACCTCGCTTGACCCGGGGACTGCTCAGCATGATCCGGCTGAAGTTATGCCGGTAGATCAGATGGAAATTGATAAGGAAGTGTTCCCTGCACGAGCGATACCAGCTTGGGCACTACCTATATTCCAATTCTTGAAAGACAGAACAATACCCACTGAGGAGGTGTTAGCCAGGCAAACTCAGAGGAGAGCAAAAGCATACATAGTTATCAATTCCGAGCTGTACAAACGGAGTGTAACCAATGTCCTCCAGCGATGCGTTGACCCGGAAGAAGGGCTTGACATCCTCCGAGATATACACCAAGGAGAATGCGGGCATCATGCCTCATCCCGAGCCTTGGTGGCAAAACCGTTCCGGCATGGGTTCAACTGGCCAAATGCCTTAGAACAAGCAGAAGATCTAGTGAGAAAATGCAATGGTTGTCAAAGATATGCTACTAAGACACATATGCCAATGTCAGAACTCAAGACCATACCAATTACGTGGCCATTTGCCGTATGGTGCTTGGATATGGTTGGCCCGTTCAAACCAGCACGGGGAAACATGACACACATTTTGGTCATGGTGGATAAGTTTACAAAATGGATTGAAGTGAAGCCTATAAGAAAATGTGATGGAGCTACGGCCGTAACATTTCTCAAAGACATCATCTTGAGATACGGTTATCCTCACAGTATCATAACTGATAATGGCACAATTTTTGCTGAAGGAGCATTTGCGCGATTCTGCCGAGATAAGAAGATCCGGTTGGACGTAGCCTCGGTAGCCCACCCCGCATCGAACGGACAAGTGGAAAGATCCAACGGATTAGTATTATCCGGGATAAAACCCCGGCTCATTGAGCCGCTGCAAAGATCAGCGGGGTGCTGGATAGAAGAACTACCAGCAGTACTGTGGAGTTTAAGAACAACTCCGAATCGATCAACAAGCTATACGCCGTTTTTTCTGGTATATAGGGTAGAAGTTGTATTACTAGCCGACATAGAGCATGATTCGCCTAGGGTCACCCAATACACAGAAGCCGAAGTGCAAGAAGCCCGGCAAAATGATGTTGATCTGCTGGAAGAAGCGAGAGAACTGGCACTGTCCAGATCCGCCATATATCAGCAAAATCTCCGACGCTACCATAGCCGGAAAGTGTGCCCCCGAGTCTTTCGGGAAGGTGATCTGGTGCTCCGGTTGGTACAACGTACTACTGGCATGCATAAATTATCCCCCCCATGGGAAGGGCCATTCATTGTGAGCAAAGCATTGCACAATGATTCTTACTATCTTATAGATGCAAAGCCACAGGAAAAGAACAAGGCGGACAGGTCCGGAGAGGAATCTAAGCGACCGTGGAATGTAGCACTACTTCGTCCCTTCTACACTTAGCTAAGAAGTGTATGTATCCGAATCGTCTCATATGTCGGTATGTATGTCGGCAATGAGCTTATCAATGAAATAGCAGCGCCTCGAGCAGTAACTCGGGGACTGCCTTAATAATTATTGTTGTTGTCTCTCGTACGTTAGCTGGAATAGGTTGTTCTACTTAACCCGGATTAGTAATGTGTGAGCACCAAAACCCCAACTCTTCGACTTGCTGCTGTCCAACAAGAATTGGCTTCATGGCAAGCAAGAGAACAAGTTTGGAATTGCGTAGCACATGAAAAACGACTAAGGAAACGAATTTATTCGAGCTAACGTTTGTTTTTCGGACTAACCCTGTATTTATTTTCAAGTTATTATGCTGAATTATTTTGAGCTAAGCCTAAAAGTTTCTAAGTATTGTTAAAACAATTTTTGAAGCTCGGATTCGTAAGTCGTAAAACCGAATCAAGGTAGACACGGACCGAGCCAGAGGATTGGACGAACAAGAAAATGAAACTCGGGGACTACGCCCAAGTTAATCTGGCATAGAAACGTAGTAGCAAAATATCACATATACAGCATACAGTTGCACCCGGCATACCGGGGATCTGATAAATTTTCAAGTTTTTTGACCTGAGGAGCAGCAGGAGGAGGAAGTTTGGCGTCGTCGTCGCTGTCTTCAATATCCGAGGCATCACCTTCTCCGTCCTCATCCGACCCGTCTTCAGCGTTCTTAGCATTCTCGTCTCCAGCGGATTCCAGGAAGCTTGGTCCTTCAACCCAGTCATGGATAGGAGAATATTCGACGAGGCTGTAGGCACAAGCCTGACATCGAGCTACCCACTCCGGGTCATCAGTCCATCTGGATCCGGTGCACCGACGTGTAAGGAGGCTGAGGTCGATCTTCTCATACCACGTGAGTATGTGATGAAGGATAGTATCAGCTGCGGCACGCCCAGCGGATTCTCTCCAGAGATCGAGCTGGGTCTCAGTCTCCATTAGCTTCTCGACGAGAATCGTGGTGGTCTCCGGGCCAGAACGTGTTGAAAATGCGAACTGCAACGTCGAGGATATCCCTGCCGTAATTCTTGATGATCTCCACGCGAGATGACAAGCTGACCAACAAGTCCTCCATGTCGTAAGGAACCTCCTCACCAGCAGGAGCGGCAGGAGTACCCCTCGCTTGGCGAAAATCTGCAACTGTTGCACTTGCAATAGTGATGCTCTCAGGAAATTTGCCTGAAAGCCAGAAAAGGGAAGAAGGTAAAGAAAAGACATATGAAGCAACCCGGAAAAGTAGGTCAAAAGGAACTTACGTGATATGTGGCTGAGGATCCGGGTTAACTCCTTGATGCAGTCATCGCGTCTCTTGCGAAGTTGCTCAAGCTCAGCGTTTGCCGACCCAAGCTGGATGTCGGATTCTTTGAGTAGGTCCTGGTCGTTGGAGATCTGGAGAGTAAGGCGCTCACGCTCTTCTGTGAAGTTCTGGCCAACCTTTTGGAGCTCGGTTTGGTGCTGGGCCTTCATCTTCTCCATCTCAGCCTTGAGCTTGGCAATCTCGTTGTCCTTAGTCCAGAGGAGAGCGAGCTCATCATCCTTTTTCTTCAACTCGGCTTGATGTTGTCCTGCTTGTTCGAGAAAATGCAGCATCATATCAGGCACGGGCACACTATCCTCAAGCGATGCTGAAATATTATGTTGACCCGGCAGAGCCGAGGAGTGAATGTTTGCCGAGCCAAGGAGAAGAGGAAATGGAAAACACTATGAGGTCGGATAAAAGAGGACATACCCCTGATTTCCTCCAAGTTCTTCCGCATGATCTTGTTCTCAGCCTCCACCCCAGCTGCAGAAACCGAATGAGGAGATTAGTTCGGCAGAAGAAGGTGAATAAAAACGGAGAAGTGCCATGGGAGAAACTTACCCCCCTTTTCATGTTCTGCAATAAGTGCAACGTGCTTTGCGTGTAGCATCTTGTGGGTATCCAGCAGACGTTGGAATTCAGCACTGCGGCGATTGGTAGTTACCTGAAAAAAGTACAGAAGCGTAAAATTAGCTTGGTGCATATTCGAAGTGTACAAGATCCGGGCCAAGTGGAACCTAACCCGGCTCTAGGTGTGTGCATATTTGAAGTGTACAAGATCCGGGCCAAGTGGAACTTAACCCGGCTCTAGGGGTGTGCATATTTGAAGTGTACGAGATCCGGGCCAAGTGGAACTTAACCCGGCTCTAGGTGTGTGCATATTTGAAGTGTACAAGATCCGGGCCAAGTGGAACTTAACCCGGCTCTAGGGGTGTGCATATTTGAAGTGTACGAGATCCGGGCCAAGTGGAACTTAACCCGGCTCTAGGTGTGTGCATATTCGAAGTGTACAAAATCCGGGCCAAGTGGAACTTAACCCGGCTCTAGGTGTGTGCATATTTGAAGTGTACGAGATCCGGGCCAAGTGGAACTTAACCCGGCTCTAGGTGTGTGCATATTCGAAGTGTACAAGATCTGGGCCAAGTGGAACTTAACCCGGCTCTAGGTGTGTGCATATTCGAAGTATACGAGATCCGGACCAATTGGAACTTAACCCGGCTCTAGGTGTGTGCATACTCGAAGTTCACATGGAGCTACGTTAGTTTTCTAATGAGCATCTGGCCGAGTAACAAGCTACTCCACCGGAGGCTCGGGGACTAATGGTTATTATCTACAGCATGTAAAGGAGAAACGACATACCTCCATCATTTGCCCCGCGAGGTTAATTGCCTTAGCGGCGGTATTCATTTGGGCGGAAAATTCTGCGGGGCCGAACTTTTCCGGGAGATCGTCGTTGTGGACGAACTCCGACTTGTTCCAGTTCATGACGAACTCAATAAGGCTCGGAGGGTACCGCTCACCAGTGGGCATATGGGGTGCCACCAAGCCCTTCCCGTGCGCTTCTTTCCTCTCAACTAGGGCAAGGGCTGGGCTAGTATGCAGAACCATCTGCTATGCATCAGTTGGCTCGGCAGGAGCATCCTTCGCTGCTGGAGCTTTCTTGGGAAGCATCGACGCTAGGGTTCGCTGCCCAGCCTCGACAAATGCAGACTTGGTAGCATCCGGAGCCTTTTTGCCCTTAGCTTGCTGGGAAGAAGTAATTGCGGTGGATTTCCCCTTAGAAGCTGCTGGAGTGGTTCCTCGCCGAGGTTGAGATGACTCGGACGAGGTGGAGGAACTTGGCCCTGGAGCTCTTGTAGCTGTACTTGGAGCTGTTGTTGGTTTTCTTGGTGCCGGAACAGGTGCTGGTGCTGGTTTGGTCACTGGTACTGGAACTACTACTGGTGCTGGTGTTGAGGTAGCCTCGGTGGCTGCTGGTTGTGGCGATGCCGAAGTTGTGGACGCCGTCGCCTCGGCTGGACTGACCCCTCCCGCTCCGAGGTCGCGTTCCTCTCGACGAGGTAGTGCGGAACCCGGAGCAGCCGCAGAACCCTCTGGAATAGGTCTCAGCGGACGTGACTCGTCGTCACGAGGAGGAGAAGGGCCAGATCGAAGTGGTGAGAGATGCTTGATCCGCTCTGAGGGACCTCCACCGGAGCCCTGAAGAAGAGAATAATGTCAGAAGAGAAATTACCACGATGCAAGGAGAAGGGAGTTACGCAACGAAAAATGACTTACGCATCCGAGGTTTTGGCCTCCTTGGGTTTCCGGGCCCTTCATGTCGGGGCTTTGCCTGCCGGCTTGGAGACAGTCTTGTCTCCGGCCTTCTTTCGCCTTTTTGATGGCTGAGAAGGTTCGGAGGAGGAACTTGGTGCGGCTCCACGCTTCTTCTTCGATGCCACCGGAACCGGCTCGCCCGTAGCAAGTGGAGGATCCTCGTGGATATGCCCACCGGGGTTAGCTGATGCCGGAAAGGCAAAAGAAAGAGGGACAGCCTCAACAGGTTCAATCACGTCGACATCCGAGTCATCCTCATCATCGGGCCAGTCTCTAAGAGAAGAGAATTTACCGCTGGGTCGTTTTGTAGCGTTGGTCTAAGAGAAGAGAATTTACCGGCTCCTCCTCATCCGGGATTTCTCGGTTCGGCGCCCACTTAAGGGTCGGATCCGTACCATCCTCAAGAGTTTACTGAAGGAACAGCTGAGAGAAAGCATGAAGAACAGAGTCAAAAATACAACAAAAACCGACACATATTTGATCCGAAATAAGTTTGCCCCGCGAAGCTTACCGCGGGAGGGAGCCTGTCATGACAGAAGTGCTCAATTCCCCATGTCCATTCGGCGGAGAAATCCTTGTGGGTGGTGAAGAGAGCCTTAACCCGGCGAAAAATCTCTGTGTTGTTCAGCTCGAAGGAGGAGGTCCGGTTGGGGTCGCGGCCGAAACTCATATGGCACACCTTGTGGGTGCGCTTCTGGAGGGGAGAGATTCGGTTGCGCACGAACGTGATCATAGAATCCTCGTTGCGCAATCCGAGTTTCTTCAGTTCCGCGAACCTCTTGTTAACTTGGTTGGCCAGAGCTGTGGGCTTCTTGGAGACCTCCTCCTAGAATTCCGGATCAGGTGGACCCGGAGTGTAGGGGAGCAACCGAATCAAATCTTCAGTGCCCGAGTTCCGGACATAGAAGAAGGTCCGGGCCCATCCTTTGCAGGAGTCAGCCCGGTGACCCGGGGGAAAACGAAAGTCCTCCGGGGTGAGATGGACGCAGCTCCGAATTGGGTGAGCTGCTTGTCTCAGATTCAACTTGGATATTGGGGATGACGTTACGACGAAGGCCGAAGAACCGGATCCACAGCTCCTTCGTGGGCCATAGTCCGGTGTAGCCTTCGATCGTAGAAGCAAAGGTAGAGAGAGAGGTGATAGCATTGGCTGGGAGATGCTGCGGCTGCAGGTGGTAGGTGCTAAGCCAATCCCGGAAAAAATCGCTCACCGGCAGGCCGAATCCCCGTTGAAAGTGGGACAAGAACACGACGAACTCACCCGGATTGGGTGAGGGGGCCAGTTCGGCGGAGGGGAGACGAGGGGCGACGCCGGCAGGAATGCGTCTGGTCCGGTAGAGCCAGTCAAGGTCATCTTGACAGACCCATGATCCGGCCCACGCGCCACGGTCCGCCGCAGCGGCGTCCTCCTCCATTTCTTGCTCGGCGACGACGAGCTCCTCCTCCATCATCGCGTGCTCGCTACCCTCGCTGGCGCTGGTGGCGGCGGGGATCTGAGGCCTGGATTGGCAAGGACCCGTGGCGAGGAAGTTTCGCAGCGGTGGCTGCAATGCAGAGGCACGGGGAAAAGTGCGGCGGTGGCGCTACTGCTAGGGGCACTGGCGGCGGCGCGGTCATGTAACTACCTCGGTGAATTACGCTCCTAGTATGAGCCTGGATGATCAGAAATGGTTGAAATAGTACAGTGGGGCCCAAATGCCACTCACAGGTAGACCTTTCGGCCGTCCCAACCATTTCCAAACATCGGGACAAGAACGGGCGGCGTAATCGGCAGGCGAAGGGATCAACTACATACACAAATGAGTATGTATGCAAGCCACCATACAATAGTACATCAGAGCCATTCCATCTAAAAAGAAAGGAAATATAGCAACGCCATACGGCAAGATCCAAATAGCCTAGATAGATATAATAGTTTAGGATATCTCCTCATACATCAAACATCAGAGTATCAAGCGGAAGCGGAAGACAAAATCCGAGTACGGATAAGAAGAAAATCGGCATAAGATGCCCCATAAATAAGCACATCCCGCCCACAGATCTCACGGATCCCCGTTCCCGGAATCTCTACACCGAATGATCGTTGCCCACATCGTCCGTCTCTTCCACCCAGTATCCATCTTGCGAGGGTACCTGTTCATCTGAACCAATAATTTATCGTGTGAGACCCTAGGGGTACTCAGCAAGTCTTTATGCCTCTAAAGGGGACACAACCTGGGGTGACGCAATTGCAGCAAAAGATAAACCCTAACAATTCTATAGATACTCGCTAACCATCCGCCTAACTAGAGATAGACAGATGTCCGTGAATTAATAACAACAGTTATAACAGTTAAAACGGCAATATCCACAGATCCATCCTCCTCCTCACTTACCGACGAGGAAGCGGACGAACAACCCCCCCCCCATCCGTTGGCAGTTTTATTATCCATTCCGTGAGTGTTGCACTATTTACTAGTCAGATACCTAGTCTAGTCAAATTAAAAGCGGTACTTTAGTTATGCTTGTCTATGATCGAGAAACTGTGCTCCAAGTCGTCCATAACCGCGGACACGACTTTCAGAAAGTTTTACCCTGCAGGGGTTCACAAATAGCAACACACACTCGATATGCCTCGGAAAAACCAAATCAAAACCCAACGAGGCAGTCACGACAAAGCGATCACAGGATTCAGAAATATTTCAGGGGGCCACCCCATTGAGCTACCCGCAACGAAGTTAGCTAACTCCGAGACGGACTCAAGGTTTGCGTCAATGGCTGTGAACGACTGGGAACCCGAAAATGTGACTGGGCTTGTCGACACCGCGAAAACACTCCGCTTTCCTAAACAGTACAGTGTGCAGTACCTCGCACAATTTAAATAAAGCAGTAAAGCATGGCAAAAGTACAGGATAGTAAAAAAACCTCAAACTAGTTTGTGGCCCCAAGAAATAAGAATGAATCAAGCTCTGGCTCAGGGGGGTCCATAAGGCCTCCCGGATGTGGATAGCGCGAATAATCTTGGAACAAGAATCAAGTACTCGGGGTCTTACGGGACACAAGTGAGCCTGAAAAACCAAATAGCGAATATGGCTCACCGATGCCACTTTCATTAGTTATCCCATTACTACTCAGGTTAAGTTGTATAGGTACCTCGTTATCCATCAGACACTCACATACCCTACACATGCTGTTCTACGACTCGCATGGCTCAAACAACTCCTGTAGTAAGGGCTCATGGGATGGAGGAACAAGCTTCGGTGGGGTTTAAAAGTAAAGGCTATGCGATACTTGGGATTCAATTTAATGCATTCGCGACTCAATGATGCAAGAATAAGATAGAGGCAATAGGTACTATATGTATGCAAGCATGTGGTAGTGCTTGCCTGGCAGCTCAGTTGAAGCAAGGGATGGATCTGGGTAGTGCTCCTGGTTGTCTTGATATATCCCCTGCTCAGCGTCTATCCGAGGAAGAACCAAACAAACAAGGGCCAACATAAATAAAGTGCACAAGCATATGAATAAATGCGACAAGCAAACAATCATGCCATGATGAATGATGCACCATTTGCATGGCAATAAAGTAGCATGGCATGGTTGAGGTGTGGAATACAATAATAAAGCATTTTATTTAGTTTTGGCCCCATTTTATTCTCATATTAGTTGCTGTATATTTTATATTTAGATGATGCATTCTTCAAAACAAGACATGGAATGCATAAACAGAAAGGTCTCGTCGAGCTAATCATTTTAGACATATTATTTGTTGAATTTGGAGTTATAAAACAAAAGTTATTAATTTATTAAGTCAAAAGGGCATTTTGTTGTAATTTAAATTAACTTGGAATTTTAATTGTTTAAAATAGATTTTGAATGGCATATTTGAATTCCTCACATTTTTCTGATTTGAAAACATATATTATTTGTTTAAATTGGATTTGTATTTCAAAAGTTATTTAAAACAGAATTTAATTTGAATTTGAAAAGATTTTAAAAAGATTTGAATTTAAACAGATTCAGGAAAAACTTTTTATACCCAGACAGACTCAGCCACTGACACTGTCCTGTGGGGCCATGGGCTGACTGGACCAAACGCGCGCAGAAAAGCTTCTGTTACCGCGAGCTCTTCTATTCCTAGCGGATGACAGGTGGGGCCTGGGGTCTTCGCAGGCCCACGCGTCAGCGGGCGACCAAGGGGGGTGCCACGCGGCATAGCGAGGACTGCGGGTTGAGGGCTTAAAACTGCGGGATCCTTTTTGTAAAAACGCCAGAGGCAGACAGGTGGGGTCGGCAGGAGCGCGGGTTAAGGTAAACAAAACGGGAGGGGGTTTTCTGCAAAACGTCGCCGCGACACTGTTTTTCTTCTCCTCTCTCTGACAAAAAAGACAGCGGCAGCGCGCGCGGAGCGGGGGGCTCGATCCCATGACCTAGGGCTCGGGCGTGGAGGCGGTGGCCACTGGGCTAAGCGGGGGTTGCTGTCTGGGAGGCGGGCGAGGACTAGATATGGTTCTGTGCGGCAGACGCGAGCAGACAGAAACATGCGGCGGCGCGCAGAGGGCGCTCGACGCAAGGTCCGGCGGATCTAGGGCGGCACGGCGAGGCAGAGCATGTCCAGGAGGTTCGCCAGCTCACCGTGAGTTGGTCGGTGTAGGTGGTTCGGCTCGAGGCGCAGGCGATCGACGAGGACGCAGGCGGACGGCGAGGTTAGGGTTTCGGCTCGGCGGCGCTGGTACTGGCGGCTCCGGTCCTCCTCCTCCTCGACGGCGAGTGCAGGGTGATGCAGGGGAGCCTCCTGGTACTCTCCAACCACTCCCACGTCGTGCTGCACGGCTGGATCGATGGATGCGGTGGAGGCCGACGGTGGTGTAGCCGGCGATGGTGTGGCGGTGGTGAGGGACGGCAGGGAGAGGGGAGCGTCCTGGGGTGGATCTGGGGATGGTCTGGCGAGGCAGAGAGGCAGGAGATAAGCAGAGGGAGGGAGAGGCTGCCGTGGGGGTGGGGTAGATGGGAAAAGGTGGCTCGGTGCCACCTTTCTCTTCTCCCTCCTTCACGTGCTCGGTCTGGGCAGGTAGGGGAGGGGCAGGTGAGGCTTCCAGGTGGGGTAGGGCAGGCCAGGGTCGGGGTGGTTCGGGCTGGGGCCCCTAGGGCAGAGAGAAAGGAGAGGGAGGGAGGTAGGGAGCTCGGGCTAGGGTTGGGAGCTAGGCTCGGGTAGAGAGGGGGTATGGCTCGGGGTAGCTAGGGTTTGGTTGGGGCTGGGGTAGCTAGGTGGCCAGCTAGGTAAGAGAGAGGGGGAGGCCGAGAGAGAGAGGTGGTGGACTTAGGGTACTTAGGGTTTGGTCTAGGTTTTAGCTTAGAGCTAGGTTTAGAGGGGATGGTAAAGAGAGGAGAGGTGAGGTAGGGTGGTGATAGCTAGGGGATTAGGGTGATGGGGTGGTGGCTTGGGGTTTATAGGAGTTTGCATGCTCCAACTAGATCAAGCAACACAAGATAGGGGTGTGGTGATGATAGTCTTAAGCAAGCACAAACAAGATCAAGCTAAGAGGAGAGAGAGATGTGGTTTAAATTCACTCAAAATTCAAATAAGATCCAAAGAACAAGCAAAAGGTGGGGCTTGCATGGCCCATGCAAAACATTTATGGCCATGTTGATTATTGTGAAAACAACATTAATACATGGCATTACTATTATGCATTCCCAAAATTGGAGTAAGTCCCAAGCAAAGGAATTTAGAAAGAATTCCAAGTGGAGTATATGGAGATGATCACATTGGATTATATTTGGGACTTGCTAGTGTGTATATGCCACTAGGTATTTAATAAGCCCACAAAAATATCCCAACATGAGAATAACCCCAAAATCACACATATGGAAGCTAGGAAAAAGGTTCCACTCACAGGGCATGCAAAGGTGGCCAGGTGGCTCTCATATATCAATGATGTGAAAACAACATGATGCTAAGATGAGAGCATGTGGACGAGAATTGGATCCATCCCAACCCACATGAGCTAGAAGCAAAACCAGTAAATGCGAAGCTCATATTTAGTTGGATGGTGGAATTATAAGGTGGTGAAAGAAAGGTGGTGGAGTTAATAAAAGATATGCCCCCAACTCAACCTGGGCATTAACAATATATCAAGAACCAAATACAATATCAAGAGGCAAATACAATTAATGATGCATATGAGACAAGATCCAAAACACAAAGGGGTTTTATATGATGCTCAAATGCAAGGAGGCATGATGACATGAGCATGATATAATGATGATGCAACAATTATATATTTGAAGTAGCCATTATATAGACTAGGCTAGTATCATTGCAATTGTTAGACAATTGGGATGCTACAGGTCACGAGGAAGATGAAGAAGAAGAGCAACAGGCAGAGGGGCGTAGAAGAGGGAAAAATTCTAAGGGGTGCGCCCCTCCGCTACTTAACCACCCCTTGAGAGGATGAGTGGGATCGCGCTATGCCAATGAGCCACATGGTGTGGTCATGTATCATCTACATCAACCAATCTGAGAGGAGCCACACAGAGGGCCACAGAGCAGAAGCGATCCCGTGACATGATGCGCAGATGCGGAAAACAAGGAGGCAGGCGTGACGTGACCCACGCACAGTGATAACTGACAATTACTGTGGCGGTTACTGTGCAGGCCCTTAAAATAAGACAACGTGATGATTAGCCTCCACGTGGGTTGGCGTATGAGAGAAGGAAGCAAGGCCCGGATCAAACCATGGTAACCCGAACCGCAGGTAAAAACTTAGAATGTGTAGAGGGAAAGTAAAACCATGAGATCCGACTCACAGTGGTAACCCGGCCGGCAAGTGAAAACTTGGAACGTGCGAAGGTAACGTAAATCCATATAATCTGAGATAAAGAGCTAACCCGGAAATAAACGTCCAAGGCAGAACATAAATGAACCTGATGTGGCCTTAGCGTCCAAGGCAGCTAAGACCGCGCCAGCTTCGGGGACTAATGTTGGGGGGATACCCCCGGGTAGGGTCACTCCGGGGCATAAAGGCCGAGTTAGCCGAGGTTCGGCAGGGTCAAAGCGGATGCTGGCCGGGTCACCTCGAGGCAGGCCAGATCACGGAGTAACCCGGACCAGGGGGTCGCCTAACATTGTCTCATCCGACTTAAGGAGTAAGTCGGAAGTGCTTGTCTAACTTATATGAAGGAATAGGTGTGGCCGGATCTACCATGATCCGGGTCCCGTTTAGCTTCTGGGAGAAGGAAGGAATCTCTCTGGTCAAAAAGAAGGCCCGGTATGCACTGCATGAGCGAAGCAAGCAAGGGCAGGACCACCGGGTCATAGCCGACAAGGGTGACGACGCCCGTGTCGGCTGACGCGGGCGCCGCAGAGGCTCACGTAGCTAAAGCATGTATTACGCGGGGGAAAAGCACCCCGGTCGGGTTACCACTTTGAGAGGAGGCATATTCCACGTACGCCCTAGGCAGAGACCGAGCCCCCTCTATATAAGGGGGGCTAGGGTTCCAGTAGAAGGGGTTGAGCTCTAGTTTGGTTGGTCTTTCTTCAATACCGATTTTGCTAAGGTTCTAGGGGTGAGCTGTAGTTGAGAGTAAGAGAGCTTCTTCTTCCTCCTCTCGCCAATACAGCTCTAGGAGCGCTTGTAAACTTGAAAGGAATACAATCTTCTGTGTGGAGAATCACTCCATTGTCCCTCCCTGGATTCCCCTAGCGTGTATTAGTCCCCACCTTTAGCCTATCCATGGCATCTGCCGTGACACCACCACGACATTATGATTGAAGTACTATGATCCTAGCCTTGAATGTTTTACAAATACTTTGATCAAGTCTTTGATGGTGCATGTCACCTCAAAAATTATTCTTTCTTTTTATCACTTACCTACTCGAGGACGAGCAGGAGTTAAGCTTGGGGATGTTGATACATTGCAAATGTATCTATAATTTTTGATGTTCCATGCTTGGTTTTATCTACTTTCTTGTGTTTTGTCCACACTCTCGTCAAGCATCCAGCCACGAAAAGTTCCGCAGCGCCGCCGCCACCAAAGGGGAGATTTAGGGGACAGAAAGTCTCTGTTCCGGCACCCTGCCGGGACAGGGAAGTGCCCCGAAGCCATCTCCATCGATCTCCACCACCATCTCCATCACCGTTGCTGATTCCCATGATGAGGAGGGAGTAGTTCTCTCTCGAGGCTAAGGGTTCTACCGGTAGCTATGTGTTCATCTCTCTCTATGCATGATCTTATTGAGATCATGAGCTTGTAATCTATAGATCTACCTTGCTACTCAAGTGCTTTAATAGATCTCTGCTCTCCCCATGTGTGTGAAGTTGACAGTGTGCACACCATGGTGGCACTTAGGCTAGAGATTACAAATACTTGTTATGAGTTATATTTGGAGTTGGATGTTTCTATGAAATTGTGGTGTTTGTTGGAACCATCTAGAGCTCAAGGTGACAATGTGGGGTTATCTAGATGGGAAAGGCTTACTTTGAGGTGTGCTCTTATAGCCCTACCATGGATTAGAGTGTCCAACCGGAGAGTAGTTCAGTGTAGTATCATGAAGATGATATATTTATATGAGTGTTCACTAGTGAAAGTATGATCCCTAGGCCTTGTTTCTAAGCATTGAAACACCGTTTGCAATTAGATCTGTTACATGTTTACTTGCTTCCATCTTTATTTTAGTTTGCATTTAGTCTTTTCCACGCCATCAAGCTATTTTCTAGCACCATTACCACTTATAATTATCCATACCACTTGTATTTCACTATCTCTTCGCCGAACTAGTGCACCTATACACCTGACAAGTGTATTGGGTGTGTTTTGTACACAAGATACTTCTTGTATCTTGATTGCGGGGTTGCTTGAGAGGGAATACCTTTGACCACTTCCTCCCTGAGTTCGATAAACCTTGGGTGATCCACTTAAGGGAAAACTTGCTGTTGTTCAACAAACCTCTGCACTTGGAGGCCCAACAACTGTCTACAAGAATATAAGTGCATGGACATCAGATGGGGTCCAACCAATTTATTCAGCAAACTAAGCAAACTAAGCAAACGAAAAAACAAAAACGAAAAACGAAGACGCTCCAAGAACAACACAACTATGCATGAAACAATAAAAATAAAGTGTTTGGGAGAACCTGAGATTTTTATTGATGAAGAAGGGATGCCTTGGGCATCCCCAAGATTTGACGCATGTACTTCTTGGATATTTCTTGGGGTGACATGCGTGGCATCCCAAAGCTTGAGCTTTAGTCCATTCTTCATCTCATTACTCATTCCTTCCATACACCTGAAATTTTTCCTTCATACAAAACTTCACACAATCTTTATTAGCAACATTAGTGCACTCAAGATAATAAGTCTTTAGGTTCAGTTTCAACACCAATAAAACTTCCATTAAAACACAAGCTACTGTAGCACTTCCCTAAAAAAGCTCAATTCCCCAAAAGAACTAAAAAAGGAACCAACAAGAAGCAAATGCAAATAATGGCAGAAATCTGTCAAAACAGACCAGCAGGTAAAGACCAATTTTTTCGAAGACCTTATGTTGCTCAAATCGAAAAGTGTTGAAATAACAAAAGTTAGATAACAACCTGGGGCAGAATCACAAAAATTGATGCCTCAAAAGGACGTACAGAGATTTTACACGAATTTTTACAGTGAAGCACAGAAATCTGTTTCGGGACAGCAACTTTGCCAATCATTACTTCTCTCTCTTTAGAGGTTACTCTTGGCATAAAAAGCAAATAAAAAGGATAAGGAGCGGTTACTACTCAAGTAATAACTTCCAAGACTCATCTAAAACTTTTGGGTTATCTCCCAATAAGTACTTTTCTTTAACGCCTTTAAGTTAGGCATAAGAAGCAAGAAAAAGAATCAAGTGTTCTCAAATGAAGAAGCATTAAGAGAAAATTTTGTTTTCATCATAGAGGCAAAAGAAATCTTCTATCTCTTCTTAGGAAGTGTTCTATACCTTTCTTGAGTGGGAGTTGATATTTAATGGTGCATTCTTTCATATCAATAATGGCACCAACAGTTCTAAGAAAAGGTCTTCCCAAAGTAATAGGACAAGAAGAATTGCATTCAACATCCAAAACATAGAAATCAACGGGGACATAGGCATTGTTAACCATAATAGGAACATCATTAATACTCCCCATGAGTTTCTTTTTAGCATTATCATCAAGTGGGAAATTCAAATAACAATCTTCCAATGGTGGAAAATCAAGCACATCATAAATCCTTATAGGCATAATAGAAACACTACTATCAAGATCATATAAAGCTTTAAAATCAAAATCATTCACTTTCATATTAATGATGGGTTCCCAACCATCTTCTTGTTTTATAGGGATAGAAGCTTTATGTTTCATCTTTTCTTCTTTAATCTTTATGAGAGCATCAGTAATGTGTTTTGTAAAGGCCATATTCATAGCACTAGCATTAGGACTTTTAGCAAGCTTTTGTAGGAACCTTAGATATTTCTGTCACTTCCCCAGATTACTAGGGGCATGAACCCACTATCGAGCATAAATACTAACTCTTGGAGTTGCTAGCATCTACTTGGCTAAGATAGCTACTAACAACTGAAAGCATGCAAGATCACAAATAACAAAGACATGATAGAATCAATAATCAATCTGAAATAGCATCTCAATATCCATCGGATCCCCACAAACACAACATGTATGAATTACAAATAGATGATCTTGATCATGAATGGAGCTCACAAGATCTAAACATGATAGCACAAAGGAGGAGAACCAGCCATCTAGCTACTACATGGACCCATAGTCTACAGATGAACTACTCACGCATCACACCGGAGGCTTGCATTGTTAAGAAGAAGGCCTCCAGGGTGAATTCCCCTCTCCGACAGGGTGCCGGGAAGAGCTTCAGATCCCTCCCGATCTAGGGATGGAGATGACGGCGGCTATAGACTCTTTCGTGGAAGTTTGATCGGGTACTTAGGGTTTCTGTATCGGAGGTATCTTATAGGCGAAAGGGGAGGCCGAGGGGGTGCCAGAGGCGGCCAGACCACCCCCTGGCGCGGGCCAGGCTGGGCCGCGCGACCAGGTGGTGTGGCAGCCCCTGGCCCCTTTCCGTCTCGTATTCTGGCTCTGGGTGTTCCTCGGTGAAAACTGACTTTGGTTTTGTCCCGAATTCCGAGAATATTCATTTTCTGACTTTCCTGGAACCAAAAATAGCAGAAAACATGCAGCTGGCACTGTGGCTCTTGTTAATAGGTTAGTCCAAGAAAGTGCATAGAAAGTACTCCAAAGTTGGAACAGAACATAAGAAAGTAGATAAAAACCAAGCATTAAACATCAAAAATTATGGATATGTTAGCAACATATCACATATCCTGCAGACTGGTTGGGGCGATACTTCAGGGTATGGTGGGGTCCTGGTTGGTGCATCATCCGACGCTTACGGTTCTCACTGGCTTGGTTGATCTTGCCTTCCATCTAGATTGCAGAATCCACTAAGGCTTCGAGGTCATCAAAGGGGATGTTGACTAGCACTGTCTACATCTCATCATGCAGACCATTCCAGAATCTCTCCTTCTTCTTCGCTTCATTGTCAATCTCATCAGGGGCATACCTAGCTAGTGGCAGAAATTTCTCACGGTACTCAACCATAGTTATCCTTCCCTGCTTCAAATCTCCAAATTCATCCCTCATCCTCTTGATCAGACTCGGGGGCACATGGGTCCTACTGAACTTGAGTTTGAGCTCCTCCCAAGTCATCATCTGACCTCCGTTCATTATACGAGTACTATTCCACCATGATCTGGCGTAGCCGGACAGATAGTGGGTGGCAAACAACACCTTCTTATTAGCATCAACTCCTGCAACTTCTAGACTGTTTTCCATGGTCTGCAGCCAATCATCTGCATCTAAGGGCTCCTTAGACTTTCTAAACATAGGAGGATTGGTATTCTGGCAGTTCTTGAGTTTGGATCTGTGGTGGTCTTGGTTTCCATGGACTTGATTATTCTGGGTCATCTAGGCTATCTGTTGAAGAGTGGCTAAGTTGGCTTGACGCGCAGCTCTACCAGCTTCATGGTCAGAAACTAACATTTGCAGAATCTACAGCATTGGGTCCTGAGATGAACTGCTTCCTCTGGGGTTACCACGAGTCATCTGAAGATTGAGATAGATAATGAGACAAGAGGGAAATTTCTAGGGTTCATGGGTTGTTTTTGAACAGCTTTAGACTTTGAGTTTGACTCGGATTTTGAACACTAACAACTTTTTCTCATGCATTCATTCCAAGCACACAATACAAACACACACCACAACTAGAAAACAAATGGTTTTAAGAACCATTCTATGAAGCAACGATATAGTGGGACCGGGTACAACTCACACCTACGATAGTGCTCAGGTGCGACTACTCATCATCGGGGATGTCAGGCTCCTCATCATCAATGAAGTCAGCACCATCCTCATCAGTGTTGTCCTCCATGGCGATGTCCTCCAGGTAGTCATTGTCATCACTGAGGTAAGAGTGAATATCCCCACGGATGTCTTCACCTTCCTCCTCCTGCTGCTCCTCTAGCTAGATCTCCTAGTCGTGGATGGTCTCCTCCAAGGTGGCTATCTTCTGGTGAAGATGGGCGATGATACGATCCTTTTTGTCGTGCTTGCGATGAAGGGACTTGCGTTCCTTGGCATGAATGGCGAGGGTTTGCTTCCTCTCAACAGCTTCGGCATGGTTCTGGTTGGCGTAAGCACGGGCATTGTCCAACTCTTTCTACGTCTCCTGTAGCATGAAGGCCATGTGGTCCACGTGATGCTTCAACTCCGAGTGGGCTGGCATTGATAGAAGCTATCCATTAGAGTCACGTCTTGCGTAGTGAGCAAAACAGGTGCCGAGGATCTGGTTGATGTTTTGAGCACACAAGCGATCAAGAGCTTCTTGCATAGCCTGGCTAATCCGTCTAGCCAGTTGTTCTCTCGAACACTAAACTTGATCTTATCAGAAAGAGGTGGCTCCATCTTGCCTCTCAGGTCGGCAACAATCAGCCACTGTAGCTCCCCTCTAGATTGGTCGTTGAGCTGTGCTCCGAAGAACTCCGGGTGCGGGCGTCCAAGGTACTCCGAAAGCTGGTCCAGATCCCTCTCAAAGATAAGTTGTCCTCCATTGCCCAACTGGTAAAACTTGGTATATTTGACCTCCATCTACAGAAATTAGGATGAGTAAGTTAGTGAGGTGATCAAGTGTGTCAAGTTTTATGTATAATTGTAAGAATTTTGAGCAACAAGTGAACTCCTTTTTGAAAGAATCTCAAGGATAAGAATGAGAATAGGTTTTTATAAATACTCACTTTCTTTGTTTTGAAACTAAGTTTTTCAGACGTCCATTCTAACTAGGGTCTCCTATGTTCAGGATGGCTCTGATACCAACTTGTCAACACCCGAATTTTTAAGTCCAAATGTCTGTTATGCCGTACATCGCAATCCCAGGATTACCATTTTTGCGAGACATAACAGAAGTGGTAGCATAGTACATCATCCATTACAAACCATATTAAAGGTCCTACAAATAGGATCTCATGATCCAGTCTTAATACAATCAAAGCAGCAGAAAGTAAACGTAGTAGGCTCCATCTTCATGATCACAGGCAATGCTGACGATGGGAGATGATCCTAGTTGTCATAGACCTCCTGCTGTCCATCTTCCAGGTAATCCTCCTCATAGTCTGGCGATGGGAATAGCCAGGGACAAAGCCATGAGTACTCTTTAAGTACTCGCAAACTATCACTAACATAAGTAAGGTAAAACTAGTAAGAGTCATAAGCTCTAGGTTTGTTTGCAAAAAGCTAGGTTTATTTCATAAGCCTTCAGGGTAAAGACCTAAGTTTAGTTCTCTACATTACTTAAGTGGGAACTTAGATTTCAGGTCCACAACTCTGTTGTGGTCAAGTCAAAGTCATCTTTCAAGTCACAAAGCATTTTGAAAACATCTGACCACGAAACAGTATGGCCACTCCAACTGTCCATAACCGCGGACGCGGCTATTCGAATAGTTTGACACTCTGCATAGGTGGTACACTTTCACCACAGCATTCGATACATCCGTCAGGGATAACCCTGAATCATCATACTTGGTATGCGGATAATCCATCCTAACCTTTCAATTACACACCCTACTATAGGCACCTCCCCTATGAGTTTGGCCTCCCAGTCATGGACATCTGCCATCCTGGGCACTGCATAGGTGGACATTCATCACGAGGTAGCCTCAGCTCAACCTCTTCCGCAAGGGAACCCATACTAAGACATATAAACTTCCGGCCAAGCCCTACCCAACTCAGGTATTGTGGTTGTATGGTAAAATTGGAATGGTATCGCATCCGAACCCAACCATCAGTTTTTTATCAAAGTCAAGGCTCATGCCTCACTCATTTTCATCACCAAACCATTATGTATCATAACACATGTCAAAAAAATTCAATAGAATGAATCATCATTCCAAGGTTTTCATAATCATTTTCACCAAGTATTCCCATCTAAAGTAATCAAGTTTAGCTTTAGCACTAGCCACTAGTATTGAGGGTGTCACTATTGGGGGTGCTAATCAAGTGTAAGTATCCCAGACTAGTTTTATATTCTTGATGGTATCCATCCTCCTTTACACTACTCACAATTTATTAACTAAGTAAGAAACTTCGGTAAAAGGAAAAGTAAAGCTGGTAAGTAAAAACTGGGACTTGGTATATTCAAAGTTGCATAACCCAGCATGCCTAAGGCATCTGGTATAAGGGCTTGCACATATAGGATGCATAGTTCTAGCTTGCCTTGAGCAGTGCAGTCGTTGAAGTTTTCTTCCTCTTCCTCGAAGTACTCCTCCTCGTTGTAACCCAGGTCGATACTAGCGTCTATAAATGCACACAAGGTACACAATCACCAAACAACACTTCACTACTTCTATTTAGCACAGAAGGACTCCTATTAGATGATCTAGCATCATCTCAATCATTACATGTAATAATGGCACGTTTTTATTTATCTTCTTTGATAAAAGTAATTTCTACTCATTTTAAATCCTTAAGATTTAATATTCTCCAATTAAAATAGTGGATCATATTGACACATGTCATCACCATATATTCCAATACTTGGGAATGCGATTTAGAAGGGTGGTCATGTATTACAAGATTTAACATCTCTATTTAATAATATTAAAGTGACTAGAAATGCCTATATAGCATTCTTCTAATACTAAGCCATGTTTCATATTTGTAAAACCAAATCTTTTTAGATATTCATGTAGAGCATGGCAAGTGTGATTTTTGAGAGTTGGAATCAAGTCCAAAGCATTTATGGTTGATTTTCTAAAAATGTTTGAAGTGGTAAAAGTCTCTGTCTTGTTATTTTTATTATAGGTGATCTATATTTTCAATTGGTTTGAATCTAATGGGAGTGATTAGATATTTTCAATACCTTTCTTGCAAAATTTGAATCATGCAATTTGGATTAGTACAACTCCTTGAATTGAATTTTCAATATAGCTATAGGATAGGATTTTAACTAAATAGACAAACTTCCATTTGAACTGTTGGGCTCTGCGCGGGAAAATAAATGGGCCGGCCCAACTGCATAGCGTTGGCGCAGCGAGCTGCTGACAGAATGGTCCCATGTGTCAGCGGCTCATCTAACCCGAAATAGTATCGATCAATACTAGCCCTACGATTAGAACATGATCTACGGCTGAGGTTTGTCGTCTCTGTCGAACTGCTCCGGCGAGGTACGAACCCTAACACGATGGTGGGGGTTACTGGGGACTCATCAGGGCTCCATCTAGGGTTGATGATGGGGGCGATTGGGCTTGTCGTTGATGGTGGTTCGAGGGACGGTCATAGCGGCTCCTAGGGTTGCTCCAATCGATGGCTTCCTTCCTCCACTACAGTGGCGGACTCCAGTAAAATTCTGGTGTCGTGGTGCTCTCCTTGCTCCGAGGAAGGGTCGGTGAGGTTCCTGGGTGAGTGGGGAGTGGAATGGTGTGTCGAATGAGGTCTGGGGTGGCCTCTATTTATACCCCAGCGGTGGAGGCAAGGCGGCATGGTCGGGCTTCTCCGGCGACGCTGCTACAGGTCGCGTTGAGCAAGGCGGAGGGCATGGGTCGATGCGTGGTACTACGGCGATCGTCATGCGCGTGACGGCATGGCAAGGGGCAGTCTCTGTCGGTCGAGCGATGTCGGCACTCTGTTCAGGTACGCGGGTGTTCATCACTCAGTACGGTGGTCACGGGGCGCGCGGTGGTGAACCATCATGTCTAGGATGTCACTGGTGCTACGGCAACTGCGAGTACGAGCGGAGAGAGTGAGGCGCGACGTGTGCGCGCGAGGCGGCTGTGGCGCTCCGTCGTGCGCTCGGCATGGCAGAGGCTTAAATGGGCGCGGTGATTCTAGCGTCTCCACTCCTCGCCGTTGGTCAAGGGGTGTACGGGGGGTGGCGGTGAGGTCATGGCTATCCTCTAGGTGTCGTGGGAGAGGGTCGCGCGGCGCGCAGCGACTGGTTCGTGGTCGACCGGGATGGCTGGCTCGGTACAGTCATGTCACTGGTGCAACGGTGGAGATGAGCCTCTCCACTGCACGGCCAAGTACTAGGAATGATCATGGGGGAGTAGTGGAGTAGAATTGAGGTACAAAAGATGATCAATTGATTGATCACAAACAGTACATAGTTGGTAGCTGTACTGTGTCTGCCAGGTGTTCGACCAAATGGCCACATGAATTTTACTTTCAATTTTTAATGATTTTTGGTGAGTGCTCTGGGTACTTTCTTAGTAGTCTATGGTTGCTGGGAATTATCAAGTGGAATTTGTTTGAGTGGTTTTTGAAAAGTGGTGATCTAGGTATATGAACTTGATTCAATTTTGCAATGCCTCTTAAATAGATTTGAAAATAGTTTCTGCCATTTTGTGAAGTTTGCTTGGATTCACTTTTACTTGGTCTAGTAAGGGGTGAAAATTTTGGAATTGTTTCTGTTAGAAATCTTTTACTAGAGACACCCAGAGTGGTATAGTGATTAAGTTTTGCCAAAATGACCATATGCTCATATGATCCATATTTGACTTTCTTTTCATTTTATTTTTCTTGGAAATGATCTAGATGATGTAGTATTCAGTTGTAAACTAATCCTTATCATTTGTAACAATCAGTCATGGCAATTTCAAACATTCATGCATTAATGCAAATCACACATGCACCAAGTTTAATAATAAAAGTTTTTGTTAACCCTAAACTTGGGGTGATTAGATCTTGATAAGCTTGATTAATAGTTTTGGGATGTTACAACAAATACTATCAAAACGAAACAACTAGGGATCCATGAAAAATGAGATGAAAAAGAAAGAAATAAAAAGATATCTATGAGGATCCACATAACAAGTCCTTGGCATGGTCTCATTACTACATTACGATTTTTTCTTAAAAGACAATAATTAGATTAGAAGTGTTTTAGATTGACTTGATCTATTGATGTGGGTGCAAATAAGACACTTCATTGTTATGCTACTTGGGACATGAAACTCTATTACTCAATTATGCTATTTAAACATCTTAAGTGTTCTTTGGCAAGCTGAGAGTTAATTAGAGGAATTGGATTGATTGCTACACTTCTAGTTATTTATATTTATATTAAACTTTACTTTGATTATCTTGACTTACCGAAGATTGTATAGTATTCTTGTCATCTCTCTAACTTTGATAAGATTTGCAAATGAATGAAGTGTTGAGCACATACGACTACCTACTATAAGTGAACTCCTATTCTCGTTGTTTCAAATTTAAACGCTGAATTCCTTCTAGTTCTTTTGGTTCTTCTTGCTCGAGGACGACCAAGGTTTTAGCTTTGGGGAAGTTGATGGCTCCAAATTTTGCCATCTTCCATCGTGTTTAAACGTTGTTTTTGGTCAAGCAATTGCCAAATAAACTCTCAAACTTGCCACTAATGACTAATAATTGCAAAGGTGTGCAAATCCCTTCTTTGATTTATGTTGTGTAGGAAATCACTGCTTTTAAGGCGAAATAAGGAGTCATAATGAAGGATTTTGAGGAAGTACACACAAACAAGTAATTGGAGAATCCTACCAAGGCATCGGTGCGCGTAACGACCACTGGTACGGGCGCGGTCCGCCCGCCCATACCAGGTGGCGATGGCTTCGTCTCGTCAAACCCTACAACTTCCTTGAAGACGCCTATATATTTTGAGGCTCTAGCCGCCGGCCAAAGATCCGCCATTCTCAGATTGCATCACAACACCACCGAACGAGATCCACACCATTGTTCATCCATTGTTCATCACTTCCACCATCCATCCCTCCACTAGCCATAGCCATTTCTTTGTACTTTTAGATCTCCTTGTGATTTGGCGATTATTGTAAGAATATTTGATTTCAATCTAAGTATTTGCATGATGTTTTCTATCTCCGATCTATTTGTTATGAGTGAGTAGTCCTCACGGGCTATGGGTTGGAGAGAAACCTCCCATCAATTATGTGCATCTAGATCATGGGAGAATTGTGTTTTGTTTGGATTCATGATTTGTGTATTTTGTTTCTTCGTCTCTTGCCTCGATCTGTGGACTTGTAGGTATCCAAGATCCCATAGATTGATAAAGGCTTAAGGTGAGATACTTGGCTAGTGGTGATCTCATAGGAAACTCAGTGATATAAAGGGAAGTACGGTCTTTGCTTAGCGACCCATTCGGGATCAACAACAACATCACCACTTAATGCTTTGATCTGTGTTTACACTTAATAATCGTTTGCAACCTGTGGCTTTGGTGTGTTCTCGGTTGGATTAAAAATCTATTTCTATGCCCGTTGCATCACGGGGGCTCTAGAATATTAGGATGTGTTTCCCGCAAAAGATTATCTCAATACAAACATGATACATGACTATCCTTATTATTATCTTTCATCTCATTTGATGTACAGATGTAGGTGGATCTTCAACCCTGCCCTATCTCCATTCATTGATTCAAACCCATTATAAAATAAACTAGATTGGTCCGGTCAATTAAGGTAAAACGAACAAACAAAGTCTTGTAGACATGTCCTTTATTATTACCTTTTAGCAATTCTTTCCATGGTTCGATTAAACCTAGGTCTTCTAGGGAAAAAGCTATTATACTACATCTGTAAATCCGGATCGAAGGTATCAGTAGATAAATGAGAAGTCGTCGTGCTAAGACCCTGAAGGACCAACACACTAGAGAAGCGGCATCATGAATGATGATATCCGTAGATCGCAAGAGGCTAACCTAAAACAACACCAACAAATACAAATAGACTCAGTCCTAGGAGATCCAATGGACACATGACTTCACACACCCTCTGTGAATGCTAGACACACCACCGAAGCAGGGAAAAAGTGGGGAGGATATTATGCTAACTTCTGAACGTAGCCGATGCCTTATGGTACAAAACAGACACTAAAAACAAGCTAAACAAGGAATAGGAACCCTCCCGCCAGCGAGGGGCTGTGGTTCGCCACGCCTCCAAGGCCTCCAAGGCCCCCAAGGCCACCGTAGACATAACGAACTGGTGGTGTCACCAGCGAGAGGTATGAAACCCTAGATGGGTTTTGGAATCACCTAAATTGCCTCTCTCTATAGCCGCCACACGTCATTGTTCCACCTGTAGCTCGATTTGTTCTTCAGTTGCTATAATTTTGCTCGACCTTGTATAATGTTCTTCACCCTGTAGTCATGATTCATTTTAACTACTCTGAAATTATTGTCTAGATTTTTGTACTCCCTCCGACCCAAATTAGTTGACTCGGTTTTGTCTAGATTCAGATGTATCTAGATATGTTTTAGTGTTAGATACATCCAAGTCTGAACAAAACCAAGTCAATTAATTTGGGTCGGATGTAGTACCGGTTTATTAATTTTATTGTTTCGCTAATAGGCGTGATGTTGTCCTACTAAATTTAAATTAGGTTCCAAATTTCATCTTGTAGTTGTTCTTTTCTTGGGCACTACAAATTTGTTCCATCTGCTCAGTTTTCTCCTACAGATCGCATTTTCCCGAATCACACTGAAATTTTGTTTCTCTTTGTTAAATTTTGTTCTCTTTATAATTTTCTGGTTAGTGTATATTTACTCCTTCGGTAATTAATGTTGATAATTTATAATTTTCCATTGGTATTTATTAGTGATAATTTTTTATGATGGATTTATTTTATTTCCGTTGGTAGTAATGAATCATTTCATGAATTCAACTTTTGGTTTGTTTAATGGATTATTTCATCAATTATCTTTTTGTTCGGTTCATGTTATCTAATTTTCTGTCACGGATGTAGATATGATTGTTCCTTGGACGCTAAATGTCATTTGATTTTTGTTTCTCAAAGTCTATAACTTTTTGTCAACCTTGCTTCATCTCTTGGTATGGCTTGACTTGATGAAGCCCACGTGCATGTCCTCTTATCATTTTTCTAGATAACAGGCGGCAGCACCACCCGACTTTAAATTAATAAAGCCAAATATTCATAGAATACGATAAACACAAAGTTAAGATTACAACCATATCCGCAAGCACACATAACGGTCCGGCATCATTTGCCTAGAAAACAGAGTTTAGCACATGGTAAGACATAATAGTAACTAACGTAGAAGAATATCACACGGTAGCAGGGCAGACGGGGATCCTAAAGTAGTTCGCATATCTCTATGAAGCTTGCGCAGAAGCTCCAGAAGCACATCATAAGCCGCCACGTCCTTACTCAGGAATAGAGGTCTGCATAGTTGCAAGGATATCAAGGATTTGAATATGAAATCCGCATGTTGTTTAGAAAAAACTTTTCAACAGTGAATTTGTTTTGAACATTCCTAGCGCCCAACTTGGGCCAGCAAACAACAACAAATCAAATGTCTCGCTTTAGCCATCAACCGGAGTAGAATCGAGAGAAGATCGTTGAACTAATTCAGATTCAACTGGATGTTAAGCATAGCTCTAACTCCACTTTAGCAAAACCTAGCCAACACACACATAAATAAAATATGGGAGACTGTTTCAAAGTGACTACAGAGGCAGCACTTGCCATTTGAGGAGCCATGACACGAGAGAATTTGCTCATTGGCAGGTAGTGAAGGGTTCCATGGCAGAAAACAAAAATTCCTACGCTGGAACACCCTAACTTCCTAAGATCTATCTAGAAGTAATGCAGTAAGGGCCGAGGTTTTAGATACATACCCTTGTAGTCCAAAAGTGGTTAATGTTTTGAGGGGGACATGGTTGATGTATTCGTGCTCGTGGCCGACATCAAGGTCACGAAGCTCCTCATAAGTCACCCCTTGATCCATCTTTATCGTGCAACAGCTCCGGCTCACGACATCCAAGATGCCACCATCAGAGGCACCCTTGAGGTTTTATACACATATAGTATACAATGAAGAACTCTGACTCCCTTGATCCCTGTCGGGAGTGCAAAAGTAGATCTTCGGCTTGGAATCCCTGTAGCGCAACGGCATGCTGCAGGTGTGCCATCTCTTGCACGTATAGTCCTTTCATTTAGAATGAAAAACATGCAAAACCCACCATGACATAAACAATAGTGTCATGTCATTATTAAACTTTGAATATCTCTTATCATTCTAGTCCTTTATAAATGCTTAAACTATTATCATTAACACAGTGATGAGAATAACTCATTCATATTTGTAATGTGACCATAAAGGTATTATGCATAAGAACAGTACAATTGGTTTATAACTTATTCATATGAATAATCGTCTCGCCAAAAGCAAGACACACAAACAAGGATTGCAAAATTTTATTTAAGTCCACTAATCCAAATGATAAATTTGAGGAAAGGGCTGATGTCGGTCATCAACTATTTTGCTTGTCGTCGTCAAGCCACATTGCCTCACTTCCAGCAATTCTCAAGCAGACAATCCCGTTTTCATAAAACAAGACAAGTATCAAATACTTGTGAACTGCAACGAGTTTTTGCAAAAATTACATTTATAACATATATCTTTTCATCCATGACCACCATTGTAATCGTTGCAGAGTTATCAGACTATCTCCTAATGGTTATTGTATCAAGAAGAGAAGATTATCTAATTACGAGGATATTCCTCATGCGTGGGTATTAATCTATGAAGTTGGACCATTTCTGCTAAGTTCCACATCAAGCAAGAAATTTCCCATGGTCTCAAAGGACCTCAATGGGATAGACCATGATCTACTAAGATATTTGCAAATAGATATATAGACTAAGTTCATATTATGAGTTCAGTTCATAATTGAGATCCCACTAAAATTGTCATCCCCTGGATGATTTTAGCGATCACACGATCCCAATACACTACATCACCCATGATATCATGGCCGACAATGTACTTTCAAAGGTAGACATTCCTCAATGCCAATCACATCATTCATGTGACTCATACTCGATCTTTCGGTCTCTTGTGTTCCGAGGCCATGTTTGTACATACCAGGCTCGCCAAATTAACCTTAGTGGCACACACATGGCTTGTAACCCACACCATATGCGAACATAGATATGTCTAGCCTCTGATCATCATGGCCAGCTTCGTAACGATGATCCTTCTTGGTTTTTGCACACATAAGGGAGAACACAATTATTTAGTATTATTAGGGATCATCTTATCCAATATGCTACCGTTGAGTATCTAATACTAGCACACAATAAGATGTAAAAACAGGTATCAATGTCACATATATATTGTGATATGATATGGTCCTTCTTCTTGTGCCTTGATCTCCATCGAGCGCTTCGGCATGATCTCCATCTTGCCACTGGTTTGATGCCAAGTCCATGATGCCACCAGCAGGTCGTTCATCGGAATGATGACTATTACTATACTACTTATTAATAGAAAAGTAAACTACTTTATCTTTGTAACGACCAAGACCATATCATAACACAACCCCTCCTGTAAAATAAAGTTAGACGCATCTACTTCATCTTTTGAAAATTTTACGTGGTTGTTAGGGCTTTCGCAATAGAACTGTTTCTAATCTACAAACTTTCCAACCATTACATGGATCCAACAGTTATCTCTACTATACCCCTTTCGGGGCCCTCCATTGTAAATGTTATATCAACTATTGAATGAGAGACAGACACCCGCTAGCCACTTATACGTGACAAGCCATATATCGAGTGTGGAACTAGTCTCGCATAAGAATACGCATAAGGTCGGTCTAGGCCACTTCATCAAACAATACTGCCATATAAACAAGTACACGTTAGAGGGTAACAAATAGAGGATCAATGTAACATCCCAAAAACCCTAATCAAGATTATCAGTTTTAATCACCCAATTTAGGGTTAACAAAAAAAACTTTTATTACAAATTTGAATATGAATGCATGTGTGTTTTGCATTAGTGTAGAATTGATTGAAATTGCCATGCTTGATTGTAACAAATGTTGTGAAATGGTTTAAAGGTGAATGCTACATCATCTAGGCCAATTACAAACAAATTTAAAAGAAAAAGAAATCAAATATGAATGAATAAAGCAAATCATATTTTTGATAAAAGTAAACCACTAGGCCACTTTGTGTGTTCCTAGAATAAGATTTCTAACAGAAACATTTCTACTTCTTTTCACCCATTGCTAGACCAAGTAAAAGTGTATCAAGGCCCACTTTACAAACTTACAAAAACATCTTTCAAATCAATTTAATGGACAGTTAAAAATTGAATCTAGTTCATATGTTAAGATCACACTTTTTCAAAAACCCATCAAACCAATCCCACTTGACCTCCCCAAGCAAACCTAGACTCTCAAGCTTAAGTTAAAATCACTCAAAAAGTTTCATTCAAAATTTCCAAAGTAAATTTCTTTCGGCCATTATAACAAACACCTTGCTTACACAATTTAACCACTTGCCTAACTTCACCGTTTTGTACAGTGATTCTCGACAATTTGGTCTCCACTTCACTCCCCTGTCTCCCCTGAGCATAGCCAGCACCCAGACAAAGTCCCCCCTTTGCCATTTGCACAGTGGAGCGTCGCCCGTTTTTGGTCATCGCCGGCCGAAAGTGGGCAGTGCGCTAGAGGCAATGCCGCCCTCTCCCACGACGCGCACCAGACACGCCGCACTCCATCGCCACCCCCTGTCCAAGCCTCGACCCCAGCCGAGCCCTGGACCACCCTAGCTACGCTGCGCCCACCATCTCTGTGCCATGCCCAGAGCGCACCAGCTCGCACAGACCACGCCGCACCACCGCCTCGCATGCACCAGCTCGCCATGATCACCCCAACCCATCAGACAACCCCGTTCACCGCCGCGCGACCCGCAGCTCCCGCACGTTGTCGCAAACACCTCTGTGTCCGCGCGGAGCGCCGCACGCTCCCGACCGAACCACACCACCCCATATCTCGCCATTACTCCCGTGAGGACCGCCAGGGAACCACGCACCACCCACTAGTCTCCGCCACACCGATAGCAGCCTGTAGCCTCATCACCGACGAGCTCGCACCCTCACCGTTCGTTCCCCTCGCCACCCCTGCCTCATTTCTCCATACAATTCCACTCACCACTCCTCACTGATCCTCCCCCACTTCTTCCCGGAGCAAGGCGAGCTCTCTCTCACCGCAATTTTGCCGGGGCCCGCCGCTGCTGGAGGAGAAGGGTGCCGTCGATTTCGACCACCCCAAGCCCTGTCGTGACCGTGCCTCGACTCGCCGTCGTCTACCATGTTGATCGCCCCCGTCACCGACCCTAGATGGAGCCCAGGTGAGCCTA
Source organism: Avena sativa (assembly GCA_916181665.1). Lineage (NCBI taxonomy): Eukaryota > Viridiplantae > Streptophyta > Magnoliopsida > Poales > Poaceae > Avena > Avena sativa. The sequence goes on along the minus strand of OV702287.1, from coordinate 40,014,997 downwards.
GCTAGACCCCCACCGCCGCGTTAGGGTTGATTCCTCGTCGGAGTAATTCGTCGTAGATGATGACTCCAAGCCGTTGGATTAGAATTAGATCGCACGACTCAGATTTGCTGATACCGTTTCGCTTAGATGTTGTCGCTGACCAGTGGGTCCGCGCTGTCAGTAGCCCTTTGTGCTATGAAGTGCAGTTGGGCCGGCCCGTTTAACTTCCTGCGCTGGCCTGGAAAATCAAATATTGATTTCTATTTTAGTTAAAATCCTATTCGGTACCTAGATTCAAAATTCAATTCAGAGAGTTTCACTGAACCAAATTGCATGATTCAATTTGTTTATAAAGATATTTAAATTGTCTATCCAAGCCCGTTGGATTTAAGTCATTTGGAGTTAGAGATAACCTATAGTAAAAATAACAAAATAGAGACTTTTCCAACTTCAAACATTTTTCAAAAATCAACCATAAATGCTTTTGAGTTGATTCCAACTCTCAAAAATCACATTTGAGAAGATCTATCTGAATATGTAAACACATTTAGGTTGCATGAAGTGACTTTGGACTAGTACCAAAATAATTCTATATAGGCATTTCTAGTCAATTTAAATCTATTAAATAATAATCTTAAACTTTATAAAATGTGATCAACACTTTAAATCACATTCCCATGTATTATAATATGTGGTGATGACATGTGTCCACATGATCCCATATTCTATTTGGAGGATATTAAATCTTAATTATTTTCAATGAGTATAAATTACTTTTCTAAAATAAAAAAAATAAGATTAAGTCTTTAATCCATGTGATGATTGTGATGATGCTAGATCATCAAGTGTGAGCCTTAGTGTGCTAAATAGACTTAGTTAAGTATTGTTTGGTGATTGTGTACCCCGTATTTATTTATAGACGATAGTACCAACCAAGGATACGAGGAGGAGGAGTACTTCCAAGAAGAAGACGAAGAAAACTTCAATCACTACACCAACCAAGGCAAGCTAGAATTATACAAGTTAACCATGCAAGCTATTACTTGCAAGCTAACACTTGCAAGTATTAACCTAAGCAAGATGCATTAGGCATGCTTTGGTTATATACCTTTGATTTATACAAATCCCAAGTTTTACTTGCAAGCTTTATTCGTTTACTTTTACCAAAGTCCTTTACTTTTAGTTAGTGCTATGTGAGTATTGGAAATATAGTACAGATAGCATAAAGAGTATAAAAATAGGCCTATACTAGATGTCATTCTATACCATGAGATTGAAAATTAGCACCCCTCATTAGTGAACACTCTTAACCTTAGTGGCTACTGCTAAGCATAAAAGTTGATCACTTTAGATGGAAATACTTGGTAAAAATGATTATGAAAACCTTGGAATGATGATTCATTCTAATGAGATGTTTTGACATGTGTTGAGAAACACAAGGATTTGATGATGAAAATGTTGAGGCATGAGCCTTAGCCCTTTACCAACAAAAATGATGGTTGGGTTCGGATGCGATACCATTCCAATTTTACCGTACAACCACAATACCTAAATTGTGTAGGGATTAGCCGGAAATTTATATGCATAAGTATGGGTTCCCTCGTGGAAGAGGTTTGAGCTGAGGCTACCTCTTGATGATGTCCACCTATGTAGTGCCCAGGATGGCAAATGACCATGGTTGGGAGGCCAAGCTCATAGGGGAGGTGCCTATACTAGAGTGTGTAATTGAAAGGTTATGATTGATTATCCGCATACTAAGTATGATGATTCAGGGTTATCCCTGACGGATGTATCGAATTTTTGTGGTGAAAGTGTACCACCTCTACAGAGTGTCAAACTACTCGAATAGCTGCGTCCGCGGTCATGGACAGTTGGAGTGGCCATAATGTTCCGTCGTCAGATGTTTTCAAAATGACTTGTGAAGTGAACTATGATTTTGACTTGACCACAACAAGGTTGTGAACATAAAAACTAGGTTCCCACTTACAGTGATTTAGAATATTTACTTAGTTTTCTTTACTTCTAAACTCAGTTTAGATAAACTTGGCTTTTTGCAAATAAAACCTAGAGCTTAAGTTTCCTACTAGAACCACCTTACTTGTTAGTGATAGTTTGCGAGTACTTAAAGAGTACTCATGGCTTTGTCCCTGGCTATTCGCGTGGCCAGACTATGAGGAGGACTATCAGGATGATTGACAGTAGGATGTCTACGACAACTAGGATCATCTTCCATCGTCAGCATTGCCTGTGACCCTAAAGATGGATCCCACTACTACATTTATTATTCCGCTGCTTGATTTGTATTAAGACTGGATCATGAGATCCTTTATTTTTGTAAAACCTTATCATGGTTTGTAATGGATGATGTAGTGCAATATCAAATCTGTTATGTCTCGCAAAAATGGTAATCCTGGGATTGTGAGGTATGGCATAACAGGCATCTAGGATTAAAAATCCGGGTGTTGACAAGTTGGTATCAGAGCCATCCTGACCATAGGAGACCCTAGTTAGAATGGACCTTCGAACAAAAACTTATTTTCAAAACCAAGGAAGTGAGTATTTATGAAAACATATTCCCACTCTTATCCTTGATTCTTTCAAAAAAAAGCATGTTCCTCAAAAATTCTTACATTCCTACATAAAATTTGACACACTTGATCACCTCACTAACTTACTCATCCTAAATTCTTATAGATGGAAGTTCAGTATTGCAAGTTCTACCGGTTGGGCAACGGAGGCCAACTAATCTTTGAGAGGGATCTAGATGCACTGTCAGAGTACCTTGAGCGCCCGCATCCGGAATTCTTTGGTGCCTAACTCAACGATCACACAGGAGGAGATCTACAATGGCTGATAGTTGCAGATCTCAGAGGCAAGATGGAAGCACCCCTTTCTGACAAGATCCAATTCACCTTGAGGGAGAACAACTGGCTAGATGGATTAGCCAGGGCTATGCATGAAGCTCTTGCCCGTCTGTGTGGGCAAAACATCAACTTGATCTAGGGAACTCGCTTTGCTCACTTTGCAAGGCGTGATTCTATGGGGATGCCATTGGAGATGCCAAGTCACCCAGAGTTGAAGCGCCAGGTGGAAAATCTTGACTTCATGTTGTATGATAGGCAGAAGGAATTGGACAATGCTCGAGCTTACGCTAACCACAGCCTTGCCATTGTTGTCAAGAAGGACCAGACTATCGCCATGCTTGTCAAGGATCGCCAATCACTGCGTCGTCAACGCGAGAAAAAGGATCTCACCATCGATCATCTTCGCAAGAAGGTGGCCGCTCTCGAGAAGACCATCCGTGAACAGGAAGTCCATCTTGAAGCAAAGGAAGATGAGGAAGGTGAAGATATCCAGGGAGATCTTTACTCTTACCTCAGTGATGACAACGATTACCTAGAGGATGATTCCATGGAGTTCCACACTGATGATGACGATTCCGACTTCATTGATGATGACTAGATGCACTAGAGCACTAACATAGGAATGAATTGTACCGGTCCACTATATTGTAGTTTCACAGAATGGTTCTTAAAACCATATGTTTTCTATTGGTGTGTGTTGTGTGTTTGTATTGTGTGCTTTGAATGAATGAATGAATGAATGAGAAGAAGTTAGTTTGCAAAACCTGAGTCATACTCAAAGTTTAAAGCTTTTGAAACAAAACCATGAACCTTAGAAATTTCCCTCTTATCTCATTATCTATCTCAATCTTCAGATGACTCGTGGAAATCAAGGAGGAAGATGCTCATCACAGGACCCGATGTTGCAGATTCTGCAAATGCTAGTTTCCGACTGTGAAGCTAGTAGAGCTGAACGTCAAGCCAACCTAGCCACTCTTCAACAGATATCTCAGATGGCCCACAATAATCAAGGCCATGGAAACCAAGATCATCATGGATCCAAACTTAAGAACTTTCAAAATACCAACCCACCTATCTTTAACAAGTCTAAGGATCCCCTTAGATGCTGATGATTGGTTGCAAACCATGGAGAACAATCTGGAGGTCGCAGGAGTTGAAGCAAATGAGAAAGTACTGTTTGCCACCCATTATCTGGCAGGAGATGCAAGAGCCTGGTGGAATAGCACCCGTACCATGAACAACGGTCAGATGATAACTTGGGAAGCATTCAAGATCAAGTTCAGCCGCACCAATGTGCCCCAAGGTTTAGTCACCAGAATGAGAGATGAGTTTAGAGAACTGAAGCAAGGAAGGATGATGGTAGTTGAGTACCATGACAAATTTCTGTCGCTGGCTATATATGCCCCTGATGAGATTAACACTGAAGCCAAGAAGAAGGAGAGGTTCCTCAATGGATTGCATGATGAGATGCAGACTGTTTTAGTCAACATCTGTTTTGGAGATCTAGAAGAGCTTGTAGACTCTGCCATTCAGATGGAAGGGAAGATCAACCAAGATAATGACAACCACAAGCGCAGGATGATGCACTAGAATGGATCCAAAAATACGCATTAGTATCGCCCCAACCCGTCTATAGGATATGCCCCAAGAACCAATAGACCCCTGATGTCCCATCCAAACTACCCCAATCGTAGCGGAGGAAACTTGAAGTCTGCAGGAAACCATACTGCCCCAAGGACTGGAAGCAATGATGTGCCTGTTGCAGCCAAAGATAAGTCCTAGATTACTTGCTTTGAATGTGGAGTCAAGGGTCACTACTCCAATGAGTGACCCAAGAAGCTTGCAGCAGCCACCAATGTGAATGCCCCAGCTCAGCAGCAGCGTCGTGTTCAGCCTAGAAGAAGATTTTCCCCAGGGAACTCGCTCAACCGCAATGGCCATCTATTCCACATGAATGATGAAGAATCCTAGGAAGCACCATATGTCGCGCTGGGCATGTTTTCTATTAACTCAGTACTTGCAAGAGTGTTATTTGATTCTGGAGCATCGCACTCGTTTGTTACAAAAGAATTTGCATGCACTAGTAAGATTCAACCAACCAAATTGAAGCATGTTATGATAGTTCAATTACCTGATTCAACCACCAAGCTAGAAAAATTTGCAAGGCTGTACCTATCAGAATCCATGGAATAGATTTTTATGTCAATCTAATAGTACTTGGAACCAAAGGTTTAGAAGTAGTACTAGGAATGGATTGGATGTCGAAACATAAAGGATTGATCGACTGTGCTAAGAAAGCCATAACCATGACCAGTAGCTCTGGAGTATCAGTAGAGCATGTATTTGAGACCTTGCCCTGTCAATTCAAATGCAACAAGAGTCTAGCCCGACCAACCCTAGACCAAGTCAGAGTAGTCTGTGAATACCCCGACGTATTCCCAGATGAATTGTCCGATATGCCCCCAGATCGGGATATCGAGTTCATCATTGAACTAATTCCTGCAACTGGACCCATAGCTCAGAGACCTTATAGTATGAACCCATCTGAACTAGTGGAGCTAAAGAAGCAACTTGATGCTATGCTGGCGAAAGGTTTTATTCAACCAAGCGCATCGCCATGGAGATCACCTTTTTGTTTGTGGATAAGAAAGATGGAGGTAACCGTTTGTGCATGGATTACCGGAAGTTGAATGATGTCACCATCAAGAACAAGTACCCGTTGCCAAAGATAGAGGATCTATTTGATCAGTTGACTAGTGCCAGAGTGTTTTCTAAGATTGATCTTTGAACTGGTTATCATCAACTCAAGATTCGTGCAACTGATATTCCAAAGACCGCCTTTACCACCAGATATGGATTGTATGAGTATACAGTCATGTCTTTTGGATTAACCAATGCCCCCACTTATTTCATGAATCTCATCAATAAGATTTTTATGAACTTTCTGGATAAGTTTGTCGTTGTTTTTATCGACGATATTCTAATCTATTCCAAGTCAGAAGAAGACCATGAGCTACACCTGAGAACCATCCTTTAAACCCTTAGAGAGCATCAGGTGTATGCCAAGTTTAGCAAATGTGAGTTTTGGTTGAAGGAAGTAGGATTCCTTGGACATATTGTGTCGGCAGGAGGAGTTGCTGTCGATCCCGCCAAGATCAAAGATGTTGAAGAATGGGAAGCCCCAACCACTCAAACCCAAGTCCGTGCATTTCTCGGATTAGCGGGATATTACCGCAAGTTTGTTGAAGGATTTTCGAGCATCACAAGACCAATGACCCAATTGTTGAAGAAAGATAAGAAGTTTTAATGGACGGACAAATGTGAAGCAAGTTTTCAAGAACTCAAGAAGAGATTGATTTCAGCCCCAATTCTGGTTATGCCAGATATCAAGAAGCCTTTTGATGTGTATCGTGATGCATCCAAGATTAGTCTCAGATGTGTGTTGATGCAAGAAGGCAAAGTCATAGCATATATTTCCCGACAACTGAAGCAGCATTGATACGTCCATTTTGCATCACTATTCTATGTCTTAATTCACTATTATCCATTGATATATTTCGTATTGAGAGGTGATACTTATGTTATTTCATCTGTTTCTGCATGGTTGATGACTTTTGGAGCATGAACCGCTGCAGTCAGGATTCTGATGGAAAAGGTGCTGTTTGGAGGCAAAATTCGCGAAGATCATAAAATAGGGGAAAATATATGGAAAATCCTATTTTTTCAGAAGACTAAGGATGCCAGAAGACGGAGTAGAGATGGGCCACAGGGGTCCCACACCACCCCCTGGCGCGGGCAGCCCTAGGCCACGCCAGCAGGTGGTGTGGCCGCCCTGGCCCACCTCTGGCTCTCCCCTCTGGCGTATATCATCCTCCTGAAACCCTAAGACTCGGGGAGCAACCATAGAAAGATTCTGCCGCCTCTGTGGGGCAGAAAACACCGAGAGAGAAAGATCTCTCCGGCAGACAGATTTCTGCCGGGGGAATTCCTTCCCGGAGAGGGGAGATCATCGCCATCAACACCACCATCAAGATGGACTTCATCGGGATCATCATCATAATCACCACCATCATCACCATCAGCACCCTCATCACCATCTCCATATTGCTGTAACAATTGGGTTGAATCTTGCATAGTTCATAGGGGAAACTTTACCGGTGTTGATTACTCTTTGTAGTTGATGCTATTGAGTGAACCATTGAATTATTGTTTATGTTTAGATTGTTATACATCATTATTCCATCTCTGATCATGATCCATATGATGTCTTGTGAGTAGTTCGTTTTGTTCTTGAGGACATGGGAGAAGTCATGTTGTTAGTAGTGGAATTGTGTTGAGAAAGATTCAATGGTTTGATATTTAAGTTGTGGTGTACTTCTTCTAGTGGTGTCATGTGAACGTCGACTACATGACACTTCACCTATATGGGCCTAGGGGAATGCATTGTGTATTTGGATACTAATCGTAGGGGTTGCCGGAGTGACAGAAACCTGAACCCCAGTTAGGAAACCATTACACAAGGGACGTAAGGGTCTTAGAGTTTAAAGTTGTGGTTAGGTTTCTACCTTAATTACTTTCTTGTACTTACGGATGTTTGCAAGGGGTATAATAACAAGTATGTATTAGTCCTAGGAAGGTCGGTACATTAGCACAGGTTCACCCACACAACACTTAGCAAGCTAAAGAAGATTAATCAACTATATGAAGCGAAAGCACTTGACAGTCTTCCCATGTGTCCTCGAGAACGTTTGGTCATCTTAACTAATACATCCGGCTTGTCCTTTGCTGCATAAAGGATTGGGACACTTGCTGCATTTATTCCTACTATCTTTTATTTACTCGTACTTTGTTTACTTGCTTTATCGAAAACCCCTAAAAATCCGTTTGCTAAGTATTTGCAGAGAATTCCTGATCCATACCACTAGCCAGCACCTTCTGCTCCTTGTTGGGTTTGACACTCTTACTTATCGAAAATACTGCGATACACCCCCTATACTTGTGGGTCATCAAGCATTAGCAAAACTACCCCACCCATGACCTTGAACTAGCAGCGGTAGTTTTGGCATTGAAGACATGGCGTCATTACCTTGTGGGTAACCGTTGTGAGATTTATTCGGATCACAAGGGTTTGAAGTATATTTTCACCCAGAAGGAGCTGAATATGGGGCAAAGGAGATGGATAGAGTTAATCAAGGATTATGACCTTGACATTCACTATCACCCCGGCAAAGCCAATGTGGTAGCGGATGCTCTTAGCAGATTGCCGTGTAGATTAAGCACCATGATCAAAGAAGCCCAGCCAAGTTTGCATGAAGAGTTGGAGCAGTTTAGAACTAAGCTAGTTAGCAAAGGATTTTTAGCTATCATTGAACTTCAACCCACTTTGATCAGTCAGATCAAGGAAGCGCGGAAAGGAAATGCAAGTATCGACGGAATCAAACATCGTATTAGTACAGGAAAGGTACCTGGATTCATCGAGGATGAAGAAGGAGTTTTGTGGTACAAAGGACATATCTGTGTGCCAGCAGATTCTGAGCTGAAGCAAGTTATCATGCAAGAAGCTCATGATACTCTTTATTCTATCTACCTCAGAGGAACGAAGATGTATCAGGATTTGAAGGAGCAATTTTGGTGGCACAAGATGAAGAGAGAAATCGGAAGCTACATAGCCCAGTGTGATATATGTCAAAGAGTCAAGGCGGAACATCAGATACCCGCAGGACTGTTGCAACCATTGCAAATTCCGGAATGGAAATGGGATTCTGTCAGAATGGATTTTATCAGCGGTTTGCCTACTTCTAGTAGGGGAAATGACTCTATTTGGGTCATAGTTGATAGACTGTCCAAGGTAGCCCATTTTGTACCTGTCAAGACTACCTACCAGAGTTCGAAGCTAGCAGAACTGTACATTGCTAGAATTGTCAGTTTGCATGGAACCCCCAAGACCATAGTGTAGGATCGAGGAACCCAGTTTAGCTCAAGATATTGGCAGAAAGTTCAAGAAGGATTAGGAACCAAGTTGAATTTCAGCACAGCTTATCAATCGTAGACCGATGGACAGACTGAAAGAGTCAACCAAATATTAGAAGATATGTTGAGAGCTTGTGTACTAGAGTATGGATCAAAATGGGAAGATTGTCTGCCTTTCGCAGAATTCTCATACAACAACAGTTATCAAGCCAGTTAGCAAATGGCCCCATTTGAATTTCTGTATGGAAGGAAGTGCTGGACCCCTTTGAATTGGTCGCAAGTAGGAGAGAGTCAGATTTTCGGACCCGACATCCTACGAGAAGCCGAAGAGAAGGTTCACAAGGTCCATGAGCACCTCAAGACCACCCAATCCAGACAGAAGAGTTATGCTGACAAGAGACGTCGAGACCTGACTTTCAATGTCAGAGACTTTGTGTATCTCAAAGTGTCACCCTTGAAAGGAATGCAACATTTTCAACTAAAAGGAAAATTAGCCCCCAGATATATTGGACCCTTTAAGATTTTGAATCGCCGAGGAGAGGTATCATATCAACTGGAACTGCCAGAGGAGATGTCGGCCATCCATGATGTGTTCCATATCTCATTACTTTGCAAATGCCTAGAAGTGCCGGAGAAGACCGAAGTGTTCAAGAACATCGATCACCAAGCCATAGATATCAACAAGGATCTGACGTATCGTGAAGTGCCCATTCATATTTTTGGAAGAAGCTTCCAAAACCACTGATGGCTCGTGTATTAACAATCTCATTGGGGAACCCCAAGACGAAGGTATGATGAGCACAGCAGCAAATTTCCCTCAGTTATGAAACCAAGGTTTAATCGAACCAGTAGGAGCAAGGAAACACCCCAAAGGTGTTGCTAGCTGAGCCTTGGCAGGGCGCACTACTGGTTCTAGTAGCAACGTGGAGACCTGCACAACACTACCACAGATATTTGTCCCCAACTTGCGATGAGGTTGTCAATCTCACCGGTTTTGCTGAAAACAAAGGATTAAACATATCGAATGGAAGGAAGTAATAGTTTGTAGAAAGTAAACACAAAACAGTAAACAGTTTGTAGATTGTATGTAAAAGAAAGGACCGGGATCCATAGTTCACTAGAGGTGGCTCTCCTTAGATAGATAACATGTTGGGTGAACAAATTATAGCTGGGCAATTGACAAACATCGAGAAAGCAATACATGCATATACTAATCATCTTGACTCCTTTGGAACTTGATTGGGAATTACAACATTATACATAGACCGTCATCCAACTGCATCTATGACTAATAATCCACCTTCAGGTTATCATCCGAACCCCCTCCAGTATTAAGTTGCAAGCAATAGATTATTGCTTTACAAATTGCGTGTAAAGTAAACAATACGATTGTTCTATGAACAAAGGATTGTTATTTTCTCCCTAGTAGCATCAGCACATCTAGTACCTTAGAGATTTCTGTCACTTCCCCAGATTACTAGAGGCATGAACCCACTATCGAGCATAAATACTAACTCTTGGAGTTGCTAGCATCTACTTGGCCAAGATAGCTACTAACAACGGCAAGCATGCAAGATCACAAATAACAAAGACATGATAGAATCAATAATCAATCCAAAATAGCATCTCAATATCCATCGGATCCCCGCAAACACAACATGCAGAATTACAAATAGATGATCTTGATCATGAATGGAGCTCACAAGATCTAAAATGAAAGCACAAAGGACGAGAACCAACCATCTAGATACTACATGGATCTGTAGTCCAAAGATGAACTACTCACGCATCACACCAGAGGCTTTCATGGTGATGAAGAAGGCCTCCAGGGTGAATTCCCCTCTCCGGCAGGGTGCCGGGAAGAGCTTCAGATCCCTCCCGATCTAGGGATGGAGATGATGGCGGCTACAGACTCTTTCGTGGATTTTTGATCGGGTACTCAGGGTTTTCGTCCCGAGGGCAATATATAGGTGGAAGGAGAGGCCGAGGGGGTGCTGGGGTCGGCCAGACCACCCCCTGGCGCGGGCAAGGCCTGGCCGCACGGCCAGGTGGTGTGGCCGGCCCCCAGCGCTTCTCCGTCTCGTATTCTGGCATATGATGACTTCCGGAAAAATAGGCACTTTGGCTTTTGTCCCGTCCAATTCCGAGAATATTCATTTTCTGACTTCCACCTTTAGATTCCACATCGTTCTGAGATATAGCTGTCGTAACCCGACGTATCTTTACTTACCTACCTTGCATCTCTAACCCGTCCCACTCCCCGCCATCCAGCGATTCCACAGAACCAAAAACAGCAGAAAACAGGGAGCTAGCACTGTGGCTCTTGTTAGTCCAAGAAATCATATGAAAAGTACTCCAAAGTGTGGACAAAACACAAGAAAGTGGATAAAACCAATCATGGAACATCAAAAAAATTAGATACATTTGCAATGTATCAACCACCAGGACCCGGAGTATCAAGTTTCTCAAGATCCAATGGAGCAACCATACCGAAGAAGAAGTTACTTGGGAACGAGAAGATTACATTAGAATTGAGTTTCCAAATCTCTTTAATTCCTAGTTTTTCTTAAATCTCGGGACAAGATTTTGTTTAAGGAGGGAAGGATTGTAACATCCCAAAAACCCTAATCAAGATTATCAAGTTCTAATCACCCAATTTAGCGTTAACAAAAAAACTTTTATTACAAATTTGAATATGAATGCATGTGTGTTTTGCAGTAGTGTAGAATTGATTGAAATTGCCATGCTTGATTGTTACAAATGTTGTGAAATGGTTTAAAGGTGAATGCTACATCATCTAGTCCAATTACAAACAAATTCAAAAGAAAAAAGAAATCAAATATGAATGAATAAAGCAAATGGTCTTTTTGACAAAAGTAAACCACTAGGCCACGTTGTGTGTTCCTAGAAGAAGATTTCTAACAGAAACATTTCTACTTATTTTCACCCATTGCTAGACCAAGTAAAAGTGTATCAAGGCGCACTTTACAAACTTACAAAAACACCTTTCAAATCAATTTAATGGATAGTTAAAAATTGAATCTAGTTCATATGTTAAGATCACACTTTTTCAAAAACCCATCAAACCAATTCCACTTGACCTCTCCAAGGAAACCTAGACTCTCAAGCTTAAGTTAAAATCACTCAAAAAGTTTCATTCAAAATTTCCAAAGTAAATTTCTTTCGGCCATTACAACAAACACCTTGCTTACACAATTTAATCACCTGCCTAACTTCACTGTTTTGCACAGTGATCCTCGACCATTTGGTCTCCACTTCACTCCCTGTCTTTCCTGAGCATAGCCAGCACCCAGACATAGTCCCCCCTTTGCCGTTTGCACAGTGGAGCGCCAACCGTTTTTGGTCGTCGCCAGCAGACAGTGGGCAGCACGCCAGAGGCAATGCCGCCCTTGCCCATGACGCGCACCAGACACGCCGCACTCCACCGCCACCCCCTGTCCAAGCCTCGACCCCAGCCGAGCCCTGGACCATCCTAGCTACGCCGCGCCCACCATCTCTGTGCCATGCCCAGAGCTCGCCAACTCGCCGCGCCCAACCAACTCACACAGACCGTGCCTCACCACCGCCTCGCGTGCACCAGCTCGCCATGATCACCCCAACCCAGCAGACAACCCCGTTTGCCGCCACGTGACCCGCAGCTCCCGCATGATGTCGCAAACACCTATGTGTCCGCACGGAGCACCGCACACTCCCGACCGAACCACACCGCCCCACGCCTCGCCATTATGCTCTTGAGGACCGCCAGGGAACCACTCACTGCCCACTAGCCTCCGCCACGCCGATAGTAACCTGTAGCCTCGTCACCGACGAGCTCGCGCCCGCACCGTTTGGTCCCCTCGCCGTAGTATAAAAGGAGGACACCCCTGCCTCATTTCTCCACACAATTCCACTCACCACTCCTCACTGATCCTCCCTCACTTCTTCCCGGAGCAAGGCGAGCTCTCTCTCGCCGGAATTTGGCCAGAGCCCGCCGCTGCTGGAGGAGAAGGGCATCGTCGATTTCGACCACCCCAAGCCCTGCCATGACCGCGCCTCGACTCGCCGTTGTCTACCACGTCGATCTCCCCCGTCACCGACCCTAGCTGGAGCCCAGGTGATCCTAGCCAGACCCCCACCGCCGCGTTAGGGTTGATTCCTCGCCGGAGTAGTTCGTCCTCGATGACGACTCCTAGTCGTTGGACTAGAATTAGATCGCACGGCTCAGATTTGCTGATACCGTTTCGCTTAGATGTTGTTGCTAACCAGTGGGTCCGCACTGTCAATAGCCCGCTGTGCTGTGCAGTGTAGTTGGGCCAGCCCGTTTAACTTCCCGCGCTAGCCTGGAAATTCAAATATTGATTTTCCATTTTAGTTAAAACCTATTCTATACCTTGATTCAAAAATCAATTCAAAGAGTTTCACTAAACTAAATTGCATGATTCAATTTGTTTATAAAGATATTTAAATTGTCTATCCAAGCCCGTTGGATTTAAGTCATTTGGTGTTATAGATAACTTATAGTAAAAATAACAAGACAGAGACTTTTCCAACTTCAAACATTTTTCAAAAATCAACCATAAATGCTTTTGAGTTGATTCCAACTCTCAAAAATCACATTTGAGAAGATCTATCTGAATAAGTAAAATCATTTAGGCTGCAGCAGTGATTTTGTACTAGTACCAAAATAATGCTATATAGGCATTTCTAGTCACTTTAAATCTATTAAATAATAATCTTAAACTTTATAAAATGTGACCAACACTTTAAATCACATTCCCATGTATTAAAATATGTGGTGAGGACATGTGTCCACATGATCCCATATTCTATTTGGAGGATATTAAATCTTAATTATTTTCAATGAGTACAAATTACTTTTCTAAAATAAAATAAAATAAAATAAAATAAGATTAAGTCTTTAGTCCATGTGATGATTGTGATGATGCTAGAATATCAAGTGTGAGCCTTAGTGTGCTAAATAGACTTAGTTAAGTATTGTTTGGTGATTGTGTACCCCGTATTTATTTATAGACGATAGTACCGACCAAGGATACGAGGAGGAGGAGTACTTCCAAGAAGAAGACGAAGAAAAATTCAATCACTACACCAACCAAGGCAAGCTAGAATTATACAAGTTAACCATGCAAGCTATTAATTGCAAGCTAACACTTGCAAGTATTAACCTAAGCAAGATGCATTAGGCATGCTTTGGTTATATACCTTTGATTTATACAAATCCCAAGTTTTACTTGCAAGCTTTATTCGTTTACTTTTACCAAAGTCCTTTACTTTTAGTTAGTGCTATGTGAGTATTGGAAATATAGTACAGATAGCATAAAGAGTATAAAAATAGGCCTATACTAGATGTCATTCTATACCATGAGATTGAAAATTAGCACCCCTCATTAGTGAACACTCTTAACCTTAGTGGCTACTGCTAAGCATAAAAGTTGATCACTTTAGATGGAAATACTTGGTAAAAATGATTATGAAAACCTTGGAATGATGATTCATTCTAATGAGATGTTTTGACATGTGTTGAGAAACACAAGGATTTGATGATGAAAATGTTGAGGCATGAGCCTTAGCCCTTTACCAACAAAAATGATGGTTGGGTTCGGATGCGATACCATTCCAATTTTACCGTACAACCACAATACCTAAATTGTGTAGGGATTAGCCGGAAATTTATATGCATAAGTATGGGTTCCCTCGTGGAAGAGGTTTGAGCTGAGGCTACCTCTTGATGATGTCCACCTATGTAGTGCCCAGGATGGCAAATGACCATGGTTGGGAGGCCAAGCTCATAGGGGAGGTGCCTATACTAGAGTGTGTAATTGAAAGGTTATGATTGATTATCCGTATACTAAGTATGATGATTCAGGGTTATCCCTGACGGATGTATCGAATTTTTGTGGTGAAAGTGTACCACCTCTACAGAGTGTCAAACTACTCGAATAGCTGCGTCCGCGGTCATGGACAGTTGGAGTGGCCATAATGTTCCGTCGTCAGATGTTTTCAAAATGACTTGTGAAGTGAACTATGATTTTGACTTGACCACAACAAGGTTGTGAACATAAAAACTAGGTTCCCACTTACAGTGATTTAGAATATTTACTTAGTTTTCTTTACTTCTAAACTCAGTTTAGATAAACTTGGCTTTTTGCAAATAAAACCTAGAGCTTAAGTTTCCTACTAGAACCACCTTACTTGTTAGTGATAGTTTGCGAGTACTTAAAGAGTACTCATGGCTTTGTCCCTGGCTATTCGCGTGGCCAGACTATGAGGAGGACTATCAGGATGATTGACAGTAGGATGTCTACGACAACTAGGATCATCTTCCATCGTCAGCATTGCCTGTGACCCTAAAGATGGATCCCACTACTACATTTATTATTCCGCTGCTTGATTTGTATTAAGACTGGATCATGAGATCCTTTATTTTTGTAAAACCTTATCATGGTTTGTAATGGATGATGTAGTGCAATATCAAATCTGTTATGTCTCGCAAAAATGGTAATCCTGGGATTGTGAGGTATGGCATAACAGGCATCTAGGATTAAAAATCCGGGTGTTGACAAGTTGGTATCAGAGCCATCCTGACCATAGGAGACCCTAGTTAGAATGGACCTTCGAACAAAAACTTATTTTCAAAACCAAGGAAGTGAGTATTTATGAAAACATATTCCCACTCTTATCCTTGATTCTTTCAAAAAAAAGCATGTTCCTCAAAAATTCTTACATTCCTACATAAAATTTGACACACTTGATCACCTCACTAACTTACTCATCCTAAATTCTTATAGATGGAAGTTCAGTATTGCAAGTTCTACCGGTTGGGCAACGGAGGCCAACAAATCCCAAGTTTTACTTGCAAGCTTTATTCTTTTACTTTTACCAAAGTTCTTTACTTTTAGTTAGTGCTTTGTGAGTATTGGAAAAATAATATAGATAGCATAAAGAGTATAAAACTAGGAATACACTAGATGTCATTCTATGGCATGAGATTGAAAATTAGCACCCCTCATTAGTGAACACTCTTAACCTTAGTGGCTAGTGCTACGCATAAAAGTTGATCACTTTAGATGGGAATACTTGGTGAAAATGATTATGAAAACCTTGGAATGATGATTCATTCTATTGAGATGTTTTGACATGTGTTGAGAAACACAAAGGATTTGATGATGAAAATGTTGAGGCATGAGGCTTAGCCCTTTACCAAAAAAACTGATGGTTGGGTTCGGATGTGATACCATTCCAATTTTACCGTAATACCACAATACCTGAATTGGGTAGGGCTTAGCCGGAAGTTTATATGCATTATTATGGGTTCCATCGCGGAAGAGGTTTGAGCTGAGGCTACCTCTTGATGATGTCCACCTATGTAGTGCCCAGGATGGCAGATGGCCATGGCTGGGAGGCCAAGCTCATAAGGGAGGTGCCTATACTATAGTGTGTAATTGAAAGGTTATGATTGATTATCCGCATACTAAGTATGGTGATTCAGGGTTATGCCTGATGGATGTATCGAATTTTGTGGTGAAAGTGTACCACCTCTGCAGAGTGTCAAACTATTCTAATAGCCGCGTCTGTGGTCATGGACAGTTGGAGTGGACATACTGTTCCGTCGTCAAATGTTTTCAAAATAACTTGTGAAGTGAACTATGATTTTGACTTGACCACAACAGGGTTGTGAACATGCAAACTAGGTTCCCACTTACAGTGATTTAAAACATTTACTTAGTTTTCTTTACTTCTAAACTTAGTTTAGAAAAACGTGGCTTTTTGCAAATAAAACCTAGAGCTTAAGTTTCATACTAGAACCACCTTACTTGTTAGTGATAGTTTGCGAGTACTTAAAGAGTACTCATGGCTTTATGCCTAGCTATTCCCGTGGCCATACTATGAGGAGGACTATCAGGATGATGGACAGTAGGACGTCTACGACAACTAGGATCATCTCCCATCGTCAGCATTGCTTGTGACCCTGAAGATGGAGCCCACTACTACGTTTATTGTTCCGCTGCTTGATTTGTATTAAGACTGGATCATGAGATCCTTTATTTGTGTAAAACCTTATTATGGTTTGTAATCTATGATGTACTGTGATATCCAATCAGTTATGTCTCGCAAAATTGGTAATCCTAGGATTGCGAGGTATGGCATAACAGGCATCTGGGATTAAAAATCTGGGTGTTGACAATGAATGCCCGCACAATTAATGTGCAAAATGGTCGTACAACATTCCTACGCATATATCAGCTTTGATACCACTCAAGGGTTCCATGGAACAAAACAAAACATTTCCTACATTGGAACACCCTAACTGCCTAAGATCTATCTAGAAGTAATGTAGTAACTGATTCATTGCAAACGTATCTATAATTTTTGATGTTCCATGCTTGGTTTTATCCACTTTCTTGTGTTTTGTCCACACTTTGGAGTACTTTTCATATGATTCCTTGGACTAACCTATTAACAAGAGCCACAGTGCCAGCTCCCTGTTTTCTGCTATTTTTGGTTTAAGGAAAGTTAGAAAATGAATATTCTCGAAATTGGACGGGACAAAAGCCAAAGTGCCTATTTTTCGAGAAGTCATCAGATGCCAGAATACAAGACATAGAAGGGCTGGGGGCCGGCCACACCACCTGGCCGCGCGGCCAGGCCTGGCCCGTGCCAGGGGGTGGTCTGGCCGACCCCAACACCCCCTCGGCCTCTCCTTCCGCCTATAAGATGCCCTCGGGATGAAAACCCTAAGGACCCGATCAAAAATCCACAAAAGAGTCTATATCCACCGTCATCTCCATCCCTAGATCGGGAGGGATCTAAAGCTCTTCCCGGCACCCTGCTGGAGAGGGGAATTCACCCTGGAGGCCTTCTTCATCACCATGCAAGCCTCCGGTGTGATGCGTGAGTAGTTCATCTTTGGACTACAGATTCATGTAGTAGCTAGATGGCTGGTTCTCCTCCTTTATGCTTTCATGTCTAGATCTTGTGAGCTTCGTTCATGATCAAGATTATCTATTTGTAATCCTACATGTTGTGTTTGCGGGGATCCGATGGATATTGAGATGCTATTTTAGATTGATTATTGATTCTATCATGTCTTTGTTATTTGTGATCTTGCATGCTTTCCGTTGTTAGTATCTATCTTGGCCAAGTAGATGCTAGTAACCCCAAGAGTTAGTATTTATGCTGGATAGTGGGTTCATGCCTCTGGTAATCTAGGGAAGTGACAGAAATATCTAAGGTACTAGATGTGCTGTTGCTACTAGGGAGAAAACAACAATCCTTTGTTCATAGAACAATCGTATTGTTTACATTACACGCAATTCGTAAAGCAATAATCTGTTGCTTGCAACTTAATACTGGAGGGGGTTCGGATGATAACCTGAAGGTAGATTATTAGTCATAGATGTAGTTGGATGGTGGTCTATGTACAATGTTGTAATGCCCAATCAAGTCTCAAAGGAGTCAAGATGATTAGTATATGCATGTATTGCTTTCTTGATGTTTGTCAATTGCCCCGCTGTAATTTGTTCACCCAGCATGTTATCTATCTTAAGGAGAGCCACCTCTAGTGAACTATGGATCCCGGTCCTTTTCTTTACATACAATCTATAAACTATTTACTGTTTTGTGTTTACTTTCTACAAAGTTTTACTTCCTTCCATTCGATATGTTTAATCCTTTGTTTTCAGCAAAACACGCTAAGATTGACAACCTCATCGCAAGTTGGGGACAGAGTTATGTGGTAGTGTTGTGCAGGTCTCCACGTTGCTACTAGCACCGGTAGTGCGCCCTGCCAAGGCTCAACTAGCAACACCTTTGGGGTGTTTCCTTGCTCCTACTGGTTTGATTAAACCTTGGTTTCATAACTGAGGGAAACTTGCTGCTGTGCTCATCATACCTTCCTCTTGGGGTTCCCAACGAGCTCTACATCAACACTGAGCCATCAAGCATTTTTCTGGCGCCGTTGCCGGGGACTCAAGGACATCTTCACAAGGGGAGTCCCTATTAACCAATCTCTTTACTTTGTTATTTTTGTTTTGTTTAGTTCCTTTTTGCTTTGTTTGCTTGTTTTGTTATCAAAAACACACAAAAACTAGTTTTACTAGTTTGCTTTCTTATTTGAAAACACAAAAAATGACTACTCTTGAAAACACTAAGTTGTGTGACTTCACTAGCACCAACTACAATGATTTCATGAGCACACCTATTTCTCCACCTGTGCCTGAAGATACTTTCTTTGAGATAAAACCTGCTTTGCTCAATCTTGTTATGAGAGAACAATTTTCTGGTATTAGTAATGAAGATGCTGCTGCCCATCTAAATAACTTTGTTGAACTTTGTGAGATGCAAAAGCATAGGGATGTAGATGGTGATATTATTAAGTTGAAATTGTTTCCTTTCTCTTTGAGAGGAAAATCTAAAGAATGGTTGAATTCCTTAACTGGGAATAGTATTGATTCTTGGACTAAGTGTAAAGATGCTTTCATTGGAAAGTACTATCCTCCTGCTAAGATTATATCTATGAGAAGTGAAATAATGAAGATTAAACAATCTGATAATGAACTTGTTGCTCAAGCTTGGGAAAGAATGAAATCTTTGGTAAAGAGTTGTCCCACTCATGGACTGACTGCTTGGATGATCATCCAAACTTTTTATGCAGGATTGAACTATTCTTCAAGGAACCTATTGGATTCTGTTGCTGGAGGTACCTTTATGAACATCACTTTGGGTGCTGCAACAAAACTTCTGGACAATATGATGGTTAACTATTCTGAATGGTATACTGAGAGAGCTCCACAAGGTAAGAAGGTAAATTCTGTTGAGGAAACTTCCTCCTTGAGTGATAAGATTGATATTATTATGTCTATGCTTGTGAATGGGAAAGCCCATATTGATCCAAATAATGTTCCTTTAGCCTCTTTGGTTGCTCAAGAAGAGCAAGTTGATGTGAACTACATAAGAAATAACAATTTTGGCAACAATGCTTATGGTAATAACAATTATAGGCCCTACCCTCCTAATAATACTTATGGCTATAATGGTAAACCTGGATTACCTAGTGAAGGAAGAATTTTAGAAGTTGAAAGAGCCACTAAAATCTTCATGCAAATGCAATATGAGCAAAATAAACTATTCACTAAAACTATGGAGGAACAATCTATCATTTTGAAGAACATTAGCCATCAACTTGAGAGTCTAAATAGGGAAATCCCTAGTTTACAATTGAAACTCTCTAATGCTGAAAGAAATATATCATCTTTGTCTGAAGCTCAATCCTCATTGATTAATAAAATGGCTGCTAAACCTGAAACTAATGATAATCCCTTTGCAGCTACTAATGCCATACAAGTAAGAATTGATGAAAATGTTAGACTATTAGATGAATTACATGCTAAGTGGGAAAGAGAAGATGAAATTGCTCGAAACATAAGTGTTTCTACTATTACCACCACTAGTGTTGAGGCTAGTAATAGTTCTACTACTTTAGATGATAATTTTGATTTTGATCTTGATGGTTGTAATATCTCTGAAGTTATTAAGTTCCTACAAAAGCTTGCTAAAAGTCCTAATGCTAGTGCTATGAACATGTCCTTTACAAAACACATTACTGATGCTCTCATAAAGATTAAAGAAGAAAAGATGAAATATAAAGCTTCTATTCCTATAAAACAAGAAGATGGTTGGGAACCCATTATTAATATGAAAGTGAATGACTTTGATTTCAAAGCTTTATGTGATCTTGATAGTAGTGTTTCTATTATGCCTAGAAGGATTTATGATATGCGCTATTTGCCTCCACTTGAAGATTGTTATTTGAATGTCCCACTTGATGATAATGCTAAAAAGAAACTCATGGGGAGTCTTAATGATGTTTCTATTATGGTTAACAATGCCTATGTCCCCGTTGATTTCTATGTTTTGGATGTTGAATACAATGCTTCTTGTCCTATTACTTTGGGAAGACCTTTTCTTAGAACTGTTGGTGCCATTATTGATATGAAAGAAGGCACCATTAAATATCAACTCCCACTCAAGAAAGGTATAGAACACTTCCCTAATAAGAGAGAGAAGATTTCTTTTTCTTCTCCTATGAAAACAAAATTTGGTCTTAATGCTTCTTCATTTGAGAACACTTGATTCTTCTTGCTTCTTATGCCTAACTTAAAGGCGTTAAAGAAAACTACTTATTGAGAGATAACCCGAAAGTTTTAGATGAGTCTTGAAAGTTATTACTTCAGTAATAACCGCTCCTAATCCTTTCTATTTGCTTTTTGTGCCAAGAGTAACCTCTAATGACAGAGAAGTAATGATTGGGAAAGTTGCTGTCCCGAAACAGATTTCTATGCTTCACCGTAAAACTTTGTGTAAAATCTCTGAACGTCTTTTTAAGGCGTGAATTTTTATGCTTCTGCCCCAGTTTGTTATATAACTTTCATTAGTTCAACACTTTTTGATTTGAGCAACAGAAGGTCTTCGAAAAAATTCGTCTTTACCTGCTGGTCTGTTTTGACAGATTTCTGCCAGTTTCCGCATTTGCTTCTTGTTGGTTCCTCTTTGAGTTCTTTTGGGGAATTGAGATTTTTGAGGGAAGTGCTACAGTATCTAGTGTTATAATGTAAGTTTATTTGGTGTTAGAACTGAACCTTAAGACTTATTTATATTGGGTGCACTAATGTATCTAATAAAGATTGTGTGAAGTTTTGTATGAAGGAAAAATTTCAGGTGTATGGAAGGAATGAGTAATGAGATGAAGGATGGACTAAAGCTCAAGCTTGGGGATGCCACGTGTGTCACCCCAAGAAATATCCAAGAAGTACAAGCGTCAAAGCTTGGGGATGCCCAAGGCATCCCCCTCTTCATCAATAAAAATCCCAGGTTTCTTCCAAACGCTTCATTTTTATTGTTTCATGCATAGTTGTTTTGTTCTTGGAGCGTCTTATTTTTCATTTTAGTTTTGGTTTTTCGTTTGCTTGGTTTGCTTAGTTTGCTGAATAAATTGGTTGGACCCCCTCTTTCATATATTGGTTTGCAAATAGTTTGGTTTGGTTTGGAAAAGAGTAGGAAAGCTCATGCTTATGTGGTAAAAAGAGCTCGTTTTTGACTATGGCCTATGCTCTGTCATGCCATGCTTGATATTGTTTTGGATTTATGCTTAGTATTCTTTGCTATAGCATGACTTGTTATAAACAATTGATATTGCTTAATGTGCCCTTGGATGAATCATGCGTTGTTTTAGCATATTAAAACATAGTATTGTGGTATTCTCCTTTGATGCTTTATTTGGGTTGACTTGGCACATGCTCACACCATGTTATGACTATCTCAAGTCACCATAAGCCTTTATAATCCTTTAGTTTTCGACTTGTAGTATCACTTTATGCTTTGATCAATGATGTTTTGTCACTATGCATGATTATGGCCATTATTGCTCTCTTAGTTTGTCGCTCCTAGTCTTTTGCTAGCCTCCACAACCAAGTATGAGTTCCACTCATGCATCCAACTCCCTAAAACAAGTTATTCCAAAGAGTCCACCATACCTACCTACTAGCTTATGCTATTCCAAGTATATTCATGCTTTTGTTTACCGTCCAAATTAAACTTGTTATGAGAAAACTAGTGATTAAAGCTCTCACAAACTTGATGGCACACTTTACTTTTCTTGCCCTTAATAAACTTGAACCATTGTGTCGTCTATGTTGTATATGCTTGCACTTATTTGTTGGGGATTAGCAGAACCATGCTGTCATGGGGAACGCTTTCAACATTGCACTTGGTACTTGTACCTAGTTGATATCATGCTCTTTTGTTTATGGATGTCGTCGGTGTGAAATGAAAGGGGAGATTTTAAGTCCATGGAGTTATGTATATGTGTTAGAGAAACGCGTGGGCCGCTGGTCTAATCCATGCCGACATGGTGGAAACCTGCAGCGTAACCATAATGAGCTGTCTATGAAGCATTCTTCTTATAAAAAAGAGAGTCCTATATTGAGAAAAAAAAGACAAAAGGAGAAAAAAGAGACTATGAAAAGAGGAAAGAGAGAAAAAAGCACCATATTCCCATGGTAAATAAGGAGATTGCTGAGATGCTCGTTGTCTGCTTGCCTTGTCATTTTGATATGGGGATTCTTCCGTATCATCGGGCAAGGGGTACCCCATTGGCGGTTCTCTATGATACACATGTACTTACGATGACAAGAACTTACCGGTGACTAAACTTGAGTAGCATGAGGAGCGGCCCTCGTATACAAGGGACATGAGATTCCTAACTTATACTTCGTCAAGCATGTACACTATAGTTTGTTTACTTTAACCTTAATCACTTCAAGATGCTTATGATAGGGGCAATGAGAGCTGAAAGCTATAAATACCATAATTTTTGGAAGCTCTTTATGAGACTTGAATCCCTACTTTCTTCTATAAAGTCCTTTCTTCCACCATTACATTGAGTCTCCACCTTCTATCTTTTGCACCTACTTTGAGAGCATAGTGGCCATTCTTAGTTCTATGTGCATTGTCCCAAGACTAGTTGATTGATGCTTAACTTGATATTGCTTGTTTTAAACTATTTGTATCTAGTCACTCTTATGAACTTTGAAGGTGTCCTATGCATTTATATTTGCTACTCTATGAGGGGGAAGCTGAATACTATTATGCTATGTTTTCTTTATGTGAAACAAACAAACGTCTTGCAAAGCATTGTTATTCATGAATCTTTTGTCTGTGCCTTTTCATGTTGCATCATAGTTTCTTTGTCTTATTGCTAGAACTTTGTCTTTCATGTTATGATTGAAGTACAATGATCCCAGCTTTGAATGTTTTACAAATACTTTGATCAAGTCTTTGATGGTGCATGTCACCTCAAAAATTATACTTTCTTTTTATCACTTACCTACTCGAGGACGAGCAAGAGTTAGCTTGGGGATGTTGATACATTGCAAATGTATCTATAATTTTTGATGTTCCATGCTTGGTTTTATCCACTTTCTTGTGTTTTGTCCACACTTTGGAGTACTTTTCATATGATTTCTTGGACTAACCTATTAACAAGAGCCACAGTGCCAGCTACCTATTTTCTGCTGTTTTTGGTTCCAGGAAGTCAGAAAATGAATATTCTCGGAATTGGACGGGACAAAAGACAAAGTGCCTATTTTTCCGGAAGTCATCAGATGCCAGAATACGAGACGGAGAAGGGTTGGGGGCCGGTCACACCACCTGGCCGCGCGGCCAGGCCTGGCCCGTGCCAGGGGGTGGTCTGGCCGACCCCAACACCCCCTCGGCCTCTCCTTCCGCCTATAAGATGCCCTCGGGACGAAAACCCTAAGGACCCGATCAAAAATCCACGAAAGAGTCTATAGCCGCCGTCATCTCCATCCCTATATCGAGAGGGATCTAAAGCTCTTCCCGGCACCCTGCCGGAGAGGGGAATTCACCCTGGAGGCCTTCTTCATCACCATGCAAGCCTCCGGTGTGATGCATGAGTAGTTCATCTTTGGACTATGGATCCATGTAGTAGCTATATGGCTGGTTCTCCTCCTTTGTGCTTTCATGTCTAGATCTTGTGAGCTCCGTTCATGATCAAGATCATCTATTTGTAATCCTACATGTTGTGTTTGCGAGGATCCGATGGATATTGAGATGCTATTTCAGATTGATTATTGATTCTATCATGTCTTTGTTATTTGTGACTTTTCATGCTTTCCGTTGTTAGTAGCTATCTTGGCCAAGTAGATGCTAGCAACTCCAAGAGTTAGTATTTATGCTCGATAGTGGGTTCATGGCTCAGGTAATCTAGGGAAGTGACAGAAATCTCTAAGGTACTAGATGTGTTGTTGCTACGAGGGAGAAAACAACAATCCTTTGTTCATAGAACAATCGTATTGTTTACATTACACGCAATTCGTAAAGCAATAATTTGTTGCTTGTAACTTAATACTGGAGGGGGTTCGGATGATAACCTGAAGGTGGATTATTAGTCATAGATGCAGTTGGATGGTGGTCTATGTATAATGTTGTAATGCCCAATCAAGTCTCAAAGGAGTCAAGATGATTAGTATATGCATGTATTGCTTTCTCGATGTTTGTCAATTGCCCCGCTATAATTTGTTCACCCAACATGTTATCTATCTTAAGGAGAGCCACCTCTAGTGAACTATGGATCCCGGTCCTTTTCTTTACATACAATCTATAAACTTTTTACTTCTTTGTGTTTACTTCTTGGTGGAGGGGGCATGCCCTTTCCATTGGGTGCCCCATTTGAGACTAAATAATTAAAGGGGCAAAAGGAGGCCAGTCGGCTAGGCTGACTGGATGCACCCGTGTGGGCCAGCCCGAGGCTAGCCTAGCTAGCGACGGCAACACAAAGGCGACAGCGGGACCCCGGGTGGGCCTGCTCCTCACACACACGTGACCTAGCTGCGACTGATGGCCTACAACGCCAAGCGGAGGGGAAGCGAGGCCGGGTGGGCCGGCCACCCGCCCGCGTGGCCTAGCCAGCGCACACCGGCCCGAGGCGGCGAAGCCGAGTGGAGGGAGTAGCCCGGGTGGGCCAGCTCGAGGCCCAGGGGTGCCTAGCTCCTGCGCCTGCCTGGGCGGGCCAAGCTGCTGCAGTTCGCGGAAACAATTGGCTAACTTCCACCCGCACGGCTCCCAACACCTGTCTGCCTGCGTGGGCTGTGTCAAAAATAGCCCAAATGGCGGTTTGCTGCCCATTTTGTTGTTCCTTTTCGGGTAACTTTCTCCTAGGCCAATTCCCTCCGGGGTTTTGGCCTAATGAGGAAGTTGCCCAATAAACTTTAATTTAAATATTTATTTAGTATATATTTATTCATAATTAATATATAATAAATGCATGTTATAAATTGCCATTTATCTAAAACACCTTCCTTTTTCCTTTCTCCGAACAACTTCGGATCTCTCTTCAGAATGATTCTGGATTTCTCGTTATCTACTGTGATTCCAACTTACAGATGATCTCTAGCTCATCGTATCATTAAGTGTATTTCCCCACGGCTCGGGAATGGCATGGACATGATTCCATCAATGATCAATAGCTGGACCAAGATGTCCATAATGACCCATGTGCATCCCACCATGACAATGTCGTTTGAACCGTAAAACATCGAGTCTAATGCCCTTTGTTTCTTCGATATAAGTTGTCCAAGATCTGGTCATTAGTATCACATACCTTATTCAATCTTGTTACTGACAAGTTCTATTTTACTTGTACCTGCGATATTACATCCTCGTGACCTAGTCACATGTTGCAACATTATAAATGTAATCTCACCAAGTCAGCCTTATGTATCTTACCTATCATGGGGTGAACAAATCCCGATCTTGATTTATAGGTTATCTACTATTCCTCTAGAATACCTATTGTACACCTTTATAATCACCGTTTCACCGAGTGACGTTTGATGTAGTTAAGGTAGCCTCGGGAGACAGTGATTAATATGATCCCATGCTCTAAGAAGAAAGGTACTACGTTTCTAACTATTGCAACAATGAACTCTGTGACTTGATCATGTCACAATCTTTAGGTAATGTCCATCAAATCATTCACCAATTATATGACCTTGTTGTCAACTGGCATAAAAGCTCCATGATCAGAAAACATTGATCATCGGTTGCCCAATGAACTAGTATGAATAGAGCCTACTAAGGACTTGATTTGTTTCATACCACACATGTATCAATGTTTCCACTTGATACAGTTATAGCATAATATAAAACTATTACGAACTAATTGAGATATCATAATAAACTCCATTTATCATTTTCCTCTAGGGCATATCTCCTTCAGGTAGGTGCCCTCTGACCATTTGCCACCTGAAGATTTTAATTTTTAGAGGTAACTTGGCTTTCCATATCAGGTTATGAGTTGGGTTATTGTATTCTTGGATCATTTTCCTATACATGGAGGACACGGAGTAGGTTCCAGAGGCTTCCAAGGCACACAAAAATTGGTCTTGTTCATCTGAAAGGTTGGTAGAAGCAAGCTCCTACACTAGTTGGTTCCAGAGTTTAACTTCCTCAAGCCCAAAGGTTCATCTAAAGTTTATATTCCACCTAAGGGGAGACAGGGCTTATACGTAGGGTTAGCACAGAATTCAAACAATCTAGAAAATCTATCCTCCAAAGGGGGCCTCATCCAGCCACCAATCGGTCCAAAAACATATCTTGAACCCATCCCCAGCTTGAATCAGTCTGCTTATCTTCTTGAAGGGCTTCGCTTCATCAATCCTACATGCACGTCGGCAAGAGCAAGCATATGCATGTGCATGACGTGCTAACTAAATTCTTTCTTGCTAGACATCTTATTTATATCTAACTACTCCCTTCGTTCCATAATATTTATACATTTGTTTCATAAACGCTAAAACATCTTATATTTTGAAACACAGGTAGTACAAGAGATTAACATGAGTAAAGTCTACAAATAGCCTCATGTATGCATCGTCCAAGCTCAACTTGGCCGCTCGAATTCAACCATCCGATCTCGATCCACATGCTCATCTCACGCCAACTAAGTCTCGTTGTCAGAGATTGTCCTCTCCGCACGACTCTGATGTGTTGCTAACGTGTCCATAATTTTTGATGTTCCATGTTTGGTTTTATCTACTTTCTTGTGTTTTGTCCACACTTTGGAGTACTTTTCATATGATTTCTTGGACTAACCTATTAACAAGAGCCACAGTGCCAGTTGCTTGTTTTCTACTGTTTTTGGTTCCAGGAAAGTCAGAAAATCAATATTCTCGGAATTGGACGGGACAAAAGCCAAAGTTGATATTTTACCAGAAGACTCACGGAGCTAGAAGACGAGACAGAGAGGGGCCACAGGGCGGCCACACCATGTGGTGGCGCGGGCTAGCCCTGGTCGCGCCACCAAGTGGTGTGGGCCTCTTGGTAGCCCACCGACCTTGCCTCTTCGCCTATAAGAAGCCTCCCGACGCGAAAACCCTAAATCATCAAGCCTCCAGCCACGAAAAGTTCCGCAGCACCGCCGCCACCGAAGGGGAGATTCGGGGGATAGAAAATCTCTGTTCCGGCACCCTGCCGGGACGGGGAAGTGCCCCCGGAGCCATCTTCATCGATCTCCACCGACATCTCCATCGTCGTTGCTGATTCCCATGATGAGGAGGGAGTAGTTCTCTCTCGGGGCTAAGGGTTCTACTGGTAGCTATGTGTTCATCTCTCTCTCTATGCATGATCATATTATGATCATGAGCTTGTAATCTATAGATCTACCTTGCTACTCAAGTGCTTTAATAGATCGCTGCTCTCCCCGTGTGTGTGAAAGTGACAGCGTGCACACTATGGTGGCACTTAGGCTAGAGAATACAAATACTTGTTATGAGTTATGTTTGGAGTTGGATGTCTTTATAAAATTGTGGTGTTTATTGGAACCATCTAGTGCTCAAGGTGACAGTGTGGGGTTTTCTAGATGGGAAAGGCTTACTTTGAGGTGTGTTGTTATAGCCCTACCATCAATTAGAGTGTTCAACCGGAGAGTAGTTCAGAGTAGTATCATAAAGAGAAGATATTTATATGAGAGTGTTCACTAGTGAAAGTATGATCCCTAGGCCTTGTTTCTAAGCATTGAAACACCGTTTGCAATTAGATCTGTTATATGTTTGCTTGTTGCTATCTTTATTTCAGTTTTACTTTAGTCTTTTCCATGCCATCAAGCTATTTTCTAGCACCGTTACCGCTTATAATTATCCATACCACTTGTATTTTTCACTATCTCTTCGCCGAACTAGTGCACCTATACACCTGACAAGTGTTTTGGGTGTGTTGGGGACACAAGAGACTTCTTGTATCTTGATTTCAGGGTTGCTTGAGAGGGGATACCTTTGACCACTTCCTCCCTGAGTTCGATAAACCTTGGGTGATCCACTTAAGGGAAAACTTGCTGCTGTTCTACAAACCTCTGCACTTGGAGGCCCAACAACTGTCTACAAGAATAGAAGTGCGTAGACATCAAGCTATTTTCTGGCGCCGTTGTCGGGGAGGAAAGGTAAAAGGTATTCACACCGGAGGATTAAAGAAGAAGAACCTCCCACAGCAAACGCCTATTTTCTGGCGCCGTTGCCGGGGAGGTAAGGTAAAAGGTACTCACATCCTCCAGTGTGAGTGATCTAAGTTATTTCCTTTAGGTTCTGCAATTTTGTCTTTTTGTTTCTTGTTTTCACTAGTTAGGCTTAATGGAAAACAACAACAAAATTAGAGAGCTTTATAGTATTTATCTTGAGTTGGGACATGAAGTGTTTGAAGAGAAAATTAAAAAACCTATGGAACTTTATTTGCGTGCTAATAGCAATGTTATTAGTATGATTCTTTGAACACCATTATTGATAATGCTATGGAAAATTCTAAGCTTGGGGAAGCTAGTTTTGATGAAAATGATCTTTTTAGTCCCCCAAGCACGGAGGAGAAAATTTACTTTGATGATACTATGCCTCCAATATATGATGATTACAATGATGAGTATGATATTTTCAGTCCACCTACTATTGAGGAGGCAATTAATTATGATTACAATATGCCTCCTATATTTGATGATTATGGTGATGAAAATAATAATGATAGCTATTTTGTTGAATTTGCTCCCACTACAATCAATAAGAATGACTATGTTTATGTGGGGAGTATTAATTCTTTTATGCATGTGGCTCATGATAAGAATGTTTCTTGTGATAGTTCTATTGTTACTTTTATTCATGATGCTACTGAAAGTTATTATGAGAGAGGGAAACATGGTTTTATGCATCTCAATAATATTAAGTTTCCCCTCTTTATGTTGAAAGTCTTGAAATTGCACTTGTTTTGCTTTCCTATGCTTGTTGCTTTGTGCTTTCATGACTTGTTTCTTTACAAGATTCCTATGCATAGGAAGTGGGTTAGACTTAAATGTGCTTTGAATTTGCTTCTTGATGCTCTCTTTTACTTCAATTCATATGTCTTATGTGAGCATCTTCTCAAACTATCATGCCTAACTTAAAGGCGTTAAAGAAAAGTACTTATTGGGAGATAACCCAAAAGTTTTAGATGAGTCTTGGAAGTTATTACCTCTGTAATAACCGCTCCTTATCCTTTTTTTGCTTTTTGTGCCAAGAGTAACCTCTAATGGGAGAGAAGTAATGATTGGGAAAGTTGCTGTCCCGAAACAGATTTCTGTGATTCACCGTAAACATTCGTGTAAAATCTTTGAATGTATTTTTGAGGCATGAATTTTTGTGCTTCTGCCCCAGGTTGTTATCTAACTTTCGTTAGTTCTTTTTGATTTGAGCAACAGAAGGTCTTCGAAAAAATTCGTCTTTACCTGCTGGTCTGTTTTGACAGATTTCTGTCATTTTCTGCATTTGCTTCTTGTTGGTTCCTTTTTGAGTTCTTTTGGGGAGTTGAGCTTTTTGAGGGAAGTTCTACAGTAGCTAGTGTTTTAATGGAAGTTTATTAGTGTTAGAATTGAACCTAAAAGACTTATTATCTTGAGTGCACTAATGTTGCTAATAAAGATTGTGTGAAGTTTTGTATGAAGGAAAAATTTCAGGTGTATGGAAGGAATGAGTAATGAGATGAAGGATGGACTAAAGCTCAAGCTTGGGGATGCCACACGTGTCACCCGAAGAAATATCCAAGAAGTACAAGCTTCAAAGCTTGGGGATGCCCAAGGCATCCCCTTCTTCATCAATAAAAATCTCTGGTTTCTTCCAAACGCTTCATTTTTGTTGTTTCATGCACAATTGTGTTGTTCTTGGAGCGTCTTCTTTTCGTTTTTGTTTTGGTTTTTAGTTTTCTTGGTTTGCTTAGTTTGCTTGAATAAATTGGTTGGACCCCCTCTTTCATGTATTGGTTTTCAAATAGTTTGGTTTGGATTGGAAAAGAGTAGGAAAGTTCATACTTATGTGGTAAAAAGAGCTCATTTTTGACTGTGGCCTATGCTTTGTCATGCCATGCTTGATATTGTTTTGGCTTTATGCTTAGTATTCTTTGCTGTAGCATGACTTGTTATAAACAATTGAGATTGCTTAATGTGCCTTGGATGAATCATGCGTTGTTTTAGCATATTAAAGCATAGTATAGTGATATTCTCCTTTGATGCTTTATTTGGGTTGACTTGGCGCATGCTCACACCATGTTATGACTATCTCAAGTCACCTAAGCCTTTATGATCCTTTAGTTTTCAACTTGTAGTATCACTTTATGCTTTGATCAATGATGTTTTCTCCCTCTGCATGATTATGGCCATTATTGCTCTCTTAGTTTGTCGCTCCCAGTCTTTTGCTAGCCTCGACAACAAAGTATGAGTTCCACTCATGCATCCAACTCCCTAAACCAAGTTATTCCAAAGAGTCGACCATACTTACCTACTAGCATATGCTATTCCAAGTATATTCATGTTTTTATCTACCTTCCGAATTAAACTTGTTATGAGAAAACTAGTGATTAAAGCTCTCACAAACTTGATGGCACACTTTATTTTTCTTGCCCCTAATAAACTTGAACCATTGTGTCGTCTATGTTGTATATGCTTGCACTTATTTGTTGGGGATTAGCAGAACCATGCTGTCATGGGGAACAATTTCAACATTGCACGGGTACTTCGTACCTAGTTGATATCATGCTCTTTTGTATATGGATGTCGTCGGTGTGAAATGAAAGGGGAGCTTGTAAGTCCATGGAGTTATGTATATGTGTTAGAGAAACGCCTGGGCCGCTAGTCTAATCCATGTTGACATGGTGGAAACCTGCAGCGTAACCATAATGAGCTGTCTGTGAAGCATTCTTCTTATAAAAAAAGAGTCCTATATTGAGAAAAAAGAGAAAAAGAAAAAAAGATTATGAAAAGAGGAAAGAGAGAAAAAAGCACCATATTCCCATGGTAAATAAGAAGATTGCTGAGATGCTCATTGTCTGCTTGCCTTGTCATTTTGATATGGGGATTCTTCCGTATCATCGGGCAAGGGGTACCCCGCTGGCGGTTCTCTATGATACACATATACTTACGATGACAAGAACTTACCGGTGACTAAACTTGAGTAGCATGAGGATCGGCCCTCGTATTCAAGGGACATGAGATTTCTAACTTATACTTCGTCAAGCATGTACACCATAGTTTGTTCACTTTAACCTTAATCACTTCAAGATGCTTATGATAGGGGCAATGAGAGCTGAAAGCTATAAGTACCATAATTTTTGGAAGCTCTTTATGAGACTTGAATCCCTACTTCCTTCTATGAAGGCCTTTCTTTCACCATTATATGGAGTCTCCACCTTCTACCTTTATGCACCTACTTTGAGAGCATAGTGGCCATTCTTAGTTCTATGTGCATTGTCCCAAGACTTGTTGATCGATGCATAGCTTTGATATTGCTTGTTTTAAACTATTTGTATCTAATCACTCTTATGAACTTTGAAGATGTCCTATGCATTTGTATTTGCTACTCTATGAGGGACAAGCTGAATACTACTATGTTATGTTTTCTTTATGTGAAACAAACAAACGTCTTGCAAAGCATTGTTATTCATGAATCTTTTGTTTGTGCCTTTTGATGTTGAAACATAGTTTCTTTGTCTTATTGCTAGAACTTTGTCTTTCATGTTATGATTGAAGTACTATGATGCCAGATTTGAATGTTCTACAAATACTTTGATCAAGTTTGTGATGGTGCATGTCACCTCAAAATTTATTCTTTCTTTTTATCACTTACCTACTCGAGGACGAGCAGGAGTTAAGCTTGGGGATGTTGATACGTTGCTAACGTATCCATAATTTTTGATGTTCCATGTTTGGTTTTATCTACTTTCTTGTGTTTTGTCCACACTTTGGAGTACTTTTCATATGATTTCTTGGACTAACCTATTAACAAGAGCCACAGTGCCAGTTGCTTGTTTTCTACTGTTTTTGGTTCCAGGAAAGTCAGAAAATCAATATTCTCGGAATTGGACGGGACAAAAGCCAAAGTTGATATTTTACCAGAAGACTCACGGATCCAGAAGACGAGACAGAGAGGGGCCACAGGGTGTCCACACCATGTGGTGGCGCGGGCTAGCCCTGGCCGCGCCACCAGGTGGTGTGGGCCCCCTGGCCGCCCACCGAACATGCCTCTTCGCCTATAAGAAGCCTCCTGATGTGAAAACCCTAAATCATCAAGCCTCCAGCCACGAAAAGTTCCGCAGCACCGCCGCCACCAAAGGGGAGATTCGGGGGACGGAAAGTCTCTATTGCGGCACCCTGTCGGGACGGGAAAGTGCCCCCGGAGCCATCTCCATCGATCTCCACCGCCATATCCATCGCTGTTGCTGATTCCCATGATGAGGAGGGAGTAGTTCTCTCTCGGGGCTAAGGGTTCTACCGGTAGCTATGTGTTCATCTCTCTCTATGAATGATCATATTGTGATCATGAGCTTGTAATCTATAGATCTACCTTGCTACTCAAGTGCTTTAATAGATCTCTGCTCTCCCCATGTGTGTGAAAGTGACAGCGTGCACACCATGGTGGCACTTAGGCTAGAGAATACAAATACTTGTTATGAGTTATATTTGGAGTTGGATGTCTTTATGAAATTGTGGTGTTTGTTGGAACCATCTAGTGCTCAAGGTGAAAGTGTGGGGTTTTCTAGATGGGAAAGGTTTACTTCGAGGTGTGCTGTTATAGCCCTACCATCGATTAGAGTGTTCAACCGGAGAGTAGTTCAGAGTAGTATCATAAAGAGAAGATATTTATATGGGAGTGTTCACTAGTGAAAGTATGATCCCTAGGCCTTGTTTCTAAGCATTGAAACACCATTTGCAATTAGATCTGTTATATGTTTGCTTGTTGCTATCTTTATTTCAGTTTTACTTTAGTCTTTTCCACGCCATCAAGCTATTTTCTAGCACCGTTACCGCTTATAATTATCCATACCACTTGTATTTCACTATCTCTTCACCAAACTAGTGCACCTATACACCTGACAAGTGTATTGGGTGTGTTGGGGACACAAGAGACTTCTTGTATCTTGATTGCAGGGTTGCTTGAGAGGGGATACCTTTGACCATTTCCTCCCTGAGTTCGATAAACCTTGGGTGATCCACTTAAGGAAAAACTTGCTGTTGTTCTACAAACCTCTGCACTTAGAGGCCCAACAACTGTCTACAAGAATAGAAGTGCGTAGACATCAGACTCGTGCTGCCAAAATCTCCCGATTTGATTATGTTCTTCTTTTGTTATTACTGAAGTTGTGTGATGTGTATTCTACCTTATCTTCAATCATCTATGGATGTTGATGCTTACTTTACTTGCACACCAACAAACATGATTGCTTCGTGAGCCTTGGTGATGATGAGGCTAGATGCATTAAGGAGTTGAACTTTTCAAAAGTCTCAACAAAGCACTGGCCAAGAAATGTAGGAGAGAAGGGACAATAGGAATTAAACGGACCGATATTGTACAAAAAAACAATACCGCCCGGGGTTACGTGTCCTGGGCTTATCCTGCTCATCCAACCGGTGTTCTAGATTCGTGCGTGGTCTCCTGTGCTAGTTGCAAAAATACCCCTCTATTAAATTCAGTTCACGATAGGGGGATCCTCTGATTTTTCAGTACAACTCTTTCACTTTTTTTTATCTAGTTACCATTTTACTTTTCATAAAATCTGAATTTTATATGCATATTTTTTGAAGTCATAAACCAAAAAAATTGTATTAGCATTGTTCCTGGTACAATTTCTTTCGGAGTCTTTGTTGCCTACAACAACTAGCAGATTCCAAAAATCATTCTTTACATTCCTGCATATGTAAATAAGATCTAGAAAATGCACCAATAAGTAACACTTCTTTATTATATGTTTTCCACCAAGAAGCAAATCATCACAAAAATAAATGAACCAACCAAATTAGTATTTGTAAGATTAAATATTTGTTTGGATCTGCAACATTATGTTTTGTACAACTTCCAGCAAAAAATATGCTATAAAACATTCCAAGCATAAATGGTGGACAAATTTCATGAAAAAATTGAAGCCTGGATTCATACTAATTCTTCAAAGAGAATAGTAACCAAAAAATATCACATGATTCAACGCAGTTTTTTCGAAGATTAGACATTTCAACTTTTTTTAAAGATTCACAAAACCACACTATTTCATTTCAGATTCACCAAAGAATTTAAAGTTCTCAAGATTTACATAAGATACCTACAAGTTTCATGACATAAGTAAAACTTCATTCCCGGAACATTCACACTGCAAACATTCCAGGATATAGGAAAAAAACTTGCAAGAAACATGAATAAACTTGGCAGAAACTTAGGGGGTTCTACATAGATTCAATTGGACCCATCTAATAAACTTCACTAGAACTTGAAAGAATATAAAAACTTCATCATATTCAACATAGATTCAAATGGGAGCATCTAGATTCCACAGGAAACCGGAGCTCAAACCAAAATTCCCAAATTAAAGTAACCAATAAAATGAAACAACATGAGGTGCCTTCTAGGCCCTGATCCAGGACCTTCATGGCTAGATCGGACCTTCCATCACCAGCTACGAGACCTATCACGCATAGGGGAGGCTGGCTGCTCGCTAAAGACCGAGGAGGAGAACCAGAGCTGGTGCTCCACATCGACGGAGAGGAGGATCCCTGCCCAGATCAAGCAGGCCAGGGAGGGGCCATGGTGGGGGAGACAAAGGACAAGGACATTGATGAAGAACAACATGCTGGAGTAGAAGCTACTGGAGCTAGCGAGCTCCTGGAGGCTGGAGGGAGATGAGGTGAGGTGGCACCACTAGGGGTTAGGTAGGAAGGCGATGTCACAAGTAGATGAGGTGATATCCTCTCTTGGTAGATACTACAGACTAGTTCTGGACTCCACAGTGGACTAAACTGAAAATTTGCCAGCATCTTTGACTATAGGACTTTTCCCAAATCCAGAAGCAGCTGATGGTGCTATCCATGGCTATTGGAGCCCCTCCAGGTGCGAGCGCGGCTCACATTTCTTCTTCCTCCAGGCCATGATACCATTTCGGAGGATCTTCATCGACCCTGAGATGGGAACGATCACCGGCAGTGCCCCAAGTGTCTTGTTCCCCGGCGGCGGCGTTGGTGCCCGGATTTCGGTGGTTGGCCTTTCCCGGCGGAGAGGATGAGGGGCTTGATTGCTTAAAATTTCTTTGCTCTAGGATCATTTTTGTAAAATCTAAGGCCTTATCTTTATTTCCCCGGTTTGTAAGGGGCATCGGTGCAAATTTTACCCACCGCTTTGACTTTCTATAAAGATTACAGGGCTTTCGGGCCTCATCCGTTAATAAAAAAGGAAACAACCGATGGTTGTGATAAGCCCAGGACACGAAGCCGTGTTCCGATATTGTATGTAACTTGAGAAGGTGGGGGACATGAAAGGAAGTGGAACAGAGCTACCGTTTGTCAATTATTTCATCAGATTTACTAGTTCTCAGACGCATAAGAACTAACTAAATCTCAGTCACTTTGATTACTGTGATTTTAAACATTATGATTCGTGCAAAACTGTTCTGTTTTCTGTCGTGTAGAGTCTGAACGTGATCCTGTCTTGTATGTGCCTTTTCCTTTTATGATTGTATCAGCCAGCCAGTCCGGGCCTTTGAACGATTATGGGCCCTTTTCTGTTTCGTCAAAATGGACCAAACGCAATAGACGAATGGTCTGTACGAGGAAATAATTGTCCTTTTCTCCTTTTCTTTTGTGCTGTTAACACCTTTTCAATCTAGTCACTATAGAAAAACTCGTAGCCTACAAAATCCAAACACTTTTTACTTTTGGACATCGTATCAAAGATATGATGTAATAAATGTGTTCTGTTGTTGTTTTTCCATTCAATTGACTTTTTCAGAATATAATTAGTTTTTGTGTAGCATAAAATCTTTTAAAATCGGTGTGACACAGTCACGGTGCCAAAAGAAGGGATTTTAGTCCCCGTTGCATCCTTCTTGCAAGTGTTTTTTCAACCCTAGTTGCACCGATATTGCAACTCGATTACCAATATCAGTTGCAACCTACTTACAACTAAGTTTTAATCCTACGAACACACTATTTTGCATCTGGGTTTTAATGCTAGGTTTTAATACTAGTTGCAACTTAGTCGCAACTCATTCTAGTTGCAACCTACTCGACTATGTTTACACCACGCTTGCAACTGGGTTTTAATATGCCAACTGCTACCAGCTTGCAACCATGATTTTAAAACCAGCCGAACTTACTTCCAACTAGATTTTATAATGTCATTTTACTTATTTTTAATTACTATGTCTGCATTTTAATTCTATGTTTTTGTAGTTATTGTTTCTGCAACTATTGAGTGTTGGTCATCAAAATTTCTATGAACGGTTAATTGTGCAAATGGAAGTGGTTGACAAGATTTAATTTGTAGACACCGGTAAGATGGGGAGAAATTAACAGACATGTCTCACTCCTAGTGCACTTAGAGCATCTCCACTCGTCCCCTCCATACGGGGTCCGGTGCAGCCCGATTTTGCCCCGGGGGGGGGGGGCATATGCCCATAAAAATATGAAAAAAAAAATTCAGTGATTTATTATTACATGGAAACTGAAATTAGTCGTAATCCTGCCTAGGCCTATAGTACATGGATTCGGAGTCGTCGGTGTCCTCGGCGTCATCGTCTTCGCTTGGCGCGCGCAGCTGGAACATGTGTCCTTCTGCGGTTTGATGCGGGTAGCGTAGCCCATCGATCAGCGTAGACCCACGGCCGCAGTTGCTGCAATAGCCTACCGCGCCGTCCTCGGCGTGGTACAAAGAGGCGTGCATGGCCACGCGCTGCCCCGGGAATTCCTCCAGATCGTCGGTGTGCCCAAACCGGCGTGCCGCCATAGCGTATTCCGGTGGCACCTGCCACTCCGACCTCAGAGGCTGGCCACCCGGAGGTGGGGTGCCCCGACTGGTGACACGGGCGCTGCTACCGCCTTTGCTTGGGCTCCGCAGAGGCTGAAAATGCGAGTACCACATGCGAGGGTGATCTCCTTCGGCGATGTGGCGCATCACACCGACGAGTGTCAGGTTTGACCACCACAGCCGTCAGCCGGCTTCGTTGTGGTTGACCAAAGGAGGGTCGTCACCCTCGTACCTAGCGAGCTCTCTTTCCTGCCGATTGGCGAAGAAGGCCGTCCAGGTCACGGTTTTGTCGGGGCACTAATTGGGATCCATCTGCTGCTCCGGCGTGAGCTCGAGGTAGTAGTGGCTCGTGATGGCCGCCCGACGGGCAGAACCGCGAGGCACAGGAGGGACAGGCACCCCTCCAGCGCTCAGCATCCAGTCGGAGAGCAGCCGGTAGCCCGGCGGACATGGGAAGTTGGAGGTGCACAACGCCTCCATCTCCTCGAGGGTGAGATAGGCCCAGTGTGGGGTGTCCATGGTGAAAAAGAGAGGTGTGGATATGTGAATTGCCATGGCGGCCACCCTGATTATAGCGGGAAGGATGGGAAACCTGATTTTGGGGGGCTGGTTGGGCGTAATTTTGAACGTCGGCACCCTCATAGCCCGTTAGGGAGTCTTTAGGCCCCATGTGGAGATGCTTTTAGTTCTCCCAAGAAAGAAAGAAGAGTGAAGACAAAAGAATCGCTTACTCAACAGCCATATCAGCACAACACACACGTGAGCCCGACAAGCTAAGCCGAATAGGCAAAGGCCAAGCCAAGATTAGCACGCCTCCCGTAAAAAGAACCGGCCCGTCCGCTTAGAAGAAAAATAGCAGGATGATGAAAATCGATGCAAATCAGTATTATGACATCAGACGACGACTGAGAATTATTTATTTCTCGGGTGACTGAGTACTAGGCACGACCTTATTTCATAGTCAACCACGGCCATGCAGTATACCCCTTCATAGAGGGGACAATAGGAGGTAAAGGGACCCACGATTGTATGTAACTTGAGAAGATGAGGATATAGAAGGAGGTGGAACATAGGAGGTGGCAAATCGGCTCGCAGGAGCACGTGATCCCATTACGAGAAAATATATTTTAAAATTTCAAAAAAATTGGAGAAATATTTTTGCATATATATTTGAACATTTTATGTTGGTACACAAATTTTCGGGATAAAATAACATTTCATATGTCGTGTATAAAAAAGACAAAAAAGTTACGTGAATAGTCATATTCTTGTGACATTTTTTGTCTTTTTTATACATGACACATGAAATATTATTTCATCCCGAAAACTTATGTACCAACATAAAATATCCAAATATATATGCAAAAATATTTTTCTATTTTTTTTGAAATTTTAAAATATGTTTTCTCATAATGGGATCACGTGCTCCTGCGAGCCAAAGACAATATCCGGTGGAACATAGCTATACTTTTTGGCTAATTATTTCATAGTCAACCGCCGTAGCAAGCCCACACGGAATTTAGCTAGCTATACGTATAATATTAACTAGCTAGTTAGCTTGTTATACTATTATTAATCTATTAATTAGAGAAAGACTCTGGGTCTTCTAGCTAGCTAGTACAAGAGGTGGTGTGCTAGATAATTCAAGTTCGAATCTCATCTTTTTCTATATATGAGTAGTGTCTAGTTCCTCCT
This sequence comes from Avena sativa, assembly GCA_916181665.1. NCBI lineage: Eukaryota > Viridiplantae > Streptophyta > Magnoliopsida > Poales > Poaceae > Avena > Avena sativa. The sequence goes on along the minus strand of OV702287.1, from coordinate 39,975,603 downwards.
CGGAACCTTGGAAACCGCCTCCTCCCGCCGGAACGGCGGGGCCCAAGTTTAGGTCATCGACGGGCGGTAGGTTCCGACGTGCCCGTGCCGATTCGTGGACGTGGTTGACCACGATGCCGATACCCTCGATGAGCGCGAGGAGGCAGCCACCCAGCACCGCCGATCGAGCAGCAGCCCTGAGACCCTTACGCATGTTGAGCAAACCGTGGGTGGAAGCTCCGGCGATGACGGAGTTCCAGGGATCCTCCTTCTGGCGCACGAAAACCGCGGTGCAGTTGAAGGCGGAATAGACGCCGCCCCAGACGGCGAAGCTCCCGCCGACCCGCGGCGCGTTCATGCGCACAGCCTGCATGCCGCCGGCAATCCGCGCGCTGTTTGGCGAGTTGTAGGTGCCCTTGATGTAGTGGAAGATGGAGCCGCCGACGGCACCCATGGCGAAAGCCCCGCCCACATCGTCGAGGATGCGGTCTGGGCATGGATCCCTCTCCAAGAAAGGCGTCGACATAGTTTATTCGATGACCACAACGAAAAGCCGGAGTGCAGTAAAAGGAGCACCAGAGCGAATCTATAACACCAACAATGGCGACCGTGAAATACGAGTCAAACAAGGCTTCTTGTTGTACACGGTCTGGAATCTGGAGTCTGGACTCTGGACTAGTCCGGAAAAACTAGCGGCATGCATTTACGAGGTTTATTGCCGAGTCCGCACAAAATAAACGAAGACATCACATGTTAGAAACTAATACGGAGTATCATGGACAGGAGCTGTTTTGTAGCCTAAACCGTCTGCCAAATTCGAGATATGTTTTCACCGCACTTTTTTGTTATTTGTGAGAGGGATCCGGATCTGTAATAAAAGCTCACAAGAAGTTTAAAAAAAGTACCCTAAATATATATTAGGAAAATCCGGCGAGCTCTTCAAAATTAGATCCATATTTTGACAAACTTTTTTCCGAGTACAACCGATAGTCACACAACATTTGCCAACCATTTTATAACAAGTTACCACGTGAAAACTTTGCTACGAATAGACAGATGGCAATATTACACATCTTTGGTGGCAACTTTCCTGGCAAAAGATGATCTCTTATTTTTTTTAGAAAAGACTACTTTCTCCATTTTATAATATGTCTTTCTTTAGAAACACAATTATCTTTACTATTAAATGGAAGTTGGTGATCGTAGGTCATCGTCAAACACTTTGACATCAAACATTGGGGAATCCCGACCGTTCGATCTGTATCTAATGGTATGTAGTCCATGGCTTAGATAATTACACTGCCTTGCCACCGATAAGTGGGAATCGCTGGTTCAGAAGAAAAAAAGGAAGCCATATAAAAAAATGAAAAAGGAAACCAACACGGCGCTAGCCTATCGTCCCAGACCCCCTCCCATCCGAGAAAACTCCCATCCCATGAAACCCTAGCGGCAGCCGCCGCAGCCTCCTTCCTCCCGTCTCCATTAGTCGCCCCCGCCCCAGCCGCACTCCCGCCGCCACTCGAATCTCGAGCACCTTTAAGGAGGATGTCCTCCGTCCGGAGCGCCTCCAGCACGTCGTGATCTTAGATCACCGCCGCCGACCTTTCCCAGCCCATCGAGGAGTATTTGCTAATTTCTCGCCTAATATCCACGATCCCCTTCCGTTTATTTCCTTCTGTTTGTGTCGCCACCATGAACGTCTCCCTATGATTGAGCGTGCAGCCTCCGTGATGTCTTCATCTGTCTATAGCCTCTGTGCCCCGTCAGAATTGCCAATAGGCAGGTTTGCCGTCATTGTTCTTCTTTCATGTCTTCATTCCTTGCATCTGATTTTAACCTTAAATAGGACACATCTTCTTCGCTCTCTTGTCGAGGTTGATCTTTTTTGCTAGAACAGCAAGAGGGACCTGACAAGAACATGCCAATGCCTACAGAGTGGTGAATGTTATTTTCGTCTATCAAATTCATGGTCAGACGTGAACTCGTGTTTATTTAGATCACCAACATGAGTATTTGAGATTGACTTCCTACAGTAAGGATCACCCTCTCCTTTCGCATTACGTGATGCAAAGCAAAGCAGTGAGCATGCACAATTTCTTGATGCTTACAATTTGGTGGGGAATTTGCACTTGTAGGTACTGTCTGATGTGAGCAAAAACACAACAGGTGCAGACTACAGAGATTTCCTTCTATCTTTAACTCCTAACCCCTTTAGAATATATGTCCGTGCGGTATGTAAAACAAAATGTCTAAGAGTTATGTCCAACGCTTTTTCCACTATTTGGCAAATCTGATTAGGATATCTTCTATGGGACACAAATTTGAAGCTTAAGTGTGTTTGGCAAGAATAGAGGACTAATCATTTTGACTATACAATTGTCCAGGATTAATTGTGAACTCAAAAGGCAGAAAAGAAAGCAAACATACATGGATTCTGCTCGCAGATCTATGCTGCGCAAACAGCCAAGCAGGTATTCTGTTTGTACATCATGAGATGCACCTAATAGTGTTCTCTATTTTGGCGCCTCCAGTTAATGAAGGGTGCATATGCAAAGAAGACGAGAAAAGTGCCACCAACTCAAAAGAAAAATGAAACATGAGTATAAGATATATATGATATATATATATATATATATATATATATATATATATATATATATATATATATATATATATATATATATATATACTTGTTCTTGTTGCATTGTGCCCTCTTTTCTCATGTAATCAGCTATGAACCGTTCCATGGTTTTGTAAGATCTAATGCTGAGCTTGAGCTATGTAATAATTGAGCTACGTCAGGTCAAGCTATGTAAAATCTGATTAGCTTGAAAGAAAAGAGTACTAATACATGTTCCGGCCTCACAAATTCCATGTCTCGAACCAAGTTTTATTATTTTGGAATCTTTGCCAAAGAAGTGTCAGACCAAGCTATATGTATGGCAAGAATTATTTACTGGCATTTTATTTACTAACATTACTTGTGCATTTCTCTCGAGCGTTTGATATTGTCAAATTGGTAACAATGAGTGCTACCACCTATAGTGTCACCCCCAATGCCAAGAACCAATGAGGTGGGTGTCGTTCTCAAATAATATAAATAAATAATAGAAATAGAGTACGGGGACATTTTCCTCTAACACCGATTTCTTAGTATGCTGCTTCTATTATTCTCTGTCTTACATTACTTCCCAATGGTCAATCGTTCATTTTTTTAACTCCAGGCTTAGAAGAAAGAGTTCGTCATTTGTATCCATGTCTATCATTAACTTGTCACAATCGCTTTTGATGTTATCTGTTATTGACTTAGGCTGGTGCAGCTCCTTGCTTGCTCACATTTCAAGCAAAATAATCCAATTGATCCAACAGACTTGCATTTGGCATATTTATAGGCATAACTTGATATCCCTTTATTTTAGTGTATTTGAAGAAAGATGTTGAGTCTAACCTGATTTTCTATAGGTGTATTTGAAATACTTCGTGATTCTTATTTTTATATATGAATATCTACGTCTTATGCTTACACGTGACGGAAAAAAACTTAAGAAAACCGTTGCAACGCAGGATAAGTGGAAAATGCTGGTACGGAACACCTTGATGAAAAAAGAACAACGACCTCGTACCATGGAACCCTAGCACATGTCCCATCTCGCCCCTGCCCCAGCCGCCCCTCCCATCTCGCCCATGCTCGCCCCAGTCGTCCTCCCACCGCCACTAGCTGGACGTGATCCGAGATCGCCGCTTCGCCTCCAAAGGCCCCTACTCGCGGTCATTGCGTGGGACAGAAGAGGCCGGCGATTGCAACCATGGCCTGATGAGGTGTTGAGGATAGGAGGTCAGCCGGATTAAGCAGTTGTGACAGCAGAAGGCGAACGTCGGCTCCATGAAGAGCAACCGGAGATGGAACAGGCAAGGAGGCATTGCGCTTGTCCACGGGAGCGGGATGACTGGCAAGGAGCAAAGACCATCGAGTTTGAGATCGTGTTGGGATCCACCTGCCACAAATGAGGACGAGTGAGGATGAAGGTGGTTGGTGTTGCAGATCAAGTGGTGGCCATGTTGTTCGCTTTGGAATAGGTTGACTCCAAGGACGCCATGAGAATGCGTGTCTACATGTGCTGCATTAGTATGCATCGATCTGAAAATACTATAAGCTGGCCGTTGTATTCTTAGTATTTTTGACCTGTCATCTTGGTGCATGTGTTTTAAATAAGACACAAACGATGATTTCAATGCCATGGTGTATTGCAGACAATGTTCCAACGCAGATCAAGGCAGAATTTTGGAAGGTTTCGAGTGATATGTGTTTCATGTGGTCACTCTTCTTACACTAGGCTGTGGTTTCCTGGAAATTGGCTTTTCGCCAACAACTAATACTTTTTGTGCAGCACTGCTGATGCATTTTCCCTTTATTGTGTATATAAACCATATGTCTTCCCAAGTTCTCTATTTCAAAGGTTGGCTGGGCTTCTTCTGATGCAACACTTTGATGCATTTTCCCTTTCTTTTGATGGACGTATCTACACAAGTTGCTATAGTAGTGCAAGTTGGGCTCTGGATGAGCGGCGATAGGCGGTAGCAACAGGAAGTTCACCTGGGAGGGCACAGACAGCGACACCACGAGGATCTCAATCTTATAAGCAACCTAGGATGACGATGAGAGGAAGGCAGCCATGGAACGACTGAGGTGCGAGCGGAGTGCTGGCTTGAGTCTGCGACTACGGGTGGCACTAGCGAACGACGACCTACTCCCTGCGCCAACTCGTCCTTCTCTGATGTTCCTCCCAAGGTATGACACAACAACCCAAATCCCTAAGCCCCCTACTGTGATGTCCTTAAAACCTCCAATCGTTAATTCTCTGGTAGTATCTGTGTTGGTTAATTTTGAGGAGAAAGAGGGGATACGTGAACATAGAGGATTCATTCAGGTGAGGCTCTCATTTTGATTAATGACAGTATATATGGGCAGAGCTCAAGTGATGTTGTTAGATGTGAGACTCTCCTTATTGTGTAATGCCTATAACTATGTGAAATAATTACAAGTTTACATAATATATGTGCAGGCCTGTTGTTTCTTAATAGTAATTATCGCCTTCCATATGTTGAAGAGGTGGCATTTTCTCAATGTTCCTGGACAAAATGTTTTGATACGTTTTGAGGACATCAAAGTTCTGCTCAAATTTATGGTATGACTCTTGCTCTTATAGTGGTGTCCTCAAAATAGTATAGAAATTTATGGGATAGTAGATTTTGCGTACTGATTCTCATTGTAAATATCAGATATCTCACAAATGACATGTTATAGAAATTCATGACATCTTTCTTTCGCCAATTGAAAAAACAATACATCACCCTATAAGTTGTGCACCTGGGAGTCGTTGATTTAGCAATCTTTTCTGTAGTGTGATTCAGTATTTACCGTATCCCGTAGGGTTTAAGAATAGGAAAGGAGAAAGGAGAGATGGGAAGCATATGCATTCTGTTTAAACATATTGTTTACTATTACAGCATGTAAAAATTATTTATATTTTGAATTGATAATAAAGCATATTTTAATACATACATTTTTTCTAAAGCTGTGATAGTGATATATAGCCAACCATATCTCATGTTTGCTTGATCGTAGTTTTCAGAATCTTCCTCGAGGGCATGTGATGTGAGCCAGAGCATGTTGCTAAATGAATCTTTTTTTGGTACCATAGCAACACACGAAGGTGGACGTCCTGAGAATTTTTTAAGATGTGCAGAGAAGGTTTTGCTTCAATTGGCTAATCAGATGGACGGACAATTAGATGAGTGAACGATACATGAGTGACCAAGTGTGATGGATTGATTCGAGCCTAACAGTGTAACAAACTTTTACATCACAAGGGCAATGTAGAGCGAAATATATTAAACTTGTCCCCACGGTATGAATAGAAGTAAAATCAAGATAAGAAGTAATTACACCGCTTGCTTTCTATGCATATGATTTTGAATCATATGACCTATGTTCTTTAATATAAGTCGTTTTGTTAGTTCAAATTGACCTGCCAAAATGCCTTATCTTTTTGAACGAAGGGAGAAGGAATTAGACGTTAAGCAAAGTGGAATAATTGCTTTTTAGAATAATATGTAGATATCTCTTTCTATGCATGTGAAAGATTTATTTGTATAATATTCACATTATGACAAAATTATAAATTTGTGAAAACCGTAGCAACGCACGGGCACTCAACTAGTACCTACTAAATAGTTAATTTTCATTGCTAGGAAAGGAAAGAAATAATATATTGTACAACTTATATCTATTGCCTTCTATAGATGATATGGAGGGCTTCGACAGGACGGATCTTCTTACCGTTGTACATGCCATAACATGTTTAAATCAGGCCTTATGTAATCTTTATTTGTATGTCATATCTTCCTAAGTGCCAACTACGATATGATCTGCCTATTATTATGATCAAGGAGTATTATCTATAGTTACGAAGATGTACTTGCTCTTTGTTTAAGTACATGTATGTATGGTTATGAAGATCTGACAAATAATAATATATTTTTAGGTGTGTGATTGTGCACATCGAATGGGACCATATATACTATAGACTTAAGTCTGGTATAAAGAAAGCATTATGAGGCCATGTTGGAGTATGTGTCTATGACTCGTGGACCTAAAAGTCATGTGGGAGTATGTGTCTATGGCTTGTGGACCCAAGAAGAAAAAGATCAAATACGGGCCAGCTCAAAGAAAATGAGGAATTAGCCAGAGGCTGCCTGGGAAAAAACAACGAACGTAGTTAAAGCATCTTCAACAGACGCAAAAAAAATCCGTCGGTGCATAAAAAACCGCTATTATTTAGCGCGACGGGAAAAATCGTGCTCCATCACAATCACAAAAATAATTCGTGCACAAAACAATTTAGGGCACGCACACAAAAAGCCCAATCATGTGCTGCAAATTTGGTGTGTCGGCCAGCGCTGCCCAACCGCCAAACTAAAACTTCCACGCGTGACCTCCTGCATCCCTCCTCAACGGCCGCCAACGAAAAAACGCCCATGGATTACTATTCTGCCACTCCCCCAACCCACCTTCCCCTCTGCCCCCACGTCTACCGATGGAGCAGTTTCGCCGCCGCTCGCATCCCCCAATGCACCCAACCCTAACATCATCTGCGGTTGGATGTTTGCTCCTCCACGGCCAGCGAATGTGCATGCCATCATCCACCGCCCTCCTTTAAGCCAAGGAATGTCATGCCCAAGCGACCGACATCTACGGAGGACCTGCGGTCGGCCAATTCAAGCCACCGCAACCTCCATTGCAGCCACCCCAGCCGCCAGCTACTGCGGAGGAGGTAGCGTCGTCTGTTGCTCCCAATGTGTTCTACCCAATGACAACAAGGCATGTGATTACTTTTTTTGTTTTGAATTGTGTAGATGAATAGAAATGATGAAATTTAATGTAGTTTGATGTGTGTTAACTTCCATGCCTTATAGTATGGATGATGAAACGTTTATATCAACTATGAATGTTGGGTCATCACATTCACATGAGTATTGGTCTCAAGAATATGAAACTGAACAACATGGTGATGAAGTTGACATGGAGAATGAGGGAGAGGGGGGTGGAGGGTTTCATTGATGCACTAATGGGGTGGGCGGCTAGCTACACCATGGAGTAAGATATTTTACTATGCAACACATGGTGCAATGTTAGCGTGTATTGGACCATGAGCACAGAGCAAACAAGAGACACATATTGGGTTAGGATGAAGGAGTACTTTGGTACATACAACTAAAGTGGAATTGGGTGAACAGATATATCTCTTCGTTTCTGTTGGTCTGCAATTTTATCGAATTGTCAAAGGCTGGCGACGATATTGGCAAATGTTGAATGAATGAACCCAAGTGGTACAAATGATAGAGATAAGGTACGCTGTATTCTTTTATGATATTTTTTATCTTCCATGTGGCTATTTTGTTCACTTTATTATTGTCCATGACTAATTTTCTCTCTCTTTTGGTTCATGGAGGCAACAATCATTTATGACAATGAAGCATCAAGTGAGGATGGAAAGAGAAGCCCTGCTCCAAACTCGGTTGCAAAAATAACAAGAAGACCCACCAGAAGAAAACAAGCAAAAGAAAATGGGAAGTAGACCAGAAATGATGACATAAAGAAATCACTAGACGTTATTGTGAGTGTAAGAAAGAAATCTTTTGAAGAGCAGAAGTTTTTCGAGGAACAAAGAAATAGAGGAGAGGTGCAGGCGAGGAGAGGAGGGTTGCGGCCGAGGAGAGGAGGGATGCTGTAGAGGGGAAGAAAATTTCTATCAAAGAAACTATCTGTCTCATGGAGCATGAGAAAAATCTCTTCTTCATAGACACAATCAACCTCGATGAAAGAGAAAAAGGAATACATCAACCTTTGTCGTGATCAAGTCTTGGATCAAAATAGAATAACGGAAAGTTACATGAATAGATACATGTGAGATGATAACCAGCCCTGTCGATGAGGGTGTTCGAAGGGACCGATCGAACAGGGCCCTCGGATTTCTGAGGCCTACTAGACGAGGCCCAGCCCAACTAGGTGAAATTCCATCGCCAGACGATCGTGGCTCCCCATCGGGGATTGATCGATCCGTCTCTCCAGTTTGCAGTGGACGCAGGAACAAGAGAAATGGCCTTCATCTTCCTCTTAACAGGCTTGGATTGGACCTGCTATTACCAGCCCTGATCTCATGGCATATTGCGTCAAATCATAATAATCGACATCCCAGTAAGTACGTATAACCAGTCCTGATCTTGCAGCAGATCATTCGACTGATCGCGATCGACATGGACAATCCTGAAATCATATCCTCTTCCAGGCTTGGACAGGATCACGGGAGCATCACAAGCAGAGCACTGTAGCAGATCAATCTGGACGGGCCTGCTCGCTGCTAGTACTTACCCAGCTCTAATCTCATTTCCCCTCTCCCTTCTGGAACTAATTTATTTTGTTAATTTATTCATCTGCACTTACACATGAAAAAACCTGATGAAAAACATAATAAAATTGATGGGAAAGAATTGTGTAGAGAGTTGATTTTTATACAAGATTTATTTGAGAAATCTATGAGACCGCTCGATATTCTGAAGTTTTTGGAGAATCATTCATTTATCCTTTTGCTAATGTTGTATAAAGAATATTGTTTACCGGTTACAGTTGAATTCGCGGAAAGGAGCTTTTCTAAGCTCAAGTTGCTAAAATCATACAAGCTCTATACTATGACACAAGAAAGACTCGGTGAATTATCAACAATAGCACTTGAGAATAATATCATGGAGAAAATTAATTATAAAGATATGATTAAATATTTTATTTCAAAAATACCAGATGGATGATGCTTTTTTGTAGAACATGAGATTTATTTATCACTTTAGTGCTATATTTACTCACATTCTGAAGTTATATACTCCCTTCATCCAAAATTAACTGATTTGGATTTGTCTAGATTCGAATATATCTATACACTAAAAATGCGTCTAGATATATTTGAATCTAGACAAAGCCAAGTCAGTTATTTCTGGACGGAGAGAGTAAGTAAATAAACATATATGATTTTAATTTACAAGTTATTGAGTTTAAACAAAAATTAGGGCCCAATTCTGTAAATCGAACTAGGGCCCCCAAATCTTAGAGACGGGGCTGGCGATAATATGGGAGGATACATGGGTGGCATGGAGCACCTATGGGAGGCATGGGTGAAATGGGTGCATCTATGGAAGGCATAGGTGGAATGAGTGCACCTATGGGAGGCATTGACTGCATGAGAGCACCTACGGGTGGCATTGGAGGCATGGGTGGCATGAGTGCACCTATTTGGGAGGCATGGGTGCACCTATGGGAAGCATTGGAGGCATGTGCGCACCATGGGAGCTACAATGGGTGGCATTGACAGCATGGGATCACCTTCGGGCGACATTAAGGCATGGAATCTACAATGGGTGGCATGAGAGCTACAATGGGTGGATTCATGGATACCATAGTATCTCCCATGCCTCCCATGAGTGGTTGTTTTGGAGCTTCCATGGGTGATGACATGTGCTCCTAGAATACTACCAACACCGTCTAAGTTTCAATTAATGATGAAGCACAAGATGGCGATGCCATGGAAAGGACAATGCATGATGATCGTAAGTATTGATGTTGATGTTTGATGTGTTCGTGTGAACTTCAATTATGAAGAACTTTGTTGTGTCGAATTATGCCATACTTTTGAACTATTTCATGGATTTGAACTATGCTATGATGATCAAGTCATGATCTTAAATTTATATGTGTGTTGGGAGTTAGATTTATATGTTCATCACTTTTGTTTAATCTTGGCAAGTTGAGATGTGTTCGATCTTCGCAAGTGGCAGTTAGTCACGACTTATTTCAATGCGTCTGGAAAACTGTTACGTGCATCGCGTTACATTTTAGTGCGTCTGGAAATGCTGCAGCCTGTCGCGCACACTAAAACAGTTAAAATGGCACCCAAAAACCAAAATGTCATGCACTCTGGATATACTCATAAGATTGGTAGTTGACGCACCTCTTGCAGGCGTTCAGTTTCCCTTCAGCAATCACCATGGAATCGATCTAGGGGGGCACTATGTCGTAGCCGGTGATATAGACAGAAGGATGTAGACACCCGAGTGCTAGGTGTTGCGTGGTTGCCTCTATTGAAGACACTGTCAGGCGCCCGACCATACGGGAGGTAGGAGAGAAGGTCTACCACACGGTCAAGTTGGAAAAAAATTAGATCTCGTGCCAAAATCTAAAACGGTTATTAAATTTCTCCTGTAGTTCTTGAAGTCTTGAAGACTTGAGCAATTAAATCGAATGTGTCCTTAAGTAAGGGCCAACATGATATGCTTCCGTCGGTACCCAAAAGAAATCATGTCTTCTGTGTTGCACTAAACTCTAATAGTTTGACACCCATCAATAAATAACAGAGCGGTGTTAAATAAGTCGTACTTTATTTTTCGAACGACTAGCCGACCGCCTATGGTGAGAAGCATGAAGAGATCGAGAAGGCCCGGCTGTTAAAGAAGGGCTTGAGTGTCTCATGGACAATGACACTAGAAACACATATATTTTATCAGGGGTGTCAATCACACTGTGTGACAACGTCATGCAGACGGTGCGACGAAACGCGCATGTCCATCTAGTAATCCATTTAATTGCGGCATGTTACCCATTTAGATATGGTTATTGTATGATTAGTTTGCGTACAAGCTTAGGCAATTGTCTTCCCGATTGCACAAAAGTTCGACCCCAAAGGCGACACACATTCATGGGAACAAGACCTTCATCCACGCCATATCCTTGCTCCCCCCATCATCGGCTCTTGCGTGGCGGTGCGCTGCCATCTCAGGTTGCTTCAGCCCCATAGGCAGAAGAGCATTTTCACGTGACGTAGTAGTGGTGGAATTAGCTGATCTAGGCGAATGCGCCCGTCCAGTATATGGACGGGTAAGTCATTTCCCTTTCGCGGGCCAGCAATGCACTCGCATTGGAGTGCCTTGGTGATCGATGCGTGGAAGAAGGATGTATGGATGTCACGTGTTGGAAGATTTCTTTTTAGATAATAAAAGTCCAATCCCTCCCGTGGTCGCTCCCGCAAGCGAGGCACGGGGGGAAACCCTAGTCGCCGCCCTCGGCCCCACTCCTCTTCTTCCCCCTACCTCACCGTCATCGGAGGGCGTCAGAGGGCAAAACCCCGGTGCCGCTGGCGGCGGTAGGGCCTCCTCTCCCCTCGCGCGGTGGGGGGAGGGGGTGCAGGCCGCTTCGGCTGGCGGGGCGTAGCGCTGGCGTTGGGCATGACGGCACGGCCATCCAGTGGCGGCATGGTGGCTTCCCGTTTCTCGGCGCGTGCGTGGCGGTGGTTGCGTCCTGGCGTGGCTTCTGCAGCGGACGATGTGATCTCGTCTGCTCGACGACCATCAGGAGGACGGGTGTGACGCGGGCAGGGGGCGGGCTAGGCGGTCGCGGCGGCAAGCTTGGTCGACGACTCATTCGTCAGGGGGTTGCAGCGGGCTCTGAGTGAAGTGGGGGTGCAGATCTAAGGCTTTGGCTGCCACGAGCTCTAGGGCCGGGCCAGGAGCATGGGCCCTCTCGATCCCATCGTCCCCTAGATCTATCGACGCTGGTAGCCATGGGGGCTACAGGTCGCCTTTGAGCTCCTTTACCTTACAAGTTCTATGCCTCCGTGCTGGTGCCCGGGTGCATGTCGGCGGTACTTCCCCGTCTTGCCTCTAGTTCTGTTAAGGGATGAGTTGGGACGCTGAGGCGTCGGCCCTGGAAGGTGGGAACCATGTGGGTTGGCGGGTGTGGCCATGGTTCTGGTGCTGTCTAGGGCCACGATCATGAGGATGGCGTGGTGCTTGGCGAGCTGTGTTGCATGGTAGCAGTGTGTTGGTCGTCTTGGCGGCATCCCTCGCCATGTTTGGGTGGGGGTGAGGTCATGTCGAGGGGATACCCTCGCCCAGGTTTTCCTGGGCCGCGACATCGACGTCTGATGTCTACGCACTTCTATTCTTGTAGACAGTTGTTGGGCCTCCAAGTGCAGAGGTTTGTAGAACAGCAGCAAGTTTTCCCTTAAGTGGATCACCCAATGTTTATCGAACTCAGGGAGGAAGTGCTCAAAGGTATTCCCTCTCAAGCAACCCTGCAATAAAGATACAAGAAGTCTCTTGTGGCCCCAACACACCCAATACACTTGTCAGGTGTATAGGTGCACTAGTTCGGCGAAGAGATAGTGAAATACAAGTGGTATGGATAACTATAAGTGGTAACGGTGATAGAAAATAGCTTGATGGCGTGGAAAAGACTAAAGTAAAACTGAAATAAAGATGGAAGCAAGCAAACATGTAACAGATCTAATAGCAAACGGTGTTTCAGTGCTTAGAAACAAGGCCTAGGGATCATAATTTCACTAGTGAACATTCTCATATAGATATATTCTTCTTTATGATACTACTCTTAACTACTCTTCGGTTGAACACTCTAATCGATGGTAGGGCTATAAGAGCACACCTCAAAGTTCATCTTTCCCATCTAGATAACCCCACACTGTCACCTTGAGTATTAGATGAGTCCAACAAACACCACAATTTCATAAAGACATCCAACTCCAAATATAACTCATAACAAGTAATTGAAATCTCTAGCCTAAGTGCCACCATGGTGTGCACACTGTCAACTTCACGCACATGAGGAGAGCAGAGATCTATTAAAGCACTTGAGTAGCAAGGTAGATCTATAGATTACAAGCTCATGATCTCAATAAGATCATGCATAGAGAGAGAGAGATGAACACATAGCTACCGGTAGAACCCTTAGCCTCGAGAGAGAACTACTCCCTCCTCATCATGGGAATCAGCAATGGTGATGGAGATGGTGGTGGAGATCGATAGAGATGGCTCCGGGGGCACTTCCCCGTCTCGGCAGGGTGTCGAAACAGAGACTTTCTGTCCCCCGAATCTCCCCTTCGGTGGCGGCGGCGCTGCGGAACTTTTCGTGGATTTCTGATTGACGATCTAGGGTTTTTGCCTCAGGAGGACTTTATAGGCGAAGGAGGCAAGGTCGGTGGCTGGCCAGGGGGCCCACACCATGCCCTGGCGCGGCCAAGGGGAACCCGCGCCTAGGGGTGGTGTGGCCACCCTGTGGCCCCTCTCCGTCTCGTATTCTGGCTCCGTGAGTCTCCGGAAAAAATAGGCATATTGGCTTTTATCCTGTCCAATTTCGAGAATATTCATTTTCTGACTTTGCTGGAACCAAAAACAGCAGAAAACAGGCAGCTAGCACTGTGGCTCTTGTTAATAGGTTAGTCCAAGAAATCATATGAAAAATACTCCAAAGTGTGGACAAAACACAAGGAAGTGAATAAAACCAAGCATAGAACATCAAAAAATTATAGATACATTTGCAATGTATCAACGTCCATGGACGACGTCCCGCTCTTGAAGGCGTCGTTGCGGTTCCTCTCCTCCCTATTCATGCTCCGGGTGAAAACCCTAGATCCTCGGATCGGGCGGTGACGGCAAGCTAGTGTCGTGATCTTCTTGAAGACATCGTCTTGGAGTACACGGCGTGCGGCTCTTTAGGGATCGTGGCGGATCTCCGGCAAGGCTTGTCTCGTGCTCGGTACCTTTGGTGTTTCTTGTTGGGCTCTGCTTGAGGATTTTGTTGGTTCTGGACAGCGTTGGCCGATTCCTGGTGGTGGCGTTGGCTGCGATCGAGTGACTCGATGGCATGGCATGTTTGTTTGCCCTGGCGCGAGCTACGGGCTGACGCTGCAGGCCAGCCAACTTCTGCTCTCTTCTGTGTAGCTTTCGTAATGGTTGTGCATGTTGTCTGCGTTGCCGGCTGTAGCGTCTTCGTTAGTCATGTGTCTTGTGTGGGTGCGTAGTATCGTGTAAGCTAGGTTTAGCACTTTGTATCTTGATCGTCGTTGAAGTCGCTATTAATTTATTAGCGTGTTCAAAGATACGATAAGTTAGTGCATCTGCTTGATATATACTCCCTCGTTTTAAAATAGAAGATATTCTATTTTTTGTGAAACAGATCGTATATCGTGTGCGTCGCTTTGTTATTGAAGTGATTAACTCTTTATTATTGTGTCGATGTAGACTGTAGAGGCAAGGTGTGTAGCTAGATGTTAATATTATCTTCATCGATTTATCCAAAAAAAAAAGATTGTTCAGGCTATCAACACATCCAGATGTTTTTTTCTGAAAATTCCTAACATACACCTACCTGTGTCACAATTCAGTATATTTTGCAAACGAAATACAGATTGGGGCGCAAATAGAATAAAAACACCTCTTTCTTTTTTTTACTTCTACGCAAGCTAGCGATGGTATCGGAGGGGCGTCCTGGGCGTGTCAAAGCTCGCGGTCGTCACCATTGGGCTTCTTCGTCTCCTCCACCTTCTTGCCGAAGGGACCATCACCGGAGCCTTGGAAGTCGCCTCCTCCTGCGGCAAAGGCGGGGTCGTCAAGGGGCGGTTGGTTCTGCTGTGCGGCGTGGACGCGGTCGGCAACGGCGGCGGCCAAGTCAGGGTCGTCGACGACGCGGTTGGTAACGGCGGCGGCCAAGATGGGGTCGTCGACTTGCGGTAGGTCCTGCTGTGCGACATGGAGGCGGTTGGCAATGGCGGCCAAGTTGGGATCGTCAACAGCCGGTCGGTTCTGCTGCGCCTGTGCGGCCTGGGCGCGGTTGACTAGGATCCCCATACCCTCGATTACCGCGAGGATGGCGCCGCCAAACACCGCCGAGCGTCCAGCAGCTCCGAGGCCCCGGCGCGCGGAGAGTAGCCCGCCGGTGGCGGCGCCGGAGAAGATGGAGTTCCATGGGTGTAGATCGCGGTGCAGTTGAAGGCGGAGAAGAGGCCGCTCCACACGGCGAGGCTGCCGCCGACTCGCGGGGCGTTCATGCGCAGGGCCTGCATGCCGCCGGTAAACCGCGCGCCGTTGGGCGAGTTGTAGCTACCCTTGATGAAGTGGAAGACGGAGCCTCCCACGGCATCCACGGCGAAACCACCGCCGGCATCGAGAAGGATGCGACCTGGGCATGGATCCCCCTCCGAAAGAGACTTCGACATTGTGCTCGACGCGTAACGTAACCCGGCCTATCTCGGCGGAAAAGACGGTTGACAATCGAACCTACCGAACAACAGAGCGGGCATATAACACGACCGATGGTGTGGAAGCTTCTTGTTGGACACGGTATGGACTAGTTCCCAGCATCTGACGGCGTGTCGCACAATACAGAAAAACTCAACCGCAGACTCACGCAAAATATGACGAGAATCATATTCGGTGAGGCACGCTAGGTTAGCCCATGTAGGTATCGTTATTTTCAGTAGTCTATAAATAGAGAAGCAATCATTGTACAGTACCTAAAGTTGAATATAGATATCAATAAAGAGCTCCTCCTTCCTATGTCAATTTCTTGTGTGATTCTTGTGTGTCTTTGATCCTAGTCTTCTTCCTCTTAGTGGAGCAGCCTCGGGACCGGCCAGCCGACAGGGGTTGCGAAACACGTTATCAGCACGTGTCTCTCCGTCGAGCCGTTGAGGGTAATCCGAAATTGATCGCAAAAATAGATTCGTTGTTAGATTTCCTTTCAATTTTTGCATTTACCTCGTAATTTAGATCCCATCTACTGTGTGAATTTCTCTCGGAGAGTAGAGCAGACATGCTGTCACCGACCAATGTCGATACTCTCGGATCTGCGAAATTGTTGACTACACTTTAGAGAGACGGTACACACACATCTAGCTGATCCGTACCGCCGCGAGCACCAACTATGCAGATCGCGCCGATTTACTTAGATCGGATACTATCTGATCATTTTTTTTTCTTTTTTTTCTCTGGTCGTTGTTCACGAGCTGGCCCTGATGGCCACTGCTGCCTGCTAATCGATGTGCCCTGCTGGCCGCGTATGCTCGCACGCACCCGCCAGCCACCGTGAGCCCGCGCACGCCTCCGCGCTGCAGCTGCTGACCCTGGCCGAGCCACGGCCCCGATGGTTGCTGGCCGTGCCGCCCGTTGCTGCCATGCGTGCGGCAGCCCCGTGGCCCCGCTGGCCGCCGCATCCGCACGCTGCTGGCCACGCCTGTCACCGTTGCGCCCACCTGCTGGCCACGAGCCGCTGTTGGCCGCGTCCTACTGGCCGCGCGCGCACATGCCGCCGCCACGAGCCGCTGCTAGCCGCGCACCGCGCCGCGCTGGCCGCCGAGGCGTCGAGCCCTGCTGGCCGTCCGCACCTGCCGCGTCGCGCCTTGCTGGCCGCGTGCCATGGCTGCCGCTGCGCAAGCCACGCCGCACCCCTGCTGGTCGCCGCTGCGCCTCGCCGGCCGCCGCGAGCCCGCTGGCCGCCGCTGCTCCGAGCAGCCGCGCGCACGCCGCCGCGCTGCTGCTGGCCATTGGCCGCCCGTGCACGCCGCTGCCGCCGGTCACTAGCCCGCCGGCCGACAAGCACGCCGGCGCACAACGGCCGTCCTAGAGCCCTGCTGGCTGCCAGCGAGCCCGTCGCCTCCGCCGCTCGCGGACACAGCCGCCATGCCGCCCTACCCCGTCGCCCAACGCCGGCGCAGCCGGCTGCTGCTGTTATGCGGTCACGAGAAACGTGGGGCTCGTTCGATCCCCAGTTTCCTTGAAAGGGACGACCGTGGTGGGCTGGCCCACACGGTTCCGCCTGCCGATTTGTGTGAAAAAAATGAACGTCATGTATAGACGTAAAAACAGACTCGGAATTTTTCCGTTTAGACTGTTTTTCACGTCTAGAAGTGTCTAATATAAACATCTCGTTGTACATGCTTTTTTACTATGTTTTACTGCAGTAATTAAATGACTTTATGCCTTTAATTCTTTGTATTTCATAGTTAATATGTACCTTTTCCGATTTAAATTTTGGAACGCCATCATATTTGAATAATGTATTGATTATCGTATTTATGCAACTGATTACTTGTTGTAATCTTACACACTTTGCATAAATTGCAGATGACCGGAATCGTGAGCCGTGAGTTCCCGGAGTTGATCCAGGATGGGCTGAACTATCTGACTTGGGCCTCGAACATGGAGATCGTCCTCGAGGGCCGATGCATCAAGGGTGCGCTGAGTGCGGGGACCCAGACGGCCCCAAGCACCACCACCTCGGAGGATAACGCCAAAGCACTGCATTTCCTCCGTCATCACATGTGTGAGACTCTTAAAAATGAGTACATGGCAGAACAGAGTGCTTCTGCCCTTTGAACCGCCCCCAACAAGCGGTTCTCTAGGCTTAAGTACATCATTCAGCCACAGGTGAAGGCGGATTGGATTCGTCTGAGGTTTGCGGACTTCAAGACTGTGGGGGAGTACAACTCCGCATTACACCGGATTTGTACCATTCTTCAGCTGTGTGGCACTACTACCACTGATCAGCAGAAGATAGACAAGACCCTCTCCACATTTCACCCTTCCACTATTCAGTCCTCGCGGAACTACCGCCAGAAAGGATTTACGGAATATGCAGCGCTCATTGATGCTCTCCAAGTGGCCGAGGCGCAGGACAATGTTCTCAAAAAGAACTTCTCCGTGTAACCCTTCGCAAGGGGGCAAGTCATGAAGCTAATGCCAGCGCCTACAAGGTGCGCAAGCCCATCCACAAGAGGCGAGGCAAGAAGGGCAAGAAGGGCCCCAACTCCTCCAACCCGGCCAAGCAACACAAGGCGGGCAAAGGGGAGGCTAGGCCCTAGGACTGCTTCCGCTGTGGCTCCAAGAGTCACTTCTCCAGGCAGTGTTTGGCCCCCAAGCACGTCGTGGACACGTTCAAGGCCAACAAGAAGGCGCGTGAGGCGTACCTCGTCTAGGTGGAGGCACCACCAGCGCCCGGAGCGGCGCCCGTGCACAACACCGCTCCCGTAGTGGCACAGGGCGTAGCACATGTGGCAGCACCTTCGGCGGTTCCCACGAACACCACGGTGCCCATGGAGGTTGAGCACTTCGTGCCCCCTCCTGTGCCCCAGCTGGACATTACCGCTGCCTCGGCGATGATAGCCAACGAAGAGAAGCTCATCGAGCTGGAGATAGCAGCTGAGATTGATGGTTTCCTTGCAGAATCCATCTGAGCTCCTCTTTGTTGTTATTTACTTCATGATTTCATTTGGCAATAATCTGATACAATCTTTCGATATGGTTGTAAGCTCTATGAGAGCAAAACATTTATTTGTTTTCGGCGATTGGATGACATTTATTTCATTCATTTATTCCATTATTTAATATGAGATGGTTGTGTTCTAAAATATTTATGTGTTTACTTACTTGATGTAGCATCTTTCTCGCTCCATTATATTAATTAGACACTATATTTTAGAACGCGTGTGGCGCCCAAATGGAGGAAACGTGCCTTGCAGATAGCGGCACCACAAATACCATCTTGAGAGAACCAAAGTACTTTGAGTCTATTACCAAAAACCCCGATAACATAATGACGATCGCCGGCTGTGGTCCGAATGTAGTTGGCTTCGGAAGAGCAACTATCATACTCCCGAATGGAACAACTTTGATCATTGAAGAAGCATTGTTGTACCCGGAGTCGACTCGTACTCTCTTGAGTTTTAGAGACATCCGCGCAAATGGTTTCCATGTTGAGACCGATGATGATGAGAATGGAAAGGAGTTCCTACTCATTACCAAGCGTGACGAAAATGGTAAACATGTTGTCGAAAGACTTCCTTCATTAGCTACTAGGCTGTACTACATCAAGATAGTAGCACCACATATTTACACTACCCTTAAGACTGTCTTTAGAAGCTCTGAACTATTCTGCCTTTGGCATGATAGATTAGGCCATCCCAGTCTTAGGATGATGAGAAATATAATTAACAACTCGAATGGTCATAATGTTAATGTGAAAATTTTCCCGAATCCCGATGATTTCGTGTGCTCCACATGCGCTACGGGGAAATTGATGATTAGACCGTCTCCCCTAAAGGTGTAGGATGAAATCCCCGTGTTCTTGGAACGTATACAAGGGGACATATGTGGTCCAATTCAGCCCCTCTCGGGGCCGTTTCGGTACTTCATGGTGCTCATTGATGCTTCCTCTAAATGGTCCAATGTTTTCCTGCTGTCAACAAGGAACCATGCTTTTGCAAAGTTGATCTCCCAGATCATACAAATACGGAATAAATTCCCTGATTATCGTTTAAAGTCTATTCGAATGGACAATGCTGGAGAATTTACTTCAAAGACATTCGATGATTATTGCATGGCAACAGGAATCAAACTTGAGCACTCTGTACCGCACATCCACACTCAAAATGGACTTGCGGAGGCATTGATTAAAAGAATCAAATTCATTGCCCGACCACTTCTTCAGAGTTGTAATTTACGAACTACATGTTGGGGTCACGTGGTGCTACACGCTGCCAATCTCATCAACTTTCGACCATCAGCCTACAACATCCACTCTCCTATCCAACTTGCGCAAGGGTCGGCACCGAAAATTTCCCACCTTCGTAGGTTCGGTTGCTAGGTATATGTACCTATACCACCACCCCAGCGATCAGCAATGGGACCGCTCTGAAAGTTAGGGATATACGTTGGTTATGAGACTGTGTCTATAATCAGGTTCTTGGACCCAATGACAGGCAACTGTCACACGACCCGTTTTGCTGACTGCATTTTTGACGAGGATCTTTTTCCGACTTTGGGGGGAGGTAATCAACCCCTGGATGAAAAAAGTCGTGAAATTACGTGGAAAGCCACGGGGATCCACGCTCATGACCCGCGCACTGTTGAGTCTAATCGAGAAGTCCAAAAGATACTAGATTTGCACTCCTTAGCGAATCAACTGCCTGATCATTTTAGTGATTTAAAGACTGTGACAAAGTCACATGTGCCTGCACGCAATGCACCAGAAAGGGTTGAAATACCAAAGAAAAATGATGGTATACCCGCTCCCGTCCTAAGGCCTAAGAGGACGAGGAATCCGGTTACTCAAATCCCAAGTACCCGGGGACGCTCAAAGAAAAAGGATAAGGGACATTTATTACAGTCTACCCCTAAAGAGGGGAGCCAGTTGAAACCTGGCACAAGTACGAATGTTTCAGTGTACGAAATTCTGGACTTGAATTTTCCTATATCGGAAATACCTAGCAAAGTTGTGTGCGCACACATTAGAGCGGGAAAGCTAAAGGACCTAGCCTCCGGATTGGGAAATTCGGTGGAGCAAGAGGATGTGCCTGATGCACTCCATGACGAAATGGCCATTAACTATGTTAATTTGGGTGAGTCATACAACCGAGCCATGGCAAATGTCGACGTTAATTTTTCCAAGAAAATTGCCTCAATCATAGATCTTGACCCTGAGCCTAACACGCTCGCTGATTGTAAGAAAAGGTCGGATTGGAAAGATTGGCTGAAGGCAATCACTACTAAATTATTATCGTTAAACAAAAAAGAGGTATTTGGGCCTGTTTGTCTAACTCCTCCCCACATTCGCCCTGTTGGCCATAAGTGGGTTTTTGTTCGAAAGAGAAACGAAAATAATGAAGTAGTAAGGTACAAATCAAGGCTCGTTGCTCAAGGTTTCACTCAGCGACCAGGTGTCGACTTTGAGAAAACTTACTCCCCAGTCATGGATGGAATCACCTTTAGATACTTGATCTCAATGGTAGTAAACATGGACTTAAAAATGAAACTTATGGATGTTGTCACCGCTTACCTATATGGTAACTTGGATTCGGACATATACATGAAAGTACCTGAAGGTATCTCTGTTCCGAACCAGGATAGAGCAAACAGGGGTTTATACAGTGTTCAGCTTAAGAAGTCATTGTATGGACTTAAACAGTCAGGTAGGATGTGGTATAATCGTTTAAGCGATTTCCTTCATCAGAAGGGTTGCACGAGCAATGAAGATTGCCCATGTGTTTTTATACGGAGATTCCAAGATGGTTTCTGTATTATCTCGGTGTATGTGGACGATTTGAATATAATCGGTACACCTGAGGATATTGAGGAAGCGAGTTCCTACCTGATGTCGGAATTCGAGATGAAAGACTTAGGCAAAACCAAGTTCTGCCTATGTCTACAACTTGAGCATTCCCCTGTTGGGATTCTATTGCACCAATCGGCCTACACCCAGAAGGTGTTGGAACGATTTGGGTTTGACAAAGCATATCCTTCTAAGACCCCGATGGTCGGAAGATCTCTGCAGCAAGACAAGGACCCGTTCAGGCCTAAAGAAGAGGGGGAGGAAATTCTGGGACCGGAATTCCCCTACTTAAGTGCGGTTGGAGCACTTATGTACCTCGCAAATTGCACACGGCCGGATATTGCATTCGCCGTCAATCTACTTGCTAGGTATAGTTCTGAGCCTACCAAAAGGCATTGGAAAGGCGTTAAAGATATTTTTCGGTGCCTGCAAGGGACCAAAGACCTTGGATTGTTTTACCAAAAGAACCAATACCTATCTGTTGTAGGCTATGCATATGCTGGGTACCTTTCGGACCCGCACACGTCCAAGTCACAGACTGGATATGTTTTCCTTTGTGGTGGAACAGCGATTTCCTAGAAATCGTCTAAGCAAACTCTTGTGTCAACTTCGATGAACCACTCGGAAATCATTGCATTATATGAAGCATCACGAGAGTGTGTATGGCTTCGACGAGTAGTCAGACACATCCAGATATCATGTGGGCTGAACACCGTACAAACCCCAACAATTATCTATGAAGATAATGTTGCTTGTGTTGCACAAGTCCAGACGGGTTACGTGAAGAGCAATCTTACAAAACATATAAACCCCAAGTTCTTCTATGCACATGAATTGCAAAAGATGAACGAAGTAAAAGTATTGCACACTAAGTCATGTGAAAATCTTGCTGATTTATTCACTAAATCATTGCCAGCATCTTCTTTCGAGAGATGTGTTCGTGGAATTGGCATGATGATACTAAGGGAGATGCAAGGTTTGGGGGGAGAATCTTCACAAACTCATCGCTGAATTTTCGATCCCGATGATTGAGTACTTAACTTTATAGTTAGGTGAATTGTACTCTTTTTCCCTTAGTGAGTTTTTATAAAAGTTTCTCGCATGAGGTTTTTAATGAGGCAATTTGTGCAACATAACAAGAGGTATACCATGTACTTTTCTTCATATTTTTTCCACTGGGTTTTTCGGAGTTTTAAGACATGAATATACAGATAAGATACCCAGGAGGAGTGTTGGGAAACTAGGCTGGTAGGGGCCCATTCGGTGAGGCCTCTACCAGACTAGGTTATCCCATGTGGGTATCGTTATCCCAGTAGTCTATAAATAGAGGAGCAATCATTGTACGTAAAGTTGAACACAGATATCAATAAAGAGCTCCTCCTTCCCGTGTCAATTTCTTTTGTGATTCTTGTGTGCCTTCGACCCTAATCTTCTTCCTCTCAGTGGAGCAGCCTCGGGACCGGCTAGCCGGCAGGGGTTGCGAAACAGTATGGACGCGCACCACTCCTTGTTGGAGATCCGTGCACCATTTTTTTAGGATCAATGCGGCAAATATTTTGATGGTAACAAATAACACATGGTAGAGATACATAAACTGTTTTCAACTACTATTACAAAACAAAATCTAAAAGAAAAACATGTAAATCTCGAAGGTCTTTAAAATATTTTTCTTCCATGATACAATCTTGCACTTGTCTGAAGGCGGTTTAATAAACATGACACAGATGTCAAACCATAGACATGTAAATATCAAAAAAAAAGTTCTCTCATAATTTTAATTTGAGCCGCAATGTCAAGACCGAACAGCTTGGTCGACATCACAGGGGAGTCGAGAATACGAATCTCCATTGTCGAGGATAGCAGCCAGGACAACCTCACGAAAATCATGAGAAAAAAATTCAAGATTGATCTGGCGAATCAAGATCTGAAAAATCACACCTATAGAACTTTAATCTTATAATACCATCATTGACGCCAGGAAGATCTCGTCATCGAATGAAGATCCAAAAATCACTTATTGCAGACGATACCATCTCCATTGACGTGGACGTCAAGAGATGTCTACCAAAAACCCTAACGTAATCTTGTGAAAACAATGCTTTAATTGAAAAAGACACCCATAGATCGGGATCTCCACCCCCTCCTGGCGCCGGTGAGACCGGCCGGAGGAGGGGAGCCGACCTATGGAGGAGACGGAGGTGTTGACAGTGGCTAGGTCTCGACTCGTCTTGTGCCTATCATTCGTGCATGCAATTCTTTATGCACGTGAATGAGATCCATGCACCGCTAACTCACAGGGCTAATTACAAATTTAGAACTTGTTGCACAACTTAAATTTCAAACTTCGTACTCATACACAAATACCTAAGTCCATTATCTACCAGCTTTTTTTATTTAAAAATGCAATCGTGCGCCATAAAAGTAGCGTGCATTTTCTTGCGGGGCCCGCCTCCCTTCACATGCACCTCTCCCTATTGGCATGTGACTTTGGTACACACATCTGAAAACGCTCTCCGGACTAGAAATCCCGAACAGAGGGAGTACCTTGGTTCCAAAGGTTTTACCTCTACAAAATATAATGGCCATCCATGATATGGGTGGTTGGGTTGTCTCCTTGGTTGTCATTGTTGTACTCATCTAGCAATACTTTCTCTAGCTGTCTTGGTTGTGCGCAGGCACCGCCTCTAAGAGGCTCAACGACCCATAATCTAGACAAGGTAAAACACTTTTGATTTGGATCGTTTTGGTCGATTGCATCCAACGTCAGACATGGAAACAATGTTGTCATGTACCCGGCGTCGCAAGTTCACCCTCATATGGAGTGCCTTTGTGATTGATGCGTGGAAGAATCTCGAAGTGTTGTCATGTGTTGGCTGGTAGCCATGAAGACCCGGTTAGGACGACACGAGGCTGCTAGATATATTGGCCCTTAGTGGGATTTTGGCGGCACCCATGCATGACCTAACCTGATGACGTGCCAACGGTGGGCACATTCATGGGCAATGTTACCGCTTGCATGGTGGCAACAATGTTAGGACAATGCGCGTGAACTGATGTCTCTAGATTCAAAGTGAGAGGTATGCAAGGGTCGGCTCAACACGGGGGTAGCACCACATGGTGACTACAATTTGGTGGTGCTCTTTGAGATCAGGGTGTCAAGCTCCAGGTGAAAAATTGGCAATGTCAGTGTTTAGCTTTTGCTTGAAATTCCTACCTATCCACATAGAAAACCCATGACATGACTTTTATGGGATTTAGCGACAATGGCTAGCATTAATCTAATTGTTATTTGGTGTGCACTTAGCAAATTAAGTTGACTGGTCTAGAGGAAAATATGCCCTGAAAGGAAACTCCTGTTCCACCAGCCCTATGCCTAGATTTCACTCGTGCAGAGAATATCAAGCAATCTCAAGAAAATCAAGCAGGGCATGCCTAATTTCACATACACGGATGCTTTCCTGTTGCCATCGCGAGTTGCCTCGCTCCTGCCAATGCCACATCTCGGCTCGATCTCCTACGTTGCTACGAGCCGATCTCCATGTCTGCCCAACGTTATTGAGTGCCACCGAGGACGCGGTGCAAGACAGCGGTGCCACCAGGGCCCGACCCCTAGACCGGGGGACAATGCCTTCACTAGCACGGACACGCATCACCGCCACTTCCAAAGCTCCACCCTGGTGCGTTGACATCCATTGTCTAGGTACCACCTGGGCATGCCATCGCGGAGGCCCAATGGCAGATGTTTCAAGACATTGCATGGTGATCTTAACCCCTATTTTTTGCTTTTCACCCATCATCTGCTTGCAGTTCATATTATCTCCAGTTTTGCACATAGCAACATAGAAGATAAACATATACAAGCACAATTGGCAAAACCATCGGGTAAAGGACACAATACAGCTCCTTTACGTTGCAAGTATGAACTTGATAATTTACATGGTTGTTTGCCGGTTTGTCTAATTTGGTATAATGATATACGTTGCAGAACTTTTTCAGTTGCCTTATAATCTGAGGTACGGTGTCTTTGCAACCAATCAAGTTTGAAAAGTTGTGTTGAATGTGCTGACGCTGAGTTGAGGTAATTAATTTAGCCCACAAATTAAAGGGGATACAATCAGAGAGCTACATATGGATTTTTTGATTTCGTGGAAAATCTTTTGGTTGAGGTTAGCATTGCAAACACTTCTGATTCGAGTTATATTTTTTGCACTAAACTACCATAGCCTTTATGTGAAAATGCTAATTTGCTATCCTTCGTTTATCCTACATATGACCTTTGTTTAGGACATGAGCATCAAACATAGAAGCTTTGTTTGGGGCATGCAATTGCTTATCTTTGATGCCTTTTTGGAATTATGGACTATGCATATGTTTGGAGTTTTGAATGTACTTCTATATGTTCAGGTAAAGCTGAGACTCTTTCTTAATTGATCATTTCATCATTGAGTTATTCATGATGAAGCTATTGTGAAATAGGATAACCTTGAGAATAGATGCCCTATTTTTTTGTGCGAGTTTACTCGCAGTAAGCTTATAAGGTCGCAATGTTCTTTCACCTATACCACTCTCTTGATTTGTTATGAAGTTGCATATGCTTTTTCTTTGATGTCACCACTTAATAATAGTATTTCACCTATGCAGCAATCAACATGTCCAAAACTTTTGTTGTTGACACACACCATTTGACGAACACTCCCTTTTGTTTCGACTTACTATTGTGAAATTATACTTGAAGATAATTAGTTAATGTATTAGCTTTTGATTTATTTGGTAACTTGGTGCAAACATTGAAATCCAGAATGGAATTTGCAATGCCAGACAAACCTAGACTGCAATGAAGACATACTGATTGTACTTCTTTCAAAAGATCAAGATGACTCACAAGAGAGCCTTGAGCATTATTGGTTACGCTATACTGTACCAAACCAATCTATAAGCATTATCAAATACAAAAACATGGATGTTATTGGTGTTGCTTCATATAATACCAGCACCAGATTGCTTGTGCAACTTGTGCCTATATTGGATGATGCTACTGAGTTTCCACATGAATTTTCTGTTTATTTTGTCAAGCGATAGTGTCTAGTGCACATTTATTTGTAGTTTGTAGACACTTGAATGCAAGTGCAAGTTTTGAGAAATCCATGGTCGAAACGAGTGATGTTGAGTGCGTTCTGGAGTAAGTTAGGTCCTCGAAACTTCCATATAATTTGTTGTCTATTTGTTATCTCCTGGGTCGGGTTCTTGCTTTTTACATGATTTTGTGATTTCTAAACTTCAGTATTAATCTTGATCTCATATTTTGTCATACGTATTTAATATGTGCGATTTACAAAGTAACTACATTAAGTTTTCAGAAACTTAGATACGACAGAACGTTCCGAAATTGTAACACCCCTAGTTCTACTAATAGCAAATAGGGTTTGATTTGTGCATAGCATGAGAATCATCTTCTTTAAATAAAAATGCATGCAATAAAAAGGTTCGCAAAACCCTAACCCTAGTTTTCCCTATCTCCCTAACAGAATTTAAAATGGTTTTGAAAATATTTAAAAATTCAAAATGTATGGAGCCCAATTGTTCTAAGGGTTCCTTAGTGTTTTCAGGTATTTTTGAAAACCTTCTAGTAATTTGAAAATGTTCAAAAGTAGATTTGAAATTGAAATACAAACAAAGAAATAGAAAATGAAAAAGAAAAAGAAAAATGGTTTTCAGAATAAAAACCTAACCCTAGCTCTATCTGGGCCGCATCCCATCAATCTTCTCTCCTCTCTGCCGCTCGTGCACAGCCGCCAGCAGCCGCTACCCTTGCTTTGCCGAATCCCGTCTACAGCCCAGCCTGGCCAAAGCTAGCCCAGTTGGCCCTGTATCCCTTCCTATGCTTCTTCTTTCTTCTTCCTCGTGCAAAGGAGAAGCAGCTCGTTGCTCGCGCCTCGACCGTCGATCTCCGTCGCGCTGCGATGCCCGCCTCCGCCGTTGAGCTCATGGATAAGAATGGATGTGTCGTGCTCTCTCTCTGTATTCCCATTTCTCCCTGTCTCGCCCCCTCTGTCGTTTTTCCCTCTTTGGTCGAACCCTAGCCGCTGCAGTGCCGCTCTTCGCCGGCGTTCTGGACCTCACCAAGCCCCGTTGAGATGCCCAGGAGAACCGTCGTGCTCCCCTCTTTCTTCTCCCAGAAGAATCGAGCCGGGGTGCTCTCAATCGAGCTCCACGTCGCTGTCTTCTCCATCACCGATGGAGCTCGGCGCCGTCCATGTCGTCGCTCCCGGCCTCCTCTCGCTTCATCGACCTCAGTGTCGTGCTCCTAGTGAGCAGCTGGTCCCTATGGACCTTCTCCCTTGCCCCCTCTCGCCTTGGTTACTTCCCTCCACGAGCACATGCCGCCTCCGCCACTTATCGTTTTTGCCAGCGAACCTTCGGTGACAATCTGAGAGCAGTGCCACCATTAAATAGCTCGCCTCAACACCCTCTTCTTTCCAACGCCCCAATAGCGCCAGCCCGCACTGTCCCTAGCACCGGATTCGACCCCCCAGCAGTGGGCATCTCCATTGCTGACGTCATGATGACATCATCATGATGCAATAAAACCTTTTCTTTTATTAAATGTTTCTGTAATTGTTTTATTAAATAAAAATGCTTATAGGTGGGTCCCTGATGTTAGATATTTAATAATTTCTAAAAAAAAAATCTGGAATGAATAAATATATGACATGTGGGCCAAGGTTGTAAGATATTTTATATAATATTCCAAAAATGTTTAATTATTTTAAAAATGGATTTAAAATGATAAAAATCATAACTAATTCATTTTAAGTCAAAAAATATGTATAATATATAAAAATGTTCATAAAAATGAGATCTACACAATAGACATATAGTCGTACATTGTTGAACAATATTAATCGCAAGTTTAATTAGAAAAACAAATGAACCCTCGTAGGTGACTCCGAGGTTTTCTCTATTCTAGGGTTTGTACCCCTCAGACCCTGTTTAAAATGACCAAACATGTAATAGGTTTCATTTCAATACAATTTAACTTTTCATATCATCATCCTTACTTGAGCATTGCGTCGATGCCCTGTGTTGATTTTTGCTTTCCTTTTCGGTGTTTCTGCTTCTTGTCGGTAGACCTCAGAGTTGATGTGAGCAACGAGATCGAGTCCAAGATTGAAGATTGAGATCAACACCATCGAAGGTTATCGACGAATGATGCCAAGCAGATGAACCTGAAGTACTGTATCGGGTATCAACAGGCAAAGGCAAGCAAAACCCCACACATGATATAATCCTATGATTTCAAAGTATTTCATTCTTGCCATGTGCATACGATTCTAGAATCTTGTATTGATAGATAGATTAATCCTATCTGATGCATGTTACCTTTGTAGCCTATACTCCCTGATTCACTGCTCCTAGCATAACTAGGGTTTAACGTATGAGCTTCGCTAGAGCTGTTATATCTGTTGTGCTTAGCCATGCTTAGCTATTACCGCTAGTCCATCCGGTTGATAAATTAGAGCTATGAATGAACCTAGTTGGACAGGATGATGTGGTATGATCAGAGATGTAAGTTTAACATGCTAAGGCTTGTATGGGAGGCCACGTCGGGTTGTGATTTTTGTAGTCCCATACTTGCCACCACTAGGACCTGAGTTCTTGCCTCTTGAACCAAGACGAGCGTACAACCACATGGGGGCCTGAAAACCCCCTCGATCAACTAACTTGCCTAGTAGATTCCATGAGTCACATAGTTCGGGCGTTTCATTCGACATATGCATTCTGGCCGTTCTTGAAGGAGGTGTGTCAACACCCGGATTTTTAATCCCAGATGCCTGTTATGCCATACATCGCAATCCTAGGATTACCATTTTTGCGAGACATAACAGATTGGTATCACAGTACATCATCCATTACAAACCATAATAAAGGTCTTACAAATAAAGGATCTCATGATCCAGTCTTAATACAATCAAAGCAGCGGAAAGTAAACCTAGTAGGGCTCCATCTTCAAGTTCATAGGCAATGTTGATGATGGGAGATGATCCTAGTTATCATAGACCTCCTGCTTTCCATCTTCCTGGTAGTCCTCCGCATAGTATGGCCATGGGAATAGCTAGGGACAAAGCCATGAGTACTCTTTAAGTACTCGCAAACTATCACTGACAAGTAAGGTAGTTCTAGTGGGAATCTTAAGCTCTAGGTTTATTTACAAAAAGCCATGTTTATTTCATACTGAGTTAAGAAGTAAAGAAAACTAATTTAATGTTCTACATCACCTAAGTGGGAACCTAGTTTTCATATCCACAACCATGTTGTGGTCAAGTCAAAGTCATAGTTTACTTCACAAGTCATTTTGAAAACATCTAACAACGGAACAGTATGGCCACTCCAACTGTCCATGACCGTGGACGCGGCTATTCGAATAGTTTGACACTCTGTAGAGGTGGTACACTTTCACCACAAAATTCGATACATCCGTCAGGGATAACCCTGAATCATCATACTTAGTATGCGGATAATCAATCCTAACCTTTCAATTACACACTCTAGTATAGGCACCTCCCCTATGAGCTTGGCCTCCCGGCCATGGCCATCTGTCATCCTAGGCACTGCATAGGTGGACATTCACACTCACGAGGTAGCCTCATCTCAACCTCTTCCGCGAGGGAACTCATACTAAGGCATATAAACTTCCAGTTAAGCCCTACCCAATTCAGGTATTGTGGTTGTACGGTAGAATTGGAATTGTATCGTATTCGAACCCAACCATCAGTTTTTATAAAGGGGCAAGGCTCATGCCTCAACATTTTCATCATCAAATCATTTTGTGTCCATAACACATGTCAAAACAATTCAATAGAATGAACCATCATTCCAAGGTTTTCATAATCATTGTCACCAAGTATTCCCATCTAAAGTGATCAACTTTTATGCTTAGCACTAGCCACTAAAGTTGAGGGTATTCACTAATGAGGGGTGCTAATCAACTGTAACTATTCAGCTCTAATTTATGCCTTTTGATGCCATCTAAGTATAACTACTTAGGCCTAGTTTATACTCTTTATGGTATCTATATTATTTTTCCAATACTCACAAAGCACTAACTAAAAGTAAAGAACTTTGGTAAGAATAAAAGAATAAAGCTTGCAAGTAAAACTTGGGATTGGTATAATCAAAGTTGCATAACCAAGCATGCCTAAGGCAGCTTGCATAGGTTATCTTGCAAGGATGGATTGCATAGGTATGAGACTTGCAAGTGTTAGCTTACCTTGAGTAGTGTAGTGGTTGAAGTTTTCTTCTTCTTCTTGGTAGTACTCCTCCTCCTCGTATCCCGGGTCAGTACTATTGTCTATAAATAAATACGAGGTACACAATCACCAAACAATACTTAACTACTTCTATTTAGCACACTAAGGCTCACACTAGATGATTTAGCATCATCACAACCATCACATGAAATAAAGACCTAGTCCTATTTATTTTATTTTAGAAAAGTAATTTCTACTCATTGAAAATACTTAATATTTATTATCCAATTAAAATATGGGATCATGTTGACACATGTCATCACCACATATTCTAATACTTGGGAATGTGATTTAAAGTGGTGGTCATATTTTATAAAGTTTAAGATTATTATTTAATAC
Organism: Avena sativa; assembly: GCA_916181665.1. NCBI lineage: Eukaryota > Viridiplantae > Streptophyta > Magnoliopsida > Poales > Poaceae > Avena > Avena sativa. The sequence continues at coordinate 39,944,475 of OV702287.1, read as the reverse complement.
AATTAAAGTGACTAGAAATGCTCATATAGCATTCTTTTAGTACTAGTCCAAGATTATTGCATGTAAACCTAAATATTTTTACATATTAATATAGATCTTATCAAATGTGATTTTTGAGGGAGTTGAAATCAACTCAAAAGCATTTATGGTTGATTTTTGAAAAATGTTTGAATGTGGAAAAGTCTCTGTCTTGTTATTTTTACTATAGGTGATCTATAATTTCAAATGGTTTAAATCTAATGGGCTTGGATAGATATTTTGAATACCTTTCTAACAAAATTGGAATCATGCAATTTGGTTCAGTAAATCTCTTTGAATTGATTTTTGAATCTACTAACATAATCTAGTTTTAACTAAATGGGAAAAAGATTATTTGAATGGATGGACTCTGCGCGGGAAACCAAATGGGCCGGCCCAGCTGCACTACACGGGCGCAGCGGGCTGCTGACAGGGGGGTCCCACTAGTCAGTGGCTCATTTAACCCAAAACGGTATATTTCAATCTAGGTCGTGCGATTAGACTAGGCTCTAACGGCTGAGGTTCATCTTCTACGTCGAACGGCTTCGGCGAGACTAAACCCTAACGGCGACGGTGGGGGTATGTGGGGACTCACCTGGGCTCCAGCTAGGGTCGGTGATAGGGGCGAACGATGTTGTAGATGATGGCGGTTCGAATGGTGGTCGTGGCATCTCCTAGGGAGGCTCCAATCAACGGCTCCTCTTCTCCTCTGCAGCGGCGGACTCTGGCCAAATTTCGGTAATGTGGTGCTCGCCTTGCTCTGAGGAGAGGTGTGGGGGGTTCTGTGAGGAGTGGGGAGTGAGATGGTGTGGAGAATAGAGGCTAGGGTGGCCTCTATTTATACACCGGCGATGGGGACAGAGCAGGGTGGCTCGGGCTCGTCGGTGACAGTGATACAGGGGGCTATAGGCATGGCTGCGAGTAGGGTTCGGCGCGGTGCTTCCTGGTGGTTGTCGCATGCTTAATGGCGCAGCACGGGGCGGTCTAGAACGGTTGGGACTGGTCGGTGCTCTGCGCGGGAGCGGTTGCGTTCAAGACGGTGTACAAGGGCTACGGGTCGCGCGGAAGAGAACGGGCATGTCTGGGAGGTAGCTAGGGTCACAACGAGTGCGAGGGGCAGCGTCTGTGCATGTATCGGTTGCGGCGCTCTGGCGTGCTCTCGGCATGGTAGCAGAGAAATGGGTGCAGCGTTTCTCGGGTGGTCCATGGCTTGCCTGCGGTCGAGGGGTGGACAGAGGGTGGCGGTGGATAGTCGCCTGTCTCCTGGTCATCGTGGGAGAGGGCGGCGCTGCGTGCTACGAGCTGCCCATGATCGACCGGCGCGGTGAGCATCGGTGGCATGGCACTGGCGCAACGGCAAAGAAGGGAGCGTGTCTTGCGCTTGCTAGGCACTGGGTGAGTGAGTGGAGTGTAGAGGGGACAAAGGGGTGAGTGATCACTGCTCAAAACAGTGTAAGTTAGGCAATGGCTTATTTGTGTCTGCAATGTGTTCGACAAAATGGCTGCATGAAAATAAGTTTTGAATTTTTGAATGAAATTTGGTGAGTGTGTTTGTCACATTCTTGAGTGTCTATGGTTGCTGGGAAAAGTCAAGTGGAATTTATTTGAGTGGTTTTGGAAAAGTGGTGATCTTAGTATATGAACTTGATTAAATTTTGAATTGTCCTTTAAATAGATTTGGAATTTGTTTTTGTTGGTTTGTAAAGTGGGCTTGGGTTCACTTTTACTTGGTCTAGCAAGGTGTGAAAAGAATTGGAAAAGTTTCTATTAGAAATCTTTTACTAGAGACACCCAAAGTGGGCTAGTGGTTAACTTTGGTCAAAATGACCATTTGATCATATGATTCATATTTGATTTCTTTTTCTTTTGAATTTGTTTGTAATTGTCCTAGATGATGTAGTATTCGTCTTTAAACCATTCTTTATCATTTGTAGCAATCAAACATGGCAATTGCACTCATTCATACACTAATGCAATTCACACATACACTCATATGAGATTTAATAATAAAAGTTTTTGTTAACCCTAAACTTGGGTACTTAGATCTTGATAATCTTGATTAATATTTTTGGGGTGTTACAAACCTTCCCTCCTTAAACAAAATCTCGTCCCGAGATTTAAGAAAACTAGGAACTAAAGAGATTTGGAAACTCAGTCCTAATGTATTCTTCTCGCTCCCAAGTAGCTTCTTCTTCAGTATGGTTGCTCTAGTGGATCTTGAGAAACTTGATACTCCGGGTCCTGGTGGTTCTGAAGGCTTCTTCCAAAATACGAATGGGTACTTCCCGATACGTCAGATCCTTGTTGATATCTATTGCTCGGTGATCTATGTTCTTGAACACTTCGGTCTTCTCCGGAACTTCTAGGCATTTGCGAAGTAACGAGATATGGAACACATCATGTATGGCTGACATCTCCTCCGGCAGCTCCAGTTGATAAGATACTTCTCCTCGGCGATTCAAAATCTTGAAGGGTCCAATATATCTGGGGGCTAACTTCCCTTTCAGTTGAAAATGTTGCATTCCTTTAAAGGGTGATACTTTGAGATACACAAAATCTCCGACATTGAAGGTCAGGTCTCGACGTCTCTTATCCGCATAACTCTTATGTCTGGATTGGGAGGTCTTGAGGTGTTCATGGACTTTGTGAACCTTCTCTTCGGCTTCTCGTAGGATGTTGGGTCCGAAAATCTGACTCTCTCCTACTTGCGACCAATTCAGGGGGGTACGACACTTCCTTCCATACAGAAATTCAAATGGGGCCATTTGCAAGCTAGCTTGATAACTATTGTTGTATGAGAACTCTGCGAAAGGCAGACAATCCTCCCAATTTGATCCATATTCTAACACACAAGCTCTCAACATATCTTCTAATATTTGGTTGACTCTTTCACTTTGTCCATCGGTTTGCGGGTGATATGCTGTGTTAAAGTTCAGCTTGGTTCCTAATCCTTCTTGGACTTTCTGCCAAAATCTTGAGGTAAACTAGGTTCCTTGATCCGATACTATGGTCTTAGGGGTTCCATGCAAACTAACGATTCTAGCAATGTACAGCTCTGCTAGCTTCAAACTCTAGTAGGTGGTGTTGAAAGGTATAAAATGGGCTACCTTGGACAGTCTATCCACTATGACCCAAATAGAGTCATTTCCCCTACTAGATGTAGGCAAACCGGTGATAAAGTCCATTCCGATAGAATCCCATTTGCATTTTGGAATATGCAATGGTTGCAAAAGTCCTGCGGGTCTCTGGTGTTCCGCTTTGACTCTCTGACAGATATCACACTTGGCTATGTAGCTTCCGATTTCTCTCTTCATCTTGTGCCACCAAAATTGCTCCTTCAAATCCTAATACATCTTTGTTCCTCCGGGATGGATAGAATAAAGAGTATTGTGAGCTTCCTGAATAATGACTTGTTTCAACTCGGAATCTGCTGGCACACAGATACGTTCTTTGTACCACAAAACTCCTTCTTCATCTTCGGTAAATCTAGGTACCTTCCCTGTACCGATACGACGCTTGATTCCGTTGATACTTGCATTTCCTTTCTGCGCTTCCTTGATCTAACTGATCAAAGTGGGTTGAAGTTCTATGCTAGCTAAAAATCCTTTGCTAACTAGCTCCGTTCTAAACTACTCCAACTCTTCATGCAAACTTGGTTGGGCTTCTTTTATCATGGTGTTTAATCTACATGGCAATCTGCTAAGATCATCCGCTACCACATTGGCTTTGTCGGGGTGATAGTGAATGTCAAGGTCATAATCCTTGATTAACTCTATCCATATCCTTTGCCTCATATTCATCTCCTTCTGGGTGAAAATATACTTCAGACTCTTGTGATCCGAATAAATCTCACAGTGGTTACCCATAAGGTAATGACGCCATGTCTTCAAAGCTAAAACTACAACTGCCAATTCTAAGTAATGGGTAGGGTAGTTTTGCTCATGCTGCTTCAGTTGTCGGGACGGATATGATATGACTTTGCCTTCTTGCATCAACACACATCCGAGACCAATCTTGGATGCATCACAATATACATCAAAAGGCTTCTTGATATCTGGCATAATCAAGATTGGGGCTGAAATCAATCTCTTCTTGAGTTCCTGAAAACTTGCTTCACATTTGTCCGTCCATTCAAACTTCTTATATTTCTTCAACAGTTGGGTCAGTGGTCTTGCGATGCTCGAAAATCCTTCAACAAACTTGCGGTAATATCCCGCTAATCCGAGAAATGCACGGACTTGGGTTTGAGTGGTTGGGGCTTTCCATTCTTCAACATCCTTAATCTTGGCGGGATCAACAGCGACTCCTCCTGCCGACACAATATGTCCTAGGAATCCTACTTCCTTCATCCAGAACTCACATTTGCTAAACTTGGCATACAAGTGATGTTCTCTAAGGGTTTCAAGGATGGTTCTCGGGTGTAGCTCATGGTCTTCTTCTGACTTGGAATAGATCAGAATATCATTGATAAACACAATGACAAACTTATCCAGGAAGTTCATAGAAATCTTATTCATGAGATTCATGAAATAAGCGGGGGCATTGGTTAATCCAAAATACATGACCGTGTACTCATACAATCCATATTTGGTGGTGAAGGCGGTCTTTGGAATATCCGTTGCACGAATCTTGAGTTGATGATAACCAGTTCTAAGATCAATCTTAGAAAATACTCTGGCACCAGTCAACTGGTCAAACAGATGCTCTATCTTCGCTAGTGGGTACTTGTTCTTGATGGCGACATCATTCATCTTCCGGTAATCCGTGCACAAACGGTTACCTCCATCTTTATTATCCACAAACAAAACAGGCGATCTCCATGGCGACGCACTTGGTTGAATCAAACCTTTCTCCAGCATAGCATCAAGTTGCTTCTTCAGCTCCACTAATTCCGATGGGTTCATACTATAAGGTCTCTGAGCTATGGTCCAGTTCCAGGAACTAGTTCAATGATGAACTCGATATCCCGATCTAGGGGTATACCAGGCAATTCATCTGGGAACACGTCGGGGTATTCACAGACTATTCTGACTTGGTCTAGGGTTGGTTGGGCTAGACTCTTGTTGCATTTGAATTGACGGGGCAATGTCTTAGATACATGCTCTACTGATACTCCAGTGCTATTGGTCATGGTTATGGCTTTCTTGGCACAATCGATTAATCCTTTATGTTTCGACATCCAATCCATTCCTAGTACTACTTCCAAACCTTTGGTTCCAAGTACTATTAGATTAGCATAAAAATCTATTCCATGGATTCTGATAGGTACAGCCTTGCAAATTTTTCTAGCTTTGGTGGTTGAACCAGGTATTTGAACTATCATAACATGCTTCCATTTTGTTGATTGAATCTTACTAGTGCATGCAAATTCTTCTGTAACCAACGAGTGCGATGCTCCAGAATCAAACAACACTCTTGCAAGTACTGAGTTAACAAAAAACATACCCAGCACGACATATGGCACTTCCTGAGCTTCTTCAGCATTCATGTGGAACAGACGGCCGTTGCGGTTGAGCGAATTCCCTAGGGAAAATCTCCTTCCAGGCTGAACACGACATTGCTTCTGAGCGGGTGCATTCACATTGGTGGCTGCTGCAAGCTTCTTGGGGCATTCGTTGGAGTAGTGACCCTTAACTCCACATTCAAAGCAAGTAATCTAGGACTTGTCTTTTCCTACGATAGGCACGGCATTGCTTCCAGTCCTTGGGGCAGTATTGTTGTTGTTGTTGGACTTGGGAGGTGCACGTTTGAAGTTATTGGAGTTGCCGGGGTTATTGTTATGGTTTCCTCCAGACCTTCGGTTTCCTCCTCCACGGTTGGGATAGCTTGGACGGGACATAGGGGGTCTGTTGTTTCTTGGGGCATATCCTGCAGACGGGTTAGGGCGATACTTCTGAGTATTGTGGGATCCAGGCTGGTGCATCATCCTGCGCTTGCGATTGTCATTGGCCTGGTTGATCTTCCCTTCCATCTGAATGGCAGAGTCCACTAAAGCTTCAATATCATCAAAGGGAATGTTGACTAGCATGGTTTGCATCTCATCATGCAGCCCGTTCAGGAATCTCTCTTTCTTCTTTGCTTCTATATCAATCTCATCAGGGGCATATCTGGCTAGTGACAGAAATTTGTCATGGTATTCCACCACAGTCATTCTCCCTTGTTTCAATTCTCTGAACTCATCCCTCATCCTCTTAATCAGACCTGGGGGCACATGAATCCTGCTGAACTTGAGTTTGAAATCCTCCCAAGTCATCATCTGACCTCCGTTCATGGTACAAATGCTATTCCACAGGCTCTTGCATCACCTGCCAGATAATGGGTGGCAAATAGTACTTTCTCATTGGCCTCAACTCCTGTGACCTCTAAGTTGTTCTCCATGGTTTGCATCCAGCCATCAGCATGTAAGGGATCTTTAGACTTACTAAAGATAGGTGGGTTGGTATTCTGAAAGTTCTTGAGCTTGGATCCATGGTTTTCCTGGTTTCCGTGACCTTGATTATTGTGGGCCATCTAAGCTATTTGTTGAAGAGTGGCTAGGTTGGATTGACGTTCGGCTCTACTAGCTTCACGGTAAGAAACTAGCATTTGCAGAATCTGCAGCATTGGGTCCTGAGATGAACTGCTTCCTCCGGGATTTCCACGAGTCATCTGAAGATTGAGATAGATAGTGATATAAGAGGGAAATCTCTAAGGTTCATGGTTTTGTTTCCAAAAACTTTAAACTTCGAGTTTGACTCAGGTTTTGTAAACTAACAACTTCCTCTCATTCATTCATTCATTCAAAGCACACAATACAAACACACACCACAACACAAATAGAAAACAGATGGTTTTAAGAACCATTCTGTGAAACTACGATACAGTGGGACCAGGTACAACTCATTCCTACAATAGTGCTCAAGTGCATCTAATCATCATCAATGAAGTCAGAATCATCATCATCAGTGTGGAACTCCATGGCATCGTCTTCCAGGTAGTCATCATCATCACTGAGGTAAGAGTAGAGATCTCCACGGATATCTTCCCCTTCCTCCTCCTTTGCTTCAAGCTGGATCTCTTGTTCACGGATGGTCTTCTCGAGAGTGGCCACCTTCTTGCGAATACGATCGGTGATGTGATCCTTCTTGTCACGTTGACGATGAAGTGATTGGCGCTCCCTGGCGAGGATGGCGAGGGTCTGGTCCTTCTTGACTGCAATGGCATGGTTATGGTTGGCGTAGGCACGAGCGTTGTCCAACTCTTGTTGTCTATCATACAACATGAAGTCGAGATTATCCACTTGATGCTTCAACTCCTGGTGTCCTTGCATCTCCAAGGGAATTCCCATAGAATCACGCCTTACGCAGTGAGCAAAGCGAGTTCCCTGGATCTGGTTGATGTTTTGTCCACACATATGGGCAAGAGCTTCTTGAATAGCCCTGGCTAATCCATCTAGCCAGTTATTCTCCCAAACACTGAATTGGATCTTCTCCGAAGTGGGTGCTTCCATTTTGCCTCGGAGATCTGCAATTATCAGCCACGATAGCCCCCCTCCTTGCTGATTATTGAGTTGGGCACCAAAGAATTCTGGGTGCGGGCGCTCAAGGTACTCTACAAGTGCATCTAGATCCCTCTCAAAGATCAGGTGACCTCCATTTCCTAGCTGGTAGAACTTGCTATACTTTACCTCCATCTATAAGAATTTAGGGTGAGCAAATTAGTGGGGTGATCAAGTGTGTCAAATTTTTATGTATGATTGCAAGAATTTTTGGAGGATCATGAATTTTTTTTGAAAGAATCTCAAGGATAAGAGTGGGAATATGTTTTCATAAATATTCACTTCTTTTGTTTTGAAACTAAGTTTTTGTTCATACGTCCATTCTAACTAGGGTCTCCTATGGTCAGGATGGCTCTGATACCAACTTGTCAACACCCGGATTTTTAATCCCAGATGCCTGTTATGCCATACATCGCAATCCTAGGATTACCATTTTTGCGAGACATAACAGATTGGTATCACAGTACATCATCCATTACAAACCATAATAAAGGTCTTACAAATAAAGGATCTCATGATCCAGTCTTAATATAATCAAAGAAGTGGAAAGTAAACATAGTAGGGCTCCATCTTCAAGTTCACAGGCAATGCTGACGATGGGAGATGATCCTAGTTGTCATAGACCTCCTGTTGTCCATCTTCCTGGTAGTCCTCCTCATAGTCTAGCCACGGGAATAGCCAGGGGCAAAGCCATGAGTACTCTTTAAGTACTCGCAAACTATCACTAACAAGTAAGGTAGTTCTAGTGGGAATCTTAAGCTCTAGGTTTATTTGCAAAAAGGTAGGTTTATTTCATACTGAGTTAAGAAGTAAAGAAAACTAATTTAATGTTCTACATCACCTAAGTGGGAACCTAGTTTTCATATCCACAACCCTGTTATGGTCAAGTCAAAGTCATAGTTTACTTCACAAGTCATTTTGAAAACATCTGACAACAAAACAATATGGCCACTCCAACTATCCATGATCGTGGACACGGCTATTCGAATAGTTTGACACTCTGCAGAGGTGGTACACTTTCACCACAAAATTCGATACATCCGTTAGGGATAACCCTGAATCATCATACTTAGTATGCGGATAATCAATCCTAACCTTTCAATTACACACTCTAGTATAGGCACCTCCCCTATGAGTTTGTCCTCCTAGCCATGGCCATCTGCCATCCTGGACACTGCATAGGTGGACATTCACACTCACGAGGTAGCCTCAGCTCAACCTCTTCCGCGAGGGAACCCATACTAAGGCATATAAACTTCCAGTTAATCCCTACCCAATTCAGGTATTGTGGTTGTAGGTAGAATTGGAATGGTATCTGAAAGTGCATGTGTGCCCCCATGTGTGGTTTTGGTAATTAATGACAATCTTTATGGACTTATGTTTGCATTGAGTTTTACCTGTAGGATTTGTCCATAGGCAATGCTTGAACCATATGTTGGCTTCAAGGTTGGGAGAAGAAGAAAGTGAAGAATATTAAGTGTTGACCAAGGTTTCAATGAGTGATCTGGAGATTGGTCAAGTGAGAGTTGAGCCTATAGCAAGTGTGTCTTGAAGACTAAAGTTGGGGTGATATCTCTTATGTTCCTTCAAGACACCAACATAATGAAGAAAGAAGAAATGATGTGCAAGTTCAAGATGAGCCATCTCGAAGAGATCATTTGCTTGAAGCTTGCCATCCTATGGTTATCATGGATATGGTAAGATGATATGCTCAAGAGAGAAGCTCTACCATAGTGGAGTATGGGAGAGCAATTTGCAAGTCTTCACCAAGCTAGTGCAATCAAGAAAGGTGTTCCATCTTGAGGTGGACAAGATCGCTATCGTCAATCTCAAGTGGAATATGCTCAAGGCAAAGTTATGTTCTTGATAGGGTTTCTTTCTTACTGGTCTCATGGTGTTAGTTGGGGAGACCAGTTTATAGGACAGATAGTCGTACTATTAAGAAGGGCTCTCGAGTGAGTAACTTGATCATATCTTTCATGAGAGCTAAAACCTTTGCATACTTGGCATCATCTTTCTTGGTTGTTATTTGGATCTTATCCATGTGAGGTTCTTGAGCATGTGGTAATATTCATAACAATCTCTAGTTCATCGAAAACGGATTTCATATGCATTCTCTATTGCGTTTTCGATATTGGAGGTTTTACCGGTTTGTATTTTAGAGATTGGTAAAACCTTACATTATTTGGTTCTTATCCATGAGAGGATTTAGAGTTTGTGTTAATCTTCATGACAAGCCCAAGTTCATTGAAAACGGATTTCATATGCATTCTCTATTGCGTCTTTGATGTTGGAGGTTTTACTAGTTCGTCTTTTTGAGAGAGGTCAAACCTTTCGTCATTTGGTTCTATCCTCCGTTATTGGACTATGATGGTTCCCTGCATGATCTTGTAGAGTTTGTTGTCCTCTTTAAAACAAGCCCAATATCATCAAAATCGGAGTCTGGATGCAAAAGTTATGGTTGTTTTTGTATTGATGTTTCTGTCAGTTTTGCCTTGGGCGGAGTGTCCGGTCCGGCCGGAATGTCCGGCCATTTTCAGCCGGAGTGTCCGGCCCTGGGGGTTCACCAAGTTTTCTTCTCCCGGTGTGGACATTCAGTATGCCATATCGGAAACCACCCGGAATCTGGTCGGAATGTCCGGCCTGCGCGCTCCAGAGCTCCAACGGTTGGATTTTGGAGGACCTATATAAGGGGCCCTTCTTCCCCAACGGTTCGATAACCTTTTCTTGCAATTTTTCCCCTCCATTGCTGACCTTCTTGAGCTTGCTATCCTGTTGGGGATATACTTTCTGGGTATCCTCACAATTCCTCACTGACCAGTGGCCCACTTCGGGTTAGAGCTTTGCTTCACAGGCGGCCCAGTCAGGGAGAAAGACGAGTCCAATCCGGCTACGGGAAGGCCCAGAAAACTTACCGACTTAGGCCCATAATGTTACTTGTAGTTCAAGATGTACTCTATAACCGACTCTTAGACGTAGCCGGATAGATCTCTCCTATAAACCCTAGGCCGGATATCTATATAAGCCGTCCTAGGGAGAGCCTTTAGGGCACACTCAATACTTTAGACCCTCAACTCGCACAGGCGAAACCCTTGTAACCCATATTCTGGCTCTGCCGTATTACTGGATTGCTAGCAGGAGTAGGATCCGTCCAAAGCCGGCGGATTCGAACCTGGGTAAACTTGTGTGCTCACCGTCCTGGAACACCGTACGTCTCACACCCCTCTCTTCCGCACGCCTCGAGGACCCCCTCATGGCGTACTTGTCATCAATCCGACGATAGTTGGCGCCCACCGTGGGGCAAGTGAGCTATGAATCTGCGTTCCGAGCAGAATCTGTAAGAATCGGAATCGGCGAGACTATCGTCGTCAGTCGCATCCTCTACGCCAGCGACGTCCCTCTCATCGTTCTCGACGAGACTTGGATTCCGGCAAAGGAGGCTGTGACTACTTACATAATCATGTCTTTTGGCGAGATCGATGTTTACATCGGTTTCACTGAACCTGCCCAACCCACCCTAGCGGTGATGATAGAGGCAGAAGAATTTTCTGGGTCCCCTTTGTTCGCGGAGGCGGCAGAGTTCCGAATCTCAGAAAACCCTAATCCCACCCAGCCCGCACCAGTTGCGGAGATAGTGGAGAAACCCGAACCTGAGGAAGACCTAGCGGACCAAGTCGAATCTGGAGTGGATCTCCCAGGAGGAGCCGGATCCCAGATCGACCCACCCGTGGAAGTCGAAATCTAGGAGGAGCATATCAACGACACTGATTCCGGCTCTGATGATGCCGGGACAGACAGACCTTTCCTAAGGTACACACTAAAACGCATGATACTGCAAGGCGAAAGCGCAGATGCAATCCTCGAGACCATCAAAAGTTTCGATATGGCTGATCGCGAAAGCCACAGGTACCTCAGGAAGCACGCGTCGCACTTCATCGGATACGTGGGATCCGGATCCGGCTCTGCCGGTGCTGGAGAAAACACCGACTCGGTGCTGGAGGCAATTGGAACAAACGCCGACGTACCCGCATCCTCGGATGAGTCGATGACGTCAGCAGATTTCTGAAAGTTCTCCGCGGAATATGAAGAGGAGTATAACTCCAAAGCTGCAGAAGATGGAGAAGCCATGGACGAAGGATCCGGGGAACACTCTCCCAAAGCGCAGGATGACATGGACGTCGGAGATAATCCCGAAGTCCAAATGTCCGAAAGTACCAATCAGAGCTTGACTCTGGGAAATGGACCGAAAGCCGTCTTTGCTACCGGCGCTGCCAAGAAGGCAAAGAAGAAGAACAAGAAAAACAAGACCCCGGCAAAAGACCCTCTGACAGAGGAGGTGATTGCCGAGGAATACGAGGAAGACTCGGATGGAGCACTTATCCCAGACGAGCTGAAAAAAGAAGCATCGGTGGATGGACACGTGATCACTGAAGGTGCGCGTAAACTCATTGATGCCGCATTAACCACACCTATCCCTACAGCTGCAGAACTTACTGCAGATGAGCTGGACGAAAGGGCGCAAGCCCTAGAAGCGCGTCATCAACAACTCCCCAATGAAGCGAAAAACATTGAGGTGGAGAAGAAACGCATGTCAAACAAGGAATACATGTCTCGTCTACATCAGAAGACATGGAAGCGTCACATAGATGACAACCAATTCCCACGTGTCCGTGCTGTCCTTTTTGGAGATGAGATGGGGAAGCCACGGAAAGATAGCAACGGAGATTGGGTACACCCAACACCAGTACAAAATACCGTGGCAGCCCGAGAAATTCTATCGGCTAATCCAGGACCAGAGGAGATCCGTTTGGGTATCAAGCTACTCAACAAGGGACTGGAGCAGCAAAAGGTCGCCCTGTCCGGAAGTCAAAAACTGGTCTCGGATTCTGACCAGTGTCGCACAGATCCGACATGGGCTGGCGTAAGATCCCATTACGTCCGGGCGCAGTATCATCACCCCGAACGCCAAGAAGACAACTATTCAAGAACCGGATCTTCAGGACAGCATCACAAAACTTCACGTAACTGGAGCAACGTTGCCCCAACGGCCGAGAAAGACGCCATCGCTGCCCTGAATCCGACGAACCCTCCCCGACGAGAATCTAAGGATCAAAGGGGAGAAGATAAAGAGAAACGTCGGGAGGAGGATTGTCAGAGAATGCCACCTCCTAGACATGAGAACCGTCCGTCTAATCCTCACCATGGTGGGAACGACGGACGAAGAAATGGCGGAAACCATGCCAGTACAAGCCGGCAGGGGGCTCGTCATAGTCAAGCTGCTCCACCCTCTCCACCACATAGTGATGACAACATCTCCCATGGAGGGTAAGGAGGACGACATGGCGGAGGAGGTGGTGGCAGAAGCCGAAGTCCGGCTCCACGGCACCGCAGCCATAGCCGGCATCCGGGACGATCTCTATCCCCGAACAACGCAAGGCACATGATCAACTCCAACATAGAGGCTCGGTGCTATGAAAACGATGACGTGTACGTGGGCCCAAAGTGCTTCGATCCATGCATCAGAGCTACAAAATTCCCGGAAGGATTTGCTATCTCAAGACATATCCAAGCCTACAACAGCATTGCTCGGCCAGACACCTGGTTACAGGATTTCTTCCAAGCTTGCTGCATCGCCAAAGGCGAAAACAGCTTGGTCGCAACCCGATATCTCCCACTTATGTTACGGAAGACGGCACGATCATGGCTCAATGAACTTCCAGCAAACACCACCCATAACTGGTATGATTTGCAAAGTGCGTTCTTTCAGAATTTCGAAGGCCCTGTACGGTTGGAGACCTACAGCGTTGCACCCAGAAAGCCGGAGAAACTTGCCAAGATTACCTCGGACGATGGATCGACACCAAGAACTCCTGCGAAGGAGTAAATGATCAAACTGCGATTGAAGCTTTCATCGCAGGTCTCCCTATTGGTTTACTGCGCCATCGCTTGAAGTGTGACAAGGTTACTGATTTGGGAGAGATGATAGAAACAGCGAGCAAGTATGCAGATGCTGACGACGATGCAGAAGGACTACTCAATGCCCTAGCTGTGCCTCAGTCGGCAAAGCAACCAAAGCAACAAGCTCAGAAGCGCAAAATACCTCGAAAGAAAAACCCAACGCGGAAACAGCGGTAGTAACTACTGTTTCCGGGTCTGGAGGACGAGGAGGACGTGGCGGAGGCCGCGGGCGTGGCCGTGGGACATCAAGGGTTCAAGGTAGAGGAGAACAACAACCAGACAAAACCTACTCTTGGGCCGACATTGTCAATAACCCGTGTGTGCATCACCTAGATGCCAATGGGGGCTCGTCCCACACCAACGCTGATTGTCGTTTCAATGACGACATCAAAAGAGATGACACCGCAGGCTACAAAGCTAAGCGGAAGAAGGGAAAGAAAAATCCCGAAAAAGACAAAGAGACCAAGGAAGATTCCGACATGGAGGAAGCTGATGCTTCAAATCCCAAGTCGGAAGGGAAGAAGACTTTTCCCACCAAGAAGGACACTTATGTCACCTTCCTCGGATCTCAACTAGCAAAGGTCAAGAAAGCAGTTCTACACGAGCTCAATGCAACAGTTCCGGCTGTTCCCCAGTATCTGGACTGGTCGGAAGTGGCAATCACGTTTGACCGCGATGATCATCTGCCTAAGTTACACAGGCGAGGAAAATACGCCTTAATCGTCAACCCACTTATTGACGGTTATGGTTTCTCCAAGACCCTCATGGACGGTGGTAGCAGCATCAATATTCTTATGTCGAAACGCTACGCCGGATGAAGATCTTGGAGACCCAGCTGAACCATAGCTCTATGATTTTTCACGGAGTTGTCCCAGGAAGACAAGCTAATTTCCTGGGAGAGATCACTTTGGACGTTACCTTTGGAACTCCAAAGAACTATCGGACAGAGGCACTTTCCTTCGAAGTGGTCCCATTCAAGAGCGCATACCACGCTATATTCGGACGTGCGGCTTACTGGGCTTTTATGGCTCGTCCGTGTTACATTTACAATATGATGAAAATTCCAGGTCCCAACGGCGTGATCACCATCAGGTGAGACCCGAAGAAAGCGCGAGCGTGTGAGGATGGGAATGCTGCCTTTGCCGAAGCCGTGTTGCACGCCCAGGAGTACCAGGAGATCAAGAAGAGCATAGATCCGTCCGAGATGCCTGCAATGAAGAAGGAGGTTACCAAGCCAAATCCGAAGTTCAAGGCATCATAAGAGACGAACAAAGCACCGTTGAAGGATATGCGTAGGCCTAGATAGCGCATAGGAAAGCGTGCTCGTCAAGTTCCTCCAAGAAAATCAAGATATCTTCGCATGGCAGCCATCTGACATGACTGGAGTACCTAGGGAACTTGCCGAGCACTCTCTAAATGTAAACCCGGACGCTAAACCCGTCAAACAGTCCTTACGACGGTTTGGCGACGAAAAGCGTAAGGCAATAGCTAAGAAACTAGCACGGCTCGAGTTAGCTGGATTCATAGAAGAGGTCATCCACACTGAGTGGTCGGCCAATCCTGTAATGGTCCCTAAAAAGGACACCACTGATTTAAGGATGTGTGTTGATTATACTGCCTTGAACAAGGCTTGTCCAAAAGATCCGTTCGCTCTGCCTAGAACTGATCAAGTTATCGATTCTACGGCAGGCTCGGAACTCCTCTGTTTTCTCGACGTATATTCCGGTTATCACCAAATCCGGATGAAGGAATCTGATAAAGTCAAAAATTCATTCATAACCCCCTTCGGAACCTTCTGTTTTGTTACGATGCCCTTTGGGCTGAAGAACGCAGGAGCTACGTACCAGCGCACGATGCAGCGTTGCCTCCACGACCAACTCGGACGCAATATACATGCATACGTGGATGATATCGTGGTGATGTCCAAAAAGAAGGAAACACTCATTTCCGACTTCGAGGAAACGTTCGCCAATCTACGAAAATACAACATCATGCTTAACCCGAAGAAATGCTTCTTTGGAATACCAGCCGGAAAATTGTTAGGTTTCATCGTGTCTCAAAGAGGCATAGAGGTGAACCGCGACAAAATCAAGGCTATACTCAATATTTCCAGGACAACTCATCTGAAGGACGTACAAAGATTAACTGGTTGCATTGCTGTGGTCAGTCGATTTGTAAGCCGGCTTGGTGAAAGAGCCGCACCATTATACAAACTCCTGAAGAAGACCAAAGATTTTGTCTGGACTGACGAAGCTGAAGCTGCACTACAAGACCTGAAGAAAGTACTCTCAGCTGCTCCTATCCTCGCAGCGCCGGAACCTCAGGAACCGATGTTGCTTTATATTGCTGCGACAAATAAGGCCGTTAGTATCGTCATGGTGGTGGAGAGACCAGAGGAAAATCAGGAGCACCTGGTGCAGCGTCCGACTTACTTTGTCAGTGAGGTCTTGACAGAATCAAAACAGCGATATCCACACTATCAAAAGTTGGCTTACGGTGTTTTCCTAGCATCTCGTAAGTTACGACACTATTTTCAAGAGCATCCAATTACCGTGGTGAGCAAATGTTGGGGGGATACCCCCGGGTAGGGTCACTCCGGGGTATAAGGGCCGAGTTAGCCGAGGTTCGGCAAGGTCAAAGCGGATGCTGGCCGGGTCACCTCAAGGCAGGCCGGATCACGGAGTAACCCGGACCAGGGGGGTCGCCTAACATTGTCTCCTCCGACTTAAGGAGTAAGTCAGAAATGCTTGTCTAACTTATATGTAGGAACAGGTGTGGCCAGATCTACTATGGTCCGGGTCCCTGCTTAGCTTCTGGGAGAAGGAAGGAATCTCTCTGGTCAAAAAGAAGGTCCGGTACGCACTGCATGAGCGAAGAAAGCAAGGGCAGGACCACCGGGTCATGGCCGACAAGGGTGACGACGCCCATGTCGGCTGACGCAGGCGCCGCAGAGGCTTACGTCGCTAAAGCATGTATGAAACGGGGGAAAAGCACCCCGGTCGGGTTACCACTTTGAGAGGAGGCATATTCTTAGAATATGCCTCCACGTATGCCCTAGGCAGGGACCGAGCCTCCCCTGTATAAGGGGGGCTAGATTTCTGGTAGAGGGGGTTGGTTGAGTTCTTTGAGGCCATAGGGTTTTGGTTAAGGTTCTAGGGGTGAACTGTGGGCAAGAGTAAGAGAGCTCCTTCTTCCTCCTCTCGCCAATACAGCTCTAGGAGCACTTGTAATCTTGAAAGGAAATCAATACAAACTTCTGTGTGGAGAATCACTCCACTATCCCTCCCTAGATTCCCCTAGCGTGTATTAGTCACCACCTTTAGCCTATCCATGGCATCTGCCGTGACACCACCACGACAGTTGGCGCCCACCGCGGGGCTAGCGGCGCTAGCAGGGGTGAAGATTCGGACAGGAAACATCATCGGCACCGGCGAACGCATTGTCTTCGGGCTCGTTCAGTGCTTTGGAGCGCTGGACTTCGTCAGCGACAACGCTGGCTGCTTCGGCACGCGCCCACTTCCGCGCAACGGCCTCTTCGTCAAGCTTGGTGCGCACAAGGTCTACGTTGTTGTGGACGTGTCCTGCATTCATTCGCGCTGCATCGTCGATGCGGAGGAACCACCCCTCATTGTGGCTCGCGGAGCGCGTATCACTCGCTCCCCGGACCATGCGGAGGTGATGATGACTGCGCCAGGTGCAGGCGCAAGCAAGGATCCAGCACCGGACCCGGAGGTAACACCTAAGGCACCAAGGAAAGGTAGAGGACCTCCACTAGAGAGGCCTGAGAACGTACTGAGAGAAGCTATGGATATCTTGGCTAACCCGGTAGCAGCAGTGGTAGATCCGGCTCAGGCACAGGCCGAGCTAGAGGAAACTAGGCAAAAGATACTAGAGGGCGCAAAGAAAATAGCCGCGGCTCAGCAATCGCTGAACATGACGCTGCCTGAGTATGCCAAGGCAAACAAGGTTGATGCGATAAAAGTAAAAGGGAGAAATCTCATAAGCGAGATGAACAGAGAAGGTGATGATGGAGCCGAGGGGTCGGAAAACTGTTTGTCTGTGGGGTTGTCGAAGTATAGTACCCCGGCAAAGAACCTCAGAGCAGCAGATGCGGCTGCATCCGAGTTAGAGGGTCTGACGGGTGAGGCCCGACAGAGACAGCAAGATATGGTTAACGAGCTGGTTCGGATTGCGAACAGACAGAACGAAGAGCTACTGAGAGCTAACCCGGAGAGAGCAGGAGCTTCCAAAATCGTTCATTCGGCGATGGGTAACCCGAAGAAATCCATTGGAGCCGCATCGTCACCTCATGGTGGTCCAAGGAGAGAAGAGGTAGTAACCTCGGCCAGACAGAACAAACAGATCGTCCCGTACGACCCGACGCGTGCGGGAAAAGAAAAAGAAACGCGGAAAAATGATGATCGACGGAGTGTGAGCCGAGGTGAAGCTGGCCGAGGTAACCACGACCAAGGCAATGCCGGTCAAGGGACCGCTGTCAACGGCAATGCCGGACAACGAAACTCCGTAGGAGCAGGACAACCGCAGCAGCGGAATATACCAAGGCAAGAGCAAAGCGCCGGCCGAGGTATGCAACAGAAAGGTACGCCCCAAGTGCAAAACCGATACAATGACGGTGATTCGGAGATGGTGAACGCGGGATACCCGAGACAGGACTATCATGTGATAGGGTCAAGATTGGAAAGCAGGGATCTAATGCCGGATGACGCCAGGTTGAAACTGGATCGCCTGTATAGGTCGGAACAGATCGAATGTCAAGGTCCCCCGGGTCCAGCGTGGTTTGGGACCCAGATCATGAAAGAGCCACCGGTACCCAACTTCCAGCTGCCCAGAGGCACGAAGACGTATGACGGCAGTACCAAGCCGGAGGATTGGCTGATAAACTATGCTACGGCTGTGAAAATTGCCACTGGCAACTTGAGATGGGCTGTACGATACGTACCCCAGATGTTGGAAGGTCCGGCTAGAGTATGGCTGAATAATTTACCACCCGAAAGCATCAACTGCTGGATAGATTTTGAAGAAATGTTTATCAACAACTTCTCAAGTACATATCAGAGGCCGAATAGACCGCAGACCCTAGCAATGTGCAAGCAAAGACCTAATGAGACAGACCGTGAATTCTTGACCCGGTGGTGTACCGTGAGAAACTCGTGTGAGGGTGTCATAGAGTCACAGGCCATAGCGTGGTTTGCGCAAGGATGCAGATATGGCAGCGAGCTGTGGATGAAGTTGCAAAGGAAAATGCCAATTACGTTGGCAGAGATGATCCGGATTGCTGATTCGTATGCTTTGGGTGATCCGACTCAACCTAGGATCGCGTCAAACGAGTCAAACGAGGAATACTATCAGAGGGACGGAGCCGGGTCATTCCGGAGGAACGATTACAGAGGAAAAAGAAGAGACGATAGACCGGATCACTGCTACGGTTCGCAACAAGTTGCAGCTGTGAATCAAGATCAACCCGGAGCAGGGAGCAACCAACGCCAGAGAACAGGAGGGTAATGAACTCCAAGAAACGATGGCAAGAAAACATGGACTCCAGAGCAAAAGAAACAGTGGCAGGAAAAGAAAGACCGTCCGAGGTATACCTATGAGTCGATGTTGGACCAGCCGTGTAAGTTTCACACGCCAAATCCGAATAGCCCGGCAGGTCATACAACGAGGCAATGTGAGTGGATGCGTAAGATAGAACAAGGTGGTTCGGGGAATGCTCAGGCACCCCGGAATGACCAACCTCGGCAGGAGTTACCCCGGCAGCAATTGCTCTCCGGGGCGAACACGCAATAGCTAATGTTGCCTCCCCCTCCACCGAGGTATGACAACAATGAGAGAAGGGATGCAGTGCATCAGGTGGAAAATCAGCAACAACCGGATCAGAGGTACCCCGAAAACGAGGGAAGGAATAAATACAGAGAACATCACCAGAGCTATTGTGTGTTCACAACTAAGGAAACGGATAGGAAAAGCTTGCAGCACCGACATATGGAGGTCAATGCGGTAATGCCCGCAGTGACGAGGTACATGCCTTGGTCTGACCAGGAAATCACCTGGAACATCAAAGATCATCCTAAGCTTATGCCGAGTCCAGGCTCGTATGCGCTAGTGCTAGATCCGACATTCATTGGACCAAACATCAATGTGAGGTTCTCCAAGGTACTGATTGACAATGGCAGTAGCATTAACATCATGTATGCGGATACAATGTGCAAGTTGGGCATCTCAGAGAACATGCTCCAGGCTACGAGAACAACTTTTCACGGCATTGTACCAGGCATTTCTTGTCAACCCATAGGCAAAGTCCGGGTCGACGTGCTATTCGGCACAAGGGATAACTGCGGAACTGAAAATCTGGAGTTTGAGGTGGTGAACTTGGAAAGTGCGTATCACGCGTTACTCGGAAGACCAGCATTGAACAAGTTCATGGAAAGCTGCCACATCAGTTATCTAAAGATGAAGTTGCCCGGGCCAAATGGAGTGATTACCATTGCTGGAGATTTCCGACGTTCCATTGAGTGTTCTTCAGCCGGGTCTAACCTAGCCGAGTCACTCGTGATTGCGCAAGAGAAAAGAAAAATCTAGGAGGTGGCGGCATTAGCTCAATCCGCGCAGCAGTATATGCCGACATTGTGTAACCCGCATGGCAGCGTTTCATTCCAAGCCGCAAAGGACACCAAGAAGGTTCCAGTTGATGACATGTTCCCGGAGCGTACCGTAACAATTGGTGCCGGGTTAACTGACAAATAGGAAAGCGAGCTCGTCAACTTCCTCCGTGAGAATCGGGATATTTTTGCTTGGTCTACACAGGACTTGCAAGGTGTTCCGAGGGAGTTGGCCGAGCACTCTTTGAACGTAAGGCCCGGAGCAAGGCCGGTGAAGCAACCTCTCCGCCGCTTCGCTGAGGATAGGAGAAAAGTCAATGGAGACAAGATAGCTCGGTTACTAGCAGCAGGATTTATCATAGAAGTGTTGTATCCGGATTGGCTCTCTAATCCGGTGCTGGTAGAAAAGAAGAAGGATGGTCCGAACGTGGCAGTGGTTTGGCGTATGTGTATCGATTACACGAACCTGAATAAGGCGTGTCCAAAAGATCCATTTCCACTGCCGAGGATAGATCAGGTCATAGACTCGACCGCGGGATGTGAACTGTTGTCATTCATTGATGCATATTCTGGCTTCCACCAGATACCTCTGAACCCGGATGATCAAATAAAGACTGCGTTTATTACCCCGTACGGGGCTTACTGCTATCGCACTATGCCGTTCGGTTTACGTAATGCAGGTGCAACGTACCAAAGATGTATGCAAAAATGTTTGCACAACCAAATAGGTCAAAACGTACAAGTATACGTGGATGATGTGGTTATCAAGACCAAGGAAAGCACAATGCTCCTTGACGACATAAGGCAAACATTCGCAAACTTGAGAAGGTTCCGGATGAAGCTTAACCCGGAAAAATGTACCTTCGGTGTACCGGCTGGAAAATTACTCGGATTTCTTGTCTCCAGCCGAGGTATCGAAGTTAATCCAACTAAGATCCGAGCCATCGAACGAATGGATCTGCCGAAGTGTCTTAACGATGTCCAGAAGTTCACTGGGTGCCTGGCATCGTTGAGTCGGTTTGTATGTCGGTTGGGAGAAAAGGCACTGCCTCTCTACCAACTCATGAAAAAGTCGGATAAATTCGTTTGGACGCCGCAGGCCGATGAAGCCTTTGCCCACTTAAAAAGGATGTTGGCCACTGCACCAGTGTTAGCCTCTCCACTATCAAAGGAGCCAATGTTGCTCTACATAGCCACAACCAACCGAGTTGTAAGTGCAGTGATTGTAGTGGAGCGCAATGAAGAGGGTAAGTCGGTGCAGAGGCCAGTATATTACTTGAGCGAGGTATTGTCTGCCTCAAAACAGAACTACCCGCACTTTCAAAAGGTAGCATATGGTGTCTATATGGCGGCAAAGAAGTTAAAGCAATACTTTGAGGAGCACCCCATCAAAGTAATATGTGAAGCTCCCATATCTGAGATAATAGGTAACAAGGATGCGAGTGGCAGAATTGCAAAATGGGCAATTGAGTTAGCCCCTTATGCGCCCCAATACGACAGAAGAGAAGCGATCAAGTCTCAAGCTGTGGCGGACTTTTTTGTAGATTGGGCCGAGGTACAATACGAACCACCGCCACCAGATCCGAACTACTGGAGGATGCACTTTGACGGGTCATAAACCAAAACCGGATTAGGCGCCGGGGTTGTGCTTACCTCACCAAAGAAGGACCAGCTAAAATACGTATTGCAGATCCATTTCGCGGCATCGAACAATGTCGCTGAGTACGAGGCTCTTGTGCATGGGCTCAAAGTGGCAAAGGAGATTGGCATATGTCGGATAATATGCTTTGGCGACTCGGATCTGGTGGTGCAGCAAGTGTCCGGAGTGTGGGACGCCCTGGATCCAAACATGGCACTATACAAATTTCACGTGTAGAAGATATCTGGTTACTTCGAGGGGTGTGAATTTCACCATGTACCCCGAGTGGAAAACGAGGCTGCCGACATGCTGTCGAAGCTCAGATCGACCAGACAGGCAATTCCACCGGGTGTAGCATTGGAACACCTCAGAAAACCATCTATCAGGCCGTCCCCGGGAACCGACTCGATCTATGTCCCGGAAAATACGGAATCCAGAGCTGAGCCCATGGATATTGACACGGGAGGTAGTACGCAAAACCCGGGGACTGCCTCGGCAACCCGAGGACTACCTCGCTAGACCCGGGGACTGCTCGGCGTGATCCGGCTGAAGTTATGCCGGTAGATCAGATGAAAATTGATGAGGAGATGTTCCCTCCACGAGCGATACTAGCTTGGGCACTGCCTATATTCCAATTCCTGAAAGACGGAACGTTACCCACTGAGGAGGTGTTAGCCAGGCAAACTCAGAGGAGAGCAAAAGCATACACGATTATCAATTCCGAGTTGTACAAACGGAGTGTAACCAACGTCCTCCAGCGATGCGTTGACCCGGAAGAAGGACTTGACATCCTCCGAGATATACACCAAGGAGAATGCGGGCATCATGCCTCATCCCGAGCCTTAGTGGCAAAAGCATTCCGACATGGATTCTACTGGCCAAGTGCCTTAGAACAAGCAGAAGATCTGGTGAGAAAACGCAATGGTTGTCAAAGGTACGCCACCAAGACACATATGCCTATGTCGGAACTCAAGACCAAACCAATTACGTGGCCGTTTGTCGTGTGGTGCTTGGATATGGTTGGCCCGTTCAAACCAGCAAGGGGAAACATGACACACATTTTGGTCATGGTGGACAAGTTTACAAAATGGATTGAAGTGAAGCCTATAAGAAAATGTGATGGAGCTACGGCCGTAACATTTCTCAAAGACATCATCTTGAGATACGGTTATCCTCACAGTATCATAACTGATAATGGCACAAATTTTGCTGAAGGAGCATTTGCACGATTCTGCCGAGATAAGAAGATCCGGCTTGACGTAGCCTCGGTAGCCCACCCCGCATTGAACGGACAAGTGGAAAGATCCAACAGATTAGTATTATCCGGGATAAAACCCCGGCTCATTGAGCCACTGCAAAGATCAGCGGGGTGCTAGATAGAAGAACTACCAGCGGTACTGTGGAGTTTAAGAACAACTCCGAATCGATCAACAGGCTATACGCCATTTTTTCTGGTATATGGGGCAGAAGCTGTATTACCAGCCGACATAGAGCATGATTCGCCTAGGGTCACCCAATACACAGAAGCCGAAGTGCAAGAAGCCCGGCAAAATAATGTTGATCTGCTGGAAGAAGCGAGAGAATTGGCACTGTCTAGATCCGCCATATATCAACAAAATCTCCGACGCTATCATAGCCAGAAAGTGTGCCCCCGAGTCTTTCGGAAAGGCGATCTGGTGCTCCGGTTGGTACAACGTACTACGGGCATGCATAAATTATCCCCCCCATGGGAAGGGCCATTCATTGTGAGCAAAGCATTGCACAATGATTCTTACTATCTTATAGATGCAAAGCCACAAGAAAAGAACAAGGTGGACAGGTCCGGAGAGGAATCTAAGCGACCATGGAATGTAGCACTACTTCGTCCCTTCTACACTTAGCTAAGAAGTGTATGTATCCGAGTCGTCTCATATGTCGGTATGTATGTCGGCAATGAGCTTATCAATGAAATAGCAGCGCCTCGAGCAGTAACTCGGGGACTTCCTTAATAATGTTTATTGTTACTTCTTATGCGGTAGCTGGAATAAGTCGTTCTACTTAACCCGGATTAGTAATGTGTGAGCACCAAAAACCCAACTCTTCGACTTGCTGCTGTCCAACAAGAATTGGCTTCATGGCAAGCAAGAGAACAAGTTTGGAATTGCGTAGCACATGAAAAACGACTAAGGAAACGAATTTATTCGAGATAACGTTTGTTTTTCGGACTAACTCTGTATTTATTTTCAAGTTATTATGCTGAATTATTTTGAGCTAAGCCTAAAAGTTTCTAAGTATTGTTAAAACAATTTTTGAAGCTCGGATTCGTAAGTTGTAAAACTGAATCAAGGTAGACACGGACCGAGCCAGAGGATTGGACGAACAAGAAAATGAAACTCGGGGACTACGCCCAAGTTAATCTGGCATAGAAACGTAGTAGCAAAATATCACATATACAGCATACAGTTGCACCCGGCATACCGGGGATCTGATAAATTTTCAAGTTTTTTGAACTAAGGAGAAGCAGGAGGAGGAAGTTCGGCGTCGTCATCGCTGTCTTCTATATCTGAAGCATCATCTTCTCCACCCTCATCCGACCCATCTTCAACGTTCTCAACGTGCTCGTCCCCACCGGATTCCAGGAAGCTCGGTCCTTCAACCCAGTCATGGATAGGAGAATATTCGACGAGGCTGTAGGCGCAAGCCTGACGCCGAGCTACCCACTCCGGATCATCGGTCCATCTAGATCCGGTGCGTCGGCGTGTAAGGAGGCTGAGGTCGATCTTCTCGTACCATGTGAGAATATGGTGAAGGATGGTATCAGCTGCGGCATGCCCAGCGGATTCTCTCCAGAGATCGAGCTGGGTCTCAGTCTCCATTAGCTTCTCGACGAGAATTGTGGTGGTCTCCGGGCTACTCTCTCCGGGCCAGAACGTGTTGAAGATGCGAACTGCAACGTCGAGGATATCCTTGCCATAATTCTTGATAATCTCCACGCGAGACGACAAGCTGATCAACAGGTCCTCCATGTCGTAAGGAACCTCCTCACCAGCAGGAGCGGCAGGGGTACCCCTCGCTTGGCGAAAATCTGCGACTGCTGCGCTTGCAATGGTGATGCTCTCAGGAAATTTGCCTGAAAGCCAGACAAGGGAAGAAGGTAAAGAAAAGACATATGAAGCAACCCGGAAAAGTAGGTCGGAAGGAACTTACGTGATATGTGGCTAAGGATCCGGGTTAACTCCTTGATGCAGTCATCGCATCTCTTGCGAAGTTGCTCAAGCTCAGTGTTTGCCGACTCAAGCTGGACGTCGGATTCTTTGAGTAGCTGCTGGTCCTTGGAGATCTGGAGAGTAAGGCGCTCACGCTCTTCAGTGATGTTCTGGCCAACCTTTTGGAGCTCGGTTTGGTGTTGGGCCTTCATCTTCTCCATCTCAGCTTTGAGCTTGGCAATCTCGTTGTCCTTAGTCCGGAGGAGAGCGAGCTCGTCATCCTTTTTCTTCAGCTCGGCTTGATGCTGTCCTGCTTGTTCGAGAAAATGCAGCATCATATCAGGCACGGGCACACTATCCTCAAGCGATGCTGAAATGGTATGTTGACCCGGCAGAGCCGAGGAGTGAATGTTTGCCGAGCCAAGGAGAAGAAGAAATGGAAAACACTACGAGGTCGGACAAAAGAGGACATACCCCGGGTTTCCTCCAAATTCTTCCGCATGATCTTGTTCTCAGCCTCGACCCTAGCTGCAGAAACCGAATGAGGAGATTAGTTCGGCAGAAGAAGGTGAAGAAAAACGGAGAAGTGCCGAGGGAAAAAATTACCCCTCTTTTCATGTTCTGCACTAAGTGCAACGTGTTTTGTGCGTAGCATCTTGTGGGTATCCAGCAGGCGTTGGAATTCAGCGCTCCGTCAATTGGTGGTTACCTGAAAAAAGTACAGAAGTATAAAATTAGCTTGGTACATATTCGAAGTGTAAAAGATCCGGGCCAAGTGGAACTTAACCTAGCTCTAGGTGTGTGCATATTCGAAGTGTACAAGATCCGGGCCAAGTGGAACTTAACCCGGCTCTAGGTGTGTGCATATTCGAAGTGTAAAAGATCCGGGCCAAGTGGAACTTAACCCGGCTCTAGGTGTGTGCATATTCGAAGTTTACATGGAGCTACGTTAGTTTTCTAATGAGCATCCGGCCGAGTAACAAGCTACTCCACCTGAGGCTCGAGGACTAATGGTTATTATCTACAGCATATAAAGGAGAAACAACATACCTCCATCATTCGCCCCGCGAGGTTAATTGCCTTAGCAGCGGTATTCATCTAGGCGGAAAATTCTGCGGGGCCGAACTTTTCCGGGAGATCGTCGTTGTGGACGAACTCCGCCTTATTCCAGTTCATGACGAACTCAATAAGACTCGGAGGGTACCACTCACCGGTAGGCATATGGGGTGCCACCAAGCCCTTAGCGTGCGCTTCTTTCCTCTCAACCAAGGCAAGAGCTGGGCTGGTATGCAGAACCATCTGCTGCGCATCAGTTGGCTTGGCATGAACATCCTTCGCTGCTGGAGTTTTCATGGGAAGCATCGACGATAGGGTTCACTGCCCAGCCTCGACGGATGTTGACTTGGTAGTATCCGGAGCCTTTTTGCCCTTAGCTTGCTGGGAAGAAGTAACTGCAGTGGATTTCCCCTTAGAAGCTACCGGAGTAGTTCCTCGCCGAGGCTGAGATGACTCGGACGAGGCGGAAGAACTTGGCACTGGAGCTCTTGTAGCTGAACTTGGAGCTTTGGTTGGTTTTCTTGGTGCCGGAACAGGTGTTGGAGCTGGTTCAGTTACTGGTACTGGAACTGCTGCTAGTGCTGGTGTTGAGATAGACTCGGTGGTTGCTGGTTGTGGCAATGCCGAAGTGGTGGACGCCGTCGCCTCAGCTGGACCAACCCATCCCGCTCCGAGGTCGTGTTCCTCTCGACAAGGTAGTGCGGAACCCGGAGCAGCCGCAGAACCCTCTGGAATAGGGCTCAGCAGACGTGACTCGTCGTCACGAGGAGGAGAAGGGCCGGATCAAAGCGGTGAAGAGATGCTTGATCCGCTCTGAGGGACCTCCACCGGAGGCCTGAAGAAGAGAATAATGTCAGAAGAGAAATTACCATGATGCAAGGAAAAGTAAGTTGCGCAACGAAAAATGACTTACGCATCCGAGGTTTCGTCCTCCTTGGGTTTCCGAGCCCTTCGTGCCAGGGCTTTGCCTGCCCGCTTGGAGGCAGTCTTGTCTCCGGCCTTCTTTTGCCTTTTGTGGCCTGAGAAGGTTCGGAGGAAGAACTTGATGCGGCTCCGTGCTTCTTCTTTGACGCCACCGGAACCGGCTCGCCCGTAGCAAGTGGAGGATCCTCGTGGATATGCCCACTGGGGTTAGCTGATGCCGAAAAGGCAAAAGAAAGAGGGACAGCCTCAATAGGTTCAATCACATCGACATCCGAGTCATCCTCATCATTGGGCCAATCTCTAAGAGAAGAGAATTTACCGCTGGGTCGTTTGGTAGTGTCGGTCATAGGGAGGAACATCTCCTGGTCCGGCTCCTCCTCATCCGGGATTTCTCGGTTCGGCGCCCACTTAAGGGTCGGATCCATACCATCCTCGAGAGTTTGCTGAAGGAATAGCTGAGAAAAATCATGAAGAACAGAGTCAGAAATACAACAAAAACCGACACATATTTGATTCGAAATAAGTTTGCCCCGCGAAGCTTACCGCAGGAGGGAGCCTGTCACGACAGTAATGCTCAATTCCCCACGTCCATTCGGCGGAGAAGTCCCTGTGGGTGGTGAAAAGAGCCTTAACCCGGCGAAAAATCTCCGTGTTGCTCAACTCGAAGGAGGAGGTTCGGTTGAGGTCGCGGCTGAAACTCATGTGGCACAACTTGTGGGTGCGCTTCTGGAGGGGAGAGATTCGGTTGCGCACAAACGTGATCATAGCATCCTCGTTGCGCATTCCGAGTTTCTTCAGCTCCACGAACCTCTTGTTAAATTGGTTAGCCAGAGCTGTAGGCTTCTTGGGGACCTCCTCCCAGAATTCCGTGTCAGGTGGACCCAGAGCGTAGGGCAGCAACCGAATCAAATCTT
Source organism: Avena sativa (assembly GCA_916181665.1). Lineage (NCBI taxonomy): Eukaryota > Viridiplantae > Streptophyta > Magnoliopsida > Poales > Poaceae > Avena > Avena sativa. The sequence goes on along the minus strand of OV702287.1, from coordinate 39,916,624 downwards.
CAGTGCCCTCATTCCGGACATAGAAGAAGGTTCGGGCCCATCCTTTGCAGGAGTCAAGCCCGGTAACCCGGGGGAAAACGGAAAGTCTCCGGGGCGAGATGGAGGCAGCTCCGAATTGGGTGAGCTGCTTATCCTTCGACTCTACTTGGATGTTGGGGATGACGTTGCGACGAAGGCCGAAAAACCGGATCCACAGCTCCTTCGTGGGCCATAGTCTGGTGTAGCCTTCGATCGTAGAGGCAAAGGCGGAGAGAGAGGTGATAGCGTTGGATGGGAGATGGTGCGGCTGCAAGTGGTAGGTCCTAACCCAATCCCGGAATAAACCGCTCACAGGCAGACCAAATCCCCGTTGGAAGTGGGACAGGAACACGACGAACTCACCCAGATTGGGTGAGGGGGCCAGTTCGGCGGAGGGAAGACGAGCGGCGACACCGGCAGGAATGCGCCTGGTCCGGTAGAGCCAGTCAAGGTCATCTTGACAGACCCATGATCCGTCCCACGCGCCGCGGTCCGCCGCGCCTGCGTCCTCCTCCATCTCCTGCTCGGCGACGACGAGCTCCTCCTCCGTCATCTCGTATTCACTATCCTCGCTGGAGCTGGCGGCGGCGGAGATCTGAGGCCTGGATTGGCGTGGACCCATGGCGAAGAAGTTGCGCAGCGGTGGCTCCGATGCAGAAGCACGGGGAAAGTGCGGCGGCGACGCTGCTGCTAGAAGCACTGGCGGCGGCGCGGTCGCTAGGAAGACGAAGGAGAAAGGCAATGGGCAGAGGGGCGCAGAAGTGGGAAAAATGCTAAGGGGTGCGCCCCTCCACTACTTAACCACCCCCAGAGAGGGTGAGTGGGATCGCGCTGCGCCAACGAGCCACTTGGTGTGGCTGTGTATCGCACGCCGCAGCCAATCGTAAAAGAGCCACATAGAGGGCCACAGAGCAGAAGCAATCCCGTGACGTGATGCACAGATGCGGTAAACAAGGAGGCAGGCGTGACATGACCCACGCACAGTGATAGCTGACAATTACTGCGGCGGTTACTGTGCAGGCCCTTAAAATAAGACGAGGTAATGATTAGCCTCCACGTGGGCTGGCGTACGAGAGAAGGTAACAAGGCCCGGATCAAACCATGGTAACCATGGGATCCGAGCCAAAGTGGTAACCCGGCCGGCAAGTAAAAACTTGGAACGTGCGAAGGGAACGTAAATCCATACAATCCGAGATAAAGAGCTATCCCGGAAATAAACATCCAAGGCTCGAACATAAATGAACCTGATGTGGCCTTAGCGGCCAAGGCAGCTAAGACCGCACCAGCTTCGGGGACTAATGTTGGGGGGATACCCCCGGGTAGGGTCACTCCAGGGTATAAGGGCCGAGTTAGCCGAGGTTCGGCAAGGTCAAAGCAGATGCTGGCCGGGTCACCTCAAGGTAGGCAGGATCCCGGAGTAACCCGGACCAGGGGGTCGCCTAACATTGTCTCCTCCGACTTAAGGAGTAAGCCGGAAATGCTTGTCTAACTTATATGCAGGAACAGGTGTGGCCGGATCTACTATGATCCGGGTCCCCGCTTAGCTTCTAGGAGAAGGAAGGAATCTCTCTGGTCAAAAAGAAGGTCCGGTACACACTGCATGAGCGAAGAAAGCAAGGGCAGGACCACAGGGTAATGGCCGACAAGGGTGACGACGCCCATGTCGGCTGACACAGGCGCCGCAGAGGCTTACGTCGCTAAAGCATGTATGACGCGGGGGAAAAGCACCCCGGTCGGGTTACCACTTTGAGAGGAGGCATATTCTTAGAATATGCCTCCACGTATGCCCTAGGCAGGGACCGACCCTCCCCTATATAAGGGGGGCTTGATTTCTGGTAGAGGGGGTTGGTTGAGTTCTTTGAGGCCATAGGGTTTTGGTTAAGGTTCTAGGGGTGAACTGTGGGCAAGAGTAAGAGAGCTCCTTCTTGATGGGTTCGTAGCATGGAAAACAAAAAAATCTACCGCAAGAACGAACAAAACCCAGATCTAATCTATATAAAAGCCAAGATCTAATCTATTAGACATGTGCAACGAGATAGATCTATACCAACCCTCGTAGAACCGAAAGCGTTACGAGATTAGATCTCGGGGTTGATGTAGTCGATCACTTGCCGATCTCAAGATCGTGTGGACGATCCTTCCGGCGCCGCGTTCCGGCAGCGCTTCCGCAGTCGGTCACACGTGCGGAGTCGAAGCAGACCTTCCTCTCCCCGTTCCAGCAAGCAGCGGAAGTAGTAGGTCTTCTCCACGGAATCCCAGCAGCATGACGGTGTGGTGGTGGTGGAGTAGAGAATTCAGCAGGGCTTCGCCTAAGCCGGAGCAGAGCGAAGGAGGAGGAGAGAGGCGGCGGCTAGGGTTTGATATGGGAGAGGTCTAGGGGGTGGCGCCCCCTCCCCTCTATTTAAAGGAAGGAGGCGCACCATGGGAGCTCCCCTCCCTCCTTGGCCGGCGGGTTGGGAAGGGGGGGAGGAGTCCTCCTCCCCCACGAATCCGTGTTTTGCCCCACGAGGATTCCTTGACCCTTTCTTGGTTTTCAAGCAAACACCAAGAACTCTTCTAGAACCTTCCAGAACATTCTGAAACCTTCTAGAATCTCCATACAAACACTCCGGAACATTTCCTAACTTAGAAAATGATCCCCAATATATAAATCTTATTCTCCGAACAATTCCGGATCTCCTCGTGATGTCCCGGATCCAATCCGAGACTCCGAACAACATTCGATCTCCAACGCATATTCCATATCTACTTAAAACAACTTCGAACCTTAAGTGTGTCACCCTACGGTTCGTGAATATGCAGACATGATGGAGACACCTCTCCGATCAATAACCATTAGCGGGATCTAGAGATCCATAACTGCTCCCACATACTCAACGATGACTTCGTGATTGATAGAACCATTAACATACAAAACCAATTCCCTTTGTCACGCGATATTCTACTTATCTGAGGTTTGATCGTCGGTATCTTCATACCTAGTTCTACCTCGTTACTGATAAGTACTCTTTACTCGTTCCATGTTATGTCATCCCTTGTGACCTAGTCAGATGCTTGCAAGCTAACTAGATGACATTCCACCGAGAGGGCCCAGAGCATATCTATCTGTCATATGGATGGACAAATCCCAATCTTGGTCCATGCGCTTCAACACATACTTTCAGCATACCCAATGACACCTTTATAACCACCCAGTTACGAAGTGGTGTTTGATGTCATCAAAGTACCCATCCGGTGATGGTGATTAACATAACCTCATGGTCGAAGGATTAGGTTACTATGCATTTGAAAGCTTACAGCAATACAAACTTAATGACTTGATCTTATGCTACGCTTACTATGGGTGTGTGTCCATCACATCATTCTCCTAATGATATAACCTTGTTATTAATGACATCCAATGTCCATGATCAGGAAACCATGATCATCATTTAATCAACAAGCTAGTTCCACAAGAGGCTTACTAGGGACACTTTTATGTTTACAAAACACACATGTATCAGTGTTTCCTTATAATACAATTATAGCATGGGATGTAAACATTCATCATAAACACAAAGATATAATAATAACCACTTTTATTATTGCCTCTTGGGCATATCTCCAACAGTCTCCCACTTGCACTAGAGTTAATAATCTAGATTACATGGTAATATACCTAACACCCATGGCGTTCTGGTGTTGGTCATGCTTTGCTCTAGGGAGAGGTTTAGTCAACGGATCTTCCACATTCAGATCAGTGTGTACTTTGCAAATCTTTATGTCACCATCTCGGACATACTCGCGAATAGCTTGGAAACGTAGCTTGATGTGCTTCAGCTTGCTATGTGACCTTGGCTCCTGTGCATTAGCTATGGCACCAGTGTTGTCATAGTAGATGGCCATCGGGTCCAACACACTGGGAACCACGCCAAGTTCAGTAATGAACTCCTTCATCCATAAGGCTTCTTGTGCAGCCTCCGAAGCAGCTATGTATTCTGATTCAGTTGAAGATTTCACCACAACGCTTTGCTAGGCACTCCTCCAGCTCACTGCATCACCATTCAAAATAAATACGTATCCAGACTGTGACTTCGAGTCATCTGGATCGGTGTTCCAACTAGCATCAATGTAACCGTTTACAACAAGTTGTTCATCACCTCCATAAGAAAGAACCATATCCTTAGTCCTATTAAGGTACTTTAGGATATTCTTGACCGCTGTCCAGTGTTCCATTCCATGATCACTTTGATATCTGCTAGTCAAACTAACAGCATGTGCTATATCCGGTCTTGTACACAGCATGGCATACATGATAGAACCTATGGCCGAGGCATAGGGAATATTATTCATCTTTTCTCTATCTTCTGATGTAGCCGGACTTTGAGTTTTACTCAAGGTCTTACCTGACAACATGGGCACGAACCCTTTCTTGCTCTCTTCCATTCTAAACTTCTTTAGAACTTTGTCTAAGTATGTACTTTGTGAAAGCGCTATTAGGCGTCTTGATCTATCTCTATAAATCTTGATGCCTATAATATATGCCGCTTCGCCAAGATCCTTCATTGCAAAACTATTATTCAAATAGGTTTTGATGCTATTAAGAAGTTCTATATCATTCCCAATCAACAATATGTCATCTACATATAGTACTAGGAATGCTACAGAGCTCCCACTCACTTTCTTGTAAATACAAGCTTCTCCATAAGTTTGTATAAATCCAAAGTTTTTGATTACTTTATCAAAACGTTGATTCCAACTCCGGGATGCTTGCTTCAGTCCATAAATGGAGCACTGAAGTTTGCATACCTTCTCAGCATCACTAGGATCGACAAAACCCTTGGGTTGTACCATATACAACTCTTCCTCAATGTCACCATTAAGGAACGCCGTTTTGACATCCATTTTCCAAATTTCATAATTGAAATATGCAGCGATTGCTAACAAAATCCTCACAGACTTTAGCTTCGCTACTGGTGAGAAAGTCTCATCATAGTCAACTCCTTGAATTTGTCGGAACCCTTTCGCGACAAGTCGAGCCTTATAGACGGTAACATTACCATCAGCATCTGTTTTTCTTTTGAAAATCCATTTGTTCTCGATAGCCTTACGGCCATCCGGTAAGTCCACCAAAGTCCACACTTGGTTTTCGTACATGGATCCCATTTCGGATTTCATGGCTTCTAGCCATTTGTCGGAATCTAGGCTCACCATAGCTTCTTCATACGTCGCAGGGTCATCAGTGTTGTCCACCAACATGACGTTCAAGGCAGAGTCATACCACTCAGGAGTGGTACGAACCCTCGTTGACCTGCGAGGTTCAGCAGTAACTTTGTTCGAAGTTTCATGATCACCATCATTAGCTTCCTCTCTAGTTGGTGCAGGCGGCACAAAAACATCTTCCGGTGCTGCGCTACTCTCAACTCCGAGAGAAGGTTCAATAACCTCGTCGAGTTCTACTTTCCTTCCAGTCACTTCTTTCGAGAGAAACTCCTTCTCAAGAAAGGATCCATTCTTGGCAACGAAAACTTTGCCTTCGGATCTATGATAGAAGGTATACCCAATTGTTTCTTTAGGGTATCCTATGAAGAAGCATTTCTCCGCTTTGGGTTCAAGCTTATCAGGCTGTAACTTCTTTACATACGCTTCGCAACCCCAAACTTTAAGGAATGACAACTTAGGTTTCTTACCAAACCACAATTCGTACGGTGTCATTTCAACGGATTTAGATGGTGCCCTATTTAAAGTGAATGCGGCTGTCTCTAATGCATAGCCCCAAAACGATAGTGGTAAATCTGTAAGAGACATCATAGACTGAACCATATCTAAGAGAGTTCGATTACGACGTTCGGATACACCATTACGTTGTGGTGTTCCCGGCGGTGTCAACTGCGAAAGTATTCCACATTTCTTTGAATGCATGCCAAACTCATAACTTAGATATTCACCTCCGCGGTCAGAACGCAGAAACTTAATCTTCTTGCTACGATGATTTTCCACTTCACTTTGAAATTCCTTAAACTTCTCGAAAGTTTCGAACTTATGTTTCATAAAGTAGACATACCCATATCTACTTAAGTCATCCGTGAAAGTGAGAACATAACGATATCCACCACGCGATGCTACACTCATTGGACCGCACACATCGGTATGTATTATTTCCAATAAGTCCGTAGCTTGCTCCATTATTCCAGAGAATGGGGTCTTAGTCATTTTTCCCATTAGACATGCTTCGCATCTTTCAAGTGATTCAAGAAGTCCATCAGAATGGAGTTTCTTCATACGCTTCACTCCAATGTGACCAAGACGACAGTGCCACATGTATGTAGAATTATCATTCAATTTTATTCGTTTAGCATCTATGTTGTGAACATGTGTATCACTACTATCGAGATTCAATAAGAATAAACCATTTATCTCAGGTGCATTACCATAAAAGATATTACTCACATAAATCGAACAACCTTTATTCTCAGACTTAAAAGAGTAACCGACTCGCAATAAACAAGATCCAGATATAATGTTCATGCTTAACGCAGGCACCAAATAACAATTATTTAAATTTAAAACTAATCCCGAAGGTAGATGTAGAGGGAGCGTGCCGACGGCGATCACATCAACCTTGGATCCATTTCCAACGCGCATCGTCACCTCGTCTCTCGCCAGTCTTCGTTTATTCCGCAGCTCCTGTTTCGAGTTACAAATATGAGCAACCGAACCAGTATCAAATACCCAGGCACTACTACGACTACTAGTAAGATACACATCAATAACATGTATATCGAATATACCTTTCTTCTTGATGTTGCCGTTCTTCAGATCTGCCAGGTACTTGGGGTAGTTACGCTTCCAGTGACCAGCACCCTTGCAGTAGAAGCACTCAGTTTCAGGCTTAGGACCAGCCTTGGGCTTCTTAGCAGGTGCGGCAGCTTTCTTGCCGTCGGTCTTGAAGTTGCCCTTTTTCTTAGGCTTGCCCTGTTTCTTGAAATTGGTGGTCTTATTGACCATCAACACTTGGTGCTCCTTCTTGATCTCCACTTCAGTAGTTTTCAGCATGGACGATAGTTCAGGCAACGTCTTGTTCATGCAGTGCATATTGTAGTTCATCACAAAGTTCTTATAACTCGGTGGCAGTGATTAGAGGACACGGTGAATCCCTAACTCATTAGGAATCGTTATCCCCAACTCTTGGAGTTTGTTTGCGTGCCCAGACATGGTGAGCACGTGCTCGCTAACGGAGCTTCCCTCTTCCATCTTGCAGGTAAAGAACTTTTCGGAGGCCTCATAGCTCTCCACGGCCGCGTGAGTCTCAAAAATGAGCTTGAGCTCCTTAATGATCTCGAACGGGCCGTGGTGCTCAAAACGCTTCTGGAGCTCCATTTCCAAACCGTACAGGATGGCACACTAAACTGTGGAGTAATGATTTTTCCGAGTGGCGTAAACATTCTTTACGTTATCGGTGGCATCATCTGCAGGTGGGTCACCTAGCGGTGCTTCGAGCACATAGGTCATCTGACCAGCCCTGGGGACAATCTTCAGACCACGGAGCCAGTCCGTGAAGTTGCTTCCATTGTTCTTAAGCTTTTATTTCTCTAGGAACGCATTGAAATTGATGGAGAGGTTCGCCATAATCTACAACAAATTTGCAAGTAGTTTAGACTAAGTTTATGATAAATTGAGTTCTACTTTAATTCTTAAATTAACTAGGTGAACTCCCACTCAAAACAACATCCCTCACATTGTCTTAGTGATTACACGAACCAAGTCCACTACACCAAGTCCGATCTTCACGAGAGAAGATGTAGTTTCATCGGTGAACAATCTTCATGTTCATCATATCACTTATATGATTCATGCTCTACCTTTCAGTATTCCGTGTTCCGAGACCATGTCTGTACATGCTAGGCTCGTCAAGATTAACCTTAGTTTCCGCATGTGCAAATCTGGCTTGCACCCGTTGTATGCACACGTAGAATCTATCACATCCGATCATCACGAGATGCTTCGAGACGACGAGTCTTAGCAACGGTGCCAACTAAGGACAAACACTTTTATTACTTGATATTTAGTGAGAGGGATCATCTTATAATGCTACCATCGCGATCTAAGCAATACAAGATGCATAAACGATTAACATCACAGGCAATTCATAATTAGTGTGATATGATATGGCCCTTTCTTCTTATGCCTTTGATCTCCATCTCCAAAGCACGGACATGATCTCCATCATCACCAGCATTGTGTCAAGGTCAGTGGCGCCGCTTCATGGTTGTCCATCATCACTAGCAACTATTACAACTACTTGGAATAAAGCTATTACAAGATGAATAGACACGCAGGTCTTAACAGAATTAAAGACAACCATTAGGCTCCTGCCGGTTGCCATATTACAACAAGGATCATTGCATACATCAAATATAATCACAATCACATGATGGCCATATCACATCACAAAACCCCTGCAAAAACAAGTTAGACGCCTCTAATTTTCTTTGCAAGTTTTACGTGATTTGGGGCTTTCCGAATAAGAACGGATCTTACCTACGAAACTGAACCACAACATTGATACAAGTGCTATCAAGTGCAAAGTGTAGATTGGATCTATACTATGATGGGACAGACAGACACCCACAAAGCCACTTGTGCAAAGCAAGTTACACGTCAAGCATGGAGCAAGTATCATGTGCGATGACATGTAAGGTTAGCCCGAGCCGCTTCATCCCACCATACCGCAAGATGCAAAGTACACAAAGCAAAAAACGGCACGAGCACCAACGCCCACAACATCATTGTGTTCTACTCGTGCAATAGATCTACGCATAGACAAGGCTCTGATACCACTGATGGGTTCGTAGCATGGAAAACAAAAAATTTCTACCGCAAGAACAAACAAAACCCAAATCTAATCTAGATAAAAGCCAAGATCTAATCTATTAGACATGTGTAACGAGATAGATCTGTACTAACCCTCGTAGAACCGAAAGTGTTACGAGATTAGATCTCGGGGTTGATGTAGTCGATCACTTGTCGATCTCAAGATCGTGTGGACGATCCTTCCGGCGCCGCGTTTCGGCAGCGCTTCCGCAGTCGGTCACACGTGCGGAGTCGAAGCAGACCTTCCTCTCCCCGTTCCAGCGAGCAGCAGAGGTAGTAGATCTTCTCCACGGAATCCCAGCAGCACGACGGTGTGGTGGTGGTGGTGGAGTAGAGAATTCTGCAGGGCTTCGCCTAAGCCGGATCAGAGCGAAGGAGGAGGAGAGAGGCGGCGGCTAGGGTTTGATATGGGAGAGGTCTAGGGGGTGGCGCCCCCTCCCCTCTATTTAAAGGAGGGAGGCGCGCCATGGGAGGGGGAGTCCTAGTAGGACTCCCCTCCCTCCTTGGCCGGCGGGTTGGGAAGGGGGGAGGAGTCCTCCTCCCCCACGAATCCGTGTTTTGCCCCACGAGGATTCCTTGACCCTTTCTTGGTTTTCAAGCAAACACCAAGAACTCTTCTAGAACCTTCCAGAACATTCCGAAACCTTCTAGAATCTCCATACAAACACTCCGGAACATTTCCTAACTTAGAAAATGATCCCCAATATATGAACCTTATTCTTCGGACAATTCCGGATCTCCTCATGATGTCCCGGATCTAATCCGAGACTCCAAACAACATTCGATCTCCAACGCATATTCCATATATACTTAAAACAACTTCGAACCTTAAGTGTGTCACCCTACGATTCGTGAATATGCAGACATGATGGAGACACCTCTCCGATCAATAACCATTAGCGGGATCTGGAGATCCATAACTACTCCCACATACTCAACGATGACTTCGTGATCGATAGAACCATTAACATACGAAACCAATTCCCTTTGTCACGCGATATTCTACTTATCCGAGGTTTGATCGTCGGTATCTTCATACCTAGTTCTACCTCGTTACTGATAAGTACTCTTTACTCGTTCCATGTTATGTCATCCCTTATGACCTAGTCACATGCTTGCAAGCTAACTAGATGACATTCCATCGAGAGGGCCTAGAGCATATCTATCCGTCATATGGATGGACAAATCCCAATCTTGGTCCATGCGCTTCAACACATACTTTCAGAATACCCAATGACACCTTTATAACCACCCAGTTACGAAGCGGTGTTTGATGTCATCAAAGTACCCATCCGGTGATGGTGATTAACATAACCTCATGGTCGAAGGATTAGGTTACTATGCATTTGAAAGCTTACAGCAATACGAACTTAATGACTTGATCTTATGCTACGCTTACTATGGGTGTGTGTCCATCACATCATTCTCCTAATGATATAACCTCGTTATTAATGACATCCAATGTCCATGATCGGGAAACCATGATCATCATTTAATCAACAAGCTAGTTCCACAAGAGGCTTACTAGGGACTCTTTTATGTTTACAAAACACACATGTATCAGTGTTTCCTTATAATACAATTATAGCATGGGATGTAAACATTCATCATAAACACAAAGATATAATAATAACCACTTTTATTATTGCCTCTTGGGCATATCTCCAACACTTCTTCCTCCTCTCGCTAATACAGCTCTAGGAGCACTTGTAATCTTGAAAGGAAATCAATACAAACTTCTGTGTGGAGAATCACTCCACTATCCCTCCCTAGATTCCCCTAGCGTGTATTAGTCCCCACCTTTAGCCTATCCATGGCATGTGCCGTGACACCACCACGACAGCAAAGCTCCCATGAGAGACATAATCAACAACAGCGACGCCACAGGACGTGTTGCCAAATGGGGCATAGAGCTCTCAGCTTTCGATATTGAGTATAAACCTCGGACAGCAATCAAATCCCAGATCCTTGTTGACTTTGTCGCTGATTGGACAGAGACGAAGGAGAACATGGTCCTCCCTAAGTCAGAATACTGGACCCTCTTTTTCGATGGGTCTAAGGCTCGAAGGGGCTCGGGGGCTGGCGTGGTGCTCAAATCACCCCAAGGAGATAAACTATTATACGTGTTGCAGATCCACTTCACAGCGACAAACAATATTGCGGAGTATGAAGCACTGTTGCATGGAATCCGGATTGCCAACGATATTGGCATCCGACGTTTGATGTGTTACGGAGATTCGGATCTTGTTGCTCAGCAAGTCTCGGATATTTGTAATGCAAATAAGCACATGGCAGCATATAAAGCTGTCGTGGATGATCTATCTAAATTGTTCGAAGGGTTTGAAGTTCAACACATTCCTCGAGCAGAAAATGAGGAAGCAGATGCACTATCTCGAATAGGCTCCGGAGAAAGAGGTCCCGGATGGCGCATTTTTAGAGCACCTCAAAGTTCCCTCGATAAAGGGAGTAGATGAGGAATATCCGACCAAATCCGACTCACCTTGAATAGCAGTTATGGCTGTAATTCCCAGCTGGACTCAACCCTACCTCGATTATTTGGTAGATGGCAAATTACCCGAAGACGAGGTGCTGAGCCGGCAGATTATCCGACGAGCAAATGCCTATACTATTGTTAAGGGTGAGCTCCATAAACGGAGTCTTTCCGGGGGTTTTCAGTGCTGTGTATCTCCGGAAGAAGGAGTGGAAATCTTAAGGGAAATCCACGAAGGCGAGTGTGGTCACCATGCTGCAGCCAAATCTTTAGTGGCAAAAGCTTTTCGACATGGATTTTTCTGGCTTACAGCTCAGGCAGATGCCGAACGATTAGTCAAGACATGCAAAGGCTGCCAAAAGTACGCCAAGCAAGCTCATGTTCCGGCTGATCAGCTGCGAACAATACCTATAACATGGCCTTTTGCAGTATGGGGGCTTGATATGGTAGGACCTTTTAAACGAGCTCCAAGTGGATTTACTCACCTCTTAGTAATGGTGGATAAATTCACCAAGTGGATCGAGGCTAAACCTGTCACTAGTTGTGATCGAGCAACAGCCAAAAGATTTGTCGAGGATGTTATAATCTGGTATGGTTATCCACATAGCATTATCACGGACAACGGGAGTAACTTTTCTATGGGAGAACTGGCCAAATTCTGCGATGAGCAAAATATCTGGCTTGACATTGCATCAGTCGCACATCCACAGGCTAACGGACAAGTCGAAAGAGCAAATGCTTTAATTCTACAAGGCCTGAAACCAAGACTCGAAGCACCACTACGACGTGTTGCGGGGGCTTGGGCAGAGGAACTACCCTCTGTAATTTGGAGTTTACGAACAACTCCGAACAGGTCAACAGGATACACACCTTTCTTCTTGGTCTATGGCACAGAAGCAGTTCTTCCTAGTGATTTAATTCATACTTCTCCTAGAGTGGCCGCGTATATCGAAGAGGATGCCGAGATTTCTTGACAAAATGATCTCGACTTAGTAGAAGAAGTTCGCGTCGTTGCTGAAATGAGATCTACAGCCTATCAGCAGAAGTTACGCAAGTACCATAGCCAGAGAGTCCGAAACAGATCCTTAATAAAGGTGATTTGGTTCTCCGGCTTATGCAACAAAGAAAGCACAAACTTTCCCCAGTATGTGAAGGGCCCTTTTTAGTTAGTCGAGTATTGCACAATGGATCGTACTACTTAACTGACATGAGGCCAGTCAAAGAAAGACCTGCTACTAAGAAGAGAAAGAGAGTTGGAGGCAGTACAAATCCAGATGAGTTAGACAGACCGTGGAATATTGCTCAGCTACGTCCCTTTTATTCTTAGTTTATCCTTCTTTGTAATCATACATATGTACATGTTCTGTGAGAAATAAAAGTTTTGGTTGCCTCAAGTTTTTTTTGAGAAGCTCTTAAACCATCTTATTTCCGAATGATCATGTCATAGTCGAAAATCCCAGAATGCTTGAAAGTACTTTATGCTCATGATCATTCTGGTCTAGATTTCCGATTCTAAAACTGCTACCTTCGGGTATAACTCTAAAATTTCTAGTCTTTACTTTGGTTATTTACATGATTGCCGGATGCGGGCATTTTCCGAGTAGTGAATTGTTGGTACTAGAAGCCGGCTTTGTTTCCAAGTTTAAACTGGTTTAGCAATTGAGCTCTGTTGCTCGGCAAAGTTTCCGGCTGAAGGTTTAGCCGGCTCACGGAAGGGACGAGGCGGAAAGCCAGATAAACGATAAGTAGAGACGAAAAAATATAAGTGCTTGTGTAAACATTTCAGGCACACAAAAATTTCAAAAGTCAAAAGTGCTGAATAGATCAAAAGCTTAGCACTTGCAAAGATAAGTAGTACTTAATATTTACAATCGCATCAGGTTTTTCCGGAATAATACATAAATTTCTGGTCTATGATGCAGGAGGAGATGAAGGATCTACCGGCTCGCTGGTCACTCCGCCTTGATACCGTTCCGAGATGTCCGCATCCGATTTGGTGCGTTCATCGTCGGAAACTTCTTCGACTTCTTTTGTAGGAGGAGGCAGAGTATCCACGTGGGTGAAGAAGGGGATCTCGTAGCTGGTCAGATCAGCTATGTGGCACCCGTATCCGGCGCAGGAGTGCATGATGGCTTGAAGGTCCTGCTCCTAGCCGTCTTCGTCTACCTTGCAGTACCCTTTAGTCACTTGCCATATTTCCATGTTTCCATGGTGGCTCATGACCATGGAGAGAGCGTTCTGCGCAGCAGTCCGCGCGTAGGACATGTTCCAGTCCCGAACAAGCTGCGGCATCTCCTTGGCCCTGTCCCGCACCTCAAAATACGACATGCTTGGCATGTCCGGAATCCTGAGAGACTCGCCAATGTCCTCAAGGGAATGGCGGTAGTCATGAAGAAGATCACCGACTTGGGTAAGCCGGTGGGTGCGGGGCTCGGACGAGGAAGAGTCCGTCAAGTTCAGAGGACCTGTACATCAAAATAAAGTTAAGAAAAAACCGACATTGATAGAAGTCGAAGAAAAAGATAAGTTAGAGAGGTGGAACGTACCAAAAATGACGTCGTCAATCTTGGTCTTCTCCTCCCGGAGACTCTGGAGTTCAGCCCAGAGCGCTTGGGATATGTCCTTCTCTCTGCCAAGCTCATTCTTGAGGTCCGAGATTATTTTATCCTGAGCAGCAATCTTGCGATCACGCTCATCCGTGGCCATGGAGGAGGATTCAAGGACTTGAGCTATGCTCTTTTCATGATCTGCCTTGTGCTTATCCAGCTCTTGGCGAAGTCCCTTGTTCTCCACCACCAGGGTCTTGAGGTTCTCGGCCTCTTCAATCATAGCGATGGATTGTTTCACCAGCGCTGTAAGACAAAAAAGAACAACAAGTTCAGAAAAAATCGACATTGAAAAAAGCAAAGACAAGGTTTGAATCTCGGAATATTTACCTTCGGCTTCATCCTTGGCAACTTTGAGCTCAGCATTTTTAAGCCGGAGAGCTTTGATCTCTCTCTGCTTATCACAGACATTGGTCAATAATTCCTGATTATAGGAACATACTTTCTATAAGTCAGAATACCCAAAGTCAGAAAGCTACTTAAGACTCAGGCTAATATTTTTGCTAAATATCAGCACGAGCCTTGGGGGCTACACTAGTTCGTTCTTTGGCATCCTAATGAAGCATAAACTCAGATTCTATATCCTACTTCATGCTTGGGGGCTAGAGGATATGATATAACATAATGGAAAAAACAAGAGTTGGAATTCCGACTTACATATTGCTCACGGGTGAGTTTATCTAAACCCGCGTTCACTTCAGTGGCCACCTTCTCGGCAAGAGTAAGAGGGATCACTGGGGCTGTTGGAAGCTCGCCAGCCCTAATCCTCTCGTCGCGAAGGTGGACTTGAGTGAGAAGATCAGAGAACTTGACGTCCTCTGCTTCTTGCGCTTCCTCCTCGGGGGATAAATGGCTTTTGCCCAGGACTTGCCTGGCTAGCCGCTGGATCTCCTCTGCAGATTTCCGGGTCAGGCCAAACTTGGCAAGACCCGGATTGCTGAGGAGGTTTTCGGTAAAGACTTCAGCCGAGGGATCATTACCCGAAGAGGGTTCACCCTTATCTTGACCAGACGCACCCACAGTGACGTCAGTTTGCGACCCAAGGATCACAGGCTCCGTTTGAAGAGCCGGATCTTCTGCAGCATCCGACAAGATAACCAGAGTTGCAGAAGGTTGAGGGGCCGGAGTCGGAGGAGCCACGGCAGGCGAAGCTATGGTAAGCTTCGTCTGGCATAAGGGTTTTGAAGAAATCCCTTTCCCCTTGCCCTTGATGATCGATTTTTCTCTGAGAAGGTAACAAAGTCGGAAACGTTACATCTCGGAAAGAAATTTGAGTAAAGTACAAAGACGGAAAAGTTGTGACTGAAAAAATACCTCTTCACGACAGGCACCTCCTTTGTGCCAACCGCTAATGTCGGAGCTTTGCGCTTCTTGAGCGCAAGATCCGGCAGTGGAACTACTTCTACCTCCTGAGAAAACTCCGGAGGGTATCCTTCGAGCGGAGCAAGTTCCGACTCGGGGATGTCAGCAAGCTAAAAACAAGAAAACATATTAGTATTGCAATATAACTCGAAGATAGAAACACATAAAAGATGTGATGATAGAAGCCTACCGGCACCACAGGGATTTCCGCCGTGTGCATGTCCAGAGAAACCTCCGGAATCCGCCTTTCGATCTGCTCCTTGATCAGCCACTTGATTTGGCTTATGTAGCCTTGAGTGGTGTAGGCTTTGGGGCTGATGCGGAGGGAGTCGGTTGGAGAAGACGTGATGGAATGCATCAGTCTATCCCCGTGGTACTGAAGTGGCTGGATCCAACGTGAGACCCAGCACTGGACCAAGTCGGATCCCTTTAGACCAGTGTGCTTGATCAGATATTCGATCCGCCTCTTGGCGAGGATCAGATCATCAGTGAGAGCTGGAGCTGCCTCGTCCCAGGAAGGCTGGGTCGTGGCGGCTCCATCGACAAAAGCTGCCGGGAGCCGGAATATCCCTATGGTAGAAAAAAAGTGGCTGGCCATTGTTTGACCGAGTCACTGGCAGAAATTTTGGGATATGCCTGGTCTCGTCTAAGAGAAAAACTAATGGTGCCGGTGATGTAAGGAACACCGGCAGTGATGGAATTCCTCCGGACATGGAAATAAAACCGGAAGAGAAGCAAACTCGGCCTAATGCCGAGAAAGCCCTCGCAAAGCGCAGCATATGCGCTCATTTCTAGAAGTGAATTGGGAGGAAGATTGTGGAGTTGAACTCCATAGTGATCTATCACCTCGGAGAAGAACTCCGAGGGAGGAAAAGACAGACCTCGGTCCAGATGGGTGCCGAAGTGGACTCGCTCGCCCTCGTGCGGGTTGGGGACGGTTTCACCGGAGCCGCTCCGCCAGTCGCCGGCGACGAGAAGCCCCTCCTTCTCCACATTCTTGAGGCCTACTTCGTCAAGGGCGCAGGGTATCCAGATTCCCCTGTAGCTTTCTTTCTCTGCTGCAGCTTCCGCCTTCGCCGCCGCTGCTGCTGCCGCCAAACCGGGGGAAGAAGATGATGAAGCCATTTTCTCCGGTGAGAAGGTGACCTTAAAGGGGCGGTGCTGGGAGTTTCTGTGGGGGAAGGACGAGGAGGCTCTGTACGCGCAGGAGGATCGGGAAGGAAGGAAAGGGCAAGGGACTGGTAGAAAGGAGAAGAAGAAATCTGAACCTCTTATATCCACCTACCTGCGCCAAGATTCGTGCAAATGCTACAGTGTAACCGCCACGCGTCGTGGAAAGAACTGGGAAGGACCCGCGCGATGATTGCGTCGCCTCGATCTCCACGCACGCATTGAAACGGCGCCTCGGTTCCGCGGACCGCGGACCCACCAACGGTCGTGCTGACGGAACGTCTGTCAGATGACGTGACTTGACCATGCTTGTGTCAGGTGGCGTTAGAGACCAAATTCCGGCTTAGTTCAAAATCGAGCTGGAAAATCCGAGTAACCTACTGATAGGTCCGACTTATTCTTAAGACCCGGATCGTATCTTTTGTTGTGAAGTTTCAGGAACCCTTCAAGATTCTGTAAGACGAAGATCAAGCTAGACGATGATAAATCCGACTTTGGATCTTGGAGGCCTCCGGGGGCTGCTGTTGGAGATATACTTTCCGGGTATCCTCACAGTTCCTCACTAACCAGGGTGGCCCACTTCGGGTTAGATCTTTGCTTCACGGGTGGCCCAGTCAGGGAGAAAGACGGAGTCCAATCCGGCTATGGGAAGGCCCAGAAGACTTACCGACATAGGCCCATAATGTTACTTGTAGTTCAAGATGTACTCTGTAACCGACTCTTAGACGTAGCCGGATAGATCTCTCCTATAAACCCTAGGCCGGATATCTATATAAGCCGTCCTAGGGAGAGCCATTAGGGCACACTCAATAATTTAGACCCTCAACTCGCATAGGCGAAACCCTTGTAACCCATATTCCGGCCCTGCCGTATTACTGGATTGCTAGCAGGAGTAGGATCTGTCCAAAGCTGGCGGATTCGAACCTGGGTAAACTTGTGTGCTCACTGTCCCAGAACACCGTACGTCTCACACCCCTCTCTTCCGCACGCCTCGAGGACCCCCTCATGGTGTACTTGTCATCAATCCGACGACATATCCCTCAATCCCTCCATTGATTCTTGCATATTCTTGAGGGATTTGAAAGAGGAGATCTAGATCTACAATCCCACCAATCAATCTCTCCTCTAAGTGATGGGAACATCTTGGGATTTAGATCTTGGAGTCTTTTGTGGATTTCCTCCATTGTTCTTCCTCTCGTATTCCCCATAAGCTTTTGTAGCTTTGGTGGAATTTGGGAGAGAAGGATTTGAGCACTTATTGTGTTCTTGCCATTGCATTTGGTGCATCAGTTTGAGTTCTCGGTGAGGATTCGATTGGGTGAAAAGTTGAGAAGCTTTTTACTCTTGGGTTCATTGGAACCCTAGACGGTTTGGTGGTTTTGCAGGTTTGTGGATTACTTGGGGCCTCCAATTAAGTTGTGGAGCTTTCCCCAAGCTTGTTTGTCGGGAGCCTCCAATTAAGTTATGGAGAAGTGCCCCAACCTTGTGAGAGGTTCCGGATTGCCACCGATAAGTGCACCAATAGTGGAAGTGTGGATCGATCCTGTTGGGGTGAGATTCACAGGAGAACAAGGGAGGCCTTTTGTGGCATTGGTGGTTTGATACCACCCCCTCTCCAAACGAGACGTACTCCATGTTGGGAGGAACTCGGTAAAATATCGTCGTCTCCGCGTGCCTCAGCTATCTCTATATCCAAGCTCTTACTTATGCACCTTACTTTGTGATAGCCTTCGTGCTTGAAGTCTATATCTTGCTATCACATAGTTGCTTGTCTTGCTTAGCATAAGTTGTTGGTGCACATAGGTGAACCATAACATATATAGGTTTTGTTCTTGACAAAGTAAACACTAGTTTTATTCCGCCTTTGTTAAGCCCATCTCGTAAAAGTTTTAAACCGCCTATTCACCCGCCCCCCTCTAGGCGACATCTGTGTCCTTTCAATTGGTATCAGAGCCTGGTCTCTCATTTTAGGCTTCACCACCTTGAGAGTAAAGATGTTGGCTAGGGGATTAGTACACAATGAAATGTTCATATTCTATGGCACAAATTATGATATATGCAAAACGCGTATGCTTATTCATTTTCGGGACATGGACCCAAATTTGGAGCGTATTGTAGATATAGGTTTTTCTCCTCCAATGGATTTTGAAAATATATCTTGTGAGGATGAGAAAAACTTATATCTCGATGCTCAAGCTTCTAATGTGCTTGTTAATGCTTTGAGCTATGTAGTTACTTCTTCAATCATACCTTTTTGGAGCGCTCATGAGTTATGGACAAAACTTCAAGATAAATATGATGTGTCCAACATTATTGAGGATGATTGTATTGCTTCCACTTCTAGTCGAGATGAGTTATCTTTTTATTCCACTTCACCAAAGTGTGGTAAGACACAAGGTAATGATATGGTGAGTGGTGGTGAACTTTGCAATGTTGATAGTGAGCTTAATCTTATTGATACTTCTTCTCTATCTCATTGCAATGGTTCATCTTTGGACTTAAACACGTCTAGCACTATATATAAGTTACATGCTAGCGTTGATAGTCCTTGCATATCATGTATAAATTACCCCAATAGATCTCATGATGATATGCTCTCCTTGCCTTGTTGCCATGATAAAAATGCTCCTATTTCCTCTAGTACTTGTTTTGCTAACCATGTAGAGGAAAACGAAGATCCTATTGGCCAAGACAAGATCTTGAATGAAGCGTCAAATAATTCATCATCACCACCATCACCAGCATCTCATGGTACCCACCTATGCCTTATGGCTAAGGATTCAAAGGTAAATCCTACTTTGGAACCCAATACCTCTTGTGATGATGAGGATGAGGATAATGAGGTAGAAGAGTTGAATGTTGATGATTTATATGAAAAGGGTGAGATGGTTTATCATGCTCTTGTTAATAATAATATTGCTTGCTCTAACTTCATTGAAATCTTGGACTTTGCTATTAAGAGCAAAGAACATAATGATAAGTTAGAAGCACAAATTTAGGAGCATGAGAACACCATTGATGAAATGTGTAGCCTTGAGCGTGAGTATGCTAATCAAATTGCACATCTAAATGAAGCTCTTGAAGAGGAACAAACCACTAAGGAATCTCTTGAGGAGACCTTTGCTCTAGAGTTGTCTAGAGTGAAGGAATCTCATGATAGAGGTCCTAAGGTGGCTAGAGGTCTCATAAGTAAAAATGATGAGCTTCAAGTTGCTTATGCTAAACTCCTTGAGGATTTTGAGCACCTCAAAAATGGCTCTAGGGTCATGAAGGGTGAGCTCATCAAACTCACTGAGTCACATGAGCAACTTAAAACCTCTTACTCAAAAGAGCTTTCGAAGTTGCCCTCACCTCTTGCAATTAATTATTATGCTTGTGCTACTAACTCTATTTCTTGTGAAGCATCTGTTTTGAAGGAAAATGTTGAGCTAAAGACTCAACTTTCTTTGCTAACTATCAAGTATGGGATCTTAGAAGAAAGTCATGGTAAGTTATCAAGCTCTCATGAGGATCTTCTAGCATCCCATACTAGGCTAAAGTTAGCTCATACGGCTAGCTGTACAAAGGTAACATCTTTTGCGCCTCATGTGGTCACTATCACAATCTCTACGAATAATGCTATATTGCCATGTGTTAGTCCTTGTAATTCGTCCACTCACATTATTGCTAAATCTTGTGATGAATTACATTCTTTTCCTTGTTACTCTAGCAATGAAATTTCTACTTCCTCTAGTATATGTGTTGTCAATAACCATGTAGAGGAAATCAAAGAGCTCAAGGCTCAAGTCACTTCTTTGAAGAATTACTTGAAAAAGGGTCATGAAGGGAAGACCACACTCAACAAGATCTTGAGTGTGCAAAAATCCCCCAATGACAAGAGTCGGCTTGGATTCAAATCTAATGTCAAGAACAAGTCCACTAACAAGAAGAAGTCCAAGAGCAATAATAAGAAGGGTCAAGAACAAGTCAAGAATTTGGCCAAGATTGTTTGCTTCAAGTGCAAAATTGAAGGGCACCATGTTAGATCTTTCCCCTTGAAGAAGAAGCCATTTGGTGAGATAAAAAAAGGGAAGCGGCCTCTAGTTCAAGGTCATGTCCTACCTCAAGTTGGAGAAAGGCCACTTCCCAAGAAGATTCAAGCTAATGCTCCCATTGTGGAGAAATCAAGTGAAAAGAATGGGAAGAGAAGAACTTGCTACTTATGTCGTGAGAAGGGTCACATATCTTCTTCTTGCACTATTGGTAACTCCTCATCCAACCCAATCATGATTGATGATGTTTATTCTCTTAGGAAGGATGAGGGTGGCAATGTGTTTGCCAAATATGTTGGTGCTCAAAGTGGTGTCAAGAAAAGAACCATTTGGGTTGCCAAACCTATTGTGACTAACCTCTTAGGACCCAACTTGGTTGGGGACCATCAAGCTAAAACTTTATCAATAGGTGTGTGTTGGAGGGCATTGGAGGCTTCGTTACATTATGAAGAATTGAGGGATCTTCATCATTTATTCTTGTCAAGTAAAGCCATTTGGATTATCATGCTTCTATCATATATCCAATGTTCCTCCTTGCGATAACATATGCTTAACTCATTTACATTGAAAGTTACTTGCTCCTTTGTGCATATGTTGGTTTTGTACCTTTGTATGTGTTTGTACATGTTGTTCTTCCCTCGTACTTATATTGAGTTATCAAGTATACGTGTGTATGTTGGTTGTCACACCATGTATTTGTGTCTCTTGGGTTGGAGCCTTTGTTGAATTTATTTGGTATCTTTCTTGGCTCTTGTGAGAGATTAATGGACTATCCCATTTTGGGGGAGTGTTATGCTTGGGCATTCCACAATCCTAAAATATGTGTACATGAGTAATACCACTTAGTATGTATATTGCAAGTTTATCTAGTCTCTATGTGGTATGTCTTTCTCATGAGAAATTCAAGTTCCATAATGTTCATTAATCATCTCTATTTGGATGTTTTTACCTCTTGTTGAGTATTCTTGGTTTATCACATTATGGGGGAGTCATACGCTTTGTGCATATTACAAACCTAGAAAATGTGGACATTTGAGGTAGTGTCACTTAGAATTGATATTGATAATTATCTAGCTCCTAAGTGGCACATTTACCTCAAACAAGTTCCAATTCCCTTGGATTGATTTTATTGCTCATCTTTTGGATCTTGTTTGTGAGAGTTTTCTTGGTATGTGTTTCCCCACATTTGGACCTCCACATCCTCCATGGAAACCATGTGCTTCAAGTTACTTTAATCTTTTATGATTGTGTGACTATTTGGAGCTATCAAGAATCTCTATCTAAGCATCAAGCTTAATTTTTATATTTCAACATATGCTTATTGTTGTGAATATGATCATGATATCCTTGAAAAATACCTTGGGAAATGTTTCCCCATAATTCTTGTCATTGTACAAGTGGTACTCCATATATGGTAGAATTTATTTATCATATTCATTTTGGCCTTTGCTTAAATTTTGTTCTACCTCTTGCCAACAAAATGTTTTGTCTTGTCTCCCAAGCTTTCCTTGCCTCTTGTGGATCTTCTTATTTTTTGTATCCTCGTGTGTTTTATTTAATGTAGGTACTAGTGATGATCCCATTTGTGTGCATTTTGCATTCAAAAGGAAAATCCTACATAATGCACTATCCATGGGGGAGCTCTCCTATATTATTTAGAACACTCATATTTATGCTTCTTGTTTTGTTCCATATCATGTTTTATGTGCTTGGAAGTTTGATATTTTCTTTTGGTACTTTCTGCCATCATGAAAAGTGTAGAGAGTTCGGTTTATGTGTTGGAACCTTACTTTTTGGGAGTTGGTTTTGTCTCATTCCTTGTTACTTGTTTGATTCCTTAGGATGAGATAAATTCTTGAGCATTGGTGTTTTTTCTATCTTTTGCTCTTTGGCTGTTGCCTTGTTCATTTGTTGAATTTGTGTCCTTTCATGTGTTGATTTGGCTCTTTGATACAATTTGGACACCCTTTTGTCGTGTCACACTCTTGTGTGCGAATTCTTGATTTACTTGGTGTTTTTGTTCAAATTGTATCTCCTTTTTGGTTCTTGAAATCTTGTGCATGCTTATTTACTGCATGTTCTATATTATGGCATGCTTTCTTTCTTGATCCAATATATAGGGGATTCTCCACCAAATCCTATCGGCTAAGATGTGCATGAAATTCAATTTCATATAAATATGCACATATTTATGTGGAGTCTCTCCTATGTATTGTAGTTTATCTAACTACTTTGGACCCAATGAGTTTTGGGACCATTGTGTACTTGAATGTGTTATAGGTACATTGGAGATTCATTGGATGCTTTTCAATAATAAGAAGATGCAGGGACTAAATGATAATTGGAGTCAAGCTAGGATGATCAACAAACTCATATCTACTTCATCCTACCAATGGTATCTCGGTAACAAGTATCCCTCTCATGCATACTTTTCTAGCATCCAACCTTTGTGGTTGCATCATGGCATGATTTCCTTTAGTTTCTTTTATTGTGGTTCTTGCAAGAATTTTATTGTATCATCCTTTTGTGGTATGAGTAAGTTGAGATGAATGCATATTTTGGGGAGTATATCAAAATCATGTTGATGATTCACCGATCCCATATATGCCAATCTAGCAATTATATTGTCAATCTTTTCCTCAATTTCTCTCATGTGCAATATGGATTAATTTGCAAGGTTTATTTTCTCTTTATGATACTTGTTGCCTTTCCCAATGCATTCCAACTATCTCTTGTTCCATTGTGATAGTTGTGATGTATTTGTTGGTGTTTTAAGGTCATTTATGTTCAATAAGATAAATTTGAGCCTTTGGGCATGCCTTCTAGAACAAATCTTATTGGCATTATCTATGACTTTTGTTTGGATATCTTGTTCTTTCTTGAGTATCCATTTTGTGTGTACATGTTTCTTTGTGGATGTATATCTTGGTGATTGTTGTCTACCTAGAAACTTATACACATGATTATGGCTAAATCTCTAGTTGATATCCTTTTGCTTTGGATTCTGCACCTTGTGCTCCTTTTTTATTCTTTGGTGGCTCCAAAAGTTTTGCTTTGAGTGCTTGACCTTTTAATTTGCATCTTTTGGCACTCATTGGTGTTAAGAAAGTTGATCTCTCATGACTTTGTGTTGTTATGTAAGTTTGGGGGAGCAAGTATACCATGTTTATGCACTTTGCATTCAAAGCAATTATTATATTTGGTGCATAAACCTTGGGGAGCTTTCCTAATTTACCTAAGAACACACATTTGCCTTCTTGTTTTTGTTTGGTGTTTTGTTTGATTATGGGGAGTTAGGATTCCATAATTGTGCACTTTGTTGTGCATGAACCTTGGGGAGTTTCCTATTTTCATCTAAACACTATTTGCTCTCATCATAATATCTTCTCTCTTGCTTATGCTCGTGGTTAAATGATATAGAGGGAATGAGGATGCCATGTTTGTGCATATTGTATTCAAATGCAGATTATAATTTGTGCACAAACCTTGGGGAGTCTCCTCATATTATTTAGATCACTCTATTTTCAACCTTATCATAATATCTATCCTTTTTTGGTATCTTCATTTTGTGAAGTGCTTCTTTCGATCTTTTGATTGCTTGCTTCATTCGTTGATGCTTCTTCACCATTTTATTTCTTTGCAATCTTTGGATCCTCAGTTTAGTTTGATTTCCTCATGGTATTCATATTTGGATACGTGCATTTAGTTCCACTCATATTATGAGAAATGCACACCATATGGAGGAACTCTCACTAAATTGGCCTTCTAAAGTTTTTCGCCCATTTCGGCAATCGATGCCAATGGGGGAGAAGTTTTAGAGGGTTTTAGGGAATTTGGCTGTGTGTTGTGAGTTGTGTACTTAAACACTTGCCTCGTGTGCTTTGCATCCCAGTGTGTTGCATGGCATCTTGAATATATATAGAGAAAACTCCACCACCGGTAATGGTTGGCAATATATGCAATGAAATTCAAGTTCATTCACATGTGCATAGATTGTGGGGGAGTTTGCTCTATATTGTGGTTGTACTAACATCACATACTTGTGTTGTATTTGATGTTAGCACAATGTTTTGTTTGGTTAATTCCTTATATAAACCCTCTCAAAGGGATTGTCATCAATTACCAAAATGGGGGAGATTGAAAGTGCATGTGTGCCCCCATGTGTGGTTTTGGTAATTAATGACAATCTTTATGGACTTATCTTTGCATTGAGTTTTACATGTAGGATTTGTCCATAGGCAATGCTTGAACCATATGTTGGCTCAAGGTTGGGAGAAGAAGAAAGTGAAGAATATTAAGTGTTGACCAAGGTTTCAATGAGTGATCTGGAGATTGGTCAAGTGAGAGTTGAGCCTATAGCAAGTGTGTCTTGAAGACTAAAGTTGGGGTGATATCTCTTTGTTCCTTCAAGACACCAACATAATGAAGAAAGAAGAAATGATGTGCAAGTTCAAGATGAGCCATCTCGAAGAGATCATTTGCTTGAAGCTTGCCATCCTATGGTTATCATGGATATGGGAAGATGATATGCTCAAGAGAGAAGCTCTACCATAGTGGAGTATGGGAGAGCAATTTGCAAGTCTTCACCAAGCTAGTGCAATCAAGAAAGGTGTTCCATCTTGAGGTGGACAAGATCGCTATCGTCAATCTCAAGTGGAATATGCTCAAGGCAAAGTTATGTTCTTGATAGGGTTTCTTTCTTACTAGTCTCATGGTGTTAGTTGGGGAGACCAGTTTATAGGATAGATAGTCGTACTATTAAGAGGGGCTCTCGAGTGAGTAACTTGATCATATCTTTCATGAGAGCTCAAACCTTTGCATACTTGGCATCATCTTTCTTGATTTTTATTTGGATCTTATCCATGTGAGGTTCTTGAGCATGTGGTAATATTCATAACAAGCTCTAGTTCATCGAAAACGGATTTCATATGCATTCTCTATTGCGTTTTCGATATTGGAGGTTTTACCGGTTTGTATTTTAGAGATTGGTAAAACCTTACATTATTTGGTTCTTATCCATGAGAGGATTTAGAGTTTGTGTTAATCTTCATGACAAGCCCAAGTTCATTGAAAACGGATTTCATATGCATTCTCTATTGCGTCTTCGATGTTGGAGGTTTTACTAGTTCGTCTTTTTGAGAGAGGTCAAACCTTTCGTCATTTGGTTCCTCTGTTACTGGACTATGATGGTTCCCTGCATGATCTTTTAGAGTTTGTTTTCCTTTTTAAAACAATCCCAAGATCATCAAAATCGGAGTCCGGATGCAAAAGTTATGGTTGTTTTCGTATTGATGTTTCTATCAGTTTTGCCTTGGGCGGAATGTCCGGCCGTTTTCGGCCGGAGTGTTCGGCCCGGCCGGAATGTCCGGCCATTTTCAGCCGGAGTGTGCGGCCCTGGGGGTTCGCCAAGTTTTCTTCTTCCGGTGCGCACATTCAGTATGCCATATCGGAAACCACCCAGAATCTGGCCGGAATGTCCGGCCCGCGTGCTCCAGAGCTCCAACGGTTGGATTTTGGAGGACCTATATAAGGGGCCCTTCTTCCCCAACGGTTGGATAACCTTTTCTTGCAATTTTTTCCCTCCATTGCTGGCCTTCTTGAGCTTGCTATCCCTCAATCCCTCCATTAATTCTTGCATATTTTTGAGGGATTTGAAAGAGGAGATCTAGATCTACAATCCCACCAATCAATCTCTCCTATAAGTGAGGGGAACATCTTGGGATCTAGATCTTGGAGTCTTTTGTGGATTTCCTCCATTGTTCTTCCTCTCTTATTCCCCCATAAGCTTTTGTAGCTTTGGTGGAATTTGGGAGAGAAGGATTTGAGCACTTCTTGTGTTCTTTCCATTGCATTTGGTGCATCGGTTTGAGTTCTCGGTGAGGATTCGATTGGGTGAAAAGTTGAGAAGCTTTTTACTCTTGGGTTCATTGGAACCCTAGACGGTTTGGTGGTTTTGAAGGTTTGTGGATTACTTGGGGCCTCCAATTAAGTTGTGGAGCTTTCCCCAAGCTTGTTTGTTGGGAGCCTCCAATTGAGTTGGGGAGAAGTGCCCCAACCTTGTGAGAGGTTCCGGATTGCCACCGATAAGTGCACCGATAGTGGAAGTGTGGATCGATCCCGTTGGGGTGAGATTCACAGGAGAACAAGGGAGGCCTTTTGTGGCATTGGTGGTTTGATACCACCCCCTCTCCAAACGAGACGTACTCCATGTTGGGAGGAACTCGGTAAAATATCGTCGTCTCCGTGTGCCTCGGTTATCTCTATATCCGAGCTCTTACTTATGCACCTTACTTTGTGATAGCCTTCGTGCTTGAAGTCTATATCTTGCTATCACATAGTTGCTTGTCTTGCTTAGCATAAGTTGTTGGTGCACATAGGTGAACCATAGCATATATAGGTTTTGTGCTTGACAAAGTAAACGCTAGTTTTATTCCGCCTTTGTTAAGCCCATCTCGTAAAAGTTTTAAACCGCCTATTCACCCCCCCCTCTAGGCGACATCTGTGTCCTTTCAGTATCGCAACCATCAGTTTTTATAAAGGTCCAAGGCTCATGCCTCAACATTTTCATCATCAAATCATTTTGTGTCCATAACACATGTCAAATCATGTCAATAGAATGAACCATCATTCCAAGGTTTTCATAATCATTGTCACCAAGTATTCCCATCTAAAGTGATCAACTTTTATGCTTAGCACTAGCCACTAAAGTTGAGGGTATTCACTAATGAGGGGTGTTAATCAAGTGTAACTATCCAACTCTAATGTATGCCTTTTGATGACATCTAAGTATAACTACTTAGGCCTAGTTTTATACTCTTGATGGTATCTATATTATTTTTCCAATACTCATAAAGCACTAACTAAAAGTAAAGAACTTTGGTAAGAATAAAAGAATAAAGCTTGCAAGTAAAACTTGGGATTGGTATAATCAAAGTTGCATAACCAAGCATGCCTAAGGCAGCTTGCATAGGTTATCTTGCAAGGATGGCTTGCATAGGTATGAGACTTGCAAGTGTTAGCTTGCCTTGAGTAGTGCAGTGGTTGAAGTTTTCTTCTTCTTCTTGGTAGTACTCCTCCTCCTTGTATCCCGGGTCGGTACTATCGTCTATAAATGAATACGAGGTACACAATCACCAAACAATACTTAACTTCTTCTATTTAGCACACTAAGGCTCACATTAGATGATTTAGCATCATCACAACCATCACATGAAATAAAGACCTTGTCCTATTTATTTTATTTTAGAAAAGTAATTTCTACTCATTGAAAATACTTAAGATTTTATATTCTCCAATTAAAATATGGGATCATGTTGACACATGTCATCACCACATATTCTAATACTTGGGAATGTGATTTAAAGTGGTGGTCATATTTTATAAAGTTTAAGATTATTATTTAATACAATTAAAGTGACTAGAAATACCCATATAGCATTCTTTTAGTACTAGTCCAAGATCACTGCATGTAAACCTAAATATTTTTACATATTCAGATAGATATTATCAAATGTGATTTTTGAGAGTTGGAATCAACTCAAAAGCATTTATGGTTGATTTTTGAAAAATGTTTGAATGTGGAAAAGTCTTTGTCTTGTTATTTTTACTATAAGTGATCTATAATTTCAAATGGTTTAAATCCAACGGGTTTGGATAGATATTTTGAATACCTTTCTAAGAAAATTGGAATCATGCAATTTGGTTCAGTAAATCTCTTTGAATTGATTTTTGAATCTACTGACATAATCTAGTTTTAACTAAATGGGAAAAAGATTATTTGAATGGATGGGCTCTACGCGGGAAACCAAATGGGTCGGCCCAGCTACACTGTACGGGCACAGTGGGCTGCTGACAGGGGGATCCCACTAGTCAGTGGCTCATTTAACCCGAAACGGTATCTTTCAATCTAGGTCGTGCGGTTAGATTAGGCTCTAACGACTGAGGTTCATCTTCTACATCGAACGGCTCCGGCGAGACTGAACCCTAACAGCGACGGTGGGGGTACATGGGGACTCACCTGGGCTCCAACTAGGGTCGGCGATGGAGGCGAACGACGTTGTATATGACGACGGTTCAAATGGTGGTCGCGGCGGCTCCTAGGGCGGCTCTAATCAACAGCTCCTCTTCTCCTCTGCAGTGGCGGACTCCGGCCAAATTCCGGTGATGTGGTGCTCGCCTTGCTCCCTGCAGAGGTGTGGGAGGTTCTGTGAGGAGTGGGGAGTGAGATGGTGTAGAGAATAGAGATCGGGTGGCCTCTATTTATACACCGGCGATGGGGACAGAGCAAGGTGGCTCGGGCTCATCAGTGACGGCAATACAGGGGGCTATAGGCATGGCTGCGGGTAGGGTTCGGCACGGTGCTTCCTGGCGGTCGTCGCACGCTTAATGGCGCAGCACGGGGCGGTCTAGAACAGTCGGGACTGGTTGGTGCTCTGCGCGGGAGCGGCGGTATTCGAGATGGCGTACAGGGGCTGTGGGTCGCGCGGCAGTGAACGGGCATGTCTGGGAGGTAGCTAGGGTCACGGCGAGTGCGAGGGGCAGCGTGTGTGTGCGCGTGTCGGCTACGGCGCTCTGGTGCGCTCTCGGCATGGTAGCAGAGAAATGGGCGCGGTGTTTCTCGGGTGGTCCACGGCTTGCCTGTGGTCGAGGGGTGGACATAGGGTGGCGGTGGATGGTCGCCTTCTCCTGGTCATCGTGGGAGAGGGCGGCGCTGCGTGCTACGAGCTGCCCATGGTCGACCGGCGCGGTGAGCGTCGGGCGGCATGGCACTGGCGCAACGGCAAATAAGGGAGTGTGTCTTGCGCTTGTTGGGCACTGTGGTGAGTGAGTGGAGTGTAGAGGGGACAAAGGGGTGAGTGATCACTGCTCAAAACAGTGTAAGTTAGGCGGTGGTTTATCTGTGTCTGCAATGTGTTCGACCAAATGGCCACGTGAAAATAAGTTTTGAATTTTTGAATGAAATTTGGTGAGTGTGTTTGTCACATTCTTGAGTGTCTATGGTTGCTGGGAAAAGTCAAGTGGAATTGATTTGAATGGTTTTGGAAAAGTGGTGATCTTAGCATATGAACTTGATTAAATTTTGAATTGTCCTTTAAATAGATTTGGAATTTGTTTCTGTTGGTTTGTAAAGTGGGCTTGGGTTCACTTTTACTTGGTCTAGCAAGGGGTGAAAAGAATTGGAAAAGTTTCTATTAGAAATCTTTTACTAGAGACACCTAAAGTGGGCTAGTAGTTAACTTTGGTCAAAATGACCATTTGATCATATGATTCATATTTGATTTCTTTTTCTTTTGGATTTTTTTGTAATTGGCCTAGATGATGTAGTATTCATCTTTAAACCATTCTTTATCATTTGTAGCAATCAAACAAGGCAATTGCACTCATTCATACACTAATGCAATTCACACATACACTCATATGAGATTTAATAATAAAAGTTTTTGTTAACCCTAAACTTGGGTACTTAGAACTTGATAATCTTGATTAATATTTTTAGGGTGTTACAAGGTGAAGGAAGTGCATTCATACAGGTAGGTAAGCGTGGTCGGGAGCAAGAGAGGCATGGCCTCCGTAATCTTGTTCTCCGCACACATCTCTAGGGATCGGCTTCGGGACTTGACCCGTTACAGTGGCATCTCCTTAGGGCGTGACTCATGGTCTCGGTGAAAGCAAGGTAAAGATCGTGGTCAACCACTCTCTGTTGGCCTTCCAAGGAAGAGGGCTGCTGATCTGGCACTAAGAATTGGTTGGTATGTGTGAGTAAAGTTGTACATCGTCCCTGCAGGGTATTAATCTTTTCGAAAAGCCGTATCCGCGGCTATAGACGACTTGGGAACGGACGTGATGATCATAGAGAATTATAACCTAATCGTAAAAATTGTCAAGTAAGTAAAGAGTGTTCTAAGGATGCTTCCTCATGGATCGAGGGGGTGATCCTAGTTGGTAGGTTCAGCTGATAAAGATTCGGCGGATAGCAAAAGAAGATTCAAAGCTAGTGATATCGCTTTCTTATCCCCTTTCAAATGTTCTACTTAGTCGAGCTTTTTCTCTTTCTTTTACAAAGAAAGTTAGCTTTATGCAAAATAACCCCACCAGCCATAAGTCTTGCGGAGTATATATTATACTCAGCCTTGCTTTGTTGATACTTTTGCAGCAGGTAAGTGTTACCATATAAGATGAGTTCCCGGTCGGCAACCTGAAATCTATGGACTGGGACGTCATCATTATGGTTCAGGCCTCTTAGGCCATTTATTAAGTTTGCTATACTTAATAGTATAATTTGTCTTCCGGTATTTGATTTTTGTGGTTAATGACCTCTGCTTATAATATTTTGGTTCTTCGCTCTCAGCTATGAGCTTGCCGTAATAACTTTTATGTCATAGGATCACTGTAATGTTACCGATTCTTTCTCTATATGCTTCCGAGATTCAGTTTAACAGAGATCTGAGATTTATCTACCTTAATCCCGAGGGTGTCACACAAATCATCCACTGGCAAGAATACAGAGACTATGAGTTTGTTGTCATGAAGAGGAACGGCAAAAATCGGAGTTTTCTATAAGACGGGAAGAGAGATCTCGATATATTGTGGTATAGCAAAACGAATGAATTGCCTGCTCATTTATAATCGATAACATCTAAACTTATTTTTTGACGAAAAACAGTTAGGAAAGCTATCTACTGTGTGATTTTCTACATTTACATAAAATATTTACATGGAGTGACAACATCTAAATTTACAAAGTACATTGTTGTATCATGCTGGCTGGAAGTCATGAAATCATTCCAAGAAGCTATTGGACATATTATGTGATTCGGTGGATAGAGCGGATAATTGATTAATTAAGACGAGCGTGCGCGTGCATAGCTACAAGTATATCTGAACTTTTGTGCCGCATTTCAGTATGTTGTGCAAACCAAATACAGATTGGGGCGCACAGAATAAAAAACATACACAGGCAGTACAATGTCATCGGAGGGCTGCGCGGGGCGTGTCAAATCTCGCCACGGTTGTCATTGGTCTTGTTCGTCTCCTCTGGGTTCGTCGACTTTGGTAGGTTGTGCTGTGCGGCCTGGATGCGGTTGGCAATGGCCAACAAGTTGGGGTCTTGGACGGACGGTAGGTTCTGCTGTGCCTGTTCCGCTTGGGCTAGGAATCTGCTGTTCATACCCTCGACGAGGGCGAAGAGAGAGCTGGAAAACACCGCCGAGCGGGTAGCAGCTCCGAGCCCCCGGCGCGCGGAGAGCAGCCCGCCGGTGGTGGCGCCGGCGACGATAGAGTTCCAGGGGTCCTGCTTCTGGCGCACGTAGACCGCTGCGCAGCTAAAGGACGAGAAGAGGGCTGCCCAGGCGGCGAAGCTCCCGCCGATGCGGGGCGCGTTCATGCGCACGGCCTGCACGCCGCCGACGATCCGTGCGCCGCTGGGCGACGCGCGGAGGCCCTTGATGAAGTGGAAGATGGAACCTCCCAGGGCACCCACGGCGAAACCCGTGCCGACATCAAGAACGATGCGGTCTGGGCGTGGCTCCCCCGCCGTAACGGACCTCATTGTGGTGGACGCGTAACCCTATCACGGCGCCGCCGGAAAGACGATTAACAATCGAAGCTACGGAAGAACGGAGCACGGACGTATATAGCACGATTTTTTTTTTACCTGCACACGATTGTTATAGGAGGCTGTTTCTTGTTGTACACGTGTGGGCTAGTTCCGAGAGTCTGACGGGCATGTCCCACGAGATGGAAAACTCGACCTCATACATATCCTATACCTACTACGGACTCTATGTGGCCTGCTGCAATTGGACATGATCTGGTGTCGGTTATTGACGCACGATTCGTAAGTGTAGCATTACTCGTAAAATATACCAGACTCCTAAATTCACCGTGGCTGTGCATTTTTTTTTTTTTTTGAGGGAGTGCATTGTTGACTTCAATAAAATTCCTTTTGCGGGAGAAAAGGAGGAAGGGCCGCCTCAGGCCCATAGTCGTATGGTTGCATTTAGGCGGGCTGTCGAGGACTGCAAGCTGAGTGACTTTGGGGTTTCGTTGGTGACACTTTTACATGGAGGAACAATTGGCATAGTACAAACGGGTACACTCGAGAACGACTGGATCATGTTGTGGCAAACGTGGGATGGGGGTGTATGTTCCCCTTGTACAAAATAATAAATGGGGATTCGCGTCATTCAGAGCATTGTCCTATCATTGTAGAACTGAGTGTGCAATCTTGTAGAGGAGGGGGAAGGTGCCCTAGCATGTTTCGTTCTGAAGCAACATGGTTATAAGAGGAGCAATGTGAGCAAGTTATGACGGAGGCATGGAACACGGCATTCGATGAAGGTGCTAATACTGTGGGGCGGGCGGTGAGAAAGGTGGGAGGCAGAGGTGTTAGGAGAACTAAAACAATGGATTTAGAAGGAAACAAATAGTTGGAGGACTGCCGGCGTGGCCCTATTGACCAGTAGAGCATCAACCATGAACATCTAATGCGCTATAAGCTAAATCGCTTGGAGGAAAAAAAACATTTATTGGCCGGTTACAAAACAGTGAGCGCAACACATGGTTTTTCCATGCATATGCCTTGGAGAGAAAGAAAACAAATCGGACTAGGAGGTTTAAGAGGGAATGAGGAGGAGTAGAGATGGAGGAAGAACTAGAACCTTTTATTTCTAACTTCTACAAAAGTTTGTTCATGCCCACCAGATAACAATCTCCTACAACATATTCATCAAGTTGTCACACCGGAGATGAATGCACAGCTGAACCGGTCATACACCAGGGAGGAAATAAAGGAAGTGTTGGAATCTATTGGTGATCTGAAAGCTCCTGGATGGCACTTGCGGAGCTTAGTGTAAGTCATGGGGGGCACCCCCCCCCCCCCAGCTTTGGACCAATCCTAGAAGAATTTTTTGGGGAAGGGCTTAAATATAAGTTTTTTAGTATTTTTCCCCCAATCATTCATAATTTGCCCCCCCCCCCCTCCCCCGCGCCGCCACTTCTGTCAAGCTTCGCCACTACTGGATGGTGTTTTATAAGAATTTTTGGCAAGTGATGATGGGAGGAAAAATTCAGGAGGAGATTCTTGTGGTGTTGAATGGAGGTACGATGCCAAATGGGTGGAATGAAACGATTATAGTTCTTATTTCGAAGGTCAAAAATCCTGAGAGACTGAGTGAGTACAGACCAATAATTCTATGTAATGTACTTTACAAACTGATTTCAAAAGTTCTATCAAACCGGTTGAAGGAGATCTTACCAAACATCAGTCTGCATTTGTCCATTCTGGATGATAACGGACAATGTTCTTTTGGCCTATGAGATTACCCACTTGATGCACACAAAAAAGGAGGATGTGACGGCTTGGTAGTGATCAAACTGGATATGAGTAAAGCCTATGAATGGGCCGAGTGGAATTTTTGGAGGAAATGATGGTGAGAATGGGGTTTTCTTCCCAAAGGATTCAAGTGATTATGAACCGTGTGCGAGCAGTTTCTTATAGAGTAAAGATCAGTGATGATCTTTGTGAATCCTTCCTACCAGAACGTGGGCTCTCACAGGTGTAGCACCCCGCTAAAATCACTACTAGAAAACCGCTTGGTGTTTTTGTTTTGTGCATCGTCATGACCACATGCTCATATCATCATGCATGATTTGTCTAAAACTATTTTCTAAAATCCTATATTGTTTTCTAGATATTCCTATCTTTATTTTAAATTAAAAACCCCGGTCTTTTGTGGATCTTTTATTTGTCTAAACTATTTTACAAAAGAATATTTCAAACTAAATAAAAATATAAACTATTTTTACCTGGGGAGGCCGCCATCGGCCAGGCCCAAAGGCCCAGCTGGCAGCAGCCTACTACCCAGAGAAAACCCTAAAAACTAAAAACTCAAACCCTACCCTATCCACCCGCCAGCCACCTACCCCCTCCTCCCTCTTTTTCCCTCCCCCAGCCGCCAACTCCCGCCCAACGCCACGCACGCCTTCCACCCGCTCAGCCTCGCCGCATGCAGCCGCACTCCTCCCCAGGTCCACCTCCACCTGGTCTCCACCTGGGCGCGCCCTCCCATCGCGCCCACCTGCACACACCGACAACCACCCCAACACCACCTGCCACGCTTGCACCCCGGTCCCACTTGCCACCTACCGCGCGGACACGCACCGCATGCACCAACCCTCCCGCAGCAATCCCCGCGCCTGCCCGAGCCTCCCCTCCTCTGCCTCCGCGTGCCTGCCGCCGCCATCCCCGCCTCGATCCCCGCCGCCAAGCCCGCTCCTCTGCTTCCCTCCTTCCGCCGCCGCCCCGCTCGAGCCCGAGCTCGCGCTGGCCCGCCCTCGCGTCGTCCTCCTCGCCTCGCTCCTCCACCCCGCATCCCCATCCCGAGGCTGCAACCTCCCTCACCTCGCCTCCTTCCGCCGCTCCTCTTCGGCCCCTGCAGCTTCCCCACCCCCCCACCCCCCGCGGCACCCCATCTCTGCGCCACCTCCGGCCGAGCTCGTCCTTCCTCGGCCACAAGCTCGCCTCGCCTACCTTCCTCGCGAGCCCGTCGGCCGCGCCGCCCCGTCGTCCTCTCCCGCCGGCGCGAGACCCGCCACGGCCCGGGCGCCTCCTCATCTAGCCCCGGAGATCCGCCGCCCCTCGGCCTCCATCGCCTCCGGCCGCTGCACGTCCCGTGGCCCGGCGCGCCCTTCTCCCTGTCCGTCGCGTCGAGCGCCTCCTCGAGCTTTCAGCTCTTGCGCCCGAGCCCTATAGGCCGCGCCCCACGAGTCCCTCCGCTGTAGCGCTCGTTTCTTCAGAGGATGACCGTGCAGGTGACCACCTCCCCTGCGGTTCCTCCTTTGTTCCTTTCCTATGATGATGTATCTCTCCTCCGGTACTGGTGTGGCTTCTTGTGAAGTAAGATGTTATGTTGATTGGTGTTGTTGGCGTTTGGTTGTGAGAAGATGAGGTGCAGATGAAGCGAAGTGGTGAATACTGGTGATTTAAGGTGTTCCACCTGAAAAAGAACAACAAGCCGAGACCCTAAGTTGACACCGAAGGGGATACGTTTGACAAGACCTCCTTCCCGCACCGATGCCCGGCGGTCGGACGCCAAGTTCTACTTCCAAACGCGTTGACCGATGATCGAGATGGCACACCAAGGTCTTCATCCCGGTACGACAAGAGCATCGCAATGGATTCGAAGACCCGAACCCCGGATCCGAAGACCGAACCCTGGCGCGCCAAGTTCTTCGACCCGGTACCCGATCCATTCGAGTTCGCCATCGACGGCAAGATCGACCGCGTGGAACCCAAGTTCCTCGTCCCGACACGACAAGTTCTCCATCTTGTATCCGAACCTCGCCGTTCCCGTCAAACCCTAAGACCGGACCCCGGACCCCCGGAACCCAAGATCTTCCGAACCCAGATGTGTGCACCTTTTCCCAAGCCCTATTTTATAAATGCTATATATATAAAACTGTCGCATTTAAATTGTTCATACATGCATACATGTCTGTGGGTTGGGGGCATTATGCCGATTCACCTTATAATTAAATATGAAGTCTATATGCGGGATACTTTTGTCTTATTCCGGACTCTATTTAAATTTGTGTAGCGAACCGATGCCCTGTTTCGCCTTGTTAATTCAACATTTAATTTGTGGGGTAGATAAATAACTTGAACCGTCTAATTAATTGTCGGGACCCTGGTTCCGCTTAATATTGTCTAATTGCACCGCATCTGTGCCATGCCATGCATCATATCATAATCATGTCGAATCTTCTGCCGTAGTATTAAATATTGCATCCGGTGTTTCATCTAGTGTTGCTTCTTCGCGGATTAGGCCGATGAGTTGATGCGAGTATCGACAAGTTCTCCGGATATGGTTCTTCGGCAGTGTTTCCCAGGCGAGCATCTCTCCCCCTTATACCTATTTTGCATTTATAGTCTTTATTTTCTCCTGTTGATCTATTGCTATCCGTATCGCGATGCTTTAGTTTCCTTGCACCAGTTATATCCCGTGCAGCCTCTATATTGCCATGGACACCTCCTAATACCTGTTGTTTGGTAGATAGCTGGCCTTGCGAGTCGTAGTTGCTTGCTCAGGTACGATCTTGTGTTGTCGAGTACCACAGTTGTTGGAATGCTGGCAAATGTTTATGGTGGACAGGATCATGACTTTAAATACAACTATTAAATTGCTAGATATAACTAATGCAGAGGCATCGGTGGGCAATAGATGTTATTTGGTTCTTCCACGCTCACTTGTGTCCCGTAGGACCCCAAGTACTTGATACCTGTTCCTTGACTATTCGCACTATCCACATACGGGAGACTCTATGAATCCCCCTTAGCCAGAGCTTGATTCATTTCTTATTTCTTGGGGCCACAAACTAGTTTGGGGCTTTATTACTATCCTGTATTTATGCCATGCTTTACTGCTTTATCTACGATTGTGTGTGCAGCACCTGTACTATTTTGGATCGCGGCACGATTTCGCGGTATCGACAAGCCCAGTCACACTTTCGGGTTCCCAGTCGTTTACAGCTGTTCTCGCAAATCCTGGGTCCGTTCCGGAGCCGACCAACTTCGTTGCGGGTAGCTTAGTGGGGTGACCCACTGAAATATTTTATGAATCCTGTGATTGCTTTGTCGTGAAAGCCTCGTTGGGTTTTGATTTGGTTTTTCCGAGGTTGATCGTGTGTGTGTTGCTATTTGTGCACCCCTGCAGGGTAAATCTTTCTAAAAGCCGTGTCCGCGGTTATGGACGACTTGGAGCACAGTATCTCGATCATAGACAAGCATAACTAAAGTAGTGCTATAAATTTGACTTAATATGTGATTAGTAATCAGCTTCTACAGCGGAATGGATAATAAAAGTGCCAACAACTGGTGGAACTGGGATGTATCGTGTCATGCTATACCTGCCTAGTAAGTATTGCAACTCTAATGGAATGTGATAAAAGTGCCAACAACTGCTGGGTTTTGGAATTCCTCAGGACAATTATATCTGACTAGTAAGTACTGCACCTACCACTGAATGGTTAACTAAAACTGTCCACTACTTATGCTATCAGGATGACTCATGACATAGAGATCTGACTAGTAAGTGCTTCAACTATAATGGAATGAATAAAACTGTCAACTGTGTGAGTTCCTCGGTTTGACTTGCTCGTTTGGTCTTGAGAGGGGAAATGCCAGGATGGGTATGTTCGGTGTTACTATCAGATTGGATCCGAATAGGTCTTTCTTATCCCTCTCTAATAGCCGACAGTTGAATCGGGTCTCTATAGGTTGTTTAGTGCATGCTGCGCTGCCGCTTCAGTTCACCATACCTATGCAGGCGAGAGCCGCCGAATTCTAGTCTCGCCGTGTACTGGCCTCAGTACTGACGCT
Organism: Avena sativa; assembly: GCA_916181665.1. Taxonomy (NCBI): domain Eukaryota; kingdom Viridiplantae; phylum Streptophyta; class Magnoliopsida; order Poales; family Poaceae; genus Avena; species Avena sativa. The sequence continues at coordinate 39,878,716 of OV702287.1, read as the reverse complement.
CCTCTTTTTTCTTTGCCCTTTGTCGGCACCCCTTTTGTTTTAGCAGGTTTGAGATCGACGTCGTTGGCAGGGTTACCCTTCCGGCTTGGTCTGGGCAGGGTTATGGACGCCATTGGTTATTTTTCAGGGCTCTTAGCCCCATTTGCATCTTGTCCGTACTCGGACGCTGTATCGATTTCAAGGTGATTTGGATCTTTGTACTGTATATCTGTATTCTTGACTCGCTGAGTCGTTGTTGTATATATATCTGTTCTGTGGGTCCCATCGAGGACTGTTTTGTAATGGTATTACTTCGTTTTCCACCCGCACGAAAGTGCCTGGTGGGCGTCCTTGAATCGTTTCTATGCGGGTTTTGGCGGAAAGGACTAAAACTTGCATAGGGCCGATTCGAGGGTGTTACAACAGGGGATCCCTGTGACGGTACCTCTTCATTATATGTGCGGAGGCGTTCTCGATATTGCTACAGAAGGCGGAAGCATGATGCTCAATTGAAGCAGTGAAGATTTGTGCTTAAGTTCCTAAAATAAACCATTTGTTCTTCGCGGACGACTCGCTGATCACGGCCCAAAGTGCAAGGAAGCTGCAAGAAGTTCTAGTGCTATATGAGGCACAGTCATAAAAAATGATCAATGAAGACAAGACATCAACATTTTTCGGTAAAAGGAACAAGATCTCGAACTATGAATGTTGTGCTGAATGTGATGGGTATCCCGACGGAGTCACAAAATCAGAGGTATCTAGGACTGCCGGGCCACCTAGGTCCATAAAAAAGTAAATAATTTGAGTATCTGATGGAGAAAATTCGGAGGTGTATGTAGGGATGGAAGGAACGACTTTCTTTCGAAGGACGGCAAGGATATTTCGGTCAAGACAGTAGCACAGGCGATACCAACATATGCTATGTCGTGGTTTGATCTCACCAAGAAGCTACGCGACAAGATTAGTAGCATGATATGTCGTTACTGGTGGGGCCAACATGATGGAAAGGATGAATGTCATTGGGTTGGATGGGAGAGAATGACGAGAGCAAAGGATGGTGGGGGTATAGGGTTCAGGGACCTCCACATCTTTAAACTTGCAACGCTATCTCGACAATGTTTGAGGATTCGGCAGCAAATCTGGTTACTGCAATCAAGAAAGGCGGTTATGACCTCGCGGAAGCGGTTGTCCTGATGCGTGAGGGCGCAAAGCTTGAGCTTCGTGCACTATCATGCAGATTTCGCTTACTGTTGCCGAGATTATAATAGTGTAGCCCATAGTTTTGCCTACCAGGACAGTGCTCCCTCATCCAGCTGGATGTACACTGCTCCGGATTTTGTAATAAGTTTTGCTTGCCAGCTATCGTGCTGAGCAGCACGTTTAGTGGAATATATAATTTCCAGTTTTTCTAAGTAAAATAATAGAGTGCTGATCACCGCCACACAAGTATAAGAAGCAAATACAAATCGTAATACTAGAAATCTAGAACTTCATGTCCCGAGATAGGTTTGATCTGTATGGGAAGGAACGAACCACCACAAACATCAACACAGAACATCGAAAACCAGGCAGATCAGCTGAGATAAAAGGATGCAACGCAACCGCCTCACACTGAAGATCACACCACAAGCCAGGCAAGGGGATAGATATTTAAGGCTTTCCAAATGCAGTACATCTGCACAATTACGATGGTATAGGTATTATTGCTGTCACTACTACGGGAACAAGAGCATGCAAAGGTTGTAAACCCTGTCATGTTTAAGAAGCACACGTACATTAACTAATAATACTGCAATACATAAGAGCCAGCGACAAAAAGAAATAGTTCCCAGCGCCAAGTCGGTCCATAGATAATAGTACTGGAAGTTGAGAGCAACGCACACTTTCGGCTCGTCAAAAAATGTATTCCATCTCTTCTCCAAGATATTGCATCCCCAGTTCAAGACTACTACTTCTGGACCGAGCCCCACTGGCCATCAGTGCCATCAGCTACCTGCACGAATGACAAACATATCAGTCATACTCATATCACAAATTCTAGACCATCTGATCATCGAAAGCATGAATAACTGAAATAAATAACAGCACAACTAAACCACATGAACCTGCTCGCTCGCTATGCAACAAAAGAACGGACATATTTACAATGAATCAAACGGACAGCACATAACAAGACCATATGACAATCATGCCTAACAGACATCTCAATAGAACAGACAAAAAGATAACAGTCTTCTCGTAGTTCCAAAATACAGAGCAATCTAGACACTCAGAAAGATCACCTATCGCAACTTCAAGTACACAAGCATATACATACAGTAGTACATAATTCAGCATTCCTTGGGCATGGACCTTACAGCAGCTTCACTGTTTCTGCTCAAGTTCCGAGGTGGCATCACTGAATGTACAGCTCAAGAACAAGGAGGATCAAGAACAGTGAAACTACTCAGCTGAGACCTAAGATAACTATACTAAGTAACCAAAAAATCAGCTACTTTACTACTGCGTCATGTATGTAAGTACTTCTCTATTCCAGTAAAACTTTAAATCAATATACGCTCTATATGTTCACATATACTCACTTCGTTCCTAAATATAAGATGCTCTGTTAGGCTAAATTAGCCTACCAGAACATCTTATAATGTGGAACAGCGCTAGTATGTGAGCCGTGACTGCTGCTTGCATAAGATTTTAGTTATTTAATCATGAGGTAAGATGGGTAATTTATATCATGCTTTGAAGTTCTGTTAGGCAACCAAGGGGCATGTCCTGGACAGGTCATTTCAGTTGTCAAAGAGTATTGTAATCAATCCCAGACATCATAAAAAAGGTTGGCAACTTGGCATGCAGAGCAAGATATTTTCATGGTCAAGATGACTCCATGCACCATAACAGGTATGTCAATTTCCCAAGAAAGATCAAATTTCACTTCTTTTTGTCTCTCACAACTCATTAGCTAAAAAATAATTCAACTAATTATAGGGCCATGCAGCCAAGGATAATAAAAAAAATGTTTCTGATGTCCTAATGAAACCCGTGACATGAAGAGCTCTCAAATGGACTAAGGCAACACTGACAAAATTGTTCTCGTGTCCATAAAGAACACAACAGGCTATAAAATAATTTTGATAGTTGCAAATGCTTGATTTTGTGTTATGTTTCCTCAGCCACTCGAACAACCAACTTACAAAAGGACAGCCCTAAAATTACTCATCCCTAATAAGTCATAAAATTGCATATGAAACAACTCAAAAATCACGTAAACAACCATGCAAGGCATGCAGCAATGATAAGTAGCAACCAAACAAAGTAATGCACTAAAGTGAGAAATTGTTATGTGGTCAAATGCATGGTCTGAACTCACAAACCACCTTTTCTAACCAATAATACAACCTTAGAACTTTTATATACAGATGATGGAAGTATTTAGGCTCAATTAATAGAAGCAATATGTCAACAGAGCTATTGTAGGTTATAATAAACATAATGATCCATCCAAAACTAGTCAACTACAGACACCCAAAAATTGGGATGTTCTGATTCAGCCAGATTCATGATAAATAAGAGCTTTGTAAAATACGATACAAATGAAACTGAAGTGGTATAAAATAAATTAATGACTACACGGTGCTCATCCACAGGACATATCATCCAAACAATATCATCCTTGCTACGAGAAAACATGAAAAGCTTAAATACTCTTATGCGGTCAAGCCTATGACTACATCACCAAAGAGACAAGAAACCACATTATATAAAAATGAATATCAACAGAAGAGATATTAACGCAGAGGAATCCCTATGTCCAAGAACTGGGTTGATAAGAAACCTAAGTCTTTGTTGAAACCTAAAATAGCACTTCTCTCCAAATTCTCAGTTAGATCAGAATGCAAATCAAATAAAAAACCACACCTTTTCACTTGTACTCGAACGATGGTATTGGAGGGCTGGGCGTATCAAAGCTCTCCAATATCTCCGATGCGCCCCCACTGCTACTAGGCTTCTTCTTCTCCTCCTTGCCAAATAGACTGCCAAGCCAACTACCCATGCCACCCGAGCTTGCGACCTCAGTACGGTACACGGGTAGCTGAGGCAGGCCTGGGAAGCTGCTGCTCGAGCTTGGAAGGTCAATAGAGGACACATGTGGCTGAGGTAGGCCTGTGGCAATGTTAATGTTGGGGTCGTCTGCAGGGAGCGATGGGAGGTTCAACTGCATGGCAAAGAATCTGTTGGCCATGATGCTGGTGCCCTCAATAGCCGCGAGGATAACACCCCCAAAGATCGTCGATACGGCAGTGGCTCTAAGGCCACGTCGCAAGGAAAGGACTGCACCAGTTGAGGCACCAGCGATTATGAGTTCCAGGGGTCCTCCTTCTGGCGTACATAGACTGTGGTGCAGTCAAAAGTGGAGAAGAGGACAGACCACACAGCAAAGCTCCCGCCGACTCGCGGGGCGTTCATGCGCGCGGCCTGCATACCACCAATAATCCGTGCGCCATTGGGCGAGTTACGGAGGCCCTTGATGAAGTGATAGGCAGAACCACCTACAACTCCCATGCCGAAACCCGCACCAGCATCATCAAGGATGCGGTCTGGGCATGGATCTCTGTCCAAAAGAGGCGTTGACATAGTATACGCTGTGCAACCCTATCTGAAGATTGGATGCGTTGTGGTGGAAATAGGGGCAATGGCAGAACTATGCGTAAAGATGATTAACAACGAAAGCTTTCCCGAGGTTCAGAGCTACGAACACCAGAGCAGATCTATATAATAACACGGCTAATACGGCTTCTTGCAGAATACGGTAGTACCGAAAATCTAAAGGCATGTTGCGCAAGAAAGAAAAACTCTGGAGCGGAGAACAGGACTCCTAATCGCCCCCGAATCAAATTAAACAGAAGAATACAGACTGGAGAGGTAATCGAATAAAAACCGCACCTTTTTATTCACTTGTAGTCGAAGGATGGAATCGGAGGGCTGGGCGAATCGAAGCTCTCCAAGATCTCTGACTTTCCCCCACTGCCACTGGGCTTCTTCTCCTCCTCCTTCTTTTCGAACAGGCTCCGGAGCCAGCCGCCACCACCGCTGGAGTTCCCGATCTCAGGAGGGACCACGGCCGGCTGGGGCATGCCTGGGAAGCCGCCCATGCCTTGGAATCCGCCTCCTCCTCCCGCCGCGATGGCTGCGGCCAGGTTGGGGTCGTCGGCGGGGAGCGGCGGGAGGTTCTGCGGCACGGCGAGGACGCGGTTGAGCATGAGTCCGGCGCCCTCGATGAGCGCTAGGAGACAGCCGCCCATGAGCGCGGAGCGTCCGGCGGCACCGACTCCCTGGCGCATGGAGAGGAACCCTCCGGTGGCGGCGCCCGCGATGATGGAGTTCCAAGGGTCCTCCTTCTGGCGCACGAAGACCATGGTGCAGTCGAAGGCGGAGAAGAGGCCGCCCCAGACGGCGAAGCTCCCGCCGACGCGCGGCGCGTTCATGCGCACAGCCTGGGCCCCGCCCACGAGGCGCTCGCCGTTGGGGGAGTTGTAGGTGCCCTTGAGGAAGTGGAAGATGGAGCCGCCCACCGCGCCCATCCCGAACGCGCCGCCCACGTCGTCTAGGATGCGGTCCGGGCACGGCTCCCGCGAGGTCTCTGGCGTGCCCATCTCCTCTTCTCCTCCTCCGGCGATTCGGCGGCGGCGGGGGAAGGGAAACCCTAGGTCGCGGCGGCTGGCGTGGAGAGGAAGAAGAAGAGAGAGGGAGACGGTAGGGAATGGGGAAAAAGCCTTGCGGGAGGAGCTTTTTAGCGGCGACTGGTCTTGTGGCTTGCGTCCTCTCGTAGGTTCGTCGTGTCAAGGCCATTCTGTTTCGATCTATGCCCGTGGGTCCGGGTTGTCAGCTGGGTCCACTGTCATTGGCTTGTTCGCCTGCGTGCCGTGCAGCATATGCGAGGTGAGGCCGAGCAGTAGACAGCGGAGATAGTTTAGGCGGCGCCGGCTACAGACGAACTTGCAAGGTTTCTGTATACGTTGGCCCAATGAAGTTTACTCTATTTGGGCCGGACGAATTTATTTTGAGAGAAGTGCTAATGTAAATTCCCTGAATACTGCTATTGAATTCTTTCTCAAAAGAAAAATGTAGACTGCTATTGAAAACAACGTTTATACAAACACAACCTGAAACATAAGCAGGTTCTGACGGTACAAGAAATAAAACATAAGCAAGTTGTACAGTCCAAACCCTGCCAACACAGGCCTATGACATTGTAACATCCTGGGAGATTTTGATCGCTACATAGTAGAGTGCAGCAGGCAAGCAGCTGATACCAAGGGAAAATGACAACTACATCATGACACAAGCCGGTGCCTCAGTCTTCTGGAACAAGCCGTACGGCGAAATTTCATGCAGTTAATAAGAAATTTACCTTTGAAACATGCGAAATCCTGCCGTGCAGCTGTCTCCACTCAACGGATCGGCAACCCCCACTCAAGAACAGCAGCCTGCACTCAAGTTGCACCCCTAGCCTCCACCATAGCCATTGCTCCTCAAGAACTCCATCAAATCCCTCTAAAAAATGCTTCAAATCACTTCACCAGACTATTCCATTAGTAGATCGAGAGTCTACTAACTGTCTAATATGTTTCAGTAGCAGTATTGGTGGAAAACGGTGCAAAACTGAGCTCCAAATCGGTGCAGCTCGCGTAGGCAGAAGAACAGCAAGAAAGCAAGAATGAGAGAGAGAGAGCGAAAGAGGAAGAATGCCACCGTCGAGGCTGGGCTGGGCGCGTGGATAAGAAGGCACCTTGTCTGCGCCTCAAAAGACGACGCCCCCTGTCGGCTTTTCAGAAACCAACGCGCCTCGTCGGTCGGCTTTTCAAAAGACGATGCAACCTGTCGCGTTTTCGAATTACGACACGGAGCGGTGTCTGCCTGCAGCCCCACCAGGTGGGGCCCGTCGTGCACCTTTCGGCGCCTCAAAAGACGACCCGGGCAGGTCGGCTATTCAAACAATGACAGGGTCTCGTCGTTTTTTCAAAAAATAAGAACACGATAGATTTGTAATTTTCCTTTTTCGCGTAATATTCGTGGAATTGATTAAAAATGTATTATTTAAAAAAATAGCCATGGGAAGTGCTACGTGTCCCGAGGATGGAAACTTTCCATCCCGGGTCCCCAGCCGTCCAATCTAATTCGATCGACGGTCAGATCTTCTTCCCATTCCTCCATCCCGCTTTTGCTATAGATAGTCCCGCTTTTACTACATGTAGCAGAAAACGGTTCGGTCCAGAAAAAGAAGAGACGGACTAGACCTCACCGGAGAGTTCGCCGGGGACTTTGTAGAAAAAAGTACTAATGTAACAAAAATCGACTTCGTCAGAAAAATATTGCCGAAAACTCACCGGAAAAAACCTAGCCGGAGACCTCGTAGCAAAATATTTACGCTATTGTAGCAAAATCACAAAGCGGGTGTAGCAAAATGATTTTTCTAATATAGCAAAAGGCACATCGCCGGAGACATCGTCGGAGACTCCCACTGGAGATCTCATAGCAAAACCATATAGATTTGTTGTAGCAAAACAAATGTGCGAAAGTAGCAAAAAATATACGGATACATAGCAAAAATAATATGCTAAGGTAGCAAAACGCTGGTAGCGAAGACAGACACAAAAATAGCAACACCGACCAACTAGAGTAGCAAGCACTCTAAACTGTGGTAGCAACCCCGGACAGCGTATGAAGCACTCCGTCACCGGGACCATGGCTGCGTGTTATTGCGTCGTGGTCGCAGCACCAAGGCCTCTCCATCCCACAGGAGCACCTCCATGGTGAGGTCCATCTCCGGCGATAACGGGGAGCTCCATGGTCTCCCTTTAATCGGGCGTCTCCGACGGGATCTAGCTGCGTGTGGCGGCAGGCTCCAAGGCACGTGGCGGCGGAGGCCGGGCTCCGGCGGCCTAGCCTAGCCGTGGTGGCAGCTGCGCGGTGACCAAGTTCGGGCTCTGGCGGTCTAGTCTGGCCACGGTGGTAGATGTGCGGCGGCGGAGCAGCGAAGGGCGGGGCATGCGGCAAGGGCGGCAGGTCGCGGCGGTAGCAGCATCGTGCATCGCACGGAGGAAGAAGGCCACGAGTAGGGAACGCATCTGGGTGGGCCCTCCACTTAGCGCTAGCTAGCCACGACCCGGGGGATCATTTCGTTCGATCCCTCGGGGGAGGCGAATCCTTTTCCTTTACCCCCGTGAAGATGGTTGTTCTCTCTTTTTTTTAGCAACAAAGACTCTGGTAGAATGGGATAAGTACGAGAGCATCTCCACTCGTGCCCCATATAGGGTCCGGTGTGGATAGATTTTGGCCCCTATGGGGGGACGCTAGATAAGTTCACGATTTGGGGGGACGGTTCCTAGTCGTACGCCCATAAGCAACATGGAAATTTTTATTCGGTGATTTATTATTACACGAAAACTGAAACTAATCGTAATCCTGTCTAGACCTGTAGTACATGGCTTCGGGGTCCTTGTCGTCGTCGTTGTCGCTTGGCGCACGCGGCTGGAACCTGAGTCCTTCTATGGTTTGATGCGGGGAGCATAGACCGTCAATCAGCGTAGACCGGCGACCGCAGTTGCTGTAGCAGCCTACCGCGTCATCCTCGGCGCGATCCAAAGAGGCGCGCATGGCCGCGTGCTGGCCCAGGAACTCCTCCAGGTCGTCGATGCACCCAAGTTGGCGCGCCTCCATAGCGTATTCCAGTGGCATCTGCCACTCCGACCTTGAAGGTTGGCTGCCCGGAGGTGGGGTGCCCCGACCGGTGACACGAGCGATGGTACCGCCTCTGCTGGGGCTCCACGAAGGCTGAAAATGCGGGTACCGCAGGCGAGGGTGATCGCCTTCGACGATGTGGCGCATCACACTAGCAAGTGTCCGGTTCGACCACCACAGCCGCCGGCTGGCTTCGTTGTGGTTGACCGGAGGAGGGTCGTCACCGTCGTACCTGGCGAACTCTCTTTCCCGCCGATTGGCGAAGAAGGCGGTCCAGGTCGAGGTGTTGTCGGGGCACCAATTGGGATCCATCCGCTGCTTCGGCTTGAGCTCGAGGTAGTAGTGGCTCGTGATGGCCGCCTGGCGAGCAGAACCACGAGGCACAGGAGGAACGGGCACCCCTCTAGCGATCAGGGTCTAGTCGGAGGGCAACCGATAGCCCGGTGGGAATGGGTAGCTGGAGGCGCACGACGCCTCCTGTTGGGTCTGCATCATAGAAAACAAAAAATTTCCTACGATGAGAACTATATGCCAAGATCTATCTACTAGATACAGAGCAACGTGTGGACATACATCCATGGAGAACTTACCCTCGAAGACAACGAGTTTTATTAACGAGTAGAAACTCGTGGTTGATGTAGTCGTATGCTTGCCGATCTCAAGATCATGTGGAAGTCCGAGCGCCGCAAATCAGCAGCGCATCCGTCCTCGCACACACGTTCAAGCCACCGGACAACCTCCACCTCCTCGCTCTAGCGAATCAGCGGAAGCAGCAACTCCTTCCAGACACAAGGCCACCGGGAACACGTATCTCGCTAATCCAAGACCATGGGGAAATATCTAGAGGGGGAGAGAGATCCTTCACGAGGAGGTGTAGTTTGTGAGAAGGGAGAGGGGGGCTTTATATAGGAGGGAGGGAGACCCCTCCCCTCCCATAGCCGGCGCATGAGGGGGGGACTCCTCCCCTCCTTCATTCATGTGGTGAACCTCCACTCACATAAACATGGCCTCCACCCAAAATCCCACTCACATGTATTTAATTTCCACCAAATTAAATGCAACTCTCAATTTAATAAATTATTTTATTCAGAATTTTGTTAATTACTTTAATTAACAAACATTCACATAAAACCCCTTGCACCATTTCAATATCATATGCAGAACCACTTTCTGCAATTTCACCCGAAACAATTCCGGTTTCTATCGAAACAATTTCTGTTTCTATCGAAACATTTCCTGCGCTTTACAAACCTTTTGTCTGAAACATATGTGCTCCTAAATGGTGTCCGGCAACCCTTAAGTGTGTCACCCTCGGTTCGCGAATAATGCAGACATGATTGAGACTCCTCTCAGATCAATAATCAGAAGCGGGACCTGAAGATCCATACTGACTCCTGCACATTCAACGATTACTTATATGATCGTGAGAACCTTTAACGCTAGTAACTTAATCCCTTTGTCTCATGATATAATACATGTCCGAGATTCGATCATCGGTATCCTAATACCTAGTTTGATCTCGTTACCGACATGCACTCTTTTCTCGTTCCCATGATATCACATTCTAGTGATCACATCGCTTGCTTGCAAGCTATCTTAATGTGATATCACCGAGAGGGCCCAAAGTATATCTATCCGTCATCGAGATTGACAAATTCCACTCTTGATCCATGAGCCTCAACATAACACCTTCGTAGCACTGAACCCACCTTTATAATCACCCTGTTAGGATGTGACGTTTGATGTTATCAAGATACTCTTCCGGTGTTAGCAATTAACATGATCTCATGGTCTAAGGATAAAGATTACTTCGTATGATGTTATAGTAATGTAAACATAATGACTTGATCGTAATGCTATACTTCGGATGAATGTTCATCACATCATTTCACAAATGTCGTGACCTCGTTATTAACAACATCCAATGTCCATGATCAGGAAACTTTGATCATCTTGTTAATCAACGAGCTAGTCTTAAAGAGAGGCATAACTAGGAACCCTTTTTGTTTATTAAACACACATGTATTAACGTTTCTTATCAATACAATTATAGCATGCAAAATAAACATCTATCATATACAAGGAATACATAATAACAACTTTATTATTGCCTCTCAGGGCATATTTCCTTCAGTCTCCCACTTGCACTAGAGACAATAATCTAGTTTACATAGTGATAAATCTAACACCCATGGAGTTCTGGTGTTGATCATGTTTTTTCCTAGGGAGAACTTTAGTCAACGGATCTGCTACATTCAGGTACGTGTGCACTTTACAAATCTTTATATCTCCATCCTTGACATGCTCGCGGATGGAGTGAAACCGGCGCTTAATATGCTTGGAATTATTGTGAGACCTTGGTTCCTTGGCGTTGGCTATGGCTCCATTGTTGTCACAATAGATCACCATTGGGTCCAATGCACTAGGAACCACACCTAGTTCCGTTATGAACTCCTTCATCCAAACCGCTTCCTGCGCCGCTTCTAAAGCAGCAACATATTCCGCCTTCGTCGTTGGTCCAGCCACCATAGGTTGTTTGGAGCTCCTCCAACTAACTGCTGCTCCGTTCAAGAGAAATACGTATCCGGATTAAGACTTAGAGTCATCCGGATCAGTGTCAAAGCTAGCATCGACATAACACTTAGCGACTAGATCTTCTTCACCTCCGTATGCAAGAAACATATCCTTAGTTCTTCTCAAGTACTTAAGGATATTCTTGACCGTTATCCAGTGTTCCGAACCTGGATCAGATTGGTACCTACTAGTCAAACTAATAGCATGTGCCACATCCGGTCTTATACATAGCATGGCATACATTATAGAGCCTATGGCTGAGGCACAGGGGATCTTATCCATTATCTCTCTTTCTTCCACCGTAGCCGGACTTTGAGTCTTACTCAATGTCTTGCCTTGCAACATAGGTAAGAACCCCTTCTTACTTCCGTCCATATTAAACTTCTTTAATATCTTATCAAGGTATGTACTCTGCAATAGCCCAATTAGGCATCTTGATCTATCTCTATAGATTTTAATGCCTAATATATATGAAGCTTCACCAAGGTCTTTCATCAAAAATTTGCTGTTTAGATAACTTTTAACACTGTTTAAAAGATCTATATCATTTCCAAACAATAATATGTCATCCACATAAAATATTAGAAATGCCACGTTGCTATCACTCACTTTCTTGTAAATACAAGCCTCTCCATAAGTTTGGACAAATCCAAACTCTTTGATCACCTCATCAAAGCGGAGATTCCAACTCCGGGATGCTTGCTTCAATCCATAGATGGATCGCTGAAGCTTGCATACCTTATCAGCATCCTTAGGATCGACAAAACCCTTAGGTTGTATCATATACAACTCTTCTTTAATATTACCATGGAGGAACGTAGTTTTGATATCCATCTGCCATATTTCATAATTGAAATATGCAGCAATTGCTAACATAATCCTAACCGACTTTAGCATCGCTATGGGAGAGAATGTCTCATCGTAGTCAACTCCTTGAATTTGTCGAAACCCCTTTGCGACAAGTCGAGCCTTATAGATGGTCACATTACCATCAACATCAGTTTTTCTTTTGAAAATCCATTTATTCTCAACAGCCTTTCGATCGTGAGGTAAGTACACCAAGGTTCAAACCTGGTTTTCGTACATGGATTCCATCTCGAATTTCATGGCTTCTAGCCATTTGTTGGAGTCAGGGCTCATCATCGCTTCTTCATACGTCATAGGGTCATCTATTTCATCAATCATGAAATTCATAACAGGATTGCCGTACAGTTCAGGAACTGCACGTGTCCTGCTTGACCTGCGAGGTTCGATAGTGTCCTCTTTCGGAGTCTCATGATCAATATCATTAGCTCTCTCTTCATTAGGTGAAGTTAACTCCAAAACAACTTCCGGTGCTACGCTACTCGCTATTTCATGAAGAGAAGGTTCAGTAACCTCTTCGAGTTCTACCTTCCGACTATTCACACCTTTCACGAGAAACTCCTTCTCAAGAAAGGATCCATTCTTGGCAACAAAAACCTTGCCCTCGGATCTGTGATAGAAGGTATACCCAATCGTTTCCTTAGGGTATCCTATGAAGACGTATTTTTCTGCTTTGGGTTCGAGTTTATCTGGCTGAAGTTTCTTCACATAAACATCGCATCCCCAAACGTTAAGAAATGACAGCTTAGGTTTGTCTCCAAACCATAATTCATATGGTGTATTTTCAATGGATTTAGATGGTGCCCGATTTAAAGTGAATGCAGCGGTTTCCAGTGCATAACCCCAAAATGACAGTGGCAAGTCAGTCAGAGACAGCATAGATCGAACCATATCTAATAAAGTACGATTACGATGTTCCGACACACCATTACGTTGTGGTGTTCCGGCAGGCGTGAGTTGTGAAACTATTCCACAATTGTTCATATGTGTGCTAAACTCGTAACTAAGATACTCTCCTCCACGGTCGGACCGTAGAAATTTGATCTTTCTGTTACGATGATTTTCCACTTCATTCTGAAATTCCTTGAACTTTTCAAAAGTTTCAGACTTATGTTTCATCAAATAGATATATCCATATCTACTCAAATCATCTGTGAAAGTAACAAAATAACGATATCCACCTCGCGCCGACACACTCATTGGTCCACACACATCAGTATGTATGATTTCTAATAAATCTATCGCCCGTTCCATTGAACCGGAAAACGGCGTTCTAGTCATCTTGCCCATAAGGCATGGCTCACATGTATCAAATGATTCAAAATCAAGTGATTCCAAAAGTCCATCAGAATGGAGTTTTTTCATGCGTTTAACGCTAATATGACCTAGACGGCAGTGCCACATATATGTAGATATATCATCATCAAGTTTAACCCTTTTAGCATTAACATAATGAATATGCATAATACTACTATCGAGATCCAATTTAAATAAACCATTCAACACAGGTGCATGACCATAAAAGATATTACCCATATAAATCGAACAACCATTGTTTTCAGATTTAAAGGAATAACCACTTTGCATCAAACACGATCTGGATACAATGTTCATGCTCAGTGCAGGCACAAAATAACAATTATTTAGATTTATCACTAATCCCGACGGCATATGGAGAGGTAGCGTTCCGACGGCGATCACATCAACTCTTGATCCATTGTCGACCCGCATCGTGACCTCATCCCTTGCTAGTTGTCGCTTGTTCCGCAGCCCCTGAATCTAGTTACATATATTAGCAACCGATCCCGTATCAAATACCCAGGTGCTACTATGAGTACTAGTCAAGTACACAACAATAACATGTATATCACATATACCTTTGTTTGCCTTGCCGGCCTTCTTGTCTGTCAAATACTTGGGGCAGTTGCGCTTCCAATGGCCAGTCCCCTTGCAATAGTAGCACCCGGTATCAGACTTAGGGCCAGCTCGGGGTTTCTTTTCAGGTGTGGTAACAGATTTGCCACCCTTCTTTCCCTTCTGCTTGCCTTTCTTGTCCTTCTTGAAACCGGTGGTCTTATTGATCATCAACACTTGATGTTCTTTCCTAATCTCCACTTCTGCAGTCTTAAGCATTGACAGAAGCTCGGTAAGAGACTTCTTCATGCCCTGCATATTATAGTTCATCACGAAGCTCTTGTAGCTAGGTGGCAGAGATTGGAGAACATGATGTATGCCTAAGTCAATGGGAATCGTTATTCCCAAGGACACAAGCTTATCGGCGTACCCAGACATTTTGAGTACGTGCTCACTAACAAAGTTGTTCTTTTCCATCATGCAGCTAAAGAACTTTTCAGAAGCATTATAACTCTCTACGGTAGCATGGGTATCGAAAATCATTTTCAATTCTCCCATGGTATCAAAGGCATTGCCATTTTCGAAACGCTTTCGAAGTTCTGGCTCTAGCCCATATAGTATGCCGCAATGAACTAAGTTGTGGTCCTCCTGACGAGTTATATAGACGTTCTTTTCCTCGTCAGGGGCATCACGAGATGGTGGGGGGCCTAGCGGTGCCCCTAGCACATATTGCTTTTGTGCAGCAGTGAGGAGAATCCTCAAATTCATAGCCCAGTTGGTGAAGTTGCTACCATTCGCAGCAAGCTTCTCTTTCCCCATGAACACATTGAAATTAAAAGCAGGTGGTGCCATCTACAATAGAATTTGTAAAGTATATTTAGACTAAGTTTATGACAGATTGAGTTCAACTAATCCAAATTACTAATGAACTCCCACTTAAAAACGACACCCCTCGTGTCCTTTTGGTGATTACATGAACCAAATCCACTACACTAAGTCCGATCATCACATGAGTCGGTGTAGCCTCAAAGGCGAGCATCAATATGGCATCATATCAACTATATGACTCATGCTTAACCTTTCGGTCCGTGTTCCGAGGCCATGTCTGTACATGCTAGGCTCGTCAAGTAAGAACCTTAGTATTCCGCGTGTGTAAAACTGTCTTACACCCGTTGTATGAAAGCGTGGAGTCGAGTACACCCGATCATCACGTGATGTCTCGAAACACGATCCATAGAACGGTGCATACTGAAGGAAGAACACATTTTATCTTGATATCTAAATGAGGGATCATCTTACAATGCTACCAAAAGCGCCAAACTAGCAGTATAAGATGCTAACATCTAATGTGTAAAGTGAGATGATATGGTCCATGTGTATCATTTGCATCGTGGTATGATCTCTATCATTCCTTTGTGTGTAAGGCCAAGGTCTATGGAACTTACACGTTAAGTGTGTTGTAAGAGTATCTATCATACATCTACTTACAACAATACCATATCAAGATACTAGCCCACTAACGATCTAAACTAGACGCCTCTAATTTATCAATTGCAAGTTTTACGTGGCTTAGGGCTTTCAGAGATAGAACCGGTCTTACCTACGAACATGAACCACAACGAGGATAACCAAGTTATTAGCAACTCATTGTAAATCAGATATTGACTATAGTAGGAGAGACAAACACCCGCTAGCCATTTATGCAAAACTAGTTGCATATCAGTCGTGGAACCAGTCTCATGTACGATGACATGTAAGGTTGGTCCGGGCCGCTTCATCCCACTATGCCACCAATATCCAAAATACATAGAAGATGCAATAACATGATCATCATCACCCACATATAAACATATGTGTACTACTCGTGCAAAGTACCTATGCATAGATCAGGCTCTGATACCACTGTTGGGTCCGCAGCATAGAAAACAAAAAATTCCTACGATAAGAACTATACGCCAAGATCTATCTACTAGATACAGAGCAACGAGTGGACATACATCCATGGAGAACTTACCCCCGAAGACAACGAGTTTTATTAACGAGTAGGAACTCGTGGTTGATGTAGTCGTATGCTTGCCGATCTCAAGATCATGTGGAAGTCCGAGCGCCGCAAATCAGCAGCGCATCCGTCCTCACACACACGTTCAAGCCACCAGACAACCTCCACCTCCTCGCTCCAGCGAATCAGCGGAAGCAACAACTCCTTCCAGACGCAAGGCCACCGGGAACATGTATCTCGCTAATTCGAGACCATGGGGGAATATGTAGAGGGGGAGAGAGATCCTTCACAAGGATGTGTAGTTTGTGAGAGGGGAGAGGGGGCTTTATATAGGAGGGAGGGAGACCCCTCCCCTCCCATAGCCGGCGCATGAGGGGGGGGACTCCTCCCCTCCTTCATTCATGTGGTGAACCTCCACTCACATAAACATGGCCTCCACCCAAAATCCCACTCACATGTATTTAATTTCCACCAAATTAAATGCAACTCTCAATTTAATAAATTATTTTATTCAGAATTTTGTTAATTACTTTAATTAACAAACATTCACATAAAACCCCTTGCAACATTTCAATATCACATCCAGAACCACTTTCTGCAATTTCACCCGAAACAATTCCGGTTTCCATCGAAACAATTCCTGTTTCTATCGAAACATTTCCTGCGCTTTGCAAACCTTTTGTCTGAAACATATGTGCTCCTAAATGGTGTTCGACAACCCTTAAGTGTGTCACCCTACGGTTCGCGAATAATGCAGACATGATTGAGACTCCTTTCAGATCAATAATCAGAAGCGGGACCTGGAGATCCATACTGACTCCTGCACATTCAACGATGACTTCTATGATCATGAGAACCTTTAACGCTAGTAACTTAATCCCTTTGTCTCATGATATAATACATGTCCGAGATTCGATCATCGGTATCCTAATACCTAGTTTGATCTTGTTACCGACATGCACTCTTTTCTCGTTCCCATGATATAACATTCTAGTGATCACATCACTTGCTTGCAAGCTATCTTAATGTGATATCACCGAGAGGGCCCAGAGTATATCTATACATCATCAGGATTGACAAATTCCACTCTTGATCCATGAGCCTCAACATAATACCTTCGTAGCACTGAACCCACATTTATAATCACCCTGTTACGGTGTGACGTTTGATGTTATCAAGATACTCTTCCGGTGTTAGCAATTAACATGATCTCATGGTCTAAGGATAAAGATTACTTCGTATGATGTTATAGCAATGTAAACATAATGACTTGATCGTAATGCTATACTTCGGATGAATGTTCATCACATCGTTTCACAAATGTTGTGACCTTGTTATTAACAACGTCCAATGTCCATGATCAGGAAACTTTGATCATCTTGTTAATCAACGAGCTAGTCTTAAAGAGAGGTATAACTAGGAACCCTTTTTGTTTATTAAACACACATGTATTGACGTTTCCTATCAATATAATTATAGCATGCAAAATAAACATCTATCATATACAAGGAATACATAATAACAACTTTATTATTGCCTCTCAGGGCATATTTCCTTCACCTCCGTCTCCTCGAGGGTGAGATAAGCCCAGTGTGGGTTGTCCATGGTGAGAAAGAGAGGTGTGGAAAGGGAGGCGTAGATCTGTGGATTGCAATGGTGGCCGCCCTGGTTATAGCGGGAAAGGGCGGGAAACCTAGGCGGGAAGGGTTGGAAAGGATTTGCCTACCTCACTGCCAGGGCTGGCCCGTGTTGGTTTCAACTCCATCCGGCGCACCCGCTTTGGGGCGCCGGATAACTAAATGAGCCACGTCTGCGTGAAAATAAGTTTGGGAGGACGGGCTAGGCACGATTTTGAGTGCCGACACCCCCATAGCCCTTTAAGGGGCTTTAGCCCCCCTCCCCCGTGTGGAGATGCTCTAAGCTTTCATTCACGGGAATTTTGTAATTTGGGCTGGATATAGTGGTACACCGAAGACGTTCTTACTTGATTACTACTAGTACGTACTCCCTCCATTTGAAAGTATAAGATGTTTTAACTTTGTGAAACGAATGCATCTAGACCTTTTTAGTGTTTAGGTTCACTACGAACTATACACTAAGAGGCATCTAGATATATTTGTTTCACAAAGTTAAAACATCTTATATTTTAAAACGGAGGGAGTAGGATAATCTAAAAAAGAAAACAATTATTTACGTGGGAACAAATTGTAAATTTTCATTGAGTAACAATGATCTAGAGAGCACATGTGTTATTGCCATTGCATTAGGTGTATCGGTTTGAGTTATCTACGGCGAATCAGTTAGTGAAATAAAGTGAGGTTGTTACTTTTGGATCTTGGAACCCTATACGGTTTTATGGCCTTGGTGGTGATTAATTGAGAGCCCCTAATTAATTTGTGGAGATTGCTCCAAGTTTGTACGGGTTTGATGATCATCCTCAAATGGCTGGATCGTGTGCCCACCTTAGTAGTGCGCATATATAGGAGAACTAGACCATGAAAACGCGCCTTGTCGTGCCCGTCCATTTTACCAACCTAATTATTATGATATTCAAAAAAAATTAAATAGAAATAATTAAAAACAATTGACAGTATAACTAACGATATCTTGACAAACTTATGAAATTTCAATCAATCTTAAATGAGGTATGCAGATCAGGAAAAATAATTATTTTCTCCGATATATAATAATTCTGGTTGATTTAGTTGTACTAAATCTCCGATCCATAATAAGTGTCGCTGATTTAGTTATCACTGATTTAGTACAACTCAATCAGCAACAATTATTATGCATCAGAGGGAGTACATCTTTCTCAAATTTGATAAATACATTTGTTTTACAAGTGCCAGTTCAAATACACCACCCTAATGCTTGATCGTATATCCAACACCAGTGTTCAAAATTGAGGATGCCGGGACATTCCATGGAATCGGTGCACCTCTAGCACTTTTCTTATTTCAAAGGCTCAAATTTATATATGCGTGCTTGCGACTTCAGGTCGTCTCGAAGTGATTTTGTTGTTCAGTGAAAGAGATGTACCTTCAATGTGCAAATTTGAGATTCTTCCACTGCTCATACGCACGCCTAGGTTTTTAACGTCCAAAGGGAGAGAAATTCCCAGAACATGGTTGTGAGTGTATACAATAAATAGTCTGGACAATGAGAAAGGAACACTTGTAACTGGATATGTTTTAAGGTTCCTTGTTGATTTCATGGCATCTTATACTTAGTTGGCTCGCTAAAATACCAGTTTCCTGAAAATAAGCCAGCTTATCCTTACTCATAGAAAATAAATTTCTAGCATTAGTCTCAAACATATCATATGCCAACTTGAAGGAAAGGATTTACCTCATATTAAAGGTTGGACCCTTGTTTCTTAGTCATTGGCTTAAATATTTTTTTTGTAAGAAACAAACAATATATATTTTCTATTTTGAGAGAGAGAAAGAGATAGAATCTAAACAAACAGCTCCATCCCCTGAAAATTGCAAGAATAATTGAAATCCTTTAGAACATTGTAATTTCTAATTTAATGAGAGATGTTAATCCATATTGTTAATAGTGAAAGGAAAAAATGTAACTTTTGCTTTCACTTGCAAATGCGCTGAATACAATTAGCTTGTAAAAAAAGAGGTAAAAATAACTTACTGAACCAACTGATACATGCTTCAGTAAGCACACAAATCATGAAAAAGGTCTATTGAAATGAGGATTGTGAAAGATATTGGCCTTGCTTGTATTATTAGTGTATTACCACATTAGCTGATTTCACCTTCTATGAAAGCATGTTTCTCTTCCATAGATTTAGGAATTTCTATACCACTTCTATTTCAGAACCTTTTTGCTAGTATCGCAGTAAATTCTCAATTATATAATTTGACCGATAAAAATATTTGTATTTTTAGAAGATACCCGTGATATAAATTGTTAAATAGTAGAAATGAACAATGTAGATGCCTCTGAAAAGGCTCATGTCATAAGATTAGATGCCTCTAGGAATGCTCTCTTGGAGGCTCATGTCATTAAACTCTCGTACACTTCATCATGGAAAGTTAAAAATTAACTCTTAGGTCAACTTGGTTCCTGCATATTAAACTGACGATACGGAGTATAGTGTTAGAAATATATGGGGCAAGATAATGAGCTTCAGATAGCTGATGCCATAACCTCTTAATGCTTAGCATCAAACTTGAACCCTCTTGTTTTATTGCGTCATAGATCTATTAAGTAAAAACAGGAGCATGTTAACAAGAAAATAACAATTGCAAGGAAAAACGAATTGTTTAGTCGGCTACAAGAAAAAGACACATCCTTCAAGGCTGGTAATAGGCTCATGAGTAAGGCATGAGTTATGATCACCAACAGTGTAATCAAAGCTGTTGGACCAAACGAAATACACCCTGCAATGCTACACTATACGTTAAGCTTTTTTTCACTGACGAAGGTTCTATCTCAGTTGATGCAACCTGCTTAGTCTTGATAATAACACCCTCCTTGAGTCCCTCAATCATATCTAAGTGCTACACAAATACCAACACTTAAATAGTGGACTATTCGTGTTCTGAATTTTTCCTCTAGAACATGACACAAATCGTCAATTCTTTTGAAGAATTCTTACCTTATCATGTGGGTATAGAAAATTGTTCAATCAAGAGGCAATGACAATTTCCTCCCCACCACTTGCCGTCCACTGAGATAAACCTACACTGGTGACATCTCCCGCACGGACTCCACGACTCGACCCCCATGGATACTGATGCGTTCCTATGAAGGGAGAAGCGAGCCTGTGAGGAGAAGGGAGCAGCCGCCACTGTCCCCAACTCAAGCTCCTCAGCCCTCTTCTCTCAGATCATCTCCGCTGCCAGCACCAACAGAGATATCCGAACCAGCGAGTACCCCTGAAATAACTGCAAAAAACAAAATTTTAGTGCTTAAAGCTTCATGGGTGCGCCGATGAGAGAACAAGGAGGAAGATCGGAAACTAACTCAAGGCAAAACACAGCTTCCAGATGAACTTAAGTGCACAGGCAGCGGACCATATGAATGAGAGAGATAGAGAGAGACAGACCGTACTACAAGCAGCATATATGGGGAAGGCTGAAGTTGATTAGGGTAGGCAAAGGGACAGGGACGGAGGAAGACTACTAAAGGTTCTCCCCATCATTATGTCGCCATCGCCAGTTTTAGGTACATGAGTCAAAGAGAAGGGCAGGCGACATTGGGCCATGGTCGTAGCCATAGTCCGGTAAACCAGAAGGATGACGACCAGAATTTTGAGGCCCATCCTGGCTAAACCACAAAGCGCCACATCCATGACACCTAGATACAAAAAATATGGGTTGCCTATGTCATATTGGCCCGGTTCATGAAAAAGCGTGTGGCTCGTGTAGGGGTTCCGCATATGAAAAAAATAAAATTTTACCCTACGCCCCTGAACCCCTGAAGCTGTCAGGACCTATCTATTAGTAATACAGTAACGGGAGGGGCTTTTCACGAACTTACCCTTGAAGACCGAAAAGCGTTGTCAACGCTCAGGAGAGCGTGGTTGATGTAGACGAGCCGAAGCCGACCTCAAGGTCGTGATGAAGTCCTTGCGCTCCTTCTGGCTCCAACGACTTGAGTGCCTCAAGTGCGACACCTCACGGGGAGTTACACACGTCCGGTGTCTGACGATGACTCCCGCTTCCCCGATCCAGTAGCAGTTGCGGAAGTAGAGCTCCCGGATCCGAATCCCGCAGCACGACGGCGCTCCGCGGTGAAGATGTCTCTCGCTCGCGCAGTCTAGACTTGAGACCACGGTCACGAGAGAGAGAGAGAGGGAGAGAGAAAATATCAATTAGAGGTCCTCCCAAAAGTGGGGAGACCTTTATTGATTATTGGTGTAATTTTCTAGGCCAAATACCCCACTATATATAGGGGGAGGAGGGGGTACTCCCTCCCTCAAAGTCCGGGGGTGGGACTAAAGGAGAGGAGGGGGTGGGGAGGCCGCCGGCCAGCCCCTAGTGGGCCCCACGGGGGGGGGGGGCTAGGCCCAGCCGGCTAGCCCTCTTGGCCCCTCTCCCTCTCTCCTTTCCCTAATGGGCCCTCTCCCTCCGGAAATTGGCCCATTAAGCCTTTTTGACCTTTAATTGATTTTCTCTTTATTAAATAAATATGAATAAATGATTAAATCAACATTTAACATTCATTCACATATTATCCAACCTCCGTGGCCATGGAACACCTTCCACCTCCACTCCAGACAACCTCCGGACTTATCGAAACCCTTCCGGTTTTCTCCCTACTCTTCTTTGGTGATTCTACCGATCCTATAAACACTCTCTAAGCATCATCAAGCCCTTAAGCGTGATACCCCACGGTTTGAGAAAACTCTAGACATGGTCAAGACGCTCCCGCACCAATGATCGACAGAGGGACCTGGATGGCCATGTGACCCCTGTGCATTCCACGAAGATCTTTCGTCGTTTGAACCGGGACAGTCGTGTCTTATTCCCTTTGTCTCTCGATACTTGCATTGCCCGAGATCTGATCAATGACAGCACCATGTCGTGTTCAATCTTGTTACTGAACAATGCTATTTTATTCGTTCCGACAAGTGATATCCTCGTGATCAAATCACACGCTGTGCAACTATTGGATATAACTTCTCTGAGTGGGCCCTTGAGTACCTTCCCGTCACATGGACGGACAAATCCCGCTCTTGACATATATTGCCTCTACGGTTTCCTCCGAATACCTGAACACACCTTTATAACCACCATTTTACCAGATGGCGTTTGATGCTATCTAAGCACTCTCGGAAGACAGTGATTGATATAGCCTCACGGTCTAAGGAATAGTCTACGAGGATCCTTTTCTAATCATCGTAACTTGAACTTCGTGACATGATCAGGTCACGATGTTTATCTTGGGTATTGGTTCATCATCTCATTCTTAGAATGAGATGACCTCATTTCCAACTGGCATAAATGCCACATGATTAGGAAACTTGATCATTTGTTGACCAATGAACCAGTGACTAGAGTTTCACTGGGCACCCCTGGTTTGTTTGTATATCACACGTGTATTGATGTTTCCTCTCAATACAGTTATAGCATGATATAAAACTTAATCATAAACTATATGAAATATGATAATAGTCCTTATTACTATTTGTCTCTAGGGCATATTTCCAACAGTCTCCCACTTGCACTAGAGTACAAATACACTAGCTGCATTTGTTCTCAATTATTGGCACCATATACCCGGTACCTTGAACATGCTTGCTCATGGAAGAGGTTGAGTCTTGGGTCTGTACTTTACAGTCCCAAATCCTTTGCAACTTACTAATGTCACTTTGATTGACATTAATACTTTATCATCACATGATACCATCTTTGTGTATGCATCGTCGCTATGGCAGCAGAACGAGGCCTGATTCGAGGAGCCTACAGTGACGTTAGATCAGCCTCGAGGGCTTTCTCATGGGCACTGTGCCCTGGGACACATCATTCTATGTTAAAAGCGAACTAGCCCTGCCATAACATTATACAACACTTTAGATGGTACCCTTATCTATTATTATAAATGTATTCATCAAAACACTAGAGCACTCGGTGCAACTTTTGATGTTATGTTCACCTCGCTTTCTACTTGACTTTGATCGGTATCTATAGGAGTTTCCAACATATTCCCTTATAACATAACTCTTTATGTTTTAAGATATGTTATCCTTTATGGACTAGGAAAACATGTCTGCAGTTCTCTATTAGACACTACGGACAAAACTCAGCTCAACATTCTGTGGTTCAAACTTAATCACTTTCAAACGTTCCTTAATTGGATCACATAATATGCTAAGCTATCATCATGGTTTTCTAAGAAAGAACCTATGTCTCAACATACTGGATGACGATCATCCTTTTCCATTCTTTTAACCATTGATGTTAAACCTAATGCTATTCCTAATTCGAGTTATTAAGGACTGGTTCCTTAATTAACTTCTATTCCGAAACACTTTTCAGAATCCCTTAAGGAATACTACATAATATCATAATACACTTATTATCAACTTCTACATCTTATAAATCATTATTTATAAGTATTTGTGCTTTTATTCTTAACATACTTAAGAATTACTCCTATAAGCTCCCACTCAAAATATGTCCTACATATTTGAATTTGGGACTTACATTGCTCCCACTCAAAAATATGTCAATCACATATTGTTTCAGGAAGACTTTCATAGCTCCCACTCAATTTTATGCAAATTGCATATCCACTCACTATTTTGAATAATTTCAAAATCCTTTGATCAAATATCAAACTTGGAGATTTACTATGAGATACTAGTACTTTACTAGTTTTAAATCCTCTAGACATTTAGCACACATGAATCAAATTCATTTGAATTTATCAATACTTGACAAATTGTGCTTTTGTCATTCACCCCTTTTTCCACTATGGCTTTGCAGTCATTTGGGAAAATTCAAGTAACCCCTTTTACTTGTGAGATTTAGCAATGAATTGCTTTCTAATCTCAAGGGAATTTTACTTTAGGATTTCTCTTAATTTGGTTTACCATTCTTTCCTTAGTAGTTCGTAGGTATGTCATATTCCAAAAATCATGACAAATGATTCTCAAATGTCTCCATACAAGATATGTATTACATTTTGAATCCTACTTCATGTAGTGAAAACGCTAGTGGGGAAAACACAATGATCAAAATCATTGATTCTTTCCTTCTCTGAGGAGAATCGTTTAGGAACATTGTCCGTTGCGCTTCTCAACACTCTGATGCAGGGTTTTGAATCCTCATCGTGTTTTCACTATTTCCCATTTGCTCCATAATTGAGAAACATCACTAAAAGTGAGCTTTCTCAAGAATGCACCAAAATCCAAGCAACATGAATCTTGCTTTCCTTTTGGTTTCAGCTATGGGTTTCATATTCAAAGTTTCCAATGAATACTCTATAAGGACTTATTCGCTATTGTTTTGGTTATATCGAATAGCCCCAAAACTTTCACGAATTCTAATGGTTTACCAATTCTAATGGAGTGCTAACTATTTCTAAGCTAATGGTCTCTACATCTACACTACAACGATTTATTTGGTGCCTTCTATTCAACCCCTTTGATATCTAATATCACATTGTGACGCTTTGCATTTTGACGTTTCAAGATGCTTTGCATTTCACAATTACTTTTATGCCATTCTTATAAATTCGAATCTCATTACTATTGATCAAATCATAGTAATTAGATTCTCTTTTATATATTTATACCCTTTGTTAATGAAACATTTTGATCAAATCAAATAGTTTCATATTCATGTTTCCTTTGGTAAACTAATTTACACATTTAAACAATAATTATAATTACCATTTTCAATGAAACATAATACATCGAATATGTATTTGCTTTTAACAATTCTTCAAACACTTTGTATTCAAGTAATACATGGTGTTCAAGTTATTTTGCCGAACTTAAGCATGATTTATATGTGATAAGAAATCAGATGACTTTCACATATTATCAGCATAACTTTGAATTTAAACAATGGTTTTTCATTCATTAATGAACATATTATTAAGTTGGGTATTTTTAAACAAGGCATTTTTAGTGTTTTACAAATGTTCATGGATTATCAATTAGTTTCATACAACAAGGATAATTCACACGTAATCAAACAAGATATGAACACGAGTAGAAATCATTCATAAAAGTGGAACAACTGTTTGTTACAAACTCATATGAATAACCGTCTCACGAAGTGTGAGACACACTAAAGAAGTTCACAATCTCTTGTTTATAATAATCATCCTAAAACATAAACTAAATGATAAATGTTGAGGGAGAGTGTCGTCGGCCATCATCATCATGCTCGCCGTCAACATGCAACGTCACCTCCTCTCCAGCAAGCACCTCTATGCAGAAGGACCTATTTTCAGCAAAACAGAACAAGTATCAGATATACTTAACACCGCAATGTGTTTGCAAGATTATAACATTTATAAAACTGTATATCAAATATATACCTCTGTCGTTGATGACTCCAGCGTCATTGGGTTCATCTACCACATTTCTGAAATGTGATATGAACTCGAGGAAATCGAGTGTTTCGTGTCGCCTCTCATAATGCAGATCCTGACTTGTGCTTGGAAGCTTGGTGGAAGCGATCGTAGCACAACTCCCATCGCAAATGAGCTTGAGAACCAGTTGTCCAGTTAGTATGCCAGACTCATGTACGCATCGTAGATGCGCAATAAGTGCTCATCTAGTGAGGAGCCCTCCTCCATCTTTATGGAGAGGAAGTCTCCCATCAGTTCATACTCCCACATGCGCACTTGTTCCACGAAATGCGATCTCAGATGTGCCATAACCAATCGGGGCTTGAGACTTCCCACCATTGGCCATAACCCATCCTCCATTCTGAGGCGCATGGTCACTGACATAAATGTGGCCACCACACGACGACGGTAACGCAAGATCATTTTCATAAAAACTAGCTTCCCCAAGCTTAGACTTTTCCATAGCATTAGCAATAATGGTGTCCAAAGAATTCATACTAACAACATTGCTATTAGCATGCAAATAAAGTTCTATAGGTTTTTTAATTTTCTCTTCAAACACATCATGTCCTAATTCAAGATAAATACTATAAAGCTCTCTAATTTTGTTGTTGTTTTCCATTAAGCCTAACTAGTGAAAATAAGAAACAAAAAGACAAAATTGCAGAATCTAAATGAAATAACTTCGAGCACTCACACCAGAAAATAGGCGTTTGCCGTGGGAGGTTCTTCTTCTTTAATCGTCCGGTGTGAATACCTTTTACCTTTCCTCCCCGGCAACGGCGCCAGAAAATAGCTTGATGTCTATGCACTTCTATTCTTGTAGACAGTTGTTGGGCCTCCAAGTGCAGAGGTTTGTAGAATAGCAGCAAGTTTTCCCTTCAGTGGACCACCCAAGGTTTATCGAACTCAGGGAGGAAGTGGTCAAAGGTATCCCCTCTCAAGCAACCCTGCAATCAAGATACAAGAAGTCTCTTGTGTCCCCAACACACCCAATACACTTGTCAGGTGTATAGGTGCACTAGTTCGGCGAAGAGATAGTGAAATACAAGTGGTATGGTGATAGAAAATAACTTGATGGCGTGGAAGAGACTAAAGGCAAAATGAAATAAAGAAGGAAGCAAGCAAACATGTAACAAATCTAATTGCAAACGGTGTATCAATGCTTAGAAACAAGGCCTAGGGATCATACTTTCACTAGTGAACACTCTCATATAAATATATTCTCTTTATGATACTACTCTTAACTACTCTCCGGTTGAACACTCTAATCGATGGTAGGGCTATAACAGCACACCTCAAAGTTCATCTTTCCCATCTTGAAAACCCCACACTGTCACCTTGAGCTCTAGATGAGTCCAACAAACACCTCAATTTCATAGAAACATCCAACTCCAAATATAACTCATAACAATTATTTGAAATCTCTAGCCTAAGTGCCACCATGGTGTGCACGCTGTCACTTTCACACACATGGAGAGAGCAGAGATCTATTAAAGCACTTGAGTAGCAAGGTAGATCTATAGATTACAAGCTCATGATCACAGTATGATCACGCATAGAGAGAGAGATGAACACATAGCTACCGGTAGAACCCTTAGCCTCGAGAGAGAACTACTCCCTCCTCATCATGGGAATCAGCAATGGTGATGGAGATGGCGGTGGAGATCGATGGAGATAGCTTCGAGGGGTAATTCCCCATCCCGGCAGGGTGTAGGAACATAGACTTTCTGTCCCCCGAATCTCCCCTTCGGTGGCGGCGGTGCAGCTGAACTTTTTGTGGATATCTTTTGGTATCGGGAGGCTCTTATAGGCGAAGGAGGCAAGGTCGATGGCCGGCCAGGGGGCCCACATCACCTGGTGGCGCGGCCAGGGCTAGTCCACGCCACCACATGGTGTGGCCAGGCCCTGGCCCTCCTCCGTCTCGTATTCTGGCTCCATGAGTCTTTCGTAAAATAGGAACTTTGGCTTTTGTCCCATCCAATTCTGAGAATATTCATTTTCTGACTTTCCTGGAACCAAAAACAGCAGAAAATAGGCAACTAGCATTGTGGCATCTTGTTAATAGGTTAGTCCAAGAAATCATATGAAAAGTACTCCAAAGTTGGAACAAAACACAAGAAAGTAGATAAAACCAAGCATGGAACATCAAAAATTATAGATACATTTGCAATGTATCAACATCCCCAAGCTTAACTCCTTCTCGTCCTCGAGTAGGTAAGTGATAAAAAGAAAGAATAATTTTTGAGGTGACATGCACCATCAAAGACTTGATGAAAGTATTTGTAAAACATTCAAAGCTGGGATCATAGTACTTCAATCATAACATGAAAGACAAAGTTCTAGCAATAAGACAAAGAAACTATGATGCAACATGAAAAGACACAAACAAAAGATTCATGAATAACAATGCTTTGCAAGACGTTTGTTTGTTTCACATAAAGAAAACATAGCATAATAGCATTCAGCTTGTCCCTCATAGAGTAGCAAATATAAATGCATAGGACACCTTCAAAGTTCATAAGAGTGACTAGATACAAATAGTTTAAAACAAGCAATATCAAGATATGCATCAATCAACTAGTCTTGGGACAATGCACATAGAACTAAGAATGGCCACTATGCTCTCAAAGTAGGTGCATAAAGGTAGAAGGTGGAGACTCAATATAATGGTGGAAGAAAGGCCTTTATAAAAGGAAGTAGGGATTCAAGTTTCATAAAGAGCTTCCAAAAATTATGGTACTTATAGCTTTCAGCTCTCATTGCCCCTATCATAAGCATCTTGAAGTGATTAAGGTTAAAGTGAACAAACTATGGTGTACATGCTTGACGAAGTATAAGTTGGAAATCTCATGTCCCTTGAATACGAGGGCTGCTCTTCATGCTACTCAAGTTTAGTCACCGGTAATTTCTTGTCATCGTAAGTACATGTGTATCATAGAGAACCGCCAACGGGGTACCCCTTGCCCGATGATACGGAAGAATCCCCATATCAAAATGACAAGGCAAGCAGACAACAAGCATCTCAACAATCTTCTTATTTACCATGGGAATATGGTGATTTTTTCTCTCTTTCCTTTTCATAGTATCTTTTTTTTCTCTTTTCTCTTTTTTTCTCAATATAGGACCCTTTTTTTGTATAAGAAGAATGCTTCATAGACAACTCATTATGGTTACGCTGCAGGTTTCCACCATGTCAGCATGGATTAGACTAGCGGCCCAGGTGTTTCTCTAACACATATACATAACTCCATGGACTTACAAGCTCCCCTTTCATTTCACACCGACGACATCCATATACAAAAGAGCATGATATCAACTAGGTACAAGTACCAAGTGCAATGTTGAAAGCGTTCCCCATGAAAGCATGGTTCTGCTAATTCCCAACAAATAAGTGCAAGCATATACAACATAGACGACACAATGGTTCAAGTTTATTAAGGGCAAGAAAAATAAAGTATGCCATCAAGTTCGTGAGAGCTTTAATCACTAGTTTTCTCATAACAAGTTTAATTTGGAAGGTAAACAAAAGCATGAATATACTTGGAATAGCATAAGCTAATAGGTAGGTATGGTGGACTCTTTGGAATAACTTGGTTTAGGGAGTTGGATGCATGAGTGGAACTCATACTTGGTTGTGGAGGCTAGCAAAAGACTGGGAGCGACAAACTACGAGAGCAATAATAGCCATAATCATGCAGAGCGACAAAATATCATTGATCAAAGCATAAAGTGATACTACAAGTTGAAAACTAAAGGATCATAAAGGCTATGGTGACTTGAGACAGTCATAACATGGTGTGAGCATGTGCCAAGTCAACCCAAATAAAGCATCAAAGGAGAATACCACAATACTATGCTTTAATATGCTAAAACAACACATGATTCATCCAAGGCACATTAAGCAATCTCAATTGTTTATAACAAGTCATGCTACAGCAAAGAATACTAAGCATAAAGCCAAAACAATATCAATCATGGCATGAAAAAGCATAGGCCACAGTCAAAAACAAGCTCTTTTTACCACATAAGCATGAACTTTCCTACTCTTTTCCAAACCAAACCAAACTATTTGCAATCCAATGTATGAAAGAGGGGGTCCAACCAATTTATTCAGAAAAGTAAGCAAACCAAGCGAACGAAAAACCAAAACGAAAATGAAAAATAAGACGCTCCAAGAACAACACAACTGTGCATGAAACAATAAAAATGAAGCGTTTGGAAGAAACCTGGGATTTTTATTGATGAAGAGGGGGATGCCTTGGGCATCCCCAAGCTTTGACGCTTGTACTTCTTGGATATTTCTTGGGGTGACATGCTTGGCATCCCCAAGCTTGAGCTTTAGTCCATCCTTCATCTCATTACTCATTCTTTCCATACACCTGAAATTTTTCCTTCATACAAAACTTCACACAATCTTTATTAGCAACATTAGTGCACCCAATATAAATAAGTCTTAAGGTTCAGTTCTAACACCAAATAAACTTACATTAGAACACTAGATACTGTAGCACTTCCCTTAAAAATCTCAATTCCCCAAAAGAACTCAAAGAGGAACCAACAAGAAGCAAATGCAGAAACTGGCAGAAATCTGTCAAAACAGACCAGCAGGTAAAGACGAATTTTTTTGAATACCTTCTGTTGCTCAAATAAAAAAATGTTGAACTAACGAAAGTTAGATAACAACCTGGGGCAGAAGCAAAAAAATTCACGCCTCAAAAATACATTCAGAGATTTTACACGAATTTTTACGGTGAAGCACATAAATCTGTTTCGGGATAGCAACTTTCCCAATCATTACTTCTCTCTCATTAGAGGTTACTCTTGGCACAAAAAGCAAATAAAAAGGATAAGGAGCGGTTATTACTGAAGTAATAACTTCCAAGACTCATCTAAAACTTTTGGGTTATCTCCCAATAAGTACTTTTCTTTAACGCCTTTAAGTTAGGCATGATAGTTTGAAAAGATGCTCACATAAGAAATATGAATTGAAGTAAAAGAGAGCATCAAGAAGCAAATTCAAAACACATTTAAGTCTAACCCACTTCCTATGCATAGAAATATTGTAAAGAAACAAGTCATGAATTCACAAAGCAACAAGCATGGTAAAGAAAAACAAGTGCAACTTCAAGACTTTCAACATAAAGAGGGGAAACTTAATATTATTGAGATGCATAAAACCATGTTTCCCTCTCTCATAATAACTTTCAGTAGCAACATGAATAAAATTTACAATATAACTATCACAAGAAACATTCTTATCATGAGCCACATGCATAAAAGAATTAATACTCCCCACATAAACATAGTCATTCTTATTAATTGTAGTGGGAGCAAATTCAACAAAATAGCTATTATTATTCTCATCACCATAATCATCAAATATAGGAGGCATATTGTAATCATAATTAATTTTCTCCTCAATAGTAGGTGGACTGAAAATATCATATTCATCATTGTAATCATCATATATTGGAGGTTTGGTATCATCATAAGCAATAGAATAGCTATCTTCCAAAGCTGGGGAACTAAAAAGATCATTTTCATAAAAACTAGCTTCCCCAAGCTTAGACTTTTCCATAGCATTAGCAATAATGGTGTCCAAAGAATTCATACTAACAACATTTCTATTAGCATGCAAATAAAGTTCTATAGGTTTTTTAATTTTCTCTTCAAACACTTCATGTCCTAATTCAAGATAAATACTATAAAGCTCTCTAATTTTGTTGTTGTTTTCCATTAAGCCTAACTAGTGAAAACAAGAAACAAAAAGACAAAATTGCAGAATCTAAAGGAAATAACTTCGAGCACTCACACCAGAAAATAGGCGTTTGCCGTGGGAGGTTCTTCTTCTTTAATCGTCCGGTGTGAATACCTTTTACCTTTCCTCCCCGGCAACGGCGCCAGAAAATAGCTTGATGTCTACGCACTTCTATTCTTGTAGACAGTTGTTGGGCCTCCAAGTGTAGAGGTTTGTAGAACAGCAGCAAGTTTTCTCTTAAGTGGATTACCCAAGGTTTATCGAACTCAGGGAGGAAGTGGTCAAAGGTATCCCCTCTCAAGCAACCCTGCAATCAAGATACAAGAAGTCTCTTGTGTCCCCAACACACCCAATACACTTGTCAGGTGTATAGGTGCACTAGTTCGGCGAAGAGATAGTGAAATACAAGTGGTATGATGATAGAAAATAACTTGATGGCGTGGAAGAGACTAAAGGCAAACTAAAATAAAGAAGGAAGCAAGCAAACATGTAACAGATCTAATTGCAAACGGTGTATCAATGCTTAGAAACAAGGCCTAGGGATCATACTTTCACTAATGAACACTCTCATATAAATATATTCTCTTTATGATACTACTCTTAACTACTCCTCGGTTGAACACTCTAATCGATGGTAGGGCTATAACAGCACACCTCAAAGTTCATCTTTCCCATCTAGAAAACCCCACACTGTCACCTTGAGCTCTAGATGAGTCCAACAAACACCTCAATTTCATAGAAACATCCAACTCCAAATATAACTCATAACAAGTATTTGAAATCTCTAGCCTAAGTGCCACCATGGTGTGCACGCTGTCACTTTCACACACATGGGGAGAGCAGAGATCCATTAAAGCACTTGAGTAGCAAGGTAGATCTATAGATTAGAAGCTCATGATCACAATATGATCACGCATAGAGAGAGATGAACACATAGCTACCGGTAGAACCCTTAGCCTCGAGAGAGAACTACTCCCTCCTCATCATGGGAATCAGCAATGGTGATGGAGATGGCGGTGGAGATCGATGGAGATAGCTCCGGTGGCAATTCCCCGTCCCGACAGGGTGCCGGAACAGAGACTTTCTGTCCCCCGAATCTCCCCTTCGGTGCCGGTGGCGCAGTGGTTTTGTGGATTTCTGATTGACTATTTAGGGTTTTGGTATCGAGAGGCTCTTATAGGCGAAGGAGGCAAGGTCGGTGGCTGGCCAGGGGGCCCACACCACCTGGTGGCGCGGCCAGGGCTAGTCCACGCCACCACATGGTGTGGCCAGGGCAATATCGAGAGGCTCGTATTCTCGCTCCGCGAGTCTTCCGGTAAAATAGGAACTTTGGCTTTTGTCCCGTCCAATTCTGAGAATATTCATTTTCTGACTTTCCTGGAACCAAAAATAGTAGAAACAGGCAACTGACACTGTGGCATCTTGTTAATAGGTTAGTCCAAGAAATCATATGAAAAGTACTCCAAAGTTGGAACAAAACACAAGAAAGTAGATAAAACTAAGCATGGAACATCAAAAATTATAGATACATTTGCAATGTATCACCCCTCGAAGTTTTTAGGTCCGAAGGCTTCTTATAGGCGAAGAGGGAGACCGAGGGGGTGCCTGGGGCCACCACACCATGCTCTGGCACGGCCAGGCCTAGCCTGCGCCTGGGGGTGGTGTGGCCAGCCCCTGGCCCTCCTCTGTCTCGTATTCTGGCTCCTGGAGTCTTCTGAAAAATAGGCACTTTGGCTTTTGTCCCGTCCAATTCTGAGATTATTCATTTTCTGACTTTCCTGGAACCAAAAACAGCAAAAAATAGGCAGCTGGCACTGTGGCTCTTGTTAATAGGTCAGTCCAAGAAATCATATGAAAAGTACTCCAAAGTGTGGACAAAACACAAGAAAGTGGATAAAACCAACCATGGAGCATCAAAAATTATAGATACATTTGCAATGTATCAACATCCCCAAGCTTAACTCCTGCTCGTCCTCGAGTAGGTAAGTGATAAAAAGAAAGAATAATTTTTGAGGTGACATGCACCATCAAAGACTTGACCAAAGTATTTGTAAAACATTCAAAACTGGGATCATAGTACTTCAATCATAACATGAAAGACAAAGTTCTAGCAATAAGACAAAGAAACTATGATGCAACATGGAAAGGCACAAACAAAAGATTCATGAATAACAATGCCTTGCAAGACGTTTGTTTGTTTCACATAAAGAAAACATAGCATAGTGGCATTCAGCTTGTCCCTCATAGAGTGGCAAACATAAATGCATAGGACACCTTCAAAGTTTACAAGAGTGACTAGATACAAGTAGTTTAAAACAAGCAATATCAAGGTATGCATCAATCAACAAGTCTTGGGACAATGCACATAGAACTAAGAATGGCCACTATGCTCTCAAGAAAGTGCTCATAGAATGTGTGGAGACTCAACAAGGAAATGAACAGGTTTTGAAAAGTTTGAAAGGCTTCCAAATGCTGAAAGTATGGTACTCATTAGCTTTGAGCTCTCATTGCCCCTATCATAAGCATCTTTAATGTGGTTAAGGTGAAAGTAAGGTCCAATCTGAGTTATATGCTTGACAGACTATAAAATGAAAATCCCAAGTCCCTTGAGTACGAGGGCCGCTCCTCGTGCTACTCAACTTTAGTTACCGGTAAGTTCTTGTCATCATAAGTATGTGCGTATCATTGAGAACCGCCAATGGGTACCCCTTGTCCGATGATACGGAAGAATCCCCATATCAAAATGACAAGGCAAGCAGACAATGAGTATCTCAGCAATCTTCTTATTTACCATGGGAAAATGGTGCTTTTTCTCTCTTGCCTCTTTTCATAAAACTCTTTTTTTCTTTTTCTCAATAGCTATCTCTCTCTTTTTTTATAAGAAGAATGCTTCATAGATATCATTATGGTTACGCTGTAGGTTTCCACCATGTCAGCATGGATTAGACCAGCGGCCCAAGCGTTTCTATAACACACATACATAACTCCATGGACTTACAAGCTCCCCTTTTATTTCACCCCGACGACATCCGCAAACAAAAGAGCAAGGTATCAACTGGGTATATATTTACAAGTGTTGAAAGTGTTCCCCGTGACAGCACGGTTCTGCTAATCCCCAGCCTATAATTTGCAAGCATATAACTTTCATGGAGAGTTCACAATGGTTCAGGTTTATTAAGTGCAGGAAATAAAGTGTGCCACCAACTTCGTGAGAGCTTTACTAACTAACTTTCTCATAACAATCAAACATTTTATTCGGAAGAAAACAAGGCATATTGAATATGCACGGAAGTAGCAAATGATGCTAATAGGTAGGTATGGTGGACACTTTGGCAATATTTGGTTTAAGAGTTGGAAACATGAGTAAAAAACTCAGTGTAAGTGAAGGCTAGCAATAGTAAGGGAGCGACAAACGAGAGAGCAATAATATCCATAATCATGCAGAGTGACAAAACATCATTGATCAAAGCATAAAGTGATACTACAAGTTGAAAACTAAAGGATCATAAAGGCTTATGGTGACTTGAGATAGTCATAACATGGTGTGAGCATGTGCCAAGTCAACCCAAATGAAGCATCAAAGGAGAATACCACTATACTATGCTTTAATATGCTAAAACAACGCATGATTCATCCAAGGCACATTAAGCAA
Source organism: Avena sativa (assembly GCA_916181665.1). Lineage (NCBI taxonomy): Eukaryota > Viridiplantae > Streptophyta > Magnoliopsida > Poales > Poaceae > Avena > Avena sativa. The sequence goes on along the minus strand of OV702287.1, from coordinate 39,843,247 downwards.
TCTTAATTGTTTATAACAAGTCATGCTACAGCAAAGAATACTAGGCATAAAGCCAAAACAATATCAAGCATGGCATGACAAAGCATAGGCCACAGTCAAAAACAAGCTCTCTTTACCACTTAAGCATGAGATTTCCTACTCTTTTCCAATCCAAACCAGACTATTTGAACACCAATGTATGAAAGAGGGTGACACGGGTATACCCTATAGGTACTCGAGTTTGGTATATACGGTCCAAATACGTACAAGCCCACGGTGTCGCCAAGGCCCGGATGAAAGGACTCGAGTAACCTACGGACTCTCGATTGCTTGAAGAACAAGAAGAAGCTAAAGATAGAAAGATTAAAGGGAAAACCCTAACTTGTAACCGACTCGGCCTGCTACCCGAGACCTAGCCTATCTATATAAGGGCTAGGAGGGGGCGGCGAGGAGAACACATGCAACCCTAGTTTCCACAAACCCTCGCCAGATTGCATCTGCGCACCGTTGTAACTTTCGACTCCCTCAATAATTCCACGAGCAGACAAGCAGGAGTAGGGACCTCTACGAGGCCTGAACCTGGGTAAATCCTTTGTCCCCTGTGTGCTTGTTTGCTAGCCGATAGATGTCTCCAGCGCTCCCTCCTTCTCCAAAACCCAAGTCCATAACAATGGGCATTGATGAGTTAAACCCTCGTCAATTGGCGCCGTCTGTGGGAACTGGGAGTGCTGATGTTGCGGCTTCTTCGGCCCCATCAACTGCGATCTACAACTCCACAACTGCGGAGATTCGCCAACTTTTCGGCGCCTTCGACTTTGTCGTCCACACGTCGGCTACTCGCCCGGCCTTCGAGTCCGTGGGCGACAGAATCAGCCTGGCGATTGGGAGCTTCCGCTTCCAAGTTGGTCAGATGGGCACGCTTCGCATGCCCGATCAGCCGATGGCACTGGCGATTGCCCCGGCATCATGGTTCCCTCCATCGATTGGTACCCTCAGCAAGCTCAATGCTCCGGCGGCAGTTAGGAACATGGTCAGTGACAGCAGTCGCGACTCCGATCTAACCGATCTGGCCACTGAAGATGGAACCTACGGTTCCAGATCTGAAAGTTGTGGAAGCAACAGCTTCCCTAATCACTTCATGTGCATCGTCATTAACGCGGGCGACACCTCCGCCAACCACGGTAACGGTGGCAACACCGGCAACGACACCGATCCACCCAATCACGGCAACGGTGGTAACACCGTCAATGGCACCGACCCACCCAACGGCGGTAATGGTGGCAACGGAGGAGCAGTCGAACCTCCTAGCATGATCAACGAGCAAACCGGCGAACGCGTCGTGATCAGGCTCAACGAGCAAGAGTGGGATCGCTGCCGCGAAGCCCTATGAGGTGCACCTCTACCCTTCAGGTCCCCGCAGGAACTGCTGATGGGCTACCACTGGCTCCTAAAAGAGGAATTCAAGCGCCAAAAACAAGCAATCGCGCAACTTGAGGCGTGTAAAAAGGCGGCGGACGAGTCGAGCCTTCGTCGCGCTGGGCTCTCCTCCTACGGAGGATCCTCCTCAAGAGGCAACGAGCACCTCGCCAGGAAGAGGCAATCGCGGATGGCTCACCTCACCGAACAAGAGCGCATAGACGCCGCGAAAGTCCTCGACTTCGGCTCTATGACAGTCGACACGAGAGGCAACGTGGTTCCCAGAACACCGCAGGCCGCGGTGACAGCAGCCACCATGTACCTTCTCAATAACCAGCCACCAGCTGGAGATCCCCGAACGGCCATGCACCGATCTACGATCGCGGGCCTGGGGCTAATCGAGGCCGCCCTCGACAAGGAACCGGTACCAGACCCAAAAAAGGGCAAAGCGCTAGCAAAGCGCTACTCCTCACCCTCGTCCAGCGATGACATTCACGACCTCTCTCGGCGCCGCCGCTCACGGCGACACGATCGCGACTACGATGCACGCGACGAACTCACGCAGCGCAAGATCGACAAGTCAAGGGCACGACGTGCTCGGTCGACTGAATCGGAAGAAGAAGATGTGGAGCTCTGCGGCGCCAGATGCTTCAGCAGATCCATCAGGCAAAAGCGAATGCCTAAAGGGTTCAAACTCCCATCGGAGAACCCGAAATTTGACGGTCTGCAGGACCCCAAGATCTGGCTGGAGGATCGCATCTCCTCCGTCAGGCTACATGGAGGCAGTCGAAGTACTGCCATGCAATGCTTGCAGCTACAGCTGCAGGGCGCCGCCCGGGCATGGCTCAATAACCTCCCACGCGGATCCATTCGCAGCTGGGATGAGCTGGTCTACAGCTTCGTGTGCAACTTTAAGGGCACGTACAAACGCCCCGCCTCAATCGAAGAACTGAGATGATGCCAGCAAAGATCTGGCGAATCGCTGCGCTCTTACATCCAAAGGTGGTCCATCATCAAGACTTCCGCGGAGAACATCTTGGAGGACCGCACGATTGATGCATTCAACGGTGGTGTCCGTCGCATGGAACTCAGGGAGGAGCTAGGATGCTCAAAGCCCCAGACCATCGACCACCTGATGGAGATCGCGAATCGGTGGGCCGATGGAGAAGATTCAGTGAAGAATCGCATTCACTCTGACGAGGAGGCAGAACTCGAACGAAGACGCGACCGCCGGGGTAAGCGTCGCATGCGTGTCTACGACGATCGCGATGACGTTAACATGGTCGCAGCCGGCTACGCCGATAGACGCGACGATAACCGCAACAGCGGATACCGCAGCGGCGGATACTGCGACTCCGGGAAAACCACGCAAGTGTGGCAATGCCACACTCGCGATGAAGCACCCGCGACCTCCATCGAGGACAAACTGTCCGGACCATGCACGGTACACTTCTACATCGACAAGCATGATGGCAAGAGAAAGTCCAGCCACCTCCTCAAGGACTGCCGCGAGTTCCTCAAGCTACACGAGGGATTGGTTCGGATGAACCGCAATGCAGTCGAAAGAGGCCATGGAGCCGCTCCAGGTGCCGTGGCACATGGCGCACCACCACCACCACCTGGGCCACCCCCGAACGGAGCTGCACCGGACCAGCACCATGGAGGCGAACCGTACCCACGGGCCATGGGTACCATGATGATCCAAAAGGGGCGCCCCTCAAATAGGGTGCAGAAGGCCATCACTCGCCAAGTCAACTTGGCCACGCACTCGCCACCATCCACCACTGAGTACCTCAGTGGCAGTGAGTCGTGCATTACCTTCGACAAACGCGACCACCCGCCTCAAGTACCTCGCCCAGGTCATTGTCCCCTCGTACTCGAGGCGCAAATTGGAGGCTTCGACATGAGTCGCGTCTTCATGGATGGCGGAAGCGGCATCAACCTCATATTCGCGAGTACCTTGTGAGCAATGAGGATCCCTCTAACCTGCTTGGAGGCATCGGACACAACGTTCCACGGCATCGTCCCAGGGAAAGGCGTATACCCCCTAGGCAAAATCAACCTCGACGTCATATTCGGCACGCCAAGGAACTTCCGGCGCGAGCGCATCGACTTTGAGGTCGTCGACTAGCCCTCACAATACCACTGCATCCTCGGACGCGTCGCGTTCGCTAGGTTCATGGCGGTACCCTACTACGCCTACCTACAGATGAAAATGCCAGGTCCCAACGGCGTCATAACGATCAACGGGAGCTTCGAGCGATCTGATAGTTGCGACAGGGAATTCAACAGAATCTCCCAGTCCTTTCGCATGCAGGAGGAGCTCGCGCGATTGAAGGAAACAACAGACAACAGTCTGCCCCCCTGAGTAGGCCAAGCTCACCTGACCTCTCCTTCGACTCATCTATGCACACAAAGAAGGTGCAGGTCCATCCATCAGATCCCGCTAAAACGGCTCTCATCGCCAACAACTTGAGTCCCGCATAGGAACTCGCACTCGTCGAATTCCTCCGTGAGCACTGGGAAATTTTCACCTGGTGTCCTGCGGACATGCCAGGAGTTCCCAGGGAATTCACCGAGCACGCACTCAACGTCAACCCCGACGCAAGGCCAGTCAAGCAGACAATCAGGCGACTGTCTGAGCCACGAGCGCAGGCAGTCAGAATGGAGATCAACAGACTCCTCGAGGCCAAATTCATACGCGAGATCAAGGAAAGCACTTGGCTCTCCAATACGGTGCTGGTACCAAAAAAGGACACGGATATCCTACAGATGTGCGTGGACTTCACTTCTTTAAACAAGCAGTGCCCAAAAGATCACTTCCCGCTACCACGGATCGATCAAATCATCGACTCCACCACTGGATGCGAGCGCCTCTGCTTCCTCGATGCCTACTCAGGCTATAACCAAATTCGAATGAAGGAGGAAGACCAGGAGAAGACCGCGTTTACAATGCCCTTTGGTGTGTTCTACTACAACACAATGCCCTTCGGGCTAAAAAACGCGGGAGCCACATACCAGCGGTGCATGCAGGCTTGCCTCAAGGAGCAACTGGGTCGCAACATCCAAGTCTATGTCGATGACATAGTAATCAAAACCAAGGAAGAAGCCTCTCTAATCGATGACTTGCGCGAAACCTTCGCCAATCTCGATCATTACCGGATAAAGCTCAATCCGGACAAATGCGCCTTCGGCGTACCATCTAGGCAGCTGCTCGGGTATCTCATCTCCGCGAGAGGGATTGAGGCAAACCCGAAAAAGATAAAGGCCATATTGGCCATGGAGAAGCCAAAGAACATAAGAGGCGTCCAGCAACTAGTCGGACGAATCACGGCCCTCAGTCAATTTATCAGTCGAATGGGAGAAAAGGCGCTGCCCTTCTATCAGCTCCTTCGCAAAACTGACAAATTCGAGTGGACCAATGAAGCGCAGGAAGAATTCGAAGACCTCAAGCGCCTGCTATCCACCTCGCCAGTATTGGTGACTCCACGAGAAAGAGAACCACTGCTGCTATACATCTCCGCTACCAACCAAGTGGTTAGCACAGTGCTCGTCGTCGAGCAGGCCGAGGAAAACAAGGTCCACGACGTACAACGCCCGGTATACTACCTCAGCAAGGTCCTCACGCCAACGAAACAGCGGTACCGACACTACCAGAAGCTGGCGTACGGCGTCTTCATGACCGCCCGGCGACTGCGCATTACTTCCAAGAACACCCAATCGTGGTAGTCAACGACGCCCCATTGGGACATATCCTCAATAACCCCGACGTCACGGGGCGAGTCGCGCTTTGGGGAATCGAACTGTCTCCACAAGACATCACATATGAAAAGCGCGACGCAATCAAGTCGCAAGTTCTCCCTGATTTCCTCGTGCATTGGATGGAAAACCAACTCCCGGACAAGCCAGATATGTCCTACCTCTGGACAATGCACTTCGATGGGTCCAAGCGGAAAGATGGAGCAGGAGCAGGTGTCATACTGACATCACCTCAAGGGGACAAGCTGAAATACATCCTGCGAATGCAGTTCACAGCCTCAAACAACGAGGCTGAATACGAGGCCCTGTTGCATGGGATGAGGATGGCAAAAGCCTGCGGCGCAAAGAGGCTAATCATATATGGCGACTCCAAGCTGGTTGTCAACCAAACAATGCACGAGTGCGATGCACTGAACGACAACATGATCGCATATCGCGACCTCTACGAGACAGTTGAAGGAGACTTCGATGGTTGCGAGTTACGACACATAGGTCGCCAAAGCAATGAGGAGGCGGACGCACTCGCCAACATAGGCTCCACTTGCGCACCCATACCACCTGGGGTATTTCTCGAGCGCATATGCGAACGCTCCATCAAGCCAAAGGCCACAGAGAAGAAAGCAAGTGAAGCAACGGACTTGGGGGCTACGCCACCCAATGAGCCAATGGCACTCGATGACTTGGAGCTCGACACAGGACTCGAGAGACCAATGAGCGTCATGATGATCGAACAATCCTAGACGTAGCCGTACATTACGTACCTCCTCAGCAAGCGCCTACCGGACGACCCGACAGACGCACGACACATTGCGCGACGCTCCAAGGCATTCGCCGTTATCAACGGCGAATTGTATAAACGCAACATCACAGGCGTGTTACAACGATGCATCTCCCTAGCCGATGGAAGAGCAGTCCTCCTCGACATCCATGAAGGGACCTGCAGGCACCACGCCGCAGTCGCGCCCTCATTGCCAAAGCTCTATGAGCTGGATTTTACTGGCCCACGGCCATGCGCAACGCCAAATACATAGTCCAAAAGTGCAACGCTTGTCAGCGATTCACGGACAAGCCACACGCACCAGGCGCAGAACTACGGCCCATTCCATTGGCCTGGCCCTTCGCACAATGGGGGCTTGACATGGTGGGCAAGCTCCCAAGGTCCTCGCAAGGAGGCTACGTCTACCTCTTGGTCGCAGTCGACAAGTTCACCAAGTGGATCGAGGCCATGCTAGTGACCAAGCAGTCAGGGCACAACGCGGTCAAGTTCTTCGAATCCATTGTCTACCGCTTCGGCGTGTTGCACATCATCATCACTGACAACGGGACGAACTTCACATCCAAGGAGTTCTAAGAATTCTGCGGAAACCTAGGGATCAACATCAGTTACGCCTCAGTCGCGCATCCATAGACCAACGGTCAGGTGGAAAAAGCAAACGGGCTCGTCTGCAGCGGCATCAAAAAGCGACTCCTTCGACCACTCAAGCAAGCCGCGGGTTGCTGGCCAGATGAGCTCCAATCCGTACTCTGGAGTCTACGAACAACTCCAAACAGCGCCACGGGCTACACGCCATTCTTTATGGTGCATGGAGCAGAAGCAGTACTACCCGCCGAAGTGCGATACAAGGTGCCGAGCATAGTCACTTACAGAAAACAAGAGTCATCTCTTGCACTCGAAGACTCCGTCGATCTCCTCGACGAGGCAAGAGAAATCGCCGCAGAAAGATCCACGATCTACCAGCAGAACCTGCGCAACTACCACAGCAGAAGGCGCCCAGATTCTTCGTCGAAGGTGACCTGGTCCTGCGACTGAAGCAGCAGGAGCATCTCAAGCTCGAATCCCCCTGGGAAGGACCGTACGTGATTATAGAAGTAATCCCAGGTGGCGCCTATCGCCTTCAAGATTTAGAGACAGGAGTTGCACACTCCAATCCTTGGAACGTCGCACAACTGCGACGCTTCTACCCTTAGTCGTTTTTCTTTACTTTTACATTGCAAATAAGGCTACTCAGCCAAGGCTACTTAGCCGCACATTGTACTTTGTATTATTCTCCAAATAAATAAAAGCTAAGTGCCCCGAAACTCTGTGCCCTCCTTTACTTTGTCAATTTTCATACTCGGGGGCTACGCCACCCTATACACATATGTTCTTCGAACAAAAACGCGACATCCTGAGTAGCTGTCACATCAATCGAACCTCTTAACACAAACTAAACCCAGCTGCAACGCACCTGACAGGTTGACAAGGGAACGAGATAAAAAGATGGCCAGGCTAACGAAAAGGACTCGCATAAGTGCAACGCACCCCACGTTTATAAAGCTATTTGTACACATTCAACAATAAATTATCTACAAATATATATGGGCTTTACAACACTAGTACACTTATGTGCGGGATACATATTTGGCTACCCTTGCAACATAAGAACATTAGTCTGTTCCTCGAAGAAGTCGACGATCTCCTCGGCTGGACGGTCCACCGCCTGATAATGCGGCACCATGTTCCAGGAAGATCCTGCTGGTGGCACCGGTGAACCAGAGGCAATGACGGCGACATCCACGTCAGGCCTATGCAAACGCACCATGGAGAGGGCAGCCTTGGCACCAGCCACCAACTGCTGCCTCACGCACTCGCGAACCGCGGATATATCTTGAAATTTGGTCAGGAGAGCCAGCAGGCTTGATGGAGTATCATCCAGCGGGAACATCGTCCGGTAAATGTTCTTCAAACACGACTGCGACTTCTTTAGGAAGAGCAGCACTCGCGAGGCGCGATCCTGCAGGGTCGCCAATGCAGTCGCACGATCATGATCTACCTAGAAGTATCCACTCTCCTGAAGTTGCTCCTGGGTGAGATCATGAAGGCGGATGGCAATCCTATCCCTCTCCTCCTGCGGATGGCATGCGCTAACAACTACACAAAGCAGCATCAACAGCATGAGTACAACGTACCATTGTGATTAACTAGAAAAGAAAAGACGAGGACGAGCAAACTAACATTTAAACTGGTCGCCCAGCTGCGTCACCTCGCCAAGCAGATATTGCTCGCGGGCGACGGCTTTTTCAGCCTTCGACTTCCACACGTCCGCGCTACCACGGATCACGGGCAACTCATGCTCCAGTTGCTTAACGCGATCACGAAGTCGCGAAAGCAAGGACAGATTCTCTACCCTGGAGCGCTGTGGTGCCATTGTATCCTCAAGAGATGGCGAGTCCGGGGTTCCCCCCACAAGACCACTTGATGTACCCTACCAAAAATCAAGCCAGAGGCAAATAAGGCACCCAACTCAAAAGTCAAAAGTAACAGATGCATTTAGGAACAGCATAAAGTATCCACAAACACACTCGCCAACAGGCATGTTCTCCAATCAAAAGGGCAATTCATCAACTATTACAAGAAACTAACTATGAAGCAGCTGGCTTCTTTGACTTCGATGGCCTCGGGGGCTTCATCAAGTCCGTGGCAGTATCAGATGCCACTGGCTTTCCGCTGGGCCCTGAGGCCGAAGCTTTCGCCACTTTCTTCGCACGTTGGAGCTCCTCCGGATACTTGGCAACATTATTTATCAAGGAATGGCCATATTTGGCACAGGCAGTCGCAAAGGGAGTGAATACTACCTGCTGACCATCCGTGCCAACAGGCATCATCTTCGACACCGCAGAAGGATCTATTTCGACTCCGTGGGCTTGCAACATGGCAAGTGACATGGTCGCGCCAGCTGCGTGGAGGAAGTTCTTGTACGTGGCAGGCACACCCCCAGCGAGCGACTCCACCAGCTCTTCCACATTGTCGACCAGCTCCGCCTTCGGCATCAACTCCTCCCGGAGGCGACTCAGGGTAACCTTGGCCTTGGACAATGTATTTTGGACAGCGGCGCTACGATCCTCGACCATAGACACCGTGCCCGCCAGAGCATCATCGCGACAAAGGGCTTGCGGATCAAAACTCAAGTCGCCAGCATCTACACCAAAATACACACATGGATCAAACTTCTAGTGCCACCGACACCTGCGCGGCTTCCTTTACAAGGAGCTGTCACACAAAACAAGGAGTCAACGGAGAGCAGCAGAAGGCGTTGACTACCACATTAAAAAAGAAGGAAAGATATACTTACATGGTCCTCTAGCGACTCCGAAGAAGTTTGCTGAACCGTCATCCGAGCAACTACTCGATGCTCCCCTACGTGAGGAGAGCTCGAAGAATTATGCCCGGAGTGGGCCGCCGCCGGAGGAGAAGGAGCGCGCTCGACCTCTACCTTGGCCCCTGAAGTTGCGACTCCTGATTCCTTCAAAAACTCGACGTCGCCAGAAGATGACGACGCCTCTTGACTACAAGACCAAGTTCACATTGAGAAAAGGGCAAACTCGAGGGCAAAAACCAACAAGAAGAAAACAGAAAAGAATGAATGACCTAGCAAACTTACCAGTTAAAGTTGTCAAGATCAAATGTGGCAGCCGCCGATTCTGACGAAGACTCCTTGGGCAATCGCATCTTCTTGCGAGAAGACAGTGCTACAGCCCTCACAGGAACAGCTGGAATTGGCGACTCCGCGCCAATGGCCGCACCGCCTGGAGTTGAAGGAGTCGACGCGTCGGAGCCCTTGCTACGCAAATGATTGTGAGTATCCGGGCTCTCGGACTCGAGGGCTTCCTCTTCCACATCAGAAGGGACAGTCGACTCAGACTCGTCCTCTTCCAAAGCTTCACGAGGAATAATCCCCTCAGGGAGGGGAGGCATACAAGGTGACACCGCCCAATCCTGCGTACAAACAGAGAAGATCAGCAAACATAACAGGTAAGCAACAAAAAAAGCAAACGTGAAAATAAGCTACTACGTAGCACAACTGTACCTCAGAAGGAGGATTCGAAGCATCGAAAGGAGGAATGACTGGCTCGTTCGAAAGCACATCCTTGAGGGTGTACTTTGTGACCAGTCGCACCCTCTTATCTACCTCACTCGCGGACATGCCATCAGCAGACACGCGAGTGGCATCATCAGCTCCACCCCATTGAAACATGGGATGGACCCTGGCCTGGAGAGGCTGGACGCGACGATGCAGCCAAGTCCTGACAAGGGCGCAGCCTCCCTCTTCTGCGCCTATGTGACTCTCGAGGTTGCAGACGCATTGATATAGCACGTCTGTCTCTACGAGTTCGGAAGGCATGATCACGTTCTTCCAAGAACGCAACTTCTTGCAGGGAGTCGCGGGATCGAAATGCGCGAGTCCAAAGTGCTCGTCCTTGGCCTTCTGGTCACGAACATAGAACCATTTGTCCCTCCACCCCTGGACGGACTTGGTAAGCTTGATGTCGAAGTTGGTGGCGGATGGGTCGACATGGATACCGCAACCACCTATGTCATAAACTAAAGAGCCAGAGGCGGACTGACGCTTCAATTTAAACAAGCGCTTGAAAATACCAAAGTGTGGCTCGATTCCGAGCCAGCACTCGCAAAGGGTGATGAAGCAGGTGATGTGGAGAATCGAATTTGGGGACAGCTGATGGAGCTGGAGCCCGTAGAAGCAAAGAAGACCCCTAAGAAAGGGGTGGAGAGGCAAGGAGAGACCGCGGATGACGAATGTGAGAAACATCACTCGAAAGCCAGCGGGAGGAGTAGGAATGGTCTCACCACTGGGGGCGCGCGCATCGGAGACTGCCGCAGAGATAACTCCATCTTGGCGAAGAAGACGGAGATCTGACGCCTTGATGATAGAGGGGCGCCATGCGCCATTGGTCACGCGGGTGCCCGCGACCTTTTTCTTCCCGCCGGCGGCGGCGCTGGTGCCCGCAGCAGCAGGACCACCCTTCTTCTTCGTCGCGGCGACGGTGGCCGCGGAATTAGCGCCAAAACCTACTTTCTTCTTCCCCATTGCACGGCGGCGATGAGAGCGCAGAAAGTAACTTGGAAACGAACGGAGGTGGTCCAGCGCTGTGGAGGAGACGAGCGCAGGAAAGCAGAAGAACAGCAGCAATGGCAATGGCAGCGAGGACGATAAAGTGCAGATGAAAAATTACCATCGCAGCGCCGCTATTTAACCCCTGGAAGATGCAATCCAATGGTTGACAAAAACCCTACTAGACGCGTGGCGCGCATTGCGTTGGACACGTGGAGAAGAGGAAGCGCAAACCGTCCCCCCACTACTACCATTACACGTGGAAATCGAGGAGGCGCAGTTAAAAATAAGATTACGCACACCCAGTCAAATCAAAGTCAGAAAATGGGACCCACCGCCTGTCAAACTCACTCACGCGGGCAACTAAGGTCATACAAGCGTCAGCACTGAAGTCACCAAGGCTACACAGTGGAAAACTTCGACTATTTTTAGTCCTTGCTGGAGTCTTCGACTCCACCAAGCACTCGGGGGCTACTCCCATAGGGAGCGCTGACCGTGCACCCTACGACTTTTCTTTTTCTTGTTGCAGGAACATGGACAATCACAAAAGCAAACCCAACCACTCGAAACACAGTTCGATTATGGACATGGGTTACTCCCATAGGGAGCGCCGGAAACAAATTCGACTGAAACAAGCAGGCAAAAGACGACAGCAGTCGCAAAAGTTTTTGGTCCCTGCCTAAGTTATCGACTGAAACAAGTAAGCAAAAAGACGACAGTAGTCGCAAATATTTTTTAGTCCCTGCCTGAGTCTTCGACTCAACCAGGCACTCGGGGGCTACTCCCATAGGGAGCGCTGGTCGCGCACCCTATGATTATTTGCACAAAAAATGTGCGTTGCTAACATCCGCACTCGCAACCTTTGGCGACACCGCCTCACAAATTTTCCCTACAAAGAGACTACGTCTCCTGGGACGCCTGAATCGTCTCCGCGATGATAAAATTCGGATGCCGCGCCTACGGCGTGAAGGTAAGACATGAATAAGGCCTGGTAACGCATTTAACTACGCACTACAGACACGATGAACATGCCTTGACGGACGCGTCAAGTGCTCACATCCATATAACTAGAATTTGACTCCTGTAAGACCTCCGCGGCCTGAGTCGAATTACACCAGCACTTTTCCGGATTCGAGTACGGGGACTCGAGTTCGAGTAGATTGCGTTGTTTCACCCTAAGGTGGTTAACTGATACCGATACTTCGGTTATATCAGGCACGTACATCAACAATCCCTATGACACAAATAAAAGCAGTCGAAATGTACTCAATCAAGCACTCGAAGACTTCAAAAAGTCCCCAGTCGAATCTGCGATTCCACTGGTCACTCAGGGGCTACTGACATGGGTATACCCTATAGGTACTCGAGTTTGGTATATACGGTCCAAATACGTATAGGCCCATGGTGTCGCCAAGGCCCGGATGAAAGGACTCGAGTAACCTGCAGACTCTCGATTGCTTGAAGAACAAGAAGAAGCTAAAGATAGAAAGATTAAAGGGAAAACCCTAACTTGTAACCGACTCGACCTGCTACCCGAGACCTAGCCTATCTATATAAGGGCTAGGAGGGGGCGGCGAGGAGAACACACGCAACCCTAGTTTCCACAAACCCTCGCCAGATTGCATCTGCGCACCGTTGTAACTTTCGACTCCCTCAATAATTCCACGAGCAGACAAGCAGGAGTAGGGACCTCTATGAGGCCTGAACCTGGGTAAATCCTTTGTCCCCTGTGTGCTTGTTTGCTAGCCGATAGATGTCTCCAGCGCTCCCTCCTTCTCCAAAACCCAAGTCCATAACAATGGGCATTGATGAGTTAAACCTTCGTCAGAAGGGGTCCAACCCATTTATTCAGCAAACTAAGAAAACCACGCAAACTAAAAACCAAAACGAAAACAAAAAATAAGACGCTCCAAGAACAACACAACCGTGCATGAAACAATAAAAATGAAGTGGTTGGAAGAAACCTGAGATTTTTATTGATGAAGAAGGGGATGCCTTGGGCATCCCCAAGCTTTGACGCTTGTACTTCTTGGATATTTCTTGGGGTGACACACGTGGCATCCCCAAGCTTGAGCTTTAGTCCATCCTTCATCTCATTACTCATTCCTTCCATATACCTGAAATTTTTCCTTCATACAAAACTTCACACAATCTTTATTAGCAACATTAGTGCACTCAAGATAAATAAGTCTTAAGGTTCAGTTCTAACACCAAATAAACTTCCATTAGAACACTAGCTACTGTAGCACTTCCCTCAAAAATTTCAATTCCCCAAAAGAACTAAAAAAGGAACCAACAAGAAGCAAATGCAGAAAATGGCAGAAATCTGTCAAAACAGACCAGCAGGTAAAGACAAATTTTTTCGAAGACCTTCTATTGCTCAAATCAAAAAGTGTTGAACTAACGAAAGTTAGATAATAACCCGGGGAAGAAGCACAAAAATTCATGCCTCAAAAAGACATTCATAGATTTTACACGAATGTTTACGGTGAAGCACAAAAATCTGTTTCGGGACAGCAACTTTCCCAATCATTACTTCTCTCTCATTAGAGGTTACTCTTGGCACAAAAAGCAAATAAAAAGGATAAGGAGTGGTTATTACAGAGGTAATAACTTCCAAGACTCATCTAAAACTTTTGGGTTATCTCCCAATAAGTACTTTTCTTTAACGCCTTTAAGTTAGGCATAAGCAAAAACTGAAATGGATAGAATAGAAGTAAGCGGAGGTAATCATGGTGAAAACATTGTTTTGTTCAATGAAATCCTTTTGTTAACAAGGTTGGTCAGGTCTTGCTACCAAAACAATTTCATATGAGACAAAACTTTGTATTCCACTAATGATTATGTTACCTCAACCTTGATAGCAATGGTCCCAATCATAATAGTTTCAAATTTTTCTCTTGGTATGGGACAATATATTTCTCCAACTTGAATGCCCTCAACATGTTCAATTTAATTCAAAACCATAAGTCCCATCAATCTTCTTGGGGAAATAGATAGTATGTTCCATGTCATTAACATTGAAGGTCACCTTCCCTTGATTACAATTAATAACAACTCCTGCAGTGTTTAAGAAAAGGTCTCCCAAGAATAATAGACTTATTATCATCTTCAGGCATAATAGTTTGAGAGGATGCTCTCATAAGAAATAAGAGTTGAAGTAAAAGAGAGCATCAAGAATCAAATTCAAAACACATTTAAGTCTAACCCACTTCCTATGCATAGGAATCATGTATGCAAATAAATTCGCAAAGAACAAAGTGACAGGCATAGGCAGATAAAACAAGAATAACTTCAAAACTTTCAGCACATAGAGAGGTGTTTCAATACCATGAAAACTTCTACAACCATATTTTCATCTCTCATAATAATTTTCAGTAGCCTCATGAATAAACTCAACAATATAACTATCACATAAAGCATGCTTTTCATGATCTACAAGCACTAGAGCTTTATCATAAACATCTTCAAAAGAATCCTCAGGAACATAACATTCATCCTTCTTTAGTAAGCATGGGGGACACTCAAATAATGTAAGGGATAAAGAGTTGCTCTCATTAGAAGGTAGGCATGGGTAGCTAATCCATTCTTCCTCCTTTTGTCCATCACTCTCCTTCTCTTTTTCATCTAATGAGATTTCAGGTTCATCAATTTCTTCTTCCATAGGATCCTGCAAGGCATTAGTCTCTTCCATTTGTGGAAAGCATCTATTAAAATATTTAAGAATATAGCCATTTTCATCCTTGTAATTATCAAAGCAAAATTTAAGTATACCATAAACCTCATACTTATAAGGTGAATCATCAATATTTTCAAGCAAACTAGCAAGTTCAAATGCACCCTTCCAAGCAATAAATTCCTCAATTTGTTCCACCTCATAAAGGTCATATTTTCCCTTAACATAGGAAGATATGGTATCATTATCATTATACTCACATTGAAAAGGGAGGTGTTTGTACTCCTACAGCAACAAGATTTATCAAGGCAATAAGTAACATTATAAGTAGAGCACACATTTCTAGCAATGGTATACAATCTATCAATTTGTCCCCATAAGTGTTTCCCTTTTTGTGACAAGCGGTGTTCCTTATAATAATATTTTTCATCTTCCGTGAACCCACCTTGCCAATAAGCTTCAGTTTCAAAAAGCCAACCATTGACAACAAGCATGATAAGGCAAGACAATAACAGACCAGCGAAAACAACAACTAGAGTAGGAACCAATTTTTTTGTATTTTTGATAAAGAAACAAGCAAACAAGGAGAAAATAAACTTAGCTTGAACAATAGTGAATCCAAGTGAACTTGATAAATAAAGCTATGCTCCCCGGCAACGGTGCCAGAAAATAGTCTTGATGACCCACAAGTAATGGGGGTGTATCGCAGTATTTTCGAGGGAAGTGAAACCCAATTTATTGATTCGACACAAGGGGAGCCAAAGAATATTTATAAGACTTAACAACTGAGTTGTCAATTCAGCTGCACCTGGAAACAATCTTGCTCACATCAGTTTATCAGCAGCAACAATTTTGTAGTAGGAATAGCAAAGTAACAGCAGTAGTAAGGCAAAGACAGTAGTAACAAAAGCAGTAACAGTGGGATTTGAGTGCGGTAGGCATAGGGATGGATGGACGGGCGTTGCATGGACAAGGCAATTCACATAGCAATCAGAACATAGGGCAATTGCAGATAAATAAGATAAAGCATCCAAGTACTAGACAATCCTAGGCATGTGTTCCGTATATAGTCATACGTGCTCGCAATGAGAACTTGCACAACATCTTTTGTCCTGCCAGCCCGTTTGCAGTGGGGCCTCTAGGGAACTACTGGCAATTAAGGTGATCCTTTTAATAGAGCACCGGAGCAAAGCATTAACACTCCATGAACACATGTGATCCTCACATCAAAGCCATTCCCTTCCGGTTATCCCGATTTCTGTCACTTCGGGGCCATAGGTTCCGGACAACAACGTGTGTATACAACTTGTAGATAAGACCAGAAACAATACTATCATAATGAATCAATAACATGTTCAGATCTGAAATCATGGCACTCGGGCTCTAGTGACAAGCATTAAGCACAACAAGTCGCAACAAAGTCATAAAGCACTAATAAAAGATACTAGGCACCATGCCCTAACAATCTGATGCCATTACATGAATGATCTCATCCAATCCCTACCATCCCCATATCCTACAGCGAGGGATTACTCACTCATAGATGGGGGAAACATGGATGGTCGATGGAGAAGCGATGGTGATGATCTCCTCCAATTCCTCGTCCCGGCAGGGTGCCAGAACGGAGTTTCTGGTGCTATTTCGTGGAACCTGGTGGTGGCGGCGGAGCGGAGCTCCTTTTGGAAAAACGTCGAACCCCCCGAAGTTTTTAGGTCAGAAGGCTTCTTATAGGCGAAGAGGGAGGCCGAGGGGGTGCCTGGGGCCACCACACCATGCCCTGACGCGGCCAGGCCCAGCACGCGCCTAGGGGTGGTGTGGCCAGCCCCTGGCCCTCCTCCGTCTCGTATTCTGGCTCCTGGAGTCTTCTGGAAAAATAGTCACTTTGGCTTTTGTCCCGTCCAATTTCGAGAATATTCATTTTTTGACTTTCCTGGAACCAAAAACAGCAGAAAACAGGCAGCTGGCACTGTGGCTCTTGTTAATAGGTTAGTCCAAGAAACCATATGAAAAGTACTCCAAAGTGTGGACAAAACACAAGAAAGTGGATAAAACCAAGCATGGAGCATCAAAAATTATAGATACATTTGCAATGTATTAGTGGTGCACACTAAGGGGGAACACAATCGTTGGTAATTTTAACAGGGATCATCTTATTAGGCTACCGTCGAGTATCTAATACCAGCACACAATAAGACATACAAACAATAACATTGAATGTAAATGCTATGTGATATGGTCCTTCACGTCGTGATCTCCATCCGCCGGTTATCCCGATTTCTATCACTTCGGGGCCAGGGTTCCGGCGCCGTAGACACCAGGGTACCGGTGTCATTCCGGCGTGGTAGTTCGTCACCTTCGTGACTATCTACTACTATGTAACAAAAGGTAATCACTTTACCTTTGCCACAACCATATCACAAAGCAACGCCCCCCTGCAAAACAAAGTTAGACGCCTCTACTTTATCTTTGCATGTTTTACGTGGCTGAATGGGCTTTCGCACAAGAACCATTCTTACCTACGAACTTTCAGCACAATGGTGATCAAGTAGTTGTCTCTACTACACCCCTTTTGGGGCCCTCCGTTGCAAATGGCATACCAACTAATGCGAGAGAGACAGACACCCCCCTAAGCCACTTTATATGGTACAAGCCGTATGTCAAGCATGGACCAGTCTCGCGAATGAACGCGTAAAGTTAGTTGGGGGCCGCTTCATCAAGCATTACTGCGGTATACACAAGTACACGTGTGAGGGTAACAACTAAAAGATCAATGCCCACACGCTACATCTCGTGTGTTCTACCCGTACTAGCATTACTACGCATAGATCTAGCTCTGATACCACTGTAGGGGTTCCGCGTATGAAAACAATAAAATTTTACCCTACGCCCCTGAACCCCTGAAGCTGCCAGGACCTATCTATTAACAATACAGTAACAGGAGGGGCTCTTCGCGAAGTTACCCTTGAAGACCGAAAAGCATTGTCAACGCTCAGGAGAGCATGGTTGATGTAGACGAGCCGAAACTGACCTCAAGGTCGTGATGAAGTCCTTGCGCTCCTTCTTGCTCCAACGACTTGAGTGCCTCAAGTGCAACACCTCGCGGGGAGTTACACACGTCTGGTGCCTGACGATGACTCCCGCTTCCCCGATCCAGTAGCAGTTGCGGAAGTAGAGATCCCGGATCTGAATCCCACAACGCGACGGCGCTCCGCGGTGAAGATGTCTCTCGCTCGTGCAGTCCAGACTTGGGACCACGGTCACGAGAGAGAGAGAGGGGGAGAGAGAAAATATCAATTAGAGGTCCTCCCAAAAGTGGGGAGACCTTTATTGATTATTGGTGTATTTTTCTAGGCCAAATACCCCACTATATATAGGGGAGGAGGGGGTACTCCCTCCCTCAAAGTCCCGGGGTGGGACTAAAGGAGAGGAGGGGGTGGGGAGGCTACTAGCCAGCCCCTAGTGGGCCCCACGGGGGGGGGAGGAGGGGGGCTAGGCCTAGCCAGCCAGCCCCCTTGGCCCCTCTCCCTATCTCCTTTCCCTAATGGGCCCTCTCCCTCCGGAAATTGGCCTATTAAGCCTTTTTGACCTTTAATTGATTTTCTCCTTATTAAATAAATATGAATAAATGATTAAATCAACATTTAACATTCATTCACATATTATCCAACTTCCGTGGCCATGGAACACCTTCCACCTCCACTCCGGACAACCTCCGGACTTACCGAAACCCTTCCGGTTTTCTCCCTACTCTTCTTTGGTGATTCTACCGATCCTATAAACACTCTCTAAGCATCATCAAGCCCTTAAGCGTGATACCCCACGGTTCGGGAACACTCCAGACATGGTCGAGACACTCCCGCACCAATGAACGACAAAGGGACCTGGATGGCCATGTGACCCCTATGCGTTCCACGAAGATCTTTCGTCGTTTGAACCAGGACAGTCGTCTCTTATTCCCTTTGTCTCTCGATACTTGCATTGCCCGAGATCTGATCAATAACATCACCATGTCGTGTTCAATCTCGTTACTGAACAATGCCATTTGACTTGTTCCGACAAATGATATCCTCGTGATCAAATCACACGCTGCGCAACTATTGGATATAACTTCTCCGAGTGGGCCCTTGAGTATCTTCCCGTCACATGGACGGACAAATCCCGCTCTTGACATATATTGCTTCTATGGTTTCCTCCGAATACCTGAACACACCTTTATAACCACCGTTTTACCAGATGGAGTTTGATGCTATCTAAGCACTCTCGGGAGACAGTGATTGATATAGCCTCACGGTCTAAGGAATAGTCTACGAGGATCCTTTTCTAATCATCGTAACTTGAACTTCGTGACATGATCGGGTCACGATGTTTAGCTTGGGTATTGGTTCATCATCTCATTCTCAGAATGAGATGACCTCATTTCCAACTGGCATAAATGCCACATGATCAGGAAACTTGATTATGTGTTGACCAATGAACCAGTGACTAGAGTTTCACTAGGAACCCCTGGTTTGTTTGTGTATCACACGTGTATTGATGTTTCCTCTTAATACAGTTATAGCATGATATAAAACTTAATCATAAACTATATGAAATATGATAATAGTCCTTACTACTATTTGACTCTAGGGCATATTTCCAACAGCTCGATGCGCGGAGCAGCAACCCTGTTATGTTGTGCGGGCACCTAGAACGAAGTCACACATCAACGAAGTCCCAAGCGAAGCTTCGCAACGACGGAACGATCCTACACTCTCGTATGCTTGATCCAACAGCTATTGAGTCCAAATCGCTATGAAGAGGTCGTGGTAGTTCTATTTTACTGTTTCTTAATACGTTGAGGCCTTTGTGGTGTTCAGTGAGTGGTGTACCTTCGCATTTTGGGGTCAGGCCTTATGTGGTGTTTCGTGTTGCATCGAGTAAACACACCTTAAAGTAATAGTTGGTCTAGGCGATATTCAATAAAGAAACCTTCCATATGATTGTTCAATTCGCCTTTTTGGCCTTTAAGGATCATTAAATCGCTTCTCTTCTCCATTAGAGATTAGTTTCCTTGAAAGTGAACTTTGGGATAAATCACCATATCCGCGTGTCTCGGTTGTTTCTGTAAACGGAGTCTTTAATTATATACTTTACTTTGTGATAACCATCGTGTTTGAAGTTATATCTTGATTATTGTGAACTTTGGGATAAATTATATACTTTACACGTATAGGGGGACCTCCACTCCCCAGTACATATGGGAGAAGGAGGGGTGGGTTGGGGGCGCGGATTCATCGGGGACGTGGGTAGGGGAGCTACTGGAGGGTTGTTTTTCACTCTCTCTCATATACTTTCTATCGGGGTCTTGCTGGACTTGCTCTTAGACTGCTGCTTTTTCCCTATGTCTTTTCTTCTTGTAGTTTGGCTCGAAGGTTGAAAGAATTTAAGACATTCTCTAGCGTTGCTCTTACCTGTCTTGAGGCTCAAAACTAAATAAATAGCGTCTAGTGATTTAGGTGAGCTAGCAGTATATGAGACCAAACAAATCAGTACATACCACATTACCGTCGTAATAGACCAACCGACCTAACAATGCTTGACATGAATTATTGAAAATATAAGCAATAATCCATACGATTTAATCCGAATAATAAACTGATAAAGCATAATCATATAAACAGTACCAAAATTAATCATGCGGATTAACAGAGATAAAGAGATTACATCTAAATAAGATAAACATATCACATCTATACCAAACGCTAGAATAAAGAACTATAGCAGAATCTGAAAGAGTAAGTTCAGAGTTACGTACGGTGTAGCGGTGCAGTAGCCACAATGATTGTAGCAGCAACGTTGTCGTCCATGTTGAGGTTGTCGAAGAGGTTGGTGATGTCCGGGAACAAGTCGCTGTTCGCGAACTCGTCGTCCGATGATGTCGTGGTTGCTAGTAGTCGCGCTTGAGGGCTCTCCAAAAACCTGATCACTCCTCACCCGTATAGGTTCACAAGAGACGAGGTTCCAGAGGCCTACTATCTCGATCTACGGTGCACGCTGCAAGCCGGGATGGAGAAGACGAAGGCCGCGACACAATAGACTAAAAGAGGCACGTGTTATAAGCAGTGCGGTTAGGTTTAGCGCAGATGCTTATAAAGTACAAGTCAGGGAGATCGTGGGGCTCAGCCCACGTCCAAGTCGGTAACAACCCATGTTCCAGAAAGTCTAGAAACGGCTGACTAATTAACACGTTCGTTAATGACTCGTAATTAACCTATGATTAATTTCTCGAACAACAAAAATAAATCTCGGCTCGGCGAGATTCCCGCAACCCGCGGTATGCGCGCACGTCGTGACGAGGCGAGGAGAGATGTGGTGAGGCGGGCGGCGTCGGAGGAAGAGTGCACGAGAGCTGCTCTTCTTCTCACACCTCAGTGATTGGTAGTACAATCTAGTATATAAGGAGGTGTAACTCTCACTCAACTAGCAATGTAGGACTAAATTTTAGCACCACTAGCACACACATGAACTGCCACAAATAATGGGCCAAAGAGAATTTTAGAATTTGTATTTGTTATGGGCCAAACGCCACATGCAAACACCTCAAATTTCAATAATCCCCCACAAATTTCTCAGTTTCCTAACAGATTTCAATCTCCTCTTCACATGACTTGATGACTTCATATTATCCTTAAAACGGTTTACTTTGATGACCATAGTTTGATTATTACGCTCATCAGGATGAAAGGTATTGGTTTTTCAACCACAGGTAAGTCCATCAAGAGCTCATGAAGCCAGTCTGCTTCAACTGTGGCTGTGTCTAATATCGTGAGTTCTGCTTCTATAGTTGACCTTGTGAAGATGGTCTACTTGCAAGACTTCTAAGAAACAGCGCCACCGCCAACTGTGAACAAATAACCACTTGCGGCCTTAATCTCATCAGCATCAGATATCTAATTTGAATCACTATGACCCTCAAGTACTCGTGGATACCCAGTATAGTGAATACCATAACTCGTGGTGCCTTTCAAATAGCGCAAAACTCTCTCAAGAGCATGCCAATGATCATCTCCAGGATTTGACACAAATCAACTCCATTTTTTACGGCAAAGGAGATGCCAGGCCTCGTAGCGCTGGCTAAATACACGAGCGAGCCAATGATTTGAGAATATCTCAATTGATCTTTAGTATTCCTTCAATTCTTTTGAAGTAGCACACTCGGATCATAAGGCATTGGAGAAGACTTGTAGTCGCTAAACGCGAAGCGACTCAATATCTTTTACACATAGTAGGACTGGAGCAGTGTAATTGCGATGACCCAGCATACCACTGCATGATGTAGTACACTATAGTCGTTGACATAACACCAATGAAACACCGTTCACTAGTATTACATCCCTCAGAGTGGTACAACAAAAACACAGTAGGTCCAAGACATGACTATATATTACAACTCGACTCTTCACAAAATATCTAGAGAACACTCTAAGTTTAAGAGAGAGAAAGAAACTTCTTAAAAAGAAGAACCAGAAATAATAACTCTGTGTTATCTGGCTAAAAATATAATCATCTAAACTAATTGGTTTGCAATTGCTGCTAATGCAATGCTCTACAGAAGTAGGTGTTATGGCTAGAGTATCTACTCCTATCTAATCAAGAGCTTCGCCTTTGCGTCGGTTGATGTATATGATGACTTCATTGACTTTATTGAAGAACTTGAGCTGTCGATGGTGGTTTCTTGAGCAGAAATTGATGTTGACATCATCTTCAATAACTTAGAACCTAGCAAGGGTTAAGAAGGTATGGTTGAGTACGAGCATACTCAGCAAGTTCACTAAAAAGGAGTGTATGATGCACTATCTCTATAGCCACAGACCAAAGGTTGTAGGCAATACAGGTTTTCATAAACATTTCTTCAAAGGTTGGTTTTATTCTGAAAACTATATCCGACAGCCTTCACAGGTTGACCAGAACCTTCGTGTGGTTCCTTTCCTGCCGCGTTCGTAGCTCCTTCCCGGAACAGGGAGTAACATGTCACAATTCTTACATTCTGTAGAGGTGCGTTACTTTACCCATAAGAGACCTTAGCCTTGTTGCACATCCAATTCGCGAGCTTGTCCATACTTTCTTGGTATGGGGCCCAGTCTAAGATCCAAGCCAATCACTGTCCTCTCCGCGAGCCCGCATAAAGACACGATCCTCCAAGACATGCCCCACCTCCGTTAAGCCCCATATAGGACCAACTATAACTCTGGTAGGCACCCGAAGACTCTATGAGCCGGTTGTGCCCCTGGCAAGCCCCGTAAAGGACCGGCTATACCTTCGGCAGCCCCTCATAGATAATCTAGACACCAGTATCGCGGGGAAGGGGTCCAACCCATGTGCTGGATTCTCCACGAGAAATCAACAACCTCACGATAAGGTCATCCGTCCATGCGAAAGGGAGAAGATAGAGCTGACTTTCCTGTCCCATTCCAAGTCTTATGGTTAACGCGTAATATACGGCGCTAGAATCACTGGCGACATTGGTTGATGAAGTCCTAGATATTATGTTCCTTTACCACTAGAACTGTATCAATAGATTATTACCATTTGGTAAATAATCCATAATCATATTATTATGAAAATAGTGTTTTCTGAACTTTTTGAAATGCAGGTGATGACAACATTTGAGTTACAAGCATTTGATAGAAAAAAATCAAAGGACATGAGCAAGTGTGAACTTGCCTTTTGTGATTGCAAGATTATGCACTCACGGTCTTCAGGACAATAGAAGATCCAAAAGCTGTAAATAGCATCATTGGTCCGGTAAGGACTAATGTTTAAAGAAGCAAGATGCAATTATGCATAAGTAATGTAATGCAGTTTGATAAATGCGAATTCCTAGAATAATCGTATCTGATCTAGGGTTTGGAGTTTGTGATGAGTTCTTTGGACCTTGTTGCACTTTTATACCAGCTTCACACATGTGCTTCTTGTTAAGGCTTGTGAGAGTGCGTGAAACAATATGTAAGTATAACAAGTAGCACGCAATGCTAAATCACTCAAATGGGGCATGGTATCGAAAAGATTCCTTAAGCAAGATTATTAATCAACTAGATCCTTTATAGAAATGTTCAAGGATTACTTTTAATGTTTCTTAAAAGAATAACTTTTTGAAGAAAAACTTACTTAACTAAACAAAAGCATTTAAACTCTAAGTTAACACTCTTAGGTTTTCTTTCTAGTTATAATTCTCAAAGAAGAAAGAATTACTTCATTTGAATAAGGACCACACTAGTAGTTGAGACTTATCTATCTTGGTCATTATATGACATTATAATTTGTTCACTTCATAATGTTTCTTCAAGGTTAATTAAGAGTGGTATTACTTTTATTTGAGTAGTAGTTTCTTGACTTTATGATTGATTAGAATCATTTGTATTCTTATAAATGAGTGGTTATAATTTGTAAACAAGGAAACAATATTATTTAACTACTTATAAATTACCTTTGGATTTATAGTATATTTATAAACTTGGGGTTGAATTAATGGTAAAAGGTTTTAATAAGTTCAAAATAATAACCTTGAGGGTTGTATATTTGATATCTCCTTTTGGGAAATGCTACACTTATTTAGGAATGATAGTTTATCAAAAATTGTAATTAAGATGTTTTGGACTATTTAGACTTCATACTATTAATATCTTTAAGACTAATACTATTTTTAGACTTCTAATGAACAAATTAGAGGTATTAGAAATTTTATACCTGCTTTGATGAATTACCAACTAAGAAAATAGGTTTGAATTCAATTTATTAGGTTATTAAATTTTTACTTACTTCAAAAGTGGAATGTTACATTTTTAACATGTAGATATTATTTTTGTGATCATTTTGGTATATTATAGGTATTTTTGTGATTTTTAAATAATAAGGTATGATTTTTTTATAAGTTTTATCACTTTATAAATACTAAATAAATAATAAATATTGAGTTAAGTGACACAAAAATGTACAAAATAAGTTTATAAAAGTATATTTTGTTTTCTAAGAATTTTGATATACTATACTTATTTTTATGAATTTTAAATAATAGAATATACTTATTTAAGATTTATCCTTAATAGGTTTTACTAATTAATAATTATGATTTTATTTAAGTTGGAAAATAAAATATAATAATAGGTTTAGGTTATAGAATTTATTTTTCTGAACATTTTGATGTATAATATTTATTTTTCTGAATTATAAAACAAAAGATATTGCATTTCTAAGATTTAATAATTTTATTAAATTCCTGGAAATCACTTATATTCGAATTTATATTGATTTACTTATTTACTAAATAGGCAGTACCTTTTTGCACCGATACACACCCTAGCCTGAGTCATGGACATGTGGGCTAGGGGCCACGTCGGGATGCCACGCTAGCGCGGACCAGTCAACCAGCGGAGATGGCCGATGATGACGTCGGCATGGCATCATGATGACACGAGCGCGGCTTCCACCACTAGATGGTGGTCTCCGGCGGCGATCTATGGTGCCCCAGCACACGCAGTTTGGTGCACTAGAAAGAAACTAAGGCGATTCTAGTATTGGCTGAGTCGCCAGCAAATGGTCATCGGAGGATGGTTAACGACAGCGGACAGCAGTGGCGGTGTCAGGTGCTCGTGGAGGCGGTGCTACAGAGGGCTAGAGACGAATCAGAGAGTATAGGAAGATATAGAAGGTCACCATTTTCATGATGCGATACTTGGAGAGGCGAGCTCAGGTGACGACGGAATCGATGGTCATGGCGGTGGCCGGATTTCAGGAAGGAGGTCTCAATCCAGGCATCAGGGGATTCTACAACTTCCATGAGATGGGGTAATCAGAAGAGAAGATCATGGCGGTCACCACGATGGTCTCAGTTGGCCGAGGTGAGCTCAAAATCGACGGGCACCGGTGAGACCTGGGGCTAGGGTTTCGATGACCTCCTCTGTGGAGAGGATAAGAACAAGAGGAAGGGGGAAATGGGGATGAGGATGAGAGAGGGCATCGTCGTGGCCTCCTTATCCCCTCACAGCGACAACGTCACTAATCTCCATGCCGGCGAGCGGCGACGCGCTTGCCACGCAGCTGTAGGGGTTCTGCACATGAAAACAATAAATTTTTACCCTACGTCCCTGAACTCCTGATGTTGCCAGGACCTATCTATTTGTAATGCAGTAACGGGAGGGGCTTTTCACGAACTTACCCTCGAAGACCAAAAAGCATTGTCAATGCTCAAGAGAGCATGGTTGATGTATACGAGCCGAAGATGACCTCAAGGTCGTGATGAAGTCCTTACGCTCCAGCGGCTCCAACGACTTGAGTGCCTCAAGTGTGACACCTCGTAGGGAGTTACACACGTGCGGTGCCTGACGATGACTCCCACTTCCCCGATCCAGCAGCAGTTGTGGAAGTAGAGCTCCTGAATCCGAATCCCGCAGCGCAATGACGCTCCGTGGTGAAGATGTCTCTCGTTCGTGCAGTCCAAACTTGGGACCACGGTCACGAGAGATAAAGAGAGAGAGAGAGAGAGAGAGAATATCAATTGGAGGTCTCCCCAAAAGTGAGGAAACCTTTATTGAATATTGTGTGTATTTATCTGGCCAAATACCCCCACTATATATAGGGGGAGGGGAGGTACTACCTCCCTCAAAGTCCCGGGATGGGACTAAAGGAGAGGAGAGGGGGAGGGGTGGTGCCGCCGCCCACCCCCATGGGCCCCACGCGGGGGGATGGCCCACTAGGGCGCCGGCCACCTCCTCTGGCCCTTCTCCCTCTTGCCTTTCCCTAATGGGCCATCTTCCCTCCGGAATTGGCCCATTAAGCCTTTTGACCTTTAAATTGATTTTCTATTTTATTAAATAATTATGAATAAATTATTAAATCAATATTTAACATTCATTCATATAATATTCAGTCTCTATGGTTATGGAACACCTTCCACCTCCACTCTAGACATCCTCCGGACTTACCGAAACCCTTCCAGTTTTATCTCTACTATTCTTCGGTGATTCTTCCGATCCTATATAAACTCTCTAAGCATCATCAAACCCTTAAGCGTGATACCCCACGGTTCAGGAACACTCCAGACATGGTTGGGACACTCCCAGACTAATGATCGACACAGGGACCTGGATGGCCATGTGACCCCTGTGCGTTCCACGAAGATCTTTCGTCGTTTGAACCGGGACGGTCGTGTCTTATTCCCTTTGTCTCTCGATACTTGCATTGCACGAGATCTGATCAATGACATCACCATGTCGTGTTCAATATCCTTATCGAACAATGCTACTTGACTCCTTCCGACAAGTGATATCCCTATGATCAAATCACACGCTATGCAGTTATTGGATATAACTTCTCTGAGTAGGCCTTTGAGTATATTTCCATCACGTGGATGGACAAATACCGCTCTTGACATATATTGCCTCTATGGTTTCCTCCGAGTACCTGAACACACCTTTATAACCACTGTATTGCCAAGTGGTGCTTGATTCTATCTAAGCACTCTCGGGAGACAGTGATTGATATAGCCTCACGGTCTAAGGAATAGTCTATGAGGATCCATTTCTAATCATCGTAACTTGAACTCCGTGACATGATCGGGTCACGATGTTTAGGTTGGGTATTGGTTCATCATCTCATTCTCAGAATGAGTTGACTCCATTTCCAACTAGCATAAATGCCACATGATCAGGAAACTTGATCATCTGTTGACCAATGAACCAGTGACTAGAGTTTCACTGGGAACTCCTGGTTGTTTATATATCACACGTGTATTAATGTTTCCTCTCAATATAGTTATAGCATGATACAAAACTTATCTAAACTTCATGAAATATGATAATAGTCCTTATTACTATTTGTCTCTAGGGCATATTTCCAACAGTCTCCCACTTGCACTAGAGTACAAATAAACTAGCTGCATTTGTTCTTAATCGTTGGCACCATATATCCGGTACCCTGAACACGCTTGCTCATGGAAGAGGTTGAGTCTTGGGTCTGTACTTTATAGTCCCAAATCCTTTGCAACTTACTAATGTCACCTTGATTGATATTAATACTTTATCATCACATGATAACATCTGTGTGTATGCATCGTCGCTATGGCAGCAGAACGAGGCCGAATTCTAGGAGCCTATAGTGACTTTAGATCAACCTCGAGGGGGCTTTCTCATGGGCACTGTGCCCTGGGACACATCATTCTACATTAAAAGCAAACTAGCCCCGCCATAACATTATATAACACTTTAGATGGTACCCTTATCTATTATTATAAATGTATTCATCGAAGCACGAGTGCACCCTATGCAACTTTCGATGTTTTTGTTCACCTCGCTTCCTACTTGACTCTAATTGGTATTACGGGAGTTTCCAACATATTCCCTTATAACATAACCCTTTATGTTTTAAGATATGTCATCCTTTATGGATTTGGAAAATATGTCTGCAGATCTCTATTAGACACTGCGGACAAACTTAGCTCAACGTTCCGTGATTCAAACTTGATCACTTTTAAACGTTCCTTATTGGATCATATATTATGTTAAGTTATCATCATGGTTTTCTAAGATAGAACCTATGTCTCAACATAGTGGATGATGATCATCCTTTTCTTTCTTTCAACCATTGGTGTTAAACTTAATACTCTTCCTAACTTGTGTTATTAAGGACCAGTTCCTTAATTAACTTCTATTCTGAAACCCTTTTTAGAATCCCTTAAGGAATACTACATAATATCATAATACACTTATTATCAACTTCTACACCTTATAAATCATTATTTATCGGTACTTGCACTTTTATTCTTAACACACTTAAGAATCACTCCTATAAGCTCCCACTCAAAATATGTTCCCCACATATTTGGGTATGATTCACTACTCTTACTCAAACTATGTTCCTACATATTTGAATTTGAGACCTATATTGCTCCCACTCAAAAATATGTTATTCACATATTGTTTTAGGAAGACTTTCATAGCTCCCACTCAATTTTATGCAAATTGCGTATCCACTCACTATTTTGAACAACTTCAAAATCCTTTAATTAAATATCAAACTTGGAGATTTACTATGTGATACTAATACTTTTACTAGTTTTAAATCCAGTAGACATTTAGCACACTTGAATCAAATTCATTTGAATTCGTCCAATACTTGACAAATTGTGCTTTTGTCATTCACCCTCTTTTCCACTATGGCTTTGCAGTCATTTGGGAAAATTCAAGTAACCCCTTTTACTTGTGAGATTCAACAACGAATTGCTTTCTAATCTCAAGGGAATTTTGCTATGGGATTTCTCATAACTTTAGCTTACCATTATTTCCTTAGTAGTTCGTAGGTATGTCATATTACAAGAATCATGACAAATGATTCACAAATGTCTCCATACAAGATATGGGTTACATTTTGAATCCTACTTCATGTAATGAAAACACCAGTGGGGAAAACACAATGATCATTATCATTGATTCTTTCCTTCGAGAAGAGAATCGTTTAGGAACATTGTCCATTGCGCTTCTCAACACTCTGATGCAGAGTTTTGAAACCTCATCATGTTTTTCAATATCTTCCATTTGCTTCATAATCGAGAAATATCACTGAATGCAAACTTTCTCGAAAATGTACCAAAATCCAAGCAATACTAGTTTTGCTTCTCTTTTGGTTTTAGCTATGGATTTCGTATTCAAAGTTTCCAATGAATACTCTACAAGGAATTATTCGCTATTGTTTTGGTTATATCGAATAACCCCAAAACTTCCACGACGATCCATACCAGATATGGAGCCGCTTTGACAAATTCAAATGGTTCACTATATATTCTAATTGAGTGCTAACTATTTCTAACTAATGGTCTCTACATCTACACTACAATGATTTATTTTGGCGCCATCTATTCACCCTCTTTGATATCTAATATCACATTGTGATGCTTTGTATTTTGACATTTCAAACGCATTGCATTTCACAATTTCTTTTATGCCAATCTTATAAAGTTGAATTTCATTACTATTGGTCAAATCGTAGTAATTAGATTCTCTTTTATATTTATACCCTTTATTGATGAAACACTTTGATCATATCAAATAGTTTCATCCTCATGTTTCCTTTGGTAAACTTCTTTACACATTTAAACAATCATATAATGATAATTACCATTCTGTCAAAACACAATGCATCGAATATGTATTTACTTTTAACAATTCATTAACACTTTGTATTCAAGTAATACATGGTGTTCAAGTTATTTTGCTAAACTTAGGCATGATTTCTATGTGATAAGAAATCAAATGTCTTTCACATATTATCAACATAACTTTTGAATTCAAACAATGGTTTCATTCATTAATGAACATATCATTAAGTTGGGTATTTTAAGGCATTTCAATATTTTACAAATGCTCATGTATTATCAATTAGTTTCAAAACTAGGATAATTCACACATAATCGAATACGATATGAACACAAATAGATATCATTCATAAAAGTGGAACAACTATTTGCTATAAACTGATATGAATAACCGTCTCACAAAATGTGAGACGCACTAAAGAAGTTCACAATATTTTGATTACGATAACTATCCAAAACGTAAACTAAGTGATAAATGTTGAGGGAGAGTGTCATTGGCCATCATCATCATGCTCGCCATCAACACGCAACGTCACCTCCTCTCCAGCAAGCACCTCTATGCAGAAGGACCTGTTTTCAGTAAAACAGAACAAGTATCAAATATACTTAACACTGCAAATGTGTTTGCAAGATTATAACATTTATAAAATTGTATATCAAATATATACGTTTGTCATCGATGACCTCACCGGTGATTGGTTCAACCTTTATGTTCCTGAAACGTAATATGAACTCTTGGAAATCCAATGTTTCCGTATCACCACTCATGATGCAAGTCCTGACATGTCCTTCGTAATTGGGAGGCAACGATCGAAGCAGCACGCCTATCGCAAATGGATCATCCATCTAGTAGTCCATGAAGTGAACCAGTCTCATGTGTGTATCAAGCATGCGCTCTAAGTGACCCTTCAGACATGTGTGCTCCTCCATATGTATGGAAAGGAACTCTCCAAGCAGCTCGTGCTTCCACATACGCACATGGCTTATGAACTCTGCTCTGAGATGATCCACCATTGAATATGGATCAAGATCACCCATGAGCGGATGGAATTCATCCACCATCCCGTAACGCATTATTATTTGAATGTAGGTGGACATCTCTTGACGATAGTAGCAGTCTGCCAGCTCTTGCAGGGTCTCATAGTGGTCTGGCTCAGTTAAATCCATCGTGCGGTGTATGTAGTCTACCACATGATTCCTAATAAGGAGATCATTCAGGCGCACAAGCCAACTAGAGAAGTTGGATCCATCAAGTCTAAGTTTCTCACCCATTACCCATTCCTCAATGACAAAGTAAGCTTCACGGTGGGCCATCTCTACATTTATAATTGCAAAAGGAATTTAGACTAAGTTTATAATTCAATGAGTTAATAATAACTCCACTCAGAAACACCTATCCCATGAAGACTTCCTAGTGATAACACAACCCCTTTTCCCCACATCTCCCCCGATCATCACGACCATCAATGTGGGTTCAAGGGTGGACGCTAAACGTCGGTCACATCATTCATGCGACTCATGCTCGATCTTTCAACCATCCGCGTTCCGAGGCCATGTCTGCTACATGCTAGGCTCGCTAATTCAACCTTAGTGTATTTGTTGTGCAACATGGCTTACACCCACTGTATGTGAACATGGATATGTCTGACACCCGCTCACCACGGGTCGCCTCATACCGAAGAACTTTCTTGGTGGTGCACACCAGTGGCGGAGCCGGGATTGGGGCAAGACCCGGGTCAAAAACTAAGTGTAAAAGAACTACTAAAAAACTCTTATAATAGCAAAGAAAATTTGGTGAATTCAATTACCAATGCATCTAATTCAATCAGTTGTTAATGTATCTAATTCAATTACCTAGCTGAATTCCAAATTCCAAATTAAGTACTGAAGAAATTTACCTAGCCGAATACTGATTCCAATCAGTGCAGACGTGCAGTGCATCGCTGCAGCAGACAGCAGGAACCAAAGGCGATCGACGAGGCGTGGAAGAGACTAGCGACACCGCAGAGACCTGGCTCATAGCCTCACTCCCTCGTATGCAGGTGACTCAGGGGGTCAGGCCGTCATGGGATAGGGTGCAAGAGGAGGCCGAGGGACGGGCAGCGGAGAGCGGGTATCAAGACAAGGTCGGGGGACAGGTGGTGAACAGCCTGCCGGCATGGCCCTCGCTGGTGGTGGCGCCGCCACTGCCCTGCTTTCTTCAACGAACAAGGGCAGAGGGACACAAGAGGAGGTTTCCTCAGGAACCTATCGAGCGAGCTAGGATCGAAGGGACGGGCCAGTATTGGTTCTGCCCCGGGCCATTTTTTTTCTCTGATGGTAGGAAGGAAATATTGGTGCACCCCGGGCCACGGCCCAGGTTTCCCTGGGCATGGATCCGCCCCTGGTGCACACTAAGGGGGAACACAATCATTGGTAATTTTAGCAGGGATCATCTTATTAGGCTACCATCGAGTATCTAATACTAGCACACAATAAGATATACAAACAATAACATTGAATGTAAATGCGATGTGATATGGTCCTTCACGTTGTGATCTCCATCCGTCGTCACCGAATTCCGGCGCCAGGGTTCCGGCGCCGTAGACACCAGGGAACCGGTGTCTTTCCGACGTGGTAGTCCGTCACCTCTGTGACTATCTACTAGTACGTAACATAAGGTAATCACTTTACCTTTGCCACAACCATATCGCAAAGCAACACCCCTTGCAAAACAAAGTTAGACGCCTCTACTTTATCTTTGCATGTTTTACGTGGCTGAATGGGCTTTCGCACAAGAATCATTCTTACCTATGAACTTTCAGCACAACACTGATCAAGTAGTTGTTTCTACTACACCCCTTTCGGGGCCCTCCATTGCAAATGGCATACCAACTAATGCGAGAGAGAAAGACACCCCCCTAAGCCACTTTATACGGTATAAGCCGTATGTCAAGCATGGACCAGTCTCGCGAATGAACGCGTAAAGTCGGTTGGGGGCCGCTTCATCAAGCATTATTGCGGTATACACAAGTACACGTGGGAGGGTAACAACTAAAAGATCAACGCCCACATGCTACATCTCGTGTGTTCTACCCGTACTAGCATTACTACGCATAGATCTAGCTCTGATACTACTATAGGGGTTCCGCGCATGAAAACAATAATTTTTTACCCTACACCCCTGAACCCCTGATGTTGCCAGGACCTATCTATTAGTAATGCAGTAACAGGAGGGGATTTTCGCAAACTTACCCTTGAAGACCAAAAAGCGTTGTCAACGCTCAGGAGAGCGTGGTTGATGTAGATGAGCCGAAGCCGACCTCAAGGTCGTGATGAATTCCTTGCGCTCCAGCGGCTCCAACGACTTGAGTGCCTCAAGTGTGACATCTTACAGGGAGTTACACACGTCCGGTGCCTGACGATGACTCCCGCTTTCCTGATCCAGCAGCAGTTGCAGAAGTAGAGCTCCTGGATCCAAATCCTGCAGTGCGACGGTGCTCCACGGTGAAGATGTCTCTCGTTCGAGCAGTCCGAACTTGGGACCACGGTCACGAGAGAGAATATCAATTGGAGGTCTCCCCAAAAGTGAGGAAACCTTTATTGAATATTGTGTGTATTTATCTGGCCAAATACCCCTGATACATTGCAAATGTATCTATAATTTTTTATGTTCCATGCATGGTTTTATCTACTTTCTTATGTTTTGTCCACACTTTGGAGTACTTTTCATATGATTTTTTGTACTAACCTATTAACAAGATGCCACAGTGCCAGTTGCCTGTTTTCTGCTGTTTTTGGTTCCAGGAAAGTCAGAAAATGAATATTCTCGGAATTGGACCGGACAAAAGCCAAAGTTGTTATTTTCCCGGAAGACTCACGGAGCCAGAAGGAGAGTCAGAGTGGGGTCACAGGATGGCCACACCCCCCTTGGCACTGGCAACCCTAGGCCACGCCAGGGCATGGTGTGGGCCCCCTGGATGGCCACCGACCTTGCCTCCTTCGCCTATATATTCCCCCCGATACAGAAACCCTAAATCATCAATCAGAAACCACGAAAAGTTCCATAGCACCGCCGCTGATGGCTCGGCGTTGATGTAGAGCTCGTTGGGAACCCCAAGAGGAAGGTATGATGAGAACAACAACAAGTTTCCCTCAGTTATGAAACCAAGGTTTAATCGAACCAGTAGGAGCAAGGAAACACCCCAAAGGTGTTACTAGCTGAGCCTTGGCAGGGCGCACTACCAGTGCTAGTAGCAACGTGGAGACCTGCACAACACAACCACAGAACTCTGTCCCCAACTTGCGATGAGGTTGTCAATCTCACCGTGTTTTGCTGAAAACAAAGGATTAAACGTATCGAATGGAAGGAAGTAATAGTTTGCAGAAAGTAAACACAAAGCAGTAAACAGTTTGTAGATTGTATGTAAAAGAAAAAAGGACTGGGATCCATAGTTCACTAGAAGTGGATCTCCTTAAGATAGATAACATGCTGGGTGAACAAATTACAGCGGGGCAATTGACAAACATCGAGAAAGCAATACATGCATATACTAATCATCTTGACTCCTTTGGAACTTGATTGGGCATTACAACATTATACATAGACCGCCATCCAACTACATCTATGACTAATAATCCACCTTCAGGTTATCATCCGAACCCCCTCCAGTATTAAGTTGCAAGCAACAGATTATTGCTTTACGAATTGCGTGTAAAGTAAACTATATGATTGTTCTATGAACAAAGGATTGTTGTTTTCTCCCTAGTAGCAACAACACAACTAGTACCTTAGAGATTTCTGTCACTTCCCCAAATTACTAGAGGCATGAACACACTATCAAGCATAAATACTAACTCTTGGAGTTGCTAGCATCTACTTGGCCAAGATAGCTACTAACAACGGAAAGCATGCAAGATCACAAATAACAAAGACATGATAGAATCAATAATCAATCTGAAATAGCATCTCAATATCCATCGGATCCCCGCAAACACAACATGCAGAATTACAAATAGATGATCTTGATCATGAATGGAGCTCACAAGATCTAAACATGAAAACACAAAGGAGGAGAACCAGCCATCTAGCTACTATATGGATCCGTAGTCCAAAGATGAACTACTCACGCATCACACCGGAGGCTTGCATGGTGATGAAGAAGGCCTCCAGGGTGAATTCCCCTCTCCGGCAGGGTGCCGGGAAGAGCTTTAGATCCCTCCCGATCTAGGGATGGAGATGATGGTGGCTACAGACTCTTTCATAGATTTTTGATCGGGTACTTAGGGTTTTTGTCCCGAGGGCATCTTATAGGCGGAAGGAGAGGCCGAGGGGGGGGCCTGGGCTGGCCACACCACCCCCTAGCACGGCCAGGCTTGGCCCGCGCGGCCAGGTGGTGTGGTGGCCCCTTGGCTCCTCTCCGTCTCGTATTCTAGCATCTGATGACTTCCGAAAAAATAGGCACTTTGGCTTTTGTCCCGTCCAATTCCGAGAATATTCATTTTCTGACTTTCCTGGAACCAAAAACAGCAGAAAACAGGTAGCTGGCACTATGGCTCTTGTTAATAGGTTAGTCCAAGAAATCATATGAAAAGTACTCCAAAGTGTGGGCAAAACACAAGAAAGTGGATAAAACCAAGCATGGAACATTAAAAATTATAGATACATTTGCAATAATGGCCATAATCATAGACGACATGGTTCTACTAATCCCCAACAAATAAGTGCAAACATATACAACATAGACGACACAATGGTTCAAGTTTATTAAGGGCAAGAAAAGTAAAGTGTGCCATCATTTTCGTGAGAGCTTTAATCACTAGTTTTCTCATAACAAGTTTAATTTTGAAGGTAAACAAAAGCATGAATATACTTGGAATAGCATAAGCTAGTAGGTAGGTATGGTGGACTCTTTGGAATAACTTGGTTTAAGGAGTTGGATGCATGAGTGGAACTCATACTTGGTTGTGGAGTCTAGCAAAAGACTGAGAGCGACAAACTAAGAGAGCAATAATGGCCATAATCATGCAGAGCAACAAAACATCATTGATCAAAGCATAAAGTGATACTACAAGTTGAAAACTAAAGGATCATAAAGGCTATGGTGACTTGAGATAGTCATAACATGGTGTGAGCATGTGCCAAGTCAACCCAAATAAAGCATCAAAGGAGAATACCACTATACTATGCTTTAATATGCTAAAACAACGCATGATTCATCCAAGGCACATTAAGCAATCTCAATTGTTTATAACAAGTCATGCTACAACAAAGAATACTAAGCATAAAGCGAAAACAATATCAAGCATGGCATAACAAAGCATAGGCCACAGTCAAAAACAAGCTCGTTTTACCACATAAGTATGAACTTTCCTACTCTTTTGCAAACCAAACCAGACTATTTGCAAACCAATGTATGAAAGATGGGGTCCAACCAATTTATTCAGCAAACTAAGCAAACCAAAAGCAAACTAAAAACCAAAACAAAAACGAAAAAGAAGACGTTCCAAGAACAACACAACTGTGCATGAAACAATAAAAATGAAGCGTTTGGAAGAAACCTGGGATTTTTATTGATGAAGAAGGGGATGCCTTGGGCATCCCCAAGCTTTGACGCTTGTACTTCTTGGATATTTCTTGGGGTGACACGTGTGACATCCCCAAGCTTGAGCTTTAGTCCATCCTTCATCTCATTACTCATTCCTTCCATACACCTAGAATTTTTCCTTCATACAAAACTTCACACAATCTTTATTAGTAACATTAGTGCACTCAAGATAAATAAGTCTTAAGGTTCAGTTCTAACACCAAACTTACATTAGAAGACTAGATACTATAGCACTTCCCTAAAAAATCTCAATTCCCCAAAAGAACTAAAAAAGGAACCAACAAGAAGCAAATACAGAAAATGGCAGAAATCTGTCAAAACAGACCAGCAGGTAAAGACAAATTTTTTTGAAGACCTTCTGTTGCTCAAATAAAAAAGTGTTGAACTAAATAAAGTTATATAACAACCTGGGGCAGAAGCACAAAAATTCACGACTCAAAAAGATGTTCAGATATTTTACACGAATTTTTACGGTGAAGCACATAAATCTGTTTCGGGACAACAACTTTCCCAATCATTACTTATCTCTCATTAGAGGTTACTCTTGGCACAAAAAGCAAATAAAAAGGATAAGGAGAGGTTATTAATGAAGTAATAACTTCCAAGACTCATCTAAAACTTTTGGGTTATCTCCCAATAAGTACTTTTCTTTAACGCCTTTAAGTTAGGCATAAGAAGCAAGAAAAAGAATCAAGTGTTCTCAAATGAAGAAGCATTAAGACCAATACTAGAAATATTTTCAAAAAGGCAAGGAATATCATCCAAATAAGTTCTAGAGGATCCTCTCTCAATTCTCTTAGGTTCACTATTTTCATCAAAAGGGTTTTCAGGAACAATCCAATCAATTTTTTTTTCTATGGCTTCATGTATTGCCGCTAGTTTAAAGGGTATTGGTATCTTAGGTTCCTCCCCATTAGGTTCGGTTTTGTTCATATTCTCTCTAGTACCAACAACATCTACACATGAGCCTAGCATATTGAAACGTTCAAAGACTTTTCTAGCTTCTTTGGCAACATCATAGAATTCTTTAAACAAAGTTTATAGAATAAAACCCCTCTTTTCAGGGTCCTCAATTTCTTTAAGCTTAAGAAACATTACTTGCATTAAGGGTTGAGGTTAACAAACCTAGCTTCTAACATGTGAATTAAAGAAGCTACAACAATCTCATAATTTGGAGCAAGTTCTGCAAGGGATCTATCCTCCGTATCCTCATGTTTACTAACATGATTAAAGAATTCTTCAATATTATCTTTCCCAATTATAGAGCCACTACCAATTGAAAGGTCTTTCAGGGTGAATTTGGGAATCAACATGGTGAGCTAAGGAAGAGGCAACAACTAAAGGAGACTTAATTTTTGTGTGTGTTTTTGATAACAAAACAAGCAAACAAAGCAAAACAAAAATAACAAAGTAAAGAGATTGGTTATGAGGGACTCCCCTTGTGAAGATGTCCTTGACTCCCCGGCAACGGCGCCAGAAAAATGCTTGATGGCTCGGTGTTGATGTAGAGCTCGTTGGGAACCCCAAGAGGAAGGTATGATGAGCACAGCAGCAAGTTTCCCTCAGTTATGAAACCAAGGTTTAATCGAACCAGTAGGAGCAAGGAAACACCCCAAAGGTGTTACTAGCTGAGCCTTGGCAGGGCGCACTACCGGTGCTAGTAGCAACGTGGAGACCTGCACAACACAACCACAGAACTCTGTCCCCAACTTGCGATGAGGTTGTCAATCTCACCGTGTTTTGCTGAAAACAAAGGATTAAACGTATCGAATGGAAGGAAGTAATAGTTTGCAGAAAGTAAACACAAAGCAGTAAACAGTTTGTAGATTGTATGTAAAAGAAAAAAGGACTGGGATCCATAGTTCACTAGAAGTGGATCTCCTTAAGATAGATAACATGCTGGGTGAACAAATTACAGCGGGGCAATTGACAAACATCGAGAAAGCAATACATGCATATACTAATCATCTTGACTCCTTTGGAACTTGATTGGGCATTACAACATTATACATAGACCGCCATCCAACTACATCTAATCCACCTTCAGGTTATCATCCGAACCCCCTCCAGTATTAAGTTGCAAGCAACAGATTATTGCTTTACGAATTACGTGTAAAGTAAACTATATGATTGTTCTATGAACAAAGGATTGTTGTTTTCTCCCTAGTAGCAACAACACAACTAGTACCTTAGAGATTTCTGTCACTTCCCCAAATTACTAGAGGCATGAACACACTATCGAGCATAAATACTAACACTTGGAGTTGCTAGCATCTACTTGGCTAAGATAGCTACTAACAACGGAAAGCATGCAAGATCACAAATAACAAAGACATGATAGAATCAATAATCAATCTGAAATAGCATCTCAATATCCATCGGATCCCCGCAAACACAACATGCAGAATTACAAATAGATGATCTTGATCATGAATGGAGCTCACAAGATCTAAACATGAAAACACAAAGGAGGAGAACCAGCCATCTAGCTACTATATGGATCCGTAGTCCAAAGATGAACTACTCACGCATCACACCGGAGGCTTGCATGGTGATGAACAAGGCCTCTAGGGTGAATTCCCCTCTCCAGCAGGGTGCCGGGAAGAGCTTCAGATCCCTCTCGATCTAGGGATGGAGATGACGGTGGCTACAGACTCTTTCATAGATTTTTGATCGGGTACTTAGGGTTTTTGTCCCAAGGGCATCTTATAGGCGGAAGGAGAGGCCGAGGGGGTGCCTGGGCTGGCCACACCACCCCCTGGCGCGGCCAGGCTTGGCCGGCACGGCCAGGTGGTGTGGTGGCCCTCTGGCTCCTCTCCGTCTTGTATTCTGGCATCTGATGACTTTTAGAAAAATAGGCACTTTGGCTTTTGTCCCGTCCAATTCCGAGAATATTCATTTTTTGACTTTCCTGGAACCAAAAACAGCAGAAAACAAGCAGTTGGCACTATGACTCTTGTTAATAGGTTAGTCCAAGAAATCATATGAAAAGTACTCCAAAGTGTGGGCAAAACACAAGAAAGTGGATAAAACCAAGCATGGAACATCAAAAATTATAGATACATTTGCTATGTATCATCCGCCACCGAAGGGGAGATTCGGGGGACAGAAAGTCTCTGTTTCGGCACCCTGACGGGATGGGGAAGTGCCCTCGGAGCCATCTCCATCAATCTCCACCACCATCTCCATCACCGTTGCTGATTCCCATGATGAGGAGGGAGTAGTTCTCTCTTGATGCTAAGGGTTCTACCGGTAGCTATGTGTTCATCTCTCTCTATGCATGATCCTATTGAGATCATGAGCTTGTAATCTATAGATCTACATTGCTACTCAAGTGCTTTAATAGATCTCTGCTCTCCCCATGTGTGTGAAAGTGACAGCGTGCACACCATGGTGGCACTTAGGCTAGAGATTACAAATACTTGTTATGAGTTATATTTGGAGTTGGATGTCTTTATGAAATTGTGGTGTTTGTTGGAACCATCTAGTGCTCAAGATGACAGTATGGGGTTTTCTAGATGGGAAAGGCTTAGTTTGAGGTGTGCTTTTATAGCCCTACCATGGATTAGAGTGTCCAACCGGAGAGTAGTTCAGCGTAGTATCATAAAGAAGAATATATTTATATGAGAGTGTTCACTAGTGAAAGTATGATCCCTAGGCCTGGTTTCTAAGCATTGAAACACCGTTTGCAATTAGATCTATTACATGTTTGATTACTTCTATCTTTATTTCAGTTTTGCTTTAGTCTTTTCCACGCCATCAAGCTATTTTATATCACCATTACCACTTATAATTATCTATACCACTTGTATTTCACTATCTCTTCGCCGAACTAGTGCACCTATACACCTGACAAGTGTATTGGGTGTGTTGGGGACACAAGAGACTTCTTGTATCTTGATTGCAGGGTTGCTTGAGAGGGGATACTTTGACCACTTCCTCCCTGAGTTCGATAAACCTTGGGTAATCCACTTAAGAGAAAACTTGCTGCTGTTCTACAAACCTCTACACTTGGAGGCCCAACAACTTTCTACAAGAATAGAAGTGCGTAGACATCAAGCTATTTTCTGGCGCCGTTGCCGGGGACTGAAGATCAAGAAGAAGCTCCCACGTCAACCACGCGCCAGAAGCTATTTTCTGGCGCCGTTACCGGGGAGGTAAGGTAAAAGGTACTCACATCCTCCGATGTGAGTGCTCGAAGTTATTTCCTTTAGATTCTTCAATTTTGTCTTTTTGTTTCTTGTTTTCACTAGTTAGGCTTAATGTAAAATAACAACAAAATTAGAGAGCTTTATAGTATTTATCTTGAGTTAGGACATGAAGTGTTTGAAGAGAAAATTAAAAAACCTATGGAACTTTATTTGCATGCTAATAGAAATGTTGTTAGTATGAATTCTTTGGACACCATTATTGCTAATGCTATGGAAAAGTCTAAGCTTGGGGAAGCTAGTTTTTATGAAAATGATCTTTTTAGTTCCCTAGCTTTGGAAGATTGCTATTCTATTGCTTATGATGATACAAAACCTCCAATATATGATGATTACAATGATGAATATGATATTTTCAGTCCACCTACTATTTAGGAGAAAATTAATGATTACACTATGCCTCCTATATTTGATGATTATGGTGATGAAAATAATAATGATAGCTATTTTGTTGAATTTTCTCCCACTACAATTAATAAGAATGACTATGTTTATGTGGGGAGTATTAATTCTTTTATGCATGTGGCTCATGATAAGAATGTTTCTTGTGATAGTTATATTGTTAATTTTATTCATGATGCTACTGAAAGTTATTATGAGAGAGAGAAACATGGTTTTATGCATCTCAATAATATTAAGTTTCCCCTCTTTATGTTGAAAGTCTTGAAGTTGCACTTGTTTTGCTTTCCTATGCTTGTTGCTTTGTGCTTTCATGACTTGTTTCTTTACAAGATTCCTATGCATAGGAAGTGGGTTAGACTTAAATGTATTTTGAATTTGCTTCTTGATGCTCTCTTTTACTTCAATTCATATTTCCTATGTGAGCATCTTCTCAAACTATCATGCCTAACTTAAAGGCGTTAAAGAAAAGTACTTATTGGGAGATAACCCAATTTTTTTAGATGAGTCCTGGAAGTTATTACTTCAGTAATAACCGCTCCTTATTCTTTTTATTTGCTTTTTGTGCCAAGAGTAACCTCTAATGAGAGAGAAGTAATGATTGGGAAAGTTGCTGTCCCGAAACAGATTTCTGTGCTTCACCGTAAGTATTCGTGTAAAATCGTTGTATATCCTTTTGAGGCGTGAATTTTTGTGCTTCTGACCCAGGTTGTTATCTAACTTTCGTTAGTTCAACACTTTTTGATTTGAGCAACAGAAGGTCTTCGAAAAAATTCGTCTTTACCTGCTGGTCTGTTTTGACAAATTTCTGTCATTTTCTGCATTTGCTTCTTGTTGGTTTCTTTTTGAGTTCTTTTGGGGAATTGAGATTTTTGAGGGAAGTGCTATAGTAGCTTGTGTTGTAATGGAAGTTTTATTGGTGTCAGAACTGAACCTAAGACTTATTATCTTGAGTGCACTAATGTTGCTAATAAAGATTGTGTGAAGTTTTGTATGAAGGAAAAAATTTCAGGTGTATGGAAGGAACGAGTAATGAGATGAAGGATGGACTAAAGCTCAAGCTTGGGGATACCACATGTGTCACCCCAAGAAATATCCAAGAAGTAAAAGCGTCAAAGCTTGGGGATGCCCAAGGCATCCCCCTCTTCATCAATAAAAATCCTAGGTTTCTTCCAAACGCTTCATTTTTATTGTTTCATGCATAGTTGTGTTGTTCTTGGAGCGTCTTATTTTTCATTTTCGTTTTGGTTTTTTGTTTGCTTTGTTTGCTTAGTTTGCTGAATAAATTGGTTGGACCCCCTCTTTCATACATTGGTTTTCAAATAGTTTGGTTTGGTTTGGAAAAGAGTAGGAAAAGTTAATGCTTAAGTGGTAAAGTGAGCTTGTTTTTGACTATGGCCTATGCTTTGTCATGACATGCTTGATATTGTTTTGGCTTTATGCTTAGTATTCTTCGTTGTAGCATGACTTGTTATAAACAATTGAGATTGCTTAATGTGCCTTGGAAGGATCATGCGTTGTTTTAGCATATTAAAGCATAGTATTGTGGTATTCTCCT
Organism: Avena sativa; assembly: GCA_916181665.1. Taxonomy (NCBI): domain Eukaryota; kingdom Viridiplantae; phylum Streptophyta; class Magnoliopsida; order Poales; family Poaceae; genus Avena; species Avena sativa. Next base: position 39,800,650 of record OV702287.1, on the reverse strand, counting down.
TTGATGCTTTATTTGGGTTGACTTGGCACATGTTCACACCATGTTATGACTATCCCAAGTCACCATAGCCTTTATGATCCTTTAGTTTTCAACTTGTAGTATCACTTTATGCTTTGATTAATGATGTTTTGTCGCTCTGCATGATTATGGCCATTATTGCTCTCTTAGTTGGTCGCTCCCAGTCTTTTGCTAGCCTCCACAACCAAGTATGAGTTCCACTCATGCATACAACTCCTAAAACCAAGTTATTCCAAAGAGTCCACCATACCTACCTACTAGCATATGCTATTCCAAGTATATTCATGTTTTTATCTACCTTTTGAATTAAACTTGTTATGTGAAACTAGTGATTAAAGCTCTCACGAACTTGATGGCACACTTTACTTTTCTTGCCCTTAATAAACTTGAATCATTGTGTCGTCTATGTTGTATATGCTTGCACTTATTTGTTGGGGATTGGCAGAACCATGATGTCATGGGGAACGCTTTCAACATTGCACGGGTACTTTGTACCTAGTTGATATCATGCTCTTTTGTCTATGGATGTCGTCGGTGTGAAATGAAAGGCGGGCTTGTAAGTCCATAGAGTTATGTATATGTGTTAGAGAAACGCTTAGGCCGCTGGTCTAATCCATGCTGACATGGTGGAAACCTGCAGCGTAACCATAATGAGCTGTCTATGAAGCATTCTTCTTATAAAAAAGTCCTATATTGAGAGAAAAAGAGAAAAAGAAGAAAAAGAGATTATGAAAAGAGGAAAGAGAGAAAAAAGCACCATATTCCCATGGTAAATAAGAAGATTGCTGAGATGCTCGTTGTCTGCTTGCCTTGTCATTTTGATATGGGGATTCTTCCGTATCATCGGGCAAGGGGTACCCCGTTGGCGGTTCTCTATGATACACATGTACTTACGATGACAAGAACTTACCGGTGACTAAACTTGAGTAGCATGAGGAGCGACCCTCGTATTCAAGGGACATGAGATTTCCAACTGATACTTCGTCAAGCATATACTCCATAGTTTGTTCACTTTAACCTTAATCACTTCAAGATGCTTATGATAGGGGCAATGAGAGCTGAAAGCTATTAAGTACCATAATTTTTGGAAACTCTTTATGAGACTTGAATCCCTACTTCCTTCTATGAAGGCCTTTCTTTTACTTTTATGTTGAGTCTCCACCTTCTATCTTTATGCACCTACCTTGAGAGCATAGTGGCCATTCTTAGTTCTATGTGCATTGTCCCAAGACTTGTTGATTGATGCATAGCTTTGATATTGCTTGTTCTAAACTATTTGTATCTAGTCACTCTTATGAACTTTGAAGGTGTCCTATGCATTTATGTTTTCTACTCTATGAGGGACAAGCTGAATGCCACTATGCTATGTTTTCTTTATGTGAAACAAACAAACGTCTTGCAAAGCATTGTTATTCATGAATCTTTTGTTCGTGCCTTTTCATGTTGCAACATAGTTTCTGTGTCTTATTGCTAGAACTTTGTCTTTCATGTTTTGATTGAGGTACTATGCTCCCAGCTATCAATGTTTTACAAATACTTTGATCAAGTTTATGATGGTGCATGTCACCTCAAAAAATATTCTTTCTTTTTATCACTTACCTACTCGAGGACGAGCAGGAGTTAAGCTTGGGGATGTTGATCCATTGCAAATGTATCTATAATTTTTGATGTTTTCTTATGTTTTGTCCACACTTTGGAGTACTTTTCATATGATTTCTTGGACTAACCTATTAACAAGATGCCATAGTGCCAGTTGCCTATTTTCTGATGTTTTTGGTTCCAGGAAAGTCAGAAAATGAATATTCTCGGAATTGGACCGGACAAAAGCCAAAGTTGTTATTTTCCCAGAAGACTCACAAAGCTAGAAGAAGAGTCAGAGAGGGGCCACAGGGTGGCCACACCCCCTTGGCGCGGGCAACCCTAGGCCGCGCTAGGGCATGGTGTGGGCCCCCTGGCTGGCCATCGACCTTGCCTCCTCCGCCTATATATTCTCCCGATACAAAAACCCTAAATCATCAATCAGAAATCCATGAAAAGTTCCACAGTGCCGCCGCCACCGAAGGGGAGATTCGGGGGACAGAAAGTCTCTGTTCCGGCACCCTACCGGACGGGGAAATGCCCCCGGAGCCATCTCCATCAATCTCCACCGCCATCTCCATCACCGTTGCTGATTCCCATGATGAGGAGGGAGTAGTTCTCTCTTGAGGCTATGGGTTCTACCGGTAGCTATGTGTTCATCTCTCTCTCTATGCATGATCTTATTGAGATCATGAGCTTGTAATCTATAGATCTACATTGCTACTCAAGTGCTTTAATAAATCTCTGCTCTCCCCATGTGTGTGAAAGTGATAGCGTGCACACCATGGTGGCACTTAGGCTAGAGATTACAAATACTTGTTATGAGTTATATTTGGAGTTGAATGTCTTTATGAAATTGTGGTGTTTGTTGGAACCATCTAGTGCTCAAGGTGACAGTGTGGGGTTTTCTAGATGGGAAAGGCTTACTTTGAGGTGTGCTATTATAGCCCTACCATGGATTAGAGTGTCCAACCGGAGAGTAGTTCAGCATAGTATCATAAAGAAGAATATATTTATATGAGAGTGTTCACTAGTGAAAGTATGATCCCTAGGCCTTGTTTCTAAGCATTGAAACACCGTTTGCAATTAGATCTATTACATGTTTGATTGCTTCTATCTTTATTTTAGTTTTGCTTTAGTCTTTTCCACGCCATCAAGCTATTTTATATCACCGTTACCACTTATAATTATCTATACCACTTGTATTTCACTATCTCTTCGCCAAACTAGTGCACATATACACCTGACAAGTGTATTGGGTGTGTTGGGGACACAAGAGACTTCTTGTATCTTGATTGCAGGGTTGCTTGAGAGGGGATACCTTTGACCACTTCCTCCCTGAGTTTGATAAACCTTGGGTAATCCACTTAAGGGAAAACTTGCTGCTGTTCTACAAACCTCTGCACTTGGAGGCCCAACAACTGTCTACAAGAATAGAAGTGCATAGACATCAACCCCCACTATATATAGGGAGAGGGGATGTACTACCTCCCTCAAAGTCCCGGGGTGGGACTAAAGGAGAGGAGAGGGGGAGGGGTGGCACCGCCGGCCACCCCCATGGGCCCCACACAGGGGGCTGGCCCACTAGGGCACCGGCCACCCCCTCTGGCCCTTCTCCTTCTTGCCTTTCCCTAATGGGCCATCTTCCCTCCGGAATTGGCCCATTAAGCCTTTTAACCTTTAAATTGATTTTATCTTTTATTAAATAATTATGAATAAATGATTAAATCAATATTTAACATTCATTCATATATTATTCAATCTCCGTGGTTATGGAACACCTTCCACCTCCACTCCGGACATCCTCCGGACTTACCGAAACCCTTCCAGTTTTATCTCTACTATTCTTCGGCAATTCTTCCGATCATATAAACACTCTCTAAGCATCATCAAACTCTTAAGCGTGATACCCTATGGTTCGGGAACACTCCAGACATGGTTGGGACACTCCCGGACCAATGGTCGACAAAGGGACCTGGATGGCCATGTGACCCCTATGCGTTCCACGAAGATCTTTCGTCGTTTGAACTGGGGTGGTCGTGTCTTATTCCCTTTGTCTCTCGATATTTGCATTGCCCGAGATCTGATCAATAACATCACCATGTCGTGTTCAATCTCGTTACCGAACAATGCTACTTGACTCCTTCCGACAAGTGATATCCCTGTGATCAAATCACATGCTACGCAGCTATTGGATATAACTTCTCCGAGTGGGCCCTTGAGTACCTTTCCGTCACGTGGACGGACAAATACCGCTCTTGACATATATTGCCTCTATGGTTTCCTTTGAGTACCTGAACACACCTTTATAACCACTGTATTACCAAGTGGCGCTTGATGCTATCTAAGCACTCTCGGGAGACAATGATTGATATAGCCTCACGGTCTAAGGAATAGTCTATGAGGATCCATTTCTAATCATCGTAACTTGAACTTCGTGACATGATCTGGTCACGATGTTTAGGTTGGGTATTGGTTCATCATCTCATTCTCAGAATGAGTTGACTCCATTTCCAACTGGCATAAATGCCACATGATCAGGAAACTTGATCATCTGTTGACCAATGAACCAGTGACTAGAGTTTCACTAGGAACCCCTGGTTATTTATATATCACACGTGTATTGATGTTTCCTCTCAATACAGTTATAGCATGATGCAAAATTTAATCTAAAGTTTATGAAATATGATAATAGTCCTTATTACTATTTGTCTCTAGGGCATATTTTCAACAGCAGCTGCTTCAGCGGCTGCGTGAGGTTGACGACGATGATAGGGTGGACAAAGGGGTACGCGGGCCTAGGCCGTGACTGGGCTGCAACAGAGTGATCGGAGGATTGCTGGGGCTGCACGCTGGCGTTAGGTAAGTGCAAGGCTTGTTGGGCCACGGGCCGAAGCTGTTGCACTGTTTTTTCCTTTTCTTTAACGTTTTCTATTTTTTCTTTTTGGTTTTTACAAAACCATTTCAAGTATGAATTTCTTCAAGGATTCAAATATATAGAGAATTTTTAGGTCATGAATATTATTGTATAAAGCAAGTATGACCCTCTTCTCATCATTTCTTATTGTGCATTAAAAATATCCATAATTATATGAAAGGTCCTTTTCATTTGGAAACATTAATATGTATTAGGGTATAGGAATTAATTTTTATTTAAAGACCCTTTAAAGATGATTCTGTTTTCACTTGATATTTTTAATGGCAATGGTTTAAAATGGTTCATGATGTATATAGAATCTGATTCATACTTAGCCTCGTAAAGGAATTATATATATAACCTTATAATGAGTTAAATCTGAGGGTTCATAAAATGGTGGTTTTCGTTTCATGATTCCCCCAAACTTGGTGATTTCACCAATACAAATTCTACTTAGTTTGTAGTGTTTAGGATTATCATAAAACAATATTGGTTAAGTCATTATTCATGGGTAATAATCATTAATGGAAAAAGGTAAGATGTTATCTATAGATAGCTATTATGAGTTTGAAGAATAGTTAATGAACTCAAATTCTATTATGAGTATGAATGAAGATTAGGAGTTAGGATAATTTGCCTTCATGTCTTGTGGCCATGGATAACAACTCAACTTAGAGTGAGCTATTTAGATTGCCTTACTAAAGTGATCTTGATGGTATATGAGACTAGATATTTATTAGGGTTTAAGACAATGAGGTGCACAAGGCTTTCATCCATAAACACTCAACTGGTTTTATAATTATCTCTTGGTAGTTCCATTTGACTAAGAAATACTATCCATTGGCTGCCTAATAATAGGAATTGGTTTAACTACTAACTTAATACTGGGGTTTTGGACAAAGAGGTAGACATAGTTCTGTCATGGCTTGATATATTGCTGGTTAAGGTTTCTTAAGCACTCCTACCTTAACACCTCACTAAGCTTATCTTTAGACAAGGAATTCCTTCCCTAATATACTCTATAAATCACTCTTATATTATTCCCAAAGATCACATCTTACTAAATAAGTCAATCATCTGACTCCACCATATCCATCATCATATGATGACATGGTCATGCCAATTCAACAATACTCATTCTCCGTTCTTCTCCTAGAATCTATATAAATTCCATTTATAAACTACCCTTAATGAATCCATCAACGCATCTACTTCTAACTCCATCCATTAACTCCTTTAATTCCATCTTGCAACTGCCCCAAGGGTTGCAAGACTACAATCCTCACTATATATAACAAAGGATATCAATCCTCTAGAATAGGTATGGTACTACTCTCCATAAAAAAATGTGTTCATGTAGTAGCTTGGTTAAGCTACTATTCCTCCAACTACTCCATACAACTCACACCATATACTTCATCATACCCTAGCTTGACCACTCATGATCAAGCTAGATGATTTATCTTACTTGGGTTTTGCCTATTTTGGTATACTCACAACTCTTATTTATCAGCTGATCAACTATTCTCATATGACTTGAGAATAATTACCAGCAACCTTGGATCAAGCAAAGCTTAGGCTTCTAATTGACTATTCAAGATCTATAATCAACTAAGTAGTAGACTTGTACTATACCTGGTCTCTTTATAGGCTTATCTTGCTAAGAAAGCTTACTCTAAGTTTATACCCACTTGGCTTAACAAGATTATTATTTGATGTACTCATACAACTAACCTTCTCATAGCTCCTCAAGCACCAGTTACTTCTTGGGTGTAGATACTTCTTCTAGTTAACTCATGAGTGAGTTAACTCCTCCAACATCACATAGTTTGGTCTCCACTAAGGATCACATTCTATTGATGATGGAACACTCCACCATACTAGTTCCTTCTTCTTATTAACTTACTTAAGGTCTTTAGAAGGTCAACATAATAGGTCAAAGCTAAAGGCTAATAAGTTCTAGGTCAGGAATTGATCACTCAATAATGATGATCACTTGACACTAGGACTTGGTTAAATAGGAATGTCACCTCTTAATATCATATTAAGAGTATGTGCTTGATGTTCTTGGCTTGACTTCCTCTTCTACTCTATTTGTAATAAGAGTTAATATTTAAGAACCACCATGATACCCATGGTAGGAATAACTATGGCAAGCAAGTGTATCAAGGTTTAGTTATGGTTTCTTTACTTAAGTTAGAAACTTAATTGAGTATTCAAGGTTTGTGGTACATAATACCTTGATATCATCTTTAGAATATTAAGTATTCATCCTTGAGTTGTTGTAGGGAATACCATGTCATGATCTCTAGAAGATCTAGTACTCCTTATTAAGTAGTGTGTTGTGACTTAGTTTTATTACATTTGATCTACCCATAGATCAAATTATATTACCCAAAGATAAGGTTTTAGCAAAGGTCATACTGAAACTTATCGCAGTCAACTTGACGATCTACTTCAGTTCCACCAAGTTAAGAGAAGCTTCTATCACTTTGACAAGTTTTATTCAAAAGCGCGAAAATTATCCAGATTTTCTATGCATGAATGCAATGCACACACCTCATCTCAGCTTATTTCTAAGCTCTAATGCTAGGATGTTACATTAATCCCACCATTGTCATCCTTCAGTAGCTTGATGTTTAAGATTACATCAGCCACTCCCAAGTTCTTCATCTCAAAGCAGCGTGATAGGAACTCTTTAACCTCCTCAATAATAGCGAGGTTGGTCCTGAATATCAAGATGTCATCGACATAGAGACACATAATAACTCCCTCACCCCCACCATGGCGATAGTACACACACTTATCAGCTTCATTTACAACAAAGCCTTCAACGGTTAAAGTTCTTTCAAACTTCTCGTGCCACTACTTAGGAGCTTGCTTAAGACCATACAAAGACTTCACTAACTTACACACCTTTCCTTCTTGACCATCTACTACAAATCCATTAGGCTGCTCCATATAAATTTCCTCATCTAGATCTCCATTAAGAAAAGTTGTCTTAACGTCCATTTGATGAACAAGAAAACCATGTGAGGCAGCCAAGGATAGTAGTACTCGAATAGTGGTCAATCTAGCTACAGGTGAGTAGGTATCAAAGAAGTCTTCACCTTCTTTCTGGGTATAACCCTTGGCCACAAGACGTGCCTTGTACTTTTCAATAGTACCATCAGGTCTAAGATTTTCCTTGAACACCCACTTACATCCTACAGGTTTGCACCCATAAGGACGATCAATGACATCCGAAGTTCCATTAACTAAGATGGAATCCATCTCGCTACGGACAACTTCTTTCCAATAGGCTTCTGAAATAGACATGGGAGTATCATCCACAAGGTACACAATGAAATCATCACCAAATGACTTTGCAATCCTTTTTCTCTTGATCCTTTTAGGAGCTTCATTGTCGTCCTCCATGGGATCATCATAGTGTTTTATCGGCATAGTGGTTTCAGGAATTATAACAAATTCCTGACTAGATGAACTAGTTATCTCCTAATTTGATGAGCTAGACATACCTTTTATGGGAAAGACGTCCTCAAATAAAGTCGCATCATTCGACTCCATAATCGTACCAACATGCATGTCCGATACCTCAGATTTTTACTATAAAAAATCTATAGCTAAAGCTATGAAAAGCATATCCTAGAAAAACACAATCCACGGTTTTTGTTCCAAGCTTTCTCTTCTTAGGTATTGGAATATTGACTTTCGCCAAACATCCCCAAGTTCGTAAGTAAGAGAGTTTAAGCCTTTTCTTCACCCATTTCCCAAATGGAGTCATGGTTTTATCCTTTACGGGAACACGGTTTAGGACATAGCACACATTCATTAGCGCCTCCCCCCATTCAGTTGGAAAGACCCGATGTATCTAACATGGCGTTATTAACCAAGTCAGTTAGAGTTCAGTTCTTTCTTTTGACCACCCCATTTGACTGAGGTGACTATGGAGGCATCTTTCATGTATAATACCATGTTTCATATAGAATAAATCAAATTCGTCTAAAAAGTACTCTCCACCATGATCTGACCTTAACCGCTTGATTATAAGATTAAGTTGGTTTTCTGCTTTAGCTTTATAAATTTGAAAGTAATTCAAAGCTTCATCTTTAGATTTCAAAAGAGAGACGTAGCAGTATCTAGTGGAGTTATCAATCAGCATCATACAGTATGTTTTTCCACCTTTTGTCAACACACCCATTCATCTCACAAAGATCTGAATGTATAAGTTTTAGTGGTGCTAAGTTTCTCGGTTCCACAGCCGTATGAGACTTGCGGGGTTGGTTTGCTTGCACACAAACTTGGCACTTAGAACCTTTGACAATGGTAATTTCTAAATTAAACTCATATTGGCTAGCCGCGTCATGCAACCAATGTTAATATGACAAAGTTGTGAATGCGAAATATTGGACTCATTATCATTGCAAATATGATTAATAACTTTAGTACACGAGTCTGACAAAGATAAACAGAACAGACCTCCGCACTCATAACCCTTTCCAACAAATTGTACATACTTAGAAATTATAACTTTATTGGACTCAAAAACCAACTTAAAACCATCTCGACATAGAAGTGATCCGCTGACGAGATTCTTATTGATGGAGGGAACGTGTTGCACATTCTTCAGTTGCATGGTCTTCTCCGAAGTAAACTTTAGATTTACCGTACCAACACCATGAACAGAAGCACATAAGCCATTTCCCATCATCATGGAATAAGTCCTTGAGACCTAATAAGAATAAAACATGGAAATATCAGAATATACATGTGTATTAGCACCCGTGTCTATCCACCATTTAGGAGAATAACATACTGAAAGGATAGTAGGTAAAATACCGTACCTAGTGTCCTTCATCTTAGTATCGCTAATAACAACATTATCGGTCTTTCCATTGTTCCCATGTTGCCGCTTGCCAAAGCGATTAGGGTAGCTAGGAGCCTAATGATCAGGTTCACCACTGACATGGCAAGAGCCTTTCTTCTTATCATGTTCCATCTTAAAGTTGGTTGAGTGTAAGGAATTGTTCTTGCCATCAAACTTCCCTTTTCCTTTATATTTGTTCTTATTCTTGAACTTATGGGATTGGAAGTTTTTCTTATGTACCAAATTGGCACTAGAAGCTCCCTTAAATCCTCGAGCACGTGTATCCTTTGCTCTCGCCTTCTCTTCCACATGAAGAGACCCAATGATATCCGTAACGGAAAAACCCTTATCTCTTATGTTTTAGAGAAGTGGCAAAATTCCTCCACAAGGGAGGAAACTTGGCAATAATGCCTCTAGTCACAAACTTGTCTCGTAGGATATACTTGAACTTCTCAAGTTCTTTTGCAAGTGATTGTATCTCATGAGCTTGCTCAACGACGGAGCGCTTATCAACCATCTTGTAGTCATAGAATTGGTCCATGACATACAACTCAGTGCCAACGTTCGAGACCCAAACTTGGCCTCGAGTGCATCCCAGGCATCCTTGCCATTATCAAATGACATGTATGGATCAATAATGTTGTCCCCAAGAATACTGAACAGAGCCGCCAGAAACATGGTATTGGCTTTCTTAAAGGCCGCTTCCTGCTCATCAGAAAGATCTCCTTCAGGTTTGCCAACAGTGGCGCTATAGCAGTTTAGACTTTCAAACTATAGAATTGCTCTCGTGCGCCATCTTTTATAGTGCATACCATCAAAATAAGGCGGCCTAGTAGCTGCGGCTACACCAGTGGAATTCAATTGCCTATAATCAGGTTTTTAGATTGTTGAAAATATAAGCAATAATCCATATGATAATCGGAATAATAAATTGATAAAGCATGATCATATAAACAGTATCGGAACTAATCATGCAGATTAACAGAGTGGATAAACAGATTACATCTAAATAAGATAAACCTAACACATCTACACCAAAATCTAGAATAAAGAACTCTAACAGAATCTGAAAGAGAAAGTTCAGAGTTATATACGGTGTATCGGCGGTAGCAGCAGTAGCCGCAACGATTGTAGCAGCAGCATTGTTGCCCATGTTGAGGTTGTCGAAGAGGTTGGTGATGTCCGAAAAGAAGTCGTCGTTCGCGAACTCGTCGTCCAATGACGTCGTGGTTGCCATTAGTCGTGCTTGCGCACTCCCTAAAAACCTGATCGTCCCTCACCCATACATGAAAGATTGCGAAAGTATAGATTGTATTGATATTGCAAGAGGTGATTACAACGTGAGCCCTTAGGCTGTTTATATAGTACTAGAAGACTTGGGGGGCAAGAAGCCTAATAGAGATAGACTTAGATTACAATATGAAACTACCTAATATTGCCAAACCGTGACATACTCTAACACCCCCCCCCCCCCCCGCAGTCGGATCGGTAGTGACGCAAACAGCAGGAGCATCACGGATGGTCCGACTGGAGAGGATGCCGGTGGATGCCGATGTCGATGTAGCCGGGAGTGAGGGCGCTGTAGTTGTGGTCGATGGTGCCTTTGGGGAAGTTGTCGCTATTGATGAAGTCGATGATGTTGTTGTGTTGTGGTCGATGTCGTTGCTGAGCCTAGAGAATTCGCCGTAGTAGTTGACGTAGATGTAGTTGGATCCGGAGTAGTCGGGGTAGGCGACACGCCTTGCCGAGCTTGCCAAACTCAGAAGCGCGCCAGGAACGAAGGCATGCGTCGGTGTTGCCAATACCGGACGTGCGAAGACAGGGACCATCACGAGCCATGCGAGCCAGAGCCGGAGGGAGCAACAAAGAAATTCTTCGTGAACGGTCGGTGCGTAGAAGTTGTCCGCCGATTTGTCAGAGTAGATGAAGTAGTTGCAAGAAGAAAATTGATTAAGTAAAAAATAAAATTTAGACTGCGACTCTGGCAGCGAGGTCGTGGTGGACGTAGATGAAGAGGTAGTTGTTGATGGAGATTTGCTGTAGTGGTAGTTGATTTCGGGGATTTAGACCTGTATTTTTCGCTTGTGTGAGCGCGGCGTCGCTCGTGGAGAAGAACTTGTTGGCGTTGACGATGACCACGATCGGTGGTAGCGGCGACGATGTGGCTATGTTGTTGGTGTAGATGGTTGTCGGCGATGATGACCACGGGTGATGAAGATGCATCCCTTTGTTGACGGCGAGGCGCGTACTCAGGGACATGCGTCCCGGTGGATGTTGGCGAAGACGGGCCGGCGTGGAGCCGACGTGAGGACGGAGCAGCCGACGCAGCGCATGAAGGCGTCCCTTGGGGCGTCGCGTGGAGCCTCCTTGTCACGATCGTTGACGATGATTTGCCGAAGTTGAGTCGACGCCGAGGTTGAAGTTGAGACGCGCGATGATAACATGCGGCTGTCGACGATGCTTTTGGTGGCTAAAAGAAAAATAGATCTAATAGGAAAAAGAAATTTGCTAAAACTACTGAACCGATCTAAGGAATTGGAAGAAAAACTAGCTACGAGATTTGGTGCCCCCGACAGAGATCATGGAGCTCGATCTCGCCGGGGGCGGCGCGCGGAAGCAATGGCTAAACCCTAGGCGGAGCGAACCGCTCTGATACCATGAAAGATTGCGAAAGTAGAGATTGTATTGATATTGCAAGAGGTGATTACAACGTGAGCCCTTAGGCTGTTTATATAGTACTAGAAGACTTGAGGGACAAGAAGCCTAATAGAGATAGACTTAGATTACAATATGAAACTACCTAATATTGCCAAACCGTGATATACTCTAACATTACAGATTCACAAGAGGGGAGGTTCTAGAGGCCTACTATCCCGATCTGCGGTACACGCCGCAAGCCGGGATGGGGAAGATGAAGGCGGCAACACAATAGACTGGAAGAAGATGCGTGTGATAGACAATACCGATTAGGTTTAGCATAGACGCTTATATAGTGCAGGTCAAAGAGATCGTGGGACTCAGCTCACGTCCGAGTCGGTAACAACCCATGTTCCAGAAAGTCTAGAAACAACTGACTAATTAACGTGTCCGTTAATGACTCATAATTAATCCTTGATTAATTTTTCCAAATAACAAAAATAAAGCTCGGCTCAGCGAGATTCCCACAACCCGAGCCGCGCGCGCGTCGTGACGAGGCAAGGCGTGGCGAGGCGGGTAGCACCGGAGGAGGAGTGCGCGACAGCTGCTCTTCTCACACCTTAGTGAGTGGTAGAACATCCTAGTAAATAAAGAGATGTAACGCTTACTCAACTAGCAATGTGGGACTAAACTTTAGCACCACTAGTCCACACATGAGGTGCCACAAATAATGGGCCAAAGACAATTTCATAATTTGTATTTGTTATGGGCCAAAAGCCAACCTGCAAACACCTCAATTTCCAATAGGAATAACATACTTCTACAGTTCTACTACTCCCTCCGATCTAAATTAATGTTTTTAAATTTATTTAAATTCAGATGTATCTAGCACTAGAGTTGCACAAGCGGGTCCCGCTTTGGCCCGCAAAAACAGTATGCACACTACAATTTTGTGTCCCTTCTCTTGTTAATTTGTGCTAATCGGAGAACTAATCCGCCCCGCATAACCTGCCGGTTATGCCGCTTGCAATCATATCTAGCACTACAACATGACGTGATACATCGAATCTAAACAAATCTGAAAATGTTAATTTGATCAGAGGGTAGAAATTTTTGAGAGAGAAAAAAATACTAAATTTCCTTCTTTTATTCTTCTTCTAATAGTGGATTCGATTTTACTTCCTCTTTGTGGTTACCCGTCGTAATGGACCGACCAACCTAACAATGCTTGACAGTAATAGCATACTTCTACTAGAAATTTTCGAGAGAGAAAAAAAAAGTTTCCTCCTTTTATTCTTCTTCTTAGGGGATTAATTAGATTCTTCTTCCTCTTTGTATTTATCGTTTTACCGACGTAAACATCACGCCATATACCGTATCATAATGTCCAAAACCAGATTTGCTCCCGCAGTTTCAGAACCCTATCTGTATTCTCGTCCTCTACCGAAAGTCAAGTCGCATCCGACGACACGCCAAGGAAATGCCAGTTTTGACGATCGAAATGCCACGTACAGTCCATCGACAAAATCGAGAAGATATACGATGACGCGAACTCCCCTAGCAGAGCCACCGATCATTCATAGGTAGTGCTAGTGCGGCACAGTTGACCGGGCCTGGGCAGTGGGCACCCGTCGCGCACGCGAGAGAAACGGGTTGACCTGAAACGGGACTGTTCAACCTTTGACAAACAAGCTCCAAAAACAGCAGGCGGCTCGTGGTTTCATTCTCGATGAGTTCTGCTCTGAACCAGTGAATCCCGAGTTCGCCCACAGAAACCGGTCTTCCGAGGCGTCGACGCAGTCTGCTGATCTGCCCTGCTCGCTGAACACTGAGTATGTATGTACACATGTATATATATGTCCATTTACAATGGGCAGACCATAGGCAGGAAAGAACAGGAAAGAGAGAGAGAGAAGGCAGCAGTGTTGTTTTACAGAGTTTAGAGCATCACAAATCACTACTACTAGTACATTAGTCGACGATCGACATGGGGCGTTGGTTGAGGCCAGATGTACGTGCCAGATCGTTTGTTCGATTTTGTCTTGTTTGTTTTTGTTGATTCATTCATGCACAGTTTTGTCTTCTCCTGTTCAGTAGTCTTTATTTTGGATCTTTTTTTCTTGCCCTGAAAGCTGCGTAACAGCGAACAATAATCCGACCTGATGCATGGTGCAGGTTTACCCGCTGATCGCTGCGATGTCGCTGGTGACCGGGATGTGCGTCTTCCAGCTCACCAGGAACGTCTTCCTCAACCCGGACGTCAGGTCCGTCCAACCAGCTAGTCCTAGTAGTTACTGCACTGCAGGATGGTTAACTGAAAGTCTGAACTCCCTTTGGTTTGGCTATTGTTCGCAGGATCAGCAAGAGCAACCGGCAGAGCGCGGTGCTGGAGAACGCGGAGGAGGGCGAGAGGTACAGCCAGCACGCCTTCCGACGCTACGTCAGCGCGCACCGCCCGGAGGTCTTCCCGGCCATCAACCGCTTCTTCTCCGAGTCCGGCAAGTGATTTCGAGGCGGGGCCATATCGCCGTCGAATCCGGGTGCATGCATGTGTGTGTGTATGTGTCGCCCGTGTGTGTGAATATATTATTACGTGCGTGCAGGCGTGACATGCCTGAAATGAATAAAAGTTACCAGTACTAGCTTGTTGATTGCGTCTTAATTTGCGATGTACAGTACGTCTGGATTTCAGGTGGTTTGTTTGCGTCTTAATAATTCGCGATGTATGTTCTCAAATTTTGAATGAAAGAGCCAGATTCAGTGCCCTGAATTTCGGTACTACTATAGTACTAGTATAATTCAGAATTCAAAGGGATATTCCTAACTTGCTTGGGAGGTCCAAGCGCATCCGTCGGTAGTTCTTAGGTATATGCTGTCTGTCCCTGTCTGATGCAGAATCCTGAATTGTTCGAAACATGATGACGAGATGTGGACTGTGGGTGAAGTCTGTCACACATGTCAAATTCCCATCCACATAACCTGTGTGTCGAATTTGTCAACAAGTCATATGAGCGACAATTTCTTTTGCCATGAATTATCAAGCTGAGAGAGATAGCTACCTGCATTTTATTATTCGAAAAAAAAAGATATGTGTGTGCAAACTTTGCAAAACGCTGAGATATACTTTTCGATAAAAGCAGGCTCGATCATTACAAAAATGGGAAATGAGAAAAAAAAACTATACCCACACTTATGATGTGTGGTACCTAATGCTGACCTTGAAAGCAGCCTGAAGCATATTCCTACAGGCCAAGTGGCGTCTTCTTCTCCCTGAAATCACCTTGCCACAGCCAAGAGCTTCCTTGTGGTCTCGCAACTCTTCTGTAAACACCAGAGATGCCGTGGTACGACCGTTCAGCGGGCGAAAGGGATGCAATCATGCTGGAGTTCCAAAGAAGGTCGCCATTGTTGTGCCAAAAAAGCTGAAATATATACACTTCCATCGCCGAGTATACAAGGTTTTTCTTTGCTCTGCCGCAAGCATCCCTAATCCTCATGGTTCAGTTGTACTACTCTCTGAAGCATACAACGTGTGATTCAGTAATGATCCTGAATTCTTGCTAAATACAAGCTCAAGAGATTACATTGAGTTGGAGGGAGTTATGTACAGCTCAAGAGGCACATTTCTGTTACTCCTATGTGTGATGTTTCAAGCCGCAGCAGCTTGTTCAGGCGGACGATGCGAGGTACGCGTGGTCTGTCTCTGTCCTCCTATAGTCAACCTTGCCAATGGTCCTGAAAATTCTTCCGGGGTCTGTGGGATTTGCAGCTCGGCGATCGATGTTCGTCGTCAGCCGACTGTGGGTCTGAACTGTACTGCTACAACTGTTGGGTCGAGTTTGCCGGAAAAAGGTGTGTCCGGAAGACGGTGGCCGACCCATTCAAGATAGTTGTAAGTGGCGGACCTCTGTTCTGGCATCGATGTGGTTTTGTCAATTTATCTCCATTGCTGTAACTGGTCGGTAGTGGTCAATATTGCTCTTCTTTCATTCCATCCATATACTAGGATACATCGTTGCCGTTCAACAAGTACGCGTTCCTGACGACGCACAACTCGTTCTCGATCCGCGGAGAGCCGTCCCACACCGGAGTCCCACGGATCACGCTCTACAACCAAGACGATTCAGTCACCGATCAACTGAATGTACCTAGCCACTGCTACCAATCTGCTCCTTTCAGATTCTGAACTCTGGTCACTTCAACTTGCCTGACTGATTCTGAACTGCTCGAGACGCCGTTCTTTTCTCTGACGCAGAATGGAGTCCGGGCACTGATGCTGGACGTGTACGACTTCCGCGACGAGGTGTGGCTCTGCCACTCCAAGGGAGGGAAATGCTTCGACTTCACGGCGTTCGTGAGTGAAGGCTTAGCTCAACAGCTAGCTGTGCTCTACGACGGCATTGGAATTTGTAACTCGTACTCCATGATCGATCATTCTGCAGGAACCAGCAATCGACACCATGAGGGAGATCGAGGCGTTCCTGTCGTCTCACTCGTCAGAGGTCGTGACGCTGATCCTGGAGGACTACGTGCGTTCCGACCACGGCCTGTCCAAGCTGTTCAACGGCACCGGCCTGACCAAGTACTGGTTCCCGGTGTCGAGCATGCCGCGGCACGGCGAGGACTGGCCGCGCGTCGGCGACATGATCGCGCGCGACCACCGCCTCCTCGTGTTCACCTCGGATGAATCCAAGGAGTCGAGCGAGGGGATCGCGTACCAGTGGAACTTCATGGTCGAGAACCAGTGTAAGCGTCAGTCTGATCTGGTGATGCAAAGTGAAATGAAGAGTGATCAAATCATCCTGAAGATGTAGTACATGTCTGAATGCTGATGTGGTGTACGAATCAGATGGGGATGGTGGGATGAGCTCCCGTTCTTGCCACAGCCGCTCCGAGTCCCTGGCCCTGGGCAACAGGACGAGGTCGCTGGTCCTGGTGAACTACTTCCACACGGTGCCGCTCGGCGTGACGGCGTGCGTGGAGCACTCGCTGGGGCTCGCGGACGTGCTCGGGGCGTGCCACGCCGCCGCCGGCAACCGCTGGGCAAACTTCCTGGCTGTCGACTACTACAAGGTACTAGTATATACTACGTGGTGTAAATTGTTGAGAGGAGAGAAAGGTGAGATTACTACCTCCGGATCGTCTTTGACGCGACTTCGGTTTCAGAGAAGCGACGGCGGTGGAGTGTTCGGAGCCACGGACATGCTCAACGGGATGCTCATATGCGGCCGCGACGACGTGCGTGCGTGCAGGGTGAGAGATGTCTACCGTTTGCTCTTTTCCTCCATTCGTTCTAGCGAAACTTGGGAGAACTGAAGTGGCTTCTCGCGTGTTTGCTATGGCAGAGACGAACTCTGAAGGACGCGTTGCGCGGCCTGCTTGGTAAGCTCGGACTGGTGCCAGGCCGTGGTGGGAGGAGGACATGAAAAGTCTGTCAGGTTCGGTTCGTTTCAGGTTCAGGTTCAGTGTCTCATTAATGGTCAATTTGCATTGGTTGTTTGTAGTACTCCCAACCATGCGTGATATGTTTTCTCGTGTCTCATGTGTGGCTTTGTGTACTATAGATTGGATCAGACCGGCTGTCAGGGAAGGACGGACTTCTTGTCGCCTTGTAAGTAGTACTAGTACAGGTTAGAAAGTCAGAGCACCCGCTGGAGGAGGCGGCTCGGTACAGCAGGCAGCAGCTAGCTGTAGTTAAGCGATGGCCGCAGGTTGTAGCACACTGCACATGTATGATTACGTTTTTTTTCTGAACGCAGTTGCCCTATTCATTAATTAAGCATGAAGTATATGTGCGGGGATGTGCCGGTAGGTGGCTGGGTTGGTTCATCACCTTTCTGGGCCATCTAGTAGGTTCAGCAAAAGGAACGTCAAGGAGGCCCACCTTAAATACGTGTCCCCCACTTGAGACGCCTACACCTGGGCCGAATCAGGGACTGGGTGGTTCACAGCCTGTGCCCGACGATACGATTCTTAGCGGCCTACATGCGTCTCCTCTCCGAGATTCAGATGCGAAGTGCGCGCCACCGCCCTGACTCTGGCGCCGCCTCAAGGTCATGAAGCTCTTCAACCGACAATCTAAGTGCCACAAGTGGCAGTATCTTCGTAGTTTCGCACACATCCGGTGCATGAAGATGATCACCGGTTCTCTGATCCAGCAGAGAGTGCGGAAGTAGATCTTCTGCCCGGAATCCTTGAAACACAACGGCGTGCCACAGCGAAGCAATCTCTTGCGTGTACTGTCCTAACTTGGGGCCGCAGTTGTGAGAGAGGAGAGAGAGATTCTCTAAGAAAACTGTTTTAGAGAATATATTATTTTTGTATGTCTTGTTTCCTCCTATAGGACTCTCCTTATAGGAAAAAAGGGGAGACAGGACCCCTGTCTCCCCAAGTCCCGGATGGGGCTAAATTAGAAGGAGGAGGAGGCGCGGGGAGGCCGTCCAGCCATCTGGGTGGGCCCCATGCGCGCTCGGCCCAAGGAGGGATCGGCGGCCAGGTGGGCCCCACCCATGCCAGCCATAGGCGGCGGCTCTATTTACCTCCCTTTGGACGGCTTGCCCTATTGGGCCTTTTCCCTCCGGGATTTGGCCCATTTAGGGAAGTTACCCTTTTAAATTTAGTTTTAAATATTTATTTATTCCAATGATTAATATAGAAATACATATTATTAAATTTTTCTTAACCCGAAACACCTTTCAGCTCACTATGAATGACTTTGGATCCTTCCAGAACGATTCCGGTTCTCTCTCGGAACACTTCCGGTATTCTCTCTTTCTTACTTTGGTGATTCCGTTATAACCAAAACAATCTTTGAGAACCATCGTGTCCTTAAGTGTGTTACCCTACGGTTTGGACACATCACAGGCATGATCGAGATACCTCTCATATCAATGATCATCGGCGGGACCGGGATGTCGATAATGACTCAAGTGCATTCGACGATGTTTATTGTTGTTCGAACCATAAATGATGAGTCTAATTTCCTTTTTTTTACTTTGATACCTGACTTGTCTGAGGTCTGGTCATTGGTATCACGATACCTTGTTGAACCTCGTTACTGACAAGTGATGCTTTACTCATTTCCGTGATATTACATCCCTTGACCTAGTCACATGGTGTGCAATAATATGGATGCAATCTCATCGAGTGGGTCCAGTGTATCTTCCCGTCACGCGGAAGAATAAATCCCGATGTCGATGCATACGCCTCAACTTATCCCTCTTGAATACCCAATATACACCTTTATGATCACCCTGTTATGGTGTGACGGTTGATGTAAATCTAAACAGTCTCGGATGATAGTGATTAAATATGACCTCATGGTTTAAGGATTATGATACTTTGTTTCTAATTATCGCAACGATAAACTATGTGACTTGATCGCGTCGTAATACTTATATTGGGTAATCCCCACCATATCATTCACTAATGATATGACTTTATTGTCAATTGGCATAAATGCACCATGATTAATAAACTTTGATCATCAGTTGCCCAATGAACTAGTTAAATAGGCTACTAGAAACTCTATTTTGTACACACGTGCATCAATTTTTTGCTTGATACAGTTACATCACGGTATAAACTAATATGAACTAATAGGGTATGATAGTAAACACTCTTTATTGCCTCTAGGGCATATCTCCTTGAGCCGCAGCCTAGGGCCATGCTTTGTTGGAAGGACGACCACCCCATTGAAAAGGATATGAAAGGTCGAAGTAACAAACAAGGCGACGACCCAATTCTGGAATTTGGTATGGAAAGCACGCTTTTGAAGGTGCAAGATGTACTCTCAACGAACCGAGTCAAAAGCTTTACGCATGTCGAGCTTGAACAATAACGTCGGGGTCTTGCTCTTATGGAGTCTCTTTGCAAGTTACAATAAAGTTTTACTCTCGAGGCATCAAATTTTACGGTTTGCAAAATGATACATTTTCTAAAATGTTATAGTTCAATTCTTGTTAGATTTTGAAGCCCAGGTAATAGTATTGATGTGAACTTTGGGCAGCTCAGATAAACGTGTTTGAGATCGAAGCGCGATCTACCACCGGCGACCGTAATTATGCGATGGCTGCAGGTAGTACGGACTCTCCGTTTAAAAATATAAGATATTTTAGTTTTTTTCTAAAGCATATGTATTTAGACACCCTTCTATTATATGTACCTCGTTCATTCATTTTGCGAAAACATCTTATACTATTTCCTCATGTCTATACTAATAGACTTAAATTTGTCTAAATATGAATAAATCTAAGCTAAATACGTAATTAGATACTTACGAATCTAGATAAAGTTGAGTCATTAATATGGACGAAGGGGACTAGTAGTATTGACGTGAGCTTTTGGGCAGCTCACAACGAACCTAGGCAGATTGGATAGTTGTGTTGGAGATCGGAGCAACGATCTAACCACCGGCGAGCACTTGCGTCTCCCTCGCCTGGCGCCGTTTCGCCAACGTGCAAGGTGGGCAAAGCGAAGATCAAACTTTCCGATCCCCAAAACGCACGCAAACTAACGAAGGAGCAAAAGGCCCCGGCCGGCGTACCAAGCACTACCGGGGCCCTCATCCCTGGATCCTGTACCAGCCATAGAATAGAAGCACGTCGATCTCCTTCTCTGGCCGGCCGGCACGGCCACGGTGCGGGTGGGTCACCAGTTTTGTTTCTTGTTAGCGCTCACATGCACGGACGTCCAAAAGCATAGCGTCCGTGTGACGCGTGACAGGCTGACATGGACCTGGCTTAGAAGGCTCTTCCACCAACGCAGTGGCGTACATAGAGGCCAAAGGGGCTGATGTAACCTTGAAGTAATCGTGTTGATGTCTCCGATGCATTTTTTTTCTTTTTTTTAATAGAACAAATGCATCTTTTTTTCATCCCCACATCAACCACGCAAGCACACCAGCACATGCGTCTCTTTTTTCACCTCCAAACAAAGTTACTGAACTCGGGTAAATCGAGCGTTGTGCTATTTTTCTGCACTTGCCTTTTTTTCTTTCTTTGATTGACTGTGGGACGAGCATTTGGCTTACGGCTGCAGGGAGAGTACATGTCCTAAGGGCATCTCTACCGGACCGACCAAAATGCGTGATTGAAACGGTCCGTTCTTTCCGTTTAGGTCGACCTGTGGTCACTTTGGGGTCGCGGTCCGGTGTGTTTGGGACGCGCCCAGCGGCGCGACCCAAATATCCACGCCTATCCAGCGTTGTCTAGACCTGATCCTTTGTATATGAATAGTTTGGAGCCAATTTACATAGATAAATATACATTTTGACAAGCAAATAAAATACTTTAGGTAATATAATTAAAATTGTGCTTACATATGAATAGTTCACACTAACATGGTTCGATACAAAACAACCAAATGTCACTCAAATTGCAGAAAACAAATTAGAGGTTAAGCATTTTGGTTTCCTGCACGAGCCCATAATGCTCAACCAAATCATGTTGAAGCCGGTCATGGATGAACCTGTGACACAAATTTTTATGCACTTGCCTGAATTCTTCTCAAGACGCTAAACCTGGCTCTGGCTCAATCAATTGACCCTGAAAATCTCAGCCTTGGTCCAAAATGCCGTCATCACGCTCGTCCTCGACGATCATGTTGTGCATGATCATGCATGCAGTCATCACAACCCACATCCTCTCTGTGCTCCAGGTTCTAGCAGGTATCGAACACTAGCCCATCTTGCCCGAAGCACACCAAATGCTCGCTCCACATCCTTCCTAGCGGCCTCTTGCTCTTTCGCAAACCTCTTGCATTTCTCATCTCTAGGGTTGCGAATTGTCTTAACAAAGGTGGTCTAGGATGAATAGATACCGTCAGCTAGGTAGTACCCCATATCATATACATTGCCATTGATCTCGTAGGAAACTTGTGGGGCATTGCCTTCTGCCAGCCCAGCAAACACTGGAGACCTCTGCAACACATTGATGTCATTGTTTGATCTAGCCATGCCAAAAAAGGAGTGCCAAATCTAGAGATCATGTGATGCAACAGCCTCTAATATGACGGTGCAACCCTCCGCATGTCCTTTGGACTGTCCTTGCCAACCAAAAGGACAATTCCTCCACTGCCAATGCATGCAGTCGATGCTGCCAAGCATCCCAGGAAACCTCCTATGCTCGTTGATGGACAGAAGGCGGGCAGTGTCTTCGGTGTTTGGCTCTCTCAGGTATACTTTGCCAAACACCGCTGCAACTGAGCTGTAGAATCTATACATGGCCTCATGGCATGTAGACTCGCTCATGCGCATGTTGTCGTCGAGGAGATCACCAGGCACTCCATATGCAAGATGTAGGATGGCAGCTGAACATTTATGATAGGAGGAGAAGCCTAGCTTACCGGTGCAATCATACTTGGTCTCGAAGTAGTCGTCATACTCCCTCACCCTATTGAGTATTTTCAAGAATAGGTTCCTGGACATTCGATAGCGGCGACGGAATGCCTTCTATTTGAAGACCGGATTAATTGGTGAAATGGATCGTATGGGCACCTAGAGGGGGGGGGGTGAATAGGTGCTATACCAATTTTTAATTCTTTTTCAATTTTAGGCTTAGCACAAAGGTAAATTCTCTAGATAAACTAATGAGTGGAATTTCCCTAAATGCAAACCTATCTACTAGCGAGTAAAGAGCGAGTGGAAGAGGAACGAGTGAACCGAAGTGAAGCACGCGGAGACACAGGATTTGTTTGACCGCAGTTCCTTCCTTGTTAAGGGAAGTACGTCTGCGTTGGAGGGGTGGGTGGTACTAAGACCACCACGCCACAAAAGGCCTCACCCTGTTCTCCGATGGATCTCGCCACAACAGGCCTGATCCACCTTCCACTATAGGTACCCTTCGAGGCGGGCACCGACGCCTTTACACAACTAGCGGGGCAACAACTCCACAACAACTTGGAGGCTCCCGAAATGACAACAAGCTGCCACAAGAACAAAGTTGTCAAACACAATAACAAGATCTAGGTATTGACAAGAATACTAGATCAGGGATTTCTCCAAGTGAATGGAGAGGAGTTGAAGCGCTTGATTCTTGATGTTGATGATGAACTTCTCCTCCTTCAATTCCACCAAAGATCAAGACCTTCAGGTGGTTGAAGTGGGAGATCGATAATGAGAGCTCTTGCACAAGGTCTGGTCAATTTCGAATGAATCAAGAGTTCTGAACGTTGGGGAAGAAGGGGTACTTATACCCCCTTCCAAAAACCAGCCGTTGCACACTTTGGGGGCCGGATTATCCGGCCCAAGTGAGGGCCGGGTTATCCGGCCTGGGGAAAACACCGCCCCAGACTCGGAATATCCGGCAGAAAATCCGCCCCTCACAGAGCGTCGCGCCGAGCTTGCCCTTGATCAACTTCTGGGGGCCGGATTATTCGGTCCTCTGCGAAGGCCGGATTATCCGTCCTGGGGAAGAAAAACCGTCCCAGTTCGGATTTTCTGGGGAAAATCTGACCGGATACCGAGCGACGCGCCTTGGCTCCTTTTGCTCGAAAACTAGGGGCCGGATTATCCGGCCCTTGCGAAACCCGGATTATCCGGCCTGGGGAGGAAAAACCGCCCATGTTCGGATTTTCCGGGAGAAAAATCCGACTGGACACAGAACGACGCGCCTTGGCTTCCTTGAGAGATGAGGTAGGCCGGATTATCTGGCCCTTGGAGGGGCAGATTATCCGGCCCCCCCTCAAAACTTCCTGCACACTTAGCACACATGAAAAGTCTCCATAGTATTGTTATCTAACACGCAAAACATAGGAAAACATGAAATTTTCTTTCAATCTCCCCCTTTTTGGTGTTAGATGACAATACCAGGATTTGCAGGAGAAAGACACAAGACAAACAAAGATAACTATGAAAGGGACTCCCCCTCAATGTGTGCATAATAGAGTTTTGCATTGGAATACAAATGCACACAAATAGGTGAATCTATTCCATAGACATAAGGGCAAAACACATACCACCGAAGTAGAGAATAGGCATATTTGACATAAATCACAATTATTATTGGATAACCATTATGAGCGCGCGCCTTACATGATAAACCTCCATCAATAGGATATGAATAGATATATAACCATGAGCATAATCCATGATATGAAGTCCATAGGTATCATCCAGACAACCACATAAAAGTCTCAACCACAAATCGCAAACCACAAATTTAAAAGTTCAACGCTAAATGGGCATAAGCAAGAAATAACAAATAGAAAAGTGCAAGTGCTTATGCCCGACCCATGCAAATCCACGGACAACATAATAGAACTACTTCTTCCCCTTTGGCATCGAGACACCAAAAAGGGAGAAGAGCGATGCTAACGCCCCATGGGATCACTCATCGTAGTCCTCGTCCTCGTCCTCTTCTTCATTCTCTTCCTCATCCTCATCTTCGAGCTCCTCAGTGTCACCTTCCTCATCTTCAGCATCAGCAGCATGCGCAGAGGGGAACAAGTGACACTCCAGCTCACCATAGTTCAGCCCGGAGGAAGAGTTCCACCGAGCATACGGAGTGGGAGGTGTAGGAGCCGAAGGAGCACCCAAAGCGCCAGACACGTGGTGGAGAATGAGCTGCTAGGAGTGAGCCAACTCATGGCGCTGCCTGTATGCCTCGTACTGACCCTTGCGCGTGTCCACGCCCATGTAGAGAATGTGACGCTGGAACCAGTTCAGCTGCTTGATCTCACGGGCGATGGGAGGCACTGTGGGCCTGCGAGCATCCCTCATGAGGCCCTCAGGAGCAGAGGATGGGTGAGAGGTCTTCCGAACCTTGTTGTATATCTTCTTGGCCTTGTGCACCGAGTCAATGTGGAACTCCTCAGCAGGAAGCAGGTGGCAAATGAGCAGCATAATGTAGGGCGCATAGGGAATGGACAGACGGTTGAACATAGCATCACACAACTCATGGTAAATGAAGTCCATGACATCCAGCCTGTACTGCACTGACTCGTCCTCGCAGGAGGCAACCTCATGAGAGAATTGAAGTAGCTGAACAAGGTGACCACGGATGTTGTCATTGTTGCCCCCACTCGGTGTAATAGAGTCACGGAAGAGACCCGCCAATGCAGCATAGATGGGAGCAAGACCAGCCACAGTACCCACAATGCCATTGTCCACAGTGCACGGAGAGAGAGTTGCATCCTTATTGGGCTTCAGCTGAGTGATGATGCGGTGGCCACTGGCTCTATCCCTGCTGTGGAAGGAGTACCCCAGAACCTCAGCAAACACGTGAAAATCAGCAGTCATGGGCTTGTCATGAGTCATCCACTTCATAGTGCGACGCTCATACCCACAAATCACCAGAGTGGAGATGAATTGCTTCACCACTTCAGAGTCAAAAGAGCACTGGAGAGACATGAGATGGTGCAGCCCCATCCTCTCAGCCACATACATGGCATCCACAAGATGCGCCTTCTCCAAAGCCTCAGCAAGTACCAGTGGATGCATAGGCCTAATGTTCAGTGTGGCATAGATGTCTTCATAAATCCCCTTCTATTCTGCACACCAAAACCGGGTATCCCCCAGCTCATCATCACGAGGCAGCTCAGCAAACAAGTCACGGTGACGGATGGTGGAATAGGAGACCGCATCCAAAGTCCGGTAGTTGATCTTGGGCTCCTTGCCCTTCCTCTTGGACACCCCCTTCCTAGTACTCTTGGATTGTTCAGCCATGCGCCTCTCTTCGTTCTTCCTTCTCCTCAATTCAACTTCGTCCACCAAGTGACCCTGCCCGTCATCCCGAAAGTACTTGGCGCGAGGATGGCGCTTGTAGGTCTTGGAAACACCGGAACCACCTGTGAGGAGAATAAGGGCGATAACATGGGGATAAGCATACACACAAGTCCAGGAGAGAGCATGGAAAAGGTAGTCAAAAAGGTCATAGGACAAACTACTCAATGCATACACCATAGTGAAACTGAAGTAGACTTGAATCTGTCAGGCCGGATTATCCGGCCTGGCCAGGGGCGGATAATCCGGCCCTGGCAGAAATTTTCGATTTCACCTAGAATGCATGCAAAAAAGTAGATCGGGCCTAGAAACTGCAAGACTACGAGTTCTATGCGAAAACACATCCTTCTAGACAACGTTCCACCCAACAAGATACACATCTAGCCAAAGATGGGGAGAGAGGGAGTTACCCTCACTCATTGGTGGAAGAACGCGGAGGAGAAGGTACCCGGAGGCGTGGAGAAGAAGATCCGGGGAGGCCCAAAAAATCCGGTGGCCGGAGAGGCTCCGGGGAGGGTGAGGGGCGACATGCGGCGGCTGGGGAGAAGGAGAGGGCTGGGGGGAGAAGTGCTGCTCGTTATGAGCCCTTCCCCCCCGAGCCCTGCCCTTTAAGATCAAATCTGCCAGGGCCGGATTATCCGGCCAACACTTGGGCCGGATTATCCGGCCTAAATTCTGGGATTCTGTTATACACAGAACCAGGCCCGCGCGTCCCCAAACAACACCCCCACAAGGTGTACAAGGGACTTGTGTGCAAGAATAGATGGCTTAGGGGTAGGGAAGGCTTAGGATTAAGGGAGCCAAACTGAGATGGTACTAGACACTCAAAATTACAAAAACCAAATCAAATAAAAGCCAAGATTGAGTGTGATTCCCATAAGAACATGAGAGAGCAAATAACATCCAAAAAGATCCAATTCTCCACAAGGGAGAGGGCAGTGGCCGTAGCCACCTTGTTGGAGTGTATGGTGTGACACCGCGAAGATATATCTTGGGTTCACGACCAATACTCATCAATAAGCTCACATATCACAACATGATATTAAGAGAAATGGTATATCTTGCTATTGGCATTATGGGGGGAGGGTTAGCCCAATGAGTTAGGACCACACTCCCCTATATCCATGCCCACACCTAGACCAAACAAGTATTGAGATGTACGAGTGGGTGCATGGGTAATCAAGACAAGCTCCCGAAATCAATGATATTTAGCTCATTCCTCAAATAGCAGAATCTTGCTTCATAAAGTGGCTTTGTAAAAATATCCGCTAGTTGGTTCTTCGTGCTCACAAAAGATAGATCAATATCTCCTCGAGCAACATGGTCACGAATAAAATGATTCTGAATCTCAATATGCTTCGTCCTTGTGTGCTGAACTGGATTGTACGCAATTTTGATTGCACTTTCATTATCACATAAAAGAGGTACTTTGTCACAATTGACACCGTATTCCTTTAAAGTTTGCCTCATCCACAATAATTGGGTACAAGCGCTGGCAGCAACAACATATTCAGCTTCGGCGGTGGAGAGAGATATACAATTCTGCTTCTTGGAGGACCAACAAACAAGAGATCTTCCGAAGAATTGACAAGCTCTAGAAGTGGACTTCCGATCATCCTTATCACCAGCCCAATCTGAGTCAGTGTAACCACATAAAGAGAAATTGGAGCCCTTGGGATACCAGAGACCAAAGTTGGGGGAATGAACCAAATATCGAAAGGTCCTCTTGACTGCCACTAAGTGGATTTCTTTAGGAGCTGCTTGATACCTTGCACACACTCCCACACTCAACACAATATCGGGTCTAGATGCGCAGAGGTAAAGAAGAGAGACGATCATGGACCGGTATACCTTTTGGTCCACATCTTTACCATGAGGGTTGAGTTCAATATGACACTTTGTTTGCATTAGAGTGGCGACACCATTTAGATCCGACATCTTGAATCTCTTGAGCATGTCTTGGATGTACTTTGCTTGATTAATAAAGGTTCCTTCTCTAAGTTGCTTGATCTCGAATCCAAGAAAGAACCGTAATTCCCCCATCATAGACATCTCAAACCTGTCAGTCATAAGCTTTGTAAATTCATCGTTAAAAGCTTTGTTAGTAGAACCAAAGATGATATCGTCTACATATAGTTGGCATACAAAGAGCTCCCCCTTAACCTTCTTAGTAAAAAGAGTGGGGTCAATTTGCCCAACTTCGAAGCCACGATCTAACAAAAGCTCTTTAAGGTGCTCATACCATGCACGTGGGGATTGTTTAAGGCCATAGAGTGCCTTATCGAGTTTGTAGACATGGTTCGGGAAGTTAGGATCCTCAAACCTCGGGGGTTGCTTTACGTATACCAACTCATGTAGAGGACCGTTAAGAAAGGCACTCTTGATGTCCATTTGCTGCAACTTAAAATTGTTATGAGAAGCAAAAGCAAGTAGGATACGGATGGACTCAAGGCGAGCCACAGGAGCATAGGTCTCGCCGAAGTCGATGCTCTCAACTTGGGAGTACCCTTGTGCCACAAGTCTTGCCTTGTTCCTCACAACAATGCCATTCTCATCTTGCTTGTTCTTGAAAATCCACTTGGTGCCGATAACATTGCGGCACTCTTTGGGTTTCTCCACTAGTTTCCAGACTTTGTTGCGCTCGAAATTATTCAATTCTTCATGCATAGCAACAACCCAGTCTGGGTCTTCAAGAGCTTCAAAGACCTTCTTAGGTTCCACCATGGAGATATGAGCTTGGTGCTCACCAAAACTGGATAATTCTCTTCTTGTAGAAACCCTTTGTCGAAGATCAGCAACAACCTTGTCGAGAGTGTGACCCCTCAACTCAAGGTTACGATCAGCCCGAGCCTTGCGACGAAGTTCAATAAGTTTGTTGTCTCTTGGTGGAGGAGATTCATCACTTGAGTCTTCATTGGAAGCATTTTCTTCGCCTTGATCAGTAACTGGAACATCAGTAGCAGGTGGTGGAGACGCATGCCTTTGAGGTGAATCCGTAGCCATAACAGGAGGCTGCAGAACTAGAGAGTGAGGGCCGGAAAATCCGGCCGATGAAGAGGCCAGAAAATCCGGCCTAGGAGTACTTGCAGCAGCTTCATCAGGAAGCCTAGGACTTGCTTGAACTGGCGAGGAGCCGGATAATCCGGGGTCAGCCGGAAAATCCGGCCTGGAGCTTGCGTTGATATCTTCACCACCAGGAGCAGCATGGTCAGCTGGAGAGGGGTGGCCGGATAATCCGGTGTCAACTGGAAAATCCGGCCTAGAGTTTTCTGGAGCATCTTGACCTTCAGCAGTTGATGGAGATGGTGTAGAAGTTGCCCCCGTGGTTGGAGCATGTTGCGAATGTGTAGATGAGGGCTCTATATGAGTAGAGCATTGTCCTTCCCGGTACGCCACAAGGGGTTCCTCAATGGGGCGGAAGAATCCCACACCCATTCTTCTTATGGCATCTTGGGGTATTTCAACATCTGCATCATAAACACCAACTTGCTCTGCACGGGAACCATCATTTTCCTCGAACACCACACTACAAGATTCTACAACAGTTCCGGAGAGCTTATTGTAGACTCTATAAGTGTGGGATTCGGCACCATAACCAACAAAAATACCTTCTAGAGCCTTAGATTCAAACTTAGATAAACGAACTCCTTTAATAAGAAAGAAACACTTACACCCGAATACCCGAAAGTATGAGATGTTTGGCTTGTTACCGGTAAGTATTTCATACAGAGTCTTGTCCAAAATTTTGCGGAGGTATAAACGGTTGGATGAATGACAAGCAGTAGAGATTGCTTCAGCCCAGAAGTTATATGGAGATTTGAATTCGGCTAACATTGATCTTGACATGTCCATTAGAGTTCGATTCTTCCTCTCGGCTACACCATTTTGTTGAGGGGTGTACGCAGCGGAATATTGATGTCTTATCCCCTCTTCACTTAGGAACTCATTTAAGGTGTAGTTCTTGAACTCCGAGCCGTTATCACTCCTTATAGCCAAAATGGGGACGTTGTGTTGACGTTGAACCTTGTTGGCGAAGTCGATGATAGTTTGTTGAGTTTCACTCTTCAACTTGAAGAAATAAACCCAAGTGTATCTCGAGTAATCATCAACAATCACTAGACAATACTTTTTCCCACCGAGGCTTGCGTGAGATGGAGGACCGAAGAGGTCCACATGAAGGAGCTCCAAAATCCTTTTTGAAGAGATAATGGTTTTCCTTCGATGAGGTGAATCATGCATTTTCCCTTCAACACACGCCCTGCAAACACGGTCTTTGGAAAAAGAGACATTTTCTTTTAGTCCAAGAATGTGGCCACCCTTGTGGAGACTTTGCAAAGTTCTCATATTGACGTGGGCTAGTCGGCGATGCCATAGCTAGCCCGCGTCAGCCTTTCCGAAGAGACACATCGGGCCTGTAGTGGTTTTCCCTGAAAAGTCCACCACGTACAGGTCATTTTCGACATATCCCACGAAAGCGACTTTAAGAGACTTGCTCCACAAGAGCACCACTAAATCAGCATCAATGTAAACTGCAAAGCCCATCTTACCAAGGGCACGAACTGAAAGTAAGTTATACCCGAGGGTCTCAACAAGCATGACGTCCACGAGAGAGATATCGTGAGCCACCACAACTTTGCCGAGACCCAATACCTCAGATTTTGACTTGTCACCATAAGAGACGGTAATGTGATCAAGGTTTGGCCGCATCTCCGTGATGATCTCCTTGCTTCCGGTCGTATGACTCGTGCAACCGCTATCGAGTACCCATTTAGAACCACTGGAAGCATAGCCCTGCAAGAAAATTACTTCTTGGTTTTAGGTACCCATTTTTCAATGGGTCCTCTCATGTTAGTAACAAGGGTCTTGGGAACCCAAATAGACCAAGGAATGTAACAATCATAATGCCCTACATAACTAGCATAAACATCACCATAAAAATCACAATATAGTTCAAAGTTAGGATTGTTGATCCCTGCAAAACCATCATAATTAGTCTTGTCATTGGTAATGTTGCTAGTCTTTGATTGAGCAGTCTTGTTGTTGTTCTTCTTCTTCTTGTTTTTCTTGCTCTTTATCTTGGGTATGTAACCAAGACCTTCTTTACTGTTGTTTGTCCTTTGCCTGCTCAGTATCTCATCAATAACCCCTTTACCTTTGGGTTGAGAACTTCTTCCAAGATCTTCTTTTCCAAAGGATGAAGTGGAGGTACTTGGCACATCATACCGTTTCAATTGAGTTTGGAGCTGGTCATGAGACTCATTTAGAGTAGAATGATCACTCTTTAATGCCTTGTGAGCACTTTCAAGATCATCAAACTTCTCCAAAAGTCTAGCATGAACAACCCCAAAATCAATCTTTTCTTTCTTTAGTCTCTTTACCTTGGCAATAGCATGGTCACGTTTTTTAATGAGCTGAGCTACAGCTTCTTCTTGTGACTCCTCTAGGGATTCGAGTCTTTCTTCCAAAGAAACTTGAGCTTCCTCTTCCAAGGCATTCTTCAAAGAAGCTATCTCCAAGGCATCTTCTCTTTCAATTCTGCCCTTTTCTTCAAGGAGATCTTCGGCTTGAGCAAGTTGACTCATAAGAGCATCAAAATGGAGTTTGTGCTCACCTTGTAGGTTAGTGAAAAAAGTATCCAAGGCAATAACTTCTTCTTTCATTTCAAGACTGTCATGATCATCCATATCCAAAATTATGTTAGTCTTAGGAAATGAAGTTAGAAGTTGATACCTCGGATCCTCTTGCCATTAGACAAGTGGCGTTGTTGATGGCATTCTCGTTCGGCGAGTCGAAGAGAGAGGAGGGAGTCGATGTGGTGGCTATAGCAGCCACTTCGCGAGAACTATCATCATCCTCTTCATCTTCACTTGCGGAGGAGTATTCCTCTTGAGCTACAAGGACCATCTTGGGTTGCTTCTTGAAAGGGCCATTCTTCTTAGTAAACGGCTTCTTCTTAGGAGCTTTGGATTTCTCTTTAAGAATGAGCCTGCCACCATTGTCTTCTCTATTTTGATAAGGACACTCGGCTACAAAGTGCAGTCTATCTCCACAGTTGAAACAAGTTCTCAATCTTGGGCCACTTTCTCTTCTTCCATTTGACCCATTCTTGTGCTCAAGTTCAAACTTGGCTTTAGCAGGGTCCTTCCAAAAGTTCCTTGCATAGAATGCCATGTACTCACCATGAGCACGTTTGACCTCATCGGGGCAGTCCATGGATACCCCCTCAAAAACTCCTTCATCGTCCTCTTGCTCAACAACATTGGCTTTGAGAGCCACATTGACACCCTTTTGCATTCCAATGGCCCGAGCACGGGCATCTTCAGCATTCTTTGCCGCCACTTTGAATGACGCCATTTCTTGCATGACTTCGTTGGATGTCATTTGATGATAGTTGTGTCTACCTTGCAAGCTCTTCAAATCTGTTGGTTCGAAAGGCATTAGGGCACTCATATACTTTCTTTTTATCCATGCATCATCAATGTGAGTTGCCCCATGCTTCCGAAATGTTGGTGCGATGCCCTTAAGTCTTCTATACATGTCCTCATGGTTTTCACCATCCAACATGTAGAATCCCTCAGCTTCATTACTAAGGGCATCATACCTGTTTCTTCTCATGCTTTCATTTCCAACGAAAAGGTCCGTAAGAGCATCCCACACCTCTTTAGCTGTGTTGAGATGTTCAATGTGTGGCATGTCCTTGGGACCCACACCCAGCTGTATCATGTGGAGAGCGGTGGCATTCAACTGACTATCCACAACTTCCCTTCTCGTTAGATTGGTTTGATCTCCAATATGAAGACCTTCTTCAATAATCCTCCACAATTCAATAGAGGAGCTGCAAACATGAGATTTCATTAGAAATTGCCATTGGTTAAAAGAGGATGCAGTGAGCTTGGGTGGATCACCCCTATTGTTTATATGAGGCTGAGGGATAGGTGGGTCGGGGGAATATACGTGGCGAACATCACTATATTCCTCCTTACCACTTCCCTTTTTGGAGGTGGAGCCATTTAGTTTTTCACCTTCCACATCATCATCCTTGGATCCGGTGTTACCCTTTTCCTTAGATGATGGTGTGGGAGCCTCAGAGGAGGATGGAGATGGGGCTATGGATGATGTAAGGCGAGCAATCATTTGATTCATCTCCTCCATCTTGGCCTCAAAGGATTTCAACAAGGTTGTTTCCAACGACTTGAGGTCATCCATTGTGACCTTATCCACAGCCTCATTTCCATCATCCTTTGTACACATACTACTCTTAGGCGGTTAAGCCCGAATTAAGAGCCGGGGCTCTCATACCAATTGAAATGGATCGTATGGGCACCTAGAGGGGGGGTGAATAGGTGCTACACCAGTTTTTAATTCTTTTTCAATTTTAGGCTTAGCACAAAGGTAAATTCTCTAGATAAACTAATGAGTGGAATTTCCCTAAATGCAAACCTATCTACTAGCGAGTAAAGAGCGAGTGGAAGAGGAACGAGTGAACCAAAGTGAAGCACGCGGAGACATAGGATTTGTTTGACCGCAGTTCCTTCCTTGTTAAGGGAAGTACGTCTGCGTTGGAGGGGTGGGCGGTACTAAGACCACCACGCCACAACAGGCCTGATCCACCTTCCACTATAGGTACCCTTCGAGGTGGGCACCGGCGCCTTTACACAACTAGCGGGGCAACAACTCCACAACAACTTGGAGGCTCCCGAAATGATAACAAGCTGCCACAAGAACAAAGTTCTCAAACGCAATAACAAGATCTAGGTATTGACAAGAATACTAGATCAGGGATTTCTCCAAGTGAATGGAGAGGAGTTGAAGCGCTTGATTCTTGAGGTTGAAGATGAACTTCTCCTCCTTCAATTCCACCAAAGATAAAGACCTTCGGGTGGTTAAAGTGGGAGATCGATAATGAGAGCTTTTGCACAAGGTCTGGTCAATTTTGAATGAATCAAGAGTTCTGAACGTTGGGGAAGAAGGGGTACTTATACCCCCTTCCAAAAACCAGCCGTTGCACACTTTGGGGGCCGGATTATCCGTCCTGGGGAAAACACCGCCCCAGACTCGGAATATCTGGCAGAAAATCCGCCCCCTCACAGAGCGTCGCGCCGAGCTTGCCCTTGATCAACTTCTGGGGATCGGATTATCCGGTCCTCTGCGAAGGCCGGATTATCCGGCCTGGGGAAGAAAAACCGTCCCAGTTCGGATTTTCCGGGAGAAAATCCGACCGGATACCGAGCGACGCGCCTTGGCTCCTTTTGCTCGAAAACTGGGGGCCGGATTATCCGACCCTTGCGAAACCCGGATTATCCGGCCTGGGGAGGAAAAACCTCCGCAGTTCGGATTTTCCGGGAGAAAAATCTGACTGGACACAAAGCGACGCGCCTTGGCTTCGTTGAGAGATGAGGTAGACCGGATTATCCGGCCCTTGGAGGGGCAGATTATCCGCCCCCCTCAAAACTTCCTGCACACTTAGCACACATGAAAAGTCTCCATAGTATTGTTATCTAACATGCAGAACATAGGAAAATATGAAATATTCTTTCAATTGGGTCGAAGTAGTCCTTGTAAAGGCGTATGTGCCCCTCTTCCCGATCACATTCATGGTTGGCTTCCCGCCGCTTCACCGAGCTACCTCTACGCGGCGGGAGGAGGTAGTTGTCGTGTACCATCTGTGTAGCCGCCAGAATAATTTTGGTCTCACCGTCGGACTCCTCCTCGGACAATGACTCGATGTAATTCTTGTAGAAGAACTCGATCGCCTTTCGCCTACTACCCATCTGTCAAGTACACTACTGTCAATGGCTTTATCAACTCCCGCAGCGAACCAGATTACCAAGAAAATACCGACGAACGCACCTCGGCAAACGACCGAACAGGTCATGCGCGTCCAATGTAGAGGCGGAGGCCGGGGCGGCGGGTTTGCCTGTGGAGCGTCCAGTCAAGTCCAGCACCGCACACGGCTTGTGGCCGTCCTGCTCGATATCGCGCCGGGGGCCGAGGGGGCGACAACCGTCAATGGCGGCGGCGGCTGGTTGCGTCTTCTCTGGCCGCGGGATATGGAAGGCGACAGTTGGGAGGGAAGAGGAGTGCCTTTGTGCCACTGGCTACAGGGCCCGGGTGAACAAGTGGTCGAACACGCGAGGCCACACGCGCTGTCCGGGCCGATCCAGTGTTCACGCAAATTAGGTGTAAGGATGGGTCGAGCCGAACGCGTTAGGACGGATGGGTTGTTCCGCTATGGCGGCGCGCACGTCGGGGTTCGAACACGCCGGGACAGGTTGGGTCGACCCGGTGAAGATGCCCTTAGAGCATCTCCGGCAGCATGTCCGACAAAAACGCTGAATCGATTGATTGCAGACCCATGCCACGCCTTACCTGCCATGTTTGGGGCACGTATGTTCCCAACCACGTGCTTTAAACGTCCTTCCAAACATGAATTATAATTATTTTGGCACGTCTAGTATCTTAACATACGAACGAAACAATACAATACAAACCACACATATATTCCACAACAATTTAAATAAACTCACTTAATACAAATAAATTCAAACAATATAAATAAATCAATACTCGGGCGCGATTGAATGTTCTCTGATCCTTTACAGATGCTCTATGAGATCATTCTACAGTTTCTCACGAGCATCGACGTCATGAATTTCTCTATGCATGAGCAAGAAAATCAGCAAAATTTGTGGGCACTTGGTGATCAACATGGGTAAAAAGACCCTCACAAGAGACCGCCATCCATCACTCGAGTCTTATGCTCATTCTTGGTGATCATGTCGTGCATGATCACACAAGCATTCAATACCGCCCATATTTGTCTGACAATAGCAAATCGATTTTGGAGCACAACAAATGCCGCTCGACATCCTTCTTGCAAGCCTCCTAGCGTGAAGCAAAGTGACACTTTGCCCGGATCACTGGATTGGGGACTGTCTTGACAAATGCTGCCCATCTTGGAGATGCTGTCGGCTAGTGTATATGGGTGACCATTGATCTCATAGTTGTTGGCTAGAGCATGACTTTTCATCCGTTTGGCAAATACTGGAGAGCGTTGTAGCACATTGATGTCATTGTGTGATCTCGCCATGCCAAATAAAGCATACCAAATTTACAAGTCTTGATCTGCCACAGCTTACATTTGCACTATCCATGATGCCTTTTACAAATCTTGCAAAGTAAACATGCAGTTCTTTATGACTAGTGAATGTAATCGATGCTTCCAACCATCCTAGGAAATTCTATGGTTACGTTTTGTGTCATGATCCTATCAGTCTCTGATTCATTTGGTCTTCTCAAATAATCTGGCTCAAACTTCTCCACAACCGCTCCGTAGAATCTGTACATGCAATCGATGAATGTGGACTCGCTCAAGACATATACTCATCTTTTGAATCTCCCGACACTTCCATATGCAAACAACCTCATGGCAGCAATGCACTTGTGAATTGATGAGGAAACAACCATGCCAACACGCACTTTTCAGTATTATCTCTCCTTCCCCCCCTTCCGCTCTAGCTCTCCCGTTTCCCTCTCCTTGAGAGTCTCCCCCTCGTCCTCGGCGCATCCCCTCCTCTTCTCCGGCGGCCTCGCCAACCGGAGAGGATGGGGGAGGGCAGCTAGATGTCTGTAGGTAGTTGTAGAGTACTTTTTGGGCTCAGTCCCGTGTA
This sequence comes from Avena sativa, assembly GCA_916181665.1. NCBI lineage: Eukaryota > Viridiplantae > Streptophyta > Magnoliopsida > Poales > Poaceae > Avena > Avena sativa. The sequence continues at coordinate 39,764,243 of OV702287.1, read as the reverse complement.
GTTGGAGTAGGGCTCCAGTTCTCCCCGGCCAGATTTGGAGCGGCATGCGCCTGTTCTTCCCTACGGTGGTGCTCTGCTGGGGGCTGCTGTTAGTGGTGGTGCTGGATGCGGGGATCTTCGCAAATAAGCCGACGGTTTCGAGTTTCTCTCCTACACATCCGAGCTGTGTGGAGGGAGAGCTGGTCCTTCTTCCCCGTGTGAAGCCTCTGAGGTGGGGGATGAACTCATGGTGGAGAGGATCTGGCGGCTCGGAAAATAATCTCGATGTTCTCCTCTTTTGGGGAGAAGGTGGTGGTCAGCGACTCTCTCGAGGCCCTCTCCTGGCCGGCTGTGGAAGCGGGGGTGGGGGGAGGGGAGGGGAGAGTTCCTTCGAAGTTGGGCGAGGTGTGGAGCTCTTCCTGGCCGGCCGTGGCGACGAGGAGGAGGTGCGAAGCGTGGCTCCCTTCTTAGATTCGAGTGGTTGGTGGCCTGTTCCTTGGCTGGGTTCGCGCTGGTTGTCGATTCATTCCTGTTGTTCTTCTCCGGCCAGCCGCGGTGGCGAGGGGAAAAGTGATGGTGTGGCCGGGAGACGACCTGCTGCTATGCCTAGCCTGCAACAGCTTGGAGCTCATCACGCGGTGGCCAGGTTTGGCCCCGCGATCTGAGGCCGATTTGATGACCTTCTTAGACGCCAGAGTTGCGTCTCTTCAACCTCCAGATCAGAGGCCTCTACTCGAGCTCTGCACCGGCGTGCTGCGCCCTCTCATCGCCAAGTGGTTCGTCCCTAGCGGCGGAAGGGTGGCCGGCGCTGGAGTCTCGTAGTCGATGGGCGAAGGACAGGGACTTGATTGTGTTTTCCATTTTTCTTCCAGGGTCCTTTTTGTATTTGGGCAGGACTATGATCTTTTTATTGTTTTGAGTAAGATCATGCCTGTAACTTTATACCCACCGCTTTGAATTAAATGTTGCTGCGTCGGGGTCCTTCGAGACCCCTTTGTTGTTAAATAAAAAACACACGCACTCTCAGGTCATGCCTTCTAAGGGTGGTTTGGAGCCTTGTTTTTTAATTACTTATAGTGATTATTAAAAAATCAGGGCCGAAAATAAATATAAACTAGAGCCGAAATCGTATCACTGTCACTTATCCATACCTGCATGAATCTGACAAAACCTGACCGGTACACCAATGAGTCAATGACCACACCAACTGTTCACTTCCTGGACAAGCAAAGGGCGATAAAAAGAGACGAAGCGGGCCCACCAGCCCACTGGCCGCAGCCTGTCCACCCCGCGGCCCAGCCGTCCGGGCCCGCACTAAACCTTCCTCTGTTCTCCTTTTATACCCTGTCCGTTTCGCACACCTCTCCGCACCCCGGCCGGCCAACAAACACACCCTGCCTGATCGCCTCCTCCGCCCCGCTGCTCGCCGCAATGGCCGCCACTTCGTCGACGCCGCTGCTCAAGGACGAGCTGGACATCGTCATCCCGACCATACGCAACCTCGACTTCCTCGAGATGTGGCGGCCCTTCTTCCAGCCCTACCACCTCATCATCGTGCAGGACGGCGACCCTGCCAAGGTCATCAAGGTGCCCGAGGGCTTCGACTACGAGCTCTACAACCGCAACGACGTCAACCGCATCCTCGGCCCCAAGGCCTCATGCATCTCCTTCAAGGACTCCGCCTGTCGCTGCTTCGGCTACATGGTCTCCAAGAAGAAGTACATCTACACCATCGACGACGACTGCTTCGTGAGTACTCTCTCGCTTATGCTATTTATCACGAGATCTGTCTATATACTGTAGTAATTTGGCCTGATTTCTCTGGACCATAGTCGAATTTGGTCGAATTGTACAATACATATCCTGTCTTATGTGATATTCTGACGGGGAGGTGGGAATTAGGTTTCCTTTGGCGGTGTGGGGCTCGGATCAGGTTGGGTTGTTGAAGAGAAAGGGGAGATATCTGATTAATTTCTTGGTGGATATGGTACCTTGGGTAGCGGTTTAATTTTGTCCCTTACTCTCTTTGTTGTTACTCATGTTAGTTATGACGGTTCAGTTCATTTGTGTGTCAAAATCACATGGTTCTCAGTCCTGTGATATGGTATGGGTAGGTAGAACGCAATTTTCTCATGTACTCAAACTGAATTGCATCAGCGGCATCTACGGGTCTGATCGTGTTAGTTCAGTCTGGGGTTAACAGACTTAAAGACACGTTTCACTGCTAAAAAGTACCAAACGTTGGAGCTAGTCACTGGTTTGGTCCTGTATTGCTTCAGCTGGATGGGACATGGCAAGTAAGCTATGGATCTGGTGTTGGTAGTTTGTTAGCGCACAATTTCTGTAGGTTTAAGAGTTTATGACATAAAAAATCCACCTGTACAGATTTTAAGTATTACCTCGGCGCCTTTGTCAGTTATGTTGTTACCCTTGTTATCGTTTTGTGTGTTTGAGGGTAGTGATCAGTATCTTGGCCAGGGGACATTACAAGAAAGAAGTATCTTGTTTGCATCCTGCTTGGATCGATCCAATGCAAGTGGTACATATATGGACTGCACGATATATGTCCTGGGATCGTCCTTTTCTTAAAGGCCACATTACCTTCTTCTGTTTGGATTTATCTTAAACATTCCCTGACATAAGATACATCAATATTACTTGTACTCATACGAGGGTCCCACCTGATTGCTACATAATTTGGACTTTCTTGGGCTTATGATGCAGAGATTCGATCTCTGGCCTGCAATTGTCAGTTGTTCAGTTAGAAAGTAGTGAACCATGTTCTCTTTCTTGGCATTACTTGCATTCGGGGAGGCTCTGTGTAATATTATTTTGGATTAGTTGACAGCTCAAGCTAGCACACGCACATGCCACACTCTCAAGTTTACTGTCTTATAATGTGATGACATTAGTTTAGTACCCAATTTTTAAAAATCATCTATACATGCAGTGCTGCATCAGATGCCATGTCATTACCTCAATCCTGACCTATTCTTTTCGCAAAATCTCAGGTTGCTAAGGACCCATCTGGAAAGGACATCAATGCACTTGAGCAGCATATCAAGAACCTTTTGAGCCCTTCAACACCATTTTTCTTCAATACCTTGTATGACCCATACCGTGATGGTGCTGATTTTGTTCGTGGGTACCCCTTTAGCCTTCGTGAGGGTGCCCCAACTGCCGTTTCTCACGGGCTTTGGCTCAACATTCCAGACTATGATGCCCCTACCCAGCTCGTCAAGCCTCGTGAGAGAAATAATAGGTAAGGACGTTACATTTGTAGCTTTCACATTTAAAAAAATCAGTTCTCACTGATCTGATGTTTCTTTCATGTGATCAGGTATGTGGATGCTGTTCTTACAATCCCAAAGGGCACCTTGTTTCCAATGTGTGGAATGAACCTTGCATTTGACCGTGAGCTCATTGGTCCTGCGATGTATTTCGGCCTTATGGGTGATGGCCAGCCTATTGGTCGTTACGACGATATGTGGGCGGGATGGTGCACCAAGGTACAGTATGTTGTTTTCTTAAGGGTTGCTTGCTTAAGTTACTAACTAGTATCACACATCTATGCTTCGCTCAGTTATGTTCTCTTGTGCTGCAGTTTTATTTGTACTGAGTTATCTTTGCTCTGTTTCTCACAGGTTATCACCGATCATCTGAGCCTGGGCATTAAGACTGGTCTGCCTTACATCTGGCACAGCAAAGCAAGCAACCCTTTTGTCAACCTGAAGAAGGAATACAACGGCATCTTCTGGCAAGAGGAGCTGATCCCCTTCTTCCAGTCTGTGGCCCTCCCAAAGGATGCCACCACTGTCCAGAAGTGTTACCTTGAGCTGGCCAAGCAAGTGAAGGCGAAGCTCGGCAAGGTGGATGGTTACTTCCTTAAGCTTGCTGATGCCATGGTCACATGGATCGAGGCTTGGGATGAGCTTAACCCACCAAAGGGTGCAATTACCACCACCACAAAAGTACCCGCTCCCAAGAGCAAGTGAGAGGCAGTAGCATACACCTTGTTTGTTCATGTGAACTATCCATACTGGAATACTCCTGTTTTGGTTAGCGCTCATGAGCTGAGATATCACTTCGTTGTAAGTTCAGTTTACTTCTTCCTTAGACAGCTGCCCTGGTGGTTGTAGGGGATTTACATTTTTGTGTGTGCTGGAACAGTTGTAATGTGGGAACTCGATCACATTCAAATTAGAATAAATTTACTGGTTATTGTTCATATTGCCATGGTATTATTACTTAGCTTATTGATCACTTTTTGTTCAGAAAATGTCTTTGGATGCACAGTTTCTATGGTTTGTTTATAGTAGTATAAGGGCATGTTTAATGGGGACGCTAATCATGGGCGCTAGGGTGAATTTTCCAGCGGTTTGGTCTAATTCCTATCCGTTCCTGGGATTTAGCTTAACGTCGCCGTAAAACCAAGCGTCGAGCGCTTCCTTCTTTTTTTTTCCTCCGCTTAGAACAACTCAACCCGCAGCGGGCGCTATTCACATGCAGAAAAATAAAATTAGCGCCTCAACCTGACGTCTCGCGTTGAGAGTCCTGGGCAGCTACGTTAATACTTGATTTTTTTGGCAACTTAAGCGTCGATACAAGAGTCTTGCATTGTAAATGCCCTAATATAGTTCATATTACCTGCCCCTCGGTTTGTTTCTTGAGAACATTCAAGAACTTAGGATGCTTCATGTCATACAGTGGTTTATTCTGAACTATTTAGTACATTTATGATCCCATAGTCGCTATATTATTTGGCTCATATGCAGCCATGCAGGTACCAATCTTTCACACAAAGAGAATACCCTCTCTGAAATTCACGTGGTGTTCTTCTTAGCTTTTTGGTTTTGAGTACGAGAAATTTTGGCCAACACGAATGCTTATCTTCTTCTGGTTGTAAATAAAGAAAACAGTATATTTGTTCGAAAAAATATTCATAACTATTCGTTTGGAGTTTGAGAAAGTATTAAAATCAAAATTATTAAAATTCATAACTATTCAGCAGACGGCGGCATTGAACTCCAAAAATACCAAAATTAACGCCGTTACCGGGGTCCCGGGTCACCCGCGTGACAGGCGGGAATACTTACCACTATACTACAACGACTTTGTTGCATGATACACCAGAGAAGTTTACTTAAAGATTGAAATCTAAAAATTCAGTGTCCATACAAACACATATGACATGCGTGGAGAAATTTCGCTCCATCGAACACGGGAATGGCCTACATACACATCTCTAAAATTAATTTGTCATGCAAGAGAGCTCCAAGCAGATAGATCGAGCAACATAAGAAGAAACATTCAGGTTGCTAGTACCACACGGCGCACTTTTGCCTGCTATTCCTCTCGATGAAACGAGTTATTAGTTCGGGACAGCGGCAGTTCCAGGTGCTCCCAAAAGCAGGGTGATGATGCCTTGGATGGAACCTGATCATACAGAATCACCCGAATTTTGGTGTCTGAGAAAAAGATGTACGTAGTATGTTTGTGTCCATCCATATATATTGATCGCATTACCCCGGTAAAGTAACGATAACGACCACAACTGTCTCCAGATTCGTCTTCTTTTCTGGGCTTAAGCGAGGGTTCCTAAAAGAAAGTGGGTACTACTTATGTCTGGAGTGGCAGGCCCAAGAATATGCCGTCCTACGAACTACTCCCTCCGTTTTAAAATATAAGATGTTTTAGCTTTATGAATAGAGTGTATTTAGACTTCTTTTAGTATCTAGGTTCATTTAGATTTAAAGTGAACCTATACACTAAAAAAAAATTTAGATACATTTTTTTTACAAAACTAAAACGTCGAGTACTCGCTCCCCTGCTGAACCATCCGCGAAGATGGCAGGAAACAGGAGCGAAACATGTGCTATTATGAATCAAAAGGCAATGGTCATCCCACTAAGACAGCGAGGGTACGTTCTTTAGTGGCAGTGTGACCCGCTCGGAGATGGCTCTCTCTGACTCTCGCGACGGCGACCGTGGCGGGGGACGGGTCCTCGCCTGCACGCCGGCGACACGCACCACTGCACACTCCTCTCCGTATCGTGAGTGCGCCATTACCCCCACTACTACCCTCGCTGCGCCTACACAGAAGAGGTACATCTCGGTGGTGGCGGATGGTGCAGAGTTTCCGAGGAAGGCAGTGGGATGTCGGGAGCGCATTTGCTCGCGGTGGGCGTCGCCGGTGAGGTGCTCGGGATAGCCGACGAGGAGTAAGGATCGGGCGGTGATTTCGCGGAGGCGAATTTTGAATTTGCAGAGTACCCCACCTGGCAGCGACACGCCTTCACCTGGGAGGACAAATCGTCGATGCGCGACACCTGGTGCGATCCATGGTGACCATCCTTCGGAGGTGGCGGCTCCCAGAAATATGCCTCCTACTCGCTCCGCGGATATTGGGAGGAGAATAACTCGACGGCCACAGCCACCCCGAGCTAGGGTTTTAGAGGGGAACTTGTTCTGGATTCACCGAGATTTGGTCGAAGCGAGGTCGTTTTCGGTTGCTGATTGTTTCCCTGCGAGAGGTAGTAGACTTCCAATTCCGTGGAGAATCAGTTTCTCCAAGCATTTGTGGGGAGCGGAGCAAGGACGAGCCTCGTTTGCGGAGATCCTGAAGATGGCGGGTGGGGGTCGCGGTGGCCGTGGTGGTGGCAGTGGTGGGCGGTACGGCAACGGCCGTGGCCGATTTGGTCGCGGTGACGGGCATGCTGCTCCTCCGGCTGCTACGGCGTCGGCTCCTTTTCCTGCTGGGGGTGGCCCTGGGACGGCTGCTCCACGTCCATCTGCGTCAGCCGACTACAACCATGTTATGAATCAACAGTTTGGGGGGAGGGGGGGAATCAGGCTCAGGGCGTGTACCGAATGATGCAGCCTGGGATGTTCAATTTTCCGATGGGGCAGCGGCCTCCATTTTTTCCCCCACAAGCCATGATGCAGAATCAGATGATGGGTGTACCTGGAGGTAGTCAGTTTTCACAGCCGGTTGTTCAAGGGGCCAGTCAAACTAGTAGCACCGGGAATGAGAGTGATATACAACATCTACCTGCTCCTGCCAAGAACAAGAAGAAGATTCAGAAGTCTGCTGAACCTGGTGGTGATGGTGGAAGTAAAGCTATAGCAAGTGCTGTTCCTATTAAAGGTAAATCTGGTGATGGTGTTGGTTCTGGCTCTGCTTTTGATCTCAGATACAAGAACCTAACCTGCTTCAACTGTGGAGAACCTGGACACTATGTGGGGATTTGCACAAGACTGAAGAAATGCTTCATATGTGATAAACAGGGTCACCACATGGATTCATGCTCAGAGTGGTATAAACCTCTTCCCTCTGCCCAATATTGGGGAAGTGCCAATCCTGGATTAGGCTTCTTCCATGTGGATGTTGAGGGACCAGCAACAGTTAAGTGGCTGAATATGAACAATGTGGGTGTGGTGGTAGTCAATGATGGTCTGCTTGATGAGAAAGAGTTGGAACAAAGCTTTCATGAGATGTGGAAACTTAATTGGGTATGGCAAATAAGGCAGCTGTCAGATAGAAGGTTCCTGGTGAGGTTTCCTCCTTCTAAGAAGATCAAGGATCTGGTGGATTACCCATCCATTAATCTTAATAAAAAAAGGGTTAATGTCTCTTTTGAGAACTGGAATGGGGAGCTTGAACCAGTGGAGGTGTTCCAAGAGGTGTGGGTAAAGGTTGAGAAAAGGGATTCCACCTCAATACTTGTCCTGGAAGGTAATATGTCAAGTATCCTCTGCCCTTGGGGTCTTGGTTAATGTGGACTGGCATGAAATCTTAAAGTCCTTCTACAAGAACATTAGAGTGAGAGTTTCTGTCAGAGATATTGCCAAGATACCAGTAAGCAAGTTATTTGAGATGGAACAAAGTTTCTTCCCTATTTACTTCAAGGTAGAAGATGAGGTACTGGATGAGGAAATTGGTGGTGGAGATGATGATGACAAGGGTGATGATAAGGGGGAGCTGAAGGAGAATGAAGAAGAAGATCTATATGATGACTTTCAAGACCTCCTAGGGAAGGACAAGGCTGCTGGCCCTAGTCATATGGTTACTGAATCTCAGAAGACTCCTGGCTCATATAGGTCTGGGAACAAGAATGTGACTGGGACTGATAGCTCTATCAAGGCATTAGAAGCTCATGTGATGGCTAGGGTCAGTGGTGCCGGTGGTATAACTGTTGTGCCCATGATGAGCTTCAGGGGACCTGCAGAGAACATCAGCCCACACTTGCTAGGGGATTTGATGGAAGCTATTGAGGGTGCTGCTCAAGCTGAGAAGGAGTCTGTTCCAAAAATTATACAGCAAGTGTTGCCTGATCCTGGGGTTGAGACTCATAGAAAAAATGTGGGGAAGAAGAATAAATGGGATCCTGTTGTGGCTTCAAGAAGGAGCAGTAGAATTGTCAGAGATGGTAAGTCTTCTATTGAGAAAGCTGAAGCAATTAAGAAGACTAAAAATTTGGAAGTCCCTAAAGGTAAATCCAAATTGCATGGCTTTAGTAATTCTTTTGCTGCCCTCAATAATGCTGCCCTCAATAATGATGTTCTGTTGCTTAATGCTAGAGCTGTTGGCATTGTTCTTGGTAGTTCTGAGGAGAAGATTGTTGATAATATTAATTTGATCAAAGATATAGAAACTAATAGGCTTTCTACTTTTCATATTGATCATCCTGACATGTTCCTTCCCAGTAATTTAGATGTTGTTGTTGGGGATGTGTTTAGACCTTGCTCTGCCAATAATGGTACTCAAGATGTGTTGCCTAAGGATCACATTAGTGAGTCTCGGGTGGGGGAGGAGCCTTGGATTGAGTTCTCCTCTAGGAAAAAGAGTAGGAAAAATCTCCATTTTGATAATGGTAGTTTCTCTAATATGGAATCCTAGAGGTCTAAACAGACCTGATAAACTTACTAGGGTGCATGATCTCATTCGAGAGACATGTCCTGATATCATTAGTTTCTCTGAGACAAAGAAAATGGATTTTACTCCTTTTTAGCTCAAGCAACTAGATCCTTTAGATAAATATGTATAGGATTGGTTGCCTGCTAAAGATACTGCTGGTGGTATCATAGTGGGTGTTAATGTGGATTTATTTGATGTTTTGTCCTGGAGTATTCACTCCTATACTGTGTCTGTTGAGATTAAAAATAAAAAAGATGCAGCGGTGTGGAGATTTATCTCAGTTTATGGATCTTCCTACGTGGAACACAAGCTGGAGTTTATTAATGAACTGCATAATGTGCTCTCTTCATGGATTGGTCCTACTCTAGTAGGTGGTGACTTTAACCTTATTAGGGAGAGTAGTGAGAAAAGTACTGGTAACATTAATCAGCATTGGGATGATCTCTTTAATGACTGGATTAATAAATACAATCTGATTGAGATTAAGAATGCGGGTAGGAAATTTACTTGGTCTAATAACCAAAATAATTTAATTATGGCTTTGCTTGATAGAGTGTTTGTGCCTACCTGTTGGGATGCTTTGTTCCCAGCTAGTAGTGTTATAACTAAAGCCAGAGTGGGGAGTGACCACACCCCTCTTATTGTGGATACTGGGGCTCTGGTGGTGCCTAAAACTAAACAGTTTAGATTTGAGAAGTGGTGGTTACAAAAAGATGGTTTCCCTCAGTTGGTCTCTAAAATTTGGTCTGCTCCCTGTGTGTGTGCAATAAAGCTATTGATAGGTGGCAGTTTACATCTAGGAATCTTAGAAGAAGTCTTAAAGGTTGGAGTGCTAATTTAGAATCCAACCAAAATAGAACTAAGCAAAGATTAGTTGCTGAATATGATTTACTTGATGTGTTATCTGAAACTCAACCTCTTTCTCCTAATTCTGAAGATAGGATGAAATCTATTTCATCTGAACTGACTGATATTTGGAAGAATGAGGAAATCAAGGCTAGGCAAAGGTCTAGGGAAAGGTATATTTTAGAAGGTGATCGTAATACTGCTTATTTTCACTCTATAGCCAACCAGAGAAGGAGGAAGTAACAGATTGACATGCTAGAGGGTCCACATGGAGAAGTGGATGATACCAAAGGTATGTTAGACCTTGCAGTTTCTTATTACAAGGAGCTGTTTGGATATGAGGATAAACCAAATATTAATTTAGCTGATGATTTCTGGGATGAGTGTGATAAGGTTACTGCTGAACCAAATGCATCTCTAGATGCCGATTTCTCAGAACAGGAGATAAGGGAAGCTGTATTCAGCTCTTATGCTGAAGGAGCCCCTGGGCCCGATGGCTTATCTTTCCTATTTTTTCAACAGTTTTGGGATGTGATTAAGAGTCATCTCCTGGCCTTAGCTAATGATTGGAATAGGGGTGAGCTTGATATCTATAGATTGAATTTTTCCTTGTTAACACTGATTCCGAATGAAGCTAATGCTGTAACCATTCAGAAGTTCAGACCCATTGCTTTAACTAACTGTGTTTTTAAGATTTTCTCTAAATGTGCCACTACTAGGCTTGGGGCTGTGAGTGATGCTCATATTTCTCCCCACTAGACTACTTTTATAAAAGGTAGGTAGATTTCAGAGAGTGTTGTATCTGCTCATGAAATTATTCATGATGTAGTTCACAAACACCAATCTAGTTTTATCCTTAAGCTTGATTATGAAAAAGCTTATGATAGGGTAAATAGAGAGTTTTTATTGGATATGTTGGAGAGTAGGGGCTTTAGTCCCAAATGGATTAAGAGGATTAAATCCCTTCTTGATTATGGATCTGTAGCAGTCAGGATCAATGATACTAATAGTGATTTTTTTGTGTGTGGTCATGGTGTTAGACAAGGGGGCCCTATTTCCCCTCTGTTATTTAATTATATGGCTGATGTTTTTACTAAGATGTTGATGAAAACTACTGGTCATGGCCAAATTACTGGTCTGATGAAAAACCTTAATCATACAGGGGTCATCAATATGCAATATGCTGATGATACCTTGCTTTTCCTAGATGATGATTTATCAACTGCTAGGAGTTTAAAATGGTTGTTGTCCTGCTTTGAACAAATGTGAGGGATGCACATTAACTTCCATAAATGTGATCTTATTCCCATTAATGTGGATGATGATGTGGCCCAGTCATTTGCTCAAACTCTGACTTGTAGACTTGGTAAAATTCCCCTTAAATATCTAGGGGTTCCTCTACATCATGCTAAGCTTAAGAGAGAGGATCTGCAACCTATTGTAGAAAAAACTCTTAAGAGAGCTGCTGGGTGGAGAGGTAAACTTTTAAACCATGATGCTAAGTTGGAGTTGGTTAGGAGTGTTTTATCCAGCATACCTCTTTATCTTCTAAGTGTGATCAAGTTTCCCAAGTGGGCCATTACTTTAATTAACTCTCAAATGGCTCATTGCCTTTGGGATGATTATGAGGGGCACCACAGATATCATTTGGCCAATTGGAGCTTGGTTTCACAAAAGAAGGAGTTTGGGGGTCTAGGTATTCCTGACCTAGCTACCATGAATAGATGTTTATTAGCATCTTGAGATTAGGAGGTACCACTTGGATGAGGACAAGCTATGGAAACATATTGTTGATCATAAATATGACATCAATCACCCCAATTTGTTTTGTTGTTCTGAGGTTGGAGCTTCACCTTTTTGGAAAGGTGTGATGTGGGCTACTAGAGTAGCTCACATGGGGTATCAATGGAAAGTGGGTAATGGTAAAAAGGTTAAATTTTGGGAAGATCGTTGGTTTGGCTCTTGTAGTCTAGCTACCCAATATTGGGATATCTATGTGATTTTGAATGAACAAAACTCATGCATTGCTGATGTGTGGGATGGGGAAACCCTCAAATGTACTTTTAGGAGATGCTTTGATCAGGATTTATTATTTCAGTGGTATGAAATTATACAGATTGCTCAGTCCTTGCATCTTAGTGCTGATGAGGATTGCCTTCTGCGAAACCTTGATCCTAGTGGTCAGTATAGTGTTAAGTCGTTGTATGTCGTTCTCAACTTTAAGGGTGTTATGCTTGTGCATGTTCAAGCAGTGTGGAATGTTAAAGTCCCACCAAAAATCCATTTATTTTTGTGGCTTTTGTCTCACAACAGGGTGCTTACTAGAGTCAACCTTGTTAAGAGACAAAATGTAGATGATGTCACTTGTTTGTTTTGCAATGAATTAGAAACTTGTGACCACCTTTTTTTTGAATGTGTGGTTGCTAAAGCTGCTTGGAAGGAAGTGGGTAGAATCACTAGTAATATCCTAGTGAATATTGAGATGATAGCTACTAGATGGGAAAAGAATAAACTGTTTAAAGTTGAAAATGTCATGTATGCTGCAATTATGTGGTATATTTGGCTTATTCGAAATGATTTATGTTTCAAACGTGCCATTTGGCCGGGAATGCAAGAGATATGGAGGAGATGTGCCTACAATCTTGCCCAGTGGGGGATCTTGCTGGGAGAAGGAGAAAAAGGAAAGCTGAACACACTAGTGGGCAGACAAAACTTCGATTACTGTTGAAGACAGTTGTTGTGGTCGAAGCCTGGGTGACAGTGGAGAAGAGGATGATGACCCAGTCGATGATTGCACTCAGGATTCTCACTCATGTGGGTGGCAAAACTTCGATTACTGCTAAAGACCTGGCGAGAACCCTAGATGCGGGTGTGCGGTGACCCAGCATACCACTGCATGATGTAGTACTGTATAGTCATTGACATAACACCAATGAAACACCGTTCACTAGTATTACATCCCTCAGAGTGCTACAACAGAAACACAACAGGTCGAAGACATGACTATAGATTACAACTCGACTCTTTACAAAAGATCCAGAGAACACTCTAGGTTAAAGAGAGAGAAAGAAACTTCTTACAAATAAGAATCAGAATAATAACTCAGAACTATCTAGAGACTAAGACTAGCATCTAAACTAATTGGCTTGCAATTGCTACTAATGCAATGCTCTATAGAAGTAGGTTTTATGGTTAGAGTATCTACTCCTATCTAAATAGAGACTTTGTCTTCACTTCGGCTGATGTATATGACTTCATAGACTTTATTGAAGAACTTGAGCTGCCGATGATGGTTTCTTGAGCAGAAATTGATGTTGACATCGTCTTCAATGGCTTAAAACCCAGCAAGAGTTAAGAAGGTATGGTTGAGTACGAGCATACTCAGCAAGTTCACTAAAAAGGAGTGTATGATGCACTATCTCTACAGCCACAAACCAAAGGTCGTAGGCAATGCAAGTTTTCGTAAACATTTCTTCAAAGGTTTCTTTTATTCTGAAAACTATGTCCGATAGCCTTCACAGGTTGACCAGAACCTTTGTGGGGTTCCTTTCCTGCCGCATTCTTAGCTCCTTCCCGGAACAGGGAGTAACATGTCACAATTCTTACACTCTGCAGAGGTGCATCACTTTTCCCACAAGAGACCTTAAGCTTTGTTGCACGGCCGGGAGTATGTCCCCGTTCAAACTTCCATGGTTTGAGGCCCAACCCAAGATCCAAGCCAATCACTGCCCCCTTCGCGACCCCGCATGTCCCCTTGGTGTACGCCATGCCCACATCTTGGATTACGACAATGGTTAGTACAGACCGTTAGATGCCAGAACTATCATGGGATGTTGAGGGCTCCCACCCATATGCTGCATATCCTCTACGAATTACCAATTAATGCATGCTATGAGGATAACAGCCACGACTTGGCCATCCGGATGCATGCGAGAGGAAGAAGATACAACTGGCTTCTCCGTCCCATTCCAAATATCATGGTTGACGCGTAATATACGGCGCTAGAATCACTGGCGACATTGGTTGTTAAGTCCTAGGTATTATGTTCCTTTACCACTGGAACTGTATCAATAGATTATTACCACTTGGTAAATAATCCATAATCATATTATTATGAAAATAGTATTTTCTGTCCTTTTTGAAATGCAGGTTATGAGAACATTTGAGTTACACGCATTTGATAGAAAATAATCAAAGGACATGAGCAAGTTGTGAACTTGCCTTTTGTGATTGCAAGATTATGCACTCACGGTCTTCGGGATAATAAAAGATCCAAATTCTGTAAACAACATCATTGGTCCGGTAAGGACTAATGTTTAAAGAAGCAAGATGCAATGCTGCATAAGTAATGTAATGCAATTTGATAAATGCGAATCCCCGGAATAGTCGTATCTGATCTAGGGTTTGGAGTTGGTGATGAGTTCTTCGGAATGTGTTGCACTTTTATACCAGTTTCACACTTGTGCTTCTTATTAAGGCTTGTGAGAGTGTGTGAAACAATATGTGAATGCAACAAATAGTATGCAATACTAAAGCACTCAAATGGGTCATGGTATTTAGAATATTTCTTAAACAAGATTAAGAATCAATCACTACAAGAAAAGTTTCCTTCCACAACGAATTGGCCTGACAGTCGTCGTAGAAGACGCGTCTTCCGCGACGAAGTTCTCGGCTCGGCCGTGGCCAATGGAAAACTTTTTTTTCGGTTTCGTGGCCCTCTACTACAATGGATCTGCTAAAAACATGGAGGAAGCTCGGCCAGCGCGTGGCAGAAGCAAGATTTTCGTTTCCTCGCGCGATGTTGACTCGCCGAAATATTTTGAGGTGTGTTGGTCCTGGACGTCAATGTCTCTAGCGGACCATACTTTTCGGTCGCGCCTCCCTGATTTGAACTTGATAACGTTGTTCGAGGCTTCTGCCGTTTAGTCAGGCTGTTTGGTCCCACATGTCAGCCTCTCATTAGAAGGATCGTGTGCATGATGGATTTTTTCCCTTCGCTCGCTCTACCCTGTTCCGAAGTTGATAGCACTGCTCGATGCATCTACCGTCTAATCAACCTCCTAGGACCCACATGTCATCCTCTCATTAGAAGAAATGTGTGTATGATGGAATTTTTTCCTTCGCTGGCGCTACCCCGTTCCAAGTTGATAGCGCTACTCGACGCATCTACCGTTTAACCAACCTCTTGAGCCCCACATGTCATAATCTCATTAGAAGAAACGTGTGTATGATGGATTTTTTTTCCTTGGCTCGCGCTACCCTGTTCCGGACTTGATAGTGCTGTTCGATGCATCTACCAATTAATCACGATGTTGGGCCCCACATGTCATCCTCTCATTAGAAGAAATGTGTGTATGATGGATTTTTTTCCTTCGCTGGCGCTACCCCATTCCGAGTTGATAGCGCTGCTCGATGCATCTACCATTTAACCAACCTCCTGAGCCCCACATGTCATCCTCTCATTAGAAGAAACGTGTGTATGATGATTTTTTTCCTTGGCTCACGCTAACCCTGTTCCGAGTTGATAGCGCCGCTCGATGCATCTACCGTTTAACCAACCTCCTGAGCCCCACATGTCATCCTCACATTAGAAGAAACGTGTGTATGACTGATTTTTTACCCTCTGTCGCGCCTTCATGTTCTGAACTTGATAGCTTTGCTCGCTGCATCAGCTATTTAATCAAACTCCTGGACCCCACATGTCATCCTCTCATTAGAAGAAACATGTGTGTGATAGAATTTTTTCCCTCGGTCGCGCCTCCATGTTCTGAACTTGATAGCGTTGCTCGCTGCATCTACCATTTAATCATGATGCAGGGCCCCACATGCATACACTCATAAGAAGAAACGTGTCTATGATGGAATTTTTTCTCTCGGTCGCGCCTCCGTGTATCGAACTTGATAGCGTTGCTCGATGCATCAGCCTTTTTCCAGGCTGCTGAGTCCCCCATGTGAGCCTCTCATTAGAAGAAATGTGTGCATGTTGGACTTTTTTCTCGCCCGTGCCTCCCTGTTTCGAACTTGGCAACGTCGCTCGAGGCAGAACCTATATAAGGCCGCGCTACTGGGTCCCACATGTCGGTCTCTCTGTATATCAAACCTGTGTATGATGGACTTTTTATTCGGCTGCGTCCGCTGTTTTGACCTTGGAAACATTGCTCGATGTGGCAGCCATATATGGTCTTGCTGCTGAGGCCCCCATGTCACCCTCTCTGGTTTGTTCTAGCCGGTGGGTCCCTGATGCTAGCCTCTCTGTACAAGTATTTAACTTTTTTTCAAACCTGACCATTAAACTCGAGGGATGCTATAGGCTGGTGGGTCCGTGATGTCAGCCTCTCTGTAATGCGATATTCAAAAGTAAACCCTTTTTTAAAAAAGTAAACCCAAGATATATATAAATATGTACACATAATGGATTCGAACTGTAACATCCCAAAACTTTAATCCAAACTTATCAAGATCCAAATCCTCAAAATTAGGGTTAACAAAAACTTTTCCATTTAAAAATATGAAAGCATTCATGTGTAGGTGCATTTGAATTAGGAGTTGATTTGAATTGCCAGGGTTCTGTGATCCATTGCTTGTAAAATGATTCTTAGGTGAAATAAACATCATCTAGATCATTCCCAAACAAATCCCAAAGAAAATCAAATAAAAAACAATTAAAAATGAGGAATGGTCATTTTGGTCATTTTAATCCACTACACTACTTCAAGTGTTCCTAGCACTCATTTCCCAACAGAAATAATTCTGGATCTTTGCACCCCTTGCTAGTACACATAATGAGGTACCAAGGCCCACTTTGTGATCTGCTAAAAACATTCAAATGCTAATTTTAAATGACAGTTTAAAATTGAATCTATTTCATATGGGAAGATCCCACTATTTCAAAAACCACTCAAATGAACTCCATTTTCAAATCCCAAGCAACCATAGATGTTTAAGCATGTGAAAAACAACTCCACCAAAAATCATCTCAAAATTCAAAACTTGAATTCTTTCGGCCATTTTGTCAAACACCTTGTGTGCAAAAATCTGAAAAAATCACAAACACTATTGTGAGCAGTGTTTGGACCAATGTGGTCTCCCATTTTGCAACCAGAGCCACCCTAGTGCACCCCCTACCCTTTACTAGCCCGGCCAAGCCCTGTGCACACGACCAAATGGTCATGGCCATTAAGGCCAAGCACCTTGAGCACCCCCGCCGGCGACAGCGCGCCACAGCAGCCGCCAGCCTCGCCCACCATGTCCAACATGTTGCCCGTGGTCCACCTCCACCATCCAACCAGCCCTAGCCTAAGGACAGCGACCAGAACGGCCAGGAACTGCCGCGCCCAGAGCCTGTCAACCATGCCGCCGCCGCCCGCAGAGCACGCCCTGTCCCCGCGTAGCCAAACCTCGCCTAGCTCCAGTCGTCCATCTACACGATCCCCATCGGCCTAGCAAGCTAACGGACATACCCAATCCCCCGACCGTGCCCCGTAGTCGCCGGCCGCCGTGAAACTCGCCATCGGCAGAGACTTAGTGCGCGCCGCGCTCTACACTTTCCCCGACCGCAAACCACTGCACAAGCACCACCGTGACACTCGCCAAGGCACCGCCCACCGTACTAGCGCACCGCCCACGCCTCTAGCTCGCTGTGCCGTCATCATCGGCGAGCACCACCCATACTTCTCTGCCGCTTAGTCGACCCTATATAAAGCGGCCACCCCAACACCATTTCTCCACACTCCCACACTCCTCACCTCTCACCAAACCTTACCCACCCCTCGCCGAAGCCGCTCGAGCCTTGCCTCGCCGGAATTGAAGCCGAAGTCGCCGCAGCAGGAGGAGAAGGGCGTTTGTGATTTAGGGTACCCCAAGCTCCGCCGCAACCGCGCCTCGCCTCGCTGTTGTCTACCAGCCCGTTTGCTCGCCTCGACGACCTTGCTAGAGCCCTGGTATGCCCCCAATCGACCCCCACCGCCGCAGCTAGGTCACGTTCTCGCCGGAGTGATCCGTCGTCGACGATGACTCACCACCGTTGGATCGTCTTTAGATCGTATGACCCAGGATGCTAGACACTGTTTCGGTTAGGTTGTGCCGCTGACCGGTGGAGCCCGCCTGTCAGGCAGCCCGTTGCGCGTACTGTGCGTAGCTGGGCCAGCCCAGTTAGTTCCCGCGCGTGTGAAAATTTCAAATTTAGTTTTTTCTATTTAGAGTAAATCTAGTTTTTGTCCACTAGTTTAAAAATCAATTCTGGGAGTTTGACAAATCCAAATTGCATGAAACCAATTTTTCCTGAAAGGTATTGAAATTATCTATCCAAGACCTTTGGATTTAATTCATTTAGAGTTATAGATCTCTCCTAGTAAAAATAATAAAACAGAAGCATTTGCACCTTGCAACATTTTTATAAAATCAACCAAGTTAGCTTTTGGGTTGATTCCAACTCTCAAAAATCACATTTCATCATACCTATCTGACTATGTAATAATATCAAGATTTACATGCAGTGGCTTTGGACTAGTACCCAAAATAATGCTATATAGGCATTTCTAGTCACTTTAAATCATTAAATAATGAACTTAAACCAAAATATTTATGATCCAACCCTTAAGTTACATTCCCACATGTTATAATATGTGGTGATGACATGTGTCCACATGATCCCATATTTTAAGTGGTGAATATTTGAAGGGTTTCGCAGCATAGTAAATCAAAATTTTCTATGGAAGCGAACAGAAGGAAAGCCAAGATCTAATCTAGGAGATGCAAACAACGAGAGAGATTGGATTAGATCTTCATACCCTTGAAGATTCGCACAGCGGAACGTTCGTCGGAACGTGGGTGATGTAGTCGTACTCGCTTCTCCTCCTCGTGATCCGATCCGATCTAGCACCACAAGTGGCGGTGCCTCCGTGAGATGCACACGTGCAACACCTCGATGTCTCCTCCTTCCTCGGACCAGCAAGTATGGTGGAGAGATGGATTGGATCTACAGCACGACGGCGTGGTGTATATGGTGGAGAATTTCTGCTACAGGGCTTCGCCTACAAACAGTCGGGAGGGAGAGTGGAAGGGCAGCAGGGCAACTAGGGTTGGAGGAAGGTGTGTGTGGGGGAAGGGGGCGCACCAGCCCTCTATTTATAGAGGGGGGGGGGCAGCCCTAGCCTCTCCTCCAAGCCTATCTCTAGTTTAAACAATTTAAACTCTCCCTTATCTAGAAATCCTATCTTATCTTATCTCTAGTTTAAACGATTTAAACTCTCTAGGATCGGCTGGGCCCTATGGGGCCTTGTGCCCCTGGCCCAATGCGGCCAGGACACTCCCTCATAGGCCCATGCCCCCTCCCGGAAGGTGGGGCCACGTTGGTCCCCTTCCGGAAGGTTCTAGAAGCTTCCGGTACAATACCGATTAATTCGGAACAATTCCGAACTCCAAAAACTGCACTGCCTTATATGAATCTTATTCTCCGGACCATTCCGGAACCTCTAGTGATATCCCGGATCCCATCCGAGACTCCGAACAAAAACTCATAAACCAATTATCCAATCTATCCTAGCGTCGAGACACGTTAAGTGTGTGACCCTGCGGGTTCGAGAATATGCAGACATGATCTTCTATCAATAATCAATAGCGGGGTCTGGGCACCCATATTGACTCCCACACATTCATCGATGATCATATCGGATGAACCACGATGCCAGGATTCAATCAATCCCATATGTATATTCCCTTCGTCTCGCGATATTTTACTTGCCCGAGATTCGATCGTCGGTATCGTCATACCTAGTTCAATCTCGTTCACAGCAAGTACTTTACTCGTTCCGTAATCCGATATCACTTTGTGATTAACTCCTTAACCACATGCTTGCAAGCGGTGTTGATATCAATTACCGAGTGGGCCCGAAGTATATCTCTCCGACTTGGGAGGGACAAATTCCATCTCGATACATACAACCCAACAGATACTTTCCGATCACCTGAGAGACACCTTTATGATCACCCTCTCATAGGATGACGTTTGATGACCTCAAAGCTTTCTTACGATACCAGGGAGTTGCATTATCTCATGGTCTAAGGAATACAATATTTGACATAGGAAAAGCTTCGCAAAGATGAACACAATGACACGATCTAATTGCTTCGCTTAGTTTGGGTCTGTCCACCATATCATTCTCCCAATGATATGATCTCATTATCAATTGACAACTCATGTCTATGGTTAGGAAACCTTAACCATCATTGATCAATGAGCTAGTCCATAGAGGCGTACTAGGGATACGGTGTTGTTCACAAACCACACAAGTATTAAAGTTTCCGCTTAATACAATTCTAGCATGGAATATAAACTTTATCATGAACAAGAATTATAATAATAACATCTTTATTATTGCCTCTAGGGCATAATTCCAACAGTCTCCCACTTGCACTAGAGTCAATAATCTAGTTTACATTTGGCAACAATCTTACACCCATGGCACTGAGGTGCTGATCATGTTTTACACGTGGAAGAGGTTTAGTCAATGGATCTGCGACATTCAGATCTGTATGTACTTTGCTGATCTTCAGATCTCCATCTGCTATATAATCTCGGATTATATGAAACTTGCGGTTGATATGCTTGGTCTTTGGATGATATCTTGGTTCCTTAGCGAGTGCTATGGCGCCAGTGTTGTCACACAATATCTCCAGTGGGTCCAATGCACTTGGAACCACGCCAAGCTCAGTGATGAAGTTTCTGATCCAAACTCCTTCACTTGACGCTTCTGCAGCAGCCATGTATTCCGCTTCTACTGTAGATCCCGCGACCACGCTTTGCTTGCAGCTTCTCCAGCTCACAGCTCCTCCATTCAAAATATACACGTATCCTGTCTGAGATTTAGCATCATCCTTGTCGGTGTCGAAACTAGCATCGACGTAACCTTTTACGACGAGCTGTTCATCACCCCCATAGACTAAGAACATTTCTTTAGTCCTATTTAGGTACCTTAGGATGTTCTTTACGGCTGTCCAGTGTTCCACTCCTGGATCACTTTGATATCTGCTCGTCAAACTAAGAGCATTGGACACATCCGGTCTAGTACACAGCATGGCATACATGATGGAACCTATGGCCGAGGCATAAGGCACTTTGCTCATAGCTTCCCTATCATTTACCGTAGCTGGACACTAAGCCTTGCTCAATATCTTACCTGACAACATAGGCACTGAACCTTTCAATGCCTTATCCATTCTGAACCTTTTCAGAACTTTGTCTAGTTATGTACTCTGGCTTAAAGCTATCAGGCGTCTTTGTCTATCTCTATAGATTTTGATGCCCAATATATAAGCAGCTTCACCTAGGTCTTTCATTGAAAAACACTTGTTCAAATAACTCTTCACATCGTTAAGCATGTTGATGTCATTTCCAATAATCAATATGTCATCCACATATAGTACCAGAAACGTCACCGAGCTCCCACTCACTTTCTTGTAGATGCAAGCTTCGTAGCAATTTGGAACAAATCCAAAGCTCTTGATCACTTGATCAAAACGAAGGTTCCAACTCCGAGATGCTTGCTTCAGTCCATAAATGGAACGCTGAAGTTTGCATACTTTATCAGCATCCTTAGGATCGACAAAACCTTCGGGTTGCATCATATACAACTCTTCATCAATGTTGCCATTGAGGAACGCAGTCTTGACATCCATCTGCCATATTTCATAATCATGAAACGCAGCAATTGCTAATAAAATCCGAATGGACTTAAACATCGCTACGGGAGAGAAAGTCTCATCGTAGTCAACACCTTGAACTTGTCGAAAACCTTTCGCAACAAGCCGTGCTTTATAGACGGTAACATTACCATCCGCGTCCGTTTTCTTCTTGAAGATCCATTTGCACTCAACGGCCTTTCGGTCGCTAGGAGGGTCCACCAAAGTCCATGCTTGGTTTTCGCTCATGGATCCCAATTCGGATTTCATGGCTTCTAGCCATTTCTCAGGGTCTGGGCTCATCATCGCTTCCTCATAGTTCGTAGGTTCACTGTCTTCTACTAACAAGACAGTCAAGACAGGGTTGCCGTACCACTCTGGAGGGGCACGCGACCTTGTCGACCTACGACGTTCAGTAGCAGCATCGTCCGAAGCTTCATGATCCTTGTCATTAGCTTCCTCTATTGTTGGTGCAGGCGGCACTGGAACAATTTCAGGTGCTGCGCTACTCTCCAATTCAAGAGAAGGTTCAATAACCTCGTCTAGCTCTACTTCCTCCCACTCACTTCTTTCGAGAGAAACTCCTTCTCAAGAAAGGAACCGTTCTTTGCGACAAACACTTTGCCTTCAGTTCTGTGATAGAAGGTATACCCAATAGTTTCCTTAGGGTATCCTATGAAGACGCATTTCTCCGCTTTGGGTTCGAGCTTGTCCGACATCAACTTCTTGACCTAAGCTTCGCATCCCCAAACTTTAAGAAACGACAACTTAGGTTTAGCACCAAACCACAGTTCATACGGTGTCGTCTCAACGGATTTAGATGGAGCCCTATTTAAAGTGAATGCACCGGTTTCTAATGCATAACCCCAAAATGATAACGGCAAATCAGTAAGAGACATCATCGATCGGACCATATCTAATAGGGTTCGATTTCGGCGTTCAGACACACCATTGCGCTGTGGTGTTCCGGGTGGCGTGAGTTGTGAAACGATTCCACTTGCTTTGAGATGCGTGAGAAAATCATAACTCAAATATTCGCCCCCACGATCGGATCGTAGAAACTTAATCTTTCTGTTACGATGGTTCTCCTCTTCATTCTGAAATTCTTTGAACTTTTCAAACGTTTCAGATTTATGTTTCATTAAATAGATATACCCATATCTACTTAAGTCATCGGTAAAAGTGAGAAAATAGCGATATCCACCGCGCGTCGAAACACTCATCGGTCCGCATACATCGGTATGTATGATTTCCAACAAGTTCGTTGCTCGCTCCATCATACCGGAGAACGGGGTTTTGATCATCTTGCCCATGAGGCATGGTTCGCATGTGTCAAATGATTCAAAATCAAGAGACTCCAAAAGTCCATCAGAATGGAGTTTCTTCATGCGCTTTACACCAATATGACCTAGACGACAGTGCCACAAATAAGTAGTATTATCACTATCTACTTTGCATCTCTTAGCCTCAATGTTATGGATGTGTGTTTCATCCCTTTCGAGATTTAGAAGAAATAAACCATTCACAAGAGGTGCATGACCATAAAAGATGTTACTCATATAAATAGAACAAGCATTATTCTCCGATTTAAATGAATAACCGTCTTGCAATAAACACGATCCAGAAATAATGTTCATGCTCAACGCAGGCACATAATAACATTTATTAAGGTTTAAAACTAATCCCGAAGGTAAAACTAAGGAGAGCGTGCCGACGGCCATCACATCAACTCTTGATTCGTTGCCAACACGCATCGTCACCTCATCCCTCGCAAGCCGCCGTCTATTCCGTAGCTCCTGTTTCGAGTTACAAATATTAGCAACCGAACCAGTATCAAATACCCAGGCACTACAACGAGGGCTAGTAAGGAAAACATCAATAACATGTATATCAAATATACCTTTGATGGTGCCAGCCTTCTTATCCGCTAAGTACTTCGGACAGTTGCGCTTCTAGTGACCCTTGTCCTTGCAATAGAAGCACTCAGTGTCCGGCTTGGGACCAGACTTGAGCTTGTTCTCAGCAGGGCAACGCGCTTGCCGCCGCCTTTCTTGAAAGGCTTCTTTGCACCTTTACCTTTCTTAAAGGAGGGCTTGTTGACCATCAACACATGATTATCCTTCTTGATGTCCACCTCCGCAGCCTTCAGCTTTGCGAAGAGCTCGGTGATCGTATCAGTGGAACCAATCTGATTATGAGTCACTACAAAACTTTTGTAGCTGGGAGGGAGTGATTGCAGAACCCTGTCAATCTTGAGCTCCTCTGGAATCTTGCAGTCCAGTTGCTCAAGGCGTTGAGTGTAGCCCGACATCTTAATGGCGTGCTCACTAACGGAACTCCCTTCCTCCATCTTGCAGTTAAAGAACTTCTCAGAGATCTCATATCTCTCAGAACGGGCCTGAGTCTGAAACATGGTTTTCAGCTCCTCGAGAATCTCAAAGGGCCCGGGATAGTTTTCAAAACGATTTTGAAGTTCTGGTTCCATAGCAAACAACATGGTGCTCTTAATCACACCATAATCATCTTTGCGTGACTGATAGACAGCTTTCTCATCAGCCGGCGCAGTTGTAGCAGGGGGGTTACCTAACGCTTTCTCAAGGACATAGTCCTTTTGTCCGCCAGACAGAATGATTCTTAGATTGCGGAACCAGTTGGTGAAGTTAGACCCATTGTTTCTAAGCTTTTATTTCTCAGCAAAAACGTTGAAGTTGAAGTTGGACTTGGCCATGTGATCTACAGTATTTGCAAGTACAAATTAGACTATGTTCATGATAACTAGTTCAACTTTTAATCAAATTACTAGATGAACTCCCACTAAATTCAACATCCCTCAAGTTGCTTAGTGAACACGATCCAAATTCACCACACCTAATCCGATCATCACGAGAAGAGATGTGGTTTCAATGGTGGACAACGAAGTGTCGATCATATCATTCATATGACCCATGCTTAACCTTTCGGTTCATGTGTTCCGAGGCCATGTCTGTACATGCTAGGCTCGTCAAGTCAAACCCAAGTATTTCCGCGTGTGCAAAACTGGCTTGCACCCATTGTATGTGAGCGTAGAGTCTATAGCACCCGATCATCACGTGATGCTTGGACACGACGAACTTTCGCAACGGTGCATACATGGGGAGAACACAGTTTTATCTTGATCTTTAAGTGAGGAATCATCTTATAATGCTACCGTCGCGATCTAAGCATAATAAGATACATAAAAGGATAAACATCACATGCATATAACTTTATGTGACATGGTATAGCCAATCTTCGCGCAATCATCTCCATCTTGTGCGTTCCGGCATGATCTCCATCACTCCACCATGATTGCCTCCACCACGAATAGCAACTACAACTATTGCTAACTACTTAGCGATAAAGTAAAGCTATTACATGGCGTATAAGAAGTTGACTCGCAGGTCATACACAATTATAAAGACAACCATATGGCTCCTGCCGGTTGTGTACTCATCGACATGCAAGTCGTGAAACATTACAAAACATGATCATCGCATACAATATACACATCACATCTTGGGCCATACCATATCACAGAAAACACTCCCTACAAAAACAAGTTAGACGCCTCTACTTTGTTGTTGCATGTTTTACGTGGCTTATGGGAGTAGATGCTAAGAACGATTCTTACCTACGGAAAGCCACAACGGTGATATTATGGTTGCCAAACTCCGGTGTTAATCCCATGACAACTATAGTGAGAGAAACTGACATCCACCAGCCGCATGTATGGTACAAGCCACACGTCAAGTGCGGAGCCGGTCTCGCGAACGACGTCACGTAAGGTTGGCCTGGACCGCTTCAATCTCACTATACCGCGCCATAAGAAGAACACAAACAAGAGGCTTGCAACAGAAAACATCAACGCCCGCAACAACCATGTTGCGTTCTACTCGTGAATCACATCTACGCATAGATCTAGCTCTGATACCACTGAAGGGTTTCGCAGCATAGTAAATCAAAATTTTCTACGGAAGCGAACAGAAGGAAAGCCAAGATGTAATCTAGGAGATGCAAACAAAGAGAGAGATTGGATTAGATCTTCATACCCTTGAAGATTCGCACAGCGGAACGTTCGTCGGAATGTGGGTGATGTAGTCGTACTCGCTTCTCCTCCTCGTGATCCGATCCGATCTAGCACCACAAGTGGCGGTGCCTCCGTGAGATGCACACGTGCAGCACCTCGATGTCTCCTCCTTCCTCGGACCAGAAAGTATGGTGGAGAGATGGATTGGATCTACAGCACGACGGCGTGGTGTATATGGTGGAGAATTTCTGCTGCAGGGCTTCGCCTACAAACAGTCGGGAGGGAGAGTGGAAGGGCAGCAGGGCAACTAGGGTTGGAGGAAGGTGTGTGTGGGGGAAGGGGGCGCACCAGCCCTCTATTTATAGAGGGGTGGGGGCAGCCCTAGCCTCTCCTCCAAGCCTATCTCTAGTTTAAACAATTTAAACTCTCCCTTATCTAGAAATCCTATCTTATCTTATCTCTAGTTTAAACGATTTAAACTCTCTAGGATCGGCTGGGCCCTATGGGGCCTTGTGCCCCTGGCCCAATGCGGCCAGGACACTCCCTCATAGGCCCATGCCCCCTCCTGGAAGGTGGGGCCACGTTGGTCCCCTTCCGGAAGGTTCTAGAAGCTTCCGGGACAATACCGATTAATTCGGAACAATTCCGAACTCCAAAAACTGCACTGCCTTATATGAATATTATTCTCCGGACCATTCCGGAACCTCTCGTGATATCCCGGATCCCATCCGAGACTCCAAACAAAAACTCATAAACCAATTATCCAATCTATCCTAGCGTTGAGACACGTTAAGTGTGTGACCCTGCGGGTTCGAGAATATGCAGACATGATCTTCTATCAATAATCAATAGCGGGGTCTGGGCACCCATATTGACTCCCACACATTCATCGATGATCATATCGGATGAACCACGATGCCAGGATTCAATCAATCCCATATGTATATTCCTTTCGTCTCGCGATATTTTACTTGCCCGAGATTCGATCGTCGGTATCGTCATACCTAGTTCAATCTCGTTCACAGCAAGTACTTTACTCGTTCCGTAATCCGATATCACTTTGTGATTAACTCCTTAACCACATGCTTGCAAGCGGTGTTGATATCAATTACCGAGTGGGCCCGAAGTATATCTCTCCGACTTGGGAGGGACAAATTCCATCTCGATACATACAACCCAATAGATACTTTCCGATCACCTGAGAGACACCTTTATGATCACCCTCTCATAGGATGACGTTTGATGACCTCAAAGCTTTCTTCCGATACCAGGGAGTTGCATTATCTCATGGTCTAAGGAATACAATATTTGACATAGGAAAAGCTTCGCAAAGATGAACACAATGACACGATCTAATTGCTTCGCTTAGTTTGGGTCTGTCCACCATATCATTCTCCCAATGATATGATCTCATTATCAATTGACAACTCATGTCTATGGTTAGGAAACCTTAACCATCATTGATCAATGAGCTAGTCCATAGAGGCGTACTAGGGATACGGTGTTGTTCACAAACCACACAAGTATTAAAGTTTCCGCTTAATACAATTCTAGCATGGAATATAAACTTTATCATGAACAAGAATTATAATAATAACATCTTTATTATTGCCTCTAGGGCATAATTCCAACAATATTAAATCTTAGTTAATTTTTCAATGAGTAGAAATTACTTTTCTAAAATAAAAGGAGGAAACTATTGAATAAAACTTGTGATGCTTGTGATGATAATAGATCATCAAATGTGTGTCTTAGAATGCTAATTAGACTAGTTAAGTATTTTTTGGTGATTGTGTACTCCGTATGTATTTATAGAAGATAGTACCGACCAAGCTTACGAGGAGGAAGAGTGCTACCAAGAAGAAGAAGAAAACTTCAACCACTGCACCAACCAAGGCAAGCTATTATTGGCAAGCTAACCCTTGCAAAACTTATTTTAGCAAGCCACCATTAACAATGCAAGCTAGCACTTGCAAGCTATTTTTAGCAAGCTAGAATTAAGATAGATGAATGAGCAAAGATGCCTTAGGCATGCTTTGGTCACACCACTTTGACTATTAGTTACCCCAAGTCTTATTTACAAGCTTTATTTCCTTTACCTTACACAAAGTCCCTTACTTGTTTTGAAGGTAGCATAAAGTGTATAAAACTTGACCTATTTAGATAAGCTTTAGATGTCATTCTATGGCATGAGATTGATCCCATCTTTCCACCTTAGTGAACACTCTTAACTTAGTAGTTTAGAGTAGATAAAAACTTGAGTCACTTTAGATGGGAACACTTGGTGCAAATTAATTATGAAAACCTTGGAATGATGAGTCATTCTATTGAGATGTTTTGACATGTGTTGTGAAACACAAATGGTTTATGATGATGAAACTGTTGAGGCATGAGCCTTAACCCTTTTACAAAACTGATGGTTGGATTCAGATGCGATACCATTCCAAATTTACCGTACAACCACAATACCTGAATTGGGTAAGGCTTAGCCGGAAGTTTATATGCATTATTATTAGTTCCCTCGTGGGAGAGGTTTGAGCTAAGGCTACCTCTCAATGTTGTCCACCTATGAAGTGCCCAAGATGACAGATGGTCATGGTTGGGAGGCCATGCTCATAGGAGAGGTGCTTATACTAGGGTGTGTAAAGGAAAGGTTATGTTTGATTATCTGCATACTAAGTATGATGATTCAGGGTTATCCCTGACAGATGTATCGAATCTTGTGGTGAAAGTGTACCACCTCTGTAGAGTGTCAAACTATTCGAATAGCCGCGTCCGCGGTTATGGACAGTTGGAATGGCCATACTGTTTCGTTGTCAGATGTTTTAAAAACAACTTATGAAATGAATGATGAATCTTGACTTGACCACAACAGGGTTGTGTTTATGATAATAGCTTCCCAACTTAAGTGATTCTAGAACTTTATTTTATATTTCTTTGCTTCTGAACTCAGCTTAGGTTTCAAAGTTAACTTTATAGTTAAACTTAGATTTAGCACTTTAACTTAGCACTATACTACTTGTTAGTGGTAGTTTGCGAGTACTTAAAGAGTACTCATGGATTTTGTCCCTGGCTATTCTCATGGCCAGACTATGAAGGAGACTATCAAGATGATGGCCAGCAGGATGGCCATGATAACTTGGACTATCTGCCTTCGTCAGCATTGCCTGTGCCCCTGAAGATGGTACCCACCACTACGCTTATCTTTTATTTCCGCTGCTTGTCGTATTAAGACTGGATCATGAGATCCTTATTTGTGTAAGACCTTATGTATGGTTTTTAATGGATGATGTACTGTGATATCCAATCCGTTATGTCTCGCAAAAATGGTAATCCTGGGATTGCGAGGTATGGCATAACGGGCATCTGGGATTAAAATTCCGGGTGTTGACAAGTTGGTATCAGAGCCATCCTGACCATAGGAGACCCTAGTTAGAATGGACGTCCAAACAAAAACTTAATTTCCAAACCAAAGTGAGTATTTATGAAAAACTATTTCCCCTCTTATCCTTGGGAATTCATTCTTTCTCAAAAATTCATGTTTCTCAAAATTCTTACTTTACTACTTCAAATTTGACACACTTGATCACTTCACTAATTTCCTCATCCTTAATTCTTGTAGATGGAGACTCAGTTCAGCAAGTTCTACCAATTGGGAAACAGAGGTCAACTGATCTTTGAGAGGGATCTGGATTCACTGTCGGAGTTACTGGGACGCCCACATCCGGAGTTTCTTGGAGCTCAACTTCTAGGACCCCCAGGAGGAGACCTGCAGTGGCTAGTCACCGCTGATCTTAGAGGAAGCATCGAAGCACCAACTTCTGGAAGAATTCAGTTCTCCGTGAGAGAGAACAACTGGCTAGATGGATTAGCCAGGGCAATGCATGAAGCTCTCGCACGTCTATGTGCCCTCAGCGTCAACAAAATCCAAGGAGCCCGTTTTGCTCACTATGCAAGACGTGACTTCATGGGAATGCCGATGGAGATGCCAAGTCACCCAGAGTTGAGGCGTCAAGTGGAGAATCTTGACTTCTTGCTGCATGACAGACAACAGGAACTGGACAATGCCAGGGAGCTAGCTAACCAGAACTGTGCCATTGCCGACCAGAAGGCCCAGACTTTTGCACTGCTCGTCCAGGATCACCAGTCTCTTCGCCGCCAGCGTGCAAAGAAGGATCGCACCATCGCCCGTCTTCACAAGAAGGTGGCTGACCTCGAGAAGACCGTCAAGGAGCAGGAAGCTCAGCTTGCCGCCAAGGAAGAAGAAGATGAGGGTGAAGACATCCAGGGAGACATGGATTCTTACCTCAGCAATGATGATGACTTTCTGGAGGAAGATGCTGTGGACTTCTACACTGACGATGAGGACTCCGACTTCATCGACGATGAGTAGATGCACTAGAGCACTATCGTAGCATGAGATGTATCGGTCCCACTATATCGTAGCTTGTAGAATGGTTCTTCAAACCATCTGTTTTCCTTTGTTTGTTGTGGTGTGTGTTGTATCGTGTGTTTGTTTGCATGAATAAAATGGAGTTAGTTGAAAAACCCGAGTCTCACTCAAAGTTTTAGCTTTGAAACCAAAACCATGAACCTTAGAATTTCCCTCTTACCCCTTTATCTACCTCAATCTTCAGATGACTCGTGGAAACCAAGGAGGGAGCAACTCGTCGTAGAACCCAATGCTGCAGATCTTGCAGAATCTCATCGCAGACCGTGAAGCAAGCCGGGCAGAACGTCAAGCCAACTTAGCAACATTGCAACAGATCGCCCAGATGTCTCTCAACAACCAAGGGCATGGAAATCAGGATCACCATGGATCCAAACTCAAAAAATTTCAGAATACCAATCCCCCAATCTTCAACCAATCTGAAAACCCGTTAGATGCTGATGGCTGGTTGCGGACGATGGAAAACAACCTAGAAGTTGTAGGAGTTGATGAAAACGAGAAAGTTCTCTTCACCACCCACTATCTGGCGGGAGATGCACAAGCTTGGTGGACTAGTATCCGCAATATGAACCATGGTCAAGTGATGACATGGGAAGCATTCAAAGTCAAGTTCAGCCGCACCCACGTGCCGCAAGGTCTAGTCAACAGGATGAGAGATGAATTCCGCGAATTGAAGCAAGGAAGAATGACTGTGGTAGAATACCATGACAGATTCCTGTCACTTGCCAGATTTGCACCTGATGAGATCAACACGGAGGCCAAGAAGAAGGAGAGATTCTTGAACGGACTGCATGATGAGATGCAGACTGTCCTCGTCAACATCCGTTTTCAGGATCTCGAAGAGCTTGTCGACTCTGCCATTCAGATGGAAGTGAAGATTAATCAGGCAAACGACAACCACAAACGTCGTATGATGCAGCAATCAGGATCCAGCAGTCACCAGAAGTACCGTCCCAACCCCTCACTAGGATATGCACCAAGGAACAACCGACCCCCAATGTCTCTCCCAAGCTACCCCAATCGTAGCGGAGGCAATGTGAAGTCCGGAGGAAACCATCACAACTCCGGCAATGCCAACAATTTCAACCGTGCACCTCCCAAGAGCGACAACAACAACAACAATACTGCACCCAGAACTGGCAGCAATGCTGTGCCTGTCACAGCAAAGGACAAGTCCCAGATCACCTGTTTCGAGTGTGGAGTGAAGGGTCACTACTCCAATGATTGTCCCAAGAAGACTGCCGCCAATGCCACTGTGAATGCTCCAGCTCAACAGCAGCGTCGTGTTCAACCAGGAAGAAGGTTTGCCCCAGGGAACCCTCACAACCGCAACAGTCGTCTCTTCCACATGAACACCGAAGAAGCCCAAGAAGCGCCAGATGTAGTGCTGGGTATGTTTTCTGTCAACTCAGTTTTAGCAAGAGTATTGTTTGATTTGGGAGCATCGCATTCATTTGTCACCGAAGAATTTGCATGCACTAGTAAGATTCACCCAACCAACCTAAAGCATGTCATGATAGTTCAAATCCCCGGATCAACTACAAAAGCTAGAAAAATTTGCAAAGCTGTGCCTATCAGAATACATGGGATAGATTTTTATGCCAACCTAATAGTACTTGGAACCAAAGGATTGGAAGTAGTACTAGGTATGGACTGGATGTCAAGGCATAAAGGACTGATAGACTGTGCTAAGAAAGCCATCACCATGACCAGTAGTTCTGGAGTAACAGTAGAGCATATCTCTGAAACCTTACCCCGTCAATTCAAGTGCAACAAGAGTCTAGCCCTACCCACCATAGACCAAGTAAGAGTAGTTTGTGAATACCCCGACGTATTCCCAGATGAATTTCCAGGTATGCCCCCGGATAGGGATATTGAGTTCATTATCGAACTAATCCTCAGAACCGGACCCATAGCCCAGATACCCTATAGCATGAACCCCTCAGAGTTAGTTGAGTTGAAGAAGCAGTTAGATGCCATGTTAGCAACATGCTTGATTTAGCCAAGCGCATCGCCATGGAGATCACCAATGTTATTCGTCGACAAGAAAGATGGAGGAAATCGTTTGTGTACAGATTACAGAAAGTTGAATGACGTCACCATCAAGAACAAGTACCCCTTGCCAAAGATAGAGGATCTATTTGATCAGTTGACTAGAGCCCAGGTATTCTCAAAGATTGATCTTAGGACTGGTTATCACCAACTTAAGATTCGTGCAACGGATATTCCGAAGACCGCCTTTACTACTCGCTATGGTTTATACGAGTATACGGTTATGTCTTTTGGATTAACCAATGCCCCTGCTTATTTCATGAATCTCATGAATAAGATCTTTATGAATTTCTTAGATAAGTTTGTAGTTGTATTTATCGACGACATCCTTATCTACTCCAAGTCACAAGAATAGCATGAGCAACATCTGAGAATCATCCTAGAAACCCTGAGAGAGCATCAGTTATATGCCAAGTTCAGCAAGTGTGAGTTTTGGCTGAAAGAAGTAGGATTCCTAGGACATATTGTGTCTGCCGGAGGAGTCTCTGTTGATCCCGCCAAGATCAAAGATGTCGAAGAATGGGAAGCCCCAACCACTCAAACCCAAGTCCGTGCATCTCTCGGATTAGCGGGATACTACCGCAAGTTCGTAGAAGGATTCTCGAGCATAGCCCGACCCATGACCCAATTGTTGAAGAAGGACAAGAAGTTTGAATGGACAGACAAATGTGAAGCCAGTTTTCAGGAGCTGAAGAAGAGATTGATATCATCCCCAATATTGATCATGCCAGATATCAAGAAGCCGTTTGATGTATATTGTGATGCATCCAAGATTGGTCTCGGATGTGTATTGATGCAAGAAGGCAAAGTCATCGCTTATCTGTCTCGACAACTGAAGCAGCATGAGAAGAACTATCTGACCCATGATCTTGAATTAGCAGCCGTAGTGCTGGCATTGAAGACATGGCGTCATTATCTGATGGGTAATCACTGTGAGATTTACTCAGATCACAAAAGCTTGAAGTATATTTTCACTCAAAAGGAGATGAATATGAGGCAAAGGAGATGGATAGAGTTAATCAAGGATTATGACCTTGACATTCACTATCACCCCGACAAAGCCAATGTGGTAGCGGATGCTCTTAGCAGATTGCCGTGTAGGCTAAACACCATGATCAAGGAGAAGCAACCAAGTTTGTATGAGGAGTTGGAGCAGTTCAGGGCTGAATTGGTTAGCAAAGGATTCTTAGCTAGCATTGAACTTCAACCCACTTTGATTAGCCAAATCAAGGAAGCCCAGAAGGGAAATGAAAGTATCGACGGAATCAAACGTCGTATTGGTACAGGAAAGGTACCTGGATTCACTGAAGACGAAGAAGGAGTACTGTGGTACAAAGGACGTATCTGTGTGCCAGCAGATTCGGAGCTGAAGCAAGTTATCATGAAGGAAGCTCATGATACTCTTTATTCTATCCACCCCGGAGGAACGAAGATGTATCAAGATTTGAAAGAGCAATTTTGGTGGCACAAGATGAAGAGAGAAATCGGAAGCTACATCACCAAGTGTGATATCTGTCAAAGAGTCAAAGCAGAGCATCAGAGACCTGCAGGACTGTTGCAACCATTGTAGATTCTGGAATGGAAATGGGATTATGTAGGAATGGACTTTATCACCGGTTTACCTACTTCTAGTAGGGGAAATGACTCAATCTGGGTCATAGTTGATAGACTGTCCAAGGTAGGCCACTTTATACCTGTCAAGACTACCTACCAGAGTGCGAAGTTAGCAGAACTGTATATTGCTAGGATTGTCAGTCTACATGGAACCCCCAAGACCATAGTATCAGATGGAACCCAGTTTACTCGAGATTTTGTGAGAAAGTTCAGGAAGGATTGGGAACCAAGTTGAATTTCAGCACCGCGTATCACCCGCAAACAGATGGACAGACTGAGAGAGTCAACCAGATCTTAGAGGATATGCTTAGAGCTTGTGTGTTGGAGTATGTATCAAAATGGGAAGACTGCCTGCCTTTCGCAGAATTCTCATATAACAATAGTTATCAAGCTAGTTTGCAGATGGCACCATTTGAATTCCTATACGGAAGGAAGTGTCGTACCCCTTTGAATTGGTCGCAAGTAGGAGAGAGTCAGATCTTTGGACCCGATATTCTCCGAGAAGCCGAAGAGAAGGTTCACAAAGTCCGTGAGCACCTCAAGACCGCCCAATCCAGACAGAAGAGTTATGCTGACAAGAGAAGGAGAGACCTGACTT
Organism: Avena sativa; assembly: GCA_916181665.1. Taxonomy (NCBI): domain Eukaryota; kingdom Viridiplantae; phylum Streptophyta; class Magnoliopsida; order Poales; family Poaceae; genus Avena; species Avena sativa. Next base: position 39,730,063 of record OV702287.1, on the reverse strand, counting down.
TGAATGTCGGAGATTTTGTATATCCCAAAGTTTCGCCATTGAAGGGAACCCAACGCTTTACTCTGAAAGGAAAGTTAGCCCCTAGATATATCGGGCCATTCAAAATTCTAAACCGTCGAGGAGAAGTATCGTATCAACTGGAACTACCTGAAGAGATGTCAGCCATCCACAATGTGTTCCATATCTCGTTACTTCGCAAATGCCTAGAAGTGTCGGAGAAGACTAAAGTTTTCAAGAACATCGATCATAGAGCTATGGAGATCAACAAAGACCTGACATATCGTGAAGTGCCTATCTGTATCTTGGAAGAAGCTTACAGAACCACCAGGACCAGGAGTATCAAGTTTCTCAAGACTCAGTGGAGCAACCATACCGAGGATGAAGCCACTTGGGAGCGCGAAGATTACATTAGGACAGAGTTCCCAGATCTCTTTAGTTCCTAGTTTTCTTTGTAAATCTCAGGACGAGATTTTGTTTAAGGGGGGAAGGTTTGTAACATCCCAAAACTTTAATCCAAACTTATCAAGATCAAAATCCTCAAAATTAGGGTTAACAAAAACTTTTCCATTTAAAAATATGAAAGCATTCATGTGTAGGTGCATTTGAATTAGGAGTTGATTTGAATTGCCAGGGTTCTGTGATCCATTGCTTGTAAAATGATTCTTAGGTGAAATAAACATCATCTAGATCATTCCCAAACAAATCCCAAAGAAAATCAAATAAAAAACAATTAAAAATGAGGAATGGTCATTTTGGTCATTTTAATCCACTACACTACTTTGAGTGTTCCTAGCACTCATTTCCCAATAGAAATAATTCTGGATCTTTGCACCCCTTGCTAGTACACATAATGAGGTACCAAGGCCCACTTTGTGATCTGCTAAAAACATTCAAATGCTAATTTTAAATGTCAGTTTAAAATTAAATCTATTTCATATGGGAAGATCCCACTATTTCAAAAACCACTCAAATGAACTCCATTTTCCAATCCCAAGCAACCACAGATGTTTAAGCATGTGACAAACAACTCCACCAAAAATCATCTCAAAATTCAAAAATTGAATTCTTTCGGCCATTTTGTCAAACACCTTGTGTGCAAAAATCTGGAAAAATCACAAACACTATTGTGAGCAGTGTTTGGACCAATGTGGTCTCCCATTTTGCAACCAGAGCCACCCCAGTGCACCCCCTACCCTTTGCTAGCCCGACCAAGCCCTGTGCACACGACCAAATGGTCATGGCCATTAATGCCGAGCACCTTGAGCACCCTCACCGGCGACAGCGCGACACACAGGCGACAGCCTCGCCCACCATGTCCAGCACGTCGCCTGTGGTCCACCTCCACCGTCCAACCAGCCCCAGCCCAAGGACAGCGACCAGAACGTCCAGGAACCGCCGCGCCCGGAGCCTGTCGACCATGCCGATGCCGCCCACAGAGCGCGCCCTGTCCCCGCATAGCCAGACCTCGCCTAGCTCCAGCCGCCCGTCTACACGATTCCCACTGGCCTAGCAAGCTAACGGACATGCCCAATCCCCCGATCGTGCCCCATAGTCGCCGGCCGCCGTGAAACTCTCCGTCGGCAGAGACTTAGTGCGCACCGTGCTCTACACTTTCCCCGACTGCAAACCACTGCACAAGCACTACCATGACACTCACCAGGGCACCGCCCACCGTCCTAGCGCACCGCCCACGACTCTAGCTCGCTGTGCCGTCGTCACCGGCGAGCACCGCCCATGCTTCTCTGCCGCTCAGTCGACCCTATATAAAGCGGCCACCCCAGCACCATTTCTCCACACTCCCACACTCCTCACCTCTCACTGAATCTTACCCACCCCTCGCAAAAGCCGCTCGAGCCTTGCCTCACCGGAATTGAAGCCGAAGCCGCCGCAGTAGGAGGAGCAGGGCATTTGCGATTTAGGGTACCCCAAGCTCCGCCGCAACCACGCCTCGCCTCGCCATCGTCTACCAGCCCGTTTGCCCGCCTCGCTGACCTTGCTGGAGCCCTGGTATGCCCCCAATCGACCCCCACCGCCGCATCTAGGTCACGTTCTCGCCGGAGTGATCCGTCGTCAATGATGACTCACCATCGTTGGATCGTCTTTAGATCGTATGGCCCAGGATGCTAGATACCGTTTCGGTTAGGTTGTGCCGCTGACCGGTGGAGCCCGCCTGTCAGGCAGCCCGCTGCGCGTACTGTGCATAGCTGGGCCGACCCAGTTAGTTCCCGCGCGTGTGAAAATTTCAAATTTAGTTTTTTCTATTTAGAGTTAATCTAGTTTCTGTCCACTAGTTTAAAAATCAATTCTGGGAGTTTGACAAATCCAAATTGCATGAAACCAATTTTTCCTGAAAGGTATTGAAATTATATATCCAATCCCGTTGGATTTAATTCATTTAGAGTTATAGATCTCTCCTAGTAAAAATAATAAAATAGAAGCATTTGCACCTTGCAACATTTTTATAAAATCAACCAAGTTAGGTTTTGGGTTGGTTCCAACTCTCAAAAATCACATTTCATCATACCTATCTAACTATGTAATAATATCAAGATTTACATGCAGTGGCTTTGGACTAGTACCCAAAATAATGCTATATAGGCATTTCTAGTCACTTTAAATCATTAAATAATGAACTTAAACCAAAATATTTATGATCCAACCCTTAAATTACATTCCCACATGTTATAATATGTGGTGATGACATGTGTCCACATGATCCAATATTTTAAGTGGTGAATATTAAATCTTAGTTAATTTTTCAATGAGTAGAAATTACTTTTCTAAAATAAAAAGGAGGAAACTATTGAATAAAACTTGTGATGCTTGTGATGATAATAGATCATCAAATGTGTGTCTTAGAATGCTAATTAGACTAGTTAAGTATTGTTTGGTGATTGTGTACTCCGTATGTATTTATAGAAGATAGTACCGACCAAGCTTACAAGGAGGAGGAGTGCTACCAAGAAGAAGAAGAAAACTTCAACCACTGCACCAACCAAGGCAAGCTATTATTGGCAAGCTAACCCTTGCAAAACTTATTTTAGCAAGCCACCATTAACAATGCAAGCTAGCACTTGCAAGCTATTGTTAGCAAGCTAGAATTAAGCTAGATGAATGAGCAAAGATGCCTTAGGCATGCTTTGGTCACACCACTTTGACTATTAGTTACCCCAAGTCTTATTTACAAGCTTTATTTCCTTTACCTTACACAAAGTCCCTTACTTGTTTTGAAGGTAGCATAAAGAGTATAAAACTTGACCTATTTAGATAAGCTTTAGATGTCATTCTATGGCATGAGATTGATCCCATCTTTCCACCTTAGTGAACACTCTTAACTTAGTAGTTTAGAGTAGATAAAAACTTGAGTCACTTTAGATGGGAACACTTGGTGAAAATGAATTATGAAAACCTTGGAATGATGAGTCATTCTATTGAGATGTTTTGACATGTGTTGAGAAACACAAATGGTTTATGATGATGAAACTGTTGAGGCATGAGCCTTAACCCTTTTACAAAACTGATGGATAGATTCGGATGCGATACCATTCCAAATTTACCGTACAACCACAATACCTGAATTGGGTAAGGCTTAGCCGGAAGTTTATATGCATTAGTATTAGTTCCCTCGCGGGAGAGGTTTGAGCTGAGGCTACCTCTCAATGTTGTCCACCTATGAAGTGCCCAAGATGACAGATGGTCATGGTTGGGAGGCCATGCTCATAGGAGAGGTGCTTATACTAGGGTGTGTAAAGGAAAGGTTATGTTTGATTATCTGAATACTAAGTATGATGATTCAGGGTTATCCGTGACAGATGTATCGAATCTTGTGTTGAAAGTGTACCACCTCTGTAGAGTGTCAAACTATTCGAATAGCCGCGTCCGCGGTTATGGACAGTTGGAATGGCCATACTGTTTCCTTGTCAGATGTTTTAAAAACAACTTATGAAATGAATGATGAATCTTGACTTGACCACAACAGGGTTGTGTTTATGATAATAGCTTCCCAACTTAAGTGATTCTAGAACTTTATTTTATCTTTCTTTGCTTCTGAACTCAGCTTAGGTTTCAAAGTTAACTTTATAGTTAAACTTAGATTTAGCACTTTAACTTAGCACTATACTACTTGTTAGTGGTAGTTTGCGAGTACTTAAAGAGTACTCATGGCTTTTGTCCCTGGCTATTCTCTTGGCCAGACTATGAAGGAGACTATCAAGATGATGGCCAGCAGGACGGCTATGATAACGAGGACTATCTGCCTTCGTCAGCATTGCCTGTGCCCCTGAAGATGGACCCCACCGATACGCTTATCTTTTATTTCCGTTGCTTGTCGTATTAAGACTGGATCATGAGATCCTTATTTGTGTAAGACCTTATGTATGGTTTGTAATGGATGATGTACTGTGATATCCAATCCGTTATGTCTAGCAAAAATGGTAATCCTGGGATTGCGAGGTATGGCATAACGGGCATCTGGGATTAAAAATCCGGTTGTTGACACGAACTAAAGACCTTCAAATCAAATCAAATAGACATAAACTGAGTGTTTTTCCACAATACCAAAGATACTAATAGAAATTGAATCATTAAACATGTATTAGTACTACAACTTATGTATCAGTCTTCTAAAAAATATTGTTGTGTTTCCATGTTATCTCTCTTAAAATAAAAGAGAAGTGCTACTAGAACCTCGATTTATAAAAATCAACATAATGGATTAGTTTCTTAAAAACATGAGTAAGCAGAGTTTTTTTAGAGGTGGGGGGCACTACCAAAAAGGCCAAATTAAAAAGTTTTTGGGCTATGGTCAATGGGATCCTATCTCAAATTTTACCGGGCTGTGTCTCGCTAGATTCAAACACAGACCTCTTCGAGGGAGGAAAAAAAGTGACAATTCCTTTGACAGATATTCATGTAAAAATATCTAATGAACACACACCACATGCGCCAAAACAGGGCTGGTATCCAATGACTTCACCTGGTGAAATCACGTTGTATATCTTTACCCTCTCATCTCTATCCAAAATGCATCCAACGGTTCCAATGACACAAAGGAAAAAGCTCTAGAGCAAGCAGCCAGCAGCAACGACAAAACTTTTGTGAAATTCAATACCATTTGAAAGATTAAGGAGTACAGGATAATAAGACATAAAAAAATTCGACAGATTCCTAGTTCATATCCAGTAGCACTTGACCAATTCAGAAGCATTTCAAAGTGACTGATTCAGCAATACAAACACTGAGATTCAATATCACTACAGAGAGAGACAATTCTTGTTTCAGCTATAAAAACCATGCCACGCGATCAGTTTGCCCTTTTCTCCAAACACACTCGATCACAACACAATCATTGTCATAATATTTTCTCATATAGGGAACCGTCATATAGATACATATATACCATACCAGTACATACTAGTCATAGCTCCAATCCAGCAAAAGGTTATCACAGTTTTACCACCCATATATGATCAGTGGAGATAAGACAACCACATAAGTAATTACAATAGCATGCGGCCAAAGAGCTAGACAACTCGGAAGTTCATGAACAACATGCCGCATTCAGGGCAGCGAGATACATCAACCTTGACTGTTCTTCCAATAGTAAGTTTGGCTGCTTTCTGGAACTTGATCCACCTAGAAGTAGCTGCCAAGCGCCCATCCGTCGAGTTAATGGCGTAGCATCCCTCGATAAGCAATCCTTCGCTCTGCATCGTGAAGACTATTGTGCCCTTTCGTCTGGCTTGGAGTTGCTTTGTGGCACTCTTAGGCAATTTCTGAGTCAAAGCAAGAGATAGACGCATAATTACTAAGAGTGATGCACTGAATCATGTGAAACTTGAGAAGACATTTAGAACAGTTTATCTTCCGCCATATACTCACAAACATAATACGGTGCGACCTTGTGATGACACATGTGTAGGATATGGTCTGGCAAGGTGCTGCCCGGGGTGATGAAGGAGCTTGTGCCGGTGCTTGTGCTGGGGCGGGTGCTGGTGCAGGAGATGGTGACACTAATTGTAGAGGGGCTGGTGCAGGAGCCAAAAGTCCTAGAAGTGGTGCCGGCGCCAGCAGCTTGATGCTATATTCCTTCTGAGGGGTAGCTAAGCTGACTGCAGGGATGGTAGAGGCAGATGGGAAGTGTACAAGCAAAATGGTCTCTTATACAACAGTTACTCACAAGACAGTGATCAGAGGATATGATGAGTATACAAGAAAATTAAGTTACTACCTCCATTCTTTCTACTTAGGTCAACAGGTGCCGGAGCAGGAACTAGGGCCAGTGCCATTGGGAGTGCCAGCAGCTTGGTGCTAGTTACCTTCTGAAGGGTAGGTAAGGGGACTGCAGGAGTGGTCAAAGAGGCATATAAGATGTGGACAAGCAAAATGGTTTCTTATACAATAGTAACTCCTAGACAGAGATGAGAGTATATAAGCGAATTAAGTTAGTACCTCTATTCTTTCTCCTACTAAGTTCAACAGGTGCCGTTTCAGGAACTGGGGCTGGTGCTAGTGCCGGTGCCAGCAGCTCGATGCTGGCACCATTCTGGGTGGTACATAAGGGAAAGCGGACTGCAGAAGTTGTCAGGGTCATATGATGAGTAAAGACAATGGTGTAGAACAGTTAGTTGCAAGAAAATCATTAGAGGTTGTGATGAGTACAGAATCAAATTAATTAGTACTACCTCTGTTCTTGGTCCTTCGGTCAACATGTGTACGATGGCGTGCAAGTATCTGCCTAGGCTTGCTAAAATCGAATGTTACCTTGTCCCCCTGCTTCAGACCATTCTTACGGACATACTTGGACCAACCTCGTCCACCAAATAGGTGGTGGCCATCGTCTGGGAGACATCCACATCATATAGTTGCCGCATGCCTTTAGGGCCCTCGCTATACAGAGTTAGAAACTTGTCGTTTCCGAACATCTTGTTTATAATGGGGCGAGCGACACAAGGGACAACCTTCATGAGAAAATTGATAGAGAAGTAAGGCGACAGCAAAAAAAGTGAGATACAAGATCTTACATCAAGTCAGTCTAGACCACTTGGAATCCATACCTGATACCATGGGTACCCTTTGCGAAGGGTGGCCATGCACCATTTTTCATCCCTCTACTTTTGGAATGGCATACAGGGGTCGCCTTTCAATCCACAAGCTTGACAAGAGGAGGGTAGCAGAAAGGGCTAAGCAGCTGGTGCGTGGTACTGATTGACGGCTACGGCGGATGCGGGGACGGGGACGGGGGGCTCCTCGCTGGCGACCTTGGAGGCGCCGATGGCCACCGCGTCAATCTTCTCCATCACCGGCGTGGTTGGGGTTTTGTTGGGCGTTTGCAGAAGGTGATGGGACAGTGGATACGGTTGAGTGAGCGAGTGCATGATGAGTGGGAGTGGGGAGGCCTCTATTAAAGGAGAAGGGAAGCAGCGTTTCGTTGCACTACCGTGCACCGCGTATGCTAATGCACCGTGCACGGCCACACGTGTCCGCTACCGCCCCGTGCACCGCACACGCGTACCGTGAGTCACGTTTTTTCCCTCGTGTCTAACCATGGCGATTCATTTGTACTCAGTTTTGCACACCAACCATTGATCCTCTATGATCTAGCGAACATGATAACCCTTATATCTGTCGGGGGCACCCCTCTATCCATGCAAAATAACGAGTATGCCACCGAAACTTTAACAACATAAATAGATGAACTTGAATATATTTTGAAGGGTACAAAAACAGAAATCCCCATAGTTTAAGGGTCTAGATACGGTAAGAGAACTAAATATTATTAGTGGCCGGGCCAGCACAATGACGGGGTTGGTCGGCTAGAAGTTGCTGATTCCTAAGTAAGGGGACACTAGGCCGGTCTTGACATACTCCCTCAGGAACTTGCCATAAGCAGCGTGCTTAGCCTTGGTCGCCGACTTGTGTTTACTAGCCGGGCTTTTACCGATGCCAACCTCATGCGAAATCAAGCTGGCAATCCTCGGGTTGACTCCTTTCTTACAGAAAGGGCACCTGAGCTCCCCAAGTCGAGTGCGGAAAGGGATTATCCCGCTCTTGAGCTTCTTCATGACATGGCGGCTCTTGTTGTCCCTGGTCTCCTTGTCAGAGTCCATCTCACTTGAATACACCTATAATGTATGGAATACAAACCGAAATGAGAAAAATAATAAATATATATTCCTTCCACCATTCCAAGTTACTTTCGATGCAATAACATGTCTATACAGGTTCAGCAGTTCATTACGGCCGTCTCCCCAGCTCGCTCCTAAATTAATGTGGTTTGTGTTCTTGGTAACTTATTAATAAATAAATAATGTGGATTCATTCAGAATAGACTAGATCTCTCCATGTACCGGTTCGTACGTTGCATCTAATCATTAGGACTAGATTTTTTATGGCGCATGGATAGATTAAGCTCGAGCAGAAAATATGAAACATGTAGAAATAGATGTACCTCCGGGTACACGAGCGGAGCGTGTTCGTCGAACTCCACGTCCTCATCGGTGCCTCCGAAGTCGTTAGCACTGGCGTGCACATGGTCCCCCAAGGGGTTGAACTACACGTCCTCCTCGGCCTGTGCTGCGTGATGTGATGTCTACGCACTTCTATTCTTGTAGACAGTTGTTGGGCCTCCAAGTGCGATGGTTTGTAGAATAGCAGCAAGTTTTCCCTTAAGTGGATCACCCAAGGTTTATCGAACTCAGGGAGGAAGTGGTCAAAGGTATCCCCTCTCAAGCAACCCTGCAATCAAGATACAAGAAGTCTCTTGTGTCCCCAACACACCCAATACACTTGTCAGGTGTATAGGTGCACTAGTTTGGCGAAGAGATAGTGAAATACAAGTGGTATAGATAATTATAAGTGGTAACGGTGATAGAATATAGCTTGATAGCGTGGAAAAGACTAAAGTAAAACTGAAATAAAGAAGGAAGCAAGCAAGCAAACATATAACAGATCTAATTGCAAACTGTGTTTCAATGCTTAGAAACAAGGCCTAGGGATCATACTTTCACTAGTGAACACTCTCATATAAATATCTTCTCTTTATGATACTACGCTGAACTACTCTCCGGTTGGACACTCTAATCCATGGTAGGGTTATAACAGCACACCTCAAAGTTCATCTTTCCCATCTAGAAAACCCCACACTGTCACCTTGAGCACTAGATGCTTCAAACAGACACCACAATTTCATAGAAACATCCAACTCCAAATATAACTCATAACAAGTATTTGTAATCTCTAGCCTAAGTGCCACCATGGTGTGCATGCTGTCACTTTCACACACATGGGGAGAGCAGAGATCTATTAAAGCACTTGAGTAGCAAGGTAGATCTACTTGATTACAAAGCTCATGATCACAATATGATCATGCATAGAGAGAGAGATGAACACATAGCTACCAGTAGAACCCTTAGCCTCGAGAGAGAACTACTCCCTCCCCATCATGGGAATCAGCAATGGTGATGGAGATCGATGGAGATGGCTCCGGGGGCACTTACCCGTCTAGGCAGGGTGCCGGAATAGAGACTTTCTGTCCCCCGAATCTCCCCTTCGGTGGCGGCGGCGCTGCGGAACTTTTCGTGGCTGGAGGCTTGATGATCTAGGGTTTTCGCATCGGGAGGAATATATAGGCGAAGGGGCAAGGTCGGTGGCCAGCCAGGGGGCCCACACCATGCCCTGGCGCGGCCTAGGGTTGCCCGCGCCAAGGGGGTGTGGCCACCCTGTGGCCCCTCTCCGACTCTCCTTTTGGCTTCGTGAGTCTTCCGGGAAAATAGTAACTTTGGCTTTTGTCCCGTCCAATTGCAAGAATATTCATTTTCTAACTTCCTGACCCAAAAACAGCAGAAAACAGGCAACTGGCACCGTGGCATCTTGTTAATAGGTTAGTCCAAGAAATCATATGAAAAGTACTCCAAAGTTGGAAAAAACTCAAGAAAGTAGATAAAACCAAGCATGGAACATCAAAAATTATAGATACATTTATAATGTATCAACATCCCCAAGCTTAACTCCTGCTTGTCCTCGAGTAGGTAAGTGATAAAAAGAAAGAATAATTTTTGAGGTGACATGCACCATCAAAGACTTGATCAAAGTATTTGTAAAACATTCAAAGCTGGGATCATAGTACTTCAATCATAACATGAAAGACAAAGTTCTAGCAATAAGATAAAGAAACTATGATGCAACATGAAAAGGCACAAACAAAAGATTCATGAATAACAATGCTTTGCAAGACGTTTGTTTGTTTCACATAAAGAAAACATAGCCTAATAGTATTCAGCTTGTCCCTCATAGAGTAGCAAATATAAATGCATATGACACCTTCAAAGTTCATACGAGTGACTAGATACAAATAGTTTAAAATAAGCAATATCAAGTTATGCATCAATCAACTAGTCTTGGGGACAATGCACATAGAACTAAGAATGGCCACTATGCTCTCAAAGTAGGTGCATAAAGATAGAAGGTGGAGACTCAATATATAAGTGGGAGAAAGGCCTTCATAGAAGGAAGTAGGGATTCAAGTCTCATAAAGAGCTTCCAAAAATTATGGTACTTATAGCTTTTAGCTCTCATTGCCCCTATCATAAGCATCTTGAAGTGATTAAGGTTAAAGTGAACAAACTATGGTGTACATGCTTGACGAAGTATAAGTTAGAAATCTCATGTCCCTTGAATACGAGGGCCGCTCCTCATGCTACTCAAGTTTAGCCACTGGTAAGTTCTTGTCATCATAAGTACATGTGTATCATAGAGAACCACCAACGGGGTACCCCTTGCCCGATGATACGGAAGAATCCCCATATCAAAATGACAAGGTAAGCAGACAACGAGCATCTCAACAATCTTCTTATTTACCATGGGAATATGGTGCTTTTTTCTCTCTTTCCTCTTTTCATAATCTTTTTTTCTCTTTCTCTTTTTTCTCAATATAGGACTCTTTTTTGTAAGAAGAATGCTTCATAGACAGCTCATTATGGTTACGCTGCAGGTTTCCACCATGTCAGCATGGATTAGACTAGCGGCCCAGGCATTTCTCTAACACATATACATAACTCCATGGACTTACAAGCTCCCCTTTCATTTCACACCGACGACATCCATATACGAAAGAGCATGATATCAACTAGGTACAACTACCAAGTGCAATGTTGAAAGCGTTCCCCATGAAAGCATGGTTCTGCTAATTCCCAACAAATAAGTGCAAGCATATACAACATAGAAGACACAATGGTTCAAGTTTATTAAGGGTAATAAAAGTAAAGTGTGACATCAAGTTCGTGAGAGCTTTAATCACTAGTTTTCTCATAACAAGTTTAATTTGGAAGGTAAACAAAAGCATGAATATACTTGGAATAGCATAAGCTAGTAGGTAGGTATGTTGGACTCTTTGGAATAACTTGGTTTAGGGAGATGGATGCATGAGTGGAACTCATACTTGGTTGTGGAGGCTAGCAAAAGACTGGGAGCGACAAACTAAGAGATCAATAATGGCCATAATCATGCGGAGCGACAAAATATCATTGATCAAAGCATAAAGTGATACTACAAGTTGAAAACTAAAGCATCATAAAGGCTATGGTGACTTGATATAGTCATAACATGGTGTGAGCATGCGCCAAGTCAACCCAAATAAAGCATCATAGGAGAATACCACTATACTATGCTTTAATATGCTAAAACAACACATGATTCATCCAAGGCACATTAAGCAATCTCAATTGTTTATAACAAGTCATACTACAACAAAGAATACTAAGCATAAAGCCAAAACAATATCAAGCATGGCATGACAAAGCATAGGCCACAGTCAAAAACAAACTCTCTTTACCACTTAAGCATGAGCTTTCCTACTCTTTTCCAATCCAAACCAAACTATTTGAAAACCAATGTATGAAAGAGGGGGTCCAACCAATTTTTCAAGCAAACTAAGAAAACTAAGCAAATGAAAACCGAAACGAAAAACAAAAAAGAAGACGCTACAAGAACAACACAACTGTGCATGAAACAATAAATATGAAGTGTTTGGAAGAAACCTGGGATTTTTATTGATGAAGAAGGGGATGCCTTGGGCATCCCCAAGCTTTGACGCTTGTACTTCTTGGATATTTCTTGGGGTGACACGCGTGGCATCCCCAAGCTTGAGCTTTAGTCCATCCTTCATCTCATTACTCATTCCTTACAGCTGAAATTTTTCCTTCATACAAAACTTCACACAATCTTTATTAGCAACATTAGTGAGATAATAAGTCTTTAGGTTCAGTTCTAACACTAATAAAACTTCCATTAAAACACTATCTACTGTAGCACTTATGACGAGGTTTAATCTCGTCAATGCCCATTGTTATGGACTTGGGTTTTGGAGAAGATGGGGATGCTGGAGATCGTGGCACGGTTAACAGACAAGCAACCAGGGGACACGAGATTTACCCAGGTTCAGGCCCCCGGAGGGAAAACCCTACTCCTGCTTGTCTGCTCTTTGATTACGGCGGAACCGAAGGTTACAAGGTGCGCAGATTCGATCTGGCGTGGATGCGTGTGCGAAAGTATGAGTCGAGTTGCCCTAGGACGTGCCCTCCTGGCCTTTATATAGACTTAGGCAGGTCTCGGGCGTAGTCCTAGTCGGTTACAAGTTCTAGGGTTTTACCCCTTTGAATTTCCTATCTCCGCTAGTCTTGCTCTCCAAGGATCCGAAGGCGTCATGGGCCTTGGCCACCCGAAAATCTTCATGGGCCAGCGTATATCTGCTGTGGGCCTTCCTTGGGCTGGACCAGGTATGCTGAAGTCACGTACCGTAGGGTATAACCATGTCAGTAGCCCCCGAGTGATCAGTCGAATCGTAGATTCGGCTGAGGACTCTTCCATTTTTCGGGTGCAACTATGTTTTAATAGTATATGATCGTAGGGATTGTTGATGCGTGTGCCTGACTCACCCGACGGATCAGGGTCAGTTAACTGTCTTAGGACGAAACAACACGATCTTCTTCAGGTTCGGGTCCCTCAACCCGGACCTGGAACATATGCTGGCGTAATTCGACTCAGGCCGCGGAGGACTTACAGGAGTGGAATTCCAGTGATTTTAATTGGTGTACCCAATGCGTCTGTCGGGATTTTTCATTGTACCTGCTGGTACGGATTCATACTAGCAGAGCGCAGTCAGGTGCGTTGCCAGGCCATCAGATGATATCTGTAGGTCTTATCTTTGCGTCGCAGACGCAGCATCCGAATGTTTATCACCGCTGAGGTGTTTCGGGTGGCCAAGGAGGATGTTACTCACTTAGCATTAATTGGGGCAGAGTTGCCGAAAAGTTTTGCGTGCTGATCCGAAAGATCGCAGTCGAAGATTTCATAGGGTGCGCGACCAGCGCTCCCTATGGGAGTAGCCCCCAAGTGTCTGTTCGAGTCGTAGACTCGAACGGAGACTTTTAGTTCAAGCATTGTTTCAATCATTAGGTTCGCAGGACTCGAAAATTTTCGGATGCTGAAATCCATCCTCCCTATGGGAGTAGCCCCCGAGTCCGTAGTGGAGTCGTAAACTCGACGTAGGACTCAGAGAAGTAATTTTGTCCTCATTTGTCTGTCGGGTGCGCGGCCAGCGCTCCTGATAGGAGTAGCCCCAAGTATTTAGTCGAATCGTAGATTCGAGTGAGTACTTTTAGCTGTGAAGCCGAAGTGGTGCTAGTATAGCTTTTGATGACGTCAGTGCTTACGATCGATGACCTCAAGCGCCTGCTACGCCAGAGATGACTTGACTGGACGAAGCGTGGGTCCCACTTGCTGACTTTGAATTGACCGGTCACGCGCGGCGTGGAGATGATTACGGCGTCTCCTCGATTTCCGCACGTAGTGGACGGCGTGGTAACGACGGTTCGTTTTGGTGCTGACACGTGTACGGCCAGATCTACCGTTGGCGTTAGGTCTTCTCGATGGACGGCCAGCGTGTGTCGTCTTCGCTGTTATAATCCCTGGTGAAATCATGGTTTGTTTTTCACCGCAGCAGTTCATCTGTTCACTGCCCCCTCGTTCTTGAGCTATTCTTGCTGCACGCTGAGAGTTTTCTTCACATTTCCTTTGTCTTTCTTCGTTGGCAACGCCACCACCGCCGTAGCGCCATGGGGAAACCAAAGAACTCCTCATCTGCAGTTGGGACCAGCGCCGCCGGAGGCAAGAAGGGCACCGCCATTGCTCGCGTCACCGACGGTGGCTGGCGGCGATCAGAAACGCGGGAAAGCGATCTCCGCAAACTGCGCGAGCGGAGCCTGATCCCGCAAGACACGACGGCCGTGAGACTCCCCGGCAATGAGGTAATCCCCCGTCCCCCATCTGGGTATCGGGTTATGTTTGTTGCCTTCATGATTCACGGGTTTTCTTTTCCGGTCCATGACTTCCTTCGTGGACTGCTCTTTTTCTATGGGGTTCAACTCCATCATCTGTCTCCCAACTCCCTTCTCCATGTTGCGTGTTTTATCACGCTTTGCGAGTGTTGGCTTGGCATTGAGCCGCACTTTGGCCTCTTCCGGAAGCTTTATTCCGTGAAGAGGCAGTCTGGTTCGGATGGTGTGTATCCCATTGGTGGTTTCATCATCTCCCTCAGTCCCAATGTGCAATTCTTTTCCTTTTCCATGTCCCAATCTGTCCAGTACTGGCGGAGGAAATGGTTTTACATCCGTGACTCCGTACTGCCTGGGCAAGATTTTGGTCTCGTTCCTTTTGACCCCTCCCAATTGATTGAGAAGAAAAGATCCTGGAAAAACCAAATCTTAGACGGTGAGGTGGCGGAGATAGAGGCCCTGTATCGTCGGGTGGAGGATCTCCAATTGATTCCTGAGAAGGAGGTGAACGGTGTCGACATCATCTGGACGTTTCTTGAGCGTCGGGTGCAGCCCCTCCAAGCGAGGGCGCATCCGATGTTTCTTTACTCTGGGCGCCATGATCCGACGAGGGTTTCGAGTGAGAAAATATCCGAGGTGGAGCTTGACAAGGCTCTTCGCGCGCTATTGAAGTTCAAGGCCGACGAGGGACTCCCGGAGAAGTCGCTGACTCCTCCCTTTTCTTCGACGTTGGCCGTGCCAAAGGTGTAGATTTGCGCACGTAGTGCTTCCCTTTTGTTTTTGTCAGCTGTGTACTTTTTTCCTTTGTTTGCTAACAAAGTTCCTTTTCCTTTTGCAGAGCTTCAAAGTGCCGAGCATGGCACCACCGTTGCCCGAGAGGTATCCGAATGCCCCGGATAATGAAGTGGTGGATTCCGTGTCCGAGCTACCGTCAGCGCGATCCCCAGCGGAGGATGCCGACGAATCGAGTGAGGACCATTCACGCAAGCGATCACGGAGCTCGAGCGAGTCTTCGGATGCTTCAACTCCTCCGACTCCTAGAAATCCTCTGGGCCTTGAGCGTCATGATGATGTTCATGGGGGTTCTTCCTCTCCCCTTCCTGCCATTCCTATGCGGGCTGTTGCTCCGCACCCGCCAGCAAAGCGGAAGAAGGAAGAGAAGAAGGAGGAGAAGAAGGAAGAAAAAAAGGAGGAGAAGAGGGCCCGAAGGGCTTCTCCTATCTTCGACCTGAGCGCGTTGGGCTCGTAAGTTTTCTTGTTGCCACTGTTGTCCTTTTCTTTTTATGATGTTTGCACCTTTGCTGATTGGCTTCGTATGCAGGCAATCCTCCGACGGCTCCAGTGATGGTGCGGGGGAGATGATGGGGGAGTCGAACATTGCGTCGCCTCCTCCTCAGACGGTGGCGACTTCGGGTGACGCTGCGCCAGTTCCTCCTGTGCAGGAGAGGCTGGTGGTTGCACCTCAGAATTTCGCAGGCGGGCCTGCAGGTTCGCCTTCGGAGCACGTAAGTTTTTCTGCTTGATGTTACGGGGGGATCCCCCGAGTGTCTTCGTATGCTGATGTTGTTTATGCTTCTTTGTGTTGGGCGTAGCCCCCAAGTCCTGCTCTTACTACTATTGCCTGTTGCTGCAGCCTTTTGTCCAAGAGGCCAAGCGGCTGGTGGAGGAACGCCTGACGCTGGAGGCGAAACTGCGGCAGCTTCAAGGTATTCGTTTGCCTTGTAGTACTTTTCTTGCTTATCCTGGTCCTGTTCTTTGACGCTTGCTTGTTGTAAATGCAGAGGAGCATAACGACTCTCTCCGTGAGGTCGATGCTCTGAAGAAGAGCCTTGGCCAATCGGAGCAGAAGGCCGAAGCTGCCGCTGGGGCGAGAGAGCGCCTTGAGCTGGAGCTGACGAAGGCAGCCGAAGCGAAAGAGCGTCTGCAGCAGGAAGCCGCAGATTGTGAGGAGCAGCTGGCCACCGTTGCGGCTGCTCGTGAAAAAGGGGTGGCGGAGAAGCTCATGGATGCTGCCAAGGCTATTTCGGGTGAGCGCTAGCTTTTGTACTTGCTTCTTTTTCTACGGATCTTCTTCTATGTTGCCTTTCTTCATGTTTTCTTCTTTTTTGTCTCAGATGCTGTAGGCATCGAGTTTGACCGTGGTGCTCTGGAGCACGAGAGTGCTCTAGATGATGCCACTGTAGTGGTTGAAGATCGCTGCAGCATCGTCGTCAACTCCCTTGCCAAGGCGAAAGAGGTCCTTGGTCGCTTCTACCAGGAGCTCTTCCCGAAGGGCGCGTCTCTTGAAGACGTGGATGGCCATGGCGGCTGGGGCGGAGCTGGACCTGCCCCAGATTACTTCTCGGATGCCTATAGCTACGGATGGATCCGAGGTAGCCTTCGCCGCCTACTCTGCTCGCTGCAGACGATATGGGCCCAAGCTCATTGACTTGCTGTCTGAGTATGCATTGCGGCAGCAAGGCGAGGCCAAAGCTAGGCAGTCTGGTTCTGAGGCGACTCAGTGTCCTCCGCCTGAGGCATAGTAGACGTAGGGTAGTTTGGAGTCTATTTTTGTTGTAAATATCTTTTGTAGTATCATCCTTGTGCCACGTAGTGGCCTTATAATGAATTCCTCCGAGTTGTGCTCTATCCTTGGCTGAATGTCTATGTGCCTTCTTTTTTCTGCTGCTATAGGTTCCTTCGGGTGCTGACCCAGTTGACACTTCATCCGAAAGGCCCTTGCGAGCATCATTGGATGATTCCTCACAGCTCGCGTTTCTTCGAGATCGCGTGCGCAGCTTGGAGAGAGATTTGCTTGGGTTACGTGGTCGCGCTGACGTTTGGAAGTCCAAAGCAGACCGTGGTGCAACCAGAGAGGAGTATTTGATGGCGGAGCTGGGTCGGCTGTCCGAGCAGCTGCAATGTAAGTTGATCCTTCTTTCGGGCTGTAGCTCAATTCTTCGGGTGAGCCTGCTGGCCTTACTCTTGTTTTGTGTGATTGTCGCAGGTGCGAATCTTGCTCCGAGGGAAGAAAAGGAGCGTATTGCTGTTCGAGTCAATTGCTTGACTCAACAGGACATGGAGGCTGGCGGCTTCTTCTGGATGGATCGTGATCGTGCCATAGTTCTGGCGACGGTGCAGGATCGTGTCTACCAGGTTTCGCGGGTGCTCCGCCAGGTGCAGACATCGCTTTCCTCGGTGCTGCATGTCATGTTTCCGTTGGATGCCGTGCCAACGACCCTTGCAGGTCTTCTGACGAAGTTTTGGAGTGCCAGCAATGTCAAGGAGCTGGTGCGGCAGCAGCTCGTCGCAGGGGTGAAGGCTGCCTTGTCTCTTGTGAGGGTGCACCGCCCTGACTTAGATTTGGCTGTTGTGGCGACTGGGCCACCTCCTCGACCAGATGGTGGCGAGTGGAATATGCGTCCGTATTACGCGGCTGTAAGGCAGTATGCCGAATAGATTGTAGATTTGTTTGAGCAGCGTGCTCAGGTTATTCTTCAGAATAGGTAGGACCTGAAAATAAACAGATAGATGTAAAATTTGTATATTGCGGCTGGGCGTGTATGTGCCCTTTGTTGTAAAGGTTTGCCTGTTGGCGAGCACGCAGTGCTTTGATTTAAGTATGTGCCCTTTTCATTTGCCTGACGTGGTCAGCTACTCAGGTGTACACGTTTTGTCCTCAGTCGATGAAATCGTGAGGTGGGGGGAGCCCCCGAGTGCGTTTGTAGCATGTAATAAAGTTGCAGAGAAATAGTCAACCGAAGGTTGGGGGCGAGACACTTAGCTTTATTTGTAGCATAGTGGAGGAGGTACATGGTTCGGCTGAGTAGCCTTGGCTGTAAGCCTTATCGAAAGTAAAAAGGGGGTACATTGCTATGGGTAGAATCATCGCAGGTGCGAGATGTTCCATGGGTTGGAGTATGCGACTCCAGAATCCACGTGCTTGAGGCGATAGGCGCCACCTGGGATGACCTCGATGATGGCATAGGGTCCTTCCCATGGTGACTCGAGTTTATTCGGTCGCTTTTGCTTAAGTCGCAAGACGAGGTCTCCTTCGACGAAGGACCTTGGGTGCAGCCGACGGCTGTGGTAGTTGCGGAGACTTTGCTGGTACACCGCTGATCTAGCTGCTGCTATATCCCGTGCTTCGTCGAGTGTGTCGACGGCATCTTCGAGTGCAGCCGTGGATTCGGCTTCACTGTAAGCGACGACTCGTGGAGCCTGGTGGCGTACTTCGGCTGGTAGCACGGCTTCAGCTCCGTGCACCATGAAGAACGATGTGTAGCCGGTGGAGCTGTTTGGCGTTGTCCGTAAGCTCCACAGGACAGACGGTAGCTCTTTCGTCCAGTTTCCAGCTTTGTGCTCGAGTGAGCTCATGAGGCGTTTCTTGATGCCGGCGCCGATTAGGCCGTTGGCCTTTTCCACTTGCCCGTTTGTTTGCGGGTGTGCCACTGAGGCATACGTGATATTGATTCCGAGGCCTTCGCAGAAGTCCTGGAATTCTTCGGAGATGAAGTTCGATCCGTTGTCGGTGATGATGCTGTGCGGTACGCCAAACCTGTAGACAATGGATTCGAAGAATTTGACGGCGGTTTTGCCCTTCTGGTTGGTGACTGGCATGGCTTCGATCCACTTGGTGAATTTGTCGACTGCGACCAGGAGGAAGACGTGTCCTCCCTTCGAGGATTTTGGCAGTTTGCCGATCATGTCAAGGCCCCATTGGGCAAAAGGCCAGGCTGTGGGTATGGGTCGAAGTTCGGACCTAGGTGCGTGCGGTTTGTCAGCGAACTGTTGGCACCCGTTGCATCTTCGGATGATGTCCTTTGCGTCGCTCATGGCCGTGGGCCAGTAGAATCCTGCTCGCAGAGCTTTGGCGACGAGGGAGCGACTGCCTGCATGGTGGCCGCAGATGCCCTTGTGGATATCTTGGAGTATGGCCTTGCCATCATTGATGGTGACGCACCGTTGTAGTACGCCCGTAATGCTGCATTTGTACAGCTCGTCGTTGATGATGGTGAAGGCTTTTGACCGACGAGATACGCGCCGGGCATCTGTCGGGTTGTCTGGCAATTCTCCGTTTATCAGGAACTGGAGGTATGGATGTGTCCAAGTTTCGTCGACTGCCATGACCTGCATCAGGTTGACCATGGCAACTTCGGTATCCAACTTTTCGGGTCCTTCATGACCTTCGGGTAGCGTATCCCCCGAGTGTTCTGCTTCTTCGGGTGATCCCTTGGGGAATTTCCGCTTGATGGATGGCACGCAGATCTGTTCGAGGAACACACCTGGTGGTACCTTTGCACAAGTGGAGCCGATGTTGGCGAGTCTATCGGCCTCCTCGTTGCTCTCTCTTCCAACGTGCCGAAGTTCGCAGCCGTCGAATTCTCCTTCGAGTGCGTTGTATAGCGCGCGGTACGCGATCATATTTTCGGCGTGTGCGTCGCACTCATTCATCGTCTGCTGTACGACAAGGTTGGAGTCACCATAGATGACCAGGCGCGTTGCGCCGCATATTTTTGCCATCTTCATGCCATGGATGAGGGCTTCGTATTCGGCCTCGTTGTTGGAGGCTCTGAATTTCATCCGAAGGACGTACTTCATCTTGTCACCTTGTGGGGAGGTTAGTATGACTCCTGCCCCTGCTCCGGCTTCGCGTTTGGAGCCGTCAAAATGCATTGTCCAGGACTGCGACATGTCTGGGGTGTCAGGCAGCTGCAGCTCCATCCAGTGCACCAGGAAGTCCGGAAGGACTTGAGATTTGATTGCGTGTCGCTTCTCGTAGATGATGTCCAGGGGTGATAGTTCAATGCCCCATAGGGCCACGCGTCCTGTGGCCTCTGGGTTATTCAGGATGCTGTTTAGGGGTGCCTCGTTGACGACCATTACCTGATGCTCCTGGAAGTAGTGGCTCAGTCGTCGAGCCGTCATGAACACGCCGTAGGCCAGCTTCTGGTAGTGCGGGTACCGCTGTTTTGTTGGAGTGAGAACCTCGCTGAGGTAGTAAATTGGGCGTTGTACCCCGTGGGTCTTGCCTTCTTCGGGTCATTCGACCACGAGTACTGTGCTGACCACCTGGTGTGTGGCTGCTATGTACAGCAACAGGGGCTCGCGCTCTTTTGGCGTGACCAAAACTGGCGAGGTGGAGAGGAGCCGCTTGAGGCTTTCGAATGCGTCGTTGGCTTCTGGTGTCCACTCGAACTTGTCTGCCTTGTGCAGCAGCTGGTAAAATGGTAGGGCCTTCTCGCCCATGCGGCTGATGAACCTGCTTAGTGCCGCTACTCGCCCTGCGAGCTGCTGAACGCCCTTGAGGTTTTTCGGCTTCTCCATTGTCATGATAGCTTTGATTTTCTTCGGGTTCGCTTCGATCCCTCGTTGAGAAATGAAGTACCCAAGCAGCTGACCCGAGGGGACGCTGAAGGCACACTTTTATGGATTGAGCTTGATCCTGTAGCGATCAAGGTTGTCGAACGTCTCGCGGAGATCGTCGATAAGTGTTCTTGCCTCCTTGGTTTTTATGACTATGTCGTCAACATAGACTTGGACGTTGCGACCGATTTGGTCCTTGAGGCAGGCCTGCATGCATCGCTGGTACGTGGCACCCGCGTTCTTTAGACCGAAGGGCATTGTGTTGTAGCAGTATACTCCGAACGGTGTGATGAACGCTATTTTCTCTTGATCTTCGACCTTGAGTCGAATCTGGTTATAGCTTGAGTAGGCGTCGAGGAAGGAGAGTTTCTCACAACCTGCAGTCGAATCAATGATCTAGTCGATCCGAGGAAGAGGGAAGTGGTCCTTAGGGAAGTGTTTATTTAGTGACGTGAAGTCCACACACATCCGCAGGATGTCCGTGTCCTTCTTCGGGACCATCACCGTGTTTGCCAGCCACTCGCTTTCCTTGATTTCCCGGATGAAGTCTGCTGCGAGTAATCTGTTGATCTCCTTGCCGATAGCTTCGGCTCGTGGCTCCGACAGTCTTCGGATGGACTGCTTGACTGGCTTGGTGTCTGGGAAGACATTGAGTGCGTGCTCGGCGAATTCCCTGGGAACTCCTGGCATGTCCGCAGGACACCAGGCGAAGATTTCCCAGCGCTCACGGAGGAATTCGACGAGCGCGCCTTCCTATGCGGTGCTGAGGTCGTTGGCGATCAACGCCGTCTTGGAGGCATCCGTTGGATGGACCTGCACTTTTTTGGTGTTGATGGTGGAGTCGAAAGACATGTCAGGTGCGTTCTGCTTTGTGACTGGGGGTAGCCTATTGTTCGTCACCTCACGGAGCCTTACAAGCTCGTCTTGCATGCCGAAAGACTGGGAGATTTTGTTGAAATCCCTGTCGCATTGGTCCGATCGGGTGAAGCTCCCGTGGACTGTGATGACGCCCCTTGGTCCTGGCATCTTGAGTAGTAGGTATGCGTAGTGTGGGACGGCCAGGAACCTTGCGAATGCTACACGTCCTAGGATGGCGTGGTATTGCGACGGCCAGTCCACCACTTCGAATTCTAGGCGCTCCTGCCGAAAGTTGTCCGGCTTCCCGAAGATGACGTCGAGCCCTATTTTGCCCAGGGGGAAGATGCCTTTCCCTGGGACAATGCCGTGGAACATTGTGTCTGATTGTTCCAGGCTGTATTGCGGGATCCGCATAGCTGCTAGAGTGCTTGCGAACATTAGGTTGATGCCGTTGCCGCCGTCCATGAAGACGCGACTCATCTCGAAGCCTCCGATCTGCGCCTCCAGCACCAGGGCAGCATGACCTGGGCGAGGGATCTGGCAAGGATCCGCGCGAGTGAATGTGATGCAGGACTCCGATCCGCTGAGGTACTCAGGGATTGCAGGCGGAGTTGCCACGGCCAAGTTGATTTGTCGGGTGATTTTCTTCTGCACCCTATTGGTGGGGCGTCCCTTCTGGATCATATTTAGTGCTCCCTTTGGTGGGGGGTATGCGACCCCGGCGTTGTTTTGCGCTGGTGCGACTGGTTGATTTGGGCCTCCAATAGGCGGCGGTGGAGGAGCTCCGTGTGCTATTTCACCTAGCGCAGGTGCGTTTCCGAACGCAGGAATTGGAGCTTGTTGCCTCATCTGCATCATGCCTTCGCTGAGTTTCTGGAACTCGCGGCAGTCCTTGAGCATGTGGCTAGCTTTCTTTTTGCCATCTTGTTTGTCGATGTAGAAGTGGATGGTGCATGGACCCGAAAGTTTGTCGAATGCTGAGGGTCCGTTGTCGCGGTCACGGCGTTGCCACGACTGCGTTGGTCGTCCGTTGTCGCGGAAGTTTCCGCTGCGGTATCCTCCGCTGTTGCGGCTGTTGTCGTTACGGCGGTCGGCGTAGCCGGCTGCGACCATGTCGGGTCCATCGCGGTCCTCGTAGACGCGCGATCTCCTCTTGCTGCGGAGTTCGCGTCTTCGGCCGTAGTCGTCCTCTTCATCTGATTGCGCCCGCTGGATGCAATCTTCGCCGTCTGCCCAACTGTTGGCGATTTCCATGAGGTGGTCGAGTGTCTTGGGCTTTACACGCCCAAGTTCCTCCTTGAAGTCTGGGCGCTTGACGCCGTCCCTAAAGGCGTCGATGGCCCTTTCTTCGGAGATGTGTGCTGTGGAGTTCTTGGTTGTAGACCAGCGTAGTATGTACGAGCGAATAGATTCACCCGTTCTCTGAGTGCAGGCTCGCAACTCTTCGATTGAGGCGGGCCTCTTGCTGGTGCCTTTGAAATTTCGGATGAAGCTATAAGCGAGCTCCTCCCAGCTTCGGATGGATCCTGATGATAGGCTGCTAAGCCAGACCCGCGCCGCGCCTGTCAGCTGCAGCTGAAGGCATTGCATGGCGGTTTCTTTGTTGCCTCCATGAAGCTTGACGGATGACAGATGATCACTGAGCCAGGACTTTGGATCTTGCGGGCCGTTGAACTTTGGAGTATCCGAAGGAATCTTGAAGTTGCGTGGCATCTGTGTTCACCGGACGGATCTGCTGAAGCATCGAGCCCCGCAGAGTTGTCCTTCGTCTTCATCCATCTCAAATTCAGACGAGCATGCGCGTTTGGCGCGTGCTTTGTCGATCTTGCGCTGTGTAAGCTTGTCTCTGGCGTCGTATTCATGTTTATGGCGGTGCGATCTCTTCTTCCTTCGAGGAAGATCGTGTTCCTCTTCATCTTCGGATGAGGGAGTGGGGCTCCGGTCGCGCCTGGCCGGAGCTTTCTTCTTCGGCTCCGTAGGAGTGTCTTCGTGGAGCGCAGCTCCGATTAGTCCTAGTCTGGTGAGTGCGGACCTATGCATGGCCCTTTTCGGGTCCCCCTCTGGAGGTGGGTGAGCCGCGAGATACGCAGTGGCTGCCATGATCGCAGCTTGTGGCGTCTTCGGGATGATGTTGCCGTCAGCGTCCATATCCATGAACGATGTGTGGAGAGTTCGGGTCACGTCACGCCGCTCCTTCGGGTCCATGTTTTCCACCCGAGAGTGGTGCTTGTTTCCCTGGTTTCCGTTTGTGCTAGAGCCGGGTCCTTTGGCGGAGAGCGCAGCTCGTCGCGCACTGGACTCGGAGGCTGCTTGCTTGCGTTTGTCGAGCGTCTCCTACATCTTGACTTGTTTCTTGTGCTCCTCGATGAGGAGGTAGTGGTATGCCATCAGTAGGTCACGTGAGGAGTCCAGAGGTAGGACTATTTCGCCTGCGACGGCGCGGCGTGCTTCGACCCATCCTTCTTTGCTAAGTTGGATGAGGTGGCCCCTGTTTTCCCCGTTTTCGCCGTTTCCACCGTTTTCGCCATTTCCGTCCTGTGGGTTGGGGTTGGGCGGCGGGTTAGGCGTTTCCTCGTCGGTTTGGATGACTGTGGCGCACAGATAGCGCCTGCAGATTGGTTGGCTGCTGCCGCAGCTTTCGGTTCCGGAACCGTAGGTCCCTTCATCCGAAGGTGGATCGCACAGATCGGAGTTGCAGCAGCTGCTGCTGTAGAACTCATCTGTTGATGGTGACGTGCGTAGAATGGGGTGTGAAGCCCACGAAGCGGGCCTGATTGACGGCACGGGCACCCGCTCAGGGAGGCGGGGGGTGCCAGTTTGTCCCACCTGGAAGCAGAAGCTCCCGAACAGAATTTCGAGTCCGTCGCCTACGGGCTCGAAATCCTTCATGGTATCCGGCGAGTGGGCGGTGAAGTCGAAAGCGCCGAAGAGGAGGTGATTCTCCATCGCCGCAGAGTTGTAGATCGATCGGGTCGGAACCGTCACGACCGCGCAATCAGCAGCCCCAATTCCCACAGACGGCGCCAATTAACGAGGTTCAATCTCGTCAATGCCCATTGTTATGGACTTGGGTTTTGGAGAAGATGGGGATGCTGGAGATCGTGGCACGGTTAACAGACAAGCAACCAGGGGACACGAGATTTACCCAGGTTCAGGCCTCTGGAGGGAAAACCCTACTCCTGCTTGTCTGCTCTTTGATTATGGCGGAACCGAAGGTTACAAGGTGCGCAGATTCGATCTGGCGTGGATGCGTGTGCGAAAGTATGAGTCGAGTTGCCCTAGGACGTGCCCTCCTGGCCTTTATATAGACTTAGGCAGGTCTCGGGCATAGTCCTAGTCGGTTACAAGTTCTAGGGTTTTACCCCTTTGAATTTCCTATCTCCGCTAGTCTTGCTCTCCAAGGATCCGAAGGCGTCATGGGCCTTGGCCACCCGAAAATCTTCATGGGCCAGCATATATCTGCTGTGGGCCTTCCTTGGGCTGGACCAGGTATGCTGAAGTCACGTACCCGTAGGGTATAACCATGTCAACTTCCCTCAAAAATCTCAATTCCCCAAAAAGAACTCAAAAAGAAACCAACAAGAAGCAAATGCAGAAAATGGCAGAAATCTGTCAAAACAGACCAGCATGTAAAGATGAATTTTTGGAAGACCTTCTATTGCGCAAATCGAAAAGTGTTGAACTAACGAAAGTTAGATAACAACCTGGGGCAGAAGCAAAAAAATTCACGCCTCAAAATGACGTACAGAGATTTTACACGAATTTTTATGGTGAAGCACAGAAATCTGTTTCGGGACAGCAACTTTCCTAATCATTACTTCTCTCTCATTAGAGGTTATTCTTGGCACAAAAAGTAAATAAAAAGGATAAGGAGCGGTTATTACAGAGGTAATAACTTCCAAGACTAAACTAAAACTTTTGGGTTATCTCCCAATAAGTACTTTTCTTTAACGCCTTTAAGTTAGGCATGATAGTTTGAGAAGATGCTCACATAAGAAATATGAATTGAAGTAAAAGAGAGCACCGATAAGCAAATTCGAAAAACATTTAAGTCCAACCCACTTCCTATGCAAAATAATCTTGTAAAGAAACAAGTCATGAAAGCACAAAGCAACAAGCATAGGAAAGCAAAACAAGTGCAACTTCAAAATTTTCAACATAAAGAGGGGAAACTTAATATTATTGAGATGCATAAAACCATGTTTCCCTCTCTCATAATAACTTTCAGTAGCATCATGAATAAAATTAACAATATAACTATCACAAGGAACATTCTTATCATGAGACACATGCATAAAAGAATTAATACTCCCCACATAAACATAGTCATTCTTATTAATTGTAGTGGGAGAAAATTCAACAAAATAGCTATCATTATTATTCTCATCACCATAATCATCAAATATAGGAGGTATATTGTAATCATAATTAATTTTCTCCTCAATAGTAGGTGGACTGAGAATATCATACTCATCATTGCAATCATCATATATTGGACGTTTGGTATCATCATAAGCAATAGAATAGCTATCTTCCAAAGCTGGGGAACTAAAAAGATCATTTTCATAAAAACTAGCTTCCCCAAGCTTAGAATTTTACATAGCACTAGAAATAATGGTGTCCAAAGAATTCATACTAACATCATTGCTATTAGCATGCAAATAAAGTTCCATAGGTTTTTTAATGTTCTCTTCAAACACTTCATGTCCTAACTCAAGATAAATACTATAAAGCTCTCTAATTTTGTTGTTGTTTTCCATTAAGCCTAACTAGTGAAAACAAGAAACAAAAAGACAAAATTGCAGAATCTAAAGGCAATAACTTCGAGCACTCACACCGGAGGATGTGAGTGCCTTTTACCTTACCTCCCCGACAATGGCGCCAGAAAATAGGCGTTTGCCATGGGAGGTTCTTCTTCTTTAATCCTCCGGTGTGAATACCTTTTACCTTACCTCCCCGGCAACAGCGCCAGAAAATAGCTTGATGTCTACACACTTCTATTCTTGTAGACAGTTGTTGGGCCGCCAAGTGCAGAGGTTTGTAGAACAGCAGCAAGTTTTCCCTTAAGTGGATCACCCAAGGTTTATCAAACTCAGGGAGGAAGTGGTCAAAGGTATCCCCTCTCAAGCAACCCTGCAATCAAGATACAAGAAGTCTCTTGTGTCCCCAACACACCCAATACACTTGTCAGGTGTATAGGTGCACTAGTTCGGCGAAGAGATAGTGAAATACAAGTGGTATAGATAATTATAAGTGGTAACGGTGATAGAATATATCTTGATGGCGTGGAAAAGACTAAAGTAAAACTGAAATAAAGAAGGAAGCAAGCAAACATGTAACATATCTAATTGCAAACTGTGTTTCAATGCTTAGAAACAAGGCCTAGGGATCATACTTTCACTAGTGAACACTCTCATATAAATATCTTCTCTTTATGATACTACACTGAACTACTCTTCGGTTGGACACTCTAATCCATGGTAGGGCTATAACAGCACACCTCAAAGTTCATCTTTCCCATCTAGAAAACCCCACACTGTCACCTTGAGCACTAGATGGTTCAAACAAACACCACAATTTCATAGAAAAATCCAACTCCAAATATAACTCATAACAAGTATTTGTAATCTCTAGCCTAAGTGCCACCATGGTGTGCACGCTGTCACTTTCACACACATGGGGAGAGCAGAGATCTATTAAAGCACTTAAGTAGCAAGGTAGATCTACTTGATTACAAAGCTCATGATCACAATATGATCAAGCATAGAGAGAGAGATGAACACATAGCTACCGGTAGAACCCTTAGCCTCGAGAGAGAACTACTCCCTCCCCATCATGGGAATCAGCAATGGTGATGGAGATGGTGGTGGAGATCGATGGAGATGGCTCTGGGGGCACTTCCCCATCCCGGCAGGGTGCCAGAACAGAGACTTTCTGTCCCCTGAATCTCCCCTTCGGTGGCGGCGGCGCTGCGGAACTTTTCATGGCTCGAGGCTTGATGATCTAGGGTTTTTGCATCGGGAGGAATATATATGCGTAGGGGCAAGGTCGGTGGCCAGCCAGGGGGCCCACACCATGCCCTGGCGTGACCTAGGGTTGCCCGCGCCAAGGGGGGTGTGGCCACCCTGTGGCCCCTCTCTGACTCTCCTTTTGGCTTCGTGAGTCTTCCGGGAAAATAGTAACTTTGGCTTTTGTCCTGTCCAATTCTGAGAATATTCATTTTCTGACTTCCTGGAACCAAAAACAGAAGAAAACAGGCAACTGGCACTGTGGCATCTTGTTAATAGGTTAGTCCAAGAAATCATATGAAAAGTACTCCAAAGTTGGAACAAAACTCAAGAAAGTAGACAAAACCAAGCATGGAACATCAAAAGTTATAGATACATTTGCAATGTATCATGATGCTCCTCCAGATCTGCCGCGTGAAGCACCACCCTAGCGGTGATGCCCGGACACTCACCCCCACGCATTGGTTTCATGGAGAAGGTTCGTACAAGTACGTTCAAGATTGTGGGGTTTTGCTGGATAGGGAAGAGAGAGTAGTGGATGAGTGCGAATGGAGGACCCGGTAGGCTAGGTTTTTAATGCGGGGACATTTAGGCCTACTCGAGGGACCCAGTTGACAGCTCTTCCGGCTACGGCTGCCGCGTGGAAGGTTCATGTGGTGGGGGCCTGACGGAAGTGAGAGTGCAGGCGCGCTGCGTAGTAAAAATGGTATAGCTGGTGGTCCGTAGATGACCAGTTGCCGTGCAGTAGACTTTTAGCCTTTGCAGACTAGATTAAACATGACATGACCACTCGACGACTTTTTCCATGGACGTCATCGTGTTCCTTCTTGTAGAAGTCTCGTTGAGGGAGACGTCCATGCTGTCTCGCGCTGTCCTGTGAAGGGACGACGTGTGCAATGAGCCTCGTTGGATCACACAGGATCAACGGTTGGTGCGCATGATCCGCGTGACAACTGTGACAACCAATCATGGCGTAGCAGACAGAGTGGGCACAGGTTTGGGCTTCTACGAAAGAGAGAGAGAGGGGGGGGGGGAGGGGGCAAAGATGAGTAGTATAAAAATGGAAAGTGGATGTCTTTTACAATGAAATGCATCGTGGCATACATCAAATTATGCCAAGATAGATCCACCTCTAATGTTGGGTCCGCAACATAGAAAACAAAAAATTTCCTACGATGAGAACTACACGCCAAGATCTATCTACTAGGTACAGAGCAACGGGTGGACATACATCCGTCGAGAACTTACCCTCGAAGACAACGATTTTTGTTAACGAGTAGGAACTCGTGGTTGATGTAGTCGTGCACTTACCGATCTCAAGATCGTGAGGAAGTCCGAGCGCCACAACTCAGCAGCGCATACGTACTCGCACACGCGTTCAAGCCACCGGACAACCTCCACCTCCTCGCTCCAGCGATCTAGCAGAAGCAGCAACTCCTTCTAGACAAAATGCCACCAGGAACATGTATCTCGCTAATCTGAAACCATGGGGAAATAATTCTAGAGGGGGAGAGAGATCCTTCATAAGGAGGTGTGAGGAAGAAGGAGGAAGAGGGTGGCCTTTTATAGGAGGAGGGGGGTGCCCCTCCTTCATGGCCGGTGCATGGGGGGGTGACTCCTCACCTCCCCCATTCATGTGGTGGTAACCCCTCCACATTAAAATGCCTCTTCACATTCCCCTTTAAAGTCCCTACTTTAAATGCATTAAAATTCTTCAATTTTAATGCGCTCTCATTTAATAAAACTCTTTTATTAAATTTATTCAGAATTTTGTTAATTACTTTAATTAACAAACATTCACATATAACCCCTTGCAATATTTCAATATCACATGCAGAACCACTTTCTGCAATTTCACCCGAAACAATTTCCGGTTTCTATCGAAACAATTCCTGCGCTTTGCAATTCTTTTGTCTGAAACATATGTGCTCCAAAATGGTGTCCGGTAACTCTTAAGTGTGTCACCCTACGGTTCGCGAATAATGCAGACATGATTGAGACTCCTCTCAGATCAATAATCAGAAGCGGGACCTAGAGATCCATACTGACTCCTGCATATTCAACGATGACTTCTGTGATTGTGAGAACCTTTAACGCTAGTAAATAAATCCCTTTGTCTCGCAATATATTACATGTCCGAGATTCGACCATTGGTATATCCATACCTAGTTTGATCTCGTTGCCAACATGCACTCTTTTCTTGTTCCCGTGATATAACATTCTAGTGATCACATCACTTGCTTGCAAGCTATCTTAATGTGATATCACTGAGAGGGCCTAGAGTATATCTATCCGTCATCGGGATTGACAAATTCCACTCTTGATCCATGAGCCTCAACATAACACCTTTGTAGCACTGAATCCATCTTTATAGTCACCCTGTTACGGTGTGACGTTTGATGTTATCAAGATACTCTTCCGGTGTTAGCAATTAACATGATCTCATGGTCTAAGGATAAAGATTACTTCGTATGATGTTATAGAAATATAAACATAATGAATTGATCGTAATGCTATACTTCGGAAGAATGTTCATCACATCATTCCACCAATGTTGTGACCTCGTTATTAACAACATCCAATGTCCATGATCAGGAAACCTTGATCATCTTGTTAATCAACGAGCTAGTCTATAAGAGAGGCATAACTAGGAACCCTTTTTCTTTATTAAACACACATGTATTGATGTTTCCGATCAATACAATTATAGCATGCAAAATAAACATTTATCATAAACATGGAATAAGATAATAACCACTTTATTATTGCCTCTCGGGCATATTCCCTTCAGTCTCCCACTTGCACTAGAGTCAATAATCTAGTTTGAAAAACTTCGCGTATTGAACACCTATGGCTTTCTGGTGTTGCATATATGCTATTGCTAGTGGTTAACATAATCCCTGGATCTGACAGTTTCAGGTCCGTGTGTATTTGCATGTCTTTGCGTCTCTACGCATCACTCATTCTCAAATGTGATGGCATTGTATAAATTTGGTCCTTTGGTGAGACCTTTAGTTCGTTCCGGTTAAAATATGCTAATATTATTGTCACACAATATATCTTCATAGTATTAGCCCACTTTGAACCACACCTAGTTTGATAACAAACTACTTAACACAAATGCCCTCCTATGCTGCTACTATAGCAGTCATATACTTAGCCTTTTTGTTGTAGTATCCGTCACAATGTCTCAACTTTGGAACTCATCCAAATCCATCATGGAACGACCTTTCCATTATATTGTGCCAGCCATAGTCTAAATTGAGATAAATTTAATTTGTATCTTGTGACAAAACTAGTATCAATGTAACACTTTACAATGAACTACCTTTAACTATTTGTCACTTATACATGATATATTCTTAGTTCTTCCAAAGCTCATAAGAATATCTTTACTATTGTCCAATGATCATCTTATGGATCATTCTGGTATGTGCTCATAACATTTAGAGCATAGGACATTCTGGATATATACATATCACGGTATAATCGATCAAAATCTTCATGTGATTTTACTCACCAAGTGTTGGAACACTTGAATCTTGATACAATCCTTTCCATGCAGAAAGAACCTTTCTTGTTGTTTCCATATTGAACCCTTTCAATATCTCATATATGTATGTCTGGCACAACCATATTAGTGCCTCAATCTATCCATATAGATATTGATGCCTAATATTCCGGTTTTTCCCAAGTCTTTCATCGAAATCTTATTTTAATGAAATTCTTAACTTGTGTCAATACAAGATACATCCTTTCCAATCAACAATATGTCCTCTACATAATGTATTAGAAATATGTCTTAGTGCTCCCACTTAATTTCTTGCAAATGCAAGCATCTTCATCATCTCCGATGAATTTAAACTCTTTTAACAGTTTCATCATGGTGAAGATTCCAACTCCGCTATGCTTACTTCAACTATTGAAATTTGCATGCCCTTTTAGCATCATTTGAATTAACAAAACCCTTCGGACCGTGTCTTGTACACGTCCTAGGTAACCATTCTATTAGAAGAACATTGTTTTGTTTGTTCAACGACCATACATCAAATTATATGTAGTAGTTGCTACATTAATCCGTCAAGACTAAATATCACTATGAAAGATCAAATCTTGTCATAGTCAACTCCTTGAACATTGTCGTAAACTTCTTTCCGACATGTCGACTATTTCATAGATGTTAAACATCCATGTCTATTTCTTTATAGATCTAAACACGACCGATAGGCTTTACGCCTTTTCAGAGGGTCTTCCAAGTTCAGAAACTTGATTTCTTGTGTATGGATACTATCATGGATTCTATGACTTCTAGTCATTTTATGGAGTCAGGGCCCATCATCGCTTCTTTGCATGCAGTCGGTTCATCATTGTCAAAACAATAACGACTTGTTTATCAAATCTTACTATTTGATTCTTACCGACCCACATGGTTCAATAGGAACTCTAATCTCCGAGATCACACCCTTTGTAATCAAGGGAGCCATGAGCAATGTGGCTGCCACCGGGACACTTTCCGGTGCTGTGCTACTTAGCACATATAGCTAAGGTTCAACAACCTTATCAAAGTTCTATTGTCCTCCCACTTAACTTTTCACAAAAAATTCCTTCTCAAGAAACTTGATGTTCCAAGTAACAAACTCTTTTGTCCTCGGTGTTATGGAGAAATTCCCAACAAATTCTTTGGGATAACCTACAAAGACGTACTTATCCGACTTTGGTTGTAAACATTTTACTTATGCGTAGCATACCAAAATTTAAGAAAAGACAATTCGGGTTTTCTCCCAAACCATAACTTATATGGTGTCATTTCAACGGATCACGATGGTGCTCTTTTTAGTGTAAAAGCGGTAGTCTCTAAAGCTTCAATCCTTAAAATAGAATGGCAGTTTTATAAATGACACCCTTGATCTTACCATGTCAAACATGGTTTGATTTCATCTCTCGAATATGTCATACTCCTATGGTTTACCGAAAAACACAAATCATGGAACAATTCCTCAAATCTTAAGTGTTTTGCTAAACATGTAACTCAAATATCTTCCTTTATGATCAAAACATAAACTCTTTTATTTTCTTGTTACAATGATTTTTCACTTGATCTTGAAAGTCTTTGAACAATTTTCAAATGTTTCATACTTCTTCCTTATTAAGTAAATATATAGATATATTCACTTAAATTTCTGGAGAAAGCATATGAAGCAAAAAGATCCATCGCATATGGCTACACATAATAGACTATGCACAACGGCATGTACAATTTCCAATAAGCTAGTCATTCGTTCCTCTTTGGCCTATGAACAGAGTTTCAATTATCTCGAGGAAAGTTTCACAAGCGTCAATTGTCCAAAAATCCATCAACATGGAGTTTCTTCATGTTTTCTTTCTAATGTAATTTAAACAGCGATGTCACTTCATAAGTGATCTTTCAATCATTTGTCTTGCGACATTTTAGCAATAGTGTTTATGGATGTGATTTCTCCAACTAGACTTGTAAAAGTTCATCCATCCTTTATGCAATACGGTAATTATTTGAACAACCATTGTTCTCGTAATACCAGAACAAAATAACAATTATTAAAACAAATCTTGAAGGCTAGGTTTGATGACAACGAAAAACACAATAACACTTTATTTGTTTTCGATGAACATCATCACTTATTCTCTTGCTAGTTACTTAGGCCATTGTAGTTCATGAATTGCGTTGTCCTGTATGACACTTCATACCAACCAATTCGGTATCCAATACCGGTATTCAATACCTAAGAACCACATTGTTTAACAAGCAAGGAATGCAACCATAACATGTATATCTTCTATATACCTAAGTTGGACATCTCCAACCTTTTCTTTTCTGCCAAATATTTTATAGATTCTCTTTCAGCAATTCCTTTTCCTTTTAAAAGAATCTATCAACATCAATAGTGGTGTCATTCACATGACACATAGTACAAAGCGTGTATAGTCAAATACTAATACCTTTGGACTTGCACTTTGAAGTGGATCACCATCATCAAATGTTTGGTGTTCTTTCAAAAATCCATTCTTTAGTAATCTATTAGTGTAGTAAACATTTTACTTACATCTTCTATTCATCCTTATCATGACAACTTTCATGATCAAGCTACTATAGCCTATAAGGAAGAATCGCGAGTATAATATCAGTTCCCAAGACCTTTTTGGTAGATTAGGACGCCTAGCGTCTCCAACCTTCACAAATTCTCATACAATATGAGAACGTGTATTTTGTTAAATTATACTCTATCATATTGCAACCATAAACATTGTTTCAGATATCACAATATCTTCCACACATGATGGTTTCTAAAACAAATATTTCAGCTCCTAGATAACCTCGATATTAAAACAACTTTTGAATATCAAGAATCATGGAGGCAAACATGATACTTTAGATACTAACATTGGAATTCTTACTCTTGATTTAATACTAATTAAACTTCATGGAGCAAATAGAGTTTGCTAAAAGTTTGCAATAGGACTTCTAAACTTTAAATTGACATTCAAAAACAATACGATACCAGTTTGTAAAGTAAATATCCAGAATTCTATAGTTCTATTATCTCAATTAAAACTAAGCATGAAGTAGTGAACAGACGCCAATGACTACAACAAATTATGCAAATTCACTTCGATTTAGCTTATGACAAATTGAGTTCGACTAATCCAAATTAGAAATGAACTCCCACTCAAAAAAGACATCCCTCGTGCCTTTTTGGTGATTACATGAACCAAATCCACTACACCAAGTCCGATCATCACGTGAGTCGGTGCAGCTTCAAAGGCGAGCATCTATATGGGCATCATATCAACTATATGACTCATGCTTAACCTTTCGGTCCGTGTTCCGAGGCCATGTCTGTACATGCTAGGCTCGCCAAGTAATAACCTTAGTACTCGCGTGTGTAAAACTGTCTTACACCCGTTGTATGAAAGCGTAGAGTCGAGTACACCCGATCATCACGTGATGTCTCGAAACACGATCCATAGAACAGTGCATACTTAAGGAAGAACACATTTTTATCTTGATATCTAAGTGAGGGACCATCCTACAATGGTACCAAAAGCGCCAAACTACCAGTATAAGATGCTAACATCTAATGTGTAAAGTGAGATGATATGGTCTATGCATTTGATCTCTATCATTTGCATCGTGGTATGATCTATATCATTCCTTTGTGTGTAAGGCCAAGGTCTATGGAGCTTACACGTTGAGTGTGTTGTAAGAGTATCTATCATACATCTACTTACAACAATACCATATCAATACACTAGCCCAACAACGATCTAAACTAGACGCCTCTAATTTATCAATTGCAAGTTTTACGTGGCTTAGGGCTTTCGTAGATAGAACCGTTCTTACCTACGAACATGAACCACAACGAGGATAACCAAGTTATTAGCAACTCATTGTAAATCAGATATTGACTATAGTAGGAGAGACAGACACCCGCCAACCACTTATGCAAAACAAGTTGCATGTCAGTCGTGGAACCAGTCTCATGTACGATGACATGTAAGGTTGGTCCGGGCCGCTTCATCCCACTATGCCACCAATATCCAAAGTACATAGAATATGCAATAACATGATCATCATCGCCCACATATAAACATATGTGTACTACCCGTGTAAAGCACCTACACATAGATTAGGCTCTGATACCACCGTTAGGTCCGCAGCATAGAAAACAAAAAATTTCCTACGATGAGAACTACACGCCAAGATCTATCTACTAGGTACAGAGCAACGGGTGGACATACATCCATCGAGAACTTACCCTCGAAGACAACAAGTTTTGTTAACGAGTAGGAACTCGTGGTTGATGTAGTCGTACACTTGCCGATCTCAAGATCGTGAGGAAGTCCGAGCGCCACAACTCAGCAGCGCATCCGTACTCGCACACACGTTCAAGCCACCAGACAACCTCCACCTCCTCGCTCTAGCGATCCAGTGGAAGAAGCAACTCCTTCCAGACGAAATGCCACCGAGAACATGTATCTCGCTAATCCGAGACCATGGAGAAATAATTCTAGAGGGGGAGAGAGATCCTTCACAAGGAGGTGTGAGGAAGAAGGAGGGAGAGAGTGGCCTTTTATGGGAGGAGGGGGTGCCCCTCCTTCATGGCCGGTGCATGGGGGGTGACTCCTCACCTTCCCCATTCATGTGGTGGTAACCCCTTCACATTAAAATGCCTCTTCACATTCCCCTTTAAAGTCCCTACTTTAAATGCATTAAAATTCTCCAATTTTAATGCTCTCTCATTTAATAAAACTCTTTTATTAAATTTATTCAGAATTTTGTTAATTACTTTAATTAACAAACATTCACATATAACCCCTTGCAATATTTCAATATCACATGTAGAACCACTTTTTGCAATTTCACCCAAAACAATTTCCGGTTTCTA
Organism: Avena sativa; assembly: GCA_916181665.1. Taxonomy (NCBI): domain Eukaryota; kingdom Viridiplantae; phylum Streptophyta; class Magnoliopsida; order Poales; family Poaceae; genus Avena; species Avena sativa. The sequence goes on along the minus strand of OV702287.1, from coordinate 39,694,099 downwards.
TCGAAACAATTCCTGCGCTTTGCAATTCTTTCGTCTGAAACATATGTGCTCCAAAATGGTGTCCGATAACTCTTAAGTGTGTCACCCTACGGTTCGCGAATAATGCAGACATGATTGAGACTCCTCTCAGATCAATAATAAGAAGCGGGACCTGGAGATCCATACTGACTCCTACATATTCAACGATGACTTCTGTGATCGTGAGAACCTTTAACGCTAGTAACTAAATACCTTTGTCTCACGATATATTATATGTCCGAGATTCGATTATTGGTATCTCCATACCTAGTTTGATCTCGTTGCCGACATGCACTCTTTTCTTGTTCCCGTGATATAACATTCTAGTGATCACATCACTTGTTTGCAAGCTATCTTAATGTGATATCACTGAGAGGTCCTAGAGTATATCTATCCGTCATCGGGATTGACAAATTCCACTCTTGATCCATGAGCCTCAACATAACACCTTTGTAGCACTGAATCCATCTTTATAGTCACCCTGTTACGGTGTGACGTTTGATGTTATCAAGATACTCTTCCGGTGTTAGCAATTAACATGATCTCATGGTCTAAGGATAAAGATTACTTCGTATGATGTTATAGCAATATAAACATAATGACTTGATCGTAATGCTATACTTTGGATGAATGTTCATCACATCATTCCACCAATGTTGTGACCTCGTTATTACCAACATCCAATGTCCATGATTAGGAAACCTTGATCATATTGTTAATCAACGAGCTAGTCTATAAGAGAGGCATAACTCGGAACCCTTTTTGTTTATTAAACACACATGTATTGATGTTTCCGATCAATACAATTATAGCATGCAAAATAAAAATTTATCATAAACATGGAATAAGATAATAACCACTTTATTATTGCCTCTCGGGCATATTCCCTTCATAGAGTTCATTGCATGTGTGTTCTTTCCACAAACCACATATGTATCCACCAGAGTTATTGCATGTGTGTTCCTGTCATGAACCACATTTGGATCAACCAGTGTCATTGCATGTGTGTTCTTTCCACGAACCACATATGGATCAACCAATGGCACTACATGTGTGTTCTTTTCACAAACCACACATGGATCAACTAGTGTTCACTACATGTGTGTCCTTTCCACAAACCACTTATGGATCAATCTGTGGTCATTGCATGTGTGTTCTTTTCCAAAAACCACATATGGATCCATATGTGTTCTTAAACTAAAACCAGCATTAGAGTCATTGCATGTGTGTTATTTCCACAAACCACATATGGATCAACCAGTGGTCATTGCATGTGTGTTCTTTTCCACAAACCACATATGGATTAACCAGTGGTCATTACATGTGTATTCTTTCAACAAACCACACATGGATTAACCAGTGGTCATTGCATGTGTGTTCTTTCCACAAACCACACATGGATCAACCAGTGGTCATTGCATGTGTGTTCTTTTCCACAAACCACACATGGATCAAGTAGTGTCATTGCATGTGTGTTCTTTCCACAAACCACATATGGACCAACCATTGGTCATTGCATGTGTGTTCTTTTCACAAACCACATGTGAACCCACTAGAGTCATTGCATGTGTGTTCTTATACTAAAACCAACACTAGAGTCATTGCATGTGTGTTCTTTTCACAAACCACACATGGATCCACCACTGTCATTGCATGTGTGTTCTTTCCACAAACCACACATGGATCAACCAGTGGTCATTGCATGTGTGTTCTTTTCCACAAACCACATATGGATCAACCAGTGGTCATTGCATGTGTGTTCTTTCCACAAACCACATATGGATCAACCAGAGTCATTGCATGTGTGTTGTTTCGACAAACCACATATGGATCCATTTGAGTAATTGCATGTTTGTTCTTATACTAAAACCACAAACCAGCACTAGAGTCATTGCATGTATGTTCTTTTCCACAAACCACACATGGATCCATTAGACTCATTGCATGTGTGTTCTTTTACACAAACAACTTATGGATCAACCAGTGGTCATTGCATGTGTGTTCTTTTCACAAACTACATGTGGACCCACTAGAGTCATTGTATGTGTGTTCTTATACTAAAACTAGCACTAGAGTCATTGCATGTGTGTTCTTTTCCACAAACCAAATATGGATCAACCAGTGGTCATTGCATGTTGTTCTTTCCACAAACCACACATGGATCAACCAGTGGTCATTACATGTGTGTTCTTTCCACAAACCAGACATGGATCAACCAGTGGTCATTGCATGTGTGTTGTTTTCCACAAACTACACATGGATCAACCAGTGTCATTGCATGTGTGTTCTTTCCACAAACCACATATGGATCAACCAGTGGTCATTGCATGTGTGTTCTTTTCACAAACCACATGTGAACCCACTAGAGTCATTGCTTGTGTGTTCTTATACTAAAACCAACACTAGAGTCATTGCATGTGTGTTCTTTTCACAAACCACACATGGATCCACCACTATCATTGCATGTGTGTTCTTTCCACAAACCACACATGGATCAACCAGTGGTCATTCCATGTGTGTTCTTTTCCACAAACCACATATGGATCAACCAGTGGTCATTGCATGTGTGTTCTTTCCAGAAACCACCTATGGATCAACCAGAGTCATTGCATGTGTGTTCTTTCCACAAACCACATATGGATCCATTTGAGTAATTGCATGTTTGTTCTTATACTAAAACCACAAACCTGCACTAGAGTCATTGCATGTGTGTTCTTTTCCACAAACCACACATGGATCCACTAGACTCATTGCATGTGTGTTCTTTTCCACAAACAACTAATGGATCAACCAGTGGTCATTGCATGTGTGTTCTTTTCACAAACTACATGTGGACCCACTAGAGTCATTGTATGTGTGTTCTTATACTAAAACTAGCACTAGAGTCATTGCATGTGTGTTCTTTTCCACAAACCACATATGGATCAACCAGTGGTCATTGCATGTGTGTTCTTTCCACAAACCACACATGGATCAACCAGTGGTCATTGCATGTGTGTTCTTTCCACAAACCACACATGGATCAACTAGTGGTCATTGCATGTGTGTTCTTTTCCACAAACCACACATGGATCAAGCAGTGTCATTGCATGTGTGTTCTTTCCACAAACCACATATGGATCAACCAGTGGTCATTGCATGTGTGTTCTTTTCACAAACCACATGTGAACCCACTAGAGTCATTGCATGTGTGTTCTTATACTAAAACCAACACTATAGTCATTGCATGTGTGTTCTTTTCACAAACCACACATGGATCCACCACTGTCATTACATGTGTGTTCTTTCCACAAACCACACATAGATCAACCAGTGGTCATTGCATGTGTGTTCTTTTCCACAAACCACATATGGATCAAACAGTGGTCATTGCATGTGTGTTGTTTCCACAAACCACATATGGATCAACCAGAGTCATTGCATGTGTGTTCTTTCCACAAACCACATATGGATCCATTTGAGTAATTGCATGTTTGTTCTTATACTAAAACCACAAACCAACACTAGAGTCATTGCATGTGTGTTCTTTTCCACAAACCACACATGGATCCACTAGACTCATTACATGTGTGTTCTTTTCCACAAACAACTTATGGATCAACCAGTGGTCATTGCATGTGTGTTCTTTTCACAAACTACATCTGGACCCACTAGAGTCATTGCATGTGTGTTCTTATACTAAAACTAGCATTAGAGTCATTGCATGTGTGTTATATCCACAAACCACATATGGATCAACCAGTGGCCATTGCATGTGTGTTCTTTTGCACAAACCACATATGGATCAACCAGTGGTCATTGCATGTGTGTTCTTTCTACAAACCACACATGGATGCACTAGGCTCATTGCATGTGTGTTCTTTTCCACAAACCACACATGGATCAAGCAGTGTCATTGCATGTGTGTTCTTTCCACAAACCACATATGGATCAACCAGTTGTCATTGCATGTGTGTTCTTTTCACAAACCACATGTGAACCCACTAGAGTCATTGCATGTGTGTTCTTATACTAAAACCAACACTAGAGTCATTGCATTTGTGTTATTTCCACAAACCACAGATGGATAACCCACTAGAGTCATTGCATGTGTGTTCTTTCCACAAACCACACATGGATCAACCAGTGGTCATTGCATGTGTGTTCTTTTCCACAAACCACATATGGATCAACCAGTGGTTATTGCATGTGTGTTCTTTGGATCAACTAGAGTCATTGCATGTGTGTTCTTTACACAATCCACATATGGATCCATTTGAGTAATTGCATGTTTGTTCTTATACTAAAACCACAAACCAACACTAGAGTCCTTGCATGCGTTTTCTTTTCCACAAACCACACATGGATCCACTAGACTCATTGCATGTGTGTTCTTTTCCACAAACAACTTATGGATCAACCAGTGGTCATTGCATGTGTGTTCTTTTCACAAACTACATGTGGACCCATTAGAGTCATTGCATTTGTGTTCTTATACTAAAACTAGCACTAGAGTCATTGCATGTGTGTTCTATCCATAAACCACATATGGATCAACCGGTGTCATTGCATGTGTGTTCTTTCCACGAACCACATATGGATCAACCAATGGCACTACATGTGTGTTCTTTTCACAAACCACACATGGATCAACCAGTGTTCACTACATGTGTGTTCTTTCCACAAACCACTTATGGATCAATCTGTGGTCATTGCATGTGTGTTCTTGTCCAAAAACCACATATGGATCCATATGTGTTCTTAAACTAAAACCAGCATTAGATTCATTGCATGTGTGTTATTTCCACAAACCACATATGGATCAACCAGTGGTCATTGCATGTGTGTTCTTTTCCACAAACCACATATGGATTAACCAGTGGTCATTACATGTGTGTTCTTTCCACAAACCACACATGGATTAACCAGTGGTCATTGCATGTGTGTTCTTTCCACAAACCACACATGGATCAACCAGTGGTCATTGCATGTGTGTTCTTTTCCACAAACCACACATGGATCAAGTAGTGTCATTGCATGTGTGTTCTTTCCACAAACCACATATGGACCAACCATTGGTCATTGCATGTGTGTTCTTTTCACAAACCACATGTGAACCCACTAGAGTCATTGCATGTGTGTTCTTATACTAAAACCAACACTAGAGTCATTGCATGTGTGTTCTTTTCACAAACCACACATGGATCCACCACTGTCATTGCATGTGTGTTCTTTCCACAAACCACACATGGATCAACTAGTGGTCATTGCATGTGTGTTCTTTTCCACAAACCACATATGGATCAACCAGTGGTCATTGCATGTGTGTTTTTTCCACAAACCACATATGGATCAACCAGAGTCATTGCATGTGTGTTGTTTCGACAAACCACATATGGATCCATTTGAGTAATTGCATGTTTGTTCTTATACTAAAACCACAAACCAGCACTAGAGTCATTGCATGTGTGCTCTTTTCCACGAACCACACATGGATCCATTAGACTCATTGCATGTTTGTTCTTTTCCACAAACAACTTATGGATCATCCAGTGGTCATTGCATGTGTGTTCTTTTCACAAACTACATGTGGACCCACTAGAGTCATTGTATGTGTGTTCTTATACTAAAACTAGCACTAGAGTCATTGCATGTGTGTTCTTTTCCACAAACTAAATATGGATCAACCAGTGGTCATTGCATGTTGTTCTTTCCACAAACCACACATGGATCAACCAGTGGTCATTACATGTGTGTTCTTTCCACAAACCAGACATGGATCAACCAGTGGTCATTGCATGTGTGTTCTTTTACACAAACCACACATGGATCAACCAGTGTCATTGCATGTCTATTCTTTCCACAAACCACATATGGATCAACCAGTGGTCATTGCATGTGTGTTCTTTTCACAAACCACATGTGAACCCACTAGAGTCATTGCTTGTGTGTTCTTATACTAAAACCAACACTAGAGTCATTGCATGTGTGTTCTTTTCACAAACCACACATGGATCCACCACTATCATTGCATGTGTGTTCTTTCAACAAACCACACATGGATCAACCAGTGGTCATTGCATGTGTGTTCTTTTCCACGAACCACATATGGATCAACCAGTGGTCATTGCATGTGTGTTCTTTCCACAAACCACATATGGATCAACCAGAGTCATTGCACGTGTGTTCTTTCCACAAACCACATATGGATCCATTTGAGTAATTGCATGTTTGTTCTTATACTAAAACCACAAACCTGCACTAGAGTCATTGCATGTGTGTTCTTTTCCACAAACCACACATGGATCCACTAGACTCATTGCATGTGTGTTCTTTTCCACAAACAACTAATGGATCAACCAGTGGTCATTGCATGTGTATTCTTTTCACAAACTACATGTGGACCCACTAGAGTCATTGTATGTGTGTTCTTATACTAAAACTAGCACGACAGTCGTTGCATGTGTGTTCTATCCACAAACCACATATGGATCAACTAGTGGTCATTGCATGCGTGTTCTTTTCAACAAACCACATATGGATCAACCATTGGTCATTGCATGTGTGTTCTTTCCACAAATCACATATGGATCAACCAGTGTAATTGCATGTGTGTTCTTTCCACAAACCACATATGGATCCATTTGAGTCATTACATGTTTGTTCTTATACTAAAACCATAAACCAACACTAGACTCATTGCATGTGTGTTCTTTTCCATAAACCACACATGGATCCACGAGACTCATTGCATGTGTGTTCTTTTCCACAAACCACACATGGATGAAGAAGTGTCATTGTATGTGTGTTCTTCCCACAAACCACATATGGATCAACCAGTGGTCATTGCATGTGTGTTCTTTTCACAAACCACATATGGATCAACCAGTGGTCATTGCATGTGTGTTTTTTCCACAAACCACATGTGAACCCACTAGAGTCATTGCATGTGTGTTATTTTCACAAACCACATATGGATCAACCAGTGGTCATTGCATGTGTGTTCTTTCCACAAACCACACATGGATCCACCAGTGGTCATTGCATGTGTGTTCTTTTCATAAACCACATATGGATCAACCAGTGGTCATTGCATGTGTGTTCTTTTCCACAAACCACATGTGAACCCAGTAGACTCATTGCATGTGTGTTCTTTTCACAAACCACATATGGATCAAGCAGTGGTCATTGCATGTGTGTTCTTTCCACAAACCACACATGGATCAGCCAGTTGTCATTGCATGTGTGTTCTTTTCCACAAACCACTTATGGATCAACTAGTGGTCATTGCATGTGTGTTCTTTCCACAAACCACACATGGATCAACCAGTGGTCATTGGATGTGTGTTCTTTTCCACAAACCACATATGGATCAACCAGTGGTCATTGCATGTGTGTTCTTTCCACAATCCACACATGGATCAACCAGTGGTCATTGCATGTGTGTTCTTTTCCAAAAAACACACATGGATCAAGTAGTGGCATTGCATGTGTGTTCTTTCCACAAACCACATATGGATCAACTAGTGGTCATTGCATGTGTGTTCTTTTCACAAACCACATGTGAACCCACTAGAGTCATTGGATGTGTGTTCTTATACTAAAACCAACACTAGAGTCATTGCATGTGTGTTCTTATACTAAAACCAACACTAGAGTCATTGCATGTGTGTTCTTTTCACAAACCACACATGGATCCACCACTGTAATTGCTTGTGTGTTCTTTCCACAAACCACACATGGAACAACTAGTGGTCATTGCATGTGTGTTCTTTTTCCACAAACCACATATGGATCAACCAGTGGTCATTGCATGTGTGTTCTTTCCACAAACCACATATGGATCAACCAGAGTCATTGCATGTGTGTTCTTTCCACAAACCACATATGGATCCATTTGAGTAATTTCATGTTTGTTCTTATACTAAAACCACAAACCAGCACTAGAGTCATTGCATGTGTGTTCTTTTCCACAAACCACACATGGATCCACTAGACTCATTGCATGTGTGTTCTTTTCCACAATCAACTTATGGATCAACCAGTGGTCATTACATGTGTGTTCTTTTTACAAACTACATGTGGACCCACTAGAGTCATTGTATGTGTGTTATTATACTAAAACTAGCACTAGAGTCATTACATGTGTGTTCTATCCACAAACCACACATGGATCCACCATTGTCATTGCATGTGTGTTCTTTCCACAAACCACACATGGATCAAGCAGTGTCAGTGCATGTGTATTCTTTCCACAAACCACATAAGGATCAACCAGTGGTCATTGCATGTGTGTTCTTTTCAGAAACCACATGTGAACCCACTAGAGTCATTGCATGTGTGTTCTTATACTAAAACCAACACTAGAGTCATTGCATGTGTGTTCTTTTCACAAACCACACATGGATCCACCACTGCCATTGCATGTGTGTTCTTTCCACAAACCACACATGGATCAACCAGTGGTCATTGCATATGTGTTGTTTTCCACAAACCACATATGGATCAACCAGTGGTCATTGCATGTGTGTTCTTTCCACAAACCACATATGGATCCATTTGAGTAATTGCATGTTTGTTCTTATACTAAAAACCACAAACCAGCACTAGAGTCATTGCATGTGTGTTCTTTTCCACAAACCACACATGGATCCACTAGACTCATTGCATGTGTGTTGTTAGCCACAAACAACTTATGGATCAACCAGTGGTCATTACATGTGTGTTCTTTTCACAAACTACATCTGGACCCACTAGAGTCATTGTATGTGTGTTATTATACTAAAACTAGCACTAGAGTCATTGCATGTGTGTTCTATCCACAAACCACACATGGATCCACCACTGTCATTGCATGTGTGTTCTTTCCACAAACCACACATGGATCAAGTAGTGTCATTGCATGTGTGTTCTTTCCACAAACCACATATGGATCAACGAGTGGTCATTGCATGTGTGTTCTTTTCACAAACCACATGTGAACCCACTAGAGTCATTGCATGTGTTTTCTTATACTAAAACCAACACTAGAGTCATTGCATGTGTGTTCTTTTCACAAACCACACATGGATCCGCCACTGTTATTGCATGTGTGTTCTTTCCACAAACCACACATGGATCAACCAGTGGTCATTGCATGTGTGTTCTTTTCCTCAAACCACTTATGGATCAACCAGTGTCACTGCATGTGTGTTCTTTCCACAAACCACATATGGATCCATTTGAGTCATTGCATGTTTGTTCTTATACTAAAACCACAAACTAGCACTAGACTCATTGCATGTGTGTTCTTTTCCACAAACCACACATGGATCTACTAGACTGATTGCATGTGTGTTCTTTTCCACAAACAACTGATGGATCAACCAGTGGTCTTTGCATGTGTGTTCTTTTCCACAAACCACATATGGATCAACCAGTGGTCATTGTATGTGTGTTCTTTCCATAAACCACATATGGATCAACCAGTGTCATTGCATGTGTGTTCTTTCTACGAACCACATATGGATCCATTTGAGTCATTGCATGTTTGTTCTTATACTAAAACCACAAACCAGCACTAGAATCATTGCATGTGTGTTCTTTTCCACAAACCACACATGGATCCACTAGAATCATTGCACGTGAGTTCTTTTCCACAAACAACTTATGGATCATCGAGTGGTCTTTGCATGTGTGTTCTTTTCCACAAACCACATATGGATCAACCAGTGGTCATTGCAGGTGTGTTCTTTCCACAAACCACACATGGATCAACCAGTGGTCACTGCATGTGTGTTCTTTTCCACAAACCACACATCGATCCATTTGAGTAATTGGATGTTTGTTCTTATACTAAAACCACAAACCATCACTAGAGTCATTGCATGTGTGTTCTTTTCCACAAACCATACATGGATCCACTAGACTCATTGCATGTGTGTTCTTTTCCACAAACAACTTATGGATCAACCAGTGGTCATTACATGTGTGTTCTTTTTGACAAACTACATCTGGACCCACTAGAGTCATTGTATGTGTGTTCTTATACTAAAACTAGCACTAGAGTCATTGCATTAGTGTTCTATCCACAAACCACACATGGATCCCCTACTGTCATTGCACGTGTGTTCTTTCCGAAACCACACATGGATCAAGCAGTGTCATTGCATGTGTGTTCTTTCCACAAACCACGTATGGATCAACCAGTGGTCATTGCATGTGTGTTCTTTTCACAACCCACATGTGAACCCACTAGAGTCATTGCATGTGTGTTCTTATACTAAAACCAACACTAGAGTCATTGCATGTGTGTTCTTTTCACAAACCACACATGGATCCGCCACTGTCATTGCATATGTGTTCTTTCCACAAACCACAAATGGATCAACTAGTGGTCATTGCATGTGTGTTCTTTTCCACAAACCACTTATGGATCAACCAGTGTCATTGCATGTGTATTCTTTCCACAAACCACATACGGATCCATTTGAGTCATTGCATGTTTGTTCTTATACTAAAACCACAAACTAGCACTAGACTCATTGCATGTGTGTTCTTTTCAGCAAACCACACAAGGATCCACTAGACTCATTGCATGTGTGTTCTTTTCCACAAACAACTTATGGATCAACCAGTGGTCTTTGCATGTGTGTTCTTTTCCACAAACCACATATGGATCAACCAGTGGTCATTGCATGTGTGTTCTTTCCACAAACCACATTCGGATCAACCTGTGTCATTGCATGTGTGTTCTTTCTATGAACCACATATGGATCCATTTGAGTCATTGCATGTTTGTTCTTATACTAAAACCACAAACCAGCACTAGATTCATTGCATGTGTGTTCTTTTCCACAAACCACACATGGATCCACTAGAATCATTGCACGTGTGTTCTTTTCCACAAACAACTTATGGATCATCCGGTGGTCTTTGCATGTGTGTTCTTTTCCACAAACCACATATGGATCAACCAGTGGTCATTGCATGTGTGTTCTTTCCGAAAACCACACATGGATCAACCAGTGATCACTGCATGTGTGTTCTTTTCCATAAACCACACATCGATCCATTTTAGTGATTGCATGTTTGTTCTTATACTAAAACCACAAACCAGCACTAGAGTCATTGCATGTGCGTTCTTTGCCACAAACCACACATGGATCCAGTAGACTCATTGCATGTGTGTTCTTTTCCACAAACAACTTATGGATCAACCAGTGGTCATTACATGTGTGTTCTTTTCACAAACTACATCTGGACCCACTAGAGTCATTGTATGCGTGTTCTTATACTAAAACTAGCACTAGAGTCATTGCGTCTGTGTTCTATCCACGAACCACACATGGATCCACCACTGTCATTGCGTGTGTGTTCTTTCCACAAACCACACATGGATCAAGCAGTGTCATTGCATGTGTGTTCTTTCCACAAACCACATCTGGATCAACCAGTGGTCATTGCATGTGTGTTCTTTTCACAAACCACATGTGAACCCACTAGAGTCATTGCATTTGTGTTCTTATACTAAAACCAACACTAGAGTCATTGCATGTGTGTTCTTTTCACAAACCACACATGGATACGCCACTGTCATTGCATGTGTGTTCTTTCCACAAACCACACATGGATCAACCAGTGGTCATTGCATGTGTGTTCTTTTCCACCAACCACTTATGGATCAACCAGTGTCATTGCATGTGTGTTCTTTTCACAAACCACATGTGGATCCATTTGAGTCATTGCATGTTTGTTCTTATACTAAAACCACAAACTAGCACTAGACTCATTGCATGTGTGTTCTTTTCCACAAACCACACATGGATCCACTAGACTCATTGCATGTGTGTTCTTTTCCACAAACAACTTATGGATCAACCAGTGGTCTTTGCATGTGTGTTCTTTCCACAAACTACATATGGATCAACCAGTGTCATTGCATGTGTGTTCTTTCTACGAACCACATATGGATCCATTTGAGTCATTGCATGTTTGTTCTTATACTAAAACCACAAACCAGCACTAGAATCATTGCATGTGTGTTCTTTTCCACAAACCACACATGGATCCACTAGAATCATTGCATGTGTGTTCTTTTCCACAAACAACTTATGGATAATCGAGTGGTCTTTGCATGTGTGTTCTTTTCCACAAACCACATATGGATCAACCAGTGGTCATTGCATGTGTGTTCTTTCCACAAACCACACATGGATCAACCAGTGGTCACTGCATGTGTGTTCTTTTCCACAAACCACACATGGATCCATTTGAGTAATTGCATGTTTGTTCTTATACTAAAACCACAAACCAGCACTAGAGTCATTGCATGTGTGTTCTTTTCCACAAACCACACATGGATCCACTAGACTCATTGCATGTGTGTTCTTTTCCACAAACAACTTATGGATCAACCAGTGGTCATTACATGTGTGTTCTGTTCACAAACTACATCTGGACCCACTAGAGTCATTGTATGTGTGTTCTTATATACTAAAACTAGCACTAGATTCATTGCATTAGTGTTCTATCCACAAACCACACATGGATCCCCCACTGTCATTGCACGTGTGTTCTTTCCGAAACCACACATGGATCAAGAAGTGTCATTGCATGTGTGTTCTTTCCACAAACCACGTATGGATCAACCAGTGGTCATTGCATGTGTGTTCTTTTCACAACCCACATGTGAACCCACTAGAGTCATTGCATGTGTGTTCTTATACTAAAACCAACACTAGAGTCATTGCATGTGTGTTCTTTTCACAAACCACACATGGATCCGCCACTGTCATTGCATGTGTGTTCTTTCCACAAACCACACATGGATCAACCAGTGGTCATTGCATGTGTGTTCTTTTCCACAAACCACTTATGGATCAACCAGTGTCATTGCATGTGTGTTCTTTCCACAAACCACATACGGATCCATTTGAGTCATTGCATGTTTGTTCTTATACTAAAACCACAAACTAGCATTAGACTCATTGCATGTGTGTTCTTTTCAGCAAACCACACATGGATCCACTAGACTCATTGCATGTGTGTTCTTTTCCACAAACAACTTCTGGATCAACCAGTGGTCTTTACATGTGTGTTCTTTTCCACAAACCACATATGGATCAACCAGTGGTCATTGCATGTGTGTTCTTTCCACAAACCACATATGGATCAACCTGTGTCATTGCATGTGTGTTCTTTCTACGAACCACATATGGATCCATTTGAGTCATTGCATGTTTGTTCTTATACTAAAACCACAAACCAGCACTAGAATCATTGCATGTGTGTTCTTTTCCACAAACCACACATGGATCCACTAGAATCATTGCACGTGTGTTCTTTTCCACAAACAACTTATGGATCATCCAGTGGTCTTTGCATGTGTGTTCTTTTTCACAAACCACATATGGATCAACCAGTGGTCATTGCATGTGTGTTCTTTCCACAAACCACACATGGATCAACAAGTGATCACTGCATGTGTGTTCTTTTCCACAAACCACACATCGATCCATTTCAGTAATTGCATGTTTGTTCTTATACTAAAACCACAAACCAAAACTAGAGTCATTGCATGTGTGTTCTTTTCCACAAACCACACATGGATCCACTAGACTCATTGCATGTGTGTTCTTTTCCACAAACAACTTATGGATATTTCAGTGGTCATTACATGTGTGTTCTTTTCACAAACTACATCTGGACCCACTAGAGTCATTGTATGTGTGTTCTTATACTAAAACTAGCACTAGAGTCATTGCGTGTGTGTTCTATCCACGAACCACACATGGATCCACCACTGTCATTGCACGTGTGTTCTTTCCACAAACCACACATGGATCAAGCAGTGTCATTGCATGTGTGTTCTTTCCACAAACCACATATGGATCAACCAGTGGTCATTGCATGTGTGTTCTTTTCACAAACCACATGTGAACCCACTAGAGTCTTGCATGTGTGTTCTTATACTAAAACCAACGCTAGAGTCATTGCATGTGTGTTCTTTTCACAAACCACACATGGATCCGCCACTGTCATTGCATGTGTGTTCTTTCCACAAACCACACATGGATCAACCAGTGGTCATTGCATGTGTGATCTTTTCCACAAACCACTTATGGATCAACCAGTGTCATTGCATGTGTGTTCTTTCCACAAACCACATACGGATCCATTTGAGTCATTGCATGTTTGTTCTTATACTAAAACCACAAACTAGCACTAGACTCATTGCATGTGTGTTATTTTCAGCAAACCACACATCGATCCACTAGACTCATTGCATGTGTGTTCTTTTCCACAAACAACTTATGGATCAACCAGTGGTCTTTGCATGTGTGTTCTTTTCCACAAACCACATATGGATCAACCAGTGGTCATTGCATGTGTGTTCTTTCCACAAACCACATATGGATCAACCAGTGTCATTGCATGTGTGTTCTTTCTACGAACCACATATGGATCCATTTGAGTCATTGCATGTTTGTTCTTATACTAAAACCACAAACTAGCACTAGAATCATTGCATGTGTGTTCTTTTCCACAAACCACACATGGATCCACTAGAATCATTGCACGTGTGTTCTTTTCCACAAACAACTTATGGATCATCCAGTGGTCTTTGCATGTGTGTTCATTTCCACAAACCACATATGGATCAACCAGTGGTCATTGCATGTGTGTTCTTTCCACAAACCACACATGGATCAATCAGTGGTCACTGCATGTGTGTTCTTTTCCACAAACCACACATCGATCCATTTCAGTAATTGCATGTTTGTTCTTATACTAAAACCACAAACCAGCACTAGAGTCATTGCATGTGTGTCTTTTCCACAAACCACACATGGATCCACTAGACTCATTGCATGTGTGTTCTTTTACACAAACAACTTACGGATCAACCAGTGGTCATTACATGTGTGTTCTTTTCACAAACTACATCTGGACCCACTAGAGTCATTGTATGTATGTTCTTATACTAAAACTAGCACTAGAGTCATTGCATGTGTGGTCTATCCACAAACCACACATGGATCCCCCACTGTCATTGCACGTGTGTTCTTTCCGAAACCACACATGGATCAAGCAGTGTCATTGCATGTGTGTTCTTTCCACAAACCACGTATGGATCAACCAGTGGTCATTGCATGTGTGTTCTTTTCACAACCCACATGTGAACCCACTAGAGTCATTGCATGTGTGTTCTTATACTAAAAAAACACTAGAGTCATTGCATGTGTGTTCTTTTCACAAACCACACATGGATCCGCCACTGTCATTGCATGTGTGTTCTTTCCACAAACCACACATGGATTAACCAGTGGTTATTGCATGTGTGTTCTTTTCCACAAACCACTTATGGATCAACCAGTGTCATTGCATGTGTGTTCTTTCCACAAACCACATACGGATCCATTTGAGTCATTGCATGTTTGTTCTTATACTAAAACCACAAACTAGGACTAGACTCATTGCATGTGTGTTCTTTTCAGCAAACCACACATGGATCCACTAGACTCATTGCATGTGTGTTCTTTTCCACAAACAACTTATGGATCAACCAGTGGTCTTTGCATGTGTGTTCTTTTCCACAAACCACATATGGATAAACAAGTGGTCATTGCATGTGTGTTCTTTCCACAAACCACATATGGATCAACCAGTGTCATTGCATGTGTGTTCTTTCTACGAACCACATATGGATCCATTTGAGTCATTGCATGTTTGTTCTTATACTAAAACCACAAACCAGCACTAGAATCATTGCATGTGCGTTCTTTTCCACAAACCACACATGGATCCACTAGAATCATTGCACGTGTGTTCTTTTCCACAAACAACTTATGGATCATCCAGTGGTCTTTGCATGTGTGTTCTTTTCACAAACCACATATGGATCAACCAGTGGTCATTGCATGTGTGTTCTTTCCGAAAACCACACATGGATCAACCAGTGATCACTGCATGTGTGTTCTTTTCCACAAACCACACATCGATCCATTTCAGTGATTGCATGTTTGTTCTTATACTAAAACCACAAACCAGCGCTAGAGTCATTGAATGTGTGTTCTTTTCCACAAACCACACATGGATCCACTAGACTCATTGCATGTGTGTTCTTTTCCACAAACAACTTATGGATCAACCAGTGGTCATTACATGTGTGTTCTTTTCACAAACTACATCTGGACCCACTAGAGTCATTGTATGTGTGTTCTTATACTAAAACTAGCACTAGAGTCATTGCGTGTGTGTTCTATCCACGAACCACACATGGATCCACCACTGTCATTGCGTGTGTGTTCTTTCCACATGGATCAAGCAGTGTCATTGCATGTGTGTTCTTTCCACAAACCACATATGGATCAACCAGTGGTCATTGCTTGTGTGTTCTTTTCACAAACCACATGTGAACCCACTAGAGTCATTGCATGTGTGTTCTTATACTAAAACCAATACTAGAGTCATTGCATGTGTGTTCTTTTCACAAACCACACATGGATACGCCACTGTCATTGCATGTGTGTTCTTTCCACAAACCACACATGGATCAACCAATGGTCATTGCATGTGTGTTCTTTTCCACAAACCACTTATGGATCAACCAGTGTCATTGCATGTGTGTTCTTTCCACAAACCACATGTGGATCCATTTGAGTCATTGCATGTTTGTTCTTATACTAAAACCACAAACTAGCACTAGACTCATTGCATGTGTGTTCTTTTCCACAAACCACACATGGATCCACTAGACTCATTGCATGTGTGTTCTTTTCCACAAACAACTTATGGATCAACCAGTGGTCTTTGCATGTGTGTTCTTTCCACAAACTACATATGGATCAACCAGTGTCATTGCATGTGTGTTCTTTCTACGAACCACATATGGATCCATTTGAGTCATTGCATGTTTGTTCTTATACTAAAACCACAAACCAGCACTAGAATCATTGCATGTGTGTTCTTTTCCACAAACCACACATGGATCCACTAGAATCATTGCATGTGTGTTCTTTTCCACAAACAACTTATGGATCATCGAGTGGTCTTTGCATGTGTGTTCTTTTCCAGAAACCACATATGGATCAACCAGTGGTCATTGCATGTGTGTTCTTTCCACAAACCACACATGGATCAACCAGTGATCACTGCATGTGTGTTATTTTCCACAAACCACACATGGATCCATTTGAGTAATTGGATGTTTGTTCTTATACTAAAACCACAAACCAGCACTAGAGTCATTGCATGTGTGTTCTTTTCCACAAACCACACATGGATCCACTAGACTCATTGCATGTGTGTTCTTTTCCACAAACGACTTATGGATCAACCAGTGGTCATTACATGTGTGTTCTTTTCACAAACTACATCAGGACCCACTAGAGTCATTGTATGTGTGTTCTTATATACTAAAACTAGCACTAGAGTCATTGCATTAGTGTTCTATCCATAAACCACACATGGATCCCCCACTGTCATTGCACGTGTGTTCTTTCCGAAACCACACATGGATCAAGCAGTGTCATTGCATTTGTGTTCTTTCCACAAACCACGTATGGATCAACCAGTGGTCATTGCATGTGTGTTCTTTTCACAACCCACATGTGAACCCACTAGAGTCATTGCATGTGTGTTCTTATACTAAAACCAACACTAGAGTCATTGCATGTGTGTTCTTTTCACAAACCACACATGGATCCGCCACTGTCATTGCATGTGTGTTCTTTCCACAAACCACACATGGATCAACCAGTGGTCATTGCATGTGTGTTCTTTCTACGAACCACATATGGATCCATTTGAGTCATTGCATGTTTGTTCTTATACTAAAACCACAAACCAGCACTAGAATCATTGCATGTGTGTTCTTTTCCACAAACCACACATGGATCCACTAGAATCATTGCATGTGTGTTCTTTTCCACAAACAACTTATGGATAATCGAGTGGTCTTTGCATGTGTGTTCTTTTCCACAAACCACATATGGATCAACCAGTGGTCATTGCATGTGTGTTCTTTCCACAAACCACACATGGATCAACCAGTGGTCACTGCATGTGTGTTCTTTTCCACAAACCACACATGGATCCATTTGAGTAATTGCATGTTTGTTCTTATACTAAAACCACAAACCAGCACTAGAGTCATTGCATGTGTGTTCTTTTCCACAAACCACACATGGATCCACTAGACTCATTGCATGTGTGTTCTTTTCCACAAACAACTTATGGATCAACCAGTGGTCATTACATGTGTGTTCTGTTCACAAACTACATCTGGACCCACTAGAGTCATTGTATGTGTGTTCTTATATACTAAAACTAGCACTAGATTCATTGCATTAGTGTTCTATCCACAAACCACACATGGATCCCCCACTGTCATTGCACGTGTGTTCTTTCCGAAACCACACATGGATCAAGAAGTGTCATTGCATGTGTGTTCTTTCCACAAACCACGTATGGATCAACCAGTGGTCATTGCATGTGTGTTCTTTTCACAACCCACATGTGAACCCACTAGAGTCATTGCATGTGTGTTCTTATACTAAAACCAACACTAGAGTCATTGCATGTGTGTTCTTTTCACAAACCACACATGGATCCGCCACTGTCATTGCATGTGTGTTCTTTCCACAAACCACACATGGATCAACCAGTGGTCATTGCATGTGTGTTCTTTTCCACAAACCACTTATGGATCAACCAGTGTCATTGCATGTGTGTTCTTTCCACAAACCACATACGGATCCATTTGAGTCATTGCATGTTTGTTCTTATACTAAAACCACAAACTAGCATTAGACTCATTGCATGTGTGTTCTTTTCAGCAAACCACACATGGATCCACTAGACTCATTGCATGTGTGTTCTTTTCCACAAACAACTTCTGGATCAACCAGTGGTCTTTACATGTGTGTTCTTTTCCACAAACCACATATGGATCAACCAGTGGTCATTGCATGTGTGTTCTTTCCACAAACCACATATGGATCAACCTGTGTCATTGCATGTGTGTTCTTTCTACGAACCACATATGGATCCATTTGAGTCATTGCATGTTTGTTCTTATACTAAAACCACAAACCAGCACTAGAATCATTGCATGTGTGTTCTTTTCCACAAACCACACATGGATCCACTAGAATCATTGCACGTGTGTTCTTTTCCACAAACAACTTATGGATCATCCAGTGGTCTTTGCATGTGTGTTCTTTTTCACAAACCACATATGGATCAACCAGTGGTCATTGCATGTGTGTTCTTTCCACAAACCACACATGGATCAACAAGTGATCACTGCATGTGTGTTCTTTTCCACAAACCACACATCGATCCATTTCAGTAATTGCATGTTTGTTCTTATACTAAAACCACAAACCAAAACTAGAGTCATTGCATGTGTGTTCTTTTCCACAAACCACACATGGATCCACTAGACTCATTGCATGTGTGTTCTTTTCCACAAACAACTTATGGATATTTCAGTGGTCATTACATGTGTGTTCTTTTCACAAACTACATCTGGACCCACTAGAGTCATTGTATGTGTGTTCTTATACTAAAACTAGCACTAGAGTCATTGCGTGTGTGTTCTATCCACGAACCACACATGGATCCACCACTGTCATTGCACGTGTGTTCTTTCCACAAACCACACATGGATCAAGCAGTGTCATTGCATGTGTGTTCTTTCCACAAACCACATATGGATCAACCAGTGGTCATTGCATGTGTGTTCTTTTCACAAACCACATGTGAACCCACTAGAGTCTTGCATGTGTGTTCTTATACTAAAACCAACGCTAGAGTCATTGCATGTGTGTTCTTTTCACAAACCACACATGGATCCGCCACTGTCATTGCATGTGTGTTCTTTCCACAAACCACACATGGATCAACCAGTGGTCATTGCATGTGTGATCTTTTCCACAAACCACTTATGGATCAACCAGTGTCATTGCATGTGTGTTCTTTCCACAAACCACATACGGATCCATTTGAGTCATTGCATGTTTGTTCTTATACTAAAACCACAAACTAGCACTAGACTCATTGCATGTGTGTTATTTTCAGCAAACCACACATCGATCCACTAGACTCATTGCATGTGTGTTCTTTTCCACAAACAACTTATGGATCAACCAGTGGTCTTTGCATGTGTGTTCTTTTCCACAAACCACATATGGATCAACCAGTGGTCATTGCATGTGTGTTCTTTCCACAAACCACATATGGATCAACCAGTGTCATTGCATGTGTGTTCTTTCTACGAACCACATATGGATCCATTTGAGTCATTGCATGTTTGTTCTTATACTAAAACCACAAACTAGCACTAGAATCATTGCATGTGTGTTCTTTTCCACAAACCACACATGGATCCACTAGAATCATTGCACGTGTGTTCTTTTCCACAAACAACTTATGGATCATCCAGTGGTCTTTGCATGTGTGTTCATTTCCACAAACCACATATGGATCAACCAGTGGTCATTGCATGTGTGTTCTTTCCACAAACCACACATGGATCAATCAGTGGTCACTGCATGTGTGTTCTTTTCCACAAACCACACATCGATCCATTTCAGTAATTGCATGTTTGTTCTTATACTAAAACCACAAACCAGCACTAGAGTCATTGCATGTGTGTCTTTTCCACAAACCACACATGGATCCACTAGACTCATTGCATGTGTGTTCTTTTACACAAACAACTTACGGATCAACCAGTGGTCATTACATGTGTGTTCTTTTCACAAACTACATCTGGACCCACTAGAGTCATTGTATGTATGTTCTTATACTAAAACTAGCACTAGAGTCATTGCATGTGTGGTCTATCCACAAACCACACATGGATCCCCCACTGTCATTGCACGTGTGTTCTTTCCGAAACCACACATGGATCAAGCAGTGTCATTGCATGTGTGTTCTTTCCACAAACCACGTATGGATCAACCAGTGGTCATTGCATGTGTGTTCTTTTCACAACCCACATGTGAACCCACTAGAGTCATTGCATGTGTGTTCTTATACTAAAAAAACACTAGAGTCATTGCATGTGTGTTCTTTTCACAAACCACACATGGATCCGCCACTGTCATTGCATGTGTGTTCTTTCCACAAACCACACATGGATTAACCAGTGGTTATTGCATGTGTGTTCTTTTCCACAAACCACTTATGGATCAACCAGTGTCATTGCATGTGTGTTCTTTCCACAAACCACATACGGATCCATTTGAGTCATTGCATGTTTGTTCTTATACTAAAACCACAAACTAGGACTAGACTCATTGCATGTGTGTTCTTTTCAGCAAACCACACATGGATCCACTAGACTCATTGCATGTGTGTTCTTTTCCACAAACAACTTATGGATCAACCAGTGGTCTTTGCATGTGTGTTCTTTTCCACAAACCACATATGGATAAACAAGTGGTCATTGCATGTGTGTTCTTTCCACAAACCACATATGGATCAACCAGTGTCATTGCATGTGTGTTCTTTCTACGAACCACATATGGATCCATTTGAGTCATTGCATGTTTGTTCTTATACTAAAACCACAAACCAGCACTAGAATCATTGCATGTGCGTTCTTTTCCACAAACCACACATGGATCCACTCGAATCATTGCACGTGTGTTCTTTTCCACAAACAACTTATGGATCATCCAGTGGTCTTTGCATGTGTGTTCTTTTCACAAACCACATATGGATCAACCAGTGGTCATTGCATGTGTGTTCTTTCCGAAAACCACACATGGATCAACCAGTGATCACTGCATGTGTGTTCTTTTCCACAAACCACACATCGATCCATTTCAGTGATTGCATGTTTGTTCTTATACTAAAACCACAAACCAGCGCTAGAGTCATTGAATGTGTGTTCTTTTCCACAAACCACACATGGATCCACTAGACTCATTGCATGTGTGTTCTTTTCCACAAACAACTTATGGATCAACCAGTGGTCATTACATGTGTGTTCTTTTCACAAACTACATCTGGACCCACTAGAGTCATTGTATGTGTGTTCTTATACTAAAACTAGCACTAGAGTCATTGCGTGTGTGTTCTATCCACGAACCACACATGGATCCACCACTGTCATTGCGTGTGTGTTCTTTCCACATGGATCAAGCAGTGTCATTGCATGTGTGTTCTTTCCACAAACCACATATGGATCAACCAGTGGTCATTGCTTGTGTGTTCTTTTCACAAACCACATGTGAACCCACTAGAGTCATTGCATGTGTGTTCTTATACTAAAACCAATACTAGAGTCATTGCATGTGTGTTCTTTTCACAAACCACACATGGATACGCCACTGTCATTGCATGTGTGTTCTTTCCACAAACCACACATGGATCAACCAATGGTCATTGCATGTGTGTTCTTTTCCACAAACCACTTATGGATCAACCAGTGTCATTGCATGTGTGTTCTTTCCACAAACCACATGTGGATCCATTTGAGTCATTGCATGTTTGTTCTTATACTAAAACCACAAACTAGCACTAGACTCATTGCATGTGTGTTCTTTTCCACAAACCACACATGGATCCACTAGACTCATTGCATGTGTGTTCTTTTCCACAAACAACTTATGGATCAACCAGTGGTCTTTGCATGTGTGTTCTTTCCACAAACTACATATGGATCAACCAGTGTCATTGCATGTGTGTTCTTTCTACGAACCACATATGGATCCATTTGAGTCATTGCATGTTTGTTCTTATACTAAAACCACAAACCAGCACTAGAATCATTGCATGTGTGTTCTTTTCCACAAACCACACATGGATCCACTAGAATCATTGCATGTGTGTTCTTTTCCACAAACAACTTATGGATCATCGAGTGGTCTTTGCATGTGTGTTCTTTTCCAGAAACCACATATGGATCAACCAGTGGTCATTGCATGTGTGTTCTTTCCACAAACCACACATGGATCAACCAGTGATCACTGCATGTGTGTTATTTTCCACAAACCACACATGGATCCATTTGAGTAATTGGATGTTTGTTCTTATACTAAAACCACAAACCAGCACTAGAGTCATTGCATGTGTGTTCTTTTCCACAAACCACACATGGATCCACTAGACTCATTGCATGTGTGTTCTTTTCCACAAACGACTTATGGATCAACCAGTGGTCATTACATGTGTGTTCTTTTCACAAACTACATCAGGACCCACTAGAGTCATTGTATGTGTGTTCTTATATACTAAAACTAGCACTAGAGTCATTGCATTAGTGTTCTATCCATAAACCACACATGGATCCCCCACTGTCATTGCACGTGTGTTCTTTCCGAAACCACACATGGATCAAGCAGTGTCATTGCATTTGTGTTCTTTCCACAAACCACGTATGGATCAACCAGTGGTCATTGCATGTGTGTTCTTTTCACAACCCACATGTGAACCCACTAGAGTCATTGCATGTGTGTTCTTATACTAAAACCAACACTAGAGTCATTGCATGTGTGTTCTTTTCACAAACCACACATGGATCCGCCACTGTCATTGCATGTGTGTTCTTTCCACAAACCACACATGGATCAACCAGTGGTCATTGCATGTGTGTTCTTTTCCACAAACCACTTATGGATCAACCAGTGTCATTGCATGTGTGTTCTTTCCACAAACCACATACGGATCCATTTGAGTCATTGCATGTTTGTTCTTATACTAAAACCACAAACTAGCACTAGACTCATTGCATGTGTGTTCTTTTCAGCAAACCACACATGGATCCACTAGACTCATTGCATGTGTGTTCTTTTCCACAAACAACTTATGGATCAACCAATGGTCTTTGCATGTGTGTTCTTTTCCACAAACCACATATGGATCAACCAGTGGTCATTGCATGTGTGTTCTTTCCACGAACCACATATGGATCAACCAGTGTCATTGCATGTGTGTTCTTTCGACGAACCACATATGGATCCATTTGAGTCATTGCATGTTTGTTCTTATACTAAAACCACAAACCAGCACTAGAATCATTGCATCTGTGTTCTTTTCCACAAACCACACATGGATCCACTAGAATCATTGCACGTGTGTTCTTTTCCACAAACAACTTATGGATCATCTAGTGGTCTTTGCATGTTTGCTCTTTTCCACAAACCACATATGGATCAACCAGTGGTCATTGCATGTGTGTTCTTTCCACAAACCACACATGGATCAACCAGTGATCACTGCATGTGTGTTCTTTTCCACAAACCACACATCCATCCATTTCAGTAATTGCATGTTTGTTCTTATACTAAAACCACAAACCAGCACTAGAGTCATTGCATGTGTGTTCTTTTCCACAAACCACACATGGATCCACTAGACTCATTGCATGTGTGTTCTTTTCCACAAACAACTTATGGATCAACCAGTGGTCATTACCTGTGTGTTCTTTTCACAAACTACATCTGGACCCACTAGAGTCATTGTATGTGTGTTCTTATACTAAAACTAGCACTAGAGTCATTGCATGTGTGTTCTATCCACAAACCACACATGGATCCACCACTGTCATTGCACGTGTGTTCTTTCCACAAACCACACATGGATCAAGCAGTGTCATTGCATGTGTGTTCTTTCCACAAACCACATATGGATCAACCAGTGGTCATTGCATGTGTGTTCTTTTCACAAACCACATGTGAACCCACTAGAGTCATTGCATGTGTGTTCTTATACTAAAACCAACACTAGAGTCATTACATGTGTGTTCTTTTCACAAACCACACATGGATACGCCACTGTCATTGCATGTGTGTTCTTTCCACAAACCACACATGGATCAACCAGTGGTCATTGCATGTGTGTTCTTTTCCACAAACCACTAATGGATCAACCAGTGTCATTGCATGTGTGTTCTTTCCACAAACCACATACGGATCCATTTGAGTCATTGCATGTTTGTTCTTCTACTAAAACCACAAACTAGCACTAGACTCATTGCATGTCTGTTCTTTTCAGCAAACCACACATGGATCCACTAGACTCATTGCATGTGTGTTCTTTTCCACAAACAACTTATGGATCAACCAGTGGTCTTTGCATGTGTGTTCTTTTCCACAAACCACATATGGATCAACCAGTGGTCATTGCATGTGTGTTCTTTCCACAAACCACATATGGATCAACCAGTGTCATTGCATGTGTGTTCTTTCTACGAAGCACATATGGATCCATTTGAGTCATTGCATGTTTGTTCCTATACTAAAACCACAAACATCACTAGAATCATTGCATGTGTGTTCTTTTCCACAAACCACACATGGATCCACTAGAATCATTGCACGTGTGTTCTTTTCCCCAAACAACTTATGGATCATCCAGTGGTGTTTGCATGTGTGTTCTTTTCCACAAACCACATATGGATCAACCAGTGGTCATTGCATGTGTGTTCTTTCCACAAACCACACATGGATCAACCAGTGATCACTGCATGTGTGTTCTTTTCCACAAACCACACATCCATCCATTTCAGTAATTGCATGTTTGTTCTTATACTAAAACCACAAACCAGCACTAGAGTCATTGCATGTGTGTTCTTTTCCACAAACCACACATGGATCCACTAGACTCATTGCATGTGTGTTCTTTTCCACAAACAACTTATGGATCAACCAGTGGTCATTACCTGTGTGTTCTTTTCACAAACTACATCTGGACCCACTAGAGTCATTGTATGTGTGTTCTTATACTAAAACTAGCACTAGAGTCATTGCGTGTGTGTTCTATCCACGAACCACACATGGATCCACCACTGTCATTGCGTGTGTGTTCTTTCCACATGGATCAAGCAGTGTCATTGCATGTGTGTTCTTTCCACAAACCACATATGGATCAACCAGTGGTCATTGCTTGTGTGTTCTTTTCACAAACCACATGTGAACCCACTAGAGTCATTGCATGTGTGTTCTTATACTAAAACCAACACTAGAGTCATTACATGTGTGTTCTTTTCACAAACCACACATGGATACGCCACTGTCATTGCATGTGTGTTCTTTCCACAAACCACACATGGATCAACCAGTGGTCATTGCATGTGTGTTCTTTTCCACAAACCACTAATGGATCAACCAGTGTCATTGCATGTGTGTTCTTTCCACAAACCACATACGGATCCATTTGAGTCATTGCATGTTTGTTCTTCTACTAAAACCACAAACTAGCACTAGACTCATTGCATGTCTGTTCTTTTCAGCAAACCACACATGGATCCACTAGACTCATTGCATGTGTGTTCTTTTCCACAAACAACTTATGGATCAACCAGTGGTCTTTGCATGTGTGTTCTTTTCCACAAACCACATATGGATCAACCAGTGGTCATTGCATGTGTGTTCTTTCCACAAACCACATATGGATCAACCAGTGTCATTGCATGTGTGTTCTTTCTACGAAGCACATATGGATCCATTTGAGTCATTGCATGTTTGTTCCTATACTAAAACCACAAACATCACTAGAATCATTGCATGTGTGTTCTTTTCCACAAACCACACATGGATCCACTAGAATCATTGCACGTGTGTTCTTTTCCCCAAACAACTTATGGATCATCCAGTGGTCTTTGCATGTGTGTTCTTTTCCACAAACCACATATGGATCAACCAGTGGTCATTGCATGTGTGTTCTTTCCACAAACCACACATGGATCAACCAGTGATCACTGCATGTGTGTTCTTTTCCACAAACCACACATCCATCCATTTCAGTAATTGCATGTTTGTTCTTATACTAAAACCACAAACCAGCACTAGAGTCATTGCATGTGTGTTCTTTTCCACAAACCACACATGGATCCACTAGACTCATTGCATGTGTGTTCTTTTCCACAAACAACTTATGGATCAACCAGTGGTCATTACCTGTGTGTTCTTTTCACAAACTACATCTGGACCCACTAGAGTCATTGTATGTGTGTTCTTATACTAAAACTAGCACTAGAGTCATTGCATGTGTGTTCTATCCACAAACCACACATGGATCCACCACTGTCATTGCACGTGTGTTCTTTCCACAAACCACACATGGATCAAGCAGTGTCATTGCATGTGCGTTCTTTCCACAAACCACATATGGATCAACCAGTGGTCATTGCATGTGTGTTCTTTCCACAAACCACATATGGATCAACTAGTGTCATTGCATGTGTGTTCTTTCTACGAACCATATATGGATCCATTTGAGTCATTGCATGTTTGTTCTTGTACTAAAACCACAAACCAGCACTAGAATCATTGCATGTGTGTTCTTTTCCACAAACCACACATGGATCCACTAGAATCATTGC
Organism: Avena sativa; assembly: GCA_916181665.1. Taxonomy (NCBI): domain Eukaryota; kingdom Viridiplantae; phylum Streptophyta; class Magnoliopsida; order Poales; family Poaceae; genus Avena; species Avena sativa. Next base: position 39,666,780 of record OV702287.1, on the reverse strand, counting down.
ATGTGTGTTCTTTTCCACAAACAACTTATGGATCATCCAGTGTCTTTGCATGTGTGTTCTTTTCCACAAACCACATATGGATCAACCAGTGGTCATTGCATGTGTGTTCTTTCCACAAACCACACATGGATCAACCAGTGGTCACTGCATGTGTGTTCTTTTCCACAAACCACACATCGATCCATTTCAGTAATTGCATGTTTGTGCTTATACTAAAACCACAAACCAGCACTAGAGTCATTGCATGTGTGTTCTTTTCCACAAACCACACATGGATCCACTAGACTCATTGCATGTGTGTTCTTTTCCACAAACAACTTATGGATCAACCAGTGGTCATTACATGTGTGTTCTTTTCACAAACTACATCTGGACCCACTAGAGTCATTGTATGTGTGTTCTTATACTAAAACTAGCACTAGAGTCATTGCATGTGTGTTCTATCCACAAACCACACATGGATCCACCACTGTCATTGCACGTGTGTTCTTTCCACAAACCACACATGGATCAAGCAGTGTCATTGCATGTGTGTTCTTTCCACAAACCACATATGGATCAACCAGTGGTCATTGCATGTGTGTTCTTTTCACAAACCACATGTGAACCCACTAGAGTCTTGCATGTGTGTTCTTATACTAAAACCAACACTAGAGTCATTGCATGTGTGTTCTTTTCACAAACCACACATGGATCCGCCACTGTCATTGCATGTGTGTTCTTTCCACAAACCACACATGGATCAACCAGTGGTCATTGCATGTGTGTTCTTTTCCACAAACCACTTATGGATCAACCAGTGTCATTGCATGTGTGTTCTTTCCACAAACCACATACGGATCCATTTGAGTCATTGCATGTTTGTTCTTATACTAAAACCACAAACTAGCACTAGACTCATTGCATGTGTGTTCTTTTCAGCAAACCACACATGGATCCACTAGACTCATTGCATGTGTTATCTTTTCCACAAACAACTTATGGATCAACCAGTGGTCTTTGCATGTGTGTTCTTTTCCACAAACCACATATGGATCAACCAGTGGTCATTGCATGTGTGTTCTTTCCACAAACCACATATGGATCAACCAGTGTCATTGCATGTGTGTTCTTTCTACGAACCACATATGGATCCATTTGAGTCATTGCATGTTTGTTCTTATACTAAAACCACAAACCAGCACTAGAATCATTGCATGTGTGTTCTTTTCCACAAACCACACATGGATCCACTAGAATCATTGCACGTGTGTTCTTTTCCACAAACAACTTATGGATCATCCAGTGGTCTTTGCATGTGTGTTCTTTTCCACAAACCACATATGGATCAACCAGTGGTCATTGCATGTGTGTTCTTTCCACAAACCACACATGGATCAACCAGTGATCACTGCATGTGTGTTCTTTTCCACAAACCACACATCCATCCATTTCAGTAATTGCATGTTTGTTCTTATACTAAAACCACAAACCAACACTAGAGTCATTGCATGTGTGTTCTTTTCCACAAACCACACATGGATCCATTATACTCATTGCATGTGTGTTCTTTTCCACAAACAACTTATGGATCAACCAGTGGTCATTACCTGTGTGTTCTTTTCACAAACTACATCTGGACCCACTAGAGTCATTGTATGTGTGTTCTTATACTAAAACTAGCACTAGAGTCATTGCATGTGCGTTCTATCCACAAACCACACATGGATCCACCACTGTCATTGCACGTGTGTTCATTCCACAAACCACACATGGATCAAGCAGTGTCATTGCATGTGTGTTCTTTCCACAAACCACATATGGATCAACCAGTGGTCATTGCATGTGTGTTCTTTTCACAAACCACATGTGAACCCACTAGAGTCATTGCATGTGTGTTCTTATACTAAAACCAACACTAGAGTCATTGCATGTGTGTTCTTTTCACAAACCACACATGGATACGCCACTGTCATTGCATGTGTGTTCTTTCCACAAACCACACATGGATCAACCAGTGGTCATTGCATGTGTGTTCTTTTCCACAAACCACTTATGGATCAACCAGTGTCATTGCATATGTGTTCTTTCCACAAACCACATACGGATCCATTTGAGTCATTGCATGTTTGTTCTTATACTAAAACCACAAACTAGCACTAGACTCATTGCACGTGTGTTCTTTTCAGCAAACCACACATGGATCCACTAGACTCATTGCATGTGTGTTCTTTTCCACAAACAACTTATGGATCAACCAGTTTTCTTTGCATGTGTGTTCTTTTCCACAAACCACATATGGATCAACCAGTGGTCATTGCATGTGTGTTCTTTCCACAAACCACATATGGATCAACCAGTGTCATTGCATGTGTGTTCTTTCTACGAAGCACATATGGATCCATTTGAGTCATTGCATGTTTGTTCCTATACTAAAACCACAAACAGCACTAGAATCATTGCATGTGTGTTCTTTTCCACAAACCACACATGGATCCACTAGAATCATTGCACGTGTGTTCTTTTCCACAAACAACTTATGGATCATCCAGTGGTCTTTGCATGTGTGTTCTTTTCCACAAACCACATATGGATCAACCAGTGGTCATTGCATGTGTGTTCTTTCCACAAACCACACATGGATCAACCAATGATCACTGCATGTGTGTTCTTTTCCACAAACCACACATCCATCCATTTCAGTAATTGCATGTTTGTTCTTATACTAAAACCACAAACCAGCACTAGAGTCATTGCATGTGTGTTCTTTTCCACAAACCACACATGGATCCACTAGACTCATTGCATGTGTGTTCTTTTCCACAAACAACTTATGAATCAACCAGTGGTCATTACCTGTGTGTTCTTTTCACAAACTACATCTGGACCCACTAGAGTCATTGTATGTGTGTTCTTATACTAAAACTAGCACTAGAGTCATTGCATGTGTGTTCTATCCATAAACAACTTATGGATCAACCAGTGGTCTTTGCATGTGTGTTCTTTTCCACAAACTACATATGGATCAACCAGTGGTCATTGCATGTGTGTTCTTTCCACAAACCACACATGGATCAACCAGTGATCACTGCATGTGTGTTCTTTTCCACAAACCACACATCGATCCATTTCAGTAATTGCATGTTTGTTCTTATACTAAAACCACAAACCAGCACTAGAGTCATTGCATGTGTGTTCTTTTCCACAAACCACACATGGATCCACTAGACTCATTGCATGTGTGTTCTTTTCCACAAACAACTTATGGATCAACCAGTGGTCATTACATGTGTGTTCTGTTCACAAACTACATCTGGACCCACTAGAGTCATTGTATGTGTGTTCTTATATACTAAAACTAGCACTAGAGTCATTGCATTAGTGTTCTATCCACAAACCACACATGGATCCACCACTGTCATTGCACGTGTGTTCTTTCCACAAACCACACATGGATCAAGCAGTGTCATTGCATGTGTGTTCTTTCCACAAACCACATATGGATCAACCAGTGGTCATTGCATGTGTGTTCTTTTCACAAACCACATGTGAACCCACTAGAGTCATTGCATGTGTGTTCTTATATTAAAACCAACACTAGAGTCATTGCATGTGTGTTCTTTTCACAAACCACACATGGATACGCCACTGTCTTTGCATGTGTGTTCTTTCCACAAACCACACATGGATCAACCAGTGGTCATTGCATGTGTGTTCTTTTCCACAAACCACTTATGGATCAACCAGTATCATTGCATGTGTGTTCTTTCCACAAACCACATGTGGATCCATTTGAGTCATTGCATGTTTGTTCTTATACTAAAACCACAAACTAGCACTAGACTCATTGCATGTGTGTTCTTTTCCACAAACCACACATGGATCCACTAGACTCATTGCATGTGTGTTCTTTTCCACAAACAACTTATGGATCAACCAGTGGTCTTTGCATGTGTGTTCTTTTCCACAAACCACATATGGATAAACAAGTGGTCATTGCATGTGTGTTCTTTCCACAAACCACACATGGATCAACCAGTGGTCACTGCACGTGTGTTCTTTTTCCCAAACGACACATGGATCAACCAGTGGTCATTGCATGTGTGTTCTTTCCACAAACCACATATGGATCAACCAGTGGTCATTGCATGTGTGTTCTTTCCACAAACCACATATGGATCCATTTGACTCATTGAATGTGTGTTCTTATACTAAAACCAACACTAGAGTCATTGCATGTGTGTTCTTTTCACAAACCACACATGGATCCGCCACTGTCATTGCATGTGTGTTCTTTCCACAAACCACACATGGATCAACCAGTGGTCATTGCATCTGTGTTCATTTCCACAAACCACTTATGGATCAACCAGTGTCATTGCATGTGTGTTCTTTCCACAAACCACATACGGATCCATTTGAGTCATTGCATGTTTGTTCTTATACTAAAACCACAAACTAGCACTAGACTCATTGCATGTGTGTTCTTTTCAGCAAACCACACATGGATCCACTAGACTCATTGCATGTGTGTTCTTTTCCATAAACAACTTATGGATCAACCAGTGGTCTTTGCATGTGTGTTCTTTTCCACAAACTACATATGGATCAACCAGTGGTCATTGCATGTGTGTTCTTTCCACAAACCACACATGGATATACCAGTGATCACTGCATGTGTGTTCTTTTCCACAAACCACACATCGATCCATTTCAGTAATTGCATGTTTGTTCTTATACTAAAACCACAAACCAGCACTAGAGTCATTGCATGTGTGTTCTTTTCCACAAACCACACATGGATCCACTAGACTCATTGCATGTGTGTTCTTTTCCACAAACAACTTATGGATCAACCAGTGGTCATTACATGTGCGTCCTGTTCACAAACTACATCTGGACCCACTAGAGTCATTGTATGTGTGTTCTTATATACTAAAACTAGCACTAGAGTCATTGCATTAGTGTTCTATCCACAAACCACACATGGATCCACCACTGTCATTGCACGTGTGTTCTTTCCACAAACCACACATGGATCAAGCAGTGTCATTGCATGTGTGTTCTTTCCACAAACCACATATGGATCAACCAGTGGTCATTGCATGTGTGTTCTTTTCACAAACCACATGTGAACCCACTAGAGTCATTGCATGTGTGTTCTTATATTAAAACCAACACTAGAGTCATTGCATGTGTGTTCTTTTCACAAACCACACATGGATACGCCACTGTCATTGCATGTGTGTTCTTTCCACAAACCACACATGGATCAACCAGTGGTCATTGCATGTGTGTTCTTTTCCACAAACCACTTATGGATCAACCAGTATCATTGCATGTGTGTTCTTTCCACAAACCACATGTGGATCCATTTGAGTCATTGCATGTTTGTTCTTATACTAAAACCACAAACTAGCACTAGACTCATTGCATGTGTGTTCTTTTCCACAAACCACACATGGATCCACTAGACTCATTGCATGTGTGTTCTTTTCCACAAACAACTTATGGATCAACCAGTGGTCTTTGCATGTGTGTTCTTTTCCACAAACCACATATGGATAAACAAGTGGTCATTGCATGTGTGTTCTTTCCACAAACCACACATGGATCAACCAGTGGTCACTGCACGTGTGTTCTTTTTCCCAAACGACACATGGATCAACCAGTGGTCATTGCATGTGTGTTCTTTCCACAAACCACATATGGATCAACTAGTGGTCATTGCATGTGTGTTCTTTCCACAAACCACATATGGATCCATTTGACTCATTGCATGTGTGTTCTTATACTAAAACCAACACTAGAGTCATTGCATGTGTGTTCTTTTCACAAACCACACATGGATCCGCCACTGTCATTGCATGTGTGTTCTTTCCACAAACCACACATGGATCAACCAGTGGTCATTGCATGTGTGTTCATTTCCACAAACCACTTATGGATCAACCAGTGTCATTGCATGTGTGTTCTTTCCACAAACCACATACGGATCCATTTGAGTCATTGCATGTTTGTTCTTATACTAAAACCACAAACTAGCACTAGACTCATTGCATGTGTGTTCTTTTCAGCAAACCACACATGGATCCACTAGACTCATTGCATGTGTGTTCTTTTCCATAAACAACTTATGGATCAACCAGTGGTCTTTGCATGTGTGTTCTTTTCCACAAACTACATATGGATCAACCAGTGGTCATTGCATGTGTGTTCTTTCCACAAACCACACATGGATCAACCAGTGATCATTGCATGTGTGTTCTTTTCCACAAACCACACATCGATCCATTTCAGTAATTGCATGTTTGTTCTTATACTAAAACCACAAACCAGCACTAGAGTCATTGCATGTGTGTTCTTTTCCACAAACCACACATGGATCCACTAGACTCATTGCATGTGTGTTCTTTTCCACAAACAACTTATGGATCAACCAGTGGTCATTACATGTGTGTTCTGTTCACAAACTACATCTGGACCCACTAGAGTCATTGTATGTGTGTTCTTATATACTAAAACTAGCACTAGAGTCATTGCATTAGTGTTCTATCCACAAACCACACATGGATCCACCACTGTCATTGCACGTGTGTTCTTTCCACAAACCACACATGGATCAAGCAGTGTCATTGCATGTGTGTTCTTTCCACAAACCACATATGGATCAACCAGTGGTCATTGCATGTGTGTTCTTTTCACAAACCACATGTGAACCCACTAGAGTCATTGCATGTGTGTTCTTATATTAAAACCAACACTAGAGTCATTGCATGTGTGTTCTTTTCACAAACCTCACATGGATACGCCACTGTCATTGCATGTGTGTTCTTTCCACAAACCACACATGGATCAACCAGTGGTCATTGCATGTGTGTTCTTTTCCACAAACCACTTATGGATCAACCAGTATCATTGCATGTGTGTTCTTTCCACAAACCACATGTGGATCCATTTGAGTCATTGCATGTTTGTTCTTATACTAAAACCACAAACTAGCACTAGACTCATTGCATGTGTGTTCTTTTCCACAAACCACACATGGATCCACTAGACTCATTGCATGTGTGTTCTTTTCCACAAACAACTTATGGATCAACCAGTGGTCTTTGCATGTGTGTTCTTTTCCACAAACCACATATGGATAAACAAGTGGTCATTGCATGTGTGTTCTTTCCACAAACCACACATGGATCAACCAGTGGTCACTGCACGTGTGTTCTTTTTCCCAAACGACACATGGATCAACCAGTGGTCATTGCATGTGTGTTCTTTCCACAAACCACATATGGATCAACCAGTGGTCATTGCATGTGTGTTCTTTCCACAAACCACATATGGATCCATTTGACTCATTGCATGTGTGTTCTTATACTAAAACCAACACTAGAGTCATTGCATGTGTGTTCTTTTCACAAACCACACATGGATCCGCCACTGTCATTGCATGTGTGTTCTTTCCACAAACCACACATGGATCAACCAGTGGTCATTGCATGTGTGTTCTTTTCCACAAACCACACATGGATCCACTAGACTCATTGCATGTGTGTTCTTTTCCACAAACAACTTATGGATCAATCAGTGGTCATTACATGTGTGTTCTTTTCACAAACTACATCTGGACCCACTAGAGTCATTGTATGTGTGTTCTTATACTAAAACTAGCACTAGAGTCATTGCATGTGTGTTCTATCCACAAACCACACATGGATCCACCACTGTCATTGCACGTGTGTTCTTTCCACAAACCACACATGGATCAAGCAGTGTCATTGCATGTGTGTTCTTTCCACAAACCACATATGGATCAACCAGTGGTCATTGCATGTGTGTTCTTTTCACAAACCACATGTGAACCCACTAGAGTCTTGCATGTGTGTTCTTATACTAAAACCAACACACTAGTCATTGCATGTGTGTTCTTTTCACAAACCACACATGGATACGCCACTGTCATTGCATGTGTGTTATTTCCACAAACCACACAAGGATCAACCAGTGGTCATTGCATATGTGTTCTTTTCCACAAACCACTTATGGATCAACCAGTGTCATTGCATGTGTGTTCTTTCCACAAACCACATATGGATCCATTTGAGTCATTGCATGTTTGTTCTTATACTAAAACCACAAACTAGCACTAGACTCATTGCATGTGTGTTCTTTTCCACAAACCACACATGAATCCACTAGACTCATTGCATGTGTGTTCTTTTCCACAAACAACTTATGGATCAACCAGTGGTCTTTGCATGTGTGTTCTTTCCACAAACCACATATGGATCAACCAGTGTCATTGCATGTGTGTTCTTTCTACGAACATCATATGGATCCATTTGAGTCATTGCATGTTTGTTCTTATACTAAAACCACAAACCAGCACTAGAATCATTGCATGTGTGTTCTTTTCCACAAACCACACATGGATCCACTAGAATAATTGCATGTGTGTTCTTTTCCACAAACAACTTATGGATCAACCAGTGGTCTTTGCATGTGTGTTCTTTTCCACAAACCACATATGGATCAACAAGTGGTCATTGCATGTGTGTTCTTTCCACAAACCACACATGGATCAACCAGTGGTCACTGCATGTGTGTTCTTTTCCCCAAACGACATATGGATCAACCAATGGTCATTGCATGTGTGTTCCTTCCACAAACCACATATGGATCAACCAGTGTCATTGCATGTGTGTTCTTTCCACAAACCACATATGGATCCATTTGAGTCATTGCATGTGTGTTCTTATACTAAAACCAACACTAGAGTCATTGCATGTGTGTTCTTTTCACAAACCACACATGGATCCGCCACTGTCATTGCATGTGTGTTATTTCCACAAACCACACATGGATCAACCAGTGGTCATTGCATGTGTGTTCTTTTCCACAAACCACTTATGGATCAACCAGTGTCATTGCATGTGTGTTCTTTCCACAAACCACATACGGATTCATTTGAGTCATTGCATGTTTGTTCTTATACTAAAACCACAAACTAGCACTAGACTCATTGCATGTGTGTTCTTTTCAGCAAACCACACATGGATCCACTAGAGTCATTGCATTTGTGTTCTTTTCCACAAACAACTTATGGATCAACCAGTGGTCTTTGCATGTGTGTTCTTTTCCACAAACCACATATGGATCAACCAGTGGTCATTGCATGTGTGTTCTTTCCACAAACCACATATGGATCAACCAGTGTCATTGCATGTGTGTTCTTTCTACGAACCACATATGGATCCATTTGAGTCATTGCATGTTTGTTCTTATACTAAAACCACAAACCAGCACTAGAATCATTGCATGTGTGTTCTTTTCCACAAACCACACATGGATCCACTAGAATCATTGCATGTGTGTTCTTTTCCACAAACAACTTATGGATCAACTAGTGGTCTTTGCGTGTGTGTTCTTTTCCACAAACCATATATGGATCAACAAGTGGTCATTGCATGTGTGTTCTTTCCACAAACCACACATGGATCAACCAGTGGTCACTGCATGTGTGTTCTTTTCCACAAACCACACATCGATCCATTTCAGTAATTGCATGTTTGTTCTTATACTAAAACCACAAACTAGCACTAGACTCATTGCATGTGTGTTCTTTTCCACAAACCACACATGGATCCACTAGACTCATTGCATGTGTGTTCTTTTCCACAAACAACTTATGGATCAACCAGTGGTCTTTGCATGTGTGTTCTTTCCACAAACCACATATGGATCAACCAGTGTCATTGCATGTGTGTTCTTTCTACGAATATCATATGGATCCATTTGAGTCATTGTATGTTTGTTCTTATACTAAAACCACAAACCAGCACTAGAATCATTGCATGTGTGTTCTTTTCCACAAACCACACATGGATCCACTAGAATCATTGCATGTGTGTTCTTTTCCACAAACAACTTATGGATCAACCAGTGGTCTTTGCATGTGTGTTCTTTTCCACAAACCACATATGGATCAACAAGTGGTCATTGCATGTGTGTTCTTTCCACAAACCACACATGGATCAACCAGTGGTCACTGCATGTGTGTTCTTTTCCCCAAACGACATATGGATCAACCAGTGGTCATTCATGTGTGTTCCTTCCACAAACCACATATGGATCAACCAGTGTCATTGCATGTGTGTTCTTTCCACAAACCACATATGGATCCATTTGAGTCATTGCATGTGTGTTCTTATACTAAAACCAACACTAGAGTCATTGCATGTGTGTTCTTTTCACAAACCACACATGGATCCGCCACTGTCATTGCATGTGTGTTCTTTCCACAAACCACACATGGATCAACCCGTGGTCATTGCATGTGTGTTCTTTTCCACAAACCACTTATGGATCAACCAGTGTCATTGCATGTGTGTTCTTTCCACAAACCACATACGGATTCATTTGAGTCATTGCATGTTTGTTCTTATACTAAAACCACAAACTAGCACTAGACTCATTGCATGTGTGTTCTTTTCAGCAAACCACACATGGATCCACTAGACTCATTGCATGTGTGTTCTTTTCCACAAACAACTTATGGATCAACCAGTGGTCTTTGCATGTGTGTTCTTTTCCACAAACCACATATGGATCAACCAGTGGTCATTGCATGTGTGTTCTTTCCACAAACCACATATGGATCAACCAGTGTCATTGCATGTGTGTTCTTTCTACGAACCACATATGGATCCATTTGAGTCATTGCATGTTTGTTCTTATACTAAAACCACAAACCAGCACTAGAATCATTGCATGTGTGTTCTTTTCCACAAACCACACATGGATCCACTAGAATCATTGCATGTGTGTTCTTTTCCACAAACAACTTATGGATCAACTAGTGGTCTTTGCATGTGTGTTCTTTTCCACAAACCATATATGGATCAACAAGTGGTCATTGCATGTGTGTTCTTTCCACAAACCACACATGGATCAACCAGTGGTCACTGCATGTGTGTTCTTTTCCACAAACCACACATCGATCCATTTCAGTAATTGCATGTTTGTTCTTATACTAAAACTACAAACCAGCACTAGAGTCATTCCATGTGTGTTCTTTTCCACAAACCACACATGGATCCACTAGACTCATTGCAAGTGTGTTCTTTTCCACAAACAACTTATGGATCAACCAGTGGTCATTACATGTGTGTTCTTTTCACAAACTACATCTGGACCCACCAGAGTCATTGTATGTGTGTTCTTATACTAAAACTAGCACTAGAGTCATTGCATGTGTGTAATATCCACAAACCACACATGGATCCACCATTGTCATTGCACATGTGTTCTTTCCACAAACCACACATGGATCAAGCAGTGTCATTGCATGTGTGTTCTTTCCACAAACCACATATGGATCAACAAGTGGTCATTGCATGTGTGTTCTTTTCACAAACCACATGTGAACCCACTAGAGTCATTGCATGTGTGTTCTTATACTAAAACCAACACTAGAGTCATTGCATGTGTGTTCTTTTCACAAACCACACATGGATACACCACTGTCATTGCATGTGTTCTTTCCACAAACAACACATGGATCAACCAGTGGTCATTGCATGTGTGTTCTTTTCCACAAACCACTTATGGATCAACCAGTGTCATTGCATGTGTGTTCTTTCCACAAACCACATATGGATCCATTTGAGTCATTGCATGTGTGTTCTTATACTAAAACCACAAACTAGCACTAGACTCATTGCATGTGTGTTCTTTTCAGCAAACCACACATGGATCCACTAGACTCATTGCATGTGTGTTCTTTTCCACAAACAACTTATGGATCAACCAGTGGTCTTTGCATGTGTGTTCTTTTCCACAAACCACATATGGATCAACCAGTGGTCATTGCATGTGTATTCTTTCCACAAACCACATATGGATCAACCAGTGTCATTGCATGTGTGTTCTTTCTACGAACCACATATGGATCCATTTGAGTCATTGCATGTTTGTTCTTATACTAAACCCGCAAACGAGCACTACAATCATTGCATGTGTGTTCTTTTCCACAAACCACACATGGATCCACTAGAATCATTGCATGTGTGTTCTTTTCCACAAACAACTTATGGATCAACTAGTGGTCTTTGCATGTGTGTTCTTTTCCACAAACCATATATGGTTCAACAAGAGGTCATTGCATGTTTGTTCTTTCCACAAACCACACATGGATCAACCAGTGGTCACTGCATGTGTGTTCTTTTCCACAAACCACACATCGATCCATTTCAGTAATTGCATGTTTGTTCTTATACTAAAACTACAAACCAGCACTAGAGTCATTGCATGTGTGTTCTTTTCCACAAACCACACATGGATCCACTAGACTCATTGCAAGTGTGTTCTTTTCCACAAACAACTTATGGATCAACCAGTGGTCATTACATGTGTGTTCTTTTCACAAACTACATCTGGACCCACCAGAGTCATTGTATGTGTGTTCTTATACTAAAACTAGCACTAGAGTCATTGCATGTGTGTAATATCCACAAACCACACATGGATCAAGAAGTGTCATTGCATGTGTGTTCTTTCCACAAACCACATATGGATCAACAAGTGGTCATTGCATGTGTGTTCTTTTCACAAACCACATGTGAACCCACTAGAGTCATTGCATGTGTGTTCTTATACTAAAACCAACCCTAGAGTCATTGCATGTGTGTTCTTTTCACAAACCACACATGGATACCCCACTGTCATTGCATGTGTGTTCTTTCCACAAACCACACATGGATCAACCAGTGGTCATTGCATGTGTGTTCTTTTCCACAAACCACTTATGTATCAACCAGTGTCATTGCATGTGTGTTCTTTCCACAAACCACATATCGATCCATTTGAGTCATTGCATGTTTGTTCTTAAACAAAAACCACAAACTAGCACTAGACTCATTGCATGTGTGTTCTTTTCCACAAACCACACATGGATCCACTAGACTCATTGCATGTGTGTTCTCTTCCACAAACAACTTATGGATCAACCAGTGTTCTTTGCATGTGTGTTCTTTCCACAAACCACATATGGATCAACCAGTGTCATTGCATGTGTGTTCTTTCTACGAACATCATATGGATCCATTTGAGTCATTGCATGTTTGTTCTTATACTAAAACCGCAAACCAGCACTAGAATCATTGCATGTGTGTTCTTTTCCACAAACCACACATGGATCCACTAGAATCATTGCATGTGTGTTCTTTTCCACAAACAACTTATGGATCAACCAGTGGTCTTTGCATGTGTGTTCTTTTCCATAAACCACATATGGATCAACAAGTGGTCATTGCATGTGTGTTCTAACCACAAACCACACATGGATCAACCAGTGGTCACTGCATGTCTGTTCTTTTCCCCAAACGATATATGGATCAACCAGTGGTCATTGCATGTGTGTTATTTCCACAAACCACATATGGATCAACCAGTTTCATTGCATGTGTGTTCTTTCCACAAACCACATATGGATCCATTTGAGTCATTCAATGTTTGTTCTTATACTAAAACCACAAACCAACACTAGAGTCATTGCATGTGTGTTATTTCCACAAACCACACATCGATCAACCACTAGAGTCATTGCATGTGTGTTCTTTCCACAAACCACACATGGATCAACCAGTGGTCATTGCATGTGTGTTCTTTCCACAAACCACATATGGATCCATTTGAGTCATTTCATGTTTGTTCTTATACTAAAACTAGCACTAGAGTCATTGCATGTGTGTTCTATCCACAAACCACACATGGATCCACCACTGTCATTGCACGTGTGTTCTTTCCACAAACCACACATGGATCAAGCAGTGTCATTGCATGTGTGTTCTTTCCACAAACCACATATGCATCAACCAGTGGCCATTGCATGTGTGTTCTTTCCACAAACCACTTATGGACCAACAAGTGGTCATTGCATGTGTGTTCTTTCCGCAAACCACACATGGATCAACCAGTGGTCATTGCATGTGTGTTCTTTTCCACAAACCACATATGGATCAACTAGTGGTCATTGCATGTGTGCTCTTTCCACAAACCACATATGGATCAACCAGTGTAATTGCATGTGTGTTCTTTCCACAAACCACATATGGATCCATTTGAGTCATTACATGTTTGTTCTTATACTAAATCCACAAACCGGCACTAGACTCATTGCATGTGTGTTCTTTTCCACAAACCACACATGGATCCAGTAGACTCATTGCATGTGTGTTGTTTTCCACAAACCACATATGGATCAAGCAGTGTCATTGCATGTGTGTTTTTTCCACAAACCACATATGGATCAACCGGTGGTCATTGCATGTGTGTTATTTTCACAAACCACATATGGATCAACCAGCGGTCATTGCATGTGTGTTGTTTTCCACAAACCACATGTGAACCCACTAGAGTCATTGCATGTGTGTTCTTTTCACAACCCACATATGGATCAACCAGTGGTCATTGCATGTGTGTTCTTTTCACAAACCACAAATGGATCCACTAGTGGTCATTGCATGTGTGTTATTTTCACAAACTACATATGGATAAACCAGTTGTCATTGCATGTGTGTTCTTTTCCACAAACCACTTGTGAACCCACTAGAGTCATTGCATGTGTGTTCTTTTCACAAACCACCTATGGATCAATCAGTGGTCATTGCATGTGTGTTCTTTCCACGAACCACACATGGATCAGCCAGTTGTTATTGCATGTGTGTTCTTTTCCACAAACCACTTATGGATCAACCAGTGGTCATTGCATGTGTGTTCTTTCCACAAACCACACATGGATCAACCAGTGGTCATTGCATGTGTGTTCTTTTCCACAAACCACATATGGATCAACCAGTGTCATTGCATGTGTGTCTTTCCACACACCACATATAGATCCATTTGAGTCATTGCATGTTCGTTCTTATACTAAAACCACAAACCAACACTAGAGTCATTGAATGTGCGTTATTTGCACAAACCACACATGGATCAACCACTAGAGTCATTGCATGTGTTTTCTTTCCACAAACCACACATGGATCAACCAGTGGTCATTGCATGTTTGTTCTTTCCACAAACCACATATGGATACATTTGAGTCATTTCATGTTTGTTCTTATACTAAAACTAGCACTAGAGTCATTGCATGTGTGTTCTATCCACAAACCACACATGGATCCACCAGTGTCATTGCATGTGTGTTCTTTCCACAAAAAACTTATGGATCAACCAGAGGTCTTTGCATGTGTGTTCTTTTCCAGAAACCACATATGGATCAACCAGTGGTCATTGCATGTGTGTTCTTTCCACAAACCACATATGGATCAACCAGTGTCATTGCATGTGTGTTCTTTCTACGAACCACATATGGATCCATTTGAGTCATTGCATGTTTGTTCTTATACTAAAACCACAAACCAGCACTAGAATCATTACATGTGTGTTCTTTTCCACAAACCACATATGGATCAACCAGTGGTCATTGCATGTGTGTTCTTTCCACAAACCACATATGGATCAGCCAGTGGTCTTTGAATGTGTGTTCTTTTCCACAAACCACTTATGGATCAGCCAGTGGTCATTGCATGTGTGTTCTTTCCACAAACCACACATGGATCAACTAGTGGTCATTGCATGTGTGTTCCTTTGCACAAACCACATATGGATCAACCAGTGTCATTGCATGTGTGTTCTTTCCACAAACCACATATGGATCCATTTGAGTCATTGCATGTTTGTTCTTATACTAAAACGACAAACCAACACTAGAGACATTGCATGTGTGTTATTTCCACAAACCACACATGGATCAACCACTAGAGTCATTGCATGTGTGTTATTTCCACAAACCACACATGGATAACCCACTAGAGTCATTGCATGTGTGTTCTTTCCACAAACCACACATGGATCAACCAGTGGTCATTGCATTTGTGTTCTTTTCCACAAACCACATATGGATCAACCAGTGGTCATTGCATGTGTGTTCTATCCACAAACCACACAAGGATCCACCACTGTCATTGCATGTGTTCTTTCCACAAATAACTTATGGATCAACCAGTGGTCTTTGCATGTGTGTTATTTTCCACAAACCACATATGGATCAACTAGTGGTCATTGCATGTGTGTTCTTTCCACAAACCACATATGGATCAACCAGTGTCATTGCATGTGTGTTCTTTCTACGAACCACATATGGATCCATTTGAGTCATTGCATGTTTGTTCTTATACTAAAACCACAAAACAGCACTAGAATCATTGCATGTGTGTTCTTTTTTACAAACCACACATAGATCCACTACAATCATTGCATGTGTGTTCGTTTCCACAAACAACTTATGGATCAACCAGTGGTCTTTGCATGTGTGTTCTTTTCCACAAACGACATATGGATCAACCAGTGGTCAGTGCATGTGTGTTCTTTCCACCAACCACACATGGATCAACCAGTGGTCACTGCATGTGTGTTCTTTTCCCCAAACGACATATGGATCAACCAGTGGTCATTGCATGTGTGTTCTTTCCACAAACCACATATGGATCAACCAATGTCATTGCATGTGTGTTCTTTCCACAAACCACATATGGATCCATTTGAGTCATTGCATGTTTGTTCTTATACTAAAACCACAAACCAACGTTTGTTATTATACTAAAACTAGCACTATAGTCATTACATGGGTGTTCTATCCACAAACCATACATGGATCCACCACTGTCATTGCATGTGTGTTCTTTCCACAAACCACACATGGATCAATAAGTGGTCATTGCATGTGTGTTCTTTCCACAAACCACATATGGATCAACCAGTGGTCATTGCATGTGTGTTCTTTTCCATAAACCACTTATGGATCCATTAGAGTCGTTGCATGTGTGTTATTTCCACAAACCACACACAGATCAACAACTACAGTCATTGCATGTGTGTTCTTTCCACAAACCACATATGGATCAACCAGTGGTCATTGCATGTGTGTTCTTTTCCATAAACCACATGTGAACCCACTAGAGTCATTGCATGTGTGTTCTTATACTAAAACCAACACTAGAGTCATTGCATTTGTGTTATTTCCACAAACCACACATGGATAACCCACTAGAGTCATTGCATGTGTGTTCTTTCCACAAATCACACATGGATCCACCACTATCATTGCATGTGTGTTCTTCCCACAAACCACACATGGATCAACAAGTGGTTATTGCATGTGTGTTATTTTCACAAACCACATATGGATCCATTAGTCATTGCATGTGTGTTCTTATACTAAAACTAGCACTAGAGTCATTGCATGTGTGTTCTTTCCACAAACCACTTATGGATCAACCAGTGGCCATTGCATGTGTGTTCTTTCCACAAAACACTTATGGACCAACCAGTGGTCATTGCATGTGTGTTATTTCCGCAAACCACACATGGATCAAGCAGTGGTCATTACATGTGTGTTCTTTTCCACAAACCCCATATGGATCAACCAGTGGTCATTGCATGTGTGTTCTTTCCACAAACCAGATATGGATCAACCAGTGGTCTTTGAATGTGTGTTCTTTTCCACAAACCACTTATGGATCAGCCAGTGGTCATTGCATGTGTGTCCTTTCCACAAACCACACATGGATCAACTAGTGGTCATTGCATGTGTGTTCCTTTGCACAAACCACATATGGATCAACCAGTGTCATTGCATGTGTGTTCTTTCCACAAACCACATATGGATCCATTTGAGTCATTGCATGTTTGTTCTTATACTAAAACGACAAACCAACACTAGAGTCATTGCATGTGTGTTATTTCCACAAACCACACATGGATCAACCACTAGAGTCATTGCATGTGTGTTCTTCCACAAACCACACATGGATCAACCAGTGGTCACTGCATGTGTGTTCTTTCCACAAACCACATATGGATCCATTTGAGTCATTTCATGTTTGTTCTTATACTAAAACTAGCACTAGAGTCATTGCATGTGTGTTCTATCCACAAACCACACATGGATCCACCACTGTCATTGCATGTGTGTTCTTTCCACAAACAACTTATGGATCAACCAGTGGTCGTTGCATGTGTGTTCTTTTCCACAAACCACATATGGATCAACCAGTGGTCATTGCATGTGTGTTCTATCCACAAACCACACAAGGATCCACCACTGTCATTGCATGTGTGTTCTTTCCACAAATAACTTATGGATCAACCAGTGGTCTTTCCATGTGTGTTATTTTCCACAAACCACATATGGATCAACCAGTGGTCATTGCATGTGTGTTCTTTCCACAAACCACATATGGATCAACCAGTGTCATTGCATGTGTGTTCTTTCTACGAACCACATATGGATCCATTTGAGTCATTGCATGTTTGTTCTTATACTAAAACCACAAACCAGCACTAGAATCATTGCATGTGTGTTCTTTTTTACAAACCACACATAGATCCACTAGAATCATTGCATGTGTGTTCTTTTCCACAAACAACTTATGGATCAACCAGTGGTCTTTGCATGTGTGTCTTTTCCACAAACGACATATGGATCAACCAGTGGTCATTGCATGTGTGTTCTTTCCACCAACCACACATGGATCAAACAGTGGTCACTTCATGTGTGTTCTTTTCCCCAAACGACATATGGATCAACCAGTGGTCATTGCATGTGTGTTCTTTCCACAAACCACATATGTATCAACCAATGTCATTGCATGTGTGTTCTTTCCGAAACCACATATGGATCCATTTGAGTCATTGCATGTTTGTTCTTATACTAAAACCACAAACCAACACTATAGTCATTGCATGTGTGTTATTTCCACAAACCACACATGGATCAACCACTAGAGTCATTGCATGTGTGTTCTTTCCACAAACCACACATGGATCAACCAGTGGTCATTGCATGTGTGTTCTTTCCACAAACAACATATGGATCCATTTGAGTCATTTCATGTTTGTTCTTATACTAAAACTAGCACTAGAGTCATTGCATGGGTGTTCTATCCACAAACCATACATGGATCCACCACTGTCATTGCATGTGTGTTCTTTCGACAAACCACACATGGATCAATAAGTGGTCATTGCATGTGTGTTATTTCCGCAAACCACACATGGATCAAGCAGTGGTCATTACATGTGTGTTCTTTTCCACAAACCCCATATGGATCAACCAGTGGTCATTGCATGTGTGTTCTTTCCACAAACCAGATATGGATCAACCAGTGGTCTTTGAATGTGTGTTCTTTTCCACAAACCACTTATGGATCAGCCAGTGGTCATTGCATGTGTGTCCTTTCCACAAACCACACATGGATCAACTAGTGGTCATTGCATGTGTGTTCCTTTGCACAAACCACATATGGATCAACCAGTGTCATTGCATGTGTGTTCTTTCCACAAACCACATATGGATCCATTTGAGTCATTGCATGTTTGTTCTTATACTAAAACGACAAACCAACACTAGAGTCATTGCATGTGTGTTATTTCCACAAACCACACATGGATCAACCACTAGAGTCATTGCATGTGTGTTCTTCCACAAACCACACATGGATCAACCAGTGGTCACTGCATGTGTGTTCTTTCCACAAACCACATATGGATCCATTTGAGTCATTTCATGTTTGTTCTTATACTAAAACTAGCACTAGAGTCATTGCATGTGTGTTCTATCCACAAACCACACATGGATCCACCACTGTCATTGCATGTGTGTTCTTTCCACAAACAACTTATGGATCAACCAGTGGTCGTTGCATGTGTGTTCTTTTCCACAAACCACATATGGATCAACCAGTGGTCATTGCATGTGTGTTCTATCCACAAACCACACAAGGATCCACCACTGTCATTGCATGTGTGTTCTTTCCACAAATAACTTATGGATCAACCAGTGGTCTTTCCATGTGTGTTATTTTCCACAAACCACATATGGATCAACCAGTGGTCATTGCATGTGTGTTCTTTCCACAAACCACATATGGATCAACCAGTGTCATTGCATGTGTGTTCTTTCTACGAACCACATATGGATCCATTTGAGTCATTGCATGTTTGTTCTTATACTAAAACCACAAACCAGCACTAGAATCATTGCATGTGTGTTCTTTTTTACAAACCACACATAGATCCACTAGAATCATTGCATGTGTGTTCTTTTCCACAAACAACTTATGGATCAACCAGTGGTCTTTGCATGTGTGTCTTTTCCACAAACGACATATGGATCAACCAGTGGTCATTGCATGTGTGTTCTTTCCACCAACCACACATGGATCAAACAGTGGTCACTTCATGTGTGTTCTTTTCCCCAAACGACATATGGATCAACCAGTGGTCATTGCATGTGTGTTCTTTCCACAAACCACATATGTATCAACCAATGTCATTGCATGTGTGTTCTTTCCGAAACCACATATGGATCCATTTGAGTCATTGCATGTTTGTTCTTATACTAAAACCACAAACCAACACTATAGTCATTGCATGTGTGTTATTTCCACAAACCACACATGGATCAACCACTAGAGTCATTGCATGTGTGTTCTTTCCACAAACCACACATGGATCAACCAGTGGTCATTGCATGTGTGTTCTTTCCACAAACAACATATGGATCCATTTGAGTCATTTCATGTTTGTTCTTATACTAAAACTAGCACTAGAGTCATTGCATGGGTGTTCTATCCACAAACCATACATGGATCCACCACTGTCATTGCATGTGTGTTCTTTCGACAAACCACACATGGATCAATAAGTGGTCATTGCATGTGTGTTCTTTCCACAAACCACATATGGATCAACCAGTGGTCATTGCATGTGTGTTCTTTTCCATAAACCACTTATGGATCCATTAGAGTCGTTGCATGTGTGTTATTTCCACAAACCACACACGGATCAACCACTAGAGTCATTGCATGTGTGTTCTTTCCACAAACCACACATGGATCAACCACTAGAGTCATTGCATGTGTGTTCTTTCCACAAACCACACATGGATCAAGCAGTGTCATTGCATGTGTGTTCTTTCCACAAACCACATATGGATCAACCAGTGGTCATTGCATTTGTGTTCTTTTCCATAAACCACATGTGAACCCACTAGAGTCATTGCATGTGTGTTCTTATACTAAAACCAACACTAGAGTCATTGCATTTGTGTTATTTCCACAAACCACACATGGATAACCCACTAGAGTCATTGCATGTGTGTTCTTTCCACAAACCACACATGGATCCACCACTGTCATTGCATGTGTGTTCTTCCCACAAACCACACATGGATCAACAAGTGGTTATTGCACGTGTGTTATTTTCACAAACCACATATGGATCCATTAGAGTCATTGCATGTGTGTTCTTATACTAAAACTAGCACTAGAGTCATTGCATGTGTTTTCTTTCCACAAACCACTTATGGATCAACCAGTGGCCATTGCATGTGTGTTCTTTCCACAAACCACTTATGGACCAACCAGTGGTCATTGCATGTGTGTTATTTCCGCAAACCACACATGGATCAAGCAGTGGTCATTACATGTGTGTTCTTTTCCACAAACCACATATGGATCAACCAGTGGTCATTGCATGTGTGTTCTTTCCACAAACCACATATGGATCAACCACTGGTCTTTGCATGTGTGTTCTTTTCCACAAACCACTTATGGATCAGCCAGTGGTCATTGCATGCGTGTTCTTTCCACAAACCACTCATGGATCAACTAGTGGTCATTGCATGTGTGTTCTTTTGCACAAACCACATATGGATCAACCAGTGTCATTGCATGTGTGTTCTTTCCACAAACCACATATGGATCCATTTGAGTCATTGCATGTTTGTTCTTATACTAAAACCACAAACCAACACTAGAGTCATTGCATGTGTGTTATTTCCACAAACCACACATGGATAACCCACTAGAGTCATTGCATGTGCTCTTTGCACAAACCACACATGGATCCACCACTGTCATTGCATGTGTGTTCTTCCCACAAACCACACATGGATCAACAAGTGGTTATTGCATGTGTGTTATTTTCACAAACCACATATGGATCCATTAGATTCATTGCATGTGTGTTCTTATACTAAAACTAGCACTAGAGTCATTGCATGTGTGTTCTTTCAGCAAACCACTTATGGATCAACCAGTGGCCATTGCATGTGTGTTCTTTCCACAAACCACTTATGGACCAACCAATGTTCATTGCATGTGTGTTATTTCCGCAAACCACACATGGATCAAGCAGTTGTTATTACATGTGTGTTCTTTTCCACAAACGACATATGGATCAACCAGTGGTCATTGCATGTGTGTTCTTTCCACAAACCACATATGGATCAACTAGTGTAATTGCATGTGTGTTCTTTCCAAAAACCACATATGGATCAATTTGAGTCATTGCATGTTTGTTCTTATATTAAAACCACAAACCAACACTAGACTCATTGCATGTGTGTTCTTTTCCACAAACCACACATGGATCCACTAGACTCATTGCATGTGTGTTCTTTTCCACAAACCACACATGGATCAAGAAGTGTCATTGCATGTGTGTTCTTTCCACAAACCACATATGGATCAACCAGTGGTCATTGCATGTGTGTTCTTTTCACAAACCACATATGGATCAACCAGTGGTCATTGCATGTGTGTTCTTTTCCACAAACTACATGTGAACCCACTAGAGTCATTGCATGTGTGTTCTTTTCACAAACCACATATGGATCAACCAGTGGTCATTGCATGTGTGTTCTTTCCACAAACCACACATGGATCCACCAGTGGTCATTTCATGTGTGTTATTTTCACAAACCACATATGGATTAACCAGTGGTCATTGCATGTGTGTTCTTTTCCACAAACCACATGTGAACCCACTAGAGTTATTGCAGGTGTGTTCTTTTCACAAACCACATATGGATCAACCAGTGGTCATTGCATGTGTGTTCTTTCCACAAACCACACATGGATCAGCCAGTTGTCATTGCATGTGTGTTCTTTTCACAAACCACATATGGATCAACCAGTGGTCATTGCATGTGTGTTCTTTCCACAAACCACACATGGATCAACCAGTGGTCATTGCACCTGTGTTCTTTTCCACAAACCACATATGGATCAACCAGTGGTCATTGTATGTGTGTTCTTTGCACAAAACCACTTACGGATCAACCAGTGTCATTGCATGTGTGTTCTTTCCACAAACCACATATGGATCCATTTGAGTCATTGCATGTTTGTTCTTATACTAAATCCACAAACCAGCACTAGACTCATCGCATGTGTGTTCTTTTCCACAAACCACACATGGATCCACTAGACTCATTGTAGGTGTGTTCTTTTCCACAAACAACTTATGGATCAACCAGTGGTCTTTGCATGTGTGTTCTTTTCCACAAACCACATATGGATCAACCAGTGGTCATTGCATGTGTGTTCTTTCCACAAACCACATGTGGATCAACCAGTGTCATTGCATGTGTGTTCTTTCCACGAACCACATATGGATCCATTTGAGTCATTGCATGTTTGTTCTTATACTAAAACCACAAACCAACACTAGAGTCAATGCATGTGTGTTCGTTTCCACAAACCACACATGGATCCACTAGACTCATTGCATGTGTGTTCTTTTCCACAAACAACTTATGGATCAACCAGTGGTCTTTGCATGTGTGTTCTTTTCCACAAACCACATATGAGTCAACCAGTGGTCATTGCATGTGTGTTCTTTCCACAAACCACACATGGATCAACTAGTGGTCATTCCATCTGTGTTCTTTCCACAAACCACATATGGATCAACCAGTGTCATTGCATGTGTGTTCTTTCCACAAACCACATATGGATCCATTTGAGTCATTGCATCTTTGTTCCTATACTAAAACCACAAACCGGCACTAGAGTCATTGCATGTGTGTTCTTTTCCACAAACCACACTTGGATCCACTAGACTCATTGTATGTGTGTTCTTTTCCACAAACAACTTATGGATCAACCAGTGGTCATTGCATGTGTGTTCTTTTTCACAAACTACATGTGGACCCACTAGAGTCATTGTATGTGTGTTCTTATACTAAAACTAGCACTAGAGTCATTGCATGTGTGCTCTTTTCCAGAAACCACATATGGATCCATTAGAGTCATTGCATGTGTGTTATTTCCACAAAACACACATGGATCAACCAATAGAGTCATTGCATGTGTGTTATTTCCACAAACCACACATGGATCAACCACTAGAGTCATTGCATGTGTGTTCTTTCCACAATCCACACATGGATCAAGCAGTGTCATTGCATGTGTGTTCTTTCCACAAACCACATATGGATCAACTAGTGGTCATTGCATGTGTGTTCTTTTCCATAAACCACATGTGAACCCACTAGAGTCATTGCAAGTGTGTTCTTATACTAAAACCAACACTAGAGTCATTGTATTTGTGTTATTTCCACAAACAACACATGGATCAACCACTAGAGTCATTGCATGTGTGTTCTTCCCACAAACCACACATGGATCAACAAGTGGTCATTGCATGTGTGTTATTTTCACAAACCACATATGGATCCATTAGAGTCATTGCATGTGTGTTCTTATACTAAAACTAGCACTAGAGTCATTGCATGTGTGTTCTTTCCACAAACCACTTATGGATCAACCAGTGGCCATTGCATGTGTGTTCTTTCCATAAACCACTTATGGACCAACCAGTGGTCATTGCATGTGTGTTCTTTCCGCAACCCACACATGGATCAACCAGTGGTCATTGCATGTGTGTTCTTTTCCACAAACCACATATGGATCAACCAGTGGTCATTGCATGTGTGTTCTTTCCACAAACCACATATGGATCAACCAGTGTAATTGCATGTGTGTTCTTTTCCACAAACCACACATGGATCCACTAGACTCATTGCATGTGTGTTCTTTTCCACAAACCACACATGGATCAAGCAGTGTCATTGCATGTGTGTTCTTTCCACAAACCACATATGGATCAACCAGTGGTCATTGCATGTGTGTTCTTTTCACAAACCACATATGGATCAACCAGTGGTCATTTCATGTGTGTTCTTTTCCACAAACCACATGTGAACCCACTAGAGTCATTGCATGTGTGTTCTTTTCCACAAACCACATGTGAACCCACTTGAGTCGTTGAAGTGGTCAAGACTAAATATCGCTATGAAAGATCAAATCTTGTCATAGTCAACTCCTTGAACATTGTCGTAAACTTCTTTTCGACATGTCGACTATTTCATAGATGTTAAACATCCATGTCTATTTCTTTATAGATCCAAACACGACTGATAGGCTTTACGCCTTTTCAAAGGGTCTTCCAAGTTCAGAAACTTGATTTCTCGTGTATGGATACTATCACGAATTCTATGACTTCTAGTCATTTTATGGAGTCAGGGCCCATCATCGCTTCTTTGCATGCAGTCGGTTCATCATTGTTAAAACAATAACGACTTGTTTATCAAATCTTACTATTTGATTCTTACCGACCCACATGGTTCAATAGGAAATCTAATCTCCGAGATCACACCCTTTGTAATCACGGGAGCCATGAGCAATGTGGCCACCACCGGGACACTTTCCGGTGCTGTGCTACTTAGCACATATAGCTAAGGTTCAACAACCTTATCAAAGTTCTATTGTCCTCCCACTTAACTTTTCACAAAAAATTCCTTCTCAAGAAACTTGATGTTCCAAGTAACAAACTCTTTTGTCCTCGGTGTTATGGAGAAATTCCCAACAAATTCTTTGGGATAACCTACAAAGACGTACTTATCCGACTTTGGTTGTAAGCATTTTACCTATGCATAGCATACCAAAATTTAAGAAAAGACAATTCGGGTTTTATCCCAAACCATAACTTATATGGTGTCATTTCAACGGATCACGATGGTGCTCTTTTTAGTGTAAAAGCGGTAGTCTCTAAAGCTTCAATCCTTAAAATAGAATGGCAGTTTTATAAATGCCACCCTTGATCTTACCATGTCAAACATGGTTTGATTTCATCTCTCGAATATGCCATACTCCTATGGTTTACCAAAAACACAAATCATGGAACAATTCCTCAAATCTTAAGTGTTTTGCTAAACATGTAACTCAAATATCTTCCTTTATGATCAAAACATAAACTCTTTTATTTTCTTGTTACAATGATTTTTCACTTCATCTTGAAAGTCTTTGAACAATTTTCAAATGTTTCATACTTCTTCCTTATTAAGTAAATATATAGATATATTCACTTAAATGTCTGGAGAAAGCATATGAAGCAAAAAGATCCATCGCATATGGCTACACATAATAGACTATGCACAACGGCATGTACAATTTCCAATAAGCTAGTCATTCGTTCCTCTTTGGCCTATGAACGGAGTTTCAATTATCTCGAGGAAAGTTTCACAAGCGTCAATTGATCAAAATCAAAGACTCCAAAAATCCATCAACATGGAGTTTCTTCATGTTTTCTTTCTAATGTAATTTAAACAGCGATGTCACTTCATAAGTGATCTTTCAATCATTTGTCTTGCGACATTTTAGCAATAGTGTTTATGGATGTGATTTCTCCAACTAGACTTGTAAAAGTTCATCCATCCTTTATGCAATACGGTAATTATTTGAACAACCATTGTTCTCATAATACCAGAACAAAATAACAATTATTAAAACAAATCTTGAAGGCTAGGTTTGATGACAACGAAAAACACAATAACACTTTATTTGTTTTCGATGAACATCATCACTTATTCTCTTGCTAGTTACTTAGGCCATTGTAGTTCATGAATTGCGTTGTCCTGTATGACACTTCATACCAACCAATTCGGTATCCAATACCGGTATTCAATACCTAAGAACCACATTGTTTAACAAGCAAGGAATACAACCATAACATGTATATCTTCTATATACCTAAGTTGGACATCTCCAACCTTTTCTTTTCTGCCAAATATTTTATAGATTCTCTTTTAGCAATTCCTTTTCCTTTTAAAAGAATCTATCAACATCAATAGTGGTGTCATTCACATGACACATAGTACAAAGCGTGTATAGTCAAATACTAATACCTTTGGACTTGCACTTTGAAGTGGATCACCATCATCAAATGTTTGGTGTTCTTTCAAAAATCCATTCTTTAGTAATCTATTAGTGTAGTAAACATTTTACTTACATCTTCTATTCATACTTATCATGACAACTTTCATGATCAAGCTACTATAGCCTATAAGGAAGAATCGCGAGTATAATATCAGTTCCCAAGACCTTTTTGGTAGATTAGGACGCCTAGCGTCTCCAACCTTCACAAATTCTCATACAATATGAGAACATGTATTTTGTTAAATTATACTCTATCATATTGCAACCATAAACATTGTTTCAGATATCACAATATCTTCCACACATGATGGTTTCTAAAACAAATATTTCAGCTCCTAGATTACCTCGATATTAAAACAACTTTTGAATATCAAGAATCATGGAGGCAAACATGATACTTTAGATACTAACATTGGAATTCTTACTCTTGATTTAATACTACTTATTAATCTTCATGGAACAAATAGAGTTTGCTGAAAGTTTGCAATAGGACTTCTAAACTTTAAATTGACATTCAAAAACAATACGATACCAGTTCGTAAAGTAAATATCCAGAATTCTATAGTTCTATTATCTCAATTAAAACTAAGCATGAAGTAGTGAACAGACGCCAATGACTACAACAAATTATGCAAATTCACTTCGATTTAGCTTATGACAAATTGAGTTCGACTAATCCAAATTAGAAATGAACTCCCACTCAAAAAAGACATCCCTCGTGCCTTTTTGGTGATTACATGAACCAAATCCACTACACCAAGTCCGATCATCACGTGAGTCGGTGCAGCTTCAAAGCCAAGCATCTATATGGGCATCATATCAACTATATGACTCATGCTTAACCTTTTGGTCCGTGTTCCGAGGCCATGTCTGTACATGCTAGGGTCGCCAAGTAAGAACCTTAGTACTCGCGTGTGTAAAACTGTCTTACACCCGTTGTATGAAAGCGTAGAGTCGAGTACACCCGATCATCACGTGATGTCTCGAAACATGATCCATAGAACGGTGCATACTTAAGGAAGAACACATTTTTATATTGATATCTAAGTGAGGGATCATCCTACAATGGTACCAAAAGCGCCAAACTAGCAGTATAAGATGCTAACATCTAATGTGTAAAGTGAGATGATATGGTCTATGCATTTGATCTCTATCATTTGCATCGTGGTATGATCTATATCATTCCTTTGTGTGTAAGGCCAAGGTCTATGGAGCTTACACGTTGAGTGTGTTGTAAGAGTATCTATCATACATCTACTTACAAAAATACCATATCAATACACTAGCCCAGCAACGATCTAAACTAGACGCCTCTAATTTATCAATTGCAAGTTTTACGTGGCTTAGGGCTTTCGTAGATAGAACCGTTCTTACCTAGGAACATGAACCACAATGAGGATAACCAAGTTATTAGCAACTCGTTGTAAATCAGATATTGACTATAGTAGGAGAGACAGACACCCGCCAGCCACTTATGCAAAACAAGTTGCATGTCAGTCGTGGAACCAGTCTCATGTACGATGACATGTAAGGTTGGTCCGGGCCGCTTCATCCCACTATGCCACCAATATACAAAGTACATCGAAGATGCAATAACATGATCATCATCGCCCACATATAAACATATGTGTACTACCCGTGCAAAGCACCTACACATAGATTAGGCTCTGATACCACTATTGGGTCCGCAACATAGAAAACAAAAATTTTCCTACGATGAGAACTACACGCCAAGATCTATCTACTAGGTACAGAGCAACGGGTGGACATACATCCATCGAGAACTTACCCTCGAAGACAATGAGTTTTGTTAACGAGTAGGAACTCGTGGTTGATGTAGTCGTACACTTGCCGATCTCAAGATCGTGAGGAAGTCCGAGCGCCACAACTCAGCAGCGCATCCGTACTCGCACACACGTTCAAGCCACCGGACAACCTCCACCTCCTCGCTCCAGCGATCCAGTGGAAGCAGCAACTCCTTCCAGACGAAATGCCACCGGGAACATGTATCTCGCTAATCCGAGACCATGGAGAAATAATTCTAGAGGGGGACAGAGATCCTTCACAAGGAGGTGTGAGGAAGAAGGAGGGAGAGGGTGGCCTTTTATAGGAGGAGGGGGTGCCCCTCCTTCATGGCCGGCGCATGGGGGGGTGACTCCTCACCTCCCTCATTCATGTGGTGGTAACCCCTCCACATTAAAATGCCTCTTCACATTCCCCTTTAAAGTCCCTACTTTAAATGCATTAAAATTCTCCAATTTTAATGATCTCTCATTTAATAAAACTCTTTTATTAAATTTATTCAGAATTTTGTTAATTACTTTAATTAACAAACATTCACATATAACCCCTTGCAATATTTCAATATCACATGTAGAACCACTTTTTGCAATTTCACCCAAAACAATTTCCGGTTTCTATCGAAACAATTCCTGCGCTTTGCAATTCTTTCGTCTGAAACATATGTGCTCCAAAATGGTGTTCGATAACTCTTAAGTGTGTCACCCTACGGTTCGCGAATAATGCAGACATGATTGAGACTCCTCTCAGATCAATAATCAGAAGCGGGACCTGGAGATCCATACTGACTCCTACATATTCAACGATGACTTCTGTGATCGTGAGAACCTTTAACGCTAGTAACTAAATACCTTTGTCTCACGATATATTATATGTCCGAGATTCGATCATTGGTATCTCCATACCTAGTTTGATCTCGTTGCCGACATGCACTCTTTTCTTGTTCCCGTGATATAACATTCTAGTGATCACATCACTTGCTTGCAAGCTATCTTAATGTGATATCACTGAGAGGGCCCAGAGTATATCTATCCGTCATCGGGATTGACAAATTCCACTCTTGATCCATGAGCCTCAACATAACACCTTTGTAGCACTGAATCCATCTTTATAGTCACCCTGTTACGGTGTGACGTTTGATGTTATCAAGATACTCTTCCGGTGTTAGCAATTAACATGATCTCATGGTCTAAGGATAAAGATTACTTCGTATGATGTTATAGCAATATAAACATAATGACTTGATCGTAATGCTATACTTCGGATGAATGTTCATCACATCATTCCACCAATGTTGTGACCTCGTTATTAACAACATCCAATGTCCATGATTAGGAAACCTTCATCATCTTGTTAATCAACGAGCTAGTCTATAAGAGAGGCATAACTCAGAACCCTTTTTGTTTATTAAACACACATGTATTGATGTTTCCGATCAATACAATTATAGCATGCAAAATAAACATTTATCATAAACATGGAATAAGATAATAACCACTTTATTATTGCCTCTCGGGCATATTCCCTTCATAGAGTTCATTGCATGTGTGTTCTTTCCACAAACCACATATGTATCCACAAGAGTTATTGCATGTGTGTTCCTGTCATGAACCACATTTGGATCAACCTGTGTCATTGCATGTGTGTTCTTTCCACGAACCACATATGGATTAACCAATGGCACTACATGTGTGTTCTTTTCACAAACCACACATGGATCAATCAGTGTTCACTACATGTGTGTTCTTTCCACAAACCACTTATGGATCAATCTGTGGTCATTGCATGTGTGTTCTTTTCCAAAAACCACTTGTGAACCCACTAGAGTCATTGCATGTGTGTTCTTTTCACAAACCACCTATGGATCAATAAGTGGTCATTGCATGTGTGTTCTTTTCCACAAACCACATATGGATTAACCAGTGGTCATTACATGTGTGTTCTTTCCACAAACCACACATGGATCAACCAGTGGTCATTGCATGTGTGTTCTTTCCACAAACCACACATGGATCAACCAGTGGTCATTGCATGTGTGTTCTTTTCCACAAACCACACATGGATCAAGTAGTGTCATTGCATGTGTGTTCTTTCCACAAACCACATATGGATCAACCATTGGTCATTGCATGTGTGTTCTTTTCACAAACCACATGTGAACCCACTAGAGTCATTGCATGTGTGTTCTTATACTAAAACCAACACTAGAGTCATTGCATGTGTGTTCTTTTCACAAACCACACATGGATCCACCACTGTCATTGCATGTGTGTTCTTTCCACAAACCACACATGGATCAACCAGTGGTCATTGCATGTGTGTTCTTTTCCACAAACCACATATGGATCAACCAGTGGTCATTGCATGTGTGTTCTTTCCACAAACCACATATGGATCAACTAGAGTCATTGCATGTGTGTTGTTTAGACAAACCACATATGGATCCATTTGAGTAATTGCATGTTTGTTCTTATTAAAACCACAAACCAGCACTAGAGTCATTGCATGTGTGTTCTTTTCCACAAACCACACATGGATCCACTAGACTCATTGCATGTGTGTTCTTTTCCACAAACAACTTATGGATCGACCAGTGGTCATTGCATGTGTGTTCTTTTCACAAACTACATGTGGACCCACTAGAGTCATTGTATGTGTGTTCTTATACTAAAACTAGCACTAGAGTCATTGCATGTGTGTTCTTTTCCACAAACCAAATATGGATCAACCAGTGGTCATTGCATGTGTGTTCTTTCCACAAACCACACATGGATCAACCAGTAGTCATTGCATGTGTGGTCTTTCCACAAACCAGACATGGATCAACCAGTGGTCATTGCATGTGTGTTCTTTTCCACAAACCACACATGGATCAACCAGTGTCATTGCATGTGTGTACTTTCCACAAACCACATATGGATCAACTAGTGGTCATTGCATGTGTGTTCTTTTCACAAACCACATGTGAACCCACTAGAGTCATTGCATGTGTGTTCTTATACTAAAACCAATACTAGAGTCATTGCATGTGTGTTCTTTCCATAAACCACTTATGGACCAACCAGTGGTCATTGCATGTGTGTTCTTTCCGCAACCCACACATGGATCAACCAGTGGTCATTGCATGTGTGTTCTTTTCCACAAACCACATATGGATCAACCAGTGGTCATTGCATGTGTGTTCTTTCCACAAACCACATATGGATCAACCAGTGTAATTGCATGTGTGTTCTTTTCCACAAACCACACATGGATCCACTAGACTCATTGCATGTGTGTTCTTTTCCACAAACCACACATGGATCAAGCAGTGTCATTGCATGTGTGTTCTTTCCACAAACCACATATGGATCAACCAGTGGTCATTGCATGTGTGTTCTTTTCACAAACCACATATGGATCAACCAGTGGTCATTTCATGTGTGTTCTTTTCCACAAACCACATGTGAACCCACTAGAGTCATTGCATGTGTGTTCTTTTCCACAAACCACATGTGAACCCACTTGAGTCATTGAAGTGGTCAAGACTAAATATCGCTATGAAAGATCAAATCTTGTCATAGTCAACTCCTTGAACATTGTCGTAAACTTCTTTTCGACATGTCGACTATTTCATA
Source organism: Avena sativa (assembly GCA_916181665.1). Taxonomy (NCBI): domain Eukaryota; kingdom Viridiplantae; phylum Streptophyta; class Magnoliopsida; order Poales; family Poaceae; genus Avena; species Avena sativa. The sequence goes on along the minus strand of OV702287.1, from coordinate 39,634,259 downwards.
GATGTTAAACATCCATGTCTATTTCTTTATAGATCCAAACACGACTGATAGGCTTTACGCCTTTTCAAAGGGTCTTCCAAGTTCAGAAACTTGATTTCTCGTGTATGGATACTATCACGAATTCTATGACTTCTAGTCATTTTATGGAGTCAGGGCCCATCATCGCTTCTTTGCATGCAGTCGGTTCATCATTGTTAAAACAATAACGACTTGTTTATCAAATCTTACTATTTGATTCTTACCGACCCACATGGTTCAATAGGAAATCTAATCTCCGAGATCACACCCTTTGTAATCACGGGAGCCATGAGCAATGTGGCCACCACCGGGACACTTTCCGGTGCTGTGCTACTTAGCACATATAGCTAAGGTTCAACAACCTTATCAAAGTTCTATTGTCCTCCCACTTAACTTTTCACAAAAAATTCCTTCTCAAGAAACTTGATGTTCCAAGTAACAAACTCTTTTGTCCTCGGTGTTATGGAGAAATTCCCAACAAATTCTTTGGGATAACCTACAAAGACGTACTTATCCGACTTTGGTTGTAAGCATTTTACCTATGCATAGCATACCAAAATTTAAGAAAAGACAATTCGGGTTTTATCCCAAACCATAACTTATATGGTGTCATTTCAACGGATCACGATGGTGCTCTTTTTAGTGTAAAAGCGGTAGTCTCTAAAGCTTCAATCCTTAAAATAGAATGGCAGTTTTATAAATGCCACCCTTGATCTTACCATGTCAAACATGGTTTGATTTCATCTCTCGAATATGCCATACTCCTATGGTTTACCAAAAACACAAATCATGGAACAATTCCTCAAATCTTAAGTGTTTTGCTAAACATGTAACTCAAATATCTTCCTTTATGATCAAAACATAAACTCTTTTATTTTCTTGTTACAATGATTTTTCACTTCATCTTGAAAGTCTTTGAACAATTTTCAAATGTTTCATACTTCTTCCTTATTAAGTAAATATATAGATATATTCACTTAAATGTCTGGAGAAAGCATATGAAGCAAAAAGATCCATCGCATATGGCTACACATAATAGACTATGCACAACGGCATGTACAATTTCCAATAAGCTAGTCATTCGTTCCTCTTTGGCCTATGAACGGAGTTTCAATTATCTCGAGGAAAGTTTCACAAGCGTCAATTGATCAAAATCAAAGACTCCAAAAATCCATCAACATGGAGTTTCTTCATGTTTTCTTTCTAATGTAATTTAAACAGCGATGTCACTTCATAAGTGATCTTTCAATCATTTGTCTTGCGACATTTTAGCAATAGTGTTTATGGATGTGATTTCTCCAACTAGACTTGTAAAAGTTCATCCATCCTTTATGCAATACGGTAATTATTTGAACAACCATTGTTCTCATAATACCAGAACAAAATAACAATTATTAAAACAAATCTTGAAGGCTAGGTTTGATGACAACGAAAAACACAATAACACTTTATTTGTTTTCGATGAACATCATCACTTATTCTCTTGCTAGTTACTTAGGCCATTGTAGTTCATGAATTGCGTTGTCCTGTATGACACTTCATACCAACCAATTCGGTATCCAATACCGGTATTCAATACCTAAGAACCACATTGTTTAACAAGCAAGGAATACAACCATAACATGTATATCTTCTATATACCTAAGTTGGACATCTCCAACCTTTTCTTTTCTGCCAAATATTTTATAGATTCTCTTTTAGCAATTCCTTTTCCTTTTAAAAGAATCTATCAACATCAATAGTGGTGTCATTCACATGACACATAGTACAAAGCGTGTATAGTCAAATACTAATACCTTTGGACTTGCACTTTGAAGTGGATCACCATCATCAAATGTTTGGTGTTCTTTCAAAAATCCATTCTTTAGTAATCTATTAGTGTAGTAAACATTTTACTTACATCTTCTATTCATACTTATCATGACAACTTTCATGATCAAGCTACTATAGCCTATAAGGAAGAATCGCGAGTATAATATCAGTTCCCAAGACCTTTTTGGTAGATTAGGACGCCTAGCGTCTCCAACCTTCACAAATTCTCATACAATATGAGAACATGTATTTTGTTAAATTATACTCTATCATATTGCAACCATAAACATTGTTTCAGATATCACAATATCTTCCACACATGATGGTTTCTAAAACAAATATTTCAGCTCCTAGATTACCTCGATATTAAAACAACTTTTGAATATCAAGAATCATGGAGGCAAACATGATACTTTAGATACTAACATTGGAATTCTTACTCTTGATTTAATACTACTTATTAATCTTCATGGAACAAATAGAGTTTGCTGAAAGTTTGCAATAGGACTTCTAAACTTTAAATTGACATTCAAAAACAATACGATACCAGTTCGTAAAGTAAATATCCAGAATTCTATAGTTCTATTATCTCAATTAAAACTAAGCATGAAGTAGTGAACAGACGCCAATGACTACAACAAATTATGCAAATTCACTTCGATTTAGCTTATGACAAATTGAGTTCGACTAATCCAAATTAGAAATGAACTCCCACTCAAAAAAGACATCCCTCGTGCCTTTTTGGTGATTACATGAACCAAATCCACTACACCAAGTCCGATCATCACGTGAGTCGGTGCAGCTTCAAAGCCAAGCATCTATATGGGCATCATATCAACTATATGACTCATGCTTAACCTTTTGGTCCGTGTTCCGAGGCCATGTCTGTACATGCTAGGGTCGCCAAGTAAGAACCTTAGTACTCGCGTGTGTAAAACTGTCTTACACCCGTTGTATGAAAGCGTAGAGTCGAGTACACCCGATCATCACGTGATTTCTCGAAACATGATCCATAGAACGGTGCATACTTAAGGAAGAACACATTTTTATATTGATATCTAAGTGAGGGATCATCCTACAATGGTACCAAAAGCGCCAAACTAGCAGTATAAGATGCTAACATCTAATGTGTAAAGTGAGATGATATGGTCTATGCATTTGATCTCTATCATTTGCATCGTGGTATGATCTATATCATTCCTTTGTGTGTAAGGCCAAGGTCTATGGAGCTTACACGTTGAGTGTGTTGTAAGAGTATCTATCATACATCTACTTACAAAAATACCATATCAATACACTAGCCCAGCAACGATCTAAACTAGACGCCTCTAATTTATCAATTGCAAGTTTTACGTGGCTTAGGGCTTTCGTAGATAGAACCGTTCTTACCTAGGAACATGAACCACAATGAGGATAACCAAGTTATTAGCAACTCGTTGTAAATCAGATATTGACTATAGTAGGAGAGACAGACACCCGCCAGCCACTTATGCAAAACAAGTTGCATGTCAGTCGTGGAACCAGTCTCATGTACGATGACATGTAAGGTTGGTCCGGGCCGCTTCATCCCACTATGCCACCAATATACAAAGTACATCGAAGATGCAATAACATGATCATCATCGCCCACATATAAACATATGTGTACTACCCGTGCAAAGCACCTACACATAGATTAGGCTCTGATACCACTATTGGGTCCGCAACATAGAAAACAAAAATTTTCCTACGATGAGAACTACACGCCAAGATCTATCTACTAGGTACAGAGCAACGGGTGGACATACATCCATCGAGAACTTACCCTCGAAGACAATGAGTTTTGTTAACGAGTAGGAACTCGTGGTTGATGTAGTCGTACACTTGCCGATCTCAAGATCGTGAGGAAGTCCGAGCGCCACAACTCAGCAGCGCATCCGTACTCGCACACACGTTCAAGCCACCGGACAACCTCCACCTCCTCGCTCCAGCGATCCAGTGGAAGCAGCAACTCCTTCCAGACGAAATGCCACCGGGAACATGTATCTCGCTAATCCGAGACCATGGAGAAATAATTCTAGAGGGGGAGAGAGATCCTTCACAAGGAGGTGTGAGGAAGAAGGAGGGAGAGGGTGGCCTTTTATAGGAGGAGGGGGTGCCCCTCCTTCATGGCCGGCGCATGGGGGGGTGACTCCTCACCTCCCTCATTCATGTGGTGGTAACCCCTCCACATTAAAATGCCTCTTCACATTCCCCTTTAAAGTCCCTACTTTAAATGCATTAAAATTCTCCAATTTTAATGATCTCTCATTTAATAAAACTCTTTTATTAAATTTATTCAGAATTTTGTTAATTACTTTAATTAACAAACATTCACATATAACCCCTTGCAATATTTCAATATCACATGTAGAACCACTTTTTGCAATTTCACCCAAAACAATTTCCGGTTTCTATCGAAACAATTCCTGCGCTTTGCAATTCTTTCGTCTGAAACATATGTGCTCCAAAATGGTGTTCGATAACTCTTAAGTGTGTCACCCTACGGTTCGCGAATAATGCAGACATGATTGAGACTCCTCTCAGATCAATAATCAGAAGCGGGACCTGGAGATCCATACTGACTCCTACATATTCAACGATGACTTCTGTGATCGTGAGAACCTTTAACGCTAGTAACTAAATACCTTTGTCTCACGATATATTATATGTCCGAGATTCGATCATTGGTATCTCCATACCTAGTTTGATCTCGTTGCCGACATGCACTCTTTTCTTGTTCCCGTGATATAACATTCTAGTGATCACATCACTTGCTTGCAAGCTATCTTAATGTGATATCACTGAGAGGGCCCAGAGTATATCTATCCGTCATCGGGATTGACAAATTCCACTCTTGATCCATGAGCCTCAACATAACACCTTTGTAGCACTGAATCCATCTTTATAGTCACCCTGTTACGGTGTGACGTTTGATGTTATCAAGATACTCTTCCGGTGTTAGCAATTAACATGATCTCATGGTCTAAGGATAAAGATTACTTCGTATGATGTTATAGCAATATAAACATAATGACTTGATCGTAATGCTATACTTCGGATGAATGTTCATCACATCATTCCACCAATGTTGTGACCTCGTTATTAACAACATCCAATGTCCATGATTAGGAAACCTTCATCATCTTGTTAATCAACGAGCTAGTCTATAAGAGAGGCATAACTCAGAACCCTTTTTGTTTATTAAACACACATGTATTGATGTTTCCGATCAATACAATTATAGCATGCAAAATAAACATTTATCATAAACATGGAATAAGATAATAACCACTTTATTATTGCCTCTCGGGCATATTCCCTTCATAGAGTTCATTGCATGTGTGTTCTTTCCACAAACCACATATGTATCCACAAGAGTTATTGCATGTGTGTTCCTGTCATGAACCACATTTGGATCAACCTGTGTCATTGCATGTGTGTTCTTTCCACGAACCACATATGGATCAACCAATGGCACTACATGTGTGTTCTTTTCACAAACCACACATGGATCAATCAGTGTTCACTACATGTGTGTTCTTTCCACAAACCACTTATGGATCAATCTGTGGTCATTGCATGTGTGTTCTTTTCCAAAAACCACTTGTGAACCCACTAGAGTCATTGCATGTGTGTTCTTTTCACAAACCACCTATGGATCAATAAGTGGTCATTGCATGTGTGTTCTTTTCCACAAACCACATATGGATTAACCAGTGGTCATTACATGTGTGTTCTTTCCACAAACCACACATGGATCAACCAGTGGTCATTGCATGTGTGTTCTTTCCACAAACCACACATGGATCAACCAGTGGTCATTGCATGTGTGTTCTTTTCCACAAACCACACATGGATCAAGTAGTGTCATTGCATGTGTGTTCTTTCCACAAACCACATATGGATCAACCATTGGTCATTGCATGTGTGTTCTTTTCACAAACCACATGTGAACCCACTAGAGTCATTGCATGTGTGTTCTTATACTAAAACCAACACTAGAGTCATTGCATGTGTGTTCTTTTCACAAACCACACATGGATCCACCACTGTCATTGCATGTGTGTTCTTTCCACAAACCACACATGGATCAACCAGTGGTCATTGCATGTGTGTTCTTTTCCACAAACCACATATGGATCAACCAGTGGTCATTGCATGTGTGTTCTTTCCACAAACCACATATGGATCAACCAGAGTCATTGCATGTGTGTTGTTTAGACAAACCACATATGGATCCATTTGAGTAATTGCATGTTTGTTCTTATTAAAACCACAAACCAGCACTAGAGTCATTGCATGTGTGTTCTTTTCCACAAACCACACATGGATCCACTAGACTCATTGCATGTGTGTTCTTTTCCACAAACAACTTATGGATCGACCAGTGGTCATTGCATGTGTGTTCTTTTCACAAACTACATGTGGACCCACTAGAGTCATTGTATGTGTGTTCTTATACTAAAACTAGCACTAGAGTCATTGCATGTGTGTTCTTTTCCACAAACCAAATATGGATCAACCAGTGGTCATTGCATGTGTGTTCTTTCCACAAACCACACATGGATCAACCAGTAGTCATTGCATGTGTGGTCTTTCCACAAACCAGACATGGATCAACCAGTGGTCATTGCATGTGTGTTCTTTTCCACAAACCACACATGGATCAACCAGTGTCATTGCATGTGTGTACTTTCCACAAACCACATATGGATCAACTAGTGGTCATTGCATGTGTGTTCTTTTCACAAACCACATGTGAACCCACTAGAGTCATTGCATGTGTGTTCTTATACTAAAACCAATACTAGAATCATTGCAGGTGTGTTCTTTTCACAAACCACACATGGATCCACCACTGTCATTGCATGTGTGTTCTTTCCACAAAACACACATGGATCAACCAGTGGTTATTGCATGTGTTTTTTTTCCACAAACCACATATGGATCAACCAGTGGTCATTGCATGTGTGTTCTTTCCACAAACCACATATGGATCAACCAGAGTCATTGCATGTGTGTTCTTTCCAAAAACCACATATGGATCCATTTGAGTAATTGCATGTTTGCTCTTATACTGAAACCACAAACCTGCACTAGAGTCATTGCATGTGTGTTCTTTTCCACAAACTACACATGGATCCACTAGACTCATTGCATGTGTCTTCTTTTCCACAAACAACTAATGGATCAACCAGTGGTCATTGCATGTGTGTTCTTTTCACAAACTACATGTGGACCCACTAGAGTCATTGTATTTGTGTTCTTATACTAAAACTAGCACTAGAGTCATTACATGTGTGTTCTTTTCCACAAACCACATATGGATCAACCAGTGGTCATTTCATGTGTGTTCTTTCCACAAACCACACATGGATCAACCAGTGGTCATTGCATGTGTGTTCTTTCCACAAACCACACATGGATCAACCAGTGGTCATTGCATGTGTGTTCTTTTCCACAAACCACACATTGATCAAGCAGTGTCATTGCATGTGTGTTCTTTCCACAAACCACATATGGATCAACCAGTGGTCATTGCATGTGTGTTCTTTTCACAAACCACATGTGAACCCACTGGAGTCATTGCATGTGTGTTCTTATACTAAAACCAACACTGGAGTCATTGCATGTGTGTTCTTATACTAAAACCAACACTGGAGTCATTGCATGTGTGTTCTTTTCACAAACCACACATGGATCCACCACTGTCATTACATGTGTGTTCTTTCCACAAACCACACATAGATCAACCAGTGGTCATTGCATGTGTGTTCTTTTCCACAAACCACATATCGATCAAATAGTGGTCATTGCATGTGTGTTCTTTCCACAAACCACATATGGATCAACCAGAGTCATTGCATGTGTGTTCTTTCTACAAACCACATATGGATCCATTCGAGTAATTGCATGTTTGTTCTTATACTAAAACCACAAACCAACACTAGAGTCATTGCATGTGTGTTCTTTTCCACAAACCACACATGGATCCACTAGACTCATTGCATGTGTGTTCTTTTCCACAAACAACTTATGGATCAACCAGTGGTCATTGCATGTGTGTTCTTTTCACAAACTACATCTGGACCCACTAGAGTCATTGCATGTGTGTTCTTATACTAAAACTAGCACTAGAGTCATTGCATGTGTGTTCTATCCACAAACCACATATGGATCAACCAGTGGTCATTGCATGTGTGTTCTTTTCCACAAACCACATATGGATCAACCAGTGGTCATTGCATGTGTGTTCTTTCCACAAACCACACATGGATGTACTAGACTCATTGCATGTGTGTTCTTTTCCACAAACCACACATGGATCAAGCAGTGTCATTGCATGTGTGTTCTTTCCACAAACCACATATGGATCAACCAGTGGTCATTGCATGTGTGTTCTTTTCACAAACCACATGTGAACCCACTAGAGTCATTGCACGTGTGTTCTTATACTAAAACCAACACTAGAATCATTGCATTTGTGTTATTTCCACAAACCACACATGGATAACCCACTAGAGTCATTGCATGTGTGTTCTTTCCACAAACCACACATGGATCAACCAGTGGTCATTGCATTTGTGTTCTTTTCCACAAACCACATATGGATCAACCAGTGGTCATTGCATGTGTGTTCTTTGGATCAACTAGAGTCATTGCATGTGTGTTCTTTCCACAAACCACATATGGATCCATTTGAGTAATTGCATGTTTGTTCTTATACTAAAACCACAAACTAGCACTAGAGTCATTGCATGTGTGTGAAGGGTTTCGGGGCATAATTCCAACAGTGTGTTCTTTTCCACAAACCACACATGGATCCACTAGACTCATTGCATGTGTGTTCTTTTCCACAAACAACTTATGGATCAACCAGTGGTCATTGCATGTGTGTTCTTTTCACAAACTACATGTGGACCCACTAGAGTCATTGTATGTGTGTTCTTATACTAAAACTAGCACTAGAGTCATTGCATGTGTGTTCTTTTCCACAAACCAAATATGGATCAACCAGTGGTCATTGCATGTGTGTTCTTTCCACAAACCACACATGGATCAACTAGTGGTCATTGCATGTGTGTTCTTTCCACAAACCAGACATGGATCAACCAGTGGTCATTGCATGTGTGTTCTTTTTCACAAACCACACTTGGATCAACCAGTGTCATTGCATGTGTGTACTTTCCACAAACTACATATGGATCAACCAATGGTCATTGCATGTGTGTTCTTTTCACAAACCACATGTGAACCCACTAGAGTCATTGCATGTGTGTTCTTATACTAAAACCAATACTAGAATCATTGCATGTGTGTTCTTTTCACAAACCACACATGGATCCACCACTGTCATTGCATGTGTGTTCTTTCCACAAACCACACATGGATCAACCAGTGGTCATTGCATGTGTGTTCTTTTCCACAAACCACATATGGATCAACCAGTGGTCATTGCATGTGTGTTCTTTCCACAAACCACATATGGATCAACCAGAGTCATTGCATGCTTGTTCTTTCCACAAACCACATACGGATCCATTTGAGTAATTGCATGTTTGTTCTTATACTAAAACCACAAACCTGCACTAGAGTCATTGCATGTGTGTTCTTTTCCACAAACCACACATGGATCCACTAGACTCATTGCATCTGTGTTCTTTTCCACAAACAACTAATGGATCAACCAGTGGTCATTGCATGTGTGTTCTTTTCACAAACTACATGTGGACCCACTAGAGTCATTGTATGTGTGTTCTTATACTAAAACTAGCACTAGAGTCATTGCATGTGTGTTCTTTTCCACAAACCACCTATGGATCAACCAGTGGTCATTTCATGTGTGTTCTTTCCACAAACCACACATGGATCAACCAGTGGTCATTGCATGTGTGTTCTTTCCACAAACCACACATGGATCAACCAGTGGTCATTGCATGTGTGTTCTTTTCCACAAACCACACATGGATCAAGAAGTGTCATTGCATGTGTGTTCTTTCCACAAACCACATATGGATCAACCCGTGGTCATTGCATGTGTGTTCTTTTCACAAACCAAATGTGAACCCACTGGAGTCATTGCATGTGTGTTCTTATACTAAAACCAACACTGGAGTCATTGCATGTGTGTTCTTTTCACAAACCACACATGGATCCACCACTGTCATTACATGTGTGTTCTTTCCACAAACCACACATAGATCAACCAGTGGTTATTGCATGTGTGTTCTTTTCCATAAACCACATACGGATCAAACAGTGGTCATTTCATGTGTGTTCTTTCCACAAACCACATATAGATCAACCAGAGTCATTGCATGTGTGTTCTTTCCACAAACCACATATGGATCCATTTGAGTAATTGCATGTTTGTTCTTATACTAAAACCACAAACCAACACTAGAGTCATTGCATGTGTGTTCTTTTCCACAAACCACACATGGATCCACTAGACTCATTGCATGTGTGTTCTTTTCCACAAACAACTTATGGATCAACCAGTGGTCATTGCATGTGTGTTCTTTTCACAAATTACATCTGGATCCACTAGAGTCATTGCATGTGTGTTCTTATACTAAAACTAGCACTAGAGTCATTGCATGTGTGTTCTATCCATAAACCACATATGGATCAACCAGTGGTCATTGCATGTGTGTTATTTCCACAAACCACACATGCATCAACCACTAGAGTCATTGCTTGTGTGTTCTTTCCACAGACAACACATGGATCAACCACTAGAGTCATCGCATGTGTGTTCTTTCCACAAACCACACATGGATCAAGCAGTGTCATTGCATTTGTGTTCTTTCCACAAACCACATATGGATCAACCAGTGGTCATTGCATGTGTGTTCTTTTCACAAACCACATGTAAACCCACTAGAGTCATTGCATGTGTGTTCTTATACTAAAACCAACACTAGAGTCATTGCATTTGTCTTATTTCCACAAACCACACATGGATAACCCACTAGAGTCATTGCATGTGTGTTCTTTCCACAAACCACACATGGATCAACCAGTGGTCATTGCATGTGTGTTCTTTTCCAGAAACCACATATGGATCAACCAGTGGTCATTGCATGTGTGTTCTTTGGATCAACTAGAGTCATTGCATGTGTGTTCTTTCCACAAACCACATATGGATCCATTTGAGTAATTGCATGTTTGTTCTTATACTAAAACCACAAACCAGCACTAGAGTCATTGCACGTGTGTTCTTTTCCACAAACCACACATGGATCCACTAGAGTCATTGCATGTGTGTTCTTTTCCACAAACAACTTATGGATCAACCAGTGGTCATTGCATGTGTGTTCTTTTCACAAACTACATGTGGACCCACTAGAGTCATTGCATGTGTGTTCTTATACTAAAACTAGCACTAGAGTCATTGCATGTGTGTTCTTTCCACAAACCACATATGGATCCATTTGAGTAATTGCATGTTTGTTCTTATACTAAAACCACAAACTAGCACTAGAGTCATTGCATGTGTGTGAAGGGTTTCGGGGCATAATTCCAACAGTGTGTTCTTTTCCACAAACCACACATGGATCCACTAGACTCATTGCATGTGTGTTCTTTTCCACAAACAACTTATGGATCAACCAGTGGTCATTGCATGTGTGTTCTTTTCACAAAGTACATGTGGACCCACTAGAGTCATTGTATGTGTGTGCTTATACTAAAACTAGCACTAGAGTCATTGCATGTGTGTTCTTTTCCACAAACCAAATATGGATCAACCAGTGGTCATTGCATGTGTGTTCTTTCCACAAACCACACATGGATCAACTAGTGGTCATTGCATGTGTGTTCTTTCCACAAACCAGACATGGATCAACTAGTGGTCATTGCATGTGTGTTCTTTTTCACAAACCACACATGGATCAACCAGTGTCATTGCATGTGTGTACTTTCCACAAACCACATATGGATCAACCAGTGGTCATTGCATGTGTGTTCTTTTCACAAACCACATGTGAACCCACTAGAGTCATTGCATGTGTGTTCTTATACTAAAACCAATACTAGAATCATTGCATGTGTGTTCTTTTCACAAACCACACACGGATCCACCACTGTCATTGCATGTGTGTTCTTTCCACAAACCACACATGGATCAACCAGTGGTCATTGCATGTGTGTTCTTTTCCACAAACCACATATGGATCAACCAGTGGTCATTGCATGTGTGTTCTTTCCACAAACCACATATGGATCAACCAGAGTCATTGCATGCTTGTTCTTTCCACAAACCACATATGGATCAATTTGAGTAATTGCATGTTTGTTCTTATACTAAAACCACAAACCTGCAGTAGAGTCATTGCATGTGTGTTCTTTTCCACAAACTACACATGGATCCACTAGACTCATTGCATGTGTCTTCTTTTCCACAAACAACTAATGGATCAACCAGTGGTCATTGCATGTGTGTTCTTTTCAAAAACTACATGTGGACCCACTAGAGTCATTGTATTTGTGTTCTTATACTAAAACTAGCACTAGAGTCATTGTATTTGTGTTCTTATACTAAAACTAGCACTAGAGTCATTGCATGTGTGTTCTTTTCCACAAACCACATATGGATCAACCAGTGGTCATTTCATGTGTGTTCTTTCCAGAAACCACACATGGATCAACCAGTGGTCATTGCATGTGTGTTCTTTCCACAAACCACACATGGATCAACCAGTGGTCATTGCATGTGTGTTCTTTCCACAAACCACACATAGATCAACCAGTGGTTATTGCATGTGTGTTCTATTCCATAAACCACATACGGATCAAACAGTGGTCATTTCATGTGTGTTCTTTCCACAAACCACATATAGATCAACCAGAGTCATTGCATGTGTGTTCTTTCCACAAACCACATATGGATCCATTTGAGTAATTGCATGTTTGTTCTTATACTAAAACCACAAACCAACACTAGAGTCATTGCATGTGTGTTCTTTTGCACAAAACACACATGGATCAAGTAGTGTCATTGCATGTGTGTTCTTTCCACAAACCACATATGGATCAACCAGTGGTCATTGCATGTGTGTTCTTTTCACAAACCACATGTGAACCCACTAGAGTCATTGCATGTGTGTTCTTATACTAAAACCAACACTAGAGTCATTGCATGTGTGTTCTTTTCACAAACCACACATGGATCCACCACTGTAATTGCGTGTGTGTTCTTTCCACAAACCACACATGGAACAACTAGTGGTCATTGCATGTGTGTTCTTTTCCACAAACCACATATGGATCAACCAGTGGTCATTGCATGTGTGTTCTTTCCACAAACCAGATATGGATCAACCAGAGTCATTGCATGTGTGTTCTTTCCACAAACCACATATGGATCCATTGGAGTAATTTCATGTTTGTTCTTATACTAAAACCAAAAACCAGCACTAGAGTCATTGCATGTGTGTTCTTTTCCACAAACCACACATGGATCCACTAGACTCATTGCATGTGTGTTGTTTTACACAAACAACTTATGGATCAACCAGTGGTCATTACATGTGTGTTCTTTTCACAAACTACATGTGGACCCACTAGAGTCATTGTATGTGTGTTCTTATACTAAAACTAGCACTAGAGTCATTACATGTGTGTTCTATCCACAAACCACACATGGATCCACCACTGTCATTGCATGTGTGTTCTTTCCACAAACCACACATGGATCAAGCAGTGTCATTGCATGTGTGTTCTTTCCACAAACCACATAAGGATCAACCAGTGGTCATTGCATGTGTGTTCTTTTTAGAAACCACATGTGAACCCACTAGAGTCATTGCATGTGTGTTCTTATACTAAAACCAACACTAGAGTCATTGCATGTGTTTTTTTCACAAACCATACATGGATTCACCACTGCCATTGCATTTGTGTTCTTTCCACAAACCACACATGGATCAACCAGTGGTCATTGCATGTGTGTTCTTTTCCACAAACCACATATGGATCCATTTGAGTAATTGCATGTTTGTTCTTATACTAAAAACCACAAACCAGCACTAGAGTCATTGCATGTGTGTTCTTTTCCACAAACCACACATGGATCCACTAGACTCATTGCATGTGTGTTCTTTGCCACAAACAACTTATGGATCAACCAGTGGTCATTACATGTGTGTTCTTTCCACAAACCACATATGGATCAACCAGAGTCATTGCATGTGTGTTCTTTCCACAAACCACATATGGATCCATTTGAGTAATTGCATGTTTGTTCTTATACTAAAAACCACAAACCAACACTAGAGTCATTGCATGTGTTTTCTTTTCCACAAACCACACATGGATCCACTAGACTCATTGCATGTGTGTTCTTTGCCACAAACAACTTATGGATCAACCAGTGGTCATTACATGTGTGTTCTTTTCACAAACTACATCTGGAGCCACTAGAGTCATTGCATGTGTGTTCTATCCACAAACCACACATGGATCCACCACTGTCATTGCATGTGTGTTCTTTACACAAACCACACATGGATCAAGTAGTGTCATTGCATGTGTGTTCTTTCCACAAACCACATATGGATGAACTAGTGGTCATTGCATGTGTGTTCTTTTCACAAAGCACATGTGAACCCAGTAGAGTCATTGCATGTGTGTTCTTATACTAAAACCAACACTAGAGTCATTGCATGTGTGTTCTTTTCACAAACCACACATGGATCCGCCACTGTCATTGCATGTGTGTTCTTTCCACAAACCACACATGGATCAACCAGTGGTCATTGCATGTATGTTCTTTTCCACAAACCACTTATGGATCAACCAGTGTCATTGCATGTGTGTTCTTTCCACAAACCACATATGGATCCATTTGAGTCATTGCATGTTTGTTCTTATACTAAAACCACAAACTAGCACTAGACTCATTGCATGTGTGTTCTTTTCCACAGACCACACATGGATCCACTAGAATCATTGCATGTGTGTTCTTTTCCACAAACAACTTATGGACCAACCAGTGGTCTTTGCATGTGTGTTCTTTTCCACAAACCACATATGGATCAACCAGTGGTCATTGCATGTGTGTTCTTTCCACAAACCACATATGGATCAACCAGTGTCATTGCATGTGTGTTCTTTCTATGAACCACATATGGATCCATTTGAGTCATTGCATGTTTGTTCTTATACTAAAACCACAAACTAGCACTAGAATAATTGCATGTGTGTTCTTTTCCACAAACCACACATGGATCCACTAGAATCATTGCATGTGTGTTCTTTTCCACAAACAACTTATGGATCATCGAGTGGTCTTTGCATGTGTGTTCTTTTCCACAAACCACATATGGATCAACCAGTGGTCATTGCATGTGTGTTCTTTCCACAAACCACACATGGATCAACCAGTGGTCACTGCATGTGTGTTCTTTTCCACAAACCAAACATGGATCCATTTGAGTAATTGCATGTTTGTTCTTATACTAAAACCACAAACCAGCACTAGAGTCATTGCATGTGTGTTCTTTTCCACAAACCACACATGGATCCACTAGACTCATTGCATGTGTGTTCTTTTCCACAAACAACTTATGGATCAACCAGTGGTCATTACATGTGTGTTCTTTTCACAAACTACATCCGTACCCACTAGAGTCATTGTATGTGTGTTCTTATACTAAAACTAGCACTAGAGTCATTGCATTTGTGTTCTATCCACAAACCACACATGGATCCACCATTGTCATTGCACGTGTATTCTTTCCATAAACCACACATGGATCAAGCAGTGTCATTGCATGTGTGTTCTTTCCACAAACCACATATGGATCAACCAGTGGTCATTGCATGTGTGTTCTTTTCACAACCCACATGTGAACCCACTAGAGTCATTGCATGAGTGTTCTTATACTAAAACCAACACTAGAGTCATTGCATGTGTGTTCTTTTCACAAACCACACATGGATCCGCCACTGTCATTGCATGTGTGTTCTTTCCACAAACCACACATGGATCAACCAGTGGTCATTGCATGTGTGTTCTTTTCCACAAACCACTTATGGATCAACCAGTGTCATTGCATGTGTGTTCTTTCCACAAACCACATATGGATCCATTTGAGTCATTGCATGTTTGTTCTTATACTAAAACCACAAACTAGCACTAGACTCATGGCGTGTGTGTTCTTTTCAGCAAACCACACATGGATCCACTAGACTCATTGCATGTGTGTTCTTTTCCACAAACAACTTATGGATCAACTAGTGGTCTTTGCATGTGTGTTCTTTTCCACAAACCACATATGGATCAACCAGTGGTCATTGCATGTGTGTTCTTTCGAGAAAACACATATGGATCAACCAGTGTAATTGCATGTGTGTTCTTTCCACAAACCACATATGGATCCATTTGAGTCATTGCATGTTTGTTCTTATACTAAAACCACAAACCAGCACTAGACTCATTGCATGTGTGTTCTTTTCCACAAACCACACATGGATCAAGCAGTGTCATTGCATGTGTGTTCTTTCCACAAACCACATATGGATCAACCAGTGGTCATTGCATGTGTGTTCTTTTTACAAACCACATATGGATCAACCAGCGGTCATTGCATGTGTGTTCTTTTCCACAAACCACATGTGAACCCACTAGAGTCATTGCATGTGTGTTCTTTTCACAAACCACATATGGATCAATCAGTGGTCATTGCATGTGTGTTCTTTCCACAAACCACACATGGATCCACCAGTGGTCATTGCATGTGTGTTCTTTTCATAAACCACATATGGATCAACCAATGGTCATTGCATGTGGGTTCTTTTCCACAAACCACATGTGAACCCACTAGAGTCATTGCATGTGTGTTCTTTTCCACAAACCACTTATGAATCAACCAGTGGTCATTGCATGTGTGTTCTTTCCACAAACCACACATGGATCAACCAGTGGTCATTGCATGTGTGTTCTTTTCCACAAACCACATATGGATCAACCAGAGTCATTGCATGTGTGTTCTTTCCACAAACCACATATGGATCCATTTGAGTAATTTCATGTTTGTTCTTATACTAAAACCAAAAACCAGCACTAGAGTCATTGCATGTGTGTTCTTTTCCACAAACCACACATGGATCCACTAGACTCATTGCATGTGTGTTGTTTTCCACAAACAACTTATGGATCAACTAGTGGTCATTACATGTGTGTTCTTTTCACAAACTACATGTGGACCCACTAGAGTCATTATATGTGTGTTCTTATACTAAAACTAGCACTAGAGTCATTACATGTGTGTTCTATCCACAAACCACACATGGATCCACCACTGTCATTGCATGTGTGTTCTTTCCACAAACCACACATGGATCAAGCAGTGTCATGGCATGTGTGTTCTTTCCACAAACCACATAAGGATCAACCAGTGGTCATTGCATGTGTGTTCTTTTTAGAAACCACATGTGAACCCACTAGAGTCATTGAGATGTGCGTTCTTATACTAAAACCAACACTAGAGTCATTGCATGTGTTTTTTTTCACAAACCATACATGGATCCACCACTGCCATTGCATTTGTGTTCTTTCCACAAACCACATATGGATGAACTAGTGGTCATTGCATGTGTGTTCTTTTCACAAACCACATGTGAACCCACTAGAGTCATTGCATGTGTGTTCTTATACTAAAACCAACACTAGAGTCATTGCATGTGTGTTCTTTTCACAAACTACACATGGATCCGCCACTGTCATTGCATGTGTGTTCTTTCCACAAACCACACATGGATCAACCAGTGGTCATTGCATGTATGTTCTTTTCCACAAACCACTTATGGATCAACCAGTGTCATTGCATGTGTGTTCTTTCCACAAACCACATATGGATCCATTTGAGTCATTACATGTTTGTTCTTATACTAAAACCACAAACTAGCACTAGACTCATTGCATGTGTGTTCTTTTCCACAAACCACACATGGATCCACTAGACTCATTGCATGTGTGTTCTTTTCCACAAACAACTTATGGACCAACCAGTGGTCTTTGCATGTGTGTTCTTTTCCACAAACCACATATGGATCTACCAGTGGTCATTGCATGTGTGTTCTTTCCACAAACCACATATGGATCAACCAGTGTCATTGCATGTGTGTTCTTTCTATGAACCACATATGGATCCATTTGAGTCATTGCATGTTTGTTCTTATACTAAAACCACAAACTAGCACTAGAATCATTGCATGTGTGTTCTTTTCCACAAACCACACATGGATCCACTAGAATCATTGCATGTGTGTTCTTTTCCACAAACAACTTATGGATCATCGAGTGGTCTTTGCATGTGTGTTCTTTTCCACAAACCACATATGGATCAACCAGTGGTCATTGCATGTGTGTTCTTTCCACAAACCACACATGGATCAACTAGTGGTCACTGCATGTGTGTTCTTTTCCACAAACCAAACATGGATCCATTTGAGTTATTGCATGTTCGTTCTTATACTAAAACCACAAACCAGCACTAGAGTCATTGCATGTGTGTTCTTTTCCACAAACCACACATGGATCCACTAGACTCATTGCATGTGTGTTCTTTTCCACAAACAACTTATGGATCAACCAGTGGTCATTACATGTGTGTTCTTTTCACAAACTACATCCGTACCCACTAGAGTCATTGTATGTGTGTTCTTATACTAAAACTAGCACTAGAGTCATTGCATTTGTGTTCTATCCACAAACCACACATGGATCCACCATTGTCATTGCACGTGTATTCTTTCCATAAACCACACATGGATCAAGCAGTGTCATTGCATGTGTGTTCTTTCCACAAACCACATATGGATCAACCAGTGGTCATTGCATGTGTGTTCTTTTCACAACCCACATGTGAACCCACTAGAGTCATTGCATGAGTGTTCTTATACTAAAACCAACACTAGAGTCATTGCATGTGTGTTCTTTTCACAAACCACACATGGATCCGCCACTGTCATTGCATGTGTGTTCTTTCCACAAACCACACATGGATCAACCAGTGGTCATTGCATGTGTGTTCTTTTCCACAAACCACTTATGGATCAACCAGTGTCATTGCATGTGTGTTCTTTCCACAAACCACATATGGATCCATTTGAGTCATTGCATGTTTGTTCTTATACTAAAACCACAAACTAGCACTAGACTCATTGCGTGTGTGTTCTTTTCAGCAAACCACACATGGATCCACTAGACTCATTGCATGTGTGTTCTTTTCCACAAACAACTTATGGATCAACTAGTGGTCTTTGCATGTGTGTTCTTTTCCACAAACCACATATGGATCAACCAGTGGTCATTGCATGTGTGTTCTTTCGAGAAAACACATATGGATCAACCAGTGTAATTGCATGTCTGTTCTTTCCACAAACCACATATGGATCCATTTGAGTCATTGCATGTTTGTTCTTATACTAAAACCACAAACCAGCACTAGACTCATTGCATGTGTATTCTTTTCCACAAACCACACATGGATCAAGCAGTGTCATTGCATGTGTGTTCTTTCCACAAACCACATATGGATCAACCAGTGGTCATTGCATGTGTGTTCTTTTTACAAACCACATATGGATCAACCAGCGGTCATTGCATGTGTGTTCTTTTCCACAAACCACATGTGAACCCACTAGAGTCATTGCATGTGTGTTCTTTTCACAAACCACATATGGATCAATCAGTGGTCATTGCATGTGTGTTCTTTCCACAAACCACACATGGATCCACCAGTGGTCATTGCATGTGTGTTCTTTTCATAAACCACATATGGATCAACCAATGGTCATTGCATGTGGGTTCTTTTCCACAAACCACATGTGAACCCACTAGAGTCATTGCATGTGTGTTCTTTTCCACAAACCACTTATGAATCAACCAGTGGTCATTGCATGTGTGTTCTTTCCACAAACCACACATGGATCAACCAGTGGTCATTGCATGTGTGTTCTTTTCCACAAACCACATATGGATCAACCAGAGTCATTGCATGTGTGTTCTTTCCACAAACCACATATGGATCCATTTGAGTAATTTCATGTTTGTTCTTATACTAAAACCAAAAACCAGCACTAGAGTCATTGCATGTGTGTTCTTTTCCACAAACCACACATGGATCCACTAGACTCATTGCATGTGTGTTGTTTTCCACAAACAACTTATGGATCAACTAGTGGTCATTACATGTGTGTTCTTTTCACAAACTACATGTGGACCCACTAGAGTCATTATATGTGTGTTCTTATACTAAAACTAGCACTAGAGTCATTACATGTGTGTTCTTTCCACAAACCACACATGGATCAAGCAGTGTCATGGCATGTGTGTTCTTTCCACAAACCACATAAGGATCAACCAGTGGTCATTGCATGTGTGTTCTTTTTAGAAACCACATGTGAACCCACTAGAGTCATTGAGATGTGCGTTCTTATACTAAAACCAACACTAGAGTCATTGCATGTGTTTTTTTTCACAAACCATACATGGATCCACCACTGCCATTGCATTTGTGTTCTTTCCACAAACCACATATGGATGAACTAGTGGTCATTGCATGTGTGTTCTTTTCACAAACCACATGTGAACCCACTAGAGTCATTGCATGTGTGTTCTTATACTAAAACCAACACTAGAGTCATTGCATGTGTGTTCTTTTCACAAACCACACATGGATCCGCCACTGTCATTGCATGTGTGTTCTTTCCACAAACCACACATGGATCAACCAGTGGTCATTGCATGTATGTTCTTTTCCACAAACCACTTATGGATCAACCAGTGTCATTGCATGTGTGTTCTTTCCACAAACCACATATGGATCCATTTGAGTCATTACATGTTTGTTCTTATACTAAAACCACAAACTAGCACTAGACTCATTGCATGTGTGTTCTTTTCCACAAACCACACATGGATCCACTAGACTCATTGCATGTGTGTTCTTTTCCACAAACAACTTATGGACCAACCAGTGGTCTTTGCATGTGTGTTCTTTTCCACAAACCACATATGGATCTACCAGTGGTCATTGCATGTGTGTTCTTTCCACAAACCACATATGGATCAACCAGTGTCATTGCATGTGTGTTCTTTCTATGAACCACATATGGATCCATTTGAGTCATTGCATGTTTGTTCTTATACTAAAACCACAAACTAGCACTAGAATCATTGCATGTGTGTTCTTTTCCACAAACCACACATGGATCCACTAGAATCATTGCATGTGTGTTCTTTTCCACAAACAACTTATGGATCATCGAGTGGTCTTTGCATGTGTGTTCTTTTCCACAAACCACATATGGATCAACCAGTGGTCATTGCATGTGTGTTCTTTCCACAAACCACACATGGATCAACTAGTGGTCACTGCATGTGTGTTCTTTTCCACAAACCAAACATGGATCCATTTGAGTTATTGCATGTTCGTTCTTATACTAAAACCACAAACCAGCACTAGAGTCATTGCATGTGTGTTCTTTTCCACAAACCACACATGGATCCACTAGACTCATTGCATGTGTGTTCTTTTCCACAAACAACTTATGGATCAACCAGTGGTCATTACATGTGTGTTCTTTTCACAAACTACATCCGTACCCACTAGAGTCATTGTATGTGTGTTCTTATACTAAAACTAGCACTAGAGTCATTGCATTTGTGTTCTATCCACAAACCACACATGGATCCACCATTGTCATTGCACGTGTATTCTTTCCATAAACCACACATGGATCAAGCAGTGTCATTGCATGTGTGTTCTTTCCACAAACCACATATGGATCAACCAGTGGTCATTGCATGTGTGTTCTTTTCACAACCCACATGTGAACCCACTAGAGTCATTGCATGAGTGTTCTTATACTAAAACCAACACTAGAGTCATTGCATGTGTGTTCTTTTCACAAACCACACATGGATCCGCCACTGTCATTGCATGTGTGTTCTTTCCACAAACCACACATGGATCAACCAGTGGTCATTGCATGTGTGTTCTTTTCCACAAACCACTTATGGATCAACCAGTGTCATTGCATGTGTGTTCTTTCCACAAACCACATATGGATCCATTTGAGTCATTGCATGTTTGTTCTTATACTAAAACCACAAACTAGCACTAGACTCATTGCGTGTGTGTTCTTTTCAGCAAACCACACATGGATCCACTAGACTCATTGCATGTGTGTTCTTTTCCACAAACAACTTATGGATCAACTAGTGGTCTTTGCATGTGTGTTCTTTTCCACAAACCACATATGGATCAACCAGTGGTCATTGCATGTGTGTTCTTTCGAGAAAACACATATGGATCAACCAGTGTAATTGCATGTCTGTTCTTTCCACAAACCACATATGGATCCATTTGAGTCATTGCATGTTTGTTCTTATACTAAAACCACAAACCAGCACTAGACTCATTGCATGTGTATTCTTTTCCACAAACCACACATGGATCAAGCAGTGTCATTGCATGTGTGTTCTTTCCACAAACCACATATGGATCAACCAGTGGTCATTGCATGTGTGTTCTTTTTACAAACCACATATGGATCAACCAGCGGTCATTGCATGTGTGTTCTTTTCCACAAACCACATGTGAACCCACTAGAGTCATTGCATGTGTGTTCTTTTCACAAACCACATATGGATCAATCAGTGGTCATTGCATGTGTGTTCTTTCCACAAACCACACATGGATCCACCAGTGGTCATTGCATGTGTGTTCTTTTCATAAACCACATATGGATCAACCAATGGTCATTGCATGTGGGTTCTTTTCCACAAACCACATGTGAACCCACTAGAGTCATTGCATGTGTGTTCTTTTCCACAAACCACTTATGAATCAACCAGTGGTCATTGCATGTGTGTTCTTTCCACAAACCACACATGGATCAACCAGTGGTCATTGCATGTGTGTTCTTTTCCACAAACCACATATGGATCAACCAGAGTCATTGCATGTGTGTTCTTTCCACAAACCACATATGGATCCATTTGAGTAATTTCATGTTTGTTCTTATACTAAAACCAAAAACCAGCACTAGAGTCATTGCATGTGTGTTCTTTTCCACAAACCACACATGGATCCACTAGACTCATTGCATGTGTGTTGTTTTCCACAAACAACTTATGGATCAACTAGTGGTCATTACATGTGTGTTCTTTTCACAAACTACATGTGGACCCACTAGAGTCATTATATGTGTGTTCTTATACTAAAACTAGCACTAGAGTCATTACATGTGTGTTCTATCCACAAACCACACATGGATCCACCACTGTCATTGCATGTGTGTTCTTTCCACAAACCACACATGGATCAAGCAGTGTCATGGCATGTGTGTTCTTTCCACAAACCACATAAGGATCAACCAGTGGTCATTGCATGTGTGTTCTTTTTAGAAACCACATGTGAACCCACTAGAGTCATTGAGATGTGCGTTCTTATACTAAAACCAACACTAGAGTCATTGCATGTGTTTTTTTTCACAAACCATACATGGATCCACCACTGCCATTGCATTTGTGTTCTTTCCACAAACCACATATGGATGAACTAGTGGTCATTGCATGTGTGTTCTTTTCACAAACCACATGTGAACCCACTAGAGTCATTGCATGTGTGTTCTTATACTAAAACCAACACTAGAGTCATTGCATGTGTGTTCTTTTCACAAACCACACATGGATCCGCCACTGTCATTGCATGTGTGTTCTTTCCACAAACCACACATGGATCAACCAGTGGTCATTGCATGTATGTTCTTTTCCACAAACCACTTATGGATCAACCAGTGTCATTGCATGTGTGTTCTTTCCACAAACCACATATGGATCCATTTGAGTCATTACATGTTTGTTCTTATACTAAAACCACAAACTAGCACTAGACTCATTGCATGTGTGTTCTTTTCCACAAACCACACATGGATCCACTAGACTCATTGCATGTGTGTTCTTTTCCACAAACAACTTATGGACCAACCAGTGGTCTTTGCATGTGTGTTCTTTTCCACAAACCACATATGGATCTACCAGTGGTCATTGCATGTGTGTTCTTTCCACAAACCACATATGGATCAACCAGTGTCATTGCATGTGTGTTCTTTCTATGAACCAAATATGGATCCATTTGAGTCATTGCATGTTTGTTCTTATACTAAAACCACAAACTAGCACTAGAATCATTGCATGTGTGTTCTTTTCCACAAACCACACATGGATCCACTAGAATCATTGCATGTGTGTTCTTTTCCACAAACAACTTATGGATCATCGAGTGGTCTTTGCATGTGTGTTCTTTTCCACAAACCACATATGGATCAACCAGTGGTCATTGCATGTGTGTTCTTTCCACAAACCACACATGGATCAACTAGTGGTCACTGCATGTGTGTTCTTTTCCACAAACCAAACATGGATCCATTTGAGTAATTGCATGTTCGTTCTTATACTAAAACCACAAACCAGCACTAGAGTCATTGCATGTGTGTTCTTTTCCACAAACCACACATGGATCCACTAGACTCATTGCATGTGTGTTCTTTTCCACAAACAACTTATGGATCAATCAGTGGTCATTACATGTGTGTTCTTTTCACAAACTACATCCGTACCCACTAGAGTCATTGTATGTGTGTTCTTATACTAAAACTAGCACTAGAGTCATTGTATTTGTGTTCTATCCACAAACTACACATGGATCCACCATTGTCATTGCACGTGTAATCTTTCCACAAACCACACATGGATCAAGCAGTGTCATTGCATGTGTGTTCTTTCCACAAACCACATATGGATCAACCAGTGGTCATTGCATGTGTGTTCTTTTCACAACCCACATGTGAACCCACTAGAGTCATTGCATGTGTGTTCTTATACTAAAACCAACACTAGAGTCATTGCATGTGTGTTCTTTTCACAAACCACACATGGATCCGCCACTGTCATTGCGTGTGTGTTCTTTCCACAAACCACACATGGATCAACCAGTGGTCATTGCATGTGTGTTCTTTTCCACAAACCACTTATGGATCAACCAGTGTCATTGCATGTGTGTTCTTTCCACAAACCACATATGGATCCATTTGAGTCATTGCATGTTTGTTCTTAAACTAAAACCACAAACTAGCACTAGACTCATTGCGTGTGTGTTCTTTTCAGCAAACCACACATGGATCCACTAGACTCATTGCATGTGTGTTCTTTTCCACAAACAACTTATGGATCAACTAGTGGTCTTTGCATGTGTGTTCTTTTCCACAAACCACATATGGATCAACCAGTGGTCATTGCATGTGTGTTCTTTCCAGAAACCACATATGGATCAACCAGTGTCATTGCATGTGTGTTCTTTCTACGAACCACATATGGATCCATTTGAGTCATTGCATGTTTGTTCTTATACTAAAACCACAAACCAGCACTAGAATCATTGCATGTGTGTTCTTTTCCACAAACCACACATGGATCCACTAGAATCATTGCATGTGTGTTCTTTTCCACAAACAACTTATGGATCATCCAGTGGTCTTTGCATGTGTGTTCTTTTCAACAAACCACATATGGATCAACCAGTGGTCATTGCATGTGTGTTCTTTCCCCAAACCCCCACATGGATCAACCAGTGGTCACTGCATGTGTGTTCTTTTCCACAAACCACACAAGGATCCATTTCAGTAATTGCATGTTTGTTCTTATACTAAAACCACAAACCAGCACTAGAGTCATTGCATGTGTGTTCTTTTCCACAAACCACACATGGATCCACTAGACTCATTGCATGTGTGTTCTTTTCCACAAACAACTTATGGATCAACCAGTGGTCATTACATGTGTGTTCTTTTCACAAACTACATCTGGACCCACTAGAGTCATTGTATGTGTGTTCTTATACTAAAACTAGCACTAGAGTCATTGCATGTGTGTTCTATCCACAAACCACACATGGATCCACCACTGTCATTGCACGTGTGTTATTTCCACAAACCACACATGGATCAAGCAGTGTCATTGCATGCGTGTTCTTTCCATAAACCACATATGGATCAACCAGTGGTCATTGCATGTGTGTTCTTTTCAGAAACCACATGTGAACCCACTAGAGTCATTGCATGTGTGTTCTTATACTAAAACCAACACTAGAGTCATTGCATGTGTATTCTTTTCACAAACCACACATGGATCCGCCACTGTCATTACATGTGTGTTCTTTCCACAAACCACACATGGATCAACCAGTGGTCATTGCATGTGTGTTCTTTTCCACAAACCACTTATGGATCAACTAGTGTCATTGCATGTGTGTTCTTTCCACAAACCACATATGGATCCATTTGAGTCATTGCATGTTTGATCTTATACTAAAACCACAAACTAGCACTAGACTCATTGCATGTGTGTTCTTTTCCACAAACCACACATGGATCCACTAGACTCATTGCATGTGTGTTCTTTTCCACAAACAACTTATGGATCAACCAGTGGTCTTTGCATGTGTGTTCTTTCCACAAACCACATATGGATCAACCAGTGTCATTGCATGTGTGTTCTTTCTACGAACATCATATGGATCCATTTGAGTCATTGCATGTTTGTTCTTATACTAAAACCACAAACCAGCACTAGATTCTTTGCATGTGTGTTCTTTTCCACAAACCACCACTGTCATTGCATGTGTGTTCTTTTCCACAAACAACTTATGGATCAACCAGTGGTCTTTGCATGTGTGTTCTTTTCCACAAACCACATATGGATCAACAAGTGGTCATTGCATGTGTGTTCTTTTCACAAACCACACATGGATCAACCAGTGGTCACTGCATGTGTGTTCTTTTCCCCAAACGACATATTGATCAACCAGTGGTCATTGCATGTGTGTTCTTTCCACAAACCACATATGGATCAACCAGTGTCATTGCATGTGTGTTCTTTCCCGAAACCACATATGGAACCATTTGAGTCATTCAATGTTTGTTCTTATACTAAAACCACAAACCAACACTGGAGTCATTGCATGTGTGTTATTTCCACAAACCACACATCGATCAACCACTAGAGTCATTGCATGGGTGTTCTTTCCACAAACCACACATGGATCAACCAGTGGTCATTGCATGTGAGTTCTTTCCACAAACCACATATGGATCCATTTGAGTCATTTCATGTTTGTTCTTATACTAAAACTAGCACTAGAGTCATTGCATGTGTGTTCTATCCACAAACCACACATGGATCCACCACTGTCATTGCATGTGTGTTCTTTCCACAAACCACACATGGATCAATAAGTGGTCATTGCATTTGTGTTCTTTCCACAAACCACATATGGATCAACCAGTGGTCATTGCATGTGTGTTGTTTTCCACAAACCACATATGGATCAACCAGTGGTCATTGCATGTGTGTTCTTTCCACAAACCACATATGGATCAACCAGTGTCATTGCATGTGTGTTCTTTCCACAAACCACATACGGATCCATTTGAGTCATTGCATGTTTGTTCCTATACTAAAACTAGAAACCGGCACTAGAGTCATTGCATGTGTGTTCTTTTCCACAAACCACACATGGATCCACTAGACTCATTGCATGTGTGTTCTTTTCCACAAACCACACATGGATCCACTAGACTCATTGCATGCGTGTTCTTTTCCACAAACAACTTATGGATGAACCAGTGGTCATTACATGTGTGTTCTTTTCACAAACTACATCTGGACCCACTAGAGTCATTGTATGTGTGTTCTTATACTAAAACTAGCACTAGAGTCATTGCATGTGTGTTATTTCCACAAACCACACATGGATCCACCAGTGTCATTGCACGTGTGTTCTTTCCACAAACCACGCATGGATAAAGCAGTGTCATTGCATCTGTGTTTTTCCACAAACCACATATGGATCAACCAGTGGTCATTGCATGTGTGTTCTTTTCACAAACCACATGTGAACCCACTAGAGTCATTGCATGTGTGTTCTTATACTAAAACCAACACTAGAGTCATTGCATGTGTGTTCTTTTCACAAACCACACATGGATCCGCCACTATCATTGCATGTGTGTTCTTTCCACAACCACACATGGATCAACCAGTGGTTATTGCATGTGTGTTCTTTTCCACAAACCACTTATGGATCAACTAGTGTCATTGCATGTGTGTTCTTTCCACATACCACATATGGATTCATTTGAGTCATTGCATGTTTGTTCTTATACTAAGACCACAAACTAGCACTAGACTCATTGCATGTGTGTTCTTTTCCACAAACCACACATGGATCCACTAGACTCATTGCATGTGTGTTCTTTTACACAAAGAACTTATGGATCAACCAGTGGTCTTTGCATGTGTGTTCTTTCCACAAACCACATATGGATCAACCAGTGTCATTGCATGTGTGTTCTTTCTACGAACATCATATGGATCCATTTGAGTCATTGCATGTTTGTTCTTATATTAAAACCACAAACCAGCACTAGAATCATTGCATGTGTGTTCTTTTCCACAAACCACACATGGATCCACTAGAATCATTGCATGTGTGTTCTTTTCCACAAACAACTTGTGGTCAACCAGTGGTCTTTGCATGTGTGTTCTTTTCCACAAACCACATATGGATCAACAAGTGGTCATTCCATGTGTGTTCTTTCCACAAACCACACATGGATCAACCAGTGGTCACTGCATGTGTGTTCTTTTCCCCAAACGACATATGGATCAACCAGTGGTCATTGCATGTGTGTTCTTTCCACAAACCACATATGGATCAACCAGTGTCATTGCATGTGTTCTTTCCACAAACCACATATGGATCCATTTGAGTCATTCAATGTTTGTTCTTATACTAAAACCACAAACCAACACTAGAGTCATTGCATGTGTGTTATATCCACAAACCACACATCGATCAACCACTAGAGTCATTGCATGTGTGTTCTTTCCACAAACCACACATGTATCAACCAGTGGTCATTGCATGTGTGTTCTTTCCACAAACCACATATGGATCCATTTGAGTCATTTCATGTTTGTTCTTATACTAAAACTAGCACTAGAGTCATTGCATGTGTGTTCTATGCACAAACCACACATGGATCCACCACTGTCATTGCATGTGTGTTCTTTCCACAAACCACACATGTATCAATAAGTGGTCATTGCATGTGTGTTCTTTCCACAAACCACAGATGGATTAACCAGTGGTCATTGCATGTGTGTTCTTTTCCATAAACCACTTATGGATCCATTAGAGTCATTGCATGTGTGTTATTTCCACAAACCACACATGGATTAACCACTAGAGTCATTGCATGTGTGTTCTTTCCACAAACCACACATGGATCAACCACTAGAGTCATTGCATGTGTGTTCTTTCCACAAACCACACATGGATCAAGCAGTGTTATTGCATGTGTGTTCTTTTCCACAAACCACATATGGATCAACCAGTGGTCATTGCATGTGTGTTCTTTCCACAAACCACATATGGATCAACCAGTGTCATTGCATGTGTGTTCTTTCCACAAACCACATATGGATCCATTTGAGTCATTGCATGTTTTTTCTTATACTAAAACTACAAACCGGCACTAGATTCATTACATGTGTGTTCTTTTCCACAAACCACACATGGATCCACTCGACTCATTGCATGTGTGTTCTTTTCCACAACGAACTTATGGATCAACTAGTGGTCTTTGAATGTGTGTTCTTTTCCACAAACCACATATGGATCAACCAGTGGTCATTGCATGTGTGTTGTTTCCAAAAAACCACATATGGATCAACCAGTGTCATTGCATGTGTTTTCTTTCCACAAACCACATATGTATCCATTTGAGTCGTTGCATGTTTGTTCCTATACTAAAACCACAAACTGGCACTAGAGTCATTGCATGTGTGTTCTTTTCCACAAACCACACATGGATCCACTAGACTCATTGCATGTGTGTTCTTTTCCACAAACAACTTATGGATCAACCAGTGGTCATTGCATGCGTTTTCTTTTCACAAACTACATGTGGACCCACTAGAGTCATTGTATGTGTGTTCTTATACTAAAACTAGCACTAGAGTCATTGCATGTGTGCTCTTTTCCATAAACCACTTATGGATCCATTAGAGTCATTGCATGTGTGTTATTTCCACAAACCACACATGGATCAACCAATAGAGTTATTGCATGTGTGTTATTTCCACAAACCACACATGGATCAACCACTAGAGTCATTGCATGTGTGTTCTTTCCACAAACCACACATGGATCAAGCAGTGTCATTGCATGTGTGTTCTTTCCACAAACCACATATGGATCAACCAGTGGTCATTGCATGTGTGTTCCTTTCCATAAACCACATGTGAACCCAGTAGAGTCATTGCATGTGTGTTCTTATACTAAAACCAACACTAGAGTCATTGCATTTGTGTTATTTCCACAAACCACACATGGATCAACCACTAGAGTCATGGCATGTGTGTTCTTTCCATGAACCACACATGGATCCACCACTTTCATTGCATGTGTGTTCTTCCCGCAAACCACACATGGATCAACAAGTGGTCATTGCATGTGTGTTCTTTCCACAAACCACATATGGATCAACCAGTGTCATTGCATGTGTGTTCTTATACTAAAACTAGCACTAGAGTCATTGCATGTGTGTTCTTTCCACAAACCACTTATGGATCAACGAGTGGCAATTGCATGTGTGTTCTTTCCACAAACCACTTATGGACCAACCAGTGGTCATTGCATGTGTGTTCTTTCCGCAAACCACACATGGATCAACCAGTGGTCATTGCATGTGTGTTCTTTCCACAAACCACATATGGATCAACCAGTGTAATTGCATGTGTGTTCTTTCCACAAACCACATATGGATCCATTTGAGTCATTGCATGTTTGTTCTTATACTAACACCACAAACCAACACTAGACTCATTGCATGTGTGTTCTTTTCCACAAACCACACATGGATCCACTAGACTCATTGCATGTGTGTTCTTTTCCACAAACAACTTATGGATCAATCAGTGGTCATTACATGTGTGTTCTTTTCACAAACTACATCCGTACCCACTAGAGTCATTGTATGTGTGTTCTTATACTAAAACTAGCACTAGAGTCATTGCATTTGTGTTATTTCCACAAACCACACATGGATCAACCACTAGAGTCATGGCATGTGTGTTCTTTCCACAAACCACACATGGATCCACCACTGTCATTGCATGTGTGTTCTTCCCGCAAACCACACATGGATCAACAAGTGGTCATTGCATGTGTGTTCTTTCCACAAACCACATATGGATCAACCAGTGTCATTGCATGTGTGTTCTTATACTAAAACTAGCACTAGAGTCATTGCATGTGTGTTCTTTCCACAAACCACT
This sequence comes from Avena sativa, assembly GCA_916181665.1. Lineage (NCBI taxonomy): Eukaryota > Viridiplantae > Streptophyta > Magnoliopsida > Poales > Poaceae > Avena > Avena sativa. The sequence continues at coordinate 39,602,989 of OV702287.1, read as the reverse complement.
TATGGATCGACGAGTGGCCATTGCATGTGTGTTCTTTCCACAAACCACTTATGGACCAACCAGTGGTCATTGCATGTGTGTTCTTTTCCACAAACCACATATGGATCAACCAGTGTCATTGCATGTGTGTCTTTCCACACACCACACATGGATCCACTAGACTCATTGCATGTGTGTTCTTTCCACAAACCACATATGGATCAACCAGTGTAATTGCATGTGTGTTCTTTCCACAAACCACATATGGATCCATTTGAGTCATTGCATGTTTGTTCTTATACTAAAACCACAAACCAGCACTAGACTCATTGCATGTGTGTTCTTTTCCACAAACCACACATGGATCCACTAGACTCATTGCATGTGTGTTCTTTTCCACAAACCACACATGGATCAAGTAGTGTCATTGCATGTGTGTTCTTTCCACAAACCACATATGGATCAACCGGTGGTCATTGCATGTGTGTTATTTTCACAAACCACATATGGATCAACCAGTGGTCATTGCATGTGTGTTCTTTTCCACAAACCACATGTGAACCCACTAGAGTCATTGCATGTGTGTTCTTTTCACAAACCACATATGGATCAACCAGTGGTCATTGCATGTGTGTTCTTTCCACAAACCACACATGGATCCACCAGTGGTCATTGCATGTGTGTTATTTTCACAAACCACATATGGATCAACCAGTGGTCATTGCATGTGTGTTCTTTCCACAAACAACTTATGGATCAACGAGTGGTCTTTGCATGTGTGTTCTTTTCCACAAACCACATATGGATCAACCAGTGGTCATTGCATGTGTGTTCTTTCCACAAACCACATATGGATCAACCTGTGTGATTGCATGTGTGTTCTTTCTACGAACCACATATGGATCCATTTGAGTCATTGCATGTTTGTTCTTATACTAAAACCATAAACCAGCACTAGAATCATTGCTTGTGTGTTCTTTTTTACAAACCACACATAGATCCACTAGAATCATTGCATGTGTGTTCTTTTCCACAAACAACTTATGGATCAACCAGTGGTCTCTGCATGTCTGTTCTTTTCCACAAACCACATATGGATCAACCAGTGGTTATTGCATGTGTGTTCTTTCCACCAACCACACATGGATCAACCAGTGGTCACTGCATGTGTGTTCTTTTCCCCAAACGACATATGGATCAACCAGTGGTCATTGCATGTGTGTTCTTTCCACAAACCACATATGGATCCATTTGAGTCATTGCATGTTCATTCTTATACTAAAACCACAAACCAACACTAGAGTCATTGAATGTGTGTTATTTCCACAAACCACACATGGATCAACCACTAGAGTCATTGCATGTGTGTTCTTTCCACAAACCACACATGGATCAACCAGTGGTTATTGCATGTGTGTTCTTTCCACAAACCACATATGGATCCATTTGAGTAATTTCATGTTTGTTCTTATACTAAAACTAGCACTAGAGTCATTGCATGTGTGTTCTATCCACAAACCACACATGGATCCACCACTGTCATTGCATGTGTGTTCTTTCCACAAACAACTTATGGATCAACCAGTGGTCTTTACATGTGTGTTCTTTTCCACAAACCACATATGGATCAACCAGTGGTCATTGCATGTGTGTTCTATCCACAAACCAAACATGGATCCACCACTGTCATTGCATGTGTGTTCTTTCCACAAACAACTTATGGATCAACCGGTGGTCTTTGCATGTGTGTCCTTTTCCACAAACCACATATGGATCAACCAGTGGTCATTGCATGTGTGTTCTTTCCACAAACCACATATGGATCAACCAGTGTCATTGCATGTGTGTTCTTTCTACGAACCACATATGGATCCATTTGAGTCATTGCATGTTTGTTCTTATACTAAAACCACAATCCAGCACTAGAATCATTGTATGTGTGTTCTTTTCACAAACCACATATGGATCAACCAGTGGTCATTGCATGTGTGTTCTTTTCCACAAACCACACATGGATCAACCAATGGTCTTTGCATGTGTGTTCTTTTCCACAAACCACTTATGGATCAACCAGTGGTCATTGCATGTGTGTTCTTTTCCACAAACCACATGTGAACCCACTAGAATCATTGCATGTGTGTTCTTTTCACAAACCACATATGGATCAACCAGTGGTCATTGCATGTGTGTTCTTTCCACAAACCACACATGGATCCACCAGTGGTCATTGCATGTGTGTTATTTTCACAAACCACATATGGATCAACCAGTGGTCATTGCATGTGTGTTCTTTCCGCAAACAACTTATGGATCAACCAGTGGTCTTTGCATGTGTGTTCTTTTCCACAAACCACATATGGATCAACTAGTGGTCATTGCATGTGTGTTCTTTCCACAAACCACATATGGATCAACCAGTGTGATTGCATGTGTGTTCTTTCTACGAACCACATATGGATCCATTTGAGTCATTGCATGTTTGTTCTTATACTAAAACCATAAACCAGCACTAGAATCATTGCATGTGTGTTCTTTTTTACAAACCACACATAGATCCACTAGAATCATTGCATGTGTGTTCTTTTCCACAAACAACTTATGGATCAACCAGTGGTCTCTGCATGTGTGTTCTTTTCCACAAACCACACATGGATCCACCACTGTCATTGCATGTGTGTTCTTTCCACAAACCACACATGTATAAATAAGTGGTCATTGCATGTGTGTTCTTTCCACAAACCACAGATGGATTAACCACTGGTCATTGCATGTGTGTTCTTTTCCATAAACCACTTATGGATCCATTAGAGTCATTGCATGTGTGTTATTTCCACAAACCACACATGGATCAACCACTAGAGTCATTGCATGTGTGTTCTTTCCACAAACCACACATGGATCAACCACTAGAGTCATTGCATGTGTGTTCTTTCCACAAACCACACATGGATCAAGCAGTGTTATTGCATGTGTGTTCTTTTCCACAAACCACATATGGATCAACCAATGGTCATTGCATGTGTGTTCTTTCCACAAACCACATATGGATCAACCAGTGTCATTGCATGTGTGTTCTTTCCACAAACCACATATGGATCCATTTGAGTCATTGCATGTTTTTTCTTATACTAAAACTACAAACCGGCACTAGATTCATTACATGTGTGTTCTTTTCCACAAACCACACATGGATCCACTCGACTCATTGCATGTGTGTTCTTTTCCACAACGAACTTATGGATCAACTAGTGGTCTTTGAATGTGTGTTCTTTTCCACAAACCACATATGGATCAACCAGTGGTCATTGCATGTGTGTTGTTTCCAAAAAACCACATATGGATCAACCAGTGTCATTGCATGTGTTTTCTTTCCACAAACCACATATGGATCCATTTGAGTCGTTGCATGTTTGTTCCTATACTAAAACCACAAACCGGCACTAGAGTCATTGCATGTGTGTTCTTTTCCACAAACCACACATGGATCCACTAGACTCATTGCATGTGTGTTCTTTTCCACAAACAACTTATGGATCAACCAGTGGTCATTGCATGCGTGTTCTTTTCACAAACTACATGTGGACCCACTAGAGTCATTGTATGTGTGTTCTTATACTAAAACTAGCACCAGAGTCATTGCATGTGTGCTCTTTTCCATAAACCACTTATGGATCCATTAGAGTCATTGCATGTGTGTTATTTCCACAAACCACACATGGATCAACCAATAGAGTTATTGCATGTGTGTTATTTCCACAAACCACACATGGATCAACCACTAGAGTCATTGCATGTGTGTTCTTTCCACAAACCACACATGGATCAAGCAGTGTCATTGCATGTGTGTTCTTTCCACAAACCACATATGGATCAACCAGTGGTCATTGCATGTGTGTTCCTTTCCATAAACCACATGTGAACCCAGTAGAGTCATTGCATGTGTGTTCTTATACTAAAACCAACACTAGAGTCATTGCATTTGTGTTATTTCCACAAACCACACATGGATCAACCACTAGAGTCATGGCATGTGTGTTCTTTCCACGAACCACACATGGATCCACCACTTTCATTGCATGTGTGTTCTTCCCGCAAACCACACATGGATCAACAAGTGGTCATTGCATGTGTGTTCTTTCCACAAACCACATATGGATCAACCAGTGTCATTGCATGTGTGTTCTTATACTAAAACTAGCACTAGAGTCATTGCATGTGTGTTCTTTCCACAAACCACTTATGGATCAACGAGTGGCCATTGCATGTGTGTTCTTTCCACAAACCACTTATGGACCAACCAGTGGTCATTGCATGTGTGTTCTTTCCGCAAACCACACATGGATCAACCAGTGGTCATTGCATGTGTGTTCTTTCCACAAACCACATATGGATCAACCAGTGTAATTGCATGTGTGTTCTTTCCACAAACCACACATGGATCCATTTGAGTCATTGCATGTTTGTTCTTATACTAAAACCACAAACCAACACTAGACTCATTGCATGTGTGTTCTTTTCCACAAACCACACATGGATCCACTAGACTCATTGCATGTGTGTTCTTTTCCACAAACAACTTATGGATCAATCAGTGGTCATTACATGTGTGTTCTTTTCACAAACTACATCCGTACCCACTAGAGTCATTGTATGTGTGTTCTTATACTAAAACTAGCACTAGAGTCATTGCATTTGTGTTATTTCCACAAACCACACATGGATCAACCACTAGAGTCATGGCATGTGTGTTCTTTCCACGAACCACACATGGATCCACCACTGTCATTGCATGTGTGTTCTTCCCGAAAACCACACATGGATCAACAAGTGGTCATTGCATGTGTGTTCTTTCCACAAACCACATATGGATCAACCAGTGTCATTGCATGTGTGTTCTTATACTAAAACTAGCACTAGAGTCATTGCATGTGTGTTCTTTCCACAAACCACTTATGGATCGACGAGTGGCCATTGCATGTGTGTTCTTTCCACAAACCACTTATGGACCAACCAGTGGTCATTGCATGTGTGTTCTTTTCCACAAACCACATATGGATCAACCAGTGTCATTGCATGTGTGTCTTTCCACGCACCACACATGGATCTACTAGACTCATTGCATGTGTGTTCTTTCCACAAACCACATATGGATCAACCAGTGTAATTGCATGTGTGTTCTTTCCACAAACCACATATGGATCCATTTGAGTCATTGCATGTTTGTTCTTATACTAAAACCACAAACCAGCACTAGACTCATTGCATGTGTGTTCTTTTCCACAAACCACACATGGATCCACTAGACTCATTGCATGTGTGTTCTTTTCCAGAAACCACACATGGATCAAGTAGTGTCATTGCATGTGTGTTCTTTCCACAAACCACATATGGATCAACCGGTGGTCATTGCATGTGTGTTATTTTCACAAACCACATATGGATCAACCAGTGGTCATTGCATGTGTGTTCTTTTCCACAAACCACATGTGAACCCACTAGAGTCATTGCATGTGTGTTCTTTTCACAAACCACATATGGATCAACCAGTGGTCATTGCGTGTGTGTTCTTTCCACAAACCACACATGGATCCACCAGTGGTCATTGCATGTGTGTTATTTTCACAAACCACATATGGATCAACCAGTGGTCATTGCATGTGTGTTCTTTCCACAAACAACTTATGGATCAACGAGTGGTCTTTGCATGTGTGTGCTTTTCCACAAACCACATATGGATCAACCAGTGGTCATTGCATGTGTGTTCTTTCCACAAACCACATATGGATCAACCAGTGTGATTGCATGTGTGTTCTTTCTACGAACCACATATGGATCCATTTGAGTCATTGCATGTTTGTTCTTATACTAAAACCATAAACCAGCACTAGAATCATTGCTTGTGTGTTCTTTTTTACAAACCACACATAGATCCACTAGAATCATTGCATGTGTGTTCTTTTCCACAAACAACTTATGGATCAACCAGTGGTCTCTGCATGTCTGTTCTTTCCACAAACCACATATGGATCAACCAGTGGTTATTGCATGTGTGTTCTTTCCACCAACCACACATGGATCAACCAGTGGTCACTGCATGTGTGTTCTTTTCCCCAAACGACATATGGATCAACCAGTGGTCATTGCATGTGTGTTCTTTCCACAAACCACATATGGATCCATTTGAGTCATTGCATGTTCATTCTTATACTAAAACCACAAACCAACACTAGAGTCATTGAATGTGTGTTATTTCCACAAACCACACATGGATCAACCACTAGAGTCATTGCATGTGTGTTCTTTCCACAAACCACACATGGATCAACCAGTGGTCATTGCATGTGTGTTCTTTCCACAAACCACATATGGATCCATTTGAGTAATTTCATGTTTGTTCTTATACTAAAACTAGCACTAGAGTCATTGCATGTGTGTTCTATCCACAAACCACACATGGATCCACCACTGTCATTGCATGTGTGTTCTTTCCACAAACAACTTATGGATCAACCAGTGGTCATTGCATCTGTGTTCTTTTCCACAAACCACATATGGATCAACCAGTGGTCATTGCATCTGTGTTCTTTTCCACAAACCACACATGGATTAACCACTAGAGTCATTGCATGTGTGCTCTTTCCACAAACCACACATGGATCAAGCAGTGTCATTGCACGTGTGTTCTTTCCACAAACCACATATGGATCAACCAGTGGTCATTGCATGTGTGTTCCTTTCTATAAACCACATGTGAACCCAGTAGAGTCATTGCATGTCTGTTCTTATACTAAAACCAACACTAGAGTCATTGCATTTGTGTTATTTCCACAAACCACACATGGATCAACCACTAGAGTCATTGCATGTGTGTTCTTTCCACGAACCACACATGGATCCACCACTGTCATTGCATGTGTGTTCTTCCCGCAAACCACACATGGATCAACAAGTGGTCATTGCATGTGTGTTCTTTCCACAAACCACATATGGATCAACTAGTGTCATTGCATGTGTGTTCTTATACTAAAACTAGCACTAGAGTCAATGCATGTGTGTTCTTTCCACAAACCACTTATGGATCAACGAGTGGCCATTGCATGTGTGTTCTTTCCACAAACCACTTATGGACCAACCAGTGGTCATTGCATGTGTGTTCTTTCCGCAAACCACACATGGATCAACCAGTGGTCATTGCATGTGTGTTCTTTCCACAAACCACATATGGATCAACCAGTGTAATTGCATGTGTGTTCTTTCCACAAACCACATATGGATCCATTTGAGTCATTGCATGTTTGTTCTTATACTAAAACCACAAACCAACACTAGACTCATTGCATGTGTGTTCTTTTCCACAAACCACACATGGATCCACTAGACTCATTGCATGTGTGTTCTTTTCCACAAACCACACATGGATCAAGCAGTGTCATTGCATGTGTGTTCTTTCCACAAACCACATATGGATCAACCGGTGGTCATTGCATGTGTGTTCTTTTCACAAACCACATATGGATCAACCAGTGGTCATTGCATGTGTGTTCTTTTCCACAAACCACATGTGAACCCACTAGAGTCATTGCATGTGTGTTCTTTTCACAAACCACATATGGATCAACCAGTGGTCATTGCATGTGTGTTCTTTTCCACAAACCACATGTGAACCCACTAGAGTCATTGCATGTGTGTTCTTTCCACAAACCACACATGGATCAGCCAGTTCTCATTGCATGTGTGTTCTTTTCCACAAACCACATATGGATCAACCAGTGGTTATTGCATGTGTGTTCTTTCCACCAACCACACATGGATAAACCAGTGGTCACTGCATGTGTGTTATTTTCCCCAAACGACATATGGATCAACCAGTGGTCATTGCATGTGTGTTCTTTCCACAAGCCACATATGGATCCATTTGAGTCATTGCATGTTCGTTCTTATACTAAAACCACAAACCAACACTAGAGTCATTGAATGTGTGTTATTTCCACAAACCACACATGGATCAACCACTAGAGTCATTGCATGTGTGTTCTTTCCACAAACCACACATGGATCAACCAGTGGTCATTGCATGTGTGTTCTTTCCACAAACCACATATGGATCCATTTGAGTAATTTCATGTTTGTTCTTATACTAAAACTAGCACTAGAGTCATTGCATGTGTGTTCTATCCACAAACCACACATGGATCCACCACTGTCATTGCATGTGTGTTCTTTCCACAAACAACTTATGGATCAACCAGTGGTCTTTACATGTGTGTTCTTTTCCACAAACCACATATGGATCAACCAGTGGTCATTGCATGTGTGTTCTATCCACAAACCAAACATGGATCCACCACTGTCATTGCATGTGTGTTCTTTCCACAAACAACTTATGGATCAACCGGTGGTCTTTGCATGTGTGTCCTTTTCCACAAACCACATATGGATCAACCAGTGGTCATTGCATGTGTGTTCTTTCCACAAAGCACATATGGATCAACCAGTGTCATTGCATGTGTGTTCTTTCTACGAACCACATATGGATCCATTTGAGTCATTGCATGTTTGTTCTTATACTAAAACCACAAACCAGCACTAGAATCATTGTATGTGTGTTCTTTTCACAAACCACATATGGATCAACCAGTGGTCATTGCATGTGTGTTCTTTTCCACAAACCACACATGGATCAACCAATGGTCTTTGCATGTGTGTTCTTTTCCACAAACCACTTATGGATCAACCAGTGGTCATTGCATGTGTGTTCTTTTCCACAAACCACATGTGAACCCACTAGAATCATTGCATGTGTGTTCTTTTCACAAACCACATATGGATCAACCAGTGGTCATTGCATGTGTGTTCTTTCCACAAACCACACATGGATCCACCAGTGGTCATTGCATGTGTGTTATTTTCACAAACCACATATGGATCAACCAGTGGTCATTGCATGTGTGTTCTTTCCACAAACAACTTATGGATCAACCAGTGGTCTTTGCATGTGTGTTCTTTTCCACAAACCACATATGGATCAACCAGTGGTCATTGCATGTGTGTTCTTTCCACAAACCACATATGGATCAACCAGTGTGATTGCATGTGTGTTCTTTCTACGAACCACATATGGATCCATTTGAGTCATTGCATGTTTGTTCTTATACTAAAACCATAAACCAGCACTAGAATCATTGCATGTGTGTTCTTTTTTACAAACCACACATAGATCCACTAGAATCATTGCATGTGTGTTCTTTTCCACAAACAACTTATGGATCAACCAGTGGTCTCTCCATGTGTGTTCTTTTCCACAAACCACATATGGATCAACCAGTGGTTATTGCATGTGTGTTCTTTCCACCAACCACACATGGATCAACCAGTGGTCACTGCATGTGTATTCTTTTCCCCAAACGACATATGGATCAACCAGTGGTCATTGCATGTGTGTTCTTTCCACAAACCACATATGGATCCATTTGAGTCATTGCATGTTCGTTCTTATACTAAAACCACAAACCAACACTAGAGTCATTGAATGTGTGTTATTTCCACAAACCACACATGGATCAACCACTAGAGTCATTGCATGTGTGTTCTTTCCACAAACCACGCATGGATCAACCAGTGGTCATTGCATGTGTTTTCTTTCCACAAACCACATATGGATCCATTTGAGTAATTTCATGTTTGTTCTTATACTAAAACTAGCACTAGAGTCATTGCATGTGTGTTCTATCCACAAACCACACATGGATCCACCACTGTCATTGCATGTGTGTTCTTTCCACAAACAACTTATGGATCAACCAGTGGTCGTTGCATCTGTGTTCTTTTCCACAAACCACATATGGATCAACCAGTGGTCATTGCATCTATGTTCTTTTCCACAAACCACACATGGATCAACCACTAGAGTCATTGCATGTGTGCTCTTTCCACAAACCACACATGGATCAAGCAGTGTCATTGCATGTGTGTTCTTTCCACAAACCACATATGGATCAACCAGTGGTCATTGCATGTGTGTTCCTTTCCATAAACCACATGTGAACCCAGTAGAGTCATTGCATGTGTGTTCTTATACTAAAACCAACACTAGAGTCATTGCATTTGTGTTATTTCCACAAACCACACATGGATCAACCACTAGAGTCATTGCATGTGTGTTCTTTCCACGAACCACACATGGATCCACCACTGTCATTGCATGTGTGTTCTTCCCGCAAACCACACATGGATCAACAAGTGGTCATTGCATGTGTGTTCTTTCCACAAACCACATATGGATCAACTAGTGTCATTGCATGTGTGTTCTTATACTAAAACTAGCACTAGAGTCATTGCATGTGTGTTCTTTCCACAAACCACTTATGGATCAACGAGTGGCCATTGCATGTGTGTTCTTTCCACAAACCACTTATGGACCAACCAGTGGTCATTGCATGTGTGTTCTTTCTGCAAACCACACATGGATCAACCAGTGGTCATTGCATGTGTGTTTTTCCACAAACCACATATGGATCAACCAGTGTAATTGCATGTGTGTTCTTTCCACAAACCACATATGGATCCATTTGAGTCATTGCATGTTTATTCTTATACTAAAACCACAAACCAACACTAGACTCATTGCATGTGTGTTCTTTTCCACAAACCACACATGGATCCACTACACTCATTGCATGTGTGTTGTTTTCCACAAACCACACATGGATCAAGCAGTGTCATTGCATGTGTGTTCTTTCCACAAACCACATATGGATCAACCGGTGGTCATTGCATGTGTGTTCTTTTCACAAACCACATATGGATCAACCAGTGGTCATTGCATGTGTGTTGTTTTCCACATACCACATGTGAACCCACTAGAGTCATTGCATGTGTGTTCTTTTCACAAACCACATATGGATCAACCAGTGGTCATTGCATGTGTGTTCTTTTCCACAAACCACATGTGAACCCACTAGAGTGATTGCATGTGTGTTCTTTTCACAAACCACATATGGATCAATCAGTGGTCATTGCATGTGTGTTCTTTCCATAAACCACACATGGATCAGCCAGTACTCATTGCATGTGTGTTCTTTTCCACAAACCACTTATGGATCAACAAGTGGTCATTGCATGTGTGTTCTTTCCACAAACCACACATGGATCAACCATTGTCATTGCATGTGTGTTCTTTCCACAAACCACATATGGATCCATTTGAGTCATTGCATGTTCGTTCTTATACTAAAACCACAAACCAACACTAGAGTCATTGAATGTGTGTTATTTCCACAAACCACACATGGATCAACCACTAGAGTCATTGCATGTGTGTTCTTTCCACAAACCACACATGGATCAACCAGTGGTCATTGCATGTGTGTTCTTTCCACAAACCACATATGGATCCATTTGAGTAATTTCCTGTTTGTTCTTATACTAAAACTAGCACTAGAGTCATTGCATGTGTGTTCTATCCACAAACCACACATGGATCCACCACTGTCATTGCATGTGTGTTCTTTCCACAAACAACTTATGGATCAACCAGTGGTCTTTGCATGTGTGTTCTTTTCCACAAACCACATATGGATCAACCAGTGGTCATTGCATGTGTGTTCTATCCACAAACCAAACATGGATCCACCACTGTCATTGCATGTGTGTTCTTTCCACAAACAACTTATGGATCAACCGGTGGTCTTTGCATGTGTGTCCTTTTCCACAAACCACATATGGATCAACCAGTGGTCATTGCATGTGTGTTCTTTCCACAAACCACATATGGATCAACCAGTGTCATTGCATGTGTGTTCTTTCTACGAACCACATATGGATCCATTTGAGTCATTGCATGTTTGTTCTTATACTAAAACCACAAACCAGCACTAGAATCATTGTATGTGTGTTCTTTTCACAAACCACATATGGATCAACCAGTGGTCATTGCATGTGTGTTCTTTTCCACAAACCACACATGGATCAACCAATGGTCTTTGCATGTGTGTTCTTTTCCACAAACCACTTATGGATCAACCAGTGGTCATTGCATGTGTGTTCTTTCCACAAACCACACATGGATCAACCAGTGTCATTGCATGTGTGTTCTTTCCGCAAACCACATATGGATCCATTTGAGTCATTGCATGTTTGTTCTTATACTAAAACCACAAACCAACACTAGAGTCATTTCATGTGTGTTATTTCCCCAAACCACACATGGATCAACTACTAGAGTCATTGCATGTGTGTTCTTTCCACAAACCACACATGGATCAACCAGTGGTCATTGCATGTGTGTTCTTTCCACAAACCACATATGGATCCATTTGAGTCATTTCATGTTTGTTCTTATACTAAAACTATCACTAGAGTCATTGCATGTGTGTTCTATCCACAAACCACACATGGATCCACCACTGTCATTGCATGTGTGTTCTTTCACAAACAACTTATGGATCAACCAGTGGTCGTTGCATCTGTGTTCTTTTCCACAAACCACATATGGATCAACCAGTGGTCATTGCATGTGTGTTCTATCCACAAACCACACGTGGATCCACCACTGTCATTTCATGTGTGTTCTTTCCACAAACAACTTATGGATCAACCAGTGGTCTTTGCATGTGTGTTCTTTTCCACAAACCACATATGGATCAACCAGTGGTCATTGCATGTGTGTTCTTTCCACAAACCACATATGGATCAGCCAATGTCATTGCATGTGTGTTCTTTCTACGAACCACATATGGATCCATTTGAGTCATTGCATGTTTGTTCTTATACTAAAACCACAAACCAGCACTAGAATCATTGCATTTGTGTTCTTTTTTACAAACCACACATAGATCCACTAGAATCATTGCATGTGTGTTCTTTTCCACAAACAACTTATGGAGCAACCAGTGGTCTCTCCATGTGTGTTCTTTTCCACAAACCACATATGGATCAACCAGTGGTCATTGCATGTGTGTTCTTTCCACCAACCACACATGGATCAACCAGTGGTCACTGCATGTGTGTTCTTTTCCCCAAACGACATATGGATCAACCAGTGGTCATTGCATGTGTGTTCTTTCCACCAACCACACATGGATCAACCAGTGGTCACTGCATGTTTGTTCTTTTCCCCAAATGACATATGGATCAACCAGTGGTCATTGCATGTGTGTTCTTTCCACAAACCACATATGGATCCATTTGAGTCATTGCATGTTCGTTCTTATACTAAAACCACAAACCAACACTAGAGTCATTGAATGTGTGTTATTTCCACAAACCACACATGGATCCACTAGAATCATTGCATGTGTGTTCTTTTCCACAAACATGTGTGTTCTTTATACGAACCACATATGGATCCATTTGAGTCATTGCATGTTTGTTCTTATACTAAAACCACAAACCAGCACTAGAATCATTGTATGTGTGTTCTTTTCACAAACCACATATGGATCAACCAGTGGTCATTGCATGTGTGTTCTTTTACACAAACCACACATGGATCAACCAACGGTCTTTGCATGTGTGTTCTTTTCCACAAACCACTTATGGATCAACAAGTGGTCATTGCATGTGTGTTCTTTCCACAAACCACACATGGATCAACCAGTGTCATTGCATGTGTGTTCTTTCCGCAAACCACATATGGATCCATTTCAGTCATTGCATGTTTGTTCTTATACTAAAACCACAAACCAACACTAGAGTCATTTCATGTGTGTTATTTCCCCAAACCACACATGGATCAACTACTAGAGTCATTGCATGTGTGTTCTTTCCACAAACCACACATGGATCAACCAGTGGTCATTGCATGTGTGTTCTTTCCACAAACCACATATGGATCCATTTGAGTCATTTCATGTTTGTTCTTATACTAAAACTATCACTAGAGTCATTGCATGTGTGTTCTATCCACAAACCACACATGGATCCACCACTGTCATTGCATGTGTGTTCTTTCCAAAAACAACTTATGGATCAACCAGTGGTCGTTGCATCTGTGTTCTTTTCCACAAACCACATATGGATCAACTAGTGGTCATTGCATGTGTGTTCTATCGACAAACCACACGTGGATCCACCACTGTCATGGCATGTGTGTTCTTTCCACAAACAACTTATGGATCAACCAGTGGTCTTTGCATGTGTGTTCTTTTCCACAAACCACATATGGATCAACCAGTGGTCATTGCATGTGTGTTCTTTCCACAAACCACATATGGATCAGCCAATGTCATTGCATGTGTCTTCTTTCTACGAACCACATATGGATCCATTTGAGTCATTGCATGTTTGTTCTTATACTAAAACCACAAACCAGCACTAGAATCATTGCATTTGTGTTCTTTTTTACAAACAACACATAGATCCACTAGAATCATTGCATGTGTGTTCTTTTCCACAAACAACTTATGGATCAACCAGTGGTCTCTGCATGTGTGTTCTTTTCCACAAACCACATATGGATCAACCAGTGGTTATTGCATGTGTGTTCTTTCCACCAACCACACATGGATCAACCAGTGGTCACTTCATGTGTGTTCTTTTCCCCAAACGACATATGGATCAACCAGTGGTCATTGCATGTGTGTTCTTTCCACCAACCACACATGGATCAACCAGTGGTCACTGCATGTTTGTTCTTTTCCACAAACGACATATGGATCAACCAGTGGTCATTGCATGTGTGTTCTTTCCACAAACCACATATGGATCCATTTCAGTCATTGCATGTTCGTTCTTATACTAAAACCACAAACCAACACTAGAGTCATTGAATGTGTGTTATTTCCACAAACCACACATGGATCCACTAGAATCATTGCATGTGTGTTCTTTTCCACAAACATGTGTGTTCTTTATACGAACCACATATGGATCCATTTGAGTCATTGCATGTTTATTCTTATACTAAAATCACAAACCAGCACTAGAATCATTGTATGTGTGTTCTTTTCACAAACCACATATGGATCAACCAGTGGTCATTGCATGTGTGTTCTTTTACACAAACCACACATGGATCAACCAATGGTCTTTGCATGTGTGTTCTTTTCCACAAACCACTTATGGATCAACAAGTGGTCATTGCATGTGTGTTCTTTCCACAAACCACACATGGATCAACCAGTGTCATTGCATGTGTGTTCTTTCCGCAAACCACATATGGATCCATTTGAGTCATTGCATGTTTGTTCTTATACTAAAACCACAAACCAACACTAGAGTCATTTCATGTGTCTTATTTCCCCAAACCACACATGGATCAACTACTAGAGTCATTGCATGTGTGTTCTTTCCACAAACCACACATGGATCAACCAGTGGTCATTGCATGTGTGTTCTTTCCACAAACCACATATGGATCCATTTGAGTCATTTCATGTTTGTTCTTATACTAAAACTAGCACTAGAGTCATTGCATGTGTGTTCTATCCACAAACCACACATGGATCCACCACTGTCATTGCATGTGTGTTCTTTCACAAACAACTTATGGATCAACCAGTGGTCGTTGCATCTGTGTTCTTTTCCACAAACCACATATGGATCAACCAGTGGTCATTGCATGTGTGTTCTATCCACAAACCACACGTGGATCCACCACTGTCATTTCATGTGTGTTCTTTCCACAAACAACTTATGGATCAACCAGTGGTCTTTGCATGTGTGTTCTTTTCCACAAACCACATATGGATCAACCAGTGGTCATTGCATGTGTGTTCTTTCCACAAACCACATATGGATCAGCCAATGTCATTGCATGTGTGTTCTTTCTACGAACCACATATGGATCCATTTGAGTCATTGCATGTTTGTTCTTATACTAAAACCACAAACCAGCACTAGAATCATTGCATTTGTGTTCTTTTTTACAAACCACACATAGATCCACTAGAATCATTGCATGTGTGTTCTTTTCCACAAACAACTTATAGATCAACCAGTGGTCTCTCCATGTGTGTTCTTTTCCACAAACCACATATGGATCAACCAGTGGTCATTGCATGTGTGTTCTTTCCACCAACCACACATGGATCAACCAGTGGTCACTGCATGTGTGTTCTTTTCCCCAAACGACATATGGATCAACCAGTGGTCATTGCATGTGTGTTCTTTCCACCAACCACACATGGATCAACCAGTGGTCACTGCATGTTTGTTCTTTTCCCCAAATGACATATGGATCAACCAGTGGTCATTGCATGTGTGTTCTTTCCACAAACCACATATGGATCCATTTGAGTCATTGCATGTTCGTTCTTATACTAAAACCACAAACCAACACTAGAGTCATTGAATGTGTGTTATTTCCACAAACCACACATGGATCCACTAGAATCATTGCATGTGTGTTCTTTTCCACAAACATGTGTGTTCTTTATACGAACCACATATGGATCCATTTGAGTCATTGCATGTTTGTTCTTATACTAAAACCACAAACCAGCACTAGAATCATTGTATGTGTGTTCTTTTCACAAACCACATATGGATCAACCAGTGGTCATTGCATGTGTGTTCTTTTACACAAACCACACATGGATCAACCAACGGTCTTTGCATGTGTGTTCTTTTCCACAAACCACTTATGGATCAACAAGTGGTCATTGCATGTGTGTTCTTTCCACAAACCACACATGGATCAACCAGTGTCATTGCATGTGTGTTCTTTCCGCAAACCACATATGGATCCATTTGAGTCATTGCATGTTTGTTCTTATACTAAAACCACAAACCAACACTAGAGTCATTTCATGTGTGTTATTTCCCCAAACCACACATGGATCAACTACTAGAGTCATTGCATGTGTGTTCTTTCCACAAACCACACATGGATCAACCAGTGGTCATTGCATGTGTGTTCTTTCCACAAACCACATATGGATCCATTTGAGTCATTTCATGTTTGTTCTTATACTAAAACTATCACTAGAGTCATTGCATGTGTGTTCTATCCACAAACCACACATGGATCCACCACTGTCATTGCATGTGTGTTCTTTCCACAAACAACTTATGGATCAACCAGTGGTCGTTGCATCTGTGTTCTTTTCCACAAACCACATATGGATCAACCAGTGGTCATTGCATGTGTGTTCTATCGACAAACCACACGTGGATCCACCACTGTCATGGCATGTGTGTTCTTTCCACAAACAACTTATGGATCAACCAGTGGTCTTTGCATGTGTGTTCTTTTCCACAAACCACATATGGATCAACCAGTGGTCATTGCATGTGTGTTCTTTCCACAAACCACATATGGATCAGCCAATGTCATTGCATGTGTCTTCTTTCTACGAACCACATATGGATCCATTTGAGTCATTGCATGTTTGTTCTTATACTAAAACCACAAACCAGCACTAGAATCATTGCATTTGTGTTCTTTTTTACAAACAACACATAGATCCACTAGAATCATTGCATGTGTGTTCTTTTCCACAAACAACTTATGGATCAACCAGTGGTCTCTGCATGTGTGTTCTTTTCCACAAACCACATATGGATCAACCAGTGGTTATTGCATGTGTGTTCTTTCCACCAACCACACATGGATCAACCAGTGGTCACTTCATGTGTGTTCTTTTCCCCAAACGACATATGGATCAACCAGTGGTCATTGCATGTGTGTTCTTTCCACCAACCACACATGGATCAACCAGTGGTCACTGCATGTTTGTTCTTTTCCACAAACGACATATGGATCAACCAGTGGTCATTGCATGTGTGTTCTTTCCACAAACCACATATGGATCCATTTCAGTCATTGCATGTTCGTTCTTATACTAAAACCACAAACCAACACTAGAGTCATTGAATGTGTGTTATTTCCACAAACCACACATGGATCCACTAGAATCATTGCATGTGTGTTCTTTTCCACAAACATGTGTGTTCTTTATACGAACCACATATGGATCCATTTGAGTCATTGCATGTTTATTCTTATACTAAAATCACAAACCAGCACTAGAATCATTGTATGTGTGTTCTTTTCACAAACCACATATGGATCAACCAGTGGTCATTGCATGTGTGTTCTTTTACACAAACCACACATGGATCAACCAATGGTCTTTGCATGTGTGTTCTTTTCCACAAACCACTTATGGATCAACAAGTGGTCATTGCATGTGTGTTCTTTCCACAAACCACACATGGATCAACCAGTGTCATTGCATGTGTGTTCTTTCCGCAAACCACATATGGATCCATTTGAGTCATTGCATGTTTGTTCTTATACTAAAACCACAAACGAACACTAGAGTCATTTCATGTGTGTTATTTCCACAAACCACACATGGATCAACCACTAGAGTCATTGCATGTGTGTTCTTTCCACAAACCACACATGGATCAACCAGTGGTCATTGCATGTGTGTTCTTTCCACAAACCACATATGGATCCATTTGAGTAATTTCATGTTTGTTCTTATACTAAAACTAGCACTAGAGTCATTGCATGTGTGTTCTATCCACAAACCACACATGGATCCACCACTGTCATTGCATGTGTGTTCTTTCCACAAACAACTTATGGATCAACCAGTGGTCGTTGCATCTGTGTTCTTTTCCACAAACCACATATGGATCAACCAGTGGTCATTGCATGTGTGTTCTATCGACAAACCACACGTGGATCCACCACTGTCATTGCATGTGTGTTCTTTCCACAAACAACTTATGGATCAACCAGTGGTCTTTGCATGTGTGTTCTTTTCCACAAACCACATATGGATCAGCCAGTGGTCATTGCATGTGTGTTCTTTCCACAAACCACATATGGATCAGCCAATGTCATTGCATGTGTGTTCTTTCTACGAACCACATATGGATCCATTTGAGTCATTGCATGTTTATTCTTATACTAAAACCATAAACCAGCACTAGAATCATTGCATTTGTGTTCTTTTTTACAAACCACACATAGATCCACTAGAATCATTGCATGTGTGTTCTTTTCCACAAACAACTTATGGATCAACCTGTGGTCTCTGCATGTGTGTTCTTTTCCACAAACCACATATGGATCAACCAGTGGTCATTGCATGTGTGTTCTTTCCACCAACCACACATGGATCAACCTGTGGTCACTGCATGTGTGTTCTTTTCTCCAAACGACATATGGATCAACCAGTGGTCATTGCATGTGTGTTCTTTCCACAAACCACATATGGATCAACTAATGTCATTGCATGTGTGTTCTTTCCACAAACCACATATGGATCCATTTGAGTCATTGCATGTTTGTTCTTATACTAAAACCACAAACCAACACTAGAGTCATTGCATGTGTGTTATTTCCACAAACCGCACATGGATCAACCACTAGAGTCATTGCATGTGTGTTCTTTCCACAAACCACACATGGATCAACCAGTGGTCATTGCATGTGTGTTCTTTCCACAAACAACATATGGATCCATTTGAGTCATTTCATGTTTGTTCTTATACTAAAACTAGCACTAGAGTCATTGCATGGGTGTTCTATCCACAAACCATACATGGATCCACCACTGTCATTGCATGTGTGTTCTTTCCACAAACCACACATGGATCAATAAGTGGTCATTGCATGTGTGTTCTTTCCACAAACCACATATGGATCAACCAGTGGTCATTGCATGTGTGTTCTTTTCCATAAACCACGTATGGATCCATTAGAGTCATTGCATGTGTGTTATTTCCACAAACCACACACGGATCAACCACTAGAGTCATTGCATGTGTGTTCTTTCCACAAACCACACATGGATCAACCACTAGAGTCATTGCATGTGTGTTCTTTCCACAAACCACACATGGATCAACCAGTGGTCATTGCATGTGTGTTCTTTCCACAAACCACATATGGATCAACCAGTGGTCATTGCATGTGTGTTCTTTGCCATAAACCACATGTGAACCCACTAGAGTCATTGCATGTGTGTTCTTATACTAAAACCAACACTAGAGTCATTGCATTTGTGTTATTTCCACAAAGCACACATGGATAACCCACTAGAGTCATTGCATGTGTGTTCTTTCCACAAACCACACATGGATCCACCACTGTCATTTCATGTGTGTTCTTCCCACAAACCACACATGGATCAACAAGTGGTTATTGCATGTGTGTTATTTTCACAAACCACATATGGATCCATTAGAGTCATTGCATGTGTGTTCTTATACTAAAACTAGCACTAGAGTCATTGCATGTGTGTTCTTTCCACAAACCACTTATGGATCAACCAGTGGCCATTGCATGTGTGTTCTTTCCACAAACCACTTATGGACCATGTCACATCCCACGATTTTCCAAATCTTGTTATGTGAAAAATAAATGAATAAAATAAAACTTTGTTTGATTTTCAAGGCCAGAAGAAACTTTTTGAATTCCAATTGGAAACCTTCAAACCAAATTGAGTCAAATAAAACCTAAAGGGATTTAAAAATTAAAACATTTAATAAAGGAAAATAAAATATTTTGGAAACACTATTTTGGATCTTTAAAATAAAAAGATTTGGTTTTCAAAAGCAAAGATAGATTTATAAATAAAGATTATATTTTAAAAGCCAAATTAAACCTTGGCCAAGACTTTGAAACAAAAGGTTTTGCATTGATTAAAAATAGTAGAGGTTTATTTAAAATAAAACAAAAAGGATTTAATATCCAAGTTTTATTAATAAAGGTTTTACTATTTTCAAAACATCAAAACTTATTTATTCTTTTAAAATAAGTTTTCCAAGTATTTTGTTTTCTCAAATAAAACCTACTGAAGTGTTTTGGTTTTGAAAATATTTGGATTTCAAATGGAGATTTTATTAATTAAATCAAACCCTATTTTATTAAATAACTAAAGGTCCATTTTATTTAATTAATGAATGGATCCTAAAAATGAATAAAAATAATATTTTTGGATTTGGTTTGTGTTGCTAAACAGAACCAAAAACTTATTACTAGTGAGGTGTTGGTTTGAATTATTTGAATGATTGTTTTGTTTGAATTGTGAATTGAATTTCAAATCAGTAAATTGAAAATAGAAAAGGAAAAAGTTTCAGACAGAAAAAAATTAGAGCAGCCCACCATCTGGCCCAACTAGCCCAACAGCAGCCCACCTAGCCCACATGTTCTCTTCCCCGAAGCATTCTTTTCTCACTCAGAAAATTACCCGCACAGAGAGTGACCAGTGGACCCTCCCCCTCCTTTCTTTTTCCCGCTAACGACTGGACCCCACTCCTCCTGTTCATCTCTCACACCCGCACGACCCCTTCTTCCTCCTCGCGTTAACGACGCCTGCCGTTGCTGCCTTTGAATGCCGTGATCAATTCGCATTGATGCTGCGCCTTAAACCTCGCCGCGACTGCACGCTATTAAGCGCCTGCACCTTCTCCTCCTTTCCCCTCTGTCGCCACTCCTTCTCTGCCCCGAGGCTGCCCCAATTTGACTCGACACACTCCCAGTTCCGACCACCGTCTCCGACCAATTTAGGCCAGTACACGCCACCCCCTGCCTTCCCGAGCACCCTAGCAGCTTCACCACTCCCAGACGCATCTGCCGGTACCCTCCGTTCACTCGCGGGCGTTCCTGAACGTCGACTTCGACCAAGCTCCGAGCGCCGCCGTCTTCTGCCGTTCTCCGACGACGTCACCCCGGTAAAATCCGACCACCCCTCTCTTCCCCATGGATACGATGATGACCGCCATGCTCTCGCGGACCTAATAGTGCTATTCGTTTGTCCTAGGGAGCCCCTATTCTCGCCCTCGACAACCTCCAGCATCGCCGCCGTCTGGCTCTTCTCCGACGACGTCTCCTAGGTAAACCAGACCGACCCTCTTCATCTCGTTCACGCACACAGCACCGCCATGACCTCCTGCGTCTAACCATAACTTCGGTTGATCTTCTCGTGACCTGTAGCGACGACTCCGACCACGACTGAGACCACCCGACGCTATCCTCTACTCCGGCGAGAAATTGCAGCAGACCCCGAGCGCCCCTTGACCCTAGGAGACCACGTCGAGCTTCCTCAGGCCTTTGCGAATGTGGTGAGCACTTTTCCCTCCTCCCTCGTTTCCTATTTCACCATCGCCACCGCCGTCTGCCCATCGCCGCCGCGCACAGCCGCGCAGCGCCGCCAGTTCTTGGCCAGGCAGTAGCAACCATAGGATCTGGATCTGACGGATACGATAGAACGTTAGCGAAGGGGTAAGTGGTGATCCTGTGCCGCACGATCTGACTTGATCCAACGGCTGCAGCTGTGCAATCCGAGTGAAGCGGTACTGACGAATGAAATTAGGACGCGTGGCACTAGACGATCTGAAATAGAATTTGAAAACAGATTTTGATGCCATTTTCAAACCCTTATAACTTTCAAACCCCACATCCAAAAATTACAAATTTTATGTCGTTGGATTCATGAGAGTAATCCCTAACCAACCCTGCCCTTGGTTTAGCAAATAGTATCTGTTAGTTTACTTGTTTTTGTAGATTCATTTGTGTGCTTGCTAAGATTACAAAAATTGTTTAAAAATGATTTTAGGGTAAAAACTTTTGCAAAATGGTTTGTTGTGACCTTACTGACCCTAGGAACCAACCCATAGTTTGGAAAATGGATTTGGTAAAGTTTAGGATGGAAAACTTGATTTAGCCCATTTCTAGCCAAATGAAAATAAAGATTTTGGTTATGAAAATGTTTTTGCAAAGAAAACTTTGGGAAAATGTTTTGGATCAAACCTACTGACCATAGGAAACACTTTGTGGACTCAAAAATGTATTTGGTGAAATAAAATAATGATTCTTTGATTTAAAACCATTTCTAGTCAAATAGAAATGTGGTTTATTTATTAAAAAGAGTTTTGGAAGAAAACCTTTGGAAAATGTTTTGTTTTAAACTCTCTGACCCTAAACACCAAGTTTTATGGTTTGAAAACATATTTGGTGAACCCTATAGGTTAATGCCTTAGTAAAAATATTCTACACCACATAAAATGATACTTTGTTTTGAAAATGGTTTTGAAGTGAAACCTCTTTGCAAATGACTTGGCCACTTTACAAAATGACCATTAGATGTACCCAAATGTCTATGACCCACTAGGAACCACTTTTTCAAACAAAACAAAGCTTGGCATGCTTGCATGCATTACTTTGACTTTGTCATTTTGTGTGTGTTTTGCTTGATTGGTAGATTGAGTTTGTGCCTTGCTTGATTGAATTGTAGTGACTTGAAGAGTGTGGTTGTTGCAAGGACAAGGAGTGAACCTATACCCTCTACCAAAAAGGCAAGTGATGCTTCATACTTTTGTCCCAATATTTTCACTATGCATTAGTGATATTTCTAAGTAGGACTTGCATGGATTTTTGCTAAGTATAAACTATGCTATGGGAAAACCTAGTAGATGAAACCTTAGTAGAAATTTCCTAAGTTAAGATTCCTATTACTTTCATGCTTAGCTTAGCTAATAGAAAACAAGGGTGGAATATATACTCATGCTATGGAAAATTTCTAAGTCTATGGACTTATGTTTTGTTTAATAAAACAACTAAGTGAATGAATCACCTGGGTGGAATGGAAGGAATGGTTTGTGTTGAGTGGTTACACAAGGCCAGGGGACTGGTGAACCTTGTGTATCTCACTTGTGGATGGCCACCCAGGAACAAAGAGATTTGAGATGTCAAATGTTGAGAAGCTTCAAGTGCAACCACTTGGCAATATGGGCTCTGCCATGATCATATAGGTTGCAAGAACTTAGCCAAATGGACAGTGGGTGGTAGTGTTTGATAGGTGGGAACGCGTCCATGTTGGTCTAAGGGAAGGCTTCTGAAAGATCTTGTCTTGGGAAACCAAGTCTTGTGGGGAAAGTGCACCACCTCTGCAGAGTGTAAAATCTAAGTACTTAGCCATGTCCCTGGTAAAGGACAATTTGAGCATCAAGACATGGAAGCAATCAAGAATCTCATCATTCAAATTTCTAAGATAAAACTTGTGGTTTGAACAAGGGTTGTTTGAAATCTTCAATCTTTGATTGAGAGATGCCTTGTAAAGGATCCTCAATCTTTGATTGAGAAAAATGATTTTATCAAAGCAAAAACTTAGTATTTTCAAATGTTAAGGAAAAATCAAATTTGAACAATGCAAGCCTCAACTCCACTTAGCCAAATGCATATAGATGATAGACTCCACTATATTACCATAGTATCACTTGCCAATACAATTCAAAGGTATTGACCCTTGTGGCTGTAACTTGTAATGTTGCAGGTTTGATTGTTTTTAGTGAAGATTGATTGATTAGGATTACAAAGTCTACAACCAACATGTCTGCCTATGGCACTTTGAAGATGAGGGACCCAATGCTTATAGTTATTCCGCTGCAATGTAATGTAATAGCCAAATGAGCTATGTAAGATGTAATAAAACTATGTTATTCCTGGTTATAAAGTATATTATGACCTTTGTTTCTTGATATTACATCTTAACTGTGGATGCTAGCTATTGATCCAGGGACTAGCATTGTAAACACAGGGGATTCTACCTTACCTTATATTTTAACAAGGTTGGGTCAGACTGCTAACCCTACAGACCAACCAGTGGTCATTGCATGTGTGTTATTTCCGCAAACCACACATGGATCAAGCAGTGGTCATTACATGTGTGTTCTTTTCCACAAACCACATATGGATCAACCAGTGGTCATTGCATGTGTGTTCTTTCCACAAACCACATATGGATCAACCAGTGGTCTTTGCATGTGTGTTCTTTTCCAAAAACCACTTATGGATCAACCAGTGGTCATTGCATGTGTGTTCTTTCTACAAACCACACATGGATCAACTAGTGGTCATTGCATGTGTGTTATTTTGCACAAACCACATATGGATCAACCAGTGTCATTGCATGTGTGTTCTTTCCACAAACCACATATGGATCCATTTGAGTCATTGCATGTTTTTCTTATACTAAAACCACAAACCAACACAAGAGTCATTGCATGTGTGTTCTTTCCACAAACCACACATGGATCAAACACTAGTGTAATTGCATGTGTGTTCTTTCCACAAACCACACATGGATCAACCAGTGGTCATTGCATGTGTGTTCTTTCCACAAACCACATATGGATCCATTTGAGTCATTTCATGTTTGTTCTTATACTAAAACTAGCACTAGAGTCATTGCATGTGTGTTCTATCCACAAACCACACATGGATCCACCACTGTCATTGCATGTGTGTTCTTTCCACAAACAACTTATGGATCAACCAGTGGTCGTTGCATCTGTGCTCTTTTCCACAAACCACATATGGATCAACCAGTGGTCATTGCATGTGTGTTCTATCCACAAACCACACATGGATCCACCACTGTCATTGCATGTGTGTTCTTTCCACAAACAACTTATGGATCAACCAGTGGTCTTTGCATGTGTGTTCTTTTCCGCAAACCACATATGGATCAACCAGTGGTCATTGCATGTGTGTTCTTTCCACAAACCACATATGGATCAACCAGTGTGATTGCATGTGTGTTCTTTCTACGAACCACATATGGATCCATTTGAGTCATTGCATGTTTGTTCTTATACTAAAACCATAAACCAGCACTAGAATCATTGCATGTGTGTTCTTTTTTACAAACCACACATAGATCCACTAGAATCATTGCATGTGTGTTCTTTTCCACAAACAACTTATGGATCAACCAGTGGTCTCTGCATGTGTGTTCTTTTCCACAAACCACATATGGATCAACCAGTGGTTATTGCATGTGTGTTCTTTCCAGCAACCACACATGGATCAACCAGTGGTCACTGCATGTGTGTTCTTTTCCCCAAACGACATATGGATCAACCAGTGGTCATTGCATGTGTGTTCTTTCCACAAACCACATATGGATCAACCAATGTCATTGCATGTGTGTTCTTTCCACAAACCACATATGGATCCATTTGAGTCATTGCATGTTTGTTCTTATACTAAAACCACAAACCAACACTAGAGTCATTGCATGTGTGTTATTTCCACAAACCACACATGGATCAACCACTAGAGTCATTGCATGTGTGTTCTTTCCACAAACCACACATGGATCAACCAGTGGTCATTGCATGTGTGTTCTTTCCACAAACAACATATGGATCCATTTGAGTCATTTCATGTTTGTTCTTATACTAAAACTAGCACTAGAGTCATTGCATGGGTGTTCTATCCACAAACCATACATGGATCCACCACTGTCATTGCATGTGTGTTCTTTCCACCAACCACACATGGATCAATAAGTGGTCATTGCATGTGCGTTCTTTCCACAAACCACATATGGATCAACCAGTGGTCATTGCATGCGTGTTCTTTTCCATAAACCACTTATGGATCCATTAGAGTCATTGCATGTGTGTTATTTCCACAAACCACACATGGATCAACCACTAGAGTCATTGCATGTGTGTTCTTTCCACAAACCACACATGGATCAAGCAGTGTCATTGCATGTGTGTTCTTTCCACAAACCACATATGGATCAACCAGTGGTCATTGCATGTGTGTTCTTTGCCATAAACCACATGTGAACACACTAGAGTCATTGCATTTGTGTTATTTCCACAAACCACACATGGATAACCCACTAGAGTCATTGCATGTGTGTTCTTTCCACAAACCACACATGGATCCACCACTGTCATTGCATGTGTGTTCTTCCCACAAACCACACATGGATCAACAAGTGGTTATTGCATGTGTGTTATTTTCACAAACCACATATGGATCCATTAGAGTCATTGCATGTGTGTTCTTATACTAAAACTAGCACTAGAGTCATTGCATGTGTGTTCTTTCCACAAACCACTTATGGATCAACAAGTGGCCATTGCATGTGTGTTCTTTCCACAAACCACTTATGGACCAACCAGTGGCCATTGCATGTGTGTTATTTCCGCAAACCACACATGGATTAAGAAGTGGTCATTACATGTGTGTTCTTTTCCACAAACCACATATGGATCAACCAGTGGTCATTGCATGTGTGTTCTTTCCACAAACCACATATGGATCAACCAGTGGTCTTTGCATGTGTGTTCTTTTCCAAAAACCACTTATGGATCAACCAGTGGTCATTGCATGTGTGTTCTTTCTACAAACCACACATGGATCAACTAGTGGTCATTGCATGTGTGTTCTTTTGCACAAACCACATTTGGATCAACCAGTGTCATTGCATGTGTGTTCTTTCCACAAACCACATATGGATCCATTTGAGTCATTGCATGTTTGTTCTTATACTAAAACCACAAACCAACACAAGAGTCATTGCATGTGTGTTATTTCCACAAACCACACATGGATCAAACACTAGAGTCATTGCATGTGTGTTCTTTCCACAAACCACACATGGATCAACCAGTGGTCATTGCATGTGTGTTCTTTCCACAAACCACATATGGATCCATTTGAGTCATTTCATGTTTGTTCTTATACTAAAACTAGCACTAGAGTCATTGCATGTGTGTTCTATCCACAAACCACACATGGATCCACCACTGTCATTGCATGTGTGTTCTTTCCACAAACAACTTATGGATCAACCAGTGGTCGTTGCATCTGTGTTCTTTTCCACAAACCACATATGGATCAACCAGTGGTCATTGCATGTGTGTTCTATCCACAAACCACACATGGATCCACCACTGTCATTGCATGTGTGTTCTTTTGTAACATCCCTAAAAAAATCATGTTTCAAAACTCATTCATATCATCCTTGCATCATTCATTCATATAGGGTTTTTTTTCTCAAAATCATTTAGAAGCATACACTTTGGCTATGATTTCATGTGGGCAATTTATCTCAAATGGCCATCACCCTTTGGGTTTTGTTTGTTTAGGTACTCGTTTGCTTGCCTCCATGGTTGGAAAGATTAGGTGAAGCTTTTTACCCAAGATTCAAAATTTAGAAATATTTTCTAAACCCTATTCCAAATATTTGCAACTAGAGCAAATCTCTGTTTATTTTGAAACCCAAGCTTGACCAAGCCTTTGCAAGGTGACCACTAGGTTATTTGATTGTTTGTGAACCCACAGAACCCTGCAAAAATCCCCAAAGAAGTTTGAATTCAAAAGGATTTGAATTCATATCAAATTCTATCCAGAAAATAGAATTAGAAAAAGAAAAGGAATTCTCAAAAGAAAAAGGCCGCGCGGCCAGAATCTGGCCCAGCAGCGGATCCAGCCCAGCAAGCCCACCCGGGGATCTCCTTTTTCTTCTCTCACGCGCGAGCACATGCAGACAGACGCTGACAGCCCGACCCCACCCGTACTCCGCGCACCTCGCTGACAAGCGGGCCTTCTCCACGTCACCGTCGTCTCCACCCGCACGACCCGTTCATCCCCAAATCAACGCGGGCGTTTCTGTGTTTAATTCGTGATGTCAATTCGATTTATTGGCCGAGTAATTCTCGCTCGTGACCAGGCTATAAGAATCCCCTCTGCCCCCTCTCTCTTCTCCCTCAAACCCCGAACCCAGAGCGCCACCAGGCTGCGAGCATTACCCTCTGAAACCCCGCCGTCTCCGACGACTGCGCCGGCGAATTCCGGTGAGTCCAGAGCTCCCCTCTGCCTCTCGATCTTGCAAACTGATTCAGTGAGCCTCTGCGCTTCTTTTAACATATTTTGTTTGCCCTCGCATGAACCGTAGCTCCGGCAACATCATCGACTAGTCGCCACCGACGTCTGCACGAACTCCGGCGAACTCTAGTGGTAAGACCAGACCGCCCCTCGCCTTCCCGTCCATGCTCACTACTTCGTCTTGACCCTGTGAATCTAACCGTGACCTCGCCTTGCCTTGGGGTGATCCACAGCGACGTCCACGACGACCACCCGACGCACCCGACGCCGCCACGAACTCCGGTGAGCAATCGCAGCCGTGCCCGAGCGCCCCTTGACCAACCGCGAGTACGCCAAGCTTCGCCGTGACCTCCTGATCCCGGTGAGCTACTCCTCCTTCTCCCTTGCCGTCTGCATCATCGGCAACGTCATCGACCGACGGTTCCGCCGCCAGTAGCCACCGCTCCGCCGCCAGTTTTTGGCCAGGTCGATAGGAACCGTTAGATCTGCATCTGATGGCTTAGATAGAATGACTAATCGAAGGGGTACGCGTTGATCTGAGCCGCACCTGCCCCTTTAGATCCAGCGGTCTGTATCGCTCGATCCAGACGAACCGGTACGGGCGAATAAGAATATGACGCGTGGCTAGGTTAAGATCTGGAAATAGAATTTAAAAACAGATTTTGAACCAGATTTCAAATGCCTATATCTTTTGATTTCCACGTTGGAATTTTGCAAACTTTATACCGTTGGATTCAGAAAAACAAGACCTTTCTGCCTATACAATTTGTTTAGCAAATAGTAACCATTTGATTGGCTTAAATTGCAGAGACTTGTTTGAGGCCTTTTTGATTATAGGTTTAGTTTAGTATTTTATTTTAGAGCTAAATAAGATGTCTTGGATATTTTGTGACTTGTTTAGTTTCTGTATTCATGCACTTGCTTGGTTGAGTTTTTCAAAAATCATCACTTGGTAGATTCATGCATGCATGCATTCATACTATTTCTTGTTTGTATATATTTGTGTGTAATTGTGTGCTACAACTTTGTGTGTAGATTTTGCTAGTGATTGTGATTGTGACGAGTGCTACTCTCCACACTACCAAGGCAAGTGATATCTTCATGAATATTCCCTACCTATATTTTATACTTGCATTAGATATATTTTGTTAGGACTTGCATGCTACTTTTGTCAATTGTTGTTGGGAAATCCTATTTAGAATAGAATGCTAGAGTTGCTAGGAAATTCCCTAAGGATAAGTTGCCATGCCATGCTTAGCCTAGCTACTAGAAAACAAGGGTGGTTTATATATACACTATGGAAAAATTATTCTAAGTCTGAGGACTTGAGTTTTATTTAACAAAACAACTAAGTTAATGAATCTCCTGGGTGGAATGGTAATTGCTTGGTGGTTTTTGGTTGAGTGGTTCACAAGGCCCATGTTTATGGTTTACCTTAGTGTATCTCACTTGTGGATGGCCACCCAGGAAACAAAGAGATTTGAGATGTCAAATGTTGAGAAGCTTCAAGTGCAACCACTTGGTAATATGGGCTCTGCCATGATCTTAGGATGCTGGAACTTAGTCTTTTGGACAGTGGGTGGTAGATGGGATGATAGGTTGGAGCGCGTCCATTTGACTAAGGAAAGGCTACTGAAGGATCATGTCTTGGGAAACCAAGGCTTGTGGGGAAAGTGCACCACCTCTGCAGAGTGTAAAACCTAAGTACTTAGCCATGTCCCTGGTAAAGGACAATTTGAGCATCAAGACATGGAAACTTCAAAAATCTCATCACTCCAATTTCTAAATAAAACTTGTGGGTGAACAAGGGTTAAAAGGATCTTCAGTCATTGATTGGTAGATGCCCTGAGTGGATCTAGAGTCTTTGATTGATAGATGCCTTGGGTGTTTGGTTTCAAGCAAAAACTTAGTATTTTCAAAAGGTTAAGGAAAAATCTATTTTGAGCAATGCAAGCCTAAGCTCCACCAGCCAAATGCATATAGTATTATAGTCCACTTAAAATATACTAAGGTATCACTTGCCAATACTATTCCAAAGTATTGACCCTTGTGGCTGTAACTTATGATGTTGCAGGTTATTCTGATGATGATTAGGAGTCATGAGTCTACACTCAACATGCTTGCCTGTGGCACATGAAGATGAAGACTTATGTTTATTTACTTATTCCATAAACTCTTGTATTAGGCCTTGGCCATGAGTTGTAAAAGACTATGTTTTATCTCTGGAATGACTGTAATAAACGACCTTTGTATCTGTGTACTTCATCTTAAACTGTGGATGCTAGCATTGATCCAGGGACTAGCATTGCAATCACAGGGATCTTTTCCTTTAATAAGGAGGGATCTTACAGATGGTATCAGAGCACTGTGTTGCCTGTAAGATTATGACCCTAGGATTGGAAACCACTAAGGAAAATTTTAACTTCTTCTACACTTGTCTATTCTTCTCATAAACTTTTCTAATCTTCTCATTCTCATCTCTATTTGTAGATGAACTCCGTAAACGAAGCCGTGAAGAAAGGACCACTCATGACCATGACCTCGGAGTGTGAGACTGAGTTTCCCAAGATTCTCAAGGACCTCATGGAGACCATGGGAGTACATGGTGCAGCTGTGTACAAGGGCTTTCCAGTGGTGGAGGAAGGAGTGGAGTATTGGTGGGTGCAACTTCACTTGTACAAGAACAAGGAAGACAACCACAAAGAGAAAGGCTTCTGCATGTACACCAACACTTTTATGCACACCACATTCTTTGAGTCAGCAAAAGAAGCAGCTTGGAAGACTATCAAGGAACTAAGTGCTAGAGTCAAGTGCAAGATGCTCAACCTCCAAAAAGATTTAGAGAAAGAGAAGAAGCATACCCAAGAGTTGGAAGTCACCAACCAATCCTTAAGAGGAGATATTATAGACTTGGTGATAGAAGCATGTGAACGAGATAGGGTGATTGCCACTAGGAACATTGTGTTAGCCACCAGATCCAATGAGATAGGATTGTAAGCGCACTTCGTTAGTTGGACCACCACCTATCACCTTATTTCCAAAATGATACCTTAAATAAGTTTGAACCTTGGTTGATGTAATGGATTTATGTATGCATGACTTGTGTGTTCCATGGTTATGCTTGAATGTTTGTCTTGTTTAATTTAAATTTGTGTTGTTCTAACTTTTCAATCTTATAAATAGATGCCTATTGCCATCAGCACTGTTGAGGAGTTCCAGGCTACCCGTTTTGGTCCTCGTATCGTAGAGCTTACTACTTTACTCGATCTCCCTCTTCCTATCATTACGGTGCACCCACTCACCAAGTTTGAGAGGAAGGACCTTTGGGGCTTCAAGGTGAACCAGCCAGGACGCCAGACAGAGCCTACTACGGAGGCCATCGTCTTCAAGCTTATGCATGATGACAGGGAGAGAGGCATGGAGGTGGTCATGCAGGATCTGATAGGACGACTATTAGGACGTCACTCCCGACAGGTTAAGGGCACTCACTTCCACGCCTTCGGAAGGCGTGATGATGACGGAGAGTCCATTGACTTTGAGGACGACTCGAGGGTCACAGCAGAGCCGATACGCCTGTACCTCCAGGACTTAGAGACTCTTATTAGGCACGTGGATACTGATAGGACCAACGTCATGCTTAGTAATGACGAGCTCCAGGTGCAGCTTCGCGAGAAGGACAAGCTCTTCGCGCAGCAGGACGAGATAGTCAAGGAGATGGAGGCAAAGTTCGAGACCCAAGACCGTAAGTTCAAGAGTCAAGAGAAGCGTGTCCAGGATAGGAACAAGAGGATTCGTGATATGACCGAGGAACTGCAGTCCAAGGACTTCGAGTTAGAGCAGCAGCAGACAGTGATTGAGAGGCTTCGTTCCCAGAAGAGGGCTCTCAAGGCCAGGATCGACTCTTTGACCACTACCATCGAGGAGAACAAGACCGCAATGGAGAACGCAGGTCTTACCTTTGTCGAGGAGGAGATTGATGCCGACGAGTAGATTTGACTACTCAGTTATCTTTATTTACCGCACTTATTATTTGTGAACTTGATGTTTGGACCATCCGACATGTGGATGGCTTGCCACTTGTGTGTTTGTACTTTGAGACTTTTTGCTATCTTGTTGTTGAGCTTTTATCCTAGTGTTGTTTACTATGTGTTTGCTTGTGTGATGTATTGTGCATAAATCATGTAAGGGTATCTCATTCTTATCTCTATATGAATAAACCACAGATGCCTCCCCGTCGCGCAAACCCCAACCCCGACATTACCCCGGAAATGCAACAAATGATGAATGGGAAAACACAGCTTATGCAAATGATGACGACGTTCATCCAGAACCAGAACAACAACAACAACCCCAATAACAACAACAACAATAACAACAACAACCCTCCAGGTTTTGATATGCTTACCAGATTTCTGCGTCTGAGGCCAGCTAAGTTTTTAGGAATGACTGATCCCATGGTGGCCAATGATTGGCTACGTTCTGTGAACAAAGACTTAGTGACCGTGGGATGCACAGATGCTGAAAAGGTCAGGTTCGCAGCACATTTGTTGGAAGGACCAGCCGCCGCATGGTGGGACAATTTCCAGATCACCACACCTATGGATGAGGTGACTTGGGCTATCTTTGAAGATGGATTTCGTACTACTCATATCTCACCAGGTATGATGAGCCTGAAAAAGAAGGAGTTCCATAACCTGAAGCAGCGCCACCACAGCGTGGCTGAATACATCGAAGAGTTCAACAATCTGGCGCGCTATGCACCGGATGAGGTTGACACTGATGCCAAAAGGAAGGAAAAGTTTCTGGAAAGCTTAAATGATGAGCTGAATTTGCAGTTGTCTGTGGCATATGTTCCAACTTACCAGTCACTGTGTGACAAGGCTGTTATTGTGGAGAATAAAATGAAGCAAGTCGAGAGTAGGAAGAGGAAACACTCCGACAAGCACAGCTCAGGATCGTCTCATAAACGATCTCACTATGATGATAGTGTTAGCTCAGGATCCCACAAGCATGGGAAGTTTAACAAGCACCACAACCACAACCGTCATGACAACAAGCATCATCGCAGTCATGACAATGATAAGTACAAGAACCACAAGAGTGGACATAAGAACCACCACAGTGGAGGTGGAAGTGGAAGTCAGCATAAAAGGGACATCAGTCAGGTTGAATGCTTCAAATGCAAGAAGCTGGGACATTATGCTAATGAGTGTCCTGAAAAGAAAGTTGAAGGACCTATCAAGCCCAACCCTTTTCAGAAAGGACAGGTTAACCACATCAATGTGGAGGAGGTCTATGAAGAGCCTGATGCCGTTGCTGGTAAGTTCAGACTCAATTCCATCTCAGCATTTGTACTCTTTGATACTGGTGCATCTCATTCATTCATATCAAAAGCATTTGTTGATAGAAACGGGATTGCATCTGAAAACATTGGGTGTCCGATAAAAGTTAGCTCTCCGGGAGGAGATATGATAGCGAGTCTTGGATGCCGGAATCTAGTCATAGAGATCGGAAAACATAAGTTTCCAGTAAACCTAGTAATCCTAAATTCCCAAGGATTGGACGTAATTTTGGGAATGGATTGGATGGCTAAGTATGAGGGAATACTAGATTGTGCAAATCGTACAATTTCACTCACAACCCCTGAAGGTAAGAGGATAATATTCAAATCCAACTTTAAATCTAAAGGGAGTAAGCTGAATACTCTTAAGGGGGTTAGCATGGACATGGTGCCAATTGTGTGTGAGTATCCGGATGTGTTTCCGGAAGAATTACCAGGAATGCCACCAGATAGAGATGTGGAGTTTATAATAGATTTGATACCAGGTTCTGGACCAAGAGCAAAGAGGCCTTATAAAATGTCAGTTGACGAACTTAAGGAACTCAAGAAACAACTTGGAGAACAATTGCAGAAAGGATTCATCCAGCCAAGTTCTTCATCTTGGGGAGCTCCAGTTTTGTTCGTAGAAAAGAGAGACAGAACTCAAAGGTTATGCATAGATTACCGTTATCTTAACGAGGTAACCATCAAGAACAAGTATCCTTTGCCAAGAATAAATGACTTGTTTGATCAGCTAGAAGGAGCATGTGTGTTCTCGAAGATTGATCTTCGGTCAGGCTATTTTCAACTCAAGATAAGAGAGCAAGACATACCTAAAACAGCATTCACCACAAGGTATGGATTGTATGAGTACACCGTGATGCCTTTTGGTTTAACCAACGCTCCAGCATACTTCATGAATATGATGAACAAAGTGTTCATGGAATTTCTCGACAAGTTCGTTGTCGTTTTCATAGATGACATCTTAGTCTACTCCAAAAGCAAGGAGGAGCATGAAAGACATCTACGCTTGATACTTGAGAAACTAAGGGAACATAAGCTTTATGCCAAATTCAGCAAGTGTGAGTTTTGGTTAGAGGAAGTTGGATTTCTTGGTCATGTTATGACAAAGGATGGTGTAGCAGTTGATCCTGCTAAAGTTTCGGCTGTGACAGAATGGGAATCTCCTAAGAACGTAAAAGAGGTTCGTAGTTTCCTTGGTTTAGCAGGTTACTACAGGAGATTCATTGAAAATTTTTCTAAGGTTGCTAAACCAATGACAGAATTGTTAAAGAAAGATAAGAAATTTGCTTGGTCTGAAGGATGTGAACTCAGCTTTCAAGAACTAAAAAAGAGACTTGTGTCAGCACCAATTCTGTGCCTACCGGATTTGGAAAAGGATTTCCAAGTATATTGTGATGCTTCGCATCAAGGATTAGGAGCCGTACTTATGCAAAGCGGAAAAGTTGTGGCTTATGCCTCGAGACAACTCAAAACTCATGAAGTAAATTATCCTACTCATGATTTAGAGTTAGCCGCTGTTGTCCATGCACTCAAAACATGGAGACATTACCTTTTGGGAAAACGTTGTGAAGTATTCACCGACCATAAGAGCTTGAAATATATCTTCACCCAGAAGGAGATCAATATGAGACAAAGAAGATGGCTAGAACTTATCAAGGATTACGACTTGAATTTGCAATACCACCCCGGTAAAGCAAATGTAGTAGCAGATGCTCTAAGTCGTAAAGCGTTTGTAAATGGCCTTACCAAAGGTGAATTGCTAGATGACTTGTGTAAGCAATTCAAGGAACTCAGGTTGGAGATTGTGCCAGAAGGACATCTCATGTCTTTGGATGTTCAACCCACTCTGTTGGATAAGATTAAAGAAGCCCAAAAGACGAATAAAGAAATCGAAGAGATTAAGGAAAGAATTAGCCAAGGGAAGGCTAAAAGTTTCCATATGGATGAACAAGGTACTTTATGGCACGAGAAACGTATTTGTGTTCCACAAGATCCGGGAATGCGGAAACTGATTTTACAAGAAGCCCATAACTCTCCATATTCTATTCACCCGGGAAACACCAAAATGTATATGGATATGAAAGAAAGATTTTGGTGGAACAATCTTAAAAGGGACATCGCCGAACACATTGCTTTGTGTGATGTGTGTAGTAGAGTGAAAGCGGAGCATCAGAAACCAGCAGGTTTGCTTCAACCAATGCCTATTCCTGAATGGAAGTGGGAAAATATTGGTATGGATTTCATTACCGGATTACCAAGGACTAGGTCAGGGTATGATTCCATATGGGTAGTAGTAGATCGCCTAACTAAAGTGGCTCATTTTATACCCGTAAAGACAACTTATACAAGTGCCAAGTTAGCCAAAATCTACATGAGCAGAATTGTATGCCTTCACGGTGTACCTAAGAGTATTGTGTCTGATAGAGGAACTCAATTCACTTCTCACTTTTGGAGACAGCTTCATGAATCTTTAGGGACGAGATTGGAATTCAGCACTGCTTTTCATCCTGAAACCGATGGACAAACAGAAAGGACTAATCAAATTCTTGAAGACATGTTGAGGGCATGTGCCCTAGACTATGGAGCAAGTTGGGATGAAAGTCTGCCTTACGCAGAGTTCTCTTACAACAACAGTCACCAATCTAGTATTGGGATGGCACCATTTGAGTTTCTATACGGAAGGAAGTGTACCACCCCGTTGCTATGGAATGGTGTGGGAGAAAGAAGTTTGTTTGGACCAGATCTTATCAAAGACGCCGAAGAAAAGGTCAAATTGGTTAGAGACAGATTGAAGATAGCACAGTCTCGACAGAAAAGCTACGCAGATGCTAAGCGTAGAGAAGTCACTTACGAAGTTGGGGATAGAGCTTATCTTAGAGTATCACCACTTCGTGGAGTAAAAAGATTTGGAGTCAAAGGAAAGTTAGCACCAAGATATGTTGGACCATTCAACATTCTAAGTCGCAAGGGAGAAGCTGCATATGAAATCGAACTGCCAGCATCTCTATCAGCAGTCCATAATGTTTTTCATGTGAGCCAACTTAAGAAATGTCACCCAGAAATGGAAGAAACATCTTTGAAGGATACCATACCTTTGGAGGAAGTTCAACTAGAAAGTGATCTCACCTATGAAGAAAAGCCTGTCAAAATTCTTGAGACCACAGAAAGAGTCACAAGAACAAAGACTATCAAGTTTTGCAAAGTACAATGGAATCATCATTCCGAAGAGGAAGCAACATGGGAAAGAGAAGATGATCTTCGGAAAGACCACCCTCACCTATTTTGCTAGCCAATCCGAATCTCGAGGGCGAGATTCATCTTAAGGGGGTTAGATTGTAACATCCCTAAAAAAATCATGTTTCAAAACTCATTCATATCATCCTTGCATCATTCATTCATATAGGGTTTTTTTTTCTCAAAATCATTTAGAAGCATACACTTTGGCTATGATTTCATGTGGGCAATTTATCTCAAATGGCCATCACCCTTTGGGTTTTGTTTGTTTAGGTACTTGTTTGCTTGCCTCCATGGTTGGAAAGATTAGGTGAAGCTTTTTACCCAAGATTCAAAATTTAGAAATATTTTCTAAACCCTATTCCAAGTATTTGCAACTAGAGCAAATCTCTGTTTATTTTGAAACCCAAGCTTGACCAAGCCTTTGCAAGGTGACCACTAGGTTATTTGATTGTTTGTGAACCCACAGAACCCTGCAAAAATCCCCAAAGAAGTTTGAATTCATATCAAATTCTATCCAGAAAATAGAATTAGAAAAAGAAAAGGAATTCTCAAAAGAAAAAGGCCGCGCGGCCAGAATCTGGCCCAGCAGCGGATCCAGCCCAGCAAGCCCACCCGGGGATCTCCTTTTTCTTCTCTCACGCGCGAGCACATGCAGACAGACGCTGACAGCCCGACCCCACCCGTACTCCGCGCACCTCGCTGACAAGCGGGCCTTCTCCACGTCACCGTCGTCTCCACCCGCACGACCCGTTCATCCCCAAATCAACGCGGGCGTTTCTGTGTTTAATTCGCGATGTCAATTCGATTTATTGGCCGAGTAATTCTCGCTCGTGACCAGGCTATAAGAATCCCCTCTGCCCCCTCTCTCTTCTCCATCAAACCCCGAACCCAGAGCGCCACCAGGCTGCGAGCATTACCCTCTGAAACCCCGCCGTCTCCGACGACTGCGCCGGCGAATTCCGGTGAGTCCAGAGCTCCCCTCTGCCTCTCGATCTTGCAAACTGATTCAGTGAGCCTCTGCGCTTCTTTTAACATATTTTGTTTGCCCTCGCATGAACCGTAGCTCCGGCAACATCATCGACTAGTCGCCACCGACGTCTGCACGAACTCCGGTGAACTCTAGTGGTAAGACCAGACCGCCCCTCGCCTTCCCGTCCATGCTCACTACTTCGTCTTGACCCTGTGAATCTAACCGTGACCTCGCCTTGCCTTGGGGTGATCCACAGCGACGTCCACGACGACCACCCGACGCACCCGACGCCGCCACGAACTCCGGTGAGCAATCGCAGCCGTGCCCGAGCGCCCCTTGACCAACCGCGAGTACGCCAAGCTTCGCCGTGACCTCCTGAGCCCGGTGAGCTACTCCTCCTTCTCCCTCGCCGTCTGCATCATCGGCAACGTCATCGACCGACGGTTCCGCCGCCAGTAGCCACCGCTCCGCCGCCAGTTTTTGGCCAGGTCGATAGGAACCGTTAGATCTGCATCTGATGGCTTAGATAGAATGACTAATCGAAGGGGTACGCGTTGATCTGAGCCGCACCTGCCCCTTTAGATCCAGCAGTCTGTATCGCTCGATCCAGACGAACCGGTACGGGCGAATAAGAATATGAGCGTGGCTAGGTTAAGATCTGGAAATAGAATTTAAAAACAGATTTTGAACCAGATTTCAAATGCCTATATCTTTTGATTTCCACGTTGGAATTTTGCAAACTTTATACCGTTGGATTCAGAAAAACAAGACCTTTCTGCCTATCCAATTTGTTTAGCAAATAGTAACCATTTGATTGGCTTAAATTGCAGAGACTTGTTTGAGGCCTTTTTGATTATAGGTTTAGTTTAGTATTTTATTTTAGAGCTAAATAAGATGTCTTGGCTATTTTGTGACTTGTTTAGTTTCTGTATTCATGCACTTGCTTGGTTGAGTTTTTCAAAAATCATCACTTGGTAGATTCATGCATGCATGCATTCATACTATTTCTTGTTTGTATATATTTGTGTGTAATTGTGTGCTACAACTTTGTGTGTAGATTTTGCTAGTGATTGTGATTGTGACGAGTGCTACTCTCCACACTACCAAGGCAAGTGATATCTTCATGAATATTCCCTACCTATATTTTATACTTGCATTAGATATATTTTGTTAGGACTTGCATGCTACTTTTGTCAATTGTTGTTGGGAAATCCTATTTAGAATAGAATGCTAGAGTTGCTAGGAAATTCCCTAAGGATAAGTTGCCATGCCATGCTTAGCCTAGCTACTAGAAAACAAGGGTGGTTTATATATACACTATGGAAAAATTATTCTAAGTCTGAGGACTTGAGTTTTATTTAACAAAACAACTAAGTTAACGAATCTCCTGGGTGGAATGGTAATTGCTTGGTGGTTTTTGGTTGAGTGGTTCACAAGGCCCATGTTTATGGTTTACCTTAGTGTATCTCACTTGTGGATGGCCACCCAGGAAACAAAGAGATTTGAGATGTCAAATGTTGAGAAGCTTCAAGTGCAACCACTTGGTAATATGGGCTCTGCCATGATCTTAGGATGCTGGAACTTAGTCTTTTGGACAGTGGGTGGTAGATGGGATGATAGGTTGGAGCGCGTCCATTTGACTAAGGAAAGGCTACTGAAGGATCATGTCTTGGGAAACCAAGGCTTGTGGGGAAAGTGCACCACCTCTGCAGAGTGTAAAACCTAAGTACTTAGCCATGTCCCTGGTAAAGGACAATTTGAGCATCAAGACATGGAAACTTCAAAAATCTCATCACTCCAATTTCTAAATAAAACTTGTGGGTGAACAAGGGTTAAAAGGATCTTCAGTCATTGATTGGTAGATGCCCTGAGTGGATCTAGAGTCTTTGATTGATAGATGCCTTGGGTGTTTGGTTTCAAGCAAAAACTTAGTATTTTCAAAAGGTTAAGGAAAAATCTATTTTGAGCAATGCAAGCCTAAGCTCCACCAGCCAAATGCATATAGTATTATAGTCCACTTAAAATATACTAAGGTATCACTTGCCAATACTATTCCAAAGTATTGACCCTTGTGGCTGTAACTTATGATGTTGCAGGTTATTCTGATGATGATTAGGAGTCATGAGTCTACACTCAACATGCTTGCCTGTGGCACATGAAGATGAAGACTTATGTTTATTTACTTATTCCATAAACTCTTGTATTAGGCCTTGGCCATGAGTTGTAAAAGACTATGTTTTATCTCTGGAATGACTGTAATAAACGACCTTTGTATCTGTGTACTTCATCTTAAACTGTGGATGCTAGCATTGATCCAGGGACTAGCATTGCAATCACAGGGATCTTTTCCTTTAATAAGGAGGGATCTTACATCTTTCCACAAACAACTTATGGATCAACCAGTGGTCTTTGCATGTGTATTCTTTTCCACAAACCACATATGGATCAACCAGTGGTCATTGCATGTGTGTTCTTTCCACAAACCACATATGGATCAACCAGTGTGGTTGCATGTGTGTACTTTCTACGAACCACATATGGATCCATTTGAGTCATTGCATGTTTGTTCTTATACTAAAACCATAAACCAGCACTAGAATCATTGCATGTGTGTTCTTTTTTACAAACCACACATAGATCCACTAGAATCATTGCATGTGTGTTCTTTTCCCCAAACGACATATGGATCAACCAGTGGTCATTGCATGTGTGTTCTTTCCACAAACCACATATGGATCAACCAATGTCATTGCATGTGTGTTCTTTCCACAAACCACATATGGATCCATTTGAGTCATTGCATGTTGATCTTATACTAAAACCACAAACCAACACTAGAGTCATTGCATGTGTGTTATTTCCACAAACCACACATGGATCAACCACTAGAGTCATTGCATGTGTGTTCTTTCCACAAACCACACATGGGTCAACCAGTGGTCATTGCATGTGTGTTCTTTCCACAAACAACATATGGATCCATTTGAGTCATTTCATGTTTGTTCATATACTAAAACTAGCACTAGAGTCATTGCATGGGTGTTCTATCCACAAACCATACATGGATCCACCACTGTCATTGCATGTGTGTTCTTTCCACAAACCACACATGGATCAATAAGTGGTCATTGCATGTGTGTTCTTTCCACAAACCACATATGGATCAACCAGTGGTCATTGCATGTGTGTTCTTTTCCATAAGCCACTTATGGATCCATTAGGGTCATTGCATGTGTGTTATTTCCACAAACCACACACGGATCAACCACTAGAGTCATTGCATGTGTGTTCTTTCCACAAACCACACATGGATCAACCACTAGAGTCATTGCATGTGTGTTCTTTCCACAAACCACACATGGATCAAGCAGTGTCATTGCATGTGTGTTCTTTCCACAAACCACATATGTATCAACCAGTGGTCATTCCATGTGTGTTCTTTTCCACAAACCACATGTGAACCAACTAGAGTCATTGCATGTGTGTTCTTATACTAAAACCAACACTAGAGTCATTGCATTTGTGTTATTTCCACAAACCACACATGGATAACCCACCAGAGTCATTGCATGTGTGTTCTTTCCACAAACCACACATGGATCCACCACTGTCATTGCATGTGTGTTCGTCCCACAAACCACACATGCATCAACAAGTGGTTATTGCCTGTGTGTTATTTTCACAAACCACATATGGATCCATTTGAGTCATTGCATGTTTGTTCTTATACTAAAACCATAAACCAGCACTAGAATCATTGCATGTGTGTTCTTTTTTACAAACCACACATAGATCCACTAGAATCATTGCATGTGTGTTCTTTTCCACAAACAACTTATGGATCAACCAGTGGTCTCTGCATGTGTGTTCTTTTCCACAAACCACATATGGATCAACCAGTGGTTATTGCATGTGTGTTCTTTCCACCAACCACACATGGATCAACCAGTGGTCACTGCATGTGTGTTCTTTTCCCCAAACGACATATGGATCAACCAGTGGTCATTGCATGTGTGTTCTTTCCACAAACCACATATGGATCAACCAATGTCATTGCATGTGTGTTCTTTCCACAAACCACATATGGATCCATTTGAGTCATTGCATGTTTGTTCTTATACTAAAACCACAAACCAACACTAGAGTCATTGCATGTGTGTTATTTCCACAAACCACACATGGATCAACCACTAGAGTCATTGCATGTGTGTTCTTTCCACAAACCACACATGGATCAACCAGTGGTCATTGCATGTGTGTTCTTTCCACAAACAACATATGGATCCATTTGAGTCATTTCATGTTTGTTCTTATACTAAAACTAGCACTAGAGTCATTGCATGGGTGTTCTATCCACAAACCATACATGGATCCACCACTGTCATTGCATGTGTGTTCTTTCCACAAACCACACATGGATCAATAAGTGGTCATTGCATGTGTGTTCTTTCCACAAACCACATATGGATCAACCAGTGGTCATTGAATGTGTGTTCTTTTCCATAAACCACTTATGGATCCATTAGAGTCATTGCATGTGTGTTATTTCCACAAACCACACATGGATCAACCACTAGAGTCATTGCATGTGTGTTCTTTCCACAAACCACACATGGATCAAGCAGTGTCATTGCATGTGTGTTCTTTTCCACAAACCACATATGGATCAACCAGTGGTCATTGCATGTGTGTTCTTTTCACAAGCCACATATGGATCAACCAGTGGTCATTGTATGTGTGTTATTTTCCACAAACTACATGTGAACCCACTAGAGTCATTGCATGTGTGTTCTTTTCACAAACCACATATGGACCAACGAGTGGTCATTGCATGTGTGTTCTTTCCACAAACCACACATGGATCCACCAGTGGTCATTGCATGTGTGTTCTTTTCACAAACCACATATGGATCAACCAGTGGTCATTGCATGTGTGTTCTTTTCCACAAACCACATGTGAACCCACTAGAGTCATTGCATGTGTGTTATTTTCACAAACCACATATGGATCAACAAGTGGTCATTGCATCTGTGTTCTTTCCACAAACCACACATGGATCAGCCAGTTGTCATTGCATGCGTGTTCTTTTCACAAACCACATATGGATCAACCAGTGGTCATTGCATGTGTGTTCTTTCCACAAACCACACATGGATCAACCAGTGGTCATTGCATGTGTGTTCTTTTCCACAAACCACATATGGATCAACCAGTGGTCATTGCATGTGTGTTATTTCCACAAACCACATACGGATCAACTAGTGTCATTGCATGTGTGTTCTTTCCACAAACCACATATGGATCCATTTGAGTCATTGCATGTTTGTTCTTATACTAAATCCACAAACCAGCACTAGACTCATCGCATGTGTGTTCTTTTCCACAAACCACACATGGATCCACTAGACTCATTGCAGGTGTGTTCTTTTCCACAAACAACTTATGGATCAACCAGTGGTCTTTGCATGTGTGTTCTTTTCCACAAACCACATATGGATCAACCAGTGGTCATTGCATGTGTGTTCTTTCCACAAACCACATGTGGATCAACCAGTGTCATTGCATGTTTGTTCTTTCCACGAACCACATATGGATCCATTTGTGTCATTGCATGTTTGTTCTTATACTAAAAATACAAACCAACACTAGAGTCATTGCATGTGTGTTCTTTTCCACAAACCACACATGGATCCACTAGACTCATTGCATGTGTGTTCTTTTCTACAAACAACTTATGGATCAACCAGTGGTCTTTGCATGTGTGTTCTTTTCCACAAACCACATATGGATCAACCAGTGGTCATTGCATGTGTGTTCTTTCCACAAACCACACATGGATCAACTAGTGGTCATTCCATCTGTGTTCTTTCCACAAACCACATACGGATCAACCAGTGTCATTGCATGTGTGTTCTTTCCACAAACCACATATGGATCCATTTGAGTCGTTGCATGTTTGTTCCTATACTAAAACCACAAACTGGCACTAGAGTCATTGCATGTGTGTTCTTTCCACAAACCACTTATGGATCAACCAGTGGCCATTGCATGTGTGTTCTTTCCACAAACCACTTATGGACCAACCAGTGGTCATTGCATGTGTGTTATTTCCGCAAACCACACATTGATCAAGCAGTGGAT
The DNA here is from genome assembly GCA_916181665.1 of Avena sativa. NCBI lineage: Eukaryota > Viridiplantae > Streptophyta > Magnoliopsida > Poales > Poaceae > Avena > Avena sativa. Next base: position 39,558,723 of record OV702287.1, on the reverse strand, counting down.
ATTACATGTGTGTTCTTTTCCACAAACCATATATGGATCAACCAGTGGTCATTGCATGTGTGTTCTTTCCTCAAACCACATATGGATCAACCAGTGTAATTGCATGTGTGTTCTTTCCATAAACCACATATGGATCAACCAATGTCATTGCATGTGTGTTCTTTCCACAAACCACATATGGATCCATTTGAGTCATTGCATGTTTGTTCTTATACTAAAACCACAAACCAACACTAGAGTCATTGCATGTGTGTTATTTCCACAAACCACACATGGATCAACCACTAGAGTCATTGCATGTGTGTTCTTTCCACAAACCACACATGGATCAACCAGTGGTCATTGCATGTGTGTTCTTTCCACAAACAACATATGGATCCATTTGAGTCATTTCATGTTTGTTCTTATACTAAAACTAGCACTAGAGTCATTGCATGGGTGTTCTATCCACAAACCATACATGGATCCACCACTGTCATTGCATGTGTGTTCTTTCCACAAACCACACATGGATCAATAAGTGGTCATTGCATGTGTGTTCTTTCCACAAACCACATATGGATCAACCAGTGGTCATTGAATGTGTGTTCTTTTCCATAAACCACTTATGGATCCATTAGAGTCATTGCATGTGTGTTATTTCCACAAACCACACATGGATCAACCACTAGAGTCATTGCATGTGTGTTCTTTCCACAAACCACACATGGATCAAGCAGTGTCATTGCATGTGTGTTCTTTTCCACAAACCACATATGGATCAACCAGTGGTCATTGCATGTGTGTTCTTTTCACAAGCCACATATGGATCAACCAGTGGTCATTGTATGTGTGTTATTTTCCACAAACTACATGTGAACCCACTAGAGTCATTGCATGTGTGTTCTTTTCACAAACCACATATGGACCAACGAGTGGTCATTGCATGTGTGTTCTTTCCACAAACCACACATGGATCCACCAGTGGTCATTGCATGTGTGTTCTTTTCACAAACCACATATGGATCAACCAGTGGTCATTGCATGTGTGTTCTTTTCCACAAACCACATGTGAACCCACTAGAGTCATTGCATGTGTGTTATTTTCACAAACCACATATGGATCAACAAGTGGTCATTGCATCTGTGTTCTTTCCACAAACCACACATGGATCAGCCAGTTGTCATTGCATGCGTGTTCTTTTCACAAACCACATATGGATCAACCAGTGGTCATTGCATGTGTGTTCTTTCCACAAACCACACATGGATCAACCAGTGGTCATTGCATGTGTGTTCTTTTCCACAAACCACATATGGATCAACCAGTGGTCATTGCATGTGTGTTATTTCCACAAACCACATACGGATCAACTAGTGTCATTGCATGTGTGTTCTTTCCACAAACCACATATGGATCCATTTGAGTCATTGCATGTTTGTTCTTATACTAAATCCACAAACCAGCACTAGACTCATCGCATGTGTGTTCTTTTCCACAAACCACACATGGATCCACTAGACTCATTGCAGGTGTGTTCTTTTCCACAAACAACTTATGGATCAACCAGTGGTCTTTGCATGTGTGTTCTTTTCCACAAACCACATATGGATCAACCAGTGGTCATTGCATGTGTGTTCTTTCCACAAACCACATGTGGATCAACCAGTGTCATTGCATGTTTGTTCTTTCCACGAACCACATATGGATCCATTTGTGTCATTGCATGTTTGTTCTTATACTAAAAATACAAACCAACACTAGAGTCATTGCATGTGTGTTCTTTTCCACAAACCACACATGGATCCACTAGACTCATTGCATGTGTGTTCTTTTCTACAAACAACTTATGGATCAACCAGTGGTCTTTGCATGTGTGTTCTTTTCCACAAACCACATATGGATCAACCAGTGGTCATTGCATGTGTGTTCTTTCCACAAACCACACATGGATCAACTAGTGGTCATTCCATCTGTGTTCTTTCCACAAACCACATACGGATCAACCAGTGTCATTGCATGTGTGTTCTTTCCACAAACCACATATGGATCCATTTGAGTCGTTGCATGTTTGTTCCTATACTAAAACCACAAACTGGCACTAGAGTCATTGCATGTGTGTTCTTTCCACAAACCACTTATGGATCAACCAGTGGCCATTGCATGTGTGTTCTTTCCACAAACCACTTATGGACCAACCAGTGGTCATTGCATGTGTGTTATTTCCGCAAACCACACATTGATCAAGCAGTGGATATTACATGTGTGTTCTTTTCCACAAACCATATATGGATCAACCAGTGGTCATTGCATGTGTGTTCTTTCCTCAAACCACATATGGATCAACCAGTGTAATTGCATGTGTGTTCTTTCCATAAACCACATATGGATCCATTTGAGTCATTGCATGTTTGTTCTTATACTAAAACCACAAACCAACACTAGACTCATTGCATGTGTGTTCTTTTCCACAAACCACACATGGATCCACTAGACTCATTGCATGTGTGTTCTTTTCCACAAACCACACATGGATCAAGCAGTGTCATTGCATGTGTGTTCTTTCCACAAACCACATATGGATCAACCAGTGGTCATTGCATGTGTGTTCTTTTCCACAAACTACATGTGAACCCACTAGAGTCATTGCATGTGTGTTCTTTTCACAAACCACATATGGATCAACCAGTGGTCATTGTATGTGTGTTCTTTCCACAAACCACACATGGATCCACCAGTGGTCATTGCATGTGTGTTCTTTTCACAAACCAAATATGGATCAACCAGTGGTCATTGCATGTGTGTCCTTTTCCACAAACCACATGTGAACCTACTAGAGTCATTGCATGTGTGTTCTTTTCACAAACCACATATGGATTAACCAGTGGTCATTGCATCTGTGTTCTTTCCACAAACCACACATGGATCAGCCAGTTGTCATTGCATGTGTGTTCTTTTCACAAACCACATATGGATCAACCAGTGGTCATTGCATGTGTGTTCTTTCCACAAACGACACATGGATCAACCAGTGGTCATTGCATGTGTGTTCTTTTCCACAAACCACATATGGATCAACCAGTGGTCATTGCATGTGTGTTCTTTCCACAAACCACTTACGGATCAACCAGTGTCATTGCATGCGTGTTCTTTCCACAAACCACATATGGATCCATTTGAGTCAATGCATGTTTGTTCTTATACTAAATCCACAAACCAGCACTAGACTCATCGCATGTGTGTTCTTTTCCACAAACCACACATGGATCCACTAGACTCATTGCAGGTGTGTTCTTTTCCACAAACAACTTATGGATCAACCAGTGGTCTGTGCATGTGTGTTCTTTTCCACAAACCACATATGAATCAACAAGTGGTCATTGCATGTGTGTTCTTTCCAGAAACCACATGTGGATCAACCAGTGTCATTGCATGTGTGTTCTTTCCACGAACCACATATGGATCCATTTGAGTCATTGCATGTTTGTTCTTATACTAAAACCAAAACCAACACTAGAATCATTGCATGTGTGTTCTTTTCCACAAACCACACATGGATCCACTAGACTCATTGCATGTGTGTTCTTTTCCACAAACCACACATGGATCAAGCAGTGTCATTGCATGTGTGTTCTTTCCACAAACCACATATGGATCAACCAGTGGTCATTGCATGTGTGTTCTTTTCCACAAACTACATGTGAACCCACTAGAGTCATTGCATGTGTGTTCTTTTCACAAACCACATATGGATCAACCAGTGGTCATTGTATGTGTGTTCTTTCCACAAACCACACATGGATCCACCAGTGGTCATTGCATGTGTGTTCTTTTCACAAACCAAATATGGATCAACCAGTGGTCATTGCATGTGTGTTCTTTTCCACAAACCACATGTGAACCCACTAGAGTCATTGCATGTGTGTTCTTTTCACAAACCACATATGGATCAACCAGTGGTCATTGCATCTGTGTTCTTTCCACAAACCACACATGGATCAGCCAGTTGTCATTGCATGTGTGTTCTTTTCACAAACCACATATGGATCAACCAGTGGTCATTGCATGTGTGTTCTTTCCACAAACCACATGTGGATCAACCAATGTCATTGCATGTGTGTTCTTTCCACGAACCACATATGGATCCATTTGAGTCATTGCATGTTTGTTCTTATACTAAAACTACAAACCAACGCCAGAGTCATTGCATGTGTGTTCTTTTCCACAAACCACACATGGATCCTCTAGACTCATTGCATGTGTGTTCTTTTCCACAAACAACTTATGGATCAACCAGTGGTCTTTGCATGTGTGTTCTTTTCCACAAACCACATATGGATCAACCAGTGGTCATTGCATGTGTGTTCTTTCCACAAACCACACATGGATCAACTAGTGGTCATTCCATCTGTGTTCTTTCCACAAACCACATATGGATCAACCAGTGTCATTGCATGTGTGTTCTTTCCACAAACCACATATGGATCCATTTGAGTCATTGCATGTTTGTTCCTATACTAAAACCACAAACTGGCACTAGAGTCATTGCATGTGTGTTCTTTCCACAAACCACTTATGGATCAACCAGTGGCCATTGCATGTTTGTTCTTTCCACAAACCACTTATGGACCAACCAGTGGTCATTGCAAGTGTGTTATTTCCGCAAACCACACATTGATCAAGCAGTGGTCATTACATGTGTGTTCTTTTCCACAAACCACATATGGATCAACCAGTGGTCATTGCATGTGTGTTCTTTCCACAAACCACATATGGATCAACCAGTGTAATTGCATGTGTGTTCTTTCCACAAACCACATATGGATCCATTTGAGTCATTGCATGTTTGTTCTTATACTAAAACCACAAACCAACACTAGACTCATTGCATGTGTGTTCTTTTCCACAAACCACACATGGATCCACTAGACTCATTGCATGTGTGTTCTTTTCCACAAACCACACATGGATCAAGCAGTGTCATTGCATGTGTGTTCTTTCCACAAACCACATATGGATCAACCAGTGGTCATTGCATGTGTGTTCTTTTCACAAACCACATATGGATCAACCAGTGGTCATTGCATGTGTGTTCTTTTCCACAAAGTACATGTGAACCCACTAGAGTCATTGCATGTGTGTTCTTTTCACAAACCACATATGGATCAACCAGTGGTCATTGTATGTGTGTTCTTTCCACAAACCACACATGGATCCACCAGTGGTCATTGCATGTGTGTTCTTTTCACAAACCACATATGGATCAACTAGTGGTCATTGCATGTGTGTCCTTTTCCACAAACCACATGTGAACCCACTAGAGTCATTGCATGTGTGTTCTTTTCACAAACCACATCTAGATCAACCAGTGGTCATTGCATCTGTGTTCTTTCCACAAACCACACATGGATCAGCCAGTTGTCATTGCATGTGTGTTCTTTTCACAAACCACATATGGATCAACCAGTGGTCATTGCATGTGTGTTCTTTCCACAAACCACATGTGGATCAACCAGTGTCATTGCATGTGTGTTCTTTCCACGAACCACATATGGATCCATTTGAGTCATTGCATGTTTGTTCTTGTACTTAAACTACAAACCAACGCTAGAGTCATTGCATGTGTGCTCTTTTCCACAAACCACACATGGATCCACTAGACTCATTGCATGTGTGTTCTTTTACACAAACAACTTATGGATCAACCAGTGGTCTTTGCATGTGTGTTCTTTTCCACAAACCACATATGGATCAACCAGTGGTCATTGCATGTGTGTTCTTTCCACAAACCACACATGGATCAACTAGTGGTCATTCCATCTGTGTTCTTTCCACAAACCACATATGGATCAACCAGTGTCATTGCATGTGTGTTCTTTCCACAAACCACATGTGGATCCGTTTGAGTCATTGCATGTTTGTTCCTATACTAAAACCACAAACTGGCACTAGAGTCATTGCATGTGTGTTCTTTCCACAAACCACTTATGGATCAACCAGTGGACATTGCATGTGTGTTCTTTCCACAAACCACTTATGGACCAACCAGTGGTCATTGCATGTGTGTTATTTCCGCAAACCACACATTTATCAAGTAGTGGTCATTACATGTGTGTTCTTTTCCACAAACCACATATGGATCAACCAGTGGTCATTGCATGTGTGTTCTTTCCACAAACCACATATGGATCAACCAGTGTAATTGCATGTGTGTTCTTTCCACAAACCACATATGGATCCATTTGAGTCATTGCATGTTTGTTCTTATACTAAAACCACAAACCAACACTAGACTCATTGCATGTGTGTTCTTTTCCACAAACCACACATGGATCCACTAGACTCATTGCATGTGTGTTCTTTTCCACAAACCACACATGGATCAAGCAGTGTCATTGCATGTGTGTTCTTTCCACAAACCACATATGGATCAACCAGTGGTCATTGCATGTGTGTTCTTTTCACAAACCACATATGGATCAACCAGTGGTCATTGCATGTGTGTTCTTTTAGACAAAGTACATGTGAACCCACTAGAGTCATTGCATGTGTGTTCTTTTCACAAACCACATATGGATCAACCAGTGGTCATTGTATGTGTGTTCTTTCCACAAACCACACATGGATCCACCAGTGGTCATTGCATGTGTGTTCTTTTCACAAACCACATATGGATCAACCAGTGGTCATTGCATGTGTGTCCTTTTCCACAAACCACATGTGAACCCACTAGAGTCATTGCATGTGTGTTCTTATCACAAACCACATATGGATCAACCAGTGGTCATTGCATCTGTGTTCTTTCCACAAACCACACATGGATCCGCCAGTTGTGATTGCATGTGTGTTCTTTTCACAAACCACATATGGATCAACCAGTGGTCATTGCATGTGTGTTGTTTCCACAAACCACACATGGATCAACCAGTGGTCATTGCATGTGTGTTCTTTTCCACAAACCACATATGGATCAACCAGTGGTCATTGCATGTGTGTTCTTTCCACAAACCACTTACGGATCAACCAGTGTCATTGCATGTGTGTTCTTTCCACAAACTACATATGGATCCATTTGAGTCATTGCATGTTTGTTCTTATACTAAATCCACAAACCAGCACTAGACTCATCGCATGTGTGTTCTTTTCCACAAACCACACATGGATCCACTAGACTCATTGCAGGTGTGTTCTTTTCCACAAACAACTTATGGATCAACCAGTGGTCTGTGCATGTGTGTTCTTTTCCACAAACCACATATGGATCAACCAGTGGTCATTGCATGTGTGTTCTTTCCAGAAACCACATGTGGATCAACCAGTGTCATTGCATGTGTGTTCTTTCCACGAACCACATATGGATCCATTTGAGTCATTGCATGTTTGTTCTTATACTAAAACTACAAACAAAAACTAGATTAATTGCATGTGTGTTCTTTTCCACAAACCACACATGGATCCACTAGACTCATTGCATGTGTGTTCTTTTCCACAAACAACTTATGGATCAACCAGTGGTCTTTGCATGTGTGTTCTTTTCCACAAACCACATATGGATCAACCATTGGTCATTGCATGTGTGTTCTTTCCACAAACCACACATGGATCAACTAGTGGTCATTCCATCTGTGTTCTTTCCACAAAGCACATATGGATCAACCAGTGTCATTGCATGTGTGTTCTTTCCACAAACCACATATGGATCCATTTGAGTCATTGCATGTTTGTTCCTATACTAAAACTACAAACCGGCACTAGAGTCATTGCATGTGTGTTCTTTCCACAAAGCAATTATGGATCAACCAGTGGCCATTGCATGTGTGTTATTTCTACAAACCACACATTGATCAAGCAGTGGTCATTACATGTGTGTTCTTTTCCACAAACCACATATGGATCAACCAGTGGTCATTGCATGTGTGTGCTTTCCACAAACCACATATGGATCAACCAGTCTAATTGCATGTGTGATCTTTCCACAAACCACATATGGATCCATTTGAGTCATTGCATGTTTGTTCTTATACTAAAAACACAAACCAACACTAGACTCATTGCATGTGTGTTCTTTTCCACAGACCACACATGGATCCACTAGACTCATTGAATGTGTGTTATTTTCCACAAACCACACATGGACCAAGCAGTGTCATTGCATGTGTGTTCTTTCCACAAACCACATATGGATCAACCAGTGGTCATTGCATGTGTGTTCTTTTCACAAACCACATATGGATCAACTAGTGGTCATTGCATGTGTGTTCTTTTCCACAAACTACATGTGAACCCACTAGAGTCATTGCATGTGTGTTCTTTTCACAAACCACATATGGATCAACCAATGGTCATTGCATGTGTGTTCTTTCCACAAACCACACATGGATCCACCAGTGGTCATTGTATGTGTGTTCTTTTCACAAACCAAATATGGATCAAATAGTGGTTATTACATGTGTGTTCTTTTCCACAAACCACATGTGAACCCACTAGAGTCATTGCATGTGTGTTCTTTTCACAAACCACATATGGATCAACCAGTGGTCATTGCATGTGTGTTCTTTCCACAAACCACACATGGATCAGCTAGTTGTCATTGCATGTGTGTTCTTTTCACAAACCACATATGGATCAACCAGTGGTCATTGCATGTGTGTTCTTTCCACAAACCACACATGGATCAACCAGTGGTCATTGCATGTGTGTTCTTTTCCACAAACCACATATGGATCAACCAGTGGTCATTGCATGTATGTTCTTTCCACAAACCACATGTGGATCAACCAGTGTCATGGCATGTGTGTTCTTTCCACGAACCACATATGGATCCATTTGAGTCATTGCATGTTTGTTCTTATACTAAAACCACAAACCAACACTAGAGTCATTGCATGTGTGTTCTTTTCCACAAACCACACATGGATCCACTAGACTCATTGCATGTGTGTTCTTTTCCACAAACAACTTATGAATCAACCAGTGGTCTTTGCATGTGTGTTCTTTTCCGCAAACCACATATGGATGAACCAGTGGCCATTGCATGTGTGTTCTTTCCACAAACCACACATGGATCAACTAGTGGTCATTCCATCTGTGTTCTTTCCACAAACCACATACGGATCAACCAGTGTCATTGCATGTGTGTTCTTTCCACAAACCACATATTGATCCATTTGAGTCATTGCATGTTTGTTCCTATACTAAAACCACAAACCGGCACTAGAGTCATTGCATGTGTGTTCTTTTCCACAAACCACATGTGAACCCACTGGACTCATTGCATGTGTGTTCTTTTCCACAAACAACTTATGGATCAACCAGTGGTCTTTGCATGTGTGTTCTTTTCCACAAACCACATATGGATCAACCAGTGGTCATTGCATTTGTGTTCTTTCCACAAACTACACATGGATCAACCAGTGGTCATTGCATGTGTGTTCTTTTCCACAAACCACATATGGATCAACCAGTGGTCATTGTATATGTGTTCTTTCCACAACCACATATGGATCAACCAGTGTCATTGCATGTGTGTTCTTTCCACAAACCACATATGGATCCATTTGAGTCATTGCATGTTTGTTCTTATACTAAAACCACAAACCAACACTAGAGTCATTGCATGTGTGTTATTTCCACAAACCACACATGGATCAACCACTAGAGTCATTGCATGTGTGTTATTTCCACAAACCACACATGGATCAACCAGTGGTCATTGCATGTGTCTTCTTTCCACAAACCACATATGGATCCATTTGATTCATTTCATGTTTGTTCTTATACTAAAACTAGCACTAGAGTCATTGCATGTGTGTTCTATCCACAAACCACACATGGATCCACCACTGTCATTGCATGTGTGTTCTTTCCACAAACCACACATGGATCAAAAAAAGGGGTTATTGCATGTGTGTTCTTTCCACAAAGCACACATGGATCCACTAGACTCATTGCATGTGTGTTCTTTTCCACAAACAACTTATGGATCAACCGGTGGTCTTTGCATGTGCGTTCTTTTCCACAAACCACATATGGATCAACCAGTGGTCATTGCATGTGTGTTCTTTCCACAAACCACATATGGATCAACCAGTGGTCATTGCATGTGTGTCCTTTCCACAAACCACACATGGATCAACCAGTGGTCATTGCATGTGTGTTCTTTCCACAAACCACATATGGATCAACCAGTGTCATTGCATGTGTGTTCTTTCCACAAACCACATATGGATCCATTTGAGTCAATGCATGTTGTGTTCTTATACTAAAACCACAAACCGGCACTAGAGTCATTGCATGTGGATTCTTTTCCACAAACCACACATGGATGCACTAGACTCATTACATGTGTGTTCTTTTCCACAAACAACTGATGGATCAACCAGTGGTCATTGCACGTGTGTTCTTTTCACATATTACATGTGGACCCACTAGAGTCATTGCATGTGTGCTCTTTTCCATAAACCACTTATGGATCCATTTGAGTCATTGCATGTGTGTTATTTCAACAAACCACACATGGATCAACCAATAGAGTCATTGCATGTGTGTTATTTCCACAAACCACACATGGATCAACCACTAGAGTCATTGCATGTGTGTTCTTTCCACAAACCACACATGGATCAACAAGTGGTCATTGCATGTGTGTTCTTTCCACAAACCACATATGGATCAACTAGTGGTCATTGCATGTCTCTTCTTTTCCATAAACCACTTATGGATCTATTAGAGTCATTGGATGTGTGTTATTTCCACAAACCACACATGCATCAACCACTAGAGTCATTGAATGTGTGTTCTTTCCATAGACCACACATGGATCAACCAATTGAGTCATTGCATGTGTGTTCTTTCCACAAACCACACATGGATCAAGCAGTGTCATTGCATGTGTGTTCTTTTCCACAAACCACATATGGATCAACCAGTGGTCATTCCATGTGTGTTCTTTCCACAAACCACATATGGATCAACTAGTGTCATTGCATGTGTGTTCTTTCCACAAACCACATATGGATCCATTTGAGTCATTGGATGTTTGTTCTTATACTAAAAGCACAAACCGGCAAACCACATATGGATCAACCAGTGGTCATTGCATGTGTGTTCTTTCCACAAACCACATATGGATCAACCAGTGGTCTTTGCATGTGTGTTCTTTTCCAAAAACCACATATGGATCAACCAGTGGTCATTGCATGTGTGTTCTTTCCACAAACGACATATGGATCCCTTTTGAGTCATTGGATGTTTGTTCTTATACTAAAACCATAAACCGGCACTAGTGTCATTGCATGTGTGTTCTTTTCCACTAACCACACATGGATCCACTAGACTCATTGCATGTGTGTTCTTTCCACAAACCACATATGGATCAACCAGTGGTCTTTGCATGTGTGTTCTTTTCCAAAAACCACATATGGATCAACCAGTGGTCATTGCATGTGTGTTCTTTCCACAAACGACATATGGATCCCTTTTGAGTCATTGGATGTTTGTTCTTATACTAAAACCATAAACCGGCACTAGTGTCATTGCATGTGTGTTCTTTTCCACAGACCACACATGGATCCACTAGACTCATTGCATGTGTGTTCTTTTCCACAAACAACTTATGGATCAACCAGTGGTCTTTGCATGTGTGTTCTTTTCCACAAACCACATATGGATCAACCAGTGGTCATTGCATGTGTGTTCTTTCCACAAACCACATATGGATCCACCAGTGTCATTGCATGTGTGTTCTTTCCACAAACCACATATGGATCCACCAGTGGTCATTGCATGTGTGTTCTTTCCACAAACCACATGTGGATCAACCAGTGTCATTGCATGTGTGTTCTTTCCACGAACCACATATGGATCCATTTTAGTCATTGCATGTTTGTTCTTATACTAAAACCACAAACCAACACTAGAGTCATTGCATGTGTGTTCTTTTCCACAAACCACACATGGATCCAGTATACTCATTGCATGTGTGTTCTTTTCCACAAACAACTTATGTATCAACGAGTGGTCTTTGCATGTGTGTTCTTTTCCACAAACCACATATAGATCAACCAGTGGTCATTTCATGTGTGTTCTTTCCACAAACCACACATGGATCAACTAGTGGTCATTCCATCTGTATTCTTTCCACAAACCACATATGGATCAACCAGTGTCATTGCATGTGTGTTCTTTCCACAAACCACATATGGATCCATTTGAGTCATTGCATGTTTGTTCTTATACTAAAACCACAAACCGACACTAGAGTCATTGCATGTGTGTTCTTTTCCACAAACCACACATGGATCCACTAGACTCATTGCATGTGTGTTCTTTTCCACAAACAACTTATGGATCAACCAATGGTCATGGCATGCGTGTTCTTTTCACAAACTACATGTGGACCCACTAGAGTCATTGTATGTGTGTTCTTATACTAAAACTAGCACTAGAGTATTTGCATGTGTGCTCTTTTCCATAAACCACTTATGGATCCATTAGAGTCATTACATGTGTGTTATTTCCACAAACCACACATGGATCAACCACTAGAGTCATTGCATGTGTGTTATTTCCACAAACCACACATGGATCAACCACTAGAGTCATTGCATGTGTGTTATTTCCACAATCCACACATGGATCAACAAGTGGTCATTGCATGTGTGTTCTTTCCACAAACCACATATGGATCAACCAGTGGTCATTGCATGTCTGTTCTTTTCCATAAACCTCTTATGGATCCATTAGAGTCATTGCATGTGTGTTATTTCCACAAACCACACATGCATCAACCACTAGAGTCATTGCATGTGTGTTCTTTCCACAGACCACACATGGATCAACCACTAGAGTCATTGCATGTGTGTTCTTTCCACAAACCACACATGGATCAAGCAGAGTCATTGCATGTGTGTTCTTTTCCACAAACCACATATGGATCAACTAGTGGTCATTGCATGTGTGTTCTTTCCACAAACCACATATGGATCAACCAGTGGTCTTTGCATGTGTGTTCTTTTCCAAAAACCACATATGGATCAACCAGTGGTCATTGCATGTGTGTTCTTTCCACAAACGACATATGGATCCCTTTTGAGTCATTGGATGTTTGTTCTTATACTAAAACCATAAACCGGCACTAGTGTCATTGCATGTGTGTTCTTTTCCACTAACCACACATGGATCCACTAGACTCATTGCATGTGTGTTCTTTCCACAAACCACATATGGATCAACCAGTGGTCTTTGCATGTGTGTTCTTTTCCAAAAACCACATATGGATCAACCAGTGGTCATTGCATGTGTGTTCTTTCCACAAACGACATATGGATCCCTTTTGAGTCATTAGATGTTTGTTCTTATACTAAAACCATAAACCGGCACTAGTGTCATTGCATGTGTGTTCTTTTCCACTAACCACACATGGATCCACTAGACTCATTGCATGTGTGTTCTTTTCCACAAACAACTTATGGATCAACCAGTGGTCTTTGCATGTGTGTTCTTTTCCACAAACCACATATGGATCAACTAGTGGTCATTGCATGTGTGTTCTTTCCACAAACCGCATATGGATCAACCAGTGTCATTGCATGTGTGTTCTTTCCACAAACCACATATGGATCCATTTGAGTCATTGCATGTTGTGTTCTTATACTAAAACCACAAACCGGCACTAGAGTCATTGCATGTGGGTTCTTTTCCACAAACCACACATGGATGCACTAGACTCATTACATGTGTGTTCTTTTCCACAAACAAATGATGGATCAACCAGTGGTCATTGCACGTGTGTTCTTTTCACATATTACATCTGGACCCACTAGAGTCATTGCATGTGTGTTCTTTTCCATAAACCACTTATGGATCCATTTGAGTCATTGCATGTGTGTTATTTCAACAAACCACACATGGATCAACCAATAGAGTCATTGCATGTGTGTTATTTCCACAAACCACACATGGATCAACCACTAGAGTCATTGCATGTGTGTTCTTTCCACAAACCACACATGGATCAACAAGTGGTCATTGCATGTGTGTTCTTTCAACAAACCACATATGGATTAACCAGTGGTCATTTCATGTCTCTTCTTTTCCATAAACCACTTATGGATCTATTAGAGTCATTGGATGTGTGTTATTTCCACAAACCACACATGCATCAACCACTAGAGTCATTGAATGTGTGTTCTTTCCACAGACCACACATGGATCAACCAATAGAGTCATTGCATGTGTGTTCTTTCCATAAACCACACATGGATCAAGCAGTGTCATTGCATGTGTGTTCTTTTCCACAAACCACATATGGGTCAACCAGTGGTCATTCCATGTGTGTTCTTTCCACAAACCACATATGGATCAACCAGTGTCATTGCATGTGTGTTCTTTCCACAAACCACATATGGATCCATTTGAGTCATTGGATGTTTGTTCTTATACTAAAACCACAAACCGGCACTAGTGTCATTGCATGTGTGTTCTTTTCCACAGACCACACATGGATCCACTAGACTCATTGCATGTGTGTTCTTTTCCACAAACAACTTATGGATCAACCAGTGGTCTTTGCATGTGTGTTCTTTTCCACAAACCACATATGGATCAACCAGTGGTCATTGCATGTGTGTTCTTTCCACAAACCACATATGGATCCACCAATGTCATTGCATGTGTGTTCTTTCCACAAACCACATATGGATCCACCAGTGGTCATTGCATGTGTGTTCTTTCCACAAACCACATGTGGATCAACCAGTGTCATTGCATGTGTGTTCTTTCCACGAACCACATATGGATCCATTTGAGTCATTGCATGTTTGTTCTTATACTAAAACCACAAACCAACACTAGAGTCATTGCATGTGTGTTCTTTTCCACAAACCACACATGGATCCAGTATACTCATTGCATGTGTGTTCTTTTCCACAAACAACTTATGTATCAACCAGTGGTCTTTGCATGTGTGTTCTTTTCCACAAACCACATATGGATCAACCAGTGGTCATTTCATGTGTGTTCTTTCCACAAACCACACATGGATCAACTAGTGGTCATTCCATCTGTGTTCTTTCCACAAACCACATATGGATCAACCAGTGTCATTGCATGTGTGTTCTTTCCACAGACCACATTTCGATCCATTTGAGTCATTGCATGTTTGTTCTTATACTAAAACCACAAACCGACACTAGAGTCATTGCATGTGTGTTCTTTTCCATAAACCACACATGGATCCACTAGACTCATTGCATGTGTGTTCTTTTCCACAAACAACTTATGGATCAACCAGTGGTCATGGCATGCGTGTTCTTTTCACAAACTACATGTGGACCCACTAGAGTCATTGTATGTGTGTTCTTATACTAAAACTAGCACTAGAGTATTTGCATGTGTGCTCTTTTCCATAAACCACTTATGGATCCATTAGAGTCATTACATGTGTGTTATTTCCACAAACCACACATGGATCAACCACTAGAGTCATTGCATGTGTGTTATTTCCACAAACCACACATGGATCAACCACTAGAGTCATTGCATGTGTGTTATTTCCACAAACCACACATGGATCAACAAGTGGTCATTGCATGTGTGTTCTTTCCACAAACCACATATGGATCAACCAGTGGTCATTGCATGTCTGTTCTTTTCCATAAACCTCTTATGGATCCATTAGAGTCATTGCATGTGTGTTATTTCCACAAACCACACATGCATCAACCACTAGAGTCATTGCATGTGTGTTCTTTCCACAGACCACACATGGATCAACCACTAGAGTCATTGCATGTGTGTTCTTTCCACAAACCACACATGGATCAAGCAGAGTCATTGCATGTGTGTTCTTTTCCACAAACCACATATGGATCAACCAGTGGTCATTGCATGTGTGTTCTTTCCACAAACCACATATGGATCAACCAGTGGTCTTTGCATGTGTGTTCTTTTCCAAAAACCACATATGGATCAACCAGTGGTCATTGCATGTGTGTTCTTTCCACAAACGACATATGGATCCCTTTTGAGTCATTGGATGTTTGTTCTTATACTAAAACCATAAACCGGCACTAGTGTCATTGCATGTGTGTTCTTTTCCACTAACCACACATGGATCCACTAGACTCATTGCATGTGTGTTCGTTTCCACAAACAACTTATGGATCAACCAGTGGTCTTTGCATGTGTGTTCTTTTCCACAAACCACATATGGATCAACCAGTAGTCATTGCATGTGTGTTCTTTCCACAAACCGCATATGGATCAACCAGTGTCATTGCATGTGTGTTCTTTCCATAAACCACATATGGATCCATTTGAGTCATTGCATGTTGTGTTCTTATACTAAAACCACAAACCGGCACTAGAGTCATTGCATGTGGGTTCTTTTCCACAAACCACACATGGATGCACTAGACTCATTACATGTGTGTTCTTTTCCACAAACAACTGATGGATCAACCAGTGGTCATTGCACGTGTGTTCTTTTCACATATTACATGTGGACCCACTAGAGTCATTGCATGTGTGTTATTTTCCATAAACCACTTATGGATCCATTTGAGTCATTGCATGTGTGTTATTTCAACAAACCACACATGGATCAACCAATAGAGTCATTGCATGTGTGTTATTTCCACAAACCACACATGGATCAACCACTAGAGTCATTGCATGTGTGTTCTTTCCACAAACCACACATGGATCAACAAGTGGTCATTGCATGTGTGTTCTTTCAACAAACCACATATGGATTAACCAGTGGTCATTGCATGTCTCTTCTTTTCCATAAACCACTTATGGATCTATTAGAGTCATTGGATGTGTGTTATTTCCACAAACCACACATGCATCAACCACTAGAGTCATTGAATGTGTGTTCTTTCCACAGACCACACATGGATCAACCAATAGAGTCATTGCATGTGTGTTCTTTCCATAAACCACACATGGATCAAGCAGTGTCATTGCATGTGTGTTCTTTTCCACAAACCACATATGGATCAACCAGTGGTCATTCCACGTGTGTTCTTTCCACAAACCACATATGGATCAACCAGTGTCATTGCATGTGTGTTCTTTCCACAAACCACATATGGATACATTTGAGTCATTGGATGTTTGTTCTTATACTAAAAGCACAAACCGGCACTAGTGTCATTGCATGCGTGTTCTTTTCCACAGACCACACATGGATCCACTAGACTCATTGCATGTGTGTTCTTTTCCACAAACAACTTATGGATCAACCAGTGGTCTTTGCATGTGTGTTCTTTTCCACAAACCACATATGGATCAACCAGTGGTCATTGCATGTGTGTTCTTTCCACAAACCACATATGGATCCACCAATGTCATTGCATGTGTGTTCTTTCCACAAACCACATATGGATCCACCAGTGGTCATTGCATGTGTGTTCTTTCCACAAACCACATGTGGATCAACCAGTGTCATTGCATGTGTGTTCTTTCCACGAACCACATATGGATCCATTTGAGTCATTGCATGTTTGTTCTTATACTAAAACCACAAACCAACACTAGAGTCATTGCATGTGTGTTCTTTTCCACAAACCACACATGGATCCAGTATACTCATTGCATGTGTGTTCTTTTCCACAAACAACTTATGTATCAACCAGTGGTCTTTGCATGTGTGTTCTTTTCCACAAACCACATATGGATCAACCAGTGGTCATTGCATGTGTGTTCTTTCCACAAACCACACATGGATCAACTAGTGGTCATTCCATCTGTGTTCTTTCCACAAACCACATATGGATCAACCAGTGTCATTGCATGTGTGTTCTTTCCACAAACCACATATGGATCCATTTGAGTCATTGCATGTTTGTTCTTATACTAAAACCACAAACCGACACTAGAGTCATTGCATGTGTGTTCTTTTCCACAAACCACACATGGATCCACTAGACTCATTGCATGTGTGTTCTTTTCCACAAACAACTTATGGATCAACCAGTGGTCATGGCATGCGTGTTCTTTTCACAAACTACATGTGGACCCACTAGAGTCATTGTATGTGTGTTCTTATACTAAAACTAGCACTAGAGTATTTGCATGTGTGCTCTTTTCCATAAACCACTTATGGATCCATTAGAGTCATTACATGTGTGTTATTTCCACAAACCACACATGGATCAACCACTAGAGTCATTGCATGTGTGTTATTTCCACAAACCACACATGGATCAACCACTAGAGTCATTGCATGTGTGTTATTTCCACAAACTACACATGGATCAACAAGTGGTCATTGCATGTGTGTTCTTTCCACAAACCACATATGGATCAACCAGTGGTCATTGCATGTCTGTTCTTTTCCATAAACCTCTTATGGATCCATTAGAGTCATTGCATGTGTGTTATTTCCACAAACCACACATGCATCAACCACTAGAGTCATTGCATGTGTGTTCTTTCCACAGACCACACTTGGATCAACCACTAGAGTCATTGCATGTGTGTTCTTTCCACAAACCACACATGGATCAAGCAGTGTCATTGCATGTGTGTTCTTTTCCACAAACCACATAGGGATCAACCAGTGGTCATTGCATGTGTGTTCTTTCCACAAACCACATATGGATCAACCAGTGGTCTTTGCATGTGTGTTCTTTTCCAAAAACCACATATGGATCAACCAGTGGTCATTGCATGTGTGTTCTTTCCACAAACGACGTATGGATCCCTTTTGAGTCATTGGATGTTTGTTCTTATACTAAAACCATAAACCGGCACTAGTGTCATTGCATGTGTGTTCTTTTCCACTAACCACACATGGATCCACTAGACTCATTGCATGTGTGTTCTTTTCCACAAACAACTTATGGATCAACCAGTGGTCTTTGCATGTGTGTTCTTTTCCACAAACCACATATGGATCAACCAGTGGTCATTGCATGTGTGTTCTTTCCACAAACCGCATATGGATCAACCAGTGTCATTGCATGTGTGTTCTTTCCACAAACCACATATGGATCCATTTGAGTCATTGCATGTTGTGTTCTTATACTAAAACCACAAACCGGCACTAGAGTCATTGCATGTGGGTTCTTTTCCACAAACCACACATGGATCCACGAGACTCATTGCATGTGTGTTCTTTTCCACAAACAACTTATGGATCAACCAGTGGTCATTGCATGCGTGTTCTTTTCACAAACTACATGTGGACCCACTAGAGTCATTGTATGTGTGTTCTTATACTAAAACTAGCACTAGAGTCATTGCATGTGAGCTCTTTAACATAAACCACTTATGGATCCATTAGAGTCATTGCATGTGTGTTATTTCCACAAACCACACATGGATCAACCACTAGAGTCATTGCATGTGTGTTATTTCCACAAACCACACATGGATCAACCACTAGAGTCATTGCATGTGTGTTCTTTCCACAAACCACACATGGATCAACAAGTGGTCATTGCATGTGTGTTCTTTCCACAAACCACATATGGATCAACCAGTGGTCATTGCATGCCTGTTCTTTTCCATAAACCACTTATGGATCCATTAGAGTCATTGCATGTGTGTTATTTCCACAAACCACACATGCATCAACCACTAGATTCATTGCATGTGTGTTATTTCCACAAACCACACATGGATCAACCACTAGAGTCATTGCATGTGTGTTATTTCCACAAACCACACATGGATCAACCACTAGAGTCATTGCATGTGTGTTCTTTCCACAAACCACACATGGATCAACAAGTGGTCATTGCATGTGTGTTCTTTCCACAAACCACATATGGATCAACCAGTGGTCATTGCATGTCTGTTCTTTTCCATAAACCACTTATGGATCCATTAGAGTCATTGCATGTGTGTTATTTCCACAAACCACACATGCATCAACCACTAGAGTCATTGCATGTGTGTTCTTTCCACGGACCACACATGGATCAACCACTAGAGTCATTGCATGTGTGTTCTTTCCACAAACCACACATGGATCAAGCAGTGTCATTGCATGTGTGTTCTTTTCCACAAACCACATATGGATCAACCAGTGGTCATTGCATGTGTGTTCTTTCCACAAACCACATAGGGATCAACCAATGTCATTGCATGTGTGTTCTTTCCACAAACCACATATGGATCCATTTGAGTCATTGGATGTTTGTTCTTATACTAAAACCATAAACCGGCACTAGTGTCATTGCATGTGTGTTCTTTTCCACTAACCACACATGGATCCACTAGACCATTGCATGTGTGTTCTTTTCCACAAACAACTTATGGATCAACCAGTGGTCTTTGCATGTGTGTTCTTTTCCACAAACCACATATGGATCAACCAGTGGTCATTGCATGTGTGTTCTTTGCACAAACCACATATGGATCAACCAGTGTCATTGCATGTGTGTTCTTTCCACAAACCACATATGGATCCATTTGAGTCATTGCATGTTGTGTTCTTATACTAAAACCACAAACCGGCACTAGAGTCATTGCATGTGGGTTCATTTCCACAAACCACACATGGATCCACTAGACTCATTGCATGTGTGTTCTTTTCCACAAACAACTTATGGATCAACCAGTGGTCATTGCATGTGTGTTCTTTCCACAAACCACACATGGATCAACTAGTGGTCATTCCATCTGTGTTCTTTCCACAAACCACAATGGATCAACCAGTGTCATTGCATGTGTGTTCTTTCCACATACCACATATGGATCCATTTGAGTCATTGCATGTTTGTTCCTATACTAAAACCACAAACCGACACTAGAGTCATTGCATGTGTGTTCTTTTCCACAAACCACACATGGATCCACTAGACTCATTGCATGTGTGTTCTTTTCCACAAACAACTTATGGATCAACCAGTGGTCATTGCATGCGTGTTCTTTTCACAAACTACATGTGGACCCACTAGAGTCATTGTATGTGTGTTCTTATACTAAAACTAGCACTAGAGTCATTGCATGTGTGCTCTTTTCCATAAACCACTTATGGATCCATTAAAGTCATTGCATGTGTGTTATTTCCACAAACCACACATGGATCAACCACTAGAGTCATTGCATGTGTGTTATTTCCACAAACCACACATGGATCAACCAATAGAGTCATTGCATGTGTGTTATTTCCACAAACCACACATGGATCAACAAGTGGTCATTGCATGTGTGTTCTTTCCACAAACCACATATGGATTAACCAGTTGTCATTGCATGTCTGTTCTTTTCCATAAACCACTTATGGATCCATTAGAGTCATTGCATGTGTGTTATTTCCACAAACCACACATGCATCAACCACTAGAGTCATTGCATGTGTGTTCTTTCCATAGACCACACATGGATCAACCACTAGAGTCATTGCATGTGTGTCCTTTCCACAAACCACACATGGATCAACTAGTGGTCATTGCATGTGTGTTCTTTTCCACAAACCACATATGGATCAACTAGTGGTCATTGCATGTGTGTTCTTTCCACAAACCACTTACGGATCAACTAGTGTCATTGCATGTGTGTTCTTTCCACAAACCACATATGGATCCATTTGAGTCATTGCATGTTTGTTCTTATACTAAAACCATAAACCGGCACTAGACTCATCGCATGTGTGTTCTTTTCCGCAAACCACCCATGGATCCACTAGACTCATTGCAGGCGTGTTCTATTCCACAAACAACTTATGGATCAACCAGTGGTCTTTGCATGTGTGTTCTTTTCCACAAACCACATATGGATCAACCGGTGGTCTTTGCATGTGCGTTCTTTTCCACAAACCACATATGGATCAACTAGTGGTCATTGCATGTGTGTTCTTTCCACAAACCACATATGGATCAACCAGTGTCATTGCATGTGTGTTCTTTCCACAAACCACATATGGATCAACCAGTGTCATTGCATGTGTGTTCTTTCTACGAACATCATATGGATCCATTTGAGTCATTGCATGTTTGTTCTTATACTAAAACCACAAACCAACACTAGACTCATTGCATGTGTGTTCTTTTCCACAAACCACACATGGATCCACTAGACTCATTGCATGTGTGTTCTTTTCAACAAACCACACATGGATCAAGCAGTGTCATTGCATGTGTGTTCTTTCCACAAACCACATATGGATGCACTAGACTCATTACATGTGTGTTCTTTTCCACAAACAACTGATGGATCAACCAGTGTCATTGCATGTGTGTTCTTTCCACAAACCACATATGGATCAACTAGTGGTCATTGCATGTGTGTTCTTTTCCATAAACCACATATGGATCCATTAGAGTCATTGCATGTGTGTTCTTATACTAAAACTAGCACTAGAGTCATTGCATGTGTGTTCTTTCCACAAACCACTTATGGATCAACCAGTGGCCATTGCATGTGTATTCTTTACACAAACCACTTATGGACCAACTAGTGGTCATTGCATGTGTGTTCTTTCTGCAAACCACACATGGATCAACCAGTGGTCATTGCATGTGTGTTCTTTTCCTCAAACCACATATGGATCAACCAGTGGTCATTGCATGTGTGTTCTTTCCACAAACCACATATGGATCAACTAGTGTAATTGCATGTGTGTTCTTGCCACAAACCACATATGGATCCATTTGAGTCATTGCATGTTTGTTCTTATACTAAAACCATAAACCAACAGTAGACTCATTGCTTGTGTGTTCTTTTCCACAAACCACACATGGATCCACTAGACTCATTACATGTGTGTTCTTTTCCACAAACCACACATGGATCAAGCAGTGTCATTGCATGTGTGTTCTTTCCACAAACCACATATGGATCAACCAGTGGTCATTGCATGTGTGTTCTTTTCCACAAACCACATGTGAACCCACTAGAGTCATTGCATGTGTGTTCTTTTCACAAACCACATATGATCAACCAGTGGTCATTGCATGTGTGTTCTTTCCACAAACCACACATGGATCCACCAGTGGTCATTGCATGTGTGTTCTTTTCACAAACCACATATGGATCAACAAGTGGTCATTGCATGGGTGTTCTTTTCCACAAACCATATGTGAACCCACTAGAGTCATTGCATGTGTGTTCTTTTCACAAACCACATATGGATCAACCAGTGGTCATTGCATGTGTGTTCTTTCCACAAACCACACATGGATTAGCCAATTGTCACTGCATGTGTGTTATTTTCCACAAACCAGTTATGGATCAACCAGTGGTCATTGCATGTGTGTTATTTCCACAAACCACACATAGATCAACTAGTGGTCATTGCATGTGTGTTCTTTTCCACAAACCACATATGGATCAACTAGTGGTCATTGCATGTGTGTTCTTTCCACAAACCACTTACGGATCAACCAGTGTCATTGCATGTGTGTTCTTTCCACAAACCACATATGGATGCATTTGAGTCATTGCATGTTTGTTCTTATACTAAAACCACAAACCAGCACTAGACTCATCGCATGTGTGTTCTTTTCCACAAACCACACATGGATCCACTAGACTCATTGCAGGTGTGTTCTATTCCACAAACAACTTATGGATCAACCAGTGGTCTTTGCATGTGTGTTCTTTTCCACAAACCACATATGGATCAACCAGTGGTCATTGCATGTGCGTTCTTTCCACAAACCACATATGGATCAACCAGTGTCATTGAATGTGTGTTCTTTCCACGAACCACATATGGATCCATTTGAGTCATTGCATGTTTGTTCTGATACTAAAACCACAAACCGGCACTAGAGTCATTGCATGTGGGTTCTTTTCCACAAACCACACATGGATCCACTAGACTCATTGAATGTGTGTTCTTTTCCACAAACAAGTTATGGATCAACCAGTGGTCATTGCATGTGTGTTCTTTTCACAAACTAAATGTGGACCCACTAGAGTCATTGTATGTGCGTTCTTATACTAAAACTAGCACTAGAGTCATTGCATGTGTGCTCTTTTCCATAAACCACTTATGGATCCATTAGAGTCATTGCATGTGTGTTATTTCCACAAACCACACATGGATCAACCAATAGAGTCATTGCATGTGTGTTATTTCCACAAACCACACATGGATCAACCACTAGAGTCATTGCATGTGTGTTCTTTCCACAAACCACACATGGATCAAGCAGTGTCATTGCAAGTGTGTTCTTTCCACAAACCACATATGGATCAACCAGTGGTCATTGCATGTGTGTTCTTTTCCATAATCCACATGTGAACCCACTACAGTTATTGCATGTATGTTCTCATACTAAAACCAACACTAGAGTCATTGCATTTGTGTTATTTCCACAAACCACACATGGATCAACCACTAGAGTCATTGCATGTGTGTTATTTCCACAAACCACACATGGATCCACCACTGTCATTGCATGTGTTTTCTTCCCACAAACCACACATGGATCAACAAGTGGTCATTGCATGTGTGTTATTTTCACAAACCACATATGGATCCATTAGAGTCATTGCATGCGTGTTCTTATACTAAAACTAGCACTAGAGTCATTGCATGTGTGTTCTTTCCACAAACCACTTATGGATCAACCAGTGGCCATTGCATGTGTGTTCTTTCCATAAACCACTTATGGACCAACCAGTGGTCATTGCATGTGTGTTCTTTCTACAAACCACACATGGATCAACCAGTGGTCATTGCATGTGTGTTCTTTTCCACAAACCACATCTGGATCAACGAGTGGTCATTGCATGTGTGTTCTTTCCACAAAGCACATATGGATCAACAAGTGTAATTGCATGTGTGTTCTTTCCACAAACCACATATGGATCCATTTGAGTCATTGCATGTTTGTTCTTATAGTAAAACCACAAACCAACACTAGACTCATTGCATGTGTGTTCTTTTCCACAAACCACACATGGATCCACTAGACTCATTGCATGTGTGTTCTTTTCCACAAACCACGCATGGATCAAGCAGTGTCATTGCATGTGTGTTCTTTACACAAACCACATATGGATCAACTAGTGGTCATTGCATGTGTGTTCTTTTCCATAAACCACATGTGAACCCACTAGAGTCATTGCATGTGTGTTCTTTTCCACAAACAACTTATGGATCAACCAGTGGTCATTGCATGCGTGTTCTTTTCACAAACTACATGTGGACCCACTAGAGTCATTGTATGTGTGTTCTTATACTAAAACTAGCACTAGAGTCATTGCATGTGTGCTCTTTTCCATAAACCACTTATGGATCCATTAAAGTCATTGCATGTGTGTTATTTCCACAAACCACACATGGATCAACCACTAGAGTCATTGCATGTGTGTTATTTCCACAAACCACACATGGATCAACCAATAGAGTCATTGCATGTGTGTTATTTCCACAAACCACACATGGATCAACAAGTGGTCATTGCATGTGTGTTCTTTCCACAAACCACATATGGATTAACCAGTTGTCATTGCATGTCTGTTCTTTTCCATAAACCACTTATGGATCCATTAGAGTCATTGCATGTGTGTTATTTCCACAAACCACACATGCATCAACCACTAGAGTCATTGCATGTGTGTTCTTTCCATAGACCACACATGGATCAACCACTAGAGTCATTGCATGTGTGTCCTTTCCACAAACCACACATGGATCAACTAGTGGTCATTGCATGTGTGTTCTTTTCCACAAACCACATATGGATCAACTAGTGGTCATTGCATGTGTGTTCTTTCCACAAACCACTTACGGATCAACTAGTGTCATTGCATGTGTGTTCTTTCCACAAACCACATATGGATCCATTTGAGTCATTGCATGTTTGTTCTTATACTAAAACCATAAACCGGCACTAGACTCATCGCATGTGTGTTCTTTTCCGCAAACCACCCATGGATCCACTAGACTCATTGCAGGCGTGTTCTATTCCACAAACAACTTATGGATCAACCAGTGGTCTTTGCATGTGTGTTCTTTTCCACAAACCACATATGGATCAACCGGTGGTCTTTGCATGTGCGTTCTTTTCCACAAACCACATATGGATCAACTAGTGGTCATTGCATGTGTGTTCTTTCCACAAACCACATATGGATCAACCAGTGTCATTGCATGTGTGTTCTTTCCACAAACCACATATGGATCAACCAGTGTCATTGCATGTGTGTTCTTTCTACGAACATCATATGGATCCATTTGAGTCATTGCATGTTTGTTCTTATACTAAAACCACAAACCAACACTAGACTCATTGCATGTGTGTTCTTTTCCACAAACCACACATGGATCCACTAGACTCATTGCATGTGTGTTCTTTTCAACAAACC
Organism: Avena sativa; assembly: GCA_916181665.1. Taxonomy (NCBI): domain Eukaryota; kingdom Viridiplantae; phylum Streptophyta; class Magnoliopsida; order Poales; family Poaceae; genus Avena; species Avena sativa. The sequence goes on along the minus strand of OV702287.1, from coordinate 39,532,463 downwards.
ACACATGGATCAAGCAGTGTCATTGCATGTGTGTTCTTTCCACAAACCACATATGGATGCACTAGACTCATTACATGTGTGTTCTTTTCCACAAACAACTGATGGATCAACCAGTGTCATTGCATGTGTGTTCTTTCCACAAACCACATATGGATCAACTAGTGGTCATTGCATGTGTGTTCTTTTCCATAAACCACATATGGATCCATTAGAGTCATTGCATGTGTGTTCTTATACTAAAACTAGCACTAGAGTCATTGCATGTGTGTTCTTTCCACAAACCACTTATGGATCAACCAGTGGCCATTGCATGTGTATTCTTTACACAAACCACTTATGGACCAACTAGTGGTCATTGCATGTGTGTTCTTTCTGCAAACCACACATGGATCAACCAGTGGTCATTGCATGTGTGTTCTTTTCCTCAAACCACATATGGATCAACCAGTGGTCATTGCATGTGTGTTCTTTCCACAAACCACATATGGATCAACTAGTGTAATTGCATGTGTGTTCTTTCCACAAACCACATATGGATCCATTTGAGTCATTGCATGTTTGTTCTTATACTAAAACCATAAACCAACAGTAGACTCATTGCTTGTGTGTTCTTTTCCACAAACCACACATGGATCCACTAGACTCATTACATGTGTGTTCTTTTCCACAAACCACACATGGATCAAGCAGTGTCATTGCATGTGTGTTCTTTCCACAAACCACATATGGATCAACCAGTGGTCATTGCATGTGTGTTCTTTTCCACAAACCACATGTGAACCCACTAGAGTCATTGCATGTGTGTTCTTTTCACAAACCACATATGATCAACCAGTGGTCATTGCATGTGTGTTCTTTCCACAAACCACACATGGATCCACCAGTGGTCATTGCATGTGTGTTCTTTTCACAAACCACATATGGATCAACAAGTGGTCATTGCATGGGTGTTCTTTTCCACAAACCATATGTGAACCCACTAGAGTCATTGCATGTGTGTTCTTTTCACAAACCACATATGGATCAACCAGTGGTCATTGCATGTGTGTTCTTTCCACAAACCACACATGGATTAGCCAATTGTCACTGCATGTGTGTTATTTTCCACAAACCAGTTATGGATCAACCAGTGGTCATTGCATGTGTGTTATTTCCACAAACCACACATAGATCAACTAGTGGTCATTGCATGTGTGTTCTTTTCCACAAACCACATATGGATCAACTAGTGGTCATTGCATGTGTGTTCTTTCCACAAACCACTTACGGATCAACCAGTGTCATTGCATGTGTGTTCTTTCCACAAACCACATATGGATGCATTTGAGTCATTGCATGTTTGTTCTTATACTAAAACCACAAACCAGCACTAGACTCATCGCATGTGTGTTCTTTTCCACAAACCACACATGGATCCACTAGACTCATTGCAGGTGTGTTCTATTCCACAAACAACTTATGGATCAACCAGTGGTCTTTGCATGTGTGTTCTTTTCCACAAACCACATATGGATCAACCAGTGGTCATTGCATGTGCGTTCTTTCCACAAACCACATATGGATCAACCAGTGTCATTGAATGTGTGTTCTTTCCACGAACCACATATGGATCCATTTGAGTCATTGCATGTTTGTTCTGATACTAAAACCACAAACCGGCACTAGAGTCATTGCATGTGGGTTCTTTTCCACAAACCACACATGGATCCACTAGACTCATTGCATGTGTGTTCTTTTCCACAAACAAGTTATGGATCAACCAGTGGTCATTGCATGTGTGTTCTTTTCACAAACTAAATGTGGACCCACTAGAGTCATTGTATGTGCGTTCTTATACTAAAACTAGCACTAGAGTCATTGCATGTGTGCTCTTTTCCATAAACCACTTATGGATCCATTAGAGTCATTGCATGTGTGTTATTTCCACAAACCACACATGGATCAACCAATAGAGTCATTGCATGTGTGTTATTTCCACAAACCACACATGGATCAACCACTAGAGTCATTGCATGTGTGTTCTTTCCACAAACCACACATGGATCAAGCAGTGTCATTGCATGTGTGTTCTTTCCACAAACCACATATGGATCAACCAGTGGTCATTGCATGTGTGTTCTTTTCCATAATCCACATGTGAACCCACTACAGTTATTGCATGTATGTTCTCATACTAAAACCAACACTAGAGTCATTGCATTTGTGTTATTTCCACAAACCACACATGGATCAACCACTAGAGTCATTGCATGTGTGTTATTTCCACAAACCACACATGGATCCACCACTGTCATTGCATGTGTTTTCTTCCCACAAACCACACATGGATCAACAAGTGGTCATTGCATGTGTGTTATTTTCACAAACCACATATGGATCCATTAGAGTCATTGCATGCGTGTTCTTATACTAAAACTAGCACTAGAGTCATTGCATGTGTGTTCTTTCCACAAACCACTTATGGATCAACCAGTGGCCATTGCATGTGTGTTCTTTCCATAAACCACTTATGGACCAACCAGTGGTCATTGCATGTGTGTTCTTTCTACAAACCACACATGGATCAACCAGTGGTCATTGCATGTGTGTTCTTTTCCACAAACCACATCTGGATCAACGAGTGGTCATTGCATGTGTGTTCTTTCCACAAAGCACATATGGATCAACAAGTGTAATTGCATGTGTGTTCTTTCCACAAACCACATATGGATCCATTTGAGTCATTGCATGTTTGTTCTTATAGTAAAACCACAAACCAACACTAGACTCATTGCATGTGTGTTCTTTTCCACAAACCACACATGGATCCACTAGACTCATTGCATGTGTGTTCTTTTCCACAAACCACGCATGGATCAAGCAGTGTCATTGCATGTGTGTTCTTTACACAAACCACATATGGATCAACTAGTGGTCATTGCATGTGTGTTCTTTTCCATAAACCACATGTGAACCCACTAGAGTCATTGCATGTGTGTTCTTATACTAAAACCAACACTAGAGTCATTGCATTTGTGTTATTTCCACAAACCACACATGGATACCCCACTAGAGTCATTGCATGTGTGTTCTTTCCACAAACCACACATGGATCCACCACTGTCATTGCATGTGTTTTCTTCCCACAAACCACACATGGATCAACAAGTGGTCATTGCATGTGTGTTATTTTCAGAAACCACATATGGATCCATTAGAGTCATTGCATGTGTGTTCTTATACTAAAACTAGCACTAGAGTCATTGCATGTGTGTTCTTTCCACAAACCACTTATGGATCAACCAGTGGCCATTGCATGTGTGTTCTTTCCACAAACCACTTATGGACCAACCAGTGGTCATTGCATGTGTGTTCTTTCCGCAAACCACACATAGATCAACCAGTGGTCATTGCATGTGTGTTCTTTTCCACAAACCACATATGGATCAACCAGTGGTCATTGCATGTGTGTTCTTTCCACAAACCACATATGGATCAACCAGAGTCATTGCATGCTTGTTCTTTCCACAAACCACATATGGATCCATTTGAGTAATTGCATGTTTCTTCTTATACTAAAACCACAAACCTGCACTAGAGTCATTGCATGTGTGTTCTTTTCCACAAACCACACATGGATCCACTAGACTCATTGCATGTGTGTTCTTTTCCACAAACAACTTATGGATCAACCAGTGGTCATTGCATGTGTGTTCTTTTCACAAACTAAATGTGGACCCACTAGAGTCATTGTATGTGCGTTCTTATACTAAAACTAGCACTAGAGTCATTGCATGTGTGCTCTTTTCCATAAACCACTTATGGATCCATTAGAGTCATTGCATGTGTGTTATTTCCACAAACCACACATGGATCAACCACTAGAGTCATTGCATGTGTGTTCTTTCCACAAACCACACATGGATCAAGCAATGTCATTGCATGTGTGTTCTTTCCACAAACCACATATGGATCAACCAGTGGTCATTGCATGTGTGTTCTTTTCCATAATCCACATGTGAACCCACTACAGTTATTGCATGTATGTTCTTATACTAAAACCAACACTAGAGTCATTGCATTTGTGTTATTTCCACAAACCACACATGGATCAACCACTAGAGTCATTGCATGTGTGTTATTTCCACAAACCACACATGGATCCACCACTGTCATTGCATGTGTTTTCTTCCCACAAACCACACATGGATCAACAAGTGGTCATTGCATGTGTGTTATTTTCACAAACCACATATGGATCCATTAGAGTCATTGCATGTGTGTTCTTATACTAAAACTAGCACTAGAGTCATTGCATGTGTGTTCTTTCCACAAACCACTTATGGATCAACCAGTGGCCATTGCATGTGTGTTCTTTCCACAAACCACTTATGGACCAACCAGTGGTCATTGCATGTGTGTTCTTGCTGCAAACCACACATGGATCAACCAGTGGTCATTGCATGTGTGTTCTTTTCCAAAAACCACATATGGATCAACAAGTGGTCATTGCATGTGTGTTCTTTCCACAAAGCACATATGGATCAACAAGTGTAATTGCATGTGTGTTCTTTCCACAAACCACATATGGATCCATTTGAGTCATTGCATGTTTGTTCTTATAGTAAAACCACAAACCAACACTAGACTCATTGCATGTTTGTTCTTTTCCACAAACCACACATGGATCCACTAGACTCATTGCATGTGTGTTCTTTTCCACAAACCACGCATGGATCAAGCAGTGTCATTGCATGTGTGTTCTTTACACAAACCACATATGGATCAACTAGTGGTCATTGCATGTGTGTTCTTTTCCATAAACCACATGTGAACCCACTAGAGTCATTGCATGTGTGTTCTTATACTAAAACCAACACTAGAGTCATTGCATTTGTGTTATTTCCACAAACCACACATGGATACCCCACTAGAGTCATTGCATGTGTGTTCTTTCCACAAACCACACATGGATCCACCACTGTCATTGCATGTGTTTTCTTCCCACAAACCACACATGGATCAACAAGTGGTCATTGCATGTGTGTTATTTTCAGAAACCACATATGGATCCATTAGAGTCATTGCATGTGTGTTCTTATACTAAAACTAGCACTAGAGTCATTGCATGTGTGTTCTTTCCACAAACCACTTATGGATCAACCAGTGGCCATTGCATGTGTGTTCTTTCCACAAACCACTTATGGACCAACCAGTGGTCATTGCATGTGTGTTCTTTCCGCAAACCACACATGGATCAACCAGTGGTCATTGCATGTGTGTTCTTTTCCACAAACCACATATGGATCAACCAGTGGTCATTGCATGTGTGTTCTTTCCACAAACCACATATGGATCAACCAGAGTCATTGCATGCTTGTTCTTTCCACAAACCACATATGGATCCATTTGAGTAGTTGCATGTTTGTTCTTATACTAAAACCACAAACCTGCACTAGAGTCATTGCATGTGTGTTCTTTTCCACAAACCACACATGGATCCACTAGACTCATTGCATGTGTGTTCTTTTCCACAAATAACTTATGGATCAACCAGTGGTCATTGCATGTGTGTTCTTTTCACAAACTAAATGTGGACCCACTAGAGTCATTGTATGTGCGTTCTTATACTAAAACTAGCACTAGAGTCATTGCATGTGTGCTCTTTTCCATAAACCACTTATGGATCCATTAGAGTCATTGCATGTGTGTTATTTCCACAAACCACACATGGATCAACCAATAGAGTCATTGCATGTGTGTTATTTCCACAAACCACACATGGATCAACCACTAGAGTCATTGCATGTGTGTTCTTTCCACAAACCACACATGGATCAAGCAGTGTCATTGCATGTGTGTTCTTTCCACAAACCACATATGGATCAACCAGTGATCATTGCATGTGTGTTCTTTTCCATAATCCACATGTGAACCCACTACAGTTATTGCATGTATGTTCTTATACTAAAACCAACACTAGAGTCATTGCATTTGTGTTATTTCCACAAACCACACATGGATCAACCACTAGAGTCATTGCATGTGTGTTATTTCCACAAACCACACATGGATCCACCACTGTCATTGCATGTGTTTTCTTCCCACAAACCACACATGGATCAACAAGTGGTCATTGCATGTGTGTTATTTTCACAAACCACATATGGATCCATTAGAGTCATTGCATGTGTGTTCTTATACTAAAACTAGCACTAGAGTCATTGCATGTGTGTTCTTTCCACAAACCACTTATGGATCAACCAGTGGCCATTGCATGTGTGTTCTTTCCACAAACCACTTATGGACCAACCAGTGGTCATTGCATGTGTGTTCTTTCTGCAAACCACACATGGATCAACCAGTGGTCATTGCATGTGTGTTATTTTCCACAAACCACATCTGGATCAACCAGTGGTCATTGCATGTGTGTTCTTTCCACAAAGCACATATGGATCAACAAGTGTAATTGCATGTGTGTTCTTTCCACAAACCACATATGGATCCATTTGAGTCATTGCATGTTTGTTCTTATAGTAAAACCACAAACCAACACTAGACTCATTGCATGTGTGTTCTTTTCCACAAACCACACATGGATCCACTAGACTCATTGCATGTGTGTTCTTTTCCACAAACCACGCATGGATCAAGCAGTGTCATTGCATGTGTGTTCTTTACACAAACCACATATGGATCAACTAGTGGTCATTGCATGTGTGTTCTTTTCCATAAACCACATGTGAACCCACTAGAGTCATTGCATGTGTGTTCTTATACTAAAACCAACACTAGAGTCATTACATTTGTGTTATTTCCACAAACCACACATGGATACCCCACTAGAGTCATTGCATGTGTGTTCTTTCCACAAACCACACATGGATCCACCACTGTCATTGCATGTGTTTTCTTCCCACAAACCACACATGGATCAACAAGTGGTCATTGCATGTGTGTTATTTTCAGAAACCACATATGGATCCATTAGAGTCATTGCATGTGTGTTCTTATACTAAAACTAGCACTAGAGTCATTGCATGTGTGTTCTTTCCACAAACCACTTATGGATCAACCAGTGGCCATTGCATGTGTGTTCTTTCCACAAACCACTTATGGACCAACCAGTGGTCATTGCATGTGTGTTCTTTCCGCAAACCACACATGGATCAACCAATGGTCATTGCATGTGTGTTCTTTTCCACAAACCACATATGGATCAACCAGTGGTCATTGCATGTGTGTTCTTTCCACAAACCACATATGGATCAACCAGAGTCATTGCATGCTTGTTCTTTCCACAAACCACATATGGATCCATTTGAGTAGTTGCATGTTTGTTCTTATACTAAAACCACAAACCTGCACTAGAGTCATTGCATGTGTGTTCTTTTCCACAAACCACACATGGATCCACCACTGTCATTGCATGTGTTTTCTTCCCACAAACCACACATGGATCAACAAGTGGTCATTGCATGTGTGTTATTTTCAGAAACCACATATGGATCCATTAGAGTCATTGCATGTGTGTTCTTATACTAAAACTAGCACTAGAGTCATTGCATGTGTGTTCTTTCCACAAACCACACATGGATGAGCCAGTTGTCATTGCATGTGTGTTCTTTTCCACAAACCAGTTATGGATCAACCAGTGGTCATTGCATGTGTGTTCTTTCCCCAAACCACACATGGATCAACTAGTGGTCATTGCATGTGTGTTCTTTTCCACAAACCACATATGGATCAACTAGTGGTCAGTGCATGTGTGTTCTTTCCACAAACCACTTACGGATCAACCAGTGTCATTGCATGTGTGTTCTTTCCACAAACCACATATGGATCCATTTGAGTCATTGCATGTTTGTTCTTATACTAAAACCACAAACCAGCACTAGACTCATCGCATGTGTGTTCTTTTCCACAAACCACACATGGATCCACTAGACTCATTGCAGGCGTGTTCTATTCCACAAACAACTTATGGATCAACCAGTGGTCTTTGCATGTGTGTTCTTTTCCATAAACCACATATGGATCAACCAGTGGTCATTGCATGTGTGTTCTTTCCACAAACCACATACGGATCAACCGGTGTCATTGAATGTGTGTTCTTTCCACGAACCACATATGGATCCATTTGTATCATTGCATGTTTGTTCTTATACTAAAACCACAAACCAGCACTAGAGTCATTGAATGTGTGTTATTTCCACAAACCACGTATGGATCAACCAGTGGTCATTGCATGTGTGTTCTTTTCACAACCCACATGTGAACCCACTAGAGTCAATGCATGTGTGTTCTTATACTAAAACTAACACTAGAGTCATTGCATTTGTGTTATTCCCACAAACCACACATGGATACCCCACTAGAGTCATTGCATGTGTGTTCTTTCCACAAACCACACATGGATCCATCACTGTCATTGCATGTGTTTTCTTCCCACAAACCACACATCGATCAAGAAGTGGTCATTGCATGTGTGTTATTTTCACAGACCACATATGGATCCATTAGAGTCATTGCATGTGTGTTCTTATACTAAAACTAGCACTAGAGTCATTGCATGTGTGTTCTTTCCACAAACCACTTATGGATCAACCATTGGCCATTGCATGTGTGTTCTTTCCACAAACCACTTATGGACCAACCAGTGGTCATTGCATGTGTGTTCTTTCCGCAAACCACACATGGATCAACCAGTGGTCATTGCATGTGTGTTCTTTTCCACAAACCACATCTGGATCAACCAGTGGTCATTGCATGTGTTATCTTTCCACAAACCACATATGGATCAACCAGTGTAATTGCATGTGTGTTCTTTCCACAAACCAGATATGGATCCATTTGATTCATTGCATGTTTGTTCTTATACTAAAACCACAAACCAACACTAGACTCATTGCATGTGTGTTCTTTTCCACAAACCACACATGGATCCACTAGACTCATTGCATGTGTGTTCTTTTCCACAAACCACACATGGATCAAGCAGTGTCATTGCATGTGTGTTCTTTCCACAAACCACATATGGATCAATTAGTGGTCATTTGTCTTCTTTTCACAAACCACATATGGCTCAACCAGTGGTCATTGCATGTGTGTTCTTTTCCACAAACCACATGTGAACCCACTAGAGTCATTGCATGTGTGTTCTTTTCACAAACCACATATGGATCAACCAGTGGTCATTGCATGTGTGTTCTTTCCACAAACCACACATGGATCCACCAGTGGTCATTGCATGTGTGTTCTTTTCACAAACCACATATGGATCAACCAGTGGTCATTGCATGTGTGTTGTTTTCCACAAACCATATGTGAACCCACTAGAGTCATTGCATGTGTGTTCTTTTCACAAACCACATATGGATTAACCAGTGGTCATTGCATGTGTGTTCTTTCCACAACCACACATGGATTAGCCAGTTGGCATTGCATGTGTGTTCTTTTCCACAAACCACTTATGGATCAACCAGTGGTCATTGCATGTGTGTTCTTTCCACAAACCACACATGGATCAACTAGTGGTCATTGCATGTGTGTTCTTTTCCACAAACCACATATGGATCAACCAGTGGTCATTGCATGTGTGTTCTTTCCACAAACCACTTACGGATCAACCAGTGTCATTGCATGTGTGTTCTTTCCACAAACCACATATGGATCCATTTGAGTCATTGCATGTCTGTTCTTATACTAAAACCACAAACCAGCACTAGACTCATCGCATGTGTGTTCTTTTCCACAAATCACACATGGATCCACTAGACTCATTGCAGGCGTGTTCTTTTCCACAAACAACTTATGGATCAACCAGTGGTCTTTTCATGTGTGTTCTTTTCCACAAACCACATATGGATCAACCAGTGGTCATTGCATGTGTGTTCTTTCCACAAACCACATATGGATCAACCAGTGTCATTGAATGTGTGTTCTTTCCACGAACCATATATGGATCCATTTGAGTCATTGCATGTTTGTTGTTATACTAAAACCACAAACCAGCACTAGAGTCATTGCATGTGTGTTCTTTTCCACAAACCACACATGGATCCACTAGACTCATTGCATGTGTGTTCCTTTCCACAAACAACTTATGGATCAACCAGTGGTCTTTGCATGTGTGTTCTTTTCCATAAACCACATATGGATCAAACAGTGGTCGTTGCATGTGTGTTCTTTCCACAAACCACACATGGATCAACTAGTGGTCATTGCATGTGTGTTCTTTTCCACAAACCACATATGGATCAACCAGTGGTCATTGTATCTGTGTTCTTTCCACAAACCACATATGGATCAACCAGTGTCATTGCATGTGTGTTCTTTCCACAAACCACATATGGATCCATTTGAGTCATTGCATGTTTGTTCTTATACTAAAACCACAAACCAACACAAGAGTCATTGCATGTGTGTTATTTCCACAAACCACACATGGATCAACCACTAGAGTCATTGCATGTGTGTTCTTTCCACAAACCACACATGGATCAACCAGTGGTCATTGCATGTGTCTTCTTTCCACAAACCACATATGGAGCCATTTGAGTGATTTCATGTTTGTTCTTATACTAAAACTAGCACTAGAGTCATTGCATGTGTGTTCTATCCACAAACCACACATGGATCCACCACTGTCATTGCATGTGTGTTCTTTCCACAAACCACACATGGATCTATAAGTGGTCATTGCATGTGTGTTCTTTCCACAAACCACATATGGATCAACCAGTGGTCATTGCATGTGTGTTCTTTTCCATAAACCACTTATGGATCCATTAGAGTCATTACATGGATCCACTAAGGCACACACTTGATGATCTAGTATCACCACAATCATCACAGGATTTAAAGAACTAGTTTCATTTATTTTATTTGAGAAAAGAAATTTCTACTCATTGAAATTAATTAAGTTTTAATATTCTCCAATTAAAATATGGGATCATGTGGATACATGTCATCACCACATACTCTAATACATGGGAATGTGATTTAAATGTTTGATCATATTTCAATAAGTTTAAGTTTATTATTTAAATGATTTAAAGTGACTATAAATGCCTATATAGCATTATTTTGGTCCTAGTCCAAAGTCACTGTATGCAATCCTAGATATTATTACATATTCAGATAGATATTATCAAATGTGATTTTTGAGAGTTGGAAACAACTGAAAAGCTATTATGGCTGATTTTTGAAAAATGTTGGAGTGTAGAAAAGTCTCTGTTTTGTTATTTTTGCTATATGGGATGTCTAACTCCAATTGATTTAAATCCAACAGGCTTGGATAGATATTTTAATTATCTTTCTAGAAAAATTAGAATCATGAATTTTGGTTAAGTGGATCTCTCTGAACTGATTTTTAAACAAGTGGATAGAATAGGGTTTAAATCTAAATAGAAAAACATATATTTGAATTTGTGGGCTAGCGCGGGAACTAAACAGGCCGGCCCGGTGGCGCTCCGCGGCGCAGAGGGCGAATGATAGGATGGTCCCGCATGTCAGCGGCACTTAAAACCCAAAATGGTACGGGATAATCTGGGCGCTACGATTAGAACAGGAATCAACGGATGTGGTTCATCGTCAACGACGAACAGGTCGACGGCAAGAACGAACCCTAGCGGCTCGGTGGGGGTGCATTGGGGCTTACCAGGGCTCCAGCTAGGCTCGGCGGTGGGGGCGATCGAACTGGAGGACGACGACAGTGCTAGGTGTGGTCATGGCGGCTCCTAGGGTGGTCGCAATCGACGACCCCCTTTCTCTTTTGCTGCGGCGAGCTCCGGCACAATTCTGGCGACTAAGGGCTCGAGTGGCTCTGGGGAGAAGTGTGGGATGGTCAGTAGCGAGAGGGGAGGTGAGTGGTGTGTAGAATGAGGCTAGGGGAGGCCTCGTTTTATAGGCTCGACGGAGAGACCGAGCGGCATGGCCAGGTGATGGTGGCGACATGGCTACGGGCTGCTAGGGGCGTGGCTGCGAGCAGCGAGCGATGCACGGTCTCCTGATGATCCTCTACGGCTTAAAGGCGCGGCTAGGGGTGGTGGCAAATGGTCAGGCACGGCTCGTGCTCTGAGCGGCAGAGGCAGCGTTCGACGCGGCGTGCGGTGGCTGCGGGTCAAACGGCAGCGAGCGGGATGTCTAGGGGCGTGCTGGTGTTAAGGCGAGTGGGCGCGTGTGAGCTGAGGGCAATGTGCGGTCTGTGCGAGGCTGTCGGGGGCGGCGCACTGGAGCGGTCCGTGCATGACGCAGAGGCGGAGAGCGCGGGCGTTATTCGGTGGTGTATTGCTTGGCAGGGCTCAGGGCAGGGACAGTAGGCGGCGGTGTGATCACGCCTACCTCCTAGACACGGCGAGAGAGAGCGGGGTGGTCTCCTGCTGCTTGGGCATGGTTGGCCAGCGGTGACCATTCTTGGGCAGCACGGTACTGACGCTATGGTGAAGGGGGAGTGTTGTCTGGGGCGGGGTTAGGATAAAAGGGGATAGAGGAGAGATGACAGGGTCAAATGGGGGACAAGACTTTGATTAGCAACAGTATTAGTTAGGCAGTTTATTTTGTGCTAACCAACTGTTCGACACAATGCCCGCATGAAGTTGATTTTTGAATTTTGAAAAGATTTTTGGTGGGTGTGTTAGTCATAAGCTTGATCTTCTGTGGTTGCTTGGGATTGTCAAGGTGAACTCATTTGAGTGGTTTTTGAAAAAGTGGGATCTATGCATATGTAATGGATTCAAATTTCATATGTCAATTAAATTGTCTTGCTAAAGGTTTCTGTAAGATTTTAACGTGGGCCTTGGTAGATCTTTACTTGTACTAGCAAGGGGTGAAAAGAGTTGAGAATGTTTCTGTTTGAAATTGACTCCTATGAATACCTAAAGTGGCCTAGTGGATTAAAATGGCCAAAGTGACCATTTGCATTATTTAATCTTATTTGATTTCTTCTTCTTTGGATTTTGTTTGGGAATGGTCTAGATGATGTGGCATTCATCTTTGAATCATTTTACAACCATTAGAATAACCAAACATGGCATTTTCACACAATTCTATATTAATGCAAACACACATGCATTCTTAATTGTTTTTAATAATAAAAAGTTTTTGTTAACCCTAAATTGGGTGATTTGGATCTTGATATCATTGATTAAAGATTTGGGATGTTACATAAATCTTGAGCATTATCAAAAATTCCCTAAACCCTAAACCCTAAACAACCCCAAAAACCTAAACCCTAAAACCCCAAACCCTTAACCTATAAACACTAAGCAAGCAGGTATCATGCACTTTATAGATCAAAATTGGAGATACATTCATTAAATTAGGTAATGTCATTCTATTCGACAAATATAACAATAAATCTTGAGCATTATTCTAAATTCGCTAAACTCTAAACCCTATACAATGATAAACCTAAACTATAAATCCCTAACCAAGCAGGTATCATGCACTTATAGATCAACATTTGTGATACTTTCATTAAAGCTGGTAAGGCCATTCTATTCAATGAATATTAGTATAAATCTTTGAGCGTTTTTGAAAAATCGCTAATACCTAAACCCTAAACAACCCATAAAACCTAATCCGTGAAACCCTAAATCATCGAACCATAAACCCTAAACCAGCAGGTACCGTGCACTTATAGATCAAAATTTGAGATATTTTCGTTAAATTGTGGTAACGCCATTCTATTACATGAATATAAGCATAAAGCTTGAACATTACTGAAAATCATAAACCCTTAACCGTAAATCCTAATAACCTCCTAACCCTAGAACTCTTACTTCCTAACCCTAGAACCCTAAACCCTTACCAAGGAGGTATAATGCACTTATAGATCAAATTTTCAAATACTTTTATTAAATTGTGATAACGGATTCTATTCCATGAATATAACCATATATATAAAGCTTGAACATTATTATTGAAAATTCCCTAAACCTTAAAATCTAAACTATCATAAACCCTAAAACCTTGAACAACCCTAAACCCTAAACCACTAAACCCTAAAAGCCTAAACCCTAAAATCCTAAACCATAAACCATGAACCCTTAAACCCTCAACCCAAAATAAAACCCTGAACCCTAAACTTAATTAACCCTAGGCTATATATACTTTGAGTGAAAACCGGGGCAATGGGATTTAAAGCCATGTTTTGTAGTAGCTTCATGACTAAAGCCATTGTTGTGCATTAGAAAATTGAAATAACTTCCAATTCGGAAGCTTCCTTTGTAAATAATATTTTAAATGCCAATACACGCAATAATAAATATGGATAGGTTATTATAAACTATAGAAAAGATATGGCCATGACCTTGGTCATCTGGTTTGAAAGCCATGCATATTCTTACATGGTACTCCATATATATTGTGATACAAATTTTTCTCAGAAATTATCAAATTTCAAGATTATATTTTTCCATGGAAACTAGCTAGTGCACATAGTGAGACACGTATAGAGAAAATAATGGATGCATTTCTTTTTATATTTTGTTTCTTTGTATTTTTTAAAATGGCTGAAATTAGGTGTCATTACCATTCATATCAAAAAGTTGAATTTTCCAAAACTCTTGGTGGTTCTCCAATATTTGATTAATTGATATCTTTGAATTATTTTTAAAAGTCAAGAGCAAGGTATATCACACATGTTCTAGTTCGAAATTAGACATATTTATTTTAGATTGTCAAAAGGTCATTTTATTGCATAGATTTAGCTAGAAAGTTTAGAAATTCATGAAAGTTGGGCATTGTCCATCAAATCCAAATCTTCTTTTAAAATGCCAATATGTAGCTATCTACTAGATATGGACACACTATTATAAACTATAACAGAGATATGGCCGTGACCTTAGTCATCTTGTATGAAAGCCTTCAAAATATATTGTTTATCAATTTCGGCAAATGTGTGGAAACTCATTTATATGTTGGTAAGCATACTGTCGCTGGCGTGTGGGTCTAGACGGTGCCAACTCGTGAGAGCGACCGCGTCGGAGTAGCGTACGTCAGAAGCTTCAACCTCAAAATTTCCGCATGGTGTCGAAACATCCCGCGCACATCTATTCAAATATCCCGCGCATCTATTCAAATATCCCTCCCCGCTTTTTGCAAATGCAAAATTCCTCTTCTACCCTGCTCCAGAAACAAGGATAGTCGCAGTACTGCAATAATAGAGGGGTATAGGTCGTAAATGTGCGTTATCCCACCTATATCCCCCCATCGTCTCTTCCCTGCCCACACCCCTCCAACCTTGACCTTCCTCTAGCTGCTTCACTGCCGGACCTCTCTTCCACACCAGAGTTCCACTACATGCGCTCTTTACCGGAACTATTTCACCGACTCCCTCACGACACCAGATCTGCTTCGCCAATGTCGTCGTCTACCCTACCGGGGCCGGTTCACTAAATCATTCATTGCTGACCCCGAAATGCCGAGCCGCCGCCCCCGCTGCCCACTTTCCCGTCCCATCCGTCCTCGCCGCGCAGCGGTAATTTCTCTTGCCCGTTTGCTATATTTTTGTTACTCGTAAGCTACGAAATCTTTAGAATTTTGCTCAATATCCTGGATGCTATTGCCATTTCGTTTGCACCCTTCATCTTGTATGTCCTATCCACCTCATTAGCTTCTTGCTTTTATTCCCTTTCTTTATTCTCACGCTATCGGTTTAATCCTCCAACACAAACTCATAGATTCTATTCTTTCCGAGCGCTCACACAGGTCATGCAAACAGCTCATAGATGATCCAACACTGACAATCTGACGCCCATCAAGGCTGAATCGTGAGGTTTCCTTGTGTTACTTAGGCCAGTTTCTTGTCATGTTAATTAGTTGTCATTCTACCTAAGAACTTGCCATGACATTTGCATTTATGTTCAATTGTGAATATATGTGTGAATGCTTAATTTGTAAAATGTCCATCTAGTTTGGATGATATATCTGGTCATTTTTAATGCTATATGTTGGTGTTTTCACCTGCTTTCATCCTTCCAAACAAACTATCTAGTTTGAAACATACGTCTGGTAATTTTTAATGCTATGTTTTTGGTTTTTTTCAAGAGTTTTCATCCTTCCACACCAACCAACTTGGTTTCAAATGTCATGCAGGGAAATGACAATGGAGTACAAGGACCAGAGTTCCAACTGCTCTGCTCAGATTCTTTTGGCAGATTGACCAGGAGTCGCACCCGCTCGAGAAGGAGCTACTGTCAGCCTAAATGTGCTACTGTAAGTTTATACTTACTTTAAATGATCTCTACTTTATATAATACTACTTGTTTCCCTTGTTGTTTGTTTGAACCTGTTTCACCATATTTTAGCAGACTACAGTTAAAACCCAGCAGGAGTCCTTGGAAGGCAGGACTGAAAGTTGTGATCCCGCGTCCCATTCATCCTCCCATTGCATTGCCAAAGCAAACTTACTTAATAGTCCACCTAGAACAACTCCTGCATGTGATAAATATAAAAATGTTGTATTGCATGCATAACGAAAGGGTGTAGCTGCTCTTAGATCTATAGCTGAAATGTTGAAGAAGAGGACAAATGATACAGTGAAGCGAATCGCCATGTACCGATCTCTTATTGATGGTACTGACACATTATAATCTGTCGGAATTACGATCTTGTTGTATAACCAAACTTTTATTGTTGTGTAATAAGTAATGTTAATTTCTGTGTGTTTATTAATTGATGTCTTGATATTCACCTGTTCTGCGAAAAGTAGGCACTAGCAAAAAAAGTCTGAAACAGTAACAACACGCGCATGGACGACAGAAAGCGACCAGAACAGTAAAAGGCCAGAACAGTGAAAGGCCAGAAAAGTGAAAGGCCAGAATAGTAAAAGGCTAGAACAGTAAAAGGCCATTATAGTAAAAGGCTAGAATAGTAAAAGGCCGTAGCAGCAAAAGGCCAGAACAGTAAAAGGCCAAAACAGTGAAAAGGCTGGAACAGTAAAAGGTCAGAACCATAAAAGGTATCAACAGCAAAAGGCCAGTACGGTGGCAGGCCAGTATAGTAACAGGCCAAATAGTGTCGGCCTTAACAGGCAAAAGCCCAAACACTAAAGGGCCTAAACAGTAACGGGTCAAAATTCCTAAAAGGCTGAAACAGTAACATGACTGAACAGTAAAAGGCTAAATTGGTAACAGGCCTGAACAGTGTAGGACCAGAATTGTGCCGGCCTCAAGTGGCGGCACAGTATTGGACAAACATGGGCCTTCTGTAGGCCGAAATAGAATCGGGCCTGAAAGTTCGTGGGCCGCATCTCTGGGCCTATTTCAAAAAGTGTAGGACAAAACAGTAAAGGGCCATCTTCTTGTTGGGCTCCCCTGATGGGTCGGCCCAGTTAGTACTTAGCAGGCCTTGGCTGGGCCTGGCTTATGCCATGGTTTATATGACTGTTAATGGCGGTAACCGGCCGCTAACGGCGGCTGCCACATGGCAGTTTGCATGACGTCAGCCGTCAGCGTGGCTGACAAATAGATCTACGACGGAACATGTTTTCGTTGCTGAAGCATGCGATCCGCCACGAGCGAAAAAAACCATGGTTAATTCATTTGTGACGGGGCTTTTACCACGAAGGCCATCCGTCGCGCAAGACTCTTCGGCCACGAAAAACAGGCCTTCAACCACGAAAATCATCCGTTGTAAAAGCCAACTTTTCTTGTAGTGAATTAGAGCTTTTAAAGAAGTGTTCAAGGATCACTTTTAATGTTTCTTAAAAGAATAACTTTTGTGGAAAATATTACTTTACAAAGTAAAAATTATTTAAATTTAAGGCTAACACTTTAAGGTTTTCTTATTAGCTAAGATTATTAAAGAGGAAAACATTACTACATTAAACAATCATAGCATAAGTGGTGGAGATTTACATGTTTTGAACAAGACACCACATTGTAGATGGTTGACTTCTTAACATTCCACAAAGTTAGAATTTAACTATTATTACTTGAATGAGGTGGTGCTTTATTAAAGTTATAAGTGAATGCATTTACCTTTCTATCTTTAGAATCAATGGTTATACTTCATAAGTAAAGAATAGGTATTACTTCAATTACTTTAGAATTTGGTTTAAATCTTTAAGTGGTTTTCTCAAACTTGTGAAAGAATTAGAAAATAAGAGTTTGGTGATTTTATAAGTGCATAGGATTCTTGTGATAAACAATATACTATTTTAGTTGATTTTACAATTGGTAAAAATATTTTTAGGAAAATTAAAATACCCTTAATTTGAGATGATAGTTTTAGTAGATACATTTTAAAATGGTTTGACCTATGTTAACTTCACTTAAACATCAATTGACTTGTTATCACATTTTCATACTTTAAACAAATAATGGCAAAGGCAATAGTAATAGTTTATATATTTGAAGAAATTAAGATAAAAGAAAAGAGTTAAAATAAGATTTATTAGACCTTTACCTTTTTTGACTCCAATTAAGAGAGAGGATATTTTTTGTGGGGAAAGAGGATATTTTTAATGTGTAGAATTTATTTTTGTCATCATTTTGCTATATTATATGTATTTTTGTGATTTTTAAATAATAATATATGATTTTTATAAGTTTAATCACTTTATAAAAACTAAATAAATAATAAATATTTAGTTATGTGACACAAAAATAAATGAAACAAGTTTGTAACTATAGATTTTTTTTCTAAGAATTTTAGTACATTATTTATATTTTTCTTATTTACCAATATTAAAATATGAATTTTCAAAGTATTATTACTTATAAAATCTTTATTAAATAATAATTATTTAAATAGTTAGCACAATAATGTTTCATAATAAGGTTAAATTATAGATTTTATTTTTCTAAGCATTTTGATATATTATTTGCATTTTTCTGTATTATAAAACAAAAGATATTCAACTTATAAGATTTAATCATTTTCTTAATTCCTAAAAAAAATATAATCCAATTTAGAATATTTAACCTATTTTCTAAACAGGAATTACGTTTTATACCGATACACACCCCAGCCACAGCCACTGACCAGTGGGGTGAGGGCCACGTGAGCAAGACTGGTCAAACCGGCTGACTGGGCGGGCGGTGACGCGAGCGTGACATCAGCCTGACGTCACCTTGCCAGCCACCACCAGATGGTCACCGGCGACGGCGGATGCGAGCACGCGCACGGTTGCAGAGCAGTGCGTTGGAAAGAGCAGAGCACGACGATTCTAGCTATAGTTGCGCGACCCCGTATAGGTCATCAGAACAATGACACCGATGACGACTGGCGGCGGTGAACGGCGGCGCTCGACGCAACGGTGGCACATCACACGAGGAAGGGATCTAAAAGGTGGAGGGGATTCAGTGGCTTACCCTTGACGCGCGGCTAACCTTAGATGGACCTGAGGCGGACAGAAACAACGACGAAGCAAGCGACGGTGATCGTCAGACTTGGAGAAGATCCAGTCGATGCGGGCGATTGAGGATACCCCAGCTCGATTCCTCCGTCGTGGAGACGAATTATAGCACGGCGGATCTCGTGGTACTCTCGGCTGGCTTTGGGGCAACCTCTACCAGCGATACGAGGCAACTACGACGATGCTAGGTTTTCGGTATCGAGAGAGAAAGAGAGAGCTATAGAGGGGGAAATGGATGAGGAAGAGCAGAGGCGTCACGGTGTCCTTCCTATCTCCTCCAAGCGTCAGTGGCGAGTATCGTGGCGCACGGCTGACGTCGACGATGATATTAAGCGGTGGCGAGGTTCTCCAACGAGCTGACTGTGTGCGTCACGGTGACGACGACGACATTTTTCTAGAAAACCCCCTACCGTTTCTAGGAACTAATCTGCGGTCCATCCTCGGTCCCACCTGTCAGTGAGAACGAGAGAGAACTTGGGCTACTGTTGCTGGGCCTTAACAAAGTGTGCGGTTGATTGTTGCTGCTGCTCACGTGTGATGGGTTAAAGAATGGGCCAAGGCTGGAATGGCTGCGACCTGGTTTTGCTGGCAATTCTTTTTCTTTTTCTTTATTTTGTTTCTATTTTCTATTTTACCATTTCCTTTCCAATTTGATTTCTACAAGAGTTTTAAAATGTCCAAAAAATTTGTAAGTCATGGATATATGATAGAGGTCAATTATAACCAATTCGTTTATATTTCTTGTTGTGTATAAAGATATTCATAATATGAAAAGTCCTTTTCATTAAGAAATATTAATAAGGATTAGGGTTTTAGGATTTGGTTTCTTATAATAAGTTTTCATAGAAATGATTCCGTTTTCACTTGATAATCTTAATGGTAAAGATTTAAAATGGTGAAGGATATATATAAAATCTTATTAATACTTAACTTCCTGAAGGAATTATAAATATTCATTATAAGGTCTTAAACCTTGTGGTTCTTAATATGTTGATTTGATTTTCATGGTTCTCCGTACTTGGTGATTTGCCAAATCCAATTCTACTTGTTTTGTAGTGTTTAGAATTACCATACACAACCTTGGTGAAGTCAAGAAGCATGAATAGCAATCACCAATGTAATTGTTCATTTCCAAATAACTGCCCTGAGTTTTAGGAAGGTTTTAATAGACTCATATTCTATTATGAATATGGATAAGGATCAAGGTTTAGGGACACTACTTCTAAATCTATGAGTAGGTTTGATATCTGCACTTAGATTGAGCTACAAAGATTACTTTCCTAATGTGATCTTGATGGTTCTATAAGACCAGGTACTTATTAGGGTTTAAGACAATAAGGTGGACAAGGCTTCCATCTATAAACACTCATCTAGTTCTCTAATTATCTCTTGGAAGCTTTAATTGTCCAACAGGTATTGTTCAATGGTTACCTAGGAATAGGAAATGGTTTCACTATCCATTTGATTCTAGGGTTTTGAATAATGAAGTAGACATGGGTCTTGTCATGGCTTGATGTACTATTGGTTAAAGGTTTCTAAAGAATCCTTACCTTAATACCTCACTAAGCTTATCTTGAGATAAGGAATTCCTTTCCTAAATATACTCTATTAATCTCTCTTCTTTTAATCACAAAGATCACATCTTCTTGAATAAGTCAATCATCTGACTCCACCATCTCCATCAACATATGATGACATGGTCATGCCACTTCAACATTACTCCTTCATATTTACCTTGCATCTACTTCTAAGGTTTACAAGATTACAATCCTCACTATAGATAACAAGGGATATCAATCTTCTAGAATAGGTATGGTAGTACTCTCCACAATACAAGTTTGTTCTTGTATTACCTTGGTTAAACTATTATACTTCCAACTACCCCTACAACTTATGTTATATACTTAATTATACTCTAGCTTTACTTCTCATAATCAAGCTAGATGATTTTTCTTACTAGAGCTTTTACCTAATTTGGTATATTCACAATGCTTCTTTATCAGCTGGTCATCTATTCCCAAATGACTTGAGAATAATGACCACCATCCTTTGATCAAACAAAGCTTAGGCTTCTAATCACTAAGAAATGTGGTATACTATGACCTTTTGAAAGTGACCCCGAAAGAAATCGTCATAAATTTATGACGATCTTGCTGCAGATGGTCATGAGCTGTTTGGGAGGGGCAAAGGATAGCAAATGCATGACGATTTGGCCCAAAAACGTCTTAAATTCATTACACGAAATCGTCATAAGCTAGTATGTACTGTTTGGGGCCTTGTTTGGAGATTACTGCGACGATATAAAATTGTCATAGTCACTTATGATGCTATAATAACGTCGTAGTATGTTAGCACTAGGATGACTGTGCTGCCACCTCCTCAATGTGATCCATGTGTCGTTCTTACGTGGTAATTTTGGGAGGGGGGGCGTTAGTGTTACTTGTGTGCTGGATGGGCCGATTCTTTCAGGTCGGGCCCAACAACTTGTTTGGCCTAAATAATATTAGGCAAAAAAGATGCACGAGCGGGGGGCTTGAACCCACGACCTAGCGCTGTGAGGAAGCTATCGTAACCAATATGCTATAGTTGTGTTGTTGTACATAAGATAGAAAGTACTCTATCTATACTATGACTAAGTCCGTTGTTTAATAAACTGACCACACCCGACGGAGCAGCACCTGCAAAAAACAGACCATGCTCCCTTCATGGTGACCGGCGGCGGCGGCGGGGGCGACGCTGAACGGCGGAGTGGTCTGGTCCGGTGGCCGATGGAGGGGCTGAGGTGGTGGTGGCCGGCGGAGGGGCTGAACGGCACGCAGGGGTCTGGGCGGTGGCCGGCGGAGGGGCTCCGATGGTGGTGACTAGAGGAGGGGCTGCAGCAGTGGTGACCGGCGGAGGAGGCATGGGCATCGACATCGTTAGCACCCTCTCCTCTCTCCCCTGTTGATACACTTCCCTGTTAATTTCAGAGCCTAGTTTCATTCAAAATCCATAGTTTCAGATGATGTTTAGAATCAATTCAAGCCCAAATTTTCAGGTTTTTTTGCCTTTAGCTAGATGTAGGCATAGACCTATATTGTTGGAGCTTATCTAGGTTTTGGTTTAATTTCTTAGCTAGATGTAGGCATAGAACTATATTATTGGAGCTTATCTAGGTTTTGGTTTAATTTATGCTAGCTAGTGTGTACACTTCAGTGCAATTCTAACTTGCAACATTTTTTGGTCTTTTGCAGATGGACAGAAGCTGGATAACAAAAGGAGTTATAAGGCTTTCTTATGAGCATCTAGGGGGAGTGGATGAGTTCATACGATTTGTTCGCAGAAGTGTTCCCGATGATGCTCAAGTTTTATGCCCGTGCCCTAGCTGTATGAACCGCGTTCAACAAACTCTACCAAATGTAGAGGCCCATCTGCTAATGCGTGGGATGGCATCCACGTATGATAGGTGGATCCATCATGGAGAGCCTTTACATCCAGAACCCGGAGCTGAACCTGAACCCGGTGAAGGTGCACAACATGTTGATGATGGCGGTGAGTTTGTACAAGATGATGTTCCGCAAGAGGATGTTGGTTTGGAGGCAGAGGATGGCTATGAGGATGATAGAATCCCTGATCTATTTAGGGATTTGTACGAGTCTGAACCGCAAGGTGCTGGAGAGCATACAATCTATGTCGAGCTGATAGAGGAGGCCAAGCGTGCAGCTAGTGATGGTGGGACATTGTCTAGATTTTCTTTTACCATGAAGTTACTCCACGTCAAGTCCTTCTACCGAATCAGCAATGTTCCCTTCGACGCAATACTCCGTATCTTGACCATCCAATACCCTAAAAGTGAAATTCCCAAGTCTTGTGAAGAAACATTGGGTATAATCGGTAGATTGGGGCTTGGTTATGATTCAATCCATGTATGCCCGAACAACTGTATCTTGTTTCGGAACACGTATGCCAAGCATGACAGGTGCCCGAACTGTGATGCCTCTAGGTGGAAATATGCGGATGGGAGGAAGCAGATAGCGGAGAAGGTGTTGAGGTACTTTCCTATGATTCCAAGGCTACAGAGGATGTTCATTTTGAAGCAATAGTCGGAGGATGTACAATGGCACAAGCTAAAGCGGCAACCTGTGGATAATGAACTTAGCCATCCAGCTGACGGAAAGGCATGGAAAGATTTTGACGATAAACATAAAGAGTTTGCCACCAATGCGAAGAACATCAGACTCGACCTTGCCACAGATGGCTTTAATCCATTTGGAATGAGCTCGAAATATAGCATGTGGCCGGTATTTATCGTGCCGTACAATCTTCCACCATGGGCATGTATGGATTAGTCCAACTTCATGATGGCTTTGTTGATCCCGGGTCCAAAATCTCCAGGAAAGGATTTTGATGTCTTTATGGAGCCCTTGGTAGAAGATTTTCTCAACCTCTGGGAGGGTGTCAGTACCTATGATGCCCTAAGCCCTGATAAGTTCGGTCTTCGTGCTGCGGTCATATGGTGTATCCATGATTTCCCGGTGCTGCACACTTTGTCTGGGAGGCTCACGTCTAGTTATCAAGCATGTGTGCGTTGTGAAAAGGATCCGTGCTCGGAAAGAATAAGGAACAAGATATGTTGGACCGGGGGCCGCCGTTTTCTTCCTCGCAACCATCCTTGGTGAAAAAGCAAGGTGGAAAAACTGAAACCCGCGACCAGCCGGCGGAGTTCACTAAAGAAGAGCTCGAGCAACAGCTTCACAATGTGAAAGATTTGAGACCTGGAAACATCAAAAGAAAAGGAAGCGTGAGGATGGTCAATGCTGGGACCGGAGGGCTATTTTGTGGGACCTCCCTTACTGGGTAGATCTCAAGTTGAGGCACAACCTTGATGTAATGCACATCGAGAAAAACATATGTGATAATCTGCTTGGCACATTTATGAACATCAACGAGAAGTCAAATGATACAGTTAACTCTAGGCTTGATTTGGAAGACATGGGCATAAGAGAAGATTTGCATTTATAGCCTGTTGAAGGTGGAGAGTCGTTTGAGATGCCACAAGCATGGTATACAATGACTAAAGAAGAAAAGCTTGCATTCTATGAATTTATAAGAGCGATGAGATTTCTAGATGGGTATGCCGCTAACCTAGAAAAATGCATGTCTCCTGATGGATGCAAGTTCCAAGGACTGAAAACTCATGATTGTCACATCCTCCTCCAGAGGATTTTACCGGCTGGACTCCGTGGAATTTTGGATAAAGAAATATATGAAGCAGTTGCTGAGCTGGGGAATTTCTTCAGAGAGTTGTGCTCCAAAACATTGAAGCTATTTGTTCTTGAAAGACTCGACAAAGAAATCGTAGTTATCCTTTGCAAGCTTGAAAAGATCTTTCCTCTGGCCTTCTTCACGGTGATGGTTCATTTGACTGTGCATTTACCCAAAGAAGAAATGCTTAGAGGCCCCGTACAATACGGCTGGATGTACCCTGTCGAAAGAAGGATGTTAACATTTAAGCGTTATGTGCAAAACACCACTAGGCCTGAAGGGTCGATTGCCGAGGCATATGTTGTTGATGAGTGCCTTACATTTTGCTCGAGGTACTTCAACAATGTGGAAACAAGATTCAATCGGCCGGGCAGAAATAGAGAGCGGGATGATTCGCACATCGGTGATGTCTCAGTTTTCACAATATGATGTTTCTTCATAGATCCAGTGCAAGTTTAGCGAGGCCCATCCCCTAGCTAAGAACCTTCATTCCCGCCGTTTTGACCAAAGTTTGAAACGAGCATCAAAATTTCAAAAATAGTCTGAACAATGTAAAACCTTCACGTTGCGTCATTTTATGTGATACAGTTTCAAGAAAAAATATCAAACTTGGTATATTGATTGCATCTCGAAAAAACCTTCTCAGAAATGAGCTATCATGTTCGAGGTTTCATGACTTTTATGCCAAATGGCAATGTTATGGCTAGAATCGCGGCATAGTTTGTGATAACATGCCCATATTATGCACACATGTGTATCATGGGACAACAAACAATGTTGCAGGAGGAAGCTTTCCTTTTCGTCGCATAAAAAAGGCATTTTCCATTTTCCGACTGCCAAAACCGGGGCATTCTGTGAAGCAGCCACTGAGTGACAGTTTCAGAATGGAACCAAACCATTTAAAAAAAAATATTGGAGCACCTTACATGGACAATTTGCTAACTGTGGTATCTGAAACCTTCACCCCTCGTGAAAAAGACAAATTCCTGCCGAATCGGTAGGAAGTGGGCCCGGTTTGAACTATAGGTACATGATCTAGTGCTCGTGATTTTTTGTAAAAATGATTTTTAGATTCACAATATGATGTTTCTTCATAGATCTAGTGCAAGTTTAGCGAGGCCCATCCCCTAGCTAAGAACCTTCATTCCTATCGTTTTGACCAAAGTTTGAAACGAGCATAAAAATTTCAAAAACGGTCCGAACAATGTAAAACCTTCACGTTGCGTCATTTTATGTGACACAGTTTCAAGGAAAAATATCAAACTTGGTATATTGATTGCATCTCGAAAAAACCTTCTCAGAAATGAGCTATCATGTTCAAGGTTTCATGACTTTTATGCCAAACGGCCAATGTTATGGGTCATAACGTGCCCATATTATGCACACATGTGTATCATGTGACAACGAACAACGTTACAGGAGGAAGTTTTCCTTTTTATCACATAATAATGCATTTTCCATTTTCTGACTGCCAAAACCGGGGCGTTCTGTGAAGCAACCACCGAGTGACAGTTTCAGAATGGAATCAAACCCTTTTAAAAAAATACTGGAGCACCTTACATGGACAATTTCCTAACCATGGTATCTGAAACCTTTCCGTCCACCCCTCGTGAAAAAGACAAATTCCTACCAAATCGCTAGAAAGTGGGCCCGGTTTGAACTATAGGTACATGATCTACTGCTCGTGATTTTTTGCAAAAATGATTTTTAGATTCACAATATGATGTTTCTTCATAGATCTAGTGCAAGTTTAGCGAGGCCCATCCCCTAACTAAGAACCTTCATTCCCGCCGTTTTGACCAAAGTTTGAAACGAGCATAAAAATTTCAAAAACGGTCCAAACAATGTAAAACCTTCGCATTGCATCATTTTATGTGACACAGTTTCAAGGAACAATATCAAACTTGGTATATTGATTGCATCTCGAAAAAACCTTCTCAGAAATGAGCTATCATGTTCGAGGTTTCATGACTTTTATGCCAAACGGCCAATGTTATGGCTAGAATCATGGCATAGTTTGTGATAACGTGCCCATATTATGCACACATGTGTATCATGGGACAACGAACAATGTTGTAGGAGGAAGTTTTCCTTTTCGTCGCATAAAACATGCATTTTCCATTTTCCGACTGCCAAAACCGGGGCATTCTGTGAAGCAACCACCGAGTGACAGTTTTAGAATGGAACCAAACCATTTTAAAAAAAATACTGGAGCACCTTACATGGACAATTTCCTAACCGTGGTATCTGTAACCTTCCCGTCCACCCCTCGTGAAAAAGAAAAATTCCTGCCAAATCGGTAGGAAGTGGGCCCGGTTTGAACTACGGGTACATGATCTAGTTCTCGTGATTTTTTGCAAAAATGATTTTTAGGTTCACAATATGATGTTTCTTCATAGATCCAGTGCAAGTTTAGCGAGGACCATCCCCCAGCTAAGAACCTTCATTCCCGCCATTTTGACCAAAGTTTGAAACAAGCATAAAAATTCAAAAACGGTCCAAACAATGTAAAACCTCCGCTTTGCGTCATTTTATGTGACACAGTTCCAATGTAAGTTTAGAGAGGCTCATCCCTTATCTTCATGCCCGCTGCTTTGACCATAGTTTGAATCAGAAAAATTTAGAAACAGGCATAAAAAATTATCCGAACAATGCGAATCCTTCGCGTCGCATCATTTTACGTGACACAGTATAGCGCTGATGTTGCCCCGAACAATCGGCAGGAAGCGGGTCCGATTTGAACTACAAGTACACTATCTAATGCTCATGATTTTTTGAAAAAATCATTTTTAAATCATAATATGCTATTTTATCAAGGATCCAATGCAAGTTTAGTGCTGCATCATTTTATGTGACATATATTGTATCCGGAGAAAAACTTGTCTTTTTCATGAGAAATGGATATAGTTATATACAATAAATTGCACAATTGTACATAAAAGTGGGTAGAAACTTTTTTTTAGCAAAATTATGTGCAATAAGAAATGCAATAACCTTTTAACCCCATAAATCCAAAAACCCTTAACCCAAAACTTAAAAATTCTACCGCCCAAACCCAAAAAATCTCCCGCCCACCAATTTCGGCAGAATTTGGGTTGGACAAACCCACCCACCCATCCCCACCTACCAACCCGGTCCCCATCCATCCCCACCTACCATCCCATCCCCATCTCACACCTCCATTCCCCACCCATCCCCACGACACGAGCGGCGATGGCCCCGCCCGCCCGCTCCGACTTCGGCCGAGTGCGCTCGCTCCCACGCACGACCGCCATGCCTTCTCGCTCCGACCACGGCTCCACACGCTCGCTCCCACGACGACCACGTGCGCTCGCTCCGACGATGGGCACGGGCTAGTTGCTGCGACCGACGACAACGCTAGCAAGACGATGGCCACAGAAGAGGAAGCGGTCTTCCTCTAAGTTCGACACAGTCAGGCGAGTTCTCTTGGCATTCTCCCTAGATCCTCCTACTTCCTGCCGTCTAGGGTTAGGGTTTGGCTCTCATGGCTTTTCTAGGGTTAGGGTTTGACTCTCATGGCGTGTCTAGGGTTAGGGTCTGGCTCTCATGGCGTGTCTAGGGTTAGGGTCTGGCTCTCATGGCGTGTCTAGGGTTAGGGTCTGGCTCTCATGGCGTGTCTAGGGTTAGTTCTAGGGTTAGGGTCTGGCTCTCATGGCGTCTAGTGTTAGGATTTGGCTCTCATGGCATGTCTAGGGTTCTATGCTTCGATCCAGGGTCAGACTGTCTCGTCAGATGCCCCAAGTTCCCCGAATCTGTGTAGCGAGACAACCATCTACAACTATCTGCACTCTAACTTGGGACAGTAATACATCTGGGTTTTATTAAGAGTTGCTTATACTGATTACTTGACTATACTAATTGGTTGGTTACCCTAGACAATTGCTTGGTTAGTCAAATATGAAGTAACTCTAATAAACTGCAGAGCTAATAAACTGCAGAGGTGGCCTTTCTTGCTTGATTACTGCAGTAGTAGCGGTAGTCATAGAAAGATTTGCTTGGTTGCTATAGTAGTGGTAGCAGTAGGATTACTCCAGCTAACTACTAACTTGCTTGTTGATGCAACTAAAATACATGATGGATATGAAGTATAAATTAACTTAGTTCTTTGCTTACTATTTAGTGCATTGTGGTACTGCTATCTAACCACATGGTTATTGAAAGAATCTATCAAGGGATTTCGCAAGTGGACATCAAGAACCTAACGGCACCAGTCTAACCACCTTGACATCAGCAATGGGAAGGATGACAAAGAAGACACAGCCCACTGGTATGCAAATTGCTCTACATGTTTATGCTTGCTGCTATAATTTCTGTGCTTGGATGTGCTAAGCTTAGCACTCATCACTTTGGATTAATGACTAGGCTGGTAGTTTAATATAATTTTATCTTGTTAATATGCTATGTTTCTTGATGTTTGAGCCTTTTGTTTATGCTTTAGTAATAGTAACTAGACATTAATTTGAGTTTTGTCTTGCAATTAGCTGCTCTGTTGTCCATAGTAACTATACATTAATAGTAATAGTAACTAGCCTTTTGTTTATGCTTTAGTAATAGTAACTAGACATTAATAGTAATAGTAACTAGACATTAATTAGGGTTAGGATTTGTTCACTAAGTTTATATTTTCAGTATAGAAATCTCTGGTTAATCTACTAGATTTAATGAAACTAAAACCTGGTAAGATACATTAGCTGTTTGAGTTGTCTTGCTCCCCTATGCATTTCAACCATCCATCTAATGCATATTTTATTATTCATGTATAGAAGCACCCCTCACTGAACTGGAGAAGATTAGGGCTAGGACAATGATGCGGAACAACCGTGTGTTCCAATCTCTTGGCATCTCTAGGATAGCCTCAATGATTAGAAACTCAAATGGAGCTAAAGAAGGTAGGGAAATACTAGCTGAGGACTCCTCCTCATCTGCCATAACACAAGGAGAGAGCTCGGAATACACTCCTAGAGAGGAAGATATTATTGAGGAAAAAGTTGATGATACTGTAGTGGACAAGATTGTAAAGGTGCAAATTCTAAGTTGTTTGGAGGGGGGTTTACTTGTTTGCTGTCTGATTTTCCTTATTTTCCTTCATTCTATGCTTACACTATTTTATTTCTAACCTGTGGTCTAATGTTGTTCATGCGAGGTACCGAAGGTTCCTAGGAGGAGGAAGAAGTGTGCTGCTAAGAGGAAGAGCAAGAGTACAAGTACCTCAAATACAACTACAACAATGGCTCCAGGAAGAGTGTTTGCGTTACCACCAGGAGGATCAGATAAGTTGCGGTGTGTTGATGAACCTGCTACTGCTAGAGTCACAAGGCAGAAAGCGAAGGTGGTTGCTGCAGCTCATGAAGAAGCCCCACTTCAAAAATATGGTGGAAGCTCAATGCAAATGGATGATGGGTCTATGTCCATGGATGAAGGAAGTATTGTCCGTTTGGACCCCAGCCCTGTTGCGCCTACGGTGGACAGAAATGATGACTTCAATGAACAAGCTGAGCAGCCGATGGGTGATAAAGGAAAGTTCATCCTGTACTTTTTTCTTTTACTCGTGCATTTTCTAAATGTAAGCAATTCTGTTGTGCATGTGCTGTAGTATAGATAGACTCCCAATTATTTGCTAGATAAAAGATTTGATCAGATGTATGTGAGTACAAGATCTAGTGCTACTACTTATATGCTGTCCTAAACTGATGTTGTACTGTTTTGCATGTTCCACAAGTTCTTGATGAACATGAATAGATTTCTTGATATACACATGCTATTTGGAAAGCTTGCTGTAATTATTTGCACATCTGATCTGCTTGATGTAATTTATTTGCTTGTTGATATTGTACTACCTGGTGTACATCTGATCTGCTGTAGCTTTGCTTGATAAGCTTTTACTTGTGCCAATTTTAATTAGTTGTTTCTATTTGTACTGCTGTAGCTTGATAATCTTTTACATCTGATCTTCTTTGTCTTTGCTTGATAAGCTTCTAGTATAGATAGACTAACTGGCTTCTAATTACTGGCTTCTATTTCAGACAACTCACTTGTCGTAGTCAGCCGCAAGAGAAAAGGTTCAGGCCTGGAAAAGATGACCAAGGGGCTGGGAAGCAAAGTGAGGATTGAAATTGCTGAAGGGATGAAATGCCCCGAGAGGCCTGTGCTGGCTGCAAAGTTTGCATCAGAAGGTGGGATGATTGCTAGAAGCCATACACCGATCCTTCCACACTTCAAGGAATACAAAAAGGACAAGAATATGGTGAAAGACTATATAGGAAAAGTTGCTGTAAGCTCATGATTCCTTAGCTGAATATGTTTTTTCTACTATTTTTTGTCATTTGGTTACTTATCTTGTCATTGACTTGTTTGCTGCCTTTGTAGGAAAATTTTGAGATGGACACTACTTCAAAGGAAGTTAAGGTAGCCTGCACTGATATACTAAGACTGTTTCAAAGCAAAGACGACATTTGGTCAAAAAGAAATTTTTCGATCAAGTACCAGCAGCTGAACTCAGCATCAAGTCCCCGGTTTCATACATCTCTGATGACGAATGGCAAGCGCTGCTCAAGTTGTGGAAAATCCCAAAACACATGGTATTCTGCATTGCTTAACCTTTGCATTCTGTAATTACCTTGCCTGTGTACTGTAGGCTTTATATGCTATCAACTATTATTTTTTGAAGTTCGAATGTTGAAGGAATAGAATAGTAGTTATTTAGATCTGTCAAGTAAACTTCTAATATTGGATGAACAAAGCAACAATTATTTACATGTTGTCAACATGTCGAGTGAAGTACTTTATTTTATTTGATGCTTTATGTGATAGGATACATTATCTGGTCAAGTTTGGTCAATTAGTTTATATTGTAGTATGAAGATTGTTGAAAATGTCTTATAAAAATGCTCCCATATGTAGGACACATGCCAAAAGAACAAGACCAATCGAGGACTAGTCAAATTCCAGTAGAAGACCGATTCACGGTGCTATCTAGCTCATCTGTATGCAGCTCTAAGATACTCTTACAGTTTTCTTTAGGCATAATTAACTTGTGTCCTTATAAGCCTGTGTCCTTATTAATGTTACAAATCATTCCAGAGGGAGGAACGTCAAGGTGAAGAGCTTAATGCCATTGACATGTTTAAGGTCACCCACAACAGCAAGAATGCTGGTTTCTCTGTCGCAGTTCAAGATGCTATAGTGAGTCACTCCTTTCCTGGTTTTGATTAAATTTGAGAATGGTTTCGTGATAACCAGGTCCATTGGTTTGGGTTCTGTGTGTGGGCTTGTTTAGTTCTGCCTAGGTTTCTTTAATGCTCTACTTGATAAGCCTATTAAGGTTGCTCTCCAAGTATGTTGTAGTTGTAGTCTACTTGAAGAACTTATAATATTGTCCATTTCATATTTCTTTGCTTCTGCTCCTACTGGATTACCTTATTTTTCTGGGATTCTGCTCCTACTGTTTGTGCTCATGCTAATGTTTCCTAACATCTTTGAGCAACTGATTCCAAATGGCAGAGCAAAATGGAAGCTGAGATGGCTAAACCGGTACCAGAAGGGGAACAACCAAAGTCTGCTGTGGAGGTGGTTGCCCAAGTTCTCACCAATGAGACGCCATCAAGCACATTCCTGAAGAATGTTGGCCTACAGACGGGCTCCAAGAACAAGATGAACAGTTCACATGCGGCTGTATCCGCTCATGTCCGTGACCTGCAAGACAAGTTTTAGAAGTCGGAGCAAAGAAGTGAAGAGATGTCTGAAGAATTGGCTGCAATCAAGAAGGCAGCGCAGGAGGCAGAAGCTGCACAAGCTCAACGAGATAAGGAGTACCAGGTGTTGGTCAAGAGGGCGCAAGAGCATGAGGAGAAGCTTGCTCACATGATGGCTTTATTTGGAGCCAAAATTACTGGGATGTAGCTGTTGGTGTAACATCCCAAAACTTTAATCCAAGCTTATCAAGATCCAAATCATCAAAATTAGGGTTAACAAAAACTTTTCCAAACTAAAAATGAAAGCATTCATATGTGTGTGCATTTAAAATAGGAGTTGATTTGAATTGCCATGATTAGGTGATCCATTGCTTGTAAAATGTTTCTTAGGTGAAATAAACATCATCTAAGTTATTCCCAAGCTTTTCCCAAAGATGAATAACTCAAAATGAATAATTGAAGTGAATGGTCATTTTGGCCAAATTAACTCGCATGCCTACTTTGGCTATTCCTAGTTCTCAAAACTTAACAGAGACAATTCATGATCTTTACACCCCTTGCTAGTACACATAAAGATCTACCAAGGCCCACCTTTGGATCTTCCAAAAACATTCTTTTGCTTATTTTAAATGGCATGTGAAAATTGAATTCACTACATATGCATAGATCACCCCTATTTGAAAAACCACTCAAATGAGCTCCATTTTAAAAACCCTTGCAACCAGAGACTACTTAGCATTAGTTTAGATCACTCAAAAATTTTGAACTCAAAATTCAAAAGTTTTTCTCTTTCGGCCATTTTGTCAAACACCTTGTGGGCAAGATCAAAGTGGCCTAACTATTACTGTTTTAGGGTTGATCTTGTCTAGCCAATTGAGGTGCTTTGATCACCCTTGTCTCCCCCAAGTCTAACCAGACCAACACCAACCCATCCCCTACCTCCTTGCTGCACTGCAAGGCCATGCCGAGAGCACCTTGTTGGCGAACTTGGCCCTCACAGTAGCAGACCGCTTCCCCCTCTCTCGCCATGTCTACACGCTAGCCCGTGGTCCACCGCCACAGTCCAACCAGCCCCAGCCCAAAGACAGACACCAGAACCGCCGAAACCGCCGTGCGCGGAAGCTGGTCGACCATGCCGAACACGCCTAGTGCACCGCGCCCGAACCACGCGCACAGACCGCCCCTCGACCGCAGCCCGCGCCCACCGCTTCGCAATGACCCAGGGAACACCCCAAACACCCCCGTTGGCCGCCCAACGTGCCACAACCACCACTCGCCGTCGAACCCGCAACCTCTGCCGCCCAGAGCGCGTGACGCTCCCGACCAGCACAGAGCTCGCCTTGCCACGCCTTTAAGCCTCAGAGCACCGCCAGGAGACAGGCCACCGTCCCTACCTCGAGCCACGCCGCTAGCCCCCTGTGCCGCCCTCGCCGGAGTCGCCTTCCCACGCCGCTCGGTCTCACCGTCGAGCCTATATAAGCCAGCCTTCCCAGCACGAAATCCTCACACTCCCACACTTCTCACCTCTCACTGATCCTTTCCCCTCTCTCGCCGGAGCCAAGCGAGCCGTAGTTCACCGGAATTGCACCGGAGGAGCCCGCTGCAGAGGAGGAGAAGCGCCGCTGATTGCGACCACCCCCGGAGCTGCCTCGACCGTCCCTGAGCTCGCCGTCATCCACCAGTTCGTTTGCCCGCCTCGCCATAGTAGCTGGAGCCCTAGTACGTCCCCGGTAGACCCCTGCTGGCCGTTTAGGGTTCGGTCTCGCCGGCGACGAGTCCGTCGTCGACGACGACTGTGGACCGTTGATCTCTATTCTAATCGTAGCGCCCAAATCGTTCCATACCGTTTCGGGTTTTAAGTCTCGCTGACAAGCGGGACTAGCCTGTCAGCCGCCCTCTGCACCGCGGAGCGCCACTGGGCCAGCCCATTTCCTTTCCCGCGCTAGCCCGTGAGTTCAAAATTATGATTTTTCTTTTTAGTTTAAACTTAGTTCTGTCTCTGAGTTTGAAAATCAATTCAGAGAGTTTGAAAATCAATTCAGAGAGTTTGACAAATCCAAATTGCCTGAAACCAATTTTTCCTGAAAGGTATTGAAATGATCTATCCAAGCCCGTTGGACTTAATTCAATTAGAGTTATAGATCTCTCCTAGAAAAAATAACAAAACAAAAGTATTTGCACCTTGCAACATTTTTATAAAATCAACCAAGTTAGCTTTTGAGTTGTTTCCAACTCTCAAAAATCACATTTCATCATATCTATCTAAATATGTAATAATATTAAGGTTTACATGCAGTGACTTCGGACTAGTACCAAAATAATGCTATATAGGCATTTCTAGTCACTTTAAATCATTAAATAATGAACTTAAACCAAAGTAATCATGATCCAACCTTTAAATCTCATTCTCACATGTTAGAATATGTGGTGATGACATGTGTCCACATGATCCCATATTTTAAGTGGTGAATATAAATCTCAGTTAATTTTTCAATGAGTAGAAATTACTTTTCTAAATTAAAAAGAATGAAACTAGTGAATTAAACTTGTGATGCTTGTGATGATAATAGATCATCAAATGTGTGTCTTAGAATGCTAATTAGACTAGTTAAGTATTGTTTGGTGATTGTGTACCCCGTATGTGTTTATAGAAGATTGGACCGACCAAGCTTACGAGGAGGAGGAGTGCTACCAAGAAGAAGACGAAGAAAACTTCAACCACTACACCAACCAAGTCAAGCTAGCCCTATCCAAGTTAACCCTTGCAAGTTGTACTTGCAAGCCACCATTAGCAATGCAAGTTAACACTTGCAAGTATAATGCTTAGCAAGCTAGGATTAAACTAGATGGTTTAGCAAGATGCTATAGGCATGCTTGAGTCACACCACCTTGACGATTACTAGCCCAAGTATTACCTTTCAAGCTTTAATTCCTTTAGTTTACACAAAGTCCCTTACCTGTTTTGAAGTTAGCATAAAAAGTATAAAACTTGATCTATTTAGCTAAGCTTTAGATGTCATTCTATGGCATGAGATTGAACACATCTTTTCCACCTTAGTGAACACTCTTAACTTAGTAGTTTAGAGTATATCAAAAACTTGAGTCACTTTAGATGGGAACACTTGGTGAAAATGAATTATGAAAACCTTGGAATGATGAGTCATTCTATTGAGATGTTTTGACATGTGTTGAGAAACACAAGTGGTTTATGATGATGAAAATGTTGAGGCATGAACCTTAGCCCTTTTATAAAACTGATGGTTGGATTCGGATGCGATACCATTCCAAATTTACCGTACAACCACACTACCTAAATTGGGTAAGGCTTAGCTGGAAATTTATATGCATTAGTATTAGTTCCCTCGCGGGAGAGGTTTGAGCTGAGGCTACCTCTCAATGTTGTCCACCTATGTAGTACCCAAGATGACTGATGGTCATGGTTGGGAGGCCATGCTCATAGGAGAGGTGCTTATACTAGGGTGTGTAAAGGGAAGGTTATGTTTGATTATCTGCATACTAAGTATGATGATTCAGGGTTATCCCTGACAGATGTATCGAATCTTGTGGTGAAAGTTTACCACCTCTGTAGAGTGTCAAACTATTCGAATAGCCGCGTCCGTGGTTATGGACAGTTGGAATGGCCATACTGTTTCGTTGTCAGATGTTTTCCAAATAACTTGAAATGAATGATGAATCTTGACTTGACCACAACAGGGTTGTGTTGATGATATTTAGCTTCCCAACTTAAGTGATTCTAGAACTTTATTTTATCTTTCTTTGCTTCAGAACTCAGCTTAGGTTTCAAACTTAACTTTATATTTGAACTTAGATTTAGCACTTTAACTTAGCACTATACTACTTGTTAGTGGTAGTTTGCGAGTACTTAAAGAGTACTCATGGCTTTTGTCCCTGGCTATTCTCATGGCCAGACTATGAAGGAGATTATCAAGATGATGGCCAGCAGGGCGGCTATGATAACTAGGATTATCTACCTTCGTTAGCATTGCCTGTGCCCCTGAAGATGGACCCCACCGCTACGCTTATCTTTTATTTCCGCTGCTTGTTGTATTCAGACTGGATCATGAGATCCTTATTTGTGTAAGACCTTATGTATGGTTTGTAATGGATGATGTACTGTGATATCCAATCCGTTATGTCTTGCAAAAATGGTAATCCTGGGATTGCGAGGTATGGCATAACGGGCATCTAGGATTAAAAATACGGGTGTTGACAAGTTGGTATCAGAGCCATCCTGACCATAGGAGACCCTAGTTAGAATGGACGTCCAAATAAAAACTTAGTTTCAAAACCAAAGTGAGTATTTACGAAAAACTATCTGCTCTCTTATCCTTGGGAATTCTTTCTTTCTCAAAAATTCATGTTCCTCAAAATTCTTACATTAGTACTTAAAAATTGACACATTTGATCACTTCACTAATTTCCTCATCCTAAATTCTTGTAGACGGAGACTCAGTTCATCAAGTTTTACCAGTTGGGAAACAGAGGTCAGCTGATCTTCGAGAGGGATCTGGATTCACTGTCAGAGTTCTTCGGATGCCCACATCCAGAGTTTCTTGCATCTCAACTTCCAGGACCCCCAGGAGGAGACCTACAGTGGCTAGTCACCGCGGATCTTAGAGGAAGCATTGAAGCACCAACTTCTGGGAGAATTCAGTTCTCCGTGAGAGAGAACAACTGGCTAGATGGATTAGCCAGGGCAATGCATGAAGCTCTCGCACGTCTATGTGCCCTCAGTGTCAACAAGATCTAAGGAACCCGTTTTGCTCACTATGCAAGACGTGATTTCATGGGAATGCCAATGGAGATGCCAAGTCACCCAGAGTTGAGGCGTCAAGTGGAGAATCTTGACTTCTTGCTACATGACAGGCAGCAGGAACTGGACAATGCCAGAGAGTTAGCCAACCAGAACCGTGCCATTGCCGACCAGAAGGCCCAGACTTTTGCACTGCTCGTCCAGGATCGCCAGTCTCTTTGCCGCCAGCATGCCAAGAAGGATCGCACCATCGCCCGTCTTCGCAAGAAGGTGGCCGACCTCGAGAAGACCGTCAAGGAGCAGGAAGCTCAGCTTGCCGCTAAGGAACAAGAAGATGAGGGTGAAGACATCTAGGGAGACATGGATTCTTACCTCAGCAATGATGATGACTTTCTAGAGGAAGATGTCGTGGACTTCTACACTGACGATGACGACTCCGACTTCATCGACGATGAGTAGATGCACTAGAGCACTGTCGTAGCATGAGATGTATCGGTCCCACTATATCATAGCTTACAGAATGGTTCTTCAAACCATCTGTTTTCCCTTTGTTTGTTGTGGTGTGTGTTGTATCGTGTGCTTGCTTGCATGAATGAAATGGAGTTAGTTGAAAAACCTGAGTCTAACTCAAAGTCTTAGCTTTGAAAAACCAAAACCATGAACCTTAGAATTTCCCTCTTACCCCTATATCTATCTCAATCTTCAGATGACTCGTGGAAACCAAGGAGGGAGCAGCTCGTCGCAGGACCCAATGCTGCAGATATTGCAGAATCTCATCGCCGACCATGAAGCAAGTAGGGCAGAACGGCAAGCCAACTTAGCAACACTACAACAGATAGCCCAGATGTCTCTCAACAACCAAGGGCATGGAAATCAGGATCACCATGGATCCAAACTCAAAAAATTTCAGAATAGCAATCCCCCAATCTTCAACCAATCTGAAAACCCATTAGATGCTGACGACTGGTTACAGACGATGGAAAACAACCTCGAAGTTGCAGGAGTTGATGAAAATGAGAAAGTTCTCTTTGCCACCCACTATCTGGCGGGAGATGCGAGAGCTTGGTGGACTAGCATCCACAATATGAACCATGGTCAAGTGATGACATGGGAAGCATTCAAAGTCAAGTTTAACCGCACCCACGTGCCGCATGGTCTAGTCAATAGGATGAGAGATGAATTCCGCGAATTGAAGCAAGAAGAATGACTATGGTAGAATACCGTGACAGATTCCTGTCACTTGCTAGATATGCACCGGATGAAATCAACACGGAGGCCAAGAAGAAGGAGAGATTCTTGAACGGACTGCATGATGAGATGCAGACTGTCCTCGTCAACATCCGTTTTCAGGATCTTGAAGAGCTAGTCGACTCTGCCATGCAGATGGAAGGGAAGATTAATCAGGCAAACGACAATCGCAAACGTCGTATGATGCAGCAATTAGGATCCAGCAGTCACCAGAAGTACCGTCCCAACCCCTCACCAGGATATATACCAAGGAACAACCGACCCCCAATGTCTCGCCCAAGCTACCCCAACC
The DNA here is from genome assembly GCA_916181665.1 of Avena sativa. Taxonomy (NCBI): domain Eukaryota; kingdom Viridiplantae; phylum Streptophyta; class Magnoliopsida; order Poales; family Poaceae; genus Avena; species Avena sativa. The sequence goes on along the minus strand of OV702287.1, from coordinate 39,493,848 downwards.
GTAGCGGAGGCAATGTGAAGTCCAGAGGAAACCATCCCAACTCCGGCAATGCCAACAATTTCACCTGTGCCCCTCCCAATAACAATAACAACAACAACACTGCACCTAGAACTGGCAGCAATGTTGTTCCTGTCGCGGCAAAGGACAAGTCCCAGATCACTTGTTTTGAGTGTGGAGTGAAGGGTCACTACTCCAATGAGTGTCCCAAGAAGACTGACGCCAATGCCCCTGTGAATGCCCCAGCTCAGTAGCAGCATCGTGTTCAACCAGGAAGGAGATTTGCCCCAGGGAACCCTCACAAGCGCAACGGTCGTCTCTTCCACATGAACACAGAAGAAGCCCAGGAAGCGCCAGATGTAGTGCTGGGTATGTTTTCTGTCAACTCAGTTTTAGCAAGAGTATTGTTTGATCCCGGAGCATCGCATTCATTTATCACCGAAGAATTTGCATGCACTAGTAAGATTCACCCAACCAACCTGAAGCATGTCATGATAGTTCAAATCCCCAGCTCAACAACCAAAGCTAGAAAAATTTGCAAAGTTGTGCCTATCAGAATACATGGGATAGATTTGTATGCCAACCTAATTGTACTTGGAACCAAAGGTTTGAAAGTAGTACTAGGTATGGACTGGATGTCAAGGCATAAAGGACTGATAGACTGTGCTAAGAAAGCCATCACCATGACTAGTAGTTCTGGAGTAATAGTAGAACATATCTCTGAAACCTTACCGCGTCAATTCAAGTGCAACAAGAGTCTAGCCCTACCCACCATAGACCAAGTGAGAGTAGTCTGTGAATACCCCGACATATTCCCAGATGAATTGCCAGGTATGCCCCCGGATAGGGATATTGAGTTCATCATCGAACTAATCCCCGGAACCAGACCCATAGCCCAGAGACCCTATAGCATGAACCCCTCAGAGTTAGTGGAACTGAAGAAGCAGTTAGATGCCATGTTAGCAACAGGCTTGATTCAGCCAAGTGCATCGCCATGGAGATCACCAGTGCTATTCGTCAACAAGAAAGATGGAGGCAACCGTCTGTGTACAGATTACAGAAAGTTGAATGACGTCACCATCAAGAACAAGTACCCCTACCAAAGATAGAGGATCTATTTGATCAGTTGACCGGAGATCAGGTATTCTCAAAGATTGATCTTAGGACTGGTTATCACCAATTTAAGATTCGTGCAACAGAAATTCCGAAGACCGCCTTTACTACTCGCTATGGTTTATACGAGTATACGGTTATGTCTTTTGGATTAACCAATGCCCCTGCTTATATCATGAATCTCGTGAATAAGATCTTTATGAATTTCCTAGATAAGTTTGTAGTTGTATTTATCGACGACATCTTTATCTACTCCAAGTTAAAAAAAGAGCATGAACAACATCGGAGAATCATCCTAGAAACCCTTAGAGAGCATCAGTTATATGCCAAGTTCAACAAGTGTGAGTTTTGGCTGAAAGAAGTAGGATTCCTAGGACATATTGTGTCTGCCGGAGGAGTCTCTGTTGATCCCGCCAAGATCAAAGATGTCAAAGAATGGGAAGCCCCAACCACTCAAACCCAAGTCCGTGCATTTCTCGGATTAGCGGGATACTAACGCAAGTTCGTAGAAGGATTCTCGAGCATCACCCGACCCATGACCCAATTGTTGAAGAAGGACAAGAGTTTGAATGGACCGACAAATGTGAAGCCAGTTTTCAGGAGCTGAAGAAGAGATTGATATCAGCCCCAATATTAATCATGCCAGACGTCAAGAAACCGTTTGATGTATATTGTGACGCATCCAAGATTGGTCTAGGATGTGTATTGATGCAAGAAGGCAAAGTCATCGCATATCTATCTCGACAACTAAAGCAGCATGAGCAGAATTATCCGACCCATGATCTTGAGCTAGCAGTTGTGGTTCTAGCATTGAAGATATGGCGTCATTATCTGATGGGTAATCGCTATGAGATTTACTCAGATCACAAGAGTTTAAAGTATATTTTCACTCAGAAGGAGCTGAATATGAGGCAAAGGAGATGGATAGAGTTAATAAAGGATTATGACCTTGACATTCACTATCACCCCGGCAAAGCCAATGTGGTAGAGGATGCTCTTAGCAGATTGCCGTGTAGGCTAAACACCATGATCAAGGAGAAGCAACCAAGTTTGTATGAGGAGTTGGAGCAGTTCAGGATGGAATTAGTTAGCAAAGGATTCTTAGCTAGCATTGAACTTCAACCCACTTTGCTTAGCCAAATCAAGGAAGCCCAGAAAGGGAATGAAAGTATCGACAGAATCAAACATCGTATTGGTACAAGAAAGGTACCTGGATTCACTGAAGACGAAAAAGGAGTACTGTGGTACAAAGGACGTATCTGTGTGCCAGCAGATTCAGAGCTAAAGGAAATTATCATGAAGGAAGCTCATGATACTCTTTATTCTATCCACCCCGGAGGAACAAAGATGTATCAAGATTTGAAGGAGCAATTTTGGTGGCACAAGATGAAGAGAGAAATCGGAAGCTACATCACCAAATGTGACATCTGTCAAAGAGTCAAAGCAGAGCATCAGAGACCTGCAGGATTGTTGCAACCATTACAGATTCCGAAATGGAAATGGGATTCCATCGGAATGGAGTTTATCACCGGTTTACCTACTTCTAGTAGGGGAAATGACTCAATCTGGGTCATAGTGGATAGGATGTCCAAGGTAGCTCACTTCATACCTGTCAAGACTACCTACCAAAGTGCGAAGCTAGCAGAGCTATACATTGCTAGGATTTTTAGTCTGCATGGGACCCCCAAGACCATCGTATCATATCGAGGAACCCAGTTTACCTCGAGATTTTGGTAGAAAAGTTCAGGTAGGTTTGGGAACCAAGTTGAACTTCAGTACCGCTTATCATCCACAAACCGATGGACAGACTGAGAGAGTCAACCAGATCCTTGAGGATATGCTTAGAGCTTGTGTGTTGGAATACGGATCAAAATGGGAAGACTGCCTGCCTTTCGCAGAATTCTCATATAACAACAGTTATCAAGCTAGTTTGCAGATGGCACCATTTGAATTCCTATACGGAAGAAAGTGTCGCACCCCTTTAAATTGGTTGCAAGTAGGAGAGAGTCAGATCTTTGGACCCAACATTCTCCGAGAAGCAGAAGAGAAAGTTCACAAAGTCCATGAGCACCTCAAGACCGCTCAATCTAGACAGAAGAGTTATGCTGACAAGAGAAGAAGAGACCTGAATTTCAATGTCGAAGATTTTGTATATCTCAAAGTTTCACCATTGAAGGGAACTCAACGCTTTAGTCTGAAGGGAAAGTTAGCCCCTAGATATATCGAACCTTTCAAAATTCTGAACCGTCGAGGAGAAGTATCATATCAGCTGGAACTGCCTGAAGAGATGTCAGCCATCCACAATGTGTTCCATATCTCGTTACTTCGCAAATGCTTGGAAGTGCCCGAGAAGACTGAAGTTTTCAAGAACATCGATCACAGAGCCGTAGAAATCAACAATGACCTGACCTATCGGGAAGTGCCCATCCGTATCTTAGAAGAAGCCTATAGAACCACCAGGACCAGGAGTATCAAATTTCTCAAGATTCAGTGGAGCAACCATACCGAGGAGGAAGCCACTTGGGAGCGCGAAGATTACATTACGACAGAGTTCCCAGATCTCTTTAGTACCTAGTTTTCTTGGTAAATCTCGGGACGAGATTTTGTTTAAGGGGGGAAGGTTTGTAACATCCCAAAACTTTAATCCAAGCTTATCAAGATCCAAATCATCAAAATTAGGGTTAACAAAAACTTTTCCAAACTAAAAATGAAAGCATTCATATGTGTGTGCATTTAAAATAGGAGTTGATTTGAATTGCCATGATTAGGTGATCCATTGCTTGTAAAATGTTTCTTAGGTGAAATAAAGATCATCTAAGTCATTCCCAAGCTTTTCCCAAAGATGAACAACTCAAAATGAATAATTGAAGTGAATGGTCATTTTGGCCAAATTAACTCTCATGCCTACTTTGGCTATTCCTAGTTCTCAAAACTTAATAGAAACAATTCATGATCTTTACACCCCTTGCTAGTACACATAAAGATCTACCAAGGCCCACCTTTGGATCTTCCAAAAACATTCTTTTGCTTATTTTAAATGGCATGTGAAAATTGAATTCACTACATATGCATAGATCACCCCTATTTGAAAAACCACTCAAATGAGCTCCATTTTCAAAACCCTTGCAACCAGAGACTACTTAGCATTAGTTTAGATCACTCAAAAATTTTGAACTCAAAATTCAAAAGTTTTTCTCTTTCGGCCATTTTGTCAACCACCTTGTGGGCAAGATCAAAGTGGCCTAACTATTACTGTTTTAGGGTTAATCTTATCTAGCCAATTGAGGTGCTTTGATCACCCTTGTCTCCCCCAAGTCTAACCAGACCAACACGAACCCATCCCCTACCTCCTAGCTGCACTGCAAGGCCATGCTGAGAGCACCTTGCCGGCCAACTTGGCCCTCGCAGCAGCAGACCGCTTCCCCCTCTCTCGCCATGTCTACACGCTAGCCCGTGGTCCACCGCCACCATCCAACCAGCCCTAGCCCAGAGACAGAGACCAGAACTGCCGGAACCGCCGTGCGCGGAAGCTGGTCGACCATGCCGAACATGCCCAGTGCGCCGCGTCGGACCCGCGTGCAAAGACCACCCCTCGACCGCAGCCCGCGCCCACCGCTTCGCCATGACCCAGGGAACACCCCAGACACCCTCGTTGGCCGCCCAATGCGCCACAGCCACCGCTCGCCGTCGAACCCGCAATCTCTGCCGCCCAGAGCGCGTGACGCTCCCGACCAGCACAGAGCTCGCCTTGTCGCGCCTTTAAGCCTCAGAGCACCGCTAGGAGACAAGCCACTGTCCCCTACCTGATGTATTGAAATGTTGCTTTTGAATTTCAAATGTTGATTTCCTGTCTATTTAGTTTGGGCTGAATGAAATAGTGGCCTTAGTAAATAGGCCACATCGCAAAGTAATGAAATGGCCATAGCCCAAAGTGATCTAGACTGGAATAAAAGGCATTGGACCAGAAGAAAGTGTAAATGAACATTTCTTTTTCAGAAAAAGAATACTGAAATATAATCTAATAGACTGAGTAAGGCCATGGCCCAAATGTAAGCCCGACAAAAAAAGGCCACTATCCTGAAAATAGAAAGCCCTAAAAATGCTAAGTTTGGCCCAATAACTCGAAAAAAATTACCAGAATAATAATTCATAATGGACCGAATTAATGGGCTGGCCCATATAACAATAAGTATGGACCGGGCTAAATTCACGTTAAGAAGTTTTCATTTCTTCATAAAGATCTGCATTTCGAATCATCCACGTGGCATGGGCTGGTTGCACATGACGATTTTGGAACGTCATAGAGGTTATGACGATCTCAAATCGTCGTAGTATCTTATGATGATTTCAATAAAATCGTCGTTATAGTTCATTAGCGACACCCAGCTTTCGACAATCTCAAAATCGCCACAGAATCGTCATAAACGCACTATTGTGACGATTTTGTGACAAAAATAGAGGGTCATAAAATGCCAGATTCCTTGTAGTGAATTGTCTGATCAAGATCTAGATTCACTTAAGTAGTAGGCTTGTACTAGTCTCTCTATAGGCTTATCTTGTTAAATAAACTTACTTGAAGTTTATACCCACTTGGATTAACAAGATTATCATTGGATATTCTAACACTACTAGCTTTCTTATAACTTCTCAAGTATTAGTTAATTCTTAAGTTTAGATACTTCTTTTAGTTAACTCATGAGTGAGTTAACTCCTCCAACATCAAATGGTTTGATCACCACTAAGGATCTCATTCCATTAATGATGGCACACTTCACCATATCTAGTTCCTTCTTCTTATTGATTTACTTAAGGTCTTTGGAAGGTCAATATAATAGGTTAAAGGCTATGAGTCAATAAGTGCTAGGTCAAGAATTGGTCACACACATTAATGATCAATAGACACTAGGAGTTGGTTTATCCAAGTGGGTATGTGATGGATGGTCTTGGTTTGACTTCCCTTTCTACTCTATTTGTAATAAGAGTTAATGTTTAAGAACTATCATGGTAGCCATGGTAGGAATAACTATGGCAAGCAAGTCTTTCCAGATTTAGTTATAGAGTTTCTTTACTTAAGTTATATACTTAACTTGGTATTCAGGGTTTGTGGTAGATAATACCTTGATATCATCTTTGGGATATTAAGTATTCATCCTTGAGTTATTGTATGGAATACCATGTCATGATATCTAGAAGATCTAGTACTCCTTATTGAGTAGGGTGTTGTGACTTAATTTTATTACATTTGATCTACCCTTAGATCAAATTATATTACCCAATAATAAGGTTTTAGCAAAGGTCATATTGAAACTTATCGCAGTGAACTTGATGATCTACTTCAGTTCCACCAAGTTAAGAGAAGCTTCAATCACTTTGACAAGTTTTATTCAAAAGAGCGAAAATTATCCGGATTTTCTATGCATGAATGCAATGCACACACCTTACCTCGCTTATTTCCAAGCTCTAATGCTGGGGTGTTACAGACTCTCCCCCTTAAAATAAACTTCGTCCCCGAAGTTCGTACACTCTTATGTTTTGGAATGAGGTGTTGACTTGTATAGAGCACAACATTTCTTAACTCCATTATGATCACCAATGAGGGTAATTGAAATATCCCTTATCCAGACCTTTTTCCTTGAATTCTCTTCATACTTGGCAACTTCCGTCTATTGTTTCCAATATGTATCATACTCCTTCTAATACAATCCCTTGGGTTACGTCTTCAAAGTTCTACATAGGATTGGTTTGGGACACATTTAGTCCATTCCAATCAGGCTTTCCTACTACTTTACACTGGACTTATTTTGGTAGGCTCTCCTCCTTCTTAAGGAAAACTTACTAGCTATTTCTGCTAAAACTAGTCCACTAGGTTTAATCTATTATATCTCCTTCAATCTTTCACCCGGACATACTCTCGGAAATACTTTATAATGAGGGCTTCTTATAACCTTATGAGAATAAGGCTTAACCTCATTATTACTTTATACTTCTTCTCCAACCTTTAGTCAGAAAGTTAGACAACAACACTTCAGTGTTTATTGTTTACTCTCCCCTTAGGGTTTCCTAATGGTCTCTAATCTACACGTATAATATCCATTAACTCGATAGTAAGGATATTGGTCTCTATCTAGATCATACTTTATCTCTATAAGGCCTCACGAAAGAATTTGCGGTACACCCACACAATTGTGGATCTCCGAAATGAATCTTCCAACGTTACTTGCCTTACTTTTATCTTAGACATTATTTTTCAACGGTAAATCCGATGTCACGAAAACGTCTCGAAAGTCGTTCACTTTTAATTTTTATACTTCTTTATGCCTTTCTTAACTTAGGCCAAGTTTTATGCTCTTTAAATCATATCAAGGTGATCTAATTAACTAAACCGGTAGGATACCAGCTACGGATACTAGCTGCGGATCCTCCTAGGTGTATGAATTACCCTACAAGTTTTTGACTTCTTATTGGCATTCTCTCTGAATTGTCAGAGCTTGAATACCACACTTATTCAAAGACTTCTTCTTTGCACTGATTCATGATACTTCTTAGCAACATCACCTATCTTGAGTGAACTTAAGTTCATCCTTCATGTTGCTCCACCCCTTTTATTTGGCTTCCTTCTTCCTGCATGCCTTCATCTTGATCTTCGGATCTCGTCACTCCCTTACACGAATTCCCTTATGTATCTAGGTCCATAACATCAAGTAATAACTTGGTGATGCAACATTGATGGGGATATACCGAATGGGATATGCCTGACAGGACGTTCCGATTGGGCCAAAGGCCTCGCGAGTGGGCCTGCAGGACGGCGACTAGAATGTGACCAAGGAGAAGGCCTAGCGACTGGAGACTGGAGGCCCAGAAGCATACTCAAAGCCCAGTCGGATTAGGTCAAAGCCTCCGAATCCATATCTTGTTCGGTTGAAAATTGTAAACCCTAGTGAGGTGCCTTATATATAAACCTCCCTAGGGTATCCTGAGGACTTAGGTTCCATCATACACCCCTTCAAACGACTCGCTGCTTAGACGCCGAGCTCGCCGCCATTGTAACTCGCTCTCTACTAATCCAATCTAGCAGGAGTAGGTCTTTACCCTCCGGGGGCCGAACCTGGAGAAATCCATGTGCATCCGCCCCCATCTCGCACCGCAGATGGCCGCCAGCTCTCGCCCCCGATTCAATCAATCGCTGCCTATTGCAGCGACTGCCGTGGCCATTTCCACGACAGTGGCGCCCACCGTGGGGCCTAGCCGGACTGGCCTGAGTTCTGCGGCGAGACCCTACTCGCTGATCGATCGGCCGATCGCCACCGGCCGCATGATCGCCATCGGCGGGATCTTATAGATCCTGCCCAGCAGCGCCTGATCACCCACAACGCGATAATGCCGGTCGGCTCCATCAACCTCTTCGTTGGCTTCACCGGCACGGTCGACCCAGCGGCGAGGGTGATCCTTGGCAGATCGCCGCTGCACTGCGATCTGCTCTTGGAGGAGCAGGTCCGCTCCATTAGGAGCGTCGTCACCGAGTATGACTCGGCCACCAGCAACACGGCCGAGACCAACACCGCCGTGGATGACGCGGCCCTAAATGACGATGCTGACTCCACGACCCCTGCCTCGGTCGATGGATCTACCATCGTGGCATCACGGGAGGACTCCATCACGCAGGTCTCCAACCCTGAGGATTTCGAGGACCCCTCCATCCTCGGGATCTTCAATTCCTATTCTGGCTCGGAGTTGCCCCAGGACTTCCGTGCCAGATCCAATCGCTTCAACGCGATCTACATGTAGGGCAGCACGGCCACCCCACCAGATCCATTCTCCACACTGATCCCACCAACCGCCATAGCCACGGAGGTGGAGGAAGCCTGCCAGCGACTAGAGGAGGCGACGTGCAGGGAGATAGTCGAGCGCGAGAAATTCCGCCTCGAGCGGGCGATGGTGCAGGAGCTGTCGCTCTACCACCAGCACCGCATCAGGACCCGCCGAAACTCCAACGTCCAAGGCCGCGTCCTAAACTTCAATGACGAGAGCGACCCCACACATACGGTGGAGCGCGAATACTGTGAGAATGCACCACCAGGCGGCAGGAATCGACCACCACCCGGCGCGCCCACGACTGGGGCCCCGCCACCACCCATCGGTCGCGCACCCCCGCCGGACCAGCCCCGAATCATAATTTCGCCACAGGCCTGCGACGCTAACGGACTCCCACTCTACTCCACCCCAATGGATAACGTCGTCGTGGCTGACACGGCAGTCGCCAACCTCAACGTCCAGGGAGAGGGCTATGCCAAGGTCCTACTCGCCAGGGCCTTCGAGCAGCAAGCCGCGGGTGTCGACCCGCGGGGGTAGATGTATTCCCGCTCCTCGGCAAGCAGGGCGGCCTCAAGTGGTCACCCCACCATCGCCAACGCCGTGACCTGCCCACCACCGCAGCCCCTGGCAACCTAGCCATGGGCCGCCAACCCCGCTCTCTCCACCAATGAGTTGTGACCGGTGAACAACACGGTCGCCACCAACGGGCAGCCCATCGACGCCTGCATGCACATCGTCAACAACCAGGCTTGGCTGGCGTGCCATCCCAACGACTTGAGGCACCCCATCAGCAATCACGGCGACCCCGAACCCAGGGGCTCGCTCAACCGAGTCGGCCCCTAATGCTTCGGACCTATGATCCGAGGGGAAAAGTACCCTGCCAACTTCAAGGCGCCCAAGGAGATCGAAAAGTACGACCCGACGTACGATCCAGCGGTCTGGCTGGACACATACCTCATGGCGATGGGAATCGCTAGCCACACTGACCTGCTAGCCGCTCACTACCTCTCCCTGATGATGGAGGGTGCGACCCGGCAATGGATCAACACTCTCCCCACCGACAGCATCGACTCCTGGGAGGAAATGCGGGATGCCTTCATCAGGCACTTCGAGGGTTCCTACAACCGCGCCACCACCATTGAGGACCTGGAGTGATGCATCTAGGGACAAGGCGAGTCGACCCGCCACTGGATTCAAAGGTGGCAGGAACTGTGGATCAACGCCTCCGGCGTCCACCCGGACACGGCGATACATTGCTTCAAGAACACGTGCTGGTACGAACCCCTAGTCGCTAAGATCAAGAGGGTCTACCGGATGCTCGACAACATCCCCGACCTCCTCGAGATCGCCAAGCGCTACATGGAGGAAGACCCCAACCAGGACTCCGACGATGAGTCAGGAGGAAGACGCCACACCAACGGCCACGACAGCGGACGACATCGCGACATGCGCTACAGCAACACTCGCATAACCGACAAGGCCACACGGATGGGCGAGTTGACTTCATCGCCAACACCGGCTGCGGCCAACACGACTCCAAGAACTACCGCCGCGATGGAGGAAACTACCGCGACAGCGGAAATTATCGCGCCAACAACGCAGCGAGGCTGAAATTCGACCCCGCTGCCCTGCTCAACCAGCCCTGCATCTACCACAGCAGGGAGGGGAACCAGCCACCCACACCACCGCGGACTGCCATTCTCTCAAAGAGATCTAAAAGGCAAGGCGAGCAAGGGAGGACCCCTACAACAACCTGCCTCGGGACAATGGAAACGCTAGCAGCTTTGGCAACGCCGGCGGCTCACTACACACCTTCACCGGGCTCGGTGAAATGTCAACACCCGGATTTTTAATCCTAGATGCCCGTTATGCCATACCTTGCAATCCCAGGATTACCATTTTTGCGAGACATAACGGATTGGATATCACAGTACATCATCCATTACAAACCATACATAAGGTCTTTACACAAATAAGGATCTCATGATCCAGTCTTTAATACAACAAGCAACGGAAATAAAAGATAGCGTAGCGGTGGGGTCCATCTTTAGGGGCACAGGCAATGCTGACGAAGGCAGATAGTCCTAGTTATCATAGCCGTCCTGATGACCATCCTCCTGATAGTCTCCTTCATAGTCTGGCCATGATAATAGCCAGGGACAAAAGCCATGAGTACTCTTTAAGTACTCGCAAACTACCACTAACAAGTACTATAATTCTAAGTTAAAGTGCTAAATCTAAGTTTAACTATAAAGTTAAGTTTGAAACCTAAGCTGAGTTCTGAAGCAAAGAAAGATAAAGTAAAGTTCTAGAATCACTTAAGTTGGGAAGCTTTTGTCATAACACAACCCTGTTGTGGTCAAGTCAAGATTCATCATTACTTCAAAGTATTTAGAAAACATGTGACAACGAAACAGTATGGCCATTCCAACTGTCCATAACCGCGGACGCGGCTATTTGAATAGTTTGACACTCTGTAGAGGTGGTACACTTTCAACACAAGATTCGATACATCTATCAGGGGTAACCCTGAATCATCATACTTAGTATGCAGATAATCAAACATAACCTTCCCTTTACACACCCTAGTATAAGCACCTCTCCTATGAGCATGGCCTCCAAACCATGACCATCAGTCATATTGGGCACTACATAGGTGGACAACATTGAGAGGTAGCCTCAGCTCAAACCTCTCTCGTGAGGGAACTAATACTAATGCATATAAATTTCCAGCTAAGCCTTACCCAATTCAGGTAGTGTGGTTGTACGGTAAATTTGGAATGGTATCGCATCCGAATCCAACCATCCGTTTTATAAAAGGGTTAAGGCTCATGCCTCAATATTTTCATCATCCTCAACCATTTGTGTTTCTCAACACATGTCAAAACATCTCAATAGAATGACTCATCATTCCAAGGTTTTCATAATTCATTTTCACCAAGTGTTCCCATCTAAAATGACTCAAGTTTTTGACCTACTCTAAACTACTAAGTTAAGAGTGTTCACTAAGGTGGAAAAGATGGGTTCAATCTCATGCCATAGAATGACATCTAAAGGGTTCTAAATAGGTCAAGTTTTATACTTTTTATGCTACCTTCAAAACAAGTAAAGAACTTTGTATAACCTAAGAGGGGTAAAACTTGTAACTAAGACTTGGGGTACTAATAGTCAAAGGGGTGTGATCAATGCATGCTTAAGGCATCTTTGCTAAACCATCTAGTTTGATTCTAGTTTGCTAAGTACTACACTTGCAAGTACTAACTTGCAAGGGTTAATCTTGGATAGTGCTAGCTTGCTAAGGGTAGCTTGCACTGTTAATGGTGGCTTGCCTTGGTTGGTGCAGTGGTTGAAATTTTCTTCATCTTCGTCTTGATAGCACTCCTCCTCGTAAGCTTGGTCGGTACTATCTTCTATAACAATACATACGGAGTAGACAATCACCAAACAATACTTAACTAGGCTAAGTAGCATTCTAAAACACACATTTGATGATCTATTATCATCACAAACATCACAAGATTTAATGCAATAGTTTCATCCTTTTTATTTTAGAAAAGTAATTTCTACTCATTGCAATATTAACTAAAATTTAATATTCACCACAAAAATATGGGATCATGTGGACACATGTCCTCACCACATATTCTAACATGTGGGAATGAGATTTAAAGGTTGGATCAATATTACTTTAGTTTAAGTTTATTATTTAATGATTTAAAGTAACTAGAAATGCCTATATAGCATTATTTTGGTACTAGTCCAAAGTCCCTGCATGTAAACCTTAATAATATTACATATTTGGATAGATATGATGAAATGTGATTTTTGAGAGTTGGAATCAACTCAAAAGCTAACTTGGTTGATTTTATAAAAATGTTGCAAGTTGCAAAAGCTTTTGTCTTCTTATTTTTATTAGGAGAGATCTATAACTCTAATTGAATTAAATCCAACGAGCTTGGATAGATCATCTTAATACCTTTCAGGCAAAATTGGTTTCATGCAATTTGGATTTCTAAAACTCTCTGAATTGATTTTCAAACTAGGGGACAGAAACTAGATTCAAACTAAAAAGAAAAATCCAGATTTGAACGGGTGGGCTAGCGCGGGAAAAGAAATGGGCCGGCCCAGTGGCGCTCCGCGGCACGGGGCTCAACTGACAGGGGGGTCCCGCTTGTCAGCGGCACTTAACACGCGGAATGGTACGCGCGTTGTGGGCCGTAGGATTAGAATTGGAATCTACGGCTGAGGGTCGTCGTCAACGACGAACAGGTCGCCGGCGAGCTCGAACCCTAGCGGCTCGGTGGGGGTCTATTGGGGGCGTACCAGAGCTCCAGCAGGGTCGGCGAGGCGGGCAAACAACATGGAAGACGATGGCGAGGCGAGGCGTGGTTGCGGCGGAGCTTGGGGTGGTCGCAATCAACGACGCCCTTCTCCTCCTGCCGCGGCTGCTCCGGCTCCAATTCCGGCGAGGCAGAGCTTGCCTTGCTCCGGCTAGAGGTGGGTGAGGTTCAGATAGGTGAGGGAAGTGGAATGGTGTGGAGAGAAGAGGCTGGGGAGGGCTCCTTTTATAGGCCCGACAGTGAGACCGAGCGGGATGGGCAGTCGACGGTGGCAACATGGCTACGGTGGGGTAGAGGCATGGCTGCGGGTGGCGATTGATGTGTGGTTCCCTGACGGTGGTCTAGAACTTGCATGCAAGCGTAGGGGCGGTGGCACGCGTTCTAGGTAAGGTGGACCTCTGAGAGGCAGAGGCGGCGGTGTCCACGGCGAGCGGTGTCTGTGAGGCGTTGGGCGGCCAGCGGGGGTGTCTGGGGTGTTCTCCAGGTAGAGGCGGAGCGGCGGGCGCGGACTGCTGCCAAGGGGCGGTCTATGCGAGCGGGGACCGAGCGCGCTCTGGGGGTGGCACTGGCATGCTGCGGTGGCACTGGGCGCGGTTTGTGCTCGGTGGTCCACTGCTGATCTTGGCTCGGGCAGGGGACAGGGGGTGGCGGTGAGCTCCTGGCTACCTCCTAGACATGGTGAGGGAAGAGGGAATGGTCTGCTGCAGCAGGGCAAGGGTTGGCCGGCGAGGCAAGGCTCGGCATGGCATGGCATGGGGACTAGGGACAAGGGAGAGGGGTGTTAGGGGTTTGGTTAGATCAAGAGGGACAGAGGAGATAAATGAAGATCATTTGGGGGCAAAACCCTGTAGTAAACAGTGAGCTAGGATTAGAGTAGAGATTATGCATGCCAAGTGTTTAATTAAATGGCCGCATGAAAGAATGTTTTGAATTTTGGTTTCAAAATTTTTGAGTGATCTCCACTAGTGATAGGTAGCCTCTGGTTGCAAGGGTTTTGAAAGTGGAGCTCAAAGAGATGGTTTTTGAAATAGGGGTGATCTATGCATATGCATTAGATTCAATTTTAAACTGTCATTTAAAATAGTTAACAGAATGATTTTAGCAGATCAAAAGGTGGGCCTTGGTACCTCATTATGTGTACTAGCAAGGGGTGCAAGGATCAAGAATTGTTTCTGTTAAGTTTTGAGTACTAGGAATAGCCAAAGTATGCATGAGAGTGAAATTTGCCAAAATGACCATTCCTCCTTTTTAATTCTTTTTGATTTGATTTTCTTTAGGAAAAGTTTGGGAATGATGTAGATGATGTTTAAATCACCTAAGAAACATTTTACAAGCATTGGATCACTCAATCATGGCAATTCAAACAACTCCTATTTTAAATGCAGACATATATGAATGCTTTCATTTTAAATTTGAAAAAAGTTTTTGTTAACCCTATTTTTGGATGATTTGATCTTGATAACCTTGGATTGAAGTTTTGGGATGTTACACTAAATACGTGGGCAACATCAACAAGGAAGACCCCACCATCCTAAAGAAGCCAACCGCCGTGAACTCCACGTTCGAGGCGACCAGGCATACCCGCACCGTCGAGCTCGTCCCGGGCGACTCCAGCCAAACGGTCACCATTGGGGCGCACATGAGCATGCTCGTCGGGTTCCTCCGTGAGAATCGTGACATCTTCGCATGGAAACCTTCCGACATACCAGGTGTCCCGAGGGAACTCGCTGAGCACAAGCTAAACGCCGACCCCAAAGTGCGACCAGTAAAGCAATCGCTATGACCCTTCAATGAAGAGCGCCGCCAAGCAATCGCCGAAGAAGTACAATGCCTGTTAGCCTTAGGCTTCATTCGGCCAATAAAATACTCCAAGTGGCTGGCAAACCCAGTCCTGGTTCTGAAAAAGAACAACACGTGGAGAATGTGTATCGACTACACCAACCTCAATAACGCCTGCCCGAAGGAGGAGTTCGTCCTACCACGCATCGACCAGATCATCGACTTGACTACGGTATCGGAGTCGTTGTGCTTCCTCGACGCGTACTCTGGGTACAACCAGATCAAGATGGCGGTCGAGGATGAGGAGAAGACGGTGTTCATCATGCCATTCAGTGCCTTCTGCTACACGGCCACGACATCAGCGAAGTCCTGACAGACTTAAGACATCGCTACCCACAGTATGAAAAATTGGTATACGCGGTATTTCGAGCTCAACCGCGACTCCCACATTACTTCTAGGATCACCCTATCATGGTCGTCTCCTATGCACCACTACAAGACATAATACGCAACCGCGAGGCAACAAGACGAGTCACCAAGTGGGCCGTCGAAATCGGTGTCCACAATATCAAATACGAGCCCCGCAAAGCGATCAAGTTGCAAGCCCTGGCTGACTTCCTCGTAGACTGGGAAGAAGCACGGCAACCGGAGAAGCTACCATACCTCCACTACTGGTCGCTCCATTTCAACGGGTCTAAGAACGCCGACGGTGCAGGGGCCAGGGTCATCCTGACCTCCCCTAAGGGAGACAAGCTTCGCTACATGCTCCACCTCAACTTCAAGCCCTACACCAACAACATGGCAGAATACAAGGCCCTCCTCCACGGCATGCGGGCCGCTAAGGAGATGAACATAAATCACCTACGGTAGTACTGCGACTTCGACCTAGTCGCCGGCTAGGTCGCCGGAACCTGCGATGTCGTCTCTCCAACGATGATAGCATACTGCCAAGCAGTAGACTAGCTAGGAGGACACTTCGACGGATATTCAGTCGAGTGGATCGACAGACGCAAGAATGAGGAGGCAGATGCCCTTTCCTGCATCGGGTCGGCTTGAGAAACGCCACCCGCGGGCGTCTTCCTCAACATCATCCACACCGAAGGAGATCGACATCGGGATACCACTACAACCCGAGCCGGCCCTAGTCGCCATGATCGTGGAGCCCAACGATTGGACGGCACCATATGTCGCCTTCCTCGAGCACAAAATCCTCCCAAGCAACAAGACACAGGCACGAATGATCGTGCGCCGCTGCAAATCCTTCGTCATCATCAACGGCGAGCTCCACAAACGCAGCATGACTGGCGTGTTCCAGCGTTGCATATAGCCAGAAGAAGGCCGCAAGATCCTCCAAGACATTCACGCCGGAGACTGCGGCCATCACGCCGGCGCCAAGTCGCTGGTCGCCAAGGCCATGCGGCACGGTTTCTACTGGCTCACAGCGCATGCCGACGCCACCAACATCGTCCAAAGATGCGTCGGATGCCAGAAGTACGCCAACCAGATGCACCTCCCTGGTTCGGCACTCAAGACCATCCCCATCACATGGCCATTCGCTGTATGGGGCATGGACATGGTCGGCCCGTTCAAGAAGGCCCCATCCAGCTTCACCCACCTCCTGGTCGCAGTCGACAAGTTCACCAAATGGGTTGAGGCCAAGCCGATCAAAAAGTGCAATGGCAAGAAGGCCACCAAGTTCTTACGCGAGCTCATCTACCGGTATGGCAACCCGTACAACATCATAATGGACAATGGCACCAACTTCGCCAAGGGGGCCATGGCAAAATACTGCGAAGAGCACGGCATACGACTCGACCTCGCCTCAGTCGCCCACCCGGAGTCGAACGGATAAGCAGAACACGCCAACCAAAGCGTCCTCCACGAGCTCAAGCCACGACTTAATGTGCCCCTAGAGCACACCCCAGCATGCTGGGTCGAAGAGCTCCCCTCTGTAATATGGGGAATCCGCACCTCCATCAACCACTCCACGGGGTTCACACCCTTCTTCATGGTGTACGGCGCCGAAGCCGTAATGCCAACCGATCTGGAGCACGACTCACCTCGAGTCGCCAACTACATCGAGGCGACAAATGAGATTGCTCGCCAAGACAGCATCGACCAGATCGACGAGGCACGTGACCTGGCTCGCTCCTGCACCGCCATCTACCAGCAGGGGCTCCACCGCTACCACAGCCGCCGAGTCCGGACCCGCACCTTCCATGAGGGCGATCTGGCCCTACGACTGGCCCAGGACAAGAAGGGCATGCACAAGCTTTCCCCCCATGGGAGGGGCCATTTGCCATAGGGCGAGTCCTTGGCAATGACGCCTACTACCTCATCGACATATGAGGCGATGGCCAGCTCGAGGCCGGGAGACCATGGAATGTAAACCTCCTTAGAAAGTTCTATACATAGAACTCAAACTTGTACTCAGATGACATATAATGAAATTCATTCGGATCACTCAAATTTTGTCTACTCGCCTTACTCGTGTGCCACTCGCACTCATATAATTAGCAATATGCTACCCATGGAAGTCAACCCTTGGCCGAGCGACCGGCATGGCTAAGTAGTGCGGCCCAAGGGCACCGAAAACATTTGGGCCTTGTGTCATCCACGAATACGCCAACCCGGAGCCACCATCGGAGTCGCCTAGCTCGACTGGGCCATCGGGCCAAGACGACCGGTACACGCTTCTCACAGCGACCTGTCCTTCCCATCCTCGTGCAAAGCGACTCGAACGGTAAAGTACCACGCACGGGGACCCCGCGAAATGGAAACCCCCATGTGGCTCGGGAATACACCAAGTAAGAGAGCTGCCTTGGACTCGCCTAGCGACTGGGTCTCCGAGCCAGGGGAGGAGACGCGTTACAAACAATGCACTAGTAACTCACAACTAGCACGCGCCCAAAACGGCTAAGTACTGCGCTCGGGGACTCACCTACAAACAATCCCACTCGTGCTCGGGGACTCGCCCCCTTCAGAAAACGCAAAAGACAAAGAACAAAAACCAAAGCAAATACACACGTATAGAAAACGAGTTATACCCCATTAAAGGGCGGACGCGCTTGGGGACTCACTTACACAAAAATTAAACACAACACAAAATCAAGCGTGCATTGCGAGTCGATTGACTCCTCTTACTCTCATACAAAATATTGTCCATTTTACAAGAAGTTGCCACTCGGCATATCTTACAAATCGCCCAAAAGGGCTGTCTATTTCGCAGGACCCGAGGATGAAGCATCCACACCACCCTTGACACGAACAAATGGCTGCCACGGGTTCGTCGGGTAGGTCGACAGTGACTTCGACAGCGCCGACCGGAAGGGCTGCTCTGACTTCCGATCATGATGCTCTGGCTCGGGGTCGCCTGGCGCCACCACCGTCTCTTGGTACGGCAGAAGGTCTCCCATTGCCAACACCCGATCAGCGAAGGGGGCGGCCTTGCCGGTCAGCTTCAGTACCTCCGACATCTCCACCGTACCAGTCATCAAAGGGTAGCCGCTGGTGACGTCGTCGAGGTCGAAGTCGTCGGGGAAGTGAGAAAGCCCCAGGCTCAACGTCGTGGTGGCCCCGCGCCTGAAGGCCGAACACGCCATCCACTCCACGATGCCGGGTACCTCCTCCAGATAGTGCCACACTTCAGTAAGTCCCCCGGGAATAACCTCGGTGGGGGACATTCCTTAAAGAACTGCCTGGACGGACAACCCCGAGGCAGTGGCCGTGTTCACCACGGCAGTCACGTACTGCAAGGCATTGAAAGTCTGCACCACTGGGTCGCTTTGCCCTATCACCGCTGCAACTTCAGACATCAGTGACACTATGGATTCCCCCACTCGAGGACTTACTGCAAATGTTAAAGCAAAAAGAAACAGCGACTCACCAAGGAGTTTCTGGAAATTCTTGGTGACGTGCTTCTCCAGGGCGGCGTGATCACTTGTCAGCCCCAGGATGATCGAGTCCGCGGCCTTCCGCTCCTCTTCAGCCGCGGCCAACGTAGCCTTTGCCCTGTCCTCAAAAGAAATCGAGGCCGCCTTTGCCTCCTCCAATTCCTTGACCAGCGAGTCGATACGCCCATTCGCCACGTCCAGCTCAGCAATTGGGACATATCCTTCTCGGGCCTTGGCAATCGCAGCTGGAAGACCATATGAAAAGGGAAAAAGCAACTGTCAACACTACAGAACACCAACAGCTCGCAGCCAAAAATGTATCAAGTACTCACCAACAGTCTCCTGGAGTCGCTGGTTCGCCTCTTGCGCCACGTGCAGATCCCGCTCCAGACGCTCCTGTGCGGCCTGTCGATCTGTCGACTCCCTCTGCAAGCCCTGCAAGAAGAACAAAAGTTAGCACTTACAAAAATGGAAATTCAGTTCCTAGCCACTGGAATTCAGCGACCAGAAACTCGGGGACTGGCGACTAGAAGAAATTCAGTTCCTAGCCGCTGAAATTCAGCGACCAGGAACTTGGGGACTGGAGACTAGCAGAAACTCAGTGCCAAGCCGCTGAAATTCAGCAACTAGACACTTGGGGACTGGACGTACCTGCATGGCAATGCCAAGCATCTTGTGAAGCTCTCCGGCGTCCGTGGAAGGGACCATGAAGGAAGTACGCCCACGACAAGACCCAACATCTTCGTCAACGATCTCTGGGCTCTGTGGAGACTGGTTGTCCGCCACGCCGGGAAACCCCCTCGCCATGAAGCACGGAAACGTCGCTGATGCCCTATCCAGGGCACTGGTCGTCGGAGCCGACGGTGCCGTCGCCGGAGCGCCTGTGGCTGGCTCCGATCGGGTAACTACCACCTCTTCGACGCCCGCAGCAAGACCACCCTCCTTGGCGCTATCCATCGCCACAACATCGTCGGCACCACCCCTCCGCTTATTCGCGCCCTCCGCAAGCGTGGCATCTTCAGCAGGCTTCCTCTTCCTGGGGAGATCTCCCTCTCCTATGGGGGCGACTGGCGGAATCTTCGCCACCAAAGGGCGACCAATCTTCTTGACGCCAGGCCTGCCAAGCTTCCAAAGTCAGCATGGAGATAACACAAAAACGGAACACGATTTGGAAGGAAAAATTCGAAACTTACTTGGTGACCGGGAGCACGCGCAACCCGGTGCTGATGTGGGCGGGCTTGTCTAATTCCGGCCCCAGCTTACGCGTGAGACCTCTCTCAAAGACATCTAAAGCCCACGACACCGCGGGCTTCCTTGATGACAAAGCCGTGGTCGCTGGAATCTCCGGCTCCAAAGACGCGGCCGCTCCTGAAGGTTGTGGCGACTTTGAAGCCGCGGCCTCGGCCGCCTCCTGCTCCAGCACCGTCGAAGCCAGTGATGCGATCGACGCGAGAGGAACCTCCACCGCTGCCTCGGTGCCTTCAACCTCCAATCCCATCATCGGAACTGTGCCCTTTAGGATCCTGCGTGAGGTCTCGGCCGTGTCATCCTCGGACTCATCGTCCGACTCGAACACCACCGCTGACCTAGATGGTGATGCTGCTTTCTTTGCTGGCGAATTTGGCTTGCGCGAGGATTTTGCCGGCGTGGTT
This sequence comes from Avena sativa, assembly GCA_916181665.1. Taxonomy (NCBI): domain Eukaryota; kingdom Viridiplantae; phylum Streptophyta; class Magnoliopsida; order Poales; family Poaceae; genus Avena; species Avena sativa. The sequence goes on along the minus strand of OV702287.1, from coordinate 39,473,262 downwards.
ATTCGCCGAGAAGTGTGCTGTTGCAAGATTTCGTCGTCTTCTTCGCGTTCTTCGAGACTATGTCTTGCCTCGAGCTCGCGGTTGCTTCTGCATGCGAGTCTTGCAAACCGCAGGCGCTGGGGGAGGAGCCTCCACCTCCTCCTCTTCCTCTTCAGAAGATTCTCCAGAGGCCCCCTCTTCGAACTCGTGGGGAACCTCCTCGTCGAGTGCGGGGAGCCAGCCCTCCAAAACCTGAAATAGCTGAGAATGGGCACGAACAACTTTCAGATGATACGGTTGCAAATCGCACCACAAAAACTACGACTGAAGATAAAATTCAGAGAGAAGAACTTACTGCGGGGGCTTCATTCTTCACAGGCACGTACGGAGCAAGCTCGGCTGACGTGGTTGTGAATTCCGTGTTAGTGAACTTTTTCAGGGCGGCCTTGTAATCTTCGGCGTCCCATGATTCCTTGCTGGTCCAGGAAGGATCATTCTTCCTGCTGTACTCATACATCCAGTGCGGTCGAGCCGCCAATGGGACCAACCGCCGCCTGAGCCAGCAATTGTACAAGTTGAATGAGGACAAACCTTGGTCCTTCAGCTTCTAGATCTGGTCCATCATCTCCGTGACAGCCATGCTCTGGTTGTCGAGGAGCTTGTCCATCGTGAGCCGGCGGGGTTCGCTTCGCTCCGCGACGAACTCCGGCAGTGCTACCTCGCCGGGGGGAGTGCACTACTTCACGTAGAACCAGCTCCTCTTCCACTCACTCGTGGCCTTCTTCGGCAGCATGAGCTGGACAAAGTTGGCCTTCGGCTTCAGCTTGAAGGTGATGCCTCCGGCCGCCAAGAGCGGGCCACCGGACCCTTCCCGTCCGATGCGACCGTGGAAAAGCTCCAACCACAACGGGAAGTATGGCCTGCAGCCAAGATAGCACTCGCAAAAGGCGACGAAGATCGCCAGCTACTCGATGTCGTGCGGGCCGAGATCTGATGGGTTAATCGCATAGTATGCGCAGAATCATTGGAAGAACAGCGAGGTGGGAAATCCCAAGCCCATTTCCAGATGGCTTGGAAAGCAGATGAATTCACTGGCGTGTGGCTTCGGCTCGATCTTGGAAGATGCAGGGATCCTCCAATTCCCCTTGCGGAGGACCCCGGCATCCTCGAAGGACCTGAGTTGCGCCGTGGTGCACTTCGACTTCCCCCACGAGCCCTTCGGAGGAGCCATCGAGAAGGAAAGTGGGGTCGCTTGGTTTGGATAGGTGTGAATCGAGGACGACAGGATAAATGGATGCGCGAGAGTGAAGAATGCAGGAAAAGATCTACGGAACTTATCTGTTACTCCCCTTATAAGGAAGTGCTACCCGCCAAACTCGGGGTAGCCGTTACCCACGGTAATTACGCCGAAGTTACCGTTGGAAATTCCAACTCCTCCATTCGACTCGCTTACAACTGACCCCTGTCCACTCGCCAAAGCAGTGACTTGACAGCGGTAGCATTTGCTGAAGCAGCGACTGGAGACCTGGGAAAAATTTCCTTGGTTTCGGTGGAGTCCACCGCTGATTCGACTGGGCGTCCAAATTGGACTCGCCTACTCCGACTGCCAAAAAGACACCTGCATCTAAATCAACGATGGCCTCGGGGACTACTGATGGGGATATACCGAATGGGGTATGCCCGACAGGATGTTCCGATTGGGCCAAAGGCCTCGCGAGTGGGCCTGCAGGACGGCAACTGGAATGTGACCAAGGAGAAGGCCCGGCGACTGGAGACTGGAGGCGCAGAAGCATACTCAAAGCCCAGTCAGATTAGGTCAAAGCCTCCGAATCCATATCTTGTTCGGTTGAAAATTGTAACCCTAGCGAGGTGCCTCATATATAAACCTCCCTAGGGTATCTTGAGGACTTAGGTTCCATCATACACCCCTTCAAGCGACTCACTGCTTAGACGCCGAGCTCACCGCCATTATAACTCGCTCTCTACTAATCCAATCTAGCAGGAGTAGGTCTTTACCCTCCAGGGGCCGAACCTAGATAAATCCATGTGCATCCGCCCCCATCTCGCACCGCAGATGGCCACTAGCTCTCACCCCCGATTCAATCAATCGCTGCCTACTACAGCGACTACCGTGGCTATTTCCACGACAAACATGCATTTTCACATCAAGTCAAACTTCATGTACAGATCTAGTCAATCAAGAAGATCCAAGAAAAACCAAGAAATCCAAATGTGGTACATATAACACACATCATTCTAAGCCCGGAATATAGTAGTTGAGTAAAACATCTCTAGAATTCAGGCTTAGTTGTGTAATATATGACACCTCCTAATATAGGTTTACCTCATGATACTTAGCACTTAGGGGTTAAACTTTTTCTTTGTGTCGATATCTACCCGAATTGCTCAATTGCAATTGGATAATTTTGAGCAAAGTGGTCTCACTTTGGTTCTCACTAACCTCTTACCTTTATTTTAGGACAACTAAAGACTACCAATCTATCATTATATCGTAACCTATCCTCACATGATCTCTTAAAACTACTAACAAAAGTGTAGTTACTACCTTAAATCCAAAAATTATCGTAATATTATAATACCTATGACTTCTATCGTAGACCTACATTGTTCTTTATTTACTGTTATTACAAGATTATTATCTAAGTACTAGTACTAATTACACACTTATCATGGTCTAAGAGCTATTCTCACCATGAACTTGTTAAGATTTACCTAGTCATCATGATTAAAGAACTAATCTCACCATGACGGCTCTTCTTCTTAGCTTACTATCAATGATTCTTATCAAAATTCTACTCCATCGCCAAGAATTCTCAAGTGAATGCCACATGATTTACTTCCAATTGTATCTATACATACTCTGATGGTCTATGTTGTATGGTATAGTGGTATCAACTAGTGGTAAGATTCTGCTACTTCACAGGGGTTCTAAATATAGACTCCATCACTAATACTACTACACATGATATCCTAATCCCAGTCATAATCTTCTTTGATATGTTAACTTACGTAAGATATCTTAGTGGTGTTATACCTATTTAGAGGTACACTCAAATAACACTTCTCTAGAGAATACATATAACTAATTCGTAAGAAAGATGACAAAAACATCCAACTTAAGTGTGACAAGGTTTATCCTCAAGTGGATATCCATCACAAGTCTTGGTTTAGATAAGATGGCTCCTATAGTCACTATCCAACCTACGGATCTTCCTAAAAGGGTTTTAATCCTAAGGTCAAAGCATATGCTCTGATACCAGATGTGGTGACCCAGCAAACCACTGCATGATGTAGTACACTATAGTCGTTGACATAACACTAGTGAAACATTGTTCACTAGTATTACATCCCTCAGAGTGGTACAACAGAAACACAGCAGGTCCAAGACATGACTATAGATTACAACTCGACTCTTTACAAAAGATCCAGAGACAACTCTAGGTTAAAGAGAGACAAAGAAACTTCTTACAAAGAAGAATCAGAATAATAACTCAGAACTATTTAGAGACTAAGACTAGCATCTAAACTAATTAGCTTGCAATTGCTACTAATGCAATGCTCTATAGAAGTAGGTTTTATGGTTAGAGTATCTACTCCAATCTAAACAGAGACTTTGTCTTCACTTCGGCTGATGTATATTTTGACTTCATACACTTTATTGAAGAACTTGAGTTGCCAATGATGGTTTCTTGAGCAGAAATTGATGTTGACGTCGTCTTCAACGGCTAAAAACCTAGCAAGGGTTAAGAGTACGGTTGAGTACGAGCATACTTAGCAAGTTCACTAAAAGAGAGTGTATGATGCACTATCTCTACAGCCATAGACCAAAGGTCGTAGGCAATGCACGTTTTCGTAAACATTCCGTCAAAGGTTGCTTTCATTCTGAAAATTATGTCCGACAGCCTTCACAGGTTGACCAGAACCTTCATGGGGTTCCTTTCCTGCCGTGTTCGTAGCTCCTTCCCAGAACAGGGAGTAACATGTCACAATTCTTACACTCTGCAGAGGTGCGTTACTTTTCCCACAAGAGACCTTAAGCTTTGTTGCACGACCGGGAGTATGTCCCCGTTCAAACTTCCATGGTTTGAGGCCCAAACTAAGATCCAAGCCAATCACTGCCCTACAGACCGTCAGATGCCAGAACTATCATGGGACGTTCAGGGCTCCCACCCATATGCTGCATATCCTCTACGAATTACCAATTAATGCATGCTACAAGGATAAAAGCCATGAAATGGCCATCCGGATGCATGCAAGAGGAAGAAGATACAACTGACTTCTCCATCCCATTCCAAATCTCATGGTTGACGCGTAATATACGGCGCTAGAATCATTAGCGACATTGGTTGTTAAGTCCTAGGTATTATGTTCCTTTACCACTGGGACTATATCAATAGATTATTACCACTTGGTAAATAATCCATAATCATATTATTATGAAAATAGTATTTTCTATCCTTTTTGAAATGCAGGTGATGACAACATTTGAGTTACAAGCATTTGATAGAAAATAATCAAAGGACATGAGCAAGTTGTGAACTTGCCTTTTGTGATTGCAAGATTATGCATTCATGGTCTTTGGGATAATAAAAGATCCAAATTATGTAAACAACATCAATGGTTCGGTAAGGACTAATGTTTAAAGAAGCAAGATGTAATGATGCATAAGTAATGTAATGCAATTTGATAAATGCGAATCCCCGAAATAGTCATATATGATCTACAATTTGGAGTTGGTGATGAGTTCTTAGGAATGTGTTGCACTTTTATACAAGTTTCACACTTGTGCTTCTTATTAAGGCTTGTGATAGTGTGTGAAACAATATGTGAATACAACAAATAGTATGCAATACTAAAGCACTCAAATGGGTCATGGTATTTAGAATATTTCTTAAACAAGATTAAGAATCAATTAGAACTTTTAAAGAAGTGTTCAAGGATCACTTTTAATGTTTCTTAAAAGAATAACTTTTGAGGAAAATATTACTTTACAAAGTAAAAAGTATTTAAACTTAAGGCTAACACTTTAAGGTTTTCTTATTAGCTAAGATTATTAAAGAGGAAAACATTACTACATTAAACAATCATAGTATAAGTGGTGGTGACGAGGGTTCAACTCGTCAATACCCATTGTTATGGACTTGGGTTTTGGAGAAGGAGGGAGCACTGGAGGCATCAATCGGCTAGCAAACAAGCACACAGGGACACAAGGTTTACTCAGGTTCAGGCCTCGTAGAGGTCCCTACTCCTGCTTGTCTGCTCTTAGAATTATCGAAGGAGTCGAAAGTTACAGGGGTGCGCAGATGCAATCTGGTGATGGTTGTGGAAACTAGGGTTGTGATTGTTCTCCTCGCCGCCCCCTCCTAGTCTTTATATAGATAGGCTAGGTCTCGGGTAGTAGGTCGAGTCAGCTACAGATTAGGGTTCGTCTTTTAAACTTCCTATCTTAAGGTTCTTCTTACCTCGCAAGCAATCGGAGAGTCCATGGATCACCCGAATTCTTCATTGGGCCTTGGCAACGCCACTGTATCTGAACCGTATATGCCGAACTCGAGTACCTGTAGGGTATACCCATGTCAGTAGCCCCCGAGTGTCCAGTGGAATCGTAGATTCGACTAGAGACTTTATGAAATCTTTCGAGTGCCTGACTGAGCATCTTTTCGAGTGTTTTGTTTGTGTCATAGGGATTATCGATATACGTGCCTGATTTATCCGATGTATCGGTATCAGTTAACTGCCTTAGTGAAAAACAACGCAATCTACTCAAACTCGAGTCCCCAGACTCGAATTCGGAAAAGTGTTGGCGTAATTCGACTCAGGCCGCGGAGGTCTTACAGGAGTCGAATTCCAGTGTATAAATGTGAGCACTCGACGCGTCCGTCAAGGCATGTTCATCGTACCTGCAGGCACGGATATATTTCTGGTAGTGCATAGCAGATGCGTTGCTAGGCCAGATTTAGGTCTTATCTTCATGATGTAATCGCGGCATCCGAATTTTGTCATCGCAGAGATGATTCGGGTGGCCTAGGAGATGTAATCTCTTTCTAGGGAAAACATGTGGCGGAATTGCCATGGCTTTCGAGTGTGGATGTTATCGACACATAGTACGATGCACAAGGAAAAATAATCATAGGGTGTGTGACCAGCGCTCCCTATGGTAGTAGCCCCCGAGTGCCTATTCAAGTCGTAGACTCGAGTGGGGACTAAAAACATTTGCGACTGCTGTCGTCTTTTGTTGCTTGTTTCATTCGAATGTGCTTCCAACACTCCCTATGGGAGTAACCTGTAGTTCACCATCGAATCGTTGATTCGAGTGATGGGTTTTCGTGAAGCTTGCATACCTGCAGAAAAATTCTTTCGGGTGTGCAGCCAGCGCTCTTGCTAGGAGTAGCCCCCGAGTGCTTGGTTGAGTCAAAGACTAGAGCAAGGACTAAAGTAGTAAAAATCTTCTTCTGCTAGAATTGATGATGTCAGTGCTGACGATGTGATGACCTCAGTTGCTTGCATGAACGGTTTTGACGGGACGTGACGAGCAATGGGTCCCACTTTCTGACTTTGATTTGACTGGGCGTGCGTAATCTTCTGTTTTAACTGCGTCTCCTTGATTTACGCTCGTAATGGGAGTAGTGGGGGATGGTTCGTGATTCATCTTCGCCACATGTCGATGGCGATGTGCGCCATGCGTTAAGTAGGGTTTTTGCTGGCCGTTGGATGACCCCTGCGAGGAGGTTAAGTAGCAGCACAGCTACGGTAATTTTCCCCATCTCTCTTCTTGCCCGTGCTTCCTTTACCATTGTTACTCGTTTCTGCTCCCTTGCGCTTGTCCTCTCCATGGAACTGGACCAGATGCGCGTATTCCCAGCTACTTCCTTCTTCTCACCGCCATCGAAAGATGGGCAAGAAGAAAGCAGGCGCCACCACTGGATCTGTGGCCACCATTGCCACCGCCAAGAAGAAGGGAGGCACCACTGCCGTGGGCACCAGCGCTGCCGCTGCTGGGAAGAAGAAAGGTGTGGGCACCCGTGTCACCAACGGCTCCTGGCGCGCGTCTGTCATCAAGTCTTCTGAGTTGCACCTTCTTCGTCAAGATGGAGCTCTTCCATCCATAGAAGATGACTCGCGAGTGCCTGGTGACGAGGTAATCCCCCATCCTCCTGCGGATTTCAGAGTGATGTTCCTTGTGTTTATAATTCTAAGTCTCTCTCTCCCCCTGCATCCGTTTGTTAGGGGTCTTCTCTGATTCTATAGGCTCCAGCTGCATCAGCTGTCCCCAAATTCGATTCTTCATATCTTTTGTTTCATCACTCTCTGCGAGTGTTGGCTCGGAATCGAGCTGCACTTCGGTCTTTTCAAGAAGCTTTTTAAGCTTAAGCGTTAGTCGGGGTCGGGTTCGATAGTCTATGATGTAGGAGGCTGCGGGATCCACGTCGACTCTTCCTCCACCTATTTTGACACCAAGCTCACCGCGTATGTCCAAGGGTGGAGAGATAAGTGGTTCTACGTCCGCGACCAGAAGGCCGAAGGAGAGCACTTCGGACTCGCGACCTCGAAGGCCGCATAGGCAAGGAAGAGGGTGGCACCGCTCTCATTCGCACGTGGTTGCGCCGCCACATCCAAGTCTGTAAGCTAGAGTGCATCCGATGTACCGCTAGGTCGGTGCTGGCGATGTCACTCGCATATCTGCGGAGGGAATTTCTGCGAGTGAGGTAGATAGGAGGTTGCAACTGGTGACCAAGTATACCGCCAAGGAGGATCTTCCAGGCGAATCAGTTGTGCCCCCTTTCGATGGCAACAATCCTTCGCCTGAGGTAGAGTTTTCTGCGAAGTAGTATTGCATTTGTTCGATTGGTTGCCAAGTGCTTTAATCTGTGCTGATGTTTCTTCGGAATGTAGGACTAGAAAGTGGCCTCCAGCTTCCCTCCTCTGCCTGAAGGGGTTATCCCGCGTGACACGATGGAAGAGGACGAGTCGGATTCAACCGTCCCAGTTGAAGAAGAGGAGGAAGCCCCCGAGTCCAGTGGCCATGGCACTCGCAAGCATTCCCGCAGCAAGGATTCTGACGCCTCCTCTCCGACAACGTCGGAGGGTCCTTCTGCTGCTATAGAGGAGCCGATTCCCGCCGTGCCTGTGCGCGTCATGGCTCCTCCTGCTCGGAAGAATATGCGGCTGCCGAAGGAGTCGTTAGATGACTCATTTGACCTCGACAAATTCGATTGGCGAGTTTTAGTTTCTGCAAGTTTGTCTTGTTTCCTTTGGAGTTGCTTTTATGAAGTGGCGTTGGACGTGTTTTGTAGTCGAGTGGCATCGTCATCTTCTAATGACATCCAATTTGTGAAAGATTCTGGAGTCGCAGACTCCAAGGACAAGGAGGTGGCCGAACGGTCTCCTTCTCCCCCAGTGGCGACCCACTCCGGCGCTAATTCTTCGAGTTCCCCACATGTTGGGGAGCACCAGATGGTTGCACGGGCGACTACGCGACAGTCATCTTTGGAGTCCCTGGAGGAACATGTGAGTGTTCATTTTGTTGTTTGGCAGTCGAATTTGCATGTTGGGCTGATGTTGAGTCTTTGTTTCCCTTGGTTTAGCTCATTGTGAAGGAAGCTGCTTGCCTTGCGGAGCAAGTCCTTGCTTTGGGTCGACAGCACGCCCTGCTGGAAAATCGCCACCGCGCAGTCGATGGTTAGCTTTTTACTTTGTCTTTGTCTTCGTGGACATTTGCCAGCTCAATTGTTGCTATGCCCTGTCTTTTGTAGGTGAGCACAATGAACTTCTCCGTCGCGTTACGTCCCTCGAGAAGGGACTTGCCGCGGCGGAGAAAAGGCGCGATGAGGCAGTCGTGGATCTGGAAGAGTCGCAGAAGCGTGGGGAAGACTTGCGCTCTTATAATCCTGAAAGGGAGAAGTTGTTCGAAGAACAACTTTTTTCGATTGCCAAGGCCCTCTCAGGTAATTTTTAGTTTGTGTTGTGCTGCTCCCTGTTTTGATGTCATGTTGCTGTGCTGACACTCTGTGCACGCAGATGCCGCTAGCTTGAGCTTTGACGCCTAGTCCCTATGCTGCACGAATGCTTTGGCTGGTGCCATTGCTGCAATCGAGAACCGCAGTGTTTTGCTTCAAGAGACGCTGGGGAAGGCCAAAGGTGTGCTCAATCTCCTCCGGGAGGACCTGACCCCCAAGGCCGGGCTAATCGACAATCTTGATGACCTGGTGGAATCCTTTGCTAGAGGTATTCCCATGGAATTCAGGAACTCCCAGCGGTCTATCGGCGCCACCATGGCACTCCCGATGGTGCAAGCCCATGGCGTGGAGTTGGATCCCACCGCGATCTCCGAGGCGATGCCTGTCAACACTAGAGGCCAGCAGGTAGTGTTTGCTCCTTTCGCTAGTAGTTGCGGTAAATACAGGCCTCAGCTTATCGAGACAATCGCCAAATACTCTGAGGAGCGGCGACGAGCGAAGGCGGCGAAGACCGCGGCATCTGGGGCGACCACCGGCAAGTCCGTGGCATCGGAAACGAACAATGATGCGATGAAGGCCCCGAAGTCGAAGTCGAAGTCAAATAAGCAGAATGCTCCGTAGTCGCCATGTGTAATAGTTGTAGCTAGCCTTTTGTCTGAACCATGCTTTTGTGGGGGTGTTCCCAGTACATGTTTATCAAATTTGAACTCAGCCCTCTTTTTATCGATGTATGATTAGTCTCATTTTTCATCTTGCTTGATTGTACCTAGGGTCCTTCGAGTGGTCATTCGAGTGGTCCTCATGATTCTCCTCCCACCGATGAAACCACATCGCAGTCGCGTTCAAAGGTGGAGGAATTGCCATTGCTTTCGCGACTGTGCGACTGCATTAAACAATTGGAGCGTGAGTTTCCCATCATCCGCGATAGCGCGGATTTGTGGAAGTCGAAGGCTGATAAGGCCACCGCCCACGAGAAGTATCTCTTGGAGGAAGTGGCGCAATTGAATGAGCAGTTTAAATGTTAGCTTTCTGCCTTCTCATCTTTTCTTTTAGTCAGTCATGGCGATGCCTTGTCTTCACACTTTGCTGCTTGCTTGGTGTAGTTGTTAGCGCTCGTCATCCGCGGGATGAGAAGGATCGGGTGGCCATTCGAATGAACAACCTAACCCAGGAGCAGCTGTAGGCGAGTGGGTACTTTTGGGTGGACCACGACCGTGTAGTCGCGCTGGCGGCCCTGCAGGATCGTGCTTCTCGAGTGCTCCAATGCTTGAAGAAGGCACAGTTGTGTCTTAGGCACATTTATCAGACGATGTTTCCGCTGGACGCCGTCGCTTCAAGCTTGTTGGATCTTCTGGTGAAGTTTCAAGATATAAGCGCGGTACGCGAGTGCGTGCGCCAGCAATTGGTCGCAGGTGCGAAGGCTGCCCTATCGCTGGTGCGACTGCATCGGCCAGATGTGGACATAGCGTCCGTTGCTGCTGGGCCGCAACCGCCGCCAGAAGGGATGACTTGGAACATGGTGCCAAACTACCAGGCAGTTGATCGGCCGGCGGAGGAAATCATCGACTTCTTTGAAGAGTAGACGAATGTTCATCTTCTGTAGCAGTAGCATAGTTTGTATCCTGCACATATATGTATGAGTGTTGTAAAGTTCATATGATTGTGTTGGATGTATTTAGTACCCATTGATATGTGAAGAGCTTGCTAGCTTGTATATTTTTCGAGTGTATTGTACTCTGGAGTACCTTTTCGTTAGCCTGACTTGTGTTTATCTCAGCACCTTGCCAACCTGTCAGGTGCGTTGCAACTAGGTTGGTGTTTATCAAGGGTTCGATTGGTGTTGTGTCAACTACTCAGGATACTGCAATTTGTTCGTAGAACGAAAGTGTAAAGGGTGGCGCAGCCCCCGAGTGATGAAATTGCAAGAAAATAAGGAAAAGCACAGAGTTTTGGGGCACTTAGCTTTATTTATTCGCAGAATAGTACAAGGTATAGTGTGTGGCTAAGTAGCCTGGCTGAATAGCCTTATTTGTAATGTAAAAACAGCTAGGGATAGAAACGACGCAGCTGCGCGATGTTCCAGGGGTTGGAGTATGTGACTCCGCTCTCGAAATCTTTAAGGAGATAGGCGCCACCTGGGATTACTTCTGTAATCACGTAAGGTCCTTCCCAAGGGGACTCGAGATTGAGATGCCCTTGTTGCTTCAGTCGTAGGACCAGGTCTCCTTCGACGAAGGATCTGGGGCGTAGCCTTATGCTGTGGTAGTTGCGGAGGCTCTGCTGGTAGATCGTTGATCTCTCTGCTGCTATCTCGCGTGCCTCATCAAGGAGGTCGACGGAGTCTTCGAGTGCAAGAGTTGACTCCTTCTCGCTGTATGCAACCACCCATGGGGCTTTGTAGCGTACCTCTGCGGGTAGCACCGCTTCAGCACCGTGCACCATGAACAACGGAGTGTATCCCGTGGCGCTGTTTGGACTTGTGTGCAGGCTCCAAAGTATGGATTGTAGCTCGCCTGGCCAGCATCCAAGAGCTTGTTCGAGTGGTCGGAGGAGTCATTTATTGATTCCACCTAGACGAGGCCATTGGCCTTTTCGACTTGACCATTGGTCTGCGGGTGAGCCACCGAGGCATAGCTTATGTTGATTCCTAGGTTTTCGCAGAATTCCTGGAACTCCTTAGAGGTGCAGTTCGTCCCATTGTCTGTGATGATGCTATGTGGCATTCCAAAGCGGTAGACAATGGACTCGAAGAACTTGACATTGCTGGCCCCTGATTGATTCATCACCAGCATGGCCTCGATCCACTTGGTGAATTTGTCGATCGCGACTAAGAGGTAGACGTAACCTCCCCGCGACGACTTTGGGAGCTTGCCGACCATGTCGAGTCCCCATTGTGTGAAGGGCCAGCCAATGGTATTGGCCTGAGTTCCGCGCCAGGTGCGTGTGGTTTGTCCGTGAATCGCTGGCAAGCGTTGCAGCTCTAGACGATGTCCTTGGCGTCGCGCATGGCTGTGGGCCAGTAGAATCTAGCTCGTAGAGCTTTGGCGACGAGGGCACGACTGCCAGCATGGTGTCCGCAAGTGCCTTCATGTATGTCGAGGAGGACGGCCCTTCCGTCCCCGTTGGAGACGCACCGTTGAAGTACCCAAGTGATGCTGCGCTTGTACAATTCGTCATTGATGAGGGCGAATGCCTTGGATCGTCGCACGATGTGTCGCACATCAGTCAGGTCATCTGGCAGCCTCTTGCTTGGTAGATATGTGATGTAAGGTTGTGTCCAAGATGGCTCGATCATCATGACCCCCATTGGTCCTTCGAGTCCTGTATCGAGCTCCATGTCGTCGAGTGCCATTGGATCGTTGGGTGGCATATCCCCTGAGTCCGTTGACGCGCTTGCTTTATTCTCTGGAGCTTTGGGCTTGACGGAGAGCTCGCAGATGCACTCGAGGAATACCCTAGGTGATATGGGGGCGCAGGTGGAGCCAATGTTGGCGAGTAAATCCGCCTCTTCGTTGCTTTCACGGCCTACGTGTCGCAGCTTGCAGCCGTCAAAGTCTCCCTCGAGTGTGTCGTAGAGGTCACGATAGGCGATCATGTTGTCGCTCAGTGCGTCGCACTCGTGCATCCTTTGATTGACCACCAGCTTGGAGTCGCCGTACATGATGAGCCTCTTGGCGCCACAGGCTTTTGCCATTAGCATCCCATGGATTAAGGCTTCGTACTCGGCTTCATTATTGGAGGCAGCGAACTGCATTCGCTGAATATATTTCATCTTGTCTCCTTGGGGCGATGTCAGTATGACACCTGCGCCAGCTCCGTCCTTTTGCTTGGATCCATCGAAGTGCATTGTCCATAGATAGGACATGTCTGGCTTGTCGGGGTGCTGGTTATCCATCTAGTGCACGAGGAAATCCGGGAGAACTTGCGACTTGATCGCGTCGCGCTTATCATATGTGATGTCTCGTGGAGACAGTTCGATTCCCTAGAGCGCGACTCATCCGGTGGCGTCAGGGTTATTGAGTATATGCCTGAGCGGGGTGTCGTTTACCACCATGATTGAGTGCTCTTGTAAGTAGTGGCGTAGTCACCTGGCTATCATGAAGACGCCATATGCCAGCTTCTGGTAGTGCGGGTACCGCTGCTTTGTTGGTGTGAGCACCTCACCGAGGTAGTATACTGTCGTGGTGGTGTCACGGCAGATGCCATGGATAGGCTAAAGGTGGGACTAATATGTGCTAGGGGAATCCAGGGAGGGATAGTAGAGTGATTCTCTACACAGAAGCTTCGTATTGATGTTCAGTCTCCAAGATTACAAGTGCTCCTCGAGCTGTATTGACAAGAGGAGGAAGAAGAAACTCGCTTACTCTTGCCTACTAACTAGCCCAAGAACCCTAGATCCACTAGTGTTTTTCTTGCTACCTCTCTCAAAAAGCCCCCAACCCCCTTACCAGAACCCCAACCCCCCCTTATATAGGGGTGGTTCGGTCCTGGCCTAGGGCATACGTGGAGGCATATTTTCCCCTGCGTCACTCTTGCTTTAGCGACGTTGCCTCTGCGGCGCCTGCGTCAGCCGACGTGAGCGTCGTCACCCTTGTCGGCCTCGATCCGGTGGTCCTGCCCTTGCTTTATTCGCTCATCCAGTACGCACCGGGCCTTCTTTTTGACCAGAGAGATTCCTTCCTTCTCCTAGAAGCCAAACGAGGATCCGGATCACAGTTGATCCGGCCACGCCTGTTCCTGCATATAAGCTAAACAAGTGTCTCCGACTTACTCCTTGAGTCGGACGAGACAATGTTAGGCGACCCCCTGGTCCGGGTTACTCCGTGATCCGGCCTGCCTTGAGGTGATTCGGCCAGCATCCGCTTTGACCTTGCCGAACCTCGGATAACTCGGCCCTTATACCCCGGAGTGACCCTACCCGGGGTTATCCCCCCAACATTAGTCCCCGAAGCTGGTGCGGCCTTATCAGCCTTGGTCGCTAAGGCCACATCAGGTTCATTCGTATCCAAGCTTCGGATGTTTATTTCTGGGTTAACTTTTTGTCTCGGATTATATGGATTTATGTTCCCTTCGCACGCTCCAAGTTTTCACTTGCCGGCCAGGTCACCACTTTGGCTTGGATCCTATGGTTTTACTTTCCCTCTGCACAGTTCAAGTTTTCACCTGCCGGCCGGGTTACCATCGTGGCTCGGATCCGGGCCTTGCTTCCTTCTCTCGTACGCCAACCCACGTAACAGTTAATCATTGCGTTGCCTTATTTTAAGGGTCTGCACAGTAACCGCCACAGTAAATGTTAGTGTTTACTGTGCGGGGGTTACGTCACGTCTGTCTCCTCGTTTACCGCAACTGCACGTCGTGTCATGGGATCACTTTTACTCTGCGACCCCCGGTGTGGCTTCTCTCTGATTGGTCGATGCTGGTGATACACGGCCACACCGTGTGGTTTTCCAGCGCAGCACGATCCCACTCGTTGATGACTGGGGGCGGTTAAATAGGGGAGGGGCACTCTCCTTAGAACTTTTCCATCTCCGCGCCCCCTCGCCCGTTCCTCTTCTTCTTCCTTGGAACCGCGCCGCCGCCAGTGCCCGTTGCAGCAGCGCCGCCACACCTTCTCCGTTCCTCCGTACCGCAGTCACCGTTGCGCCTCTGTTTAGCCACGGGTCCTCGTCAGTCTAGACCGTAGAGCCCCGCCGCCGCCAGCTCCAGCGAGGACAGCGGAATCGAAATGACGGAGGAGGAGATCATCATCGTTGAGAAGGAGATGGAGGAGGACGCCGGCGTGGCGGACCGCGGCGCGTGGGCCGGCTCCTGGGTCTGCGAGGACGACATCGACTGGCTCTACCGGACCCGGCGCATTCCCGCCGGTGTCACCGCTCGTCTCCCCTCCTTGGACTTGGCCCCCTCACCCAATCCGGGTGAGTTCGTTGTTTTCCTATCCCATTTCCAACGGGGATTTGGGCTTCCAGTGAGTGATTTCTTCCGGGACTGGATCCGGACCTATCACCTGCAACTACATCATCTCCCGGCGAACGCCATCACCTCTCTGTCCACTTTCGTTTCTTTGATCGAGGGCTACACCGGGCTATGGCCTACGAAGGAGCTGTGGATCCGGTTCTTCGGCCTCCGCCGCAACGTCGTGCCCAACATCCACGTCGAGTCGGAGGACAAGCAGCTAACTCAGTTCGGAGCTGCCTCGATCTCGCCCTGGAGGTATTCAATCTTTCCCCGGGTCACCGGGATTGACTCCTGCAAAGGATGGGCCCGGACCTTCTTCTACGTTCGGAACGAAGGCATGGAAGATTTGATCCGGTTGCTGCCCTACGCTCCGGGTCCCCCTAACACGGATTTCTGGGAGGAGGTTGCCAAGAAACCTACGGCTCTGGACAACCAAGTGAACAAAAGGTTTGCAGAGCTGAAGAAGCTCGGATTGCGCAATGAGGATGCCATGATCACATTCGTGCGCAACCGAATCTCTCCCCTTCAGCGGCGCACTCACAAGTTGTGCCATATGAGCTTCAGTCGCGACCCCAACCGAACCTCCTCGTTCGAGTTGAGCAATACGGAGATCTTCCGCTGGGTCAAGGCTCTTTTCACCACCCATAAGGACTTCTCCGCCGAATGGACGTGGGGAATCGAGCATTACTGCCGTGACAGGCTCCCTCCCGCGGTAAGCTTCGCGGGGTAAACTTATTTCGGATCAATTTCATGTCGGTTCTTATCATATTTCTGACTTTTCTCCTTGTGCTTTTTTCTCAGCTGTTTCTCCAGCAAACCCTCGAGGATGGCCCGGATCCGACCCTTAAGTGGGCCCCGGACCGAGAAATTCTGGATGAGGAGGAGCCGGACCAGGAGATGTTCCTCCCCACACCCGATGCCACCAAACGACCCAGCGGTAAATTCTCTTCTCTTAGAGATTGGCCCGACGATGAGGATGACTCGGATATCGATGTGATTGAAACCGTTGAGGCTGTCCCTCTTTCTTTTTCCTTCCCGGCATCAGCTAACCCCGCTGGGCACATCCACGAGGATTCTCCACTTGCCACGGGCGAGCCTGTTCTGGTGGCGTCAAAGAAGAAGCGCGGATCCGCGTCGAGTTCTTCTTCCGAACCTTCTCAGCCTTCCAAAAGGCAAAAGAAGGTCGGAGACAAGACTGCCTCCAAACGGGCAGGCAAAGCCCCGGCACGGAGGGCCCGGAAACCTAAGCAGGCCGAGACCTCGGATGCGTAAGTTCTTTTTTCACTGCGCAACACACTTCTCCCTGCTTCGGGGTAATTTCACTCCTGACATTATGTTCTCTTGCAGGGCTCCTGTGGAGGTCCCTCAGAGCGGATCGAGCATCTCCTCTCCTCTTCGGTCCAGTCCTTCCCCTCCCTGTGATGATGAGTCACGCCCGCTGAGCCCTATTCCAGAGGGCTTTGCGGCCGCTCCGGGTTCCGCAGTACCTCCTTCAGAGGGACGCGACCTCGGATCAGGAGGGGTCGGATCGGCCGAGGCAACGGCGTCCGGCACTTCAGCATTGCCGCAACCAGCAACTACCAAGTCTACCGCAACTCCAGCACCAGCAGCAGCTCCAGCACCAGCCACCGAACCAGCGCCTGTCCTGGCTCCAAAGAAACCAACAGCAACTCCAGCGCCAGCCACCAAAGCTCCCGTGCCAAGTTCATCTGCCTCGTCCGAGTCATCTCAAGCTCGGCGAGGACCCACTCCAGCGGCTTCCAAGGGCAAATCCACTGTGGTCACTTCCTCCCATCAGGCCAAAGGCAAGTCCACCTCCGTCGAGGCTGGGCAGCGAACTTTGTCGTCGATGCTTCCAAAGAAGTCACCAGCAGCGATGGATCCTCCTGCCGAGCCAGCTGATTCGCAGCAGATGGTTCTTCACACTAGCCCGGCTCTTGCCCTGATTGAAAGGAAAGAAGCTCACGCCAAGGGCTTGGTGGCACCTCACATGCCCACTGGCGAACGGTACCCTCCGAGCCTCATCGAGTTTGTCATGAACTGGAATAAGGCGGAGTTTGTCTACAACGACGATCTCCCAGAAAAGTTCGGCCCAGCTGAATTTTCCGCTTAGATGAATACCGCCGCCAAGGCCATTAACCTTGTTGGGCGTATGATGGAGGTACGTCGCTTCTTCTTTACATGCTGTAGATAATAACCATTAGTCCCCGAGCCTCCGGCGGAGTAACTTGTTACTCGGCCGGATGCTCCTTAGAAGATCAACGTAGCTGCTTGTAAACTTCAAATATGCACACACCTAGAGCCGGGTTAAGTTCCGCTTGGCCCGGATCTCATATACTTCGAATATGCACACACCTAGAGCCGGGTTAAGTTCCGCTTGGCCCGGATCTCATATACTTCGAATATGCACACACCTAGAGCCGGGTTAAGTTCCACTTGGCCCGGATCTTGTACACTTCGAATATGCACACACCTAGAGCCAGGTTAAGTTCCACTTGGCCCGGATCTTGTACACTTCGAATATGCACACACCTAGAGCCGGGTTAAGTTCCACTTGGCCCGGATCTTGTACACTTCGAATATGCACACACCTAGAGCCGGGTTAAGTTCCACTTGGCCCGGATCTTGTACACTTCGAATATGCACCGAACTAACTTTACACGCCTGTGCCTTTGTCGGTAATCACCAACCGTCAGAGCGCCGAGTTTCAGCGCCTGCTGGATACCCACAAGATCTTGCGCGCAAAACACGTTGCACTTGGCGCGGAGCATGAAAAGAGGGGTAATTTCCTCCCTTAACACCTCACCGTTTCGTTTGTTTCTGCCGGACTAACCCCCTTATTCGGTTTTTTGCAGCTGGGGTGGAGGCTGAAAACAAGATTATACGGAAAAACTTGGAAGAAATCCGAGGTATGTCCCCTTTCGGCCAATGTCGCTGTGTTTTCCATTCTTTATTTTTCTTGGCTCGGCAAACATTCACTCCTCGGCTTTGCCGGGTCAACACACTATTTCAGCATCGCTTGAGGATAGTGTGTCCGTGCCTGATATGATGCTGCATTTTCTCGAACAAGCAGGACAGCATCAAGCCGAGCAGAAGAAGAAGGACGATGAGCTTGCCCTCCTCCGGACCAAGGACGGCGAGATAGCCAAACTCAAGGCCGAGATGGAGAAGATGAAGGCCCAACACAAAACCGAGCTCCAGAAAGTTGGCCAGAACTTCACCGAAGAGCGTGAGCGCTTTACCCTTCAGATCTCCAAGGACCAGGATCTGCTCAAGGAATCCGAAGTCCGGCTTGGGTCGGCGCTTGCCGAGCTTGAACAACTTCGCCAGAGACGCGATAGTTGTATCAAGGAGTTGACCCAGATCCATCGCCATATCTCACGTAAGTTTATTCTCCTTGCCCGACCTAGTTTTCCGGGTTAGCTCATATGCCTTTGCTTCAGCATCCTCCCTTTCCTTATTTTCAGATAACTTTCCGGAGGGTACTGCCATCGCTAGTGCTGCCGTTGCCAAATTCCGCCAAGAGAGGGGTACTCCCATCGCTCCTGATGGTGAGAGCATCCCCTTAGACATGGAGGACTTGTTGGTTAGCGTGTCAGCTCGGGTGGAAACTATTAAGAACTATGGAAAAGATCTCCTCGACGTTCCGGAAAGGATCACGCTCCGAAAAGGATCACGCTCCTTGCGGAAAAACTGATGGAGATTGAGACTCAACTTGACCTCTGGAGGGAATCCGCTGGGCGTGCCGCGGCAGATACCCTTCTCCATCATATCCTTTCATGGTACGAGAAAATCGATCTAAGCCTCCTCACCCATCGGCGCACCGGATCCAAATGGACCAATGATCCGGAGTGGGTAGCTCGGCGCCAGGCTTGCGCCTACAGCCTCATCGAATATTCTCTAGTCCATGATTGGGTTGAGGGGCCAAGCTTTCTGGATTCCGGCGAGGAGGAGCAGATGGAGAACGTGGAGGATGGGTTGGGCGATGATGGAGAAGATGCTGCTTCAGATATTGAAGATAGTGATGATGACACCGAACTTCCTCCTCCTGCCGCTCCTTAGTTGAAAAAACCTGAAAATTCATCAGATCCCCGGTATGCCGGGTGCAATTGTATGCTAAATACATAATATTTTGCTACTATGCTTGTATGCCGGATTAACTTGGGCGTAGTCCCCAAGTTTCATTTTCTTGTTCGTCCAATTCTCCGGCTCGATCCGTGTCTACCTTGATTCGGTTTTACGACTTACGAACCCAAGCCTCAAGAATCGTTTTAACAATACTGAGAAACTTTGAGGCTTGGCTCAAAATAATTCAACATAATAGCTTGAAAGTAAATACGGGGTTAGTCCAGAAAAAAAACGTTAGCTGGAATAGGATCGTTTCCTTGGTAGTTTTTCATGTGCTACGCAATTCCAAACTTGTTCCCTTGCTTTCCATGAAGCCAATTCTTGTTGGACAGCAGCAAGTCGAAGGGTTGGGTTTTTGGTGCTCACACATTACTAATCCGGGTTAAGCGAAACGAGTCATTCCAGCTAACGCATAAAAAGTAACAACAATCATTTATTAAGGCAGTCCCCGAGTTACTGCTCGAGGCTCCGCTATTTCATTGATAGGCTCATTTCCGACATACATACCGACATATGAGGATGACTCGGGTACATACACTCTTTAGCTAAGTGTAGAAGGGACGAAGTAGTGCTACATTCCACGGTCGCTTGGATTCCTCTCTGGACCTGTCCGCCTTGTTCTTTTCCTGTGGCTTTGCATCTATGAGATAGTAAGAGTCATTGTGTAATGCTTTGCTCACAATAAATGGTCCTTCCCATGGGGGGATAATTTATGCATGCCAGTGGTACGCTGTACCAACCGGAGCACCAGATCGCCTTCCTGGAAGACTCGGGGGCACACTTTCCGGCTATGATAGCGTCGGAGGTTTTGCTGATATATGGCGGATCTGGACAGTGCCAGTTCTCTCGCTTCTTCCAGCAGATCAACATCATTTTGCCGGGCTTCTTGCACTTCGGCTTCTGTGTATTGGGTGACTCTAGGCGAATCATGCTCTATGTCGGCTGGTAATACAGCTTCTGCCCCATATACCAGAAAGAACGGCGTGTAGCCTGTTGATCGATTCAGAGTGGTTCTTAAACTCCACAATACCGCTGGTAGTTCTTCTATCCAGCACCCCGCTGATCTTTGCAGCGGCTCAATGAGCCGGGGTTTTATCCCGGATAGCACTAATCCGTTGGATCTTTCCACTTGTCCGTTCGATGCGGGGTGGGCTACCGAGGCTATGTCGAGTCGGATTTTCTTATCTCGGCAGAATCGTGCAAATGCTCCTTCAGCAAAATTGGTGCCGTTATCAGTTATGATACTATGAGGATAACCGTATCTCAAGATGATGTCTTTGAGAAATGTCACAGCCGTAGCTCCATCACATTTCTTATAGGCTTCACCTCGATCCATTTTGTAAACTTGTCCACCATGACCAGAATGTGCGTCATGTTTCCTTTTGCTGGTTTGAACGGGCCAACCATATCCAAGCACCACACAACAAATGGCCATGTAATTGGTATGGTTTTGAGTTCCGACATAGGATATGTGTCTTGGTGGCGTATCTTTGGCAACCATTGCATTTTCTCACCAGATCTTCTGCTTGCTCCAAGGCACTTGGCCAGTAAATTCCATGCCGGAATGCCTTTGCCACTAAGGACCAGGATGAGGCGTGATGCCCGCATTCTGCTTGGTGTATATCTCGGAGGATGACAAGTCCTTCTTCCGGATCAACACACCGCTGGAGGACACTGGTTACACTCCGTTTGTACAGCTCGGAATTGATGATTATGTAAGCTTTGTCTCTCCTCTGAGTTTTCCTGGCTAGCACTTCCTCAGTAGGTAACGTTCCATCTTTCAAGAACTGGTATATAGGCAGTGCCCAAGCTGGTACTGCTCGCGCAGGGAACATCTCCTCATCAACTTCCATCCAATCCACCGGCATAACTTCAGCCGGATCATGCTGAACAGTCCCCAGGTCTGGCGAGGTAGTCCTCGGGTTTGCCGAGGTAGTCCCCGGGTTCGGCATACTACCTCCCATGTTAATGTCCATGGGCTCAGCTCCGGATTCCTCATTTTCCGGGACATAGATTGAATCGGTTCCTGGGGACGGCCTGATAGATGGCTTTCTGAGGTGCTCCAATGCAACACCTGGTGGAATTGCCTGTCGGGCCGAGCCGAGCTTCGACAGCATGTCGGCAACTTCGTTTTCCACGCGAGGTACATGATGAAATTCACATCCCTCAAAGTAACCCGAGATTTTCTGCACATGAAATCTGTATAGTGCCATGTTTGGATCCAGGGCGTCCCACACTCCGGACACTTGCTGTATTACTATATCCGAGTCGCCAAAGCAGATTATCCGACGTATGCCAATTTCCTTTGCCACTTTGAGACCATGCACAAGAGCCTCGTACTCAGCGACATTGTTCGATACCGCGAAATGGATCTGCAATACGTACTTGAGTTGATCCTTCTTTGGCGAGGTAAGCACAACCCCGGCACCTAATCCGGTTTTGGCCTTCGATCCGTCAAAGTGCATCCTCCAGTAGTTCGAATCCGGTGGCGGTGGTTCGTATTGTACCTCGTCCCAATCCACGAAAAAGTCCGCTATAGCCTGGGACTTGATCGCTTCTCTTCTATCGTACTGGGGCGCGTATGGTGCTAGCTTAATTGCCCATTTCGCAATTCTGCCATTCGCATCTTTGTTACCCATTATCTCGGATATGGGGGCTTCGCATATCACTTTCATGGGATGCTCCTCAAAGTAGTGCATTAATTTCTTTGCCGCCATATAAACTCCGTATGCCACCTTTTGAAAATGCGGGTATTTCTGTTTTGAGGCAGACAATACCTCGCTCAAGTAATACACTGGCCTCTGCACCGACTTAGCCTCTTCATCTCGTTCCACTACAATCACCGCACTTAAACTCAGTTGGTTGCGGCTATGTAGAGCAATATTGGCTCTTTCGACAGTGGAGAAGCTAACACTGGTGCAGTGGCCAACATCTTTTTCAAGTGGGCAAAAGCTTCATCAGCCTGCGGCGTCCAAACAAATTTATCTGATTTTTTCATGAGTTGGTAGAGAGGCAGTGCCTTTTCCCCTAACCGACATACAAACCGACTCAACGACGCCAGGCATCCAGTGAACTTCTGGACATCGTTGAGACACTTCGGCAGCTCCATTCGTTCAATGGCTCGGATCTTAGTCAGATTAACCTCGATACCTCGGCTAGAGACGATAAATCCGAGTAATTTCCCAGCCGGGACACCGAAGGTACATTTCTCCGGGTTAAGCTTCATCCGGAATCTCCTCAAGTTCACGAATGTTTGCCTTATGTCGTCAAGGAGCGTTGCGCTTTCCTTGGTCTTGATAACCACATCATCCATGTAGACTTGTACATTTTGACCTATTTGATCGTGCAAACATTTTTGCATACATCTTTGGTACGTTGCTCCTGCGTTTCGTAAACCAAACGGCATAGTGCGATAGCAATAAGCCCCGTACGTAATAAAGGCAGTTTTTATTTGATCATCCGGGTTCAGAGGTATTTGGTGGAAACCAGAATAAGCGTCAATAAATGACAACAGTTCACATTCTGCGGTAGAGTCGATGACCTGATCTATCCTCGGCAGTGGAAATGGATCTTTTGGACACGCCTTGTTCAGGTTCGTGTAATCGATACACATACGCCAAACCACTGCCACGTTCGGATCATCCTTTTTCTTTTCTACCAGCACCGGATTAGAGAGCCAATCCGGATACAACACTTCCATGATAAATCCTTCTGCTAGCAACCGAGCTATCTTGTCACTAATGACCTTTCTCCTATCCTCGGCGAAGCATCGAAGAGGCTGCTTCACCGGCCTTGCTCCGGGTCTTACATTCAAAGAGTGCTCGGCCAACTCCCTCGGAACACCTTGCAAGTCCTGTGTGGACCAAGCAAAAATATCCCGATTCTCACGGAGGAAGTTGACGAGCTCGCTTTCCTATTTGTCAGTTAACCCGGCCCCAATTGTCACGGTATGCTCCGGAAACATGTTATCTGCCGGGATCTTCTTGGTGTCCTTCGTGGCTTGAAATGAAACGCTTCCATGCGGGTTGCTTAACGCCGGCATAAACTGCTGCGTGGACTGAGCTAATGCCGCCACCTCTTGGATTTTTCTTTTCTCTTGGGCAATTACGAGTGACTCGGCTAGGTTGGACCCGGCTGAAGCGCACTCAATAGAACATCGGAAATCCCCAGCGATGGTAATTGCTCCATTTGGCCCCGGCAACTTCATCTTCAGATAACCCACGTGGCAACTTGCCATGAATTTGCTTAGTGCTGGTCTCCCGAGTAATGCATGATACGCGCTCTCCAAGTTTACCACCTCAAACTCCAGATTTTCGGTTCGGCAGTTATCCCTCGTACCGAATAGCACGTCGACCCGGACTTTGCCTATGGGTTTGCAGGATATGCCGGGCACGATACCGTGAAAAGTTGTTCTTGTAGCCTGGAGCATGTTCTCCGAGATGCCCAACTTGCGCATCGTATCCGCATACATGATGGTAATGCTACTGCCATTGTCGATCAGTACCTTGGAGAACCTCACATTAATGTTTGGTCCAATGAACGTCGGATCTAACACTAGTGCATACGAGCCCAGACTTGGCATAAGCTTGGGATGATCTTTGACGCTCCAGGTAATTTCCTGGTCTGACCAAGACATGTACCTCGTCACTGCAGGCATAACCGCGTTAACCTCCATATGTCGGCGCTGCAAGCTCTTCCTATCTGTTTCCTCTGTTGTGAACACACAATAGCTCTGGTGATGTTCCCTGTACTCATTTCTTCCCTCGTTTCCGGAGTACCTCTGATCCGGTTGTTGCTGGTTTTCCACCTGATGCACTGCATCCCTTCTCTCACTGTTGTCATACCTCGGCGGAGGGGGAGGGAACATCAGTTGCTGCGTTTTTGCTCCGAAGAGCAATTGCTGCTGGGGTAACTCCTGCCGAGGTTGATCCTTCCGAGGTGCCTGAGCATTCCCCGAACCACCTTGTTCTATCTTGCGCATCCACTCACATTGTCTCGTCGTGTGACCCGTCGGGCTGTTCGGATTTGGCGTGTGAAACTTGCACGGCTGGTCCAACATTGACTCGTAGGTATACCTCGGACGATCTTTCTTTTCTTGCCATTGCTTCTTTTGCTCCAGAGTCCATGTTTTCTTGCCATCGTTTCGAGGAGTCCATTGCCCTCCCGTTCTCTCGCGTTGGTTGCTCCCTGCCCCGGGCTGATCTTGATTCACGGACGCAACTTGTTGCGAACCATATCGATGGTCCGGTCTATCGTATCTCCTTTTCCCCTGTAATCGTTCCTCTGGGATGACCCGGATCCGTCCCTCGGATAGTACTCCTCATTTGACTCGTTCGACGGGATCCTAGGTTGAGTCGGATCACCCAAAGCATAAGAATCCGCGATCTGGATCATCTCTGCCAATGTGACTGCCATTTTCCTTTGCAATTTCATCCACAACTCGCTGCCATATCTACATCCTTGTGCGAACCATGCTATAGCCTGTGACTCTATGACTCCCTCACATGAGTTTCTCACGGTACACCACCGGGTCAAGAATTCACGGTCCGTTTCCTTAGATCTCTGCTTGCACATTGCCAGGGTCTGCGGTCTATTCGGTCTCTGATACGTACTTGAGAAGTTGCTGATGAACATTTCTACAAAATCTATCCAGCAATTGATGCTTCCGGGTGGCAAATTATTCAGCCAAACCCTAGCCGAACCTTCCAACATTTGGGGTACATATCGTACATCCCACCTCAAGTTGCCAGTTGCAATTTTCACAGCTATTGTGTAGTTTATTAGCCAATCCTCCGGCTTCGTACTGCCGTCATACGTCTTCGTGCCCCTGGGTAATTGGAAATTGGGTACTGGCGGTTCCTTCATGATCCGGGGTCCAAAGCACGCTGGACCCGGAGGACCTTGACATTCGATCTGTTCCGACCTATACAGGCGATCCAGTTTTAGCTTGGCGTCATCCGGCATCAAATCTCTGCTTCCCAATCTCGACCCTATCACATGATAGTCCGGTCTTGCGTATCCCGCACTCATCATCTCCGAGTCTCCATCATTGTATCGGTCTTGCTCTCGTTGTGCTCCTCTCTGTTGCATACCACGGCCGGCACTTTGCTCTTGCCTTGGTGCATTCCGCTACTATGGTTGACCCGCTCCTGCCGGGTTTCGCTGTCCGGCATTGCCGTAGGCAGCATTCCCATGACCGGCATTGCCTTGGTCGTGGTTACCTCGGCCAGCTTCGCCTCGGATCATACTTCGTTGATCGTCGTTTTTCCGCATCTCTTTTTCCTTTCCCGCATGCGTTGGGTCGTACGGAATGATCTGCTTGTTCCGTCTGGCCGAGGTTACTACTTCTTCTCTTCTAGGGCCACCATGAGGTGATGATGCGGCTCCAGCGGATTTCTCCGGGTTACCCATCGCCGAATGGACGATCCTAGAAGCTCCATCTCTCTCCGGGTTACCTCTCAACGGCTCCTCATTCTGCCTGTTCGCGATCCGAACCAGCTCGTTAACCCGGTTTTGCTGTCTTTGGCGGGCTTCACCCGTCAGACCCTCTAGCTCGGACGCCGCAACATCTGCTGCTCTGAGGTTCTTCGCCGGGGTACTATACTTCGGCAACCCCATAGACAGATAGTTTTCCGACCCTTCTGGTCCATCATCACCCTCTCTGTTCATCTCGCCTATGAGATTTCTCCCTTTTACCCTCACTGCATCAACCTTGTTCGCTTTCGCGTACTCACGCAGCGTCATGTTCAACGACTGCTGAGCCGCTGCTATTTTCTTTGCGCCCTCCAGTATCTTTCGCCGGGTCTCCTCTAGCTCGGCCTGTGCCTGAGCCGGATCTACCACTGCTGCCACCGGGTTAGCCAAGCTATCCATAGCTTCCCTTAGCACGTTCTCAGGCCTCTCTAGCGGAGGACCCCTAGCTTTCCTCGGTGCCTTGGGTGTTACATCCGGGTCTGGCTCTGGATCCTTGCTCGCGCCCGCGCCTGGCGCAGTCATCATCACCTCTGCATGGTCCGGGGAGTGAGCGATACGCGCCCCGCGAGCCACAGTGAGGGGTGGTTCCCCTGCATCGACGATGCGACGCGGATGAACGCAAGACACGTCCACAGCAACATAGACCTTGTGCGCGCCGAGCTTGACGAAGACGCCGTTGCGCGGAAGGGGCGCGTGCCGAAGCAGCCAACGTTGTCGCTGACGTAGTCCAGCGCACCAAAGCACTGAACGAGCCCGGAGACGATGTGTTCACCGGTGCCGATGAAATTTCCCGTCCGGATCTTCACCCCTGCTAGCGCCGCTAGCCCCACAGTGGGCGCCAACTGTCGTGGTGGTGTCACGGCAGATGCCATGGATAGGCTAAAGGTGGGACTAATATGCGCTAGGGGAATCCAGGGAGGGATAGTAGAGTGATTCTCTACACAAAAGCTTCGTATTGATGTTCAGTCTCCAAGATTACAAGTGCTCCTCGAGCTGTATTGACAAGAGGAGGAAGAAGAAACTCTCTTACTCTTGCCTACTAACTAGCCCAAGAACCCTAGATCCACTAGTGTTTTTCTTGCTACCTCTCTCAAAAAGCCCCCAACCCCCTTACCAGAACCCCAACGCACCGGGCCTTCTTTTTGACCAGAGAGATTCCTTCCTTCTCCTAGAAGCCAAACGAGGATCCGGATCACAGTTGATCCGGCCACGCCTGTTCCTGCATATAAGATAAACAAGTGTCTCCGACTTACTCCTTGAGTCGGACGAGACAATGTTAGGCGACCCCCTGGTCCGGGTTACTCCGTGATCTGGCCTGCCTTGAGGTGATTCGGCTAGCATCCGCTTTGACCTTGCCGAACCTCGGATAACTCGGCCCTTATACCCCAGAGTGACCCTACCCGGGGTTATCCCCCAACATATACTGGGCGCTGGACCCCGTGGACCTTATTTCCTTTGGCTCGTTCCACCACGAGCACAATGCTGACCACCTGGTTGGTGGCGGAGATGTAGAGCAGTAGTGGTTCCTTTTCGCGAGGCATCACCAGTACTAGCGAGGTGGATAGTAGACGCTTGAGGTCTTCAAATGCTTCTTGTGCCTAGTTTGTCCAGTCGAACTTGTTAGCTTTGCAGAGGAGTTGGTAGAAGGGTAGTGCCTTTTCGCCCATTCGACTGATGAATCGACTGAGTGCCACGATTCGCCCAGCGAGCTGCTGGACGCCTTTTACGTTCTTCGGCTTCTCCCTGGCTAGTATGGCCTTTATTTTCTTCGGGTTTGCCTCGATCCCCCTTGCGGAGATGAGATACCCGAGTAGTTGCCCTGATGGCACGCCGAAGGTGCATTTGTCTGGATTGAGCTTGATCCGGTAGCGGTCGAGGTTAGTGAAGGTTTCGTGGAGATCGTCGATTAATGTGGCTTCCTCTTTGGTTTTGATGACGATGTCGTCAACGTAGACTTGGATGTTGCGACCAAGTTGGTTCTTGAGGCAAGCGTGCATGCACCGTTGATAGGTGGCTCCTGCGTTTTTTAGCCCGAAAGGCATCATGTTGTAGCAGAACACACCGAAGGGCATTGTAAATGTCGTTTTCTCTTGGTCTTCTTCCTTCATTCGAATCTAATTGTACCCTAAGTAGGCATCGAGGAAGCAGAGGCGCTCACATACCACGGTGGAGTCGATGATTTGATCGATCCGTGGTAATGGGAAGTGGTCTTTTGGGCAATTCTTATTCAAGGAGGTGAAGTCCACGCACATCCGCAGGATATCCGTGTATTTTTAGGCACAAGCACTGTGTTTGAGAGCCAGGTGTTTTCCTCGATCTCACGTATGAAGTTTGCGTCGAGGAGTCTACTGATCTCCATACCGACTGCTTTTGCTCTTGGTTCAGATAGTCGCCGTATTGTCTGCTTGACTGGCCTTGCGTCTGGATTCACGTTGAGTGAGTGCTTGGCGAATTCCCTGGGAACCCCTGGCATGTCTGCTAGACACTAGGCGAAGATTTCCCAGTGCTTACGGAGGAATTCGGTGAGCGCGAGTTCCTATGTGGAACTCAAGTTGTTGGCAATGAGGGTTGTCTTGGTCGAGTTCGTTGGGTGGACCTGGACTTTCTTCGTGTGTACCGACGAGCTGAAGGACAGGTTGGCTGAACTTGTCCTGCTCAGGGGAGGCAGACTGTTGTCTTTCGACTCCTTCAATCTTGCAAGTTCTTCCTACATGCCGAAGGACTAGGAGATTCAGTTGAATTCCCTGTCGCAACTGTCGGACCTCTCGAAGCTTCCATTGATTGTGATGATGCCGTTTGGACCTGGCATTTTCATCTGCAGGTAGGCGTAGTGCGGCACTGCCATGAACCTCGCGAACGCGACACGTCCGAGGATGTAGTGGTATTGTGAGGGCCAGTCAATGACTTCAAAGTCGATGCACTCTCGCCGAAAGTTTTGTGGCGTGCTGAAGATGATGTCGAGGTTGATTTTGCCCAGGGGATATACGCCCTTCCCTAGGACGATGTCGTGGAATGTCATGTCTGAGACTACTATATAAGTTAGAGGGATCCTCATCGCACGCAAGGTACTCGCGAACATGAGGTTGATGCCGCTCCCGCCGTCCATGAAGACACGACTCATATCGAAGCCCCCGAACTGCGCCTCGAGTACGAGGGGACAGTGGCCTGGACAAGGAACTTGGCGCGGGTGGTCACGCTTGTCAAAAGTGATGCATGACTCGCTTCCACTGAGGTACTCAGTGGTGGAAGGTGGAGAGTTTATCGCCAAATTGACTTGGCGAGTGATTGCCTTCTGCATTCGATTGGAGGGCGCCCTTTTTGGATCATCCCCATGTTGCCCACAGCTCGCGGGTACGGCTCACCTCCATGATGCTAGACTGGCGCAGTCGCTGGTTGTGGTGGCCCGGGCGGTGGGGGCGGAGCTCCATGTGCCACAGCGCCTGGGGCAGCTCCATAGCCCATGTTGATCGCGTCGCGATTCATCTGGGCCTGGCCCTCGTGGAGTTTGAGGAACTCGCGGCAATCCTTGAGAAGGTGGCTGGATTTTTTCTTGCCGTCGTGCTTGTCGATGTAGAAGTGCACGTTGCATGGTCTGGATAGTTTGTCCTGGATGGATGTTGCGGGTGCCTCTTCGCGACTACGGCATTGCCACACTTGCGTGGTTCTCCCAGCGTCGCGGTATCCTCCGCTGCGATACCCGTTGTTGTGGTTATTGTCGCGTTTGTCGGCGTAGCTAGCCGCGACCATGTTGACTTCGTCGCGGTCCTCGTAGATGCACATTCGACGTTTCCCTCAGCGGTCGTATCTGCGTCCGAGGTCGTCGTCATTGTTAGAGTAGGTACGGTTTTTTACCAAATCTTCTCCGTCCGCCCACGGATTCGCGATCTCCATCGGGTGGTCGATTGTTTTGGGCTTCGAGCGGCCCAGCTCCTCCCTGAGCTCTATATGGCAAACACCACCGTTGAACGTGTTGATTGCGTGGTCCTCTGAGATGTTTTCTACGGAGTTCTTGATGATGTACCACCTCTAGATGTATGAGCGTAGTGACTCGCTAGACCATTGGTGGCAACCTCTTAGTTCTTCGATTGATGTGGGCCTTTCGTAAGTGCCCTTGAAGTTGCGCACGAAGCTGTAGACTAGCTCTTCCCAACTGCGAATGGATCCGTGCGGGAGGTTGTTGAGCCATGCGCGGGCGGTTCCTTGCAGCTGTAGCTGCAGGCATTGCATTGTCGTGCTTGAGCTTCAGCCGTGTAGCCTGATGGAGGAGATGTGATCCACCAGCCAGATTTTCGGGTCTTGCAGGCCGTCAAATTTTGGGTTCTCTGACGGAAGTTTGAACCCCTTAGGCATTCGCTTCTGCCTGATGGCTCTACTGAAGCATCTAGCATCGCAGAGATCTGTCTCGTCCTCTTCCGAGTCAGTCGAGCGAGCGCGCCATGCCCGCATCTTGTCAACCTTGCACTGCGTGATGTCATCACGCGCGTCATAGTCGTGGTCGTGCTGCCATGAGCGACGTCACCGTGACAGATCGTGGCTGTCATCGCTGGAGGAGTACGAGTAGTAGTATTTGGCCAGAGCCTTGCTTTTCTTCGGCTCTGGTGTTGGCTCCTTATCAAGGGCGGCCTTGATTAGCCCCGGGCCTGCGATCGTAGATCGGTGCATGGGAGCTCGCGGATCTCCAGCCGGTGGCTGGTTGTTAAGGAGGTACATGGTGGCCGTTGTTACCGCAGCCTGTGGCGTCTTCGGGAGCACGTTGCACCGCGTATCCACCATCATAGAGTCGAAGTCAAGGACTTTCGCGGCCTCTACGCGCTCCTGGTCGGTGAAGTGGGCCAGTCAAGATCGCCTTTTGTTGTCCAGGTACTCGTTGCCTTTGGAGGAGGATCCTCCGTGGGAGGAGAGCCCAGCTCGCCGAAGGATCGACTCGTCCGCCGCCTTTCTACGTGCCTCGATTTGCGCGATCACCTGCTACTGGCGCTTGAATTCCTCCTTCAGCAGCCAATGGTAGCCCATCAGCATGTCCTGCAGTGTGTTGCAGGGTAGAGGATTGCACCATAGAGCTTCTCGACAGCGAGCCCACTCGTTGTCGTTGAGCTTGATCAACATACATTCACCGGTGTTCTCATTCGTCGTGCGGTGCAGTTCTCCTCCTGTCCCGTTATTGGTGGGTGCGCTGTTGGTGGGGCCACCATTGGTGGGGCCACCATTTGCGACTGGTATACCGCCGTTGGTCGGTCCAGTTCTAGTGCCGGTGTTTTCGCGATTGACGTCGGTGTCGCCTGCGTTGATGACAGCGCACATGAAGTGGTTGGGGAAGCTGCTGCTTCCACAACTTTCAGATCCAGAGCCATAGGCTCCATCTTCTATGGCCAGGCCACCCAGATCGGATTCGCGACTGCTATCGCTATCCGTGCTCCCAGTTGTTGCCGAGGTGTTGAGCTCGCTGAGGGTGCCGATTGGTGGCGGGAACCATGATGCTGGAGCAATCGCGGGTGCCGTTGGCTGGTCAGGCATGCGAAACGTGCCCAGTTGATCGACCTGGAAGCAGAAGCTCCCGATCACCAGGCTGATCCCATCGCCCACGGACTCGAAAGCCGGGCGAGTGGCCGACGTGTGGACGGTGAAGTCGAAAGCGCCGAAGAGCTAGCAAATCTCCGCTGTTGCAGAGTTGTAGATCGTGGTTGATGGGGCCGAAGAAGCCGCGACATCAGCACTCCCAGTTCCCACAGATGGCGCCAATTAATGAGGGTTCAACTCGCCAATTCCCATTGTTATGGACTTGGGTTTTGGAGAAGGAGGGAGCGCTGGAGGCATTAATCGGCTAGCAAACAAGCTAACATGGACACAAGGTTTACCCAGGTTCAGGCCTCGTAGAGGTCCCTACTCCTGCTTGTCTACTCTTAGAATTATCGAAGGAGTCGAAAGTTACAGGGGTGCACAGATGGAATCTGGCGATGGTTGTGGAAACTAGGGTTGTGATTGTTCTCCTCGCCTCCCCCTCCTAGTCTTTATATAGATAGTCAAGGTCTTGGGTAGCAGGTCGAGTCGGTTACAAATTAGGGTTCATCTTTTGAACTTCCTATCTTAAGCTTCTTCTTGCCTCGCAAGCAATCGGAGAGTCCGTGGATCACCCAAATTCTTTGTTGGGCCTTGGCAACACTGTCGTATCTGAATCGTATATGCCTAACTCGAGTACATGTAGGGTATACCCATGTCAGGTGGAGATTTACATGTTTTGAACAAGGCACCACATTGTAGATTGTTGACTTCTTAACATTCCACAAAGTTAGAATTTAAGTATTATTACTTGAATGAGGTGGTGTTTTATTAAAGTTATAAGCGAATGCATTTACCTTTCTATCTTTAGAATCAATGGTTATACTTCATAAGTAAAGAATAGGTATTACTTCAATTACTTTAGAATTTGGTTTAAATCTTTAAGTGGTTTTCTCAAACTTGTGAAAGAATTAGTAAATAAGAGTTTGGTGATTTTATAAGTGCATAGGATTCTTGTGATAAACAATATACTATTTTAGTTGATTTTATAATTGGTAAAAATCTTTTTAGGAAAATTAAAATACCCTTAATGTGAGAGGATAGTTTTAGTAGATACATTTTGAAATGGTTTGACCTATATTAACTTCACTTAAACATCAATTGACTTGTTATCACATTTTTAGACTTTAAAGAAATAATGGCAAAGGCAATAGTAATAGTTTATATATTTTTAAGGAATTAAGATAAAAGAAAAGACTTAAAATAAGATTTATGAGACCTTTACCTTTTATTTGACTTCAATTAAGAAACATGATATTTTTAATGTGTAGAATTTATTTTTGTGATCATTTTGGTATATTATATGTATTTTTGTGATTTTTAAATAATAAGATATGATTTTTATAAGTTTAATCACTTTATAAAAACTAAATAAATAATAAATATTTAGTTAAGTGACACAAAAATAAATGAAACAAGTTTGTAACTATAGATTTTGTTTTTCTAAGAATTTTAGTATATTATTTATATTTTTCTTATTTACCAATATTAAAATATGAATTTTCAAAGTATTATTACTTATAAAATCTTTATTAATGTTAAAACAATAATGTTAGATAATAAGGTTAAATTATAGATTTTATTTTTCTAAGCATTTTGATATATTATATACATTTTTCTGAATTATAAAACAAAAGATATTAAACTTATAAGATTTAATCATTTTCTTAATTCCTGAAAAATATTTATAATCGAATTTATAATATTTAACCTATTTTTAAACAGGAATAACGTTTTATACTGATACACACCCCAGCCACAGCCACTGACCAGTGAGGTCAGGGCCACATCTGGTGCCACGTGAGTAAGACTGGTCAAACCGGTTGACTGGGCAGGCGGTGACGCGAGCGTGACGTCAGCCTGACGTCACCTCGCCGGCCACCACTAGATGGTCACCGGCAACGGCGGATGCGAGCACGCGCGCGGTTGCAGAGCAGTGCATTGGAAAGAGCAGAGCACGATGCTAGCTGTAGTTGCGTGGCCCCGTATAGGTCATCGGAACAACGACACCGATGATGACTAGCGATGGTGAACGGTGGCACATCACGCGGGGAAGGGATCTAAAAGGTGCAGGGGATTCAGTGGCTTACCCTTGACGCGTGGCTAACCTCATATGGACCTGCGGCAGACAGAATCAACGGTGAAGCAAGCGGTAGTGATCCTCGGACTTGGAGAAGATCTAGTTGATGCGGGCGATTGAGGATACCCTGGCTCGATTCCTCCATCGTGGAGACGAAGTACAGCACGGCGGATCTCGCGGTACTCTTGGCTGGCTTTGGGGCAACCTCTACCGGCGATACGAGGCAACGGCGGTGACGCTAGTTTTTCGGTATCGAGAGAGAAAGAGAGAGCTACAGAGGGGGAAATGGCTGAGGATGAGCAGAGGCGTCGTGGTGGCCTTCTTATCTCCTCTAGGCGTCGGTGGCGAGTATCATGGCGCACGGCTGATGTCGACGACGGCATCGAGCGGCGGCGAGGTCCTCCAGCGAGCTGCATGTGTGCGTCGCGGTGACGACGACGACATTTTTCCAGAAAACCCCCTACTGTTTCTCGGAACTAACCCGTAGTCCATCATCGGGCCCACCTGTTAGTGAGAATAAGAGGGAACTTGGGCTGCTGTTGCTAGGCCTTCACAAAGTGTGCGGTTGATTTTTGCTGCTGCTCGCGTGCGATGGGTTAAAGAATGGGCCAAGGCTGGAACGGCTGCGGCCTAGTTTTGCTAGCAGTTCTTTTTATTTTTCTTTATTCTGTTTCTATTTTCTATTTTACCATTTCCTTTCCAATTTGATTTCTACAAGAGTTTTAAAATGTCTAGAAATTTTTTAAGTCATGGATATATGATAGAGGTCAATTATAACCAATTCCTTTATATTTCTTGTTGTGTATAAAGATATTCATAATATTAAAAGTCCTTTTCATTAAGAAATATTAATAAGGATTAGGGTTTTAGGATTTGGTTTCTTATAATAAGTTTTCATAGAAATGATTCTGTTTTCACTTGATAATCTTAATGGTAAATATTTAAAATGGTGAAGGATATATATAGAATATTATTAATGCTTAACCTCTTGAAGGAATTATAAATATTCATTATCAGGTCTTAAACCTTGTGGTTCTTAATATGTTGATTTGATTTTCATGGTTCTCCATACTTGGTGATTTGCCAAATCCAATTCTACTTGTTTTGTAGTGTTTAGAATTACCATAGACAACCTTGGTGAAGTCAATAAGCATGAATAACAATCACTAATGTAATTGTTCATTTCCAAATAACTGCCCTGAGTTTTAGGAAGGTTTTAATAGACTCATATTCTATTATGAATATGGATAAGGATCAAGGTTTAGGGATACTACTTCTAAATCTATGAGTAGGTTTGATATCTCCACTTAGAGTGAGCTACACAGATTACTTTCCTAATGTGATCTTGATGGTTCTATAAGACTAGGTTTTTATTAGGGTTTAAGACAATAAGGTGGATAAGGCTTCCATCTATAAACACTCATCTGGTTCTCTAATTATCTCTTGGAAGCTTTAATTGTCCAAGAGGTATTGTTCAATGGTTACCTAGAATAGGAAATGGTTTCACTATCCATTTGATTCTAGGGTTTTGAATAATGAAGTAGACATGGGTCTTGTCATGGCTTGATGTACTATTTGTTAAAGGTTTCTAAAGAATCCTTACCTTAATACATCACTAAGCTTATCTTGATATAAGTAATTCCTTTCCTAAATATACTCTATTAATCTCTCTTCTTTTAATCACAAAGATCACATCTTCCTGAATAAGTCAATCATCTGACTCCACCATCTCCATCAACATATGATGACATGGTCATGCCACTTCAACATTACTCCTTCATATTTACCTTGCATCTACTTCTAAGGCTTACAAGATTACAATCATCACTTTAGATAACAAGGGATATCAATCTTCTAGAATAGGTATCGTACTACTCTCCACAATACAAGTTTGTTCTTGTATTACCTTGGTTAAACTATTATACTTCCAACTACCATACAACTTATGTTATATACTTCATTATACTCTATCTTGACTTCTCAGAATCAAGCTAGATGATTCTTCTTACTAGAGCTTTTACCTAATTTGGTATATTCACAATGCTTCTTTATCATCTGGTCATCTATTCCCAAATTACTTGAGAATAATGACCACCATCCTTTGATCAAACAAAGCTTAGGCATCTAATTGTCTGATCAAGATCTAGATTCAGTTAAGTAGTAGGCTTGTACTAGTCTCTCTATAGGCTTATCTTGTTAAAGAAACTTACTTGAAGTTTATACCCACTTGGATTAACAAGATTATCATTGGATATTCTAATACTACTAGCTTTCTTATAACTTCTGAAGTATTAGTTCATTCTTAAGTTTAGATACTTTTTCTAGTTAACTCATGAGTGAGTTAACTCCTCCAACATCAAATGGTTTGATACACACTAAGGATCTCATTCCATTGATGATGGCACACTTCACCATATCTAGTTCCTTCTTCTTATTGCTTTACTTAAGGTCTTTGGAAGGTCAATATAATAGGTCAAAGGCTATGAGTCAATAAGTGCTAGGTCAAGAATTGGTCACACACATTGATGATCAATAGACAATAGAACTTGGTTAAATAGGATTGCCATCTATTAACATTAAACTAAGGGTATGTGATGGATGGTCTTGGTTTGACTTCCCTTTCTACTCTATTTGTAATAAGAGTTAATGTTTAAGAACTATCATGGTAGCCATGGTAGGAATAACTATGGCAAGCAAGTGTTTCCAGATTTAGTTATAGAGTTTCTTTACTTAAGTTATATACTTCACTTGGTATTCAAGGTTTGTGGTAGATAATACCTTGATATCATCTTTGGGATATTAAGTATTCATCCTTGAGTTGTTGTATGGAATACCATGTCATGATCTCTAGAAGATCTAGTACTCCTTATTGAGTAGGGTGTTGTGACTTAATTTTATTACATTTGATCTACCCTTAGATCAAATTATATTACCCAAAGATAAGGTTTTGGCAAAGGTCATAATGAAACTTATCTCAGTCAACTTGATGATCTACTTCAGTTCCACCAATTTAAGAGAAGCTTCAATCACTTTGACAAGTTTTATTCAAAAGCGCGAAAATTATCTGGATTTTCTATACATGAATGCAATGCACACACCTTACCTCGGCTTATTTCTAAGCTCTAATGTTGGGGTGTTACAGAGTGTCTGGAGCTAGTTGGAAATGGAGAGCGCTTCATGGTGGTGCCGCGGTAGTCTCGCGCTGGGCTCCCGGGTTAATGTCTGTATGGTGGTTGTAGTGTTTGTTAACTAGGACTTTTGGATGTCCGTGTATGTGGTTTTTGGAGGCTGTAGCCTCGTAGCAAGAAGTTTGCCGGCTGTTGCACTTTGCTTCAGGCCCGCGTGCTGTTTGCACCGAATAGTGTAATGACAACTCATGTGGTTTCAGTAATGGGAACCAGGGCGAGGCCCTCTTTTTCTAAAAACATGTGCTATTATCACTTTTTTTAAGCCTGAAACAGGGCATCCATGGCGCAACCACTCACCTACAACCATAGGACACATTTGCCGCTTCCTTCCACACAATGCTAGTACCGTGAGTGCAAATTTAAATATTAGAGTCCTATTTGCAAACTTTAAGAAAACCTCACTTACTTCGTACGATTTAACAAGTTATATTAGTCTAAGAGTAACAATTCCAATATTAGTATCTAAAGATCATGCCTGCCTCCATGATACTTGATATTCAAAAGTTATTTTTAGTATCAAGGTTTATCTAGGAGCTAAAGAATCATTTTAGGAACCATAATGTGTAAAAGATATTCTGATTAGTAAAACATTGTTTGGTTACAATATGATAATTAAAGTATAATTTAGTGAGATATATATTCTCATATTGTATGAGCATTTGCAAAGATTAGAGACGCTAGGCGTCCTGATCACCCAAAAGTTTTGGGAACTAATATTATACTAGCATTCTTTTTTATGTCATGGTAGGATGGATAAAATGTATAGAAAAAATGTTTACTATACTAAGAGATTAGTAAAAGTAGAATTCGAAAGAACACCAATCATGTGATGATGATGATCCACCTCAAAGTGCGAATTCAAGGGTATTAATGTTTGACTAACACACTAAGGATTATGTACCATGAAATTGGTGCCACTATTTATGTTGATAAGATTCTTCTTAAAGGAGAAAAACTTTGAAAGAGGATCAATAAATGTATTTGGTAGAAAAGAAAGGACTGAAAATGTACAGGTCAGGTATATAGACGATATACATGTTATATATGTATTATTTGCTTGTTAAACATTGTAATTGTTTGGTATCAGATACTAGATTGGTTGGTATTAAGTGTCATAAAAAGCAACACAATACATGAACTACAATGGCCTAAGTAACTAGCAAGAGAATATGGTGATGATGCTCATCGAAAAAGAATAAAGTGTTATTGTGTTTATCGTCAGCATCAAAACCTAGCCTTCAAGATTTATATCAATGATCACTATTTTGTTTCGGTATTATGAAATTATTATATATTCCATAGATGAAGGATGAATTATTATGAATCTTGTTGGTGGAATAACATCCATAACACCGACGCTAAACATCCAAAGACAAAATATTAGAATTTGTGACACCACCGTTTAGGTTATATTGGAAAGAAAGACATGAACAAACTCAATGTTGAAGGATTTTTGAGTCATTTGTCTTCGAATCAATTGATTCCTATAAGGAATTTTTTGAAGATAATTAAAACTCTTTTATGGTCCAGAACAATAGCTAACTCGTTGGAGGTCATACATATTGGTGTACGTGGTCCATTTTATGTAGTCATGTGTGTTGGATTATTCTACTTTGTATACTTTCACCAATGACTTGAGTAGATATATGGGTATATCTATTTGATGAGAAACAAGTATGAGATATTTGAAAAGTGTTCGGTTTTAGTATGAAATAGAAATCATCGTAACAACAAAATAAAATATTTATGATTAGATCATAAAGGAAGATATTTGAGTTATAAGTTTAATAAACATCTAAGAGCTGAGGAATTGTTCCACAGACTTGCGTTTCCCGAAACACCATAGGAGTATGGAGTGTTCGAGAGATGTAACTAAAGTTTGTTGGACAAGGTAAGATCAATATGTCATTTATAAAACTGCCATTAAATATTAAAGATTATACTGTAGAGACTATCACTTTACACTAAAAAGAGCACCATCATAGTCTGTTGAAATGACATCATATGAGTTATGGCATGAGATGAAACCCATGTCGTCTTTCCTAAAATTTTGGTATGCAACACATATATAATTTTTTATAACCAAATTTGGATAAACATGTTTTTGTAGGTTAGCCAAAGATAATGTTGTGTATTCCTCCACCATAACACTAAACACAAAAAGCATTTGTTCCTAAAAACATCAAGTTTTTTTAGAAGATTTGTTTTGAAAATGTTAAGTGGGGGACAATAGAATTTTTATGAGATTTATGAACCTGAGCAACATGTGCTAAGTAGCGTAGCGTTGGAAAGTGTTCTGGAGGTGGCCACAATGCTGATGTATCCCATGCCTATAAATGTTATAGTCCTGGATATCTAAGTTCCTATTGGACCACGTGAGTCGGGTAGAAATCAAATGGTAAGATTTGAGGACAATGTAATATTTTTGGATAATAATGAATCACTACATACAAATAAGATTTGATGGACCCTAACTTAGTTAATGGCTAGACCCCATAAAATCTGTGATAGTTTCCATCTATGAAAATCAAGTTTTGAATTTGGAAGAGCCTCTAGAAGGCATAAAGCTTTTAAAACATAAATGGATCTATAAAAAATAGATATGGATGTTCACATCTACAAAATTGCTTATTTCCTAGAATGTTCAAGGAGTTAAAAACAATAAGAGTTGATCTTTCATGGTGATGTTTAGTTTGTATGGATTTTTGTAGCAATCACTACATATTTCAACTTTGAGATATGTCAATTGAAAAAACAAAACAATGTTCTTCTAACAGAATGGTTACCTAGGATGTGTACATGACACAATCAAAGGGTTTTGTTGATTCAAATGATGGTAAAATGTATGCGGATTTCAATGGTTGAAGTAAGCATCACCGAGTTGGAATCTTCACTGTGATAAAATTGTTAAAGAGTTTAGTTTTATCAGAAATGATGAAGATGTTTGTATTCACAAGAAAGCAAGTGGGATCACTGATACATATTTCTAATACTTTATGCAGACGACATATTTTTGATTGGAAATAATGTATCTTTTCTTAACACAATTAAGATTTTATTAAAAAATAGATTTTGATGAAAGACTAAGGAAAAAAATACAATATTAGGTATCAATGTCTATACACATAGATTCAAGTGCTAATATAATTATGCCAAAGTAAATGTATGAAAATTGAATTGATTCAATATGTAAATGACAAGAAGGGTTCTTACCGCATGGAAAAGGTTGAAGTAAGAGTAAATTGTTCTAACACTTGATGAGTGAAACCGCATGAACGATCTTATCAATCATGTATACCATAATATGTACATATCTAGATATGTTCTATGTTGTAAAATGTTATGCGCATATATCAGAGTGATTCATATGATGATCATTGGATAATATTAGGGATATTCTTGTTCGCTTTAGAAGAACTAAGAATATGGTCTGTATGCGGAAGTGACAAACGGTCCATTGTAAGGTGTTATGTTGTTACTTGTTTTTTCACATATCCAAACAACATTTATCTCAAATTCAGGCTATGTATTTCAGTAAAAAGGTGGCACAATAAAATTAAAGAAAGTTTCATGATGGATTTGGATGAGTACCAGAGTTAAATATTGTGGTGGATACTATAACAAAGGCTAAGTATATCACTACTCTATTAGCAGCCGAAGGAGGGCATTTGTGTTAAGGAGTTTGTTATCAAACTAGGTATAGTTTTGAGCGGGCTATACTATGAAGATCCATTGTACGCCAATAGTATCAACATAGGTTTTTGGCTAAGGAATTAAGGTCTCACTAGAATACCAACTTACAATGCCATCTCATTTAAAATGAGTGATGCGTGAAGACACAAAGACATGCAAATACACGCGGACCTGAAAGTGTCAGACCCGATGATTAGGTTTATCACAAGCAACGTGTATGAATGTTAAATATGCAAGCATTAACTAGATTATTGACTCTAATGCAAGTGAGAGATTGTTCTAAATATGCCTAGAGTTAGTAATAAAGTTGTTATTATCTTACGTGGTATTGACACAGTAGATGTTACAGGGGTAGCTTACGTAGAGGAGGCAAGGCGATGTAGGAGAATCTGGGAGCGAGATTGGCACGCAATGTACGCAGGTTCACGTCCCCTCGATGGAGGATCACTACATCCTGGTGTCAATCCAGTATATGATCATAGACTGGTTTACATGGGAGCCGCCGTAGGAGGAGGGAGAGACTAGATCTAATATGTCGTGAGCGAGATCCCCTCAAAGGGGTGCACCTCATGGATTTATATATGCAGCTAGTTAGGGTTTACAAGTGTGCTAATTGGCTTTGTATTGGAGTCTCCATCTTGGACCTCCAATCGGCGAGTCATCTGGGTCCAGCACGCGCCAGTCGCTATATTCGTCGAGTCGACCCGCCATGGGCGACTCCGCTTCATGGATATACCCCGATTGGTATTCCCCCATCAGTAGTCCCCGAGCGTGTTAGGGACTCGGCAATCACTTCAAACCGATGAATCAACGCAGGCGATTTTAGGGCGGAGTCATTGGCGAGCTCCTGAAACTGATAAATGGTTCATGAAAATAGTTCATTTGCCTAGGTGAGTTGACGCGTCCGGCGAGTCGCCATTGGACAGAGTCGCCCCTTGGAGAAGTTTGACCGACGCCTTGGTAACTTGCTATTGTAGAGCCTTCCTAGCCAAAGTGAAGATATCGCTGTGCTGTTGTAGAAGCAGGGGCTGGCAAGTAGCGGATGTGGAGGCCGTCAAGTCGTTGATAATGAAGTCGCCAAGTCGGTGCGAGCGACTCCGTGATGGGCGAGTCCACGAGGGGAAAGCCCACAAGCATGGCGATTACGTGAGGGGAGAGTCGGCAAGGGCGATCCCCCGAGGTCGAGTCCTCGAGCATGGCGAGTACGCGAGGGAAACTCCACGAGGGAAACTCCGCGAGGGAAAGTCACCGATGGAGAGTCCACGATTGCAAGTTCGCACTGGCGAGTCCCTGACCGTGGTGAGTCCACGAGGGCGAATCCGCGATGGCGAGTCCGCGTATACACCGTGGCAATCATATGGGCACAATGACTCAGGAGCGATATTGCACTAGAGGGGCAATGTTGTTATCGAGCCCCGATCCGAGTTGAACAAAGGAAAAACTTGACGAGTCGTCCGCCAATTGGAGTTGACTTGATTTTATGCTTAGCTCAGCAATATGCCTAGTAGTAGTCCCCGAGGCTCGAGTTGGCTTATAGAAATGACTTGAGGCTCTTTAGAGATCCGTATTATGAGAATAGTAGCGGTTGTTCCCGAGCTTAGTGGACGACAAGTATGTGTGGGGTGAGTCCGCGAGAGGAGAGTCCCTGAGCATAGCGAGTCTGCCTTGGGTGAGTACGCAAGGGAGAGTCTCTGCGCATGGCGAGTCCATGTTTGAGCGAGTCCGCGAGGGGAGAGTCCCCAAGTGTGGCGAGTCCACGATGATGGTGAGTCTGCGATGATGGCATGTTCGTGAGGGGAGAGTCCCTAAGTGTAGCGAGTCCCTCATCCGATGTTAGGAGGTATTGATTGCGATGTTGGGAGGAATTGATCTCTCGTCTTGGCCTGGGGGGCCAGTCACATGGTGACTCCAAAGATGGATCTCGGCAAGGCATTCTTCTTGGACGATCCGAGGCTCGGTTTGCGATTCCTCGTCTACAGTACTTGACCGTGTGAGTCACACTATCTAAGGTTGAGGAGGATATGGTGTTGTTTGTGTAGCACTGCCATGTGTCTTGGCCCGGAAGGCCAGTCGAGCAAGGCGACTCCAATGATGGCTCTCGGTTAGCATTTTCCGTGGACAATCCGAGGCTCAGTTTGCGAGTTCTCGTCCGCACTACTTGGCCATTGCGAGTCGCGCTTTCAAAGGTTGACAAAGGCGAATTGATTTTTCCCAGAGGGATGAGATGCCCAGTAGTGAGTCCATGCAGCGTGGCATGTGGGCCCTCTCTGGCGACTCATACGATCAGGGGCCCTTAGCCAGCACGGCATACGCATTCAGCATAGCGGAAGTATATGCGCGCTTTGGCGGATTCGACGCGGCGGACAAAGAGTCGACGCGGCGGATGGAGGTCACGCTATGGCGAAGTCGATGCGACAGACACAGGGTCGACGTGGCGGACAGAGGTCACGCTATGGCAAAGTCGACGTGGCAGACACGGGGTCAACACGGAGGACGGGGTCGTGCAATGGCAAATTCGATGCGACCGACACAGGGACGACATGGAGGATGGGGTCGCGCTATGGAAAAGTCGACTCGGTGGACATGGGGTCGACGTGGCGGACAGAGGTCACGCTATGGAGAAGTCAATGCAGCGGACATGGGGTCAACGCAGCGGACGGAGGTCGTGCTATTGTGGAGCTAACGCGGCGGACACGGGGTCAACGCATCGGACGGTGGTCGCGCTATGGCGAAGTCGACGCGGCAGACATGTGGTCAACACGGCGGACGGAGGTCGCGCTATGGAGAAGTCGACGCGGTGGACACGGGGTCAAGGCAGCGGACGGAGGTCGCTCTATGGCAAAGTCTATGCGGCGGACACAGGGTCAACGCGGCGGACAGAGATCACGCTATGGCGAAGTCTACACAGCGGATACGGGGTCGACGCGGTGGATGGAGGTCGCGCTATGGCAAAGTCAATGCGGCGGACATAGGGTCAAAGTGGCGTACGGAGGTCGTGCTATGGCAAAGTCGACGCAGTGGACACGGGGTCAACGCGGTGGACGGAGGTCACGCTATGGCAAAGTCGACACGGCGGACACAATGTCGACACGGCAGACAGAGGTCGCTCTATGGAGTAGTCGACGCAGCGGACCCGTGGTCGACCAGCGGATGTAGGCGTGTGAGTAGAGCCATGTGGTGTTTAGCCAGTAGCATGGCAAGTCCGTGACAGGCAATTTTGC
Organism: Avena sativa; assembly: GCA_916181665.1. Lineage (NCBI taxonomy): Eukaryota > Viridiplantae > Streptophyta > Magnoliopsida > Poales > Poaceae > Avena > Avena sativa. Next base: position 39,430,010 of record OV702287.1, on the reverse strand, counting down.
GATGGCGAGTCCCCGAGTATGGAGAGTCCGCGAGGACGACGAGTCCATGATGGAGAGTCCGTGATGGCGATATCGCGGCGAGGTGAGTTCCCAAGCGTGGCAAGTTTGGGATGAATGAGTCCGCGAACGGCGAGTCCCCGAGCGAGGTGAATCCACGGCGGGCGAGTCCGCGAGGGGAGAGTCCCCGAGCATGGCGAGTTCGCATCTTGCACATCTAGAGTCGTGTAGACTCGCGTCCTCCATTGCTCTCATGTACAAGCAGAACAAACGTCAAACACGACAGGATAACTAAGATATTGAAATAAATAATTGATAGCCAAAGTTAATAGGTGATAGATTGACTCATCGGAAATTGATTTATTGTAGTTTGTGCATTATACGAGTGTCTTCCCTGGTGTTGAGGTTGCCGACGAGATCGCCAAGTGTAAAAATAGGGCCGACTGTGGAGCTGATAACAAAAGGGACCGCATGTTCGAAGCTAAGGGAAACCCGAGATCGCCTATGTACAAGGCCACGATCAAAATACAGCATTGATCCGCCCTCCATCAGTTTGTGTGGTTGATACGTTGCAAACGTATCTATAATTTTTGATGTTCCATGCTTGTTTTATATCTACTTTTTTATGTTTTGTCCACACTTTGGAGTATTTTTACACATTTTCTGTAACTAACCTATTCACAAGATGCCATAGTGCCAGTTGTCTGTTTTCTACTGTTTTTGGTTCCAGAAAAGCCAGAAGATGAATATTCTCGGAATTGGACCGAACAAAAGACAAAGTCGATATTTTACCGAAAGACTCACGGAGCCAGAAGACGAGACGGAGAGGGGCCAAGGGCTGGCCACACCATGTGGTGGCGCGGGTCCCCCTCATCACGCCACTAGGTGGTGTGGGCCCTTGTTCCACCCTCTAGCATCGCCCTTTCGCCTATAAGAAGCCTCCGATGAGAATACCCTAAAGAATCCAGCCTCCAGCCACGAAAAGTTTCGCAGTGCTGCCGCCACCGAAGAGGAGATTCGAGGGACAGAAGTCTCTATTCCGGCACCCTGCCGGGACAGGGAAGTGCCTCCAGAGCCATCTCCATCGATCTCCACCACCATCTCCATCGTTGTTGCTGATTCCCATTATGATGAGGGAGTAGTTCTTCCTCGAGGCTAAGGACTCTACCGGTAGCTATGTGTTCATTTCTCTCTCTCTATGCATGATTTATTGAGATCATGAGCTTGTAATATATAGATCTATTCTGCTACTCAAGTGCTTTAATGAATCTCTACTTATCCCCACATGTGTGAAGTTGACAGCGTGCACACCATGGTGGCACTTAGGCTAGAGATTACAATTACTTATTATGAGTTATATTTGGAGTTGGATGTTTCTATGAAATTGTGGTGTTTGTTGGAACCATCTAGAGCTCAAGGTGACAGTGTGGGGTTATCTAGATGGGGAAAGCAAACTTTGAGGAGTGTTGTTATAGCCCTACCATGGATTAGAGTGTCCAACCGGAGAGTAGTTAAGAGTAGTATCATAAAGAGAAGATATTTATATGAGAGTGTTCACTAGTGAAAGTATGATCCCTAGGCCTTGTTTCTAAGCATTGAAACACCGTTTGCAACTAGATCTGTTACATGTTTGCTTGCTTCCATCTTTATTTCAGTTTACCTTTGGTCTCTTCCACGCCATCAAAGTATTTTCTGGCACCGTTGTCTTATATCCATACCACTTGTATTTCACTATCTCTTCGCCGAACTAGTGCACCTATACACCTGACAAGTGTATTGGGTGTGTTGGGGACACAAGAGACTTCTTGTATCTTGATTGCAGGGTTGCTTGAGAGGGATACCTTTGACCACTTCCTACCTGAGTTCGATAAACCTTGGGTAATCCACTCAAGGGAAACTTGCTGCTGTTCTACAAACATCTGCACTTAGAGGCCCAACAACTGTCTACAAGAATAGAAGTGCGTAGACATCATGCTATTTTCTGGCGTTGTTGTCGGGGAGGTAAGGTAAAAGGTACTCACATCCTCCGGTGTGAGTGCTCGAAGTTATTTCCTTTAGATTATGCAATTTTGTATTTTTGTTTCTTATTTTCACTAGTTAGGCTTAATGGAAAACAAAAAAAAAATAGAGATCTTTATAGTATTTATCTTGAGTTAGGACATGAAGTGTTTGAAGAGAAAATTTAAAAACCTATGGAACTTTATTTGCATGCTAATAGCAATGTTGTTAGTATGAATTCTTTGGACACCATTATTGCTAATGCTATGGAAAAGTCTAAGCTTGGGGAAGCTAGTTTTTATGAATATGATCTTTTTAGTCCCCCATCTTTAGAGGAGAAAATTTGCTTTGATGATACTATACCTCCAATATATGATGATTACAATGATGAATATGATATTTTCAGTCCACCTACTATTGAGGAGGAAATTAATTATGACTACAATATGCCTCCTATATTGGATGATTATGGTGATAAGAATAATAATGATAGCTATTTTGTTGAATTTGCTCCCACTATAATTAATAAGAATGACTATGCTTATGTGGAGAGTAATAATTATTATATGCATGTGGCTCACGATAAGAATGTTTTATGTGATAGTTATATTGTTAATTTTATTCATGATGCTACTGAAAGTTATTATGAGAGAGGGAAACATGGTTTTATGCATCTCAATAATATTAAGTTTCCCCTCTTTATGTTGAAAGTCTTAAAGTTGCACTTGTTTTGCTTTACTATGCTTGTTGCTTTGTGCTTTCATGACTTGTTTATTTACAAGATTCCTATGCATAGGAAGTGGGTTAGACTTAAATCTGTTGTGAATTTGCTTCTTGATGCGCTCTTTTACTTTAATTCATATTTCTTATGTGAGCATCTTCTCAAACTATCATGCCTATCTTAATGGATATAAATAAAGAGCTTTTGGGAGACAACTGATGACCCACAAGTATAGGGGTGTATCACAGTATTTTCGAGGGAAGTGAAACCCAATTTATTGATTCGACACAAGGGGAGCCAAAGAATATTTATAAGCCTTAACAACTGAGTTGTCAATTCAGCTGCACCTGGAAACAATCTTGCTCACAGCAGTTTATCAATAGCAATAGTTTTGTAGTAGGAATAGTAAAGTAACAGCAGTAGCAAAGTAAAGACAGCAGTAACAATAGCAGTAAACAGTGGGATTCGAGTGCGGTAGGCATAGGGATGGATGGACGGGCGTTGCATGGACAAGACAATTCACATAGCAATCAGAACATAGGGCAATTGCAGATAAATAAGATAAAGCATCCAAGTACTAGATAATCCTAGGCATGTGTTCCATATATAGTCATACGTGCTCGCAATGAGAACTTGCACAACATCTTTTGTCCTGCCAGCCTGTTTGCAGCGGAGCCTCTAGGGAACTACTGGCAATTAAGGTGATCCTTTTAATAGAGCGCTGGAGCAAAGCATTAACACTCCGTGAACACATGTGATCCTCACATCAAAGCCATTCCCTTCCGGTTATCCCGATTTCTGTCACTTCAGGGCCATAGGTTCCGGACAACAACGTGTGTATACAACTTGCAGATAAAACCAAAAACAATACTATCATAATGAATCAATAACATGTTCAGATCTGAAATCATGGCACTCGGGCCCTAGTGACAAGCATTAAGCACAACAAGTCGCAACAAAGTCATAAAGCACTAATAAAAGATACTAGGCACCATGCCCTAACAATCTGATGCCATTACATGAACAATCTCATCCAATCCCTACCATCCCCATAGCCTACAGCGGGGGATTACTCACTCATAGATGGGGGAAACATGGATGGTCGATGGAGAAGCGATGGTGATGATGATGGCGATGATCTCCTCCAATTCCCCGCCCCGGCAGGGTGCCAGAACGGAGTTGCTGGTGCTGTTTCGTGGAATCTGGTGGTGCTGGCGGAGCGGAACTCCTTCTGGAAAAATGTCGAACCCCCCGAAGTTTTTAGGTCAGAAGGCTCCTTATAGGCAAAGAGAGAGGCCGAGGGGGTGCCTGGGGGGCCCACACCACCCCTGGCGCGGCCTGGCCTGGCCCGCGCCAGCAGGTGGTGTGGCCACCCCCTGGCTCTTCTCCGTCTTGTATTCTGTCCTGGAGTCTTCGGGTGAAATAGGATTTTTGGCATATTTTCCGGGATTTTTCCTGATAGTTGATTTTCTGCACAAAAAGTAGACACCAAGGCAATTCTGCTAAAAATAGCGTCAGTCCACATTAGTTGCATCCAAATCACACAAGTTTAGAGGAGAAACAATAGCAAAAGGTTCGGGAAAGTAGATACGTTTTGGACGTATCGACTCCCCCAAGCTTAGCTTATTGCTTGTCCTCAAGCAATTCAGTTGAAAACTGAGTGCGATAAAAGAACTTTCACGAACACATTTGCTTCATATGATGTAAATATTCTCAGCAATGTGATCAACTACTTGGACAATTCATAATAAAGAGTATGCAACCAAGTCTACTTAATAATCATTGCAAGCTATGAAGAGATTCCAACTCAAGAATAATAAGTAGCATGAGGCACAAACATAAGCAACAATACAATGCTCATAAAAAGGTATGATAGAGTGGTATCTTGCTTGCCCTTTGATTATGAATATTAAGGCACCTCTGAAGTTCAAGTGATGACTAGAAGTAAAGATATCAAGGATACAAGCATCAAAGTCATAGCACAAATAATCAAGTAATGGAACAAACACAAAGAATGACAACTATGCTCTCAAGAAGGTGCTCAAAGAATATGTGGAGACTCAATAAGAAAAGGTTTTAAATAATTTGAAAGGCTTCCAAATGCTGAAAGTATGGTACTCGTTAGCTTTGAGCTCTCATTGCCCCTATCATAAGCATCTTTACTGTGGTTAAGGTAAAAGTGACACAACTAAGAGGATATGCTTGACAAGTTATAAATCGAAGTCTCATGCCCCTTACTTACAAAGACCGATCCTCATGCTACTCAACTTCAGTCACAAGTAAGATCTTGCCATTGCAAGTTTATACGTATCATAGAGAACCGCCAACGGGGTACCCCTTGCACATGACACGGGAGCTATCCCATAATCAAAATAACAAGGCACAATGAGAATCTCGGCGATCTTTTTGTTTACTATGTGCATAGATTTTTATTGAGGATGCTTCATAGAATGCTCATTGTGGTTATGCTGCAAGTTTCCACCATGATTAGGCATGGCTTAGGCTAGCGGCCCAGGCGTTTCTCTAACATACATACAAACTCCATGATCTTACAAGTTCCACTTTAATTTCACACCGTCGGGATCCATAAGCAAAAGAACATGATATCAACTAGGTACAAAGTACCTATGAAGCGTTGAAAGCGGTCCCCATGATACATGGTTCTGCTAACTTCAACTCATAAAGCGCAAGCATATGTGCAACAAAGAAGGACGCAATGGTTCGGGTTTATTAAGTGCAAGAAAATAAAGTGTGCCATCAAGTTCGTGAAAGCTTTACTAACTAACTTTCTCATAACAAGCAAACATTTTATTTGGAAGAAAACAAGGCATATTGAATATGCACGGAGGTAGCAAATGATGCTAATGGGTAGGTATGGTGGACACTTTGGAAATATTTGGTTTAGGGAGTTGGGAACTTGAGTAAAACATACTCAGTGAAAGAGAAGGCTAGCAATAGTAAGGGAGCGACAAACGAGAGAGCAATAGCTGTCATTATCATGCTTGCAACAAAACAGGACTACTCATGGCATGAAAGTGATTCAAGATCCTCAAGGCTAAATAATTCATCAAGGCTTAACTGATTATCACAGTCATGTGCATGCGTGAGCATGTGCCAAGTCAATCAAATGAAACATTTAGAGGAGGATACCATGGTGTCATACCAATTTATGAATAGATCAATGCAAGCAAACATTCGTAAGACATGCTACAAACTATTAGCGAGCTGGAGCTAATCATAAGAAATCAAGAACTATTAAGCATCCAAAGAAAACATACACTCTACATGAACAGACCAAGCAAGCTCACAATGATGAGTATATGTACAACAATGAAAACAAATAGAGTTCATTACCAGCCTCTTACCACGCCTCAAGTTGTCATTGATCCTCATTATTGCTCTTCACTTGTGTGGCTTGAATAATAATATGAAACCAATATCCACTGAGGACTGCCGAACCCTGTAGCAAACTCGCAAAAACCAAAGAAGAACGACAAATATTTTTGGTGTTTTTGATTTTTAAACAAGAACCAAAAGGGAAAAACAAGCAAAGAAAAATCTTTTTGGGTTTTTCGAATAGTTCAAACAAAGCAAAGAGGGGAAAAGCAAACCAAGGCAAAAAGAAGAAGAAACCAAAGAGAAACAACAGAAATATTTTTGGTCTTTTTGTGTTTTTAGAAAGCAAAAGCAAAGAAGAACGAAAACTAAAAAGAGAACGAAAACATGAATATACAAAGTACCGACGCAACATGATATGAAGATGAGTGTGGTGTCGGCGTACCTCCCAAGTACTCCTCTGCCCCTCTTTTCACGTAAAAATTTAATATGAATTTTCTGGAATTTTTCGAGACACTTTATTTTAGGGAAATTTTCAGAAATAGAAGAATGATTTTTCTGACAGACAGATTTTTTTCTTTTTGAAACATGATGCAAAGACAAAACAAGGCTAGAACTACAGAAGTTCTAGCATGCAAGCAACTAACAACACAAATAAAGCTAAACGAAAGCAAAAACTAAAATGCAAAGGATAGAAATAAACGGAGATAATCATAGTGAAAACATTGTTTTGTTCAATGGAATCCTTTTGTTAGCAAGGTTGATCAAGTCTTGCTACCAAAACAATTGCATATGAGACAAAACTTTGTACTCCACTAATGATTATGTTACCTTAACCTTGATAGCAATGGTCCCAATCATAATAGTTTCAAATTTTTCTCTTGGTATGGGACAATATATTTCTCCAACTTGAATGCCTTCAACATGTTCAATTGAATTCAAACCATAAGTCCTTTCAATCTTCTTGGGGAAATAGACATTATGTTCCTTGTCATTAACATTAAAGGTCACCTTTCCTTGATTACAATTAATAACAGCTCCTGCAGTATTAAGAAAAGGTCTTCCAAGAATAATAGACATATTATCATCTTCGGGCATTTCAAGCACAACAAAATCAGTTAATATCAAGCAATTGTGAGCCACCTGAACAGGTACATCCTCACATATACCCACAGGAATGGTGGTAGATTTATCAGCCATTTGCAAAGATATATCAGTTGGTATCAATTTTTCTAGTTGAAGCCTCTTGTAGAGAGAGAAAGGCATAACACTAACTCCAGCTCCCAAATCACACAAAGCAGTCCTAACATAACTATTCTTAATAGAGCAAGGGATAGTTGGAACCCCTGGGTCTCCAAGTTTCTTAGGAACCTTACCATTAAAGGAATAATTAGCAAGCAAAGTAGAGATTTCTTCATTAGGGATCTTCCTTTTATTCGAGACAATATCCTTCATATACTTTGAGTAAGGAGGCAACTTAATAGCATTAGTCAAAGGAATTTGCAGGAATAAAGGCTTCACCCACTCACAAAACTTATTATAATGTTCATCTTCCTTTGACTTGTGTTTCTTATCAGGGAAAGGCATAGGTTTTTGGACCCAAGGTTCTCTTTCACTACCATGTTTCTTAGCAATAAAATCTTCTTTGGTGTATTTAGTATTCTAGTGTGGTTTTCAGGTTCTTCTTCAACTTTTCGTTCATTAGGAACAACATTTTCTTCATTACCACTTTCAGTTTTAGCATCAGAGATAGATATACTATTAGGATCTATAGCAGGTTCAGAGTGTTCTACAATAGTTTTATGTTTCTTTTTCCTTTTCTTATGTGTAGAACCACTATTTTCAGCTTGTTGAGAATCCTGCTCAATTGTTTTGGGATGCCCCTCAGGATATAGAGGATCCTGGGTAGCAACACCACTTCTAGTCCTAATTTCATAAGCATGTTTTTCTTTAGCAGCTTTAACTAGCAAGTCATTTTGCACTTTAACGAGTTGATCTATTTGAGTTTGAACCATTTGAAAATGTTTAACAATCATTTTAACATCATTAGAGGTTCTTTCCACAATATCTTTCAACTCAACGATAGCTCTAGTGTTTTCCATTAGATGATTTTGCACCCTTTTATTAAAGTTATCTTGCTTAACAATAAAGATATCAAATTCTTCTAAGCATTGATCAGGAGGTTTAGAGTAAGGGATATCACCTTCATCAAAGTGTTGGAGAGAGTGTACCTCAATAGTGGATGAGTAGAGAATAGGCTTACATAATTCTTCTATAGGAGGTAAATTCTTGACATCTGCAGCTTTAATTCCCTTCTCCTTAAGACATTTCTTAGCTTCCTTCATCACTTCATCATTTAATTCAATAACTCCCCTCTTCTTTGATGTTGGAATAGGCACAGGAATAGATGGTTCAGGTACAATTACTTCAGATATAGCTTGTTTAGGAGGAGTCCAATCTTCATAATTCTTGCTTATTTTAGCCATTAATTCCTCATCTTCCTTAGGAGTCCTATTCCTGAAAACACAATCAGCACAACTATCTAGGTATGTCCTAGATTCCTCGGTTAGTCCATTATAAAATATATCAAGAAGCTCATTCTTAGGTAATGGACTTCCAGCCTGTGCATGAATCAAAGCACAAAACCTTGCCCAAGATTCGGGCAATACCTCTTTTTCTCCCTGTTTAAAATCAAAAAGTTCCTACAAAATAGCATGTCTAGCACTGGGAGGAAAATATTTCTGTAGGAAAGTACTAATCAAGCACTCAGGGCTATCAATAAATCTAGGAGGTAAATTACTAAACCAAGTTTTAGCTTCTCCTTTCAGTGAAAAGGGAAAAATCTTAGCAACAAAGTAAGTACGCATCTTAATATCATCAGAAAACAAGCCACTCATGGTAGAAAGTTCATTCATATGTGCTACCGCACTCTCATTCTTAGTCCCACAAAAAGGTTCTTTCTCGACAATAGCTATGTAAGATAGATCGAGAGAGAAATCATAATCTTCATCTATAATGTTTATGGGAGAAGCAGCAAACTTAGCAGCAGGATATAATTTCGGTCTAATAGTACGCATCTCAAGGAGACTCTTAGCAGCGCTCCTATCATGGGTGTTCTTACATTCTTTAATAAACTCATCGGTCATCTCAACATAACCATCTTCAATATCATAACTCTCACTAGACTCGGGTGAGCTAACAGGTGTGGTAGTGTCTTCATTAGGAGTTTCGGTAGTTCCAGCTATAGTTCTAGCAATCGTAGCATCTAGGAAAGGACCTAATGAACCACTCTTATCGAGCACGGTAGAAGCAGCATCATAAGCATCAGAAGTTTCAGATTTAGCAGTAGTAGCAGTGTGTGTAGCATGTGTATGTGGTGGTGTAAGGAACTTACTCAGAACAGACGGTGAATCAAGAGCAATAGAGGTGTTCAGAACTGTACCTCTTCTTGTAGTGGATGGTAAAATAGGAACCTTGCCATCACGAGACTTACCCATGATGGATGGATAGCAGCGAACAATAGAGAATCCAAGTGAACTTGATAAACAAAGCTATGGTCCCCGGCAACGGTGCCAGAAAATAGTCTTGATGACCCACAAGTATAGGGGTGTATCGCAGTATTTTCGAGGGAAGTGAAACCCAATTTATTGATTCGACACAAGGGGAGCCAAAGAATATTTATAAGCCTTAACAACTGAGTTGTCAATTCAGCCGCACCTGGAAACAATCTTGCTCACAACAGTTTATCAGTAGCAACAGTTGTGTAGTAGGAATAGTAAAGTAACAGCAGTAGCAAAGTAAAGACAGCAGTAACAATAGCAGTAAACAGTGGGATTCGAGTGCGGTAGGCATAGGGATGGATGGACGGGCGTTGCATGGACAAGACAATTCACATAGCAATCAGAACATAGGGCAATTGCAGATAAATAAGATAAAGCATCAAAGTACTAGATAATCCTAGGCATGTGTTCCATATATAGTCATACGTGCTCGCAATGAGAACTTGCACCACATCTTTTGTCCTGCCAGCCCGTTTGTAGCGGGGCCTCTAGGGAACTACTGGAAATTAAGGTGCTCTTTTTAATAGAGCACCGGAGCAAAGCATTAACACTCCGTGAACACATGTGATCCTCACATCAAAGCCATTCCCTTCCGGTTATCCTGATTTCTGTCACTTCGGGGCCATAGGTTCCGGACAACAACGTGTGTATACAACTTGTAGATAAGACCAAAAACAATACTATCATAATGAATCAATAACATGTTCAGATCTGAAATCATGGCACTCGGGCCCTAGTGACAAGCATTAAGCACAACAAGTCGCAACAAAGTCATAAAGCACTAATAAAAGATACTAGGCACCATGCCCTAACAATCTGATGCCATTACATGAACAATCTCATCCAATCCCTACCATCCCCATAGCCTACAGCGGGGGATTACTCACTCATAGATGGGGGAAACATGGATGGTCGATGGAGAAGCGATGGTGATGATGATGGCGATGATCTCCTCCAATTCCTCGTCCCGGCAGGGTGCCAGAACAGAGTTTCTGGTGCTGTTTCGTGGAATCTGGTGGTGGCGGGAGAGCAGAACTCCTTCTGGAAAAACGTCGAACCCCCCGAAGTTTTTAGGTAAGAAGGCTCCTTATAGGCGAAGAGAGAGGCCGAGGGGGTGCCTGGGGGGCCCACACCACCCCCTGGAGTGGCCTGGCCTGGCCCGCGCCAGCAGGTGGTGTGGCCACCCCCTGGCTCTTCTCTGTACCGTATTCTGGCTCCTGGAGTCTTCGGTTGAAATAGGATTTTTGGCATATTTTCCGGGATTTTTCCTGATAGTTGATTTTCTGCACAAAAAGTAGACACCAAGGCAATTCTGCTGAAAACAGCGTCAGTCCACATTAATTGCATCCAAATCACACAAGTTTAGAGGAGAAACAATAGCAAAAGTGTTCGGGAAAGTAGATACGTTTTGGACGTATCAACAACCCATTATATTTTTACTTTCAGTTTATTTTTCTTTTGTTGAGTCTTGGAAGTTATTGACTCTGTAATAACCTCTCCTTATCCCTTTTGTGTGGTTTTTGTGCCAAGAGTAACCTCTAATGAGAGAGAAGTAATGCTTGGGAAAGTTGTTGTCCTGAAACAGATTTTTGTGCTTCACTGTAAAAATTTGTGAAAAATCTCTGTACGTCGGTTTGAGCTGTAATTTTTGTGCTTCTGCCCCAGGTTGTTATCCTACTTTCTTTAGTTCAACACTTTTTGATTTGAGCAATAGAAGGTCTTCGAAAAAATTGGTTTTTATCTGCTGGTCTGTTTTGACAGATTTCTGCCATTATTTGCATTTGCCTCTTAATCTCTTTCTCTTTGATAATTTGAACTTTTTAAAGGAAGTGCTACAGTAGATTTTGTTTTAATGGAAGTTTTATTTGTGTTGAAACTGAACCAAAAGACTTATTATCTTGAGTACACTAATGTTGCTAATGAAGATTGTGTAAAGTTTTGTATGAAGGAAAATTTTAAGTGTAGGGAAGAGTAATGTGATAAGATGAAGTATGGACAAAATCTCAAGCTTGGGGATGCCACCCGTGTCACCCCAAGAAATATACAAGAAGTACAAGCGTCAAAGCTTGGGTATTCCCAAGGCATCCCCTTCTTCATCAATAAAAATCTCAGGTCCTTCCAAACACTTCATTTTTATTGTTTCATGCACAATTGTGTTGTTCTTGGAACGTCTTCGTTTTTCATTTTTAGTTTTTGTTTTCTTGGTTTCCCTAGTTTGCTTGAATAAATTGGTTGGACCCCCTCATTCATACATTATTTTTCAAATAAGTTGGTTTGGATTGGAAAAGAGTAGGAAAAGTTCATGCTTAAGTGGTAAAAAGGAGCTTGTTTTTTACTGTGGCCTATGCTTTGTCATGTCATGCTTGATATTATTTTGGCTTTATGCTTAGTGATTTTTTCTGTAGCATGACATGTTATAAACAATTGAGATTGCTTCATGTGCCTTGAAATAATCATGCGTGGTTTTAGCATATTAAAGCATAGTATTGTGGTATTCTCCTTTGATGCTTTATTTGGGTTGACTTGGCGCATGCTCACACCATGTTGAGACTATCCCAAGTCACTATAGCCTCTATGATCATTTAGTTTTCGACTTGTAATATCACTTTATGCTTTAATTAATGATGTTTTGTTGCTTTGCATGATTATGGCCATTATTGCTCTCTTAGTTGGTCGCTCCCAGTCTTTTGCTAGCCTCCATAACCAAGTATGAGTTCCACTCATGCATCCAACTCCAAATAAAACCAAGTTATTCCAAAGAGTCCGCCATACCTACCTATTAGCATTTGTTATTCCAAATATATTCATGTTTTTATCTACCTTCTGAATTAAACTTGTTATGTGAAAATTAGTGATTAAAGCTCTCACGAACTTGATGGCACACTTTACTTTTCTTACCCCTAATAAACTTGAACCATTGTGTCATCTATGTTGTATATGCTTGCACTTATACGTTGGGATTAGCAGAACCATGCTGTCATGGGGAACTCTTTCAACATTGCACTTGTACATTGTACCTAGTTGATATCATGCTCTTTTGTTTATGGATGTCATCGGTGTGAAATGAAAGGGGAGCTTGTAAGTCCATGGAGTTATGTATGTGTGTTAGAGGAACGCCTGGGCGGCTGGTCTAATCCATGCCTAATCATGGTGGAAACCTACAGCGTAACCATAATGAGCAATCTATGAAGCATCCTTCTTATATATAAAAAGTAGAGATTGAGAAAAAAGAAAAAAAGATGAGAAAAGAGGAAAGAGAGAAAAAAGCACCATTTTCCCATGGTAAATAAGAAGATGCTGAGATGCTTATTGTTTGCTTGCCTTGTATTTTGATATGGGGATTCTTCCATATCATCGGGCAAGAGGTACTCCGTTGGCGGTTCTCTATGATACACATGTATTTACTATGAAAAAAACTTACCGGTAACTAAAGTTGAGTAGCATGAGGAGCGGCCCTCATATTCAAGGGACATGAGATTGCCAACTTATACTTTGTCAAGCATATACTCCATAGTTTGTTCACTTTAACCTTAATCACTTCAAGATGCTTATGATAGGGGCAATGAGAGCTGAAAGCTAATAAGTACCATAATTTTTGGAAGCTCTTTATGAGACTTGAATCCCTGCTTCCTTCTATGAAGGCCTTTCTTTTACTTTTATGTTGAGTCTCCATCTTCTATCTTTATGCACCTATTGAGAGGGCATAGTGGCCATTCTTAGTTTAATGTTCATTGTCCCAAAACTTGTTGATTGATTCATAATGTTGATATTGCTTATTCTTAAACTATTTGTATCTAGTCACCCTTATGAACTTTGAAGGTGTCCTATGCATTTATGTTTTGCTACACTATGTGGGACAAGCTGAATACCATTCTCATTATCTTTTCTATATGTGAAACAAACAAACGTGTTTCAAAGCATTGTTATTCATGAATTTTTTGTTTGTACCTTTTCATGTTACACCATAGTTGCTATGTCTTATTGTTAGAATTATATCTTTCATGCTATGTTAAAGTACTATGATCCTAGCAATCAATGTTCTACAAATACTTTGATCAAGATTATGATGGTGCATGTCACCTCAAAAATTATTCTTTCTTTTTATCACTTACCTACTCGAGGATGAGCAGGAGTTAAGCTTGGGGTTGTTGATACGTTGCAAACGTATCTATAATTTTTGATGTTCCATGCTTGTTTTATATCTACTTTCTTATGTTTTGTCCACACTTTGGAGTATTTTTAGATATTTTCTAGAACTAACCTATTAACAAGATGTCACAGTGTCAGTTGCTTGTTTTCTGCTGATTTTGGTTCCAAAAAAGCCTGAAAATGAATATTCTCGGAATTGGACCGAACAAAAGCCAAAGTCAATATTTTACCGGAAGACTCACGAAGCCAGAAGACAAGACGGAGAGGGGCCAGGGGCTAGCCACACCATGTGGTGGCGCGGGTCCCCCCTGGCCGCGCCACCAGGTGGTGTGGGCCTCTATTCCACCCTCTGACATTGCCCTTTCGCCTATAAGAAGCCTCCGATGAGAAAACCCTAAAGAATCCAGCCTCCAGCCACCAAAAGTTCTACAGCGCTGCCGCCACTAAAGAGGAGATTCGAGGGACAGAAGTCTCTGTTCTGGCACCCTGCCGGGACGGTGAAGTGCCCCCGGAGCCATCTCCATCGATCTCCACCACCATCTCCATCGCCGTTGCTGATTCCCATGATGATGAGGGAGTAGTTCTTCCTCGAGGCTAAGGGCTCTACCGGTAGCTATGTGTTCATCTCTCTCTATGCAGGATCTTATTGAGATCATGAGCTTGTAATCTATAGATCTATTCTTCTACTCAAGTGCTTTAATGAATCTCTGCTTATCCCCACGTGTGTGAAGTTGACAGTGTGCACACCGTGGTGGCACTTAGGCTAGAGATTACAATTACTTATTATGAGTTATATTTGGAGTTGGATGTTTCTATGAAATTGTGGTGTTTGTTGGAACCATCTAGAGCTCAAGGTGACAGTGTGGGGTTATCTAGATGGGGAAAGCGAACTTTGAGGAGTGTTGTTATAGCCCTACCATGGATTAGAGTGTCCAACCGGAGAATAGTTAAGAGTAGTATCATAAAGAGAAGATATTTATATGAGAGTGTTCACTAGTGAAAGTATGATCCCTAGGCCTTGTTTCTAAGCATTGAAACACCGTTTGCAACTAGATCTGTTACATGTTTGCTTGCTGCCATCTTTATTTCAGTTTACCTTTAGTCTCTTCCACGCCATCAAAGTATCTTCTGGCACTGTTTCTTATATCCGTACCACTTGTATTTCACTATCTCTTCGCCGAAATTGTGCACCTATACACCTGACAAGTGTATTCGGTGTGTTGGGGACACAAGAGACTTCTTGTATCTTGATTGCAGGGTTGCTTGAGAGGGATACCTTTGACCACTTCCTCCCTGAGTTTGATAAACCTTGGGTAATCCATTTAAGGGAAACTTGCTGCTGTTCTACAAACCTCTGCACTTGGAGGCCCAACAACTGTCTACAAGAATAGAAGTGCGTAGGCATCTGTGGTACATGTATAATTCAGTAACAAACGTGGAACCGATTAGATCCAAATAAAATACTGATTTTTAGAGTAATCTATCTATGAGAAAGATGAATTTGAATAGGAAAAGACCTATTAGTTACGGCCACACGGGATGAGCCGGCATGTCTACTTGACATATACTAAGTCGGTGAACAAGGCTTGATCCGATTCGGTTTCTTCATGCTAGTTGAATAACAACGGCTGTTGCAGCACCCGAGAGCCCCACGATCATGCATGCGTGGGAAACCAGGCACAAATTTGACTGCGTACGCGGTGCTTCCAGCCTGCAAATCAATCTGTTGCTACTTGAACGCAACACAGACCATCAGATCTAATCTAGAATTGTACGCGAGTGCAATCAAATTCATCAAGGAATATTTTGAGGGATCCTGCCCGGATGATGACTTCAAGCGCCACTTGCCCTACGGTGGGCGCCAACTGTCGTGGTATTGACACGGCAGATGCTATAGAGGTAGCTTACATAGAGGAGGCAGAATCCAGGAGCGAGATTGGCACATGATGTACCCAGGTTCACGTCCCCTTGGTGGAGGATCGCTACATCCTCCTGTCAATCCAGTATATGATCATAGATTGGTTTACATGGGAGCCACCATAGGCGGAGGGAGAGACTAGATCTAATATGTCGTGAGCGAGATCCCCTCAAAGGGGTGCCCCTGGTGGCTTTATATATGCAGCCAGTTAGGGTTTACAAGTGTGCTAATGGTATTTGTATTTGAGTCACCATCTTGGGCCTCCTGTCGGCGAGTCATCTGGGTCCAGCACGCGCCAGTCGCTATGTTCGGCGAGTCGACCCGCCATGGGTGACTCCGCTTTTTGGGTATACCCCGATTGGTATTTCCCCATCATTATCATATTTCCTTGTTCATGATAAGTGTTTATTCTTCATGCTATAATTGGACTAACTGGAAACTAAATACATGTGTGGATACATAAGCAACACTCTATCCCTAGTAAGTCTCTACTAGACTAACTCGTCGATTAAATGATGGTTAAGGTTTCCTAACAATGGACATGAGTTGTCAGTTCATAATGAGATTATATCATTAGGAGAATGTGTTGGAAATATTCCCTAGAGACAAATAGTAATAACGACTATTATCATATTTCATAAAGTTTATGATTAAGTTTTATATCATGTTATAACTGTATTGAGAGGAAATATCAATACACGTGTGATATATAAAAAACTAGGGGTTCCCAGTGAAACTCTAGTCACTGGTTCATTGGTCAACATATGATCAAGTTTCCTGATCATGTGGCATTTATGCCAGTTGGAAATGGAGTCAACTCATTCTGAGGATGAGATGATGAACCAATACCCAACCTAAACATTGTGACCCGATCATGTCACGAAGTTCAAGTTACGATGATTAGAAATGGATCCTCATAGACTATTCCTTAGACCGTGAGGCTATATCAATCACTGTCTCCCGAGAGTGCTTAGATAGCATCAAGCGCTACTTGGTAATACAATGGTTATAAAGGTGTGTTCAGGTACTCGGAAGAAACCGTAGAGGAAATATATGTCAAGAGTGGGATTTGTCCATCCACGTGACGGAAATATACTCAAGGGCCCACTCGGAGAAGTTATATCCAATAGCTACACAGCGTGTGATTTGATCACAGGGATGTCACTTTTCGGAATGAGTCAAGTAGCATTGTTCGGTAACGATATTGAACACGACATGGTGATTTCATTGATCAGATCTCGGGCAATGCAAGTATTAGAGACAAAGGGAATAAGACACAACTGTCCCGGTTCAAACGACGAAAGATCTTCGTGGAACGCACAGGGGTCACATGGCCATCTAGGTCCCTCTGTTGATCATTGGTCCGGGAGTGTCCCGACCATGTCTGGAGTGTTCCCGAACCATAGGGTATCACGCTTAAGGGTTTGATGATGCTTAGAGAGTGTTTATAGGATCGAAAGAATCGCCAAGAATAGTAGAGAGAAAACCGGAAGGGTTTCGGTAAGTCCGGAGGATGTCCAGAGTGGAGGTGGAAGGTGTTCCATAGCCATGGAGATTGAATAATATATGAATGAATGCTAAATATTGATTTAATCATTTATTCATAATTATTTAATAAAAGAGAAAATCAATTTAAAGGTCAAAAGGCTTAATGGGCCAATTCCGGAGGGAAGAGGGCCCATTAGGGAAAGGCAAGAGGGAGAAGGGACAGAGGGGGTGGCCAACACCCTAGTGGGCCACCCCCCCTGCGTGGGGCCCATGGGGGTGGCCGGCGGCACCACCCCTCCCCCTCTCCTCTCCTTTAGTCCCACCCCGGGACTTTGAGGGAGGTAGTACCTCCCCTCCCCCTATATATAGTGGGGGTATTTGGCCAGATAAATACACACAATATTCAATAAAGGTTTCCTCACTTTTGGGGAGACCTCCAATTGATATTTTCGCTCTCTCGTGACCATGGTCCCAAGTTCGTACTGCACGAACAAGAGACATCTTCACCGCGGAGCGCCGTCGCGCTGCAGGATTTGGATCCAGGAGCTCTACTTCCGCAACTGCTGCTGGATCAGGGAATTGGGAGTCATCGTCAGGCACCGGACATGTGTAACTCCCCGCGAGGTGTCACACTTGAGTCACTCAAGTCGTTGGAGCCATAGGAGCGCAAGGACTTCATCGTGACCTTGAGGTCGGCTTCGACTCGTCTACATCAAACACGCTCTCCTGAGCGTTGACAACACTTTTTAGTCTTCAAGGGTAAGTTCACGAAAATCCCCTCCTGTTACTGCATTACTAATAGATAGGTCCTGGCAACATCAGGGGTTCGAGGGTTTAGGGTAAAATTTATTGTTTTCATACGTGGAACCCCTAAAGAATGATGTGATGGAAAGACCAAACCTAAGCATAGCAAATTGATCGCGTCACTAAGTTTAATTGTTGTAGCATTATCAATGTTAAATATCATTTCCTTATACCATGGGATCATGTTACTCTAGTACTGAAGAATAATTTGTGGGCATCAACAATCGCTTAATAATTGGGTGATCGTAAAAGTGTTTTTCGGGTATTTTGGAAGGTACTTGTTGGGTTGCATGGATCAATACTGGGATTTGTCACTCCATGTGACGGAGAGATATCTCTGGGACCTCTCGGTAACATAGCATCCTAAGTAGTTTACAATCATGTGACTAATGAGTTTACTCACGGGGATTGTATTACAAAATGAGTAAAGATAACTTGCCGATAACAGGATTGAACTAGGTATGGTGATACTGACGATCGAATCTCAGGCAAGTGACATATCACGAGACAAAGGGAATTGGATATAGGATTGTCTAAATCCTCGTCATCATGGTTAGACTGATGAAAGATCTTCGTAGAGTATGTGGGGATCATTATGGACATCCATGGTCCCACTATTGATTATTGATCGAAGAGGTTGTCTCGATCATGTCCACATGTTCTCGAACCCGTAAGGTCACACACTTAACATTCAATGTCGCTAGGGTTTGATGATATATTAAGATGGTGTTATTGAATTATGATCCGTTGTCTCGGATGAGATCATAGAAATCATGAGGAGCTTTAGAATGGTCCGGAGATAAAGAAAAACATATGGGAAAGTGTTATAATAGATCAAAAGAGCCCCAATGCATGGGTCCTAAGGTGGAGCCCACTAAGGAATTATTTATCCTTTTCCTTCAACCTCTCACCTAGTACCTTTGGCCCTTCATGTGAGGCATTGAAGTAATTACAACCAAATCGAAGAATGTTGTGGAATAGGGCCACATGGGCAGGCTCGCCTGGCACTGCTCCTCTATGTATCCTCCTCTCCGGTGGTACAACGTGACCCTGTGACATAGCTCCCACATACCCCACCTTCATGTCCCATAGATGGCACAACACATGCCACTGTCTAGGGTGTGTTTGGTTGGTTGTCTTCCAGTTTCTCGCACCGGGCCGGAAGAAATAAGCCTGTTTGTTTTCCTGGGTCGCACAGTTTCCCTGCACCACACGAGATTTAAAGCAGCCAAAACTTGGCCCGTCGGGAATGCCCAAATCGAGCATTTCCGCGAGGACAAGCCGTGCTGGTGCAAAATCCGGGGAAAAGTTTGCCACCCATGCGAGCTCGGTGATAGTGCGAGCCTTAGCTTTCCCCCAAAAGCTGGCGGGAGAAATTTCATCATCGCGCGCGTTAGGATTGCACCCCTTACATTATGGAGAACTTGCGGTGGTAGGATTGCACCCCTTTTTATGTGGTGGTAGGATGACACCATATAGGTGTTGGGAATATGCCCTAGAGGAAATCATGTATGATGTTATTCCCAATGTATTCATAAAGTTATTGTCTTGTATGAACTACTAATATGTATCATTGAATATGTGATTCGATTGTGGAACTATATATTCATGTTGTTCATACTTATTGTCCTTGGTCATTGAGTTTGTGTTGGACACATAACTTAGACTAATGTGAAAGTCGGCTGATGACTCTGTTCCACTTGTCATGGGCATGGAGATGCTATTCTGACTTACACAGATTCGGCTAAAGAGTTTAGCAAGTCGGACTAACCCATATTGTGATACAACGAACAAATCTTCATTTGTATGTCTCAATCAATGTAATCCTTAGACCTGAGATTATTGCACAATCCGAGTTATGGATCAACGACTTAGGTTCTATGAAACGTTGTTCCGTCAAAGGGAAATTATAAAGGCAGAGTTCGGGTCGGCTGAGAGTCAAGCTGCGTGATGTAGATGACCAAGATGGGATTTTCCCCCTCCGATTAGAGAGATATTCTCTAGGCCCTATCGGAAGATATGATTCGGAAAGCATGGCCATGCACGACTCGGTTAAGTGTTAAACGAGACGACCGACTAAGAGTTAGTAGGATGAATCATTTATCTCGGATCGAGAAGAGAGCTGAGCTATTTGAAGGATGGAAATTATTCGCGTATAGCTTGATAATATGTATCATGAGGCAAAAGGGACTCAGGCAAAAGTCGCATTGGAAGGTATGTCGTCATGACGCTTTAGTACTTGGGAGTCGGCACATTCTGCTAGGAGCCACTACTGACTGGTCGGTCACGAGTGAGACTCAGATCATGTCCGAGTCGCCATGAGCTTGCCGGGTCACACACTTAAGAGCAGGAGCAAGTTTGGGTTGGACCCGAACCGTAAATCTATTTGGGTTGGACCCGAATCGGACACAGACTGAGTCAGTGAGTTGGACTTGTTGGGAATATGCCCTAGAGGCAATCATGTACGATGTAATTCCCAATGTTTTCACAAAGTTATTAAGTTGTCGTAGTATGAACATCAGATATATATCATTGAATATGTGATTCAGTTGTAGAACTATATATTCATGTTTGTTCACACTAGATTGTCCTTGGTCATTGAGGTTGTGTTGGACACACAACTTAGACAAATGTGAAAGTCGACTAATGACTAGGTTCCCCTTTTCATGGGCATGGTGATGCTATTCCGACTTACACGGACTCGGCTAAAGAGTTTAGCAAGTCGGACTGACCCACAGTTGAGATGCAACGAGCATGTTGTCATTTGAAGTATCAAGAAATGGAATCCTTTGACCTGAGGTAATCGCATGATCTGAGTTGTGGATCGCCAACTTAGGTTCTATCAAATGTTGTTCCGTAAATGGGCAATTACAAAGGTAGAGTTCGGGATGGTTGTGAAGCAAGCTACGTGACGTGGATTATCAAGATGGGATTTCCCCCTCTATAATGGAGAGATATTCTCTGGGCCCTCTCATGTGATATGATTCGGAAGCATGGCCATGCGCGACTTGGTTAAGTGTTAACCAAGGAATCGGACTAAGTGTTAGTCTAGTGAATCGTATATCATGGAACAAGAAGAGAGAGTCAATCTATTAAAGGGATGGCAACTACTCGCCTATAACTTGACAAGGTATATCATGAGGCAAAGGGACTTGGACGAAAGTCACATTGAGAAAGGTTTGTCTCTGACTTTAGAGCGCTTGGGAGTTGGCACGTCTTGCTAGAGGCCGCTACCAACTATCGACTCGGAGTGGTGACTCGTGTCATGTCCAGGTGTACGTAAACCTACAGGATCACACACTTAAGGGAAAGGAGCCCATGTGGATGAGATCCATGTGGAGATTGGGATAGGTCCTAGATGGACCTCAAGCATTGAGCCCAGCTAGGAGTGTATATAAGTGGAGTGACAAGGGATAGTACATGACCTAGCCGTCACTTTATCCACTCCCATTTTGGGCTAGACAGAATCTAGCAGTCCTCTGCCAAGAGCTCCTCCCTATACGTGTGGATACCGGTAGAGGCGTTGCACGTGCGGTGCTGGAGGCAAGGAGTTTCGTGGGGATCTGGACATGCTGTACGCGGGATCATTTGGCACGGCATCAACTGACGCGCTTCATCAATAATCCGCACCTGCGCGTCTAGTGGTAAATCTCGTGGCTTATCACCTCAGCTAGATCTTGGGAGTACCGCATAGGGGAAAGTTTTTGTTTATCTCTGCATGGCCCAATAGTGGTATCAGAGCAATAGCTTCTAGTTTTAGGCTCGAGATCGTGCATATGGGATATGCGGTTGGCGTTAGATTGGATCTGATTGCTGTTTTGGTGGTCGGTCTATGAGATAGTTCCGTTTTGTACAAGGTTGATTGGATCAACTGTACTTGGGGAATGGATGATCTGGTTTCCGTGATTATACTGCTGAGGTCATAGAACGACATACCCCTATCGGTCGGCCTCCACCATCAGGGTGGACTGTGACACATAAATCCAGTTGTGTTGATCAAAGATCAAAGGAGTTTGATCGAATCGGAGTACAGATCGGATTTGGGTAAAAAAAATTATCCAATGAAGAAATCCATGTTCGGAATGCAGATGAGATATGCGTTTTCAGAAAATTCATAGCGCCTTAGATTCGTTGCAAGTTTCACAATCCCGGTAGATATCGTATCTATGCATAACTTGTTTTTGCAGGATGATGTTGTGAATGGTATGGCTTATGTGCATATGATGTGTTTAATCCATACGTGATTTGCGTATCACGGTTTTTGTCAGCCGGTTGGAGCCTAGGTGCTGTCATTTTATTCTACTACAACATGTGTGTTGGATTCTCCATGTAATTTTATTTACTTAGCTAGAGTAGCTTTTTGGAGAACCCAGGTGACACGCAAGTCCATATACAAGTCGGTGACAAGGAGTTAGATGGCACGTGACAAGAGTTGGCACGAGTCGACTTACAAGCTTTGTGGAGATGGAGATCACCATGAAGAGAGCCATACCATTTCACATTATAATTGCTTTATTTTGTGTTATGTTTATGTCTTTGTTTTACCTCTACTAGATAGTTGGTAGAAAGTAATCCCTCAAAGAAGGTCTAGTCGGACTCCCCGTCGGTGCTGCACCATCACAAGTCGGACATTCTTGGTACTGGGATCATAAAATTGAGGAGCTACTAATTCTTTTTGACTGGGTGGGTTCGAGTCGGACTCTTACAGCAGAAGAACTTGGTAAGCTAGACGAGTCTATCACAACGGTTGTGGGACTTGGGGAGATGTCGGTAGGGAGCCGGGGCATGTGATGCCACCCGACCAATAGGAGTCGCATGAGATGCGATTGGCAAGGATTTGCCTACCTAGATCACTTGACTACTAGCGGTGATGCAAAAAGCTCACCAGTCGACTTTTTATTTAGGATCCTAAATCACTTACTAACCATCGGAGGGGTGTTGGTTCTAGTGGGAGCATAAGTATTAAAATGTTTAATATACTTGCTCTTTTATGGATACCTGTCTTAAGTGTTTTGCATATTTTCTGTTGTAGATAATGGCACCTAGTAGCAGTCTCCCTCAGTTATCCAGTTTTGTGTTGAGGACCATCCTAGAGAAAGATAAGCTTAATCAAACTAATTTCACCAACTAGTATCGTAATCTGAGAATTATTCTCAAACAAGAAAAGAGGGACCATGTTCTAGATAACCCGCTTCTAGATGAGCCGAATGAGAATGCGAGTGTCGTAGCAACCAATGCCTACTGTACGACATGAGATGAGTCTACGGAAATTAGCTGGGCTACCCAATTAGCAAAGAGTTTGCTACGAACATAATTCTGAACTCACTTCCTAATGCATATGGCCAGTTCATCTCGAACTACCACATGCATGGTATGGATAAGAAGCTCACTGAATTACATGGGATGCTCGAGCAGGCAGAGGCTGATCTCAAGAAGGGTGCTAATCAAGTGTTGATGGTACAGAATAAGGCTAAGTTCAAGAAAAGTTCTTGGACTAAGAAGAAGAAGGCTAAGTCAGGAGGTAATGCTCGGGATTCGATCCCAAGCGTTTCCTCAGGGACTAAGTCATCTCCATCAGCTTGATCAACATACTTCTATTACAAGGCGGATGGCCACTAGAAGAGGAATGGCAACAAGTATTTGGCCGACAAAGCCAAGAGTGGGGGTGTGACTTCCAACTCAGGTCCACTTGTGTGCAATGTTATAGACATTTATCTTGCCGATGCACCTAATAGTTCTTGGGTATATGATACTGGATTAGTAAGCCACATCTTCAACTTGTTGCAGGGACTAGTAAGAACTAGGAGCATGGCAAGAGGCAAGGTTGACATTCGAGTCAGCAACAAAGCGAGAGTCGCTGCGTTGGAAGTCGGCACGATGCAACTTCATTTACCTTGAGGATTCTTAATGGAGATAAATAATTGTTATTATGTTCCGGTGCTTAGTCGAAACATCATTTCTGCCTCATGTTTGATGAGACAAGGCTATGAGTCAAATATTAAGAATAATGGTTGTTCTTTGTATTTCAATGATATGTTTCACGGCTTTGCACTTGTCCAGGACGGGTTATTTATTTTGAATCTTTATGGTGAATCGGTCTATAACATAAATGTGAAAAGGTTGAAACCAAATGATCTGAATATGACTTACTTTTGGAACTGTCGGCTTGGTCATATAAGTTGGAAATGCATGAAGAAGCTCCATGATGATGGACTCCTAACTTCATTCGACTTGGAGTCGTTCGAGACATGCGAATCTTGCCTACTCGGCAAAATGACCAAGACACCTTTTGCAAAGAGTTGTGAGAGGGCGTCCGACTTATTGGGACTAGTACATAGTGATGTATGTGGCCCGATGAGCATGACAACCAAAGGTGGTTATGAGTACTTACCTTCACTGATGATTTGAGTAGGTATGGATATATCAACTTGAAACATAAGTTGGAAGTCTTTGAAAAGTTCAAAGAATTCTAGAATGAGGTACAAAACCAACTCAGCAAGAAAATAAAGTTTCTTCGGTCGTACCGAGGAGGCGAGTACATGAGCCATGAGTTTGATGACCATATGAAGAGTTGTGGAATAGTTCCCTAGCTCACTCCACCGGGAACACCGCAGGGAAAAGGTGTGCCAGAAAGGTGGAATCGGACATTGTTGGACATGGTACGATCAATAATGAGTCGGAAAGATCTGGCTTTATCATTTTGGGGTTATTGTCTAGAAACTACAGCGTTCACACTAAACCGAGTACCATCAAAATCGGTAGAGAAGACACCGCATGAGATGTGGACTGGAAAGAAGCCGAGTTTGTCTTTTCTTAAGATTTGGGGTTTTGAAGCATTTGTCAATCGACTTCAGTCTGACAATCTTACAGCCAAATTGGATAAGTGTATTTTTGTGGGTTATTCGAGAGAAACCTTGGATTACTACTTCTACAACCGAGAAGAGGGCAAAGTGTTTGTTGCTCAGAACGGTGTCTTCCTTGAGAAATAGTTTCTTAGTTAGGAAGTCAGTGGAGTATGATACAGCTCGAAGAAGTTCGAGAGGAACCGGTCAGTAGAAATTTGGTGAAAGCCTTGGAGGTTGAGCTAGTTGTGGTAGGTGAGCCAGCAGCTGCACCTACACTACGAAGATCGGCCAGATTGCGAAGTGTTCGTGATGTACTACTACTGGACAGTGATGAGCCGACAACTTATTCGGTAGTGATGGTGGGACCCGAATCCGAGTCATGGCTTGGAGCCATGAGATCCGAGTTAAAGTGACTGGATGAAAATCAAGTTTGGAACTTGGTTGATCTGCTAGACGGTGCAAGACCCGGCGAGTGTAAATGGGTCTTTAAGAAGAAAACGGATATGGATGGGAATGTTTCTGTCTATAAAGCACGACTTGTTGCGAAGGGGTTCCGACAGGTTCAAGGAGTTGACTACAATGAGACATTCTCACCCGTAGTGATGCTTAAGTTAGTTTGGATCATGTTAGCTGTAGCTGCCTATTTCAACTATGAGATATGGTAGATGGATGTCAAGACGGCTTTCCTTAATGGAAATTTAACCAAGGACGTGTATATGATACTCCCCGAGGGTTTTGTCGATCCGGCTAAAGTTGACAAGGTATGCAAGCTTCAGAAATCCATTTATGGGTTGAAGCAAGCATCTCAGAGTTGGAACATTCGCTTTGATGAGGTAGTCAAATCGTTTGGCTTAATCAAGAGTGATCATGATTCTTGTTTATACAAGAAGTTTAGTGGGAGAAAAGTAAAGTTTATGATCTTATATGTGGATGACATATTACTGATTGGAAATGATGTCCAGATGTTGCAAGAAACCAAGGAATCATTGGAAAAGAGTTTTTCGATGAAGGACTTGGGTGAGGCAACTTACATACTAGGTATCCAGATCTATAGAGATAGATCAAGGTGGCTCATTGGATTGAGTTAGAGTACATATTTGGACAAAGTGTTGAAGAAGTTCAACATGGAATCGTCTAAGGAGGGGTTCTTACCGATGTTCCATGGTGTAAAATTTAGCAAGACTCAGTGTCCTTCAACAACTGATGAGTGAAGTAGGATGAGTGCGATTCGGTACGCTTCGGCAGTCGGATCCATCATGTATGCCATGATTTTTACTAGGCTAGATGTTTCCTATGCTCTAAGTGTTGTGAGCAAATACCATGCTGACCCTAGAGAAATCCACTAGACAATGGTTAAGAACATTCTTAAGTACTTGAGAAGGACTAAGGATGTGTTCATAGTTTATGGAGGTGAGGTTGAACTCAGTGTAAGGGGTTACACGGATGCGAGTTACCTTACTAACTCAGATGATTCTCGTTCGCAATCTAGGTATGTGTTCGTAATGAACGGAGGGGCTATGAGGTAGAAGAGTTCCAAGCAAGAGACTGTGTCTGCATCTACAACAGAGGTTGAGTATATTGCTACCTCGAAGGTGGCAAAGGAAGCCGTTTGGATCAAGAACTTCCTGATGGATCTTGGTGTGGTTCAGGGCTCGTCCAATGCGTTAGACGTGTATTGTGACAAAAATGGTGTTATTGCACAGGCCAAGGAACCTAGACAACACCAGAAGAACAAATATATACTCATGTGGTACCACCTGAGTCGACAGTTTGTGGATCAAGGTGATATCAAGTTATGCAAGGTACATACAGATGCAAAAGTTGCTTCCATAGCCTAAGCATGAGGCACACGTATGAGCCATGGACATTAGATGCCTAGACATGTGATGTCCGGATGAATGACTCTAGTGCAAGTGGGAGATTGTTGGGAATATGCCCTAGAGGCAATCATGTATGATCTAATTCCCAATGTATTCATAAAGTTATTAGTTGTCTTAGTATGAACATCAGATATATATCATTGAAGATGTGATTCAGTTGTGGAACTATATATTCATGTTTGTTCACACTAGATTGTCCTTGGTCATTGAGGTTGTGTTGGACACACAACTTAGACCAATGTGAAAGTCAGTTGATGACTAGGTTCCACTTGTCATGGGCATGGCGATGCTATTCCGACTTACACGGGTAACATCCCAAAACTTTAATCCAAGTGATCAAGATCAAATCTACCCAATTTAGGGTTAACAAAAACTTTTTCCATATAAAATCTTTAAGCATCATATGTGTGTGCATTTAAAATAGGAGTTGTTTGAATGGCCATTATTGTTTGTTCTAATGGTTGTAAAATGGTTCTATGATGAATGTCACATCATCTAGATCATTCCCTAGCAAAAACCAAAGAAAAAGAAATCAAAAAGAATTAAATAAAGGAAATGGTCACTTTTGCCATTTTAATCACCTAGCCCACTTTGGGGGTTCCTAGCACTCAATTTCCAACAGAAACAAATGTGGATCTTTGCACCCCTTGCTAGTACAAGTAGTGATGTGCCAAGGCCCACTTTGTGATATCCCAAAATCATTCAAACTCTAATTTTAAATGACAATTGAAAATGGAATCTAGTTCATATGTCTAGATCACACTTTTTCAAAAACCCCTCAAATGAATTCCATTTAACAAATCCTAGCAACCACAGATGTTTAAGCATGTGATAAACCATTCCACCAAATTTCATTTCAAAATTCAAAACTTGATTTCTTTTGGCCATTTTTTCAAACACTTGGTGGGAACAGATCAAACAAAAACCAAAAACACTAGTGTGAGTAGTGTTCTAGCCTAACCTGTCGCCCACATTGCAACCAAACCCTCTCCACTGGACCCCCTACCCCTTTCTAGCCCGGCCAAGCACTGTGCCCATGATCAAATGGTCATGGACATCTGTCGAGCCCACTCGAGCACCTCATCGGTGACAGCGCGCCACAACAGCCGCTAGCCTCGCCCACCTTGCCCAACGTGTCGCTCGTGGTCCACCTCCACCTCCAGGCCAGCCCCAGCCCACGTACAGAGCGAGGAGCAGCCACGAACCGCCGTGCCCGGAGCTGTCTGCCATGCTGACGCCGCCCACAGAGCACGCACAGTCCCTGCTCAACCAGACCCTGCCTTGCTCTCGCCGCCCACCTACATGATCACCACCGCCCCAGGAAGCTGCCAGACGTGCCCATTTCCCCGACCGTGCCCCGTAGTCGCCGGCCACCGCAAAGTTCACCGTCGGCAGAGACATCGTGCACGCCACGCTGCTCATGTCTCCCGACCGCATTTCACTGCTCACGCACCGCCATGACGACCGCCAGGGAACCGCCCACCGTCCTAGTCCACCGCCCAAGCCCCTAGCCCGATGTACCGTCGTCACTGGCGAGCACCGCCCATGCCTCACTGCCGCCTCGTCGCGCCTATATAAGGAGGCCTCCCCAGCACCGTTTCCTCACACCACTCTCATCCACTCCCCCTCAGAACACTCCTAGAGAACCACCGGAGCAAGCCATAGCCCGTAGCACCGGAATTTCGCCGGAGTCTGCCGCGGAAGGAGGAGAAGGGCGTCGTTAATCCAGGCCATCTCCCGGGACGCCGCCAGTACCAGGAGAACCACCGTCGTCTTCTCGTTTGTTTGCCCGCCTCGCCGCACTAGCTGGAGCCCCGGTACGTCCCCACTGTACCCCCACCGACCCGCTAGGGTTCAGTCTCGTCGGCGACGAGTCCGTCGTCGACGACGACCGTGAGCCGTTAGATCTAGTTCTAATCCTGCGGTCCAGCTCGCCCCGTACCGCTTCGTGTGTAATGAGCCACTGACAGGTGGACCCCTCCCCCCTGTCAGCAGTCCTTAGCATCGTGGAGTGAATCTGGGCCGGCCCAATTAGTTTCCCGCCCTGGCCATGTGATTCAAATTAGGATTTTTGTTTTTAGACTTAAACTAGAATCTGTCCCTTAGTTTAGAAATCAATTCAGAGAGTTTTACATATCCAAATTGAGTGATTCCAATTTTGTTAGAAAGCTAATGAAAATATCTATCCAAGGCCGTCGGATTTAAATCATTTAGAGTTATAGATCTCTCCTAGCTAAAATAACAAGACAGAAGTTTTTGCCCATTCAAACATTTTTATAAAATCAACCATAATAGCTTTTGAGTTGATTCCAACTCTCAAAAATCACATTTAACCATACCTATCTGAATATGTAATAATATTAAGGTTTGAATGCAGTGACTATGGACTAGTACCAAAATAATTCTATATAGGCATTTCTAGTCACTTTAAATCCTTAACTATTAAACTTGAACTTATTAAAATATGATCCACCCTTTAAATCACATTCCCTTATATTAGAATATGTGGTGATGACATGTGTCCACATGATCCCATATTTTAATTGGAGAATATTAAATCTTAGTTAATTTCAATGAGTAGAAATTACTTTTCTCAAATAAAAAGAATGAAGCTAGTTCATTAAACCTTGTGATGCTTATGATGATCATAGATCATCAAATGTGTGCCTTAGTGTGCTAAGTAGACTAGTTAAGCATTGTTTGGTGATTGTGTATTTCGTATGTATTTATAGACGATAGTACCGACCAAGTCTACGAGGAGGAGGAGTTCTACCAAGAAGAGGAGGAAGAGAATTTCGACCACTTCACCAACCAAGGCAAGCTATTATTGGTAAGCTAACACTTGAAAGTATTATACCTAGCAAGTCATCTTTAGCAATGCAATCTAACCCTTGCAAGATAGATAACCCAAGCAAGATGCATTAGGCATGCTTTGGTTATATCATTTTGACTTATACCTACTCCAAGTTTTATTTACAACCTTTTCCTTCTTTACTTTACCAAAGTCCTTTACTTGTTTAAAGGTAGCATAAAGAGTATAAAACTTGACCTATCTAGTTAGACTTAGATGTCATTCTATGGCATGAGATTGAGATTAGCGCCCCACCTTAGTGAACACTCTTAACTTAGTAGTTGGAACTAAACCAAAACTTGATTCACTTTAGATGGGAATACTTGGTGAAAATGATTTATGAAAAGCTTGGAATGATGAGTCATTCTATTGAGATGTTTTGACATGTGTTGAGAAACACAAATGGTTTATGATGATGATGAAAATGTTGAGGCATGAGCCTTAGCCCTTTTACAAAACTGATGGTTGGGTTCAGATGCGATACCATTCCAATTTTACCGTACAACCACAATACCTAAATTGGGTAAGGCTTAGCCGGAAGTTAATATGCATTACTATTAGTTCCCTCGCGGGAGAGGTTTGAGCTGAGGCTACCTCTCAATGTTGTCCACCTATGTAGTGCCCAGGATGACAGATGGTCATGGCTGGGAGGCCATGCTCGTAGGAGAGGTGCTTGTACTAGAGTGTGTAAAGGAAAGGTTATGTTTGATTATCTGCATACTAAGTATGATGATTCATGGTTATCCCTGGCAGATGTATCGAATCTTGTGGTGAAAGTGTACCACCTCTACAGAGTGTCAAACTATTCAAATAGCCGCGTCCGCGGTTATGGATAGTTGGAGTGGCCATACTATTCCGTTGTCAGATGTTTTAAAAACGACTTATGAAATGATTTGTGACATGACTTGACCACAACAGAGTTGTGACTATGACAACTAAGTTCCCACTTAGGTGTTTTCAAACTTCTTTTATCTTTCTTTGTTTCTGAACTCAGCTTAGGTTTCAACTTAACTTTACAATTAAACTTAGAATTTAGCATTCCTACTAGAACTATCCTACTTGTTAGTGGTAGTTTGCGAGTACTTAAAGAGTACTCATGGCTTTTGTCCCTGGCTATTCCTATGGCTAGACTATGAGGAGGACTACCCTGAAGGAGGACAGCAGGACGGCTACGACAACTAGGATCATCTCCCATCGTCAGCATTGCCTATGACTCTGAAGATGGACCCCACCGCTACGCTATTTATTCCGCTACTTGATTGTACTAAGACTGGATCATGAGATCCTTTATTTGTGTAAGACCTTATTATGGTTTGTAATGGATGGTGTACTGTGATATCCAATCTGTTATGTCTCGCAAAAATGGTAATCCTGGGATTGCGATGTATGGCATAACAGGCATCTGGGATTAAAAATCCGGGTGTTGACAACACGGACGCATATAAAGAGTTTAGCAAGTCGGACTAACCCATAGTTGAGATGAAACGAGCATGCTGTCATTTGCAGTCTCAAGAAATGGAATCCTTTGACCTGAGGTAATCACATGATCCGAGTTGTGGATCACCAACTTAGGTTGTATTAAATGTTGTTCCGTAAATGGGCAGTTATAAAAGTAGAGTTTGGGATGGTTGTGCAGCAAGTTGCGTGATATGGATTATCAAGATGGGATTTTCCCCTCCGTAATATAGAGATATTCTCTAGGCCCTCTCGTGTGATATGATTCGGAAGCATGGCCATGCGCGACTTGGTTAAGTGTTAACCAAGGAGCCGGACTAAGTGTTAGTCTAGTGAATCATATATCTTGGAACGAGAAGAGAGAGTCAAGCTATTAAAGGTATGACAAATACTCACCTATAGCTTGACAAGGTATATCGTGAGGCAAAGGGACTTAGACGAAAGTCACATTGAGAAAAGTTTGTCTTCTGACTTTACGATGCTTGGGAGTTGGCACGTCTTGCTAGAGGCTGCTATCAGCTATCGACTCGTAGTAGTGACTCATGTCGTGTCCAGTTGTACGTGAACTTACAGGGTCACACATGTAATGAAAAAGAGCCCATGGGAATGAGATCCATGTGGAGATTAGGATATGGCCTAGATGAGCCTCAAGCATTGAGCCAAGCTAGGAGTGTATATAAGTGGAGTGACAAGGGATAGTCCCTCACTTTCTCCACTCCCCTTTCGGGCTAGACAGGATCTAACAGTCCTCTGCCTGGAGCTCCTCCCTACAGGCGTGGATACCGATAGAGGCGTTGCACGCGTGGCGCTAGAGATAAGGAGTTTCATGCGGATCTGGACGTGTTGTACGTGGGATCGTTCGGCACGACATCAACTGACGTGCTTCATCAATAATCTGCACCTGCGCGTCTAGTGGTAAATCTCGTGGCTTATCACATGAGCTAGATCTTGGGAGTACCGCTTAGGGATATCTCTGCGTAGACCAACAGGACTCGAAGTGACTAATATAGTCCGTTTAGTGAATGGGCCACAAGTGAGTGGAGCACACTTTCACTCCCTGTATATACTGGGGCGCACGTGCCCAACGTGCAGGGTTAGGTCATTCCATGCATTGGAAACCCTAGCACCAGTCAGTTCAGTCTAGCCGCCGTACTGGACCTAGCAGTCCACCGCCGGTGCTCCTCCTCGTACGTGTGGATACTGGCAGAGGTGATGTACATTCAACACTTTGACGATTGGATCGTGAGGACTGCACTGCATCAAGTCACGTGCTTCATCAATCCGGCAACTGCACGTCTAGTGGTAATCTCGTGGCTTATCACCTCAGCTAGATCTTGGATTCACCGTGTAGGGAAAAGTTTTGTTTATCTCTACGTGGCTCAACAGTGGTATCAGAGCGTTAGCTTCTGATTTTAGGATCAAGATCGTGCATATGTGATATGCGGTTGGTGTTAGATTGGATCTAATTGTAGTTTTGGTGGTCGATATATGAGATAGATCGGTTTTGTACGAAGTTGATTGGATCAACTATACTCGGGGGAATAGATGATCTGGTTTCCATGATCATACTGCTGAGGTCGTGGAACAACATACCCCTACCAGTCGGCTTCCGCCATTGGGGTGGACTGTGACACGTAAATCCAGATGAGGGATCGAAGATCAAAGAGTTTGGTCGAAACGGAGTATGGATTGGATTTGGGTAAAATTGTTTTATCCGATGAAGAAATCCATGTTCGGAATGCAGATGAGATATGGGTTTTCAGAAAAATCCGACTCGCGGGGCCACCGGCTTCGCCCTGTCGTAGCGCCTTAGATATCGTTGTGAGTTTCACAACAACGGTAGATATCGCATCTGTGCATAACTTGTTTTTGTAGGATGATGTTGTGAATGGTATGGCTTATGTGCATGTGATGTGTGTAATCCATACGTGATCTGCGTATCACGGTTTTTGTTAGCAGGCTGGAGCCTAGGAGCTGTCATTTTATTGTATAATGACCTGCGTGTCAGATTCTCTATGTAATTTCCTTTACTAGCTAGTGTAGCTATTTGGAGGACCCGAATGGCATGCAAGTCGATGTACAAGTCGGCTACATGGTGTAAGTGATACTTGCAATTTGCATCATCATTTTTAGGACTTATATGTTCTGTTTAGAATCATATTTATCATGATCTATCATCATTTATGCGTATTTAGTTGATTTACAGGACTTTCCTACGATGTCCCTTTCATCGGTATTTAATTTTTGGGAGGCAGAAAACCTCATTTTTCATGTTTTTGCTGTTTCAGGACCTTCTAGACGTCAATAAATCGAGGGAAAAATAGCACATCAGTTTTTCACCAAATAATGAAGCCTGGGACCTTGGAATCAAGCGAGCGGAGCCATGAGGCCTAAAAGAGACTAGGTGGTGCGCCTAGTGAGGGCGGACGCGCCACCCAAGCCCTTTTTTGCCTTGGAGCATCACCTCGGCCCCTCCTTTGGAGTACCCCCATATATACCTTAAAAACCTAGGTATCTAGAAGCACGGAGCGTTTCACAAAACAGAGCGCCACCAGAGCCACGATCTTTGTTTCGGGGGTCAGATTGGTCCTTCTCTCCACCCTAGAGAGTGGGATTTCAAGGTGTTCTTCACCACCATCATCATCAACATCATCACCAACGACCATGAGTTCATCCCCCATCATCATGTGTGAGTAATTCCCTATGGGTATGTGAGGTGGATGGGGATTGGATGAGATCCATCATGTAATCATCCATATGTATCGAGATTTGAGGTGTTTATCTTGTAGACATTCTTGTATGAGTGTTTGTACACTTTTTGCTATGTTTAATGCTTGTTGCTAGGGCCCGAGTGACATTATTTCAGTATTGAACTTTTATTGCCCAATCATATATTTGAGTTTGGTATGTATTTGCAAAGTGTATTACCTATTATTATGTTGAACCTACGTACCCTAAGGTGACAGTTAAGGAAAAGAATCGGAATATATGATAGTTTGAGGATATTGTGTGTTCATGAACTGTTAATGCTTTGTTCCGGTCTATTTGAAAAGTTAGACCTTAATTGCATGTAGTACCAAGTTGGCCCTGGTGAAATGGACAGGCAGGCCAAAAGATATTATGCAAACTTACATGCATGATTATGTTTGGAGCACACACTGATACATTTCAAATGTTTCTATAATTTTTGATGTTCCATACTTGGTTTTATCCACTTTCTTGTGTTTTGTTCCAACTTTGGAGTACTTTTCATATGATTCCTTAGACTAACCTATTAACAAGAGCCACAGAGCCAGCTACCTGTTTTCTACTGTTTTTGGTTCCAGGAAAGTCAGAAAATGAATATTCTCGGAATTGAACGGGACAAAAGCCAAAGTGCCTATTTTTTCGGAAGTCATCAAGTGCCAGAATACGAGACGGAGAAGGGCCAGAGGCCGGCCACACCACCTGGCCACGTGGCCAGGCTTGGCCCGTGCCAGGGGGTGGTGTGGTGGCCCCTGGCACCCCCTCGGCCTCCCCTTCCGACTATAACATGCCCTCGGGACAAAAACCCTAAGTACCCGATCAAAAATCCACGAAAGAGCCTGTAGCCACCGTCATCTCCATCCCTAGATCGGGAGGGATCTGAAGCTGTTCTCGACACCCTGCTGGAGAGGGGAATTCACCCTGGAGGCCTTCTTCATCACCATGCAAGCCTCCGGTGTGATTCGTGAGTAGTTCATCCTTGGACTACGGATGCATGTAGTAGCTAGACGGCTAGTTCTCCTCCTTTGTGCTTTCATGTCTAGATCTTGTGAGCTCCGCTCATGATCAAGATCATCTATTTGTAATTCTGCATGTTGTGTTTGCAGGGATCCGATGGATATTGAGATGCTATTTCAGATTGATTATTGATTCTATCATGTCTTTGTTATCTGTGATCTTGCATGCTTTCCGTTGTTAGTAGCTATCTTGGCCAAGTAGATGCTAGCAACTCCAAGAGTTAGTATTTATGCTCGATAGTGGGTTCATGCCTCTGGTAATCTAGGGAAGTGACAGAAATATCTAAGGTACTAGATGTGTTGTTGCTACTAGGGAGAAAACAACAATCCTTTGTTCATAGAACAATCGTATTGTTTACTTTACACGTAGTTCGTAAAGCAATAATCTGTTGCTTGTAACTTAATATTGGAGGGGGTTTGGATGATAACCTGAAGGTGGATTATTAGTCATAGATGCAGTTGGATGGCGGTCTATGTATAATGTTGTAATGCCCAATCAAGTTCCAAAGGAGTCAAGATGATTAGTATATGCTTGTATGCTTTCTCGATGTTTGTCAATTGCCCCGCTGTAATTTGTTCACCCAGCATGTTATCTATCTAAGGAGAGCCACCTCTAGTGAACTATGGATCCCGGTCCTTGTCTTTTACATTCAATCTATAAACTGTTTCTGCTTTGTGTTTACTTTCTGCAAACTTTACTTCTTTCCATTCGATATGTTTAATCCTTTGTTTTCAGCAAAACACGGTGAGATTGACAACCTCATCGCAAGTTGGGGACAAAGTTCTGTGCTTGTGTTGTGCAGGTCTCCACGTTGCTACTAGCACCGGTAGTGCGCCCTGCCAAGGCTTAGCTAGCAACACCTTTGGGGTGTTTCCTTGCTCCTAGTGGTTCGATTAAACCTTGGTTTCATAACTGAGGGAAACTTGCTGTTGTGCTCATCATACCTTCCTATTGGGGTTCCCACCGAGCTGTATATCAACACCGCACCAGCACTTTTCTGGGTGCCATACACAGAGCCATCAAGCATTTTTCTGGAGCCGTTGCCGGGGAGTTAAGGACATCTTCACAAGGGGAGTCCCTCATAACGAATCTCTTTGCTTTGTTATTTTTGTTTTTCTTAGTTTCTTTTTGCTTTGTTTGCTTGTTTCTTTATCAAAAACACAAAAAAAATTAGTTTTACTAGTTTGCTTTCTTATTTGAAAAACACAAAAAAATTAAGTCCCCTTTAGTTGTTACCTCTTCCTTAGCTCACCATGTTGATCCCTACTTTCACCCTGAAAGACCTTTCAATTGGTAGTGGTTCTATAATTGGGAAAGATAATATTGAAGAATTCTTTAATCATGTTAGCAAACATGAAGATACTGAGGATAGATCCCTTGCAGAACTTGCTCCAAACTATGAGATTGCTGCAGCTTCTTTAATTCACATGTTAGAAGCTAGGTTTGTTAACCTCAACCCCTTAATGCAAGTAATGTTTCTTAAGCTTAAAGAAATTGAAGACCCTGAAAAGAGGGATTTTATTCTAGAAACTTTGTTTAAGGAGTTCTATGATGTTGCTAAGGAAGCTAGGAAATTCTTTGAACGTTTCAATATGCTAGGCTCATGTGTAGATGTTGTTGGTACGCGAGAAAAGATGAACAAAACCAAACCTAATGGGGAGGAACCTAAGATACCAATACCCTTCAAACTAGTAGCAATACATGATGCCATAGAAAAGAATCTTGATTGGATTGTCCCTGCAAACCCTTTTGATGAGAATAGTGAACCTAAGAGCATTGAGAGAGGATCCTCTAGAACTTATTTGGATGATATACCTTGCCTTGTTGAGAATATTTCTGGTGTTGATCTTAATGCTTCTTCATTTGAGAACACTTGATTCTTTTTCTTGCTTCCATGCCTAACTTAAAGGCGTAAAAGAAAAGTACTGTCACATCCCAAGATTTTCCAAATCTTGTAATGTGAAAATAAATGAATAAAATAAAACTTTGTTTGATTTTCAGGGCCAGAAGAAACTTTTTGTATTCCAATAGGAATCTTCAAACCTATTTTGAACAAATAATCCTAAAGGGATTTAAAAAGATAAACAAATAATAAAGAAAGTTTTCATAGTTGGAATTACTATTTTGAATCTTTTAATAAAAGATTTTGTTTTCAAATGAAAAGGTGGATTTATAAATAAAGATTATTTTATAAAGCCAAATTAAACCTTGGCCAAGACTTTGAAACAAAAGGTTTTGCTTTGATTAAAATAGTAGAGGTTTATTTAAAATAAAACAAAAAGGATTTAAATATCCAAGTTTTATTAATAAAGGTTTTACTATTTCCAAAACATCAAAACTTATTTATTTATTTAAAATAAGTTTTCCAAGTATTTTATATTCTCAAATAAAACCTACTGAAGTGTTTTGGTTTTATTTTAGATTTTCAAAATAAAGATTTTAATAAAAATCCTATTTGAATTATTAACTAAGGTCCATTTTATTTAATTATTAATGGAGCTTAAAATAAAAATGTTATTTTATTTTAAACAAGTATTTCAAGTATTCTTTATTTCCAAATAAAACCTACTAATTTGGTTTTGAAAGTATTTGGATTTCAAATGAAGATTTTATTAATTAAATCAAACCCTATTTTATTAAATGACTAAAGATCCATTTTATTTAATTATTGAATGGATCCTAAAATGAATAAAAATATTATTTTATTTCTGGAATAGGGTTAGGTTACTAAACAGAACCAAGTTCAAAGTTGTGAAGTTTGGTGATTGTTTGAATCAATTTGAATGTTGTTTGAATGTTTGAATAATTGATTGAAATTCAAAACAGAAAATAGAAATAGAAAAGGAAAAATGTTTCAGACAGAAAAAAAAAATAGAGTTGGACCAGCCCAGTTGACAGAGCCCATTAAGCCTAGTACCAGCCCAGCCTTCACTCCCCGAAAGAAAACGTTTCACACCTCGTATCTGACCCGCGCAGAGACTGACCAGTGGACCTCACTCGCATTTCTTTTCCCACTGACCGGTGGACCCCACCTCTACTGCTCATCGTCTTCACCCGCGGTGGCCACTCCCCACCTCGCTGCCGTTTCTGCCCGTTGATAGCACCATCAATCCCCGTTAACTGCCGCGTTAATTCGCCCAGCCATCACGCACGATAAGAGCGCCTGCCTCCCCTCTTTCGTTTTCCCCAGATACCGCCTCCCCTCTGCCTCCAGGCTGCCCCAATTTCGAGCTCGAGCTCCACTGCTCCGACGAACTTCACCAGCCGATTCCGGCACCGTCCAACCGCCCCCACCTCCCAGAGCACACGAGCCTGCTACCCCTCTTCTTACGCGTCTCCCAGCACCAATCTCACAACCGCGCAAGCACCGTAGCCTCGGCAACCTCAACATCAGAGCATCGCTGCCTCCTGCCTCGACTCCGGCGAGTTTTCCCGGTGAGTACAGACTGCCCCAGCACCTATCAATGATGCCACTGTGACCCCCAGTACCGTACACAGCTAACCGCATGGTCTGTTTGCCTCAGCGTGCCCTCAAACCTCGCCTCCGATGACAACCAGAGGTACTCGACGCCGCTGCAAGCTCCGGCGAGCAATCCACCCCATTCCAGTGCGCCCCTCGACGAACCGATCACGTCTTGAGCTTCACTACACTTCGGCGAGCACGGTGAGCATCCTACCCCTCTCCCGCGCGACCTAACTCGCCGGCAAGCTCACTGGCCGAGCACGCACCGCCGTCCTCCGCCGCTAGCGCCGCCCAGTTATAGTCTGGCTGTTGTGAACCGTTTGATCTCGATCCGTTGGCTAGGATAGATTCATTAAAACGAAGGGGTACGTTTGATCAAAGCCGTGCATTTTAAGTTAGATCCAACGATCCACAAGGGCTGATCCGCACGAAGCGGTACCATCCAGTTAGATTGCGCCACGTGGCCAGTTTTGGTTTAAACAGAAATTTGAAAACAGAATTCTTTGTGAATTTGAAAACACTATACCTTTAGATCCACACGTCCAAAAATTACAAACTTTATACCGTTGGAATTAGTGGAACAAACCCTAGCCAACCATGCCTTTGGTTTAGCAAATAGTATTTGTTAGATTGGTTGATTATGCAGAAACATTTGATTGCTTGTTTAGATTAGAAAAATGATTCAAAAATGTTTTTAAGTTTGAAACCTTGGCAAAATGGTTTGTTGTGAACTTACTGACCCTAGAAACAAACCCATGGAGTTAAAAATGAATTTGGTGAAATTTAGGATAGATTAATTGATTTAGTCCATTTCTAGCCAAACAAAAAGAATGGTTTTTGTTGAGAAAAATGTTTTTGGAGTAAAAACTTTGGGAACATGCTTTGTACCAAACCTACTGACCCTAAACACCAAGTTTTGAGAAACAACAACTTATTTGGTGAACAACCTAAAGTTGTTGCTTTGATAAAAATATTTTCCACCACATAAAATATTGAAAGGATTTAAAAATGGTTTTTGGACAAAACCCTTTTGCAAATGACTTTGCCACTTTGGAAAATGACCAATTTGGAACTTACAAAGTTTAGAAGCCTAATGGAGACCACCTTTGCAAATAGAACCATCCCTTGCATGCTTACATGCATGACTTAGATTCCATTGTTTTATGTGTGTGAATTGTTGATTCATTATTGGTTTGGAATGCTTGTTGATATTGTGTTTGCTTGATTGATTGTAGTGAAGTTAGAAAAGTGTGAGACTAACAAGATCAAGGAGTGAACCATCATTCCCTACCAAAAAGGCAAGTTACACTATCATACAAAAGTCCTATTATTTTCATTATACTTAGTGGATTTTGAAAACATGCATGAAAATAATTTTATACTTATGCTATGCTAAATCCTATTAGGATACCTTATACATTCCTTAGAGAAAACATTGTAGTTAATACATGCTTAGCCATGCTATATTTTGAAAAGAGTTACATGTTGAGATTTTATGAGATTGAGAAAAGACTTATGTTTTATATAATAAAAC
Source organism: Avena sativa (assembly GCA_916181665.1). NCBI lineage: Eukaryota > Viridiplantae > Streptophyta > Magnoliopsida > Poales > Poaceae > Avena > Avena sativa. Next base: position 39,390,249 of record OV702287.1, on the reverse strand, counting down.
AAGGACTCAATGAACCACCTGGGTGGCCAAGGATACTTTGAGTTTTGGAGAAGGTGGCAACAAAAGGAACCATGTTTATATGGCAATCTCTTTTGTTGTGCACTAAAAGAAAACCACCCAGGGACTTAGAGATTGAACATGTTTCTCGTACAGTGGCTTCCGTGTACAGCCACATGCTAAATGGGCTCTGGCTTAGTCAACTACATAGTGGAAGACCCATGCATTGGCATCTTCAGGTTAACTAGATTTGTGCTAGGGAACGTGAAAACCCTACATTGGTGCCTGATAGACAAGCTAGCATTTTGTATTGGGAGGACTTCTATGGAAAGACTTTGTCACATTCTCGATCTGCCGGTACTCCATTTTGGTGAGTACTTATCCAGCGGCCACTAGTGGCGTCAAGACGAGATTGTGTCATGTGGGTAAAGTGTACAACTTCTGCAGAAGATCAAATTCTAAGTACTTAGCCGTGTCCCCGGTAATGGACAATACTGAGCAACTAAGGCCTGAAGCTATGGAAGATCTCGACACTCTAATTTCTAAAAGAAAACTTTTAAAACTTGATGCACTTGGGGTTACCAAGGTGCTCAAGAGATTTTGACAAGGACTTGAACACTTGAGTTTTTTACCAAGGAGTTCAAGGGATTTTGAAAGGAGATTTGACAAAGGACCAAAACCATTTTGAAAAGATAGGATAAAATATTGCTTTATGCAAATGAGCCTGAAACTCTACTTAGCCAAATTTGCATGTAATGATAGGATCCACTTATATTATACTTAGTAGTGAAACTTGCCAATACAATTCAAATGTATTGACCCTTGTGGCTGTAACTTGTAATGTTGCAGGTTGATTGTTTTTAGTGAAGATTGTTTGATTAGGATTACAAAGTCTACAACCAACATCTGCCTGTGGCACTTTGAAGATGAAGGACCCCATGACTATAGTTATTCCGCTGCAATGTAATATAATAGCCAAATGAGCTATGTTTGATGTAATAAACTTATGTGATTCCTGGTTATAAAGTTATATTATGACCTTTGTTTCTTGATATTACATCTTAACTGTGGATGCTAGCTATTGATCCAGGGACTAGCATTGTAAACACAGGGATCTCTACCTTATTAAAGGTTGGGGACTCTACAAGTACTTATTGGGAGATAACCCAAAAGTTTTAGATGAGTCTTGAAAGTAACCTCTCCTTATACTTTTTATTTTCTTTTTGTGCCAAGAGTAACCTCTAATGAGAGAGACGTAATGATTGGGAAAGTTGCTGTCCCGAAACAGATTTCTGTGCTTCACCGTAAAAATTGGTGTAAAATTTCTGAACGTCTTTTTGAGGCATGAAATTTTGTGCTTCTGCCCCAGGTTGTTATCTAACTTTCGTTAGTTCAACACTTTTTGATTTGAGCAACATAAGGTATTCGAAAAAATTCGTATTTACCTGCTGGTCTGTTTTGACAGATTTCTGCCATTTTCTGCATTTGCTTCTTGTTGGTTCCTTTTTGAGTTCTTTTGGGGAATTGAACTTTTTGAGGGAAGTGCTTCAGTAGCTAATGTTCTAATGGAAGTTTATTTGGTGTTAGAACTGAATCTTAAGACTTATTTATCTTGAGTGCACTAATGTTGCTAATAAAGATTGTGTGAAGTTTTGTATGAAGGAAAAATTTCAGGTGTATGGAAGGAATGAGTAATGAGATGAAGGATGGACTAAAGCCCAAGCTTGGGGATGCCACGCGTGTCACCCCAAGAAATATCCAAGAAGTACAAGCGTCAAAGCTTGGGGATGCCCAAGGCATCCCCCTCTTCATCAATAAAAATTCCAGGTTTCTTCCAAACGCTTCATTTTTATTGTTTCATGCACAGTTGTGTTTTTCTTGGAGCGTCTTCTTTTTCATTTTTGTTTTGGTTTTTCGTTTTCTTTTGTTTGCTTAGTTTTATGAATAAATTGGTTGGACCCCCTCTTTCATACATTGGTTTGCAAATAGTTTGGTTTAGTTTGGAAAAGAGTAGGAAAGTTCATGCTTATGTGGTAAAAAGAGCTTGTTTTTGACTGTGGCCTATGCTTTGTCATGCCATGCTTGATATTGTTTTGGCTTTATTCTTAGTATTCTTTGCTGTAGCATGACTTGTTATAAACAATTGAGATTGCTTAATGTGCCTTGGATGAATCATGCGTTGTTTTAGCATATTAAAGCATAGTATAGTGGTATTCTCCTTTGATGCTTTATTTGGGTTGACTTGGCACATGCTCACACCATGTTATGACTATCTCAAGTCACCATAGCCTTTATGATCCTTTAGTTTTCAACTTGCAGTATCACTTTATGCTTTGGTCAATGATGTTTTGTCGCTCTGCATGATTATGGCCATTATTGCTCTCTTAGTTTGTCGCTCCCTGTCTTTTGCTAGCCTCCACAACAAAGTATGAGTTCCACTCATGCATCCAACTCCCTAAACCAAGTTATTCCAAAGAGTCCACCATACCTACCTACTAGCTTATGCTATTCCAAGTATATTCATGCTTTTGTTTACCTTCCAAATTAAACTTGTTATGAGAAAACTAGTGATTAAAGCTCTCACGAACTTGATGGCACACTTTACTTTACTTGCCCTTTAATAAACTTGAACCATTGTGTCTTCTATGTTGTATATGCTTGCACTTATTTGTTGGGGATTAGCAGAACCATGATTTCATGGGGAACGCTTTCAACATTGCACTTGGTACTTGTACCTAGTTGATATCATGCTCTTTTGTATATGGATGTCGTCGGTGTGAAATGAAAGGGGAGCTTGTAAGTCCATGGAGTTATGTATATGTGTTACAGAAACGCCTGGGCCGCTGGTCTAATCTATGCTGACATGGTGGAAACCTGCAGCGTAACCATAATGAGTTGTCTATGAAGCATTCTTATTATAAAAAAAGAGTCCTATATTGAGAGAAAAAAGAGAAAAAAAAGAGATACTATGAAAATAGGAAAGAGAGAAAAAAGCACCATATTCCCATGGTAAATAAGAAGAATGCTGAGATGCTCGTTGTCTGCTTGCCTTGTCATTTTGATATGGGGATTCTTCCGTATCATCGGGCAAGGGGTACCCCGTTGGCGGTTCTCTATGATACACATGTACTTACAATGACAAGAACTTACCGGTGACTAAACTTGAGTAGCATGAGGAGCGTCCCTCGTATACAAGGGACATGAGATTTCTAACTTATACTTCGTCAAGCATGTACACCATAGTTTGTTCACTTTAACCTTAATCACTTCAAGATGCTTATGATAGGGGCAATGAGAGCTAAAAGCTATAAGTACCATAATTTTTGGAAGCTCTTTATGAGACTTGAATCCCTACTTCCTTCTATGAAGGCCTTTCTTCCACCATTATATCGAGTCTCCACCTTCTATCTTTATGCACCTACTTTGAGAGCATAGTGTCCATTCTTAGTTCTATGTGCATTGTCCCAAGACTAGTTGATTGATGCATAACTTGATATTGCTTGTTTTAAACTATTGTATCTAGTCACTCTTATGAACTTTGAAGGTGTCCTATGCATTTATATTTGCTATTCTATGAGGGACAAGCTGAATGCTATTATGCTATGTTTTCTTTCTGTGAAACAAACAAACGTCTTGCAAAGCATTGTTATTCATGAATCTTTTGTTTGTGTCTTTTCATGTTGCATCATAGTTTCTTTGCTTATTGCTAGAACTTTGTCTTTCATGTTATGATTGAAGTACCATGATCCCAGCCTTGAATGTTTTACAAATACTTTGATCAAGTCTTTGATGGTGCATGTCACCTCAAAAATTATTCTTTCTTTTTATCACTTACCTACTCGAGGACGAGCAGGAATTAAGCTTGGGGATGTTGATACATTGCAAATGTATCTATAATTTTTGATGTTCCACGCTTGGTTTTATCCACTTTCTTGTGTTTTGTTCCAACTTTGGAGTACTTTTCATATGATTTCTTGGACTAACCTATTAACAAGAGCCACAGTGCCAGCTGCCTGTTTTCGGCTGTTTCTGGTTCCAGGAAAGTCAGAAAATGAATATTCTCGGAATTGGACGGGACAAAAGCCAAAGTGCCTATTTTTCCGGAAGTCATCAAGTGCCAGAATATGAGACGGAGAAGGGCCAGAGGCCAGCCACACCACCTGGCCACGCGTCCAGGCTTGGCCCGTGCCAGGGGGTGGTGTGGTGGCCCCTGGCACCCCCTCGGCCTCCCCTTCCGACTATAAGATGCCCTTGGGACGAAAACCCTAAGTACCCGATCAAAAATCCATGAAAGAGTCTATAGCCACCGTCATCTCCATCCCTAGATCAGGAGGGATCTGAAGCTCTTCCCGGCACCCTGCCGGAGAAGGGAATTCACCCTGGAGGCCTTCTTCATCACCATGCAAGCCTCCAGTGTGATGCGTGAGTAGTTCATCCTTGGACTACGGATCCATGTAGTAGCTAGATGGCTGGTTCTCCTCCTTTGTGCTTTCATGTCTAGATCTTGTGAGCTATGTTCATGATCAAGATCATCTATTTGTAATTCTGCATGTTGTGTTTGCGGGGATCCGATGGATATTGAGATGCTATTTCAGATTGATTATTGATTCTATCATGTCTTTGTTATTTGTGATCTTGCATGCTTTCTGTTGTTAGTAGCTATCTTGGCCAAGTAGATTCTAGCAACTCCAAGAGTTAGTATTTATGCTCGATAGTGGGTTCATGCCTCTGGTAATCTGGGGAAGTGACAGAAATCTCTAAGGTACTAGATGTGCTATTGCTACTAGGGAGAAAACAACAATCCTTTGTTCATAGAACAATCGTATTGTTTACTTTACACACAATTCGTAAAGCAATAATCTGTTGCTTGCAACTTAATACTGGAGGGGGTTCGGATGATAACCTGAAGGTGGATTATTATTCATAGATGCAGTTGGATGGCGGTCTATGTATAATGTTGTAATGCCCAATCAAGTTCCAAAGGAGTCAAGATGATTATTATATGCTTGTATGCTTTCTCGATGTTTGTCAATTTCCCCGCTGTAATTTGTTCACCCAGCATGTTATCTATCTAAGGAGAGCCACCTCTAGTGAACTATGGATCCCGGTCCTTGTCTTTTACATTCAATCTATAAACTGTTTCTGCTTTGTGTTTACTTTCTACAAACTTTACTTCTTTCCATTCGATATGTTTAATCCTTTGTTTTCAGCAAAACACGGTGAGATTGACAACCTCATCGCAAGTTGGGGACAAAGTTCTGTGTTTGTGTTGTGCAGGTCTCCACGTTGCTACTAGCACCGGTAGTGCGCCCTGCCAAGGCTTAGCTAGCAACACCTTTGGGGTGTTTCCTTGCTCCTACTGGTTCGATTAAACCTTGGTTTCATAACTGAGGGAAACTTGCTATTGTGCTCATCATACCTTCCTCTTGGGGTTCCCAGCGAGCTCTACATCAACACCGCACCAGCACTTTTCTGGGCGCCATACACAGAGCCATCACACACCTACACACAACGGAATTAAAGATAAATACCATGTTAGTAGATACATTATATGATGGATTTCATTCATGAAACACCCCGCTATCACCTCATGCCTGTGTTTTAGTAATTGAAAGTTTCACAACATTACTTCCGATGAAAACTGGAAATCTGTTGCTTTATTTACTGCTTTGAATTAACTACCATAAATCACCACTTCCTTTGCAAGTTTATTGACATACAGGTGTGATTGAGAGTGACGCCTCAATTGCTAAAGTCTTATTGGTATTCTTGTGTCCCCCTTGAGTCGAACTATAAATTGGGCAATACTTCCTATAGAAGATTTCAACGATCCCCTATACTTGTGGGCATCAGTCAGGCGACACGTGACAAGGGTTGGCACGAGTCAAATTACAAGCTTTGTGGAGATGGAGATCACCATGAAGAGAGCCATACCATTTGACATTATAATTTCTTTATTTGTGTTATGTTTATGTCTCTATTTTACCTCTATTAGATAGTTGGTAGAAAGTAATCCCTCAGAGAAGGTCTAGTCGATTTCCCCGCTAGTGCTGCACCATCACAAGTCAGACAATTTGGGTAGTGGTCTCATAAAATTGAGGTGATATCAATTCTTTCCGACTAGGTGGGTTCGAGTCGGACTCTTACAGCGGAAGCACTCGGTAATCTAGATGGGTCTATCAAATGGTTGTGGGGCTCGAGGAAAAGTCGGACGGGAGCCAGGGCATGTGATGCCACCTGACCAACAGGAGTCGTATGAGATACGATTGATAAGGAGTTGTCTACCTAGATCACTTGACGACTAGTGGTGATGATAAAGCTTACTAGTCGACTTGCTTATTTAGGATCCTAAATCACTTAGTAACAATTGGAGGGGTGTTGGTTCTAGTGGGAGCATAAGTATTAAAATGTTTAATATGCTTTCTCTTTCATGGATACATGTATTAAGTGTTTTGCATATTTTTTATGTTGTAGATCAATGGAACCTAGTAGTCTCCCTCAGATTTCTAGTTTTGCATTGAGAACTATCTTAGAGAAACATAAGATAAATGGAACTAATTTCACCAACTCGTATCAAAATCTGATAATTGTTCTCAAGAAAGAAAAGAGGGACCATATCCTAGACAACCCACTTCTAGATGAGCCGAATGAGAATGCGACTGTCGCGGCCACCAATGCCTACCGTAGGACTTGTGATGAGTCTACGGAGATTAGCTGTCTTATGCTTGCTCACATGGAACCGGACTTGCATCAGCAGTTCAAGAGTGTTTAGGCTTACTATATGATCGAAAGCCTCAAAAGTATGTTCCAAGCTCAGGCAAAGACCAAGAGGCATCAAGTCTCTCAAGCTTTACTGAGTTGTAAGCTTAAGGATGGCGATCCGATGAGTCCGCATGTGATCAAGATGGTTGGTTACGTGCAGTCTCTGGAAAGGCTTGGCTACCCCATTAGTGAAGAGTTCACTATAGACATAATTCTGAACTATCTTCCTAAGTGTGTATGATCAGTTCATATCGAAATACCACATGCATGGTATGGATAAGAATCTCACTGAATTACATGGGATGCTCAAGCAGGCTGAGATGGATCTCAAGAAAGGTGCCAGTCAAGTGTTGATGGAGCAGAATAAGGCTAAGTTCAAGAAGAGTTCTTGGACTAAGAAGAAGAAGGAAAAGTCGAGAGGTAAGGTTGAGAACCCAGTCCAAAGCGCTTCCTCAGGGACTAAGCCATCTCCTGTAGTCGGATCCACTTGCTTCTATTGTAAGGCGGATGGCCACTAGAAGAGGAATTGCAGCAAGTATCTGTCTGACAAAGCCAAGAGTGGAGGTGTGACTTCCGGCTCAGGTACACTTGTTTGTAATGTTATAGACATTTATCTTTGCTAATGCACCTAATAGTTCTTGGGTATATGATACCAGATTAGTTATTCACATTTGTAACTCGTTGTAGGGACTGGTAAGAACTAGGAGCGGGGCGAGAGGCGAGGTTGACATTCGAGTCGGCAACAAAGCGAGACTCGATGATTTGGAAGTTGGCACGATGCAACTTCATTTACCTTCCGGATTCTTAAAGGAGCTGAATAATTGTTATTATGTTCAAGTGCTTAGTCAAAACATTATTTCCGCCTCATGTTTGATGAGACAGGGCTATGAGTCAAATATTAAGAATAATGGTTGTTCTTTGTATTTGAATGATATGTTTCACGGCTTTGCACCCGTCCAGGACGGGTTACTTATTTTGAATCTTGGTTGTGAATCAATCTATAACATAAATGTGAAAAGGTTGAAACCAAATGATCTGAATATGACTTACTTTTGGCATTATCGGCTTGGTCATACAAGTTGGAAATGCATGAAGAAGCTCCATGATGATGGACTCCTAACTTCGTTGACTTGGAGTCATTCGAGACATGTGAATCCCACTACTCGGGAAGATGACCAATACACCTTTTGCAAAGAGTTGTGAAAGGGCATCCGACTTTTTGGGACTAGTACATAGTGATGTTTGTGGCCCGATGAGAACGACAACCAGAGTACCTCATTACCTTCACTGATGATTTGAGTAGGTATCGATATATCTACTTGATGAAACATAAGTCAGAAGCCTTTGAAAAGTTCAAGGAATTCCAGAATGAGGTACAAAACCAACTCGGCAAGAAAATAAAGTTTCTCTAGTCAGACCGAGGAGGTGAGTACATGATCCATGAGTTTGATGACCATCTGAGGAGTTGTGGAATAGTTCCCTAGCTCACTCCTCCAGGAACACCATAGAGAAACGGTGTATCGGAAAGGAGGAATCGGACCTTGTTGGACATGGAACGATTAATGATGAGTCAGACAGATCTGTGTTTATCATTTTGGGGTTATTGTCTAGAAACTGCAGCGTTCACACTAAACAGAGTACCATCAGAGTCGATAGAGAAGACACCGCATGAGATGTGGACCGACAAGAAGCTGAGTTTGTCTTTCCTTAATATTTGGGGTTGTGAAGCATTTGTCAAGTGACTTCACTCGGACAAGCTTACACCCAAATTAGATAGGTGTATTTTCGTGGGGTATCCGAGGAAAACCTTGGGTTACTACTTCTACAACCGAGAAGAGGGCCAAGTGTTTGTCGCTCAGAACAGTGTCTTCCTTGAGAAAGAGTTTCTCAGTCGGGGAGTCAGTGGGAGCACGGTGTAGATCGAAGAAATTCTAGAGGACCCAGTCAGTAGCAAGTCGGCAAAAGACTTTGAGGCTGAGACGGTCATGGTAGCTGAGCTGGTAGCTGCGCAGACACTGCAAAGATCGGCCAGATTACGAAGTGTTCATGATGTGTTACTATTGGACAGTGATGAGCCGACAACTTATTCGGTAGTGATGGTAGGATCCAAATCTGAGTGATGGCTTGGAGCCATGAGATCTGAGTTAAAGTGCATGGAAGAAAATCAAGTTTGATACTTGGTGATCTGCTAGACGGTGCAAGACCCGGCGAGTGCAAATGGGTCTTTAAGAAGAAAATTGATATGGATGGGAATGTTTCTGTCTATAAAGCACGACTTGTTGCGAAGGGGTTCCGACAGGTCCAAGGAGTTAACTACGATGAGACGTTCTCACCCGTAGAGATGCTTAAGTCAGTTCAGATCATGTTAGCTACAGCATCCTATTTCGACTATGAGATATGGTAGATGGATGTCAAGACGGCTTTCCTTAATGGAAATTTAACCAAGGATGTGTATATGATACTCCCCGAGGGTTTTGTCGATCCAGCTAAAGTTGACAAGGTATGCAAGCTTCAGAAATCCATTTATGGGTTGAAGTAAGCATCTCAGAGTTGGAACATTTGCTTTGATGAGGTAGTCAAATTGTTTGGCTTAATAAAGAGTGATCATGATTCTTGTTTATACAAAAAGTTTAGTGGGAGAAAAGTAAACTTTATGATCTTATATGTGGATGACATATTACTAATTGGAAATGATGTCCAGATGTTGCAAGAAACCAAGGAATCGTTAGAAAAGAGTTTTTCGATGAAGGACTTGGGTGAGGCAACTTACATACTAGGAATCCGAATGTATAGAGATCGATCAAGGAGGCTCATTGGATTGAGTCAGAGTACATATTTGGACAAAGTGTTGAAGAATTTCAACATGGAATCGTCTAAGAAGGGGTTCTTACCGATGTCCCATGGCGTAAAACTTAGCAAGACCCAGTGTCCTTCGACAACTGATGAGCGAAGTCAGATGAGTCCGATTTCGTATGCTTCGACAGTGGAATCCATAATATATGCTATGATTTGTACAAGGATGGATGTTTCCTATGCTCTAAGTGTTGTGAGCAGGTACCAGGCTGACCCTAGAGAAATCCACTGGATAGCGGCTAAAAATATCCTTAAGTACTTGAGAAGTACTAAGGATATGTTCCTAGTTTATGGAGGTGAAGATGAACTCAGTGTAAAGGGTTACACAGATGAGAATTATCTCACTGACTCAGATGATTCTCATTCGAAATACGGATATGTATTTGTTATAAACGGAGGGGCTGTGAGCTGGAAGAGTTCCATGCAAGAGACTGTGTCTGCGTCTATGATAGAGGCTGAGTATATTGCCGCCTCGGAGGCAGCAAAGGAAGCCGTTTGGATGAGGAACTTCCTCATGGATCTTGGTGTGGTTTAGGGCTCATCCAATCCGTTAGACGTGTATTGTGACAACAATGGTGCTATTGCACAAGCCAAGGAACCGAGACAACACTAAAAGAACAAACATATACTCATGTGGTACTAACTGATTCGCCAGTTCGTGGATCAAGGTGATATCAAGTTACACAAGGTACACACGGATGCAAATATTGTAGATCCGTTGAGAAATCCGCTACCACAGCCAAAGCATGAGGTGCACCTGAGATCTATGGGCATTAGATGCCTAGACATGTGATATCAGATGATTGACTCTAGTGCAAGTGGGATACTGTTGGGAATATGCCCTAGAGGCAATCATGTATGATGTTATTCCCAATGTATTCATAAAGTTATTGCCCTTGTATGAACTACTAATATGTATCATAGAATATGTGATTCGATTGTGGAACTATATATTCATGTTGTTCATACTTATTGTCCTTGGTAGTTGAGGTTGTATTGGACACATAACTTAGAATAATGTGAAAGTCAGCTGATGACTCGGTTCCACTTGTCATGGGCATGGAGATGCTATTCTGATTTACACGGATTTGGCTAAAGAGTTTAGCGAGTCGGACTGACCCATATTGAGATACAACGAACAAGTCGTCATTTGTATGTCTTAATCAATATAATCCTTAGGCCTGAGGTTATTGCACAATCCGAGTTGTGGATCACTGACTTAGGTTTTGTCAAATGTTGTTCCGTCAAAGGGCAGTTATAAAGGCAGAGTTTGGGACGGCTGAGAATCAAGCTGCGTGATGTGGATGACCAAGATGGGATTTGCCCCTCCGACTAGAGAGATATTCTCTAGGCCCTCTCGAAAGATATGATTCAAAAAGCACGGCCATGCACGACTCGGTTAAGTGTTAACCGAGACGACCGACTAAGAGTTAGTCGGATGAATCACTTATCTCGGATCGAGAAGAGAGTTGAGCTATTTGAAGGATGACGATTATTCGCCTATAGGTTGAGAAGATGTATCGTGAGCAAAAGGGACTGAGGCAAAAGTCACATTGAAAGGTATGCCGTTATGACTCTTTGGTACTTGGGAGTCGACACGTTCTAGTAGGAGCCGCTACCGACTGATCGGTCACGAGTGAGAATCAGATCGTGTCCGAGTCACCATGAGCCTGCCGGGTCACACACTTAAAAGCGGGAGCAAGTTTGGGTTGGACCCGAACCATAAATCTATTTGGGTTTGACCCGCATCGGGCATGGACTGAGTCAGTGAGTTGGACTCGCAGTAACTAATATATGCCTTTTAGTGAATGGGCCACAAGTGAGTGGAACCCACTTCCACTCCCTATATATACTGGGGCGCAGGTGCCCAACGTGCAGGGTTAGGTCATTCCATGCGTTGGAAACCCCAGCTCCAGTCAGTTCAGTCCAGCCGCTGTACCGTACCATACCTAGCAGTCCACCACCGGTGCTCCTCCTCGTACGTGTGGATACTAGCAGAGGTGTTGTACGTTCAGCACTCCTACGATCGGATCGTGAGGACTGCACTGCATCACGCGACGTGCTTCATCAATTTTGCAAATGCGCGTCTAGTGGTAATCCTCGTGGCTTATCACCTCAGCTAGATCTTGGATTCACCGTGTAAGGAAAAAGTTTTGTTTATCTCTGCGTCGCCCAACAATAGGTTGGTGGCGATCGGTAGGATCATACTAGCTTGTAGATTAACTGCTTATGCTTTTGCCCGTATGATCATGCATGCTTAAATTGCTCATGTTGATTACCATGTGTTTGTGAACTTGATTTGCCTGCTTTAGTTGTGATCCTTATGTTTCATATGTGTTATGTCTCATAGAAATACGACTGGTACGTGGTGTACTACGGCAAGAACCGAGAATCTACAAGACATGGGAGAAGTGTAGCCAACAAGTGACGGGTTACCAACACAATCTCCATAAGGGATTTAAGACGCTAGAGCAGGAACAAATAGACCACTCTGAGTTCTTAGCAGAGCGTCCATAAAAGACACAGCCGTCACAAGATATGAATATCAATTTTACTCCACCGCTTACAGCTCACCAAGTTCATCCACATAAACGGTTTCCACCTATACAGGCTGAAAGTATAATAAAAAACATCATCATTGTTGGCCTGATCATATGGATTATATACTGTCAGTTGTTCTGATTCATGTGATCAATCATGTAAGATCTTAAACCCCAACGAGTACTACCTCTATTTCACAATATAAGCCCTTTTAGCAAGGTAAAACAACTTTTTAAAAATGCTTATATTATAGAAGGAGGTAGTAGTTGGTAAGCTCACCATTTTCCATGCGAGGTAACCACATCGGACCGAACGGGCTCCCAAACGTGCACCTTTGCACTAGCCGAGCCAATTCTGGGAAACCAAACAAACTAGCTATATGAGCTCTCCTAGTGGGGAAACGAAAATACGGACAACCAAATTAACCGCCCATCCAGGCCCGAGACGAATCTTCCCACACGCGGTATCCACTGGACCAACTATGAAAAACGTGAAAATCCTGATGGAGCAACCAAACACGCCCCTACTGCCGCCTCCTAGTTCCCTAGCTCGTCTGAGTGCTGGTCTGGGATTCCTCTGTGCGGGCCACTATGCATGGCGGACCTCGCCGGGGTCGTATTTTGCATGCATAGGCGTGATGGAAGGAGCTGGTTCCTGGATCTAATCTTGCCTTGTGGCGAGGATCTCCCAATCCGAGTTTGATTTTTTTGCACATGCCATGAGCAAGTTCCTCATTTTCTCAATCTATTGTATTTCTTCGATTTGGTGGTGCTTGTTTTGTTGAAAGCACAATATATTAGGATTTTCTTGATCTATTGTATTTCTTCGATTTGGTGGTGCTTGTTTTTTTGAAAGCACAATATATTAGGTCTGCAAGCCGTCTCATTAAAACCTTCTAGTCCCCTTCGGTATCCTGGTAAGGAAAATGAGTGCGTCTGAAACTTGCAGCCTCTAGGTTTAAACAATTACATCATTAGAGCGGTTACATCTTTAATTACATTAGATAAAATAAACCCCGGAGGATCCCCATCCCAAACAAAAAACTCATTAGAATCATATGCATGTTTAGCTAGTAGATGAGCCACTCCATTTGCTTCCCACATACAGTGCTTGACTGAGATTTCAGGTATTATGCTTGCTTTAAAAAAAATTCTGCCAAGATAGCCGAATAGGGATTCCACACTTCCATTGTTCCATTGTAGCATTCGATCAGCTTAAGGTAGTGTGATTCAGTAATCACCTTTGAACATCCCTTCTCTTCAGTGAACTCCAGGCCTTTCAATAAACTAGATGCTTCTGCCAATGCAACTGAGAGGGGGTTGTCTATAGGGCAACAAAAACCTGTAATAGCCTCTCCCGTATGATCCCCAAAAACACCTCCTGTAGCACTTGAACCATCAATATGATAAGAAGCATCTATATTAAGTTTATATGAACCAAAACCTGGTTTTACACATCTTGGCAGATCCATCTTCAAGTTTGATTGAGCAGTTTTACAATTGGACGTCAAGGAATTGATCGCAAAAGCTGTATTCCTTGGTGTATTCACATGCTCCCCATGGACTAATTGCCGATGTTGCCACCAAATGTACCAACAGCCAACACCAATAGACTCCTGCAGCCCCAAATTTCCCAGTACATGCGATTTCCTATTAGGGTTGTACATAAGACCTTCAAGAACCATAGAACCAGACCGATTTGGTGGTGCTTGTTCATCGTTGTGGTCATTTTCATCGTGGCAACGACTTCCCGTGTTCGGGGAAAGACAACTGCCCTTCCTAGTGTGTCAGAGGAATCTCCACGGGCGTGACCTAAATGGGTCGATCTGATCTGCGCATACAGAAGGATAGTGACGAGGGGTAACCTCGGCAATGTCCATTAAGAAGGACTTAGGGTTTCGTGGAAAGAGAATGTTGGGGATTTCATCGCATGTCAGGAGAACAATGGAGTCAAAGTCGCCTGAATATTTGGTGAATCGCACTGTTACAAATCGCTTGGGGATTGTTCGGTCTCCTCGCCTAAGCCTCTCCCATCCTATATATAATAGGCATGGTCTCAAAGATATATGCGGATATGTTACATATACATGATTATAATACCAACTCGATGTCGGTGCTTTTTCTTCTTTCCTAATACAACTACATCCTTTGTCAGTTGCTCCTTTCGGGCTATCATCTTGACTCTTCATGGGCCGTAAACCTTTCTTCAGGCCTGGCTAGCAAATCATAGGTACCCAAGTAATCATACCTATGTTAGTATTCCTGAGACTCTACTTGAATCGTAGATTTGGGTTGAGTCTCAAAGATATGTTTAGTTCTTTTCCTTTGTTTTTAGTACTTTTCATTTCATAGCGATTTGGTACAACGAGCCTAATGCATCCGACGGATCTGGAATCAGTTAATTGCGCCCGGGCAAAAGCAAGGTTGTCCTACATCAAATTCAAGTCCCCAAGCCTAAACTTGGAATTTATTACTAGAGTAATTCAGTTCGAGCCGCTGAGGTGTTACCAAATACTGAATCCCAGTTTTATTTTATCGGATACCCAACGCGTCCGTTGGGATTTTTCATCGCATCGTAGATACGGATATATTATTGGCAGAGCGTATTCTTGTGTGATTACCAGGCCACACACGACGAATCCCGGGATCTTTCCTTCATGTTTTTGAACATGGTATTTAGAATTTTATCGTGTCTGGATGCGGTCCGAGATATATTTAATTTTTGTCTGATGCTTTCATTTTTGTTTCTCATAGACCCTCCTAATAGGAGCTTTTGTTTCCTTCGTTTATCAGGTGCGTGCCAGCGCTTCTGATAGGAGTAGCCCCCGAGGCTATGTTCAAATATATTCATCGAGGCGCGCATGACGTGATCCACACAAACCAACGCATCGGGTTTGATCCATTTTCTCACCAACTTTGGTCCGCGAACGTGTCTAGCCAAACGCGACACTGACCGCGTGTGTCTGGGTGTCGGCCACCAGGGCATGTGTGTAAGTGGCACATTGGACCTAAACTATTTAGAAAATAAATTCTATTCATACATTAGGCTTTTTTTATAGAATTTGGACGGAATTCAACAAACTAAACAACTATGTGTGGTCGTGACACTGGCTACGGCCCTCAGAGGCCGCGGGAGCGAAAGATTGCCTCGTTATTCGGGATCGACGGGTCAACGAGACCCCACTCCTCTTCGAGAGAGCAGTAGATCGCCCTCTGCGCGTCGATAGCCTCCCGATCTTGGTCGAGGCAGGCACACGATACCATGTCGTCGGGGTTGGCGAGCACCGCATCATGGTACCCCGAGTGAGCCTAGATGAGTTCTTGTCGCCCGAGGTGCTCCGACGTTGTTGAGGACGTCCCAGCTGAAACATTGGCCAATGGTCCAATTGACTGACACTTGATACAGACATGTTGTCCTCCAGGAAGGATCGTCCTCCGGCCTCCGGGAGCCCCCTCGGGCCTCCGGGAGCTCGCATGCTACTGCTCCCGCTCGCGCACCTATTGGACACATGCGAGGATCACCAGCTGGTCGATTGGCGGCTCTGCCTCGTCGTCAAAGTCAGAGACATTTTCCTCCTCCTCCTAGTTGGTGGCGGCATCAACCTCCACATATGGCAACGTCTCCCGCTCTCCTCCGCCTAGGTTGCAAGCACGAGTGGTGGGAATACAACAACCATGCATGGTAGGTGTTGTGTGTGTGTGTGTCGTTCTCCACCGCGGATTGCCTCTCCTTTTATAGCCGGCGGGCCATCGACTGAATGCGGTGGGAACTTGCTAGAATCGGCGGGAAACAGAGCAACCAGGCGTGAAGCAAGGGCGGATAATCATGCTGAAGGAAAATAAAACCCGAATGGGCGTTGTATTGACCCGACTCCCATGTCGTCCTGGCCTACGGCGAACCGGGAGGTCCCCCACTACCACCGCCTCCGCCCCCACCTTGCCCCTCCCGACGCTGCTGCCTTCGGCCTCCGCCGTGATGGCGGCGACCTTGTGGCCGAAGGTCGCGGGGTCCTAGCGAGGCAGTCCCTGCATCACAGAGTTTCTTCTCCTATGAGATCCAAAAAATCTGCATGTGGCTGCGGCAGCGTTGCCCGTCTCCAACGGGATTCCATCCCTCTCCTTGCTGGTCGCTGTTGGATTCCATGTCTGCCCTCTTGGATCCCAAGCCGGAGTTGAGATCCCCACTCCAGGTCCGGCTGCGCGGCTGAATCCCCTGCCTGTACAGCCACGGTGGGTCATTTCTGTGGCCCTTAGGGTCGAGATCCGTCCCTCTCAATGCGCGAGGGTGAGGATCCATCGAAGGCCCTTCACCCTGCTGTTTCGATGGGCCTGCAGCTCCCCTCCCCTGGTGATCTGCAACTCGTCTCGGTAGTTGTGGTGGAGCTTGCCGTCCCCTCTGGCACATGGTGGGAGGCTGACTATCGAGGTGCGTATCCTGGAGAAATCCGTGCTCTGGTTGTACCAGAGCCGACCACGATGGTGCTGAAATGGCGTCGCTAAAGCCATGTTGGGCCGTGGTTTTGGAGGGGCACTTCCTGTCAGCTCCTTGCTATGGTTCCCGAGCGAATGCTCCGCGAAGACGATGCTTGCGAGCATGGTTTTCCTTGTTGAAGGCATCACAAAGTGAACCTCGTGTTGCTTGTCCGGTTGGAGGCATTTGGGATAGTTTGGTGCCCTTTGTCGCTCTTGATGGTCGTGCAAGCTTGGCTGCATTCCAATGGTGAGGTAGCGGTTTTTTTGCGAGCTTCATGTTCCTACCGCGGTCTTGGTTGATCAGCCCCCTTCGACGGCACAGGAAGCCTCCTCACCTTGCAAAGTGCTTGAGACAGTCCCTTTGGTTGAGTTTGGGGTCAAGGTTCGTGGTGTTGGTGGAATATCGATTTTGCAATGCCCTTTGATGGCGTTGGCAGTTACTCCTCGTAGTTCTGGAACTCAAATTAGCCATGTGGGCTTCGTGTCTGCATCGCTCTCTCGGCGGAGTAAGGCCCTTCGACTATACCAGCTTCACTCGTTGACCCTCGTATGATCATGGTCTGCCAGCTAGTGGATAGTCGACATGCAAACATGTGGTGGTGCTGCAATCTGCAAGGTCTCAGGATTGTGATTCCCTGCGATGGCATCTGTGACACTCCTCAAGGCGTCGCCTATGCCTATTTTCCTGGCGATGGTCGTCGTGCGAGCACGGCGATAGTGCTCCTCAAGTGCAGCACCTATAACTCTCCCCCACCCCGTGTTGTGGGTGTTGGTGTGTGTTGTTTTTATTTTATCTTCTCTCTAGTTCCTCCCTGTAAAATTCTGGTTTACTTGAACCCATCTTGTAATAGGCTGCAAAGCCTTATAGGAAAAATTGAATACAATTCAGGCGGAGGGTCTTCTCCCTCACCCGGTGACCATTCAAAAAAAATCATGCTGAATCGACGGGAACTTTTAGGACAATTTGTACTATTGTTGATAATTAATAATAGATCGGTGAAATTTCGCAAAAAAAAAATTACACAAGATGCTCCATATTACTGAAAGAGAAAAACATGCTTCTCAAGTACCAGTAAATCTAGTAATGCATTAACTGTCAGTAGTACTTCTTTCCGCAAAACAGCATAGAACAATGTGAGAGAACTCTAGAACAAATGTTAATTGTAGAATGCACAAGCAGGATTTGAGCCAAGTCTATCGTAATATCTCTTGTGACTATCTAAAATATCTATCACTATTGGGTGCAAAAATACTATGCCAAAAGGATCCAATCAGGTACCAATGTCGTTGGTCATCGATATTTTGGGCAGAGACAAGCTTACAATTCTCTACATTTATTTTGTTCCTTCCTACCGTGTCTAGGAACTGCAAACTGTGCTCTGTGCACATACGGTCGTGGCCTATGTTTTCTTTCATCAAAAAGGGGACTCTAGACTCCGCATATTGTGTGATTCTCGATAACATGATCATCGAAGATGAGAGGGACTAGAACTTGGAGTTTTCTATGACATGAGTTAGGCCACAAAGGAATCCGAATAACATTCAACCATTTTTTGAGACGTATCAGAAGATTGAAGACTCCGCCAGACATACCCAGCTTCTTCATGATCTTATTGAGCACCATTGGCAGCTCCATGGACAATAATCTCTCCCCCTTTGTTCATTTAAATTCCTATTCATTCTTGTGTCAGTTGAACAATTTATTTTCCCAAGGAACCATTCATTATTTGTTAATGTACGATTTGGACTACTGTTTGTAATTTGATTTGAACAAACTGTAGTTTGGATTATTATTGTGTTGTGTGAAGTCTAAGACATTCAGAAATTTTAGCAATGTTGTTGTCCTATTAACTATGTTTGTGCAAAATGATGAAATGGGAAAAAATGTTTTACTGTGCAGTTTGGGCTCGTGCCGAATAGACCCCGCAAGGTCCGAGCGAGCCCAAACCATTAAGCTAAAACATATTTTCAGCACCTCATATATGCGTTTTACATGATGTTTTTATGGAATCTACTAGAGTTGCTCTTAGCCAATTTTGCAAACGAGCCGACTACAATGCCAAAAAAGAGTTTAAAATATAGCACTGACACACGGCAAACCATACATGGTACACTTATTTAACGTTATACTCACTTTCATACATTTCCATGCACACTGATTACACCCGATTTTGTTTACAATAAACACAAGATCATAGCCTCAACCATCAGTTCTATGCCAACTTACGAAAGACTAATTTACACACGAGGCTCCATACTACTAAAAGAGAAAAAAACATGCTTCTTCTCAAGTACCGGTAAATCCAGTAACACAGTAACCGTCAGCGGTACTTCTTTCTGCAAAACCACATAGAACAATGTGAGAGAACTCTAAAGCAAATGTTAATTGCAGAATGCACAACCAGGATTTGAGCCAAGTCCATCTTGACATCTATTGTTACTATCTAAAATATTTATCACTATTGGGTGCAAAAATACTATCCCAACAGGATCTAATCAAGTTCCAATTAGTTGGTCATCGATATTTTGGGCATAGACAAGTTTAACATTCTCCATTTATTTTTGTTCCTTCCTACCGTGTCTAGAAACTCCAAACTGTGCTCTGTGCACATACAGTCGTGGCCTATGTTTTCTTTCATCAAAAAGGGAACTCTAGACTCCTTATATTTTGCCAAATAAAAGCCGACTCCTTAACGTATTCCTTTTTAGGCATTCACAGAGGTTGTCACTCACACGACCCACGTTTGAACTGGACATTTCTTCAATCTTTCCACCGAGCAGTGCAGAGGGACGGCGATCCATCGACCCCACTGGCAGGCGGGCCAAACGGTTCAGGGCCCACTTGCCGATGTCCACCTCGTCCTCGCCAGATGTCACATGGCGTCTCGCTCCCTTGTACCCGACAGCCGCGGACCACACACGAGTCCTGGAAAAAACTTTCCGCACCGGGCGCGGAACCCCACCACCCGACCATGCTCGCTCCGGCGACCAATCCCCGGCCGCGGGCGAGGCTACCCCGGTGGTGCGCGGGCAGCCCGGGCCCCCGGGACCCACCCGCACCTGGGTCGCAACAACGACCCCGTCCGATCAAACGGCAACGATCCGTCCACGTCTCCCCGAAGCCACTACAACCAACCAAAACTCGACAGCGTTGCAAGCGAAACCGCCCCGGTTTCGGCAAACCGCCCCATCGCCCCCATCTAAGCATTCCCTTCCCCCTCCGAGCTCCATACCACACCATATCCCTCCCTCTCCCTCACGTCGCCGTAGCAGCTAGCTACCTAGCCTGGAGGTGCCTTCGCTGCCGAGCAAGGGAGCCGGAAGAAGGCGGGCGGGAGCGCGGAGATGGGGCGCGGGCCGGTGCAGCTGCGGCGGATCGAGAACAAGATAAACAGGCAGGTGACCTTCTCCAAGCGGCGGAGCGGGCTGCTCAAGAAGGCGCACGAGATCTCCGTGCTGTGCGACGCTGAGGTCGCGCTCATCGTCTTCTCCACCAAGGGCAAGCTCTACGAGTACTCCAGCCAGGACAGGTGATATCACGCGCGCTCAGCCACGCCCTTCGCGTTGCCGCTGCTTCTTACGAGCTTACTAATTTCGGGATTGGGGGGAGTCGGATGATTGATTTGGGCTGGTTTCGATTGCGCTGAGTTGTTGTCTCCTTCGAGCGTTCCGGTGGGGAATTTGGTTCCGGGTGCGTGCGTGGTTATTATTTCGTGCTATTTTTTGTGGTTTCTGCTTGCATGGGTAATCTAGCTCGCCTTGTTTCGATCGTACAATCTGTTGCTTCTTAGCTCCGGAAATACTAGTAGATCGTACTACTCGATTGCCAGTATTATAACTAGACATACGTTCTGTCTATAGGTTCTAACATATGATTATAATACATACTCTTATGTACTTGACGAATTACTGCCTAAAGGAGGTAAGCCCCCACTGTCTACATGTGTAGTATTTATTTTATGAATGGTAGTCACTTCTTTCTCCTGTCATTCCTCCTTCATATGTAGAGCTAGTAGAGGTTATTTTCTGGTAATATATATAGGTGTTCTAAAACGGAAATCCACTTTGGCTCATAGAGGTTATTTATTTTAAATGGAGGTAAATTTCTCATGAAATGGCAGTAAGGAGGACTTTTACACTAATATAGTTTTCCTAATTGGACTAAAGTTTTCTGTTTAATGATGGTAATGCTTCACCATCATGTTAATTCCATATATACTAATAAGTTTATAAAACTAACTATACTTGTTTACAATATAAGCAACTTAGTACCAAAGCAAAGCCTCCATATCAGGAACAGCTAGTGTCATTTGATTTATTTTTATTATTTTTTCAAAATTCAGAATCGCGCATTTCTCTGTAAGTGAGGTCCTGTTGTATATCGGCCATATATAAGACGGCTATTCTACCCTGAATGATTTATGTGTCAGTTCTAACTAGTATTCATGGCGACCAGCCAACTTATTTGACACACCACTTTGTTTTGTATCACTATTCTTTTTTCTAATCAAAGGAGCACCAGCTCCGATTTTTCATTTCACAATGAAGGATGATAAACCCACTCAGCGACCAGACTCCAAACCCTCAGGTTTCAGTAATCACGACCTCTTATGGTCAGGTGATCTTTAATAGACATTGGTTAGACATCAATGATTAAACATCCACAATTTTCTTCAGAAAAAACAGACCCAGCAAATAATGTTTTGTATCAGTCTTCATATGAACACCAATATTACATGGTGGAGAACTTCGATTGTAATGTTGGATTGTTTAGTCAAACTGTTATCTTTTATCATTAAAAGAAGCTGATTCAAGGAGAACAATTGCTACACAAAACCTAAATTGACCAATTGATGACATAAATTTTTTGGTTGAAATTTTGCGCTTAAAAAGTAAAACAATCTTTATATTTTATGAGTTAGATAAAACTAGTTGACATGATTTTTCAGATGTTTAATAAATGATAGGATGATTTGATTTCGATGGATGTTTTATAGTTCATATCTTTATCTTTTGTTGCAATTTCGGCAGTAGCTGGAAACTATATTTTATAATCAGATAATTTCTTTTTTGTGATACTTGAAATTAAATGTACAACCAGTACAACTAAGTAACGAGCATTATCAAAACTCAAACAGGGTTGGGTAGATCAAACGTATTTCCAAAATTTATTATTCTTCAATGTTACTACTGAAGGTCGACAACATGTAAGGTATTATTTCTACGGCATATAAACATATATTATTTGTGGTACTATATCATTTATAGGTGGATAGGCAGACCATAGATGAATAATGAGGGTCACATTACTGTAGCACAAACATTTATGTATATAGTTTTACTTTCTACTTCCTACTTTTGTGTGTGAGGAAATTACCCTACTTAAGGTTATATAATGCAACCTTCTATTATGAATCTTTGCCCATACTTGTATGGAGCATTAATAATTTTGGATCACTTGTTTTGCATCTCAGAAACATTATGTTGGGCCTTCGTGCATAATTCTACTTACCAATCGTTTCAAAAACTACATCACGTTTATTTCTACAAAATGGCTGGTCTTAGTTAGCTAGCTAGTTGTATGACTAGGTGCAGATTAGCACCGACATCACCTTATTTACGAACAAAGCAATGCACCACTTTATGGAAAGCACAATTGCTAGTAAAGAAAACATCATCCCCACAGTAAAAAATACCACTTCTTGGATGGTTTTTGGACACATTAGCAATCTACCACCTCGAATGTATGTGTGGGTGGGTGCGGTGTGCGCACGGTGGTGGGAGGAGGGGGTGTTGTCCAAATGATTCTGATAAGATGATCGTTTAGGAGGTAATTATTTTTTACTAAAGAACATGGTGCTTTAATAGGCTGGTTCACATAGTCACGACTTCACCAATACTACACTCTAAGCAGCTTCTTCCTTGTCGTGTAACTCAGTAGAGACTGTTCAGAGTAGGAAGAGATTGTGTCGATGTTGCCAGGGTCATCGTCGGTAATTGTAAGGTTGTTGTCATCGTATCAAAGGACATGTCATGGGCGCACCGTATCATGCCGATGGAGGGCCTCTTTCTATTTTGCTCAGCTCTTTCCTTCGGTTCGGTTTGTTACAACAGATAATGATGTGCATTTTCCTCATTGTATAAGGGGTTTTCTGCATGTTCCTTCCTTGCACCCAAGTCACGTGTACTGTATATTCTCCCTTTGAGCTATGCAATAGAGATAATTTACACCTGTAACATGGCATCAGAACTCAAGTTTAGATTTTTTTTGCACACGCGACTCGTGTTGAGATCTAATCTTGCGCACCGCTGTTGTTCCTGCCTCCCGCTGCTCCTCCTTCCAAGCTCCTCTCTTGTCTTCGGCTGCTTCTTCTCCCCGCGCTCTAGTCCATGCTGCTGCGCATGTCCTGGTTGCGGGTTGCCGTTGCTTCTCCCCCGCGTCATGTTGTTGTTCAGCTGCTAACGGTTCATTATCATCTCTCCTCCAATCTTTCTAGCAATTTCTCACCACTATTGCTGTTGCTCACCGGCCACCAATCCGTAGGCTGCCTACCTGTCCATTGCTCTATGGCCTCCTACCGCTCTCCCGCCTTTGGCCTTGCCTGCTGGTTGTTTCCAACTGTCGTCGTGGTTTCTACATGCCGCTCTACTTGACTCTCTTCATGGCTTATAGGTTGCTCTTTTCCCACTCTTTTTGCGGCTTCCACATGTCGATCTCCATCGTCTCTTGTAGCGGTTTCTACTTGCCTCTTTGTGTTGGCTACCTTAGCGGCTTCTACATGTCGCTCTTCGTCGACTCTTCTTGCGAGCTCCATCAGCCGCTCTATGTCCACTCTTCGTGTGGCTTCTGTTGCAATGGTGGCCTTTCCAGGCTGCTTTGCATCGACGGTCTTGGTAACTTCCACGCCTGCTCTACGTTGACTCCTTTGGTGGCTTCCACATGCCACTCAACGTCGACTCCTCGGGCATTTTCCACATGCGATGGTGACCGTTCTTTTCTTGACACAACTTCTACCTATTCAAACTCAGTGTTTTACCCACCATGAGTTGTTTTGGGGGGTAGGGGGTGGGGGTGTTAGAGTAGATTATATTGATCTCTATTTCCCCATTTTATAAGGGGTTTTCTGCACATTCCTTCCTTGTACCCCAAGCCATGTGTACTACATATTTGCCTTTGGAGCTATGCTATAGAGATAATTTGCATCCATAATAGAGTCGACGTGTGGTGGTGGCTGGCAGTTGTTGTCTTGGATCTTGGATAGGACATAATGGTCGAATTCGTGCATGTGTGGCCACAATTGATTGGTGGTGGTGTTGTGACCTATACATCATAGACCCGGGTGGCTACTTCCACTCATTGATGGCCTTTTCACCACCTACACCTTCTGCATCTAGACGTTGGGAGAGTCTAGGTGTGAGATCCTAGCGCATGGCTTAATAGGATTGATAGGATACTCATACCAACAAGTTGCACCTTCTTTTCTAGAAGCTCATCCGAAAAGAACTCTGGGGTTAAGCGTGCTTGGTTTAGAGCAATTTAAGGATGGGTGACCGATAGGAAAGTTGTTCCTAGGTGCGCACGAGTGAGGACAAAGTGCGCAGAAAAGATAAGTGTTGGTATGTGGGTCTAATTTAGAAATCCTAATAAGCTGCTAGGGTGACAGCCGCCGGTTTGGTTAGGCCTAGGTGTTACAAGTTGTATTAGAGCCGATCCTCGCGGTTACAAGGGTGTGTGTAGGTCAGTGGCACGGTCATATGGACCATGGCGCGTGTGACCTAGAGTGGACACGGTATGGCACATGTGGTGGCACTAGACGCGTAGATGTGCCAAGGGGGGACGTTCCTGGCTTGTGGTTGATCGACGAGGACGTCGATCTTCTAAGAGTGTGTGTATGTGAGATCCTGACGCATGACTTAATAGGATTGATAGGATATTAATACCAACAAGTTGTAACTTCTTTTTTTGAAGCTCATTTGAAAAGAACTCTAAGGCTAAGCATGTTTACCTTGGAGCAATTTAAGGATGGGTGACCGACCGAAAAATTGTTTTCGAGTGCGCACGAGTAAGGACAAAGTGCACAGAAAAGACAAGTGTCCGTCTATGGAACCAGTCTAGAGATCTTATTAAGCTGCCAGGGGTGACAGCCGCCAGTCCGAAGAGGTTGGGTGTTACACTAAGCATGGTTGTCGTCGTTGTTAGTACTCCTTGGCCTAGGAGTGGGGGTGTCTCCACATCCATGTGTGGTTTCTACTCCCGCTTGTACCACCTAGATCTAGGTGACGAAATAGGGTCACCCCGACGTGTTGTGGCTGCCGGCTACCGAAGCTAGAAGAAGCAGTAGCTGGGTAGAGGCAAAGATGTGTCTATAAAATGAGAGAGATCGAGAGAGTCAAAGAGTGGACTTAGGATTTTAGGGGAGTTGGGTGGCGCGTAAAGGGAAATAGGTTGCAGGATGTGATAGCTAGGGTTTTTCATTTGTTGATAGTATATAATCATTATAATATTGGGCCGGATTATCCCATACAGTGATGGACCAAGATCCTTCTTGGATTAAAGCCCAAAACATCCTATTCTATGTTGTTTTGTATGTGTCCTACGTATTCCAAACAATCATGTATCTCATCCATTTGGGATGTTTTATAAACAAAAAAAAGTGCGAGACAGCCATTACCTGTGATGGTTTTTCTTGACCGTTTGGGCTGAGCAGTTGTATTTGACCGTTTGTTGTGCTACTGAATGTAAGTATTTGAAAGCGGACGAAAAATGGCGTAATTCGTTATATTGAGCCTCTCAGGCGTCTATTTTTCAGAGTGCAAGACTTGGTAGGACCAGATGCCTCCTAGTGATAAGAATGAAATTCCAAATCTAATCCGACATAATCTCTCAATAATCAAATAGTCCCTCTGTTTCAAAATATGAGATGTTATAGATTTTATGAAACGAACGTATCTAGATAACTTTTATTTATAGATTCACTCCCAACCTACACACCAAAATGTGTCTAGATACATTCGCTTCACAAAAACTAAAACATCTTTTATTTTGGAACAGAGGGAGTATATATATCTTTAACACTCAGCTGCAGTACGAGCGGTAGCATCGTGTATGGTAGTAATATCACATACCAGTAGACTCGAGAGAAACTGAAGATGGAGACCAACGAGATGACATCCTCCCACATTTATAGTGGGGTCGTGTCACGTCGGTGCGACGCTTAGGATGTAGAGGAAGCAAATGAGGTGCTCAAGCGATTTGATAGCCCTTTGTGTCGATATTGAGGTAGCCGAGAGCGTGGGGTGGTATAGACGTGCGATGGGACACCACAGTCGATATGACGGTTGGGGTTGCTGGTGTCAAGGCTGCGGGCGCAAGGAAGCGCCATGGAGTCATGGGCGCAAGGGTGCACCCGTGACGAAGACAAAGACTTGATCAAGGTAGTCATCGAAGAGGGTGTTGATGTTGAAAAACAACATTTTGAAAGCCATCGTAGGCGAGACGCCACACCCGGTTGGGCAAGTCTAGGGAAACGTTTTGGCTGAAGGCACGTGTCAATGTTGCTAGCACCGGTTGTGCGTAGAATAGGACCATTACAAACTTGGTGAAATATCATAGAGACTAGCGGAGGAGGCCTCTGGGGTACATGCATTGTTGGAGCAGCGAAAGATAGTGTCAGTGTAGAACACGGTAGTTGAGAACATGAGAAGGTGTAGTCGAGGAATAGGCTATAATGTTGGCGACGAAGCTTTTAGTACACATGGACGACGATCTAGTCATCGAAAGTTGCAATGACCTAAAGTAGCCATGTAGATTGCTAGTACAAGCATGATATCGGTACTCAAAGTATGCAAGAAAGAACATGAGAACATGATGAAGACAATATGCACTGGCGACCTGCTCCGAGGGAGGCGACACATGCAGTGATGCTATGGCCCGAGGGCAGCATAGCTGCTTCAACTGGAGGTCACTGACGCAGTACATGCAGGAAGGGCGGCGACGCGGTGGCAACCAGATGCTCGATCTGTGGTGATATGCGCATGCTCGAGGACAAAGCAAAGATGAACCGGCACTAGATACAACATGGACTAAACCAACCGACAGTGATGCCTGAAGGTGTCCCTTGTGCGATTTGCAACGCGGTTGGTGAAGAGCCAACCCTTCTAGAGTCGACAATGAATTCCGAGTAGAAGCACGCAACAATGACAAGTGCTGGGGTGATGCAATCCACTCTATGATCGAAAATACGACTGGTCGAGTGATCAATGGAGAGAAAAAACGATCTATATATCACAAAAGATAGAACTAAAGGCAACATATCAACTTGATTGATGGATGAACCCTTGCTACGGGTTGTGCACCCCAGACGGAGGATAACGGAGATCGCTTCTCCTCGGGGCAGCGTGGTAGAAGTGTGTTTAGACGCTAGGTCTAGGATTCTGTGGTTGATACCATGAAAGAGGATGAGAATTGGCTTAATACGTTGTATGTTGTGTTGAGTCTCTTAGGCGAGTATATATAGGAGTATAGGTTTAGAGACTAAGAAGCCTCCTAGAGATAAATCTATTCTCGTGTAATATTTTTAACACTGGGCTGACAGTATCCAATACAACGTATAGTTATATACTATCTCTGTTTCAAGGAATAAGGCGCACACGTATTTTAAGACAAAGTTTGAGGTCACGAGTCTATTAATGTACTCCCTCTGTTTTCAAATTATGAGATGTTTTAGTGTTTTTCAAAACGACTAGACACCTTTTAGTGTGTAGGTTCGGAGCAAAATGAGTGAACCTACACACTAAAATGTGTCTACATACATGTGCTTTAAAAAAGACTAAAACATCTTATACTCCCTCTGATCCATATTAATTGTCGTTGAACCGGATGTATCTAGCCGATTCAGGGACAACTAATATGAATCAGAGGGAGTATTTTGAAACCGGAGGGACTACCAAGATATCCAATTCTAAAACATGCTTTCTGAATTTTCCTTTGTGGCTTCTGATGTAATTGGTGTCGAGGATGTATATACGGCTTTAGTTGGACCTGGTGTATTTTGTGGATAGTTGTTAAGTCGAACACATGTATTTTGTGGATAGGAGTACATAGGTTCGCCGTGGGGATAGCACAAATAGAGTAGACGAAACTGATAGGCTAGACAAAGTCACAAAAGGCTCGATTCCTACTGCCATGCCGTCCGTGGCGCAATGGCTGAGGTGTTGTCTCATAGCCTCGGCAGACTTGCCATCAGTATATTACGTCGATATAATACATGGAGAGGAGCCTTGGTAGGAGTCAATGTTCACGGAACCTCACTAACAAATATCCTCTCGTTGTCCAGCTTTATGTAATGTTCTAATCATGATAATTCTAAGGGCGTCATTGGTTTATTGAGTACGTTGGTTTTCTGCAAGGCACAAATAGTGCATGTGATGATGATATTACCTGCATCTGGATGTACCACACAAGTTGCCTTACAACATCTAATGAGGAGATTTGCAACAAACACTCTGTATTGCATTTTACTATACATGTTATTAGAGCTACCGCCAGAAAATAGTCTATTTGGCACTCTTGAATAATAAAGAGCACATAAGGCCTGGTTATTTTTCACTAACTTCAGTCATATGAGATGACTTTTTTGTATGAGCGTACCATCATTGTGCATCATCTTAATTTCGAATGTCATATTTGAGTATCACTTTGGATCTAATATAAGACCTTAACTTTTTTTGCTGCATGCACGGGATTGTTGTGGGACATTTCTTCAGTAACATGGATGTCATTCTTGAACGTTACCAACGTTATTCATTCGAGGAAAGAGCTGTAGTGGATCAAAATATTGGAGGCCAGGTAAATAACACTCTTAATTGTTGCGTAACTGTATATGTACATGCAATGGTGAGATTAGTTTCTTCCAGCTATACTTAGTCATCGAATGTACTTAATATTCTTTTTTGCTTCCAGGCGAATTGGGGAAATGAATATGGTAGCTTGAAAATCAAACTTGATGCGCTTCAGAAGAGTCAAAGGTATTGTATTTGTAGAAACATTCTCATTCTGGTTATAAGATGAGTGCTAACCGGTGTTTGGTCTTATTTCAACTCAAGGCAACTCTTAGGTGAACAATTGGAGCCACTGACCACAAAGGAACTTCAACAATTGGAACAGCAGCTAGATAGTTCTTTGAAGCACATAAGGTCAAGAAAGGTGAAAAAAGAACAAGTTCAATTAATATTATGCTCTTGTTTTGCTAGCTAGTTTTCATTTACCAATTTTTAAGCTGAAATCTTATGAAATAGCATTTTTTTTCTTACCAGAATCAACTTCTATTTGAGTCAATATCTGAGCTTCAGAAGAAGGTAGGTTACTCTGATTAAGTTTCCCGTGTGGTTAACATGCTGTATGTCGACATCGACAATGACCACTCAGTAGTATTGTTGACAATGACATGATCCACTGGAATCCTGCCTTTATAAACGCACCATTGCCTAAAACATTTGAAGAAAGAACTGCTCATGTTTGTCAGCAAGGCCAGCGTGTTTTTAATGAGATTCAATGTAGCTAGTTAGTCATGGTACAGTTTACTTGTGCTTAAATCATAGTTAAACATATATTCCCTCCGTTCGGAAATAAGTGTTGCAGATTTTTCTAGATTTACATGTATTTATGTGCTTAAATCATAGTTAAACATATATTCCCTCCGTTCGGAAATAAGTGTTGCAGATTTTTCTAGATTTACATGTATTTACACACTAAAGAGCATCTAGATACATATGAATCCAGACAAAACTGCGACACTTATTTCGAAAGGAGGAGTATTATTCATCATTCGTAAATGTTGGGTTACTTGGGTAGAGCTATGTTAGCATATATGTTTTTGACAACTGCCTTGTAATGCGCAGGAGAAGTCACTTAAAGATCAGAATGGTGTACTGCAGAAGGTAAATTCTCTAAGTTTACTACAAGGTAAATATGATGTGTACGCTAGAGGCTAAAATCTTGTTTCTATTTTTCACAGCATCTCGTGGAGACAGAAAAGGAGAAAAGTAAAACTTTATCGAATATTCATCAGCGGGAGCAGCTGAATGGAGCAACAAATATTCAGCCCCAGGAGCAGCTGAATGGAGCAACAAATATTCATAACCAGGAGCGGCAGAATGGAGCAACAACAAGCTCATCGTCACCTACACCAGTGACAGTTCTAGATTCCGTGGCCACTCTGAATATTGGGTACTTACTACTTCGATTTTATTTACGTACTTTTTTTCCATGTACGTACCACTAAACAAAATAAGATTGTCCGTATTGTTTTTCAGCAAAGTATTGACTATGTTCTCATGTAAGGTCCATAATTATCTCATGCAAGCCTTGCTTATTACTTACCTATAAGTTAAGTAGAGGCCTTCAGCAAAATATGAGCTATACTTTAGCTATCTAATTAACTTCAATATTATGAAATGATTCAATCAATTGTTGCTAGTCTTGTAATCCCTTGTACATTTTTTTCCAACTTAATTAAGATCGGCCCCTGGCCTTTTGACAAGCGTTGTTATTCCATTGAGTTGAATTCATACATGTTGCACATGCCTAGAACCACTTGGCTAGATGCTAGACGTTCCTGAAAACAGCTCCCGCTAAAACACATCAGCTAGCTTGTTTCATTTAGTTGCCAAAACGAAACAAAATCTTGTTCCATTTTCCTAGATATAAACCTATCATGAAACCGAGGCTTGACAATGCACATTATCAACTATTTAGCACCGTATCTACATGAAAGCCACTCTCTGCTTGAGCCGCACTATCATTCCTCTTACAAAATGCAGGACGTATCAATTTAGAGAAGCAGGAGGGGAGCCAGAACCTCGACCTTCTCCAGAACAAGCAAACAGCGGCAAGTTACCACCATGGATGCTCCGCACCATCAGTAACAGATGAAGTCTTCTGACAAGCCTGATGTGACTCCACCCGAAGGCGATATCGGCGCCTGACAGGGTCCACCATGGAAGCACCACCGGTGTGAAATCATCCATCTCCGGCGATCGATCCTGGCGTGGCCACCAATAAGACCATGGGCTCTTCCTGTTCTTTAGCATTTCTGCATTATAAGATACCTCGTCTTGTTTCTACATTTCGGTTCTTTTTTCTCTGATTGATGAGCTGTGTCTTGCAATTGGAGTTTGTGTGTATGCTTTAACGGAGATGTGTTATGTTTCACGTTGTGAGTTCTTGTGTTCATCTGATGTAAAAAAACAAAAGGGCGCTACCTTCTCTCTAAATCGAGTAGTGCACTGAACATTTGGCAAACTGGTGCTTCATTCTGGTTAGCTTCTGTCATACAAACCATTTGAACTGTACGAAATACTATTTTTTGTGTTCACCGTCTTAACTGAACTCAGCAATCTAATTCACACTGTGTTCAACTCTCTTCGTCAAGTTTTACAACTGAGAGATTTGCTCAGTTCTCGACTCTGGTTGAGAAAAAACGTGCCACCTCGCGTCTCGAGTCGTCCCCTGTAAAGGCAACGGAGGTGCAAACCCTAGCTCGCGCTGCCCGTTCCCCTCCCTCCCCTCCTCCCCTGCCGCCGCCGGTGAGCGCCGCCCGGCATAGACCGAGCGGTCCGGTAGCGGCGAGACTTCCTCTTCCTGTTGTTGGAGAGCCACCGCGGGGTGGTGCGGCATGGAGACGGCGACGGCCTCGTCTGGCGGCGGCGTGACAGGCGCGTGGTCCTAGGGCGGTGCGGTGGCGGGGACGCTCAGGCTCTGGCCGGCGACCTGCTGCGGCAGCGTGGCCGAGGCCCTCTGGCGGCGGAGCATGTCGGCTTGGCCTGCGCGGCGACGACGGGGGTAGGGCAGCTCGGGGAGCAGGACGCCGACGGCATGGATGCCTGGCTGCTGCAGCGCAGCGGCGGCGGAACCGACGGACCCGATCTAGGCCTGATCTGGGTCTAGCCAGGCTGGCCGGGCCTGATCTGGGCTTGGTTGGCACTGCTGCGGCGTCCGGGCGGCAATCATTGTAGGTGATGGAGGGTGGTTCCCCTTCCCTAGGTGGTCGTGTGGCCTGCTTCCGGCTGCCCCGATGCCGCCATACCATGTCCTACCTAGCGGCTTTGCGATGTGTTGTCTGTCGGAGCGTTGGCACGAGTTCGAGGATGCCGAGGCGGCGGCCCCAGAAGGTGGTCTGCACGGGCGTCCCGATGACGGGGCGGCATTGCGGTGGTGATGGCTCCTCTCTTTGGTCCATGCGGGTGGCAAGAAGCGAACTTTGGGGGCTCTTGGTGGTGGCAACACCCAGGTCACAGTTGGAAGCTCGGCTCGAGGACTGGTGGTGGTCCGAGGGATCGTATGTGGTGAGAGTTTTTCCGAGCGAAAGCCTAGCGCTTCGGCACCGACAATGGCGACACCCGCGGGTGTCGTGTCCCTCTTGGGGGCGTTGTTGTGGCTACTCTCACCACATTAGGGTTCCGGGTGAAAACCCTAGACCTCCGTGGTCTCGGTGGCGACGCTTGGGGCATCGTGACCTTCTTGGAGGCGTTGTCATGGAGTTCCGGTCTTCTTAGTCTCGCTGTCTTCGGCGGCAAGCTAGATGCTTCTTAGGCTTTCGTGTTTATCTTTTGATCTGCTTATAAGAGGGACTCCTCATCACCATGTATCGGTTTGGCCGCATGGCTTTATTTATAAAGCAAGGCGAAAGCCTAGTTGGAGGAGGATTTGTGCGGTGACCCAACATATCACTATATGATTTGGTACACTGTAGTCGTTGACATAACACCAATGAAACACCGTTCACTAGTATTACATCACTCAGAGTGGTACAACAGAAACACAGCAAGTCCAAGACATGACTATAGATTATAACTCGACTCTTTACAAAAGATCCAGAGAACACTCTAGGTTAAAGAGGAGGAAATAACTTCTTACAAAGAAGAACCAGAATAACAACTCATAACTATCTAGTTACTAAGACTAGTATCTAAACTAATTGGCTTGCCATTGTTGCTAGTGCAATGCTCTATAGAAGTAGGTTTTATGGCTAGATAATCTAATCCTATCTACTCAAGGACTTCGTCTCCACTTCAGTTGATGTATATGTTGACTTCATTGACTTTATTGAAGAATTTGAGCCGTCGATGATGGTTTCTTGAGCATAAGTTGATGTTGATGTCGTCTTCAATAGCTTAGAACCTAGCAAGGGTTAAGAAGGTACGGTTGAGTACAAGCGTACTCAGCAAGTTCACTAGAAAGGAGTGTATGATGCACTATCTCTACAGCCACATACCAAAGGTCATAGGCAATGCAGGTTTTCGTAAACATTTCTTCAAAGGTTGTTTTTATTCTGAAAACTATGTCCGATAGCCTACACAGGTTGACCAGAACCTTCGTGGGGTTCCTTTCCTGCCGCGTTTGTAGCTCCTTTCCGGAAAAGGGAGTAACATGTCATAGTTCTTACACTCTGTAGAGGTGCGTTGCATTACCCATAAGAGACCTTATCTTTGTTGCTCATCCGAGTTGTAGGCTCGTCCACACTT
This sequence comes from Avena sativa, assembly GCA_916181665.1. NCBI lineage: Eukaryota > Viridiplantae > Streptophyta > Magnoliopsida > Poales > Poaceae > Avena > Avena sativa. The sequence goes on along the minus strand of OV702287.1, from coordinate 39,357,100 downwards.
CCTTGGTATGGGGCCTAGTCTAAGATCCAAGCCAATCACTGCCCTTCTCCGCGACCCCGCATTAAGACACGATCCCCCAAGAAGGTCTACCACGATTACTCTTCGGGTAGCCTCTCAAAGACTCTGTAAGCAGCTCTATCTGGTAGCCACCATCAGCTATGGTGAACTTCCACCAAGACAGCTATGCCTAGATAATCTAGACATCAATATCACGGGGAACTAAGGGGTCCCACCCATGTGCTGAATTCTCCACGAGAAATCAACAGCCTCACGATAAGGTCATCCGTCCATGCGAAAGGAAGAAGATCTAGCTGACTTCTCCGTCCCATTCCAAATCTCATGGTTAACACGTAATATAACGCGCTAGAATCACTGGCAACATTGGTTATTAAGTCCTAGATATTATGTTCCTTTACCACTAAAACTGTATCAATAGATTATTACCATTTGGGAAATAATCCATAATCAAATTATTATGAAAATACCGTTTTCTGACCTTTTTGAAATGCAGGTGATGACAACATTTGAGTTATAAACATTTGATAGAAAATAACCAAAGGACATGAGCAAGTTGTGAACTTGCCTTTTGTGATTGCAAGATTATGCACTCATGGTCTTCAAGACAATAGAAGATCCAAATTCTGTAAATAGAATCACTGGTCTGGTTTGGACTAATGTTTAAAGAAGCAAGATGCAATTATACATAAGTAATGTAATGCAGTTTGATAAATGCAAATCCCCGGAATAATCATATCTGATCTAGGGTTTGGAGTTGATGATGAGTTCTTTGGAATGTGTTGCACTTTTATACTAGCTTCACACATGTGCTTCATATTAAGGTTTGTGAGTGTGTGAAACAATATGTGGATACAACAAGTAGCATGCAATATTGAAGCACTCAAATGGGGCATGGTATGCAAAAGATTTCTTAAGCAAGATTATCAATTAATTAGAGCCTTTATAGAAATGCTTTAAGGATTACTTTTAATGTTTTTTAAAGAATAACTTTTGAGGAAAAGATTATTTTTACAAAGGAAAAGCAGTTAAGCTTAAAGCTAACACTTTAAGATTTTCTTATTAATCATGATTATTAAAAGAGAAACAATCACAACAAAGTAATGAATATTTACATGTTTTGGATGGCCTCACATTGTAGATGGTTTATTGCTTAACATTCCATAAAGGTAGAGTATAAATAACTTTGCTCGAATGAGGTGGTGTTTTATTAAAATTATAAGTGGATAGAATTACTTTCTTATTAATGCTTATATTTTATAAGTGAATAGACTCCTTTTGATAAACAATATACTATTCTTGTTGAGTTTATAATTGATAAAAATCTTTTTAGGAAAATTAAAATACCCTTAATTTGAGATGATAGTTTTAGTAGATATATTTTAAAATGGTTAAACCTATGTTAACTTCACTTAAACATAAATTGAACTTGTTATTACATTTTTAGACTTTAAACAAATATTGGTAAAGGCAATAGTAATGGTTTATATATTTTTAATGAATTAAAACAAAATAAAAGGGTTTTAATAAGATTTATTAGACCTTTACCATTTATTTCACTTCAATTATGAAAGATGATATTTTTAAGGTGTAGATTTTACTTTTTTGATCATTTTGGTATATTATATGGATTTTTTGTGATCTCAATAATAAGATATGACTATAATTTTTACCACTATAACTATATGAAGGGTTATCTTCATTAGGGAATATTAATGAAATTAGGGTTTTTGGAATTTACTCTTTATAATAAGATCTTTTAAAATGAATTTTACTTCCACTAAAAGAATTTAATGGTGATGGTTTAAGATGGATATTTATATGTATAGAATCTTATTAATACTTAACTTCCTGAAGGAATTATAAATATTCATTATAAGGTATTAAACCTTGTGGTTTTTAATATGATGATTTGATTTCTTGGTTCTCCATATTTAGGAATTTCTCTCATTCAAATCCTCCTTGATTTATAGTGTTTAGGATTACCATGGACAACCTTGGTGAAGTCAAGAAGCATGAATAGCAATCATTAATGTAATTGTTCATTTCCAAATAACTACCTTGAGTTTTAGGAAGGTTTTAATAGACTCATATTCTATTATGAATATGGATAAGGATCAAGGTTTAGGGATACTACTTCTAAATCTATGAGTAGGTTTGATATCTCAACATAGAGTGAGATATTGGAATTACTTATTAATGTGATCCTGATAGTTCTATCATTCTAGGTTTCTATTAGGGTTTAAGACAATAAGGTAGACAAAGCTTCCCTCCATAAACACCCATCTGGTTCCCTAATTATCTCTTGGAAGCTTTATTTGTCCAAGAGGTATTGTTCAATGGTTACCTAGGAATAGGAAATGGTTCCACTATTCATTTGGTTTTAGGGTTTTGAACAAAGAGGTAGACATGGTTCCTGTCATGGCTTGATATACTGTTGGTTAAAGGTTTATCAAGTACTCCTACCTTAATACCTCACTAAGGTTATCTTGAGATAAGGAATTCCTTTCCTAAATATACTCTATTTAAACCTCTCTTATCTTATTCACAAAGATCACATCTTCCTGAATAAGACAATCATCTGACTCCACCATATCCATCATCATATGATGACATGGTCATGCCACTTCAACAATACTCATTCTCTATTATTCTCCTAGTATCTATATAACTTCCATTGTTAAATTACCCTTGATGAATCCATCAATGTAGCTACTTCTAACTCCATCCATTAATTACTTTAATTCCATCTTGCAACTGCTACCAAGGTTGCAAGATTATAGTTCTCTCTATATCACATGTGATATCAATCCTTTGGAATAGGTATGGTACTACTCTTAATAATACAAGTTTGTCCTTGTATCAGCCTAGCTAAGCTACCATGCCTCCAACTACTCCATATAACTCATATTATATACTTCATCATACTCTAGCTTGACGTCTCAGGATCAAGCTAGATGATTCAACTTACTAAGGTTTTGCCTAATTTGATATACTCACAACTCTCCTTCAACACCTAGTCATGTATCCTCAAGTAACTTGAGAATAATGACCACCAACCCTTGGTCATCCTTAGCTTAGGCTTTTAATTGTCTGATCAAGATCTATTAACACTAAGCAGTAGACTTGTATTAGCCTATATATAGGCTTATCTTATTAAGGAGGCTTACTCCATATTTATATTCACTTGGCTTAAGAAGATTATCATTGGATACCCTAATACTACTAGTTTTCTCATATCTTCTCAATTACTAGCTTAACCCTTAGGTTTAAACACTTCTTCTAGTTAACTCAGGAGTGAGCTATCTCCTCCAACATCAGATGGTTTGATCTCCACCAAGGATCACATTCCATTGATGATGGCATACTCTACCATACTAGTCCCTTCTTCTTATTAACTTACTTAAGGTCTTTAGAAAGTCAACATAATAGGTCAAAGCTAAAGGCTAATAAGTTCTAGGTCAGGAATTGATCACTCAACACTAATGATCACTTGACACTAGGACTTGGTTAAATAGGAATGGCACCTCTTAATATCATATTAAGAGTATGTGCTGGATGGTCTTGGCTTGACTTCCTCTTCTACTCTATTTGTAATAAGAGTTAATATTTAAGAACCACCATGATACCCATGGTAGGAACAACTATGGAAAGCATGTGTATCAAGGTTTAGTTATGGTTTCTTTACTTAAGTTATATACTTGACTTAGTATTCAGGGTTTATTGTAGGTAATACCTTGATATCATTTTTGGAATATTAAGTGTTCATCCTTGAGTTTTTTTATGGAATACCATGTAATGATCTCTAGAAGATCAAGTACTCCTTATTAAGTAGTGTTTTGTGGCTTAGTTTTATTATATTTGATATACCCTTAGATCAAATTATATTACCCAAAGATAAGGTTTTAGCAAAGGTCATATTGAAACTTATCGCAGTCAACTTGATGACCTACTTCAGTTCCACCAAGTTAAGAGAAGCTTCAATCACTTTGACAAGTTTTATTTAAAAGCGCGAAAATTATCCAGATTTTCTATGCATGAATGCAATGCACACATCTCTTCTCAGCTTATTTCTAAGATCTAATACTGGGGTGTTATAGACTCCCCGCCTTAAAATAAACTTCGTCCCTGAAGTTCGTACTCTCTTACGTTTCGGAATGAGGTGTTGACTTGTATTGATCACGCCATTTCTCAACTCCATTGTGATCACAATTGGGGATAATTGTGGTATCTCGTATCCAAATATTTTTCCTCGAATTCTCTTCATACTTGACAATATCCACTATCATTTCTAATTTACCATATAGTTCCTTTTACTATATCCCTTTGGGTTTACGCCCTTACAATCCTATTTATAATTGGTTGTGGACACATTTTGTCCCTTCCAGTAAGGATTTCCTACTACTATATACTAGATTATTTTAGTAGGCTCTCCTCCTTCTCAAGGACAAGTTACGAGTTGTTCTTTTAGAATTAGTCCACTGGATTTAATCTATTATATCTCCTTCGATCTTTCATCTGGACATACTCTTGAGAGTACTCTTATACAAATGTCTTCTTATAACCTTATGAGAATAAGGCTTAATCTCATCATAGTTTAGTACTTCTTCTCAAACCTTTAGTCGGAAAGTTAGACAACAACACTTCAGTGTTTATTGTTTACTCTCCGCCTTGGGGTTTTCTAATGGTCTCTAAACTTCATATATAATACCTATCAATTCAATAGTAAGGATATTGGTCTTTGTCCAACTTATACTTTACCTCTGGAAGACCTTACGAAAGAATCTGCTATACATCCACACAATTGTGGATCTCCGAAATGAATCTTCCAACATTACTTGTCTTAATTTTATCTTCTAGACAGTACTTTTCACCGGCAAATCCGATGTCGCGAAAACATCTCGAAAGTCGTTCACTTAAATTCTATACTCCTTTGTGTCTTTCTTAGCTTAGGCCAAGGTTTATGCTCTTTAAAACATACAAAGATGACCTAGTTAGCTAAACTGCTAGGATACCAGCTACGGATACCTAGCTATGGATCCTCCTAGGTGTATGGATTACCCTACGGTTTCCTACTACTTACTGGCATCCTCTCTGAGTTGTCAGAGCTTGAATACCACCTTATTCCAAGACTTCTTCCTTGCACTGATTCATGCTACTTACATGAACTTGGTACAACTACTACTTCATTAACTTCTGAGCAACATCACCCACTTTAAGTGAACTTAAGTTCATTCCTTCATGTTGCTCCACACCTTTTCTGCACTAATAATCCTTCTTATTGCTAGTTCCTAGGGAGTTGGGATTGATCCATGCTTCAAAATAGTGTTTATACTCCTTATATTCAGCTTCCTTCTTCGTGCAAGTCTTCATCTTGATTTTTGGAACTCATAACTCCCTTACACGAATTCCCTTTTCTATCTAGGTCTATAATATCAAGTAATAACTTGTTGATGCAACATGCATTTGCACATCAAGTCAAACTTCATGCACAGATCTAGTCAATCAAGAAGATCCAAGAAAAACCAAGAAATCCACATGTGGTACATATAACTCACATCATTCTAAGCCCGGAATATAGTTGAGTATAATACCTCTAGAATTTAGGCTTAGCTATGTAGTATATGACACCTCCTAGTATAGGTTTACATTGTGATACTTAGAACTTAGGGTTAAACTACTCTTTATCTCATTATTTACCCAAACTGCCCAATTGCAATAGGATAACCTTGAGCAAAGTGGTCTCACTTTGGATCTGACTAACCTCTTACCTCTCCTTTAGAACTACTAAAGACTACCAATTTTCCATTCTATCGTAAACTATCCTCACATGATCTTGATACGTCCAAAACGTATCTACTTTCTCGAACACTTTTGCTATTGTTTCTCCTCTATACTTGTGTGATTAGGATACAACTAATGCGGACTGACGCTGTTTTCAGCAGAATTGCCTTGGTGTCTACTTTTTGTGCAGAAAATCAACTATCAGGAAAAATCCCGTAAAATATGCCAAAAATCCTATTTCACCCGAAGACTCCAGGAGCCAGAATACGAGACGGAGAAGAGCCAGGGGGTGGCCACACCACCTGGTGGCGTGGGACAGGCCAGGCCACGCCAAGGGGTGGTGTGGGCTCCCAGGCACCCCCTCGGCCTCTCTCTTCGCCTATAAGGAGCCTTCTGACCTAAAAACTTCGGGGGGTTTGACGTTTTTCCAGAAGGAGTTCCGCTCCGCCGCCACCACCAGATTCCACGAAACAGCACCAGAAACTCCGTTCTGGCACCTTGCCGGGACGGGGAATTGGAGGATATCATCGCCATCATCATCACCATCGCTTCTCCATCGACCATCCATGTTTCCCCCATCTATGAGTGAGTAATCCCCCGCTGTAGGGTATGGGGATGGTAGGGATTGGATGAGATCGTTCATGTAATGGCATCAGATTGTTAGGGCATGGTGCCTAGTATCTTTTATTAGTGCTTTATGACTTTGTTGCGACTTGTTGTGCTTAATGCTTGTCACTAGGGCCCGAGTGCCATGATTTCAGATCTGAACATGTTATTGATTCATTATGATAGTATTGTTTACGGTCTTACCTGCAAGTTGTATACACACATTGTTGTCCGGAACCAATGGCCCCGAAGTGACAGAAATCAGGATAACCGGAGGGAATGACTTTGATGTGAGGATCACATGCGTTCATGGAGTGTTAATGCTTTGCTCCGGTGCTCTATTAAAAGGAACACCTTAATTTCCAGTAGTTCCCTTGAGGCCCCGCTGCAAACGGGCTGGTAGGACAAAAGATGTTGTGCAAGTTCTCATTGCGAGCACGTATGACTATATATGGAACACATGCCTAGGATTATCGATTACTTGGATGCTTTATCTTATTTATCTGAAATTGCCCTATGTTCTGATTGCTATGTGAATTGTCTTGTCCATGCAACGCCCGTCCATCCATCCCTATGCCTACCGCACTCGAATCCCACTATTTACTACTAGTGTCACTACTGTCTTTACTTTACTACTGCTGTTACTTTGCTATTCCTACTACAAAACTATTGCTACTGATAAACTGCTGTGAGCAAGATTGTTTCTAGGTGCAGCTGAATTGACAACTCAGTTGTTATGGCTTATAAATATTCTTTGGCTCCCCTTGTGTCGAATCAATAAGTTGGGTTTCACTTCCCTCGAAAATACTGCGATACACCCCCTATACTTGTGGGTCATCAAGACTATTTTCTGGCGCCGTTGCCGGGGAGCATAGCTTTATTTATCAAGTTCACTTGGATTCTCTATTGTTCGATGCTATCCATCCATCATGGGTAAGTCTCGTGATGGCAAGGTTCCTATTTTACCATCCACTACAAGAAGAGGTACGGTTCTAAACACCCATGATAAGAGCGCTACTAAGAGTCTCCTTGAGAGGCGTACTATTAGACCCAAATTGTCTCCTATTGCTAAGTTTGCTGCTTCTCCCATAAACATTATAGATGAAGATTATGATTTCTCTCTCGATCTATCTTACATAGCTATTGTCGAGAAAGAGCCTTTTTGTGGGACTAAGAATGAAAGTGCGGTAGCACATATGAATGAACTTTCTACCATGAGTGGCTTGTTTTCTGATGATATTAAGATGCGAACTTACTTTGTTGCTAAGATTTTCCCCTTTTCACTGAAAGGAGAAGCTAAAACTTGGTTTAGTAATTTACCTCCTAGATCTATTGATAGCCCTGAGTGCTTGATTGGTACTTTCCTGCAAAAATATTTTCCTCCAAGTGCTAGACATGCTATTTTGCAGGAACTTTTTGATTTTAAACAGGGAGAAAAAGAGGTATTTCCTGAATCTTGGGCAAGGTTGTGTGCTTTGATTCATGCACAAGCTGGAAGTCCATTACCTAAGAATGAGCTTCTTGATATATTTTATAATGTACTAACAGAGGAATCTAGGACATACCTAGATAGTTGTGCTGATTGTGTTTTCAGGAATAGGACTCCTAAGGAAGCTAAGGAATTAATGTCTAAAATAAGCAAGAACTATGAAGATTGGACTCCTCCTAAACAGGCTATACCTGAAGTAATTGTACCTAAACCATCTATTCCGGAGCCTATTCCAACATCAAAGAAGAGGGGAGTTATTGAATTAAATGATGAAGTGATGAAGGAAGCTAAGAAATGTCTTAAGGAGAAGGGAATTAAAGCTGCAGATGTCAAGAATTTACCTCCTATAGAAGAATTATGTAAGCCTATTCCCTACTCATCCACTATTGATGTACACTCTCTCCAACACTTTGATGAAGGTGATATCCCTTACTCTAAACCTCCTGATCAATGCTTAGAAGAATTTGATATCTTTATTGTTAAGCAAGATAACTTTAATAAAAGGGTGCAACATCATCTAATGGAAAACACTAGAGCTATTGTTGAGTTGAAAGACATTATGGAGAGAACCTCTAATGATGTTAAAATGATTGTTAAACACTTTCAAATGGTTCAAACTCAAATAGATCAACTCGTTAAAGTGCAAAATGACTTGCTAGTTAATGCTGCTAAAGAAAAACATGCTTATGAAATTAGAACTAGAAGTGGTGCTGCTACCCAGGATCCTCTATATCCTGAGGGGCATCCCAAAAGAATTGAGCAGGATTCTCAACAAGCTGAAAATAGTGGTTCTACTCGTAAGAAAAGGAAAAAGAAACATAAAACTGTTGTAGAACCCTCTGAACCTGCTATAGATCCTAATAGTATATCTATCTCTGATGCTGAAACTGAAAGTGGTAGTGAAGAAAATGAAGTTCCCAATGAAGAAAAAGTTGAAGAAGAACATGAAAACCACACTAAGAATACTAAATACACCAAAGAAGATTTTATTGCTAAGAAACATGGTAGTGAAAGAGAACCTTGGATCCAAAAACCTATGCCTTTCCTTGATAAGAAACACAAGTCAAAGGAAGATGAACATTATAATAAGTTTTGTGAGTGGATGAAGCCTTTATTCTTGCAAATTCCTTTGACTGATGCTATTAAATTGCCTCCTTACTCAAAGTATATGAAGGACAATGTCTCGAATAAAAGGAAGATCCCTAATGAAGAAATTTCTACTTTGCTTGCTAATTATTCCTTCAATGGCAAGGTTCCTAAGAAACTTGGAGACCCAGGGATTCCAACTATCCCTTGCTCTATTAAGAATAGTTATGTTAGAACTTCTTTGTGTGATCTGGGAGCTGGAGTTAGTGTTATGCCTTTCTCTCTCTATAAGAGGCTTCAACTTGAAAAATTGGTACCAACTAATATATGTTTGCAAATGGCTGATAAATCTACCACCATTCCTGTGGGTATATGTGAGGATGTACCCGTTCAAGTGGCTCATAATTGCTTGATATTAACTAATTTTGTTGTGCTTGAAATGCCTGAAGATGATAATATGTCTATTATTCTTGGGAGACCTTTTCTTAATACTGCAGGAGCTGTTATTAATTGTAATCAAGGAAAGGTGACTTTCAATGTTAATGACAAGGAACATACTGTCTATTTCCCCAAGAAGATTGAAAGGACTTATGGTTTGAATTCAATTAAACATGTTGAGGGCATTCAAGTTGGAGAAATATATTGTCCCATACCAAGAGAAAAATTTGAAACTATTATGATTGGGACCATTGCTATCAAGGTTAAGGTAACATAATCATTAGTGGAATACAAAGTGTTGTCTCATATGCAATTATTTTGGTAGCAAGACTTGATCAACCTTGTTAACAAAAGGATTCCATTGAACAAAACAATGTTTTCATTATGATTATCTCCGTTTATTTCTATCCTTTGCATTTTAGTTTTTGCTTTCGTTTAGTTTTCTTTTTGTTGTTAGTTGCTTGCATGTTAGAGTGTCTTAGAACTTCTGTAGTTCTAGCTTTGTTGTGTCCTTGCATCATGTTTCCAAAAAAATCTGTCTATCAGAAAAATCATTCTTCTATGCCTGAAAATGCCCAAAAATAAAGTGTCTCGAAAAATTCCAGAAAATTCATATTAAATTTTTACGTGAAAAAAGGGGCAGAGGAGTACCTGGGAGGTACCAGGGGGCCCACCAGGCAGGCACACCACATGGTGGCGCGGCCAGCCCTGGGTGGCGCCATGCCCTGGTGTGGGCCACCCCTGGCCCCCCACTAACTCTCTCACTTGCCACTTTCTTCTCTCTCCCGAGTAAGCTCTAGTTCATTGCTCAAAATCGCGTTCTTGCGTGCTTGCTCTCGATTTTTCGATCTCCTTGCTCAGCCCATCTTTCTTGCTGAAATTTGGAGCATTTATTCCTTGGTATGTGACTCCTCCCCTTGTCCAAGTAGATTTGTGTTTAGTAGATTATATCTTGAGTATTTTGCTGCTGAAGGTGACTGGTTATGAGAGCTTGTAAGCTTGTTTGATGCTTAGAGATATAGTTTTGATGCATGTTTAGGCCTCTTGCAAGTCCCTATGAGTAGAATCCTTCATTATATTTACTTTGCAATCACTTGTTTAATAGGTGTTTAAATTTCAGAATACCAAGCATGAACAACCATACTTTTGGAGAGATATTTGAGAGTGATGCACCTAGGAGGTCGAGGCCCTCAAGAATAGCCTCTCAAGCTAGGCCATCATACAACGAAGATCTCATTGCAACTCGTATTGGTAGTGAAAGGGATGATGGGGATGCTCACCCATCCTCTTTTCCTTGTTTTACTTTCTTACAAGCTGTAGGTATTCTTGATGATTTCTTGCTACTGATTGAGAGGGTTGGTTTGACCTCATATATGCAAGATGAGAGTGGGCAATACGCCACGCTCACCAAAACTTTTGTTGAGAGCTTCACGTTTACTAACACATCCTAGCAGTCGACTGTCTCTTTTAAAATCTATAATCTTCCCTTCACCATGCCTTTGGAGAGATTTTGCAGTATTGTAGGTGTACGCATGACAGGAATCGTGAAGAAAATTCAAGGGCAACCCACTGATTTGTTGGAGCTTTACCGAGGGGTGACCAATGATGATGACCGCGTGGTGCAGCGCGAAAAGATAAGAAATATCCAACTCCCTGCTCTTAGATACTTTGCATATTATCGTGCTACTAGTGTACTTGGTAGGGAGAACACAAGTAATATCTCCAACTATCATTTAGCATTCCTTGTTGCTGCGCTTAACAATGATACTCGGTACAATCTTGGCTCGCTTATTGCTCGCCACCTAGCTGCTAGGGGGCCTATCTATGGGGGCATCATTGCCTCACGTATAGTTGGTGCATTAGGTCTTTTAGTGGAGCCCAATGATACTATGATGGCACCAAAGAGTCTTGACCTTGTTGCTATGAAAACTCATCACTTTGTCACTGCTACTTCTGATTTGAACAGTCTAGTATATAGGATGCTTTTCACTGATGGGGATGAAAGGGAGATCCTTTTGCCACAGACTTCTTTGTTTAGTGTTCACAAGAGACCGTGGTCGCGCTCCAAGGAGGAGGTGGACGAGCAGCTTCGCTTGCTGGGTTTCCACGAGCAGCACCAGGAGGATGTGCCCTCCTATGATTACTCCGCACATTATGGAGGGACGTACTCGAGCTCACACCAAGACGAGGGTACTTCCTCGTCGTACCACGGTGACACTTCATCCTGGCCAGCTTGGGATTGATACCCACTTAGGCCAAAAGCCTAAGCTTGGGGGGAGGTACGCCGACATGGCACTCATCTTCATATCATGTTACGTCGGTGCTTTGTATATTCATGTTTTTGTTCTCTTTTTAGTTTTCGTTCTTCTTTTGCTTTTGTTTTCTAAAAACACAAAAAAGACCAAAAATATTTCTGTTGTTTCTCTTTGGTTTGCTTCTTCTTTTTGCCTTGGTTTGTTTTTCCCTTTTTGCTTTGTTTGAACTATTCGAAAAACCCAAAAAGATTTTCCTTTGCTTGTCTTTCCCTTTAGGTTCTTGTTTAAAAATCGAAAACACCAAAAATATTTGTCGTTCTTCTTTGGTTTTGTGAGTTTGATACAGGGTTCAGCAGTCCTCAGTGGAATATTGGTTTCATATCATTATTCAAGCCACACAAGTGAAGAGCAATAATGAGGATTAATGACAACTTGAGGCGTGGTAAGAGGATGGTAACGAACTCTATTTGTTTTCATTTTTATACATATACTCATCACTGTGGGCATGCTTAGTCTATTCATGTAGGGTGTATGTTATCTTTGGATGCTTAGTAGTTCTTGCTTTCGTATGATTAGCTCCAGCTCGCTAATAGTTTGTAGCATGTCTTATGAATGTTTGCTTGCATTGCTCTATTCATAAATTGGTATGACACCGCGGTATCCTCCTCTAAATGTTTCATTTGATTGACTTGGCACATGCTCACGCATGTACATGACTGTAATAATCAGTTGAGCCTCGATGAATTATTTTGCCTTGAGGATCTTGAATCACTTTCTTGCGATGATTAGTCCTGTTTTGTTGCAAGCATGATTATGATAGCTATTGCTCTCTCGTTTGTCGCTCCCTTACTATTGCTAGCCTTCACTTCCACTGAGTGTTTTACTCATGTTTCCAACTCCCTTAAACCAAATATTGCCAAGGTGTCCACCATACCTACCTATTAGCATCATTTGCTACTCCCGTGCATATTCAATATGCCTTGTTTTCTTCCAAATAAAATGTTTGCTTGTTATGAGAAAGTTAGTTAGTAAAGCTCTCACGAACTTGATGGCACACTTTATTTCCTACACTTAGTAAACCTGAACCATTGTGAACTCTCCATGAAAGTTATATGCTTACTAATTATAGGCTGGGGATTAGCAGAACCGTGCTGTCACGGGGAACGCTTTCAACACTTGTAAATATATACCTAGTTGATACCTTGCTCTTTTGTTTGTGGATGTCATCGGTGTGAAATAAAAGGGGATCTTGTAAGTCCATGGAGTTATGTATGTGTGTTAGAGAAACGCCTAGGCCACTGGTCTAATCCATGCTGACATGGTGGAAACCTGCAGCGTAACCATAATGATATCTATGAAGCATTCTTCTTATAAAAAAGAGAGAGATAGCTATTGAGAAAAAGAAAAAAAAGAGATTTATGAAAAGAGGAATGAGAGAAAAAAGCACCATTTTCCCATGGTAAATAAGAAGATTGCTGAGATACTCATTGTCTGCTTGCCTTGTCATTTTGATATGGGGATTCTTACATATCATCGGGCAAGGGGTACCCCGTTGGCGGTTCTCAATGATACGCACACATTTACGATGACAAGAACTTACCGGTAACTAAAGTTGAGTAGCATGAGGAGCGGCCCTCGTACTCAAGGGACTTGGGATTTCCAGTTTATAGTCTGTCAAGCATATAACTCAGATTGGACCTCACTTTCACCTTAACCACATTAAAGATGCTTATGACAGGGCAATGAGAGCTCAAAGCTAATGAGCACCATACTTTCAGCATTTGGAAGCCTTTCAAATTATTCAATTTTACTTGTTGAGTCTCCACATATTCTCCGAGCACCTTTTTGAGAGCATAGTTATCATTCTTTGTGTTTGTCCCATTGCTTGATTATTTGTGTTATGACTTTGATGCTTGTATCCTTGATATCTTTACTTCTAGTCATCACTTGAACTTCAGAGGTGCCTTGACATTCATAATCAACGGCAAGCGAGATACCACTATATCATACATTTTTATGAGCATTGTAATGTTGCTTACGTTTATACTTCATGCTACTTATTATTTTTGAGTTGGAATCTCTTCATAGCTTGTAATGACTATTAAGTAGACTCAGTTGCATACTCTTTATTATGAACTGTCTAAGTAGTTGATCACAATGCTGAAAATATTTACATCTTATGAAGCAAATGTGTTCGTGAAAGTTCTTTTATCGCACTCAGTTTTCAACTGAATTGCTTGAGGACAAGCAATAAGCTAAGCTTGGGGGGAGTTGATACGTCCAAAACGTATCTACTTTTCCGAACACTTTTGCTATTGTTTCTCCTCTATTCTTGTATGATTTGGATACAACTAATGCGAACTGATGCTATTTTCAGCAGAATTGCCTTGGTGTCTACTTTTTGTGCAGAAAATCAACTATCAGGAAAAATCCCGGAAAATATGCCAAAAATCCTTTTTCACCCGAAGACTCCTGGAACCAGAATACGAGACGGAGAAGAGCCAGGGGGTGGCCACACCACTTGGTGGCACGGGCCAGGCCAGGCCGCGCCAGGGGTGGTTTGGGCCCCCCAGGCACCCCCTCGGCCTCTATCTTCGCCTATAAGGAGCCTTCTAACCTAAAAACTTTGGGGGGTTCGACGTTTTTCCAGAAGGAGTTCTGCTCCGCCGCCACCACCAGATTCCATGAAACAGCACCAGAAACTCCGTTCTGGCACCCTGCCGGGATGGGGAATTGGAGGATATCATCGCCATCATCATCACCATCGCTTCTCCATCGACCATCCATCTTTCCCCCATCTATGAGTGAGTAATCCCCCGCTGTAGGGTATGGGGATGGTAGGGATTGGATGAGATCGTTCATGTAATGGCATCAGATTGTTAGGGCATGGTGCCTAGTATCTTTTATTAGTGCTTTATGACTTTGTTGCGACTTGTTGTGCTTAATGCTTGTCACTAGGGCCCGAGTGCCATGATTTCAGATCTGAACATGTTATTGATTCATTATGATAGTATTGTTTATGGTCTTACCTACAAGTTGTATACACACATTGTTGTCCGGAACCAATGGCCCCGAAGTGACAGAAATCGGGATAACCGGAGGGAATGGCTTTGATGTGAGGATCACATGTGTTCATGGAGTGTTAATGCTTTGCTCCGGTGCTCTATTAAAAGGAGCACCTTAATTGCCAATAGCTCCCTTGAGGCCCCGCTGCAAACAGGCTGGTAGGACAAAAGATGTTGTGCAAGTTCTCATTGCGAGCACGTATGACTATATATGGAACACATTCCTAGGATTATCTAGTACTTGGATGCTTTATCTTATTTATCTGCAATTGCCCTATGTTCTGATTGCTATGTGAATTGTCTTGTCCATGCAACGCCTGTCCATCCATCCCTATGCCTACCACACTCGGATCCCACTGTTTACTACTATTGTCACTACTGTCTTTACTTTACTACTGCTGTTACTTTGCTATTCCTACTACAAAACTGTTGCTACTGATAAACTGCTATGAGCAAGATTGTTTCCAGGTGCAGCTGAATTGACAACTCAGTTGTTAAGTCTTATAAATATTCTTTGGCTCCCCTTGTGTCGAATCAATAAGTTGTGTTTCACTTCCCTCGAAAATACTGCGATACACCCCCTATACTTGTGGGTCATCAGATCTCTCGAAACTACAAACAACATTGTAGTTACTACCTTAATCCAAAAATTATCGTGATATTATGATACCTATGACTTCTATCATAGACCTAAACTGTTCTTTACTCACTGTTATTACAAGGTTTGTTACTAAGTACTGGCCCTAATTACAAACTTATCACTATCTCAGAGCTAATCTCACCATGATAACTTTTCTTTTTCTCTACTATTGTTAATTCTTAGCACAATTCTACTCCATCACATGGAATTCTCAAGTGAATGCCATATGATTTCCTTCCAGCTGTATCTATAGATACTCTAATTGTCTACCTTGTATGGTATAGTGGTATCCACTAGTGATAAGATTTTGCTGCTTCACAGGAATTCTAAATATAGACTCCATCACCAATACTACTCCACATGATATCCTAATCTTAGTCGTAATATTCTTTGATATTTTAACTTACTTAAGATATCTTAGTAGTGGTATACCTATTTAGAGCTAGTCTAAAATGACATTTTTCTAGAGAAGACAAATATCTAATCCTTAAGAAAGATGACAAAAACATCCAACTTAAGTGTGACAAGATTATCCTCAAGTGAATATCCATCACAAAGCATAAGAATTCTTTGGTTTAGATAAGATGGATCCTATAGTCACTATCCAACCTACAGATCTTCCTTAAAGGGTTCTGATCCTAAGGTCAAAGCCTATGCCCTGATACCAGCTGCGGTGACCCAGCATACCACTGCATGATGTAGTACACTATAGTTGTTGACATAACACCAATGAAACACTGTTCACTAGTATTACATCCCTCAGAGTGGTACAACAGAAACACAGCAGGTCCAAGACATGACTATAGATTACAACTCGACTCTTTACAAAAGATCCAGAGAACACTCTAGGTTAAAGAGGAGGAAATAACTTCTTACAAAGAAGAACCAGAATAACAACTCATAACTATCTAGTTACTAAGACTAGTATCTAAACTAATTGGCTTGCCATTGCTCCTAGTGCAATGCTCTATAGAAGTATGTTTTATGGCTAGATAATCTAATCCTATCTACTCAAGGACTTCGTCTCCACTTCGGTTGATGTATATGTTGACTTCATTGATTTTATTGAAGAACTTGAGCTGTTAATGATGGTTTCTTGAGCATAAGTTGGTGTTGACATCGTCTTCAATAGCTTAGAAAGTAGCAAGGGTTAAGAAGGTACGGTTGACTACGAGCGTACTCAGCAAGTTCACTAGAAAGGAGTGTATGATGCACTATCTCTATAGCCATAGACCAAAGGTCGTAGGCAATGCAGGTTTTCGTAAACATTTCTTCAAAGGTTGCTTTTATTCTGAAAACTATGTCCAACAGCCTTCACAGGTTGACTAGAACCTTCGTGGGATTCCTTTCCTGCCGTGTTCGTAGCTCCTTCCCGGAACAGGGAGTAACATGTCATAGTTCTTATACTGTGCAGAGGTGCGTTGGTTTACCCATGAGAGACCTTAGCTTTGTTGATCATCCGAGTTGTAGGCTCGTCCACACATCCTTGGCATGGGGCCCAGTCTAAGATCCAAGCCAATCGTTGCCCTTCTCCGTGACCCCGCATGAAGACACGATCCCCCAAGAAGGTCTACCATGGTTACTCTTCAGGTAGCATCTCGAAGACTCTATAAACAGCTATGTCTGGCAGCCATCATCAGCTATGGTGAACTTACACCAAGACAGCTATGCACAGATAATCTAGACACCAATATCACGGGGAACTAAGGGGTCCCACCCATGTGCTGGATTCTCCACGAGAAATCAACAGCCTCACGATAAGGTCATCTGTCCATGCAAAAGGCAGAAGATCTAGCTGACTTCTCCGTCCCATTCCAAATTTCATGGTTAACGCGTAATATATGGCGCTAGAATCACTGGCTACATTGGTTGTTAAGTCCTATATACTATGTTCCTTTACCACTGGAACTGTATCAATAGATTATTACCATTTGGAAAATAATCCATAATCAAATTATTATGAAAATAATGTTTTCTGACCTTTTTGAAATGCAGGTGATGACAACATTTGAGTTATAAACATTTGATAGAAAATAACCAAAGGACATGAGCAAGTTGTGAACTTGCCTTTTGTGATTGCAATATTATGCACTCATGGTCTTCAAGACAATAGAAGATCCAAATTCTTTAAATAGAATCATTGGTCTGGTTAGGACTAATGTTTAAAGAAGCAAGATGCAATTATGCATAAGTAATGTAATGAAGTTTGATAAATGCAAATCTCCAGAATAATCGTATCTGATCTAGGGTTTGGAGCTGATGATGAGTTCTTTGGAATGTGTTGCACTTTTATACTAGCTTCACACATGTGCTTCATATTAAGGCTTGTGAGTGTGTGAAACAATATGTGGATACAACAAGTAGCATGCAATATTGAAGCACTCAAATGGGGCATGATATGTAAAAGATTTCTTAAGCAAGATTATCAATTAATTAGAGCCTTTATAGAAATGCTTTAAGGATTACTTTTAATGTTTCTTAAAAGAATAACTTTTGGGGAAAAGATTATTTTTACAAAGGAAAAGCAGTTAAGCTTAAAGCTAACACTTTAAGGTTTTCTTATTAATCATGATTATTGAAAGAGAAACAATCACAACAAAGTAATGGAGATTTACATGTTTTGGATGGCATCACATTGTAGACGGTTTACTGCTTAACATTCCACAAAGGTAGAGTATAAATAACTTTGCTCGAATGAGATGGTGTTTTATTAAAATTATAAGTGGATAGAATTAATTTCTTATTAATGCTTATATTTTATAAGTGAATAGACTCCTTTTTATAAACAATATACTATTCTTGTTGAGTTTATAATTTATAAAAATCTTTTTAGGAAAATTAAGACACCCTTAATTTGAGATGATAGTTTTAGTAGATACATTTTAAAATGGTTAGACCTATGTTAACTTCACTTAAACATAAATTGACGTTGTTATTACATTTTTAGACTTTAAACAAATAATGGTAAAGGCAATAGTAATGGTTTATATATTTTTAATGAATTACAACAAAAGAAAAGGGTTTTAATACGATTTATTAGACCTTTACCTTTTATTTCACTTCAATTATGAAAGATGATATTTTTAAGGTGTAGATTTTATTTTTGTGATCATTTTGGTATATTATATGGATTTTTGTGATTTAAATAATAAGATATGATTTTTATAAGTTTTACCACTTTATAAACACTTAATAAATAGTAAATATTAGTTAAGTGATAAAAAATGTATAAAACAAATTTATAAGTCTTTGTTTTTTTCTAAGATTTTTGATATTTATATATATTTTTGGGAATTTTTAAATAATAGAATATATTTATTTAAGGTTTATCCTTAATAAGATATTTACTAATTAGAACAATTATTTTATTTAAGTTGGAAAATAAAATATAAAAATAGGTTTATATTATAGATTTTATTTTTCTGAACATTTTGATATTATATATATATTTTTCTGAATTATAAAACAAAAGATATTGAATTTCTAAGATTTAATCTTTTTGTGAATTTATTAAAATAGAAAAACTAAATGATTTACTGTGTCACTGCTGACGTAAGCATGACACAACCCTAACTAGCAAAACTTTTCGTACTCATCTAAATCTAGTCCAAGTCACTGACGGGTGGGGTTACCACCACGTCATATGCCACCTAGGAACAAACTAGGTTAAACCGTCTGACCGGGCTGGGGTGATATCATCTGACTTGACCATGACGTCAGCACGCCGGGACACAGCGACTGAATGCTGGCGAGGCTACCGCTCGACGTTGGGGGCTTCATGATGCGATATTAAGGTTGGTTTTGGACGTAGAAGGTCGAGCTGAGTCGATTGAAGGCAACACCGCTACCTAATGGTCACCGGAGGACTGCCGGCAATGAGCTTATGCGGCAGAGGACAACGGAGCACGGCGGAGCATGTCGCGAGATCGATTTAAAGCGAGATAAAGAGATAGGGAAGCACTCGCGTGCTCAGGAGGTCACCACAAACGCGTTGGAGGGGTTAGTGGTGCCAAGCGAGCTTTGGATGCGACAAATCGACGGTCATGGCCATGGCGGTTGGCAAGATGTCGAGCTCGATTCCTCGCGATTTGAGACATGTCTGCTTGCGTGATGGGTTGGATATGAACGAGAAGACAGAGGCGAACTCAGTGGTGGTTTTAGCGGGACTCGAGGCGACCGGAGATGGCGAGGACGATGATCCCCGACGAGCTAGGGTTTCGGCTCCTCTGTGCGCGAGCGTCACAGAGAAAGAGAGAGAGAGAGAGAGAGAGAGAGAGAGAGAGAGAGAGAGGAAGAAATAGGGATGGGGACGAGCAGGGCATCATGGTGGTGTCCTTATCCTCTCCCGTGGGTGGCGGCAGGAATCTCAGCGCTCGCCGGCGACGAGGAAGCGGCCACCGAGCTGCTTGTGACATCGGAAGGTCGATGGCGAACGAGGAAGAAGACACAAACCATTACCTAGGCCTGGGCCGGTGCTGGGCTGAAGCAAAGTGAGCAAGAGATTGCGCGACACGCATGCGTGTGACAGGCAGCGAGGAGGAAATGGGCCGCGGGCTGGAGCTGTTGGCTATTCCTCTTCATTTGTTTTACAATTTTCTATTTATGTTTTTATAAAACCTTTCCAAATATGATTTTCTCAAGGTTCGAAATATCAAGAAAATTTGTAGGTCACGAATATTGTTGTATAAAGCAATTATAACTATTTCTTCTGCATTTCTTATTGTGTATAAAAATATTCATAACTATATGAAGGGTTCTCTTCATTAGGAAATATTAATGAAATTAGAGTTTTTGGAATTTACTCTTTATAACAAGATCTTTTAAAATGACTTTTACTTCCACTAAAAGAATGTAATGGTGATGGTTTAAGATGGATATTTATATGTACAGAATCTTATTAATACTTAACTTCCTGAAGGAATTATAAATATTCATTATAAGGTATTAAACCTTGTGGTTTTTAATATGATGATTTGATTTCTTGGTTCTCCATATTGAGGAATTTCTCTCATTCAAATCCTCCTTGATTTATAGTGTTTAGGATTACCATGGACAACCTTGGTGAAGTCAAGAAGCATGAATAGCAATCATTAATGTAATTGTTCATTTCCAAATAACTGCCCTGAGTTTTAGGAAGGTTTTAATACTCATATTTTATCATGAATATGGATAAGGATCAAGGTTTAGGGATACTACTTCTAAATCTATTAGTAGGTTTGATATCTCAACATAGAGTGAGATATTGGAATTACTTATTAATGTGATCCTGATAGTTCTATCGTTCTAGGTTTCTATTAGGGTTTAAGACAATAAGGTAGACAAAGCTTCCTTCCATAAACACCCATCTGGTTCTCTAATTATCTCTTAGAAGCTTTATTTGTCCAAGAGGTATTGTTCAATGGTTACCTAGGAATAGGAAATGGTTCCACTATTCATTTGGTTTTAGGGTTTTGAACAAAGAGGTAGACATGGATCCTGTCATGGCTTGATATACTATTGGTTAAAGGTTTCTCAAGCACTCCTACCTTAATACCTCACTAATCTTATCTTGAGATAAGTAATTCCTTTCCTAAATATACTCTATTTAAACCTCTCTTATCTTATTCACAAAGATCACATCTTCCTGAATAAGACAATCATCTGACTCCACCATATCCATCATCATATGATGACATGGTCATGCCACTTCAACAATACTCATTCTCTATTCGTATCCTAGTATCTTTATAACTTCCATTGTTAAACTACCCTTGATGAATCCATCAATGTAGCTACTTCTAACTCCATCCATTAATTCCTTTAATTCCATCTTGCAACTGCTACCAAGGTTGCAAGATTATAGTTCTCTCTATATCACATGTGATATCAATCCTCTGGAATAGGTATGGTACTATTCTTCATAATACAAGTTCGTTCTTGTATCAGCCTGGGTAAGCTACCATGCCTCTAACTACTCCATATAACTCGTAGTATATACTTCATCATACTCTAGCTTGACTTCTCAGGATCAAGCTAGATGATTCAGCTTACTAAGGTTTTGCCTAATTTGATATACTCACAACTCTCCTTCAACACCTAGTCATGTATCCTCAAGTAACTTGAGAATAATGACCACCAACCCTTGATCATGCTTAGCTTAGGCTTTTAATTGTCTGATCAAGATCTATTAACACTAAGCAGTAGACTTGTATTAGCCTATCTATAGGATTATCTTATTAAGGAGGCTTACTCCATATTTATATTCACTTGGCCTAACAAGATTATCATTGGATACCCTAATACTACTAGCTTTCTCATAGCTTCTCAATTACTAGCTTAACCTTTAGGTTTAAACACTTCTTCTAGTTAACTCAGGAGTGAGTTATCTCCTCCAACATCAGATGGTTTGATCTCCACCAAGGATCACATTCCATTGATGATGACATACTCTACCATACTAGTCCCTTCTTCTTATTAACTTACTTAAGGTCTTTAGAAAGTCAACATAATAGGTCAAAGCTAAAGGCTAATAAGTTCTAGGTCAGGAATTAATCACTCAACACTGATGATCACTTGACACTAGGACTTGGTTAAATAGGAATGTCACCTCTTAATATCATATTAAGAGTATATGCTGGATGGTCTTGGCTTGACTTCCTCTTCTACTCTATTTGTAATAAGAGTTAATATTTAAGAACCACCATGATACCCATGGTAGGAACAACTATGGCAAGCAAGTGTATCAATGTTTAATTATGGTTTCTTTACTTAAGTTATATACTTGACTTAGTATTCAAGGTTTGTTATAGGTAATACCTTGAAATCATTTTTGGAATATTAAGTATTCATCCTTGAGTTTTTGTATGGAATACCATGTAATGATCTCTAGAAGATCAAGTACTCCTTATTAAGTAGTGTTTTGTGACTTAGTTTTATTACATTTGATCTACCCTTAGATCAAATTATATTACCCAAAGATAAGGTTTAAGCAAAGGTCATATTGAAACTTATCGCAGTCAACTTGATGACCTACTTCAGTTCCACCAAGTTAAGAGAAGCTTCAATCACTTTGACAAGTTTATTTAAAAGCGCGAAAATTATCTAGATATTCTATGCATGAATGCAATGCACACATCTCTTCTCAGCTTATTTCTAAGCTCTAATGCTGGGGTGTTACAAGTTGCTCGGTTCTCTGAACAACTCACAAGGAGCCCTCCGTTCACGTGTCTTACTTTTCAAATAAGTTAATCCCATAACTGTAGTAGAACCTACATTTAAGCTGAAGAATCATGGACAGATCATCTGGAGCCACAACATGTGCATCCACTAAATTGAAAAACATCTGAACAGTTGTTATGTAGTGAAGAAATGACTAAATGCAAATACGATGAAATTAGGGATATTATAACCAAGCCAAAACAGAGCTCTCTCATGCGCTATGATACTTGCGTAACTTCTGCTGATAAGCTGTTGATCTCATTTCAGTAACAACGCGAACTTCTTCGACTAAGTCGTGATCATTTTGTCGAGAAATCTTGGCATCCTCTTCGATATACGCGTCCACTCTAGGAGTATGAATTAAATCACTAGGAAGAACTGCTTCTGCGCCATAGACCAAGAAGAAAGGTGTGTATCCGGTTGACCTGCTCAGAGTTGTTCGCAAACTCCATATTACAGAGGGTAATTCCTCTGCCCAAGCCCCCGCAGCATGTCGTAGTGGTGCTTCGAGTCTCGGTTTTAGGCCTTGTAGGATTAAACCATTTGCTCTTTTGACTTGTCCGTTAGCCTGTGGATGTGCGACTGACGCAATGTCAAGCCGGATATTTTGTTCATTGCAGAATTCGGCCAATTCTCCCATAGAGAAATTACTCTTGTTGTCCGTGATAATACTATGCGGATAACCATTCCAGATTATAACATCCTCGACAAATCTTTTGGCTGTTGCTCCATCACAACTAGTGACGGGTTTAGCCTCAATCCATTTTGTGAATTTATCCACCATCACTAAGAGGTGAGTAAATCTACTTGGAGCACGTCTAAATGGTCCTACCATATCAAGCCCCCAGACCGCAAAAGGCCATGTTATAGGTATTGTTCGCAGCTGATTAGCTGGAACATGAGCTTGTTTGGCGTACTTTTGGCAGCCTTTGCACGTCTTGACTAATCGTTCGGCATCCGCCTGAGCTGTAAGCCAGAAAAATCCGTGTCTGAAAGCTTTTGCTACTAAAGATTTGGCTGCAGCGTGGTGACCACACTCGCCTTCATGGATTTCTCTTAGGATTTCCACTCCTTCTTCCGGAGATACGCAGCGCTGAAAAACCCTAGAAACGCTCTGCTTATAGAGCTCACCTTTAACTATAGTATAGGCTTTCGCTCGTCGGACAATCTGCCAGCTCAGAACCTCGTCTTCAGGTAATTTGCCATCTACCAGATAATCAAGGTAGGGTTTAGTCCAGCTGGGGATTACAGCCAGGACTGCTATTAGAGGTGAGTCAGATTTGGTCGGATATTCCTCATCTATTCCCTTTATTGAGGGAACCTTGAGGTGCTCTAAAAAAGCGCCAACTGGGACCTCTTTCTGTGCAGAGCCTATTTGAGATAGTGCATCTGCTTCCTCATTTTCTGCTCGAGGGATGTGTTGAACCTCAAACCCTTCGAACGATTTAGATAAATCATCCACGATAGCTTTATATGCTGCCATGTGTTTATTTGCATTACAAATATATGACACTTGCTGAGCAACAAGATCCGAATCTCCATAACACATCAAACGTCGGATGCCGATATCCTTAGCAATCTGGATTCCGTGTAGCAATGCTTCATACTCGGCAATATTGTTTGTCGCTGTGAAGTGGATCTGCAACACGTATAGAAGTTTATCTCCTTGGGGTGATTTGAGCACCACGCCAGCCCCCGAGCCCCATCGAGCCTTAGACCCATATTCCGACTCAGGGAGGGCCATATTCTCCTTCGTCTCTGTCCAATCAGCAACAAAGTCGGCAAGTATTTGGGATTTGATTGCTGTCCGGGGTTTATACTCAATATCGAAAGCTGAAAGCTCTATGCCCCATTTGGCGACGCGTCCTGTGGCATCACTGTTGTTGATTATATCCCTCATGGGATCTGTGCTCACCACGGTAATTGGATGTTCTTGAAAATAATGTCGTAGCTTACGAGATGCTAAGAAAACACCATAAGCCAGCATTTGATAGTGCGGATACCACTGTTTTGATTCTATTAGGACCTCGTTGACAAAGTACGTCGGACGCTGTACCAAGTGCTCCTGATTTTCCTCCTGTCTCTCCACCACCATGACGATACTAACGACTTTGTTTGTCGCAGCAAGATAAAGCAACATCGGTTCCTGTGGTTCTGGTGCAGCAAGGATAGGAGCAGATGAGAGTACTTTCTTCAGGTCTTGTAGTGCGGCTTCAGCTTCGTCGGTCCACACAAAATCCTTGGTATTTTTCAAGAGTTTGTATAATGGTGCGGCTCTTTCACCGGGCCAGCTTACAAACTGACTGACTGCAGCGATGCAACCAGTTAGTCTTTGTACGTCCTTCAGGCGAGTTGGCCTGGAAATATTGAGTATAGCCTTGATTTTGTCTCGGTTCACCTCTATGGCTCTTTGAGACACGATGAAACCTAACAATTTTCCAGCTGGGATTCCAAAGAAGCATTTCTTCAGATTAAGCATGATGTTGTATTTTCGTAGTTTGGCGAACGTTTCCTCCAAGTCGGAAATCAATGTTTCCTTCTTTTTGGACATCACTGCAATATCATCCACATATGCATGTACATTGCCTCCGAGTTGGTCGTGGAGGCAACGCTACATCGTGCGCTGGTAGGTAGCTCCTGCGTTCTTCAGCCCAAAAGGCATTGTAACAAAATAGAAGGTTCTGAAAGGGGTTATGAATGAAGTTTTGACTTTGTCAGATTCCTTCATCTGGATTTGGTGATAACCGGAATATGCTTCGAGAAAACAGAGGAGTTCTAAGCCTGCCGTAGAATCGATAACTTGATCAATCCTAGGCAGAGCGAACGGATCTTTTGGACAAGCCTTGTTCAAGGCAGTATAATCAACACACATCCTTAAATCAGTGGTGTCCTTTTTAGGGACCATTACAGGATTGGCCGACCACTTAGTGTGGATGACCTCTTCTATGAATCCGGCTAACTCGAGCTGCGCTAGTTCCTTAGCTATTGCCTTACGCTTTTCGTCGCTGAAACGTCGTAAGGACTGTTTGACAGGTTTAGCATTCGGGTTTACATTTAAAGAGTGCTCGACAAGTTCCCTAGGTACTCCAGTCATGTCAGATGGCTGCCATGCGAAGATATCTTGATTTTCTTTGAGGAACTTGACGAGCGCGCTTTCCTATGCGCTATCTAGACCTACGCCTATCTGGGTCACCTTGGAGGGGTCATCATCCTTCAACGGCGTCTTCTTCGTCTCTTCTAATGCCTTGAACTCCGGATTCAGCTTTGTCACCTCCTTCTTCGTTGCGGGCATCTCAGACAGATCTATGCTCTTCTTGATCTTTTGGTACTCCTAGGCATGCAGCACGACTTCAGCAAAGGCAACATTTCCATCCTCACACTCGCGCTTTCTTCGGGTCTCCCCTGATGGTGATTACGCCGTTGGGACCTAGAATTTTCATCATATTGTAAATGTAACACGGACGAGCCATAAAATCCCAGTAAGACGGACGTCCGAATATAGCGTGGTACGCGCTCTTGAACGGGACCACTTCGAAGGAAAGTGCCTCCTTCCGATAGTTCTTTGGAGTTCCAAAGGTAACATCCAAAGTGATTTCTCCCAAGGAATTAGCTTGTCTTCCTGGGACGACTCCGTGAAAAATCACAGAGGTATGGTTCATCTGGGTCTCCGAGATCTTCATCCGGTGTAGCATTTCGACATAGAGAATATTGATACTACTGCCATCGTCCATGAGGGTCTTGGAGAAACCATAACCGTCAATAAGTGGATTGACGATTAAGGCGTATTTTCCTCGCCTGTCTAGCTTAGGAGGATGATCAGCGCGGTCAAATGTGATCGCCACTTCCGACCAGTCCAGGTATTGGGGGACAGCCGGAACTATTGCATTGAGCTCATGTAGAATTGCTTTCTTTACCTTTGCTGGTTGAGAACCGAGGAAGGTGACATAAGTGTCTTTTTTGGTTGGAAATTTTTTCTTCCCTTCCGGCTTGGGATTTGAAGCATCGGCTTCCTCCATGTCGGAATCTTCCTTGGTCTCTTTATCCTTTTCGGGATTCTTCTTTCCCTTCTTCCGCTTAGCTCTGTAGCCAGCGGTATCATCTCTTTTAATATTGTCATTGAAATGACACTCGGCGTTTGTGTGGTACGAGCCCCCATTGGTGTCTAAGTGATGCACACATGGGTTATTGGAAATGTCGGCCCAAGTGTAAGTTTTGCCCGGTTGCTGGTCTCCTCTACCTTGAACTCTCGAAGTCCCACGGCCACGCCCGCGGCCTCCGCCGCGTCCTCCTCGTCCTCCAGACCCGAAAGTAGCAGTAACCACTGCCGTTTCCGCGTTAGGTTTCTCTTCCGAGGTATTTTTGTGCTTCTGAGCTTGTTGCTTTGGTTGTTTTGCTGACTGTGGCACAACTAGGGCGTTGACTAATCCCTCTGCATCATCATTAGCATTTGCATACTTGCTCGCTGTTTCTATCATCTCTCCCAAATCAGTGACTTTGTCGCACTTCAAGCGATGACGCAGCAAACCAATTGGGAGACCTGCAATGAAAGCTTCAATTCCAGTTTGATCATTTACTCCTTCACAGGAGTTCTTGGTGTCGATCCATCGTCCGAGGTAATCCCGGCAAGTTTCTCCAGCTTTCTGGGTGCAACGCTGTTGGTCTCCGACCGTACAGGGCCTCCGGTATGTGCCTTCGAAATTCTGAAAGAACACACTTTGCATGTCATACCAGTTGTGGATGGTATTCTTCGGATGTTCATTAAGCCATGATCGTGTCGTCTTCCGCAGCATGAGTGGGAGATATCGGGTTGTGACCAGGCTGTTTCCGCCTTTGGCAATGCAACAAGCTTGGAAGAAATCCTGTAACCAGGTATCTAGCCGAGCAATGCCGTCATAGGCTTGGATATGTCGTGAGATAGCAAATCCTTCCAGGAATATTGTGGCTCTTATGTGTGGTCCAAAGCACTTTGGGCCCACATAGATATCATCATTTTCGTAGTGCCGCGCCTCTATGTTGGAGTTGATCCTGTGCCTTGCGTCATTCGGGGATAGAGATCGTCCCGAGTGTTGGCTATGGCTGAGGTGCCTTGGAGCCGGACATCGGCTTCTTCCACCACCTCCTCCACCACGACACCCTCGATTGCCTCCCTGGGGGCCGTTGTGATGGTTACTTGGTGGAGAGGGTGGAGCAGGTGGGTTATTTCTGGCTGATCACCAGCCTCCATTCAGGACGTCATTATTCCTCTGGGGAGGGTCATTATTCAGGTTCAGGGGAGGGTCTTCATTGTGACGATCCCCCTGCCGGCTTGTCTCGGCACGATGTCCGTCGTTCCTTCGTCCGTCGTTCGGACGACTTTCATGTCTAGGAGGTGGCATTCTTTGTCGGTCCTCCTCCCGACGTTTCTCCTTATCATCGTCCCTGCGGTCTTTCGACTCTCGCTGGGGTGGGTTCCTTGGATTCAGTGCAGCAATTGCCTCTTGCTCCGCAACTGGGTTGACTTTACGCCAGTCACGGGCAGCTTTGTGGTGCTGTCCCGAAGATCCAGTTCTTGAGTAATTGTCCTCCCTGCGGTCAAAACGGTGATGCTGCTCCGGAACGCGTTGGGGTCTTACGTCAGCCCATGCCGGGTCTGTGTGACACTGTCAGAATCAGAAACCAGCTTCTGACTTCTGGACATGGCGACCTTTTGCTGCTCTAGTCCCTTGTTGAGTAGTTTGATTCCCAACCGGATCTCCTCCGGGCCTGGATTAGCTGATAGAATCTCTCGGGCCGCCACGGTATTCTGTACTGGGGTTGGATACACCCAATCCCCTTTGCTATCTTTCTGAGGCTTCCCCATCTCTTCTCCGAAAAGGATGGCATGAATCTGCGGGAATTGGTTGTCATTAGTATGACGCTTCCTGGTCTTCTGGTATTGCCTGGAGTTGTACTTCTCCGCAGATGCTATGTGTTTCTTTTCCTCCTCAATGTTTTTGGCTTCATCGAGGAGTACTTGACGATGCGCTTCTAGGGCCTGTGCCCTCTCGTCTAGTTCTTCAGCAGTAAGTTCTGCAGCTGTAGGAATAGGTGTGGTTAATGCAGCATCGATGAATTTACATGCACCTTTAGTGATTACGTGTCCATCCACCGGTTCTTATTTTTTAGGCTCGTCTGGGATAAGCGCTCCATCCGAGTCTTCCTAATATTCCTCGGCAATTACCCCCTCTACAAGAGGTTCTTTCGCCAGGATCTTATTCTTCTTCTTTGCTTTCTTGGCAGTGTCGGTAGCAAAGATGGCTTTGGGTCCGTTTCCCGGAGTCAAGTTCTGATCGGTACTTTCGGACCTCTGGATATCGGGATTATCTCTGATTTCCATGTCATCCTGCGCTTTGGGAGAGTGTTCCCCAGATCCTTCGTCCATGGCTTCTCCTTCCTCTGCAGCTTTGGAGTTATAATCCTCTTCATATTCTGCGGAGAACTTTCGGGAATCTGCTGACATCATCGATTCATCCGAGGATGTGGGTATGTCGGTGTTTGTTCCAATTGCCTCCAGCACAGAGTCGGTGTTGTCTCTAGCATCTGCAGAGCCGGATCCGGATCCCACATACCCGACGAAGTGCGACGCGTGCTTCCTGAGGTACATGCGGCTTTCGTGATCAGCTTCGTCGAAACTTTTGATGGTCTTGAGAATTGCGTCTACGCCTGAGTTTTGCATTATCATACGTTGCAACGTGTACCTTAGGAAAGGCCTGTCTGTCTCGGCGTCATCAAAGCCAGAATCAGTGTCGTTGATATGCTCCTCCTAGATTTCGACCTCAGCGGGTGGGTCGATCTAGGATTCGGCCTCTCTAAGGAGATCCACTCTAGATTCGACTTGGACCGCTAGGTCTTCTTCAGGCTCGGATTTCTCCACTATATCTGCAACTGGTGTGGGCTGGGTGGGATTAGGGTTTTCTGAGATCCGGAACTCTGCCGCCTCCGCGGACAAAGGGGATCCAGAAATTTCTCCTGCCTCTATCATCATAGCTGGGGCGGGTGGGATAGGTTCAGCAAAACCGATGTAAACATCGATCTCGCTAAAAGACATGATGGTGTAGGCAGTCACAGCCTCCCTAGCCGGACTCCAGGTCTCGTCGAGAATGATGAGAGGGACGTTGCTAGCATAGAGGATGCGACCGACGGCAATAGTCTCGCCGATTCCGATTCTTGCAGATTCCGCTCGGAATGCAGATTCGAAGCTCACTTGCCCCATGGTGGGCGCCAACTGTCGTCGGATTGATGACAAGTACGCCATGAGGGGGTCCTCAAGGCGTGCGGAAGAGAGGGGTGTGAGACATACAGTGTTCTAGGACGGTGAGCACACAAGTTTACCCAGGTTCGAATCCGCAGGCTTTGGACATATCCTACTCCTGCTAGCAATCCAGTAATACGGCAGAGCCGGAATATGGGTTACAAGGGTTCGCCTGTGCGAGTTGAGATTGTAGACTATTGAGGGTGCCCTAAAGGTTCTCCCTGGGATGGCTTATATAGATATCCGGCCTAGGGTTTACAGCAGAGATCTATCTGGCTATGACTGAGAGTCGGTTACAGAGTACATCTTGAACTACAAGTAACACTATGGGCCTAAGTCGGTAAGTCTTCTGGGCCTTCCCGTAGCCGGATTGGACTCCGCTTCTTCTCCCTGACTGGGCCGCCCGTGAAGCAAATCTCTAACCGGAAGTGGGCCACCCTGGTCAGTGAGGACTGTGAGGATACCCGGAAAGTATATCTCCAACACCTAGCGCTCTCGACCCATTTCTGACCGTTTGATATGCTCTAATCACCACAATGGGCCATGTTGGGGATATACTTTCCGGGTATCCTCACAGTTCCTCACTGACCAGGGTGGCCCACTTCGGGTTAGAGCATTGGTTCACGGGCGGCCTAGTCAGGAAGAAAGACGGAGTCCAATCCGGCTACGGGAAGGCCCAGAAGACTTACCGACTTAGGCCCATGATGTTACTTGTAGTACAAGATGTACTCTGTAACAGACTCTTAGTCGTAGCCGGATAGATCTCTCCTGTAAACCCTAGGCCGGATATCTATATAAGCCGTACTAGGGAGAGCCTTTAGGGATAACCTCAATAGTCTACAATCTCAACTCGCACAGGCGAAACCCTTGTAACCCATATTCCGGCTCTGCCATATTACTGGATTGCTAGCAGGAGTAGGATCCGTCCAAAGCCGGCGGATTCAAACCTGGGTAAACTTGTGTGCTCACCGTCCCGGAATACCGTACATCTCACCCCCCTCTCTTGTGCACGCTTCGAGGACCCCCTCATGGCGTACTTGTCATCAATCCGACGACAGTTGGCGCCCACTGTGGGACAAGTGAGCTACGGATCTGCGTTTCGAGCGGAATCTGCAAGAATCGGCATCGGCGAGACTATCACCATCGGTCGCATCCTCTACGCCAGCGACGTCCCTCTCATCGTTCTCGATGAGACTTGGATTCCGGCAAAGGAGGCTGTGACTGCCTACACAATCATGTCTTTTGGCGAGATCGATGTTTACATCGGTTTCGCTGAACCTGCCCAACCCACCCCAGCAGTAATGATAGAGGCAGAAGAATTTTCTGGGTCCCCTTTGTCCGCGGAGGCGGCAGAGTTCCGGATCTCAGAAAACCCTAATCCCACTCAGCCCGCACCAGTTACGGAGACAGTGGAGAAATCCGAACCTGAAGAAGACCTAGCGGTCAATGTCGAATCTGGAGTGGATCTCCCCGGAGGAGCCAGATCCCAGATCGACCCACCCGTGGAAGTCGAAATCCAGGAGGAGCATATCAACGACACTGATTCCGGCTCTGATGATACCG
This sequence comes from Avena sativa, assembly GCA_916181665.1. Classification (NCBI taxonomy): domain Eukaryota; kingdom Viridiplantae; phylum Streptophyta; class Magnoliopsida; order Poales; family Poaceae; genus Avena; species Avena sativa. Next base: position 39,325,692 of record OV702287.1, on the reverse strand, counting down.
TAATAGACAGGCCTTTCCTAAGGTACACACTACGACGTATGATATTGCAAGGCGAAAGCGCATATGCAATCCTCGAGACAATCAAAAGTTTTGATATGGCTGATCGCGAAAGCCGCAGGTACCTCAGGAAGCACACGTCACACTTCGTCGGATACGTGGGATCCGGATCCGGCTCTGCCGATGATGGAGAAAACACCGACTCGGTGCTAGAGGCAATCGGAACAAACGCCGACGTACCCGCATCTTTGGATGAGTCGATGACATCAGCAGATTTCTGAAAGTTCTCCACGGAGTATGAAGAGGAGTACAACTCCAAAGCTGCAGAAGAAGGAGAAGCAATGGATGAAGGATCCGGGGAACACTCTCCCAAAACGCAGGATGACATGGACGTCGGAGGTAATCCCGAGGTCCAGATGTCCGAAAGTACCGACCAGAGCTTGACTCCGGGAAACGGACCCAAAGCCGTCTTTGCTACCTATGCTGCCAAGAAGGCAAAGAAGAAGAACAAGAAAAACAAGACCCCGACAAAAGACCCTCTGACAGAGGAGGTGATTGCTGAGGAATACAAAGAAGACTCGAATGGAGCACTTATCCCAGACGAGCTGAAGAAAGAAGCATTGGTGGATGGACATGTGATCACTGAAGGTGCGCGTAAACTCATCGATGCCGCATTAACTACACCTATCCCTACAGCTGCAGAACTTACTGCAGATGAGCTGGATGAAAGGGCGCAAGCCCTAGAAGCGCGTCGTCAACAACTCCTCGGTGAAGCCAAAAGCATCGAGGTGGAGAAAAAATGCATGTCGAACAAGGAGTACATGTCTCGTCTACATCAGAAGACACGGAAGCGTCACATAGATGACAACCAATTCCCACGTGTCCGTGCCGTCCTTTTTGGAGATGAGATGGGGAAGCCACGGAAAGATAGCAACGGAGATTGGGTATACCCAACACCAGTACAAAATACCGTGGTAGCCCGAGAAATTCTATCGGCTAATCCAGGACCAGAGGAGATCCGTTTGGGTATCAAGCTACTCAACAAGGGACTAGAGCAGCAAAAGGTCGCCCTGTCCGGAAGTCAAAAACTGGTCTCAGATGCTTACCAATCTCGCATAGATCCGGCATGGGCTGACGTAAGACCCCATTATGTTCCGGAGCAGCACTATCGCCCCGAACAACGGGAAGACAATTATTCGAGAACCGGATCGTCAGGACAACATCGCAAAACTACACGCGGCTGGAGAAACATCGCACCAGCGGCCGAGAAAGAAGCCATCGCTGCCTTGAATCCGACGAATCCTCCCCGACGAGAATCTAAGGATCGAAGGGGAGAAGATAAAGAGAAATGTCAGGAGGAGGATCATCAGAGAATGCCACCTCCTAGACATGAGAACCGTCCGGCTGAGCCTCACTATGGTGGGAACGACGGACGAAGAAACGACAGAAACCATGCAGGTACAAGCCGGCAGGGGGCTCATCATAGTCAAGACCCTCCCCGGAATTGGAATAATGACGTTCCGGATGGAGGCCGGCGATCAGCCGGAAACTATCCAGCTGCTCCACCTTCTCCACCACACAGTCCTCACAATGGCTCCCATGGAGGGCAAGGAGGACGACATGGCAGAGGAGGTGGTGGCAGAAGCCAAAGTCCGGCTCCACGACACCGCAGCCACAGCCGACATTCGGGACGATCTCTATCCCTGAATGATGCAAGACACAGGATCAACTCCAACATAGAGGCTCGATGCTATGAAAACAATGACGTGTACGTGGGCCCAAAGTGCTTCGGTCCACGCATCATAGCTACAAAATTCCCGGAAGGATTTGCTATCTCAAGACATATCCAAGCCTACGACGGCATTGCTCGGCCAGACACCTGGTTACAGGATTTCTTCCAAGCTTGCTGCATCGCCAAAGGCGGAAACAGCCTGGTCGCAACCCGATATCTCCCACTTATGTTGCGGAAGACGGCAAGATCATGGCTCAATGAACTTCTGGCAAACACCATCCATAACTGGTATGATTTACAAAGCGCGTTCTTTTGGAATTTTGAAGGCACATATCGGAGGCCCTGTACGGTTGGAGACCTACAGCGTTGCACCCAGAAAGCCGGAGAAACTTGCCGGGATTACCTCGGATGATGGATCGACATCAAGAACTCCTTGGAAGGAGTAAATGATCAAACTGCGATTGAAGCTTTCATCGCAGGTCTCCCTATTGGTTTACTACGCCATCGCTTGAAGTGTGACAAGGTTACCAATTTGGGAGAGATGATAGAAACAGCGAGCAAGTATGCAGACGCTGATGACGATGCAGAAGGACTACTCAATGCCCTAGCTGTGCCTCAGTCGGCAAAACAACCAAAGCAACAAGCTCAGAAGCGCAAAAACACCTCGGAATAAAAACCCAACGCGGAAACAGCGGTAGTCACTACCGTTTCTGGGTCTGGAGGACGAGGAGGACGTGGCGGAGGCCGCGGGCGTGGCCATGGGACATCAAGGGTCCAAGGTAGAGGAGAACAACAACCAGGCAAAACCTACTCTTGGGCCGACATTGCCAATAACCCATGTGTGCATCACCTAGACGCCAGTGGGGGCTCGTCCCACACCAACGCTGAATGTCGTTTCAACGACGACATCAAAAGAGGTGACACCGCGGGCTACAAAGCTAAGCAGAAGAAGGGAAAGAAAAATCCCAAAAAAGACAAAGAGACCAAGGAGGATTCCGACATGGAGGAAGCCGATGCTTCAAATCCCAAGTCGGAAGGGAAGAAGACTTTTCCCACCAAGAAGGACACTTATGTCACCTTCCTCGGATCTCAACCAGCAAAGGTCAAGAAAGCAATTCTACACGAGCTCAATGCAACAGTTCCGGCTGTCCCCCAGTATCTGGACTGGTCGGAAGTGGCAATCACGTTTGACCACGATGATCATCCGCCTAAGCTACACAGGCGAGGAAAATACGCCTTAATCGTCAACCCACTTATTGACGGTTATGGTTTCTCCAAGACCCTCATGGACGGTGGTAGCAGCATCAATATTCTCTATGTCGAAACGCTACGCCAGATGAAGATCTCGGAGACCCAGCTGAACCATAGCTCTGTGATTTTTCACGGAGTTGTTCCAGGAAGACAAGCTAATTCCTTGGGAGAAATCACTTTGGATGTTACCTTTGGAACTCCAAAGAATTATCGGACGGAGGCACTTTCCTTCGAAGTGGTCCCGTTCAAGAGCGCATACCACGTTATATTCGGACGTTCGGCTTACTAGGCTTTTATGGCTCGTCCGTGTTACATTTATAATATGATGAAACTTCTAGGTCCCAACAGTGTGATCACCATCAGGGGAGACCCGAAGAAAGCGCGAGAGTGCGAGGATGGAAATGACTCCTTTGCTGAAGCCGTGCTGCATTCCCAGGAGTACCAGGATATCAAGAAGAGCATATATCCGTCCGAGATGCCCGCAACGAAGAAGGAGGTTACCAAGCCAAATCCAGAGTTCAACGCATCTGAAGAGACGAAGAAAGCGCCGTTGAAGGAAGATGACCCCTCCAAGGTGACCCAGATAGGCGTAGGCCTAGATAGCGCATAGGAAAGCGCGCTCGTCAAGTTCCTCCAAGCAAATCAAGATATCTTCGCATGGCGTCCATCTGACATGACCGGAGTACCTAGGGAACGTGCCGAGCACTCTCTAAATGTAAACCCGAACGCTAAACCCGTCAAACAGTCCTTGCGACGGTTTGGCGACGAAAAGCGTAAGGCAATAACTAAGGAACTAGCACGGCTCGAGTTAGCCGGATTCATAGAAGAGGTCATCCACACTGAGTGGTCGGCCAATCCTATAATGGTCCCTAAAAAGGACACCACTGATTTAAGGATGTGTGTTGATTATACTGCCTTGAACAAGGCTTGTCCAAAATATCCGTTCGCTTTGCCTAGAATTGATCAAGTTATCGATTCTACGGCAGGCTTGGAACTCCTCTGTTTTCTCGACGCATATTCCGGTTATCACCAAATCCGGATGAAGGAATCTGACAAAGTAAAAACTTCATTCATAACCCCCTTCGGAACCTTCTGTTTTGTTACGATACCCTTTGGTTTGAAGAACGCAGGAGCTACGTACCAGCGCACGATGCAGTGTTGCCTCCACGACCAACTCGGACGCAATGTACATGCATACGTGGATGATATTGTGGTGATGTCCAAAAAGAAGGAAACACTCATTTCCGACTTGGAGGAAACGTTCGCCAATCTACGAAAATACAACATCATGCTTAACCCGAAGAAATGTTTCTTTGGAATACCAGCTAGAAAATTGTTAGGCTTCATCGTGTCTCAAAGAGGCATAGAGGTGAACCGCGACAAAATCAAGGCTATACTGAATATTTCCAGGCCAACTCACCTGAAGGACGTACAAAGACTAACTGGTTGCATTGCTGCGGTCAGTCGATTTGTAAGCCGGCTTGGTGAAAGAGCCGCACCATTATACAAACTCCTGAATAAAACCAAGGATTTTGTCTGGACTGATGAAGCTGAAGCTGCACTGCAAGACCTGGAGAAAGTACTCTCATCTGTTCCTATCCTCGCAGCATCGGAACCTCAGGAACCAATGTTGCTTTATATTGCTGCGACAAATAAGTTCGTTAGTATCGTCATGGTGGTGGACAGACCAGAGGAAAATCAGGAACACTTGGTGCAGCGTCCGACTTATTTTGTCAGCGAGGTCTTGACAGAATCAAAACAGCGATATCTGCACTATCAAAAGTTGGCTTACGGTGTTTTCCTAGCATCTCATAAGTTACGACACTATTTTCAGGAGCATCCAATTACCATGGTGAGCAAAGCTCCCATGAGAGACATAATCAACAATAGCGACGCCACAGGACGTGTCGCTAAATGGGGCATAGAGCTCTCAGCTTTCGATATTGAGTATAATCCTCGGACAACAATCAAATCCCAGATCCTTGCCGACTTTGTCGCTAATTGGACAGAGACGAAGGAGAACATGGTCCTCCCTGAGTCAGAATACTGGACCCTCTTTTTCGATGGGTCTAAGGCTCGAGGGGGCTCGGGGGCTGGCGTGGTGCTCAAATCACCCCGAGGAGATAAACTACTATACATGTTGCAGATCCACTTCACAAAAACAAACAATATTGCCGAGTATGAAGCACTGCTGCATGGAATCCGGATTGCCAAGGACATTGGCATCCGACGTTTGATGTGTTACGGAGATTCGGATCTTGTTGCTCAGCAAGTCTCGGATATTTGTAATGCAAATAGGCACTTGGCAGCATACAAAGCTATCGTGGATGATCTATCTAAATGGTTCGAAGGGTTTGAAGTTCAGCACATCCCTCGAGAAGAAAATGAGGAAGTAGATGCACTATCTTGAATAGGCTCTGCGCGGAAAGAGGTCCCGGATGGCGCATTTTTAGAGCACCTCAAAGTTCCCTCGATAAAGGGAGTAGATGAGGAATATCCGACCAAATCCGACTCACCTTTAATAGCAGTTTTGGCTGTAATTCCCAGCTAGACTCAACCCTACCTTGATTATTTGGTAGATGGCAAATTACCCGAAGACGAGGTGCTGAGCCGGCAGATTATCCGATGAGCAAAAGCCTATACTATTGTTAGGGGTGAGATCCATAAACGGAGTGTTTCTAGGGTTTTTTAGCGCTGTGTATCTCCGGAAGAAGGAGTGGAAATCTTAAGAGAAATCCACGAAGGCAAGTGTGGTCACCACGCTGCAGCCAAATCTTTAGTAGCAAAAGCTTTTCGACATGGTTTTTTCTGGCTTACAGCTCAGGCGGATGCCGAACGGTTAGTCAAGACATGCAAAGGTTGCCAAAAGTACGCCAAGCAAGCTCATGTTCCGGCTGATCAGCTGCGAACAATACCTATAACATGGCCTTTTGCGGTCTAGGGGCTTGATATGGTAGGACCCTTTAAATGATCTCCAAGTGGATTTACCCACATCTTGGTGATGGTGGATAAATTCACCAAATGGATCGAGGCTAAACCTGTCACTAGTTGTGATGGAGCAACATCCAAAAGATTTGTCGAGGATGTTATAATCCGGTATGGTTATCCGCATAGCATTATCACGGACAACGGAAGTAACTTTTCTATGGGAGAACTGGCTGAATTCTGCGATGAGCAAAATATCTGGCTTGACATTGCGTCAGTCGCATATCCACAAGCTAACGGACAAGTCGAAAGAGCAAATGGTTTAATTCTACAAGGCTTGAAACCAAGACTCAAAGCACCACTACGACGTGCTGCGGGGGCTTGGGCAGAAGAACTACCTTCTGTAATTTGGAGTTTATGAACAACTCCGAACAGGTCAACAGGATACACACCTTTCTTCTTGGTCTATGGCGCAGAAGCAGTTCTTCCTAGTGATTTGATTCATACTTCTCCTAGAGTTTCCACGTATATTGAAGAGGATGCCGAGATTTCTCGACAAAATGATCTCGACTTAGTCAAAGAAGTTCGCATCGTTGCTGAAATGAGATCTACAGCCTATCAGAAAAAGTTACGCAAGTATCATAGCCAGAGAGTCCGAAATAGATCTTTCAATAAAGGTGATTTGGTTCTTCGGCTTGTGCAACAAAGAAAGCACAAACTTTCCCCAGTATGGGAAGGGCCTTTTTTAGTTAGTCGAGTATTGCACAATGGAGCATACTACTTAACTGACATGAGGCCAGTCAAAGAAAGACCTGCTACTAAGAAGAGAAAGAGAGCTGGAGGCAGTACAAATCTAGATGAGTTAGACAGACCATGGAATATTGCTCAGCTACGTCCCTTTTATTCTTAGTTTATCTTTCTTTGTAATCATACATATGTACATGTTCTGTGAGAAATAAAAGCTTTGGTTGCCTCAATTTTTTCTGAGAAGTTCTTAGACCATCTTATTTCCGAATGATCATGTCATAGTCGAAAATCCCAGAATGCTTGAAAGTACTTTATGCTCATGTTCGTTCTGGTCTAGATTTCCGATTCTAAAAACTACTACCTTTGGGTATAACTCTAAAAATTTATAGTCTTTACTTTGGTTATTTATCTGATTGCCGGATGCGGGCATTTTCCGAGTAGTGAATTGTTGGTACTGGAAGCCGGCTTTGTTTTCCGAGTTTGAACTGGTTTAGCAATTGAGCTCCATTGCTCGGCAAAGTTTCTGGCTGAAGGTTTAGCCGGCTCACGAAAGGGACGAGGCGGAAAGCCAGATAAACGATAAGTCGAGACGAAAAATTTAAGTGCTTGTGAAAACATTTCAGGCACACAAAAAAAGTCTAAGGACAAAAGTGCTGAATAGATAAAAAACTTAGCACTAACAAAAAGTCATAGTACTTAATATTTACAAACGCATCATGTTCTTTCACAGAATAGTACATAAGTTTGTGGTCTATGATGCAGGAGGAGATGAAGGATCTACTGGCTCGCTGGTCACTCCGCCTTGATATCGTTCCGAGATATCCGCATCCGAGTTGGTGCGTTGATCGTCGGAAACTTCTTCGACTTCTTCTTCAGGAGGAGGCGGTGTATCCACGCGGGTGAAGAAGGGGATCTCGTCGCTGGTCAGATCAGCTACGTGGCACCCATATGCAGCGCAGGAGTGCATGATGGCTTGAAGGTCCTGCTCTTGGCCGACTTCATCTATCTTACAGTACCCTTTAGTCACTTGCCATATTTCCATGTTTCCATGGTGGCTCATGACCATGGAGAGGGCATTCTGCGCGGCAGTCCGCGCGTAGGACATATTCTAGTCCTGAACAAGCTGCGGCATCTCCTTGGCCCTGTCCCGCACCTCAAAATCCGACATGGTTGGCATGTCCGGAATCCTAAGAGACTCGCCAATGTCCTCAAGGGACTGGCAGTAGTCATGAAGAAGATCACCGACTTGGGTAAGCCGGTGAGTGCGGGGCTCTGACGAGGAAGAGTCCGACAACTTTAGAGGACCTATACACAAAACAAGTCAAGAAAAATCCAACATTGATAACAGTCGAAGAAAAGATAAGTCAGAAAGGTGGAACGTACCAAGAATGACGTCGTCAATCTTGGTCTTCTCCTCCCGGAGACTCTAGAGTTTAGCCCGGAGTGCCTGGAATATATCCTTCTCTCTGCCAAGCTCATTCTTGAGGTTCGAGATTACTTTATCTTGAGCGGAAATCTTGCGATCGCGCTCTTCAGTGGCCATGGAGGATGATTCCAGGACTTGAGCTATGCTCGTTTCATGATCCACCTTGAGCTTATCCAGCTCTTGGCGAAGTCCCTTGTTTTCCACCACCAGGGTTTTGAGGTTCTCGGCCTCTTCAATCATAGCGATGGATTGTTTCACCAATGCTGTAAGACAAAAAGAACAACAGTTCAGAAAAATTCGACATAGAAAAGCAAGAGACAAGGTTTGAATCTCGAAATATTTACCTTCAGCTTCATCCTTGGCTACCTTGAGTTCAGCATTTTTAAGCCGGAGAGCTTTGATCTCTCTCCGCTTATTACAGACATTGGACAATAATTCCTAGTTAGGCCAAAGTCAGAATACCCAAAGTCAGAAAGCTACTTAAGACTCGGGCTAATATTTTTACTAAATATCAGCACGCGCCTTGGGGGCTACACTAGTTCATTCTTTGGCATCCTAATGAAAGCATAAACTCGGATTCTATATCCTACTTCATGCTTGGGGGCTATAGGATATGATATAACATAATGTGAAAAACAAGAGTTGGAATTCCGACTTACATATTGCTCGTGGGTGAGTTTGTCTATACCCGCGTTCACTTCAGCTGCCACCTTTTCGGCGAGAGTAAGAGGGATCACTGGGGCTGTTGGAAGCTCGCCAGTCCTGATCCTCTCGCCGTGAAGGCGGACTTGAGTGAGAAGGTCAGAGAACTTGACGTCCTCTGCTTCTTGCGCTTCCTCCTCGGGGGATAAATGGCTTTTGTCCAGGACTTGCCTGGCTAGCCGCTGGATCTCCTCTGCAGATTTACGGGTTAGGCCGAATTTGGCAAGACCCGGATTGCTGAGGAGGTTTTCGGCGAAGACTTCACCCGAGGGATCATTACCCGAAGAGGGTTCACCCTTATCTTGAGCTGACGCACTCGCGGTGACGTCTGTGTGTGACCCAAGGATCACAGGCTCCGTTTGAGGAGCCGGATCTTCTGCAGCTTCCGACGAGATAACCGGAGTTGCAGAAGGATGAGGAGCCGGAGTCGGAGGAGCCATGATAGGGGAAGCTATTGTAAGCTTCGTCTGGCGCAAGGGCTTCGAAGAAGTCCCCTTCCCCTTGCCCTTGATGATTGATTTTGCTCTGAGAAAGTAGTAAAGTCGGAGACATTACATCTCGGAAAGAAACTTGAGTAAAGAACAAAGGCAGAAAAGTTGTGACAGAAGGTTACCTCTTCACGACTGGCACCTCCTTTGTGCCAACCGCTAATGTCGGAGCTTTGCGCTTCTTGAGCGCAAGATCCGGTAGTGGAACTACTTCCACCTCCTGAGAGAACTCCGGAGGGTATCCTTCGAGCGGAGCAAGTTCCGACTCGAGGATGTCAGCAAGCTGAAAACAAGAAAACATATCAGCATTGCAATGTAACTCGAAGATAGAAACACATAAAAGATGTGATAATAAAATCTTACCGGCACCACGGGGTTTTCCACCGTGTGCATGTCCAGAGAAACCTCTGGAATCCGCCTCTCGATCCGCTCCTTGATCAGCCACTTGATTTGGCTTATGTAGCCTTGAGTGGTGTAGGCCTTGGGGCTGATGCGGAGGGAGTCGGCCAGGGAAGACGTGACGAAATGCATCAGTCTATCCCCGTGGTACTGAAGTGGCTGGATCCGGCATGAGACCCAGCACTGGACCAAGTCGGATCCCTTTAGACCATTGTGTTTGATCAGATATTCGATTCGCCTCTTAGCAAGGATCAGATCATCTGTGAGAGCCGGAGCAGCCTCGTCCCAGGAAGTTTGGGCCGTGGCGGCTCCATCGACAAAAGCCGGCAAAGCAGTAGCTTTGCCGGGAGCCAGAATATCCCTATGGTAGAAAAAAGTGGCTGGCCATTGCTTGACCGAGTCACTGGCAGAAATTTTGGGATATGCCCGGTCTTGTCTAAGAGAAAAACTAATAGTGCCGGTGATGTAAAGAACACCGGCAGTGATGGAATTTCTCCAGACATGGAAATAGTATCGGAAGAGAAGCAAACTCGGCCTAATGACGAAAAAGCCCTCGCAAAGCGCAACATATGCACTCATTTCTAGAAGAGAATTGGGAGGAAGATTGTGGAGTTGAACTCCATAGTGATCTATCACCTCGGAGAAGAACCCCGAGGGAGGAAAGGACAAACCTCGGTCCAGATGAGTACCGAAGTGAACTCGCTCGCCCTCGTGTGGGTTGGGGTCGGTTTCGCCGGAGCAGCTCCACCAGTCGCCGGCGACGAGCAGCCCCTCCTTCTCCACATTCTTAAGGCCTGCCTCGTCGAGGGCGTAGGGGATCTAGATTCCCCTATAGCTTTCCTTCTCCGCTGCAGCTTCCGCCTTCGCCGCCGCCGCCGCTGTCGCCAAACCGGAGGAAGAAGATGAAGAAGCCATTTTCTCCGATGAGAAAGTGACCTTAAAGGGGCGGTGCTGGGAGTTTTCTGTGGGAGAAGGACGAGGAGGCTCTATGCGCACAGGAGGATTGGGAAGAAAGGAGACGGCAAAGGACTGGTGGAAAGGAGAAGAGGAAATATAAACCCCTTATATCCACCTACCTGCGCCAAGATTCGTGCAAACGCTACAGTGCAACCGCCACGAGTCGTGGAAAGAACTGGGAAGGACCCGCACGATGATTGCATCGCCTCGATCTCCACGCACGCATTGAAACAGCGCCTCGGTTCCATGGACCGCGGACCCACCAACGGTCGTGCTGACGGAACACTGTCAGATGACGTGACTTGACCATGCTTGTGTCAGGTGGCGTTAGAGACCAGGTTCCGGCTTAGTTTGAAAACGAGCTGGAAAATCCGAGTAACCAACTGAAAGGTTCGACTTATTTTTTAAGACCCGAATCATATCTTTTGATGTGAAGTTTCAGGAACCCTTCAAGATTCCGCAAGCCGACGATCAAGCTAGACGATGATAAATCCGACTTTGGATCTTGGAGGCCTCCGGGGGCTGCTGTTGGGGATATACTTTCCGGGTATCTTCACAGTTCCTCACTGACCAGGGTGGCCCACTTCAGGTTAGAGCATTGCTTCACGGGCGGCCCAGTCAGGAAGAAAGACGGAGTCCAATCCGGCTACGGGAAGGCCCAGAAGACTTACCGACTTAGGCCCATGATGTTACTTGTAGTTCAAGATGTACTCTGTAGCAGACTCTTAGTCGTAGCCGGATAGATCTCTCCTGTAAACCATAGGCCGGATATCTATATAAGCCGTCCTAGGGAGAGCCTTTAGGGATAACCTCAATAGTCTACAATCTCAACTCGCACAGGCGAAACCCTTGTAACCCATATTCCGGCTCTACCGTATTACTAGATTGCTAGCAGGAGTAGGATCCATCCAAAGCCGGCAGATTTGAACCTGGGTAAACTTGTGTGCTCCACGTCCCGGAATACCGTACATCTCACCCCCTCTCTTCCGCACGCCTCGAGGACCCCCTCATGGAGTACTTGTCATCAATCCGACGACAGGCCGTACATCCCGAGGGCAGCTACGCTGCAGAACAAATCTGAGGATTGTGGTTGATTTGGCCTCGTATACATCCCATGTAGTGCCGCTCCTCCATTCGCTTCCCTCTCTCTGCTAGGTAGCAGCACCCGCTTAAACCTAAACACGCAGGGCAACAGTGGCGATTGGTTGCGGCACCACTCCATTGGCCTAACCTCTCCCTTCCTGTTATACATTTCCCGTCATCAAGTGGCACCGGGCGAGAGGGCAATGATGGCCGTTGCACTCACACCCCTCCACCTCAACTATCCGGCATGTCGTCTTTGTTCATGGTCAAGTAGGTGGATTTGATTGCGGTGCTCCCCTATCCTTTTGGGTCACGCGCGCAATCAATAGGGAGTTGGAGGCCATGGGGTGGATCCTTCCCTATTGGTGCGACCATGTAGTGGATCCTGGTGGCCGAATCCTATGCGTGGGTGCACCAGATGCGACACAAACCTCCCATACCTGCATCATCTTCCCTGGCCTCATTAGTGGCCCCGCATTCGCAAGTTAATTTCCCTGTAATCCTGCTCTACTCTGCTAATCTCCCCTCTCTCTGGTAGGTAGTGGAAGAACATGACCTGAGAAAGAGATCGGTTTGCTTGTTCGGTTTTCCACCGGTTTCCCTCATAAACTAGCCGTCAGTGGTTTTGGCATGTTTCCACTATAATCTAAACATGCCTCTTTGCACTGTGTCAGGTTTTCCCCTCTTCTAATAGAAAAGGCAGCGCTCATGCCGGTTGCTCTAAAAAAGATTAGTTTGCTTGGTCCTTGTCTTATGGTTTCTAGGATGACCACCTGTTGAAGTCGTAGAAGAGAACGGTGACTGATACGTCCATTTTGCATCACTATTCTATGTCATAATTCACTATTATTCATTGATATATTTCGTATTGAGAGGTGATACTTATTCTATTTCATCTGTTTTTGTATGGTTGATGACTTTTGGAGCATGGACCGCTTTAGTCAGGATTCTGATGGAAAAGGAGCTGTTTGGAGGCAAAATTCGTGAAGATCAGAAAATCCAGGAAAATATACGGAAAATCCTATTTTTCTAGAAGACGAAGGAAGCCAGAAGGGGGGCTGGAGATGGGCCACAGGGGGCCCACACCACCCCCTGGCGCGGGCCACCCTGGGCCGCGCCACCAGGTGGTGTGGACGCCCTGGTCCACCCCTGGCTCTCCCCTCTGGCGTATATTATCCTCCCGAAACCCTAAGACTTGGGCAGCGACCACATAAAGATTCCGCCGCCTCTGCGGGGCGGAAAACACCAAGAGAGAAAGATCTCTCCGGCAGACAGATTTCTGTCGGGGGAATTCCTTCCCAGAGAGGGGAGATCGTCGCCATCAACACCACCATCAAGTTGGACTTCATCGGGATCATCATCATCATCACCACCATCATCACCATCAGCACCATCATCACCATCTCCATATTGCTGTAACAATTGGGTTGAATCTTGCATTAGTTCTTAGGGGAAACTTTCCCGGTGTTGATTACACTTTGTAGTTGATGCTATAGAGTGAACCATTGAATTATTGTTTATGTTCAGATTGTTATACATCATTATTCCATCTCTGATCATGATCCATATGATTTCTAGTGAGTAGTTTGTTTTGTTCTTGAGGACATGGGAGAAGTCATGTTGTTAGTAGTGGAATTGTGTTGAGAAAGATTCAATAGTTTGATATTTAAGTTGTGGTGTACTTCTTCTATTGGTGTCATGTGAACGTCGACTACATGACACTTCACCTATATGGGCCTAGGGGAATGCATTGTGTATTTGGCTACTAATCATAGGGGTTACCAGAGTGACAGAAACCTGAACCCCCGTTAGGAAACCATTGCACAAGGGACGTAAGGGTCTTAGAGTTTAAAGCTATGGTTAGGTTTCAACCTTAATTACTTTCTTGTACTTATGGATGTTTGCAAGGGGTATAATCACAAGTATGTATTAGTCCTAGGAAGGTCGGTACATTAGCACAGGTTCACCCACACAACACTTAGCAAGCTAAAGAAGATTAATCAACTATATGAAGCGAAAGCACTTGACAGTCTTCCCATGTGTCCTCGAGAATGTTTGGTCATCTTAAGTAATACAACCGGCTTGTCCTTTGCTGCATAAAGGATTGGGCCACTTGCTGCATTTATTCCTACTGTCTTTTATTTACTCGTACTTTGTTTACTTGCTTAATCAAAAACCCCTAAAAATCCGTTTGCTAAGTATTTGCAGAGAATTCCTGATCCATACCACTAGCTAGCACCTTCTGCTCCTCGTTGGGTTCAGCACTCTTACTTATCGAAATATTGCGATACACCCCCTATACTTGTGGGTCATCAAGACTATTTTCTAGCGCCGTTGCCAAGGAGTGAAGCGCTATTGGAGGAGTGAAGCCTATGAAAATGCTAGGCTCTTTAAGGAAAAGGTTAAAAGATGGCATGGCACGCGAATACTTAAGAGAGAATTTCATGTTGGTGAGAAAGTTCTATTGTATAGGTCTCGTCTCAGATTTTTTGCAGGAAAGCTATTGTCAAAATGGGAAGGACCTTTCATTATTGAAGAAGTATACCGTTCAGGAGCAATAAAAATTTCTTCTTTAAAAGATAATACTACACAAGTAGTGAATGGGCAGCGACTCAAACACTATATTGCTGGGGATTCTTACAATGAAGATGTTGATGCCTTTCAAGTTATAACTCCAGAAAAATTTATCAAGGACCAAATTCAGAGACCTGCAGAGTCCGTTTTCAAATAGGTAACAGTTCTGGTAAGAAAAGTTCTGCAAAAATACTATCCAACTATATTTTTGCATTTCTAGTCAATAAGGGAAGTTATGAAGCGAAAGAGGGACGGAAACAGAGCCAGGGTGGTTCACACCACCCTGTGGCGCGGATCCCCCCAGACCGCGCCACCAGGTGGTGTGGCCACTCCAGACTCCGCCTCCGACTCGTTTTCTCCCAGTACCTTCCTTTTGTTGTGAAACTTCGTAATATATAACCCCCGGATCTCCCAAGGTTCGTGTATCATTTTTCGTCGTGTTTTCGTTTCGATCTATTTCTGACAGGTAGAGTCCCAGATTTGGAGCCACAATGTCTTCCTCTGGATCAGCCAAGGAAGATTCTTTAGAGGATATCATCAACCCATACATGAGAGAGTTGAAGATTCATCCCAAGGAGTTGTTGCTTGAAGATGGGGAGCTCCAGATAAAAGAGGTTCGAGGCCCTAAAGGTGAAGGAAGTCTGGAGGACAGGATGGAAGCACTAGAGCAAGAAGTCTTTAGGTACAAGAAGATGGCGGAACGCGAAGTGGATATCATCCATAAGATTTGTCCCGTACTCATCACCGAGCACCAAAAGGAGACTGTTGAACTCAAGGATGAAGTCCTCTCACTCCGCTAAACAACCAACAAACTGCAAGCACAACTCTACAACATTCAAAATCAAAACTGTGAGTATGAGGTTAGGTTTAAACGCATAAGTGTTGCTGCAAGTTTCAGGATGCTGGAAACCACGATGTGCTTTGTTGATGGGAAACCCTTACCCTGGAAGTCGCGCGATGATGAGAGGATACCACCACCATCGAAGGAGTAATTCGTCATCAGGTTTGGCATCCCCTTGGTTTGTTCCAAGCTTGGGGGAGTGCCGCGGTATCTCGTCACTATCTTCTATCTCTTTACCTTTTTAGTAGAGTCATATCATGAATAGAGAAGTTATCATGTAGGATGGTTTGCATTATGGAAGTGTCCCCTCTCTCATTAGATATGTATCCCTTGGTGTGAGTTGTTGTTATGGAATATTAATGAGAAGTTCTATCATCTACTCTTTGGCATAGCTTATATTAGTTTTCAATTTGTGGTTATATGATTGACCTTGTTGTTAGTATTGGTATCACTTTGGGATCATTGAGTTAATTTAGTTGGTTTTGGCAAACCTGGCTCGGTCAGTAGCAACACTATTTTTGAGAGTTGAAAGAAAAGATAAAAGTACTCTAAAGAAATATAATTTCATCATCTTTCTTTCTTGATTTGCTCATAACTTTAGTATTCTCTAGTTAAGATCTTTTGTGCTTCCAAGGGAGATTGCATGTTTGTTTTTATCACTTGTATGTTTGTTTGTTTCCTTCAACTCTTGTACTTGCTACCCAGCCTTGCTAGCCAAAAACCTGTACTGAGAGGGAATTCTTCTCGTGCATCCAGCTCCTTTAAACCAAACCCATGCCATTTGTGTCCACCATACCTACCATTGCTATTCCAGGTAAATTCTTGTTTTATCTACCTCCCAAATTAAACTTGTTATGTGAAAATTAGTGATTAAAGCTCTCACGAACTTGATGGCACACTTTACTTTCTTGCATTTAATAAACTTGAACCATTGTGCTCACCTATGTTGCGTATATGCTTGCGCTTTGTAAGTTGTGAATTAGCAGAACCATGCTGTCACGGGGAACGCTTTCAACATTGCACTGGTACTTTGTACCTAGTTGATATCATGTTCTTTTGTCTATGGATGTCGTCGGTGTGAAATGAAAGGGGAGCTTGTAAGTCCATGGAGTTATGCATGTGTGTTAGAGAAACGCCTGGGCTGCTGGTCTAATCCATGCTGACATGGTGGAAACCTGCAGCGTAACCATAACGTGTATCTATGAAGCATTCTTCTTATAAAAAAGAGGCCAACATTGATAAAAAAGAGAAAGAGAAAAAATAGATTATGAAAAGAGGAAAGAGAGAAAAAAGCACCATATTCCCATGGTAAATAAGAAGATTGCTAAGATACTAGTTGTCTGCTTGCCTTGTCATTTTGATATGGGGATTCTTCCATATCATCGGGCAAGGGGTACCCCGTTGGCGGTTCTCTACGATACACATATGCTTATGATGACAAGAACTTACCGGTGACTAAACTTGAGTAGCATGAGGAGCGGCTCTCGTATTCAAGGCACATGAGATTCTCAACTTACAACTTGTCAATGCATATCCTCATATTTGATCACTTTAACCTTAATCACCTAAAGATGCCTATGATAGGGGCAATGAGAGCTGAAAGCTAGTAAGTATCATAATTTTTGGGAGCTCTTTATGAGACTTGCAATCCCTGCTTCCCTCTGTGAAGGGCCTTTCTTTTACTTTTTAGTTGAGTCAGTAAACCTAATCCCTTCTACCTCAACAAGTATTTTGAGTTGTTGTGTTTCATTCATTCATATGATGATTTATTCAATCATGTTTCTTATGTTCCTTGTTTTGCACATTTCTCTTATCTTGATGTTTACTACTTTGAAAGCTATCATTGAAAACCAGTTATTTGTGAACTCCAGCAAATTATCAACTATTCTTCGACCAAGAGCTAAGTTTGCCATTACCAATTATGATTTACTTTATGTATCTTTATTGTGTTACCTTTACTCATTGCAAGTTGAGTTATATAATAGTGAGTTGTCTTCTATTATGATCTATGTATTTGATGAATGAAATGCTTCTTGTCCGTATTCTTTTATCGACTCTTCACTCCATAAACATGAGGTCATGTTTATTGAGCTTAGTTTCGCTTGGGGACAAGCGAAGTCTAAGCTTGGGGGGAGTTGATACGTCCATTTTGCATCACTATTCTATGTCATAATTCACTGTTATTCATTGATATATTTTGTATTGAGAGGTGATAACTATGTTATTTCATCTGTTTTTGCATGGTTGATGACTTTTGGAGCATGGACCGCTGCAGTCAGGATTCTGATGGAAAAGGTGCTATTTGGAGGCATAATTTGCGAAGATCAGAAAATCCGGGAAAATCTACGGAAAATCCTATTTTTCTAGAAGACGAAGGAAGCCAGAAGGGGGGCTGGAGATGGGCCACAGGGGGCCCACACCATCCCCTGGCACGGGCCACCCTGGGCCACGCCACCAGGTGGTGTGGCAGCCCTGGTCCACCCCTGGCTCTCCGCTCTAGCGTATATTATCCTCCCAAAACCCTAAGACTCGGGGAGAGACCACAGAAAGATTCTGCCGCCTCCACGGGGCGGAAAACACCGACAGAGAAAGATCTCTCCGGCAGACATATTTCTGTCTTGGGAATTCCTTCCCGGAGAGGGGAGATCGTCGCCATGAACACCACCATCAAGCTAGACTTCATCGGGATCATCATCATCATCACCACCACCATCATCACCATCAGCACCATCATCACCATCTCCATATTGCTGTAACAACTGGGTTGAATCTTGCATTAGTTCTTAGGGGAAACTTTCCCGGTGTTGATTACTCTTTGTAGTTCATGCTATTGATTGAACCATTGAATTATTGTTTATGTTCAGATTGTTATTGACATGGGTATGCCCAATAATCACTCAACTACAACCTACCTGCTGCAGCTCGACGGAAGGCCCACTCGACGAATTGCCAAGGTCCATGACGCCTATGATGGTTCGACTGATATGAAGCCCATATGAACACGGAGTCCCAACCGCACAAGACAAGGAAATCTCAAGACTAGAGTTTGAATACAACTTGTAACCAACTCGTATTGGTACCTGAGACCTAGCCTCCCCATATATAAGGGCTAGGAGGGTCCAACGAGAAGGCAACCTATCAATCACAACTCCCCTAATAGATAGATATACGATCTCCCACATCACGACTCCCACAATAGATCTAGACGACACCCGTAGCATACACATACGCCAGATCCAATCTGCGCATCCACCGCCATCGGCGACATTGTAATCCTTCGGATCACCATCAATCAAGAGCAGACAAGCATGAGTAGGGTCCTCTACGAGGCCTGAACCTGGGTAAACCTTGCGTCTCTGTGTGCTTGTTTGCTAGCTGTACCGAGATTTCCAGCGCTCCTCTCTTCTCCAAAACCCAAGTCCATAACAATGGGCATTGATGAGTTAAACCCTCGTCGATTGGCGCCATCTGTGGGAACTGAGAGCGCTGATGTTGCGATCTTGACGGCCGCATCACTAGCAATCTATGATTTGTCAACTTCCGACAAGAAGATCTACTTCGGATCCCTCATCATCAACGGTGATCGGATCACATCCGGTCGATTCATCTATATCGGTGTGCGGAACTTCGTCATCAAACATCTCCGTCGAGACCGAATTCAGCTTCCCCAACGTAGCTAGAAGGCCAAGTTCGACAAAATTTTGGATGTAAGATCGCTACCTAGCCTCAAACAGATGGCCAGTATCCATGTCAGTTGCGAGGCAGCTTCCGATCCGGTCAAAAAGTGGAAGTATTCAGCACATGCGCATCGCAAACACCGCCTCGTATTGCCATCGTTTTTTGCCCACACGCGAAATCAATAGTTGGCGTGACACGTAAAGGCAACCAGCCATACGTTGTACTCCTTCCAGGTAAAACGGAATCGTACAAAAATCTACACTGGATCAATCCCCAAGAAGACAAACTAAGATCCAAAGAGCTGCCAGGGAAACGTAAAAATCGATTCTTGGAGCAATATGCGCGGGTGCAAATCGCCAAGCCTAGCAACCTTGGCCTTTCGAGCACGCCAGCAGCTAGCAGCAGCAACTCATGTTTCCCCTGCCTACACCTGAGGAATCCTGGATTAAAAAATAAAAGGACATGGAGCGATACAAACACACACATGCATCGGATCATCCGATTAGCATACAAAATTGATTTCTCCAATAAATTACTTTATTGGATTAGAGGGTACGGTCGCGCACCAGGCCGGCCAATTGGTCAAGCTCAAGGATAAAATAAGATGTGGATGATGAGAGTCAAGTGGCAATCAATAATCCACGGAGCGGCAAACCTAGACATCCGGATGCACGGTCGACTACATGTCCGTTGTAACGACTCTGTCCGTGGCAATGACTTCATCAACTATCTTGACTCTACACTCGGGAGCTCCACCACATATTGCTCCGTGGATTCACTGCGGCCTTCGACTCCTGCGACCATGAGCCACTACAATCTTCGACTCCAGCGACCCGTCACCGCCATCGGCCAGCGACCTGCTACAGTCTTCGACTGTGGTTACCCAGTACAATCCTTGGTTGGTGGCGAGTTGTGCACTGGTGTCGAGTCCGTCCACCACGTCGGCAACCAACAAAGCTAAGTTCTTTACTTAATGTTGATTTCTTTCTTACTTTAATCGCACTCGAAACACTCGGGGGCTACGCCCTCTTCGAGTAACCTAATGTGTCATCGACTCCATGCATTCGAGCACCTCATACGCGACAGCCCGAGTAGCTGATTCTGCTTGACCGCTGAATCCTTGAACTTCGAGTGTACTGAGACTAAGGGTAATCAGGCTAATGAAAAGGCCTAGCATACGGTGCAAAAGTGTCGACTCGATTGGCATCCGAATTTTACTTTACAAGCCAACAGGCAAATATTCTTTTAAAGATACAAGTACTTCACGATTTTTAATGTTTTCTACAGCTTCTAAGGACACCGACTGCGTCGAGATATTCTATCGGATCCTCCAATAGGAGTCGACAAAACAATTGGCTACAACATACACTCAAGACCCGAGTCGAGTACCTCCTCGGATGGTTGCATCGCTTGATGCTACACACACACGACGTTGGTCGCGTGCCCAACAGAAATGACGGTGTCGACTCCATCTGCATCGTCGACTCACCCGGATAATCGCCGCATGACTTTGACTACATCGTCCACGCTTGGCTCCTTATGCGTGACACGTTGACTCGATGCACTTCCGGGTCAGTGTTTTCTCCTTGCATGATTTTCGAATATCACTGCAAGATACAAGACTCGAGTCTCTGCTCGAGTCTACGACTCCGCCAGACACTCGGGGGCTACTCCACACTAGACCGCTAAATGTGCATATACAAGATCTTTGAGTGGCATGCTCTCAATCCTCACTCGAACCACGATTCGACTAAGGACTCGGGGGCTACTCCCATAGGGAGCGCTGTCTGCGCACTCGAAGAAATTTGTGAAGATATCCAAGCATCATGAAAACCCTTCACTCGAATCTATGATTCGATTGTGGACTTCGGGTTACTCCCATAGGGAGCGCTGAAAACATATTCGACTGAAACAAGCAGCAAAAGACGATAGCAGTCGCAAAAGTTTTCTTTTAGTCCCTGCCTGAGTCTTCGACTTAACCAGGCACTCGGGGGCTACTCCCATAGGGAGCGCTGGCCGCGCATCCTATGATTATTTTTTCTTGTACATCGTACTATGTTGATAACATCCACATTCGAAAGCTATGGCGACTCCGCCTCATATTTTCCCTGCAAAAAGATTGCATCTCCTGGGTCACCCGAATCATCTCCGCGATGACAAAAATTCGGATGCCACGCTTACATCATGAAGATAAGACCTAAATAAGGCCTGGCAACGCATCTGCTGCGCTCTACCAGAAATAATCCATACCTGCAGGTATGATGAACATGCCTTGACGGACGCGTCGAGTGCTCACATTTACACACTGGGATTCGACTCTGTAAGGCCTCCGCGGCATGAGTCGAATTACGCCAGCTATTTCCTCGAATTTGAGTAGGTAGCGTTGTTTTTGCCCTAGAGCAATTAACTGGTCCCGATCCATCGAGTGCACCAGACACGTTTACCATCATCCCTATGAACTACTATTAATTCGACTGACTCGACGGACTTTCGAGTGAAGTGCTACGCACTCGACACAACTGTCGACTTTGACATTGTAGCATCCCCTGCCTTTAATAAGGTAGGGTCCCCTGTGTTTACAATGCTAGTCCCTGGATCAATAGCTAGCATCCACAGTTCAGATGAATATCAAGAAGCAAAGGTCATAATACAACTTTATAACCAGGAATAAAATAATTTTATTACATCAAACATAGCTCATTGGCTATTTACATTACATTGCAGCGGAATAACTATAAGTATTGGGTCCTTCATCTTCAAAGTGCCACAGGCAGATGTTGGTTGTAGACTTTGTAATCCTAATCAATCAATCTTCACTAAAATCAATCAAACCTGCAACATTACAAGTTACAGCCACAAGGGTCAATACAGTTGAATTGTATTGGCAAGTGATACTTTGGTAGTATAGTGGAGTCTAATATCTATATGCATTTGGCTAAGTGGAGTTGAGGCTTGCATTGCTCAAAATAGATTTTTCCTATCATTTTGAAAATACTAAGTTTTGTTTGGAAAAAACTTTCCAAGACATCTACTAATCAAAGACTGGAGATCCACTCAGGTCATCTACCAATCAAAGACTGAAGATTTGCTTGGAAAAAACAATTTTCCTCAATCAATGATTTCAAGATCCTTGTACCAAGCCATCTCTCCATCAAAGATTGAAGAATTTCACACAACCCTTGTTCACCCACAAATTTTATTTAGAAATTGGAGTGATGAGATTCTTGATTGCTTCCATGTCTTGATGCTCAAATTGTCCTGTTCCAGGGACATGGCTAAGTACTTAGATTTTTACACTCTGCAGAGGTGGTGCACTTTCCCCACAAGACTTGGTTTCCCAAGACAAGATCTTTCAGAAGCCTTCTCTTAGACCAACATGGACGCGTTCCAACCTATCAAACACTACCACCCACTGTCCATGTGGCTAAGTTCTTGCAACCTATATGATCATGGCAGAGCCCATATTGCCAAGTGGTTGCACTTGAAGCTTCTCAACATTTGACATCTCAAATCTCTTTGTTTCATGGGTGGCCATCCACAAGTGAGATACACTAAGGTAAACCATAAACATGGGCCTTGTGAACCACTCAACCAAAAACCACCATGCAAGTCCCATTCCACCCAGGAGATTCATTAACTTAGTTGTTTTGTTAAATAAAACACAAGTCCATAGACTTAGAAATTTTCATAGCATGAATATATATCCCACCCAGGTTTTCTATTAGCTAGGCTAAGCTTGATAGTAATAGGATTCTTAACTTAGGTAAATCCTTCTAAGGATTCATTCTACTAGTTTTCCTATAGCAAGGTCTATACTTAGCAAAATAAAAACCATGCAAGTTTTACTTGGCAAAAACACTAATGCATATTGAAAATAATGGGATAGATAGTATGAAGTATCACTTGCCTTTTTTTTGGTAGAGGGTATAGGTTTACTTCCTTGTCCTTGCAACAATCACACTCTTCAAGTCACTACAAATAATCAAGCAAGGCACAAACTCAATCTACCAATCAAGCAAACACAAAATCAACTAACACTCCAAACCAATATTCTCTCAAACAAAATTACACACACAAGACAATGGAATCTAAGTCATGCATAAGCATGCAAAGGTTGGTTCTATTGTAAGGATGGTCTTCACTAGGCTTCTAACTTTGTAAGTTCCAAATTGGTCATTTACCAAAATGGCAAAGTTAAAGTAATGCATGCAAGCATGCCAAGCTTTGTTTTGGTTGAGAAAAAGGGGTTCCTAATGGGTCATAGACATTTGGGCACACCTATTGGTCATTTTGTGAAGTGCTAAGTCATTTGCAAAAGGTTTCACTATAAAACCATTTGCAAAACAAAGTGTCATTCTATGTGGTGTAGAAACATTTTTACTAAGGCTTTAGCCTATAGGGTTCACCAAATGAGTTGCTATTGCAAAACTTGGTGTTTGGGTCAGTAGGTTTGGTTCAAAACATTTTCCCAAAGTTTCCTTTACAAAAACATTTTCATAACCAAAACAATAGATTTTGATTAGCTAGAAATGGACTAAACTAATTAATCCATTCTAAACTTTTCAAAAATAATTTTCCAAACTATGGGTTGGTTCCTAGGGTCAGTAAGGTCACAACAAACCAATTTGCAAAGGTTTTAACCTAAAAATCATTTTTAAATGATTTTTCTAATGTTAGCAAGCACACAAAAGAATCTGCAAAGTTAAACAAGCTAACAGATACTATTTGTTAAACTAAGGGCAGGGTTGGCTAGGGCTTGTCTTGCTGATTCCAACGACATCAAATTTGTAAAATTTGGACGTGTGGATCAAAAGATACAAGGGTTTGAAAATGGCAAAAGTTTCTGTTTTCAAATTCTAATTCAGATCAACTGGTGCCACGCGTCGTTGCCCAATTGGTTGGTACCGGTTCGTAGGGATCAGCATCGTGGAGCGTTGGATCTATTTAGATCGCACGGCACAGGGCACGTACCCTTTCGCTGATAAGTGAAACTATCGTGAGCGTTAGATCTCGATCGGACGGCGGTGGGGTGCTCGACCACAGACCAGCGGCGCTACGGCGGTTGCTGGCGGCGGAGCGATCGGTCGATGACGGTGCCGGCGATACAGGAAGCAGGAGAGGAAAAGGGGAGGCTCACCGAGTTCGCAAGATCATGGGGAAGCTCGAGGTAGTATCTTCCTATCGCGGGGCGTACTGGAGTGAGCTTGATTGCTCGCCGGAGTTGCTGCGGCGGCAGAGCTCTCGGGTTGTCGTCGTTGGCGTCGCTGTGGATCACGAGAAGACAAACAGAAAGCACTGTAAGACGCGCAAGGGTACAACGGTGATGTGAGCGTGAAGGAGGAGTGAAGGGGCGGTCTGGTCTTACCGGTGGGGCTCGTCGGAGTGGAGGCAGACGGTGGTGCTCACTGTCGACGACGGAGGCGAGGATATGGGGCGCCCTAGGTCAAACGGAAGATGTCGTTAGGTTCGTATGAGCTTGTAGATCATCATCGGGTCAACGAGGATGAGAGGGGAGGTCAGGTTTACCGGGGAGATGTCGCCGCAGTTGGAGCAGACGGCGGCGCTGGCTCGGGGCTTGTTGGAGTCGGGGTTCTGGTGCTCCCGCGGGCGAACTAGGAGTACTAGGAGATGCGTGAGGTCGAGAGGAGTCCACTCGCGTGAAGTAGAGGCAGAGGGGTGGTCGGAGTTGGCCGGAATTGCTGTGACAGCTCGTCGGAGCAGAGGGCGTTCGAGGAGGAAATGGAGCGGCCTGGGGGCGAGATTGGGGAAGGGGTCTGAGGGAAAACGGAGGAGAGAGCGAGGCGATTAAAAGGGCGTGGTCGCGACGAGGAATTAACGCGACGTTAAGGCGAATTGATCTCGGCATTCATGGACAGCAACGGCAGCGTCGTCTGGGGAAGACAGGGTCGCGGGGAGGACGATGAACAGCTGTCGGTGGGGTCCTCTGGTCAGTGGGAAAAGGAGAGGGAACGGGGTCCACCGGTCATTGACTCTATGGGCTGTTTCGGCGGTGAGAAAAGTAATGCTTCGGGGGAGGGGAGAAGTCTGGGCTGGACTGGCCTTAGTGGGCTGGGCCTGTTTTCCTATTTTTTTTCTGTCTAATTCTTTTTCTTTTTCTAATTGTTTTTCTGTTTTGAATTTCAATCAAATATTCAAACAATTCAAACAACACTCAAACAATTTCAAACAAACACTAAACTTTACTTTGAATTTGGTTCTGTTCTTCAACATAATCCAAATCTCAAAATAAAATAATATTTTTATTTAATTTAGGATCCATTTAATAATTAAATAAAATGGATCTTTAATTATTTAATAGAGTTTGATTTATTTAATAAAATTTCCATTTGAAATCCAATTATTTCCAAAACCAAACCAGAAGGTTTTATTTGAAAAATAAAAGAATACTTGGAAACTTATTTAAATAAATAAATAAGTTTTGGTGTTTAATTAAAATGGGAAAGCCTTTACTTAAATAAAATTGGATAATTAAATCCTTATTATTTTATTTAAATAATCCTTTACTCATTTTAATCAAAGCAAAACCTTTTAATAAAAGATTTCAAAGTAGTAATAAAATACTTGGTGTTCAAAAATGGGAAAAGTCTTTACTTAAATAAAATTGGATATTTAAATCCTTATTATTTTATTTAAATAAACTTTTACTCATTTTATCAAAACAAAATATTTTATTACAAAAGCTTGGCCAAAATTAATTTGGCTCACCTTTTCATTTGAAAACAAAGTATTTTATTAAAAGATCCAAATAGTATTTCCAAAACAATTTATTTTCCTTTGATAAATGTTTATCTTTATAAATCCCTTTAGGATTTTATTTGATCACCAATTGGTAAGGGCTTTAGATGAGAGCTTCAAAGGCTTTGGAAATTCAATTTCCTTATTTTATTGTATCCACAAGATTTTGTCTATGGTTCCAACTAAGTGAAACCAATCTCTATGGTCCTTTCTTGATCCTTTGAGAATATTTGTTGATCAACTTTGGTATGGATCAAATCCATGGATTTGGAGATACTTTGGAAGATGATTTCCTTCCATTAGGGCTTAGGGATTTGGATTTACTTTCCTAATGTTCAAATTTCCAGATACATTCATTTAGGAATGCATTTCCCTTGATTTGAATTTTTGTTAAATTCAAACTTCCACCAAAGTTTGCTCAAGATGGGATTTTTTTTAAGTTTCCTTTTAGAAACAAAAGTTTCTTTTTACCCTAATTTTCAACAAAGATTTATTTTGTTTATTTAATTTTCACATTACAAGATTTGGAAAATCTTGGGATGTGACAGGCTACCACCCTTAAAATAAATCTCGTCCCGAGATTTGGGGAGGCTAGGGTTACAAGTTGGCTCAAACAGCTAGGGTACTACCACCCTTAAAAATTTTCCAACTAAACTAGATGTTGGCTTGCTTGGAATCTTGATGAAAACTTCTTCTTGGAAAATTTCTGCTTAGTGTCCTTTGTTTCCATGCTTGACTCATGGGCCAAGGTTGAGATCCTTCATAGGCTTGTTTATCTTGTTCTTCATCTTTTCTGGACAATTGCTTACATAGTGTCCTGGTTCTTTGCAATTGAAACAGTGGATATCTTGGAGTTCTTTACGTTGCTCTTGTGGACAAGTTGCTACGTAGTGGCCTGGTTCCTTGCAGTTGTTGCACACTACTTGGCCGATCTCTTTATTCTTCGGGTTCTCTGGGCATCCACTGGGGTAGTGTCCCATTTCCTTACATTTACGACATTGCACAAGGCTCATGTCTTGCTTTGGTTTCTTGGGCTTCTTTGATCCTTTGAATTGGGTTGTCTTGTTTGGAGGTATAAGTGGTCCTTTTCCTTTGTCATCAACATTCTTGGTATACTTGGATCCTTCTTGTTTCCTTTGTTCAACAATAGCATAGATGGGGCATTGGATAGGGACATGGTCGTTTCCTTCACAAAGGTAACAAGTAGCTTGAGAGGTAGGACATTGGTCAATTGGGTGTTCCTCTTCACAATTAGGGCATTGATCTTCATGCTCTTTGGAAGTGTGATCCTTGTCTCCACAATTAATGCAAGCTGGGGCTCCATCTAGAATAATATTCTTGTCATCCTTGTTGTCATACACTCTTTTGGGATAGTTTTCTTCCATGCTGATCATTTGATTAGTCACTTTAAGCATTAGATGGGATTGTTCTTCCAAAAACATTTGCAAGGTAGGGTCTTTATCACTATTGTTGGCTATGAACTGAGTCGTTAGTTGGTTCAACTGGTGTTGGGTTGCTAGGAGTTCTCTCATGCTGTCAACTTGGTTGTTGTTGATGTCATCATCCTTGATGTTGGAGTTTCTTGGAGAAGTCATCTGTTTGGGGTTGAAGGGGGATTAGAATAGGCAAAAGATTTTTCTAAGGAAATCAATCCTAATCACACACATCACAATTCACACAAGCAATGTGCAAGCAATCACAAACAAACACTCCACTCAAACAACAAGTTTCAAGCACATACTTAGGCAACAAAATAATTTTTGTTACACCACTTAAGTTGGTGTGTTTGTCTTTAACTAAATATGGTGGTCCATCTACATGGTTTACTTGTGATCTTTCCATCCTTCTTGGTTGATTCTTCTTGAATGAGATCTTTGTTTCCTTGGGAAATATTTCTTGTGTCTTGGTCACAAAACTTCAAAGGTGATGAGGGTTCCTTCTAGGTTGTGTTTCCTTAATCTTCAAGTCTTGAGTAACATTTCTTGTCTCACTTGTAGTCCTTAGTGGTATCCAAGTTGGAAGTCTTTGGTGAACATGATGAAGATGTTGAAGTCACATGAAGAAGTTGAAGTCATTAGAGTTGAAAGTGTTGAAGAAGTCCTTTGCACATGGTGAAGTCTTTGGTCATGGGGTAGGCTTTCCATTAAGTTTGAAGTAGAAGAGAAGTAGAGTTGAAACCAAAATGGTTGAGGAAAGAGTTTACAAGATTTTTGTAAATAAGTTTTGGAACAAAATGCAACTCCTATTTTTCTAAGGGTTTTTTGTCCAATCCTAGGGTTACAAATCCTACAGGCAACACAATGCTCTGATACCATCTGTAGCATCCCCTGCCTTTAATAAGGTAGGGTCCCCTGTGTTTACAATGCTAGTCCCTGGATCAATAGCTAGCATCCACAGTTCAGATGAATATCAAGAAGCAAAGGTCATAATACAACTTTATAACCAGGAATAAAATAATTTTATTACATCAAACATAGCTCATTGGCTATTTACATTACATTGCAGCGGAATAACTATAAGTATTGGGTCCTTCATCTTCAAAGTGCCACAGGCAGATGTTGGTTGTAGACTTTGTAATCCTAATCAATCAATCTTCACTAAAATCAATCAAACCTGCAACATTACAAGTTACAGCCACAAGGGTCAATACATTTGAATTGTATTGGCAAGTGATACTTTGGTAGTATAGTGGAGTCTAATATCTATATGCATTTGGCTAAGTGGAGTTGAGGCTTGCATTGCTCAAAATAGATTTTTCCTATCATTTTGAAAATACTAAGTTTTGTTTGGCAAAAACTTTCCAAGACATCTACTAATCAAAGACTGGAGATCCACTCAGGGCATCTACCAATCAAAGACTGAAGATTTGCTTGGCAAAAACAATTTTCCTCAATCAATGATTTCAAGATCCTTGTACCAAGCCATCTCTCCATCAAAGATTGAAGAATTTCACACAACCCTTGTTCACCCACAAATTTTATTTAGAAATTGGAGTGATGAGATTCTTGATTGCTTCCATGTCTTGATGCTCAAATTGTCCTGTTCCAGGGACATGGCTAAGTACTTAGATTTTTACACTCTGCAGAGGTGGTGCACTTTCCCCACAAGACTTGGTTTCCCAAGACAAGATCTTTCAGAAGCCTTCTCTTAGACCAACATGGACGCGTTCCAACCTATCAAACACTACCACCCACTGTCCATGTGGCTAAGTTCTTGCAACCTATATGATCATGGCAGAGCCCATATTGCCAAGTGGTTGCACTTGAAGCTTCTCAACATTTGACATCTCAAATCTCTTTGTTTCCTGGGTGGCCATCCACAAGTGAGATACACTAAGGTAAACCATAAACATGGGCCTTGTGAACCACTCAACCAAAAACCACCATGCAAGTCCCATTCCACCCAGGAGATTCATTAACTTAGTTGTTTTGTTAAATAAAACACAAGTCCATAGACTTAGAAATTTTCATAGCATGAATATATATCCCACCCAGGTTTTCTATTAGCTAGGCTAAGCTTGATAGTAATAGGATTCTTAACTTAGGTAAATCCTTCTAAGGATTCATTCTACTAGTTTTCCTATAGCAAGGTCTATACTTAGCAAAATAAAAACCATGCAAGTTTTACTTGGCAAAAACACTAATGCATATTGAAAATAATGGGATAGATAGTATGAAGTATCACTTGCCTTTTTTTGGTAGAGGGTATAGGTTTACTTCCTTGTCCTTGCAACAATCACACTCTTCAAGTCACTACAAATAATCAAGCAAGGCACAAACTCAATCTACCAATCAAGCAAACACAAAATCAACTAACACTCCAAACCAATATTCTCTCAAACAAAATTACACACACAAGACAATGGAATCTAAGTCATGCATAAGCATGCAAAGGTTGGTTCTATTGTAAGGATGGTCTTCACTAGGCTTCTAACTTTGTAAGTTCCAAATTGGTCATTTACCAAAATGGCAAAGTTAAAGTAATGCATGCAAGCATGCCAAGCTTTGTTTTGGTTGAGAAAAAGGGGTTCCTAATGGGTCATAGACATTTGGGCACACCTATTGGTCATTTTGTGAAGTGCTAAGTCATTTGCAAAAGGTTTCACTATAAAACCATTTGCAAAACAAAGTGTCATTCTATGTGGTGTAGAAACATTTTTACTAAGGCTTTAGCCTATAGGGTTCACCAAATGAGTTGCTATTGCAAAACTTGGTGTTTGGGTCAGTAGGTTTGGTTCAAAACATTTTCCCAAAGTTTCCTTTACAAAAACATTTTCATAACCAAAACAATAGATTTTGATTAGCTAGAAATGGACTAAACTAATTAATCCATTCTAAACTTTTCAAAAATAATTTTCCAAACTATGGGTTGGTTCCTAGGGTCAGTAAGGTCACAACAAACCAATTTGCAAAGGTTTTAACCTAAAAATCATTTTTAAATGATTTTTCTAATGTTAGCAAGCACACAAAAGAATCTGCAAAGTTAAACAAGCTAACAGATACTATTTGTTAAACTAAGGGCAGGGTTGGCTAGGGCTTGTCTTGCTGATTCCAACGACATCAAATTTGTAAAATTTGGACGTGTGGATCAAAAGATACAAGGGTTTGAAAATGGCAAAAGTTTCTGTTTTCAAATTCTAATTCAGATCAACTGGTGCCACGTGTCGTTGCCCAATTGGTTGGTACCGGTTCGCAGGGATCAGCATCGTGGAGCGTTGGATCTATTTAGATCGCACGGCACAGGGCACGTACCCTTTCGCTGATAAGTGAAACTATCGTGAGCGTTAGATCTCGATCGGACGGCGGTGGGGTGCTCGACCACAGACCAGCGGCGCTACGGCGGTTGCTGGCGGCGGAGCGATCGGTCGATGACAGTGCCGGCGATACATGAAGCGGGAGAGGAAAAGGGGAGGCTCACCGAGTTCGCAAGATCATGGGGAAGCTCAAGGTAGTATCTTCCTATCGCGGGGCGTACTGGAGTGAGCTTGATTGCTCGCCGGAGTTGCTACGGCGGTGGAGCTCTCGGGTTGTCGTCGTTGGCGTCGCTGTGGATCACGAGAAGACAAACAGAAAGCACTGTAAGACGCACAAGGGTACAACGGTGATGTGAGCGTGAAGGAGGAGTGAAGGGGCGGTCTGGTCTTACCGGTGGGGCTCGTCGGAGTGGAGGCAGACGGTGGTGCTCACTGTCGACGACGGAGGCGAGGATAGGGGGCGCCCTAGGTCAAACGGAAGATGTCGTTAGGTTCGTATGAGCTTGTAGATCATCATCGGGTCAACGAGGATGAGAGGGGAGGTCAGATTTACCGGGGAGATGTCGCCGCAGTTGGAGCAGACGGCGGCGCTGGCTCGGGGCTTGTTGGAGTCAGGGTTCTGGTGCTCCCGCGGGCGAACTAGGAGTACTAGGAGATGCGTGAGGTCGAGAGGAGTCCACTCGCGTGAAGTAGAGGCAGAGGGGTGGTCGGAGTTGGCCGGAATTGCTGTGATAGCTCGTCGGAGCAGAGGGCGTTCGAGGAGGAAATGGAGCGGCCTGGGGGCGAGATTGGGGAAGGGGTCTGAGGGAAAACGGAGGAGAGAGCGAGGCGATTAAAAGGGCGTGGTCGCGACGAGGAATTAACGCGGCGTTAAGGCGAATTGATCTCGGCATTCATGGACAGCAACAACAGCGTCGTCTGGGGAAGACAGGGTCGCGGGGAGGACGATGAACAGCTGTCGGTGGGGTCCTCTGGTCAGTGGGAAAAGGAGAGGGAACGGGGTCCACCGGTCATTGACTCTATGGGCTGTTTCGGCGGTGAGAAAAGTAACGCTTCGGGGGAGGGGAGAAGTCTGGGCTGGACTGGCCTTAGTGGGCTGGGCCTGTTTTCCTATTTTTTTTCTGTCTAATTCTTTTTCTTTTTCTAATTGTTTTTCTGTTTTGAATTTCAATCAAATATTCAAACAATTCAAACAACACTCAAACAATTTCAAACAAACACTAAACTTTACTTTGAATTTGGTTCTGTTCTTCAACATAATCCAAATCTCAAAATAAAATAATATTTTTATTTAATTTAGGATCCATTTAATAATTAAATAAAATGGATCTTTAATTATTTAATAGAGTTTGATTTATTTAATAAAATTTCCATTTGAAATCCAATTATTTCCAAAACCAAACCAGAAGGTTTTATTTGAAAAATAAAAGAATACTTGGAAACTTATTTAAATAAATAAATAAGTTTTGGTGTTTAATTAAAATGGGAAAGCCTTTACTTAAATAAAATTGGATAATTAAATCCTTATTATTTTATTTAAATAATCCTTTACTCATTTTAATCAAAGCAAAACCTTTTAATAAAAGATTTCAAAGTAGTAATAAAATACTTGGTGTTCAAAAATGGGAAAAGTCTTTACTTAAATAAAATTGGATATTTAAATCCTTATTATTTTATTTAAATAAACTTTTACTCATTTTATCAAAACAAAATATTTTATTACAAAAGCTTGGCCAAAATTAATTTGGCTCACCTTTTCATTTGAAAACAAAGTCTTTTATTAAAAGATCCAAATAGTATTTCCAAAACAATTTATTTTCCTTTGATAAATGTTTATCTTTATAAATCCCTTTAGGATTTTATTTGATCACCAATTGGTAAGGGCTTTAGATGAGAGCTTCAAAGGCTTTGGAAATTCAATTTCCTTATTTTATTGTATCCACAAGATTTTTTCTATGGTTCCAACTAAGTGAAACCAATCTCTATGGTCCTTTCTTGATCCTTTGAGAATATTTGTTGATCAACTTTGGTATGGATCAAATCCATGGATTTGGAGATACTTTGGAAGATGATTTCCTTCCATTAGGGCTTAGGGATTTGGATTTACTTTCCTAATGTTCAAATTTCCAGATACATTCATTTAGGAATGCATTTCCCTTGATTTGAATTTTTGTTAAATTCAAACTTCCACCAAAGTTTGCTCAAGATGGGATTTTTTTTAAGTTTCCTTTTAGAAACAAAAGTTTCTTTTTACCCTGATTTTCAATAAAGATTTATTTTGTTTATTTAATTTTCACATTACAAGATTTGGAAAATCTTGGGATGTGACAGACATCCAAATGCAAGACTCAAGACTTCTAAGTCTCCACCCGAATCTACGATTCGCATGGACACTCGAGGGCTACTGACATGGGTATGCCCAATAGGCACTCAACTACAACCTACCTGGTGCGGCTCGACAGAAGGCCCACTCGACAAATTGCCAAGGTCCATGACGCCTATGACGGTTCGACTGATATGAAGCCCATATGGACACGGACTCCCAAATGCACAAGACAAGGAAACCTCAAGACTAGAGTTTGAATACAACTTGTAACCAACTCGTATTTGTACCTGAGACGTAGCCTCCCCATATATAAGGGCTAGGAGGGTCCAACGAGAAGTCAACCTCTCAATCGCAACTCCCCTAATAGATAGATCTACGATCTCCCACATCGCGACTCCCACAATAGATCTAGACGACACCCGTAGCATACACATACGCCAGATCCAATCTGCGCATCCACCGCCATCGGCGACATTGTAGTCCTTCGGATCATCATCAATCAAGAGCAGACAAGCAGGAGTAGGGTCCTCTACGAGGCCTGAACCTGGGTAAACCTTGCGTCCCTGTGTGCTTGTTTGCTAGCCGTACCGAGATTTCCAGCGCTCCTCTCTTCTCCAAAACCCAAGTCCATAACAATGGGCATTGATGAGTTAAACCCTCGTCAGTTATACATCATTATTATGATGTCTTGTGAGTAGTTCGTTTTGTTCGTGAGGACATGGGAGAAGTCATGTTGTTAGTAGTGGAATTGTGTTGAGAAAGATTCAATAGTTTGATATTTAAGTTGTGGTGTACTTCTTCTAGTGGTGTCATGTGAACGTCGACTACATGACACTTCACCTATATGGGCCTAGGGGAATGTATTGTGTATTTGGCTACTAATCGTAGGGATTGCCGGAGTGACAGAAACCTAAACCCCCGTTAGGAAACAATTGCACAAGGGACGTAAGGGTCTTAGAGTTTAAAGTTGTGGTTAGGTTTCTAACTTAATTACTTTCTTGTACTTACGGATGTTTGCAAGGGGTATAATCACAAGTATGTATTAGTCCTAGGAAGGTCGGTACATTAGCACAGGTTCACCCACACAACACTTAGCAAGCTAAAGAAGATTAATCAACTATATGAAGCGAAAGCACTTGATAGTCTTCCCATGTGTCCTCGAGAACGTTTGGTCATTTAAGTAATACAATAGGCTTGTCCTTTGCTGCATAAAGGATTGGGCCACTTGCTATATTTATTCCTACTTTCTTTTATTTACTCGTACTTTGTTTACTTGCTTAATCAAAAACCCCTAAAAATCTGTTTGCTAAGTATTTGTAGAGAATTCGTGATCCATACCACTAGCCAGCACCTTCTGCTCCTTGTTGGGTTCGACACTCTTACTTATCAAAAATACTGCGATACACCCCCTATACTTGTGGGTCATCAGTGACCTCTTCCTGGTCCCGGTTGCGTGTTATATTGTGTGGAAAAGCCCCTCACGTGGCTTGTATAAAGGGACAATACATATACGGTGGTGTACTACATCTCGTATACGTATCGATATTACATCTCTAATACCACCAACACCCAATGAAATGATGTTTGGCCAGTTTGGAAATATTGTGATATGCTTTGAGAAACCCATTGCTCATCCACTAGTTGAATAATCTAAGATATTTATCTTTATGATAACCACTATTTTATTTCTAAAATGGTATTTGTATGGTTTACTAAATTATGTGCCTAAACTCAATTCTCCTAGTAGCACTTATTTACCAACAGACTAGATTCTCTTAAGTTTACTCATATGCCTACTTATGTTATGATCATGTTGCAATTTTTTTAACACAACCCTATTTTTTATCTATGTCCATGTCTAGGATGGTCATAAACAAAAACCTTGCACCAAATTCAATCAACAAGGATGCTCCCAAATTCTCGCAAAAGAGCTAAAATTCCCTAATAAGAGAAACACAAATGTCTCAAAACAATTAAATATCCCTTCTTCAGTACTAAAATATATATAGGTCAACTAATACAAATTTGGTTTTCCTGTTTTATGCCTCCATAAGTTTTCGTACTCTCTGACATAGGTATGTGCTGACTCGTGTACTAACGAGCTCGTTGGGGAACCCCAAGAGGAAGGTATGATGAGCACAACAGTAAGTTTCCCTTAGTTATGAAACCAAGGTTTTCAATCCAGTAGGAGCAAGGAAACACCCCAAAGGTGTAGCTAGCTGAACTTTGGCAGGGCGCACTACCGGTGCCAACAGCAACGTGGAGACCGGCACAACACAACCTCATAACTCTGTCCCCAACTTGCGATGAGGTTGTCAATCTCACCGGTTTTGCTGAAAACAAAGGATTAAACGTATCGAGTGGAAGAAAGTAATAGTTTGTAGAAAGTAAACACAAAGCAGTAAATAGTTGATTGTAGATTGATAGTAAAAGAAAGGACCGGGGTCCATAGTTCACTAGAGGTGGTTCTCCTTAAGATAGATGACATGTTGGGTGAACAAATTACAGCGGGGCAATTGACAAAAATCGAGAAAGCATACAAGCATATACTACTCATCTTGACTCCTTTGAGATTCAATTGGGCATTACAACATTATACATAGACCTTAATCCAACTGCATCTATGACTAATAATCCACCTTCAGGTTATCATCCGAACCCCCTCTAGTATTAAGTTGCAAGCAACGGATAATTGCATTATGAATTGCGTGTAAAGTAAACAATATGATTGTTCTATGAACAAAGGATTGTTGTTTTCTCCCTAGTAGCAACCGCACATCTAGTACCTTAGAGATTTCTGTCACTTCCTGTCGTGGTGGTGTCACGGCAGATGCCATGGATAGGCTGAAGGTGGGGACTAATATGCGCTAGGGGAATCCAGGGAGGGATAGTAGAGTGATTCTCTACACAGAAGCTTTGTATTGATGTTCAGTCTCCAAGCCTACAAGTGATCCTCGAGCTGTTTTGACTAGAGGAGGAAGAAGTGGCTCTCTTACTCTTGCCTATCCTCTAGTCCTAGAACTCAAGACCCACTAGTATTTCCCTTGCTCTGTATCCGAAAAGACCCAACCCCCTTACCAGAACCCCAACCCCCCCTTATATAGGGGTGGTTCGGTCCTGGCCTAGGGCATACGTGGAGGCATATTCCTAAGAATATGCCGCCTCCCAAACTAGTAACCCGACAGGGGTGCTTTTCCCCCACGTCACTCTTGCTTTAGCGACGTTGCCTCTGTAGCGCCCGCGTTAGCCGACGTGAGCGTCGTCACCCTTGTCGGCCACGACCCGGTGGTCCTGCCCTTGCTTTACTCGCTCATCCAGTATGCACCGGGCCTTCTTTTTGACCAGATATATTCCTTCCTTCTCCTAGAAGCCAAACGAGGATCCGGATCACAGTTGATCCAGCCACACCTGTTCCTGCATATAAGTTAGACAGGTGCCTCCGACTCACTCCTTGAGTCGGATGAGACAATGTTAGGCGACCTCCCTGGTCCGGGTTACTCCGTGATCCGGCCTGCCCTGAGGTGTCTCGGCCAGCATCCGCTTTGACCTTGCCGAACCTCGTCTAGCTCGGCCCTTATACCCCGGAGTGACCCTACCCGGGGTTATCCCCCCAACATTAGTCCCCGAAGCTGGTGCGGCCTTGGCGGCCTTGGTCGCTAAGGCCACATCAGTTTCAATCGTATCCAAGCTTCGGACGTTCGTCCCGGATTATATGGATTTATGTTCCCTTCGCACGCTCCAAGTTGTCACTTGCCGGCCGGATCACCACTTTGGCTCGGATCGTTTGGTTTTACTTTCCCTCCGCATGGTTCAAGTTTTCACTCGCCGGCCGGGTTACCACCGTGGCTCGGATCCAGGCCGTGCTTCCTTCTCTCATACGCCAACCCAAGTAACGATTAATCATTATGTTGCCTTACTTTAAGGGCCTGCGCAGTAACCGCCGCAGTAAATGTCAGTGATTACTGTGCGGGGGTTACGTCAGGCCTGTCTCCTCGTTTACCGCAACTGCACGTCGTGTCATTGGATCACATTCACTCCGCGGCCTCCGGTGTGGCTCCTCTCTGATTGGTCGACGTTAGTGATACACGGCCACATCGTGTGGTTTTCCTGCGCAGCACGATCCCACTCGTTGATGACTGGGGGCGGTTAAATAGGGGAGGGGCGTGCCCCTTAGAACTTTTCCATCTCCATGCCCCATCGCCTGTTCCTGTTCTTCTTCTTCGCAACCGTGCCGCCACCAGTGCCCGTTGTAGCAGCGTCACCGCCGCATTTTCTTTGTTCCTTCGCACTGCCATCACCGATGCGCCTCTGTTCAGCCATGGGTCCTCGTCAGTCTAGACCGCAAGGCTCCGCCGCCGCCAGCTCCAACGAAGACACCGGAATTGAGATGACGGGGGAAGAGCTCGCCGTTGTTGAACAAGATATGGAGGAGGACGCAGGCGCGGCGGACCGTGGCGCGTGGGCCGGCTCCTGGGTCTGCGAGGATGACCTCTCTTGGCTCTACCGGACCCAGCACATCCCCGCCGGCGTCGCTGCTCGTCTCCCCTCCTCGGAGCTGGCCCCCTCACCCAATCCGGGCGAATTTGTTGTTTTCTTATCCCATTTCCAACGAGGATTCGGGCTTCCGGTGAGTGATTTCTTCCGAGACTGGATCCGGACCTATCACTTGCAACCACACCATCTCCCGGCGAACGCCATCACCTCTCTGTCCGCTTGCGTTTCTTCGATTGAGGGCTACACCGGGCTATGGCCTATGAAGGAGCTGTGGATCCAGTTCTTTGGCCTCCGCCGCAACATGGTCCCCAATATCCATGTCGAGTCGGAGGACAAACAGCTAACTCAGTTCGGAGCTGCCTCGATCTTGCCCCGGAGGTCTTCAATCTTTCCCCGGGTCATCGGGCTTGACTCCTGCAAAGGGTGGGCCCGGACCTTCTTCTACGTCCGTAATGAAGGCACGGAAGATTTGATCCGGTTGCTGCCCTATGCTCCGGGTCCCCCTGACACGGATTTTTCGGAGGAGGTTGCCAAGAAGCCTACAGCCCTGGCCAACCAAGTGAACAAAAGGTTTGCGGAGCTAAAGAAGCTCGGATTGCGCAACGAGGATGCCATGATCACGTTCGTGCGCAACCGAATCTCTCCCCTTCAGCGGCGCACTCACAAGTTGTGCCATATGAGCTTTAGTCGCGACCCCAACCGAACCTCCTCATTCGAGTTGAGCAATACGGAGATCTTCCACCGGGTCAAGGCTCTTTTCACCACCCATAAGGACTTCTCCGCCGAATGGACGTGGGGAATCGAGCATTACTGCCGTGATAGGCTCCCTCCCGTGGTAAGCTTCGCGGGGTAAACTTGTCTCGGATCAATTTCATGTCGGCTCTTATCACATTCTTGACTTTGCCCCTTGTGCTTTTTTCTCAGCTGTTTCTCTAGCAAACCCTCGAGGATGGCCCGGATCCGACCCTTAAGTGGGCCCCGGACCGAGAAATTCCGGACGAGGAGGAGCCGGACCAGGAGATGTTCCTCCCCACCCCCGATGCCACCAGACGACCCAGCGGTAAATTCTCTTCTCTTAGAGATTGGCCCGACGATGAGGATGACTCGGATATCGATGTGATTGAACCCGTTGAGGCTGTCCCTCTGTCTTTTGCTTACCCGGCATCAGCTAACCCCGGTGGGCACATCCACGAGGATCCTCCCCTTGCCACGGGCAAGCCTGCTCTGGCGGCGTCAAAGAAGAAACGCGGAACCGCGTCGAGTTCTTCTTCCGGACCTTCTCAGCCTTCCAAAAGGCAAAAGAAGGCTGGAGACAAGACTGCCTCCAAACGGGTAGGCAAAGCCCTAGCAAGGAGGGCCCGGAAACCTAAGGAGGCAGAGACCTCAGATGCGTAAGTTCGCTCCTGATATTATTGCGCAACACCCTTGTCCCTGCCTCGGGGTAATTTCACTCCTGCCATTATTTTCTCTTGCAGGGCTCCTATGGAGGTCCCTCAGAGCGGATCGAGCATCTCCTCCCCTCTTCGGTCTAGTCTTTCCCCTCCCCGTGACGACGAGTCACACCCGCTGAGCCCTATTCCAGAAGGCTCTGCGGCCGCTCCGGGTTCCGTAGTACCTCCTTCAGAGGGACGCGACCTCGGATCAGGAGGGGTCGGATCGGCCGAGGCGATGGCGTCCGGCACTTCGGCATTGCCGCAACCAGCAACAATTAAGTCTACCGCAACTCCTGCCCCAGCAGCAGCTCCAGCACCAGCCATCGAACCAGCGCCTGTCCCGGTTCCGAAGAAACCAACAGCAGCTCCAACGCCAGTCACCAAAGCTCCTGCGCCAAGCTCATCTGCCTCGTCCGAATCATCTCAAGCTCGGCGAGGACCCACTCCAGCGGTTTCCGGGGGCAAATCCACTGTGGTCACTTCCTCCAAGCAGGCCAAAGGCAAGTTCACCTCCGCCGAGGCTGGGCAGCGAACCTTGTCGTAGATGCTTCCAAAGAAGAAGTCATCAGGCTCGACGGACCCTCCCACCAAGCCAGCTGATTCGCAGCAGATGGTTCTTCACACTAGCCCGGCTCTTGCCCTGATTGAAAGGAAGGAAGCTCACTCCAAGGGCTTGGTGGCACCTCACATGCCCACTGGCGAGCGGTACCCTCCGAGCCTCATCGAGTTTGTCATGAACTGGAATAAGCCGAAGTTCGTCTACAACGACGATCTCCCGGAAAAGTTCGGCCCAGCTGAATTTTCCGCTCAGATGAATACCGCCGCCAAGGCCATTAACCTCGCTGGGCGTATGATGGAGGTACGTTGTTTCTTCTTTACATGCTGTAGATAATAACCATTAGTCCCCGAGCCTCCGGCGGAGTAACCTGTTATTCGGCCGGATGCTCCTTAGAAGATCAACGTAGCTGCATGTAAACTTCAAATATGTACACACCTAGAGCCGGGTTAAGTTCCGCTTGGCCCGGATCTTGTATACTTCGAATATGCACACACCTAGAGCCGGGTTAAGTTCTGCTTGGCCTGGATTTTGCACACTTCAAATATGCACACACCTAGAGCCGGGTTAAGTTCCGCTTGGCCCGGATCTTGTATACTTCGAATATGCACACACCTAGAGCCGGGTTAAGTTCTGCTTGGCCCGGATTTTGCACACTTCAAATATGCACACACCCAGAGCCGGGTTAAGTTCTGCTTGGCCCGGATTTTGCACACTTCAAATATGCACACACCTAATTTTACAAGCCTGTGCCTTTGTCAGGTTACTACCAACCATCGGAGCGCCGAGTTTCAGCGCCTGCTTGATACCCATAAGACCTTGCACGCAAAACACATTGCACTTGGCGCGGAGCATGAAAAGAGGGGTAATTTCGTCTCTTAACACCTCATCGTTTCGTTTGTTTCTGCCGGATTAACCTCCTTATTCGGTTTTTTGCAGCTGGGGTGGAGGCTGAAAACAAGATTATGCGAAAAAACTTGGATGAAATCCGAGGTATGTCCCCTTTCGGTCGACATCGTTGTGCTCTCCATTCTTTCTTTTTCTTGGCTCGGCAAACATTCACTCCTCGGCTTTGCCGGGTCAACACATCATTTCAGCATCGCTTGAGGATAGTGTGCCCGTGCCTGATATGATGCTGCATTTTCTCGAACAAGCAGGACAACATCAAGCCGAGCTGAAGAAGAAGGACGACGAAGTAGCCAAACTCAAGGCCGAGATGGAGACGATGAAGGCCCAACACAAAAACGAGCTCCAGTAAGTTGTCCAAAACTACACCGAAGAGCGTGAGCGCTTTACCCTTCAGATCTCCAAGGACCAGGATCTGCTCAAGGAATCCGAAGTCCGGCTTGGGTCAGCGCTCGCCGAGCTTGAACAACTTCGGCAAAGACGCGATAGTTGTATGCAGGAGTTGACCCGGATCCATTACCATATCTCACGTAAGTTTCTTTCTCTTGCCCGACGCAGTTTTCCGGGTTAACTCATATGCCGGTGCTTCAGCATCCTCCCTTTCCCTATTTTCAGATAACTTTCCGGAGGGTACTTCTATTGCCAGCGCTGCCGTTGCCAAGTTTCGCCAGGAGAGGGGTACTCCCATTGCTCCTGATGGTGAGAGTATCCCTTTAGACCTGGAAGACCTGTTGGTTAGCGTGTCAGCCCGGGTGGAAACTATCAAGAACTATGGCAAGGATCTCCTCGACGTTGCGGTCCGGATTTTCAACGCATTCTGGCCAAGCGAGGATGCTCCGGAAAGGGTCACACTTCTTGCGGACAAGCTAATGGAGATTGAGACTCAACTCGACCTCTGGAGGGAATCCGCCGGGCGGGCCGCGGCAGATACCCTTCTCCATCATATCCTTTCATGGTACGAGAAAATCGATCTGAGCCTTCTCACCCGTCGGCACACCGGATCCAAATGGACTGATGATCCGGACTGGGTAGCTCGGCGCCAGGCTTGCGCCTACAGCCTCATCGAATATTCTCCAGTCCATGACTGGGTTGAGGGGCCGAGCTTTCTGGAATCCGGCGAGGAGGAACAGATGGAGAACGTGGAGGATGGGTCGGGCGATGACGGAGAAGATGCTGCTTC
Source organism: Avena sativa (assembly GCA_916181665.1). Taxonomy (NCBI): domain Eukaryota; kingdom Viridiplantae; phylum Streptophyta; class Magnoliopsida; order Poales; family Poaceae; genus Avena; species Avena sativa. The sequence continues at coordinate 39,284,488 of OV702287.1, read as the reverse complement.
AGATATCGAAGACAGTGATGATGACGCGGAACTTCCTCCTCCTGCTGCTCCTTAATTCTAAAAAACTTGAAAATTTATCAGATCCCCGGTATGCCGGGTCCACTTGTATGCTGGATATGTCATATTTTGCTAGTACATTTCTATGCCGGATTAACTTGGGCGTAGTCCCCGAGTTTTCGACTTACGAACCCAAGCTTCAAAAATTGTTTTAACAATACTTAGAAACTTTTAGGTTTAGCTCAAAATAATTCAGCATAGTAACTTGAAAATAAATACAGGGTTAGTCTGAAAAACAAACATTAGCTCGAATAAACTCGTTTCCTTAGTCGTTTTTCATGTGCCACGCAATTCCAAACTTGTTCCCTTGCTCGCCATGAAGCCAATTCTTGTTGGACAGCAGCGAGTCGAAAGGTTGGGTTTTTGGTGCTCACACATTACTAATCCGGGTTAAGGGAAACGAGTCATTCCAGCTAATGCATAAAAAATAACCACAATCATTTATTAAGGCAGTCCCCGAGTTACTGCTCGAGGCCCTGCTATTTCATTGATAGGCTGATTACCGACATACATACCGACATATGAGGATGACTCGGGTACATACACTCTTTAGCTAAGTGTAGAACGGACGAAGTAGTGCTACATTCCACGGTCGCTTGGATTCCTCTCCGGACCTGTCCGCCTTGTTCTTTTCCTGTGGCTTTGCATCTATGAGATAGTAAGAGTCATTGTGCAATGCTTTCCTCACGATAAATGGTCCTTCCCAAGGGGGGGATAATTTATGCATGCCAGTGGTACGCTGTACCAACCGGAGCACCAGATCGCCTTCCCGGAAGACTCGGGGGCACACTTTCCGGCTATGATAGCGTCAGAGATTTTGCTGATATATGGCGGAACTGGACAGTGCCAGTTCTCTCGCTCCTTCCAGCAGATCAACATCATTTTGCCAGGCTTCTTGCACTTCGGCTTCTGTGTACTGGGTGACCCTAGGCGAATCATGCTCTATGTCGGCTGGTAATACAGCTTCTGCCCCATATACCAGAAAGAACGGCGTGTAGCCCGTTGATCGATTCGGGGTTGTTCTTAAACTCCACAATACCGGTGGTAGTTCTTCTATCCAGCACCCCGCTGATCTTTGCAGCGGTTCAATGAGCCAGGGTTTTATCCCGGATAGCACTAATCCGTTGGATCTTTCCACTTGTCCGTTCGATGCGGGGTGGGCTACCGAGGCTATGTCTAGTCGGATTTTCTTATCTCGGCAGAATCGTGCAAATGCTCCTTCAGCAAAATTGGTGCCGTTATCAGTTATGATACTGTGAGGATAACCGTATCTCAAGATGATGTCTTTGAGAAATGTCACAGCTGTAGCTCCATCACACTTTCTTATAGGCTTCACTTCAATCCATTTTGTAAACTTGTCCACCATGACCAGATGGTGCGTCATGTTCCCTTTGGCTGGTTTGAACGGGCCAACCATATCCAAGCACCACACAGCAAATGGCCATGTAATTGGTATGGTTTTGAGTTCCGACATAGGCATATGTGTCTTGTTGGCATACCTTTGGCAACCATTGCATTTTCTCACCAGATCCTCCGCTTGCTCCAAGGCGCTTGGCCAGTAAAATCCATGCCGGAATGCCTTTGCCACTAAGGCCCGTGATGAGGCGTGATGCCCGCATTCTCCTTGGTGTATATCTCGGAGGATGCAAGTCCTTCTTCTGGATCAACGCACCGCTGGAGGATATTGGTTACACTTCGCTTGTACAGCTCGGAATTGATGATTGTGTAAGCTTTGGCCCTCCGCTGAGTTTGCCTGGCTAGCACTTCCTTAGTGGGTAACGTTCTATCTTTCAAGAACTGGTATATAGGCAGCGCCCAAGCTGGTACTGCTCTCGCAGGGAACATCTCCTCATCAATTTCCATCTGATCCACCGGCATAACTTCAGCCGGATCACGCCGAACAGTCCCCGGGTCTGGTGAGGTAGTCCCCGGGTTTGCCGAGATATTCCCCGGGTTTGCCGAGGTAGTCCCCGGGTTCGGCGTACTACTTCCCACGTCAATGTTCATGGGCTCAGCTCCGGATTCCGCGTTTTCCGGGAGAAAGATTGAATCGGTTTCTGGGGACGGCCTGATAGATGGCTTTCTGAGGTGCTCCAATGCAACACCCGGTGGAATTGCCTGTCGGGTCGAGCCGAGCTTCGACAGCACGTCGGCAGCTTCATTTTCCATGCGAGGTACATGATGAAACTCGCATCCCTCAAAGTAACCCGAGATTTTCTGCACATGAAATCTGTATAATGCCATGTTTGGATCCAGGGCGTCCCACACTCCGGACACCTGTTGTATTACTAGATCCGAGTCGCCAAAGCAGATTATTCGACGTATGCCAATTTCCTTTGCCACTTTTAGACCATGCACGAGAGCCTCGTACTCGGCGACATTGTTTGATGCTGCGAAATGGATCTGCAACACGTACTTGAGCTGATCCTTCTTTGGCGAGGTGAGCACAACCCCGGCACCTAATCCGGCTTTGGTCTTCGATCCATCGAAGTGCATCCTCCAGTAGTTCGGATCCGGTGGCGGTGGTTCGTATTGTACCTCGGCCCAATCTACGAAAAAATCCGCTACAGCCTGGGACTTGATCGCTTCTCTTCTATCGTATTGGGGTGCGTATGGTGCTAGCTCAATTGCCCATTTCGCGATTCTGCCATTCGCATCTTTGTTACCCATTATGTCGGATATGGGGGCTTCGCATATCACTTTGATGGGATGCTCTTCAAAGTAGTGCTTTAACTTCTTTGCCGCCATATAAACTCCGTATGCCACCTTTTGAAAATGCGGGTAGTTCTGTTTTGAGACAGACAATACCTCGCTCAAGTAATACACTGGCCTCTGCACCGACTTACCCTCTTCATCTCGTTCCACTACAATTACTGCACTTACAACTCGGTTGGTTGTGGCTATGTAGAGCAACATTGGCTCCTTCGACAGTGGAGAAGCTAACACTGGTGCAGTGGCCAACATCTTTTTTAAGTGGGCAAAAGCTTCATCGGCCTGCGGCGTCCAAACGAATTTATGTGATTTTTTCATGAGTTGGTAGAGAGGCAGTGCCTTTTCCCCTAACCGACATACAAACCGACTCAACGACGCCAGGCATCCGGTGAACTTCTGGACGTCGTTGAGACACTTCGGCAGTTCCATTCGTTCGATGGCTCGGATCTTAGTTGGATTAACCTCGATACCTCGGCTAGAGACGAGAAATCCGAGTAATTTCCCAGCCGGAACACCAAAGCTACATTTCTCCGGGTTAAGCTTCATCCGGAATCTCCTCAAGTTCGCGAATGTTTGCCCTATGTCGTCAAGGAGCGTTGCGCTTTCCTTGGTCTTGATAACCACATCGTCCACGTAAACTTGCACATTTTGACCTATTTGATCATGCAGACACTTTTGCATGCACCTTTGGTACGTTGCTCCGGCATTTCGTAAACCAAACGGCATAGTGCGATAGCAATAAGCCCCGTACGGGGTAATAAAAGCAGTTTTTATTTGATCGTCCGGGTTCAGGGGTATCTGGTGGAAACCAGAATAGGCGTCAATAAATGACAACAGTTCACATCCCGTGCTAGAGTCGATGACCTGATCTATCCTTGGCAGCGGAAATGGATCTTTCGGACATGCCTTGTTCAGGTTCGTATAATCGATACACATACGCCAAACCACTGCCACGTTCGGATCATCCTTCTTCTTTTCTACCAGTACCGGGTTAGAGAGCCAATCCGGATACAACACTTCCATGATAAATCTTGCTGCTAGCAACCGAGCTATCTCGTCACCAATGACCTTTCTCCTATCTTCGGCGAAGCGTCGGAGAGGCTGCTTCACCGGCCTTGCTCCGGGTCTTACATTCAAAGAGTGCTCGGCCAACTCCCTCGGAACACCTTGCAAGTCCTCTGTGGACCAAGCAAAAATATCCCGATTCTCACAGAGGAAGTTGACGAGCTCGCTTTCCTATTTGTCAGTTAATCCGGCTCCAATTGTCACGGTGCGCTCCGGAAACACGTTATCCACCGGTATCTTCTTGGTGTCCTTCGCGGCTTGAAATGAAACGCTTCCATGCGGGTTACTTAACGCCGGCATATACTGCTGCGCGGACCGAGCTAATGCTGTCACTTCTTGGATTTTTCTTTTCTCGTGGGCAATTACGAGTGACTCGGCTAAGTTAGACCCGGCTGAAGCGCACTCAATAGAACGTCGGAAATCCCCAACAATAGTAATTGCACCATTTGGCCCGGGCAACTTCATCTTCAGATAATTAACGTGGCAACTTGCCATGAATTTGCCCAGCGCTGGTCTCCCGAGTAATGCATGATACGTGCTCTCCAGGTTTACCACTTCGAACTCCAGATTTTCAGTTCAGCAGTTATCCCTTGTACCGAACAGCACGTCGACCCGGACTTTGCCTATTGGTTCGCAGGATATGCCGGGCACGATACCGTGAAAAGTTGTTCTCGTAGCCTGGAGCATGTTCTCCGAGATGCCCAACTTGCACATCGTATCCGCATACATGATGTTAATGCTACTGCCATTGTCGATCAGTACCTTGGAGAACCTCACATTAATGTTTGGTCCAATGAACGTCGGATCCAACACTAGTGCATACGAGCCCGGACTTGGCATAAGCTTGGGGTGATCTTTGATGCTCCAGGTAATTTCCTGGTCAGACCAAGACATGTACCTCGTCACAGCAGGCATAACCGCGTTAACCTCCATATGTCGGTGCTGCAAGCTCTTCCTATCTGTTTCTTCTGTTGTGAACACACAATAGCTCTGGTGATGTTCCCTGTACTCATTTCTTCCCTCGTTTCCGGAGTACCTCTGATTCGGTTGTTGCTGTGTTTCTATCTGATGTACTGCATCCCTTCTCTCATTGTTGTCATACCTCGGCTGAGGGGGAGGCAACATCAGTTGCTGCGTGTTTGCTCCGGAGAGCAATTGCTGCCGGGGTAACTCCTGCCGAGGTTGATAATTCCGAGGTGCCTGAGCATTCCCCGAACCACCTTGCTCTATCTTGCGCATCCACTCACATTGTCTCGTCGTGTGACCCACCGGGCTGCTCGGATTCGGCGTGTGAAACTTGCACGGCTGGTCCAACATTGACTCGTAGGTATACCTCGGACGATCTTTCTTTTCTTGCCATTGCTTCTTCTGCTCCGGAGTCCATGTTTTCTTGCCATCGTTTCGAGGAGTCCATTGCCCTCCCGTTTTCTGGCGTTGGTTGCTCCCTGCCCCTGGATGATCTTGATTCACGGCCGCAACTTGTTGCGAGCCATACCGATGATCCGGTCTATCGTCTCTCCTTTTTCCCCTGTAATCGTTCCTCCGGGATGACCCGGATCCGTCCCTCGGATAGTACTCGTCATTTGACTCATTCGAGGCGATCCTAGGTTGAGTTAGATCACCCAAAGCATAAGAATCCGCGATCCGGATCATTTCTGCCAACGTGACTGGCATTTTCCTTTGCAATTTCATCCATAACTCGCTACCATATCTACATCCTTGTGCGAACCATGCTATAGCCTGTGACTCTATGACTCCCTCACACGAGTTTCTCACGGTACACCACCGGGTCAAGAATTCACGATCCGTTTTGTTAGATCTCTGCTTGCACATTGCCAGGGTCTGCGGTCTGTTCGGTCTCTGATACGTACTTGAGAAGTTGCTGATGAACATCTCTTCAAAATCTATCCAGCAGTTGATGCTTCCGGGTGGCAAATTATTCAGCCAAACCCTAGCTGGACCTTCCAACATTTGGGGTACATATCGCACAGCCCACCTCAAGTTGCCAGTTGCAATTTTCACAGCTGTTGCGTAGTTTATTAGCCAATCCTCTGGCTTTGTACTGCCGTCATATGTCTTCGTGCCCCTGGGTAATTGGAAATTGGGTACCGGCGGTTCCTTCATGATCCGGGGTCCGAAGCACGCTAGACCCGGAGGACCTTGACATTCGATCTGTTCCGACCTATACAAGCGGTCTAATTTTAGCCTAGCGTCATCCGACATCAACTCTCTGCTTCCCAATCTCGACCCTATCACATGATAGTCCGGTCTTGCGTATCCCGCATTCATCATCTCCGAGTCTCCATCATTGTATCGGTTTTGCTCCCGTTGTGGTCCTCTCTGTTGCATACCACGGCCGGCACTTTGCTCTTGCCTTGGTGCATTCTGCTGCGGCGGTTGATCTGCTCCTGCGGAGTTTCGCTGTCTGGCGTTGCCGTTGGCAGCGTTCCCTTGACCGGCATTGCCTTGATCATGGTTACCTCGGCTCACACTTCGTCGATCGTCGTTTTTCCGTATCTCTTTTTTCCTTTCCCGCACGCTTTGGGTCATACGAGACGATTTGCTTGTTCCGTCTGGCCGAGGTTACTACCTCTTCTCTTCTTGGGCCACCATGAGGTGATGATGCGGCTCCAGCGGATTTCTCCGGGTCACCCATCACCGAATGGACGATTTTAGAAGCTCCAACTCTCTCCGGATTACTTCTCAACAGCTCCTCATTCTGCCTGTTCGCGATCCGAACTAGCTCGTTAACCCGGTCTTGCTGTCTTTGGCGAGCTTCACCCGTCAGACCCTCTAGCTCGGACGCCGCGGCATCTGCTTCTCTGAGGTTCTTCGCCGGGGTACTATACTTCGGCAACCCCACAGACAGACAGTTTTCTGACCCTTCTGGTCCATCATCACCCTCTCTGTTCATCTCACTTATGAGGTTTCTCCCTTTTACCCTCACTGCATCAACCTTGTTCACTTTCGCGTACTCACGCAGCGTCATGTTCAACGACTGCTGACTCGCTGCTATTTTCTTTGCGCCCTCCAGTATCTTTTGCCGGGTCTCCTCTAGCTCGGCTTGTGCCTGAGCCGGATCTACCACTGCCGTCACCGGGTTAGCCAAGCTATCCATAGCTTCCCTCAGCACGTTCTCGGGCCTCTCCAGCGGAGGACCCCTAGCTTTCCTTGGTGCTTTGGGTGTTGCCCCCGGGTCTGGCGCTGGATCCCTGCTCACGCCCGCGCTTTGTGCGGTCATTATCACCTCTGCATGGCCCTGGGAACGGGCGATACGCGCCCCGCGAGCCACAGTGAGGGGTGGTTCCCCCGCATCGATGACGCGACGCGGATGGACGCCAGACACGTCCACAGCTACATAGACCTTGTGCGCGCCGAGCTTGACAAAGACGCTGTTGCGCGGAAGGGAGCGTGTGCCGAAGCATCCAACATTGTCGCTGATGTAGTCCAGCGCACCGAAGCGCTGAACGAGCCCAGAGACGATGCGTTCACCGGTGCCGATGAAATTTCCCGTCCAGATCTTCACCCCTGCTAGCGTCGCTAGCCCCACGGTGGGCGCCAACTGTCGTGGTGGTGTCACGGCAGATGCCATGGATAGGCTGAAGGTGGGGACTAATATGCGCTAGGGGAATCCAGGGAGGTATAGTAGAGTGATTCTCTACACAGAAGCTTTGTATTGATGTTCAGTCTCCAAGCCTACAAGTGCTCCTCGAGCTGTTTTGACTAGAGGAGGAAGAAGTGGCTCTCTTACTCTTGCCTATCCTCTAGTCCTAGAACTCAAGACCCACTAGTATTTCCCTTGCTCTGTATCCGAAAAGACCCAACCCCCTTACCAGAACCCCACCCCCCCCCTTATATAGGGGTGGTTCGGTCCTGGCCTAGGGCATACGTGGAGGCATATTCCTAAGAATATGCCGCCTCCCAAACTAGTAACCCCACAGGGGTGCTTTTCCCCCACGTCACTCTTGCTTTAGCGATGTTGCCTCTGCAGCGCCCGTGTCAGCCGACGTGAGCGTCGTCACCCTTGTCGGCCACGACCCGGTGGTCCTGCCCTTGCTTTACTCGCTCATCCAGTATGCACCGGGCCTTCTTTTTGACCAGATATATTCCTTCCTTCTCCTAGAAGCCAAACGAGGATCCGGATCACAGTTGATCCGGCCACACCTGTTCCTGCATATAAGTTAGACAGGTGCCTCCGACTCACTCGTTGAGTCGGATGAGACAATGTTAGGCGACCTCCCTGGTCCGGGTTACTCCGTGATCCGGCCTGCCTTGAGGTGACTCGGCTAGCATCCGCTTTGACCTTGCCGAACCTCGGCTAGCTCGGCCCTTATACCCCGGAGTGACCCTACCCGGGGTTATCCCCCCAACACTTCCCCAGATTACTAGAGGCATGAACCCACTATCGAGCATAAATACTAACTCTTGGAGTTGCTAGCATCTACTTGGCCAAGATAGCTGCCAACAATAGAAAGCATGCAAGATCACAAATAACAAAGACATGATAGAATCAATAATCAATCTGAAATAGCATCTCAATATCCATCGGATCCCCGCAAACACAACATGCAGAATTACAAATAAATGATCTTGATCATGAACGGAGCTCACAAGATCTAAACATGAAAGCACAAAGGAGGAGAACCAGCCATCTAGCTACTACATGGACCCGTAGTACAGAGATGAACTACTCATGCATGACACCGGAGGCTTGGATGATGATGAAGAAGGCCTCCAGGGTGAATTCCCCTCTCCGGCAGGGTGCCGGGAAGAGCTTCAGATCCTTCCCGATCTAGGGATGGAGATGACGGCGGCTACAGACTCTTTCGTGGATTTTTGATCGGGTACTTAGGGTTTCTGTATCGGAGGCAACTTATAGGCGGAAGGTGAGGCTGAGGGGGTGCCTAGGGCGGCCAGACTACCCCCTGGCGCGGGCTAGGCCTGGCCGCATGGCTAGGTGGTGTGGCCGGGCCCCAGTCCCTCTCCATCTCGTATTCTGGCTCCAGGTGTCCCTCGGTGAAAAACTGACTTTGGCTTTTGTCCCGTCCAATTCCAAGAATATTCATTTTCTAACTTTTCTGGAACCAAAAACAGCAAAAAACAGGCAGCTAACACTGTGGCTCTTGTTAATAGGTTAGTCCAAGAAATCATATGAAAAGTACTCCAAAGTGTGGACAAAACATAAGCATGTAGATCAAACCAGGCATGGAACATCAAAAATTATGGATACGTTAGCAATGTATCAACATCCCCAAGCTTAACTCCTGCTCGTCCTCGAGTAGGTAAGTGATAAAAAAAAGAATAATTTTTGAGGTGACATGCACCATCATAAACTTGATCAAAGTATTTGTAAAACATTGGAAGCTGGGATCATAGTACTTCAATCAGAACATGAAAGACAAAGTTCTAGCAACAAGACAAAGCAACTATGTTGCAACATGAAAAGGCACAAACAAAAGATTCATGAATAACAATGCTTTGCAAGACGTTTGTTTGTTTCACATAAAGAAAACATAGCATAGTGGTACTCAGCTTGTCCCTCATAGAGTAGCAAACATAAATGCATAGGACACCTTCAAAGTTCATAAGAGTGACTAGATACAAATAGTTTAAAACAAGCAATATCAAAACTATGCATCAATCAACAAGTCTTGGGACAATGCACATAGAACTAAGAATGACCACTATGCTCTCAAAGTAGGTGCATAAAGGTAGAAGATGGAGACTCAACATAAAAATAAAAGAAAGGCCTTCATAGAAGGAAGTAGGGATTCAAGTTTCATAAAGAGCTTCCAAAAATTATGGTACTTATTAGCTTTCAGCTCTCATTGCCCCTATCATAAGAATCTTGAAGGTGATTAAGGTTTAAAGTGACACAACTAAGTTGATATGCTTGACAAGTTATAAGCCGAAATCTCATGCCCCTTACTTATGAAGACCGAACCTCATGCTACTCAACTTTAGTCACAAGTAAGCTCTTGTCATTGTAAGTACATATGTATCATAGAGAACCGCCAACGGGGTACCCCTTGCACATGATACAGGAGCTATCCCATAATCAAAATGACAAGGCAAGCAGAGAATGAGCATCTCAGCAATCTTTTTATTTGCTATTTGCATAGGTTTTTATTGAGGATGCTTCATAGAGTGCTCATTATGGTTATGCTGCAAGTTTCCACCATGATTAGGCATGGCTTAGGCTAGCGGCCCAGACATTTGTCTAACACAAATACAATGGTTCCCCTTTTATTTCACACCGCCGGGATCCATAAGCAAAAGAACATGATATCAACGGGGTACAAAGTACATGTGCAATGTTGAAAGTGTTCCCCATGATACATGGTTCTTCTAACTTCAACTTATAAAGCGCAAGCATATACGCAACAAAGATGGACGCAATGGTTCAAGTTTATTAAAGGCAAGAAAAGTAAAGTGTGCCATCAAGTTCGTGAGAGCTTTAATCACTAGTTTTCTCATAACAAGTTTAATTAGAAAGGTAGATAAAAACATGAATATACTTGGAATAGCATATGCTAATAGGTAGGTATGGTGGACTCTTTGTAATAACTTGGTTTAGGAGTTGGATGCATCAGTGGAACTCATACTTGGTTATGGAGGCTAGCAAAAGACTCGGAGCGACAAACTAAGAGAGCAAAAATGGCCATAATCATGCAGAGCGACAAAACATCATTGATCAAAGCATAAAGTGATACTACAAGTTGAAAACTAAAGGATCATAAAGGCTATGGTGACTTGGAATAGTCATAACATGGTGTGAGCATGCGCCAAGTCAACCCAAATAAAGCATCAAAGGAGAATACCACAATACTATGCTTTAATATGCTAAAACAACACATGATTCTTAAAAGGCACATAAAGCAATCTCAATTGTTTATAACAAGAAATTCTACAGCAAAGAATACTAAGCATAAATCCAAAACAATATCGAGCATGGCATGACAAAGTATAGGTCACAGTCAAAAACAAGCTCTCTTTACCATTTAAGCATGAACTTTCCTACTCTTTTTCCAAACCAAACCGAACTATTTGAAAACCAATGTATGAAAGAGGGGGTCCAACCAATTTATTCATCAAACTAATCAAACCAAGCAAATGAAAAACCAAAACAAAAACAAAAAAAGAAGACGCTCCAAGAACAACACAACTGTGCATGAAAGAATAAAAATGAAGTGTTTGGAAGAAACCTGGGATTTTTATTGATGAAGAAGGGGATGCCTTGGGCATCCCCAAGCTTTGACGCTTTACTTCTAGGATATTTCTTGGGGTGACACGCGTGGCATCCCCAAGCTTGAGCTTTAGTCCATTCTTCATCTCATTACTCATTCCTTCCATACACCTGAATTTTTTTCCTTCATACAAAACTTCACACAATCTTTATTAGCAACATTAGAGCACTTAAGATAATAGGTCTTTAGGTTCAGTTCTAACACCAATAAAACTTTCATTAAAACACAAGCTAATGTAGCACTTCCCTCAAAAAGCTCAATTCCCCAAAAGAACTCAAAAATGAACCAACAAGAAGCAAATGCAAAAAAATGGCAGGAATCTGTCAAAACAAACCAGCAGGTAAAGACGAATTTTTTCGAAGACCTTATGTTGCTCAAATCGTTAAGTGTGGAACTAATGAAAGTTAGATAACAACCTGGGGAAGAAGCACAAAAATTCATGCCTCAAAAGGACGTACAGAGATTTTACACTAATTTTTATGGTGAAGCACAAAAATCTGTTTCGGGACAACAACTTTCCCAATCATTAATTCTCTCTCATTAGAGGTTACTCTTGGCACAAAAAGCAAATAAAAAGGATAAGGAGAGGTTATTACTGAAGTAATAACTTCCAAGACTCATCTAAAACTTTTGGGTTATCTCCCAATAAGTACTTCTCTTTAACGCCTTTAAGTTAGGCATAAGAAGCAAGAAAAAGAATCAAGTGTTCTCAAATAAAGAAGCATTAAGATTAATACCTGAAATATCTTCAACAAGGCAAGGTATTTCATCCAAATAAGTTCTAGAGGATCCTCTCTCAATACTCTTGGGCTCACTATTTTCATCTAATAGGTTTTCAAGAACAATCCAATCAAGATTCTTTTCTATGGCTTCATGCATTGCTACAAGTTTGAAAGGTATTGGTATCTTAATTTCCTTCCCATTAGGTTCGATTTTGTTCATCTTTTCTTGTGTATCAACAACATCTACACATGAGCCTAGCATATTAAAACGTTCAAAGACTTTTCTAGCTTCCTTGACAACATCATAGAATTCCTTAAGCAAAGTTTCTAGAATAAAATCCCTCTTTTCATGGTCATCAATTTCTTTAAGTTTAAGAAACATTACTTGCATCAAGGGGCTAAGGTTAACAAACCTAGCTTCCAACATATGAACTAGAGAGGCTGCAGCAATTTCATAATTTGGAGCAAGTTCTGGAAGGGATCTATCCTCAATATCCTCATGCTTACTAACATGATTAAAGAATTCTTTAATATTTTCTTTTCCAATTATAGAGCCACTGCCTATTGAAAGGTCTTTCAGGGTGAATTTAGGGATCAACATGGTGAGCTAAGAAAGAGGTAACAACTATAGAAAGAATTAATTTTTTTGTGTTTTTAATAAAGAAAGCAAACTTGTAAAACTAATTTTTTGTGTGTTTTTGATAAAGAAACAAGTAAACAAAGCAAAAGTAAACTAAGCAAAAAAACTATCAAAGTAAAGAGATTGGTTATGAGGGACTCCCCTTGTGAAGATGTCCTTGACTCCCCGGCAATGGCGCCAGAAAAGTACTTGCTGACTCGTGTACTAACGAGCTCGTTGGGGAACCCCAATAAGAAGGTATGATGAGCACAACAGTAAGTTTCCCTCAGTTATGAAACCAAGGTTATCAGTCCAGTAGGAGCAAGGAAACACCCCAAAGGTGTAGCTAGCTGAACTTTTGCAGGGCGCACTGCTGGTGCCAGCAGCAACGTGGAGACCTGCACAACACAACCATAGAACTCTGTCCCCAACTTGCGATGAGGTTAACAATCTCACCGGTTTTGTTGAAAACAAAGGATTAAACGTATCGAGTGGATGAAAGTAATAGTTTGCAGAAAGTAAACACAAAGCAGTAAATAGTTGATTGTAGATTGATAGTAAAAGAAAGGACCGGGGCCCATAGTTCACTAGAGGTGTCTCTCCTTAAGATAGATGACATGTTGGGTGAACAAATTACAGCAGTGCAATTGACAAACATCAAGAAAGCATACAAGCATATAATACTCATCTTGACTCCTTTGAGATTTGATTAGGAATTACAACATTATACATAGATCATAATCCAACTGCATCTATGACTAATAATCCACCTTCAGGTTATCATCTGAACCCCCTTCAGTATTAAGTTGCAAGCAACGGATAATTGCATTACGAATTGCATGTAAAGTAAACAATATGATTGTTCTATGAATAAAGGATTGTTGTTTTCTCCCTAGTAGCAATAGCACATCTAGTACCTTAGAGATTTCCGTCACTTCCCCAGATTACCAGAGGCATGAACCCACTATCGAGCATAAATACTAACTCTTGGAGTTGCTAGCATCTACTTGGCCAAGATGCTACTAACAACGGAAAGCATGCAAGATCACAAATAACAAACACATGATAGAATCAATAATCAATCTAAAATAGCATCTCAATATCCATCGGATCCCCGCAAACACAACATGCAGAATTACAAATCGATGATCTTGATCATGAACGGAGCTCACAAGATCTAAACATGAAAGCACAAAGGAGGAGAACCATCCATCTAGCTACTACATGGACCCGTTGTCCAGAGTTGAACTACTCACGCATCACACCGGAGGCTTGCATGATGATGAAGAAGGCCTCTAGGGTGAATTCCCCTCTCTGGCAGGGTGCCGAGAAGAGCTTCAGATCCCTCCCAATCTAGGGATGGAGATGACGGCGGCTACAGACTCTTTCGTGGATTTTTGATCGGGTACTTAGGGTTTGTGTATCGGAGGAAACTTATAGGCAGAAGGAGAGGCTGAGGGGGTGCCTGGGGCGGCCAAACCACCCCCTGGCGCGGGCCAGGCCTGGCTGCGCGGCTAGGTGGTGTGGTGTCAACACCCGGATTTTTAATCCCAGATGCCTATTATGCCATACCTCGCAATCCCAGGATTACCATTTTTGCGAGACATGACAGATTGGATATCACGGTACATCATCCATTACAAACCATAAATAAGGTCTTACACAAATAAGGATCTCATGATCCAGTCTTAGTATAATCAAGAAGCGGAATAAATAGCATAGCGGTGGGGTCCATATTCAGAGTCATAGGCAATGCTGACGATGGAAGATAGTCCTAGTTATCATAGCCGTCCTACTGTCCTTCATCTTGGTAATATCCTTCATAGTCTGGCCATAGGAATAGCCAGGGACAAAATCCATGAGTACTCCTTAAGTACTCGCAAACTACCACTAACTAGTAGTATAGTTCTAGTAGGAAAAGCTAACTCTAAGTTTATTTGTAAAGTTAAGTTTGAAACCTAAGCTGAGTTCTGAAACAAAGAAAGATAAAAGAAGTTTTTGAAAACACTTAAGTGGGAACTTAATTGTCATAGTCACAACTCTGTTGTGGTCAAGTCATGTCACAATTCATTTCATAAGTTGTTTTGAAAACATCTGACAATGAAACAGTATGGCCACTCCAACTGTCCATAACCGTGGACACGGCTATTCGAATAGTTTGACACTCTGCAGAGGTGGTACACTTACACCACAAGATTCGATACATCTGTCAGGGAGAACCCTGGATCATCATACTTAGTATGCAGATAATCAAACATAACCTTTCCTTTACACACCCTAGTATAAGCACCTCTCCTATGAGTATGGCCTCCCAACCATAACCATCTGTCATCTTGGGCACTGCATAGGTGGACAACATTGAGAGGTAGCCTCAGCTCAAACCTCTCTCGTGAGGGAACTAATACTAATGCATATAAACTTCCGGCTAAGCCTTACCCAATTTAGGTATTGTGGTCGTATGGTAAAATTGGAATGGTATCGCATACAAACCCAACCATTAGTTTTGTAAAAGGGCTAAGGCTCATGCCTCAACATTTTCATCATCATAAACCATTTGTTTTTCTCAACACATGTCAAAACATCTCAATATAATGACTCATCATTCCAAGGTTTTCTCAATTCATTTTCACCAAGTATTCCCATCTAAACTGAATCAAGTTTTGAGTTTTGTTCTAACTACTAAGTTAAGAGTGTTCACTAAAGTGGGATGCTAATGTCAATCTCATGCCATATAATGACATCTAAGTCTAACTAGATAGGTCAAGTTTTATACTCTTTATGCTACCTTCAAACAAGTAAAGGACTTTAGTAAAGTAAAGAAAAGTAAAGCTTGTAAATAAGACTTTGAAAAGATGTAAGTCAAAGTGGTATAACCAAATCATGCCTAATGCATCTTGCTTAGGTTATCTTGTTTAATTCTAGCTTGCTAACAATAGCTTGCTCAGTTTACTTGAAGTGCTAGGCTTGCAAGTAAAACTTGCAAGGGTTAACTTGTATAGTGCTAGCTTGCCTTGGGTAGTGCAGTGGTTGAAGTTTTCTTCCTCCTCTTCTTGGTAGAACTCCTCCTCCTCGTAAGCTTGGTCGGTACTATCATCTATAAATACATACGGAGTACACAATCACCAAACAATACTTAACTAGTCTACTTAGCACACTAAGGCACACATTTGATGATCTAGTCTCATCACAAGGTTTTCTAAACTAGCTTCATTCTTTTTATTTGAGAAAAGTAATTTCTACTCACTGAAAATTAACTAAGATTTAATATTCTCTAACTAAAATATGGGATCATGTGGACACATGTCCTCACCACATATTCTAACATATGGGAATGTGATTTAAGGGTTGGATCACATTTTAATAACTTTAAGTTTAATAATTAATGATTTAAAGTGACTAGAAATGCCTATATAGCATTATTTTGGGACTAGTCCAAAGTCACTGCATGTAAACCTTAATATTATTACATATTCAGATTGGTATGGTTAAATGTGATTTTTTAGAGTTGGAATCAACTCAAAAGCTATTATGGTTGATTTTATAAAAATGTTTGAATGTGCAAAAGCTTATATTTTGTTATTTTTACTAGGAGAGATCTCTAACTCTAAATGATTTAAATCCAACGGGCTCGGATAGATCTTTTCAGTAGCTTTCTAACGAAATTGGAATCACTCAATTTGGTTCAGTAAATCTTCCTGAATTGATTTTTGAACTAAGGGACACAATAGATTCTAAGTCTAAATAGAAAAACACATATTTGAATTTGTGGGCTAGCGCGGGAAAAGAAATGGGCCAGCCCAGTGACGCTCAGTGGCGCAGAGGGCGGCTAACAGGTTGGTCCCGCTTGTCAGCGAGACTTAAAACCCGAAACGGTATCTAGCAATCTGGGCCACACGATTATAACGCAGATCAACGGCTCAGAGTCGTCGTCGACGACGGACTCGTCGCCGGCGAGACCGAACTCTAAACGGCCGATGGGGGTCTACTAGGGACGTACCAGGGCTCCACCTACTGCGGCGAGGCAGGCGATCTAGCTGGATGGCGACGTCGGACTCAGGCGAGGTCGAGGCAAGGGCTGCGGTGGACGGAATCGACGGTAGTTTCGCCTCCTCTGCAGCAGCCTCCTCCGGTGAAATTCCGGCGAACGGCGTCTCGAGCGGCTCCGGCGAGAGGTGGGGAAGGACTAGGGGTGAGAGGGGAGTGTGATGGTGTGAAGAAATGGTTCTAGGGAGGCCTCCTTATATAGGCTCGACGGGAGGACCGACGGGTGTTGGCAGGCTTCTCCGGCGAGGGCGGTACAGGGGGCTACCGGCGTGGGCGAGGTAGGCGGACGGTGGGCGGTTCCCTGGTGGTGCTCTATGGCATAATGGCGACGCTAGGGGCGGTGGCATTTGGTCATGGGCTTCCCGCGCTCTAGGAGACAGAGGCGATGCTCGACGCGGCTCCCAGCGACTGTGGGTCGCACAGCGGTGCACGGCCGTGTCTGGCGGAGTGCTGGGGTCAAGGCGGAGCGGCACGCGTGATATGGCGTCAAGGGGTGGTCTGCTGCGTGCTGGCGGCAAATCGCGCTCTGGCGCGCTCTCGCTGGCTCACAGAGAGAAAGGGCGGCGATGCTGGGGAGTGGTCCAGGGGCTGGGGTTGATCCAGGGGTGGACCGTGGGCGGCGGTAGGGTTGGGAGGAGCTAGGGGACATGCTAGTTTGGCACGGTGCGGTCTCTAGCGTGCTGCCCGCTTCTGGCCGGCGGTGACCTCATTCGGGCGACGCACCACTACTGCAACGGCTAAGGGGTAGGCTGGTTGGGGACTTGGTTGGACTTAGAGGGGACAGAGGACAGTAGAGAGGATCCAATGGGGGACAAGGGTTTAACTAGGAGCAGTGTTAGTTAGGCAGTTTGATCTCTGTCTGCCACCTGTTCAACACAATGGCCATAAGAAACTTTTGTTTGAATTTTGGGCTGATTTTTGGTGGAGTGATGTAACTTATGCTTAGGCATCTAGGTGTGCTTGGGATTTAAAAATGCAGTTCATTTGAGTGGTTTTTGAATAAGTGTGATCTATACATTTGAACTACATTCAAATTTCAAATGTCATTTAAATTTAGTGTTTGAAAGTTTTTGGGATGAAACAAAGTGGGCCTTGGCATATCACTACTTGTACTAGCAAGGGGTGCAAAGAACCATAATTGTTTCTGTTATGATTTTAGTTCTAGGAATAGCCAAAGTAGGCTAGTTAGTTAAAATGGCACAAATGACCATTTCCTTATTTTATTCTTTTTGATTTCTTTTTCTTTGGGATTTGCTTGGGAATGATCTAGATGATGTTTAATTCACCTTAGGATCATTTTACAATCAATAGATCACTCAATCATGGCAATTCAAACAACTCCTATTTTATATGCACACACACATGAATGCTTAAAGATTTTTAAATACAAATTTTTTTGTTAACCCTAAATTGGGTAGATTTGACCTTGATCACTTGGATTAAAGTTTTGGGATGTTACAAACCTTCCCCCCTTAAACAAAATCTTGTCCCGAGATTTAAGAAAGAAAACTAGGAACTAAAGAGATCTGGGAACTCAGTCCTAATGTAATCTTCTTGCTCCCAAGTGGCTTCTTCTTCGGTATGGTTGCTCCATTGAATCTTGAGAAATTTGATACTCCTGGTCCTGGTGGTTCTGTAGGCTTCCTCCAAGATACAGATGGGCACTTCACGATATGTCAGGTCCTTGTTGATATCCACAGCTCGGTGATCGATATTCTTGAAAACTTCGGTCTTCTCCGGCACTTCTAAGCATTTGCGAAGTAACGAGATATGGAACACATTGTGGATGGCTGACATCTCCTCTGGCAGTTCCAGTTGATAAGATACTTCTCCTCGATGATTCAGAATCTTGAAGGGTCCGATATATCTGGGGGCTAACTTTCCTTTCAGACTAAAACGCTGGGTTCCCTTCAATGGTGAAACCTTGAGATACACAAAGTCTCCGACATTGAAAGTCAGGTCTCTTCTTCTCTTGTCAGCATAACTCTTCTGTCTGGATTGGGCGGTCTTGAGGTGCTCACGGACTTTGTGAACTTTCTCTTCGTCTTCTCGGAGAATGTTGGGTCCAAAGATCTGACTCTCTCCTACTTGCGACCAATTCAAAGGGGTGCGAAACTTTCTTCCATATATGAACTCAAATGGTGCCATTTGCAAACTAGCTTGATAAATGTTGTTATATGAGAATTCTGCAAAAGGCAGGCAGTCTTCCCATTTTGATCCATAGTCCAAAACACATGCTCTCAACATATCCTCTAGGATTTGGTTGACTCTTTCAGTCTGTCCATCAGTTTGCGGGTGATAAGCGGTGCTGAAGTTCAACTTGGTTCCTAATCCTTCCTGGACTTTCTGCCAAAATCTCGAGGTAAATTGGGTTCCTCGATCTGATACTATGGTCTTGGGGGTTCCATGCAGACTAACAATTCTAGCAATATACAGCTCTGCTAGCTTCGAACTCTGGTAAGTTGCCTTAACAGGTATAAAGTGGGCTACCTTGGACAGTCTATCAACAATGACCCAGATTGAGTCATTTCCCCTACTTGAAGTAGGCAAACCGGTGATAAAGTCCATTCCGACGGAATCCCATTTCCATTCTGGAATCTGCAATGGTTGCAACCGTCCCGCGGGCCTCTGATGTTCCTCCTTGACTCTTTGATAGATATCACACTTGGCGATGTCGCTTCCGATTTCTCTCTTCATCTTGTGCCACCAAAATTGCTCTTTCAAATCTTGATACATCTTCGTTCCTCTTGGGTGGATAGAATAAAGAGTATCATGAGCTTCTTGCATGATAACTTGCTTCAGCTCCGAATCTGCTGGCACACAGATATGGCCTTTGTACCATAGAACTCCTTCTTCGTCTTCGATGAATCCAGGTACCTTTCCTGTACCAATACGACGTTTGATTCCGTTGATACTTTCATTCCCCTTCTGGGATTCCTTGATTTGGCTAATCAAAGTGGGTTGATGTTCAATGCTAGCTAAGAATCCTTTGCTAACTAGTTCAGTTCTGAACTACTCCAACTCCGCATACAAACTCGGTTGCTTCTCCTTGATCATGGTGTTTAGCCTACACGGCAATCTGCTAAGAGCATCCGCTACCACATTGGCTTTGCTGGGGTGATAGTGAATGTCAAGGTCATAATCCTTGAATAACTCTATCCATCTCCTTTGCCTCATATTCAACTCCTTATGAATGAAAATATACTTCAAGCTGTTGTGATCTCAGTAAATCTCACAACGATTACCCATCAGATAATGACGCCATGTCTTCAATGCCAAAACTACGGCTGCTAACTCAAGATCATGGGTCGGATAGTTCTACTGATACTGCTTCAGTTGTCGAGACAGATAATCAATGACTTTGCCTTCTTGCATCAATACACATCCAAGACCAATCTTGGATGCATCACAATAAACATCAAATGGCTTCTTGATATCTGGCATGATCAATATTGGGGTTGAAATCAATCTCTTCTTCAGCTCTTGGAAACTGGCTTCACATTTGTCGGTCCATTCAAACTTCTTGTCCTTCTTCAACAATTGGGTCATGGGTCGGGCGATGCTTGAAAATCCTTCGATGAACTTGCGGTAATATCCCGCTAATCCGAGAAATGCACGGACTTGGGTTTGAGTGGTTGGGGCTTCCCATTCTTCGACATCTTTGATCTTGGCGGGATCAATAGCGACTCCTCCGGCAGACACAATATGTCCTAGGAGTCCTACTTCTTTCAGCCAAAACTCACATTTGCTGAACTTGGCATACAACCGATGCTCTCTAAGGGTTTCAAGGATGATTCTTAGATGTTGCTCATGCTCTTCTTCTGATTTGGAGTAGATAAGGATATTGTCGATAAACACAACGAAAAACTTATCCAGAAAATTCATAAAGATCTTATTCATGAGATTCATGAAATAAGCGGGGGCATTGGTTAATCCAAAAGACATAACTATATACTCGTATAAACCTTAACGAGTAGTAAAGGAGGTCTTCAGAATATCCGTTGCATGAATCTTAAGTTGGTGATAACCAGTCCTAAGATCGATCTTAGAGAACACATTCGCTCCAATCAACTGATCAAATAGATCCTCTATCTTTGGAAATGGGTACTTGTTTTTGATGGTGACATCATTCAGCTTCCTGTAATCGGTGCACAAACGGTTGCCTCCATCTTTCTTATCGACGAATAGCACTGACGATCTCCATGGTGATGCGCTTGGTTGAATCAAGCCTGTTGCCAACATAGCATCCAGCTGCTTCATCAATTCTACTAACTCTGAGGGGTTCATGCTATAGGGTCTCTGGGCTATGGGTCCAGTTCTAGGGATTAGTTCAATAATGAACTCAATATCCCTATCTGGGGGCATACTGGGCAATTCATCTGGGAATACGTCGGGGTATTCACAGACTACTCTGACTTGGTCAATGGTAGGCAGGGCTAGACTCTTGTTACACTTGAATTGACGGGGCAAGGTTTCAGATATATGCTCTACTGAGACTCCGGAGCTACTGGTCATGGTGATGGCTTTCTTGGCACAGTCTATCAATCCTTTATGCTTTGACATCCAATCCATCCCTAGTACTACTTCCAAACCTTTGGTTCCAAGTACTATTAGATTAGCATAAAAGTCTATCCCTGTATTCTGATAGGCACAACTTTGCAAATTTTTCTAGCTTTTGTAGTTGAACCGGGGATTTGAACTATCATGACATGCTTCAAGTTGGTTGGGTGAATCTTACTAGTGCATGCAAATTCTTCGGTGACAAATGAGTGCGATGCTCTCGAATCAAACAACACTCTTGCTAAAACGGAGTTGACAGAAAACATACCCAGCACTACATCTGGCGCTTCTTGGGCTTCTTCGGCGTTCATGTGGAAGAGACGGCCATTGCGGTTGTGAGGGTTCCCTAGGGAAAATCTTCTTCTTGGTTGAACATGACGCTGTTGTTGAGCTGGGGCATTCACATTTGCAGTGGCTGCAATCTTCTTGGGGCACTCATTGGAATAGTGGCCCTTCACTCCACACTCGAAACAAGTGATCTGAGACTTGTCTTTCGCTGCGATGGGCACATCATTGCTTCTAGTTCGGGGTGCAATGTTGTTGTTGTTGTTCTTGGGAGGGGCACAGTTGAAATTGCCGGAGTGATTGTTGTTTCCTCTGGACTTCACATTTCCTCCGCTACGGTTGGGGTAGCTTGGGAGAGACATTGGGGGTCAGTTATTCCTCGGTGCATATCCTGCTGAGGGGTTGGGACGGTACTTCTGGTGACTGTTGGATCCAGCTTGTTGCATCATACGACGTTTGTGGATGTCATTTGCCTGGTTGAGCTTCCCTTCCATCTGAATGGCAAAGTCGACTAGCTCTTCGAGATCCTCGAAATGGATGTTGACGAGGACAGTCTGCATCTCATCATGCAGTCCGTTCAAAAATCTCTCCTTCTTCTTGGCCTCTGTGTTGATCTCATCAGGTGCATACCTTGCTAAGGACAGGAATCTGTCACGGTACTCCACTATAGTCATTCTGCCTTGCTTCAACTCTCGGAATTCATCCCTCATTCGGGTGACTAGACCCTGCGGCACGTGGGTGCGGCTGAACTTAGTTTTGAAGGCTTCCCATGTCATCACTTAATCATGGTTCATTGTGCGGATACTATTCCACCATGCTCTTGCATCTCCTGCTAGATAGTGGGTGGCAAAAAGAACCTTCTCATTGGCATCTACTCCATCTACTTCTAAGTTGTTTTCCATTGTCTACAACCAATCATCAGCATCCAGTGGGTTCTCTGAAGTACTAAAGATTGGGGGATTTGTATTCTGGAAGTTTTTGAGTTTAGATCCATGATGATCCTGATTTCCATGGTTCTGGTTGTTGAGAGCCATCTGGGCGATCTATTGCAGTGTTGCTAGATTAGCTTGGCGCTCTGCCCTGCTTGCTTCCTGGTCTGCGATGAGATTCTGCAGGATTAGTAGCATTGGGTCTTGCGATGAGCTGCTCCCTCCTTGGTTTCCACGAGTCATCTGAGGATTGAGGTAGATAAAGGGGTAAGAGGGAAAGTTCTAAGGTTCATGGTTTTTGATTTCAAAGCTAAAACTTTGAGTTTGACTCAGATTTTTGCAACTAACTTCTTTTCATTCGTTCAAACAAAGCACACGATACAAATACACTCACACCACCACATCAAAAGGAAAACAGATGGTTTTAAGAACCATTCTATAGCTATGATACAATGGGACCGATATTCCTCATGCTACGACAGTGCTTTAGTGCATCTACGCATCATCGATGAAGTCGGAGTCGTCATCGTCGGTGTACAAGTCCACGACATCTTCCTCCATAAAGTCATCATCATTACTGAGGTAGGAGTCAATATCCCCTTGGATATCTTCACCTTCCTCTTCTTCTTCCTTTAAGGCAAGCTGAGCTTCCTGCCCCTTGATGGTCTTCTCGAGGTCGGCCACCTTCTTGCGAACACGGTCGATGGTGCCCTTCTTGGTGCGTTGACGGCGCAGAGACTGACGATCCTGGACTAGCAGTGAGAAAGTCTGGGCCTTCTGGGCTGCAATAGCGAGGTTGTGGTTGGCTAGCTATCTTGCATTGTCCAACTCCTTCTGGCGGTCGTACAGTAGGAAGTCGAGGTTCTCCACTTGGCGCTTCAGTGTTGGGTGACTTGGCATTTCCAGCGGCATTCCCATGGAACCACGCCTTGCATAATGAACAAAGCGGGTTCCTTGGAGAGGTTGACACTGAGGGCACACATACGTGCCAGAGCTTCATGCATTGCCCTGGCTAATCCTTCTAGTCAGTTGTTCTCCCTCACCGAGAACTAAATCCTCCCAGATACTGGTGCTTCTATCTTGCCTCGAAGATCAGCAGTCACTAGCCATTGTAAATCTCCTCCTGGTGGACCCGGGAGTTGAGCTCCAAGGAATTCCAGATGAGGACGCTCCAAGAACTCAGACAGTGCATCCAAATCCCTCTCGGAGATCAGTTGGCCTCCGTTGCCCAACTAGTAGAACTTGCTGTATTGGACTTCCATCTATAAGAATTTAGGATGGGAAAGTTAGTGACGTGAACAAGTGTGTCAAAATTTTATGTAGTAATGTAAGAATTTGGAGGAACATGAATTTTTTGAAAGAAAGAATTCCCAAGGGTAAGAGAGGAAATAGTTTTCATAAATACTCACTTTGGTTTTTGAAACTAAGTTTTTGTTTGGACGTCCATTCTAACTAGGGTCTCCTATGGTCAGGATGGCTCTGATACCAACTTGTCAACACCCAGATTTTTAATCCCAAATGCATGTTATGCCATACCTCGCAATCCCAGTATTACCATTTTTGCGAGACATAACAGATTGGATATCACAGTACATCATCCATTACAAACCATAAATAAGGTCTTACACAAATAGATCCAGTATTAGTACAATCAAGCAGCAGAATAAATAGCGTAGCGGTGGGGTCCATCTTCAGAGTCACAGGCAATGCTGACGATGGAAGATAGTCCTAGTTATCATAGCCGTCCTGCTGTCCTTCATCTTGGTAATCTCCTTCATAGTCTGGCCATAGGAATAGCCAGGGACAAAAGCCATGAGTACTCCTTAAGTACTCGCAAACTACCACTAACAAGTAGTATAGTTCTAGTAGGAAAATCAAACTCTCTATATATTTGTAAATTTAAGTTTGAAACCTAAGCTGAGTTTTGAAACAAAGAAAGATAAAAGAAGTTTTTGAAAACACTTAAGTGGGAACTTAATTTTCATAGTCACAACTCTGTTGTGGTCAAGTCATGTCACAATTCATTTCATAAGTTGTTTTGAAAACATCTGACAACGGAATAGTATGGCCACTCCAACTGTCCATAACCGCAGACGCGGCTATTCGAATAGTTTGACACTCTACAGAGGTGGTACACTTTCACCACAAGATTCGATACATCTGTCAGGGAGAACCCTGAATCATCATACTTAGTATGTAGATAATCAAACATAACCTTTTCTTTACACACCCTAGTATAAGCACCTCTCCTATGAGTATGGCCTCCCAACCATGACCATCTGTCATCTTGGGCACTGCATAGGTGGACAACATTGAGAGGTAGCCTCAGCTCAAACCTCTCCCGTGAGGGAACGAATACTAATGCATATAAACTTCCGGCTAAGCCTTACCCAATTCAGGTATTGTGGTTGTACGGTAAAATTGGAACGGTATCGCATCCGAACCCAACCATCAGTTTTGTAAAAGGGCTAAGGCTCATGCCTCAACATTTTCATCATCATAAACCATTTGTGTTTCTCAACACATGTCAAAACATCTCAATATAATGACTCATCATTCCAAGGTTTTCTCAATTCATTTTCACCAAGTATTCCCATCTAAAGTGAATCAAGTTTTGAGTTTTGTTCTAACTACTAAGTTAAGAGTGTTCACTAAAGTGGGATGCTAATGTCAATATCATGCCATAGAATGACATCTAAGCGTAACTAGATAGGTCAAGTTTTATACTCTTTATGCTACCTTCAAACAAGTAAAGGACTTCAGTAAAGTAAAGAAAAGTAAAGCTTGTAAATAAGACTTGGAAAAGATGTAAGTCAAAGTGGTATAACTAAAGCATGCCTAATGCATATTGCTTAGGTTATCTTGTTTAATTATAGCTTGCTAACAATAGCTTGCTCAGTTTACTTGAAGTGCTAGGCTTGCAAGTAAACTTGCAAGGGTTAATTTGTATAGTGCTAGCTTGCCTTGGGTAGTGCAGTGGTTGAAGTTCTCTTCCTCCTCTTCTTGGTAGAACTCCTCCTCCTCATAAGCTTGGTCGGTACTATCGTCTATAAATACATACGGAGTACACAATCACCAAACAATACTTAACTAGTCTACTTAGCACACTAAGGCACACATTTGATGATCTAGTATCATCACAAGCATCACAAGGTTTAATGAACTAGCTTCATTCTTTTTATTTGAGAAAAGTAATTTCTACTCATTGAAAATTAACTAAGATTTAATACTCTGCAACTAAAATATGGGATCATGTGGACACATGTCCTCACCACATATTCTAACTTATGGGAATTTGATTTAAGGGTTGGATCACATTTTAATAAGTTTAAGTTTAATAATTAATGATTTAAAGTGACTAGAAATGTCTATATAGCATTATTTTGGTACTAGTCCAAAGTCACTGCATGTAAACCTTAATATTATTACATATTCAGATCGGTATGGTTAAATATGATTTTTGAGAGTTGGAATCAACTCAAGAGCTATTATGGTTGATTTTATAAAAATGTTTGAATGTGCAAAAGCTTCTGTTTTGTTATTTTTACTAGGAGAGATATCTAACTCTAAATGATTTAAATCCAACGGGCTTGGATAGATCTTTTTAGTAGCTTTCTAACAAAATTCGAATCACTCAATTTGGTTTAGTAAATCTTCCTAAATTGATTTTTTAACTAAGGGACATAATATATTCTAAGTCTAAATAGAAAAACACTTATTTGAATTTGTGGTCTAGCGCGGGAAAAGAAATGGGCCAGACCAGTGACGCTCAGTGGCGCAGAGGGCGGCTGACAGGTTGGTCCCGCTTGTTAGCGAGACTTAAAACCCGAAATGGTATCTAGCGATCTAGGCCACACGATTATAACGCGGATCAACGGCTCACAGTTATTGTCGACGATGGACTCGTCGCCGGCGAGACAGAACACTAAACGGCCGGTGGGGGTCTACTGGGGACGTACCAGCTCTCCAGCTACTGCGGCGAGGAGGGCGATCAAATTGGACGGCGACGGCGGACTCAGGCGAGGTCGAGGCAGGGGCTGC
This sequence comes from Avena sativa, assembly GCA_916181665.1. Lineage (NCBI taxonomy): Eukaryota > Viridiplantae > Streptophyta > Magnoliopsida > Poales > Poaceae > Avena > Avena sativa. The sequence continues at coordinate 39,258,207 of OV702287.1, read as the reverse complement.
GGTGGAGGGAATCGCGGCAGTGTCGCCTCCTCTAGAGCGGCCTCCTCCGGTGCAATTCCGGCGAACGGTGGCTCGAGCGGCTCCGGCGAGAGGTGGGGAAGAACTGGGGGTGAGCGGGGAGTGTGATGGTGTGAAGAAATGGTGCTGGGGAGGCCTCCTTATATAGGCTCGACAGGGGGACCGAGGGGTGTGGGCAGGCTTCTCCGGCGAGGGCGGTACAGGGGGCTACCGGCATGGGCGAGGTAGGCGGACAGTGGGCGGTTCCCTGGCGGTGCTCTATGGCATAATGGCGACGCTAGGGGCGGTGGCATTTGGTCATGGGCTTCCCGCGCTCTGGGAGACAGAGGCGATGCTCAACGCGGCTCCCGGCGACTGTGGGTCGCACAGCGGTGCACGGCCGTGTCTGGCGGGGTGCTGGGGTCAAGGCGGAGCGGCGTGTGTGATATGGCGACAAGGGGCGGTCTACTGCGTGCTGGTGGCAATCGCGCTCTGGCGCTCTCTGGCTGGCTTGCAGAGAGAAAGGGCAACGATGCTGGGGAGTGGTCTAGGGGCTAGGGTTGATCGAGGGGTGGACCGTGGGCGGCGGTAGGGTTGGGTGGAGCTAGGGGACACGCTGGTTTGGCGCGGTGCAGTCTCTAGCGTGCTGCCCGCTTCTGGCCAGTGGTGACCTCATTCGGGCGGTGCGCCACTGCTATAACGGCTAAGGGGTAGGCTGGTTGGGGACTTGGTTGGACTCAGAGGGGACAAAGGAGAGTAGAGAGGATCCAATGGGGGACAAGGGTTTAACTAGGAGTAGTGTTAGTTAGGCAGTTGGATCTCTGTCTGCCACCTGTTCGACACAATGGCCGCAAGAAACTTTTGTTTGAATTTTGGGGCTGATTTTTGGTGGAGTGCTGTAACTTATGCTTAGGCATCTAGGTGTGCTTGGGATTTAAAAATGCAGTTCATTTGAGTGGTTTTTGAATAAGTGTGATCTATACATATGAACTACATTCAAATTTCAGATATCTAAATTTAGTGTTTGAAAGTTTTTGGGATGAAACAAAGTGGGCCTTGGCACATCACTACTTGTACTAGCAAGGGGTGCAAAGAACCATAATTGTTTCTGTTAAGATTTTAGTTCTTGGAATAGCCAAAGTAGGCTAGTTAGTTAAAATGGCACAAATGACCATTTCCTTATTTTATTCTTTTTGATTTCTTTTTCTTTGGGATTTGCTTGGGAATGATCTAGATGATGTTTAATTCACCTTAGGATCATTTTACAATCAATAGATCACTCAATCATGGCAATTCAAACAACTCCTATTTTATATGCACACACACATGAACGCTTAAAGATTTTTAAATATAAAAAGTTTTTGTTAACCCTAAATTTGGGTAGATTTGACCTTGATCACCTGGATTAAAGTTTTGGGATGTTACATGTGGCCGGGCCCCAGCCCGTCTCCATCTCGTATTCTGGCTCCAGGTGTCCCTTGATGAAAAACTGACTTTGGCTTTTGTCCCGACCAATTCCAAGAATATTCATTTTCTGACTTTCCTGGAACCAAAAATAGCAGAAAACAGGCAGCTTGCACTATGGCTCTTGTTAATAGGTTAGTCCAAGAAATCATATGAAAAGTATTCCAAAGTGTGGACAAAACATAAGAAGGTAGATAAAACCAAGCATGGAACATCAAAAATTATGGATACATTAGAAACGTATCAGTATGCCCAACAGCACCCGACTACAACCTACCTGGTGCAGTCCGACAGAAGGCCCACTTGACAACCTACCAAGGTTCATGAATCCCAAGAGAGTTCAGGTGGTAAGAAGCCCATATGGACACGGACTCCAAGCGCACAAGACAAGGAAAGCTTAAAACTAGAGTGCGAATCTAACTTGTAGTCTACTCGTATGGGTACCTGAGACCTAGCCTCCCCATATATAAAGGCTAGGAGGGTCCAACGAGAAGGGCATCGCCGCAATAGACAATTGCTCTAAACATCAACCTCTCCCACAACAGATTTAGACATCGCCACAAGAGAGGTAGAACACAACAGATCTAGACAACACCTGTAGCATACACATACGCCAGATCTAATCTGCACATCTACCGCCATCAGTGACCCTATAATCCTTCGGATCATCATCAATAAAGAGTAGACAAGCAGGAGTAGGGGTTTCCCTCCTGGGGCCCGAACCTGGATAAACATCATGTCCCGTGTTGCTTGTCTGTTAGCCAGACGAGATCTCTAGTGCACCCCTCTTCATCAAATCCAAGTCCATAACAATGTACATTGATGAGTTAACCCCTCATGAGGGCACGGCAACGTGCTCCATCATGATCTAGTTATAGTAAAAATGGTTCTTAAAGCAAGGTACATGACATCTTTAATTTCTAAAATGACCAACACCAAGATAGCATAAAAATAGAATAATTATTGTGAAGAAAACCTATTGATCCTAATTTGGTTAAAGAGGTGGAGTATGTATTTATTATATTCTATATTGGAAAATATCCTAATGAACCAAGATGGACCCTAACCCAAGGGGTTCTGACCTATATAAGTATTTTTGATGGTAGGATACTTGTTCTACCCTCAAGTGAATATAAGCAAGTTCCAAGGAGACTAGTCGATCCCCTATCCTTAGAGGAGTAAATTTTACCCCTCTAAAAGGTGGCGGGTTCTAATCAAACCCTTATATTTAAGCCCGTAAGTTTATTTTGCCTTTTTCTTCTAGCCTTTTGGCATATACATTTCATGCATTTGGAATAGAGTTCATATAAGAAATTCAAACATACGAACAATTCAAATAGAAGAAACACAACACTTAAACAATAGACATACATATAGTTTATCAAATATAACAATTCTAATTAAAACATGCATAGAGTTCATCAAACCACCACCACATCCATCAAGATCATCCAAAAAGAAGCATATTAACCATGTTTGATCAAAAAGACACAACATATAACCTCATATGTCGTGGACCATCTCCAAAAGTCATCCCACATACAACTCAAGTTTCCTTATCTCCAAGGAAATCATCTTCACCTCCTCACCCACCACAAACACCATCACCTCCATGCTCACATCATGCTCACCACCACCACCATCTCCACCTCCAAAACCTTCAAAACCTTGAAGGATATTTTGACGAGTTAACTCCCAATATTTCTTAGTCATGGCATCCATGGAGTTTGGGTTCATGAACATGATAGCATGTCCATCGGCCTCCTTATCCTTTGATATCATTTTCTCCTCAAGTGAAATCCTATGCTCCTCGTCCTTGGCCTTCCTATCTTTAGTGCCTGGACAGGGGGTGGGTGGCACAAGGCAGAGGGTTTGCCGTAGACGCCTTGCGAGCTGGTGGAACTGGTGTGAAAGAATATTTCATGATCCCTAGAGTTTTGTGTGTTATATAACAATACCAAGGATAATTTGATTTTGTGGTGAGTGGCTGCATATTTCACTTCCAAAAAGGGATTCCTGGTTAAATGAAGCATTTCAAAGAATCTGGGGGCGGATTATCCGCCCCGGCTAGGGCCGGATTATCCGCCCGCCCACCCCATATTTATGAAGGGCGGCAAGGCACATTGCTTAGATGGGGGGCGGAGTATTCCCGGATAATCCGACCAGGGCTGGAGCTTTTGCCCTGGCTAGATAATCCGCCCCTCCTAGCGGTCTGAATTATGCCCCTCTTGAGTTTTCTAAAGGGTGACAAGGTGCTTCCTCAGATGGGGCGGAGTTTTGGATGTTGGGCTGAACTTTTGCCCCGGTCGGATTATCCGTCCCTTTATAGGGCCAGATAATTCGTCCCTAGTTTGCTCTAATGGCTGCTTTTCAGGAGGGGGTACATATACCCCATCCCATCTTCATTTGGAGTTGCTGGATCTGACGAAAAAGTGTTGCTCTGCTGAAATTGATTTGCAACAAGATCTCCGCTTTCATCCGTCCGAAGGCCTTGTCCTTTGAGGAATCGAAGGAGGAGGCCTTGATCTACATCTTCACCGAAGAGATCACAACTTCCTCTCCCATGCATTTGGGGGGCTCTTGATCTAGAGTTTCATTCGAATTTCTAGATCTCCATTTCATTACTTGATCACTTATTTTATTGTGGCAGCTTGTTGTCATCACGGAAGCCTCAAATTAAGTTGTGGATGTGTTCCCCGATCCAGTTGTAAAGGCATAGGTTCCCGCCTCAAAGGGTACCACATAGTGGAAAGGTGGATTAGGCTAGTATTGGTGAGATCCATCAGAGAACAGGGTGAGGCATATTATGCCGTGGTGGTCTTAGTACCGCCCACCCCTCCAACGTAGACGTACTTCCATTAACAAGGAAGGAACTGCAGTAAAACAAATCATGTGTCTCCGCGTGCTCCACTATCGATTACCTCATTCCTCTCACTACCTTTACCGCTTAGTAGCTAGGTTGACATTTAGGGAAATTCACCGTAGTTGAATATCTAGAGAATTACCTTTGTGTCAAGCCTAAAATTGAAAAAATATTAAAATTTGGAGTAGCACCTATTCACCCCCGCTCTAGGTGCCCATATGATAAATTGCAATTAGTATAAGAGCCTCGACTCTTTATTCAGGATTTACCGCCTAAGAGAGTATGGGTACTCGTGGAGATGGTGGTGAGGATGTGGAGAGGGTCACCATGGATAATCTCAAGAGTTTGGAAACAAACTTGTTTAAAACCATGGAGACCCAAGTGCAAGAAATGCGTGACATGATGATGCGTCTCTTTCCACCCACAAACTCTCCTCCCTCTCCCACTGAGGTCACAACTCCTATTTCAAAGGAAAAAGCTAAGGCTATCTCCAATCAAAAGGAGTTAGAGGATGAACATAAAAATAAGATCTCCTCTTCCAAAAAGGGAAGTGGTAAGGAGGATTATAGCAAGGTCTCTCACCTATACTCACCTGATCCACCAATCCCCCACCCTCATATAAACAATATGGGTGATCCACCCAATCTTAGTGCATCTTCTTTTAATGAATGGCAATTTTTGATGAAATCTCATGTGTTCAGTTCATCCATTGAGTTGTGGAAGATTATAGAGGTTGGTCTTCATGTTGAGATCCAACCAATATGATTCGAAGAGAAGTTGTTGATAGCCAACTCAATTCCACTGCCCTACAGATGATACAACTAGGTGTGGATCCAAAGGACATGCAACATATTGAACATCTCAACACTGCCAAGGAAGCTTGGGATGCCCTCACCGAGTTGTTCATTGGAAATGAGAGCATGAGAAGAAATAGTTATGATGCTCTAAGTAATCAAGCAGAAGGTTTCTACATGATGGATGGTGAGGATCATGAAGATATGTATAGAAGATTCAAGTCCATTGCCACCACATTTAGAAACCATGGTGCCACACATATTGATGATGCTTGGATCAAAAGGAAATATGTAAGTACTCTTATGCCAATTGAACCCATGGATTTTAAGATCCTACAAGGAATACACAACTACCACCTCATGACTTCCAATGAAGTTATGCAAGATATGGTAGCTTTCGAAGTTGCGGCCAAGAACGATGAAGATGCTCGTGCGCGAGCCTTTGGTATGCAGAAGGGTGTTAATCTTTCCTTGAAGGCAAACGTGGTTGATCAAGAAGAATATGAAAGGAACATTGACATAACTACCATGAGTTGTCCTAAGTAAGTCAAGCGTGCACATGGTGAGTACATGGCGTTCTATGCGAGATTTTTTTGGAAAGATCTTGCCAAGGAAAAATATGAGCTTAAATGTAAAAACAGATCAAGTGGAAGAAAGAAAAAGGGATTTCTATTTCCATGCCCTCGGTTCCTTAGTTGTACTCACTTTCCCCAGCCTCTTAAATTTTCCTCACTTTTGCCCATCTCCTTCTATGAAACTCTCACACGGTCTGAAACTCGTTGTCCATCAGCCTTGCCATTACGTGCTGACAAGTGGGGCCACATTCAGTCGGGTCCCATAGTGGACCCTTGCCGTTACATGCTAACAAGTGGGACCGTGTTCTGTCGGGTCCCGTAGTGGACCCTTGACGTTACATGCTGACAAGTGGGGCCGCGTTCAGTCAGTTCCCTAGTGGACACCTCTCTCCACTTATCCAGATCAGCATGGGACCCATAGCTTATCCACGTGAGCGCTGGACCCACAGCTTACCCAGGTTGGCATTGCAAGATGGGACCTAGAGCCAGCCCCGCACCCACGACCGTGCCATTGCCTCCCCTTTCTTCTTCTTCTCCAGCGATGGCGACCCTTCTCTGGTGACGGTGGCCCTTTTTCTAGCTTCACTTGGCCTCCCATTCGTCTTGTCCGTAGTATGGTGTTGTCCCGTTGACCTGTATGAAGGATGGAAATGGCAACCATGCACAGGGAAGGTTAGATCTCGCACCAAATTTTTTCTATTGGACGGGGGCGCTTGCTGTGGACAATTAATTGGTGCAACTCGGGAGCTCAGTTGGGCACACGCTTGCTGTGGAGTATGCAGGCGGCAAGCCATTATGATGATTTAATTGGTTTATTGAGTTAATGTCTCGGCTACAATCAAGTGAATCTATTAGGTGAAAGTCAAACTTTGAGATCTAGGGAGATGGATGTATAAGAAATAAGAGAATAACATAACTCTTGAACACTTTCAAATTAAAAAAATTATACAACTCTTAATGTAAAAGAGTGTTTATAATTGACACAACTCTTGAACACTTTCAAATTACAATTTGGACATGATAATGTTGCCCTAGGAAAATCTTGAGAGTTTACCATTTTTAGAGCGTGAAAAGTGATCCCTAAACTAAAATCTTTATGCCTCATGCATATACGAAAATTATACACCTTCGAACACTATGAAATCGCACTTAGGACATGATAATGTTGTGCTAACAAAATCTTGAGAGTTTATCATTTTCATGGAGTGAAATATTATGCATAAACTTGGATATACGAAAATTATACACCTTTGATCACTGTGAAATCACACTTAATACGTGATAATGATGTGCTAACAAAATCTTAAGAGATTATCATTTTTATATAGTGAAATGTAATACATAAACTCGCATATACGAAAATTATACTCCTTTGAACTCTTTGAAATCGCACTTAGGACATGATAATGTTGTGCTAATAAAATCCTGATCATGTATCATTTCCATGGAGTGAAATATAATGCATAAACTTACGTATACGAAAATTATAAACCTTTGTACACTGTGAAATCTCACTTAATACGTGATAATGATGTGCTAACAAAATTTTGAGAGATTATCATTTCCTCCCCCATTTTTATAGAGTGGAATGTAATGCATAAACTTGCATATACGAAAATTATACACATTTGAACTCTTTGAAATCACACTTAATACAATTATAAACTTTTGTACACTATGAAATTGCACTTAATACGTGATAATGATGTGCTAACAAAATTTTGAGAGATTATCATTTCCTCCCTCATTTTTATAGAGTGGAATGTAATGCATAAACTTGCATATATGCAAATTATACACATTTGAACTCTTTGAAATCGTACATAATACGTGATAATGTTGTGCTAAAAAAAAATTGAGAGATTATCATTTTTATAGAGTGGAATGTAATGCACAAACTTGCATATACAAAAATTATACACCTTTGAACACTTCCCCTTCAAATTATATTTAAAATCATTTGTTTATGGAGTTAAAGTACCGTGGCAAACTCGTTATTTTGCATGGATAGAGGGGTTCCCCCCGACATATATAGGGGTTATCTTGTCCGCTAGATCACAGGGGATCAACAGTTGGTGGGCACGATCCGCGTGACAACTATCTCAACCAATCAAAGTGTAGCAACCAAGATGAGAACAAGTGTGAGAGTTTGTGACTAAGAGAGAGGGGGAAAACTGGGTAGAACTTAAAAACCAAGGGCAAAACTGAGTAGAACTTAAAACCATGGGAAAAAACTAACAAAGGGATTCAAATATAAAATAGAAAGAGATTTAAAAATAGAAAATGTGTCATTTATACAATAAAATACATCTTGGCATACATCAAACTATTTGTAATTCAAATATACATAGGTTTGAAAATTATTGTCATTCAAAAAAACTATGTTTTGGGGAGGGATGTTTTGGGAAGTGGCTTGAGTAGAAAGCCATGAACCTTCATAGATAGTAGGCGATTTGAGAAGTGGTGATTTAGGTTAAAACTTGATTTCTATATATTTATTATGGTGGCAGGTCACATAATAAGACTTCCTGGGTAGATGCCACTATGTTTTGATCTTTTTCAATTAGCTAGATAAAAATCATTCGTTGACTCTCTATTGACCAACAACCAGAGGGTAAAACTGAGTATATTGCACATGACAGTGTTAGTATTGGAGGGCAAAACTGAGTACAACGAAACTGCCAGTATTACATTCGAGGGTATAACTGAGCACAACTAAGTCGCCAGGGTTACACACGAGGGAAAAAACGTGACGCACGGTACACATGTCGTGGTACACGGGGCGGTAGCGGACACGTGTGGCCATGCATAGTGCAGTAGCATACGCGGTTACGCGGTGCACGGTGGTGCAATGAAACATCCCTTCCCTTCACCTTTATAGAGGCATCCTCACTCTCACTCATCACTCGCTTGCTCACTCACGCAATCGTCTCCACTGTCCCATCACCTTCTGCAAACCCCCAAGAAAACCCCAACCACGTAGGCGATGGAGAAGAATGGTGTAGTGGCCATGGTCGCATCCAATGCCGCCAGCGAGGAGGCCCCCGTCCCCATACAGGCCCCGTCGAGGCATCGAAGGCAGCCGCCGTCCTCGTCCAGACCCCCATCCCCGCTTCCACCGTAGCCATCGGCGAGGAGGCCCCCGCCGGTCTCAGGCGGATCCCGCTTGGCTGGGACCGCTACGAGGAGGATGATTACATCAGGCCGGAGAACCCTTATGACACTAGCATCACCGATCCATGGTCAGAGGTAACTAGGGTTTTCACCCCTTCCCTTGTTCTTCCCCATTCCCATTGTTGGATGCTAGATCGTATGTTATTAGGGTTCAATTGTTTGTATTTTCAATAGTTGGTTGCTGGGTTTTTTACAATAGCTAATCCTCTTGTGTTAGATCTCGTATTTCCATGAATCCCCCTATTCATATTTCAATCCTATTTTATTTGTCCTCCGAGTTAGCAGTTAAGGGATTCCCTAGTTAGTACTAGCGTCGATCTGTAGTTGGGATCAATATTCGATTTGGTTTGAGATTTGGGGATTGGGGAATAATCAGGGGATCTCAATCGGTTAATTTATGCAAATAATCAATCCCGACAATCAAGGTATCTCAATCATGTCTTTATTGCACTCTAATTTTTTTCCAACAGGAGGATAGCAGCGACGTCTACAGCGACGACGAGTCTAGGGACACCAAGACTCGTCAGGTGCTGAGGAGGCTGAAGTCCGGCCAGTATGACAACTTCTTCGCTGGCGACATCTACATGTGCGCCTTCTGCACCAGGAGTAGCATTGCCACTGACTTCAGCTCCCTCGTGAAGCATTCCAAGGATGTGAAGACCTGTGGCGAGTCCGTGAATGTCCACGTCTTCATAGCCAAGCACCAGACGCTCGGTTTTCACCTCCGCAACCTCCAGAAGTTGGCCATCGAGGAGGGTCGCATGCCCCCGATTAAGCCCAAGGCGCCCAAGGTCAAGGGACTGGGTAGCAAGAAGGGGAGGTGGCGCCAGAGGGAGGAGGAGGACCTCCTGGCGGAGTCCATGAGGGCGCCAGAGGGAGGAGGAGGACCTCCTGGCGGAGTCCATGAGGGGCCACTGATCTTGTATTGCTGCTACCGTTGTAAAGCAGCTTCTTTTATATTGTCTGTGTTGAACTTGTCCGCTGCTGCTGCTAAGCAGCCTAATTGTCGAACCTCGTTAAGTACCGTACTATATATATCCTATATTAGCTACTTTATCTACATCTGCTCTATTTACTGAATGTATTTATGGTGGTGGTTAGATTTGCTGTGCTAGATTAGGTACCAGATTGGGAAAACGAGGGCCAAAAGGAACAATGGATGAAGAGAGAAGCTGATCTAGATTCGCTACCTTTTTGGGGAAAAAAATACAACGGTTAGCGAGAGAGAGGGGGAAAAGGTGCTCTTAAAAAGGCCAATCATAAAAATAATAAAAAAGAAAACTTCCAATTTAGGCGACATGGCACACGTAACCACCAAACGCTCCCCACATGGTCCCACACCACGTCCCCCATAACGTGTTCCCAACAAACTGGCCCCACGTAGTCCCTCATGGCACGGCCCCACACGTCAGCATAACATGTTCCTGACCAACTGGCCCCAAATGGTCCCACACCGCGCGGCCCCAGACGTCAGCCAACGGGCAACCTGACGGCAACTACCGTTTGAGCTCTTTGATGAGTTTCCAAGAAGGAGATGGGAAAAAGTGAGAAAAAGTTAAGTGGTTGGGAAAAAGTAAGTACAACTAACAAACTAGGAGCACGAAAATAGAAATCCCAAAGAAAAATGGTCTAAAGATGATATCTTGTTACAACCATGGAGACCATTTTCATTTTGTTGCTGAGTGCCCCTATCAAAATAGAGAAAACCATGGGGGTAGATTGGTTCTCAAGGATAAGTCAAAAGCTCCACGCGAGAATCCATTCAACAATAAGAATGTTTCATACAAGAAACAACCAAAAATAGTGTTGGTAGCCCAAGAGGAGTACCCATCTGCAAGCCAAGATGAAGAAGATGATGAAATCCTAAGAGAAGTGGCAGCCACAGCCACACCACTTCCGCACCAACTGCTTCGTTCTTTGACTCGCCAAATGAGAACCTCCCCAACAAGGATTTCAATTGCCTTATGGCAAGGGATTCCGAGGAATCACCTTCCACCACTTCCTTTCATAAGAATACTATGAATGTTGATATTAATGATCCTACTAGTCTTAAGGTAAAGGAAGAAGTTATTTCTTTGGATCATTACATAACTAACTTGAAAGGTGAGCACAAGAGGCATTTCTAGGCCCTCATGGGTCAACTCATTCACTCGGAAGAAATCCTTGAAGAGAAGAGTAGAATTGAAAGAGAAGATGCAACTGAGATAGCATCTTGAAAAATGCTCTAGAGGAAGAGGAAGAGATTCGAACTTCTCTTGAGGAGAGGCTTGAGTCCATTGAGGAGTCACATGACAAGATTGTGGCTAAATTAATAAAGGAACGTGATCATGCTATTGCTAAAACAAGAAAACTTAAAAAGGAAAAGGTTGAATTTGGGGATGCTCATGCTAGACTACCGAGAAGCTAGAGGAACTTGACATCGCCCACAGGTCTTTGGAGAGTGAACAATCAATTCTCAATGAGTCTCATGATCAACTCCAAACTCGACTAGCTCAAAATGATGTTCCTAGCACCTCTACTTTTTTGTGTGATCATGTAGAAAATCTTGAGGAAAATGCTAGATTAAAGAATTAGCTTCACAAGTCATATCTTCCCAAAGGTAAGGATGTGCTTGATGACCTATTGAGTAATTAAAGGTCAAACAATGGGAAGGAGGGACTTGGCTGTGTCCCCAAGACAAATAATAATAAGAAGAAGAGCAAGAAGAAGAGGGCCAAGTCAACTCAAGCTAAGAGAAGCACCACTTCAGTAAATGACACCATGAAGAACAGAACATCTCTTGGTGGTTTTGGAGGAACCACTAACCCCAATTATGAGTTGTTTCATGATTATTATGGTGATGTTTATGCTAGATATGTTGGTCCTGTTGATGGTTATATTTAGTGCTCTATTTGGGTCCAAAGACCCTTGTTACTAACATGAGATGACCCATTCAAAAATGGGTACCTAAAACCAAAAATTAATTTTTTTGCAGGGCTATGCTTCTGGTGGGTCGAAATGGGTGCTTGATAGCTGACGAGGTTTAAATCATCAATGCCCATTGTTATGGACTTGGGTTTTGGAGAAGGAGGGAGCACTGGAGACATCTATCGGCTAGCAAACAAGCACATAGGGGACAAAGGAGTTACCCAGGTTCAGGCCTCGTAGAGGTCCCTACTCCTGCTTGTCTGCTCGTGGAATTATCGAAGGAGTCGAAAGTTACAATGGTGCGCAGATGAAATATGGCGAGGGTTGTGGAAACTAGGGTTGTGTGTGTCCTCCTCGCTGCCCCCTCCTAGCCTTTATATAGATAGGCTAGGTCTCGGGTAGCAGGTCGAGTCGGTTACAAGTTAGGGTTTTCCCCTTCAAACTTTCTATCTTTAGCTTCTTCTTGTTCTTCAAGCAATCGAGAGTCCGTAGGTCACTCGAGTCCTTTCCTCTAGGCCTTGGCGACACCGTGGGCCTGTACGTATTTGGACCGTATATACCAAGCTCGAGTACCTGTAGGGTATACCCATGTTAGTAGCCCCCGAGTGTCCAGTGGAATCGTAGATTCGACTGGGGACTTTTTGAAGTCTTCGAGTACTTGATTGAGTACATTTCGACTGCTTTTATTTGTGTCATAGGGATTGTTGATATACGTGCCTGATAAAACCGAAGTACCGGTATCAGTTAACCACCTTAGGGTAAAACAACGCAATCTACTCGAACTCGAGTCCCCGGACTCGAATCCAGAAAAGTGCTGGCGTAATTCGAGTCAGGCCGTGGAGGTCTTACAGGAGTCGAATTCCAGTTATACGGGTGTGAGCACTCGACACGTCCGTCAAGGCATGTTCATCGTGCCTGTAGGCACGGATATATTTCTGGTAGTGCGTAGCTAGATGCGTTGCTAGGCCTTATTCATGTCTTACCTTCACGCTGTAAGCGCGGCATCCGAATTTTATCATCGCGGAGACGATTTGGGCGACCCAGGAGACGTAGTCTCTTTGTAGGAAAAAATTATGAGGCGGTGTCGCCATGAGCTGCGAGTGCGGACGTTATCCACACACAGTTTTCTGTGCAAATAATCATATGGTGCACGACCAGCGCTCCCTATAGGAGTAGCCCCCGAGTGCCTGGTTGAGTCGAAGACTCAGGCAGGGACTAAATAACATTTGCGACTGCCGTCGTCTTTTGGTTGCTTGTTTCAGTCCAAATTTTCCAGCGCTCCCTATGGGAGTAACCCATGTCCATAGTCGAATTGTATTTCAAATGGTTTGGGTTTTCTTTTGATTGTCCTTGTTCCTGCAAAAAGAAAAGAAAATCGTAGGGTGCGCGGCCAGCACTCCCTATGAGAGTAGCCCCCGAGTGCTTGGTGGAGTCGAAGACTCCAGCAAAGACTAAATTAGTCGAATTTTTCCACTACGTAGCTTTGATGACGTCAGTACTGACGCTTGTATGACCTCAGTTGCCCGCGTGAGCGACTTTGACGGAACATGACGAGCGGTGGGTCCCACTTCCTAACTTTGATTTGACTGGGCGTGCGTAATCTTTATTTTAACTGCGCCTCCTCGATTTCTGCGTGTAATGGGAGTAGTGGAGAGACGGTTCGCGCTTCCCCTTCTCCACGTGTCCAACACGATGTGTGCCACGCGTCCAGTAGGGTTTTTTGAGCCGTTGGATTGCATCTTCTAGGGGTTAAGTCGCGATGCTACGGCGGTAATTTCCCATCTGCGCTCTCTCTTCCTTGCTACCATCGCCATTGCTGCTACTCTTCTGCTTTTTCTTGCGCTCGTTTCCTCCACAACGATGGACCACCTCGCTCGTTTCCGAGCTACTTTCTGCGCTCGCATCACCGCTGTTCAATGGGTAAGAAGAAAGGAGGCGCTGTTGTTGATTCCGCGGCCGTCGTCGCCGCAGCGAAGAAGAAGGGTGGCTCCGCTGCTGCGGGCACCAGCACCACTGCCGGCGGGAAGAAGAAGGTCGCGGGCACCTGCGTGACAAATGGTGCATGGGGCCCTTCCATCATCAAGGCATCGGATCTCCGTCTTCTTCGCCAAGACGAAGTTATCTCCATAGCAGTCGCCGATGTGCGCGTCCCTAGCAGTGAGACCATTCCTGCTCCTCCCGCTGGTTTTCGAGTGATGTTTCTTGCATTCGTCATTCGTGGTCTTTTCTTGCCTCTCCACCCCTTTCTTAGGGGTCTTCTTTGTTTCTACGGGCTCCAGCTCCATCAGCTGTCCCCAAATTCGATCCTCCACATCACCTGCTTCATCACTCTTTGCGAGTGCTGGCTCGGAATCGAGCCACACATTGTTCTTTTCAAGCGCATATTTAAATTAAAGCGTCAGTCCGCGTCTGGCTCTTTAGTTTATGACGTAGGTGGTTGTGGAATCCACGTCGACCCATCCGCCACCTACTTCGACATCAATCTCACCAAGTCCGTCCAGGGATGGAGGGACAAATGGTTCTATGTCCGCGATCAGAAGTCCAAAGATGAGCACTTTGGACTCGCTCCCTTCGATCCCGCGACTCCCTGCAAGAAGATGCGTTCCTGGAAGAACGTAGTTATGCCTGGCGAACTCGTGGAGACAGACGTGTTGTATCAACACGTCTGCAACCTCGAGAGTCGCATAGGGACAGAAGAGGGAGGCCGCGCCCTTATCCGAACCTCGCTGCGCCATCGCGTCCAACCCCTTCAAGCCAGAGTTCATCCCATGTTTCAATGGGCTGGCGCTGATGATGCCACTCGCGTGTCTGCCGATGGCATGTCCGCGAGTGAGGTGGATAAGAGGGTTCGACTGGTCACGAAATACACTGGCAAGGATGTGCTTCCGAGTGAGCCAGTTGTTCCTCCTTTTGATGCTTCGAATCCTCTTCCTGAGGTACAGTTGTGCTACGTAGTAGATTATTTTCTCGATTGCTTTTCTATTGCTTACTTGTTCTTTTTGCTGATCTTCGCTGTCTGTATGCAGGATTGGGCGGTGTTGCCTTGTATGCCCCCTCTCCCTGAGGGGATTAGTCCTCACGAAGCTTTGGAAGAGGACGAGTCTGAGTCGACTGTCCCTTCTGATGTGGAAGAGGAAGCCCCCAAGTCCGAGAGCCCGAATACTTGCAAGCGTTCGCGCAACGAGGATTCCGATGCATCGTCTCCTTTGACTCCAGAAGGCACGGCTGTTGGCGCGGAGTCGCCAATTCCCGCCGTTCTTGTGAGAGCTGTGGCGCCATCTTCTCGCAAGAAGATGTGATTGCCTAAGGAGTCTTCGTCGGAGTCGGTGGAGGCCATGTTTGATTTTGACAAGTTTGACTGGTAAGTTTTCGAGTTCATTTATTCTTCTCTGTTTTCTTCTTGTTGGCTTTGCCCTGGAGTTTGCCCTTTCTCAATGTGGATTTTGTCTTGTAGTCAAGAGGCGTCGTCATCTTCTGGCAACGTCGAGTTTTTGAAGGAATCAGGAGTCGCGACCTCAAGGGCCAAGGAAGAGGTCGAGCGCGCTCCTTCCCCTCCGGTGGCGGCCCACTCTGGGCACAATTCTTCAAGATCTCCTCACGTAGGGGAGCATCGAATTGTTGCTCGGATGACGGTACAACAAACCTCTTCGGAGTCGTTGGAGGATCATGTGAGTATATCTTTCCTTCTTTTTAGTGTGGCAGTCGACGTTATCCGTTGCTTTCACTGATTCCTTGTTTGTGCGACAGCTCCTTGTAAAGGAAGTCGCGCAAGTGGCAGAGCAGGTGATGGTGATGGGTCGCCAGCATGCAATGCTGGAGACGCGTCACCGCGTGGTCGAAAGTGAGTGTTCTACACTTATTCTTTTTCGTCTTCTCCTTTTTTGGTATAGTCGACTGATAGTCAACTTTTGATTGTCGTGTAGCTGAACATAACGCTTTACTGCACAACGTCGCCACCTTAGAGAAAACGCTTGCTGCGGCTATGAAGGGTCGCGACGAGGCACTCGTAGCTCGCGATGAGGCACAAAAGCGTGAAGAGGATCTGCGTGCCTCCTTTGCGGCCAGGGAAAAGTTGTTCGAAGAACAACTGTTCTCAGTCGCCAAAGCTCTCTCAGGTACCTTTTACTTGTGGATATTGTTGTCCTTCTCTACCCTTAGTGTTTTTTGCTGGTAGCGCTGAAGTTTTTGATCCATGCATGGGTTCTTGTGCAGATGCTGGCGATCTGAGCTTTGACCCGCAGGCCCTTCATCGCGAGGATGCTCTGGCAGGTGCGGTGTCTGCAGTCGAGGACCATAGCGCCGCTGTCCAAGATACACTTTCCAAGGCCAAGGTTGCCCTCAGTCGCCTCCGGGAAGAGTTGATGCCGAAGGCTGAGCTGATCGATAACATGGACGAGCTGGTGGAGTCATTCACCGGTGGTGTGCCTTCCGCCTACAAGAATTCCCTCCGCGTGGCTGGTGCGTCCATGACACTCGCGATGGTATAGGCCCACGGAGCTGATATCGATCCTTCCACGGTGTCGAAGGCGATGCCTGTTGGCGCGGATGGTCAGCAGGTAGTCTTCGCTCCTTTTGCGACTGCCTGTGCTAAATATGGCCATCACTTGATAAATACTGTTGCGAAGTACTCGGAGGAGCTCCAACGTGCTAAGAAGGCGGCGAAAGCCTCGGCCTCAGGGGCCGGCGGAAAGTCAGTGGCGTCTGACACTGCCACGGACTTGATGAAGCCCCCAAAGCCGTCGAAGTCGAAGAAGCCAGCTGCTCCATAGTTATCTTTTGTAATAGTTGATTGATTGTTCTTTTGGTTTAAGAACATGCCTGCTGGCGAGTGTGTCTATGAATACTTATGTTGATCCTGAATGCATCTGTTCCCTTTGCCTTTGTGTTAATTTGGTCGCCTTATTTGCCTCTGTCTTGACTTGTGGTAGGGTACATCAAGTGATCCCGTGGGGAGAACCCAGGACTCGCCATCTCTTGATGATACAGTGGCACCACCGCGCTCCAGGGTAGAGGAGCTATCCTTGCTTTCGCGACTTCGTGACCGCGTGAAGCAGCTGGAGCGCGAGTTGCCCGTGATCCGCGGTAGCGCAGACGTGTGGAAGTCGAAGGCGGACAAAGCCGACGCCCGCGAGCAATATCTGCTTGGCGAGGTGACGCAGCTGGGCGACCAGTTTAAGTGTTAGTCTGCTTATTCTCATCTTTTCCTTTGTAGTTACTCGCAGTGGTACGTTGTACTCATGCTATTGATGCTTCTTCGTGTAGTTGTTAGCGCGCGCCATCCGCAGGAGGAGAAGGATAGAATTGCCATTCGCCTTCATGATCTCACCCAGGAGCAACTTCAAGAGAGTGGATACTTCTGGGTGGATCATGATCGTGCGACTATGTTGGCGACCCTGTAGGATCGCGCATCGCGAGTGCTGCTCTTCCTGAAGAAGTCGCAGTCGTCCTTGAAGAACATTTATCGGGCGATGTTCCCACTGGACGACACTCCATCAAGCCTGCTAGCTCTTCTTGCCAAATTTCAAGACCTGTCCGCGGTTCGCGAGTGCGTGAGGCAGCAGTTGGTGGCTGGTGCCAAGGCTGCCCTCTCAATGGTGCGATTGCACAGGCCTGACGTGGATGTTGCCGCCATTGCCTCTGGGCCACCAGCGCCACCAGCAGGATCTGCCTAGAATATGGTACCGCACTATCAGGCGGTGGACCATCCAGCAGAGGAGATCGTCGACTTCTTCGAGGAACAAACCAACGTTCTTCTGTTGCAAGAGTAGCCAAATTTGTATCCTGCACATAAGTGTACTTGTGTTGTAAAGTTCGTATAGATGTTGTAAATTTATTGTCGAATGTGTATAAAGAGCTTTGTGAGCGTGAGGTGTGTTGCACTATGCGAGTCCTTTTCGTTTAGCCTGGCCATCTTTTATCTGAGTCCCTTGTCAACCTGTCAGGTGCGTTGCAGCTGGGTTCAGTTTGTGTTAAGGGGTTCGATTGATGTGCCAGCTACTCAGGATATCGCGTTTTTGGTTCGAAGAACAGATGTATGTAGGGTGGCGCAGCCCCCGAGTATAAAAATTGATGAAGTAAAGGAGAACACGGAGTTTTGGGGCACTTACCTTTTATTTATTCGAAGAACAGTGCGAGGTACAATGTGCGGCTAAGTAGCCTTGGCTGAGTAGCCTTATTTGCGATGTAAAGTAAAAAAATGACTAGGGGTAGAAGCGTCGTAGTTGTGCGACGTTCCAAGGGTTGGAGTATGCGACTCCTGTCTCTAAATCTTGAAGGCGATAGGCGCCACCTGGGATTACTTCTGTAATCACGTACGGTCCTTCCCAGGGGGGCTCGAGCTTGAGATGCCCCTGCTGCTTCAGTCGCAGGACCAGGTCGCCTTCGACGAAGGATTTGGGGCGAAGCCTTCTACTGTGGTAGTTGCGCAGGTTCTGCTGGTAGATCGTGGATCTTTCTGCGGCGATTTCTCTTGCCTCGTCAAGGAGGTCAACGGAGTCTTCGAGTGCAAGGGATGACTCTTGTTTGTTGTAAGCGACCACGTGCGGTGCCTTGTACCGTACTTCGGCGGGTAGTACTGCTTCTGCTCCGTGCACCATAAAGAATGGCGTGTAGCCCGTGGCGCTGTTTGGAGTTGTACGTAGGCTCCAGAGTACGGATTTCAGCCCATCTGGCCAGCAACCCGCGGCTTGTTCGAGTGGTCGGAGGAGTCGCTTCTTGATGCCGCTGCAGACGAGCCCGTTTGCTTTTTCCACCTGACCGTTGGTCTATGGATGCGCTACTGAGGCGTAGCTGATGTTTATCCCCAGGTTCTCGCAGAATTCTTGGAACTCCTTGGATGTGAAGTTCGTCCCATTATCGGTGATGATGCTGTGCGGCACGCCGAAGCGGTAAACGATGGACTCGAAGAACTTGACTGCGTTGTGCCCTGATTGGTTGCTCACCGGCATGGTCTTGATCCACTTGGTGAATTTGTCGACTGTAACCAAGAGGTAGACGTAACCTCCACGCGAGGACCTTGGAAGCTTGCCAACCATGTCGAGCCTCCACTGTGCGAAGGGCCAGGCCAATGGAATAGGCCGTAGCTCTGCGCCTGGTGCGTCTGGCTTGTCCGCGAATCGCTGGCAAGCATTGCATTTTTGGACTATGTCCTTGGCGTCGCGCATGGCTGTGGGCCAGTAAAATCCAGCTCGTAGAGCTTTGGCAACAAGGGCGCGACTGCCGGCGTGGTGCCTGCAGGTCCCTTCATGGATGTCGAGGAGAACTGCTGTTCCATCGGCCATGGAGACGCATCGTTGTAGCACTCCTGTGATGCTGCATTTATACAGTTCGCCGTTGATAACATCGAATGCCTTGGAGCGCCGCGCGATGTGCCGTGCATCTGTCGGGTCGTCCGGTAGTCTCTGACTGAGGAGGTACGTAATGTATGGATGCGTCCAAGATTGCTCGATCATCATGACGCTCATTGGTCCCTCGAGTTCTGTATCCAGCTCCAAGGCACCGAGTGCATTGGCTCATTGGATGGCGTAGCCCCCGAGTCCGTTGCTGCGCTTGTTTTCTTCTCTGCGGCCTTTGGCTTGATGGAGCATTCGCATATGCGCTCGAGAAATACCCAGGTGGTATGGGGCATAGGTAGAGCCTATGTTGGCGAGTGCGTCCGCCTCCTCGTTGCTTTCGCGACCTACGTGTCGCAACTCGCAACCATCAAAGTCTCCTTCGAGTGTATCGTAGAGGTCGCGGTACGCGATCATATTGTCGTTCAGTGCGTCGCACTCGTGCATTGTTTGGTTGACGACCAACTTGGAGTCGCCATATATGACGAGCCTCTTGGCGCCGCAAGCTTTGTCCATCCTCATCCCGTGCAACAGGGCTTTGTATTCAGCCTTGTTGTTTGAGGCTGTGAACTGCATTCGGAGGATATACTTCAGCTTGTCCCCTTGAGGTGATGTCAGTATAACACCTGCGCCTGCTCCGTCTTTCCGCTTGGACCCATTAAAGTGCATTGTCCAGAGGTAGGACATATCTGGCTTGTCCTGGAGCTGGTTCTCCATCCAGTGCACGAGAAAGTCAGGGAGCACTTGCGACTTGATTGCGTCGCGTTTTTTGTATGTGATGTCTCGTGGAGACAGCTCTATTTCCCAAAGCGCGACTCGCCCCGTGGCGTCGGGGTTATTAAGGATATGTCCCAACGGGGTGTCGTTAACTACCACGATTGGGTGTTCCTGGAAGTAGTGGCGCAGTCGCCGGGCGGTCATAAAGACGCCGTATGCCAGCTTCTGGTAGTGCGGGTACCGCTGTTTTGTTGGCATGAGGACCTCGCTGAGGTAGTATACCGGGCGTTGTACGCCGTGGACCTTGTTTTCCTCAGCTCGCTCGACGATGAGCACTGTGCTGACCACCTGGTTGGTGGCGGAGATGTACAGCAACAGTGGTTCCCTTTCTCGTGGAGTCACCAGTACTGGCGAAGTGGATAGCAGGCGCTTGAGATCTTCGAATGCTTCTTGCGCTTCATTGGTCCACTCGAACTTTTCAGCTTTGTGGAGGAGCTGGTAGAAGGGAAGTGCCTTTTCACCCATCCGACTGATAAATCGACTGAGAGCCGCAATTCGTCCGGCCAGTTGCTGGACGCCTCTTATGTACTTCGGCTTCTCCATGTCCAGTATGGCTTTTATCTTTTTCGGGTTTGCCTCGATTCCTCTCGCAGAGATGAGATACCCGAGTAGCTACCCGGATGGTACGCCGAAGGCACATTTGTCCGGATTGAGCTTGCTCCGGTAGCGATCGAGGTTGGCAAAGGTTTCGTGCAAATCGTCGATTAGAGAGGCTTCTTCCTTGGTCTTGATTACTATGTCGTCGACATAGACTTGGATCTTGCGACCCAGTTGTTCCTTGAGGCAAGCCTGCATGCACCACTGGTAGGTGGCTCCCGCGTTTTTTAGCCCGAAGGGCATTGTGTTGTAGCAAAACACACCAAAGGGCGTTGTAAACGCTGTTTTCTCCCGGTCTTCCTCCTTCATTCGAATTTTATTATAGCCTGAGTAGGCGTCGAGGAAGCAGAGGCGCTCGCATCCAGCGGTGGAGTCGATGATCTGGTCGATCCGTGGCAGCGAGAAGTGATCTTTTGGGCAGTGCTTGTTTAAAGAAGTGAAGTCCACGCACATCCGTAGGATATCTGTGTCCTTTTTTGGTACCAGCACCGTATTGGCGAGCCAAGTGCTTTCCTTGATCTCGTGTATGAACTTGGCCTCGAGGAGTCTGTTGATCTCCATTCTGACTGCCTGCGCTCGTGGCTCAGACAGCCGCCTGATTGTTTGCTTGACTGGCCTTGTGTCGGGGTTGACATTGAGTGCGTGCTCGGCGAATTTCCTGGAAACTCCTAGCATGTCCGTAGGACACCAGGCAAAAATTTCCCAGTGCTCACGAAGGAATTCGACGAGCGTGAGTTCCTATGCGGGACTCAAGTTGTTGGCGATGAGGGCCGTCTTGGCGGGATCCGATGGATGGACCTGCACCTTCTTTGCAGGGGCGGGCCCATGTTGGCCTAGCAGGTAGCACATGACACCAGGTAAAATTTCGTATTGCCTTATACCTGTATAACCCATATAGAATGTGACACCCTCAAATTTTTTAGAGGGACACTGGCAGAAGAAGATTCCTGGTCGCCCAGCCTAGAAGCTACGCGGGGATGGGCCAAAAGCATCATGTCCAGGAGCGAGCAGGCCTGCTTAGCGAGCGACCGAGTGAGGCAGCCAGGCATACACTCTGAAACATACGACCGTGCCCTTTCATCTGGAAACTGAGAACCTGCATCGCGCCTCCGTCCTTGGTCAGTTTGCCGCTATGGCCGATCGCCAGATCATGTCAAGTCGCAGATACAGCTGAGAGACGGAAAAGGTATTCAGTGCCACATCAGTTTGCCGCCGTCGCCGATCGCCAGATCATTTTAAAGGTAATTGTTTTAACTTACTAATTTAGTACATAATTTTATTTAATATGTTTCTAACTGAATTTTTTTCCTTTGTAGGCAATTGAGATCTGGTGCGGCATTTTGCTGCTGCCATTGTACTTTTTCATAGTTTTGAATGTTTGGTACTCTACTATTCATTTCTTCTATGATCAATTGTTATTTCACGTGAACATCTTAATTCTGGATTTTGGTAAGCATTTTCACCGTTACACCTCATTATATTGATACTGAACTGTCTAGTGTGTCACTAGATCCATAGTATTTCTTAGTATATATTGGACATGGGACACCCGGTCAATTTTGTCCTAGGTCCGCCCCTGCTTCTTTGTGTGCACAGATGAGTCGAAGGAGAAGTTAGGTGAGATTGGCCTACTCAGGGGAGGTAGACTGTTGTCTGTCGTCTCTTTCAGTCTTGCGAATTGCTCCTGCATGCCGAAGGACTAGGAGATTCTGTTGAATTCTCTGTCGCAACTGTCAGATCGCTCAAAGCTCCCGTTGATTGTTATGATGCCTTTGGGACCTAGCATTTTCATCTGCAGGTAGGCGTAGTGGGCTACTGCCATGAACCTAGCGAATGCGACGCGCCCAAGGATGCAATGGTATTGTGAGGGCCAGTCGACGACCTCAAAATCGGTGTGTTCACGCCGGAAGTTCATCGGCGTGCCGAAGATGACGTCGAGGTTGATTTTGCCCAGGGGGTATACGCCTTTCCCTGGGACGATGTCGTGGAACGTTGTGTCCGATGCCTCCAGGCAGGTTAGAGGGATCCTCATTGCTCGCAAGGTACTCGCGAATATGAGGTTGATGCCGCTTCCGCCATCCATGAAGACGCGACTCATGTCGAAACCTCCAATTTGCGCCTCGAGTACAAGGGGGCAGTGACCTAGGCGAGGTATCTGAGGCGGGTGGTCGCGTTTGTCGAAGGTGATGCACGACTCGCTGCCACTGAGGTACTCAGTGGTGGATGGTGGCGAGTGCGTGGCCAAGTTGACTTGGCGAGTGATGGCCTTCTGTACCCTGTTGGAGGGGCGCCCCTTTTGGATCATCATGGTACCCATGGCCCGTGGGTACGGTTCGCCCCCGTGGTGCTGGTCCGGTGCGGCTCCGTTCGGGGGTGGCCCAGGTGGTGGTAGTGGTGCGCCATGTGCCACGGCGCCTAGAGCGGCTCCGTAGCCTCTTTCGACTGCATTGCGGTTCATCCGAACCAATACCTCGTGTAGCTTGAGGAACTCGCGGTAGTCCTTGAGGAGGTGGCTGGACTTTCTCTTGCCATCATGCTTGTCGATGTAGAAGTGTACCGTGCATGGCCTGGACAATTTGTCCTCGATGGAGGTCGCGGGTGCTTCATCGCGAGTGCGGCGTTGCCATACTTACGTGGTTTTCCCAGAGTCGCGGTATCCGCTATTGCGGTTATCGTCGCGTCTATCAGCGTAGCCGGCCGCGACCATGTTGACATCGTCGCGGTCATCGTAGATGCGCATGCAGCGCTTGCCTCGGCGGTCGCGTCTGCGTTTGAGTTCTGCCTCCTCGTCGGAGTGAGCATGATTTTTACTGAATCTTCTCCATCGGCCCACCAATTCACGATCTCCATTAGGTGGTCGATGGTCTGGGACTTTGAGAGGCCCAGGTCCTCCCTGAGCTCTAGGCGGCGGACACCACCATTGAATGCATCAATCGCGTGGTCTTCTGAGATGTTTTCCACAAAATTCTTGATGATGGACCACCTTTGGATGTAGGAGCATAGCGATTCGACAGATCTTTGCTGGCAGCATCTCAGCTCTTCGATTGATGCAGGTTGTCTGTACGTGCCCTTAAAGTTACGCATGAAGCTTTAAACCAGCTCATCCCAACTGCGAATGGATCCGCGTGGAAGGTTATTGAGCCGTGCCCGGGCGGCGCCCTGCAGTTGTAGCTACAAGCATTGCATGGCAGTACTTCGACTGCCTCCGTGGAGCCTGACGGAGGAGATGTGGTCCTCCAGCCAGATCTTGGGGTCCTGTAGACCGTCAAATTTCGGGTTCTCCGATGGGAGTTTAAACCCTTTAGGCATTCGCTTCTGCCTAATGGATCTGATGAAGCATCGGGCGCCGCAGAGCTCCCCATCTTCTTCTTCCGTGTCAGTCTACTGAGCATGTCGTGCCCTTGATTTGTCGATCTTGCACTGCGTGAGGTCGTCACGTGCATCATAGTCGCGGTCGTGTCACCGTGAGCGGCGGCGTCGAGACAGGTCGTGACTGTCATCGCTAGATGAGGCCAACGAGTGGCGCTTTGCTAGCGCTTTGCCCTTTTTTGGGTCTGGTACTGGCTCCTTGTCGAGGGCGGCCCCGATTAACCCCAAACCCGCGATCATAGATTGGTGCATGGCAGTTCGGGGATCTCCAGCTGGCGGCTGGTTATTGAGGAGGTACATGGTGGCTGCTGTCACCGCAGCCTGCGGCGTCCTGGGAACCACGTTGCCTCTCGTGTCGACTGTCATAGAGCCGAAGACGAGGACTTTCGCGGCCTCTATGCGCTCTTGTTCGGTGAAGTGAGCCAGTCGAGCCGAAGACGAGGACTTTCGCGGCCTCTATGCGCTCTTGTTCGGTGAAGTGAGCCATCCGCGACTGCCTCTTCTTGGCGAGGTGTTCATTGCCTCTTGAGGAGGATCCTCCGTAGGAGGAGAGCCCAGCATGTCGAAGGCTCGATTTGTCCGCTGCCTTTTTACGCGCCTCAAGTTGCGCGATTGTTTGCAGTTGGCGCTTGAATTCTTCCTTTAGGAGCCAGTAATAGCCCATCAGCAGTTCCTGCGGGGACCCAAAGGGTAGAGGTGTGCCCCATAGGGCTTCGCGGCAGCGATCCCACTCTTGCTCGTTGAGCTTGATTACGACGCGTTCGCCGGTTTGCTCATTGATTATGCTGGGAGGTTTGACTGCTCCTCCGTTGTTGACGGGAGCGCGATTGCCGCCATTACCGCTGTTGCCACCGTTTCCACCGTTGCTGGCGTTGGGTGGATCGGTGCCATTACCGATGTTACCACCGTTGTCGCGATTGGCGGAGGTGTCGCCTGCGTCGATGACGGTGCACATGAAGTGATTGGGGAAGCTGTTGCTCCCACAAATTTCAGATTCGGAACCGTAGGTTCCATCTTCAGTGGCCAGATCGCTCAGATCGGAATCGCGACTGCTGTCCCTGATCGTATTCTTGACTACCACCGGGGCGTTGAGCTCGGTGAGGGTGCCGATCGATGGAGGGAACCATGATGTCAGGGAAATCGCCGGTGCTGTCGGCTGATCAGGCATGCGAAGCGTGCCCATCTGACCAACTTGGAAGCAGAAGCTCCCAATCTCCAGGCTGATTCCGTCGCCCACAGACTCGAAGGCCGGGCGGGTGGCCGGCGTGTGGACGGTGAAGTCGAAGGCGCCGAAGAGCTGGCGAATCTCCGCTGTTGCAGAGTTGTAGATCGCAGTTGATGGGGCCGAAGAAGCCGCAACATCAGCACTCCCAATTCCCACAGACGGCGCCAATTGACGAGGGTTTAGCTCATCAATGCCCATTGTTATGGACTTGGGTTTTGGAGAAGGAGGGAGCGTTGGAGACATCTATTGGCTAGCAAACAAACACACATGGGACAAAGGATTTACCCAGGTTCAGGCCTCATAGAGGTCCCTACTCCTGCTTGTCTGCTCGTGGAATTATCGAAGGAGTCGAAAGTTACAATGGTGTGCAGATGAAATCTGGCGAGGATTGTGGAAACTAGGGTTGCGTGTGTCCTCCTCGCCGCCCCCTCCTAGCTTTTATATAGATAGGCTAGGTCTCGGGTAGCAGGTCGAGTCGGTTACAAGTTAGGGTTTTCCCCTTCAAACTTTCTATCTTTAGCTTCTTCTTGTTCTTCAAGCAATCGAGAGTCCATAGGTCACTCGAGTCCTTTCCTCCAGGCCTTGGCGACACTGTGGGCCTGTACGTATTTGGACCATATATACCAAGCTCGAGTACCTGTAGGGTATACCCATGTCAATAGCCGCTGCACAAGTCATATGACCGGAAGAAAGGAGATCATCACGGAGATGAGAACCAATCATGGTCAAATAACTGTCTCCTAGGGTGATATCTCCTTGTGAGGTATTGTGTCATGTGAAAGTTGTGGTTGCCCATGATATATCCTCGTGCATCATGCTTGTCGAGACCCTTGGTTATAATTTACTTTTTGTTCGTGCCCTTGGTAAGCTAGGTTTTGCTGTTTTTATTGATGATGATATTGTGGTACTCTTGTGGAGAAGTCTCTTAAGGTCGCTTTTGTTGGATACGTCAAAAACGACTTATATGTGGTGGACTTATCAGGGAAAACCACTGCAAGTCCGACGTGCTTATTTGGAAAGGCCGATGTGGGTTGGCTATGGCAACGCTGACTAGCCCATGTCAATATGAGAAGTTTGCAAAGTCTTCACAAGGGTAGCCACATTCTTGGCTGAAAGACAATATTGCCTTTGCCAAAGATCATGTTTCTAGGGCGTGTGTTGAAGGAAAAATGCATGACTCTCCCTATCGAAGGAAGACCATTATTTCATCAAAGAGGATCCTAGAGCTCCTTCATGTGGATATCTTTGGTCCTCCATCTCATGCAAGTCTCGATGTGAAGAACTATTGCCTTGTCATTGCTGATGACTACTCAAGGTACACATTGGTCTACTTATAGTTGAAGAGTGAGACTCAACAAACCGTCATCAACTTTGCCAATGAGGTTCAACGTCAACACAACATCCCCATATTGGAAATAAGAAGCGGCGACGACTTTGAGTTCAAGAACTACACCCTGAATGAATTCCTAAGTGAAGAGGGGGTAATACACCAATATTCTGGTGCATACACCCCTCAGCAAAATGGTGTAGCCGAGAGGAAAAACCGTACATTGATGGATATGTCAAGGTCTGTGTTGGCTGAATTCAAGTCCTCATATAATTTCTAGGCTAAAGTTATATCCACCGCATGTCACTGATACGTTGCAAACGTATCCATAATTTTTGATGTTCCATGCTTGGTTTTATCTACTTTCTTATGTTTTGTCCACACTTTGGAGTACTTTTCATATGATTTCTTGGACTAACCTATTAATAAGAGCCATAGTGCCAGCTGCCTGTTTTCTGTTGTTTTTGGTTCCAGGAAAGTCAGAAAATGAATATTCTCGGAATTGGACGGGACAAAATCCAAAGTCAGTTTTTCACCGAGGGACACCAGGAGCCAGAATACGAGACGGAGAGGGGCTGGGGCCCGGCCACACCACCTGGGCACGCGGGCCAGGCCTGGTGGTGCCAAGGGGTGGTCTGGCCGCCCTAGGCACCTCCTCGGCCTCCGTCTTCGCCTATAAGTTACCTCCTGACCTAAAAACCCAGGGGGTTCGACGTTTTTCCAGAAGGAGTTCCGCTCCACCGCCACCACCAAATTCCACGATTCAGAACCAGAAACTCCATTCTGGCACCTTGCCGGGACGGGGAATTGGAGGAGATCATCGCCATCATCATCACCATCGCTTCTCCATCGATCGACCATTATACCCCCATCTATGAGTGAGTAATCCCCCGTTGTAGGCTATGGGGATGGTATGGATGGGATGAGATTGTTCATTGTAATGGCATCAGATTGTTAGGGCATGGTGCCTCGTATCTTCTATTAGTGCTTTTTGACTTTGTTGCGACTTGTTATGCTTAATGCTTGTCACTAGGGCCCGAGTGCCATGATTTCAGATCTGAACATATTATTGATTCATTATGATAGTATTGTTTATGGTCTTACCTGCAAGTTGTATACACACGTTGTTGTCCGGAACCAATGGCCCCAAAGTGATAGAAATCGGGATAACCGGAGGGAATGGCCTTGATGTGAGGATCATATGTGTTCAGGGAGTGTTAATGCTTTGCTCCGATGCTCTATTAAAAGGAGCACCTTAATTGCCAGTAGTTCCCTTGAGGCCCCGCTGCAAACGGGCTGGCAGGACAAAAGATGTTGTGCAAGTTCTCATTGCGAGCACGTATGACTATATATGGAACACATGCCTAGGATTATCTAGTACTTGGATGATTTATCTTATTTATCTGCAATTGCCCTATGTTCTGATTGCCATGTGAATTGTCTTGTCCATGCAACGCCCGTCCATCCATCCCTATGCCTACCACACTCGAATCCTATTGTCTGC
Organism: Avena sativa; assembly: GCA_916181665.1. Lineage (NCBI taxonomy): Eukaryota > Viridiplantae > Streptophyta > Magnoliopsida > Poales > Poaceae > Avena > Avena sativa. Next base: position 39,230,303 of record OV702287.1, on the reverse strand, counting down.
TGCTATTGTTACTATTGTCTTTACTTTTACTACTGCTGTTACTGTACTGTTCCTACTACAAAACTATTGCTACTGATAAACTGCTATGAGCAAGATTGTTCCAAGGTGCAACTGAATTGACAACTCAGTTGTTAAGGCTTATAAGTATTCTTTGGCTCCCCTTGTGTCGAATCAATAAATTGGGTTTCACTTCCCTCGAAAATACTGCAATACACCCCCTATACTTGTGGGTCATCAAGACTATTTTCCGGCGCCGTTGCCGGGGAGCATAGATTTATTTTTAAAGTTCACTTGGAATCACTTTTGTTCAAGCATAATCATAACAAATCTCTTTACTTTGTTATTTTTGTTTTGCTTAGTTTATTTCCGCCTTGTTTTCTTGTTTCTTTATCAAAAATATAAAAAAATTAGTTCCTACTCTAGTTGTTATTTTTGTTGGTCTGTTATTGTCTTGCTTTATCATGCTCTCTATCAATGGTTGGTTTCTTTGAAACTGAATCTTATTGGCAAGGTGGGTTCACGGAAGAACAAAAATATTATTATAAGGAACACCACTTGTCACAAAAAGAGAAACACTTATGGGAACAAATTGATAAATTGTATACCATTGCTATAAACGTGTGCTGTACTTATAATGTTACTTATTGCTTTGATAAATCTTGTTGCTGTAGGAGGTACAAACACCTCCCTTTTCAATGTGAGTATAATGATGATGTTACCATATCTTCTTATGTTAAAGAAAATTATGAATTTTATGATGTGGAACAAATTGAGGAATTTATTGCTTGGAAGGGTGCATTTGAACTTGCTAGTTTGCTTGAAAATATTGATGATTCACCTTATAAATATGAGGTTTATGATATACTTAAATTTTGCTTGGATAATTACAAGGAATAAAATGGCTATATTCTTGAATATATTAATAGATGCTTTCCACAAATGGAAGAGACTAATGCCTTGCAGGATCTTATGGAAGAAGAAATTGATGAACCTAAAAGCTCATTAGATGAAAAAGAGGAGGAGAGTGATGAACAAAAGGAGGAAGAATGGATTCGCTACCCATGCCTACCTTCTAATGAGAGTAACTCTTTATCCCTTACTTTATTTGATTGTCCCCCATGCTTACCAAAGGAGGATGAATGTTATGCTCATGTTATCTGTGATAATCCTTTATTTGTGCCTAACTTTGAGATGCATGATACTAAAGAGTTTTGCTTAGAAATTGTTTATGATAACGCTCTAGACGATGGTCCTATATTGAATGATTAGTCATCTTGTTATAGAATTGTTAAAAGTGGGTTTGAAGGTTTTAATCCCACTATTTTTGAGCTTGATAAAAATTATGTTTTTGTAGAACATGAAAAGCATGCTTTATGTGATAGTTATATTGTTGATTTTATTCATGAGGCTACTGAAAATTATTATGAGAGAGGAAAATATGGTTGTATAAGTTTTCATGGTATTGAAACACCTATCTATGTGCTGAAAGTTTTGAAGTTACTCTTGTTTTATCTTCCTATGTCTGTCACTTTGTTCTTTGCGAATTTATTTGCATACAGGATTCCTATGCATAGGAAGTGGGTTAGACTTAAATGTGTTTTGAATTTGCTTCTTGATTCTCTCTTTTACTTCAATTCATATTTCTTATGTGAGCATCCTCCCAAACTATCATGCCTAACTTAAAGGCGTTAAAGAAAAGTACTTATTGGGAGATAACCCAAAAGTTTTAGATGAGTATTGGAAGTTATTACTTCAATAATAACCTCTCCTTATCCTTTTTATTTTCTTTTTGTGCCAAGAGTAACCTCTAATGAGAGAGAAGTAATGGTTGGGAAAGTTGTTGTCCCGAAACAGATTTCTGTGCTTCACCGTAAGAATTCGTGTAAAATCTCTGTACGTCCGTTTGAGGCTTTAATTTTTGTGCTTCTGCCCCAGGTTGTTATCTAACTTTCATTAGTTCAACACTTTCGATTTGAGCAACATAAGGTCTTTGAAAAAATTTGTCTTTACCTGCTGGTCTGTTTTGACAGATTTCTGCCATTATTTGTATTTGCTTCTTGTTGGTTCCTTTTTGAGTTCTTTTGGGGAATTGAGCTTTATGAGGGAAGTGCTACAGTAGCTTGTGTTTTAATGGAAGTTTTATTGGTGTTGGAACTGAACCTAAAGACTTAATATCTTGAGTGCACTAATGTTGCTAATAAAGATTGTGTGAAGTTTTGTATGAAGGAAAAATTTCAGGTGTATTGGAGGAATGAGTAATGAGATGAAGGATGGACTAAAGCTCAAGCTTGGGGATGCCACGCGTGTCACCCCAAGAAATATCCAAGAAGTACAAGCGTCAAATCTTGGGGATGCCCAAGGCATCCCTTCTTCATCAATAAAAATCTCAGGTTTCTTCCAAACACTTCATTTTTATTATTTCATGCACAGTTGTGTTGTTCTTGGAGCATCTTCTATTTCATTTTCGTTTTGGTTTTTTGTTTGCTTGGTTTGATTAGTTTGCTGAATAAATTGGTTGGACCCCCTCTTTCATTCATTGGTTTTCAAATAGTTTGGTTTGGGTTGGAAAAGAGTAGGAAAGTTCATGCTTAAGTGGTAAAGAGAGCTTGTTTTTGACTGTGGCCTATGCTTTGTCATGCCATGCTTGATATTGTTTTGGATTTATGCTTAGTATTCTTTGTTGTAGCATGACTTGTTATAAACAATTGAGATTTCTTAATGTGCCTTTGAAGAATCATGCGTTGTTTTAGCATATTAAAGCATAGTATTGTGATATTCTCCTTTGATGCTTTATTTGGGTTGACTTGGCACATGCTCGCACCATGTTATGACTATTCCAAGTCACCATAGCCTTTATGATCCTTTAGTTTTCAACTTTTAGTATCACTTTATGCTTTTATTACTGATGTTGTGTCGCTCTGCATGATTATGGCCATTATTGATCTCTTAGTTGGTCGCTCCTAGTCTTTTGCTAGCCTCCATAACATAGTATGAGTTCCACTCATGCATCCAATTCCTAAAAACAAGTTATTCCAAAGAGTCCACCATACCTACCTATTAGCATATGCTATTCCAAGTATATTCATGTTTTTATCTACCTTCTGAATTAAACTTGTTATGTGAAAATTAGTGATTAAAGCTCTCATGAACTTGATGGCACACTTTACTTTCTTGCACTTAATAAACTTGAACCATTGCGTCCATCTTTGTTGCGTATATGCTTGTGCTTTATAAGTTGAAGTTAGCAGAACCATGTATCATGGGGAACGCTTTCAACATTGCACTTGTACTTTGTACCCCGTTGATATCATGTTCTTTTGCTTATGGATCCTGACGGTGTGAAATAAAAGGGGAACTTGTAAGATCATGGAGTTTGTATTTGTGTTAGAGAAACGCCTGGGCCGCTAGCCTAAGCCATGCCAAGTCATGGTGGAAACTTGCAGCATAACCATAATGAGCACTCTATGAAGCATCCTCAATAAAAACCTATGCAAATAGCAAATAAAAAGATCGCTCAGATGCTCATTGTCTGTTTGCCTTGTCATTTTGATTATGGGATAGCTCCTGTATCATGTGCAAGGGGTACCCCGTTGGCGGTTCTCTATGATACATATGTACTTACAATGACAAGATCTTACTTGTGACTAAAGTTGAGTAGCATGAGGTTCGGTCTTCGTAAGTAAGGGTCATGACATTTCGGCTTATAACTTGTCAAGCATATCCTCTTAATTTTGTCACCTTAACCTTAATCACCTTCAAGATGCTTATTATAGGGGCAATGAGAGCTAAAATCTAATAAGTACCATAATTTTTGGAAGCTCTTTATGAAACTTGAATCCCTACTTCCTTCTATGAAGGCCTTTCTTTTACTTTTATGTTGAGTCTCCAACTTCTATCTTTATGCACCTACTTTGAGAGCATAGTGGCCATTCTTAGTTCTATGTGCATTGTCCCAAGACTTTTTGATTGATGCATAACTTTGATATTGCTTGTTTTTAACTATTTGTATCTAGTCACTCTTATGAACTTTGAAGGTGTCTTATGCATTTATGTTTGCTACTATATGAGGGACAAGCTGAATGCCACTATGCTATGTTTTCTTTATGTGAAACAAACAAACGTCTTGCAAAGCATTGTTATTCATGAATCTTTTGTTTGTGCCTTTTGATGTTGCAACATAGTTGTTTTGCCTTATTGTTAGAACTTTGTCTTTCATGTTATGATTGAAGCACTATTATCCCAGCTATCAATGTTTTACAAATACTTTGATCAAGTTTATGATGGTGCATGTCACCTCAAAAATTATTCATTCTTTTTATCACTTACCTATTCGAGGACGAGCAGGAGTTAAGCTTAGGGATGTTGATACGTTGCAAACGTATCCATAATTTTTGATGTTCCATGCTTGGTTTTATCTACTTTCTTATGTTTTGTCCACACTTTGGAGTACTTTTCATATGATTTCTTGGACTAACCTGTTAATAAGAGCCACAGTGCCAGCTGCCTATTTTCTGTTGTTTTTTGTTCCAGGAAAGTCAGAAAATGAATATTCTCGGAATTGGACGGGACAAAAGCCAAAGTCAGTTTTTCACCGAGGGACACCAGGAGCTAGAATACAAGACGGAGAGGGGCTAGGGCCCGGCCACACCACCTGGCCGCGCGGGCTAGGCCAGGTCGCGCCAGGGGATGGTCTGGCCGCCCCAGGCACCCCCTCGGCCTCCGTCTTCGCCTATAAGTTGCCTCCTGACCTAAAAACCCAGGGGGTTCGACGTTTTTCCAGAAGGAGTTCTGCTCCACCGCCACCACCAGATTCCACGATTCGGAACCAGAAACTCCGTTCTGGCACCCTGCCGGGATGGGGAATTGGAGGAGATCATCGCCATCATCATCAACATCGCTTCTGCATCGACCATCCATGTTTCCCCCATCTATGAGTGAGTAATCCCCCGCTGTAGGCTATGAGGATGGTAGGGATTGGATGAGATCGTTCATTGTAATGGCATCGGATTGTTAGGGCATGGTGCCTAGTATCTTCTATTAGTGCTTTTTGACTTTGTTGCGACTTGTTATGCTTAATGCTTGTCACTAGGGCCCGGGTGCCATGATTTCAGATCTGAACATGTTATTGATTCATTATGATAGTATTGTTTATGGTCTTACCTACAAGTTGTATACACATGTTGTTGTCCGGAACCAATGGCCCCGAAGTGACAGAAATCGGGATAATTAGAGGGAATGGCCTTGATGTGAGGATCACATGTGTTCATGGAGTGTTAATGCTTTGCTCCGGTGCTCTATTAAAAAGAGCACCTTAATTGCCAGTAGTTCCCTTGAGGCCCCGCTGCAATCGGGCTGGCAGGACAAAAGATGTTGTGCAAGTTCTCATTGCGAGCACATATGACTATATATGGAACACATGCCTAGGATTATCTAGTACTTGGATGCTTTATCTTATTTATCTGCAATTTCCCTATGTTCTGATAGCCATGTGAATTGTCTTGTCCATGCAATGCCCGTCCATCCATCCCTATGCCTACCGCACTCGAATCCTACTGTCTACTGCTATTGTTACTATTGTCTTTACTTTTACTACTGCTGTTACTGTACCATTCCTACTACAAAACTATTGCTACTGATAAACTGCTGTGAGCAAGATTGTTCCAAGGTGCAGCTAAATTGACAACTCAGTTGTTAAGGCTTATAAATATTCTTTGGCTCCCCTTGTGTCGAATCAATAAATTGGGTTTCACTTCCCTCAAAAATACTGCGATACACCCCCTATACTTGTGGGTCATCAGTCATCAAAGCGGCTTTACCTCTGCAAGATCATGGACAAGACTTCCGATGAAATACTTACCGGTAACAAGCCCAATATCTCATACTTCTGCGTGTTCAGTTGTAAGTGTTTCTTTGTCATTAAAGGAGTTTGTTTGTCTAAATTTGAGTCTAAAGCTATAGAAGGTATTTTTGTTGGTTATGGTGCCAAATCCCACACTTATAGAATCTACAACAATACCTCTAGAATTGTTGTAGAATCTTGTAGTGTGGTTTTCAAGGAAAATGACGGCTCCCATGTGGGGCAAGTGGATGTTTGTGATACAGATGTTGAAATACCCCAAGATGCCATAAGAAGAATGGGTGTGGTATTTTACCGCCCCGTTGAGGTACCCCTTGTGGCAGATCAGGAAGGACAATGCTCTACATAAGTAGAGCCCTCATCTACAGAAGATCAACAAATAACACCTACTCAACAAATTACTGAAGATCATCCATCAACTGATCAAGCTAGAAGTATTCAGCCCCAACGGGCGGATTATCCAGCCCTGCATCTCCCTCAAGTACCGGCCATGAGAAAGTTTCAGTGGAAACTCCTAGGCTAGATTATCCGGCCCCTCCCTCGGCCGGATTATCCGGCCTGCAGGTCTAGAATAGCAACCTCCTGATACGTTTGTCAATCAAGATCAAAGGCAAGACTGTCCTTCTACTGTTAGTGCTAAACCTGCTATTAATCAATTTTAAGTTAATGGTCAAGACAAGGACCAGAATATTGAAGATATTCCTCCAAGAAACAATAAGGAAATCGGAACTTGTCGCAAAGCTCGACCTGAAAGAAATCTAGAGCTCATAGGCCATACACTTGATAAAGTGGTTGGTGTTCTAAGAAGAAGGGTGTCCACTAGAAGATAGTTGGCAAGATTTAGTGATCATCAAGCTCATATCTCCATGTTGGAACCTAAAAAGGTTCTTGAAGCTCTTGAGGACCTGGATTGGGTATGGGCTATGCATGAAGAGCTCAACAATTTCGACAGCAACAAAGTGTGGAAGTTAGTGGAGAAACCCAAATAATGCCACAATGTTATCGACACTAAGTGGATTTTCAAAAATAAGCAAGATGAGAATGTGATTATTGTAAGAAACAAGGCAAGACTAGTAGCACGAGGTTTCTCTCAAGTGGAAGGCATTGACTTTGGCGAAACTTATGCTCAAGTGTCTCGCCTTGAGTTTATATGTATCCTTCTTGCATATGTTGCACACCATAATTTTAAATTACAGGAAATGGATGTTAAGAGTGCCTTTCTTAATGGTCCATTACATGAATTGGTGTATGTTAAGAAACCCCCGCGCTTCGAGGACCCCAACTTCCTGAACCATGTCTACAAACTCGATAAGGCACTCTATGGCCTTAAACAAGCCTCACGTGCATGATATGAGCATCTTAAAGAGTTGTTGTTAGAAAGTGGCTTTGAGGTTGAGCAGATTGACCCAACTCTTTTTTACTAAGAAGGTTAATAGGGAGCTTTTCATATACCAATTGTATGTTGATGACATTATTTTTGGATCTACTAACAAAACTTTTAACGATGAATTTCCAAAGCTTATGACTGACAGTTTGGAGATGTCTATGATGGGAGATTAAGGTTCTTTCTTGGATTTGATATCAAACAATTAAGGGAAGGAACATTCATAAATCAAGCGAATTACATTTGAGACATGCTCAAAAGATTCAAGATGACGAACCTCAATGGCGTTTCTACACCAAGGCAAACCAAATGCCATCTTGAATAAAATTCCAATGGTAAATATGTGGATCAAAAGGTATACCAGTCTATGATCAGATCGTTGCTTTACATTTGGCATCTAGACCCAATATTGCATTGAGTGTAGGAGTGTGTGGAAGGTATCAAGAAGCTCCTAAAGCAAGCCACTTGGTGGCAGTCAAGAGAATCTTCCGATATTTGGTTCATTCCCCTAACTTTGGTTTATGGTATACTAAAGGATCTAATTTCTCTCTATGTGTGTATACAGATTCTGATTGGGCTGGTGATAAGGATGATAGAAAATCAACTTCCATAGCTTGTCAATTTCTGGGTAGATCTTTGGTGTGTTGGTCTTCTAAGAAACAAAATTGCATTTCTCTCTCCACTGCCGAAGCTGAATATGTGGCTGCTTCTAGTGCATGCACTCAGTTGTTATGGATGAGGCAAATTTTAAAGGAATACAATGTCCATTGTGACAAAGTGTTTTTATGTGACAATGAAAGTGCCATCAAAATTGCTTACAATCTAGTGCAACATACAAGAACTAAGCATATTGAGATCCGCAACCATTTTATTTGAGATCATGTTGCTCATGGAGATATTGACCTATCTTATGTGAGAACGAAGGATCAACTTGCAGATATATTCACAAAGCCCCTTGATGAAGCAAGATTCTATTACTTGAGGAATGACCTAAATATCGTAGATTCAAGGAGCTTGGCTTGATTTCCCTTTCATACACATCAATGTCTTAATCACTATTTGGTTTAGATGTGGGAATGGACATATGGGGAGTGTGGTCCTAATTAATTGGGCTAACCCTCCCCCATAATTTCAAAAGTAAGACAAATCATTTCTCTTAATATCATTTATTGATATGTGAGATTATTGATGAGTATTGGTCATGAACCCAAGATACATCTCCGCGGTGTATACCATACACTCCTACATGGTGGCCTCAACCACCACCCTCTACTTGGTGAAGAGTTGGTTCTTTATGGACCCTTTTGGTTTTTAGTGTCTATCTTTTGTTTTCTTATGGAAAACACAATAAATGTTTCCCTTTTTGGCGTGGGATAACTAGTTCTATTAGCTTGTCTAGGGGATTTGCATGGGTTGCGTACAAGCAACATTTTTCTTATCTATGTGTTTTTATCCGGTTTTGTACCCATTTAGCGTTGAACTTTTATTTGATCCTTTGGTTTGTATTGTTGAGACTATGTGTGAGTCTAAGTTTATGGTCATGGATCTATCTATTGAGACTGTGGTTATTGTCGTGGATTTATCTATGGAATTCTGGATGTGGACCAATCCTCTAAGTTATCACTATGTAATTATCTTTATTGAGATGGTATTATCATTGCAATTATCAATACAAATTTATTGAAATTGTAGTACCTATATAAGATTGAGAACTTAGGTGTGGTTGGTATGATAAATCTCTTCATCATTTGTTCTTAGTTTCCAAATCATAAAGTCTTGTACCTATATGTCTGCATTTGTATTCAAATGCAAACTACTTATACGCACACATTTAGGGGGAGTCTATTTATTCTTTCGAATGGTGATGTTTATTAGGGATCTACTGCAAATCCTAGTATCAACAACAACACGATTTCCAAGGCATGGAGCACCCCTGAGGCGATCTGAGGTCTAGGCCACCGGTCTTCATCGGCGCCACCCTGACATTGGTGCACACCTTCCTTGTCCGTGGGCACCGCTCTGGTGTCAGTGCTCTCCATACATGGACTCCTCGGGTGGTAGTTGGAAGATCGCGTACTTTGGGGTCTCTACTAGTGGTAAGTTCCTCGAAGGCTCATTGGTTCATTCAGCTGATGCTTGGCTGGTTCTGCTTAATGCCATAGGGTTTTCTCTTGAGGGTAAATGCGTTGAAAATGGGGAGAAGATTGCTATTGTATATATTGTGAGGTTCCCCTCTCACCTTTATAGAGTCAATGATCTCTTGAACTCTTCTTCTGGATTTCTTGGTAGATCTCCTTCCTCTACTAGATCTGATGAAGATCTTGGTTTCAAATGGCATGCAATGTGCGCTTCTCTGCCCGACAACAAAGTTGTACAATTACCGACTTTTTGATCCTGTATTCTCATTCCAAAAGATTGGTTCTCCTTAATCACAATAATATGATTATTGATGCATGTTACTTGTTGCAAGATGAAAGAATTTCTCCTGGAATTTCTATTGATATGAATGTCAAAAAGGTGGTAGTTGGTGCTCAAATCTCTTTGAGTGATCCATTTTCTGACTTGGAGATGACCAATAAGAACATTAAGTTGGAGTCAGATGTCAAGGCCATAACTCTAAATTTCTCTAGGGGAAAAAGTTACAATTGGATATTCAAAAAAAATTGGCCATCATCTAAACTTTAGTGGAGGACTAAGGAAAATACAATTTTCCTTGTTTGTTCTTTTGGAAGAGCAGATTTTAAGTTGGATATTCATACTATGGGGATTTCTCTACAATCATGTGTTGGTGGTTCTGCTTCCCTATTCCATGTCAGATACTTGCAAGATAGAACCTTCAGATTTTCTGTTGCCTCCAGGGAAGTTGGCTTTGAGATTTACAACATTTCAAAATTTTCAAATGACTCTTTTGTTATGATCATCAACTTGTGGGGCGAAGGAGGTCCTAAATTGGAGGCATGAGGAAAGAAAATATTACAGAGAATTGGACAAAAATTGGAAGCTAGTCACGTACAAAAAGAAAGTTGATAGCCCATGAAAATCGTTTGTGGCTAAAAATTCAAATGTCCTTAAGTAAGTTTTTGAGCGCTTAAGTTTTTCAGATAAATCAACGGATCCTTTGCCTTGCATGTGCAGACATAGTAATGGGGATAATTATGAGGAAAATAATGGCCCTTCTTATGCGGAGATTTTGATTAATGGTGGCACTAAACAGGTCAAATTGCCTTCACCGCGCGACAAATAATTTGCATGGTCTCCTTCCCTTTCTGAAATTTTGATATTTCCCTAATCGTGTGTGACCCGACAACTCTTTCCTAAATTATCTGAAGACCCATGATCCCGCAATACCGTCATAGCCTAAGGTGTTTTCATATCTTAAATAATTTGCTCTTTTTCAACATAAAATAAAATCTAAGGAACCCACCCCGTCAACTCCCCCTCTAGGACAAACCCCAACCTCCCCATCCTGCTCGTCGGCGGCGACAACTACTGCCTCAATGGAAAACATTCTGATCAACATTGAGCCTTTACTGCCTCATGGGTTCAAGATTATGCAAGTGGAAGGAAGGACCCGAGTCAAGAGGGTTGTTGTCCTGCGCCAACCTCGCTCTCATGGACAGTATGCCATTGTGTCGTGGTTTGATAACAAGAAATTCTTGAGGTAGGATTATGTTGGGGCCGATGGACACTGGAGGATCTGGGAAGGGATGATGCAATAAAGACCGAACACGGAAGAACACTACAAACACTAAGATCTACCCAGGTTCAGGGACCTCGTTTCGAGGTAAAACCCCTACTCCTGCCTGTCTGATTGTATATGAGTTGTACATGTAGCTACAATGGTGCTCCTTGAGTTGTATCTTGCCTCTAAGAGGCCTTCTCTTTATGCTAGAGAGGTAGAGGAAGAAAGAGAACTCGTGAGAGAGTTGGGAGAAATGAGCCCCCAAGGGGGTGCTCCCTAGATCGACCCCCTGGTGCTCCTTATAAAGTGAGCCCGGGGGACAAGGGATGACCCACATGCACTATTCATGAGTGGACAAGTGGGGCCTTATCAATTGTTCACGATGTGACTACTGGGTCTTGTCAACTTACAAAGCATGGGCTTGGTCATGTCTTGTCTGTCCTTGGTATTGTCCTTTTGTTCTTGTCCTCAGCATATCCTAGTCATCAATCTTCCCCTCTCCTAAGGATAAGGTGGTATCTGTTGGCATAGGTTGAGGGAATGTATGCTGGTCTGAGCAAGGGGCGTCCCAAGACCGACATAGGATGTGGAAGAACTTGCCTTGGCTACAATCAAAGTAGAGGACGGCGAGGTGTTGATGAAGTTGTTGGTGAAGCGCTTGGTGAGTAGATGTAGGGCAGTTGGGGTTGTCCGGGTCGCAGGAGTTTTCGGGGTAACATCGCTGGGACACCTGGGGTGACATATACCAACCTAGGAAGGAGGCAGCGAGGAAGAAGCCTAGCCAATATGGTGTGGTCTCCGCCTAGGCGAACATGGGCAAGATGGCGAGATGAGGGAGTGGAGAGAAGGTGGTGCAACCTAGCCTCGATCGAGTGACTGCCGGCCTAGCCAGGACAGTGGAAAGGTAGCCTAGGCGGGGGAAGATGGCGAGGAAGTGGGTTGGGATCCTGTATGTCGGTCCAAGTGGCAACATACGCGAGGAGGTAAGCCGAGGTAGCGCTAACATGGCCCGGGCGGGAGGTAAGTTGGCCTGGAAAGGACTAGGTGGAGTAGGCCGGCTGGGAGAATGGCGGCCTAGCCAGGATGTGGTTATGCCGGCCCAGTCGGATGAGTTTCCTCTTGGAGCCTTATGCCAGCCCAGGGAAGGGAATGCTGGTCTAGGAAATTCTCAACCAGGCCGAATTCTCTTTATGTAGGCCTTGGTAAGTTTACCTCTTCTTATTAATTTATTCCTTCTTCTCTTTAATTTATTTCTTCTCTAGGGCTTCACCTTATGTCTTCTTTCTAAGTGTTTCTTCTATTGAATCCTCTCTTGCCCAACTCTAGGGTATCCAAGGTTATACCCCCAACATTAGCCCCCGGGGCTATGTGGGACTTGCAAAGTCGTGCATAGGCTCTTTACCTTAATCATATATCATCACCAGCGTTGCTTTCAACATATAGTCCACATTCTCAGATTTGGCATATAACCTGCATGCGTTATGTTGGTACGATACTGCATAGGTTTTAATTGACATATGGCCCTCATGGGTGAATTCGGCATATAGCCTGCATGGGCAAATTTGACATATAGCCTACATAGGCAATTTTGACATAGACTCTGCATGGGCATCGTCATATAGTCTGCTTGGGCAAAGATGAGATATAGCCTGCAAGGGAAAATTTGACATATAGCCTGCATGGACATCGTTATGTAGCCTGCTTGGGAAAGTTTATATATAGCCTGCATGAGAAAATTTGACATATAACCTCCTTGAGCAAAGTTGATATATAGCCTGCATGGGAAAATTTGACATATAGCCTGCATGGACATCTTCATATGGCCTGCTTGGGCAAAGTTGACATATAGCCTGCATGGGAAAAGTTGACATATAGCCTGCATGGGCATCATCATATAGCATGCATGGGCAAAGTTGACATATAGACTTCTTCAGAAAATTTGAAAGCCTGGATGGGCATCATCATATAGCCTGCTTGGGCAAAGTTGATATATAGTCTGCATGGGCAAATTTGACATATAGCATGCATGGGCATCATCATATAGCCTACTTGGGCAAAGTTGACATATAGCCTGCATGGGAAAGTTTGACATATAACATGCATGGGCATCGTCATATAGCATGCATGGGCACAGTTGACATATAGCCTGCTTGGTAAAATTTCACATATACCCTTCATGAGAAAATTTGACATATTTTGAGAGTCGGGGTACTTGATGAGCCGACATACATGTCAAAATCCGACATACATGTTAAAATCCAACATACATGTCAAAATCCGACATAGATGTCAATGCCAAGGATCTTGGTGATACTAGATATGATAAACTCGACATACATATCGATCTCATGATACTTGGCTATTCAAGATATGGATGATCTGAGATACTTTTCTGATGATGTCATGATATTTTTTGGTGAACCAATATAGATGGTGACCTGAGATACTATATGATGCCATGATACGTTGGCAAACCGACATAAACAATGATTTGAGATATGATATGCCGCCATGATATATTGGCAAACTGACATAAATGGTGATTTGAGATATGGTATGATGTCACAATTATTGGCAAACCAACATAAACAGTGATCTAACATACTTTATGATGAAGCCATGATGACTTGGGGGTAAGTTTTCCTCAGCAATAGGCATTCAAAGTGACATATTTAGTCAACACATACATATAACAAATGATCAAACTTAGCAGTTGACATAGCAAAATACATAGCTACGGACATAGATCAGTTGACATAGTTGTAGACATAACAAAAGTCGAGATACTTTGAATGCATACAAAATGACATTAACTATACATACTGGACGCTAATCTAAGCAATAGTTCTATGCATGGGGATGCCGGCAAAGTGCCAAACGAGCCCCTGAAATACTTTTCCTGCCTATGGGAGATTCTTTACCTGATTAGCTAGCTAGCACCTGGGTTAAAACATCTCTTTCCTAGGATGAATTAGCTAAACAAGTGATAAAGGGAGATAGCCCCCAAGTGACATTCGGGGTTATCCTCATGTGCGTGTAAACGGTAGATACTTACGTGAATATTGTCAGTGATGATGTTGAGTCCAACATATGTCAATGGGGAGGCTTGCGTGCCAGCCCTCGGGATTTTTCAAATATTGTATGTTGGGAATGAAGAAGATGAAGCTGCTATATTGACAAAGATGGAGATGTTGATAAAGACGGTCCCATCCGGATGAAATTCCATCCAGCGCCACTGCTAGCCCCAAGTGGGTGCTAACTATCGTGGTTTAATAACAAAAAATGTCTGGGGTAGGCTTATGTTGGGGCCGATGGACACTGGAGGATCTGAGGAGGGATGATGCGGTGAAGACCACACATGGAAGAACACTACAAACACCAAGATCTACCTAGGTTCAAGGCCCTTGTGTGGAGGTAAAACCCCTACTCCTGCCTGTCTGACTGTATATGAGTTGTACATGTAGCTACAATGGTGCTCCTTGAGCTGTATCTTACCTCTAAGAGGCCTTCTCTATATTCTAAAGAGATAGAGGAAGAAGGAGAGCTCGCAAGAGAGCTGGGGGAAATGAGCCCCCAAGGGGGTGCTCCCTAGATCGATCCCCCTGGTGCTCCTTATAAAGGGAACCTAGGGGACAAGGGATGGCCCACATGCACTGTTCATGAGTGAACTACTAGGATCTTGTTAAAAAATTATGGGCTTGGTCATGTCTTGTCTATCCTTGGTCTTGTCTTTTTATGCTTGTCCTCAACATGTCCTAGTCATCAAACTTATCCTCTCCTGAGGATAAGGTGGCATCTGGTGGAATAGGTTGAGGGAACGTACGACGGTCTGAGCAAGGGGTGTCCCAAGACTGACATAGGATGTGGAAGAACATTTCGTGGTTGCAGTCGAAGTAGAGGATGGTGAGGTGTTGATGAAGCTGTTGGTGAAGCGCTTGGGTGAGTGGACGTAGGGCAGCTGGGGGCGTCGGGGTTGCAGGATTTTCTAGGGTAATGTCGCTGGGATGCCTGGGGTGACGTATGCTGGCCCAAGAAGGAGGAAGCAAATAAGAAGCCCAACCGAGATGGTGTGGTCTCCGCCTACGTGAACCAGGGCGAGCTGGCGAGATGAGGGAGTGGCAACGAGATGGTGTGACCCAGCCTGGATTGAGTGAATGTCGGCCTAGTCGGGCAGTGGAAAGATGGCCCAAGCGAGGGAAGGTAGCGAGGAAGTGGGCTTGGATCCTGTATGTCGGCCCAGGAGGGAACAGATGCGAGGAGGTGAGTCGGGGTAGAACTAATCTGGCCCGGGCAGGAGGTAAGTCGGCCCGATCGGGACTAGGTGGAGTGGCCCGGCTGGGAGAATTGCGCCCCATCTAGGATGAGGTTATTTTGGCCCAGCCAGAGGAGTTTCTTCCTGGAGCCTTATGTCGGCCTAGGGAAGGGAATGTCAGTATGGGAGAGTCTCAACTAGGACGAATTCTGTTTATGTTGACCCACTTAAATTTATCTCTTCTTATTAATTAATTAATTCTTCTCTTTAATTAATTTCTTATCTAGGGCTGCACGTTATGTCTTCTTTCTAAGTGTTTCTTCTAGTGAATCCTCTATTGCCTAACTATGGCGTATCCGGGGTTATATCTCCGACACATTACCACTATTCATCCTCTTCCCTTGGTCAGATTGCCTTTCTGAATGTCAGAGATGTCCTCCTAGACTTCCTTCACAATGTTGTCAGAGTGGGTTTTGGGGAAATTCAAGATTGCCCTTTTGGCTCTACGTACATATAGTTCAACCATGTTAGTGACATAGAGCGATTGATTGCTGCTACCCCTATTCCTTTCTAGGATGTAACTGTTTATTTTTTAAAGCATAACGAGGGGGAGAATTGGTGTAGGGCACAGTTTAATAATGAATGTTGGGTAATGCTTGTTGGTCCTCCTCTGGATCATTGGCACACTGAAGATATCAACTATGTTCTCTATGTTCCCCTAGCGATGTGAATCGCTTCGCTGTAGTCCTGCAACCATGTAGCTGGTTTGGCCGTGCCGTCATAGGGCTTGATGGTCTTATCGATCCGGAGACCCTTGGGGTAAGTTGTGGCCCGTATTACTGGTCTAAAACAACATGGCCTCAGGTATGGGAGCTCCCGTGCTTATTGGATCTTGTGCAACCATGAACGTGCGTCGTACAGCTCCGGTTGCTTCCCTTTTCCGTCATGGTGAGGGGAGTTGTGGTGCGATCTATTTGACCCACCATGTCCTCCGCCATGATGGCTACTAGGTGGCGATGGTGGCGGTGGCGGTGGTGGGTTAGCTTTCTTGCTGCTCCCTCCATGTGAATCCTCACGCCTATCGCGGTTGCTTGTCGGACGTGGTGTTTCCTTGTGGGATCTTCTCCTATGTCCTTCATTTCCACTGCGCTCTCCAGCATGCCGAGGTTGCTTACCCTGGTCGCGTATGACGATGCCGACCTTTGGAATCCTAGGAGGTGGCATGCTTGTGCGGTGGCGCGGCTGTTGTTCCTCGTGACACTGGGATGGCGGGGGTGACTACGATCTACGAGGGTAAGCCTCCTCTCCCTTGTCGGAAGATATGGGTATGGCATTAGCCCTGTTGCGCGCATCCATCCGCCTTCGCTCCATGGAGCCTGTATGGGATCATTCGTCACAGGGAGATCTTGGCCTTCGGTGGCTATTTAGGGTTGACTGGCAAAGCTTTGGGTTGGACTCAAGCCTTTGTGAGGTGTCCTTCTCCTGTTGCTTGCAAGCCTTGGCTACAAGGTCATAGACCTGAGCCACCGCTTCTGGCGACCTCTCCTATTCGAGGAGGGTCTTGGCGATGACCATGTTGAGGGCGGGCATTGGCATTAATTGTTTCCCCTCTGAATCGATGTATGGGTTGGCTTTTGCCGGTTTGGACACATCCCACCCTAACCTGCATCGAACGTCGGGATCTTCAACGACGCGAGCTGGTGCTTTCTTAGCCTTGTCCTTTTGTAGCAGCTGCTTGTACTCAGCCTCCATTGCTCTTGTCACCTTGATGGATTGCTACGCCTTGTCCATATCACTGTCCAGCTAGGCGCCCTGTTCCACAATGCATTTGGCCTCCGCGAGGATTTCTGCATGCTTCTCATCAAGCCCCATAACGTTCAGAATATGGGCGACGGTAATGGGCTCGACGAGGAGTGAACCGTACATCACCTTTTCAGTGGGAGTAACCAAAGGGTTGCCAACTGCAGACGTTGACGGTGGTGGCAGCAGATTTGTTTGCTTGGCAGTAGTGGGGCCTGTGGTGAGTTCCTGCGCCTGCTACGAGGGTATAGCCAGAGGAGGCATGGCTTTGGACAAACTCGGCGGTCTTCTTTGCTGCTGCCGCTCTAGTAACCGCAGATGTGGGCGGAGCTCTCTCATGTTCCTGTTCCTGCTGATCTTCCTGATGACCCACAAGTATAGGGGGTGTATCATAGTATTTTCGAGGAAAGTGAAACCCAATTTATTGATTCGACACAAGGGGATCCAAAGAATATTTATAAGCCTTAACAACTGAGTTGTCAATTCAGCTGCACCTAGAAACAATCTTGCTCACAGCAGTTTATTAGTAGCAACAGTTTTGTAGTAGGAATAGTAAAGTAGCAGCAGTAGTAAAGTAAAGACAGAAGTAACAATAGCAGTAAATAGTAGGATTCGAGTGCGGTAGGCATAGGGATGGATGGACAGGCGTTGCATGGACAAGACAATTCACATAGCAATCAGAACATAGGGCAATTGCAGATAAATAAGATAAAGCATCCAAGAACTAGATAATCCTAGGCATGTGTTCCATATATAGTCATACGTGCTCGCAATGAGAACTTGCACAACATCTTTTGTCCTGCCAGCCCGTTTGCAGCGGGGCCTCAAGGGAACTACTGGAAATTAAGGTGCTCCTTTTAATAGAGCTTCGGAGCAAAGCATTAACACTCCGTGAACACATGTGATCCTCACATCAAAGCCATTCCCTCCGGTTATCCCGATTTCTGTCACTTCGGGGCCATTGGTTCCAGACAATAACGTTTGTATACAACTTGCAGATAAGACCATAAACAATACTATCATAATGAATCAATAACATGTTCATATCTGAAATCATGGCACTTGGGCCCTAGTGACAAGCATTAAGCACAACAAGTCACAACAAAGTCATAAAGCACTAATAAAAGATACTAGGCACCATGCCCTAACAATCCGATGCCATTATATGAACGATCTCATCCAATCCCTACCATCCCCATGGCCTGCAGCGGGGGATTACTCACTCATAGATGGGGGAAACATGGATGGTCGATGGAGGAGCGATGGTGATGATGATGGCAATGATCTCCTCCAATTCCCCTTCCCAGTAGAGTGCCAGAACGGAGTTTCTGGTGCTGTTTCATGGAATCTGGTGGTGGCGGCGGAGCGGAACTCCTTCTGGAAAAATGTCGAACCCCTCTGAGTTTTTAGGTCAGAAGGCATCTTATAGGTGAAGAGGGAGACCGAGGGGGTGTCTAGGCGGCCAGACCACCCCCTGGCGCGGCCTGGGCTTGCCCGCGCGGCCAGGTAGTGTGGCCTGGGCCCAGCCCCCCTCCGTCTTGTATTCTAGCTCCGGGAGTCTTCTGGTGAAATAGGATTTTTGGCATATTTTCCGGGATTTTTCCTGAAAGTTGATTTTCTGCACAAAAAGTAGACACCAATGCAATTCTGCTGAAAACAGCGCCAGTCCGCGTTAGTTGCATCCAAATCACACAAGTTTAGAGGAGAAACAATAGCAAAAGTGTTCAGGAAAGTAGATATGTTTTGGACGTATCACCCCCCATGCTTAGCTTATTGCTTGTCCTCAAGAAATTCAGTTGGAAACTGAGTGCGATAAAAGAACTTTCACAAAAACATTTGCTTCATATGATGTATATATTCTCAGCATGTGACGAACTACTTAGGCAATTCATAATAAAGAGTATGCTACTGAGTCTACTTAATATTCAATGCAAGCTATGAAGAGATTCCAACTCAAAAATAGTAAGTAGCATGAAGCATAAACATAAGAAACATTACAATGCTCATAACAAGGTATGATAGAGCGGTATCTCGCTTGCCTTTGATTATGAATGCCAAGGCACCTCTGAAATCCAAGTGAAGACTACAAGTAAATATGTCAAAGATACAAGCATCAAAGTCATAACACAAATAATCAAGCAATGAGACAAGCACAAAGAATGACAACTATGCTCTCAAGAAGGTGCTCAAGGAATATATGGAGACTCAACAAGTAAAAGAAAAAGGTTTTGAATAGTTTGAAAAGCTTCCAAATGCTGAAAGTATGGTACTCATTAGCTTTTATCTCTCATTGCCCCTGACATAAGCATCTTTAATGTGGTTAAGGTGAAAGTGAGGTCGAATCTGAGTTATATCCTTGACAGACTATAAACTGAAAATCCAATGTCCCTTGAGTACGAGGGCCGCTCCTCATGCTACTCAACTTTAGTTACCGGTAAGTTCTTGTCATCGTAAATATGTGCGTATCATAGAGAACCGCCAACGGGGTACCCCTTGCCCGATGATATGGAATAATCCCCATATCAAAATGACAAGGCAAGCAAACAATGAGTATCTCAACAATCTTCTTATTTACCATGGGAAAATGGTGCATTTTTCTCTCTTTCCTCTTTTCATAAATCTCTTTTTTATTTTTCTCAATAGCTATCTCTCTTTTTTATAAGAAGAATGCTTCATAGATATCATTATGGTTACGCTGCAGGTTTCCACCATGTCAGCATGGATTAGACCAGCGGCCCAGGCGTTTCTCTAACACACATACATAACTCCATGGACTTACAAGCTCCCCTTTTATTTCACACCAACGACATTCGCAAACAAAAGAGCATGGTATCAACTAGGTATTTATTTACAAGTGTTGAAAGCGTTCCCCATGATAGCACGGTTCTGCTAATCCCCGGCCTATAATTTGCAAGCATATAACTTTCATGGACAGTCACAATGGTTCAGGTTTATTAAGTGCACAAAATAAAGTGTGCCATCAAGTTCGTGAGAGCTTTACTAACTAACTTTTCTCATAACAAGCAAACGTTTTATTCGGAAGAAAACAAGGCATAATGAATATGCACGAGAGTAGCAAATGATGCTAATAGGTAGGTATGGTGGACACTTTGGCAACATTTGGTTTAAGGGAGTTGGAAACATGAGTAAAATACTTAGTGAAAGTGAAGGCTAGCAATAGTAAGGGAGCGACAAACGAGAGAGCAATAGCTGTCATAATCATGCTTGCAACAAAACAAGACTAATCATCGCATGAAAGTGATTCAAGATCCTCAAGGCAAAATAATTCATCGAGGCTTAACTGATTATTTCAGTCATGTGCATGCGTGAGCATGTGCCAAGTCAATTCAAATGAAACATTCAGAGGAGGATACCACAGTGTCATACCAAGTTATGAATAGAATAATGCAAGCAAACATTCATAAGACATGCTACAAACTATTAGCAAGCTGGAGCTAATCATACGAAAGCAAGAACTACTAAGCATCCAAATATAACATACACCTTACATGAACGGACTAAGCATGCCCACAGTGATGAGTATATGTACAAAAATGAAAACAAATAGAGTTCGTTACCACCCTCTTACCACGCCTCAAGTTGTCATTAATCCTTATTATTGCTCTTCACTTGTGTGGCTTGAATAATAATATGAAACCAATATCCACTGAGGACTGATGAACCCTGCAACAAACTCACAAAGCCAAAGAAGAACGACAAATATTTTTGTTGTTTTTGATTTTTAAAACAAGAACCAAAGGGGAAAAACAAGCAAAGCAAAATCTTTTTGGGTTTTTCGAATAGTTCAAACAAAGCAAAAAGGAAAAACAAACCAAGGCAAAAAGAAGAAGAAGCAAACCAAAGAGAAACAACAGAAATATTTTTGGTCTTTTGTGTTTTAGAAAGCAAAAGAACGAAAACTAAAAAGATAACGAAACATGAATATACAAAGTACTGACGTAACATGATATGGAGATGAGTGCGGTGTCGGCGTACCTCCCCCAAGCTTAGGCTTTTGGCCTAAGTGGGTATCAATCCAAATAGGGTAAGGATTCCAAGCAGGAGGATCATGATAAGAGTGGTCGTAGTTGGGCCCGTGGGAAGAAGAAGAAGCTCCCCAATCATAAGCAGGCTGGTGATATGAAGACTCTCCCTCATTCGAGGGATGGACCAAATCATCTGTGTCCTCCCTTCTAGTGTCCTTCTCCTGTTGGGAGAGCTCTCCCAAGTACGTGTCAAGCTCCTCCTCAGTGAGGGACCATCCTTCCCTGCTATCAAGGTTAAACAAAACAGGTGCAGGCAAAAGAACAACACGCTCGGAGTTGCTCTTTCTCCAACCAGCTTTGAGAAAGGTTATTTCGTAAGTAACTCACTCATACTAGCCCACGAGGAAACAAATTTATGCTGTATCATGGAATTAAGATCAAGCCTTTCTATGGGAAACTGTAGGTCTAGATGATGAGGCACTAAACCATGCAATTCTAGTAAACGAGAAGCAATGAGGCCTCCACAAATTCCACCTTTCTCACGGTTAGCAGCAAGACGGAAAGCTATCAAAGCACCTAAGTTGTAAGACCTATCTCGTTTAAGAACGACAGAGATAAATGCTAGATCATATGAAGATAATTTATTGGCAGTTTTCCTAGCAAGAACACACTTGGCAACAAAGTTGGCAAAGTAATGAATGGAGGGAAGATGAATGTTATGGATTTTTCCATTCTCCTTCGAGAAGCTGCTCCCTTGGCAAATTTCTGCGTATAAATCCATGAGTGGTTCAGGTCGCTCCTTAATCCTTCTACATGGTCCCCATTGAGGTACCTTAATAGTTGCACAAAAATCATCAAGAGAAAGGTTGACAGCAATATTGTAAATTTTATAGTGGACCATGGGGTTAGGCAAAGAGTGACTAAATTGAAAGTCCTGCACCACAGACATGGTTAGCTTCACAAATTGACAAGGCTCATCTTCCAAAAAGTGCTCCAACCCTGCATTAGAAACCAAAGTGTGGAAATCTTGGAGAATTCCCGCAGCTCTCATGAACTCAGAACAAGGATAAATGGAAGGAAAAACTTCCTCCTCCCGGTGGACCTTCATGATCTTAGGCACCCATAGTTCATGTTGGTTTAGGTGGTGCTCACTCATCTTCTATTCTGAAATTTAAACACCTATTAAACAAGTGATTGCAAAGTAAATATATTGAAGGATTCTACTCATAGGGACATGTAAGAGGCCTAAACATGCATCAAAAATATATCTCTAAGCATCAAAAAAGCTTACAAGCCCTCATAAACTGTCACCTACAGCAGCAAAATACTCAATATATAATCCACTAAACACAAATCTACTTGGACAAGGGGAGGAGTCATATACCAAGGAACAAATGCTCCAAATTTCAGCAAGAAAGATGGGTTGAGCAAGGAGATCGAAAAATCGAGTGCAAGCACACCAAGAACACGATTTTGGGCAATGAACTGGAGCTTGCTCGGGAGAGAGAAGAAAGTGGCAGATGAGAGAGTTAGTGGGGGGCCAGGGGTGGCCCACACCAGGGCATGGCGCCACCCAGGGCAGGCTGCGCCACCAGGTGGTGTGCCTGCCTGGTGGGTCCCCCTGGTACCTCCCAGGCACTCCTCTGCCCCTTTTTTCACGTAAAAATTTAATATGAATTTTCTGGAATTTTTCGAGACACTTTATTTTTGGGCATTTTTTAGGAATAGAAGAACGATTTTTCGACAGACAGATTTTTTTGGAAAAATGATGCAAGGACAAAACAAAGCTAGAACTACAGAAGTTCTAAGACACTCTAACATGCAAGCAACTAACAACAAAAAATAAAACTAAACGAAAGCAAAAACTAAAATGGATGGAATAGAAGTACACGGAGATAATCATAATGAAAACATTGTTTTGTTCAATGAAATCCTTTTGTTAACAAGGTTGATCAGGTCTCGTTACCAAAACAATTTCATATGAGACAAAACTTTGTATTCCACTAATGATTATGTTACGTCAACCTTGATAGCAATGGTCCCAATCATAATAGTTTCAAATTTTTCTCTTGGTATGGGACAATATATTTCTCCAACTTGAATGCCCTCAACATGTTCAATTGAATTTAAACCATAAGTCCTTTCAATCTTCTTGGGGAAATAGACAGTGTGTTCCTTGTCATTAACATTGAAAGTCACCTTTCCTTGATTACAATTAATAACAGCTCCTGCAGTATTAAGAAAAGGTCTCCCAAGAATAATAGACATATTATCATCTTCACGCATTTCAAGCACAACAAAATTAGTTAATATCAAGCAATTATGAGCCACTTGAACAGGTACATCCTCACATATACCAACAGGAATAGTGGTAGATTTATTAGCCATTTGCAAAGATATATCAGTTGATATCAGTTTTTCAAGTTGAAGTCTCTTATAGAGAGAGAAAGGCATAACACTAACTCCAGCTCCCAAATCACACAAAGTAGTTCTATCATAACTATTCTTAATAGAGAAAGGGATAGTTGGAATCCCTGGGTCTCCAAGTTTCTTAGGAACCTTACCATTAAAGGAATAATTAGCAAGCAAAGTAGAAATTTCTTCATTAGGGATCTTCCTTTTATTCGAGATAATATCGTTCATATACTTTGAGTAAGGAGTCAACTTAATAGCATCAGTCAAAGGAATTTGCAAGAATAAAGGTTTCATCCACTGACAAAACTTATTATAGTGTTCATCCTCCTTTGACTTGTGTTTCTTATCAGGGAATGGCATAGGTTTTTGGACCCAAGGCTCTCTTTCACTACCATGTTTCTTAGCAATAAAATCTTCTTTAGTGTATTGAGTATTCTTAGTGTGGTTTTCAGGTTCTTCTTCAACTTTTTCTTCATTAGGAACTTCATTTTCTTCATTACCACTTTCAGTTTTAGCATCATAGATAGATATATTGTTAGGATCTATAGCAGGTTCAGACGGTTCTACAACAGTTTTATGTTTCTTTTTCCTTTTCTCACGAGTGGAACCACTATTTTCAGCTTGTTGAGAATCCTGCTCAATTCTTTTGGGATGCCCCTCAGGATATAGAGGATCCTGGGTAGCAGCTCCACTTCTAGTTCTAATTTCATAAGCATGTTTTTCTTTAGCAGCATTAACTAGCAAGTCTTTTTGCACTTTAACGAGTTGGTCTATTTGAGTTTGAACCATTTGAAAGTGTTTAACAATCATTTTAACATCATTAGAGGTTCTTTCCACAATATCTTTCAACTCAATAATAGCTCTAGTCTTTTCCATTAGATGATTTTGCACCCTTTTATTAAAATTATCTTGCTTAACAATAAAAATATCGAATTCTTCTAAGCATTGGTCAGGAGGTTTAGAATAAGGGATATCACCTTCATCAAAGTGTTGGAGAGAGTGTACCTCAATAGTGGATGAGTGGGGAATTGGCTTACATAATTCTTCTATAGGAGGTAAATTCTTGACATCTGCGGCTTTAATTCCCTTCTCCTTAAGACATTTCTTAGCTTCCTTCATTACTTCATCATTTAATTCAATAACTCTCCTCTTCTTTGGTGATGGAATAGGCACTGGTATAGGTTCAGGTACAATTACTTCGGGTATAGCTTGTTCAGGAGGAGTCCAATCTTCATAGTTCTTACTTATTTTAGCCATTAATTCCTCAGCTTCCTTAGGGGTCCTATTCCTGAAAACACAATCAGCACAACTATCTAGGTATGTCCTAGATTACTCGGTTAGTCCATTATAAAATATATCAAGAAGCTCATTCTTAGGTAATGGACTTCTAGCCTGTGCATGAATCAAAGCACAAAACCTTGCCCAAGATTCGGGCAATACCTCTTTGTCTCCCTGTTTAAAATCAAAAAGTTCCTGCAAAATAGCATGTCTAGCACTAGAAGGAAAATATTTCTGCAGGAAAGTACTAATCAAGCAATCAGGGCTATCAATAGATCTAGGAGGTACATTACTAAACCAAGTTTTAGCTTCTCCTTTCAGTGAAAAGGGGAATCTTAGCAACAAAGTAAGTATGCATCTTAATATCATCAGAAAACAAGCCACTCACGGTAGAAAGTTCATTCATATGTGCTACCGAACTTCCATTCTTAGTCCCACAAAAAGGTTCTTTCTCAACAATAGCTATGTAAGATAGATCGAGAGAGAAATCATAATCTTCATCTATAATGTTTATGGGAGAAGCAGCAAACTTAGCAATAGGAGACAATTTGGGTCTAATAGTACGCTTCTCAAGGAGACTCTTAGGAGCGCTCCTATCATGGGTGTTTTTACATTCTTTGATAAATCCATCGGTCATCTGAACATAACCATCTTCAATATCATAACTCTCACTAGACTCAGGTGAACTAACAGGTGTAGTAGTGTCTTCATTAGGAGTTTCAGTATTTCCAGCTATAGTTCTAGCAATCGTAGCATCTAGGAAAGGACCTAATGAACCACCCTTATCAAGCACAGTAGAAGCAGCATCAGAAGTTTCAGATTCAGCAGTAGTAGCAGTGTGTGTAGCATGTGTATGTGGTGGCGTAACGAGCTTACTCATAACAGATGGTGAATCAAGAGCAATAGAGGTGTTTAGAACCGTACCTCTTCTTGTAGTGGATGGTAAAATAGGAACCTTGCCATCACGAGACTTACCCATGATGGATGGATAGCAAGGAACAATAGAGAATCCAAGTGAACTTGATAAATAAAGCTATGCTCCCCGGAAACAGCGCTAGAAAATAGTCTTGATGACCCACAAGTATAGGGGGTGTATCGCAGTATTTTCGAGGGAAGTGAAACCCAATTTATTAATTCGACACAAGGGGAGCCAAAGAATATTTATAAGCCTTAGCAACTGAGTTGTCAATTCAGCTGCACCCGGAAACAATCTTGCTCACAGCAGTTTATCAGTGGCAATAATTTTGTAGTAGGAATAGTAAAGTAGCACCAGTAGTAAAGTAAAGACAGCAGTAACAATAGCAGTAAACAGTAGGATTCGAGTGCGGTAGGCATAGGGATGGATGGACGGGCGTTGCATGGACAAGAAAATTCACATAGCAATCAGAACATAGGGCAATTGCAGATAAATAAGATAAAGCATCCAAGTACTAGATAATCCTAGGAATGTGTTCCATATATAGTCATACATGCTCGCAATGAGAACTTGCACAACATCTTTTGTCCTGCCAGCCCGTTTGCAGCGGGGCCTCAAGGGAACTACTGGCAATTAAGGTGCTCCTTTTAATAGAGCACCAGAGCAAAGCATTAACACTCCATGAACACATGTGATCCTCACATCAAAGCCATTCCCTCCGGTTATCCCGATTTCTGTCACTTCGGGGCCATTGGTTCCGGACAACAATGTGTGTATACAACTTGCAGATAAGACCATAAACAATACTATCATAATGAATCAATAACATGTTCAGATCTGAAATCATGGCACTTGGGCCCTAGTGACAAGCATTAATCACAACAAGTCACAACAAAGTCATATAGCACTAATAAAAGATACTAGGCACCATGCCCTAACAATCCGATGCCACTATATGAACGATCTCATCCAATCCCTACCATCCCCATGGCCTGCAGCGGGGGATTACTCACTCATAGATGGGGGAAACATGGATGGTCGATGGAGGAGCGATGGTGATGATGATGGCAATGATCTCCTCCAATTCCCCGTCCCAGTAGAGTGCCAGAACGGAGTTTCTGGTGCTGTTTCGTGGAATCTGGTGGTGGCGGCGGAGCGGAACTCCTTCTGGAAAAACGTCGAACCCCCCTGAGTTTTTAGGTCAGAAGGCATCTTATAGGCGAAGAGGGAGACCAAGGGGGTGTTTGGCGGCAGCCAGACCACCCCCCGGCAGGCTTGCCCTCGCGGCCAGGTGGTGTGGCCTGGGCCCAGCCCCCCTCCGTCTCGTATTCTGGCTCCAGGAGTCTTCTGGTGAAATAAGATTTTTGGCATTTTTTCCGAGATTTTTCCTAAAAGTTGATTTTCTGCACAAAAAGTAGACACCAATGCAATTCTGCTAAAAACAACATCAGTCCGTGTTAGTTGCATCCAAATCACACAAGTTTAGAGGAGAAACAATAGCAAAAGTGTTTGAGAAAGTAGATACGTTTTGGACGTATCACTTCCTCTATCACGTTCCCAATGGCGACTAGCACCTGTCGGGAAGTGGCAGTCTTGTTAGCAAGCTCCTCCCTCTCAATCTCATTCGTGATCTCCCTCATAGCAGCATTGTATTCCTCCGAGTTGGCGTCTGAGCCGCCGCCATCCATATTGATGTCGACGTAGAGTGCATCAAGCACTGAGTCGGAGTTGGCCTTGGTGTTTTCGATGGTGGAGCTGGAGGGGGACGGTGCTAGGCCATGGTTGCTGCTTCCTCTGGCTTCAGGACCTGGCATGGCCTTGGTGTTTTCCTCGACGTCTGCATAGTCGTTGACAATTGTGACCATCTCACCAATGGTGAGTAGGCCGGCGGCTTGTCGTCTCCTAAGTGTATGCTAGAGGTGTGTTCTGGGCGTAAGCCCTTCCACAAAGTGGTAGATGAGATCGTTGGTGCGGTCACCATCTAGGGTTTCCCTCACCCTTAACCATCTAGAGAGGTATTCACGAGGAGATTCGTCGTCCCTCTAGGCACATCTAAAGATGGTGACAATGCTGACAAAGTGTGACCTCAGTATCTCTAACGCTCGGGGAAGCCAAGTGGATTTGGAGGGTCCTTCCATTGTTATATCCCGCATAGGGGCGGTTTGGGTGGGCCTTGAATTTTTCCGATCTAGACCGGCAAACTCTGGAGAGAGATCCGGGCCAGATCCTTCTGCGAACGTGTCTTTCCCGGAGGTGGTCCGTGTGGGCCTTGATGAGCTTCCAACTTCCTGGGAGCTAGGACCCAAGTCGGTTTCACCGATGAAGATGTGGATGTCTCCGACGGGGATGATGGAGCAGCGGGTAGGATTCGCCTTTGTCGGGATGCAGAATTCATCCAGAGGAACGATCGGGACATTGCCGGAGAAGAGAACGCATCCAATGGCCATGGTGTCGCCAATTACTGCGAAGAGCTTGGACCTCGCATCATGTAGAGCTTGCAGTACCTCTTGCCCCATGGTGGGCACCAACTGTCGTGGTATTGCTGACTAGTACACCATGGAGGGTTCCTCACTGTGGGGTCCCCCGGATTTATCGTCCGAGAAAACCCTGTTATGTACATATCCATGTTCCCATGATCAGTGAGCCGTGGAATATAACCAACAAGTATCATTCAATCATCCTAAACTTAACAAATACAAGACATACATAAGTGCCATTATGGCTACATAATCTTCAGCAGCGGATCTTCATCAAACATGGAGCCCATTCATGCCTTACCCTACAGGCAGTAGTCTAGGAAGACGACCTTGCTTGCATAGACGTCACCTTATCCTTCCATCTTCTAGCTTCTGAAAGTTTGGCCAAGTAAATAGCCAGGAACAATGCGAGTGAGTACTTTGAATGTACTCGCAACCTACCAGATAAGTTAAACAAGATAATGCAGTTTGGTTGTGGCGAGATAGCTCTATCCAGGGTTGTTTTTGAAAAGCATAGATTTCCCTTGTAGATATGGCATCTCTATATATTTGTTGAAAAAGAGTCTTTAAAACATATCTCCGTTTTATGAATCTGGATATCTCCATATCCTTGTTGAAAACCTTTTTGAAAACAGTTTTAGATAAAAACTCCTTTTGAACATCTTTGTCCATCTCTGGTCAAAACAAAGCCTTAATCTCAGGTCCTCTCAGGACCTCCATATTTTCATCCATATTTCCAAGACCACCATTTGGGTACTCCTAGCAATCACCTTTCCAACCGTCCTTGACCGTGGACACGGCTATTCGAATAGATTATACTCTGCAGAGTTTGTGCACGTTACCCACAAGAATCAATACATCCGCTGGGATACAACCACGGCCCGCTACACACGGTAAACGGGGGTTCGGATAATCAAACCTAAGTTTTCATTTGTCATCCCTAGCAAGGGCAACTTTTCCTTTTGGGTTTGTTCTCCCAGGCAATGAGTATGTGGTGCCCGCACCATAGTCCTGCCTTCCATACACGCATATACCCAAACCGTAGCATGGCATATACCTTAATTTCGTGACTCCACTCCCTTCCATACTACCTAAGTCATACCATCCGCGGGAGACCCAATTGTTGCACCAACAACTAGCCGAAGCAAGTTACAGGCCCCAGATCCGTAGATCTATTCTAGAGCCCACCCGAAATACAAGGGATTTCTCCAAATTAGCAGCGTACAAGCTGCCCCGGCTAAAGACAACAAATTACGAGCTAAGCCCTGATGGCTTTGAAATACCACCTCTTTTAGCCATATAAAATTTGTCATTTATCTCTCATATCATGTTTCTTCCAGCTATAGCTATGCTTATATGCATGACTTCTAGTTATCATTTACTTTCATATGAGCTTTGCACATTTAGTAGTTTAGGTAGAATGTTATCCCTCTTTCTTGGATTTGACATGTTTGTAGGTGTTGATGATGATTATGGATAAAACAAAGGCAAAAGGAACAAAGAGAGCATATTATGGAGGAGCTGCAGGGACCAGACTTTGCCATTTGAGGTGTTGGAAAAGTGAAATTTTCCAACTTCTCAAAATAAATATCCAAGACCATAGGGTTGCAGCCCTCAACGATACGAATTCAACAAGCCCAAGAACACCCAAAACGGAGTTCGTACGAAGAAATGGAGACCAAAATACCAAAGAGTACTGAAGGTTTGACGACTAACTATACGGTGGGAGCAAAAATTCCGGCCATATAGCTCCCGCCGTATAATTGCCAAAAAGGTCACAAACGACGGGATTTCGCCCTCCGGAAGCTCCAGAACCTTCCCTAAGTCATATGATGGTATTGGGGGAACCCTAGGGCACCCCCAAGGCCTATATAAAGGTGGGAGGAGTCAAGAAACAAGACACCAAACCATAGCCCTTCAGGGATGGAGCCCTGCCACCGCCACCCATCCGATCTCCACGACGGCGGAGCTCTGCCTCAACCACACCTCCGAGATCTAGATCTCCCTCAACACCATCACCA
This sequence comes from Avena sativa, assembly GCA_916181665.1. NCBI lineage: Eukaryota > Viridiplantae > Streptophyta > Magnoliopsida > Poales > Poaceae > Avena > Avena sativa. Next base: position 39,200,235 of record OV702287.1, on the reverse strand, counting down.
TCAAGGCATCAAAGCAAGAAGAAGAGGAGGAGAAGGAAGACATCACCACCACCACACATCGATCTCCATCTCCATCATTATCTCCATCTCCCTCTCTCTCTTGTGTTTAGTAATTGTAAGATTGAACACGGTTGTGACATCATTATATATTTATATATGTCTTGCTGTTCATCCATGTGTGAGTGATTGATTCAATTCTAGGTTGAGGTATGATCTAGTGCGCTAAGTTAGAATTTATTGTGATCTAAGATGATTTTATGTGATCCTTTGGTCTGGAAGTGCCTTTTGCCTTGCGGTGATGCGCGAGAATCATGCATAGTGCACACAGAGTGATAGCCTGATAATCAAATGGGGAACGTTTATTTGTCTGAGGAATCTCTTATAGATCACACATATATTTTCCCATCTAGTACTAGCGAGACCGAAGCCTAGAAGCCCCTCTCTCATTCCATTCAGTCCTACAACTACAATCTCTTTAATTCAGTTCATATTCCTATTTACTTTTTGTCCTAGTTTATTTTGTTCTCGTTAAAAGTTCTTTGTTATTAAATATTTTAAACCTCTCTCAATTATCGTTGTTCTAGTAACTTATAGAATAGGCTATTTCCAAACCACGATTCGGGTGCAAAACATGGCCGCATTGACAACGTGGTTGCGGGGTCATGTTGTTTCCGTTCATCAATCTCCTATCGGGAGAAACTCTTAAATATTTGCTGCTACAAGTACTGCAATAACCCTGTTGTTGGTGCAAGAATCCAGTCATCAAATTGGCGCCTGTTGGGGGGATAACCCCGGGTAGGGTCACTCCGGGGTATAAGGGCCGAGTTAGCCGAGGTTCGGCAAGGTCAAAGCGGATGCTGGCCGAGTCACCTCAAGGCAGGCCGGATCACGGAGTAACCAGGACCAGGGGGGGTCGCCTAACATTGTCTCGTCCGACTCAAGGAGTAAGTCGGAGATACTTGTCTAGCTTATATGCAGGAACAGGTGTGGCCGGATCAACTGTGATCCGGATCCTCGTTTGGCTTCTAGGAGAAGGAAGGAATCTCTCTGGTCAAAAAGAAGGCCCAGTGCGTACTGGATGAGCGAATAAAGCAAGGGCAGGACCACCGGATCGTGGCCGACAAGGGTGACGACGCTCACGTCGGTTGACGCAGGCACCGCAGAGGCTACGTCGCTAAAGCAAGAGTGACGCGGAGGAAAAGCACCCCTGTCGGGTTACTACTTTGGGAGGGGGCATATTCTTAGGAATATGCCTCCACGTATGCCCTAGGCTAGGACCGAACCACCTCTATATAAGGGGGGGTTGGGGTTCTGGTAAGGAGGTTGGGTCTTTTCGGATATATAGCAAGGAGAACACAAGTGGATCTAGGGTTCTCGGGCTAGTTAGTAGGCAAGAGTAAGAGAGTTACTTCTTCCTCCTCTTGTCAATACAGCTCGAGGAGCACTTGTAATCTTGGAGATTGAACATCAATACAAAGCTTCTGTGTAGAGAACCACTCTACTATCCCTCCCTAGATTCCCCTAGCGCATATTAGTCCCCACCTTTAGCCTCTCCATGGCATCTGCCGTGACACCACCACAATAGTTGGCGCCCACCGTGGGGCTAGCGGCGCTAGCAGGGGTGAAGATCCGGACGGGAAATTTCATCGGCACTGGCGAACGCATCGTCTCCGGGCTCGTTCAGCGCTTCGGAGCGCTGGACTACGTCAGCGACAACGTTGGCTGCTTCGGCACGCGCCCCCTTCCAGGCAACGGCATCTTCGTCAAGCTCGGCGCGCACAAGGTCTACGTTACTGTGGATGTGTCTTGCGTTCATCCGCGTCGCGTCATCGATGCAGGGGAACCGCCCCTCACTGTGGCTCGCGGGGCGCGCATTGCTCGATCCCCGGACCATGCAGAGGTGATGATGACTGCGCCAGGCGCGGGCATGAGCAAGGATCCAGCACCAGACCCGGAGGTAACGCCCAAGGCACCGAGGAAAGCTAGGGGTCCTCCGCTAGAGAGGCCCGAGAACATGCTGAGGGAAGCTATGGATAGATTGGCAAATCCAGTGGCAACAGTGGTAGATCCGGCTCAGGCATAGGACGAGCTAGAGGAAACCCGGCAAAAGATACTGGAGGGCGCAAAGAAAATAGCAGCGGCTCAGCAGTCGTTGAACATGACACTGCGTGAGTACGCGAAAGCGAACAAGGTTGATGCAGTAAGGGTAAAAGGGAAAAATCTCATAAGTGAGATGAATAGAGAAGGTGATGATGGACTAGAAGGGTCAGAAAACTATCTGTCTGTGGGGTTGCCGAAGTATAGTACCCCGGCGAAGAACCTCAGAGCAGCAGACGCCGCGGCGTCCGAACTAGAGGGTCTGACGGGTGAAGCCCGTCAAAGACAGCAAGACCGGGTTAACGAGCTGGTTCAGATCGCGAATAGGCAGAACGAGGAGCTGCTGAGAGGTAACCTGGAGAGAGTTGGAGCTTCTAAGATCATCCATTCGGCGATGGGTAACCCGGAGAAATCCGCTGGAGCCGCATCATCGCCTCATGGTGGCCCAAGGAGAGAAGAGGTAGTAATCTCGGCCAGACGGAACAAGCAGATCGTTCCGTACGACCCAGCGCGTGCGGGAAAAGAAAAAGAGATGCGAAAAAACCACGATCGACGAAGTGTGAGCCAAGGTGAAGCTGGCCGAGGTAACCATGACCAAGGCAATGCCGGTCAAGGGAATGCTGCCAATGGAAGTGCCGGACACCGAAACTCGGCAGGAGCAGGTCAACCGCAGCAGCGGAATGTACCAAGGCAAGAGCAAAGTGCCAGGCGTGGTATGCAACAGAGAGGAGCACAACGAGAGCAAGACCGATACAATGACGGAGACTCGGAGATGATGAATGCGGGATACGCAAGACCGTACTATCATGTGATAGGGTCGAGATTGGGAAGCAGAGATTTGATGCCGGATGATGCCAGGCTAAAACTAGATCGCTTGTATAGGTCGGAACAGATCGAATGTTAAGGTCCTCCGGGTCCAGCATGCTTCGGACCCCGAATCATGAAGGAACCGCCAGTACCCAATTTCCAATTACCCAGAGGCACGAAGACGTATGATGGCAGTACAAAGCCGGAGGATTGGCTGATAAATTACGCAACAGCTGTGAAAATTGCGACTGGCAACTTCAGATGGGCTGTACGATATGTGCCTCAAATGCTGGAAGGTCCGGCTAGGGTATGGCTGAACAATTTGCCACCCGGAAGCATCAATTGCTGGATAGATTTTGAAGAAATGTTTATCAGCAACTTCTCAAGTACATATTAGAGGCCGAATAGACCGCAGACCCTGGCAATGTGCAAGCAGAGATCTAACAAAACGGACCGTGAATTCTTGACCCGATGGTGTACCGTGAGAAACTCGTGTGAGGGAGTCATAGAGTCATAGGCTATAGCGTGGTTCGCACAAGGGTGCAGATCTGGTAGTGAGTTGTGGATGAAATTGCAAAGGAAAATGCCAGTCACATTGGCAGAGATGATCCGGATCGTGGATTCTTATGCTTTGGGTGATCCGACTCAACCTAGGATCACGTCGAACGAGTCAAATGAGGAGTACTATCCGAGGGACGGATCCGGGTCATCGCGGAGGAATGATTACAGGGGAAAAAGGAGAGACGATAGACCGGACCATTGGTATGGTTCGCAACAGGTTGTGGCCGTGAATCAAGATCAGCCCGGAGTAGGGAGCAATCAACGCCAGAAAATGGGAGGGCAATGGGCTCCTCGAAACGATGGCAAGAAAACATGGACTCCGGAGCAGAAGAAGCAATGGCAAGAAAAGAAAGATCGTCCGAGGTATACCTATGAGTCAATGTTGGACCAGCCGTGTAAATTCCACACACCAAATCCGAACAGTCCGGCGGGTCACACAACGAGGCAATGTGAGTGGATGCGTAAGATAGAACAAGGTGGTTCGGGGAATGCTCAGGCACCCTGGAATGATCAACCTCGGCAGGAGTTACCCTAGTAGCAACTGCTTTCCGGAGCAAACACGCAGCAACTGATGTTGCCTCCCCCTCTGCCGAGGTATGACAACAGTGAGAGAAGGGATGCAGTGCATCAGGTGGAAAACCAGCAACCACCGGATCAGAGGTACTCCGGAAACGAGGGAATAAATGAGTACAGGGAACATCACCAGAGCTATTGTGTGTTCACAACAGAGGAAACAGATAGGAAGAGCTTGCAGCGCCGACATATGGAGGTTAACGTGGTTATGCCTGCAGTGACGAGGTACATGTCTTGGTCAGACCAGGAAATTACCTGGAGCGTCAAAGATCACCCCAAGCTTATGCCAAGTCCGGGCTCGTATGCACTGGTGTTAGATTCGACGTTCATTGGACCAAACATTAATGTGAGGTTCTCCAAGGTACTAATCGACAATGGCAGTAGCATTAACATCATGTATGCGGATACGATGCGTAAATTGGGCATCTCGGAGAACATGCTCCAGGCTACAAGAACAACTTTCCATGGTATCGTACCAGGCATATCCTGTGAGCCCATAGGCAAAGTCCGGGTCGACGTGCTATTCAGTACGAGGGATAACTGCCGAACTGAAAATCTGGAGTTTGAGGTGGTAAACTTGGAGAGCACGTATCATGCATTACTCGGGAGACCAGCACTGAGCAAATTCATGGCAAGTTGCCACGTTGGTTATCTGAAGATGAAGTTGCCCGGGCCAAATGGAGCAATCACTATCGCTGGGGATTTCCGACGTTCTATTGAGTGTGCCTCAGCCGGGTCTAACCTAGCCGAGTCACTTGTAATTTCCCAAGAGAAAAGAAAAATTCAAGAGGTGGCGGCATTAGCTCAGTCCGCATAGCAGTATATGCCGGCGTTAAGCAACCCGCATGGAAGTGTTTCGTTTCAAGCCGTGAAGGACACCAAGAAAATTCTAGTGGATAACATGTTTCCGGAGCGTACCGTAACAATTGGTGTCGGGTTAACTGACAAATAGGAAAGCGAGCTCGTCAACTTCCTCCGTGAGAATCGGGACATTTTTGCTTGGTCCATGCAGGACTTGCAAGGTGTTCCGAGGGAGTTGGCCGAGCACTCTTTGAACGTAAGACCCGGAGCAAGGCCAGTGAAGCAGCCTCTCCGATGCTTCGCCGAGGATAGGAGAAAGGTCATTGGTGACGAGATAGCTCGGTTGCTAGCAGCAGGATTTATCATGGAAGTGCTGTATACGGATTGGCTCTCTAATCCGGTGCTGGTAGAAAATAAGAAGGATGATCCGAACGTGGAAGTGGTTTGGCGTATGTGTATCGATTACACGAACCTGAACAAGGCGTGTCCAAAAGATCCATTTCCACTGCCGAGGATAGATCAGGTCATCGACTCTACCGTGGGATGTGAACTCGGATGATCAAATAAAAACTTCCTTTATTACCCCGTACGGGGCTTATTGCTATCACACTATGCCATTTGGTTTACGAAATGCAGGAGAAACATACCAAATATGTATGCAAAAATGTTTGCACGATCAAATAGGTCAAAACGTACAAGTCTACGTGGATGATGTGGTTATTAAGACCAAGGAAAGCGCAACGCTCCTTGACGACATAAGGCAAACATTCGCGAACTTGAGGAGATTCCGGATGAAGCTTAACCCGGAGAAATGCACCTTCGGTGTCCCGGCGGGAAAATTACTCGGATTTCTCATCTCCAGCCGAGGTATCGAGGTTAATCCAACTAAGATCCGAGCCATCGAACGAATGGAGCTGCCGAAGTGTCTCAACAACGTCCAGAAGTTCACTGGATGCCTGGCGTCATTGAGTTGGTTCGTATGTCGGTTAGGGGAAAAGGCACTGCCTCTCTACCAACTCATGAAAAAATCAGATAAATTCGTTTGGACGCCGCAGGCCGATGAAGCTTTTGCCCACTTGAAGAAAATGCTGGCCACTGCACCAATGTTAGCCTCCCCACTGTCGAAGGAGCCAATGTTGCTCTACATAGCCGCAACCAACCGAGTTGTAAGTGCAGTGATTGTAGTGGAGCGAGATGAAGAGGGTAAGTCGGTGCAGAGGCCAGTATATTACTTGAGCGAGGTATTGTCTGCCTCAAAACAGAACTACCCACATTTTCAAAAGGTGGCATACGGAGTTTATATGGCGGCAAAGAAGTTAAAGCACTACTTTGAGGAGCATCCCATCAAAGTAATATGCGAAGCCCCCATATCCGAGATAATGGGTAACAAAGATGCGAATGGCAGAATTGCGAAATGGGCAATTGAGCTAGCACCATACGCGCCCTAGTACGATAGGAGAGAAGCGATCAAGTCTCAGGCTGTGGCGGACTTTTTCGTGGATTGGGCCGAGGTACAATACGAACCACCGCCACCGGATCCGAACTACTGGAAGATGCACTTTGACGGATCGAAAACCAAAACCGGATTAGGTGCCGGGGTTGTACTTACCTCGCCAAAGAAGGATCAGCTCAAGTACGTATTGCAGATCCATTTCGCGGCATCGAACAATGTCGCTGAGTACGAGGCTCTTGTGCATGGTCTCAAGGTGGCAAAGGAGATTGGCATACGTCGGATAATTTGCTTTGGCGACTCGGATCTAGTAATACAGCAGGTGTCCGGAGTGTGGGACGCCCTGGATCCAAACATGGCACTATACATGTTTCATGTGCAGAAAATCTCGGGTTACTTTGAGGGATGCGAATTTCATCATGTACCTCGCGTGGAAAACGAAGCTGCCGACATGCTGTCAAAGCTCGGATCGACCCGACAGGCAATTCCACCGGGCGTAGCATTGGAGCACCTCAGAAAACCATCTATCAGGCCGTCCCCAGGAACCGATTCGATCTATGTCCCGGAAAATGCGGAATCCGGAGTTGAGCCCATGGACATGGACATGGGAGGTAGTACGCCAAACCCGGGGACTACCTCGGCAAACCTGGGGACTACCTCGGCAAACCCGGGGACTACCTCGCTAGACCCGGGGAATGTTCAGCGTGATCCGGCTGAAGTTATGCCGGTGGATCGGATGGAAATTGATGAGGAGATGTTCCCTGCGCAAGCAGTACCAGCTTGGGCACTGCCTATCTACCAGTTCTTGAAAGATGGAACGTTACCCATTGAGGAAGTGCTAGCCAGGCAAACTCAGAGGAGAGCCAAATCTTACACAATCATCAATTCCGAGCTGTACAAACAGAGTGTAACCAATGTCCTCCAGCGGTGTGTTGATCCGGAAGAAGGACTTGACATCCTCCGAGATATACACCAAGGAGAATGCGGGCATCACGCCTCATCCCGGGCCTTAGTGGCAAAGGCGTTCTGGCATGGATTTTATTGGCCAAGTGCCTTGGAGCAAGCAGAAGATCTGGTGAGAAAATGCAATGGTTGTCAAAGGTACGCCACCAAGACACATATGCCTATGTCGGAACTCAAAACCATACCAATTACATGGCCATTTGCTGTGTGGTGCTTGGATATGGTTGGCCCGTTCAAACCAGCAAGAGGAAACATGACGCACATTCTGGTCATGGTGGACAAGTTTACAAAATGGATCGAAGTGAAGCCTATAAGAAAATGTGATGGAGCTACGGCTGTGACATTTCTCAAAGACATCATCTTGAGATACGGTTATCCTCATAGTATCATAACTGATAACGGCACCAATTTTGCTGAAGGAGCATTTGCACGATTCTGCCGAGATAAGAAAATCTGACTCGACATAGCCTCGGTAGCCCACCCCGCATCGAACGGACAAGTGGAAAGATCCAACGGATTAGTGCTATCCGGGATAAAACCCCGGCTCATTGAGCCACTGCAAAGATCAGCGGGGTGCTGGATAGAAGAACTACCAGCAGTATTGTGGAGTTTAAGAACAACTCCGAATCGATCAACAGGCTACACGCCATTCTTTCTGGTATATGGGGCAGAAGCTGTATTACCAGCCGACATAGAGCATGATTCGCCTAGGGTCACCCAATACACAGAAGCCGAAGTGCAAGAATCCCGGCAAAATGATGTTGATCTGCTGGAAGAAGCGAGAGAACTGGCACTGTCCAGATCCGCCATATATCAGCAAAATCTCCGACGCTATCATAGCCAGAAAGTGAGCCCCCTAGTCTTCCGGGAAGGCGATCTGGTGCTCCGGTTTGTACAGCGTACAGCTGGCATGCATAAATTATCCCCCCCATGGGAAGGACCATTTATCGTGAGAAAAGCATTGCACAATGATTCTTACTATCTCATAGATGCAAAGCCACAGGAAAAGAACAAGGCGGACAGGTCCGGAGAGGAATCCAAGCGACCGTGGAATGTAGCACTACTTCGTCCCTTCTACACTTAGCTAAGAAGTGTATGCATCCGAGCCATCTCATATGTCGGTATGTATGTCGACAATGAGCTTATCAATGAAATAGCAGAGCCCCGAGCAGTAACTCGGGGACTGCCTTAATAAATGTTTGTTGTTACTTTTTCTGCGTTAGCTGGAATAAGTTGTTCTACTTAACCCGGATTAGTAATGTGTGAGCACCAAAAACCCAACCCTTCGACTTGCTGCTGTCCAACAAGAATTGGCTTCATGGCGAGCAAGGGAACAAGTTTGGAATTGCGTAGCACATGAAAAACTACTAAGGAAACGATCCTATTCCAGCTAACGTTTGTTTTTTTTGGACTAACCCCGTATTTACTTTCAAGCTATTATGTTGAATTATTTTGAGCCAATCCTCAAAGTTTCGTAGTATTGTTAAAACGATTCTTGAGGCTCGGATTCGTAAGTCGTAAAACCGAATCAAGGTAGACACGGATCGAGCCGGAGAGTTGGACGAACAAGAAAATGAAACTCGGGGACTATGCCCAAGTTAATCCGGCATACAAGCATAGTAGCAAAATATCATGTATTTAGCCTACAATTGCACCCGGCATACCAGGGATCTGATAAATTCTGAAGTTTTTTCAATTAAGGAGCGGCAGGAGGTGGAAGTTCGGTGTCATCATCACTGTCTTCAATATCTGAAGCAACGTCTTCTCCATCATCGCCCGACCCATCCTCCACGTTTTCCATCTGCTCCTCCTCGCCGGATTCCAGAAAGCTCGGCCCCTCAACCCAGTCATGGAGTGGAGAATATTCGACGAGGCTGTAGGCGCAAGCCTGGCGCCAAGCTACCCACTCTGGATCATCAGTCCATTTGGATCTGGTGCACCGACGGGTGAGGAGGCTCAGATTGATTTTCTCATACCATGAAAGGATATGATGGAGAAGGGTATCTGCTGCGGCACGCCTGGCGGATTCCCTCCAGAGGTCAAGTTGAGTCTCAATCTCCATCAGTTTGTCGGCGAGGAGCGTGATCCTTTCTGGAGCATCCTCGCTTGGCCAGAATGTGTTGAAGATCCGGACCGCAACGTCAAGGAGATCTTTTCCATAGTTCTTAATAGTTTCCACCCGAACTGACACGCTAACCAACAGGTCCTCCATGTCTAAGGGGATGCTCTCACCATCAGGAGCGATGAGAGTACCCCTCTCTTGGCGGAATTTGGCAACGGCAGCACTGGCGATGGCAGTACCCTCCGGAAAGTTATCTGAACATGAGAAAAGGGAGGATGCCGAAGCCAAGGCATATGAGCTAACCCGGAAAACTAGGTCGGACAAGGGGAAGAAACTTACGTGAGATATGGCGATGGATCCGGGTCAACTCCTTGATACAACTGTCGCGTCTCTGGCGAAGTTGTTCAAGCTCAGCGAGCGCCGACCCAAGCCGGACTTCGGATTCCTTGAGCAAATCCTGGTCCTTGGAGATCTGGAGGGTAAAGCGCTCACGCTCTTCGGTGAAGTTCTGGCCAACTCTCTGAAGCTCGGTTTTATGTTGGGCCTTCATCTTCTCCATCTCGGCCTTGAGTTTAGCTATTTCGTCGTTCTTGGTCCAGAGGAGGGCAAGCTCATCATCCTTTTTCTTCAGCTCGGCTTGATGCTGTCCTGCTTGTTCAAGAAAATGCAGCATCATATCAGGCACGGGCACACTATCCTCAAGCGATGCTGAAATAGTGTGTTGACCCGGCAAAGCCGAGGAGTGAATGTTTGTCGAGCCAAGGAAAATAAAGAATGGAAAACACAACGACGCTGGCCGAAAGAAGACGTACCTCGGATTTCCTCCAACTTCTTTCACATAATCTTGTTTTCAGCCTCCACCCCAGCTGCAAAAAACCGAAGAAGGAGGTTAGTCCGGCAGAAACAAACGAAACGGTGAGGCGTTAAGAGAGGAAATTACCCCTCTTTTCATGCTCTGCGCCAAGTGCAACATGTTTTGCACGCAAGATCTTGTGGGTATCAAGCAGGCGCTGAAACTCGGTGCTCCGACGATTGGTGGTTACCTGACAAAGGCACAGACGTGTAAAGTTAGTTCGGTGCATATTCGAAGTGTACAAGATCCGGGCCAAGCGGAACTTAACCCGGCTCTAGGTGTGTGCATATTCGAAGTGTACAAGATCTGGGCCAAGCGGAACTTAACCCAGCTCTAGGTGTGTGCATATTCGAAGTGTACAAGATCCGGGCCAAGCGGAACCTAACCCGGCTCTAGGTGTGTGCATATCCGAAGTATATGAGATCCGGGCCAAGCGGAACTTAACCCGGCTCTAGGTGTGTGCATATTCGAAGTATATGAGATCCGGGCCAAGCGGAACTTAACCCGGCTCTAGGTGTGTGCATATTTGAAGTTTACATGCAGCTACGTTGATCTTCTAAGGAGCATCCGGCCGAGTAACAAGTTACTCCCCCGGAGGCTCGGGGACTAATGGTTATTATCTACAGCATGTAAAAAAGAAACGACGTACCTCCATCATACGCCCAGCGAGGTTAATGGCCTTGGTGGCGGTATTCATCTAAGCGGAAAATTCAGCTGGGCCGAACTTTTCCGGGAGATTGTCGTTGTAGACGAACTCCGCCTTATTCCAGTTCATGACGAACTCGATGAGGCTCGGAGGGTACCATTCGCCAGTGGGCATGTGAGGTGCCACCAAGCCCTTTGCATGAGCTTCTTTCCTTTCAATCAGGGAAAGAGCTGGGCTAGTGTGAAGCACCATTTGCTGCGAATCGGCTGGCTCGGCAGGAGGATCCGTCGCTGCTGGTGACTTCTTTGGAAGCATCGACGACAAGGTTTGCTGCCCAGCCTCGACGGAGGTAGAATTGCCTTTGGCTTGCTGGGAGGATGTGACCATAGTGTATTTGCCCTTGGAAGCCGCTGGAGTGGTTGCGGCAATGCCGAAGTGCCGGACGCCGTTGCCTCGGCTGATCCGACCCCTCTCGATACGAGGTCGCGTCCCTCTAAAGGAGGTACTGTGGAACCTGGAGCGGCCGCAGAGCCCTCCGGAATAGGGCTCAGTGGGCGTGACTCGTCGTCACGGGGAAGGGAAGGACTGGACCGAAGAGGAGAGGAGATGCTCGATCCGCTCTAAGGGACCTCCACAGGAGCCCTGCAAGAGAAAATAATGTCAGGAGTGAAATTACCCAGATGCAGGGAGAAGTGTGTTGCGCAGTGAAAAAGAACTTACGCATCCGAGGTCTCGGCCTCCTTAGGTTTCCGGGCCCTCCGTGCCGGGGCTTTGCCTGCCCGTTTGGAGGCAGTCTTGTCTCCGGCCTTCTTTTGCCTTTTGGAAGGCTGAGAAGGTTCGGAAGAAGAACTTGACACGGATCCACGCTTCTTCTTGGACGCCACCGGAACAGGCTCGCCCGTGGCAAGTGGAGAATCCTCGTGGATGTGCCCACTGGGGTTAGCTGATGCCGGGAAGGCAAAATAAAGAGGGACAGCCTCAACGGGTTCAATCACATCGATATCCGAGTCATCCTCATCGTCGGGCCAATCTCTAAGCGAAGAGAATTTACCGCTGGGTCGTTTGGTGGCATCGGTTGTGGGGAGGAACATCTCCTGGTCCGGCTCCTCCTCATCCGGGATTTCTCGGTCCGGGGCCCACTTAAGGGTCGGATCCGGGCCATCCTCGAGGGTTTGCTGGAGAAACAACTGAGAAAAAAGCACAAGGAGCAAAGTCAAAAATATGATAAGAGCCGACATGAAATTGATCCGAAATAAATGTACCCCGCAAAGCTTACCGCGGGAGAGAGCCTGTCACGGCAGTAATGCTCGATTCCCCACGTCCATTCGGCGGAGAAGTCCTTATGGGTGGTGAAAAGAGCCTTGACCCGGCGGAAGATCTCCGTATTGCTCAACTCGAACGAGGAGGTTCGGTTGGGGTTGCGGCTGAAGCACATGTAGCACAACTTGTGAGTGCGCCGCTGGAGGGGAGAGATTCGGTTGCGCACAAATGTGATCATGGCATCCTCGTTGCGCAATCCGAGCTTCTTCAGCTCCGCAAACCTTTTGTTTACTTGGTTGGCCAGAGCTGTAGGTTTTCTGTCGACCTCCTCCCAGAAATTCGTGTCCGGGGGACCCGGAGCATAGGGCAGCAACCGGATCAAGTCTTCGGTGCCCTTGTTCCGGACGTAGAAGATGGTCCGGGCCCATCCTTTGTAGGAGTCAAGCCCGGTGACCCGGGGAAATATCGAAAACCTCCGGGGCAAGATCGAGGCAGCTCCGAACTAAGTGAGCTGCTTGTCCTCCGACTCAACGTGGATGTTGGGGACGACGTTGCGACGGAGGCCGAAGAACCGGATCCACAGCTCCTTTGTGGGCCATAGTCCGGTATAGCCCTCGATCGAAGAAATGAAAGCGAACAGAGAGGTGATGGCGTTCGCCGGGAGATGATGTGGTTGCAGGTGATAGGTCCGGACCCAGTCCCGGAAGAAATCACTCACCGTAAGGCCAAATCCTCATTGGAAATGGGAAAGGAAAACAACGAACTCACCCGGATTGGGTGAGGGGGCCAATTCCGAGGAGGGAGACGAGCGGCAACACCGGCAGGAATGCGCCGGGTCCGGTAGAGCCAGTCGATGTCGTCCTCGCAGACCCACGAGCCGGCCCACACGCCGCGGTCCGCCGCGCCGGCGTCCTCCTCCATCTCCTGGTCGACGAGGATGAGCTCCTCCTCCGTCATCTCGATTCCGCTGTCTTCGCTGGAGCTGGCGGCGGCGGGGCTCAGCGGTCTAGATTGACGAGGACCCGTGGCTAGACAGTGGTGCAGCGGTGACCGCGGTGCGGAGGCACGGAGAAGGTGCGGCGGCAGCGCTGCTGCAACGGGCACTGGCGGCGGCGCGGTTGCGAGAAAGAAGAAGAGGAACGGGCGAGGGGGCGCGGAGATGGAAAAGTTCTAAGGAGCGTGCCCCTCCCCTATTTAACCGCCCCCAGTCATCAACGAGTGGGATCGTGCTGCGCTGGAGAGCCACACGGTGTGGCCGTGTATCACAAGCATCGACCAATCAGAGAGAAGCCACACCGGGGGCCGCAGAGTAAATGTGATCCCATGACACGATGTGCAGTTGCGGTAAACGAGGAGACAGACGTGACGTAACCCCCGCACAGTAATCACTGACATTTACTGCGGCGGTTACTGCGCAGGCCCTTAAAATAAGGCAACGTAATGATTAACCTTTACGTGGGTTGGCGTATGAGAGAAGGAAGCAAGGCCCGGATCAGAGCCACGATGGTAACCCGGCCGGCAAGTGAAAACTTGAAATGTGTAGAGGGAAAGTAAAACCATAGGATCTGAGCCAAAGTGGTGACCCGGCCGGCAAGTGAAAACTTGGAGCGTGCGAAGGGAACGTAAATCCATATAATCCGAGACAAAAAGTTAACCCGGAACTAAACGTCCGAAGCTTAGATACGAATGAACCTGATGTGGCCTTAGCGACCAAGGCCGCTAAGGCCGCACCAGCTTCGGGGACTAATGTTGGGGGGATAACCCCGGGTAGGGTCACTCTCCAGGGTATAAGGGCCGAGTTAGCCGAGGTTCGGCAAGGTCAAAGTGGATGCTGGCCGAGTCACCTCAAGGCAGGCCGGATCACGGAGTAACCCGGACCAGGGGGTCGCCTAACATTGTCTTGTCCGACTCAAGGAGTAAGTCGGAGATACTTGTCTAGCTTATATGCAGGAATAGGTGTGGCCGGATCAACTGTGATCCGGATCCTCGTTTGGCTTCTAGGAGAAGGAAGGAATCTCTCTGGTCAAAAAGAAGGCCCGGTGCGTACTGGATGAGCGAATAAAGCAAGGGCAGGACCACCGGATCGTGGCCGACAAGGGTGACGACGCTCACGTCGGCTGACGCAGGCACCGCAGAGGCTACATCGCTAAAGCAAGAGTGACGCGGAGGAAAAGCACCCCTGTCGGGTTACTACTTTGGGAGGGGGTATATTCTAGGAATATGCCTCCACGTATGCCCTAGGCCAGGACCGAACCACCTCTATATAAGGGGGGGTTGGGGTTCTGGTAAGTAGGTTGGGTCTTTTTGGATATATAGCAAGGAGAACACTAGTGGATCTAGGGTTCTTAGGCTAGTTAGTAGGCAAGAGTAAGAGAGTTACTTCTTCCTCCTCTTGTCAATACAGCTCGAGGAGCACTTGTAATCTTGGAGATTGAACATCAATACAAAGCTTCTGTGTAGAGAATCACTCTACTATCCCTCCCTGGATTCCCCTAGCGCATATTAGTCCCCACCTTTAGCCTCTCCATGGCATCTGCCGTGGCACCACCACGATGGCGCCATTGTCGGGGAGCTATCCGATTATTACCTTCCTACTCGCACATAGTTTATTTCCGTTTGTTGCTATTTCTCTTACTCCTTTTGATTATTTGAAAAGAAAAAATAGTTTACCTTTTGTTAGTAGTCTTGTTATTTATTTTAGTTATAGGAAATTTAAAAACATAGGAACTATGGAAAGTAAATGTCTTGCGGAGTATGGTGCTCCGAGTGTTGATCATTTACATGCTCTTATTGTTCAGCCCGCTATTGATGTGGATGGATATGAGATTAATCCTATGTGGATAAATATGATCATGGAAATAGCTTTTGCAGGAGATCCGGACAATGATCCATATGAGCATATTGACAAATTTACTTCATTGTGTTCTATGGTGAAGGCAAATGGATAGACAAATGATAAGCATAAGTTATATCTGTTCCGGTTCTCGCTAAAAGGAAAAGCTAAAGATTGGCTAAAATCGCATCCCACAGGACACTTCAATTCATGGAAAGGTATCTTCGAAGCTTTTCTCGGTAAGTATTTCTCACAAAAGCAAACTTATGAGCGTAGGCTTCATATCCTGAATTTCAAGCAGACCAACAATGAGGATTTAATACAAGCTTATAGTAGGTTCTCAAAATTGATGCATGATTGTCCACATCATAATTTACCTGATTGGTTATTGTTGAATCACTTTTATGGAGGCTTAAATCACTCTTCTAAGGATAAGCTAGATATGATGTGTGATGGTGCATTCCTTGGAAAAACTTTGAAAGAAGCTTGGCAACTCTTAAGAGATATACATAATAATTTTCATCAATGGCAATGTGAAATTTGTGCATGAAGAAAAACCTCTCCCTACTGATCTAGAGAACTTGGTCAATGAGTTTCTTAAAGATGAAAATGGAAGAGGAAAAATTCCTTATGATTATACCTTAGTTAGAGATGTTCTTTCTAAAGCAATGCCTTTCATATCTGATTATTTTAATCATATTAGAATTGCTTCTACTAATGATGGAGAACATCCCTCTACTATTACTCCCATATCTTCCACTTGTTGCATCATTAAAGCAGGAAAAAGGGTAAATCCATGAATCCTAAAACTAGGAAAAATAAAAATAAGAAGCCTCGTGTTGAATATCCCACACACCTGACATCTGTTGATGAAGTGAAACGGCTTCATGAAGAGTATTGGGGATGCATAAAGAAGAAAGAAGAAAAATAAATCAAGGAATGGAATAAATTGAAAGCCGCTCTCAAACCTAATCCCCCACCTATTCCTGATCTTTATTATTCTTCTGACTTTAGTGATGACGAGGACTTAAATTATTCTAGAATCCCTGATAATTGCCGTGAAGAAGTTTTTGATGATTCTAGTAGTATTTGTTTAAATACTCTTTTCGGGGAAATCAATTATTATGAGCCAAAGACGAACCATGTGTACCTCCCATATTTGTTTGCTATGACTTTTGTTTTACTAATGAGGTGCAGGAAAGTCCGGTGGCAAAGACCAAGCTACTGGATCCAAAAGGACATTATGAGCTGCACCCTCAAAATAGTAATCAAGGTAAAGATTCAAGGTTTGATAATAAATCTTTAACACCCTCAATGCAGGAAGGAAAGAATACATATTTACCGTGCTTGGTGCATCCATCCTCACGTGGCAACGAGAACACTTACAAGATACCGATGCACCGCAAGAGGGTACGTCTTACAGCAAATGATGATATAAATACCACAGACACTCGTTGGAGGTAAGAAAAACTACTCCTATGGCTACCTCCATTGCTGAATAAATGTGGAGTATAAAAGCCTAGATACTTGGTTATAAGAAAGCGCTTCCCGGGAGGCAACCCGGAAGTCATTAGGTGTCTTTCTTAGTTTTGTGTCTTGATTCTAGTTGCATTCATGTTGCATTGGCATTTTTATTCTTTGCATGATTTGCTATTAGAGTTATCTTGTTGTAGTTTTGAAAAGTTAGAATTTATTGTTACTATGTGTTGCATAACTCGGTTGTACTTAAATCCCGTTTTATACATGCTGTTGTTGGTCAAAAATTAAAGTTGTTATTTTACTGTCAAAACAAGGTGTTTCGCTAAGTTTCAGGATAAGAAAGAATTCTTGAAGAAATAGAATTTTTTTGATGTCGATTGAAGGTTTAACGACCAACTATACGGTGGGAATAAAAAATTACAGCCATATAGTTTGGCCGTATAGATATCTTTATCATCGACAAATTTTATTTCTTAGGTACAAAAGGTTTAACGACCAACTATACGACGGGAATAAAAATTCTAGCCATATAGTTCCGGCCATATAGATATCGATACCTTCGTCAAAATTCTTTTCCAAGGTACAGTAAGTTTAATGACCAACTATATGGCAGGACCTTTTTGGTCTGGCCGTATAGTTGTGCCCGTATAGATGGGAAAACCCCTCAAATGCCAACTAGAAGATAACCATTGCTCAAAATTTTATTCTTTCTTCTTCTTTCTTCTTCTAAAACACCACCTGGGAGCTTCTCCTATGATCTAGAGATGCCGAGCATATATAAGCAATAAAATTCTACCTCAGAAACCTCCTAGACTGTAATTCTCTATAAAAGTTCCTGTTTTATTTTTACTTTCCTTTTATCGGTGGAGTAAACGAACTATGTTTGTATACCAAACCGATGCATTTTACTTTGTGTGTTATTTTCACAGGGACTTGAACCTTGTGTGACGATGTGTACGGTAGTGCCAACCATGCAAACACTCGCATGATCCACTTGGTTGATTCAATTCAACGCTTTGACAATCAGTGTCTAGTTCAGCCACCAGACTATATCAAGAAGTATACATTAAAGCAAAGGTTCTTTGTCCATCAAAAGAGAGGTTACTTGTACCTCAACGGTAAAGTGTGTCACCCTTTTTTTCAACTAAGCTTAGGGAGGTAACCACTTATCACACTCTCTTTTGGAAACTGTATTTTCTCTTTTCTTTTGGTGATATACTCAAATTTGGTTCTTGCAAAGTTCTAAGCTTGGGGAGGTTACTTCTGCATGTGTACAGTGTTGTGCAATGTTCGTATTCGATGAAGGTTTAATGCAATCATGTATCCTGTATGGGGATACACTTTCTCATGATAGGCACGATGGCAGTTGACTTAGAGCTTGTATGCATCTTGCCAAATTGTTTATCAAGCTTGTGACACTATTTGTGATCCTCTAGAAAACATTGCCACAATCTCTACACTTGGAAAGAATGAATACTTGATCAAGATCTTTTGAAATTTGTTGGTTGTCACTAAATAGCTTTGTCTTAAATGAATAGGTTATGCACGACCCCATAATGTCAAAACAATAAACTTGATAGTTTGCTTACGAAAGGATTTGTCGATTAGAAATGATATTTCAAAGTTTTGAGTTCTATGCTAAATAAGATGTTGTTTAATTGTTTTAAGAGTTTAGCCTTAAAGATACTCAACACCATAGATGTGATGATCGACTTGATAGTACTCTTTGAAAGGATTTGTTTGAAGAAACTAAAATTTAGCGGTAATTGAGATGTATGCCAAATCTTGACCTGTTGATTAAAGTATGATATTTCTTTATGCGTTTCTGCACCACTGTCGCATAACATGGGATGCTAACAACTCCGCTAGCCTTTGAACAGTCCAAAAAGAGGAAACTCTTAGAGTTTGGCTATAAGTTGCCCAACATATGTAGCAGAAATGCTATATTTGGGTATGCATTGGTATTCTCATGGGCCTGCGTTCAAAGCAAAAGAGGGAATACTCCTCTGGCCGTTATGAGAAATCATTATACCAAAAAGGGAAACCTTGGTAATGGTCACGAGTATCCATTCTTAGCCTGCACAGTCTGATTAAACACACTAAGTTTTGGCATGATCTTATTACTGATGAACTAGAGTCTTAGAAAGACAAAGAATAGAAAATGAGTGTTTTATATCCATGATTCATTGATGTGGATGACCAGAAGACACACTCTAATGCTATGCTTCTTTTGGTATGTTCTCGCATTTCCTTTTGGCATAAATCTCGTTACTAAGAGATAAACTTTCTGAAACTCAATAACTGATGTTTGCACTTGAGAGCCTTAACTAGATGACATGATTGGGTAGAATCGATAAACTTTATTCATATTTATGCTTGACATCTTTTTGTGACTAAGTTTTTTCTCATAAAAATGATATGAAAAGTTATACAAAAGGTGCATTAAGAGGATCACAAGTTTATCTGCAAGTAGATTCACTGTTGACATGGAGCATATATGTTTTGATGAATCTTTAGTGGTCTTTATAACTGAGCTTGTGTAGCATTGTATGAATACATGTTTTCTCTCTTCGAGCTTGTAGAATAAATAAGGATGCAAGACATTGATTTCCAATGATAAGCTATTTCACAACCATTAATTTATTATCGACCCTTCCTGATCAAGGACGAGCAAGGTCTAGCTTGGGGAAGTTGATGGCTATGAAATACCACCTCTTTGAGCCATGTAAAATGTGCCATTTATCTCTCATATCATGTTTCTTCCAGCTATAGTTATGCCTTATATGCATGACTTCTAGTTATCATTTACTTTCATATGAGCTTTGCACATTTAGTAGTTTAGGTAGAATTTTATCCCTCTTCCTTGGCTTTGACATGTGTGTAGGTGTTGATGATGATTATGGATAAAACAAAGGCAAAAGGAACAAATAGAGTATAGTATAGAGGAGCTGCAGGGACCAGACTTAGCCATTTGAGGTGTTGGAAAAGTGATTTTTCCAACTTCTCAAAATAAAGATCCAAGATGACAGTGGTGTAGCCCTCGATGATACGAATTCAACGAGCCCAAGTACACCTAACGAGGGGCAACCTCGGAAATGCCCATGGTGATGGACTTGGGGTTTCACAGAAAAGAGAATGATGGGGATTTCGTCAGATGTCAGGAAAACAATGAAGATAAAGTCGCCTGAATATTGGGAAAACACTCTATTACAAGTTGTCCTCTAGATTTCGGTACCCTCGCTTGGCCTTCTCCTGCCCAATATATAATAGGCCGAGTCTCAAAGCTGTATGTGGATAGGTTTCATACACGCATGATTACAATACCAACATAATGTCGGTTCATGGTTTCTTTCCTAATACAATAAAAAGTCTCTGTCGGTTGCTTCCTTGGGTCGTTATCCGGAATCTTTATGGACCTTAGGCCTTTTACCCAATGTAGAGTAGCGAATAATGAGCATTCGAGTAATCATACCCATGTCAGTAGCCCCCGAGAGTCTACCTGAATTCGTAGTTTTCAGGTTGAGTCTCAAAGTTTTCTTTCTTCTTTCTCTTATTCTGTTTGATTTAATTTTGTGTAGGGATTTTGGTACAACTAGTTTGATGCTTCTGACAGATCAGAAATCAGTTAATTGCTCCTCGGCAAAAACAAGGTTGACCTACATCAGACTCAAGTCCCCAGGCTTGAATCCAGAATTTGTAACTGGTGTAATTCAGTTTGAGTCACTAAGGTCTTACCGAATACTGAATTCTAGTTTTTTATTTTTTATCGGGTACCCAACGCGTCCGTCAGGATCTTTCATCGTAGTGTTGATACAGATTTTTACTGCCAGAGCGCATTCTTGTGCTATTACCAGGCCACATAGGACGAATCATCGGGGCTTACCTTCATGTTTCTGAACACGGCATTCGGATTTTTTCCCGCGTCTGAGCGTGATCCGAGAGTTTTATTTTACTTTCTGTATCTTGCTCCCGATAGGAGTATTTATCGTCGAATGCTTCTGTTATTTTTTTATCTTGTGCGCGCCAGTGCTCCTGATAGGAGTAGCCCCCGAGGCTATGTTTGGATATATGTATCAAGACATAGGCTCGAAAAATGCGTCATTGTTTCTATAAATTTTGTCGGGTGCACGACCAGTGCTCCCGATAGGAGTAGCCCCCGAGGCTACAGTCGTAATATTGGATATTTCGAGTGTAGTCTCAAATCTTATCCTGAAGGAATTTACTTTGACTCCAATTGAATTTCTTCAGGTCATACCCTAAGAAAGCCACAATTTTTGCTGTAGTGCTTTTTGTGACATCAGTGATGACGTATCTGATGTTGTTAGTTTTCATAAAACACACCATGACGGGACGTGTTGAACGTGGGCCCATGCGCTATAATGATGACGCGTGATGGCGTTTTTAGTGGAGATTCTTGACTACATGTCCCCTCCCTGCGCAAGAATCGAGGCGTCACGCGCTGTTCTCCATTTTACCGCAGTCATAACTTCTTTTATATTTTTCCTTTTCGAGACCTATGTAAACACGTGTCATCATCGTGCAATCCTCTATCGTTTCGATTTTGCATCGAACGGTTAGGTCCTTGTGTTGTTTCTCTTTATAAGGGAAGGGATATGCTTTTTATTGTTTCACCTAGCCTCCCTCTGCTCCTTCTTCCTCCTTGCGCTCTTGCCCCTTGTGAACTTTGATTATCGTGCCCTTCTTTCCTTGTTTCGCCGCCATGGGCAAAAGCAAGGCCACTGGGACTTCCGCTACCGCCGCAAAGGCCACTAGGAAAAGGGCCGTCGGGTGGGTTCCCACCAAGTGCACGACGCGGGAGCTCCGTGAGGCGCGGAACTCCGGCCTTCTGATGGAGGGCTCCTTCAAGCTCCCCGGTGACGAAGCTGCTCCCATCCCCGAGCTTCGCTAGAGGGTAATGTTACTCTCCTTCCTCTTCTGTGGTCTTTCTCTCCCCATCCATGAATTCCTTCGAGGCCTTTTGTTTCTTTATGGCATGCAGCTTTATTAGCTCACACCCAATTCCATCCTCCACGTTGCTTGTTTTGTCACTCTTTGCAAGTGTTTCCTTGGGATTCATCCCCATTGGGGCCTTTGGAAATATTTCTTCTATGTTGGCCGCAACGCCACTGACACCATTGTCCATGATGTTGGTGGCACCATTTTTTCTGTCCGATCCAACGTTGATCACTTAGACTTCAAACTCACGGATTCTGTCCAAGGTTGGAAGTCTAAGTGGTTTTATGTCAAGGACCAGCCACTCAAAGGCCAATCTTTCGGGTTAGCCCCCTTTGAACCTAAAAAAGTATGTCGTAAACTCGACTCCTGGGATCAGCGTCCCTCTGCCGAGGAAATGGCCGAAATCTAGCCCTTTGTTGATTGCATTTCCGAGTTGTGGCATGAGGTTGGCAAATAATTGTCGGGTCTCCAGGTCCTGGCATATTTTTTGCGGATCCGTGTCCAGCCGCTTCAAGCCCGATTGTCCGGTATGTGGGCGTATATTGGGAAGAAGGACCCGATGAGGATTTTCTTGGAGGACCTCACCCTTAAGCTGTATGAGAAGAGAGTCCGGAGCTTCACAACTTTAATGGCAAAGAAAATGGTTCCTTCGACTTGCCTTGTAGAGCCTTATGGCAAGAAGAAACAGCTTCCCGAGGTACATTTCCTTTGCCTTTGTCTTTTTCTTGTCTTCTGTTTATAGATGCATTTTTTCAATTCTTCTGCCTTCTATAGGATTTTGATCACCTGAGCTCACTTCCTCCCCTTCCTGAAAGTGGTGAGCCACCTGTCCACCCCTCTACATCCGATGATCTTCCTATGACTGGGACTGCCGCGGAAGAGGAGAGGGATATTTCTGCGTCTGACTCTTTGTTGAAAACGCAATCTCTTCCTTCGGCTGGCTCTGAGAATTTTCGCGTGGAGCGTGCCGGCAAAAAGAGGAAGCACCCTTGTGCTATGGAAAGGTTCGAGGATTCAGATGACTCGACTGCTTCCAATCCATTCGGCACTTCTCCGATCGTAGCTGCTCCTACCTAGATGAACTTGTTTCGTCTTGCGCAGGATGTGTCTTCATAAGTATTTGCTTTCTGCTTTTTTGTTTTCACTAGGTGTTTTTACTGCTGATGCTTACTCTTGGTCGTGTTGTTTGTAGTGATGACGAAGATCATCCTGCTTCTCCTCTTCCCACATATGTGGGCTGCTCCACAAGGAAAACCCCTCCGCCATCGGCGGAGCCGAAGGAGAAAATGTTGTCTCCTGTGGAGAAAGAGGTCCAGAAGGATGTCGCCGCTTCATCCAAGCCACCCGCAGAAAAGGAGGAAAATGGCGGGTAAAGGGGTGGTGATATCTGAAGCACCCATTGATGTGGACATGAAGGATGTAAGTTACTTTTGACATCGGATTTTTTCCTTCCCCATATATTTAATCTGCCTTTATATCCTTTTGCTGTGTTTTCCCTTTCTTAGCCTTTGATGTGTGAGATGGTCGGTATGGCCACTTGCTTTATAAGGATCCGTGATGATGCCGAAGAGCTGAAAGGTATGTGCTGATCGCTTTTGTAATTTCCTTGTAAACATGTTCATCCTCATTTTTGTGTTTCGCTCCTGCAGCCGCTGCCAAGCAATCCGCGATTATTCAGGATGACGTGATGAAGCGTGCCGATGATCTGGAAGGCAGGCTCCAATCTACCGAAGAGGCCAATCGGAGGGCGAAAGCTGATGTTGATGAAGTGGCCAGGCAAGTCGCTGCTCGAGATGCAAATCTGCAGCATCGCCTGGAGGCCC
The DNA here is from genome assembly GCA_916181665.1 of Avena sativa. Classification (NCBI taxonomy): domain Eukaryota; kingdom Viridiplantae; phylum Streptophyta; class Magnoliopsida; order Poales; family Poaceae; genus Avena; species Avena sativa. The sequence continues at coordinate 39,177,071 of OV702287.1, read as the reverse complement.
TAAATAACCCGCTGACCAATAAGTTTTTACCTGTGCGTGTATTTGTTGTTTCGTTTCTTTCTTTTGGTTGTCAACCTCTTCTTCTATCTATTGTTTGTCAGAGCTGACTGGCCAGAACCTGATGCTGGATGATGATAAGAAGGTTGATCCTTTATCGGATGTTATTAGCACTTTGGAGGCTAACAACGTTCGTGGGCGCAATCTTCTTGTCCGTTTGCACCATGCCTTCAAGAAGCACCATGCTGAAGTATTTCCAACCATGGATATGCCGGAGGGCCTGGATGATCTTGTCGCTGTTTTTGGTGCTGATCCCAGCCCCCTTGTTGGTTATAGTCTGATGCAATCAAGGAGCGGTGCCGAAATTTTGATGGCTCTGGTGATGGCGCATGGCAAGAAGGTCGACTGGAAGAAGGTTAGCTCCTCTGTCTTGGTCACCTCCAGTGGCAAAGCAGTTGACCTGAAGCTGCATATTAAAAAGGCCAGAAAATATTCTTGGCTGCTCCTGGGTCTGGTCTCGTGTTCAGGGAGATTGGCTGCCCCTTCCTCGACTCCTCTTACTGCGTCGGGCACTCCTTCGGCTACTCCTACCGCTGCTGTAGCTAGTGCTCCTTCTGCTAGTGCCACCTTATCTTTGAAGGACGTAGCCCCATAGGCCCTATTTTGTAATCGCTTGTCGTGTCTCCCCTTATTGTAATGGATTCTGAACTTGTCCGGCCTCCTTTTTTTCTTCTTTTTGCAAGAAAGCAGCTTTTGAATATATGCGTGTGACCTTGCCTTTGTATGCTGAGTGTTTCGTATACTTCTTTGTCTTGTCAGATCTTGAGTGATTCTTTGGCTCCTTCTGGTTCCACGCAACCGTTGGATGTTGTTGCGCCCTCCACTATAGCCAGTGTGATCAGTCCTGTCATCGTGCATACGGTGGACCCGCCGCTATATGCTGAAAAGATAGAACAAGTGAAGAAACTTGAAGAAAAATTGCGGGTTGTTCAGTCGATGGTGGATGTTTCCCAGTCAAAAACATGCCAAGCTCTCAATCATGAGGCTTTTCTCTTGGAAGAGATCTCCAGGGCGAGTGAGAGAATGTTATGTAAGTACTTGTGCTCTCTTTTTTTATTGGTTGCCTCTTCCTTCTTGCAGGAAATTGATGTTTTGTCTACTTGATTTCTAGGCATCCAATTGTGCGAGAGGTATGAGACCCAACGTCTGCGCAACCGAATGCAAGCTCTTGTGGCTACTTCCCGAAGTTCTGAGATGGACTTTTGGACTGATCATCGCCGCGCCTATACTATAGCGTTGCTTCAGGATTGTCTGTTGGAGTTGGAGCAATTCGTCGAGTGCTGCCGCAGATCTCTGGCCGTTACTTATAATGCCATGTTTCCTCGGGACCCTCAGCCTCAAACCTTGGCGGACTTGATTGCAAAATTTCAACAGGGTGAGAAGATCCATCATTTTGTGAAGTTTCAACTTGTGGCGGGTGCTAAGCTCGCGCTTTCCTAGGTGCATGTGCATCATCCGACACTAGACTTGGATGACGTATCTTCGTGGCTACCTTTTCCTTCCGATGGTGGTCTTATTGATATGGTGCCTCATTACACCGCTGCTCGTAGACCTGCCATTAGGATTGTCTGAAAAATGTTTGGAGGCAGACGGAGAATTTTTTGTAAATTTTTGCTTTTGTACTTCGTATAGAAACACTTTATACTTGTCAAAAAGATCGTATGTTTTATACGAGATTTTGATTGTATGTTGTATTCTCATATGGGGAAACTGGCGAACTGATGTGCCATAGAAGTTTTTTGTCGCGGAATACTTTCTTTAGTTATTCATATCAATGGGTGAGAGTACATTGTGGTGGCGCGATCGCCTGGCCGTTGGCCTTTATTGAAAACAAGGTGTATCCAAATAGAAATTATCAGAAGGGACTTCGGCTTCAATCAGTGGGTCTTCTTATGCGGGACCGTTAGTGGAGGACGCATATGTTGCTTTTTGCGAGGCTGTTGCGTGCTTGGTCTTCCCATGTTTTCTTCTTGCAGGACCGTTAGTGGAGGCCACATACGTTGCTTTTTGTGAGGCTACTGCGTGCTTGCTCTTCCAATTTTTCTTCTTGCGGGTGTGCCCTTCGTGTGTCGACTCTTCATCTGCTAGCTTTAGCTGCCCAAGCCCCGCCTCCATCCCGAAAGATTCCAAGATTTTGTTGAATTCTCGATCGTAGCTGTCTGCGCGGCTGAAGCTACCTTTGACTATGATGACCCCGTTGGGGGCTGGCATTTTCAACACTAGGTATGCGTAGTGAGGTACTGCCATAAACATGGCGAAAGCTGGTCGTCCCAGGATCGCGTGGTATTGAGATAGCCAGTCCATAACTTTAAATTCCAACTTTTCTCGTCTAAAGTTGTTTTTTGACCCGAAAACGACGTCGAGGTGGACTTTACCCAATGGAATTTTGGCTTTTCTAGGAACTATCCCGTGGAAGGTTGTGTCAGTTGGGGTTAGGTTCGTCATGGACCAGTTCATGGCCCGTAGAATTTTGGCGTAAATCAGGTTGATGCTACTTCCAGCATCCAAGAAAACATTGCTCATGTCGAACCTGCCGATTTGCGCTTCCACTATTAGCGCTGACTGGCCTGGCTGAGGGACCCGTAATGCATGGTCAGCTCTGCTGAAAGTGATTTCTTGCTCTGACCAGTGGAGCTACTCTAGTGTAGGAGGTGGCTTTGTTACCGCCAAATTTACTTGCCTAGTGATCAGATTTTGTGTTCTATTGGAGGATGGCCCCTTCTGGATCATTGACATTGCTCCCTTTGATCTGGAATATTTGTTGTATGCGTATACTGTGTTTTGCAGCTATCCCGCTGGTGGAGGCCCCTGCGGTGGTGGTGGAGAGCCAATTGCCAGAGTGCTAGGTGTAGGAGCGTAGTATCTGTTTGTTGCTTCGGCTGCCTTTGCGTCCCATAGTTCTTGCATCTTTAGGAATGTCCGGAAGTCCTTTAGGACGTGATTTGATCGCCTTTTCCCTGTTGAGTCGACGTAGTAGTGCATATTGCAAGGTCCTTCCAACATTTATCCTGCTAACATTGGTGGGTCTCGGTTCATCAGCTGGTATCGTTGTCGCGGCTGGCTTTCACCGATGTTATCCCTACTGCCGCGATATCCACTATTGTAGACATCATTTCGTCGGTTGTCTGTTCCAGAAAAGCTTGCTGCAACGTAACTGGGTGTATGGTATCCATCATGGGTTCATCGTCTTCGGTCGCTGTTACGCCAGTCTCTGTCGTCGGGTGAACGAGCCCTTTTGTTGTGTACTACATCCTCTCCATCGGCCCAACGGTTGGCTATTTCCATCAGCTGTGAAATTGTTTTTGGCTTTGTTCGTCCTAGTTCTTCAATGAACTCCTGTCGACGGAGACCATCATTGAAGGCGTCGATTGCTCTTTTGTCGGATATTGCTTCAGCCGAATTTTTGGTAATGTTCCATCGTTGGATGAAGGCTCATATTAATTCTCCTGGCTTTTGCTTGCAGGCACGCAACTGCTCTAAAGACGCAGGTCGCTTGAATGTGGATTGAAAGTTTTTGATGAATTTGTCTTCAAGATCATTCCAACTGCTGATGGAATCTTCTGGTAGTTGCTTCAGCCAGGAGCGTGTCGTGCCGGTTAGGTGGAGCTGCAGGCTTTGCATTGCCATGGCTTTGGATCCTCCTTGTAATCTGATAGTCGATAGATAATCTGTCAGCCAAGGTTAGCGTTCTTGGAGGCCGTCGTATTTTTGTCGATCTTGGGGTAGCTTAAAATCTTTTGGCACCAGAGTTTTGCGAACCCATCGGGTAAAGCAGCTAGCTCCACATAATTCTTGTTCGTCCTCACTTTCGCCGTCATGGTACCTTCAGGTGCTGCGCTCTTCTCGTGATCGATAAATCCTTTGCTAGGCGATGCCGTTTCTTGCATCGTTGCACGGTTCCTATTCAGAAAAGTGGACCCGATGTGGCACCAAGATCATCGGGTGTGACCTTCTTGCCGAGGGCTGTTGCGATGGTGTGCGGACCGGTCACGTTGCCTCGTGGTTTCTTTATCTACTTGCGCAAGAGTTTCTCCCACCAAGCCGAGGTTCATCAGGGCAGATCGGTGGAGGGATGCACGAGGATCGTCGGGTGCAGGTTGTGTCGTGATTAGGTATGTTTGTGCAACCACAATATCTTCCTGGGCTATCTTTCCTTTGATATTTCCATCTAGATCTATCGACATATATGAGAGATCAAGGTCTCGAATTAATCTTCTTCTCTCTTCTTGGGGTATACTTCATAATCTAGACGTTCCTCTTCTTGGCGATGCTCCTCCTATGATGCTTATTGATCCTCGGGTAGGTCTTAGCTATGCCCTTCGTAATCTAGATTCGTCAGCTACCCTCTTCCTTTCATCGAGATGCCTTTGCATCGTGAGGATTTTTCTCTTTTTGCAGTGCAGCAGATACTGGTATGCCAATAGATCTTCATGGGTAGCATCTGTTGCCATTAGGATCGCACCCGCGATTGCTGCTCTCGCTTTCTCCCATGCACTGGCTGGTAGGCTAAGGGTTCGCCTCTCATCTTCACATGGTTGCTCTTCTTCCCTATTTTCCAGGTCAACTATTGGATCTGCCCCATTTCCTTGACCTTCGTTGTCATTGCTTCCTACACTATAGCTTGACAGAATATCATCGGGGTTAAGAATTGGGTTACCGTTGGAGTCTTGCTGGGTCTTGGTGTCTCCGATGATCACGCATACTTGGTGCTGAGTGGCGTACGGACTGGTAACGTCATTGTTTTCACTGATGGAGACACTATCGGATGAGCCAGTGAAGTCCATCAGTTTTTGCTCTAGATAGATTTCCGCCATCCGAATCCCAAAGTCGATGCTTTCGCTACTTTCTTCGGGTTCTGAATTGGCTAGGCTTGCTTCACGTGGTGGCGTGAACGGTGGGTCTGATCCGAAGGAGAGATTGTCATAGAGACCATCAAGATCCCCCAGATTCGTCTCGATTTGCCCGCCTCCATTGCCTTCTTCGATCTGTGCTTCGATTTCCATTGAGGATCTAGTGGAAGGTTCCTGTACTTCTGTTGGCGTAGCTTTACGGGTGGGTGGGCATGGATTTGCTTTCGTCGAGTTGATGCTTGGTGGAGAGTGTTCCGCCGAATCCGTGCTTCCAGCGTTCAAATTTCCCACAGACGACGCCAATTGACGAGGGGCAACCTCGACAATGCCCATGGTGATGGACTTGGGGTTTTGCGGAAAAGAGAACGCTGAGGATTTCATCGGATGTCAGGAAAACAATGAAGACAAAGTCGCTTGAATATTGGGAAAACACTCTATTACAAGTTGTCCTCTAGATTTCGGTACCCTCGCTTGGACTTCTCCCGCCCAATATATAATAGGTCGGGTCTCAAAGTTGTATGTGGATAGGTTTCATACACGCGTGATTACAATACCAACATAATGTCGATTCGTGGTTTCTTTCCTAATAGAATAAAAAGTCTCTGTCGGTTGCTTCCTTGGGTCGTTATCCGGAATCTTTATGGGCCTTAGGCCTTTTATCCAATGTAGGGTAGCGAATAATGAGCATCCGAGTAATCATACCCATGTCAACACCCAAAACAGAGTTCGGATGATGAAATGGTGACCAAAATACTAAAGAGTACTAAAGGTTTGATGACCAACTATATGGTGGGAGCAAAAATTCCGACTGTATAGCTCCCACCGTAAAGTTGCTAAAAAGGTCACAAACGACGGGATTTCGCCCTCCGGAAGCTCCTGAACCTTCCCTAAGTCATATGAAGGTATTGGGGGAATCCTAGGGAACCCCCAAGGCCTATATAAAGGTGGGAGGAGTCAAGAAACAAGACATCAAACCATAGCCCTTCAGGGGCGGAGCCCTGCCGCCGCCACCACCCATCCGATCTCCATGACGGCAGAGCTTTGCCTCAACCACACCTCCGAGATCTAGATCTCCCTCAACACTATCACCATCAAGGCATCAAAGAAAGAAGAAGAGGAGGAGAAGGAAGACATCACCACCACCACGCATCGATCTACACCATCATCATCATCATCTCCATCTCCATATCCCTCTCTCTCTCTTGTGTTTAGTAATTGTAAGATTGAACACGGTTGTGACATCATTATATATTTATATATGTTTTGTTGTTCATCCATGTGTGAGTAAGGATGGCTTTTACCTGTGGGCACGGGTACCTGCGGGTACCCGACCCGTTTGGCAGGGTATGGGCACAATTCTATACCCGTGGGCAGTACCCATACCCGACCCGTCAAATCGTGGGTAGGGCACGGGCATAACTCTGTACCCGCGGGTATACCCGTACCCTACCCGTATATTACCTTACACGTGGACCCAAGCTCAGAAGTGGAGAATTCTAGGCGTCTACCAAGGATACGGCAACAAACTCAGCTCCCGAGGGCCGAATTAATCGCTACCTTAATCGCAGTCCCTCGTTCTTCTCTGTTCCCCTCGTCTTCCCAATCTCCCGAATTAATTTCCAGTGGCCAATCTCCTCGTTCTTCTTAATTGTTGCTCCTACTCGCTCGATTTAATCCTCAACCCCATGGCCATGCTCACTCAGTCGCTCTCGCTCCCCGTCCACTTCCCCAATCCCCAATGCCCTGCCGGCGATAGGCTCACCGGATTACATCTCCTGATCTCCTCCTTCCAGTTCCAGCCATCCCCAATTCTCTCCATTTCTCCACGTGCGAGCGAGCAGGGGAGAGAGCGCGGCACACTGTAGCGGTGACGAGAGTATCACGGTGTGGCGTTGACGCGTGCAGTGGCAGAAGGGCACAAATCGGGTAAGGCGCACATCCCAATTTTCTGTGTATATGACTGATTTTTATTTGATTGAAGTGCCGATCCTTCTCTTCTCTGAATCTTGACGCAAATGATTGACATCTAAATCTTGACGCAAATGATTGACATCTGAACTGACGCAAAATGATTGACATTTGAACATGAATGAACGGTGTTATAGCTATAGTACAAACCAGAGCTACTAGCAGTTCGTAGTTGCATAGAAGAACTGCGGGTTAAACAAGTTTGCTTTGTGTTCCTTTCCTCACAGCAGGTTCAGAAAAATTTCCTTGTGATTTTCTGATGATTCACACTGTTGATTCTGTCCTGGTTCTGTCCTGATTGTTCGAACTATGTCTAGGATAACAAGCAATAGATTATTTTTCTAGGATAACAAGCTATAATTTATTTGTCCAGTATAACTATGTACAGGATAACCATGTTGTGGTTCTTGTTTCTCAAGAACTGTACAGATGATACAATGCAAAATATCAAATGACCAGTCTACCATTGTTTTCTGAACTGATATTTGATACAATGCCAAATACTAGTCATACTCTGTAGACTGTCATGTATTTTTTTATTTGGTAGACTGTCATATATTTTTGAATTGGTAGACTATCATGTATTTTTTGTTTGCAGTTTAGAAACTTATTTGTTCTCTATATAATGATAGATCAATGGCATCTCAAGAGGGAGCAGAAGGTTCAGCTGTGGCTGGCGCAGGGAATGAAAACTCAGTTGATCCTTCGTCGCAACATGCTACACTAATATCTGAAGCTACTCTGGCATCTCAAGCTGCTAGTCCAACATCTCAAGCTGCTACTCCAATGTCTCAAGCTACATCTAGCAGAGGTTGGTTGTAAGAGGAAGAAGACATCAGCAGTATGGGATGAGATGGAAGATAAATTGGAAGATAGCAAATGGAAAGCCTATTGCAAGTACTGTCACAAAAGATTGTATGCAGGATCTAGATCTGGAACAACTCACTTGCGTGCACATTTGGACTGCTGTCCTGCTAGGCATGCACCCATAGGTCCAAAGCAGCAGAAGTTAAGGTTGACAAAAGGTGAAGGTGGCAAAGTGAATATAGAGAATGTTACTTTTTACCAAGAGAAGGCTAGGAGAGATCTTGGATTGATGATATGTGAACATGAGTATCCTTTATCTATTGTGCAGCATAGTGGGTTTCGCGGATTTTGCTCTTCTTTGCAGCCGTTGTTTAAGATGGTGTCCAGAAATACTATTAGGAAAGATATTCTGGCTATGTATTCTGCTCAAAGGGATAAGATGGTGGATTTCTTTGCAACATTTAAACACCGTGTGGCTGTCACTACAGATTTGTGGACTACAGGCTATCAAAAGAGAGGTTACATAGCTGTTACAACACATTATATAGATGATTCTTGGAATTTAAAGAGCTATCTTATGAGGTAAAAAATCTGTACATAACATCTTTCACAATTATTACCAATTAACTTGATATGCTAATGTAATATACATGATTTTTTCTGTTCTATTGTGTTAAATAGGTTTGTTTATGTGCCATGTCCACATTCCGCTGAAGTTATATGTGAAGCCTTGCATGAGTGTCTTGTTGAGTGGCACCTTGAGAGGAAGCTATCCACTGTCACTTTGGACAATTGCACATCAAATGACAAGGCTATGGTTATATTGCCAGATAAGTTGGATACAAGCTCTCTTATGTTGGATGGTCTATTTTTGCATATGCGTTGTGCCGCTCACATATTAGCCTTAATTGTGAAAGATGGAATAGGTGTCTTAGAGTTAGAGGAAGGTATAGAGAGGTTGTGTGACAGTGTTGCATTTTGGACAGCCACACCTAAAAGACATGAGAAGTTTGAGAAAATGGCAAAAACCTTGAACATAGAGTATAACAAAAAGTTAACTCTTGATTGCAAGACCAGATGGAATTGAACTTATATCATGATTAGCATTGCACTACGATACATAGATATATTTGAAAAACTAAAGGCACGTCAAAAGAAATTCAAGTGTTGCCCAACAAAAGATGATTGGAAGTTTGAAAAGAAATATGTGATAGTAAGGATGGCAATGGGTCGGGTAGAGAAATACCATACCCATACCCTTATAGTCAACGGGGACAAAATTCTACCCATACCCGTACCCACGGGTATGAAACATTATCCATACCCATACCTGACGGGTACCCATCGGGTAGATCAAACAATACACAAGTCGTTCCCAATTTTTCCGTCATTGATAACAAATTGGGCAAACCTCAACTATCTTAATTCAAATACTCAATAAGAGGTCACTGGAATACTCAGTAAGAATAACAATCAGAGTCACATAACTCTTGTACCCATAAGTAAACAAGAGACCGGACCACAACATTGTTCACAAGTTCGGGACACACAAAATTAAATAATGGCCAGCAAGCAGGAATAACAACCAGCTAGTAGCTACAACGGTTATCACAAACAGCAGCTAAAAATGGCAATAGCTTGGCACGCCAGCCATCACAAATAGTAGGTATCAACCACTGATCCAGCACAAATGGCAGTCGCATCTTCACTCTTGAGTGATAATTGAAGTAGACTCATCCTATATATAGCCAGATGACAAAAAACTAAAATGCTTCCTATGCTTTCTAGGTATCTTTAAAGATGAAATTGAAGGCGAGGATACATGGGATGCTTCTGTTGCTGATGCGGTTGGAGAAGAAGATGAAGCCATGAAACTCTATGATATGTATTTATCTAGTCGCCCCATTGTCCCTTCTGCATCAATCCATACTGAACTAGACTTGTATTTGGAAGAAGCTAGTCTACCTAGAACACAGGAATTGGATATCATCAATTGGTGGAAAGTCAGCGGCTCGAGGTTTCCTACCTTGCAAAAACTTGCTCATGATATATTGCCTATCCCCATAACATATGTGGCTTCCGAATGTGCGTTCAGTACTAGTGGAAGAGTACTTAGTGCACATCGTAGTAGACTTACTCCTAATATGGCTGAAGCTCTCATGTGCATGCAAGCTTGGTCTCGTGCTGATTTATTAGGTAATATGTTTTTGCACTTGTTTTTTTATTGTGCAAATAACTTCCCATTTACGCATTTTTTCTTCACTTTGCAAATAACTCCCCATTGGTGGATTTCATTAGGTGGATGGAATTCTACTCTCTCTGCTACATTTCAGAGTGTTCTTGAGGATGATGAAGAAGAGATGGTAAAAAACTAAAATGCTTCAATCTTAAATTTTTGGGATTATAGTTGCATAGCTTACTCATGTTTTTTGTCATCTAGCTATATAAAGGATGAGTCTACTTCAATTATCACTCAAGAGTGAAGATGCGGCTGCCATTTGTGCTGGATCAGTGGTTGATACCTACTGTTTGTGATGGCTGGCGTGCCAAGCTATTGCCATTTTTAGCTGATGTTTGTGATAACCGTTGTAGCTACTAGCTAGTTGTTATTCCTACTTGCTGGCCATTATTTAATTTTGTGTGTCCTGAACTTGTGAACAATGCTGTGGTCCGGTCTCTTGTTTACTTATGGGTACAAGAGTTATGTGACTCTGATTGTTATTCTTACTGAGTATTCCAGTGACCTCTTATTGAGTATTTGAGTTAAGATAGTTGAGGTTTGTCAAATTTGTTATCAATGACGGAAAATTTGGGAACGACTTGTGTATTGTTTGATCTACCCGGTGGGTATGGGTACCCGTCAGGTATGGGTATGGATAAAGTTTCATACCCGTGGTTACGGGTATGGGTAGAATTTTGTCCCCGTTGACTATAAGGCTATGGGTATGGTATTTCTCTACCCGGCCCATACCCGACCCATTGTGATCCTTATGTGTGAGTGATTGATTCAATTCTAGGTTGAGGTATGATCTAGTGTGCTAAGTTAGAATTTATTGTGATCTAAGATGAGTTTATGTGATCCTTTGGTCCGAAAGTGCCTCTTGCCTTGTGGTGCCACACGAGAATCATGCATAGTGCACACAGAGTGATAGCTCGGTAATCAAATGGGGAACGTTTATTTGTATGAGGAATCTCTTATAGATCACACATATATTTTCCCATCGAGTACTAGTGAGACTGAAGCCTAGAAGCCCCCTCTCTCATTCCATTCAATCCTACAACTACAATCTCTTTAATTCAGTTCATATTCCTGTTTACTTTCTATCCTAGTTTATTTACTTATTAAAAGTTCTTTGTTATTAGATATTTTAAACCTTTCTCAATTATCGCTGTTCTAGTAACTTATAGAATAGGCTATTTCGAAACCATGGTTTGGGTGTGAAACGTGGCCGCATTGACAACATAGTTGTGGGGTCATGTTGTTTCCGTTCGTCGATCTCCCATCGGGACAAACTCTTAAATATTTGCTGCTACAAGTACTGCAATAACCCTGTTGTTGGTGTAGGAATCCAGTCATCAAGCCCCAACTCCTAGGGTAATGTGGTTGCACGAATAAATTGTTCCAGTAAAGGCGTAGAACATCCCTTCTCTTTCTCTTGTCCATTTTTTTCACTTCTCATCATCACAATTTCTTTAGTTAAACCATCCACTTGGAAACAATGCCTCTTCCCAAGAGTTTTACAAAGCATTTCCGAAACATTTGTAGTAGGGTAAATCCCAAGACAATTTATTCAATAAAAATCCGTGGTTTCCAACGAGATAGGATGCTAATCATCATAACCTCCATCTAAAGGGGTAAATTGGAGGTACACATCAGGGTGGGTGTCATGAGGGACACCAAGTTATAACTTGGAGGAGCCAAGTCATTAGCGCAATGTTTATAAAACAAGACATGCTGATAGAAATGCAATATATAAAGAAGATATAAGCAGGTAATGAAAGGAGTAGGGAAGTATCGAAATTTAGGAAGGGTGGCTTTTCTGTGACCAGCGGGATGTTCCTGGACTTCTTCTTTAGATAATCAAGAATACCAATACCAATAATAATAAGATCTCTTCTTGTCATCGTCAAACAATCGTAACTATCGCCGTCATCAAGCATACATGCAAACAAATAGTACCTCACTCAATACAAGGCATACAAGCATCCATCCATATAGTAAGAAAGGAACAATACATGTTTACACTTCAGTAGGTTTTGAGTAGTTGGATTTAAAGCAAGTGGAAATACTTGAAAAGCATTTGTGGGTTTTCTTTAATGATTTTGGAGGCCAAAACTACTTAATTGAGGGTTTTTAATTCAAGATATAGGTTCTGTATGATATCATTGTATAAAGATGATACCATCAGATAGGTATTGATAATATGAAACCAACAAAAGTGGTTTCACTATTTTATCATTTTCCTTTGATTTACTATCCATTATCTAGTAATAAAAGCTCTAGTTTTAGGAAATAATTCACCAGAAAAGTTCTGTAAGTCCAAAAAGTATTTCCTTGGATGGTTAATTAGGGTTTGATGGACTGATTACTATAGAGTTGGAATCATTCCAAAATATTTATTAAAATGCCCTCAGTAAATTCCCAAAGTCAGTTATGTAATTATTTTTGTCTTTTTCACTAGATTAAAGCGACAGGAGATTTTGATATGATTACAAGTGTAATGGTTAGGTATTTGAAATTAATTTCTATGGAAATTGGAATCACTCCATTTGGGGTTACAGAAATACTGAGGTGATTTTATTAGTGAATTAAACATGCACAAAATAGTTTAATTCATAATAAATCAACCATGGCTTATATAATTTTGGGCTCCTAGTGTTTGAAGTATATTGGTATGCATGTGTTCTAGGAGTCGGAATAAGGTTAATACCAATTTTTAGTTTGACCTCAAGAATTTCCTAAAGGTAGATTAGGGTTGTATTCGTTATTTTTGGCATTGGCAAAATAGGAAACACAATCAGGTGGGGCCTGGGTGGAATACAAGGTACCACTCATACCCTTCATTACAAAAAGGGTTCACAACATTTAGAGTTGTAAAACTCATAGAAAGAATTTAATAGTTAAAATGGTACATCTAGGTAGTGGATTTATGGGAATTAGTATGGAAAAGTATTTGGTGAAACCAAAGGACTGCATGTTGGAGGAAACTTTCAGAAACTCTACAAAATTTAGATCAGAGATGTTGGGGATGATTTACATTTTCATATGGAATTAATCCTATGAGGTAGATTACAGATCTGGAAAAGAAAAAGAAAAATGGTTTTAGGAGATATAATCGAAAGGGGGCTAGATCTATTGGAAGTTGGGCCGCTGCAAGATGATTTGGCCCACCGGGTGTCTTCTGACGCGGGTAATCGGAGTTTGAAACCGCCTGGGCAGGGACCGGTGGTCAGTGACCCTAGGTGGCCGAACATGTACAGGGGAAGGGGAGCCATTCGATCAATGGAGGATCAACGTTGTTGGTTCGTATCCTTCCTCACGGGGGCCCGCGGGACAAGAAACCCTAGCAAGCTCAGGAAATGGTTGGGGGCTCACCTGGGGTTGTCGGTAGGCGGTGGCAAGGCGACGAGGCGAGGCGGAGCTTCGAGGGGAGTCCGGTGATGGGCGGGGGCATCTGGTTTGGTGCAGGCTTGCCGAACCGTGCGACATCGAGGTGGAGCTCGCTCAGGCATTCACCGTGGCACGCTCAGGGGAAGTTGCATGTCATCGGCGGGCGGAGAAGGGAGCCACTGGGCTCTTCTTGGGCCTGGGGTTATAGGAACAGCTGCATGCGGCCGGAGTGGTAAGGTTTGCCGGCAGCGCTTCAGTTCGGGCATGCACTGGCGGTGACATCTCCAGTGTCCCTATGACAAAAGAAAAACATGGGGAGGGAGCTCAGAGAGAGGGGAGCGTAATGGTGCAAGGAGTAGGATAGGGGTGGTCAGGGTAGAAAACTGGCTTGCCTTATCCATGCTTATCTGAGAGTGAAGTTTCTATCCTGCCATGGCAAGGTAGATCCAGAGGTAGGGCAGGGGCTCGGTGGAGGGCAAGAGAGAGGTGTAGGTGTGTAATGGGAGTGAGGAGAGTGGCTGTGGAGGCCCGGGCCTTCTTATCCAAAGATTTTTGGTTCATGAAGGACTTAGTCCATATGGGGATTGAGCAAGGGGTGGTGCTCTCTGATAGGGCAAGAGGGGCGATGCTAGGGGGTTATGTGGGGCCTGTGCTCGACTAGGGAGAGTCCGATGGGGTGTTGCAGCGGCTGTGTGTAGTGTAGGTCAAGATTTGATAAGATATGTGTCAACGCCCGGATTTTTAAACCTAGATGCATGTTATGCCATACATCGCAATCCCAGGATTACCATTTCTGTGAGACATAACAGAATTGGTACCACAGTACATCATCCATTACAAACCATAATAAAGGTCTTACAAATAAAGGATCTCATGATCCAGTCTTAATACAATCAAAGGAGCGGAAAGTAAATGTAGTAGGGGCTCCATCTTCAGAGTCATAGGCAATGCTGACAATGGGAGATGATCCTAGTTGTCATAGACCTCCTGATGTCCATCTTGCTGGTAGTCCTCCTCATAGTCTGGCCACGGGAATAGCCAGGGACAAAGCCATGAGTACTCTTTAAGTACTCGCAAACTATCACTAACAAGTAAGGTAGTTCTATTAGGAATCTTAAGCTCTAGGTTTATTTGCAAAAAGCCAGGTTTATTTCATAAGAGTTCAAAAGTAAAGAATCTAATTTAATCACTTAAGTAGGAACCTAGTTTTCATGTCCACAACCCTGTTGTGGTCAAGTCAAAGTCATAGTTCAATTCACAAGTCATTTTGAAAACATCTGACAACGGAACAGTATGGCCACTCCAACTGTCCATGACCGCGGACGCGGCTATTCGAATAGTTTGACACTCTACAGAGGTGGTACACTTTCACCACAAAATTCGATACATCCGTCAGGGATAACCCTGAATCATCATACTTGGTATGCGGATAATCAATCATAACCTTTCAATTACACACTCTAGTATAGGCACCTCCCCTATGAGCTTGGCCTCCCAGCCATGGCCATCTGCCATCCTGGGCACTGCATAGGTGGACATTCACATTCACGAGGTAGCCTCAGCTCAACCTCTTTCCATGAGGGAACCCATACTAAGGCATATAAACTTCCAGTTAATCCCTACCCAATTCGTGTATTGTGGTTGTATGGTAAAATTGGAATGGCATCGCATCTGAACCAAACCATCAGTTTTTATAAAGGGATAAGGCTCATGCCTCAACATTTTCATCATCAAATCCTTTTGTGTTTCTCAAAACGTGTCAAAACATTTCAATAGAATGAATCATCATTCCAAGGTTTTCATAATCATTTTCACCAAGTATTCCCATCTAAAGTGATCAACTTTTATGCTTAGCACTAGCCACTAAAGTTGAGGGTATTCACTAATGAGGGGTGCTAATCAAGTGTAACTATCCTATTTTTCCAATACTCACAAAGCACTAACTAAAAGTAAAGAACTTTGGTAAAAAGTAACAGAATAAAGCTTGCAAGTAAAACTTGGGATTGGTATAATCAAAGTTGTATAACCAAAGCATGCCTAATGCCTCTTGCATAGGTTATCAAGTTTGCAAGTGTTAGCTTGCATAGTTCTAGCTTGCCTTGAGTAGTGAAGTGGTTGAAGTTGTCTTCTTCTTATTCTTGGTAGTACTCCTCCTCCTCGTATCCCGGGTCGGTACTATCGTCTATAAATGAATACGAGGTACACAATCACCAACAGTACTTAACTACCTCTATGTAGCACACAAAGGCTCACACTAGATGATCTAGCATCATCACATGAAATAAAGACCTAGTCTTATTTATCTAATTTTGGAAAAGTAATTTCTAATCATTGAAAATACTTAAGATTTAATATTCTCCAATTAAAATATGGGATCATGTTGAGACATGTCATCACCACCTATTCTAATACTTGGGAATGTGATTAAAGTGGTGGTCATATTTTATAAAGTTTAAAATTACTATTTAATACAATTAAAGTGACTATGAATGCCTATATAGCATTCTTTTAGTACTAGTCCAATGTCACTGCATGTAAACCTAAATATTTTTACATATTCAGATAGATCTTGTCGAGTGTGATTTTTGAGAGTTGGAATCAACTCAAAAGCATTTATGGTTGATTTTGAAAAATGTTTGAAGTTAGAAAATCCTCTGTCTTGTTATTTTTGGTATAGGTGATCTATAATTTCAAATGGTTTGAATCCAACGGGCTTGGATAGATATTTTGAATACCTTTCTAACAAAATTGGAATCATGCAATTTGGTTTAGTGAATCTCTTTGAATTGATTGTTGAATCTACTGACAGAATCTAGATGTAACTAAAATGGGAAAAATCTATTTGAATCGACGAGCTCTGCGTGGGAAACTAACTGGGCCAGCCCAACTGCACTACGCTGGCGCAGCGAGCTGCTGATAGAATGGTCCCACTGGTCAGTGGCTCATCTAAACCGAAATGATAAGTTTCAATCTGGGCCGTGCGATTAGACTAGGATCTACGGCTGTGGTTCGTCATCTCCGGTGAACAGCTCCGTCAAGGAACGATCCCTAACACGACGGTGGGGGTATGTGGGGGCTCAGCTGGGCTCCAGCTAAGGTCGGCGATGGGGGCAAATGACATTGTAGACGACGACGGTTCGAATGGTGGTCGCGGCAGCTCCTGGGGCGGCTCCGAGCTCCGGTTCCTCTTCTCCTCTGCAACGGTGGGCTCCGGTGAAATTCCGGCGATGTGGTGCTTGCCTTGCTCCAGGGAGAGGTGTGAGAGGTGTCTGAGAGAGAGGGGAGTGGAATGGTGTGGCGAATTGGAGCTGGCGCAGCCTCTATTTATACACCGGCAAGAGGGACAGAGCGACATGGCTCGAGCTTGTCGGCGACGTTGATACAGGGGCTATTGGCATGGCTGAGGGTAGGGGTCGACATGGTGCTTAAGGGCGGTCGTCATGCGAGTGATGGAACGGCAAGGGGTGGCTGAGAACGGTCGGGAACGGTCGGTGCTCTAGGCAGAAATGACGGTGTTCGAGACGGTGCACAGTGGCTATGGTCCACGCGGTGGCGAACGGGCATGTCTAGGGGGTAGCTAGGGTCACGGCAAGTGCGGGCACGCGCGGAGAGGGCAAGGCACGGCGTGCGTGCGTGTGTCGACTGCGGCGCTCTGCGCGCTCTCGGCATGGCAGACAGAGAGGTGGGCACGGCGATCATGGCTATTCTATGGCTTGTCTGCGGTCGAGGGGTGGACAGAGGTTGGCGGTGGTGTGTCTCCTATCTTCTAGACATCGTGGGAGAGCGCGGTGCTGGCTGTGGCGAGTGGTTCTTGGTCGACCGGCACTGTGAGCTTTGGGCGGCGTTGCACTGGCGCGAATGGCAAAGGGGGAGGCTTGTCCACTGCGCTGCTAGCCACTGGGGCGACCAGGGGAGAGAATTGAGGCAATAGTGGCGACCAATTACTACTCGAAACAGTGATTGTTAGGCAAGTGTTTACTGGTGTCTGCCAGGTGCTCGACAAAATGGCCGCATGAATTTAAAGTTTGAATTTTTGGATGAAATTTGGTGAGTGTGTTTGTCACATGCTTGGGTGTCTAGGGTTGCTAGGAAAAGTCAAGTGGAAGTGATTTGGTTGGTTTTTGAAAAAGTGTGATCTATGCAAATGAACTTGATTCAATTTTGAATTTTCCTTTAAAATGATTTGGAATTTTTTTATGTTAATTTGTAAAGTGGGCTTCGGTTCACTTTTACTTGGTCTAGCAAGGGGTGAAAAAATTGGGAAAGTTTCTGTTAGAAATCTTTTACTAGAAACACCCAGAGTGGTCTAGTGGTTAATTTTGGTCAAAATGACCATTTGATCATATGATTCATATTTAAATTTCCTTTATTTGGATTTTGTTTGTAATTGGCCTAGATGATGTAGTATTCATCTTTAAACCATTCCTTATCATTTGTAGTAATCAAACATGGCAATTGCACTCCTTCATACACTAATGCATGTCACACATACACTCATATTAAATTTAATAAGAAAAGTTTTTTTGTTAACCCTAAACTTGGGTGATTAGATCTTGATAATCTTGATTAATATTTTTGGGGTGTTACAAACCTTCCCTACTTAAACAAAATCTCGTCCCGATATTTCAGGAAAATTAGGAACTAAAGAAATTCAGAAACTCAGTCCTAATGTAATCTTCTCACTCCCAAGTAGCTTCTTCTTTAGTATGGTTGCTCCACTGGATCTTGAGAAACTTGATACTCTGGGTCCTGGTGGTTCTGAAGGCTTCTTCCAAAATACGAATGGGTACTTCACGATAGGTTAGATCCTTGTTGATGTCTATGGCTCGGTGATCGATGTTCTTGAACACTTCGGTCTTCTCCTGAACTTCTAGGCATTTGCGAAGTAACGAGATATGGAACACATCATGTATGGATAACATCTCTTCTGGCAGTTCCAGTTGATATGATACTTCCTCTCGGTGATTCAAAATCTTGAAGGGTCCAATATATCTAGGGGATAACTTCCCTTTTAGTTGAAAAGGTTGCATTCCTTTCAAGGGTGACACTTTGAGATACACAAAATCTCCGACATTGAAGGTTAGGTCTCGATTTCTTTTGTCAGCATAACTCTTTTGTCTAGATTGAGCAATCTTGAGGTGCTCACGGACATTGTGAACCTTCTCTTCAGCTTATCATAAGATGTCGGGTTCGAAAATCTGACTCTCTCCTACTTGCGACCAATTTAGGGGGGTATGACACTTTCTTCCATATAAGAACTCAAAGGGGGCCATTTGCAAACTGGCTTGATAACTATTGTTGTATGAGAATTCTACGAAAGGCAGATAATCTTCCCATTTTGATCCATATTGTAGCACACAAGCTCTCAACATATCTTCTAAGATTTGGTTAACTCTTTCAGTTTGTCCATTGGTTTGCGGATGGTAAGCTGTGCTAAAGTTCACCTTGGTTCCTAATCCTTCTTGGACTTTCTGCCCAAAATCTTGAGGTAAACTGGGTTCCTCGATCCGATATTATGGTCTTAGGGTTCCATGCAAACTGACTATTCTAGCAATGTACAGCTCTGCTAGCTTCGAACTCTAGTAGGTGGTCATGACAGGTATAAAATGGCCTACCTTGGACAGTCTATCCACTATGACCCAAATAGAGTCATTTCCCCTACTAGAGGTAGGCAAACCGGTGATGAAATCCATTCCGACAGAGTCCCATTTCCATTCTGGAATCTGCAATGGTTGCAAAAGTCCTTCTGGTCGCTGATGTTCCGCTTTGACTCTCTGACAGATATCACACTTGGCTATTTGTAGCCATAAAAATTGCTGCTTCAAATCCTGATACATCTTCGTTCCCCCAGGATGGATAGAATAAAGAGTATCATGAGCTTCCTGCATAATGACTTGTTTCAACTCGGAATCTGCTGGTACACAGGTACGTCCTTTGTACCACAAAACTCCTTCTTCATCTTCGGTGAATCCGGGTACCTTCCCTATACCGATACGACGCTTGATTCCGTCGATACTTGCATTTCCTTTCTGCGCCTCCTTGATCTGAATGATCAAAGTGGGTTGAAGTTCAATACTGGCTAGGAATCCTTTGCTAACTAGCTCTGTTCGAAACTACTCCAACTCTTCATGCAAACTTGGCTGGGCTTCTTTTATCATGGTGTTCAATCTACATGGCAATCTGTTAAGAGCATCCGCTACCACATTGGCCTTGCCGGGGTGATAGTGAATGTCAAGGTCATAATCCTTGATTAACTCTATCCATCTCCTTTGCCTCATATTCAGGTCCTTCTGGGTGAAAATATACTTCAGACTCTTGTGATCTGAATAAATCTCATAGCGGTTACCCATAAGGTAATGACGCCATGTCTTCAAAGCTAAAACTATGAATGCTAGTTCTAAGTCATGGGTAGGGTAGTTTTGCTCATGCTGCTTCAGTTGTCGGGACAGATAGGATATAACTTTGCCTTCTTGCATCAACACACATCCAAGACCAATCTTGGATGCATCACAATACACATCAAAAGGCTTCTTGATATCTGGCATAATCAGAATTGGGGCTGAAATCAATCTCTTCTTGAGCTCTTGAAAACTTGCTTCACATTTGTCCATCTATTCAAACTTCTAATCTTTCTTCAATAGTTGGGTCATTGGTCTTGCGATACTTGAAAATCCTTCTACGAACTTGCGGTAATATCCCGCTAATCCGAGAAATGCGCGGACTTGGGTTTGAGTGGTTGGGGCTTTCCATTCTTCAACATCTTTAATCTTGGTGGGATCGACAACAATTCCTCCCACCGACACGATATGTCCTAGGAATCCTACTTCCTTCAACCAGAACTCACAATTGCTAAACTTGGCATACAACTGATGCTCTCTAAGGGTTTCAAGGATGGTTCTGAGGTGTAACTCATGGTATTCTTCTGACTTGGAATAGATCAGAATATCTTCGATAAAAACAACAACAAACTTATCCAGCAAGTTCATAAAAATCTTATTCATGAGATTCATCAAATAAGCGGGGGCATTGGTTAATCCAAAAGACATGACAGTGTACTCATACAATCCATATCTGGTGGTAAAGGCAGTGACATGGGTATGCCCAATAGGCACTCGACTATAGCCTACCTGGTGCGGCTCGATGGAAGGTCCACTCGACGAATTGCCAAGGTCCATAACGCCTATGACGGTTCGAGTGGTATGAAGCCCATATGGACACGGACTCCCAAACGCACAAGACAAGGAAGTCTCAATACTAGAGTTTGAATCTAACTTGTAACCAACTCATATTGGTACCTGAGACCTAGCCTCCCCATATATAAAGGCGAGGAGGGTCCAACGAGGAGGACACGACCTAAGACCCCAATAGACAAATCACAGCTCCCCCAATGGATAGATCTACGATCTCCCACAACAGATCTAGGCATCGCCACAATAGAGATAGACAAAACCCGTAGCATACACATACGCCAGACCCAATTTGCACGTACACCGCCATCGGCGACATTGTAATCCTTCAGATCATCATGAATCAAAAGCAGACAAGCAGGAGTAGGGTCCTCTATGAGGCCTGAACCTGGGTAAATCTTGCGTCCTTATGTGCTTATTTGCTAGCCGATAGATGTCTCCAGCGCTCCCTCCTTCTTCAAAACCCAAGTCCATAACAATAGGCACTGATGAGTTAAACCCTCGTCAATTGCCGCCGTCTGTGGGAACTGGGAGCGCTGATGTTGCGATCTCGACGACTCCATCACCGGCGATCTACAATTTGTCGACTTCCGATAAGAAGATCTACTTCGGATCCCTCATCGTCAACGGCGACCATAACGCGTCTGAATGGTTTTTCTGTGCCGGCGCGTGCAGACCTTTGTCCTCAACATCTCCCCCGTGGATGAATTTATCTTCACCAACGCGGATGTGTGGCTTAACGTCAGTGCCGTCACGTCTGCTCAGTTAATTGCCTGTTGGATGACACGCACACGCGGTTGTTTTACAGCGGATAGGACATGCATGTGGAGATAAGTTTCATCGTGAATCAGTAGAGTCCAATCGGGCATATGGTCCTGCATCAGATTCGAGACCGGCTTTGTTTATTTTGGGATCAAAGAATATGGAGCGTTTCAACGCGTGTCAGTAGATTTTGACGTGAAGCAAAAGGAAAGACACAAGCATGAATCGGTTTCCAACATGAACAGCTCAACTTTAATCGTACACGACAAGTTATTTTAGTTTTGACCATACCAGTTTGTGTACGTGGATTGCAAAGAAAATCTTCAAAAGAGAAAGAGATCTGCCTGAAAAAGAAAAAGCAACCGTCGCAAAATTTAATCGGATCAAGGAACAGCCAGTTGCGTATGGCAGAGAAATTCTACCGGCCAAAACACGCGCCCTCTATGGCATGTGGCTGCGACTAATGGCTCCATGCTCGGGTGATGCGCTGGCCCCACGGAACGACTCGCTACCGCCATCGTCTCCGGCAACCCGCCGGACGCGTCGACTCCGGTTTCGCTGCATGACTCCGTAACCTTCGACCACACGTCCACCCGACGAATCCGTCGACCGTGTTTACTATACACACGGGGGCTCCATCCTCCATGGCAACCGCCGCGTCCTTGGACTCCGGCGACCTTCTGCGGTCTTCGGATGAGGCGACCCGATGCGGTCTTCGACAGCTACGGCCCGTTACAGTCTTCATATGCGGCAACTCGTCATCACCACATGGCTTTGGTCCGCCACGTGACCTGCTGTCGTGGCGACTCCCTCCGCCCCGATAACTCGCCGCGGTCTTCAACTTCAACGACCCGCTACGGTCTTCAGATCGGGTGACTAGGGGGCTCCCTCGACTCCCGCGACCCTCTGCAATCTTCGATTGCGGTGACCCTCTACAATCTACGGTTGTAGCAAACTACTGCCGCCATCGGCTTCGGTGACTCGCTGCCACGTTGACTCTGGTCCGCCACATCAGTTCTCGAACGCTACCTCGACTCCATCAACCACCTCGATGCTACACTTGGGGGCTCCTTCGGATCCAGCGACGCGCTGTGGTCTTCGGATCCACCTACCTGTTCTGGTCCTCGGCTCCATCGACCCGGGGACTCCTTCGACTCCATCATGCGACCTGCAGCGGTCTTCGGCTCCGGCGACTTAGGGGATCCATCGGCCAGCAACCCGCTGCAGTCTTCGACTGCGGCTACCCACTACAATCTTCGGTTGGTGGCGAGTCGCATGTTGGTGTCGAGTCCGTCTACCTCGTCATCAACCGATAAAGCTAAGTTTTCTCTCTACTTAGAGTTGATTTCTTTCTTACTATAATCGTACTCAAAACACTCGGGGGCTGCGCCCTCTTTGAGTAACCTCATGTGCCATCGTTTACATGCACTCGAGCACCTCGAACGCGACAGCCCGAGTAGTTGATTCTGCCTGATCGTTGAATCCTTGAACTCCGAGTACCTCGGCAAGGCACTGAGACTAAGGGTAATCAGGCTAACGAAAAGGCCTAGCATACAGTGCAAAAGTGTCGACTCGATTGGCACCAGAATCTTACTTTACAATCCAACATGCAACTATTTTTTACAAGATACAAGTACTTTACAATTCTTCATGTTTTATGCAGCTTGCAAGGATGTCGACTGCGTCGAGCTATTCTATCGGGTCCTCCAACAGGAGTCAACAAAACAATTGGCTACGACATACACTCAAGACCTGAGTCGAGTCCCTCCTCGGATGGTTACATCGCTTGATGCTACACACACGCAACGTTGGCCGCGCACCCGATAGAAGTGACTGCGTCAAATTAATCCGCATCATCGACTCACCTGGCTAGAACTCCTGGATTCTCCTCGCATTATTTTCAACTTCGTCTACAAGATACAAGTCTCGAGTCTCTGACCGAGTTTACGACTCCGCCACACACTCGGGGGCTACTCCAAACTGGAGCGCTGGATGCGTATATACAAGATCCTCGAGTGACATGTTCTGAATCCTCACTCGAATCTACGATTCGACTAAGGACTCGGGGGCTACAACCATAGGGAGCGCTGGTCGCGCACCCGAAGAAATTTGTGAAGATATCCAAGCATCATGAAAACCCTTCAATCGAATCTACGATTCGATTGTGGACTTCGGGTTACTCCCATAGGGAGCGCTTGTCGTGCACCCTATGATTATTTTTTCTTGTACATCGTACTATGTGTCTATAACATCCACACTCGAACGCTATGGCGACTCCACCTCATATTTTCCCTTCAAAGAGACTACGTCTCCTAGGCCACCCGAATCATCTCTGCGATGACAAAAATTCGGATGCCGCGCTTACAACTTGAAGATAAGACCTGAATAAGGCCTGGCAACGCATCTGCTGCGCTCTACCAGAAATAATATGTACCAACATGTACGATGAATAAGCCTTGACGGACGCGTCGAGTGCTCACATTTACACACTAGGATTCGACTCTATAAGACCTCCGTAGCCTGAGTCGAATTACACCAGCACTTTCCCGAATTCAAGTCCGGGGACTCGAGTTTGATTAGGTAGAATTGGATTTGCCCTAGAGCAATTAACTGGTCCCGATCCGTCGAGCGCACGAGGCATGTTTACCATCATCCCTATGAACTATTACAAATTTGGCTGACCCGATGAATTTCTGGGCAAGTGCTTCGCACTCGACACAATTATCAACTCTGACATCCTAATGCAAAGATCAAGACTTCTGAGTCTCCATCCGAATCTACGATTCACATGGACACTCGGGGGCTACTACATGGATATGCCCAATAGGCACTCGACTACAGCCTACCTGGTGCGGCTCGACGGAAGGTCCACTCAACGAATTGTCAAGGTCCATGACGCCTATGACGGTTCGAGTAGTATGAAGCCCATATGGACACGGACTCCCAAATGCACAAGACAAGGAAGTCTCAATACTAGAGTTTGAATCTAACTTGTAACCAACTCATATTGGTACCTGAGACCTAGCCTCCCCATATATAAAGGCTAGGAGGGTCCAACGAGGAGGACATGACCTAAGACCCCAATAGACAAATCGCAACTCCCCCAATAGATAGATCTACGATCTCCCACAACAGATCTAGGCATCGCCACAATAGAGATAGACAACACCCATAGCATACACATACGCCAGATCCAATCTGCACGTACACCGCCATCGGCGACATTGTAATCTTTCGGATCATCATCAATCAAGAGCAAACAAGTAGGAGTAGGGTCCTCTACGAGGCCTGAACCTGGGTAAACCTTGCGTCCCTATGTGCTTGTTTGCTAGCCGATAGATGTCTCGAGCACTCCCTCCTTCTCCAAAACCCAAGTTCATAACAATGGGCATTGATGAGTTAAACCCTCGTCAGGCGGTCTTTGCGATATCCGTTGCACGAATCTTGAGTTGATAATAACCAGTTCTAAGATCAATCTTAGAAAACACTCTGGCACCAATCAACTGGTCAAACAGATCTTCTATCTTCGGAAGTGGGTACTTGTTCTTGATGGTGACATCATTCAACTTCCGGTAATCCGTGCACAAACGGTTACCTCCATCTTTCTTATCCACAAACAAAACAGGCGATCTCCATGGTGATGCACTTGGATGAATCGGACCTTTCTCCAGCATAGCATCAAGTTGCTTCTTCAGCTCCACTAATTAAGATGGGTTCATACTATAAGGTCTCTGAGCTATGGGTCCAGTTCCAGGAACTAGTTCAATGATGAACTCGATATCCCGATCTGGGGGCATACCGGGCAATTCATCTGGGAACACGTCGGGGTATTCACAGACTACTCTGGCTTGGTCTAGGGTTGGTTGGGCTAGGCTCTTGTTGCATTTAAATTGACAGGGCCATGTCTCAGATACATGCTCTACTGATACTCCAGTGCTACTGGTCATGGTTATGGCCAATCCATTCCTAGTACTACTTCCAAACCTTTGGTTCCAAGTACTATTAGATTAGCATAAAAATCCATTCCATGGATTCTGATAGGTACAACCTTGCAAATGTTTCTAGCTTTGGTGGTTGAACCAGACATTTGAACTATCATAACATGCTTCAGTTTTGTTGGTTGAATCTTACTAGTGCATGCAAATTCTTCTGTAACAAACGAGTGCGATGCTCCAGAATCAAACAACACTCTTGTAAGTACTGAGTTAACATAAAACATACCCAGCATGACATCTGGTGCTTCCTGAGCTTCTTCAGCATTCATGTGGAACAGACGGCCATTGCAGTTGAGCGACTTCCCTAGGGAAAATCTCCTTCCAGGCTGAACACGGCATTGCTGCTGAGCGCGTGCATTCACATTGGTGGTTGCTGCAAGCTTCTTGGGGCACTCATTGGAGTAGTGACCCTTGACTCCGCATTCAAAGCAAGTAATCTGGGACTTGTCTTTTCCTACGATAGGCACATCATTGCTTCCAGTCCTTGGGGCAGTATTGTTGTTGTTGTTGTTGGACTTGGGCGGTGCATGGTTGAAGTTATTGGAGTTGCCGGGGTGGTTGTTGTTGTTTCCTCTAGACCTTGGGTTTCCTCCTCCATGGTTGGGATAGCTTGTACGGGACACAGGGGGTCTATTGTTTCTTGGGGCATATCCTATAGACGGGTTGGGGCGATACTTCTAGGTATGGTGGGATCCAGGCTGGTGCATCATGTGACGTTTGCGGTTGTCATTGGCTTAGTTTATCTTCCCTTCCATCTGAATGGTGGAATCCACCAAAGCTTCAATATCATCAAAGGGAATGTTGACTAGCACGGTTTGCATCTCATCATGCAGTCCGTTTAGGAATCTCTCTTTCTTCTTTGCTTCCATGTCAATCTCATCAGGGGCATATCTAGCTAAAGATAAGAATTTGTCACGGTATTCCACCACAGTCATCCTTCCTTGATTCAAATCTCTGAACTCACCCCTCATCCTCTTAATCAGACCTGGGGGCACATGAGTCCTACTGAACTTGATTTTGAACTCATCCCAAGTATCATCTGACCTCCGTTCATGGTACAGATGGTTTTAAGAACCATTTTGTGAAACTACGATATAGTGGGACCGGGTACAATTCATCCCTATGGTAGTGCTCAAGTGCATATAATCATCATCAATGAAGGCGGAATCATCATCATCATCGGTGTGGAACTCCATGGCATCATCCTCCAGGTAGTCATCACCATCACTAAGGTAAGAGTAGAGATCGCTTCAAGCTAGATCTCCTGTTCACGGATGGTCTTCTAGAGAGTTGCCACCTTCTTGTGAAGATGATCGATGATGTGATCCTTTTTGTCACGCTGACGGCGAAGTGATTGGCGCTCCTTGGCGAGGATGGCGAGGGTTTGGTCCTTCTTGACTGCAATGGCACGGTTGTGGTTGGCGTAGGCACGGGCGTTGTCCAACTCTTGCTATCTATCATACAACATGAAGTCGAGATTATCAACTTGGTGCTTCAGCTCCTGGTGTCCTTGCATCTCCAAGAGCATTCCCATAGAATCACGCCTTGCATATTGAGCAAAGCGAGTTCCAATGATCTGGTTGATGTTTTGCCCACACAGACGGGCAAGAGCTTCTTACATAGCCCTGGCTAATCCATCTAGCCAGTTATTCTCCTGAACGCTGAATTGGATCTTCTCCGAAGTGGGTGCTTCCATCTTTCCTTTGAGATCTGCAACTATCAGCCACGATAGCTCTCCTCCTTGCTGATCATTGAGTTGTGTCCCGAAGAACTCCGGGTGCGGGCGCTCAAGGTACTCTACGAGTGCATCTAGATCCCTCTCAAAGATCAGATGGCCTCCGTTTCCTAGTTGGTAGAACTTGCTATACTTTACCCCCATCAATAAGAATTTAGGGTGAGCAAGTTAGTGGGGTGATCAAGTGTGTCAAATTTTATGTAGGATTGCAAGAATTTTTGAGGAACATGAATTTTTTGAAAGAATCTCAAGGATAAGAGTGGGAATAATGTTTTCATAAATACTCACTTCTTGCGTTTTGAAACTAAGTTTTTGTTCAGGCGTCCATTCTAACTAGGGTCTCCTATGGTCAGGATGGATGTGATACCAACTTGTCAACACCTGGATTTTTAATCCCAGATGCCTGTTATGCCATACATCACAATCCTAGCATTACCATTTTTGTGAGACATAATTGAATTGGTACCACAGTACATCATCCATTACAAACCATAATAAAGGTCTTACAAATAAAGAATCTCATGATCCAGTCTTAATACAATAAAATCAGCGGAAAGTAAATGTAGTAGGGGCTCCATCTTTAGAGTCACAGGCAATGCTGACAATGGGAGATGATCCTAGTTGTCATAGACCTCCTGTTGTCCATCTTCTTGGTATTCCTCCTCATAGTCTGGCCACGGGAATAGCCAGGGACAAAGCCATGAGTACTCTTTAATTACTCACAAACTATCACTAACAAGTAAGGTAGTTCTAGTAGGAATCTTAAGCTCTAGGTTTATTTGCAAAAATCTAGGTTTATTTCATAAGAGTTCAAAAGTAAAGAATCTAATTTAATCACTTAAGTGGGAACCTAGTTTTCATGTCCACAACCCTGTTGTGGTCAAGTCAAAGTCATAGTTCAATTCACAAGTCATTTTGAAAACATCTGACAACGGAACAGTATGGCCACTCCAACTGTCCATGACCGCGGACACGGCTATTCGAATAGTTTGACACTCTGCAGAGGTGGTACACTTTCACCACAAAATTCGATACATCGTCAGGGATAACCCTGAATCATCATACTTGGTATGCGGATAATCAATCATAACCTTTCAATTACACACTCTAGTATAGGCACCTCCCCTATGAGCTTGGCCTCCCAGCCATGGCCATCTGCCATCCTGGGCACTGCATAGGTGGACATTCACATTCACGAGGTAGCCTCAGCTCAACCTCTTTCCATGAGGGAACCCATACTAAGGCATATAAACTTCCAATTAAGCCCTACCCAATTCGTGTATTGTGGTTGTATGGTAAAATTGGAATGGCATCGCATCTGAACCAAACCATCAGTTTTTATAAAGGGATAAGGCTCATGCCTCAACATTTTCATCATCAAATCCTTTTGTGTTTCTCAACACGTGTCAAAACATTTCAATAGAATGAATCATCATTCCAAGATTTTCATAATCATTTTCACCAAGTATTTCCATCTAAAGTGATCAACTTTTATGCTTAGCACTAGCCACTAAAGTTGAGGGTATTCACTAATGAGGGGTGCTAATCAAGTGTAACTATCCAAATCTAGTTTTATGCCTTTTGATGGCATATAAGTATAACTACTTAGGCCTAGTTTTATACTCTTTATGGTATCTATCCTATTTTTCCAATACTCACAAAGCACTAACCAAAAGTAAAGAACTTTGGTAAAAAGTAAAAGAATAAAGCTTGCAAGTAAAACTTGGGATTGGTATAATCAAAGTTATATAACTAAAGCATGCCTAATGCATCTTGCATAGGTTATCAAGTTTGCAAGTGTTAGCTTGCATAGTTCTATCTTTCCTTGAGTAGTGCAGTGGTTGAAGTTCTCTTATTCTTCCTCTTCTTGGTAGTACTCCTCCTTCTCGTATCCCGGGTCGGTACTATCGTCTATAAATGAATATGACGTGCACAATCACCAAACAATACTTAACTACTTCTATGTAGCACACAAACCTCACACTAGATGATCTAGCATCATCACAATCATCACATGAAATAAAGACCTAGTCTTATTTATATTATTTTGGAAAATTAATTTCTACTCATTGAAAATACTTAAGATTTAATATTCTCTAATTAAAATATGGGATCATGTTGACACATGTCATCACCACATAGTATAATACTTGGTAATGTGATTTAAAGTGGTGGTCATATTTTATAAAGTTTAAATTTACTATTTAATACAATTAAAGTGACTAGAAATGCCTATATAGCATTCTTTTAGTACTAGTACAATGTCATTGCATGTAAACCTAAATATATTTACATATTCATATAGATCTTTTCAAATGTGATATTTGAGAGTTGGAATCAACTCAAAAGCATTTATGGTTGATTTTTGAAAAATGTTTGAAGTTGGAAAAGCCTATGTCTTGTTATTTTTGGTATAGGTGATCTATAATTTAAAATGGTTTCAATCCAACAGGCTTGGATAGATATTTTGAATACCTTTCTTACAAAATTGGAATCATGCAATTTGGTTTAGTGAATCTCTTTGAATTGATTTTTGAATCTACTGACAGGATCTTGATTTAACTAAAATGAGAAAAATCTATTTGAATCTACTGCCGTGCGATTAGACTAGGATCTATGGCTGTGGTTCGTCATCTCCAGCGAACAGCTCCGGTGAGGAACGAACCCTAACGCGATGGTGGAGGTACGTGGGGGCTCACCTGGGCTCCAGCTAAGGTCGACGATGGGGGCGAACAACATTGTAGACGACGATGGTTCGAATGGTGGTCGCGGCAGCTCCTGGGACGGCTCCTAGCTCTGGTTCCTCTTTGACTCTGCAGCGGCGGGCTCCTGTGAAATTTCGGCGATGTGGTGCTCGCCTTGCTCCGGGGAAAGGTGTGAGAAGTGTCGGAGAGAGAGGGGAGTGGAATGGTGTGGCAAATTGGAGCTGGGCGGCCTCTATTTATACACCGGCGAGAGGGACAGAGAGGCATGGCTCGGGCTCGTCAGTGACATCGATACAGGGGGCTATTGGCATGGATGAGGGTAGGGGTCGACGCGGTGCTTCAGGGCGGTCGTCGTTCGAGTGATGGCGTGACAAGGGGCGGTCGAGAACGGTCAGGAACGGTCGGTGCTCTAGGTGGAAACGTCGGCGTTCGAGACGGCACACAGTGTCTACGGTCCACACGGTGGTGAACAGGCATGTCTGGGGGTAGCTAGGGTCATGGCGAGTGCAGGCACGCGCGGAGAGGGCAAGGCGTGGCATGTGTGCGCATGTCGGCTGTGGCGCTCTGGCGCGCTCTCAGCATGGCAGACATGGAGGTGGGTGCGCTGATCACGGCCGGTCCATGGCTTGTTTGCGGTCGAGGGGTGGATAGAGGGTGGCGGTGGTGTGGCTCTTGTCTTCTAGACATCATGGGAGAGGGCGGCGTTGGCTGTGGCAAGTGGTTCTTGGTTGACCGGTGCGGTGAGCTTTGGGCGGCTCTATACTGGCACAAACGGCAAAGGGGGAGGATTGTCCACTATGCTGCTAGACACTGGGGCGACCAGGGGAGAGAATTGAGGCACTAGTGGCGATCAATTACTGCTCGAAACAGTGATTGTTAGGCAAGTGTTTACTCATGTCTGCCAGGTGGTCGACCAAATGGCCGCATGAATTCAAAGATTGAATTTTTGGATGACATTTGTGAGTGTGTTTGTCACATGCTTGGGTGTCTAGGGTTGCTAGGAAAAGTAAAGTGGAAGTGATTTGGTTGGGTTTTGAAAAAATGTGATCTATGCGAATGAACTTGATTCAATTTTGAATTGTCCTTTAAAATGATTTGGAAATTGTTTCTGTTAATTTGTAAAGTGGGCTTGGGTTCACTTTTACTTGGTCTAGCAAGGGGTGAAAAAAATTGGGAAAGTTTCTGTTAGAAATCTTTTACTAGAAACACCCAAAGTGGTCTAGTGGTTAATTTTGGTCAAAATGACCATTTGATCATATGATTCATATTTGAATTTTCTTTCTTTGGATTTTGTTTGTAATTGGCCTAGATGATGTACTATTCATCTTTAAACCATTCCTTATCATTTGTAGTAATCAAACATGGCAATTGCACTCCTTCATACACTAATGCACGTCACACATACACTCATATTAAATTTAATAAGAAAAGTTTTTTTGTTAACCCTAAACTTGGGTAATTAGATCTTCATAATCTTGATTAATATTTTTGGGGTGTTACAATATGCCTTTAATGTTGGGGCTCTCTCTCTCATATCTTCCAAGAGGTACAGGACAAGAGGAAGAGGGGTCTGCTACAGTGTCGTGTTACTATAGCACAAGACCAGTGAAGGGGTGTGAAGGGTTGGGTTGGTTTACAAATAGTTTGGAGGCCTTTTGATTAGCTTAGGAAGATATACGCATATTTATATGCAACTGATCTATATTAAGGTTTTTGTAGGGTTGGAAAAGGGTCATGTAGGTGATTCATAAGTAATCACCATGGTAGGAGGAAATGGTGTTGTGAAGAGGATCCAAGAAGTTTGGAGAAGGTTTGGTAGTTTTGGTAATTTTTGTATAAAACCTCTTATTGTTTTGTTTCTAGACTCGAGCTCCATTCTTATGTGATAAAAAGGGAATAAGTGGTGCATGGTCTAGTAGGGTGATGGGTGTAGGGTAGACCATTAAATGATTTTGAGATGGAAACAAATGGAGAAGATTTGAATTTGAGGGTTTTTTGGCATCTTATGTTTTATATTTTTAGGCATACTTTGGCAAGCTATAGGAGAGAATATAGGAATCCATTTGATGCATGAGGAATATGGTTGGAAATAGTGCTTGATGTTATACAGAATGGTTCAAGAGGATTGGCCCAAACATCTCAGAGTAGTTCATAAGGATCTGCCGAAGTTTGGTAAAAATAAGGTCAGAATAGATTATTGAATAGCCTTAGAAACCTTGTGGGTTTTAGAAGAAGAAAGCTCCCATTGAACCAAGTGAAGTAGGTATGGATATAAATTCATGAGTAGAACACACTCAAGAAAATATTTGGTCGAAAGAAGATGGTATGAAGATGTGAGCTTCTACCAAAGTGGGCTTGTTGTTAAGATTTGCAGAAATAGTTAATTTATTGCCTGCAAAACTATCGAAAGCAAGTGGTTAATGGGATGATTTTATCTTGTGAAAGAGTGGGATTTGGAAGTGTTTAGGATGGTCTACAGGGTGGCTCAAGTGCATTTCCAGAAATGCACAAGGGTTGCAAAAGAGAGTGACTCAAAGAAGTGCTGTTGATAGTAGTTCCAGACTTAGTCAAATTTTGGCAGTTTTGTGTTTTTGACTAGGGTACAAGAGGAGATGTTTTTGAGGGGATGCAAGGGTCCAAACCCATCATCTAGTGGATGATGCTGAAGAGTAGGTTATCTAGAAGGGATCCAATACTTGAGTTGGCCTCTACTACCTCGGGAACTATAAAAAGAATGTGAGCCAGAATTGAATCTGATAAAGAAAAATAGATGGTCTGGTTAATGTCTAATGTTCAAACTAAGATTGGGTACGTCGGTGAATGATCCATTGATCAAAGGGGATTATAGGATATGGTGGTTTACATCTCAAGGATGATGGTAGAGGTGGCTCTAGGCCTTAGATCAAGAGTTAGGGGTTTTTAAGTAGCTTAATCAAGATGATCCTGATAATAGAGGGAGGGGTTATTCTTCCTGCTAGGTTTTGATGATTTCTAATCAAGGTAGTAAGGGTTGCCTTGTTTTGGGTAGTTTTTTGCTAAAGTATGCTCCTAGAGTAGCTCAGACTATTTCCTATTCAAGCAAGTCAAACGGAAGATCAAGGCAATTCATCTAACACTCATTTTAAGTTTATCATCAAAGGTACCTTCAAGCTTAGCTTGAGGTAGAGATGTGTATGTTGAAAAGGTTGAGTATTGAAGTAGGGGAGAGTACTTGGTATTTCTACCAAGATTGGAATTCCAAAGTTTTTATAAAATATTTTGGAAAACTAGAGGTAAGATCATTTGAAATTCTATCTTGAGAATATAAGGAGATGATAGCATATAGATCTCCGTAGTTTTGTAAATAGAAGCTACTCGATTACTTGTTGTAGTTAAGGGCATCTTGGCTCTTGTGTTTTGAAATGCTAGAACATTTGAGAATATGCAAAATAAGCCAATACACTGCTTTTGTTAACTAGTTTTTGTCAACTTAGGTTGTGGTCAGGAGTACAACTTCGATTACACAAACAGATGTGTAAGTACAAACAAGAAAGTAACCACTACATCATCAAGCAAGAATTTTTTTTGTTCCCCCTGATTTTTATATTTTGGACAACTAAGCGAGGTTACTGAAGTTGGGATGTTACAGACCTTTCCCCCTTAACAGGATATCGTCCTGAGATTCGGGAGAGATAGAGTTGGGGGAGTTGCATCGAGAGTTTGCACTATGTATGGGGTAACACGGAGATACTAGGTTTACTTCAAGATTACAACGTCAGTACTAGGTCTGTGCTTGGTTATTCTAGTTAATTGAGAGTCCAGTTTAGAGGATGATGGTATAAACACTGATGGCACCAAATCTTTGAACTTCAGATATGTAGGAAGAGTCTTTGCATAGCTTCAGGAGGTAGGCTTCCCTTCTAGTTGGTAGGGAGTGATCCTCTTCTTTTCTTTCCGGGGCTAGTAGGCTGGTCTAAATGAGGTTCTAGGGGTTTAGCTTGATCACGCGCCCTATTCTATTAAACTAGAAAATACGCAGTCTTTCCCCCTTAGGGTTAAACTAGGGTAGCTCGGAGATAATGTGATTCTTCCTTCTAGAGCTGAAGTCCTTAATTATGTCTACCAATTATGTTTTACAAGGCTTATATACTAATTTTATTCGTACTAAGCCTATTGGAGCAGTTGAAGTAGCGGATCTCCTAGACGGGTTAACGAACAGGTGGTCCTTCAGGAGTTGAGTGGGAAGACGTAGTCTTTCCACCTTAGAGCTTTACTAAGGTTCATCGAGGCTAGTGTAGATCTTCCATCTTGGAGTGCTGGTGTGATTCTAGATGAAGGTTGTGTTTCCCTTGGTCTTGAGTTGGGAGTCTTCGAGAGACGCCTTATTACGCAAACCTTGTCGGGGTGGTCTTCCTAACGAGGCTCTGAGAGTTAACTTTGGGCATGTTAGCAGTTAACGACACATATTGCTAGTCTTCAGTCGAGGTAGAGGCATCCAACTTCAAAGGAGTTGTATTCATTTGAACTCTTTGTGCTACTTCCTATTGATGGTGGAGAAAACTCGTTGTCTTCATAACTCCTTGTCTTCGGGATTTGGAGTATTCTGGCCTTCTGGTGAGGAACTTCCTGTTGGTTTGGGCAGAGGGGACGAGTATCATATTAAGTCTGGTGGGGTTGTCGGGACATCTATTATACCAAATGTTAGTGGAGTTTGGTCTTTTCTTCTGGTCCAGGTTAGCAATTAGGTGGTTTCTTGTGGATTGTATGGATTCCT
This sequence comes from Avena sativa, assembly GCA_916181665.1. Classification (NCBI taxonomy): domain Eukaryota; kingdom Viridiplantae; phylum Streptophyta; class Magnoliopsida; order Poales; family Poaceae; genus Avena; species Avena sativa. The sequence goes on along the minus strand of OV702287.1, from coordinate 39,142,641 downwards.
TCAGTAGTAGACTTCAGTCTTCACAAGAACTCTTGCTATTGTCGGTGATGTAGTCTAGTTGGCTGGCAGGAGTAGTGATAAGTTGGAGAAGTGAAGTTGACGTAGGACTCCTATATTGCCATCCTTTTGAGGAGAGGTCTTCAATCAGTTCCTATCTTCATGACGTCAAACTTTTGGGTCTTGATATTAACGACTAATGTGGGGTGCCAGTTTAGAGGGAAGGGAACGACGTCCTAGGGTAGTCTTTCCTAGATTGGGTACCGATCCCAGAACACAAGGGACTAAGGTCGATAAAGCCAGAACACACATACAAGGTGAGTAGAGCGATATGGTTACCATACTCAACATGGACATAGAAGCACAAACAACACACATCAAGCAACAATTAGGCACTAGGGCAAGCAAACACGGTCTACTATAGGGACCAAGGAGTTAACTACTCGCGATATAGGGGAATCCGATCTTCGGACTATTCATCCTAGGTATCACGTTATTATGGTCTAGGTCAATATCTTGCATATCAAGCCTTCATCATATCATTCGACACTTCTTTGTATTGCATCACTCGCGTTCTTCTTAGCATGAGGATCCTGTTGGTAGAGTGATCATGTAGTCTCCTTGTGTTTGCTAGGATGTGCTTCTCTTCATATCGTTGTCGCTGTCTTCACCGGCTTCTAGGTCCTATTTGATTTAAATCTGTAGGTTTGAAGTTTGGATGAGAGGTAGAAGGAACCATTTTTGACATAATTTAAACTAGAGGAGATAAGGAGTAGAACTTTTCGAAAGGCGTTAAGAAAATAGTTTTCGAAAATCGGTGTTTCCAAAAGTATGTGTTTCCTTGTCTAACTTCCATTCTAACTAAGGTCTCCTGTAGTCAGGATGGCTCTGATACCATGTCTGTGGGGTCCCCCGGATTTATTGCCCTAGAAAACCCTATTATGCACATATCCACATTCCCATGATCAGTGAGCCGTGGAACATAACTGACAAGTATCATTACATCATCGAAAACTTAACGAATACAAGACTTACATAAGTGCCATTATGGCTACATAATCTTCAGCAGCGGATCTTCATCAAACGTAGAGCCCATTCATGCCTTCACCTACAGGCAGCTGACTGGGTAGACGGCCTAGCTTGCATAGACGTCATCTTATCCTTCCATCTTCTAGCTTCTGAAAGTCTGTCCAAGTAAATAGCCAGGGACAATGCTAGTGAGTACGTTGAATGTACTCGCAACCCACCAGATAAGTTAAACAAGATAATGCAGTTTGGTTGTGGCGAGATAGCTCTATCTAGGGTTGTTTTTGAAAAGCATAGATTTCTCTTGCAGATATGGCATCTCTCTATCTTTGTTGAAAAAGAGTCTTTAAAACATGTCTCCGTTTTATGAATCTGGATATCTCCATATCCTTGTTGAAAACCTTTTTGAAAACAGTTTTAGATAAAAAAAACCTTTTGAACATCTTCGACCATCTCTGGTCAAAACAAAGCCTTAATCTCAGGTCCTCTCAGGACCTCCATACTTTCATCCATGTTTCCAAGACCACCATTTGGGAACTCCTAGCAATCACCTTTCCAACCGTCCTTGACCATGGACACGGCTATTCGAATAGATTATACTCTGCAGAGTTTGTGCACTTTACCCACAAGAATCAATACATCCACCAGGATATAACCATGGCCTGCTACACATGGTAAACGAGGGTTCGTATAATCAAACCTAACTTTTTATTTGTCATCCCTAGCTAAGGCAGCTTTTCCTTTTGGGTTTATTCTCGCCGACAACGAGTATGTGGTGCCCTGCACCATAGTCCTGCCTTCCGTACATGCGTATACCCAAAGTGCAACTTGGCATATACCTTAATTTGGTGACCCCACTCCCTTCCATACTACCTAAGTCTAATTTGGTGACCCCACTCCCTTCCATACTACCTAAGTCATACCATATGCGGGAGACCCAATTGTTGCACCGACAACTAGCTGAAGTAAGCTGCAGGCCCCAGATCCGTAGATCTATTCTAGAGCCCACCTGGAATTCAAGGGATTTCTCCCAATTAGCAGTGTACAACCTACCCTGGCTAAAGACAACAAACTACGAGCTAAGCTCGAGCTCCTGGGTTATGTGGTTGCACGAATAAATTGTTCCGGTAAAGGCGTAGAACATCCCTTCTCTTTCTCTTGTACACTTTTCTCACTTCTCATCATCACAATTTGTTCAGTTAAAACATCCACTTGGAAATGATGCCTCTTCCCAAGGGTTTTACAAAGCATTTTCGAAACATTTGTAGTAGGGTAAATCCCAAAACAATTTATTCATCAAAAATCTGTGGTTTCCAACGGGGTAGGATGCTAATCATCATAACCTCGATCTAAAGGGGGTAAATGGTAGGTATACATCAGGGTGGGTGTCATAAGGGACACCAAGTTATAACTTGGAGGAGCCAAGTCATTAGCGTGGTGTTTATAAAACAAGACATGCTGATAGAAATGCAATTTATAAAGGAGATATAAGCAGGTAATGAAAGGAGTGGGGAAGTATCGAAATTCAGGAAGTGTGGCTTGCCTATGACCAGCGAGATGTCCCTAGACTTCTTCTTTATATAACTAAGAATACCAATACCAATAATAATAAGATCTCTTCTTCTCATCGTCAAACAATCATAATTATCACCGTCATCGAGCATACATGCAAACAAATAGTACCACATTCAATACAAGGCATACAAGCATCCATCCATATAGTAAGCACGAAACAATACTTGTTTACACTTCAGTAGGTTTTGAGTAGTTGGATTTAAAGCAAGTGGAAATACTTGAAAAGCATTCGTGGGTTTTCTTTAATGATTTTGGAGGCCAAAACTACTTAATTGAAGGGTTTTAATTCAAGATCTAGGTTCTATATGATATCATTGTATAAAGATGATACCATTAGATAGGTACTGATAATATGAAACCAACAAAAGTGGTTTCAATTTTTTATCATTTTCCTTTGATTTACTATGCATTATCTAGTAATAAAAGCTCTAGTTTTAGGAAATAATTCACTAGAAAAGTTCTGTAAGTCCAAAAATTATTTCCTTTGATGGTTAAGTATTCTTTGATGGACTGATTCACTGAGAGTTGGAATCATTCCAAAATATTTACCAGAATGCCCTTAGGAATTTCCCAAAGTCAGTTATGTAGTTATTTTGTGTTTTTCACCAGATTAAAGCTACATGAGCTTTTGATATCATTACAAGGGTAATGGTTAGGTATTTGACATAAATTTCTGTACAAATTGGAGTCACTCCATTTGGAGTTACAGAACTACTGAGGTGATTTTATTAGTGAATTAAACATGCACATAATAGTTAAATTTAGAATAAATCAACCATGGCTTATAAAATTTTGGGCTCCTAGTGTTTGAAGTATATTGGTATGTGATGACTAAAAGTGCACAAATCGTTTGTAGCTAATTTCAAAATAAAGATATCAATCCCACATGGAGCAGGAGTCTGACGTCTAATAACTCTTGAATTGAATATTACAATAGAAATGCTAAATAAAGTTCTAAATAACAAGATAAAATGCGAGTATTGCGTAAAAAGGTGTTTTGGGGGTTTGGTATAAGAGAACAATAAGTAAATCAAAACAATTGAACACAAAAAGTAAGTATCGCGTATCTAAAGGAGATTTGAAACTGCAATGGGAAAAAGGCGTTCTCAGGGAGGAGCGGATACACCTCTAGCATTATAAAGAACTAAGGTAAATATTATTATCATGAGCATTCTCAACTATGTATGTGTGGGAGGAACTCTGTATTTGGACAAATAGGCAGCAATCATTGCTCACATCATCCTTAAAACCACAGCAGTCAGCAATCGACATCAATCAAATTACTGCGCTATTAAGGGACTTAATGTCGTAGGACGTATCCCATGGCATGGATAGTGTTCCATGAGTTTCCTCGGTTCCCAAGTTGATACGTAAGGGTGCCAACAACTTTATAGTCACTATAAGTGCTAACACACCTCTGTCTACCAACAAGTAGTTCCCTCCATCAAGTCCCCATAAGAGGCAAATATTGAGAGGTCGACTTCTCCCAACCTCAAGATAAAGACAATCTAACACATGGTCACAACAATGAATATCATAATAAACTTTATCTTATTTCAATATCATACTAGGGTTTCTCCATCTCCCCGAGAACTAATGATCTATTCAGAGATGGAGGCAATCAACATCATGGAAATAACAATGGAATCTATGATAGATGAATAGTACTTGATTAAATACACAACAAGTACGGAAATTACAACAAGATCTAGACAAGATGTAGATGGGATGGATGGAGATGGTGGTGATGCAGCGGTCGGTGATGAATATTGATGCCTTAGCCTCCTGGATCTGTGCAGGGCGAATATGGATCCCCGATGGATGAGTACCCCCTCCAGATGCCTTTTGGAGGTGAGGTTTCGGCGATTTCTGGTTGTTCTGTATGTCGTCTCTCTCATCCAGTTGCACGGGGTCAAACTATTTGATGAGGTGGTGGCAGCGCTAACTATACGACCGGAAATATATGGCTGGAAAATTATTCCCGCCGTATAGTTGGTCGTAAACCGTATGGATGCCTTGATTGCTTCAGGTTTTGTTTTGGTGTTATTGATATTTCCAAAATAAACGATTTATGTTGTTTTTTACTTCTTTTCTCCCCAATACAACTGCTCCAAGAATTGTGTCCATTGTATCCATCATCTGTCCTGATCCTGGTGAAAATAGACATAAAATGTGCACGCGAACGCCATAAAATACTAAGATCCTACAACTATAGTGCAAAATAATAATATAAAGCATGATACAAATATGCACTCATCAGTAAGCATCTGTTCTGGGAGTTGGAATTAGTTTACTACCAATTTTGGTTTGACCTCAAGAATTTCCTAAAGGCTGATTAGGGTTGTTTTTTGTTATTTTTGGCATTGGCAAAATAGGAAACAAAATTAGGTGGGGCCTGGGTGGAATACAAGGTACCACTCATACCCTTCGGTACAAAATGGGTTCACAACATTTAGACTTGTAAAACTCACAGAAAGAATTTAATAGTTAAAATGGTACATCTAGGTAGTGGATTTATGGGAATTAGTATGGAAAAGTATTTAGTGAAACCAAAGGACTGCATGTTGGAGGAAACTTTCATAAACTCTTCAAAATTTAGATCTGAGCATTTGGAGCTGATTTACATTTTCATATGGAATTAATCCTATGAGGTAGATTGCAGATCTGGAAAAAAAGGAAAAATTGTTTTAGGAGATATAAACGAAAGGGCCCTAGATCTACTGGAAGTTGGGCCGCTGCAAGCTGATTCGGCCCACGGAGTGTCTCTCAGCACGGTAGCCGGAGTTTGAAACTGCCTGGGTTGGGCCCGGTGGTCAGTGACCCTAGGTGCCCGAACAGGTATGGGGAAGGGGAGCCGTTCGATCAATGGAGGATCAACGGTCTTGGTTCGTCTCCTTCCTCATGGGGGGTGCGAGAGAACAAACACTAGCGAGCTCAGGCGAGGGTCAGGGGGGCTCACCTGGGGTTGCTGGGAGGCGGTGGCGAGGTGATGAAGCGAGGCGGAGCTTCAAGGGGAGTCCGGCAATGGGCGGGGGCATCTGGTTTGGTGTAGGCTTGGCAAACCACACGACATCAAGGTGGAGATTGCTCAGGTGTTCACCGTGGCACACTCAGGGGCAGTTGCATGTCATCAGCGGGAGAAGAAGGGAATCAATGGGCTTTTCTTGGGCTTGGGGTTATAGGAACGACTTCATGCGGCCGGAGTGGTAAGGTTCATCGGCGGCGCTTCAATTCGGGCATGCACGAGCGGTGGCATCTCTGATGTCCCTGTGACGAAAGAAAAACACGGGGAGGGAGCTCAGAGAGAGGGGAGCATAACGCTCCAGGGAGTAGGATAGGGGTGGTTAGGGTAAAGAGCATGCTTTCCTTATCCATGCTTACCCGAGAATGAAGTTTCTCTCCTCCCATGGCGAGGTAGAGCCAGTGGTAGGGCAGGGGTCGGTGGAGGGCAAGAGAGAGGTGTAGAAGTGTAATGGGAGTGAAGAGAGTGGCTATGGAGGCCAGGGCCTTCTTATCCGAAGGTTTTTGGTTCTTGGAGGACTTAGTCCATATGGGGCTTGAGCAAGGCGTGGTTCTCTCTAATAGGGCCGGAGGGGTGGTGCTGAGGGGGGTTTTGTGGGGCTTGTGCACGACCAGGGAGAGTCTGATGGGGTGTTGCAGCAACTGTGTGTAGTATAGGTCAAGATTTGATAAGATATGCCTTTAATGTTGGCACTCTCTCTCATATCTTCCAAGAGGTAAAGGACAATAGGAAGGGGGTCTGCTACAGTGTTGTGCTACTGTAGCACATGACCAGTGGAGGGGTGTGAAGGTTGGGTTGGTTTACAAGTAGTTTGGAGGCCATTTGATTAGCTTAGGAAGATATACGCATATTTTATATGCAAGTGATCTATATTAAGGTTTTTGGAGGGTTGGAAAAGGGTCATGTAGATTATTCATAAGTAATCACCATTGTAGGAGGAAATGGTGTTGTGAAGAGGATCCAAGAAGTTTGGAGAAGGTTTGGTAGTTTTGGTAATTTTTGTATAAAACCTCTTATTGTTTTGTTTCTAGATTCTAGCTCCATTTTTATGTGATAAAAATGGAATAAGTGGTGCATGGTCTAGTAGGGTGATGGGTTTAGGGTAGACCATTAAATGATTTTGAGATGGAAACAAATGGACAAGATTTGAATTTGAGGCTTTTTTGGCATCTTATGTTTTATATTTTTAGGCATACTTTGGGAAGCTATAGGAGAGGATCTAGGAATCCATTTGATGCATGAGGAATATGGTTGGAAAGAGTGCTTGATGTTATACAGAATGGTTCAAGAGGATTATCCCAAACATCTCAGAGTAGTTCATAAGGATCTGCCAAAGTTTGGTAAAAATAAGAAGGTCAGAACAGATTATTGAATAGCCTTAGAAACATTGTGGGTTTTAGAAGCACAAAGCTCCCATTGAAACAAGTGAAGTAGTTATGGATAGACCTTCATGAGTAGAACACACTCAAGAAAAGATTTGGTCGAAATAAGATGGTATGAAGGTGTGAGCTTCTACCAAAGTGGGCTTGTTGTTAAGATTTGCAGAACTAGTTAATTTATTGCCTGCAAAACTATCAAAAGCAAGTGGTAAAAGGGATGATTTTATCTTGTGAAAGAGTGGGATTTGTATGTTTTTAGGATGGTCTACAAGGTGGTTCAAGTGCATTTCCAGAAATGCACAAGGGTTAAAAAAGATAGAGAGACTCAAAGAAGTGATGTGTATAGCAGTTCTAGACTTAGTCAAATTTTGGCAGTTTTGTGGTTTTTGACTAGTGTACAAGAGGGAATGTTTTTGAGGGGATGCAAGGGCCCAAACCCATAATCCAGTGGATGATGCTGAAGAGTAGGTTATCTGGAAGGGATCCAATACTTGAGTTGGCCTCTACTACCTCGGGAACTATAAAAAGAATGTGAGCCAGAATTGAATCTGATAAAGAAAAACAGATGGTCTGGTTAATGTCTAAGGATCAAACTAAGCTTGGGTATGTTGGTGAATGAATCCATTGATCAAAGGGGATTATAGGTGTTGGGGTTCCACGTATGAAAACAATAAATTTTACCCTACGCCCTCTGAACCCCTGAAGCTGCCAGGACCTATCTATTAGTAATACAGTAACGGGAGGGGCTTTTCGCAAACTTACCCTTGAAGACCGAAAAGCGTTGTCAATGCTCAGGAGAGCGTGGTTGATGTAGACGAGCCGAAGCCGACCTCAAGGTTGTGATGAAGTCCTTGCGCTCCCGTGGCTCCAACGACTTGAGTGCCTCAAGTGCGACACCTCGCGGGGAGTTACACACGTCCGGTGCCTGACAATGACTCCTGCTTCCCCGATCCAGCTGCAGTTGCGGAAGTAGAGCTCCCAGATCCGAATCCTGCAGCGCGACGGTGTTCTGTGATGAAGATGTCTCTCGTTTGCGCAGTCCAAACTTGGGACCACGGTCACGGGAGAGAGAAGGGGAGAGAGAAAATATCAATTAGAGGTCCTCCCAAAAGTGAGAAGACCTTTATTGATTATTGGTGTATTTTATTTGGCCAAATACCCCCACTATATATACGGGGAGGGGAGGTACTACCTCCCTCAAAGTCCCGGGGTGGGACTAAAGGAGAGGAGGGGGAGGGGCAGCCGCCGGCCACCCTAGTGGGCCCCGCGCGGGGGGGAGGGGGGCTAGGCCTAGCCGGCCACCCCCTAGGCCCCTTTCTCCCTCTCTCCTTTCCCTAATGGGCCCTCTCCCCTCTAGGAATTGGCCCATTAAGCCTTTGACCATTTAAATTGATTTTTCTCTTTTTAAAATAATTATGAATAAAAGATTAAATCAATATTTAACATTCATTCACATATTATTCAACCTCCGTGGCTATGGAACACTTCCACCTCCAATCCGGACATCCTCCGGACTTACCGAAACCCTTTCGGTTTTCTCTCTACAATTCTTCGGTGATTCTACCGATCCTATAAACACTCTCTAAGCATCATAAAGCATTTAAGCGTGATACCCCGCGGTTCGGGAACACTCTAGACATGGTCGGGACACTCCCGCACCAATGATCGACAGAGGGACCTGGATGGCCATGTGACTCCTATGCGTTCCACGAAGATCTTTTGTTGTTTGAACCGGGATAGTCGTGTCTTATTCCCTTTGTCTCTCGATACTTGCATTGCCCGAGATCTGATCAATGACATCACCATGTTGTGTTCAATCTTGTTTCTGAACAACGCTACTTGACTCGTTCCGACAAGTGATATCCCCGTGATCAAATCACATGCTGCGCAGCTATTGGATATAACTTCTCCGAGTGGGCCCTTGAGTATCTTCCCTTCACATGGACGGACAAATCCCGCTCTTGACATATATTGCCTCAATGGTTTCCTCCGAGTACCTGAACACACCTTTATAACCACTGTATTACCAAGTGGCGCTTGATGCTATCAAAGCACTCTCGGGAGACAGTGATTGATATAGCCTCACGGTCTAAGGAATAGTCTACGAGGATCCATTTCTAATCATCGTAACTTGAACTTCGTGACATGATCGGATCACGATGTTTAGGTTGGGTATTGGTTCATCATCTCATTCTCGGAATGAGATGACTTCATTTCCAACTAGCATAAATGCCACATGATCAGGAAACATGATCATCTGTTGACCAATGAACCAGTGACTAGAGTTTTACTGGGAACCCCTGGTTGTTTGTATATCGCACGTGTACTGATGTTTCCACTCAATACAGTTATAGCATGATATGAAACTTAATCATAAACTATATGAAATATGATAATAGTCCTTACTACTATTTGTCTCTAGGGCATATTTCCAATAGTCTCCCACTTGCACTAGAGTACAAATACACTAGTTGCATTTGTTCTTTAATCATTGGCACCATATATCCGGTACCCTGAACATGCTTGCTCATGGAATAGGTTGAGTCTTGGGTCTGTACTTTATAGTCCCAAATCCTTTGCAACTTACTAATGTCACCTTGATTGACATTAATACTTTATCATCACATGATAACATCTGTGTGTATGCATCGTCGCTATGGCAGCAGAACGAGGCCTGATTCTAGGAGCCTACAGTGACTTTAGATCAACCTCGAGGGCTTTCTCATGGGCACTGTGCCCTGGGACACATCATTCTACGTTAAAAGCGAACTAGCCCCGCCATAACATTATACAATACTTTAGATGGTACCCTTATCTATTATTATAAATGTAACCATCAAAACACTAGTGCACTCTGTGCAACTTTCGATGTTTTTTTTCACCTCGCTTTCTACTTGACATCAATCGGTACCTACGGGAGTTTCCAACATATTCCCTTATAACATAACTCTTTATATTTTAAGATATGTCATCCTTTATGGATTTGGAAAACATGTCCACGGTTCTCTATTAGATACTGCGGACAAACTCAGCTCAACGTTGCGTGATTCAAACTCAATCACTTTCAAACGTTCCTTATTTTGGATCACATATTATGCTAATTTATCATCATGGTTTACTAAGATAGAACCTATGTCTCAACATAGTGGATGATGATCATCCTTTTCTTTCTTTCAACCATTGATGCTCAACTTAATACTATTCCTATTTTGAGTTATCAAGGACTAGTTCCTTAATTAACTTCTATTCTGAAACCCTTTTCAGAATCCCTTAAGGAATATTACATAATATCATAATATACTTATTATCAACTTCTACATATTATAAATCATTATTTATAAGTATTTGCGCTTTCATTCTTAACACAATTAAGAATTACTCCTATAAGCTCCCACTCAAAAATATGTCAATCACATATTGTTTTAGGAAGACTTTCATAGCTCCCACTCAATTTTATGCAAATTGCATATCCACTCACTATTTTGAATAACTTCAAAATCCTTTGATCAAATATCAAACTTGGATTCTTACTATGAGATACTAGTACTATTACTAGTTTTAAATCCTCTAGACATTCAGCACACTTGAATCAAATTCATTTGAATTTGTCCAATACTTGACAAATTGTGCTTTTGTCATTCACCCCCTTTTCCACTATGGCTTTGCAGTCATTTGGGAAAATTGACCCTTTTTACTTGTGAGATTCAGGAACTAATTGCTTTCTAATCTCAAGGGAATTTTGCTTCTAGGATTTCTCATAATTTAGTTTACCATTATTTCCTTAGTAGTTCATAGGTATGTCATATTCCAAGGATCATGACAAATGATTCATAAATGTCTCCATACAAGATATGGATTACATTTTGAATCCTACTTCATGTAGTGAAAACAGCAGTGGGGAAAACACAATGATCAATATCATTGATACTTTCCTTCATGAAGAGAACCGTTCAGGAACATTGTCCGTTGCGCTTCTCAACACTCTGATGCAGGGTTTTGAATCCTCATCATGTTTTTCACTATCTTCCATTTGCTCCATAATCGAGAAATATCACTAAAAGTGAGCTTTCTCAAGAATCCACCAAAATCCAAGCAATACAAGTTTTGCTTCTCTTTTGGTTTCAGCTATGGATTTCGTATTCAAAGTTTCCAATTAATACTCTACAAGGACTTATTTGGTAGTGTTTTGGTTATATCGAATAACCCCAAAGCTTTCACGAATTCAAATGGTTCACTATATATTCTAATTGAGTGCTAACTATTTCTTAACTAATGGTCTCTACATCTACACTACAACGATTTATTTGGTGCCATCTATTTACCCACTTTGATATCTAATATCATATTGTGATGCTTTGCATTTTGACGTTTCAAAACGCTTTGCATTTCACAATTACTTTTATGCCATTCTTATAAATTCGAATTTCATTACTATTGATCAAATCGTAGTAATTAGTTTCGCTTTTATATTTATACCCTTTGTTTATGAAACACTTTGATCAAATCAAATAGTTTCATATTCATGTTTCCTTTGGTAAACTACTTTACACTTTTAAACAATCGTATAATGATAATTACCATTTTCGTTAAGACACAATACATTGAATATGTATTTACTTTCAACAATTCATTAAACACTTTGTATTCAAGCAATACACGGTGTTCAAGTTATTTTGCCGAACTTAGGCATGATTTATATGTGACAAGAAATCGAATGACTTTCACATATTATCACATAACTTTGAATTTAAACAATGGTTTCATTCATTAATGAAATATCATTAATTGGGTATTTTTCAAGGCATTTCAATATTTTACAAATGTTCACGCATTATCAATTAGTTTCAAACAACAAGTATAATTCATGTATAATCAAACAAGATATGAACATGAATAGAAATCATTCATAAAAGTAGAACAACCATTTTTTACAAACTCATATGAATAACCGTCTCACAAAGTGTGAGACACACTAAAGAAGTTCACAATCTCTTGATTACAATAATCATCCTAAAACACAAACTAAATGATAAATGTTGAGGGAGAGCATCGTTAGCCATCATCATCATGCTCGCCATCAACATGCAACGTCACCTCCTCTCCAGCAAGCACCTCTCATGCAGAAGGACCTGTTTTCAGCAAAACAGAACAAGTATCAAATATACTTAACACTACTAATGTGTTTGCAAGATTATAACATTTATAAAATTGTATATCAAATATATACCTTTGTCATTGATGACCCCAGCGACACCGGGTTCAACCACGACACCTCTGAAATGTGATATGAACTCGTGGAAATCCGGTGTTTCCGTGTCGCCTCTCATAATGCAAATCCTGACTTGTGCTTGGAAGCTTGGTGGTAGCGACCGCAGTACAACTCCCATTGCAAAAGAGCTTGTGAACCAGTTGTCCAGGTAGTATGCCAGACTTATGTATGCATCGTACATGATCAATAAGTGCTCGTCTAGTGAGGAGCCCTCCTCCATCTTTATGGAGAGGAAGTCCCCCATCAGCTCATACTCCCACATACGCACTTGTTCCACGAAATGTATCCTAAGCTGTAGCATCACCGAACGAGGGTTGACATCACCCACGAAAGGCCACAGCTCGTCCACCATTCCGAAACGCATAGTAACTGAAATGAAGGAGGCCATATCACGACGGAGATAGCGGTCTTTCCGCTACTCTGGGGTCTCTAGGTCAATGGGCTGATCCAAATCCATCCCGTCGAGTATGTAGTCGACCATGTCATTCTCGCTAAGGAGAACATGGAGACATGCGACCCATATGGAGAAGTTTGATCCATCTAATCTGAGCTTCTCTCCTTCTAACCAATCAATCGTCAACAGGAAAGGTGGCATCTACATTTATAATTGCAAAAGGAATTTAGACTAAGTTTATAATTAAATGAGTTAATAATAACTCCACTCAAAAACACCTATCCCCAAAAGGGTTCCTAGTGAAAACACGACCCCTATCAGCCACATCTCCCCCAATCATCACGGCCATCAATGTGGGTTCAAGGGTGGACGCTAAATGTCGATCACATCATTCATGCGACTCGTCCTCGATCTTTCGACCATCCGCGTTCCGAGGCCATGTCTACACATGCTAGGCTCGCCAACTCAACCTTAGTGTATTCGCTATGCAACATGGCTTACACCCACTGTATGCGAACATAGATATGTCTGACACCCATGCCTGTACCATGGATCGCCTCATACTGAAGAACTTTCTTGGTGGTGCACACTAAGGGGGAACACAATCGTTGGTAAGTTTAACAAGGATCATCTTATTAGGCTACCGTCGAGTATCTAATAATAGCACACAATAAGATATACAAACAATAACATTGAATGTAAATGCGATGTGGTATGGTCCTTCATGTCGTGATCTCCATCCGTCGTCACCGGATTCCGGCGCCAGGGTTTCGGCGCCGTAGACACCAGGGTACCGGTGTCATTCCGGCGTGGTAGTTCACCACCTCCGTGACTATCTACTACTACATAACACAAGGTAATTACTTTACCTTTGCCACAACCATATCACGAAGCAACGCCCCCCTGCAAAACAAAGTTAGACACCTCTACTTTATCTTTGCATGTTTTACGTGGCTGAATGGGCTTTCGCACAAGAACCATTCTTACCTACGAACTTTCAGCACAACGCTGATCGAGTAGTTGTCTCTACTACACCCCTTTCGGGGCCCTCTGTTGCAAATGGTATACCAACTAATGCGAGAGAGGCAGACACCCCCCTAACTTTATACGGTACAAGCCGTATGTCAAGCATGGACCAGTCTCGCGAATGAACGCGTAAAGTCGGTTGGGGGCTGCTTCATCAAGCATTATTGTGGTATACACAAGTACACGTGGGAGGGTAACAACTAAAATATCAACGCCCACACGCTACATATCATGTGTTCTACCTGTAGTAGCATTACTACGCATAGATCTAGCTCTGATACTACTGCTGGGGTTTCGCGTATGAAAACAATAAATTTTACCCTACGCCCCTGAACCCCTGAAGCTGCCAGGACCTATCTATTAGTAATACAGTAACGGGAGGGGCTTTTCACGAACTTACCCTTGAAGACCGAAAAGCGTTGTCAACGCTCAGGAGAGCATGGTTGATGTAGACGAGCCGAAGCCGACCTCAAGGTCGTGATGAAGTCCTTGCGCTCCCATGGCTCCAACGACTTGAGTGCCTCAAGTGCGACACCTCGTGGGGAGTTACACACGTTTGGTGCGTGACGATGATTCCCTCTTCCCCGATCTAGCAGCAGTTGCGGAAGTAGAGATCCTAGATCTGAATCCCGTAGCGCAACGGCGCTCCGCGGTGAAGATGTCTCTCGTTCGCAGTCCAGACTTGGGACCACAGTCACAGGAGAGAGATGGGGAGAGATAAAATATCAATTAGAGGTCCTCCCAAAAGTGAGAAGACCTTTATTGATTATTGGTGTATTTTATTTGGCCAAATACCCCCACTATATATAGGGGAGGGGAGGTACTACCTCCCTCAAAGTCCCGGGGTGGGACTAAAGGAGAGGAGGGGGAGGGGCAGCCGCCGGACACCCTAGTGGGCCCCGCGCGGGGGGTTAGGCCCATCCGGCCACCCCCTAGGCCCCTTCCCCCTCTCTCCTTTCCCTAATGGGCCCTCACCCCTCCGGGAATGGGCCCATTTAGCCTTTGACCATTTAAATTGATTTTTCTCTTTATTAAATAATTATGAATAAATGATTAAATCAATATTTAACATTCATTCACATATTATTCAACCTCCGTGGCTATGGAACACTTCCACCTCCACTCCAGACATCCTCCGGACTTATCGAAACCCTTCCGATTTTCTCTCTACAATTCTTCGGCGATTCTACCGATCCTATAAACACTCTCTAAGCATCATCAAGCCCTTAAGCGTGATACCCCGCGGTTCGGGAACACTCTAGACATGGTCGGGACACTCCCTCACCAATGATCGACAGAGGGACCTGGATGGCCATGTGACCCCTGTGCGTTCCACGAAGATCTTTCGTCGTTTGAACCGGGATAGTTGTGTCTTATTCCCTTTGTCTCTTGATACTTGCATTGCCCGAGATCTGATCAATTACAACACCATGTCGTGTTCAATCTCGTTACTGAACAACGCTACTTGACTCGCTGCGACAAGTGATATCCCCGTCATCAAATCACATGCTGCGCAGCTATTGGATATAACTTCTCCGAGTGGGCCCTTGAGTATCTTCCCTTCACATGGACGGACAAATCCCGCTCTTGACATATATTGCCTCAATGGTTTCCTCGGAGTACCTGAACACACCTTTATAACCACTGTATTACCAAGTGGCGCTTGATGCTATCAAAGCACTCTCGGGAGACAGTGATTGATATAGCCTCACGGTCTAAGGAATAGTCTACGAGGATCCATTTCTAATCATCGTAACTTGAACTTCATGACATGATCGGGTCACAATGTTTAGGTTGGGTATTGCTTCATCATCTCATTCTCAAAATGAGATGACTTCATTTCCAAC
This sequence comes from Avena sativa, assembly GCA_916181665.1. NCBI lineage: Eukaryota > Viridiplantae > Streptophyta > Magnoliopsida > Poales > Poaceae > Avena > Avena sativa. Next base: position 39,127,106 of record OV702287.1, on the reverse strand, counting down.
TGGCATAAATGCCACATGATCAGGAAACATGATCATCTGTTGACCAATGAACCAGTGACTAGAGTTTCACTCGGAACCCCTGGTTGTTTGTATATCACACGTGTATTGATGTTTCCACTTAATACAGTTATAGCATGATATGAAACTTAATCATAAACTATATGAAATATGATAATAGTCCTTACTACTATTTGTCTCTAGGGCATATTTCGAACAATAGGATATGGTGGTTTACATCTCAAGGATGATGGTAGATGTGGCTCTAGTCCTTAGATCAAGAGTTAGGGGTTTCTAAGTAGCTTAATCACGATGATCCTGATAACAGAGGGAGGGGTTATTCTTCCTTCTAGGTTTTGATGCTTTGTAATCAAGGTAGCAAGGGTTGCCTTGTTTGGGTAGTTTGTTGCTGAAGTATGCTCCTAGAGTAGCTCACACTATTTCCTATTCAAGCCAGTCAAACATCAGATCATGGCAATTCATCTAACACTCATTTTAAGTCTATTATCAAAGGTACCTTCAAGCTTAGCTTGAGGTAGTGGTGGGTATTTTGAAAAGGTTGAGTTTTGAAGTAGGGGATAGTACTTGGTATTTCTACCAAGATTGGTATTCCAAAGTTTTTATAAAAGTTTTTGTAAAACTAGAGGTAAGATCATTTGAAATTCTATCTTGAGAATATAAGGAGATGATAGCATATAGATCTCCATAGTTTTGTAAATAGAAGCTGCTCGATTACTTGTTGTAGTAAGGGCATCTTGGCTCTTGTGTTTTGAAATGCCAGAACATTTGAGATTATGCAAAATAAGCCAAGACACTGCTTTTGTTAAATAGTTTTTGTCGACTTAGGTTGTGGTAAGGAGTACAACTTCGACTACACAAACAGATGCATAAGTACAAACAAGAAAGTAACCACTACATCATCAAGCAAGAAAAAGTTTTTGTTCCCCTGATTTTTGCATTCTGGACAACTAAGCGAGGTTATTAAAGTTGGGATGTTATAGTCACAAAGCGTGTTTAGAGAGGTGGGGGTAGGTCGTGAGTTGGTGGGTACGAGGTAACATAGCTTACCCAAGTTCAAGTCCCACAACGATGGCGGAACTCTACTCCTGCTATAAAACACCATAATGGCAATACACCGAGTTATAGGGATTGGTTTGTTGTGTGAGGTGTTGTATGTTGTATGTTATCGTGCCCTAAAGGATCCCATAGGTCCGGCTTATAAAGGCACCAGAACCTAGGGTTATAGGAAAAGGACCTTGCAGGACAAGGTAAAGAGTCCTACACTAATACTAACTAGTCTTTGTGTCTTGTACTCCAAGGCTCCGAGTATGTCGGTGACTCCCACGTAGCCTTCCTTTATCCGGCATGGGCCTCCCTTATGGATCCGTCAAACTGGGTCGCCCAGCAGGCCATAGGCCATGCTACCAACTATGGGCCACCCGGGTTAGCCAGATTAGAGACATGCAATGGTGATACCCATTTAGCATATCCCCAACAGTGATGTTATGGGAAATGGACCCTAAGCATAAAAGAAGAATCATTGCCAAATTAAGGGTAACTGTGATATTACGAGTCTCCAAGCACTGGATAGCCAGCTTTTGGATCTCTTCTGCGCTCTTCCGAGTAAGGCCAAGTTTGGCAATACCCGAATTCTGCAGAAGGTTTTCAGCAAAGGTCTCAGTTGAGGGATCATTACCCTTTGAGGGTTCACCCTTATCAAGTCCCGAATCACCCATGGTGACATTAGTTTGTGAACCAAGGTTTGCTGGCTCGAAAGATTGAGCCAGAACATCATCAGTACGAGGAGATGAAGTATCCTCTGATACTGATGATGGCTTTAGGGTAGGAGTCAGAGGCGGGGCAACAGGCGAAGACATAGTTAACTTCTGCTAGCGCAGAGTCTTCCCCGTATTTCCTTTAGCCTTTCCCTTGATGATTTATTGGCCCTAGATGGTAACAGAATAAGATTGTTGCAATTCAGGAAGAATACGATTTAAAGTACAAAACCTTGTGAATAAGCTTACCTCTTTACAACAGGCACTTTTTGTGTGCCCACAAAAATAGTTGGAGATTTATGCTTCCGGGTAAGCATCTCTGGCAAAACTTCAAGTTCTTAATCCTCCTGAGGAACCGGATCCTCAGGTGGATATCCCTCTAGAGGAGCAAGCTTCAAATTAGGGAGGTCAGCAAGTTGAAAGATGAATAAAATAGGTATTGCTAAAAACTTACGAGTGTCAAAGGCTTGTCAGTAGTAAACATATCCAGAGAAATCCCTAGAATATTCTTATCAACCCACTCCTTGATCAACCATTTGATCCGAGTCTAGTACTCCTTGTCTGGTATTGGGAGCGGGCCGATCCTCAGAGTATCTTTCTTGATATTGGTGACCGTATGCATGAGGCAGCCACCATGGTGCTGGAGGTGTTGAATCCGACGTTCCAGCCAACAGTGGACTGGGTCGGATCCCTTTAGGCCCTTGTGCTTCATCAAATATTCAATCCGCCCCTTAGCGCGGATCAGATCTTTAGTGAGAGCTAGAGTGTCTGCATCCCAGGACTGTTGGGGGGCAACAACACTGTCAACAAAAGCCAGCAAGGCTTCTTCTTTGTCGGGATCTAGCTTTTCTTTGTGATAAAAGAAAGTGGATGGCCACCTCTTCACCTATTCACATGCTATCACCTTAGGGTAGACTAGGTCTCTCCTAAGGGCCAGGCTCAGTGTGTCGGTAATATAAGGATTACCGGGAGTGATGGAATTTTTCTGGGTACCGAAGTAGTACCGGAACAAAATGAGACTCGGCTTAATTCCGAGATAGCCCTCGCAAAGGGATACGGATGCACTAAGCTCTAGAATCGTGTTTGGGGGAAGTTGTGAAGTTGAACTACATAATGATCTATGACCCCAGTAAAGAATGCCGAGGGAGGAAAATTCAAACCTCAGTCTAGGTGGGTACCGAAGTGGACCCTCTCGCCGGTGCGAGGGGCAGGGACGATCTCCTTGAAACCGCTCCGCCATTCGCCGGCATAGAGGAGGCCTTCCTTCTCAGTGCCACGCAATTTCTCGTCATCAAGGACATAGGAGATCCATACGTCGTGAAAGTTCTCCTTCTACACCACCACGGATATCATCACCATCATCGCCGCCGTGCCAGATGAAGATGCTTCAGCCATTTGGTCGGGGGCGGTGACCTTTGGTGGGTGGCACTGTGGATTTGGGGGAAGGAAAAAGGGAGCAAGGGCATTGTGTTGCTGAGAGGAAGATGAGGGCAGAGGCATTGGTGAGAAGTGAATGAGGAGATTTGGACCCCTTATGAACCTCACCTGCGTCAATATTCGTGTGAAACAAACAATGAAACGTGCCACGTGTCGTGGAAAGAACTAGGCAACTTCCTCGGGAAGGTTACGCCACCTTAATCGCCGCGCATGCATTAAAATGACGCTTCGGTTCCGTGAGAAGCAGACCCACCAACGGTCATCCTGTCAGGAATGTCTGCTAGTGACAAGACTTGACCTTGACTGATGTCAGGTTACGTCAGAGACTAGTTTCCGGCTTAGTTTTAAATCAAGCTGGGGAAAACCATAATAGAATACTCATAGGTCTGACTCAGTTTTGCGACTCGGATCCTACTTTTGTTTTAGAGTTTCATGAACCCTTTAAGATTCTGCAAGCCAAAGAAAGATCAAGCTAGATGATGAAATCTGACTTTGGATCTTGGAGGCTTCCGGGGGCTACTGTTGGGGATATACTTTCCAGGTATACCCACTGTGACTCGCTGACTAGGGTGGCCCACTTCAAGTTAGAGATTTTCTTCACGGGTGGCCCAGTCAGGGAGAGAAGATGGAGGTCCATCCGGTACGAGAAGGCCCAAAAGACTTACCTACTTAGGCATGTTTAGTTACTTGTAGTCCAAGATGTACTCTATAACCGACTCTTAGTCATAGCCGGATAGGTCTCTCTTGTAACCCTAGGCCAGACATCTATATAAGCCGTCCTAGGGACCAGCCTTTAGGGCACCCACAATCTACAACCTCAACTCGCACAGGTGAACCTCTCTTGTAATCTGTACTTCTGGCTCTACCATATTACTAGATTGCTAGCAGGAGTAGGATTCATCCAGAGCTGATGGATTTGAACCTGGGTAAAACCTGTGTACTCACCATTCCTGGACACCGTCTCCTCACACCCCTTTTTTCCACACACCTCGAGGACCCCTCTTGGTGTACATGTATTCAATTCGACGACAATAACTGACCTGATTGACATCCCCAACAGTGTACATTTTACTATTGAGGACAATGCTGAGTCTAAGTCTTGGATATTCTCTGTGGATCTTTTGAATAGCAACCTGCTTGGTGGTGGGCCCCTGATGAAGAGCATGTGCATGACAATGGGGTAGACCCCTATCCCCTGCCTAATTTAGGCCAGCAATTTACCCCTCCTCCACCCCCACCACCTCCCCAACCTGCTGATGAAGAGGGTGCTGGTGGCTGGGATCACTAGGCAGTGGGCAATGAGGCTGCACCTGTCCAGGGCCCCATTCAAGAAGATGGTGAAGATATTACTATTGCTTACCTTAAAATTCCACCTCAGGAGGCCAATAGTGTTAACACTAGATCTATTCAGATTCATAATGTGGAGTCTAGTGATGATGCTCAAAATGCTCAAAATGTTGTTGTGGAGAAATAAGTGGAGCAACAGATTAATCTAAACATTCAGGAAGATGGAATTGGTGAATGACTTCTGTATATTTTTCAGAATTACCCTGAGGATGAGGAGGATAACAATGAGAATCCTGGTGAAGAAGCCAATGCTGATGGTCTTAATGACTAGATGATGGAGGATGTTAATGTTCTTTCACCTAATGAATCCCACCTACAAGTTGGAATGGTCAAAACATCTTTTGTTTCTCTACCTGATATTAGTGCTGCCAAGCAAACTTTCACCAAGCAATGAATTCACATTTGGGTCAGATTTTTTGCTCCTCATATCTAGAACTCCTCTTCATCAAAGGGCACCATTAAGTGTGAAATCCCTGTAAGTTGGTTTAACTTCATTACTCTCATGCTCATTACACCTGAAAAGTTCAATTGGGCAAATAATTTTCTTGCTTCACCAATCTAGGATATTATTAAGGAGCCGATTTCAGATGAGACCATAATACCTTCGATCCAGATTCACATATGTAGTATAATAGTATTTTTCCCTAGTAGACCTAGGTTTAATCAAACCTTGGGAAACAATGGTAAAAGAAAATAAAAAGGACATGTCTACATGACTTTGTTTCTTTGTTTTACCTTCATTTACCAGACCAGTCTAGTTTACTTTTATCGTGGGTTGATTCAATGGATGGAGATAGGCTAGGTTTGAAAATACACCTGCAATTACACATCATATGGGATAAAATATAATAATAAGCATACTCATGTGTAATGTTTTAATAGAGATAATCTCTTATGGGAAACACATCTTAATATACCAGAGCCCCTGTGAGGCAATAGGCATAGAAATAGTCTTTTGATCCAACCGAGTGCACCATGAAGCACCAGGCTACAAACCATTATTAAGTGTAAAACACAGATCAAAGATATAAGAGGTGATGTTGCTATGATCCCGAATGGGTCGCTAAGCAAAGACCATACAACCCTTTTTATCACTAGGTTTCCTATGACATTGCCGCTAGCCAAGTATCTCACCTCAAGCCTTTATCGATCTCAGGGGTCTTGGGTACCTACAAGTCCAAAGATTGAGGCAAGATACAAAGAAACAAAATATACAAATCTCTCTTTAAAACAATACACAATGGTCCCATAGATTAGATGCACATCATTGCTGCGAGGTTTCTCCCCAACCCGTAGCCCATGAGGACTACTCACTCATAACAATAAGATCAAGGATATAAAACATTGTGCAAAATACTTAGATTGAAATCAAATATTCTTACAATGGTCGCCGAATCACAAGGAGATATCAAGTACAAAGTAATGTCTATGGCTAATGGAGAGGATGGAAGATGGAAGGGTTGAACTATGGTGTGGATCTCCTTTGGTGTGTTGTGATGCAATATGAGAATGGCAGCCTTCTGCGCGGCAGGTGAGGCCTCAAAATATATAAGCGTCTTCACAAAAGTTGTAGGGTTTGATGAGATAAAGCCGCTGCCATATGGTATAGGCAAATGGTACGGGTGGACCCTACCCATACCAGTGGTCGTTACGGCTACAGACACCTTACTTGGTCATGTGGACTTCCTCAAAACCTTCATTATGACTCCTCATTTCACATTAAAAAGTGTGATTTCTTGCATAACACAAATCAAAGCAATGGTTTGCATATCTTTGCAATTATTAGTCATTAGTGGCAAGGCTAGAGAGCTTCTTGTCAATTGCTTGACTAAAAACAATGTTTAAACACGGTGGAAGATGGCTATTTTTGGATCCATCAACCTCCCCAAAGCTCAAACCTTGATCGCCCTTGAGCAAGAAGAAACAAAAAACTCTAAGGAATTCAGCGTTTAAACTTGAAACAATGAGAATAAGAATTCACTTATGGTTGTTAGTCATATGTGTCCAACACTTCATCCATTTGAAAGGCTTATCAAAGTTAGAGAGATGACAAGAATACTATACAAGCTTTGGTAAATCAAGACAATCAGAGTAGATTTTAATATAAGTATAAAAAACTAGAAGTGTAACAATCAATCCAATTCTTCTAGTTAACTCTCAGCTTACCAAGGAACACTAGGATGTTTTAATAGAATAATTCAGAAAGAGAGTTCATGTCCTAAGTAGCATAATAGTGAAGTGTCTTATTGACGCCCACATCAGTAAATCAAGGCTATCAAAACACTTCTAATCCAATCATTGTCTTTCAAGAAAATTGCTAAAGTAGTAATAAGACCATGCCAAGGATTTGTTGTGTGGATCTGCATATATATATACATTTCTTCCTTCTTAAAGGATCATCGAGTGTTTCTTTTATAATTAATTGCACAATATTTGAGAGTACCAATACTATTGCCCATTATATTGACACGTATGCCACTCATGTCGTCAACTCATAGCTGAAACCTGGGGTTATACCATAGAATGTTCGTAGGCTAGCGGAGTTTTTGGCATCGAAAGGTGTGCATGATAAACATAGAAATTCTTTAACTAGTACCACGGGTTGATCCACAAGGTTAGCTTTGGCATGCATCACAATTACCACTAGACTTCATTTCAATCAAACAACTCTTTTCAAGAGTGCCTTCAAGTCTATCAAAACATCTATGGGGTTAAGTATCTTCAAGGGTAAACTCTCAAGACAATCATTCATCAAACAAGTAATAAAGTTTAGACTTTTCTTGTTGTACTTGTTTGGCAATATTATTTCCAAGGCATGACTCGGTTAGCTAAAAGAACTAGAGCAAAACCTTCTGCAACTAATCATCAATACAAATAAAAAGCTTTACTCTAACTATTTTGAATTACTCCCACTAGCATGGCATCTTAGCAAATAAACCAACTAAAATAAACAATTTAAACTTCAGAAGTGGGAGACATAGGACATACCTCTCATGAGTGACTTCTTAATCCTCTTCCTTCAAAACTCAAGTAAAATCATTCCCATGATAAAATTAAAGCAAGGAGTCAAAGTACGAATCCATGTTCACGAAAAAAGGAAAAAAGAAAAAATCTTTTTGTATTTTGCGGATAGGGATTAAAGAATAAAAACAAACTTGCAGCCAAGCAAGGAACTAAGAAATTAAAAACAAACAAAAACAAAAGAAGAGGAAAAAAAGCAAAGTGTTGGAACAAACCAACACGAGTGTTTCAAATCTCTCAAGGACCTAGAGTACAATCTCATTATTACACAAATAAAATTGTCGGGGAAACACATCCCCAAGCTCAAGATTTTGCAAGCCCTTTTGTTGATCATTATGGTGGTGGTGGATAATCTCCTATGTTTCATTGGCTACTCCAATCATGGAACTGGGTGGCGAGGTTGGTAGTAGCATCTCGAAGGTTGATGGAGAGGTTGATCATGTTTTGGATATTTCCTTCGAAAGCATACATATATTCATAGGTGGTGTAGTAGTCTGGTGGCTGCACATCTTGTTCAGGTCCTTCTTGTTCTACTTCTTAATCTTCTCCTTCCTCTCCCATGGGTATTTCTTGTTGGGTAGACTTGCCTCAACGTGCGCGTCATAATGCAAATGTCCATCCTCGATAGAGAATATACCATTAGCCAAAGGAGCTGGGATCAAGTGATCTGCTCTAGGTATATCAAGGAAGTATCTAGCATTAGTTCTAGAAATCATACCACAAGCTATTAGAGTAGAAAAACCAAGACGGTGACTTCCTATTAATGGTTGGATGTTACCTAGGTTGACGTGACGTGCACGTGCAAGAACGGTTATGACTCCTCCTCTGCATATTGGACCTCGAGACTATAGAGCTTTATGCTTAAGGTAAAACAAAAGAAGGGCGCCCAAATTTGGCATTAAGTTACAGTTAATAATAGCAACTTTAGAGAGGATCATTGATACGTCATAAACACATCTATAATTTTTGATGTTCCATGTTTGTTTAGTATCTACTTTCTTATGTTTTGTTCATACTTTGAGGTATTTTTATATATTTTCTGGAACTAACCTATTAACACGATGCCATAGTGCTAGTTGCCTGTTTTCTGCTATTTTTGGTTTCAGAAAAGCTGGAAAAGAAATATTCTCGGAATTGGACCAGACAAAAGCCAAAGTCAATATTTTATCAGAAGAGTCACAGAGCCAGAAGACGAGACAGAGAGGGGCCACAAGGTTGCCACACCACCTGGTGGCGTGGGCCAGCCTAGGCCATGCCAGCGGGTGGTGTGGGCCCCTCGGGCGCCCACCGACCTTGCCTTTTCGCCTATAAAATCCCCCCGAGACAAAAACCCTAAAGAGGAGATCAAAATTCCACGAAAAGTTCCGCAGTGCCGCCGCCACCGAAGAGGAGATTTGGGGGACATAAGTCTCTATTCCAGCACCCTGCCAGGACGGGGAAGTGCCCCCGGATCCATCTCCATCGACTCACCGCCATCTCCATTGTCGTTGCTGACTCCCATGATGAGGAGGGAGTAGTTATCTCTCGAGGCTAAGGGCTCTACCGGTAGCTATGTGTTCATCTCTCTCTCTATGCGTGATCTCATTGAGATCATGAGCTTTGTAATCTATAGATCTATTCTGCTACTCAAGTGCTTTAATGAATCTCTACTTATCCCCATGCGTGTGAAGTTGACAGTGTGCACACCGTGTGGCACTTTGGCTAAGATTACATAAATACTTGTCATGAGTATAATTTGAGTTGGATGTCTCTATGAGATTGTGGTGTTTGTTGGAACCATCTAGCGCTCAAGGTGATAATGAAGGGTTATCTATATGGGGAATGTGAACTTTAAGGTGTGCTGTTATAGCCCTACATCGTCCAACCGGAGAGTAGTTCAGGGTAGCATCATGAAGAGAAGATATTTATATGAGAGTGTTCACTAGTGAAAGTATGATCCCTAGGCCTGTTTCTAAGCATTGAAACACCATTTACAATCAGTTCTGTTACATGTTTTCTTGCTTCCACTCTTATTTCAGATTGCAATTACCACTTATAATCATCCATATTACTTGTATTTCACTATATATGCGCTGAACTAGTGCACCTATACACCTGACAAGTGTATTGGGTATGTTGGGGACACAAGAGACTTCGCGTATCTTGATTGCAGGGTTACTTGAGAGGGATACCTTTGACCACTTCCTCCCCGAGTTCGATAAACCTTGGGTGATCCACTTAAGGGAAACTTGCTGCTGTTCTACAAACCTCTGCACTTGGAGGCCCAACACTGGCTACAAGAATAGAAGCATGTGTAGACATCAATCATCATGTCCTCCTCATTGAATTTAGTAAACTCACCACGTGCCTGCAAGGTGTTAGCAATAATATAAAACAAATAACGAATAGTAGGATGATCAATTTGGTCCCCCTTGGGTGTGTTTCCATGAATTCTCATTCTATTAAATTACTCGCAAGGTGCAGGATTTAAAACAAAGGTGGTGGAGCATATGTAGGTGGTGGTGTTGTCAGACCCAAAGTAGTGAGCCCATTAGTCGAGTGTCAAGGAGTACTCATAGTTCATAAGATAGAAGTTTATGCGATCAACTCCATGCATTTGCTCCTAGGAACAATGTATAAGCATTTTCATGAAAGTTGTAGGGTTTGACGAGACGAAGCCGCTGCCATATGGTACAGGCGAACGGTACGGGTGGACCCTACCTATACCAGTGGTCGTTATGGATGCAGACGCTTTACTTGGTCGTGTGGACTTCCTCAAAATCTTCATTATGACTCCTGATTTCGTATTAAAAAGCGTGATTTCCTGCACAACATAAATCAAAGAAATGGTTTGCATATCTTTGCAATTATTAGTCATTACTGGCAAGGCTAGAGAGTTTCTTTTCAATTGCTTGACTAAAAACAATGTTTAAATGCGGTGGAAGATGGCTATTTTTGGAGCCATCAGACCACTATTACTTTCCTTATCCCTAATGAGTGTGTTGGACAGATGGCTTCCCTCCTGCTTAACTGCTGGGTCTCGTGGGCTTGAGCTCTCATTTGATACTCCTACTGCCCCTTCTAAGAAAAGGAAGGGAAAAGAACCTCTGGTGGAATCTGAGGTGACAAGGAGCCCCATAATTGTGGAATTAAATGAAGGGTTTAAAAGCCATTCAAATTGTTCTGATGTGAATTTCCTAACTTGTAATGCTGCCCCACTTTGTCTTAACACTAAGGTGGTTAAAAACCTTGTTGCTTCCTTTTGTAAGGTCAAGGAATATGATATAGAGAAAAGCTTGGATAAAAGGAGCAGGACTATAGACAATGTTATCAAGGCACCTGGGAATAAAACAGGGACAAAGAAGGATGAAAACTGCATCCCTCAAGGTGGCAAGAATAAGAATTTGGCTGCTGGGACATGTGGACAGCAAGCCAAAAAGAAATCCCCCAAATAAGTTTCCCAATGTTTCACATCTTAAGTTATTTTGTTGGTCCCAAGAACCATATCCCTTGGTTATGTAATAAGTTTCCTACACTTTGCATGGATTTCTTATCAGACTTACATCTGTTCTACCCTTCCTTATTTGTGTCTGCTATGGCTTACTTTGTTTGTGTGGATTCATATATTAATCTACTCCCAAACCTTCAAAGACAAGTTTTTATGGATAATAAAAGAAAGTGGAAAATCCTTAATTGGAATCTCAGAGGTATTAACTCTGAAAAGAAATGGTTGGATCTGACACAAAAAAGTGATGAGTCTGAATGTGATATTATCTGTTTGCAAGAAAAAGTATCGAATCATTTGATATGGCTTACTTTAGGAAGTTCTGTCCTAAGTAATTTGACAAGTTTGTATTCTTGCCCTCTATAGGTGCATCTGGGGGTTATTTTTATTTTGAATAGTTCAGTTTTCGATGAAAAAATAGCTTTTAAAAATGAGTTCTCAATCTCCATCACCTTCGCCTCTAATATTGCTAATGAATCTTGGGTCCTCACAAATATTTATGGGCCTTGTCAAGTGGAAATAAAAGCTTCCATCATAGACTGGTTTACAAATATTGTAATGCCTAATGACATGGATTGATTAGTCTTGGGTGATTTCAACTTCATTAGGAAACCTTCTGATGAAACAAAGAGGGGGAATGTTAATGACAGGTTACTTTTTAATGAAGCAATTAGTATTGGGCTTACTAGAGCTACCACTTAAGGGGAGAAAATTCACTTGGAGCAATATGCAGAAAGACCCTTCTGGAGAGATTGGATTGATTGTTGACATCCAGTTCTTGCACTTAAAATTATCCATAAACATTTGTCTACCCCCTGACTAAGCCTACTATAAACCATCTTGCTTGTTTTATTGCTATTGGCACTAAAATCCCTAAAGCCCAGATCTTTAGATTGGAGAACTTGTGGTTGCAACATAGTGATTTCAAGAAAATTTTCTAAAATGCTTGGAACATTCTTGTTGGGTAGAGTGATAGTGCAAAAAGAATTAATGCTAAACTTAAAAATGCGAGGAGAGGCCTCAAACTTTTGGCTAAAACATTTCCTTGCCTCAAGACACTGATTGCTAAAGTGAATGAGCCTATTGATCTCTTGGATATTTTGTAGGAAATGAGAACCTTGACACGCAGTGAATGGAACTTGAGGGATTTGTTAAAGGCATATGCCAGAACCTTGCTATAGAATCAAAATGGTTATTGGAAGCAAAGAGGGAAAATGAAGTGAATAAAATTGGGTGATAAAAACACTAGATTTTTCCACTCCAAAGCTACTATTAGTTATAGGCATAACTATATTTCCATACTGAAGAACGAGAACCATCAAGATATCCATGCACATGATGACAAAGCTAACATATTGTGGGAAGCCTTCAAAGATACGCTTGGTACCTCTGATAAACCTAATATGCATTTTAACCTTGCTAATTTCTATGGTGATGGTATGGATAGTGAGACTAGTGCTTCTCTTGAAGTGCCTTTCTTTGACAAGTAAATTGAATATGTTATCACAAATCTCCCTAATGATAAATCACCTGGACCTGATGGTTTCAATAAATGAGTTTTATCAAAAAATGTTGGTCTATAATTGGAAATGCTATCAAACAACTTATCCTTGATTTTTGAAGGGCATATCTATCTTGAAAATATTAGTTCCTCTTTTATCACCCTCATTCCAAATGTTGAGAGCCCTGTCACACCAACTGACTTCAGGCCAATTTCACTTCTGAATAGTGTGTTCTTTTCAAATGTTGGGCTTTTGATTGGCCTTTTTTAGTGTCACAAATCTAAGGAGAAATTTTTATCCTTAAGCTAGATTTTGAAAAAGGATTTGATAAGATTGAGCACTCAACCATACTAGATATCCTTAAGTCAAGGGCGTTTGGTAGCAAATGGATGAAATGGATTGGGATGATTTTCGAGTATGGTACCTCTCTTGTTCTCCTGAATGGTGTCCTTGGAAAGAAATTCTACTACATAATATGGGTTAGGCAGGGTGATCCCTTGTCCCTGCTTTTGTTTGTTTTGGCTTCTGATATTCTCCGGTCCATCCTAAATAAGGCAATGCACCAAGGTGTTATGACACCACCCTTGAATTCTCCCACCTGCCCTGACTTTCTAGTGATTCAGTATGTTGATGATACTCTTGTTGTCATGAAAGCTAACTCCAATCAGCTACTTTGTCTTAAATCTCTCCTGGACACTTTTGCTATATCTACTAGTCTTAAAGTAAACTACAAAAAGTCTAGTATGATGCCAATCAACTTAGACCAAGAAAGATTATCCCATTTCTCTAACACTATATGTTGTTAGAGTGGGAGTCTTCCTTTCACTTAGCTTGGGATGCCACTAAGCTTAACTAACCCTTCCTTGGAGTATTTCTTACCCATTGTTCAGAGAGCTGAAAGAAGACTTTGTGGCATTGCTGACTTTCTGAACTATGGTGGGAAACTGCAACTTGTCAAATCTGTTTTGACTTCCCTACCCCTCTTTTATATGTGTTGTTTGGACATGCGAGTGGCCATAAAATACTAGGTCATCAAATACATGTGACACTGTCTTTGGGGGAAGAAAACTGATGATGTTCAGGCCAAGGGGAATGCCTTAGTTTCATGGACTAATTTTTTAGGCCTATAAACTAGGGGTGCTTAACATGAATATCCAGAATAATGCCTTATTACTGAAAATATGGATAAGTTCTTCAATCACCATGACATACCATGGGTAAATTTGATCCGGAGAACATACTATAATGATGGAAAATTTCTTGGAAGAAACATGGAAGGGTCTTTCTGGTGGAAGGCATACTTGAAGTTAATTGATGCTTTAAAGATATGGCAAGATGCAATATTGGTTTTGGCAGAACAACTTTTGGGATGACTTGTGGCATAAAGACTGCATGCAACACATATTTCCAAACCTTCTGTCCATTGCAAAAAACACCAGCAAATATGTCAATGATGTCATTCAGACTAATTTTTTGGAAGATCGGTTTCACTTGCCCCTCTCTTAGCAAGCTTACTCTGAGTTTGTTACCTTTGAAGAAATTTGCCATGAAACCTTTACTATCACCCAAGATGGTCGGCCTGATAGATGGAGCTATATTTGGGGGTCTGAAACTTTCTCTGTCAAGAAGGCATACTCATCCATGATTGGTCATGCTCCTGCCCCTCCTCATTTCGCCTGGATTTGGAACTCTTCTTGTCAACCTAAACACCAGTTCTTCTTCTGGTTGCTCCTGCTAGATAGATTAAATACAAGGAATTTGCTAGGTAGAAAGCAATTTACACTTCCCTCCTACAATTGTGATACTCGGAACTGTGCTACTGAGGAGACTCTGGTTCACCGTTTCTGGGATTGTCCTTTTGATTCAGTATGCTAGGACTATGTTTGTCCTCTGAGAACAAGAAACCTCTCTGTGTTTGAATCTTTTTCCGATATCAAGCACAAACTAAATATGCCATTTGCAATGGAGATAATCATACTTGCTTCCCGAGGTATCTGGATATGCAGAAATAACAAGATTTTTAAGGACCAAAGCCTAAGCATGGACGCATGGAAGGAAATATATTATCAAGAGCTAAGATGGGTAGCCTATAGAATTAAGAAGAAATATTCCCAAACATTTGATGATTGGCTACACAACCAATTGGCACATGGATAGTCAGACCTCTAGTTCTCTTTTCTCTCTTTGATATGTAACACTTGTATTTTACTCTTGTAATTATCTTATTATATTAATATAAAAATTGCAGTGGGGACTTTTCCTCAATGTTCAACCCTAAATAAACAACCTATAGTCCCAACAACTTGCACGTGCACCGCCATGGTCCTCTCCACGAGCTCGACATAGAGGCTTCAGCCATCTCACATGCTCTATGGCCACATATCAGAACTAACTAGCTTCATGACCAGAGAACGGGCTATGACTTACTCGCGTGCTTCATGGCCACATAGCAGGTGGCAGCAAGGAGCTGGTCGGGACCTAACCGACATCGCCTTTCGCGGAGGCCGCCTCATGAAGGAAGAAAAAGACAAGAAACAAAGACATTGTTTCTTTTCCAGACATTGTTCTTTTTGATTAATTGTTTCATTAAATAAAGAATGGCACAACAATAAATTTCTTAGTTTTCTTGTCCTCTATTTCATGTCTTTTACTTTGTGTTTTGTTTTTATTTTTTTTATATTTGACCTTTTATTTTCCATACTATGTTTCCATCTCTTATTTTTTTCTATTTTCGTGCAATTTATAATACTTTTATGTATTAGTGTTTTCCCCTCAAAATGTAATAGAATTTTTTGCCAGCTAAATACTATTTTTCTACTACGGTTTTGCTACATATCGGTCGGTCAAGATTAAGTTAGAGCACCGTCAACTCTAAAACCATTGGATTTTTGTTGTTATTCATTCTACCATTGGAGTTGCGACTATGTTGCAACTAAGATTTTTCAATTTTGCATGTGAATTGGTTGTGAGTATTTTTATAGTTACAAGTAGGGTGCAACTGAGAAAAAATTTATCATTGGATTTATACCGTGATTTGTGCTAGTACGGAGTTGCAAGGGTTTGGAATGAAGATTTTCTTGTTAGATGTGGGTTGAAACTAAGTTTTTTCAGTTACAAGTAGGATACAACTGAGAAAAATTCTTGACCATTGGATTTATATTGTAATTCATGTTAGTGTGGAAGTTGCAAGTGGGTTGCAACTAAGATTTTGTTTTACATGTGGATTGCACCTAAGATTTTTTTCCCGTTGCAACTAAGAGAAATATTTCTGGTCGTTGGATTCATGTCATTATTTGTGCTAGTATAGGAGTTGCAAGTGCCTTGCAACTGAGATTAATTTTCAGTTGCAAGTGGTTGGAAATGAGTATTGTTCAGTTGCAAGTTTGTTGCAACTAAGAAAAATGTTTTGGGATGTTTGAATTTTCGTTGCGACTCATGCTAGTGTGAGAGTTGCAAGCGGTTTGCAACTGAGATTTACCAATTGCAAGTGGGTTTGAACAGGGGTTTAAAACTAAGTTTTTTTAGTTACAAATAGGTTGCAAGTGCGGAAAATAAATATTACTGATCATTGCATTTGCATCATAATTCGTGCTTGTGTATGAGTTGTAGATGGGTCGCAACCGAGAGTTTTCAATTGCACGTGGATTGCAATTAAGAATGTTTAATTTCAAGTGGGCTGGAACAATTTTTCAATTGCAAGTAGGTTGTAACTGAGACAACTGTTCATGGTGGTTGAATTTATGTCATAATTTGTGCGTTTTTAATTTTATGCTTTTCACAACTATTTATTCACACGACCCTCTGTCCTAAGGTTTAAGGTCTATAATTTTTTTAAAAGTCAAGCTACGAAAAATTTGACCATTTTCTTTTGAAAAAATATAAAGAACTATGATATTATATAGATATCATGTGAAAATATGTCTCATGATGTATTAAAGGGTATATATTTCGTATTGTAAATAGTAATATTTTTTTCTAAAAACTTGGTCAAACTTTACATAGTTTGACTTTTTCAAAAAACTATAGGCGTTTAACCCTTGGGACGGAGGTAGTAATGACTTGGCTACTTTACTTACTTCATTAGCTCCCCGGAATACAATGTGTAAATTTAGATTTGTCTTGACTATTATAATCTATTCCCTCCATTTTAAAATATAAGATGTTTTAACTTTGTAAAGCGAATGTATCTAGCCACCTTTTAGTGTGTAAGTTTACTCTGAATCTACACACTAAAATATGTCTAGATATATTCGTTTTACAAAAGATAAACCATGATAAACCATCTTATATTATGAAATGGAGGGAGTAGACAGTTATGTTCTTTTTTTTTAGAGGAATTCGTTGCGAGAGGAATTCGTAACATGTGTACACAGGAGAATACATCAACATGAAGTACACGACAAATAAGAATAAGGCGAGACAACATGTCAAGTTCTTTTTATCATTTGGGGGGTAAGGGGGGGTTCTTTTTATCTTTGACACAGGACTACACGTCAAGGTATCTATACATTGTTCCTGTTTAATTTATTTCCATCAAATAGTAGACACATAAAAGAGCCGTGTTAGGGGTCCCCGGGGATAACTCCCCCGGATCCCTAGGCCGCCACATGTCTTCAAAATATCTTAATTCTGTTTTTGCTATATGTAGCAAACAATGATTCGTCCATGAGACAAAATAAAAAGACAAATCTTGCTAGAGATTTTGCCAGAGTTTCGCCAGAGACTATGTAGCAAAAATTTTGTGCTATAGTAAACCTGACTTTGCCGATGACATCGCCGGAGACTTTCGCCGAAAGACCTTCGCCGGAGAACACGTAGCAAAAAAATTACGCTATTATAGCAAAATCACGAAATTGTTGTTGCAAAAAAACCAGCAAGTGTAGCAAAAATCGGGATCCGCAAGAGAGAACTCACTGGATACATCGTCGCATACTCTCTGAATAACTTGTAGCAAAAAAATTACACAACCTAGCAAAACCACAAAACAACTGTAGCAAAACAATTCAACAATTGTAGCAAACCTGACTTTATTGGAGAATCTCGCCAGAGACATTGTAGCAAAAACATTACATTGTTCTAGCAAAACCACAAAACAAAAGTAGCAAAAAGTTTGTACTGATGTAAACACGTCAACGGTCCATGGCAGCAGCACCACCTCGCTCCATCGCCACCCATGGCAGCAGCACTGCTCATGGCAGGTGCGTTGACGTCCAACAGCAAGCTCGTGGAGGTGCGTGCGTGCTCACTGGAGGTGTTGCCGACGGCGAGGCAAGCTCACAAGGTGGGAGGCGAGGGGGAGGACCAATGTGGGGAGGCGCGGGCCCTCTCATGGAGGCGGGGGCCGTCGACAGGGAGCATGCGTTCAACCTCGGAGTCGTTGTAGGCAGCGCGGCCGAGGGGCGCAGCGGCGCGGGATAGGGTGCGGCGGCGCGAGCAGCGCAAGGGATGGTTATGCGTGCGGCGGCGCGGGCATCACAAAGATGCGTCGTGAGGCGCAGCGACCCGGCGATCGATTCCCGGGGTGAACAATATCATTTCCCCACATAAAAAGCGTGGGCCTCAAATCAACAGGTGGATAGTCTCAGTAACAAGTGGGAAACACACGCACGCAGCCGGCAGCCCAACTTCTTCGTGGTAAAGTCCAAGCAAACTGTTGACACTAGTAATTAGAGACATTAAAACTGAGCCAAAAGAAAGCTTTCTTAGACCATTAACGATTTTGACCGTCCGATCACCGTTCCATGTCGTTCCTGGCCTTCAGATCCCCTCACGGGCTGCTCTGGGCCGAATGTCTTAAAGCACGCTACTCTACAAAACAAATGGAAGGTCTCTCGTTCAATCCAAGACCGACGGCTGCGATATGGATGGCCACGTTTTCATCCACAAATATTTGCTTGTTTTTGTTATATGTTGATCCAAATTCTATAAAGTAAAGGCCAACTTCTGACGGAGCGGAGCGAGGCCCGTCGCCGGTACGGATCGTCGAAGACCTATGTTTCCACCGTTATATAAACCTCTTGTAAGCCGCCGGCTGAGATAAGTTGCATCTGTGAAATCCCCGGCGTTGTGTAAACACTCACCTTATAGTGAAGTTTCGCTGGCTGGCGCCCGTGATTTTTCCCCTCTCTTTATTGGAAAGGGTTTTCCACGCTAAATCTATATCCCCCTTGCTGCGATTTTATTTTCGTTCTTCGTTATTTACTTGTCGCAAAGCTAACAGTTCTAGGTATGATCGCATCCCCGCACAATGTGGTAGCCCCAATCCCACTCCATCGACCTCGGCCTTGGGCGATGCCTTGTGCGCCGCCGCCGCTGCTCTGCTATCGGCGCCGCAGAGAGAGATATAGAGAGAGGGAAGGAGATGACAGGAGGAGAGAGAACAGCGGCTTCCCTTCTCCGACCTCTATGACGAGCGGCGTTGCCGCTTATCTGACCTCGACCCCCAAGCATTTCTCGCTGTTTTCCATTCATCCATGGCCTCTGGGAAAACCTAGCTAGCGTGTGGTCCCCGTTCCTTCGGCTAGCATCAGTGCCAGAAGTCAAAGAGAGTAGCAGGAAGGAGGGGAGAGCCCAATCCTTGGCCTCCACACCGGCGAGACTAGCAGAATTGTGCAACGCCACTCGCCGGTGAGTCGCCGCTATCCCCACATCGATGTAGATGCCCACAGCGGGCAGGCGCTTGAATTTGTTGACCACGGCCCATCGTTTCCATTTCCACCGCCCGGTGAGCCCATTTCCTCAATGATCTCATCCCAATCACCGACTGAACAATTAATCAATGTCCCTTCTCCTCCAGATTCATTTCAGAAGATGCAGTCCAAGCGAGAAGGAGAGCTTCGCACTTAGAAGCTATAGCTAGAAACAGAAAAGTTCCTGCATAAGCACGGGAGGTTAGTTATTAGGGTTTTTAGCCATTGTTGATTACAATTTTGCTACCCCACTAGCTATCTTCTTCCTATTATGCACCCACGGTTACGATTCAAATTATATATACATTTGTTTTTTATCATACTACCACTATATCAGCACTTTGTTGTAACTTTTTCTACCTGCATAATTATTGTAAATCCAATAATTAGTGTTGTTTTTGTTCCTGCAAATCTGATATTATTTTCTCATTCTATTTTCTTTGTCTGTATATGCATTGTTGTTCTTGCATCTTGAAGTTATATCTTAAGAGCAATGTAGTACTTTGACTTACAAAGTTTCCGTTGAATGTATGAGAAAGCAAATTAAAGGTATGTCCATTTTCAGGGTAGTCTTGCCTAAACTTCTGGCTCTTTTTCTTTCCCTTCTTCCTTGAAATCGGGTCCGCGTCTTATAATAAATAATGAATTTCATCTGCGGTATTCATGTTATTTCAGAGAACTTGTGAGAGGAAAATGTGTGCATAAAAAAACAGTGGTAACTCGGCTCCGATGCCCACCTCCCAAGCAAGCCCCTACATTCCCGCAACCACCCATCTCTAGCTTGGCTAGAACGAAACCTGGATGCGCGGCCGCTGCTGCTGTGTAGGGAAAGGAAGAGGGACTGCCATGTAGGGAAAGGGAGAGAGTGAAAACAACCAGGACAGGTGGAAAAGTTTGGTTCTGCCAGCCCGGTCGTCCTCGTCCTAGGAGCTCCCTTGATCTGACGCCAGATGGGCCAATGACGATCCCCATCTGCCGGCAGCCATACCGTACAAAGAGGACACGTATGAAGAATTCGAGGAGAGCGATTATGGCTATGTTTGTAAAATATATTGTCATATTAGTTTTGTATGCTGATTCCTTATTGATAATATGCCATGTTTTTTCAAATTGCGTTTGTCAACCCATTTTTAGATAGATATTGCTCTGGTTTTTGTACATCGATCTCAAAATATTATATTTCCTACTGAGAATGAGCACAAGTTTTCTTTAAATACCTGAAGGGAAGAGCTAACCTGTATTCAAACTTGAAGGTTCCAAATGTTGTATTTCCTACTGCTGAGAAGGAGCACAAGTTCATCTTTCAAACTTGAAGGGAAGAGCTGACCTGTATTAAATTGTTGATCTTTTCAGGTGATAAATTTGATCACCCTATATTAAACAATGTTTTTCTTTGCAACTACTTTAGTTGGGTTATATGTCTCCAACATTACGATCCCTGGACATAATTATGTTGTAGACATACTCCTCTCATATTTTGGATTTAAGCATTTGTGAGAACTTTGAAAATAATGATGTTTTGGCAAAAAGAAGATGCACTCATGCATGCTTCTATTTGACGATTTAATGAAATATAGCTATTTTTACTTGAGAAGTTGAACTGGAATTCGTCAGCAAAACACTGATAAGGATTACACTTCCTCTCTTTATGCATGTCCAGTGTTATGTAGTAAGTTTTGATATGTACATTTCCATATCTTAAGAAGGGCGTGGCATATTAACCTTTGTATATGTTACTTGCCTCCGGCGAAATTTAGAACTTTTATTTATACTTCTCTATGTCACTACCATTCTAGCATCCAAATAGAAGGGCGCGACGATGCGCGCCACCATGATCTAGTAAGACACAAAAGCAACCACAACTCAGTGATAACGGCGTCAACTCAAATTTAAATCTCAATCGACTGTAGATTTAGGAGCTTCTTTTTTTAATTCCCGCGAATATACTCCCTCTCCCTTTTAACCTACATCCTAGGTTAGAAATTTGTTTCACATTAATCTATACTAGACTTCTCTTTGCTCCTCCTCGGACGCGGCTGTTAGAAAAAACGCTGGACGATTAAACAGAAGAGATAAATGTAGTCAACACTGGTAGGAAGGGCCTAGGCGAGCGGCGTAGCATAAAAACAAGTCTGCTTCATCAACATCACATTCCCTCCGTTCACAATTAGATCGCATTCTGGGTTTAGTCAAAGTCAAACTTTTTAAAGTTTGACTAAATATTTAGCAAAAAATAAAAGTATCTATGATGTAAAACTTATAGTATTGAAATCTTTGTAAGCTATATTTTTATAATATATGTATTTGGAATAATGAATGTTTATATATTTTCCTATATTCTTGGTCAAAGTTGAAAAAGTTTGACTTAATAAAATCCTAGAACGCGAAGTAATAAAAAACGGAGGGAGTAAAAAGTGGATAAAAGAAGCATCGGGGTCAGCGTTGACAACAATTACTGAACCGACTAGACAACACGCGTTTAATGCACTACCGTTTTCCGACGAGCCAGGCACGTCACAATGTATGTAGACTTAGCATCCGCCAACGATATCTGCGCGACAGCGGTACGAAACACGCCAGCTAGATCTGAAACTGGCACGCTCGCGCAGGCTCGTCATAGCGACAACTATAGGCGACGATAATAACGCTGTGAGGCATACCTATACATCAGCTACCATTATATGGATCGGGGTATGTTCTTCTTTATCGGTCATCCACGCTTCACTACATGTTTTCCATTGCAACATTCATGACCTTCCGGTGGCAAAACATAGGCTGAGATGGCTGACAAGAGGAGATAGAGGGAGGAGGCCGAGAACAATTCTCGGTGGATGGAGGAGAAGATGAGTCAGTAGCAGCGGCAGCTGATGCATACACACAAGATGTTGGAGTGGATGACACAAAAGATGTCAGCCTCCGATGCCCACTTCACAGTATGTTCTTCCTCAATGAACTTTAGATGAAACCTAATTCCATTCACCTTACCCGCTAATGAATGATTTGCAGGCATCTCAGCCAACTGGCGAGACTTATCCTGCTTTTGGTCCACGTCCTTTCACCTTCCCCGCATGGGTAAGTTTTCTTGTGTATTAAGTGTCAATCTATAGATATTCATATCTAGTGCTTATTGACTAAGGCTCACAATTTTCCATCTTGTAGGGACAACCATCGGCTGGATCCAACAATGCGGAGCTCGGTGGGTTAGCAAACCAAGATGAGATGATGACGTCTATTGCGAAGCGTCAGCAATCCAAACTTTGTATTCTGGCTTTGACTCTAGGTTAAAAATCTCCTACAATTCTGCCTCACGTGACTTTAGGTTTCTTTGATCCTTATAGCACACGTGTGAAAATTTAGCCATGGAGAAAAACATAATCTTGTCCATAGAACTTGAACTTATAACTTTTATATTCAATTTACTTTCATGTGAGCCACTTGTAATTCCACATCATAGATGTTTTTCATATCGCTAAGTTCCTTTACTTGTGTCGATACTTGCAGGATGTAGGGATCTACACATCGCGGACACGAACCTGGATAAAAAATCATGTGTATATCTCTGTGTGTGTTCGTCTAGTTCACCTTGCTGGATGTTGTGCCCCTGGCCGAACTAACAAAGGGGATCCCCATCCCCGGTGTCGAAAATCAAGACATGATATCTGGCGCGCCTGGCAGGGGGCACATCGGCAGCGATCTACATCAACAACTTTATCATAAAGTCCAGACACCATGCCTCGGAGCTTAGGAGGAGCCACCCGAGTCATCGTTGGTGCCACCACCCGCGGTAGCGCTGCCCGACTGATGCATGTAAACTGCATCCACGAACGTGTGCCAAAATTCTCATTATCTTATAACTTTATTATGTTTATTGGGACTCACCTACTAATAGTTGCAAAGTTGTCCAAGTTCTTGTTTCACACTTTGTTGCATAGAAAATAGGCGAATATGGAAGGAAACCAGTCATTATGGTGAAATTCGGAGTTTTTCTAAAATTTGTCCCTGCAGAATAGTTTTCGAAGATTGCCACGACATCCTCTGAATATGGCGACAAACATAAAAAGTCAAAACATGAAAGTTGTGGGGAATTTTATGTCGATGATCCGATAGACATAAAATTTGCCTAAATAGGAGTTCAGACGTGACGTTTAGCCTCAGATTACTGAAGGATAGAGAAGGAGTTTTGGGATTCTGAGAGTTTGTGACGTGATTGACTCCAAATCTTTCCATACTTGATGGATTTGGCCAAGTCATGACACAAGGAGCTCCCAAAAGACAGATGGGGGGCCTAGGAAGGTTCTAGAGGTGCCCAAGAGCCCTTGATCAAAGTGGCATCGATCCCATGGCCTAGATTGCATCTCCACCTCTATATTAAGGGGAAACACTATTTCCACCAAGGATGGGGAGAAGTTCCTCAAGATCAGTACCATGGCCAAGGAAGAAGAAGGGGCAAGGGGCCTCCGCCCCTACGGAAGCCGCTACCCTAGGAGGGGCGCCGGGGCGCCGCCATCCTGTGCCACTGCCTCCTCGCACTAGTACAAAAAGGCCTAGTGGCAGCGTTCCGAAAAGGGGTTTATGGAATTTAAATGGGACGCCGCTAACCTCACGCCACTGGTAGGTCGTAGTGGTGGCATCCTATCCGAACGCCACCAGTAAGATTTCTAGTGGTGGCGTTTAGTTTGAACGCCACTAGTAGAAGTTCACATCGGTGGCATTTACTGTAAGCGCCACCATTACATATCCTAATTGTGGTATTTGTTTTATTTCGAACACCACAAGTGAGTTTTTGAAAATTAAAAAAAAAGTGCATCCAATTAAGTATTCACAACACAATAAGATATATTCAGAAACAGTAAAAGGTCCACATGGAGATTCATATAAATGGTAGCACATCATTACAGTCAACTACATATATATAGTAGAGATACCTAGCTAATTAACTAAAGTATGCATAGTGTACATAGCACTAACTACTATTCCTAAACGGGATTATCGACCACGATGGTGTCATACTTAATGGCAGCAGTAGGAATCTCATCATCATCTGAAGAAGTGTTAGAGTCTGTCGATGCTTCTGTGCCACGGTAGGTAATGCGATCTTCATAGAGATAGAAGATCAACTTCTCTCGGTCATCCATCTGATAGGCTTTGACCATCTCAGTCCACCTCGGACCAACTAAAAAGGTGTGGTTCGTCTTATTCGTGACTCAGACCATGTAGGTCGGCGCAGATTGCTTCAGAGGCATTAGATTGACCTAAGACTGTCCCTGCTGCCACAACAACCAATCAAAATGGTCTAGAAAATCAAGTCTAAATTTACAGGGTATGTTCTGCAACAGAATCATAAGAAAGCAACAATTAACACGTAATTTAATTGCATGTATATATAGTTTGATTGCTTGTGAACGGACATACCATACTAACTTCATAGTTATAAGGGAGCAATATGAAAACCTTCTTGTTCTTGCACTCTTGGTAAACACAATGCTCACACCGATCATCATCTTTCATTATACTTATATATGATCATGCAAACTTAATAATATAGACCATTTTAACTTAATTATCATCATAAGTAGCACAATATATCAACATAACACATAAGTAAGATTAGGTAGCAGCATTAGTAGTAAAATAATAGCATGATAAGTCTATATAAGTAGTACGATAGGTAGCATATGACAGTCACATGAGAACATCTTAAACTCGAGTAGACCCGGTGTTAGTGATGCCATCACCCAAGTATTCATCGTCCCAAAAAGAGGACACTAGGTTGCAAGAGTTGTCCTACTGCGTGCCAGAGGGGCAGGGATGACCCTTCTGCTGCATGCCGGAGGGGCCGGCCTCACTCTGCCCACGTTGTTGCTGGCTGAAAGGACATTTACTATCATAATCTATTTTGGTGTTCGTTAACAACATTAGGTTCATTTTAATGTGTGTTTGTGTCTACAGGACAATCTAATGAAAAGTGAAAAGGCCTAATCTTTGTGGCAAAATCTCTGGCCAAAGTTCTTATTTCCTGGAGAAATCATACCGGAGTCTCCGGTGTGCGGACACCGGAGTCTCTGGTGTGGCGCAGAGTTTCTATAGGAGTTTCCGGGGTGGACTCGACAATATGCTTAGAACCAATCTGTGAGGGGGTCCAGAGACAGACCGGAGATTGATCAGAATCTCTGGGGTTGTTGTCTCAGACCAGAGTCTCCGGTGTGTGAACATCGGAGTCTCCGTTGTCCCCCCTCCGGAGTTTCCCCAAGAGTACCTGGTGTGAGCTTTGCTACCTTGCCCAGGTCATTCTATATGGTGGTCCGGAGGTGGACCGGAGATGGGACGGAGTCTCCAGTGCAGACCAGAGTCTCTGGTCTACCTGACTGGAGTCTCCGGTGTGGGATGTTCCCAACGGTCATGAAACGATTCATTGGATGAGGCCTATAAATAGGGGACCTCATCCCCTTCCTCTAGCTGCTCGTCCAAGAAAAAGAAGAACACCACATTTGCGACACCAAAACTCCAAGATCTCTTCATCCAACCATCCAAAGTCATTGATCTTTGGGGAATCAGAGGAGGAGGCCTCAATCTACAGCTTCACCAAGAGAGATCTTCATTTCCCCCTCATTTATTTGAGGCCCCCTTGCTCTAGGGTTTCATTGGAAACCCTAAGCCTTGTTTTGGTTGATTTGATTCTTACAAGCTTGTCTTTGATTGTTGTGATAGCTTGCTTGGATTCGAGAGCCCCCAATTAAGTTGTGGGTGTGTGCCTCGAACTTGTTGTAAGGGTGTCGGCAACCACCTTGAAGGTTTTCGATATAGTCGAAGCGTGAATCGATCCCCTTGGGGTGAGGTTCACCGGATAATAAGGGAGGCCTCTCGTGGCGTTGGTGGTTTGATACCACCCCCTCTCCAAACGCAGACATACTTCCCTCAAAAGGAAGGAAATGCGGGAAATAATCCTTGTGTCCCCGTGTGCTTCACTTCGGTTACTTCTATCCTTTACCGCACCTTACTTTATCTTGTTCTTGCTTAGTTCGTGTGCTAGGGCACCATATAGGTAAATTCACCCTAGTTGCATATCTAGAGAATTTACCTTTTTGTCAACCCCTAACTTGAAAAAGAGTAAAATTTTGAAGTAGCACCTCTTCACCCCCCCCTCTAGGTGCCCATACAATCCTTTCAATTGGTATCAGAGCCTCGGCTCTTTATTCGGGCTTAACCGCCTAAGAGAATATGGGCAACCGAGGAGATGAGGGAGAGGGTGAGGCTAGATCCTCGGTGACCATCATAGATCTGAAGAATTTGGAAACAAGCTTGAGCTCTACCTTGGGCAACGAAATCCAATAGTTACGTCAACTTCTTGAGCTACTTGTTAAGGAAAAGACAGCCTCACCACCTCCCTCTCAAGATGAAACACCACGCCTAACCCTATGGCAAACGCTCCGGCTAAGCCAATAGGTGAAGTGGTGGGGGATGAACATAATTCCACTAACTCCACCACCAAAAAGGGTGATGGGAAGGAAGAGCACCATGCGGTTCCCGGATGGTACTCTCCCGACCGTCCAATGCCTCATCCCCATATAAATAATAGAGGTGACCCACCTAAGTTAGCTTCACATTCTTTTGCTCAATGGCAAGTTTTAATGAAATCTCATGTGCGCAGCTCTTGCATTGACTTGTGGAACATTATTGAAGAAGGACTCAAAATTGAGGATCCAACCAACTTGACTAGAAGAGAAGTGGTCAATAGCCAACTCAATGCGACAGCCTTGCACATGATCCAACTTGGAGTGGGGCCAAAGGATTTTCCCCCACATTGAGCACTACAATACCGCCAAGGAAGCTTGGGATGCTCTCATTGACTTGTTTGTTGGAAATGAGAGCATGAGAAGAAATAGGTATGATGCCTTAAGCAATGAAGCTGAAGGTTTCTTTATGAAGGATGGTGAGGATCATGAAGACATGTATCGAAGACTCAAATCAACAACCACCGCCTTCATAAATGTTGGTGCCTCTCACATTGATGATGCCTGGATCAAGAGGAAGTATGTGAGTGCGCTCATGCCCTTCGAACCCACTAACTTGAAGAGTCTCCAAGGAAGACACAACTACCATCTCATGGCCTCCAATGAAGTTATGCAAGAGATGTCCACCTTCAAGGTTGCTGCCAAGAATGCCAAAGATGCTCGTGATCGAGCTATTGGAATGAGTAGTGGTGTCAATCTTGCGTTGAAGGCCAAGGTTGTGGAGTATGATCAAGAAGGGAGTGATGATGCACTCTCTATGAGCCACCCCAAAGATGTGAAGGTTCCTCATGGTGAATACATAGCCTTCTATGCAAGAAATTTTTGGAAAGACCCCGCCAAGGCCAAGATGGAGATGCATCGAATAAGAAACCCAAGTGGTAGCAAAGAAAATGCTTCAAAATTAAGAAATTGCTTCAATAGTGGTGATCGCTATCATTTTGTTGTCGGATGCCCTTATGAGAAGAGACAAGACAATGGTGGTGCACTCATATTGAAGAAAAATCCAAAGGCCCCTTTCAAGAAGCCCTTCTACAAGAAGAATGCCACCAACAAGAAGTCCAGTGACATTGCTTTGATAGCACATGAAGAATTCTCTTCCGATGATGAAGAAGAGGAAGAAGAAGAAACTACGAATGGAGTGGCTGCTATTGCCACTACCTATACATCGACCTTCTCCCTCTTCGATTCCCCAAATGAGAACTCCTCTAACAAGAACGTCACTTGCCTTATGGCAAGAGAATCAGAGGTATCACCATCTCATCTCTCCACCTCACCTATCAATGATGATTTGAGTGATGATATAACCCTAGAGGTGAAGAAGGAATTAGTTGCTTTCGATACTTACATGACTAACTTGCAAGGGGAACACAAGAAGCATTTTCTAAATCTATTGAACCAACTTGCTCACACACAAGAGTTCCTTGATGAGAGGTGTAAACTTGGGAGAGAGCATCTACTTGAAATGTATGCTCTAAATAATGCTCTAGAAGAAGAACAAGAGACTAGAGTGTCTCTTGAATAAAAACTTGATGGCCTTGATGAGGAAAATGATCGAATTATTGCTAAACTCATTAAGGAACATGATCATGCCATTGCTAAATACAAAAAGGCTAAAAAGGACAAGATTGAGTTTGGTGTTGTCCATGACAAACTTGCTGAGGATTATGAGAAACTTAACAAGGCTCACAAGGCTTTGGAAAGTGATCTCATGACCCTCACAAAGTCTAGTGAACAACTTTAAACTTAGTTGACTAATGTTGCTTCACCTAGCATTTCCATTCCCCTAGTAGTACAAACATCCTTGAATAAAATGCTAGGTTAAAGGGGAAGCTTGCAAAGACAACCTTTCCCAAAGGTAACAAGTCTCTTGATGATTTTTTAAGTATGCAAAGGCCAAATAATGAGAAAAGAGGTCTTAGCTATGTGTCCAAAGCCAAGAAGAAAAAGAACAACGAGAATAAGAATGCCAAGCCCGCTCAACTACAAGACAAGACCATTATGGGAAGTAATACCCAAAGTGGCAAAACTATGTCACATGATGACTTTTTGGGAAGTACTAACCCTCACTATGTCTTAATGCATAAATTCTTATGGTGATGTTTATGCACAATATGTTGGTCCATTTGATGGTTATATTGCTTGGTCTATTTGGGTGCCAAAAACCCTTGTCACTAACAAGAGAGGACCCATTGAAAAATGGGTACCTAAAAACTAGCTTGATCTCTTGTAGAACTATGCTTCCGGTGGGTCAAAGTGGGTGCTTGATAGTGGTTGCACAAGTCATATGACCGGAAGAAAAACAATTATGACGAAGATAAGGGCAAATCAAGATCATATAACCGTCACATATGCTGATAAATCAAAATCTCAGGTAATGGGTCTTGGTAAAGTTGTGGTTGCACACGATGCTACACTCGTGGACATCATGCTTGTTGAGACCCTTGGCTATAATTTACTTTCTGTCTGTGCCCTAGGCAAGATGGGTTCCGCCGTCTTTATTGATAATGATATTGTGGTCCTCTTGTGGAGCAAGACTCTAAAGGTTGCTTTCGTTGGATATGTCGAAAATGATTTGTATGTGGTGGAATTTTTGGGGAAAACCACCACAAATGCGATGTGCTTATTCGGAAAGGCCGATGTGGGTTGGTTATGGCATCACCAACTAGCCCATGTCAATATGAGAACTTTGCAAAGCCTTCACAAGGGTGGCCATATTGTGGGACTAAAGGAGAATGTTTGTTTTGCCAAAGATCATGTTTGCGGGGCTTGCATTGAAGGAAAGATGCATGATTCTCCCCACAAGCCAAATAACATTATATAGTCTAAGAGGATTTTGGAGCTCCTTCATGTGGATCTCTTTGGTCCTCCATCTCATGCAAGTCTTGGTGGGAAGAAATATTGTTTGGTGATTGTTGATGACTACTCAAGATATTCATGGGTCTATTTCTTCAAGTTGAAGAGTGAGATGCAACAATACTTCATCAACTTCATCAATATGGTTCAACGTCAATACAATGAGCCCGTTCTTATGATAAGAAGTGACAATGGCACTGAGTTCAAGAACTACACTTTAAATGGTTTTCTTAGTGATGAGGGGATAAAACATCAATATTCCACTGCATATACCCCTCAACAAAATGGTGTAGCCGAGAGAAAGAATCGGACTTTAATGGATATGGCAAGGTCTATGTTGGTGGAGTTTAAATCGCCATATAATTTTTGGGCGGAGGCAATCTCCACTGCATGCCATGCATCAAACTGACTCTACCTCCGCAAATAGTTGATCAAGACTCCATATGAAATACTTACCGGTAACAAGCCCAACATTTCATCCTTCCGGGTGTTTGGTTGTAAGTGTTTCTATCTCATAAAAGGTGTTCATTTGTCCAAATTTGAGTCCAAAGCTTTAGAGGGTATTTTTGTTGGTTATGGTCTTGATTCCCACACTTATAGAATCTATGACAAACTCTCCGGAATTTTCATAGAATCTTGTAGTGTGGTTTTCGAAGAATATGATGTTCCCAAAGCGGGGCGTGTTGATGTTTGTGATGTAGATGATGAAATACCTCAAGATGCCATAATAAGAATGGGTGCAAGATTCATCTGCCTCGTTGAGGAACCCCGTGTGGCGGATCGAGAAGAACTATGCTCTACTCAAGTGGAGCCCTCATCTTCACAACTTCAACAAGCTCCTGTTATTGAGGACAA
This sequence comes from Avena sativa, assembly GCA_916181665.1. Classification (NCBI taxonomy): domain Eukaryota; kingdom Viridiplantae; phylum Streptophyta; class Magnoliopsida; order Poales; family Poaceae; genus Avena; species Avena sativa. The sequence goes on along the minus strand of OV702287.1, from coordinate 39,096,635 downwards.
TGCTGACCCATGCCAAAGACAAACTAAGAACCCTCACCATGTTGATCAGGGAAGAAGCTCAAGGCTGGATGATCCAGTCTCTCCACAAACTGGACTGTCCAGCCCTGTGCAGTCAGTTGCTCAAGGCAGGTTTATTTAGTCTTCTAGAAATATATCTCGAGTCATGTCTAGAAGCATGCCTGATCAAGACCAAGATCGACCTATACCTCATGTGGATGATGCTGAATCAGTTGTTGATCAAGGTCAAAATGAAGGTCAAGACGAGGACCAGAATGATGAAGTGATCCCGACTAGAAACAATGAGGAGATCGAAACTCGCCACAGAGATCACATGGATAGAATGTTTGAAAGAAGAGACCACTCCCTAGAAAATGTTATTGGTGATCTTAGGAGAGGGATGTCCACTCGGGCTCAACTAGAGCATTTGGTGAACACCAAGCTCACATATCTATGGTGGAACCCAAGAAGGTTTGGGAAGCTCTTGAAGACTCAGATTGGTTGGAAGCCATGCATAAGGATCTCAAAAACTTTGAGAGAAATAAAATTTGTAAGTCAGTAGAAATCCCAAAGATTATCGCAATGTCATTGGGACCAACTGGATTTTAAAGAACAAGCAAGATGCTCATGGAATTGTTGTGAGGAACAAGGCAAGATTGGTAGCGCAAGGGTTCTCTCAAATTGAAGGCATTGATTATGGAGAGATTTATGCTCCCGTGGCTCGCCTTGAGTCCATCGGTATCCTTCTTTCCTATGCTGCACATCATAATTTTAAATTACAACAAATGGATGTGGAAAGTGCTTTTCTAAATGGTCATTTGCATGAATTGGTTTATGTTAAGCAACCCCCAGGTTTCAAAGATCCCAACTTCCGAAACCATGTCTACAAACTTGATAATGCACTCTATGGACTTAAACAAGCTCCACGTACTTGGTATGAGCACCTTAGAGAGTTGTTGTTAGACCGTGGACTTGAGTTAGGGAAAATTGATCCCACTCTTTTTACTAAGAAGGTTAATGGGGAACTTCTCGTTTGCCAAATATATTTTGACGATATTATCTTTGGCTCGGCTAACAAAGCTTTTAATGATGAATTCTCAAATCTTATGACTATGATGGGAGAGTTGAGGGTATTTCTTGGTTTTGAGATCAAGCAAATAAGAGGAGGAACCTTCTTTAATCAAGCCAAGTATACTAAAGACATACTCAAGAGGTTCAACGTGAAAGATTTAAATGGAGCTCCCACTCCCATGGCAACCAAAACTCATCTTGAATTTAACCCAAATGGTAAAGATGTTGATCAAAAGGTATACCAGTCCATGATTGGTTCTTTGCTTTACCTATGTGCACTAGACCCGATATTGTGTTAACTGTAGGAGTGTGTGCAAGATATAAAGCGGCTCCTAAAGAAAGCCACTTGATGGCTGTCAAAAGAATCTTTTGGTATTTGGTTCATACCCCCAAAATATGGTGTGTGGTATCCTAGAGGCTCAACCTTCTCTCTTTGTGGTTATACGAATTCGGATTGGGCTGGTGATAAAGATGATATGAAATCAAACTCCGGAGCTTGCAAATTCCTTGGTAGGTCCTTGGTGTGTTGGTCTTCTAAGAAACAAAACTGTATATCACTCTCCACCACCGAGGTTGAGTATGTGGCTTCTACTAGTGCGTGCACTCAATTCTTATGGATGAGGCAAACTTTAAAGTAATATGGTGTCCATTGTGACAAAGTGCCTCTTTTATGTGACAATGAAAGTTCTATCAAAATTTCCTACAATCTAGTAGATCATACAAGGACAAAGCATATTGAGATCCGTCATCATTTCATTAGAGATCATGTTGCCCGAGGAGATATTGAGTTATCTTATGTATCAACCAAAGACCAATTTGCAGATATTTTCACGAAGCCACTTGATGAAGCAAGATTTTTTTATTTGAGGAATGAGCTAAATATCGTAGATTCAAGAAGTTTGACTTGATCAACTTGCATACACACCTGTTACTTGATCAATTATGTGGTTTAGCTGTAGGCATGGACATAGGGGGAGTGCAGTCCTAATCCAATGGGCCATCCCTCCTCCCATAATGCCAAAATTAAGAAAATCAATTCTCTTAATATCATTTAGTGATATGTGAGCTTCATTGATGAGTAGAGGTTATGAACCCAAAGATACTTCTTCGCGGTTTCATTACTCACACTCTTACATGGTGGCCTCGTCCACCGCCCCTTCATTTGGAAGGATTCGTTCTTGGTTCTATTTGATTTGAAGTTTCTCATAACCATTTATTTGAATGTCTTTGCCCATTTAGTTCCTCACAGTTTGAAATCTAAACCCAAGCCTGTCACTCCCTCCTGTAAAACACTCTATCTATCGCATAGGTCACTAAACACTTGAACCTGGATGGTTTTGGTCGAAGAGGATTGGAGATTCCGGTGTGCGAACACCGGAGTCTCCGGTGTAGATCGGAGTCTCCGGTCTGTCAAACCGGAGTCTCTGGTCTAGGGTGGTTTCTGCCCGTGACTTAAGGGGGCCGGGGTGAGACACTTAGACTCTATCTTACACCCCCGAGCCTCTCTATCACAATTGCCTCCTCTTCGTCCAAAATTGCCGCCTGGAGGCTGATTTGCCGCCGGGATCCTCCGTGCCACCGACTAAATCCATCCTCTCCACCCCTGGAACCTTCCCCACCGGTGGAGACTCCATAATGGACAGATCTGGTACAGATTCTTCTCTCCATGAACCTAGGGTTCATCCCCTTTGTTTGTTTTGAGTTTTGTACTGGTTCTAGCCATTGGAACAACATGCATGCATGCAATACCTCACTTGAGTCTAATATCCTTGCCCAATCTACTAGACTCGATCTCACTGAAGCCTCCATGTGCAACTCGAAATTTCCAGATCGGAGATTCCGGTTAGCCAGTCCGGAGACTCTGGCCTTGTCCAGAGATTCGGTATGTCTGGACGAAGACTCCGGTCTCTACCAAACATTCCATTGTGACACCCCGGAGACTCTGGTGCAGATTGACTCTACTAGTTCGGGCAAAGTTATGATGGTCTTGTGCCTACCTCCTGGACGTATGTGCTTACCCCCATGCTATTCCCCTCACTTTCTGTTCACAGGAGGCTCTAGTTCTCATCGTGGTCGCACCAAGGCCAAGTCAAAGAGGGCGGATCCTCGTTTTGATGAAGAGGTCGGTCAGTATGTGATCCCGCCCTCCAACCGCAGGCAGCAGCTCAGGGGTGTTGAATTCGTGAGGAAGGACACTGACCGCATTGAGGAGGAAAACCGTGCCAAGAGGGCCAAATATGACAATTTGCAGTCATTGGCTCACATGACCAAGAAGGAGTTCCGTGACCTTCGGAAGACAAACTTCTATGAGCTGCCTAGGACTAGTGAGGACCCCTGCTATTGGAGAAGGGAACAAAAGGTTTTCATGACTAACATCTATAGCATGCTCACCAAGTCTCTTGTTTGCCCCGAAAGGTATATGGATCTCACATACTTGCGTTCCTACACCTACTTTGAAGATGTTGTGTGGATAACTGAGAAGCTTGGACCGCATAAGCTCATGGAGCTCCGCGAAGATTACAACATTACTCATGTTCAGCAATTCTATGCAAGTATTGTGTTTGGGACTGATCAAGCTAGAACCATGACTTGGATGACTGGCAATGTTTGCTGCACCGCCAACTTCTTTGACTTTGCTGATGTCATCAATGAGACCTTCCAGGGTGTGTCTTCTCATGTTGGGCACCTTATGCATGATGCTTCTCTTGGTGAAAACAAGAACAAGCTGGCACCACTTTATGGCAAGGGGCTATTGTTGGTGAAAGCCCCTTTACAATCTGCTATTGAGGATCTTTCGTCATAACATTTCTCCAAGTGCTGGCAATGATGATGTTATCCGATGTGGGCTTGTCAACCTGCTCTACCATTCTCATAAGGTATATTGTGTTGGCTCAGTTGCTGAAGGTTATGCCATTGATATTATGGATTTCATTTTCGAGGAGATGCACCATGCTATTCTCTACAATAAGTCTCCTCCATATGCTCCCCTTGTGATGCGACTTATCAACACTCAAGCCCATGGTTCACCTCTTGCCCTTCTTCCCAATCTTACGGAGATGCCCTAGTGTCTCTCCAAAAGAAAGGGAAGATGGGTCTGATACATTGCAACTGTATCAATAATTTTTGATGTTCCATGCTTAGTTTTATCCACTTTCTTGTGTTTTGTTCCAACTTTGGAGTACTTTTATTATGATTTCTTGGACTAACCTATTAACAAGAGCCACAGTGCCAGCTGCCTGTTTTCTGTTGTTTTTGGTTCCAGAAAAGTCAAAAAATGAATATTCTCGGAATTGGACGGGACAAAAGCCAAAGTGCCTATTTTTCGGAAGGTATCAAGTGCCGGAATACGAGACGGAGAGGGGCCAGGGGCCGGCCACACCACCTAGCCACGCAGCCAGGCCTGGCCCGCGCCAGGGGGTGGTCTGGCCGACCCCAGCACCCCCTCAGCATCTCCTTCCGCCTATAAGTTGCCCTCGGGATGAAAACCCTAAGGCCCCGATCAAAAATCCACGAAAGAGTCTATAGCCGCCGTCATCTCCATCCCTAGATCGGGAGGGATCTGAAGCTCTTCCCGCCACCCTGCCAGAGAGGGGAGTTCACCCTGGAGGCCTTCTTCATCACCATGCAAGCCTCCGGCGTGATGCGTGAGTAGTTCATCCTTGGACTACGGATCCATGTAGTAGCTAGATTGCTGGTTTCTCCTCCTTTGTGCTTTCATGTTTATATCTTGTGAGCTCCGTTCATGATCTAGATCATCTATTTGTAATTCATACATGTTGTGTTTGCGAGGATCCGATGGATGCTATTTCAGATTGATTATTGATTCTATCATGTCTTTGTTATTTGAGATCTTGCATGCTTTCCGTTGTTAGTAGCTACCTTAGCCAAGTAGATGCTAGCAACTCCAAGAGTTAGTATTTATGCTCGATAGTGGGTTCATGCCTCTGGTAATCTGGGGAAGTGACAGAAATCTCTAAGGTACTAGATGTGTTGTTGCTACTAGGGAGAAAACAACGATCCTTTGTTCATAGAACAATTGTATTGTTTACTTTACACGCAGTTCGTAAAGCAATAATCTGTTGCTTACAACTTAATACTGGAGGGGGTTCGGATGATAACCTGAAGGTGGATTATTAGTCATAGATGTAGTTGGATGGCGGTCTATGTATTATGTTGTAATGCCCAATCAAGTCTCAGAGGAGTCAAGATGATTAGTATATGCATGTATTGCTTTCTCGGTGTTTGTCAATTGCCCCGCTGTAATTTGTTCACCCAGCATGTTATCTATCTAAGGAGAGACACCTCTAGTGAACTATGGATCCCGGTCCTTTACTTTACATATAATCTACAATCTTTTACTGCTTTGTGTTTACTTTCTGCAAACTTTTACTTCTTTCCATTCGATACGTTTAATCCTTTGTTTTCCGCAAAACACGGTGAGATTGACAACCTCATCGCAAGTTGGGGACAAAGTTTTGTGGTTGTGTTGTGTAGGTATCCACGTTGCTACTAGCACCGGTAGTGCGCCCTGCCAAGGCTCAGCTAGTAACACCTTTGAGGTGTTTCCTTGCTCCTACTGGTTCGATTAAACCTTTGTTTCATAACTGAGGGAAACTTGTTGCTGTTCTCATCATACTTTCCTCTTGGGGTTCCCAACGAGCTCTACATCAACACCACGCACCAAGCACTTTTCTGGGCGCCGTGTATTGAGCCATCAAGCGATTTTCTGGCGCCGTTTCCGAGGAGTCAAGGACATCTTCACAAGGGGAGTCCCTCATAACCAATCTCTTTACTTTGTTGTTTTTGTTTTGCTTAGTTTCCTTTTTGCTTGTTTTGTTCTTCAAAAATCCAAAAGAATTAGTTCTACTTGTTTGCTTTCTTTATCAAAAACACAAAAAAATTAAGTCTCCTTTAGTTGTCACCTTTCCTTTAGCTCACCATGTTGATCCCTACATTCACCCTGAAAGACCTTCCAATTGGTATTGGTTCTATAATTGGGAAAGATAGCATTGAAGAATTCTTTAATCATGTTAGCAAACATGAAGATACTGAGGATAGATCCCTTGTAGAACTTGCTCTGAATTATGAGATTGCTGCAGCTTCTTTAATTCACATGTTAGAAGCTAGGTTTGTTAACCTCAACCCCTTAATGCAAGTGATGTTTCTTAAGCTTAAAGAAATTGAGGATCCTGAAAAGAGGGATTTTATTCTAGATACTTTGTTTAAAGAATTCTATGATGTTGCCAAGGAAGCTAGAAAAGATTTTGAACGTTTCAATATGCTAGGCTCATGTGTAGATGTTGTTGGTACGCGAGAAAAGATGAAAAAAACCGAACCTAATGGGGAGGAACCTAAGATACCAATACCCTTTAAACTAGTAGCAATACATGATGCCATAGAAAAGAATCTTGATTGGATTGTTCCTGCAAACCCTTTTGATGATAATAGTGAACCTAAGAGCATTGAGAGAGGATCCTCTAGAACTTATTTGGATGATATACCTTGCCTTGTTGAAAATATTTCTGGTATTGATCTTAATGCTTCTTCATTTGAGAACACTTGATTCTTTCTTTGGTTCTTATGCCTAACTTAAAGGCGTTAAAGAAAAGTACTTGTTGGGAGATAACCCAAGAGTTTTAGATGAGTCTTGGAAGTTATTACCTCTGTAATAACCTCTCCTTATCCTTTTTATTTGCTTTTTGTGCCAAGAGTAACCTCTAATGAGAGTGAAGTAATGATTGGAAAAGTTGCTGTCCCGAAACAGATTTCTGTGCTTCACCGTAAAAATTCCTTAGAGAGCTCTGTACGTCGGATTGAGCTGTAATTGTTTTTGATTCTGCCCCAGGTTGTTACCTAACTTTCTTTAGTTCAACACTTTTTGATTTGAGCAACAGAAGGTCTTCGAAAAAATTCGTCTTTACCTGCTGGTCTGTTTTGACAGATTTCTGCCATTTTCCGCATTTGCTTCTTGTGGATTCCTTTTTGAGTTCTTTTGGGGAATTGAGCTTTTTGAGGGAAGTGCTACAGTAGCTAGTGTTCTAATGGAAGTTTATTTGGTGTTAGAACTGAACCTTGAGACTTATTTATCTTAAGTGCACTAATGTTGCTAATGAGATTGTGTGAAGTTTTGTATGAAGGAAAATTTTCAGGTGTATGGAAGGAAAGAGTAATATGATGAAGGATGGACTAAATCTCAAGCTTGGGGATGACACGCGTGTCACCCCAAGAAATATCCAAGAAGTACAAGCGTCAAATCTTGGGGATGCCCAAGGCATCCCCTTCTTCATCAATAAAAATTCCAGGTTTCTTCCAAACGCTTCATTTTTATTGTTTCATGCACAATTGTGTTTCTTTTGAAGCGTCTTCTTTTTTGTTTTCGTTTTGGTTTTAGTTTGCTTGGTTTGCTTAGTTTTCTGAATAATTTGGTTGGACCCCCTCTTTCACACTTTGGTTTGGTTTGGAAAAGAGTAGGAAAGTTCATACTTTTGTGGTAAAAATAGCTCGTTTTTTACTGTGGCCTATGCTTTGTCATGCCATGCTTGATATTGTTTTGGCTTGATGCTTAGTATTCTTTGCTTTAGCATGACTTGTTATAAACAATTGAGATTGCTTAATGTGCCTTGGATGAATCATGCGTTGTTTTAGCATATTAAAGCATAGTATAGTGGTATTCTCCTTTGATGCTTTATTTGGGTTGACTTGGCACATGCTCACACCATGTTATGACTATCTCAAGTCACCATAGCCTTTATGATCCTTTAGTTTTCAACTTGTAGTATCACTTTATGCTTTGATCAATGATGTTTTGTCGCTCTGCATGATTATGGCCATTATTGCTCTCTTAGTTTGTCGCTCCCAGTCTTTTGCTAGCCTCCACAACAAAGTATGAGTTCCACTCATGCATCCAACTCCCTAAACCAAGTTTTTCCAAAGAGTCCACCATACCTACCTACTAGCTTATGCTATTCCAAGTATATTCATGCTTTTGTTTACCTTTCACTTGTTATGAGAAAACTAGTGGTTAAAGCTCTCACGAACTTGATGGCACACTTTACTTTATTGCCTCTAATAAACTTGAACCATTGTGTCGTCTATGTTGTATATGTTTGCACTTATTTGTTGGGAATTAGCAGAACCATGCTTTCATGGGGAACGCTTTCAACATTGCACTTGGTACTTGTACCTAGTTGATATTATGCTCTTTTGTATATGGATGTCATCAGTGTGAAATGAAAGGGGAGCTTGTAAGTCCATGGAGTTATGTATATGTGTTAGAGAAATGTCTGGGCCGCTGGTCTAATCCATGCTGACATGGTGGAAACCTGCAGTGTAACCATAATGAGCTGTCTATGAAGCATTCTTCTTATTAAAAAAAGAGTCCTATTGAGAAAAAAGAGAAAATAAAAAAAGAGATACTATGAAAATAGGAAAGAGAGAAAAAAGCACCATATTCCCATGGTAAATAAGAAGAATGCTGAGATGCTCGTTGTCTGCTTGCCTTGTCATTTTGATATGAGGATTCTTCCGTATCATTGGGCAAGGGGTACCCCGTTGGCGGTTCTCAATGATACACATGTACTTACGATGACAAGAACTTACCGGTGACTAAACTTGAGTAGCATGAGGAGCGGCCCTCGTATACAAGGGACATGAGATTTCTGACTTATACTTTGTCAAGCATGTACACCATAGTTTGTTCACTTTAACCTTAATCACTTCAAGATGCTTATGATAGAGGCAATGAGAGCTGAAAGCTATAAGTACCATAATTTTTGGAAGCTCTTTATGAGACTTGAATCCCTACTTCCTTTTTACAAAAGGCTTTTCTTCCACCATTATATTGAGTCTCCACCTTCTATCTCTATGCACCTACTTTAAGAGCATAGTGGCCATTCTTAGTTCTATGTGCATTGTCCCAAGACTAGTTGATTGATGCATAACTTGTTATTGCTTGTTTGAAACTATTGTATCTAGTCACTCTTATGAACTTTGAAGGTCTCCTATGCATTTATATTTGCTACTCTATTGAGGGACAAGCTGAATACTATTATGCTATGTTTTCTTTATATGAAACAAACAAACGTCTTGCAAAGCATTGTTATTCATGAATCTTTTGTTTGTGCCTTTTCATGTTGCATCTTAGTTTCTTTGCTTATTGCTAGAACTTTGTCTTTTATGTTATGATTCAAGTACTATGATCCCAGCCTTGAATGTTTTGCAAATACTTTGATCAAGTCTTTGATGGTGCATGTCACCTCAAAAATTATTTCTTTTTATCACTTGCCTACTCGAGGACGAGCAGGAGTTAAGCTTGGGGATGTTGATACATTGCAAATGTATCTATAATTTTTGATGTTCCATGATTAGTTTTATACACTTTCTTCTGTTTTGTTCCAACTTTGGAGTACTTTTATTATGATTTCTTGGACTAACCTATTAACAAGAGCCACAGTGCGAGCTGCCTGTTTTCTGTTGTTTTTGGTTCCAGAAAAGTCAGAAGGAATTGGATGGGACAAAAGCCAAAGTGCCTATTTTTCCGGAAGGGATCAAGTGCCAGAATACGAGACGGAGAGGGGCCAGGGGCCAGCCACACCACCTGGCCGCGCGGCCAGGCCTGGCCCGCGCCAGGGGGTCATCTGGCCGACCCCAGCACCCCCTCGGCCTCTCCTTCCGCCTATAAGTTGCCCTCGGGACGAAAACCCTAAGGCCCCGATCAAAAATCCACGAAAGAGTTTGTAGCCACCATCATCTCCATCCCTAGATCAGGAGGTATCTGAAGCTCTTCCCGGCACCCTGCCGGAGAGGGGAATTCACCCTAGAGGCCTTCTTCATCACCATGCAAGCCTCCGGCGTGATGCGTGAGTAGTTCATCCTTGGACTACGGATCCATGTAGTAGCTAGATGGCTGGTTTCTCCTCCTTTGTGCTTTCATGTTTAGATCTTGTGAGCTCCGTTCATGATCAAGATCATCTATTTGTAATTCATACATGTTGTGTTTGCGGGGATCCGATGGATATTGAGATGCTATTTCAGATTGATTATTGATTCTATCATGTCTTTGTTATTTGAGATCTTGCATGCTTTCCGTTGTTAGTAGCTATGTTGGCCAAGTAGATGCTAGCAACTCCACGAGTTAGTATTTATGCTCGATAGTGGGTTCATGCCTCTGGTAATCTAGGGAAGTGACAGAAATCTCTAAGGTACTAGATGTGCTATTGCTACTAGGGAGAAAACAATGATCCTTTGTTCATAGAACAATTGTATTGTTTACTTTACACGCAGTTCGTAAAGCAATAATCTGTTGCTTGCAACTTAATCTGTTGCTTAGTCATAGATGCAGTTGGATGGCGGTCTATGTATTATGTTGTAATGCCCAATAAAGTCTCAGATGAGTCAAGATGATTAGTATATGCATGTATTGCTTTCTCGTTGTTTGTCAATTGCCCCGCTGTAATTTGTTCACCCAGCATGTTATCTATCTAAGGAGAGCCACCTCTAGTGAACTATGGATCCCGGTCCTTTACTTTACATACAATCTACAATCTTTTACTGCTTTGTGTTTACTTTATACAAACTTTTACTTATTTCCATTCGATACGTTTAATCCTTTGTTTTCCACAAAACACGGTGAGATTGACAACCTCATCGCAAGTTGGGGACAAAGTTCTGTGGTTGTGTTGTGCAGGTCTCCACGTTGCTACTAGCACCGTTAGTGCGCCCTACCAAGGCTCAGCTAGTAACACCTTTGAGGTTTTTCCTTGCTCCTACTGGTTCGATTAAACCTTGGTTTCATAACTGAGGGAAACTTGTTGCTGTGCTCATCATACCTTCCTCTTGGGGTTCCCAACGAGCTCTACATCAACACCACACACCAAGCACTTTTCTGGGCGTCGTGTATTGAGCCATCAGGGCCCAACTCCTCGGAAGCCATTTTAGAGTGATGAGGATGAGATATCCGAGGTTGAGTGTGCTCCAACCCCTCCTAGGGGCGCTAGGAGGAAGAATGCCTCCAATGCTCCCATGCCTCCTGTCACACGTGAAGTGGTTCAGGAGAAGGTCAAGAAGGCATCTTTCTAGGAGAATACCTTGTGTTGCATGAGTATGGATATCCGTAAGGGACATCATGAGTCCTACAAGAGCAACCGCAGGATTGAGAAGCTTCTCACGGACATCAAGGCCCAAGTTGAGGAAGAAGGGGAAGAAGAATCAGAATACAATGATGAGCATGGAGCTGATCCCTCAGCTGAGTCAGATAACACCCTGTCCTTTGGCGCCTGGAATGCAATGAATGCCAACTTGGTTGATTGGCAGACTTTCTCAGAGGTCACTTCTGGCTTTGCACCACAAGGTACTTCCTCTTCTCGCCCTCTTGGCAAGGGCCCTCAGACTTCTACTGCTGATGATTATTATGATGAGGATGATGAGGAGGAGGAGGATGATGATGACGACGAGGACTCTGATTGATCTCCCTTGGGATGATAGCTTGGACTTTTCCCTTTTTGGCGTTTCGATGCCAAAGGGGGAGAAGGTGTCCATTAGGAGCATCAGGATTTGCATGGGTTGGGGTGATTATCGTCTCTTTATTTTATTCGAACATTTGCTTTCATTTGGTTCTTGTGAGAATTATTTGGTTATGTGCAACTATCTTTGTGTGTGGACATGTCTATGCCCCTGTTCCCTTATTGTAATAGTTATCCATTACCTGACTTGCATGTATTACTTGTTTATCCTACTGCACACTACTAGGAAACAGCCTATAGATAGACAAGATGTTCAGTGGCGCATATGCGAAACCATGCGCCACAGGAAAACATCAGTGGCGCACCAGAAAGCATGCACCACAGAAGATTGGAAGTTCTGTGGCGCATTTTCTAGAGTATGCGCCACAGAAGATTGGTGGGACCCGCCAGTCGTGGTGGGTTGATCCAAGTTCTGTGGCGCATTCTGAGATATGCGCCATAGAAGTTGCATCTTCTGTGGCGCATATTTCCTCATGCGCCATAGAACATGGAGGGGGCCCCACCATGGAATCTAATTCACCCAAGTTCTATGGCTCATGTTCTGATATGCGCCACATATGTGTTTCACTTATGTGGCACATATCCCAACATGCGCCGTAGAACTTGGAGGTGGGCCCCACACAGGGAATCTAATTCACCCACTTCTGTGGCGCATATGGACTTATGCGCCACAGAAGTTTCAGCATCTATGGCGCATTTCCTCCATATGCGCCACAGATGAGGGCGTCCAGATCCATGTTAAAAAGGTGACAAAAGCTAGCTTTCTTATCTATCTATCCACCACCACCCATTTCACATCTCTACCTCCTCCCAACTCGTCTTCCTCCTCCCTCACACCCCATCTTGCCCATAGTTTCTCCATTTTCTTGTAACTAAACCTACTTTAATCCATAGATTGGTAAGTGGAAGCTTCGCTCCAACTTCTAGATCTAAAAGTTCCTTACTTTTCTCTCTCACATCTCTATTTGTTTACTAATTTCCTCTCCACCAACTTGCATTGTAGATCTATTTTTCCACACTCTCTCATCGCTCGGTCTCGTCTCGCTATTATTGTGTCTACTAGGTGAGTACTTGGCCATGAACATGTAGGTGAACCTTGTCGCGCGGGCGGTGTGTGTCTACGATCCATGGCGAGACGATGCTTGTGTGGTGCATGAATGTTTGCAATGGGAGGAAGTTTTTTGTTGGTTGCTTGTTGTTGTGTCGGGCCCGGCTGTAACAGCCCAAAACTTCAATCCAAGTGTATCAAAGATCAAATCATCCAAATTTAGGATTAACAAAAACTTTTCCATATTTAAAATGAAAACATTCATATATGTGTGCATTTAAAATAGTAGTTGTTTGGAATTTCCATGATTGTGTGATCCTTTGCTTCTAAAATGTTCCTTAGGTAATTTAAACATCATCCACATCTTTCCCAAACTTTTCCTAAAGAAAATCAAATCAAAAAGAATTAAAATGAAGGAATGGTCATTTGGACAAATTTAACTCTCATGCCTACTTTGGCTATTCCTAGTACTCAATTCTTAACAGAAACAATTCTTGATCTTTGCACCCCTTGCTAGTACACATAATGAGGTACCAAGGCCCACCTTTTGATCTTCTAAAAACATTCTGGAAACTATTTTAAATGGCAGTTCAAAATTGAATCTAATGCATATGCATAGATCACCCCTATTTCAAAAACCATGTATTTTAGCTCCATTTTCAAAACCCTTGCAACCAGAGCCTACCTAGCACTAGTGGAGATCACTCAAAATTTTTGAACTCAAAATTCAAAACTTTTTCTCTTACGGCCATTTCATCAAACACTTGGCAGGCAGAATCATACCTCTAATCCTAGCTCACTGTTTGGAACAGCCCCCATTTGATCTCCATTTAATCTCTCTGTCCCCCTTTGATCAAACCATGTCAATTGCAGCCCATCCCCTACGCCCTAGTGGCAATGCCATGCCATGTCGAGCACCACCCTTGCCGGCCAACCTTGCAAAAGCCGCAGCAGACCACTCCCCCTTCCCTCGCCATGTCTAGGAGGTAGCCAACGCCGCACCGCCCCTCTTTGTCCCTTGCCCGAGCCAAGAGTAGCCGTGGACCACCGAGGAGAAACCGTGCCCAGTGCCACCGGACCATGCCGACGCCGCCCACAGAGCGCGCACTGTCCCCGCGTGCACAAGCCGCCGCTCGACACCATCCCGCGCCCACCGCTCCGCCTCGACCAGGAGAACACCCCAAACACCTCCGTTTGCCGCCCAAAGCCCCACAGCCACCACTCGCCGTGGACACAACCGCTTAGGCCGCGCAAAGCGCCACCTCACCCCGACCGCATACCACCGCCCCTACGGCCGCATTGAAGCGCTAGAGCACCGCCAGGGGACCGCCCATCGATTGCCATCCCCAGCCATGCCGCTAGCTCGCCGTAGCCATGTCGCCACCGTCGACCGCCCATCCCGCTCGGTCTCACCGTCGAGCCTATAAAAGGAGCACTCCCCAGCACCAAAGACTCACACCATTCCACTCCCCTCACCTCTCTGAACCTCACCCACCCCTCGCCAGAGCAAGTGGAGCAGCAGCTCGCCGAAATTGGAGCCGGAGCTGCCGCCTCTGGAGAAGAAGGGTGTCGTTGATTCCGGCCACCCCAAGCTCCGCCGCGACCACGCCTCGCCTCGCGTCGTCTTCCACTTCGTTCGCCCGCATCGCCGACCCCGCTGGAGCCCTGGTACGCCCCTAGTAGACCCCCACCGAGCCGCTAGGGTTCGAGCTCGCCGGCGACCCGTCCGTCGTCGACGACGACCCTCAGCCGTAGATCTAGCCTCTAATCGCACGGCCCACAGCGCACGTACCGTTTCGCGTGTTAAGTGACGCTGACAAGTGGGACCCCCTGTCAGCTGAGCCATGTGCCGCGCAGCGCCACTGGGCCGGCCCATTTCCTTTCCCGCGCAAGCCCGTAGATTCAAATCTAGGTTTTTCTTTTTAGTTAGAATATAGTTTCTGTCCAGTGTTTCAAAATTCAATTCTGTGAGTTTGACGAATCCAAATTACATGAAACTAATTTTGTCTGGAAGGTATTGAAATGCTCTATCCAAGCCCGTTGGATTTAATTCATTTAGAATTATAGATTTCTCCTAATAAAAATAAGAAGACATAAGCTTTTGCAACTTGAAACATTTTTGTAAAATCAACCAAGTTAGCTTTTGAGTTGATTCCAACTCTCAAAAATCACATTTCATCATATCTATCCAAATATGTAATAATATTAAGGTTTACAGGCAGTGACTTTGGACTAGTACCAAAATAATGCTATATAGGCATTTCTAGTCACTTTAAATCATTAAATAATAAACTTAAACCAAAGTAATATTGATCCAACCTTTAAATCTCATTCCCACATGTTAGAATATGTGGTGAGGACATGTGTCCACATGATCCCATATTTTGGTGGTGAATATTAAAGTGTAGTTAATATTTCAATGAGTAGAAATTACTTTTCCAAAATAAAAAGGTTGAAACTATTGAATTAAACTTGTGATGTTTGGGATGATAATAGATCATCAATTGTGTGGTTTAGAATACTACTTAGCCTAAGTTAAGTATTGCTTGGTGATTGTGTGTCCCTATGTATTTCTAGACGCTAGTACCGACCAAGCCTTCGAGGAGGAGGAGTTCTACCAAGAAGAAAAAGAAGAAGAAAACTTCAACCACTGCACCAACCAAGGCAAGCTATTAGTGGCAAGCTAACCCTTGCAAACATGCTTTAGTAAGCTATTGTAGCAAGCTAGAATAAAACTAGATAGTTTAGTAAAGATGCCTTAAGCATACTTTGATCACACCCCCTTAGTTTACACAAAGTTCTTTAATTAATTTTGAAGGTAGCATAAAGAGTATAAAACTTGACCTGATTAGAAACCCTTAGATGTCATTCTATGGCATGAGATTGATCCCACCTTTCCACCTTAGTGAACACTCTTAACCTAGTGTTTTAGAATAGATCAAACTTGAGTCATTTTAGATGGGAACACTTGGTGAAAATGAGTTATGAAAACCTTGGAATGATGAGTCATTCTATTGAGATGTTTTGACATGTGTTGAGAAACACAATTGGTTTATGATGAAAATGATGAGGCATGAGCCTTAACCCTTTTTATAAAACTGATGGTTGGATTCGGATGTGATACCATTCCAAATTTACCGTGCAACCACATTACCTGAATTGGGTAAGGCTTAGCTGGAAATTTATATGCATTAGTATTAGTTCCCTCATGGGAGAGGTTTGAGCTGAGGCTACCTCTCAATGATGTCCACCTATGCAGTGCCCAAGATGACTGATGGTCATGGTTGGAGGCCATGCTCATAGGAGAGGTGCTTGTACTAGGGTGTGTAAAGGGAAGGTTATGTTTGATTATCTGCATACCAAGTATGATGATTCAGCGTTATCCCTGACAGATGTATCGAATCTTGTGGTGAAAGTGTACCACCTCTGCAGAGTGTCAAACTATTCGAATAGCCGCGTCCGCGGTTATGGACGGTTGGAATGGCCATACTGTTTCGTTGTTAGATGTTTTCTAAATAACTTGAAATGAATGATGAACCTTGACTTGACCCCAACAGGGTGGTGTAGATGAAAATAGCTTCCCAACTTAAGTGATTCTAGACTTTTATTTTATCTTTTCTTGCTTCAGAACTCAGCTTAGGTTTTCAAACTTAACTTGATAGTTATTCTTTCAATTCAGTACTTTAACTTAGAATCATAACCCTTGCTAGTAGTAGTTTGCGAGTACTTAAAGAGTACTCATGGCTTTTGTCCCTGGCTATTATCATGGCCAGACTATGAAGGAGATTACCAAGATGATGGTCAACAGGACGGCTATGATAACTAGGACTATCTGCCTTCGTCAGCATTACCTGTGCCCCTGAAGATGGACCCCACCGCTACGCTATCGTTTATTTCCGCTGCTTGTTGTATTAAAGCCTGGATCATGAGATCCTTATTTGTGTAAAACCTTATGTATGGTTTGTAATGGATGATGTACTATGATATCCAATCCGGTATGTCTCGCAAAAATGGTAATCCTGGGATTGCGAGGTATGGCATAACGGGCATCTGGGATTAAAAATCCGGGTGTTGACACCGGCCGATGTGGTTGCATGGATGTTTGCCGAAATGTTGATTAATTTCCATTTCGGCAAATTTTTGCACTACCCATATGTCCTAATTTTAGGAAATGTCATGCCGAATTTTTTCCGGCTAGCATTCATGCATGTGTGTGTTCATATGGTGTGGTTCTCACCTATACTCTCTGTTTTGACCGCTCAGGCAACCATGGTCCTCACGATGAGCAAAGGTCGAATTTCTAGGTACAAGAAAGGCGTGAAGGAGGACATGATTCTGAACAACAAGACCATGATAAGATGTCCATGTCGAACATGCAAACTGCAGCGCTGGATCGACCCTGAATCTGGACAATTGGAGGGTCACTTGCTCAGGCGCGGTTTCATGCGCGACCTCAATGAGGCACCAGCAGGACATGGTGGTGGTCACGAAGACGTGGGCGGGCGAGAAGACGAAGAGTCTACCGGGCATGATCATCATGATGAAGGAGATGCCAGCGGGCATGATCATCATGACGAAGGAGATGCCGGCAGGCATGATCAGCATGGAGAAGGAGATGGCGACGGGCATGATCATGATCATGAAGAAGGAGAAGACGCGAACACACAGACGCTGCTAACTTCGGTCTTGCAGGACCCTCATGTTCAAGAACTGCTCCTCAAGGATACGAGCAACGACAAAGCTGCAGCCAGAGAGAAAGCCAAGCTTGCCCAAATGGAGGTAGACGGGATGACTCCATTGTATCCTGGGTGTCGCCCTGAGGATACACGTTTGAGTGTAACACTCAAGGCTCTGGAGATGAAGGCCGAACACAAATGGACCGATGTGAGCTTCAACGCGAACATGGAATACTGGCACGACCGACTTCCTAAGGGGAACACATTGCCAACAAGTATTGAGGAGGCCAAGAAAATCGTGCGCCCTCTCGACCTACCACACATTAAATACCACGCATGCATCAATGATTGCGCACTTTATCGGAACGAGTACGCGGATAGAACCACATGTCCGGTATGTGGCCAGGGACGGTACAAGAGAGGGAACAAGAAAGTTCCTAAAAAAGTGGTATGGTACTTTCCTATCACCCCTCGTCTGCAGTGATATTTCATAGATCCTAAGGAAGCAAAGCTCATGCAATGGCACGCGGAAAGAGAGAAACCTGAAGATGATCCAGAGAAGGGCAAGATCCTGACACACCCTTCAGACGCTAGCCAGTGGAATGCATTAGACATCGAGTTCGAAGAGTTCGGGGGCGATGCAAGGAATGTTAGGCTAGGTATGAGCACCGATGTACTCAATCCTTTTGGAAACCAGAGTAGCACGCATAGCACCTGGCACGTGTTTGTATGGCCATATAACCTCCCCCCGTGGCTATGCATGAAGCAAAGGTATGTACACATGAGCATTCTTATTCAGGGGCCGAAACAACCAGGTATCGATATGCATCTGTATCTCGGGCTATTGAGAGAGGAGTTCGCCAGCTTGTGGGAGACGCCGGCCCGTATGTGGGATGCCTACACTAAAGAATATTTCCATCTGAGAGTCGTGTTGCTCACGACCGTGCAAGACTATCCTGGTTACGCATATGTATCGGCCTAGGTGAACCACGGACACAATGCATGCGTCAAGTGCATGGATGAGACACCGCATCTCCAGCTACCAAGGGATCCCGGGTCTTCGAAAACCGTGTTCCAAGGTACTCGAAAGTGGCTCCGCATGGATCACCCGTGGAGAAAACATGGTGACCTGTTCAATGGTAAGGACGAGCTCGAAAGAGCCCCGCGTCCGAGGAGCGGCGAAGAAATCGAGGAGCTTTTGAATAATTGGGTAGATTGCCCTTCGCCTGGAAAAAATGACCGAGGACAAAGCCGCTGCTGGGTGTATGGAAATCAAGGTCGGTTTTCTGGGACCTACCATATTGGAAGGTCCTTCACACTCCCCATAGCCTCGATGTAATGTACATCACGAAGAACGTTACCAAGAGTCTCCTTGGCACTCTACTGAACATGCCGGAGAGGACCAAGGATGGGCCGAAAGCAAGAAAGGACCTTAAATTGCTTGGCATAAAGAAAGATCTTCAGTACCCTGATAGTGATGATGATGATGATGATGATGATCAGACGGAAGGGACTCAAGGTCGCCGCAAAAGAGTTAAGAAGAATGAGGTGGTGCTTCGTGCTGTCTGCTTCACTCTGAGTCTGGAGGAGCTTGAGCAGTTTTCCAGGTGCCTCTTAGGAGTGAAAGTTCCTCACGGTTACTCGGGGAAGATAAGCAGATATTTGGATGTGGCAAAGAAGAGGTTCAGCGGTATGAAGTCTCACGACTGTCACGTGCTGATGACGTAGATACTCCCCGTTGCGATCCGTGGGATAATGGACGAGCATGTCCGTGAGACGTTGTTTGGCCTCTGTAACTTTTTTGACGTCATATCTAGGAAGTCGATCGGTGTGAAGCAGCTCGACAGGCTACAAGAAGAGATCGTGATGATACTATGCGAGCTTGAGATTTACTTCCCGCCCGCATTCTTCGACATCATGGTGCATCTGCTTGTACATGTCGTGGACAACATCATCCAGCTCAGGCCGACATTCCTGCACAACATGATGCCGTTTGAAAGGCTAAACGGTGTCATCAAAGGATTCGTTCGCAACAGGTCTCATCCAGATGGAAGTATAGCCACGGGCTTTCTGATCTACGAGTGCATCTCCTTCTGCCAGAATTATCTAACCACCGAGAACGAGGATGTTGGAATACCCACAAAGAAGCACCTCGGCAGGCTCGGTGGATATGGTCACCGCGAGGGCTGCCGCTCACTACATGTCGGCATTGATGGTCGACGCACTGATTTTGAAAGGGAACACCAAGTCACGCTACAACACATTGAAGTGGTCGGCCCTTGGGTCGAAGAGCACAGAAGATTACGTCGACCAGGGCCGGCCGAGGAAGAAGGGAAACGTAAGCAGAGAGCACAACTCCATCTTCACGGGTTGGTTCAAGAAAAGGCAACTTGACAATCCCCCATAGACGCCTTCTATGGAAAATCAAAAACTCATATTCTCCTTGTCGCAGGGCCCAGGGCACAACCTAAGGACCTATTAGTCATACAACATAAACGGTTACAGATTCTACACCGAGGAAAAGGACAAGAATAGTGAATATCAAAACTCAGGAGTAACTATGTTATCCTTTGCTGATGACGGGACTACTGTGACGGAAAGATTCTACGGAAGGATCGAGGAGATATGGGAGCTCGACTACTCTGGAGAGATCGTACCGATGTTTCATGTTAGATGGGCCAAGAACGTGGAAAAAGAAGGCCGCTATTTCACCACAATGGTTATACCAGATGCCAAATCAACGAAGAACGCCTCCGCAAAATATGAGCCTTGGGTACTCGCTAGCCAAGTTGATCAATGCTTTTTTATTACCGACCCATCAAAGCCCAACTGTGTTGTAGTTAGGAGGGGCAAGAGGAGCATCATCGGAATGGAAGGAGCCACCAACGAGCAAAACTTCGAAAAAAACGGCGACCCAAAGATCGAAGAGGAATTTGACAAGTACTTTGACATGCCTACTACTACTAAAGTAAGAAGGAAGACCATACTGCCTACTAAAGGTTGTCCATTCACAAGAAGAAATCTCAAAGTGCACGGGCTAAAGTATTCAACCACGGCGAAAAAGGGCAAGAAGATTGTGAAGAGACACTAGCTCGACACATCACATGATTGTATATGTTCAGAGAGAGAGTTTTTTGAATAAATATGAATGTTTGTATATGTTCTTGCTTTATTTTAGACATATATATAATTAAAAACACATTACATGATTGTATATGTTCGAGGAGAGAGTTTTTTGAATAAATATGAATTATATGTTCTTGCTTTATTTTAAACAGATCTATAGTTAAAAATATATTTTTAAAAAATAAAAAAGTGTGAGACAGCCAGGATTCGAACCTGGCTGCCTCAGGTTTCGAATGGCACAAGCAAGCAGCAGAGACCACTAAGGCAAGTGTGTGATCTTGTCATACTACCACGCGCGCCGCGTTTTGTACTAAGTCCACAGGTTCTGTGGCGCATTTCGGCAATATGCGCCACAGAAGTTGGAACTTCTGTGGCGCATATTGCCGAAATGCGCCACAGAACCTGTGGACTTAGCGAAATAAACGGTTCAGCCTTCATTCCCCTTCTCCCCATTCAGTCACCGCCGCGCGCTAGCCCTAGACCGCAGACGTCACACCGCCGCGCTAGCCCTTGCTGCCGGAGCCGCCACCGCTATGCCGCCCGGCGAACCAGTGGAGGAGGAGCCGCCCGACGAACCCGCAGAGGAGGAGCCGCCGGAGAAGGAGCCGCCCTCCCTGTAGCCCGTGGAGGAGGAGCCACCGCGCTGGACCCCGCAACCCTCGTCTTCATCAACCACCGCAGCAAGTTCGTCCCCCCAGCCCCCACAGTTCGTCCCCCCCACCCCCCACCCCCCTCTGATGCTCTTCCCCTTTCTCTCCCATTTGTGTTTTGTCAATACTTTCCTTAGCTTGTTTCCCTTTGTTGATGATGTCATTAAAATGGTTGGATTCAGTTAAAGATTGTGGCTAAGGGTCGCCCACATCTATTTATTGAGAACAAGCAATTAAATGTTGCTACCACTTTTGTCCTGGGTGTGGAACAACAATCTTAGTTCCCTGATATAGTGATGTAGTCAAATGATATTTCTTGAGAACAAGCAATTAAATACAGAGTAGTTGCTACCGGTTTTGGTTTTGCTGGTTATTGACATTTTCTTGAATCTCTATCAGTTTTATAATGCAAGTATATTTGAAGAAAAGAAAAATCTAACTTGCACTTTGTGAAAAAGAGCAAGTTGAGCAACTGAAGTTGCACTTTTCAGATCAGATTGCAGCATAAGAACAATCCGACCGAGACGTTGGCTGATACGTCTTTTTAACTCATATATTGCTTCACAACGAAGATATCGTCACGAACAATTACGGCGTTGTTACTGTGTTAGTGTTGCTCTTTGGTCAAGCGAATCGAGTCACCTTATATTCCTCTTACGTACCATCATGAATTTAGGTTAAGATTGCAGAAGGCTTGTATATTATGCAACTACTAGATAGATATTCCTTCCGTTAAGAAACTAGATATACCCATTTTTTCTGTTTGGTCTCTAGTTGGAATTTAGCCAAGACTGGTGGAGAAGCTTCTCTCAAAAAAAAGACTGGTGGAGAAGCTCTTCGCTGGGTGATTCCCTGGTGCATGCCATCATACCATCATGATATGCATGGGAAGCTGGTTGTTTCAGTGAAGATTGACCCACTCCATATATGCCATCATCCCATCCTGATATGCCTGGGAATGGCTGTGATTTATTATTATTATACTTGCTATGATTTAATCATGATGGGGTGTTCTGGAGTTTCTTAGTGATCATATGATCACCTAGATCGATGTAGGATGGCTCCAGATCAAGTAGATGCTTTTCTAGATGGTTTGGTACTGTTTGAGTGCTCTATGATTGATTTATTTGCTCCTGTAATTTCTACTTGCTGCACGTGTTGATCTAGCATGGGACCTGAGCCTCCAATCTGACTTAAATGGAAAGTGTGCATGTATACATCTCTTTTATGATTGTTTGATACTTTGATTCATCTGGATTAAATAGCTAGAGCTCTTTTTTAAATAGCTACTATTTAAATAGTTAGAGCTTTTTTTAAATAGCTACTGTTTAAATAGCCACTGTTTAAATAGATACTTTGATACATCTACTGTTTAAATAGCTAGAGCTCTTTTTTATTTAACCTCTGCCTACTTTAATGCTCATGTATCAGAGTGGGGAATGTGGAGGCATTGCACAGTGTTGGATTAGCATGTCTGTGTGTGCATGTGTGTGTGCCCATTATCCACCCATTGCATGTCTGTGTGCATGTGTCTGTGTGCCCATGTGTGTGTGTTAGCATGTCTGTGTGTGCACATTGCACAAGCAGGGTGAACCACATTTTTGCCAAAATTAGAGCTCTTATATATATATCTGTTATACATATCTGTTATATATATCTTTTATACACATATGTTATATATATATATATCTGTTATATATATATATATATCTGTTATGCTAGAATTAGAGATCATTATATATATCTGTTATACATGCTGTATGGGGATGATGGTACCTGCTGTTGAAATGTACTATGGATTATGGATGATGGATACTGGGCTCAATGCATGGGGCTGTCAATATGGGGATGGGGTCTTTTGTCTTGCAGGGATATATTTCTTCATTTGAGTTGCCCATTTCTCCCGAAGTGTCGATTCACTTCCGTTTCGGTTGATAAATGGGCACTCCTATGTCAAAAAATTAGCAAAGTTCATGCCGAATTTTTTGGCCGAGATTTGTGCTAACTTTTTGCCTCTTTTAAATAGAGTAGTGCAAACATGTCAGGCAACAAGGAGTCTGGCCCTTCTAAGCACATGATCAGCGTCGAAGAACAAGCTAGACATGCCAACCAGTCATTCTGGCAGGGGTCCCAACAGGAGGAGGAGGAGGCGATGAGGATGACACCACCACCGGAGGAGGAGGCGACCGTCACCAGAGCTGCTGGGGCCAATGAGGGCGGAGATCATGATTACGAGGGGGACGAAGACGACTATGATGGAACTAGTGAAGGTGGCAGCTAAGAGGATGACACCACCGATGGCGGCGCCCGCACCGATGGCGGCGAGCGCACGGATGGCGGTAGCGGCAACCCGATCGCTTCTCAGAAGAAGAAGAAGGAGCAGAAGGAGTGGAAGGTGCTAGTGCTCGCCACCGTCTGTGTTGAGTTCACTGAGGTCACAGAAAGTGGCCAACCCATTGCGCCAGAGGCGATTGCTAAAGGGTACGGCCTACAACTCGGATGCATCGTCCGGGAAAGCATGTCGATCAACACGAAGTACATCAGACATGCTGACCATGCAGCTTTGGTCGATAACCTCCTTCAGAAGCCTCACAAGCGATACAGATTCCCAGAGCAGTTTAGAAACCTCGAGAGAAAGAACCCGGTGAACAAACTAGCCCTCACGAAGATGAGCAACGCCTTGAGCAGCTGGAAAACCCGGGTGAAGAATAGCATTGACAAAGGTGAAAGCTAGGAGGTTATTCGTAAGAAAAATCCGATTCTCGACGAATAGGAGTTTAGGATATTCAAGGCGGATATAGCTACCGCTGACGCTATAAAATGGACTCAATGGGGAAGGAGTATGCGGGAACAGAACATAGGTAACCACCGCCTTGGAAGCGACGATTACAGGGGGAAACAGGCCATTTGGGACAAGGAGGACGCCGAGCTTGAACGCCTTGGTAAAGACAACCCTTAGCTTAAAATCACAGACTTGAAGCTTAGGAAATTTGTTCGGGTCCGCTACTACCTGGACAAGGAAACAGGGGAGTTCATCACCGACGATCCGGAGGTGAAGGAATTCGAGAAGAAGCTGGTAAGGAATTTATCGCCGATCTCAAGTCTATTGTGTTCTAATTAAGATAATGAAGTCAAGAATCTAAATGGGTTCACCTTTCCTTGTCTCTACAGGTGGATGAACTGAACGCTACTGCCACAGAGTCGTCCCAGGATTCGACGGAGTCGTGGGACACGGTTTTCAACAGGGCGACAAATGCTTACAAGAAGAGGGACAAGGGGTTGCCGCCGTCCTCAGCTGGCCGTGTGTCCGGCTTCGGTACGAGCATGAAGTTCAAGGAGTACTACAAAGAGGACACCAAGAAAAGAAGGGAGAGGAAGAACCAGGATAAAGCCGCTGTTGCAGAGCTGAAGATGAAGGTGCAGACACTGGAGGAGAAGGCGGTGGACGAGAAAACGATGGACAAGTTAGTGGAAGAGAAGCTCCGCTCGATGATCCCCCCCTGATTTTTTCGAGGGGCTTACTGCTTGGAATGCGGGTGGTCGACATGGGCTGATACATCTGCCCAGCTTAAGCGGCAGCAACTCGGGCATCAATGTTACCGTGTCGCCGGACCTGGTGACCCCGCCGGCCGTCAACGTCGGGACACAACCACTCGTTTTGGTCACACCGACGCGCCCTCCCGCCAAACATACCAATAAGGCGCAGCCGACGACGGTGGTGCTTCGTGAGGCACCCGAGCGGGAGATTGCAGATGATGATAGGCCGTCCGCCGGCATCGGCCGTGTCTCTACATTAGCCAAGATCCACGCCATCACCAAGGTAACTAATTAGTTAGTGCACGTCATCTCCTTTATGCCTTTGATGCATGACTTCTTCCATCTCATGACGCCCAACAACATGTTTTTGCCTCAGGACACTTCCTGCGTACTCCTGCTTAAAGATGTCGGCGGTGAGTTGAAGGATGTTGCCAAGGGCACTCTTATACAACCGGCGAGCCACACGATGCACAACAATCCAATGGATGATGATGTGATGAGGGTCAGGTTGGCTCGGGTGTTGCCAGGGTGCGATGACATGGACCCCCCCTTTCAACGACAGGGAGCCGACGAACACAAGACCCTTGGGGAATGCTACAACTGGCCCTTGACATGGCCGAAGACCCAGATTCGTCTTGCGGGGGGAGCACCGGCGCCACCTCTCGACCGATCGCCCGGCCACCACCTCGGAAGCCAATAGCCGCCATCGTCGCCACCACCAGCCGTCACCATCAACTCTTGGCAGCGTGTGCACCGCCACATGGCAAAGACGTTGTGCCGCAATCGCCGTCGCCCCCGCTACCACCACGACATGATGGCACCCATGGAGATGATGATGAATTGGTCAACGTTGACGACTTCATCAACACCGGCGCCACCAAAGGATTGTATATGCCTTCTGTGGATGAAGAACCCTTCGCAGCTCGCAACGACCATCAAGCTGGTCGGCCCAATACATGCACGCAGCGCCTGGTCTTCCATGGTCTTTCTCAAGAGACGCCTCCGGCCGCCGATCCACCACAAGAGAAACCGTGATTGGTTTTCAGCCCCAACACACTCCGAAAGGCGACTGATGAGCAGATGGCAGTGGCTGACACTGTTGTGAAGAAGAAGCACTACAGGAAGAGAGGTAATAATAATAATAAGAAGGGTGCGAGCCAGCCTCTTCCAAAGAGGATCCGGGGTCAGGACGCCGTCGTCGTACCATCCACACAATTTGGCTTGCCCCGAGTGCATGTAGCTGGTGATCCGATATTGACTCCGGATATGATCCACATTGTGGTTGGATCCATGTTAACTTTGCACGAGGGTGTCAAGACACTAGAGGCCCTCCTTCTTAAAGACGAAGATCCAAATTACCCGGTTTTCATGGCCATGGTGCCATTGGACGTGGGCTTCGTCGATGAACCCCCCGCGAATATATTCTTCATAGCGTTCGAGGACATATTCAAGCTGTTTCTCATGAAACGGCTGGACTATAACTTGGTCCGCCTATACGCGCTCAATCTGGCGCTCACGATCAAGAGAGAAAGTACCCCGGAAATCACGATAGTGAATCCCTACTACATGCGGGACAGCCAGTTGATCGAAGGATCAGAGACACAGACCAAGGCGACGGCGTACCTCGAGAAGTTCATGGTGGACAACAAGAGGAAGGGCACACTTCTTTTGCCTTTATTTCCCGAGTAAGTACACACACTCGCTCATCGCCATCGTAACTTATGCATTTCTTATAGATTTCTTCCTTTGCTCTTTTCCAACATTCCATTCCAATTGTGTTGCGCAGAGACAAATACTGCACATTCATCGTCCTTGCCCCGAGGTATTCGCTAGCCACGTATTTCGACTCGGGGAGTTTGACGAAGAAGAAAGACTACACCAGAATAAGGGGTGTTCTCAATGAGGCTCTCGAGGGCTACACCAAGAAGGGATGCACCTTCGTAGATAAGGGGGAATGTATCAAGGATGACAAACACGTGTTCAAGCACGTGCTCGACTTCTCCTGCGTCAAGCAGTCGACTACTGGTGCCAAGGAGGCCTTCTACATCCTCCATCACCTTAAAGGCTATGTTCGGGATTGCCATAACCTAACGCTGCCATCTAGTCTCCGAGGATGGGCCGAAACTTTGGCGAAAATCGATGATGCTGATCTTAGAGAAGACTTCCATCGCATTCAGATGAAGTTGTCGCAAATTATCATTGAAGATGTCAACACAAGGGGGTGCCCTACAACAAGGCAGAGGGTTGAGTAAGAGGGAGATCGAAGAACGCCTCCGTAAGCAGGATGACACAAGGACGTAGACGACGAAAGAGGGCTATCTACTGTTCCCGAGGCCGAGCGAGAAGAGGAAGTCTTCATCATGATCGATGTGTGCCTCTAGCATGATCCAGTATGTGTATATTCTTTTTGGACGTCCGCTGTATTAGTGTGTGTGTGTCATAAACTTTACTATCTCGTGGTTAAAATGGTCATTGTTGTTAGACTTAAACTACCTTGTGGTCGTGTTGTCGTTGAACTTATTGCTTCTATGATGATCTATCTTTTAGGTTTATGGATCCTTTGTTTTATATTCTGTGAACATATATATATATGCATGTGAACCCTTTATTCATTCTTTTCGTTGTATTTTTACTAATATGCCTTGTCGTCTATAGAGATGGCGACGAGGTGGTATGTGGTGTACATGGGTAGGGTTCTAGGATTCTACGAGGAGTGGGAGGATTGTCACAAACAAGTGAACAAGTTCAGCGGCAACATCTACAAAGGATACGTGACTAGAGAGGAGGCGATAGCCAAGTGGAGGAACCACTTGTGGAAGAAGAACCGGATGAAGATATTGGTCGGGCTAATGCTCTTGCTCACCATTATCACAGCTATATTCTATTTGATCGTAGTGTAGGCGGCGGTGGCCACTTCATATTTGTAATGTGAGCTGATATGAACTTTGTATTCGGTGCTTGTGTAAAAATTTGGCACTTGACACTATATATGTATCTCGATCGGGCTCTAAGTGTTTGTATTATATATATGTCGGTTTTCATGTATCTACTACTTGTGCAATGTATTTTATACTCATCTGGATAAATACTGTATAAATCCTGTATAAATACCTGATTATACACCAGGAAAGTATTTTACTTTGAATACATGTTACGCAATCAGTGGCGCATATAATTATATAGTCAGTGGCGCATGGCTTTGCTGTGGCGCATATGTGTAAATGCGCCACAGAAGTTATTCCTGTGGCACACATGAAGAAATGCGCCACAGAAGTCTGGGACTTTTGTGACGCATATCTATAGGCGCCACAGGAAGCAGATATCAGTGGCGAGATAATAGTGGCAACTAGGATATGCGCCACAGAAGATGTAATTACATGCGCCACAGAAGAGCTGTTTCCTAGTAGTGGCACATCACC
The DNA here is from genome assembly GCA_916181665.1 of Avena sativa. Classification (NCBI taxonomy): domain Eukaryota; kingdom Viridiplantae; phylum Streptophyta; class Magnoliopsida; order Poales; family Poaceae; genus Avena; species Avena sativa. The sequence goes on along the minus strand of OV702287.1, from coordinate 39,068,591 downwards.
AGGGGGAGCATAGTGATGTTATTAAAATTCCATGCAAAATCTCTTGTTGTCATCGAACACCAAAAAGAGGGAGATTGAAAGGAAATTTCCTGTCATAATCTATTTTGGTGTTTGTTAACAACATTAGGTTCATTTTAATGTATGTTTGTGTCTACAGGACAATCTAATGAAAAGTAAAAAGGCCTAATCTTGGTGGCAAAATCTCTGGCCAAAGTTGTCATTTCCTAGAGAAACCAGACCGGAGTCTGCGGTGTGCAAACACCGGAGTCTCTGGTGTGGCCTAGAGTTTCCCTAGGAGTTTCCGGGGTGGACTCGAGAATCTGCTTAGCACCATTCTGTGAGGGGGTCCGGAGACAGACCATAATCTCCGGGGCGTTGTCTTAGACTGGAGTCTCCGGTGTCCCTCCTCAGAAGTTTCCCAAGAGTCCCTGATGTGAGCTTTGCTACCTTGCCCAGGTCATTTTGTATGGTGGTCCGGAGGTGGATCAGAGATGAACCGGAGTCTCCGGTCTACCTGACCATAGTCTCCGGTTTGGGATGTTCCCAACGTTTAGAAAACGGTTCACTGGATGAGGCCTATAAATAGGGGACCTCATCCCCTTCCTCTAGCTGCTCGTCCAAGAAAAAGAAGAACACCACATTTGAGACATCAAAACTCCAAGATCTCTTCATCCAACCGTCCAAAGTCATTGATTTTTGGGGAATCAGATGAGGAGACCTTGATCTATAGCTTCACCAAGAGAGATCTTAATTTCCCCCTCAATTACCCTTGCTCTAGGGTTTCACTGGAAACCCTAAGCCTTTGTTTTGGTTGATTTGATTCTTACAAGCTTGTCTTTGGTTGTTGTGACAGCTTGCTTGGATTCGAGAGCCCCCGATTAAGTTGTGGGTGTGTGCCTCGAACTTGTTGTAAGGGTGCCGGCTACCACCTTGAAGGTTGCCGATATAGTGAAAGCGTGAATCAATCCCCTTGGGGTGAGGTTCACCGGAGAACAAGGGAGGCCTCTCGTGGCGTTGGTGGTTTGATACCACCCCCTATCCAAATGTAGACGTACTTCCCCTCAAAAGGAAGGAACTGCGGGAAATAATCCTTGTGTTCCCGTGTGCTTCACTTCAGTTACTTCTATCCTTTATCGCACCTTATTTTATCTTGTTCTTGCTTAGTTCGTGTGCTAGTGCATCATATAGGTAAATTCACCCTAGTTGCATATCTAGAGAATTTACCTTTGTGTCAAACCCTAACTTGGAAAAGAGTAAAATTCTGAAGTAGCACCTATCCAGTCTCCTCTACGTGCCCATATGATCCTTTCACCGGCTCTCACTGAGGAACTGGTACCAGACCATTGTCACCTGGGGATCAAGTAAGAGGTCCCTGACCAAGGGGTCCTCCTCCTCGCGACCATGGAGCGCCAGCTGCGTCTCTACCTGCCGGTGCTCCCTCTCCTCGGCCCTCGTGGCGATCCTCATGCCATCTGGCGCTAGTTCTGTTCTTAAGCCTAACTTGGCTTGACGACGCCCATGCCAGTGACTTGGCTGATGGAAACAATGGCGATGAACTAATGGTGACGGCGGCGAATTTTTTTCAGAAAAACAGGGAGATAGAAGAGGGAGAAAATTTAGATGCGTGGTCTCACCTTGATGAAGTAGAACACAATGACGAAGACGAGGAGTGCCCTATGGCGTCGGAATCATCCCTGGAGCATGATAGTCAGAGAGGGAAAACTTGACCTTGAAGTGGATTCCTTGAGCGCCTATATGACCTGATCGGTCGAGTAGCACGAGGACAACGATGCTCATCTCTAGGTAGAACTAGCCTGGCTTGAGTTGGACGGAGATGGTGGTGTGACAATGAACTGACAGCGGCTCTTGGTGGCTTTTGGGAAAAAAGAAGGGGAAGAAAGGATCAATCTTTAGGAGGATAGAGGGTGGCGGCGGAGTGGTTAGGTAGGGTTTGGGCCCTCTCTCATATGGGGAAGATAAGGGAAAGGGAGGTTGTGGTGGTTGGACTCGGTGTTGTTGACTACGGGAGAGGAGCACGCTCTCCTCGTGAGGAGGAGGAAGATGACAAAATAGAAACGTGGGGAGCGTGTCCTTCAGGCTAGAGAGATAAAGGGGCTATCTGGGCTTTGGCTGGGATGCCTCATGCAGTGGGCTTTGGTTAGGTAAGGTTGGGTTGCTAGCCTCTCTCTATTTCTTTATCTCCTATTTTGCTTTATTTATTTGTTTGTTTGATTTTGGTTCAATTTCAAACAACTTTTCTTTTCAATTCTTTTCAGGGATTTTGAACATAGCATTTTTAGGTCACAAAAGAGAGGAAAGAGGGAACAGGATTAAAGGAAGGGGATGCCCACATAAAGTTCAAATCAGGCATTTACAAGATTAAGGATATTTAGGGTTTAGGAAAAAATAAAAGCATTGTAAATATTGGATCAAGGCAAGGATCCTACTTTGTAGAAAACAAAATATAGATATACAAAAGAGGGATTGAGTAAGGTGATAACAAATAACACAAGCAAGACAAGAGCAAATGCAAGGTCTGATACTATGATCAAATGCAATATGGCATGATGACATGAGCATAGTATTATGATGGTGCGATAAAGTAAAAGAACAAGCAATTCTAATTGGGGAATTCCCAGAGTGCTATAGATGCCATTAATTACAATGGATCTTGGTTTTTTTTTTTGAAATGACCATAGCATTAAAAGAAACATACGACATTACAGAGCACTACAAGAAAAAATATGAAAATTACAATGAAATCCTTAAGATGTCCTTCGGCTTCGACCTACAGACCATGCTGACGCCCGACGGAGCATCATCGTTGCCGCTCCTCACTTAGTCGGCCTGACATCGTTGGTTGCAGACGGTAAGTCGCTGAACGGGTCGAGAAGATTACATCCGTACCGGAGACGAAGAGGAAAAAGTTACTGTCGATAAAGGTCATTGACAATCGGTAGATCTCACTGCCAGAAGAAGTCTCCTTGATAGACACACCAATTGCCAGGATTCAAAAAGAATCAATAGATCCGGCGCGCTAACCCTCATGTGCTCTTTGTTGACTCCGAATCAGATGCCCACAAGTTAGGGAGAAGCCGAAGAGATCTTATTCCAACATGCCATCGTTGCCTCCACCTCGCGGATGCTACTAGGGAAACAAATTCAAGAAAAACTGACCTACAAAAAAGCAAACGATGAATAGAATGGGTCGCCACTCCTCTATCCGTCGGCATGGCCTCCGGCAGAAGGGAGGAGGGCGGCCAGAAAGACTGGATCTGGGAGAGGGGTGGCGGTGGCTCTCACGTGGGGGGAGGGGTAGAGAGAAAGACACTCTCGGGATGCAGTGTGTACGCAGTTTAGCTTGGGTTGGTTATTATTTACATATATCTAAGCAGTGTTAACAAATGCAGCGCTATTTATCTGGTTTTTCTACGTAGACTAAAATGGAACGAAAGAGTAATTAGGTTTTGCCGAAATGAAATTTAGAACTCTGGCATAATTCAGGAATATTTTGCTGGTAGTATCGTAAGCATAACTCTAGCATATAAAAAATGGAAGCTTTTCACTAGGAGTAGAACATAGATCCACTCTCTTTTATCTGTCCCGAAAGAAAAGGAAAAAAAGGTTGCATCCAGTCAGGAGGACACGAAGCTCGAGAAGTCGATACAGGCATACAGCACGCCTCGCCAGCTGACCAGCGTCGACTCGATGGTTCCCAACGCGACCGCGCTCCACCGCCAACCGGGACGAGGCAGTCTACTGCGCACCACAAATCGCTGTATCACGCCTCCTGCTGTGATCCTTACCGAGGAAAGGCCGATAGGCGCATGGCGCGGTGACGGTACAAAATCCCATTCTTGCATAAACGTTCGTCAACATTCCCATGCTTGCATTACTCCGGTTTTTGACCGGGACGATGGAGTAGTTCCGCACTATACACTATGCCATCATATTTCCGTTTTCTGATTATATGCTGAAACTCTGGTGAAATTAGTATATTGACTACAGTAAGTACTAGTTTGTTATCTCACCAAGTACTATTCATCTATTCAGTATGGAGTATACTTATTTTTTATTTGAGATTATTTACGCTTAAGCATTTTAACAGAAATACTTCTAACTAGTGCAAAATTTGTCTTATGTGAAGGAGAAACACTACAGCACAAAGGGTCTTTGCCGTGTGGGCAAAACAACACGGCAAAGAGCACCGGGAACACAGCAAAGTCTTTGTCGTGTGTATACAGGTAAAACTCACACAGAGTGGAGAACCTGTGGGGCCGCGGGTCCCACCTTTTTGCTGGGGGTATTGCTTTGCTGTGTGCCGCATTTTGGCTTTACCGTATGTTATTTTTTTGCCGTATTTCTTTCGTTAGTCTTTGCCGTGTTCTTTTTGGTATCTTTACCATGCTTCTATCCTTTGTCGTGTGCTCTCCGGTTGTCACACGGCAAAGATATTCTTTGTCGTGTTCCTGGACCTTTGACACACGGGAAAGACTTGTTTCCATGGCAACGCAAATTTTCCCCCTAGTGAAAAGCTTCCATTTTTTACATATGGCCGGATAATCCGCCCCCCAGAAGTTGATCAAAGGCAAGCTCGGCACGACGCTCTGATAGGGGTCGGACTTTCTGCCGGATATTCCGAGTCTGGGGCGGTGTTTTCCCCAGGCCGGATAATCCGGCCCTCACTTGGGCCGGATAATCCGGCCCCCAAAGTGTGCAACGGCTAGTTTTTGAAGGGGGGGTATAAATACCCTTTCTTCCCCAACGGCTAGTGGAAGGTGGATCAGGCCTTTTGTGGCGAGATCCATCGGAGAACAGGGTGAGGCCTTTTATGGCGTGGTGGTCTTAGTACCGCCCACCCCTCCAACGCAGACGTACTTCCCTTAACAAGGAAGGAACTACGGTCAAACAAATCCTGTGTCTCCGCGTGCTTCACTTCGGTTTACTCATTCCTCTTCCACTCGCTCTTTACTCGCTAGTAGATAGGTTTGCATATAGGAAAATTCCACCTAATAGTTTATCTAGAGAATTTACCCTTTGTGCTAAGTCTAAAATTGAAAAAGAATTAAAAATTGGTGTAGCACCTATTCACCCCCCCTCTAGGTGCCCATAAGATCCATTTCAATTGGTATCAGAGCCCCGGCTCTTATTTCGGGCTTAACCGCCTAAGAGTAGTATGGGTACCAAGGATGATGGAAATGAGGCTGTGGATAAGGTCACAATGGATGATCTCAAGTCGTTGGAAACAACCTTGTTGAAATCCTTTGAGGCTAAGATGGAGGAGATGAATCAAATGATTGCTCGCCTTACATCATCCATCGCCCCATCTCCATCCTCCTCTGAGGCTCTCACACCATCATCTAAGGAAAAGGGTAACACCGGATCCAAGGATGATGATGTGGAAGGTGAAAAACTTAATGGTTCCACCTCCAAAAAGGGAAGTGGTAAGGAGGAATATAGTGAGGTTCGCCACGTATATTCCCTCGACCCACCTATCCCTCATCCTCATATAAATAATAGGGGTGATCCACCCAAGCTCACTGCATACTCCTTTAATCAATGGAAATTCCTAATAAAATCTCATGTTTGCAGCTCCTCTATTGAATTGTGGAGGATTATTGAAGAGGGTCTTCATATTGGAGATCAAACCAACCTAACGAGAAGAGAAGTTGTGGATAGCCAGTTGAATGCCACCACTCTCCACATGATACAGCTGGGTGTGGGTCCTAAGGACATGCCACACATCGAACATCTCAACACGGCTAAAGAGGCTTGGGATGCTCTTACGGATCTTTTCGTTGGAAATGAAAGCATGAGAAGAAACAGGTATGATGCCCTTAGTAATGAAGCTGAGGGATTCTACATGTTGGATGGTGAAAACCATGAGGACATGTATAGAAGACTCAAGGGCATCGCAACAACATTTCGAAAGCATGGGGCCACTCACATTGATGATGCATGGATAAAAAGAAAATATGTGAGTGCCTTAATGCCTTTCGAGCCAACGGATTTGAAGAGCCTACAAGGTAGACACAACTATCATCAAATGACATCCAACGAAGTCCTGCAAGAAATGGCTTCATTCAAAGTGGCAGCAAAGAATGCTGAAGATGCCCGTGCTTAGACCATTGGAATGCAAAAGGGTGTCAATGTGGCTCTCAAAGCCAATGTTGTTGAGCAAGAGGAAGATGATGGAGCTTTTGAGGGAATATCCATGGACTGCCCCGATGAGGTCAAACGTGCTCATGGTGAGTACATGGCATTCTATGCGAGGAATTTTTGGAAGGACCCTGCCAAAGCCAAGTCTGAACTTGAGCGCAAGAACGGGTCAAATGGAAGAAGAGAAAGTGGCCCAAGATTGAGAACTAACTATGGTGATAGAATGCACTTTGTAGCCGAGTGTCCATATCAAAATAGAGAGGACAATGGTGGCAGGCTCATTCTTAAAGAGAAATCTAAAGCACCTAAGAAGAAGCCGTTCATTAAGAAGAATGGCCCTTTCAAGAAGCAACCCAAGATTGTCCTGGTATCTCAAGAGGAATACTCCTCCGCAAGTGAAGATGAAGAGGATGATGATAGTTCCCGCGAGGTGGCTGCTATAGCCACCACATCGACTCCTTCATCACTCTTCGACTCACCGAACGAGAACGCCATCAACAACAATGCCACTTTCCTAATGGCAAGAGGGTTCAAGGTATCAACTTCTAGCTCTTCATTTCCTAAGACTAACATAATTTTGGATATGGATGATCATGACAGTCTTAAAATGAAAGAAGAAGTTATTGCCTTGGATACTTTTTTCACTAACCTACAAGGTGAGGACAAACTCCACTTTGATGTTCTTATGAGTCAACTTGCTCAAGCCGAAGATCTCCTTGAAGAAAAGGGCAGAATTGAAAGAGAAGATGCCTTGGAGATAGCTTCTTTGAAGAATGCTTTGGAAGAGGAAGAGGAAGGTCGAGTATCTTTGGAAGAAAGACTCGAATCCCTTGAGGAGTCACAAGAAGAAGCTGTAGCTCAGCTCATTAAAGAACGTGACCATGCTCTTGCCAAGGTAAAGAAACTAAAGAAAGAAAAGGTTGACTTTGGGGCTGTTCATGCTAGACTTTTGGAGAAGTTTGATAATCTTGAAAGTGCTCACAAGGCATTGAAAAGTGACCATTCTGCTTTAAATGAGTCTCATGACCAGCTCCAAACTCAATTGAAACGGTATGATGTGCCAAGTATCTCCACTTCATCCTCTGGAAAAGAAGACCTTGCAAGAAGTTCTCAACACAAAGGTAAAGGGGTTATTGATGAGATACTGAGCAGGCAAAGGACACACAATAGTAAAGAAGGTCTTGGTTACATACCTAAGACAAAGAGCAAGAAAAACAAGAAGAAGAAGAAGAAGAGCAAGACTGCTCTACCAAAGACTAGCAACATTGCCAATGACAAGACTAATTATGATGGTTTTGCAGGGATCAACAATCCTAACTTTGAACTATATTGTGATTATTATGGTGATGTTTATGCTAGTTATGTAGGCCCTTATGATTGTTACATTCCTTGGTCTATTTGGGTTCCCAAGACCCTTGTTACTAACATGAGAGGACCCATTGAAAAATGGGTACCTAAAACCAAGAAGTAATTTTCTTGCAGGGCTATGCTTCCGGTGGTTCTAAATGGGTTCTCGATAGCGGTTGCACGAGTCATATGACCGGAAGCAAGGACATCATTACAGAGATGCGGCCAAACCTTGATCACATAACCGTCTCCTATGGTGACAAGTCAAAATCTGAGGTATTGGGTCTCGGCAAAGTTGTGGTGGCTCACGATATCTCTCTCGTGGACGTCATGCTTGTTGAGATCCTCGGGTACAACTTACTTTCTGTTCACACCCTTGGTAAGATGGGCTTTGCAGTTTATATTGATGCTGATTTGGTGGTACTCTTGTGGAGCAAGTCTCTAAAAGTCGCTTTCGTGGGATATGTCGAAAACGACCTGTACGTGGTGGACTTTTCGGGGAAAACCACTACAGGCCCGATGTGTCTTTTCGGAAAGGCTGACGCGGGTTGGCTATGGCATCACCGACTAGCCCACGTTAATATGAGAACTTTGCAAAGTCTCCACAAGGGTGGCCACATTCTTGGACTAAAAGAAAATGTCTCCTTTGCAGGGCATGTGTTGAAGGGAAAATGCATGACTCACCTCATCGAAGGAAAACCATTATCTCTTCAAAAAGGATTTTGGAGCTTCTTCATGTGGATCTCTTCGGACCTCCATCTCATGCAAGCCTCGGTGGGAAGAAGTATTGTCTAGTGATTGTTGATGATTACTCAAGATACACTTGGGTTTATTTCTTCAAGTTGCAGAGTGAGACTCAACAAACTGTCATCGACTTCACCAACGAGGTTCAACGTCAACACAACGTCCCCATTCTGGCTATAAGGAGTGATAACGGCTCTGAGTTCAAGAACTACACCTTAAATGAGTTCCTAAGTGAAGAGGGGATAAGACATCAATATTCCGCTCCGTACACCCCTCAACAAAATAGTGTAGCCGAGAGGAAGAATCGAACTCTAATGGATATGGCAAGATCAATGTTAGCTGAATTTAAATCTCCATATAACTTCTGGGCTGAAGCAATCTCAACTACTTGTCATTCATCCAACCGTTTATACCTCCATAAGATCTTGGACAAGACTCCGTAAGAAATACTTACCGGTAACAAGCCAAACATCTCATACTTTCAGGTATTCGGGTGTAAGTGTTTCTTTCTTATTAAAGGAGTTCGTTTATCTAAGTTTGAATCTAAGGCTTTAGAAGGTATTTTTGTTGGTTATGGTGCCGAATCCCACACTTATAGAGTCTACAATAAGCTCTCCGGAACTGTTGTAGAATCTTGTAGTGTGGTGTTCGAGGAAAATGACGGTTCCCGTGCGGAGCAAGTTGGTGTTTGTGATGCAGATGTTGAAATTCCCCAAGATGCCATAAGAAGAATGGGGCGTGGGATTTTTCCGCCCCATTGGGGAACCCCTTGTGGCGGACCGGGAAGGACAATGCTCTACTCATATAGAGCCCTCATCTACACATGCTCAACATGTTCCAACAACGGGGGCAACTTCTACACCATCTCCATCAACTGCTGAAGGTCAAGTTGTTCCAGAAAGCTCCAGGCCGGATTTTCCGGCTGACACCGGATTATCCGGCCACCCTGTTCCAGCTGATCATTCTGCTCCTGGTGGTGAAGATATCAACACAAGCTCCAGGCCGGATTTTCCGGCTAGCCCCGGATTATCCGGCCCCTCGCCAGTTCAAGCTAGCCCCAGGCCTCCTGATGAAGCTGCTACAAATACTCCCAGGCCGGATTATCCGGCCTCTCCATCGGCTGGATTATCTGGCCCTGACTCTTCAGTTCTGCAGCCTCTTGTTACGGCTACGGACTCACCTCAAGGGAACACGTCTCCACCACCTGCTACTGACATTCTAGTCCCTGATCAAGGTCGAGCAAATGCTTCCAATGAAGACTCAAGTGATGAATCTCCTCCTCCAAGAGACAACAAACTTATTGAACTTCGTCGCAAGGCTCGGGCTGATCGTAACCTTGAGTTGAGGGGTCACACTCTCGACAAGGTTGTTGGTGATCTTTGACGAAGGGTTTCTATAAGAAGAGAATTGGCCAGTTTTGGTGAGCATCAAGCTCATATCTCTATGGTGGAACCTAAGAAGGTCTTTGAAGCTCTTGAAGACCCAGACTGGGTTGTTGCTATGCATGAAGAATTGAATAATTTCGAGTGCAATAAAGTACGGAAACTCGTGTAGAAACCCAAAGAATGCCACAATGTTATCGGCACCAAGTGGGTTTTCAAAAACAAGCAAGATGAGAATGGAATTGTTGTGAGAAACAAGGCAAGACTTGTGGCACAAGGTTACTCCCAGGTTGAGGGCATCGACTTTGGAGAGACCTATGCTCCAGTGGCTCGTCTTGAGTCCATCTGTATCCTTCTTGCTTATGCTGCTCATAACAATTTTAAGTTGCAACAAATGGACGTCAAGAGTGCCTTCCTTAACGGTCCTCTACATGAGTTGGTATATGTAAAGCAACCCTCGAGGTTTGAGGATCCTAACTTTCTGAACCATGTCTACAAACTCGATAAGGCACTCTATGGCCCTAAACAAGCCCCACGTGCGTGGTATGAGCACCTTAAAGAGCTTTTGTTAGATCGTGGCTTCGAAGTTGGGCAAATCGATCCCACTCTTTTTACTAAGAAGGTTAAGGCGGAGCTCTTCGTATGCCAACTATATGTAGACGATATCATGTTTGGTTCTACTAATAAAGCTTTTAATGATGAATTTTCAAAGCTTATGACTGACAGGTTCGAGATGTCTATGATGGGGGAATTACGGTTCTTTCTTGGATTTGAGATCAAGCAACTTAGAGAAGGAACCTTTATTAATCAAGCAAAGTACATCCAAGACATGCTCAAGAGATTCAAGATGACGGATTTAAATGGTGTCGCCACTCCGATGCAAACAAAATGTCATCTTGAACTTAACCCACATGGTAAAGATGTGGACCAAAAGGTATACCGGTCCATGATCGGCTCTCTTCTTTACCTCTGCGCATCTAGACCCGATATAGTGTTGAGTGTGGGGGTGTGTGCAAGGTATCAAGCAGCTCCTAAAGAAAGCCACTTAGTGGCGGTCAAGAGGATCTTTCGATATTTGGTTCATTCCCCTAAGTTTGGTCTCTGGTATCCCAAGGGATCCAATTTCTCTTTATGTGGTTATACTGACTCAGACTGGGCTAGTGATAAGGATGATCGGAAATCCACTTCTGGAGCTTGTCAATTCTTGGGAAGATCTCTTGTATGTTGGTCCTCCAAAAAGCAAAATTGTATATCTCTCTCCACCGCCGAAGTTGAATATGTTGCTGCTGCCAGTGCTTGCACTCAATTATTGTGGATGAGGCAAACTTTAAAGGAATACGGTGTCAATTGTGACAAAGTGCCTCTTTTATGCGATAATGAAAGTGCAATCAAAATTGCGTACAATCCTGTTCAGCACACAAGGACGAAGCATATTGAGATTCGGAATCATTTTATTCGAGACCATGTTGCTCGCGGTGATATTGATCTATCCTTTGTGAGCACGAAGAACCAACTGGCGGATATTTTTACAAAGCCACTTGATGAAGCAAGATTCTGCTATTTGAGGAATGAGCGAAATATCATTGATTCCGGTAGCTTGTCTTGATTACCCATGCACTCACTCGTACATCTCAATTCTTCTTTGGTCTAGGTGTGGGCATGGAATAGGGGGAGTGTGGTCCTAACTCATTGGGCTAACCCTCCCCCCATAATGCCAATAGCAAGATAAATCATTTCTCTTAATATCATGTTCTGATATGTGAGCTTATTGATGAGTAGTGGTCGTGAACCCAAGATATATCTTCACGGTGTCACACCATACACTCCAACAAGGTGGCTTCGGCCACCACCCTCTCCTTTGAGGAGAATTGGATATTTTTGTATGTTATTTGCTCTCTCATGTTCTTATGGGAATCACACTCAATCTTGGCTTTTATTTGATTTGGATTTGCAATTTTGAGTGTCTAGTACCATCTCAGTTTGGCTCTCTTAATCCTAAGCCTTTCCCTACCCCTAAGCCATCTATTCTAGCACACAAGTCCTTTGTACACCTTGTGGGGGTGTTGTTTGGGGGCGCGCGGGCCTAGTTCTGTGTATAACAGAATCCCAGATTTTCAGCCGGATAATCCGGCCCAAGTGTAGGCCGGATAATCCGGCCCTGGCGGATTTCATCTTAAACGGCAGGGCTCGGGGGGAAGGGCTCATAACGAGCAGCACTTCTCCCCCAGCCCTCTCCTCCTCCACAGCCGCCGCCTGCCGCCCCTCACCCTCCCCGGAGCCTCTCCGGCCACCGGATTTTCCGGGCCTCCCCGGATCTTCTTCTCCCTGCCTCCGGGTACCTTCTCCTCCGTGTTCTTCCTCCAATGAGTGAGGGTAACTCCCTCTCTCCCCATCTTTGGCTAGATGTGTATCTTGTTGGGTGGAACGTTGTCTAGAAGGATGTGTTTTCGCATAGAAATCATAGTCTTGCAGTTTCTAGGCCCGATCTACTTTTTTGCATTCAATCTAGGTGAAATCGAAAATTTCTGCCAGGGCCGGATTATCCGCCCCTGGCCAGGCCGGATAATCTGGCCTGACAGATTCGATTCTGCTTCAGTTTCACTGTGGTGTATGCATTGAGTAGTTTTGTCCTATGAACTTTTTGACTACTTTTTCCATGCTCTCTCCTGGACTTGTGTGTATGCTTATCCCCTTGCTATCGCCCTTATTCTCCTCACAGGTGGTTCCGGTGTTCCCAATACCTACAAGCGCCATCCTCGCTCAAGATACTTTCGGGACGACGGACAAGGTAACCTAGTGGACGAAGTTGAATTGAGGAGAAGGAAGAACGAAGAGAGGCGCATGGCTGAACAATCAAAGAGGACTAGGAAGGGGGTGTCCAAGAGGAAGGGCAAGGATCCCAAGATCAACTACAGGGCTTTGGATGCGGTTTCCTTTTCTACGATCCGTCACCGTGACTTGTTTACTGAGCTGCCTCGTGATGATGAGCTGGGGATACCCGTTTTTGGTGTGCAGAACAGAAGGGGATCTATGAAGACATCTATGCCAGGCTGAACATTAGGCCTATGCACCCACTGGTACTTGCTGAAGCTTTGGAGAAGGCGCATCTTGTGGATGCGATGTTTGTGGCTAAGAGGATGGGGCTGCACCATCTCATGTCTCTCCAGTGCTCCTTTGACTCTGAGGTGGTGAAGCAGTTCTTCTCCACTCTGGTGATTTGTGGGGATGAGCGTCGCACTATGAAGTGGATGACTCATGACAGGCCCATGACTACTGATTTTCACGTGTTTGCTGAGGTTCTGGGGTACTCCTTCCGCAGCAGAGATAGAGCCAGTGGCCACCGCATCATCACTCAGCTGAAGCCCAACAAGGATGCTGCTCTCTCTCCTTGCACTATGGACAATGGCATTGTGGGTACTATGGCTGGTCTTGCTCCCATCTATGCTGCATTGGTGGGTCTCTTCCGTGACTCTATTACACCGAGTGGGGGCAACAATGACAACATCCGTGGTCACCTTGTTCAGCTACTTCAATTTTCTCATGAGGTTGCCTCCTGCGAGGACGAGTCAGTGCAGTACAGGCTGGATGTCATGGACTTCATTTACCATGAGCGGTGTGATGCTATGTTCAACCGTCTCTCCATTCCCTATGCGCCCTACATTATGCTGCTCATCCGTCACCTGCTTCCTGCTGAGGAGTTTCACATCGACTCGGTGCACAAGGCCAAGAAAATCTACAACAAAGTTCGGAAGACCTCTCACCCCTCCTCTGCTCCTAAGGGTCTCATGAGGATTGCTCGCAGGCCCCATGTGCCTCCCGTTGCACGTGAGATCAAGCAGCTGAACTGGTTCTAGCATCACATTCTCTGCATGGGCGTGGACACGTGCAAGGGTCAGTACAAGGCATACAAGCAACGCCATGAGTTGGCTCACTCCCAGCAGCTCATTCTCCACCACGTGTCCGGTGCTTCGGGTGCTCCTCCGGCTCCTACACCTCCCACTCCATATGCTCGGTGGAACTCTTCCTCCGGGCTGAACTATAGTGAGCTGGAGCGACACTTGTTCCACTCTACGCCTACTGCTGATGATGAAGATGAGGAAGGTGACACTGAGGAGCTTGAAGATGAGGATGAGGAAGAGAATGAAGAAGAGGACGAGGACGAGGACTAGGAGTGATCCTATGGGGCGCTAGCATCACTCTTCTCCCTTTTTGGTGTCTCGATGCCAAAGAGGAAGAAGTAGTCCTATTAGGATGTCCGTGGATTTGCATGGGTCGGGCATAAGCACTTGCACTTTTCTATTCGTTATTTCTTGCTTATGCCCATTTAGCGTTGAACTTTAAATTCGTAATTTGTGGTTGTTTGAGACTTTTTGTGGTTGTCTGGATTATGCCTATGAATTTCTTATCATGGATTATGCTTATGGATCTATCTATTCATATCCTATTGCTGGAGGTTTATCACGGAAGGCGCACTCATAATGGTTATCCGGTAATAATTGTGACTTATGTCAAGCATGTCAAGGATGCCTACTCTCTACTTCGGTGGTATGTGTTTATTGCTCATATGTCTATGGAATAGACTCACCTATTTGTGTGCATTTGTATTCCAATGCAAAACTCAATTATGCACATATTGAGGGGGAGTCTCTTTCATAGTCATCACTGTTTCTCTTGTGTCTTTCTCCTGCAAATCCTGGTATTGTCATCTAACACCAAAAAGGGGGAGATTGAAAGAACATTTCATGTTTTCCTATGTTTTGCATGTTAGATAACAATACTATGGAGACTATTCATGTGCGCTAAGTGTGCAGGAAGTTTTGAGGGGGGCCGGATAATCCGCCCCACCAAGGGCCGGATAATCTGGCCTAGCTCGTCGCTCAAAGGAAGCCAAGGCGCGTCGCTCGGTACCCGGTCGGATTTTCTTCCGGAAAATCCGAACTGGGGCGGTTTTTTCTCCCCAGGACAGATAATCCGGGTGTCGTACGGGCCGGATAATCCGGCCCCCAGTTTTCGAGCAGAAGGGGCCAAGGCGCGTCACACGGTATCCGGTCGGATTTTCTCCCAGAAAATCCGAACTGGGCGGTTTTTCCTCCCCAAGCCGGATAATCCGGCCCTCACATATGGCCGGATAATCCGGCCCCCAAAAGTTGATCAAAGGCAAGCTCGGCGTGACGCTCTGATAGGGGTCGGACTTTCTGCCGGATATTCCGAGTCTGGGGCGGTGTTTTCCCTAGGCCGGATAATCTGGCCCCCAAAGTGTGCAACAGCTGGTTTTTGAAGGGGGGTATAAATGCCCTTTCTTCCCCAATGTTTAGATCTTCTTGATTCATTCGAAATTGACCAGACATTGTGCAAGAGCTCTCATTCTCGATCTCCCACTTCAACCACCCAAAGGTCTTGATCTTTGGTGGAATTGAAGGAGGAGAAGTTCATCATCATCATCAAGAATCAAGCACTTCAACTCCTCTCCATTCACTTGGAGAAATCCCTGATCTAGTATTCTTGTTAATACCTAGATCTTATTTATTGTATTTGATAAGTTTGTCCTTGTGGCAGCTTATTGTCATTTCGGGAGCCTCCAAGTTGTTGTGGAGTTGTTGCCCCACTAGTTGTGTAAAGGCGTCGGTGCCCGCCTCGAAGGGTACCTATAGTGGAAGGTGGATCAGGCCTTTTGTGGCAAGATCCATCGGAGAACAGGGTGAGGCCTTTTGTGGCGTGGTGGTATTAGTACCGCCCACCCCTCCAACACAGACGTACTTCCCTTAACAAGGAAGGAACTGCAGTCAAACAAATACTGTGTCTCCGCGTGCTTCACTTCGGTTTACTCGTTCCTCTTCCACTCGCTCTTTACTCGCTAGTAGATAGGTTTGCATATAGGGAAATTCCAGCTAATAGTTTATCTAGAGAATTTACCCTTTGTGCTAAGCCTAAAATTGAAAAAGAATTAAAAATTGGTGTAGCACCTATTCACCCCCCCTCTAGGTGCCCATATGATCCATTTCACTCGATAGCAAACATAGGGGAGAGAGACGAGAAAACGACCTCCAGTAGCGCCCCTACAAGCTCCCCTACAGGTCGGGGTCCCCGACCCAACCCCTCTCTCTCCCCTCAATATTGGGGCTTTGGCCGTCTCCTCTATATCAGCCATGTCAGCAGGAGTAGTGGCCGCCAAGAGCAAGGGGCGGGGTTGCAGCTAGTGTCGTCAGATTGATGACAAGTACGCCATGAGGGGGTCCTCGAGGCGTGCAGAAGAGAGGGGGGGTGAGACGTACGATGTTCCGGGATGGTGAGCACACAAGTTTACCCAAGTTCGAATCCACCGGCTTTGGACGGATCCTACTCCTGCTAGCAATCCAGTAATATGGCAGAGCCAGAATATGGGTTACAAGGGTTTGCCTGTGCGAGTTGAGATTGTAGACTACTGAGGGTGCCCTAAAGGCTCTCCCTAGGACGGCTTATATAGATATCCGGACTAGGGTTTACAGGAGAGATCTATCCGGCTACGACTGAGAGTCGGTTACAGAGTACATCTTGAACTACAAGTAACATGATGGGCCTATGTCGGTAAGTCTTCTGGGTCTTCCCGTAGCCGGATTTGACTCCGCCTCTTCTCCCTGACTAGGCCGCCCGTGAAGCAAAGCTCTAACCCGAAGCGGCCCACCTTGGTCAGTAAGGACTGTGAGGATACCCGGAAAGTATATCCCCAACAGCAGCCCCCAGTCTCCAAGATCCAAAGTCGGATTCTTCATCATCTAGCTTGATCTTCGACTTGCAGAATCTTGAAGTGTTCCTGAAACTTCAAAACAAAAGATACGATCCGGGTCTCAAAAGTAAGTCGGACCTATCAGTACGTTATTCGGATTTTCCAACTTGATATTCAAACTAAGCCGAAACTTGGTCTCTGACGTCATCTGACACTGGTCATGGTCAAGTCACGTCATCTGACAAACATCCTGTCAGCACGACCGTTGGTGGGTCCGCCGTTTGCGGAACCGAGGTGCCGTTTTAATGCGTACACGGAGATCGAGGCGACGTAATCATCGCGTGGGTCCTTCTCAGTTCTTTCCACGACGCGTGGCGTTTACATAGTGCCGTTTGCATGAATCTTGGCGCCGTTAGGTGGTTATAAGGGGTGAGGATCTTCTTTTCCTCTTCTTCACCTATTCCCTTGCCGTTCCTTCTCCTCCACTTCTCCCTCGCGCACAGAGCTCTACTGCCTCCCAGATTCCCAGCGCCGCCCATCCAAGGTCACTGGCGCACCGGAGAAATGGCTTCTTCTTCATCGTCTGGCTTGGCTGGCTTCACAGCAGCGGCGACGGCGGCGGCGGAAAAAGAGAGTAACCGTGGGGTTTGGATCTCGTGTCTCCTAGACGACGAGAAGCTCCGCGGCGTGGAGAATGAAGGGCTCCTCCGTGCCGGCGACTAGCAGAGCGGTTTCGGCGAAACCATCCCCCACCCGCACGCCGGCGAGCGGGTATACTTCGGCACCCACCTCGACAGAGGTTTATCTTTCCCTCCCTCGGATTTCTTTTCCGAGGTGATAGACCATTACTGTGTTCAGCTCCACTATCTTCCTCGCAACTCCATCTTAGACATGAGCGCTTATGCGACTTTGTGTGAGGGATATATTGGCATTAGGCCGAGTCTCACTTTATATCATTTCTACTTTCATGTCCGTAGAAACTCCATCACTGTCGGCAATCCTTATATTACCGGCACTATTAGCCTTTCAG
Organism: Avena sativa; assembly: GCA_916181665.1. Taxonomy (NCBI): domain Eukaryota; kingdom Viridiplantae; phylum Streptophyta; class Magnoliopsida; order Poales; family Poaceae; genus Avena; species Avena sativa. The sequence goes on along the minus strand of OV702287.1, from coordinate 39,051,226 downwards.
TTAGACGCGAGCGTAGTTATCCTCGCATTTCAGCCAGTGAGTCGGTCAAACAATGGCCGGCCACTTTCTTTTACCATAAGGATATTCCTGCTCCCGGCAAAGCTACTGCTTTGCCGGCTTTCATCGACGGAGCCGCCACGACCCTTACATCTTGGGACGAGGCTCCTCCGGCTCTCAGTGATGATATGATCCTTGCTAAGAGGTAGATCGAATACCTGATAAAACACAAGGGCCTGCAAGGGTCCGACTTAGTCCAGTCTTGGTTGCACGTCGGATCCAGCCCCTCCAGCACCACGGCGACCGTCTGATGCATTCCATCACGACGTCGAAGAATGACTCCCTCCGCATCAGTCCTAAGGCTTTAAAGCCATAGGAATACATAAGCCAGATCAAATGGCTGATCAAGGAGCGGATTGAGAGAAAGATTCTGGACTTGTCTCTAGACATGCACACAGCGGAAGACCCTGTAGTGTCGGTAAGCTTTTAACAATAAACCCTTTTTTATGGGTCTCATCTTTAAGTTATCTCGCAATACTGAGATATTATCTTCTTTTCAGCTTGACGACCTCCCCGAGTCGGAACTGGCTCCTATCGAGGGATATCCTCCGGAGTTTTCTCAGGAGGAGGAACTGGTTCCACTGCCGGACGTTGTGCCCAGGAAGCACAAGGCCTCGACAGTGGCCGTTGGCACAAAGGAAGTGCCGGTCGTGAAGAGGTAACTTTCCACATAACTTCCGCCTTTGTACTTTACTCGTAATTTCTTCCGAGATGTAATGTTTTCTATTCTATCACATTCCCAGAGCTAAGCAGCTCATCAAGGGCAAGGGAAAGGGAACTTCTTCGAAGCCCTTGCGGCAGACAAAGCTGACTATGGCTTCTCCTGTCGTGGCTCCTCCGACTCCTGCCCCTTAACCTTCTGCAATGCCGGTGATCATTCCATCGCCGGTTGTCACAGAAGATCCGGCTCCTTCAATAGGGCCAGCGATCCTTGAATCGCAGACTGACGCCACCATGGGTGGCTCAGGTTTAGATAAGGGTGAACCCTCTTCGGGTAATGATCCCTCGACAGAGACCTTTGCCGAAAACCTCCTGAACAATCCGGGACTTGCCAAATTTGGCTTGTCTCGGAAATCTGTGGAAGAAATCCAGCTTCTGGCCCGGTAATGCCTAGAGAGCCGAAATCTCTCTGCCGAAGAAGAAGCACAAGAAGCGGAGGACATCAAGTACTCCGACCTTCTTGAACAAGTCCGCCTTCATGACAAGGGACTGAGAGATGGTGTGCTTCCACCACCTCCGATTATTCCACTCACCCTCGCCGAGAAGGTTACCACCGAGGTGAACATGTGCCTGAGCACGCTCACACATGAACATCATGTAAGTCGGAATTCCAACTCACGTTTTTCTTTATTGTACTTTATATCATATCCTCTAGCCCCCAAGCATGAAGTAGGATATACAATCTGGGTTTATGCTTCCTTAGGATGCCAAAGAATGAACTAGTGTAGCCCCCAAGGCTCGTGCTGATATTAGTAACAATATTAGCCCAAGTCTTCAGTAGACTTCTGACTCTGGGTATTCTGATTTACAGAAAGTTAATTCATATAACCAGGATTTGTTGAAAAATGTTTGCAACAAGCAGAGAGAGATCAGAGCTCTCCGACTTAAGAATGCTGAGCTGAAGGTTGCCAAGGATGAGGCCGAAGGTAAACATTCCGAGACTCAAACCTTGTCTTGTGTTTTCATAGTCGAATATTTTTTGCTAAACTCTTGTTCTTTTTGACTTACAACACTGATAAAGCAGTCCTGTGCTATGATAGAAGAGGCCGAGAACCTCAAAACCCTGGTGGTGGAGAATAAAGAACTTCGCCAAGAGCTGGATAAGCTCAAGGCAGATCATGAGAAGAGCATCGCTCAAGTTCTTGAATCCTCCTCCATGGCTACTGATGAACATGATCGTAAGATTGTGGCTCAGGATCAGAGAATCTCAGATCTCAACAATGAGCTTTGTAGAGAGAAGGATCTTTCTAAGGCGCTCCCGGCTGAACTCTGGAGTCTTCGAGAAGAGAAGACCAAAGTTGATGACGTCATCTTTGGTATGTTTCCATCTTTCTGACTTGTCTACATTCTTTAACTCTTTCGATATCGGATTTACTTAACCGTTTTGCGTTATACGAATAGGTCCTCTTAACTTGACGGACTCTGCTTCTACCAAGCCTCGCACCCACCGACTTACCCAAGTCGGTGATTTCCTTCATGACTTCCGCCAATCCATCGAGGATATTGGCGAAGCTCTCAAGGTTCCGGACATGCATCGCATGTCCGACTTTCAGGTGCGAGACCAGACAAAGGAGATGCCGCAGCTCGTCCAGGACTGGAATATGTCCTACGCGCGATAAGCAGCACAGAACACCCTCACAATGGTCATGAGCCACCATGGAAACATGGAAATCTGGCAAGTGACCACAGGGTACTGCAAGGTGGACGAAGACAGACAGGAGCAAGACATCAAGGCTATTATGGACTCCTACGCCGGATATGGGTGCCACGTAGCTGACTTAACCAGCTACGACACTCCCTTCTTCACCCGCGTGGACACGCCGCCTCCGCCTCTAGAAGAAGCAGCTGATGTTTCCGATGATGGCCAAACCATATCGGATTTGGACATCTCAGATTGTTATTAGGGCGCGGCTAATGTGTCCAGTGAGCCGGCAGCTCCTACCTCCTCTCCTGCATCATAGATGATCAGAAAACAAATGTATTATTCTGAAAACATTATGGGTCTGTAAATATACAGTACTATATTTTTGCTAGTGCTAAGCTTTTATCTATTCAACACTTTTGGCTTAAATTTTTGTGTGCCTGAAATGTTTACATAAGCACTTGTACTTTTTTGTCTACACTTATCGTTTATCTGGCTTTTCGCTTCGTCCCTTTCGTGAGCCGGCTAAACCTTTAGCACGGAAACTTTGCCGAGCAACGGAGCTCAATTGCTAAACCAGTTTAAACTCGGAAACAAAGCCGGCTTCCAGTACCAACAATTCACTACTTAGAAAATGCCCGCATCTAGCAATCAGACAAATAACCAAAGAATAGACTAGAAAATTTAGAGCTATACCCGAAGGTAGCATTTTTAGAATCGGAAATCTAAACCAGAACAAATATGAGCATAAAGTACTTTCAAGTATTCTGGGATTTTCTACTATGACATGATTATTAGCAAATAAGATGGTAAAAACTTCTCCGAAAAAACTTGAGGCAACCAAAACTTTTATTTCTCACAGAACATGTACATATGTATGATTACAAAGAAGGATAAACTAAGGATAAAAGGGACGTAGCTGAGCAATATTTCATGGCCTGTCTAACTCATCTGGATTTGTACTGCCTCCAGCTCTCTTTCTCTTCTTAGTAGCAGGTCTTTCTTTGACTGGCCTCACATCAGTTAAGTAGTACAAACCATTGTGCAATACTTGACTAACTAAAAAGGGCCCTTCCCATATTGGGGAAAGTTTGTGCTTTCTTTGTTGCACAAGCCGGAGAACCAAATCGCCTTTATTGAAAGATCTGTTTCTGACTCTCTGGCTATGATACTTGCGTAACTTCTACTGATAGGCTGTTGATCTCATTTCAGCAATCACGTGAACTTCTTCGACTAAGTCGAGATCATTTTGTCGAGAAATCTCGGCATCCTCTTCGATATACGCGGCCACTCTAGGAGAAGTGTGAATCAAATCAGTAGGAAGAACTGCTTCTGTGCCATAGACCAAGAAGAAAGGTGTGTATCCGGTTGACCTGTTCGGAGTTGTTCGTAAACTCCATATTACAGAGGGTAATTCCTCTGCCCAAGCCCCCGCAGCACGTCGTAGTGGTGCTTCGAGTCTCGGTTTTAGGCCTTGTAGGATTAAACCATTTTCTCTTTCGACTTGTCCATTAGCCTATGGATGTGCGACTGACACAATGTCAAGCCGGATATTTTGTTCGTTGCAGAATTCAGCCAATTCTCCCATAGAAAAATTACTCCCATTGTCCATGATAATACTATGCGGATAACCATACCGGATTATGACATCCTCAACAAATCTTTTGGTTGTTGCTCCATCACAACTAGTGACGGGTTTAGCTTCAATCCATTTGGTGAATTTATCCACCATCACAAAGAGGTGAGTAAATCCACTTGGAGCCCGTCTAAATGGTCCTACCATGTCAAGCCCCTAGACCATGAAAGGCCATGTTATAGGTATTGTTCGCAGCTGATCAGCTGGAACATGAGCTTGTTTGGCGTACTTTTGGAAGCCTTTGCATGTCTTGACTAGCCGTTCGGCATCTGCCTGAGCTGTAAGCCAGAAAAAACCGTGTCTGAATGCTTTTGCCACTAAAGATTTGGCTACAACATGGTGACCACACTCGCCTTCGTGGATATCCCTTAATATTTCCACTCCTTCTGGAGATACGCAGCGCTGAAAAACCCCGGACACACTCCTCTTATAGAGCTCACCTTTAACTATAGTATAGGCTTTCGCTCGTCGGATAATCTGCCGGCTCCGAACCTCGTCTTCGGGTAATTTGCCATCTACCAGATAATCAAGATAGGGTTGAGTCCAGCTGGGAATTATAGCCAGAACTTCTATTCGAGGTGAATCGGACTTGGTCGGATATTCCTCATCCACTCCCTTTATTGAGGGAACTTTGAGGTGCTCTAAAAAAGCGCCATCCGGGACCTCTTTCCGTGCAGAGCCTATTTGAGATAGCGCACCTGCTTCCTCATTTGCTGCTCGAGGGATGTGTTGAACCTCAAACCCTTCGAACGATTTAGATAAATCATCCACGACAGCTTTATATGCTACCATGTGTTTATTTGCATTACAAATATCCGACACTTGCTGGGCAACAAGATCCGAATCTCCGTAACACATCAAACGTCAGATGCCGATATCCTTAGCAATCCGGATTCCGTGTAGCAGTGCTTCATACTCGGCAATATTGTTTGCCGCTGTGAAGTGGATCTGCAACACGTATAGAAGTTTATCTCCTTGGGGTGATTTGAGCACCACGCCAGCCCCCGAGCCCCCGCGAGCCTTAGACCCATCAAAATATAGGGTCCAATATTCGGACTCAGGGAGGGTCATATTCTCCTTCGTCTCTGTCCAATCAGCAACAAAGTCGGGAAGGATTTGGGATTAATTGCTGTTCGAGGTTTGTACTCAATATCAAAAGCCGAGAGCTCTATGTCCCATTTGGTGATGCGTCCTGTGGCGTCACTGTTGTTGATTATATTTCTCATGGGAGCTGTGCACACCACGGTAATTGGATGCTCCTGAAAATAATGTCGTAGCTTACGAGATGCTAGGAAAACACCGTAAGCCATCTTTTGATAGTGCGGATACCACTGTTTTGATTATGTTAGAACCTCGCTGACAAAAAAAGTCGGACGCTTCACCAAGTGTTCCTGATTTTCCTCCGGTCTCTCCACTACCATGACGATACTGACGACTTTGTTTGTCGCAGCAAGATAAAGCAACATCGGTTCCTATGGTTTCGGTGCAGCAAGGATAGGAGGAGATGAGAGTACTTTCTTCAGGTCTTGTAATGCAGCTTCAGCTTCATCGGTCCACACAAAATCCTTGGTCTTTTTCAGGAGTTTTTATAATGGTGCGGCTCTTTCACCGAGCCGGCTTACGAATCGACTGACTGCAACGATGCAACTAGTTAGTATTTGTACGTCCTTCAGGCGAGTTGGCCTAGAAATATTGAGTATAGCCTTGATTTTGTCTCGGTTCACCTCTATGCCTCTTCGAGACACGATGAAACCTAACAGTTTTCTGGCTGGAATTCCAAAGAAGCATTTCTTCGGATTAAGCATTATGTTGTATTTTCATAGATTGGCGAATGTTTCCTCCAAGTCGGAAATCAGTGTTTCCTTCTTTTTGGACATCACCGCAATATCATCCACATATGCATGTACATTGCGTCCGAGTTGGTCGTGGAGGCAAAGCTGCATCTTGCGCTGGTACGTAGCTCCTGCGTTCTTCAGCCCAAAGGGCATCGTAACAAAACATAAGGTTCCGAAGGGGGTTATGAATGAAGTTTTGACTTTGTCAGATTCCTTCATCCGGATTTGGTGATAACCGGAATATGCGTCGAGAAAATAGAGGAGTTCCGAGCCTGCCGTAGAATCGATAACTTGATCAATCCTAGGCAGACCCAACGGATCTTTTGGACAAGCCTTGTTCAAGGCAGTATAATCAACACACATCCTTAAATCAGTGGTGTCCGTTTTAGGGACCATTACAGGATTGGCCGACCACTCAGTGTGGATGACCTCTTCTATGAATCCGGCTAACTCGAGCTGTGCTAGTTCCTTAGCTATTGCTTTATGCTTTTCATCACCGAAACGTTGTAAGGACTGTTTGACGGGTTTAGCGTTCGGGTTTACATTTAAAGAGCGCTCGGAAAGTTCCCTAGGTACTCCGGTCATGTCAGATGGCTGCCATGCGAAGATATCTTGATTTGCTTTGAGGAACTTGACGAGCGCGCTTTCCTATGCGCTATCTAGGCCTATGCCTATCTGGGTCTGATGGGTTCATAGCATGGAAAACAAAAAAATTCTACCGCAAGAACGAACAAAACCCAGATCTAATCTAGATAAAAGCCAAGATCTAATCTATTAGACATGAGCAACGAGATAGATCGGTACTAACCCTCGTAGAACCGAAAGCGTTACGAGATTAGATCTCGTGGATGATGTAGTCGATCACTTGCCGATCTCAAGATCGTGTGGACGATCCTTCCGGCGCCGTGTTCCGGCAGTGCTTCCGCAGACGGTCACACGTGCGGAGTCGAAGCAGACCTTCCTCTCCCTGTTCTAGCGAGCAACGGAGGTAGTAGATCTTCTCCACAGAATCCCAGCAGCACGACGGCGTGGTGGTGGTGGAGGTGAGAATTCTGCAGGGATTCGCCTATGCCTGTGCAGAAGAAAGGTGGAGGAGGGAGGCGGCAGAGATTGGGAGTTATGAGCAAGAGGGCCAAGAGGGGGCGCCCCCTCCCTTCTATTTAAGGGAGGGAGGCTCGCCTGGGGAGGGGGAGTCCTAGTAGGACTCCCCTCCTAGGGCCGGCGGTGGGAAGGGGGGAGGAGTCCTCCTCCCCCATGAATCCGTGTCTTGCCCCACTTGGACTCCTTGATCCCTTCCTTGGTTTTCAAGTAAACTCCAAGAAATCCTCTAGAACCTTCCAGAACATTCCGAAACCTTCTAGAATCTCCATACAAACACTCCGGAACATTTCCTAACTTAGAAAATGATCCCCAATATATGAATCTTATTCTCCGGACCATTCCGGATCTCCTCGTGATGTCCCGGATCCATTCCGAGACTCCGAACATCATTCGGTCTCCAACGCATATTCCATATCTACTTAAAACAACTTCGAACCTTAAGTGTGTCACCCTATGGTTCGTGAATATGCAGACATGATGAAGACACCTCTCCGATCAATAACCATCAGCGGGATCTGGAGATCCATAACGGCTCCCACATACTCAACGATGACTTTGTGATCGATAGAACCATTAACATACGAAACCAATTCCCTTTGTCACACGATATTCTACTTATCCGAGGTTTGATCGTCGGTATATCCATACCTAGTTCTAACTCGTTACTGATAAGTACTCTTTACTCGTTCCATGTTATGTCATCCCTTGTGACCCAGTCACATGCTTGCAAGCTATCTAGATGACATTCCACCGAGAGGGCCCAGAGTATATCTATCCGTCATATGGATGGACAAATCCCAATCTTGGTATATGCGCTTCAACACATACTTTCAGAATACCCAATGACACCTTTATAACCGCCCAGTTATGAAGCGGCGTTTGATGTCATCAAAGTACCCATCCGGTGATGGTGATTAACATAACCTCATGGTCAAAGGATTAGGTTACTATGTATTTGAAAGCTTACAGCAATACGAACTTAATGACTTGATCTTATGGTACGCTTACTATGGGTGTGTGTCCATCACATCATTCTCCTAATGATATAACCTTGTTATTAATCACATCCAATGTCCATGATCAGGAAACCATGATCATCAATTAATCAACAAGCTAGTTCAACAAGAGGCTTACTAGGGACTCTTTTATGTTTACAAAACACACAAGTATTAATGTTTCCGGTTAATACAATTATAGCATGGGATGTAAACATTTATCATAAACATAAAGATATAATAATAACCACTTTATTATTGCCTCTTGGGCATATCTCCAACAGGGTCACCTTGGAGTGGTCATCATCCTTCAACGCCGTATTCTTCGTCTCTTCTGATGCCTTGAACTCCTGATTCGGCTTTGTCACCTCCTTCTTCGTTGCGGGCATCTCAGACTGATCCATGCTCTTCTTGATCTCCTGGTACTCCTGGGCATGCAGCACGAGTTCAACAAAGGCAACATTTCCATCTTCGCACTCTCGCACTTTCATCAGGTCTCCCCTGATGGTGATCACGCCATTGGGACCTGGAATTTTCATCATATTGTAAATGTAACACGGACGAGCCATAAAAGCCCAGTATGCCGGACGTCCGAATATAGCGTGGTACGCGCTCTTGAACGGGACCACTTCGAAGGAAAGTGCCTCCGTCCGATAGTTCTTTGGTGTTCCAAAAGTAACATCCAAAGTGATATCTCCCAGGGAATTTGCTTGTCTTCCTGGGACAACCCCGTGAAAGATCACGGAGCTGTGGTTCAGCTGGGTCTCCGAGATCTTCATCCGGCGTAGCGTTTCGACATACATAATATTAATATTGCTGCCACCGTCCTTGAGAGTCTTGGAGAAACCATAACCGTCAATACGTGGATTGATGATTAAGGCGTATTTTCCTTTCCTATGCAACTTAGGCGGATGATCAGCGCGGTCAAATGTGATTGCCACTTCCGACCAATCCAAGAATTAGGGGACAGCCGGAACTGTTGCATTGAGCTTATGTAGCATTGCCTTTTTGACCTTTGCTGGTTGAGATCTGAGGAAGGTGACATAAGTGTCTTTCTTGGTCGGAAATTTTTTATTCCCTTCCGGCTTGGGATTTGAAGCATCAGCTTCCTCCATGTCGGAATCTTCCTTGGTCTCTTTATCTTTTTCGGGATTCTTCTTTCCCTTCTTCCGCTTAGCTTTGTAGCCAGCGGTATCATCTCTCTTAATGTCGTTGTTGAAACGACACTCGACGTTTGTGTGGGACGAGCCTCCATTGGCGTCTAAGTGATGCACACATGGGTTATTCGCAATGTCGGCCCAAGAGTAGGTTTTTCCTAGTTGCTGGTCTCCTCTACCTTGAACTCTCGAAGTCCCACGGCCGAGTCCGCAGCCAGCGCCACGTCCTCCTCGTCCTCCAGACCCGAAAGTAGCAGTAACCACTGCCGTTTCCGTGTTGGGTTTCTCTTCCGAGGTATTCTTGCGCTTCTGAGCTAGTTGCTTTGGTTGTTTTGCCGACTGTGGCATAGCCAGGGCGTTGAGTAACCCCTCTGCATCGTCGTCAGTGTCTGCATATTTGCTTGCTGTTTCTATCATCTCTCCCAAATCGGTGACCTTGTCACACTTCAAGCGATGACGCAGTAAACCAATTGGGAGACCTGCAATGAAAGCTTCAATCACAGTTTGGTCATTTACCCCTTCACAGGAGTTCTTGGTGTTGATCCATCATCCGAGATAATCCCGACAAGTTTCTCCAGCTTTCTGGGTGCAACGCTGTAGATCTCCGACCGTACAGGGCCTCCGGTACGTGCCTTCAAAATTCCGAAAGAAAGCACTTTGCATGTCATACCAGTTGGGGATGGTGTTCTCCGAAAGTTCATTGAGCCATGATCGTGCCGTCTTCCGCAACATGAGTGGGAGATATCGGGTTGCGACCAGGCTGTTTCTGCCTTTAGCGATGCAACAAGCTTGGAAGAAATCCTGTAGCCAAGTATCTGGCCGAGCTATACTGTCGTAGGCTTGGATATGTCTTGAGATAGCAAATCCTTCCGGGAATCTTGTAGATCTTATGCATGGTCCGAAGCACTTTGGGCCCACGTATATATCATCGTTTTCGTAGTGCCGCGCCTCTATATTGGAGTTGATCCTGTGCCTTGCGTCGTTCAGGGATAGAGATCGTCCCGAGTGTCGGCTGTGGCTGCGGTGCCTTGGAGCCGGACTTCGGCTTCTGCCACCACCTCCTCCACTAGGACGCCCTCCTTGGCCTCCTTGGGAGCCGTTGTGATGGCTACTTGGCGGAGAGGGTGGAGCAGCTGTGTTATTTCCGGCTGATCGCCGGCCTCCATCCGGAACGTCATTATTCCGATTCCGGGGAGGGTCTTCATTGTGACGAGCCTCCTACCGGCTTGTCTCGGCACGGTGTCCATCGTTCCTTCGTTCGTCATCCGGACAGCTTGCATGTCTAGGAGGTGGCATCCTTTGTCGGTCCTCCTCCCGACGTTTCTCTTTATCATCGTCCCCGCGGTCTTTCGACTCTCGCTGGGGCGGGTTCCTCGGATGCAGTGCAGCAATTGCCTCTTGCTCCGCAACTGGGTTAACGTTACGCCAGTCATGGGCAGCTTTGTGGTGTTGTCCCGAAGATCCGATTCTTGAGTAATTGTCCTCCCAGCGATCGGAGCGGTGGTGCTTCTCCGAAACACGCTGGGGTCTTACGTCAGACCATGCCAGATCTGTGCGACACTGGTCGGAATCGGAGACCAGCTTTTGACTTCCGGACATGGTGACCTTTTGCTGCTCTAGTCCCTTGCTGAGTAATTTGATGCCCAACCGGATCTTCTCCGGGCCTAGATTAGCCGATAGGATTTCTCGGGCCGCAACGGTGTTCTGTACTAGTGTTGATACACCTAATCCCCTTTGCTATCTTTCCGAGGCATCCCCATTTCTTCTCCAAAAAGAACTTTGTGAATCTGCGGGAATTGGTTATCATTAGTATGACATTTCCTGGTCTTCTGGTGTTGCATGGAGTTGTACTTCTCCGCAGATGCCAAGTGTTTCTTTTCCTCCTCAATGTTTTTGGCTTCATCGAGGAGTACTTGACGACGCGCTTCTAGGGCCTGTGCCCTCTTGTCCAGCTCTTCAGCAGTAAGTTCTGCAGCTGTAGGAATAGGTGTGGTTAATGCAACATCGATGAGTTTACGTGCACCTTCAGTGATCACGTGTCCATCCACCGATTCTTCTTTTTTGGGCTCGTCTGGGATAAGCGCTCCATCCGAGTCTTCCTCGTATTCCTCGGCAATCACCTCCTCTGCCAGAGGTCTTTCGCCGGGGTCTTGTTCTTCTTGTTCTTCATCTTTGCCTTCTTGGCAGCGCCGGTAGCAAAGACGGCCTTGGGTCCGTTTCTCGGAGTCAAGCTCTGATCGGTACTTTCGGACATCTGGACCTTGGGATTATCTCCGACTTCCATGTCATCCTGCGCTTTGGGAGAGTGTTCCCCGGATCCTTCATCCATGGCTTCTCCTTCCTCTACAGCTTTGGAGTTATACTCCTCTTCATATTCCACAGAGAACTTTCGGAAATCTGCTGACGTCATCGATTCATCCGAGGATGTGGGTACGTCGGCGTTTGTTCCAATCACCTCCAGCACAGAGTCGGTGTTGTCTCCAGCATCGGCAGTGCCGGATCCGGATCCCACATATCCGACAAAGCGTGATGTGCCCCTCCTGAGATAGCTGCGATCTTCATAGTAGGCTTCGTTGAAACGTTTGATGGTCTCGAGAATTGCATCTACGCCTGAGTTTTGCATTATCATGGGTCTTAGTGTGTACCTCAGGAAAGGCCTGTCTGTCCCGGCATCATCACAGCCGGAACCGTCATTGTTATTGTGCTCCTCCTGGATTTCGACCTCAACGGGTGGGTCGATCTGGGATTCGGTCTCTCCAGGGAGATCCACTCCAGATTCGACTTGGACCGCTAGGTCTACTTCAGGCTCAGATTTCTCCACTATCTCCGCGACTGGTGCGGGCTGGGTGGGCTTAGGTTTTTCTGAGATCCAGAACTCTGCCGCCTCCACGGACAAAGGGGACCCAGAAATTTCCTCTGCCTCTATCATCACCGCTGGGGTGGGTGGGACAGGTTCAGCAAAACTGATGTAAACATCGATCTCGCCAAAAGACATGATGGTGTAGGCAGTCACAGCCTCCCTAGCCGGAATCCAGGTCTCGTCGAGAACGATGAGAGGGACGTTGCTGGCGTAGAGGATGCGACCGACGATGATAGTCTCACCGATTCCGATTCTTGCAGATTCCACTCGGAACACAGATCCGAATCTCACTTGCCCCATAGTGGGCGCCAATTGTCGTCGGATTGATGACAAGTACGCCATGAGGGGGTCCTCGAGGCGTGCGGAAGAGAGGGGGGTGAGACGTATGGTGTTCTGGGACGGTCAGCACACAAGTTTACCCAGGTTCGAATCCGCCGGCTTTGGACGGATCCTACTCCTGCTAGCAATCCAGTAATACGGCAGAGCCGGAATATGGGTTACAAGGGTTCGCCTGTGCGAGTTGAGATTGTAGACTATTGAGGGTTCCCTAAAGGCTCTCCCTAGGACAGCTTATATAGATATCCGGCCTAGGGTTTACATGAGAGATCTATCTGGCTACGACTGAGAGTCGGTTACAGAGTACATGTTGAACTACAAGTAACACGATGGGCCTATGTCGGTAAATCTTCTAGGCCTTCTCGTAGCCGGATTGGACTCCGCCTCTTCTCCATGACTGGGCCGGCCGTGAAGCAAAGCTCTAACCCAAAGCGGGCCACCCAGGTCAGTAAGGACTGTGAGGATACCCGGAAAGTATATCTCGAACAGCTAGGGCCGGCGGCCGGAATCGACGGCTGGTGGCCGGAATCGACGGTCGGCGGGAGGAATCGACGACCGGCTACGGCGGTGGTGGCGGTGGCCCTCAGCAATGTTCTTGATTTGGGGATTTTATCCCTTTTGAAGGGATGAATGAGGTATCAGGCTAGGAAAAAATTACAAAGTGGGCCCCACCCTATTAAAATATTTGTGATAATGATTTTGGGGAGATAATTTAGGGTACATGCTGGAGAAAAGCAAAATTTAGGGGAGAATAATTTTATAGGAAGCCTGTAAGGTGCCCCTCGATCTCACAAACTAGGAGACTAATTTGGTGTTCGCTCGTTCCGCCCAACCACCCTCCGAGCGAGTTCAGTTAGACACGGCAACGCCGCCAGTTCAGAGCCAAGCCAAAGCCGCCTACACCAGGTTCTCTACTTGCTACTTACTAACGATGCTAGTTACACGGGCTCAACCTAGTTCATGGCCTGCAAGCCAGTTAGGTAGCTTCCTCTGTCTTGTGGGCCTGACACGCGGGCCAGTGTCGCACGTAGTCGAGGCTCTCCTAGGGACACTGACATTCCCCCTCCTTGTGAACCTGCTTATCCCCAAGCAGGGGCTCGAGGAAACTGTTGCTTCAGAGCCTCGAAATCCTCCTAGGTGGCCTCTGCTTCTGAAGACCCACTCCACTGTACCAATACCTGAACCCCGTAGCCAGGCCACGAGATCGTACCCGACGCTGCAAGACAAGAACAGGAACCTGGAGGGTTGCATCGGGGTGAGGAAGTGATGGAAGAACCTGTTGTCCGGCCCCTAGGCACTACTTTAGTTGTGAAACATGAAACACAGGATGAACTCTGCTGGATTCAGGTAAATCGAGTCTGTAGGCCAGAATACCCACCTTCTCGACAACACGGTGTACCCAAGAAAATTGTGTCTGATAGAGGATCTGTGTTTATATCAGCATTTTGGAAACAATTACATGCAGCACTGGGTTCAGAGTTGGATTTTAGCACAGCTTATCGTCCAAAAACTTGAGGCCAGACAGAGAGGACCAATCAAATCTTAGAAGACATGCTTAGAGCTTATGCATTAGATTTTGGAGGTTCGTGGGAAGATCATCTACCATTGGCAGAATTTTCCTACAACAATAGCTATCAGAGTAGTCTGAAGGCAGCACCTTATCAAGTACTGCATGGAAGAAGGTGTAGATCACCTATATGCTAGTATGGACCTGGTAGTAGCAAAGAATTTGCACCAGATTATATCAAGGAATCGCTTGAATGGCGCGATCTAGCGACGAAGAGAGACGAGAAATCTCCGCACGGATCTCCCCTTTCGCCGCCTCCAATTCTGACCCAAACCCCGATTTCAACTCTGCCAATTCTGCTCCCACATCAGCGTGCACCGCATCAATGTTGTTGTTGATCTCCCTGATCTGCCAGCCGGTGTCCTCTACCGACGCCCCAACGACGTCCATGACCTCCTTCTTGTGGACGAGGAAGCGGGCCTCGTACTTGTAACATCCCAGCATTAGGATCCAACGAAGGGTAGAAATAGGAATATAAGTTTGTGCATGCATGCATCTGTAAAATCATGGTAAATTTTTCGCCAAACAAAACACTAAAGGGGTCAGAGTTTCTTTCACTAGCTAGAGGTAGGAATAGCTCTTGTTAGTGATTGCTATGAATTTTGACATGACCTTTAGGCAGTAATAAGAATTTGGGGAAATGACTTTGAATTCAAATTTGAAATTCAAATCAAATTGAAAGTATTTAAATATTAGAAGTTATTAATATTGAAGGGTTTTCCAAAATAAAACCTTATTAATATTGTTTGATTATAATAAAGAAATAGTAATCAAAAATAAGAATTAATGGCAAGGAAAATTAAATAAGAAATAAATCTTATTTCTCCATTTTATAATAAGGTCACAACTGATGACAAATACATCAAAGGTATAAGGTTACAAAGAACAGAAATTTAACTTTATTAACTTGTAATAATATCTTTACAAGATCCTTTACAAAAACATTACAAAGAAGGTTACAAGTAGAACCTATACTAACTATCTACTCCTATACTAATCTTGTGAGTCCAGATCTTGTTCCTGCAAATAAGATAAACAACTAAAAATGAAATTAGGGGTTAGTTAGATAATTTTTACTCTCAGTGGTGAATAGTGAAGTGCACTGTTCATGGTACATCATTGAGTAAGTAAAGGGGTAAGTTTCACCAAAGGGAAGTATCTGTTCTTTTCAGTAAATAGTCAAGATTACAGTAAAAGCCAAGTGGATAAAAGTAAGTTTCACCAAGCTGTCAATCAGTACACATGTAATAGTAAAAGCCAAGTTACTTGAGTTGATCCACATGCACAGCACACACACACACACATAGCTTAGTAAACTAACTACATGGAGTGTGCTGTCAAGCCAAAAACAGCAGTACAAGCAACCACATAGAGCACCAGTCGAAGGAGAACACAGTAGCTCATTTCTCCTTCCTAGGCACACATTCACATCTATAGAGCTTGCTGAAACCATATCCAAATACTCCACCAACTTACCCAAATCAACCATCAGATCTCCACTTGATGGTAACATAAGGAAGGGGTGGAGCAGGTGGAAAGCAAGGTCAAGCACAAAGTCACAGGAGCAGCACCAGGTGGTGCAGAGCTAGAGCAAGCAGCAAGCAACACACAACCTCATCAATCAACAAGTAATCTGGTGAGTACAAATAACACCACCACATGATCAGATCATCATAGAGTCAAATGAGCATGTGTTGTTTATTTGATCTTCCCAGAAAAACACCCAAGTGGGGTGTACATCCATCCCAGAAGTATTTAGATGAAAGCCAATGACAAATCCTTACAAACAAATCCAAGATCTCAGCCTATGCATCATAGATCTTGGATATAAACTCAAATCTCCACATTCCTATATAACATCAGCCTTAGAACAAGATTTCAGGGCACATCCCTTAAGGAGTAGCACCTCTGAAATCTAATGATCTTAAGGATTAATATTTAACAGTGAGGATGCCAATCATTTTCTTAAAGAATTTAAGAATCATTAGCTGATACCATGCATCCGAGCACATCTATGAGGGACAGCTGGTAACAAACTTAATTTTACTTAGCTATGCCTCAGACCAGCATCATAGGCTAACGGATTTGTAGCATCTTAGGATAATAAAGCGAGCAGAAGATTTCAATTCATTTAGCTCAGCCATACTTGGACATAGGAAAAATTAGCCAATAGAAGTATGGACACTTGTGTACCATTCTAAATAAGGTGTCACAAGTATAACTTCTAAACCAAGCAGATACTATACTTAGATTTCATTAGTAAACTGGTAGTTAGTAACTAATCATTTTCCTAGAATGGACACTCAGGAATCATAATCATGGTTGCATATATACAATCAGAGAATCATAGGAGTATCATGTTAACTCCAATCTAAAAGATCACCACAAACTAGTGTATAAAGATCAAGTGAACAATTACTGACAGTACCATTGTCAGTACTAAGATCATGAAACAATAGTGAAATCCACATCACTAGCATAAGTGGATAAACATCCAGGACATTATAACCGCTACAATCAGTCCTAATGAAGTCATCATAATCAAACCAGAGGGACGAACTCTAATCAAACCATGAACCCCAATTAGGGATTGATCACTAGAGGCACACAGAGGTTATTGTTGGAGATATGCCCAAGAGGCAATAATAAAGTGGTTATTATCATATCTTCACACTTATGATAAATGTTTACATACCATGCTATAATTGTATTAACCGGAAACATTAATACTTGTGTGATTTGTAAACTAAAATAAGAGTCCCTAGTAAAGCCTCTTGTTAAACTAGCTTGTTGGTTAATATATGATCATGGTTTCCTGATCATGAACATAGAGATGTTATTAACAACAGGATCATATCATTAGGAGAATGATGTGATGGACATACTCCTATAGATAAGCGTAGCATAAAGATCAAGTCATTTCAATAGTTCAATTGCTATATGCTTTCTGATACATAGTAACCTAATTCCTTCGACCATGAGATCATGCATATCACCTTTACTGGATGGATGCTTTGATGTCATCAAACACCACACCGTAACAGGGTGGCTATAAAAGTGGCATTGAGTGTTCGGAAAGTATTGGTTGAAACACATGGATCAAGAGTGGGATTTGTCCATCCATATGACGGATAGATATACTCTGGGCCCTCTCGGTGAAATGTCATCCAATTAGCTTGCAAGCATGTGACTTGGTCACAAGGGATCACATATCACGGGAACGAGAAAAGAGTACTTATCAGTAACGAGGTTGAACTAGGTATGCTGAGATACCGACGATCATAACCTTGGATAAGTAACATATCGTGAGACAAAGGGAAATTGGTATCGTATGTAAGTGGTTCATTCGATCGCAAAGTAATCGTAGAAATATGTGGGAGCCATATGAATTTCCAGATTCCTCTATTGGTTATTGTTCGGAGAAGTGTCTCGATCATGTCCGCATAATTCACGAACCGTAGGGAGACACACTTAAGGATTCGACGTTGTTTGAGTAGTTATGGTATTATGAGAAAGAGACCGAATGTTGTTCGGAGTCTCGGATGGGATCCGGGATATCACGAGGTGATCCGGAATGGTCCGGAGAATAAGATTCATATAAGGAAAGTCCCGTTTCGGAGTTCGGGAATGATTCCGGTGTTTTCATCGGGGATATTCTAGAAGGTTCCGGATTGTCCGGCACTCCGGGGGGGAAGGGGTACATGAATGTGTCATTACATATTGGAATGATTGCATCATGTACTAAGTGTTCTTGCTGTCCCAAATATAGGATTAAATTGAATCCTAAAACAGAAAAGTCAAATGTCTAGTTTGAAAGTCAAACTGCCAAAACAAGAAACTGTGGGAAACAAGCAAGAGGAGTTGGAACCAACCTGGAGGAGGAGTTGGACTCCTCCAGGCCGGCGCCCAGCCCAAGGACGAGTTGGGGAGGGACTCCCTCCCTCCCCTGGCGCGCCAAGACCCCCCTCCCATAAAAGGAGGGGCAGGGCTCCTCCTACACACACAAGTTTCCTATCCTCTAAACTAAACCCTAGATCTAGACCCCGGTTTAGAGCTATTCGGTTTAGAGCCTTCTAATTGGTTTAGAGCCTTCTAATTGGTGTGTCTAATTACTAGACCACTAATAGCCTCTCTCATAAGCTCCACCATACTCGCACCGGCTTAAGGCGAAGCCCTGCGGGATTTCTCCTCTACCTCCGGTACCACGCCGTTGTGCTGCCGGAATCGCGAGGAGAGTGCTACAACCTCCGCTGCCTGCTGGAACAAGGGAGAGGAAGGTCTTCGTCGAGTACCGAACGTGTGACCGACTGCGGGAGCGCTGCCGGAACGTGGCGCCGGAAGGATCGTCTACGCGATCTTGAGATCGGAAAGAGTACGACTACATCACCCACGAGAATCTGCTCTCGTTAACCGCTTTGGAATCTTCGAGGGTGAGTTCCACTATCGACTCGTTGCTACAATCTAGTAGATAGATCTTGGCTTGTTTGTTTGTATGCGATAGAAAATTTTTGTTTTCCATGCTACGAACCCCTACAGTGGTATCAGAGCCGTGTCTATATGTAGATCTGTTGCACGAGTAGAACACAATGGTCATTGTGGGCGTTGATGCTTTTATTGTAGATTGCTTTTGTGTACTTTGCATCTTGCGGTATGTTGGGATGAAGCGGCCCGGGCTAACCTTACATGACATCGTTCATGAGACTTGCTCCACGCTCGACATGCAACTTGTATTGCATAAGTGGCTTTGCGGGTGCCTGTTTCTCCTAGCATAGTTAAGATCCAATTTACAACGGGTAATCAACAATGCTAGTATCAATGTTGTGGTTCTTGTTCGTAAGTTAGAACGACACTTATTGAAAGCCCCAAACCACGTAAAATATGCAAAGAAAGTAGAGGCGTCTAACTTTGTTTTGCAGGGATGTGCAGTGATGTGATATGGCCATGATTGTGATTATATTTTGATGTATGCAATGTTCCTTATTGTAAGTTGGCAACCGGCAGGAGCCATATGGTTGTCTTTAATTTCTGTTAAGACCTGCGTGTCTATTCAAAATAGTTGTAATAGTTGAAGCCGGTGGACGACAACCATGGAGCAGCGTCATTGACCTTGATGCAATGCCGGTAATGATGGAGATCATGTTCGTGCTTGAAGATTGAGATCAGAAGCACAAAGAAGAAAGGCCATATCATATCACATATTATGAATTGCATGTGATGTTAATCCTTTATGCATCTTGTATTGCTTTGTAGACGACGGTAGCATTATAAGATGATCCCTCATGCACATAAATTTCAAGTTCTAAAGTGTTCACCCTTAGTATGCACCGTTGCCAAAGCTTGCTGCTTCGAAGCACCACGTGATGATCGGGTGTCTTTGATTCCGCGGGTGAATACAACGTAAGCAAGCCAGATTTGCTTATGCGGAAGCTAAGGTTTGATCTTGACGAGCCTAGCATGTACAGACATGGCCTCAGGAACACGGATCACCGAAAGGTAAAGCATGAATCATATAGTAGATATGATGAACATGTCGATTGTTCGCCATTGAAACTATATCAACTCTCGTGATGATCGGTTTTGATGTGGTGGATTTGGTTCGTGTGATCACTAAAACAATGTGAGGGATATTGTTTTGAGTGGGAGTTCACCTAGATTAATTTAATTATTAATTAGAACTCAATTTATCATAAACTAAATCAAAGTGAAATTGCATAGTTGTTGTAGTCATTGGCATCCGTTTACCACCTTGCGCTTAGTTATAATTGAGATGATAGAACTATAGAATTCTGGTTAGAGACTTTACGAACTGGTATCGTATTGTTTTAAGTGTTAATCTAAAGTTTAAAAGTCCTATTGCAAACTTTCAGTAAGTTCCGGTTACTCCATGAAGTTTAATAATTAGTATTAAATCAAGAGTAACAATTCCAAATGTTAGTATATAAGTATCATGTTTGTATCCATGATTCTTGATATTCAAAGGATTCCCTTAATATCAAGGTTATCTAGGATCTGAAAGAGTTGTTACAGAAACCATGATGTGTGGAAGATATTGTGATATCTGAAACGAAGTTTTGGTTGCAACATGATAGAGTATAATATGGCAAAAGTCATGTTCTCATATTTGATGAGAATTTGCAAAAGGGTTGGAGACACTTGTTGTCCTAATCCACCAATAGGATTTGGAGAGCAACATTATACTCATGATTCACCGTTATAAGCTAAAAGTAGCTTGATCATGGATAAATCCATGATAAGGGTGAATATTTGATGTAGGTAAAATGTTTACTACACCAAGAGATTACTAAAGAAAGGAATTTGAAAGAACACCAAACATTTGATGATGGTGATCTACTTCAAAGTGCAAGTCCAAAGACATTGGTATTTATTTATACACGCTTTGGACTATATGTCATATGTATGACTCCACTATTGATATTGATAGATTCTTTCAAATAGAAAAGGAAATATTGAAAGAGAATCTCATAAATATATGGCAGAAAAGAAAAGACTAGAATTGTTCAGTTTAAGTATATAGATGATATACATGTTATGGCTATATTCTTTGCTTTCTTAAACAATGTGGTTCTCAAGTATTTGATACTGAATTTGTTGGTGTGAATCGTCATACGAAACAACACAATTCATGAACTACAATGGCCTAAGTAACTAGCAAAAGAATATGTGATGATGTTCATCGAGAACAAATAAAGGGTTATTGTGTTGCTCATTAAACATCAAAGCTTGCCTTCAAGATTTGTTTTATCAGGTGTTATGAGAACAAAAAGGTTGTTCAAATAATTGCCGTAATCCATAAAAGATGGATGATTCACAAATCTCGTTGGAGAAAATCACATCCATAAAACTAGTGCTAAAAATGTCGAAAGACAAATTGATTGAAAGATCACTTAGGAAGTGACATCGCCGTTTAAATTATATTGGAAAGATAACATGAAGAAACTCCATGTGGATGGAATTTTGGAGTCTTCTGATTTTTGATCAAATGACGCTTGTGAAACTTCCCTAGAGATAATTAAAACTTCGTTCATAGGCCAAAAGGGAACGAATGACTAGCTAATTGGAACTTGTACATATTGTTGTACGAAGTCCATTATGTGTAGTCAAGAGCGATGGATTTCAACTTCATATGCTTTCTCCAAAAATTTGAGTGAATATATGGATATTTTCTTAATAAGGATGAAGTGTGAAATATTTGAAGAGTTCAAAGACTTTCAAGATGAAGTGCAAAATCATTGTAACAAGAATATAAACAGTTTATGATAAGATCATAAAGAAAGATATTTGAGTTACAAGTTTAGCATAATACCTAAGATTTAAGGAATCGTTCCGTGGATTTGCATTTTCCCGAAACACCATAAGAGTATGGAGCGTTCGAGATATGTAATTAAACCTTGTTTGACATGGTAAGATCAAAGGTATAATTCATAAAACTGCCATTGTATTTTAAAGATTAAAAGCTTTAGAGATTACCGTTTTTCCACTGAAAAGAGCTCCATCATAAACCGCTGAAATGACACCATATAAGGTTATGGTTTGGGATAAAACCCAAGTTGTCCTTTCTTAAACATTGGTATGCTATGCATAAGAAAGATGTGTGCAACCAAAGTCGGATGAACCTGTCTTTGTATAAATTGTTCCTCCATAAAACACCGGAGACAAAAGTGTTTGTTGCTTAGAACGTCAAGTTTCTTTGAGAAGAAATTTTTCGTGAAAAGTTAAGTGGGAGGACAATAGAAACTTTGATAAGGTTAAAAGAACCTTAGCTATATGTGCAGAGTTGCGCAGCGCCGAAAAGTGTTCCGGAGACAGCAACAATGCTCATGGCTCACGTACCTCAAATGTTGTGGTCACAGAGATCTAAGTTCCTATTGAAACAAGTAGGTCGAATGAACAATCAAATACCAAGATTTGAGGGTTGAAACATTATTTGAGAATAATGAACCGACTACATGCAGAGAAGCGATGATAGGCCCTGACTCCGTAAAATGGCTTGAAGCCATAAAATCCGTGATAGTTCCATACATGAGAAATCAAGTTTTGAACTTGAAGGACCCTCGAGAAAGGTGTAAGACCTTACAGTTGTGTCTGGATCTATAAAGAAATAGACATGGATGTTTTACATCTATGAAATAGTCGACATGTTGGGAAAGAGTTCACAACAAGTTGTATATGACAAGATTTGATCTTTCATAGCGATTTTTAGTCTAGACGGATTAATGTAGCAACCAATACATATAATTTGTTATGTGGTAGTAGAATAAACAAAACAAGTTCTTCTAATAGAATGGTTACCTAGGACGTGTGCATGACACGGTCCAAAGGGTTTTGTTAATTCAAAGGATGCTAAAAACATATGCAAACTTCAATGGTTGAAGTAAGCATAGCGGAGTTGGAATCTTCACTATGATGAAACTGTTAAAAGAGTTTAAATTCATCGGAGACAATGAAAATGCTTGCATTTGCAAGAAATTAAGTGGGAGCGCTAAGACATATTTCTAATACATTATGTGGAGGACATATTGTTGATTAGAAAAGATGTATCTTTTATTAACACATATTAAGAATTTCATCCTGATGAAAGACTTAGGCAAAACCCAAATATTTGGCATCAATAGACGCTAATATGGTTGTGCCAGAAGTACATAGACAAGATATTGAATGAGTTCAATATAGAAACTACAAGAGAGGTTCTTGTTGCACAGAAAGGATTGAAAGAGTTCAATGTTGATGATATATTCAAGTGTATTAGCACTTGGTAAGTGAAACAAAGATTCAAGTATAGATTGATACTTGATGTATGAAATCACAAAGAGTATTTATATCAATCATACTGTGATATGTACAAATCCAGATATGTCCTATGCTCTAAATGTTGAGAGCATATACCAGAATGATTCGTAAGATGATCATTGGACAATAGTAAGGATATTCTTATGATCTTCTGAAAGAACTAAGAGTATAATATTTGTAGAAGTGACAAATAGATGGTTAGTTCATTGTAAAAGTACTACATTGATACTAGCTTTGTCACAAAGTACAAATTAAGTTTATCTCAATCTAAAACTAAAGGTGGCACAATATAATGGAAAGTGAGTTCCATAATGGATTTGGATGATTTCCAAAGTTAAGACATTGTGACAGATACTACAACAAAAGGCTAAAGTATATGACTGCTATTATAGCAGCAAAAGAGGGCATTTGTGTCAAGAAGTTTGTTATCAAACTAGGTGTAGTTCACAGTGGGATAATACTATGAAGATATATTGTGCGACAATATTATCAACATGTTTTAACCCCAAAAAGCTAAAGGTCACACCGAAATACCAAATTTATACAAAGCCATCTCATTAGAGAATGAGTGATGCGTAGAGACGCAAAGACATGCAATTACACACGGACCTGGAAGTGTCAGATCCGGAGATCAGTTGACCACTAGCAATCATGTACATACAACACCGGAAAGCCATAGGTGTTATATACACAAAGGTTCGAAACTAGATTATTGACTCTAGTGCAAGTGGGAGACTGTTGGAGATATGCCCAAGAGGCAATAATAAAGTGGTTATTATCATATCTTCACACTTATGATAAATGTTTACATACCATGCTATAATTGTATTAACCGGAAACATTAATACTTGTGTGATTTGTAAACTAAAATAAGAGTCCCTAGTAAAGCCTCTTGTTAAACTAGCTTGTTGGTTAATATATGATCATGGTTTCCTGATCATGAACATAGAGATGTTATTAACAACAGGATCATATCATTAGGAGAATGATGTGATGGACATACTCCTATAGATAAGCGTAGCATAAAGATCAAGTCATTTCAATAGTTCAATTGCTATATGCTTTCTGATACATAGTAACCTAATTCCTTCGACCATGAGATCATGCATATCACCTTTACTGGATGGATGCTTTGATGTCATCAAACACCACACCGTAACAGGGTGGCTATAAAAGTGGCATTGAGTGTTCGGAAAGTATTGGTTGAAACACATGGATCAAGAGTGGGATTTGTCCATCCATATGACGGATAGATATACTCTGGGCCCTCTCGGTGAAATGTCATCCAATTAGCTTGCAAGCATGTGACTTGGTCACAAGGGATCACATATCACGGGAACGAGAAAAGAGTACTTATCAGTAACGAGGTTGAACTAGGTATGCTGAGATACCGACGATCATAACCTTGGATAAGTAACATATCGTGAGACAAAGGGAAATTGGTATCGTATGTAAGTGGTTCATTCGATCGCAAAGTAATCGTAGAAATATGTGGGAGCCATATGAATTTCCAGATTCCTCTATTGGTTATTGTTCGGAGAAGTGTCTCGATCATGTCCGCATAATTCACGAACCGTAGGGAGACACACTTAAGGATTCGACGTTGTTTGAGTAGTTATGGTATTATGAGAAAGAGACCGAATGTTGTTCGGAGTCTCGGATGGGATCCGGGATATCACGAGGTGATCCGGAATGGTCCGGAGAATAAGATTCATATAAGGAAAGTCCCGTTTCGGAGTTCGGGAATGATTCCGGTGTTTTCATCGGGGATATTCTAGAAGGTTCCGGATTGTCCGGCACTCCGGGGGGGAAGGGGTACATGAATGTGTCATTACATATTGGAATGATTGCATCATGTACTAAGTGTTCTTGCTGTCCCAAATATAGGATTAAATTGAATCCTAAAACAGAAAAGTCAAATGTCCAGTTTGAAAGTCAAACTGCCAAAACAAGAAACTGTGGGAAACAAGCAAGAGGAGTTGGAACCAACCTGGAGGAGGAGTTGGACTCCTCCAGGCCGGCGCCCAGCCCAAGGACGAGTTGGGGAGGGACTCCCTCCCTCCCCTGGCGCGCCAAGACCCCCCTCCCATAAAAGGAGGGGCAGGGCTCCTCCTACACACACAAGTTTCCTATCCTCTAAACTAAACCCTAGATCTAGACCCCGGTTTAGAGCTATTCGGTTTAGAGCCTTCTAATTGGTTTAGAGCCTTCTAATTGGTGTGTCTAATTACTAGACCACTAATAGCCTCTCTCATAAGCTCCACCATACTCGCACCGGCTTAAGGCGAAGCCCTGCGGGATTTCTCCTCTACCTCCGGTACCACGCCGTTGTGCTGCCGGAATCGCGAGGAGAGTGCTACAACCTCCGCTGCCTGCTGGAACAAGGGAGAGGAAGGTCTTCGTCGAGTACCGAACGTGTGACCGACTGCGGGAGCGCTGCCGGAACGTGGCGCCGGAAGGATCGTCTACGCGATCTTGAGATCGGAAAGAGTACGACTACATCACCCACGAGAATCTGCTCTCGTTAACCGCTTTGGAATCTTCGAGGGTGAGTTCCACTATCGACTCGTTGCTACAATCTAGTAGATAGATCTTGGCTTGTTTGTTTGTATGCGATAGAAAATTTTTGTTTTCCATGCTACGAACCCCTACAGTTATCGAGCAAGGTAGAGGATAGAGAGCACAGAAGGGGAGTAGTCAGACTTACTCAAAGTCCTTGCAAAAAGAACCGAAGAGGAAGCAGTGGATGGCCGGTGGTGAAGCGGAAGCGGTGGCACGGGGAGCACCTAGAAGGGGCGCTGCAACCCACACCTACCACGTGTCAGATCCTCTAGAGAAGAGAGGCATACGCCGTGAGAAACCCGGCGCACCATCGCCGATGCTCCAGAGCGGCCAACCCTAACCCTAGTTTCGGGTAGGGGTTAGCGCGGCCAGGAGAGAGCCCTAGTGACGTATCTGTTTGGACAGGATGGAGCAGCGTCCTCGACTTAGCCACCCTGCACCGTGGCGGCGACAACGACTACCGGATTCGGCCGGAATCATGCACGGTGGTGGCAGTAGATGGAGGAGGTGACTGCGTGAGCGAGAGAGACAGAGATAGAGAGGAGTGTGAGTGCGTGGGGGGGGTACTGGGCTTATGGGCAGCCCAGTACTACCCTGGTGGGCGTAACCAGGCCAAGTGGGCCGGGTTAGGTTGGGCCGGGCCAGCCCAGTGGGCCAGGCCCATATTTTAATAGGGTTATCTATAAAGGAAGTAATTACAAATATGCCCCTGAAATAAAAACAACTCTAGATAAATAATAAAAATCTTAAAAATACAAATAATAATTCTATGAACTCACAAAAATATTTTCTATTGAGTAAACATAATCAATAGAATTTTTGGCAATTAAAATTTAAGGTTATTAGTAATAGGATGCTAATTACTTCAGAATTTTACAAAAAAATAGGAAACACTTAAAATTGAATAAAATTCACTTTTAAGATCCTAAATGAATATATTGTTATAGAAAAAATACTAATTTGTATTTTTGAAAAGTAAATTTGGTGTGATAACAAAATAAATTTGTATTTCAGAAAATATTTAAAAGGGTATTAAAATGAAATAAATCCATAGAATGATAT
The DNA here is from genome assembly GCA_916181665.1 of Avena sativa. NCBI lineage: Eukaryota > Viridiplantae > Streptophyta > Magnoliopsida > Poales > Poaceae > Avena > Avena sativa. Next base: position 39,024,888 of record OV702287.1, on the reverse strand, counting down.
TTGTATTTTAAAGAGAATAGCAAACCTTTACTAAAGGGGTAAAACATGCAAAGAAGCGAATAATAAATCATTGCATGACATTACTATGCATTTCATATTGCTTCTTTAAATATTGTCCTTACTGTGCAATAATGGTTCTTTGCAAAAACCGGAGCTCAAGTTCAGGTGGAAGCATCCGACTTCACTACCTTGCAATCACAAAGCAAGTTCATAACTTGCTCATGTCCTTTGAAGAGTCTTTATAAAAAATATTGCAAATTGTGTGTTATCATCTATGATCTGGAGAAAGAAAATGATATCTTCTCTAATAAATAAGATGTAGTATCATCCTAAGTGATGATAAAGATCAACAATGGAACTTAGGGATCTAATTGCATAAGTCACATAGGCTTAACAACCCATGACATCAGTGATTCTAGCGCCGTATAATACGCGTTAACCATGAGATTTGGAATGGGACAAAGAAGTCAGTTGTATCTTCTTCCTTTCATATGGAGGCAAGATGACCTTATCGTGATGTTGGGATTCCTGGCATGGATCCAACATATGGGTGGGCACCCTTAGGCCCCACGATTTTGGTGTCTAAATTGTTTATGAGTGGCTACCAGAGGTATAGTCGGGCCTTTTAGGGAGCTTACCAGGGGCATCACCACTTCATAGAGTCTTCGGAAACTCACCAGGGTTATAGCTTGCCCTAGTTGGAGGCTTAATGGAGGTGTAGTCAGCCCCGGAGGATCGTGCAGACATATAGGGCCACGGAGAGGGCAGTGATTTGCTTGGATCACCTACTGGGCCCCACATCATGGAATTGTGGACGGTAAAGTATGCCCGGTTGTGCAACAAGGAGTTGGTCTCTCATGGATAAAGCAACACACCTCTGCAGAGTGTAAGAATTGTGACATGTTACTCCCTGTTCCGGGAAGGAGCTACAAACGCGGCAGGAAAGGAACTCCATGAAGTTCTGGTCAACCTGTGAAGGCTGATGGGCATAGTTTTTGATAATAAAATCAATATTTGAAGAAATGTTTACGAAAATTGCATAGTACCAAGGACGTATTGTCCGAGGTGGTAGATAGAGCATCAAACTTCCCACATTGCATATAATGCACTTGCTGGGTAACGCTGTTACTCACTCTTTCGTTTGAACCCCTGCTTAGACTTTGAGAATCCAGAAGACACTTCGATGTACGTAGCTGATGGACAAGAGGACGTCTGTTACGAGGAACCCGACCTGTCCAGAGGAGTTGAAGGGGTGGACTACGAGATACGCTATGGAGTGGAGGGCAATGAGTCCGAGTAGTTGCCTTAGTTATTAGTAAACCAATTGAGCCGAGCTGCAGGAACTATATAGAATAAGTTGTTGAGCTCAATTCGAAGTATGAGTTTGGATTTTATATCTTCCGCTGAAACTACTTAAGTTTGGTTTGTAATTTCATAACCCTTGAAGTTTGAGAACTCTTGGTTTGTAATAATGAAATGTGTATGTTTGTAATATGGACCCGCAATGTTTCTGTTGTACCACTCTAAGGGGTGTGATATTTATGGAACGGTGTTCTGTGAATGTCATATCAACGACTATAGTGTACTACACATGCAGTGGTATGCTGGGTCACCGCAGTACTCCTCCCCTGACGAAGCCTTGAGGATCTCGTACAGTGCGCGGGACTCCGCCGACATCTCCTCCATCGCCGCAGCCCGGCGGCGCACTGCGTAGCGAGTAGGACGATCGTGGATGGGAAGATCCAGCCAGGATCGTGAGTGTCTCTGATACCAAGTGTAAGGTGCCCCTCGATCTCACGAACTAGGAGAGTAATTTGGTGTTCGCTTGTTCCGCCCAACCACCCTCCGAGCGAGTTCAGTTACACACGGCAACGCCGCCAGTTCAGAGCCAAGCCAAAGCCGCCTACACCAGGTTCTCGACCTGCTACTTATCGACGATGCTAGTTACACGGGCTCAGCCCAGTTCATGGCCTGCAAGCCAGTTAGGTAGCTTCCTCTGTCTTGTGGGCCTGACTCGCGGGCCAGCGTCGCACTTAGTCGAGGGTCTTCCAGGAACGCTGACAAAGCCCCTACATAAACACATAGGGGAGAAAATATAGGGGCGCTGCTGGACTTGCTCTAAGGCGGAGCGGATTCCGGGTTAGGCGGAGAATAGGAAACGACTCGGTAGCGCCCTAGCGTCCGGGAGTATATGGCAGGCCCATTAATAGCGTTCGCCTCGTCGTTCCAGTTGAGCGTGGGAGTGTACGGGATTCTTAAAAAAAACATGAGAGGGTACGGGAGACCCAGCATGGTGGGGTAGGATCGCGTTGGGGAGTTGTTTGACTTGATGGAGCCTCCAATACGGATAATAGCTTCCCTAAAAAATATGCGGATAATAGCAACGAGCAGTTCAGAATCAGCTTTTGTTTCTATATTATTTTATTTTTTCTTTGGAATGTTCCATTCCCTTTTTTTCCTTTTAAAGACAGGTTTGTATTTTTCTTCAATCTTATTTCTTGATCCGTTATCATCTAATAAATGTTCCTATTTTATAGTGCTGATGGTTTTCATGGGCGATATTTTTCCACCCATCATAGTAATTTATTCATACTACCATAGTCAAATTATGAGTTCCCACGGTAGTCATAATTTGTTCATCACGCGTTTAACTTTTGTTCCCATACTAACAATTGTTTGTCCCATTTTGCCTATATTCTTGTTCCCCTTTGTAGTCATGATTTATCCCAATGTTGCCAAAAATAATATTTCCACTATGCGCTAGTTCCTTTTATAGTCGTGTTTTGTTCCACGGTTTGTAAATACTTGTTTCTTACACTCTAAGATTTTGTTCTTGTGTAGATGTGACTTTTCTTCGGTGCATTTCTTTCCTGCAAATGTATTGTGATTTTGTTCCACTTGGTCTAATTTTGTTTCTCCCAACTTTTTGTTCCCCGTGTGTTAAATTTTTATTCTGCTTAGTTTAATGTTTTGTTCCTATTTCATAATCGTGATTTGTTCCACTTAGGAATTATGGTCCTCTCATTTTTTGTCGTCGTGTGGTAAAACTTTGTTTCACTCAGTTAAAATATTGTTCCTTTTTTGTAATCGTGACTCGTTCAACTTAGGAATTATGGTCCTCTCATTTTTCTTCCTCGTGTGGTAAAACTTTGTTCCACTTAGTGTAAATTTTGATCCTTTTTTAATCGTGATATTTTTGCCACTTCTTAGGAATTATGGTCCTCTCATTTATTTTTGTTCCTCGTGTGGTCAAACTTTATTCCACTTAGTTTAAATTTTGATTCCTTTCCCTTTTTTCTTCCTCATGTGTAATTGTGTTCCCCTTGGTTTATTTTTTTCTCATTTTGTAATCATGCGTTCATTCTACTTCTTAGCAATTATGGCCCTATTTTTTCCACTTCCAATTTTTCTTTTTTTTGGACACTGCATTTTTGTTCCAACTGGTTTAAAAGTTTCATTGTGAAAGTCGTGGTCGTGTCCAGTGGCGGAGCGTGAACAAAACACAAGAGGGGGCAAAATCCATAAAAAACAAAAAATATGCATAAAAACTGGGACAACTCGATAGAGAACAAATATAAGGTATATATTAGATGGCAACATCATGAACTCATGAAGCTATATACTAGTTCTTACGTACCTGGGAATTGTGACCAAGTAATTTTTGGTACTCCAAAAGATAAGAACACATAATAACCAAAAGGAAATTCAATATGACAATAATGCCTAGAGAAATCTTCTAGCAATTATATCTTTATATGGAATTTTTGAAGCAATTTTCCGTTCTATTTGTAGCAGCATGCTATCCGCAAGAAAATTATCTTCCATTCTATTAGGTAGCCTTAGACTTGATAATCTTCAGGCTAGAAAAAGCACGCTCAACACTTGCAGTGGAAACTAGGAGAGTAACAAGCAAGCGAAGCAACCTGTCCAGCAAATTATAGCGACATAACGATGTAATAGTTGCGGACTTTCTCAATTCTTCACTATCTTTAGCATCCACAACATAATGGTCTAGTTGAATCTCTAATTCATACCTCTCTTGTTGAGTAAAGTCAGCTGGATAGTATTTCTCCACCATTGAACATACTGATTTGGCATTGAAAGAAGCAAATACATGTCTTGGTATGAGGGTAACACTAATGGATAATAGATCCATCAATTTTTCATTGAATCTGTGATTCAATTCTGTGAGTTAGCTATCAATTGTTGCTCGATATATCTCCACTCGTAAATACCTTTCTGTAGTAAAATGATTGAGCTGCCGGCGGGCAGGCCCACCACGCAAAATGTATGTCGCCTCCATGTCTAGAATATCGATGCCATGCTCCACACAAAACTCAATAACTATCAGAATGAACTGATCCCATCCTTCATCTGATCTCATATTTTCTAAACGCACTTGTGTGGAATGCACTAGACGAACTGGATTGACTATGTCTTGTGTTTTCTTCTGTAGAGCCTTTCCAAGAGGTTCACTAGTTTCCAATATTTCTATCATCATGCATAGGATAAATACAAACTCAAAGGAGGTCAAGTAGGTGAAACTGGTATCTCCATCAGCTCAATTTTCCCCTGCCATGGAATCACCTCCTAATTTTTCTAAAACATTTCTTACCGGATTAAACAAGTGCATAAGACTAGAGACAGATCCTAAATGGGAACCCCATCTAGTCTCTCCTGGTCGCTTGAACGAACGAATCTGATTGGCTCCTTGACATGTCTCAATCTGATCAATAGCTAGTAAACGTGCAATCTCGTTCGCTTGGGCATCATGTAGCTCATCATGGCGCTTTGAATAGGAGTCAACTGTGTTTATAATAAAGAGAAGCTTCTGGAAAAATTGGGAGACAGGAACCACATTTTTCGCTGCACCCACAAGAGCAAGTTGTAAACGATGTGCATAGCAATGAACATAATATGCATAGGGGCAGTCTTTAATAAAAAGGGCATGTAATCCATTCAACTCCTCCTTCATGTTGCTGGCCCCATCATACCCTTGGCCTTGCATATTTTGTACATCAAATCCATGCTTGGATAAAACTAAAGTCAATTCCATTTTTAGTGTTAATGATTTTGTATTGGCTACATGTATGAGATGAAAGAACCTTTCTTGTGAATAACCATCTTTATCAACAAATCTGAACACTAGTGCCATTTGCTCTCTTTTGGAGACATCACATGTTTCATCAACAAGAATTGAGTACTTCGAGTCCCCAATTTCTACTCTAATATGCTCCCTAACTTTCATCGCATAAATGCCCAAGATGTCATTTTGTATATCATGTGAATTGTACTTGCAAACCTATGGAGCATTCCCATTGATCACAACTACAATATCAGGATAGAATTTTGCAAGAAGTTTTTGCATTTCAAGGAAGTTTCCTCTGTTTCTTGACTCGGGTCTCTCATCATGACCTATTAAAGCACAAGACTGAAATGTGAGCCACCTAACACATGCAATCGTCGTTTTCAGTCTTAAACGGTCCTTTTCTTTATCCTCTTTACTCTTCACCTCTAAAATATTTGCCAAATGGTTTGGCTGATTCAATAAAGGCTGGGTTTCTCTGACTGCATTGTTGTGTTGTGAGCAGGGACTTGATCCGATATGAGTTAAAAAATACACACTTCTTTCCATCATGAACTTTCTTCCACCTATCAAAACCGTGTGTTGTGAATACATCAAAGCCTCCTCTTTTTTTATACTTTTGCTGAAAAGGAAGCAAAACAGACAATATGCACGACCACTACTCACCGAATACTCTAACCATGATGGAAAATGGCTGAAATAGCTGTACTGAAAACGTCTTTTCTGCCCTTCTATTCACTACAAGAAATGTGTTGACTAGTGACCTTTTCTTAACGACCATGGTTTTTTTGGTCATAGTTCTGTGACTATTTGGTTCGAAATGGTCGTAGGCCATTTGGAAGGGTCCAAAGCCATAAATTTTATGACCAATTTAGCAATAAAGGTCATAATATTCTTACATGAATTGGTCATAGCCTAAACAGTAGTGGTCCACGACCTTTTTTAGCAGATTAGGACCTATTTAAATGGTCATAACATCTATGACCATACTACAACGTCCTTAACTAGGATGTATTGACATGACTGGGTCGCCACATCAGCAGTTGCGTCTACATGGCAGTATCTAGGTGTCATTTGAACCATCTGATAAGTGGGACCCAATGATTTTGACTATTCTAACAGGTGGGACAGGTGCATTTAGCATGTTGGGCCATATTTTCTCTGCAGACCATTTAGCATGCTTTGCTGGACTGGACCAGCCCGCGTGACCATTTAACATAATGGGCCCGAATAAACCTGCTACACCGGATGGTGGCCCAGTTAGGCCCATACTATGGGTAGAACCCACGCCCAGTTAATTGGCAAAAAATAGCGCACTGGGGACTTGAACCCACGACCGGGCGCTGTTTCAGATAGCCCCCTACCACTGAACCAGGCAAGTGTTGTTGATACTATGGCCTTTGTTATGTACATGAATAGACTTTATGTGTATCTGACTGTACACAGCGACCTGCGGGGAACCTAGCAGAAAAATCGGGTCTTCCTCTTTGCTACCGGTGTAGGCGACCAGCGAGGGCAGGGGCGGTGGTGCTGCCGGACTCCCTGTTGGCAGTGCTGCTGCTCGACGGAGCCCCTTCCGCTTTCTTCTTACTACCAGGATAGGAGGAAGCGGCTCCCTTCTGTGACTCCCTGTCACCACAAGGCCCCTTTTGCGACTCCCCGTCGGTGGCGGTGCTGCCGAAGCCGCGACCGAGCAAGGGGTAGAGAAAGCGGTCGAGCAAGGGGCCGCGGCCGAGCACCTCCAGGTCTGTGCCCCTCTCCTCTCCCCTCTCCCCTCTCACCTCTAGGTCGGACTAGGATTCCGTAACTTGCGAGGAATGAATGGATTTGTTTGCGTAGAAGATTCAGACTTAACTAGTTTCACCGATTCTGAAGCATACTAGCTGAAAACAGAAGCATATTTCTAATGTTTGCATGAAACTAAAGCAGTATGCGCTGTTAGCACCAAATCAGAAGCAAAACGAGTTGTTTGTAGATGGAAACTGAAACAGTACTTGTTGATTGTACTAGACTGCTGTTTTGACTATTTTAGAATGCAGTTTCTATAATCAAATAATCTGAACAAATCTGAAGCAAAACAAATAGTTGAAGCATTCAGGCTGATCCAATAATTGAAGTAATACAAACTGAAATTCTGGCTGAACCAAGAACTGTCGCACTTAACACTAAAATTCTCCATATTAATAATTAAAGGATATGACACTTTGCACTCAAATCTGTAGCTACAAGTGCTATAATTTAGCAATAAATCTGATACTTAAAGATTATGCCATTTCACTTGTATAATTTAGCAATAAATCTGTATCTATGGAATTTTCTGGTTTGGTTTCATTTGATGTTACTCTAAGCTTAGCAATTCTACATGCTAACAATTCTTTGGTCTTTTGCATGCAGATGGATAGACGCTGGATTACCAAAGAAGTTAGAAGGCTTTCTTATGAGCATATAAGGGGAGTGAACGAGTTCATGCAGTTTGTTCGCAGAAGTGTTGCCGAGGGTGCTCAAGTTCTTTGCCCGTGCCCCAGCTATAATAACCGTGATCACCAGACTCTACATGATGTAGAGGCTCATCTGCTGATGCGTGGGATGGCATCCACGTATGATAGATGGATCCATCATGGAGAGGCTTTACATGCAGAACCTGGAGATGGACCAGAACATCATGAACCTGATGCACAACAAGGTGGTGATTTTGTACAAGATGATGATCAGCAAGAGGATGTTATTTTGGAGGAGGAGGATGGGGATGAAGATGATAGAATCCCTGATCTGCTTAAGGATCTATACCAATCTGAATCACAAGGTGAGGGAATGAATACAATCTATGCCGAGCTTATAGAGGAGGCGAAGCGTCCAGCTAGTGATGGTGGTACAATGTCCAGATTTGCTTTCACTGTGAAGTTACTCCACGTCAAGTCCTTCTACCGGATAAGCAACGTTGCCATCAACGGAATACTCCGTATCTTGACCATCCAGTACCCTAAAAGCTCAATTCCCAAAAATTATGAAGAAGCATTGAGTATAATCCGCAGACTGGGGCTTGGTTATGATTCAATCCATGTTTGCCCAAACAACTGTGTCTTGTTTCAGAAGACATATGCCAACCTTGACAAGTGCCCGAAATGTGATGCCTCTAGGTGGAAAGATGCAGATGGGAGGAGGCAGATTCCGGAGAAGGTGTTGAGGTACTTTCCTATTATTCCAAGGTTGCAGAGGATGTTTTTTTCAAAGAAGCAATCTGAGGAGGTACAGTGGCACAAGCTAAAGCGGCAACCTGTGGATAATGAACTTAGCCCTCCAGCTGATGGAGAGGCATGGAAAGACTTTGATGATAAACATGAAGAGTTTGCCGCCAATGCGAGGAACATAAGACTTGGCCTTGCCACGAATGGCTTTAACCATTTTGGAATGAGCAAGAAATATAGCATGTGGCCTGTATTTGTTGTGCCATACAACCTTCCACCTTGGGCATGTATGGATCAATCCAACTTCATGATGGCTTTGTTGATCCCGGGTCCATCTTCTCCAGGAAAGGATTTTGATGTCTTTATGGAGCCCCTCGTTGAAGATATGATGAAGCTATGGGAGGGTGTGCATACCTATGATGCCCTGAATCCCGATAAGTTTGATTTGCAGGCTGCGGTAATATGGTGCATCCATGATTTCCCTGCGCTGCACACTCTGTCGGGCAGGCTCACGGCTGGTTATCAAGCATGTGTTCAGTGTGACCAGAACCCGTGATCATAAACAATAAGGAACAAGTTGTGCTGGATAGGGAACCAACGTTTTATTCCTCGCAACCATCATTGGCAAAGAAGCAGAGATTTCAATGGGAAGACTGAAAATCGCGACGCACCGGCGGAGTTCAGTAAAGAAGAGCTCGAGCAGCAACTTGACAAGGTGAAAGATGTGAGACCGGGAAAGGGTCAAATAAAAAGGAAGCGGGAGGACGGTCAATGTTGGGACCGGAGGTGTATCTCGTGGGACCTCCCGTATTGGGCAGATCTCAAGTTGAGGCATAATCTCGATGTAATGCACATCGAGAAAAACATATGTGATAATCTTCTTGGGACATTTATGAACATTGATGGGAAATCAAAGGATACACTTAACTCGAGGCTTGATTTGGAAGATATGGGCATAAGAGAAGATTTGCATCTACGGCATGTTGAAGGTGGTGAGTCGTTTGAGATGCCACAAGCATGGTATACAATGACAAAAGAAGAAAAGCTTGCATTATGTGAATTTATCAGAGAAGTGAGATTTCCAGATGGGTATGCCGCTAATCTTGCAAAATGTGTCTCCTGATGGATGCAAACTCCAAGGTCTGAAAACTCATGATTGTCACATCCTCCTCCAAAGGATTTTACCTGCTGGACTAAGTGGAATAATGGATAAAGAAATATATGAAGCGGTTGCTGAGTTGGGGAATTTCTTCAGAGAGCTGTGCTGCAAAACACTTAAGCTATCTTTTCTTGAAAGACTCGAAAAAGAAATTCCGGTTATCCTCTGCAAACTCGAAAAGATCTTTCCTCCAGCCTTCTTCACTGTCATGGTCCATTTGGCGGTCCATTTACCCAAAGAGGCAAGACTTAGAGGTCCCGTACAATATGGTTTTATGTACCCCGTTGAAAGAAGGATGCTTACATTTAAGCGTTATGTGCGAAACACGGCGAGGCCTGAGGGGTTAATAGCTGAGGAATATGTTGTTGATGAGTGCCTGACGTTTTGCTCGCGGTACTTTGATGATGTGGAAACAAGATTTAATCGGCCGGGCAGAAATAGAGAGTGGAACGATTCGCAAAGTGATGATGTCTCAGTTTTCAACCATGGTGTCAATTTCCTTGGAGGGTCACAATATTTGAAGGCTAGTGGTGATGACTATGACAATATGCATTGGTATGTGCTCAGAAGTTGCCCTGAGGTTCTACCGTATATCAAGTATGTCATCTCTCTTGTGCACTCGATATCTTTTTTCCTGGTACATTTTACCCTGATGTACATTTAATTAACTATATATTTTTGTTAGCATTGCAGTTTGTGCAAGGAAGAACTGATTGGTCAAGATAGCCGCATCAATGTTGACAAATGGCTTGCGAAGGGATTTGCTAGATGGTTTAAGAATCATGTGAGTACTCGGATTTGGAGTAGTACTATGATGGAATTCACTCTTTTCCTATTTTTGCAGATTGGAAAATTGTACGAGAAGAATGAGGTCAGTGATGATCTATTTTGTTTGGCATGTGCACCGGATACGCGGATGAGACTTTATTTAGCATGTGTTGTTGATGGTGTCCGCTACCACACCGTTGACCGCAAGAAAAATAGAAACACGCAGAATAGTGGAATTATCGCGGAGGGAGACCATGAGTCGACCATCATTGACTTCTACGGTCAGATCAAAAGCATCATCAAGCTGCAATACAATTCGAGCGGAGGCGTCCATCGTTCGGTTGTCTTGTTCCGCTGTGATTGGTTTGATCTTGGCGGCAAGAAGACGAGCCGAGTTCGGGAGGATAAACACTTTATAAGCATTAACACTGCAAGGTTCTGGTACAAGAATGATCCTTTTCTTTTAACAACACAAGCAACAAAGGTCTTCTATGTGCCAGACACCCTTTTGGGTGGGCATTGGGGCGTTGTGCAAAAGTTCCAGCACAGACATTTGTGGAGCGTGAAGGAAAGTGAAGTGGAAAAGGGTCCTTATGGTGGTGGTGGCCTATCATACCAAGATGACGACACGCCAGAAGTTCTGGTGCTAGCTAATGAATCCAATGTGGAAACCAGATCGCAAAGGCGCCATGAACGAGTGTTAGTTGATGCTGTGGTTGTGGAAAGAATGAAGAAACGTAGGACGGAGCTGGTGGATGATGAACCTGAAAATGAGAACGGAGTTGATGAGATAGTGTACCAGTACTATGATGATGGTGAAGATAATAGGCAGGACGACGATGATGATTAGTTTAAATCTGGAAGGTAAATTCTATCCTCCATTATCTTTCTTTTTTATCTGCTTGCTCAATGCAAACTGCTGGCCTGTTGCTAATGGTGTTGGAGTCCTTGTGTTTTGCAGTCCTGTTGATGCCAAAAGTGAGGAGTGCTGGTGTGTTTTGCAGTCTTGCTGCTGCCAGAAGTGAGGAGTCCTGGTGTGTTGCTTCAAGAAGTGAGGAGTGCCAGAACTGATCTTTTTTCTTTTGATCTTTAGTTTGTCAAATTGTAATGGAGCAATGTGATAGAATAGAGTGCCAGAACTGATCTTTAGTTTGTCAAATTGTAATGGAGTGCCAGAACACTGATCTTTAGTTTGTCAAATTGCCTTTTATCTTGTGCTCCTAAACACCACAGCAGCACAAGTCTTGTGCTCGAATAGCATACTGGTATAATACATGCTCGAAGCAGCAAAAGCAACCTGGAATAATAGGAAAAGTATATATATCACCAAGCAAAAGCAAAGATGCTCGAACCTAGAATAGTATATATGATAGCTCTAGCTCGAACCTGGAATAGCAAAAGCAACCTGGACATGTAGCATATATATCCTGGAATAGTAGCATATATATCCTGGAATAGTAGCATCTATACATACAGCACCAAAAGCAACCTGGAACACTTCTCCACGTGATCAAAAGCAACTAGACACAACTTCAACTAAGTTCTGACTAGCATATTACAGGAAGTCCAACATGGAACATAGCTACTCGACCCTTTTAAGGATCAACTTGAGACCGTTCTCCGAGCACCCACGGAACCAGAATAGGAAGACTTCACCCTCTTTCATCTTGGTCTTCCTCATCACCTTCTTCCAGTTGGAGGTGATCTGGACACCTACATTGCTTCCTTTGCCAAATATAACTTTCATAGTAGCAATGTCTCTCCCGTGCCAAAAAACATTGATGTGCATTGGCAAGTCCAGGTATTTCTTGATGAAGGAATAGTTGTACTTCCTTGCAAAGTACTGCATAAAAGCAACAAAAAGAACATTAATTCACAGAAATGGAGGGCATGAAAGCAACAAACAGACCACTAATTGACAAAAATGCATACCATTTTTGCTCTCTGTCTATCTATGTGAGCACCCTGAATAGTGCAAACATAGATGTGTCTTGTTGGCCTCTCACGAGCTACCTCCTTCAGAAACTCAACTTGTGAACCGTCCAAAGCCACACGGTTCGCAAACACACAGCATTCATCAAAGGAGAGTCTCCTTCCCTTTATTTTCGGGCCTACATGTAAGAAAAAATGGCATGCTTAGAAGAGAGAAACTTAGCAGCAGCATATACATAGAAGAGACAAACTTAGCAGCAGCATATACGTAGAAGATTACCTCGAATGGCAACAGCTCTAGCTTCACGAGCAGCAACACGCCGCTTAGCAGCAGCATGCTTGCTAGAAGCGGCGGCTTCACGAGCAGCATGCTTCCTAGCAGCCACAGCTTCACGGAGAGCGCGCCACATAGAAGCAGCTTCACGGCCAGCAGCTTCGCGGGCAGTCGCTTCATCATCGGAACTAATGTTGATGACTTAGACATTTTGTGCACTCTGGTGGAGGACAATCTCGACATCCATGGTGTAGATCTATAAATGAAAAGGGGACAAACCTGTTACTGCCAGTAGTATGTGTGAAAGTAGTGCAAACCTGTGAACTTTTGATGTATTAAATTAAGTGGGATTGATATGCAAACCTGTTACTGCTGTCAACTTTTAGTGCACAAACATCATGCAAGTGCTATGTACAGAGAACATAAATTCAAGAAACATAGCATGGTTCAGCTAACATAACATTTCCCATATATTCACACCAAAAGGATGCAAGGATTACATAGCTAGGCTCATTACTACATACCAAGTTCTTCTTCATGTCCATCTTTTTCTTCTTCATTGCCATGTTATGCCAAAATATTTCTACTACTTTGCTACACTACATAGCTACACTATACAGCTACACTACACTACACTAAACAGCTACTACACTTGCATCAAAAGGTTGCTAACTTGCACCAAAAGGTTGCTAAGATAGAACCATTATCCCTAAACTTCACTTCATCTTCTAGCTATTCAGCGAACAAGTACACCAAGCAGGGAGCGGGTGTTCTGCAGCTTTTAGCATCAACTGGCGTAGCTCCAACTTACTAACATACTCAATAGTGAAGGACATCTCTCCAGCATATTTGGTGATTTTGATCACCTGAGACATCTCCTGTGACGACGATCCAGCTGCTGTCGCGGGAGCCCTATACGATGCCATGTTCGAAGCCGTCACCTCGAGCAGACACTTGAACCTGAACTGGGCATCCCACATAAGCACCAGCTCGCCCCCTCTACGCCTGCACATCACACCCATCGGGAGCAAATCCATGTAACAGCGAGGTGAGTTCAACTCTGCTACCGGCGCCAGCGCCAAATTCAACAGCGCAGCAGCAACATCCTCAATCTCCTGCACCTCTTTCGACGGCGGCTGCAGGTAGCACCGGTGCTCAATAATCCTCTCCTGTTCTACCGCCCCCGCAACATTCAACTTCATCGCCGCCGTAGCCTCCATCGATGGCGGACTGATCTGGTGACTAGGAGAAGAGAACCGTGATGTTGAGCAGAGGTCACTAGCTTATATTAACTCAAAAGATAATACATATAAAAGGTGAAATAGTAGATCGACCAGTCCAATATAGCTTGTTGCAATAATAATACATATAAAAGGCGAAATAGTAGGTCGACCAGTCCAATATTCTATATCTGGTATTGGATATCCTCAACATTATTTCAAGCGATGATAACTATCTGCATATATAAAGCTGGGCTATGGACTGGAGTTTAAAAAATAATAATTTTGGAGCATGTAGATAGTGGCTAGCCTAGCAGTTCAAGGTAAAACAAATCGCTATCATATTTTTCCCTAGACTTAGACCATCCAGAATCAGTTAGCCAGCTAAATTCGTTATCTAGAAAGTTGTATATGCAACACTGACGCCACCCTCATCTCTGGCCCCTATATAAATCCCTAATCAACCTATCCACCTCCACGCGAGCAAGAGCGAAGCTCGGAGCTAGCTCCCGGACGGCAATGGGGCATCAACACCAGCTCTTCGACGACCCTTTCGCCAGCAGCATCTCCTCGCTTGAGGCGGACAGCTTGTCCGGCGCGGGAGGCCAGCAGCAGTGGTCGGAACTCGATATCGACCTCGACGGGATCCCGATGGCCCTGCCGGTGAACAACAATAGCACTTCCTCCGGCGGCGACGGCTCGGGCACCCACCGCAAGATCAGCCACAACGCGTACGAGCGCGACCGCCGCAAGCAGCTCAACAGGCTCTACTCCTCCCTCCGCTCCCGCCTCCCCAACACCGATAACACCATACGTGAATAACAAATCTAGAAGCAAAACAAGGTGGGGGGAGAAGGAGTATGGGGGCTAACCTTCGTCGAAGGAAAGGCAGATGAGCGCCAACTGCCGGTCCGTCATCGCTAGAGAGGACAGGAAGTCGAGGCAGAGCAGATCTTGGGGCAGGTGAACGACAACCGCCGGAGAGGTGAGAGGCCGGGGAGGGGAGAGGCCGGGGAGGGGGAGGCGAGGGGAGGACGACCGGTGGAGCGGGGTCGGTCGCCGGAGGAAGTGGCGTGGGCCGTCGCTCCTAGCGCCGCCGCTGCCCTGTCGCGAGAGAGGGATTTGGCCCCGACCTACCGAGTCTGGCCCTACCCTATCGCGAGTCTGGCCCAGGGAAAAGGCCGGGGTCCCTCCCTTGTCGACAACCAAACAGGACGGGTGGGCTCCCGTGGTTCAATTTTGCCCATTATTATTATAATTTGAAAAAAAATTCCACCTTTCCAAAATTTGAATCACCCCCAATTCAAATCCGTCAGAGTTCCTGCAAATCGGCGTGGATTTTTCTTTTTCACGAGGAGTACATCAAAATTTCTCACGACAAAGGTTTTATCACGGCAAATAGGGATCTTGGGCTCAACCTATTGGTATACCATGTTTCTATGGACAAAGCAATCCAAACGAAAGAGAAAAGTCTGACACAAAACCAAAGTTTTGGTTGTGTACCACATTTGTGTACACATTGCATGGCCACATGCAAGTTTTGGTTGGATTCCGGTGCTCTGGCGGCCATCTCCCATCGAAACCCTAGTCTCGATGGGCCCAGGGGATCTACCCCTAGCTATCTCTGTACGAGGTTACACCAATGTAGTTTTTTGTTTGTTTAGGCATGTTTAGGCCATAGGTACATAGAAAACCAATGTTGGGCCCAATATTCCACCCGTTGCCCCTCGTTGGATGTCTCGCGGGAGTTTCCCAGCGACACGTCCAGAACTTCTCCAATAAGTGTTATCGCATGCACGTGAATTGAAGATGGTGACACCCGAGATCTATATCCATTGCATATATGAACCATCTACCCCACTTGTGTACACATGGCATGTCCACATACAAGTTTTGGTTGGATTCCGGCACTCTGGCGGCCATCTCCCATCGAAACCCTAGTCTCGGTGGGCCCGGGGGATCTACCCCTAGCTATCTCTGTCCGAGGTTCCACCAATGTAGTTTTTTTTGTTTAGGCATGCTTAGGCCATAGGTACATAGAAAACCAAAGTTGGTCCCAATATTCCACCGGTTACCCCTTGTTGGACGTCTCGCGGGAGTTTCCCAGCGACACGTCTAGAACTTCTCTCCAATAAGTGTTACCGCATGCGCGTGAATTGAAGACGGTGACACCCAAGATCTATATCCATTGCATATATGAACCATCTACCCCATTTGTGTAAACATGGCATGTCCACATGCAAGTTTTGGTTGGATTCCGGCGCTAGCTCTGGTGGCCATCTCCCATCGAAACCCTAGTCTTGGTGGGCCCGGGAGATCTACTCCCTAGCTATCTTCGTACGAGGTTCCACCAATGTAGTTTTTTGTTTTTTTAGGCATGTTTAGGCCATAGATACATAGAAAACCAAAGTTGGGCCCAATTTTCCACCGGTTACCCCTCGTTGGACGTCTCGCGGGAGTTTCCCAGGGACACGTCCAGAACTTCTCCTATAAGTGTTATCGCATGCGCGTCAACTGAAGACGGTGACACCCGTGAGCTAGCCATTGCACATATGGACTATCTACCACACTTGTGTACACATGGCATGGACACATGCAAGTTTTTGTTGGATTCCGGTGCTCTGGCGGCCATCTCCCATCGAAACCCTAGTCTCGGTGGGCCTAGGGGATCTACCCCATAGCTATCTCTGTACGAGGTTCCACCAATGTAGTTTTTTGTTTGTTTAGGCATGTTTAGGCCATCTCTACATAGAAAACCAAAGTTGGGCCCCATATTCCACCGGCTGCCCCTCGTTGGACGTCTCGCGGGAGTTTCCCAGCGACACGTCCAGAACTTCTCGTATAAGTGTTATCGCATGCGCGTGAACTGAAGACAGTGACACCCGTGAGCTAGCCATTGCATATATGGACTATCTACCACACTTGTGCACACATGGCATGGACACATGCAAGTTTTTGTTTGAATTCGGTGCTCTGGCACCATTTCCCACCGAAACCATAGTCTCGGTGGGCCCGGGGGATCTACCCCCTAGCTATCTATGTACAAGGTTCCACCAATGTAGTTTTTTGTTTGTTTAGGCATGTTTAGGCCATAGCTACATAGAAAGCCAAAGTTGGGCCCAATATTCCGGCGGTTGCCCCTCGTTAGACGTCTTGCGTGAGTTTCCCAGCGACACGTCCAGAACTTCTCCAATAATAAGTGTTATCACATGCGCGTGAATTGAAGACGGTGACACCCGAGATCTATATCCATTGCATATATGAACCATCTACCCCATTTGTTTACACATGGCATGTCCACATGCAAGTTTTGGTTGGATTCCGGCGCTCTGGCGGCCATCGAAACCCTAGTCTCGGTGGGCCCGGGGGATCTACCCCGTAGCTATCTCTGTACGAGGTTCCACCAATGTAGTTTTTTGTTTGTTTAGGCATGTTTAGGCCATAGCTACATAGAAAACCAAAGTTGGGCCCAATATTCCACCGGTTTCCCCTCATTGGACGTCTCGCGGGAGTTTCCCAGCGACACGTTTAGAACTTCTCCAATAAGTGTTATCACATGCGCGTGAATTGAAGACGGTGACACCCAAGATCTATATCCATTGCATATATGAACCATCTAACCCATTTGAGTACACATGGCATGTCCACATGCAGGTTTTGGTTGGATTTCGGCACTCTGGCGGTCATCTCCCATCGAAACCCTAGTCTCGGTGGGCCCGGGGGATCTACCCCCTAGCTATCTCTGTACGAGGTTCCACCAATGTAGTTGTTTGTTTGTTTAGGCATGTTTAGGCCATTGCTACATAGAAAACCAAAGTTGGGCCAAATATTCCACCGGTTACCCCTCGTTGGACGTCTCGCGGGAGTTTCCCAGCGACACGTCCAAAACTTCTCTCCAAAAAGTGTTATCGCATGCGCGTGAATTGAAGACGGTGACACCCGAGATCTATATACATTGCATATATGAACCATCGACCTCATTTGTGTACACATGGCATGTCCACTTGCAAGTTTTGGTTGGATTCCGGCGCTAGCTCTAGCGGCCATCTCCCATCGAAACCCTAGTATCGGTGGGCCCGGGGGATGTACCCCCGAGCTATCTCTGTACGAGGTTCCACCAATGTAGTTTTTTGTTTGTTTAGGCATGTTTAGGCCATAGCTACATAGAAAACCAAAGTTGGGCCCAATATTCCACCGGTTGCACCTCGTTGGACGTCTCGCGGGAGTTTCCCAGCGACACGTCCAGAACTTCTCCTATAAGTGTTATCGCATGCACGTGAACTGAAGACGGTGACACCCGTGAGCTAGCCATTGCATCTATGGACTATCTACCACACTTATGTACACATGGCATGGACACATGCAAGTTTTTGTTGGATTTTGGCGCTCTGGTGCCATTTCCCATCGAAACCATAGTCTCGGTGGGCCCGGGGGATCTACCCCTAGCTATCTCTATACGAGGTTCCACCAATGTAGTTTTTTGTTTGTTTAGGCATGTTTAGGCCATATCTACATAGAAAACCAAAGTTGGGCCCAATATTCCACCGGTTGCCCCTTGTTGGACGTCTCGCGGGTGTTTCCCAGCGACACGTCCAGAACTTCTCCAATAATAAGTGTTATCGCATGCACGTGAATTGAAGACGGTGACACCTGAGATCTATATCCATTGCATATATGAACCATATACCCCATTTGTGTACACATGGCATGTCCACATGCAAGTTTTGGTTGGATTCCGGCGCTCAGGCGGCCATCTCCCATCGAAACCCTAATCTCGGTGGGCCCGGGGGATCTACCCCCTAGCTTTCTCTGTACGAGGTTCCACCAATGTAGTTTTTTGTTTGTTTAGGAATGTTTAGGCCATAGCTATAGAGAAAACCAAAGTTGGGCCCAATATTCCACCGGTTGCCCCTCATTGGACGTCTCGCGGGAGTTTCCCAACGACACGTCTAGAACTTCTCCTATAAGTGTTATCGCATGCGCGTGAACTGAAGACGGTGACACCCATGAGCCAGCCATTGCATCTATGGACTTTCTACCACACTTGTGTACACATGGCATGGACACATGCAAGTTTTTGTTGGATTTCGACGCTCTGGCGGCCATTTCCCATCAAAACCATAGTCTCGGTGGGCCCGGGGGATCTACCCCCTAGCTATCTCTGTACAAGGTTACACCAATGTAGTTTTTTGTTGGTTTAGGAATCTTTATGCCATAGCTACATAGAAAACCAAAGTTGGGCCCAATATTCCACCGGTTGCCCCTCGTTGGACGTCTCGCGGGAGTTTCCCAGCGACACGTCCAGAACTTCTCCAATAAGTGTTATCGCATGGGCGTGAATTGAAGACGGTGACACCCGAGATCTATATCCATTGCATATATGAACCATCTACCCCATTTGTGTACACCTGGCATGTCCACATGCAAGTTTTGGTTGGATTCCGGCACTCTGGCGGCCATCTCCCATCGAAACCCTAGTCTCGGTGGGCCCGGGGGATCTACCCCCTAGCTATCTCTGTACGAGGTTCCACCAATGTAGTTTTTTGTTTGTTTACGCATGTTTAGGCCATAGATACATAGAAAACCAAAGTTGGGCCAAATATTCCACCGGTTACCCCTCGTTGGACGTCTCGCGGGAGTTTCCCAGTGACACGTCCAGAACTTCTCTCCAATAAGTGTTATCGCATGCGCTTGAATTGAAGACGGCGACACCCGAGATCTTTATCCATTGCATATATGAACCATCTAGCCCATTTGTGTACACATGGCATGTCCACATGCAAGTTTTGGTTGGATTCTGGTGCTAGCTCTGGCGGCCATCTCCCATCGAAACCCTAGTATCGGTGGGCCGGGGGGATCTACCCCCTAGCTAT
The DNA here is from genome assembly GCA_916181665.1 of Avena sativa. Taxonomy (NCBI): domain Eukaryota; kingdom Viridiplantae; phylum Streptophyta; class Magnoliopsida; order Poales; family Poaceae; genus Avena; species Avena sativa. The sequence continues at coordinate 39,005,391 of OV702287.1, read as the reverse complement.
CTCTGTACGAGGTTCCACCAATGTAGTTTTTTGTTTGTTTAGGCATGTTTAGGCCATAGCTACATAGAAAACCAAAGTTGGGCCCAATATTCCACCGGTTGCCCCTCGTTGGACGTCTCGCGGGAGTTTCCCAGCGACACGTTTAAAACTTCTCCTATAAGTGTTATCGCATGCACGTGAACTGAAGACGGTGACACCCGTGAGCTAGCCATTGCATCTATGGACTATCTACCACACTTGTATACACATGGCATGGAAACATGCAAGTTTTTGTTGGATTTCGGCGCTCTGGCGCCATTTCCCATCGAAACCATAGTCTCGGTGGGGCCGGGGGATCTACCCCCTAGCTATCTCTATACGAGGTTCCACCAATGTAGTTTTTTGTTTGTTTAGGCATGTTTAGGCCATATATACATAGAAAACCAAAGTTGGGCCCAATATTCCACCGGTTGCCCCTCGTTGGACGTCTCGCGGGAGTTTCCTAGCGACACGTCCAGAACTTCTCGAATAATAAGTGTTATCGCATGCACGTGAATTGAAGACGGTGACACCCGAGATCTATATCCATTGCATATATGAACCATCTACCCCATTTGTGTACACATGGCATGTCCACATGCAAGTTTTGGTTGGATTCCGGCGCCCTGGCGGCCATCTCCCATCGAAACCCTAGTCTCGGTGGGCCCGGGGGATCTACCCCCTAGCTATCTCTGTACGAGGTTCCACCAATGTAGTTTTTTGTTTGTTTAGGCATGTTTAGGCCATAGATACATATAAAACCAAAGTTGGTCCCAATATTCCACCGGTTGCCCCTCGTTGGACGTCTCACGGGAGTTTCCCAGCGACACGTCCAGAACTTCTCCTATAAGTGTTATCGCATGCGCGTGAACTAAAGACGGTGACACCCGTGAGCTAGCCATTGAATCTATGGACTATCTACCACACTTGTATACACATGTCATGGACACATGCAAGTTTTTGTTGGATTTCGACGCTCTGGTGGCCATTTCCCATCGAAACCATAGTCTCGGTGGGCCAGGGGGATCTGCCCCCTAGCTATCTCTATACAAGGTTCCACCAATGTAGTTTTTTGTTTGTTTAGGCATGTTTAGGCCATAGATACATAGAAACCCAAAGTTGGGCCCAATATTCCACCGGTTGCCCCTCGTTGGACGTCTCGTGGGAGTTTCCCAGCGACACGTCCAGAACTTCTCCAATAAGTGTTATCGCATGCGCGTGAATTGAAGACGGTGACACCCGAGATCTATATCCATTGCATATATGAACCATCTACCCCATTTTTGTACACATGGCATGTCCACATGCAAGTTTTGGTTGGATTTCGGCACTCTGGCGGCCATCTCCCATCGAAACCCTAGTCTAGGTGGGCCCGGGGGATCTACCCCCTAGATATCTCTGTACGAGGTTCCACCAATGTAGTTTTTTTGTTTGTTTAGGCATGTTTAGGCCATAGCTACATAGAAAACCAAAGTTGGGCCCAATATTCCACCGGTTATCCCTCGTTGGACGTCTCGTGGGAGTTTCCCAGCGACACGTCCAGGACTTCCCCGAGGATCTACCCCTAGCTATCTCCGTACAAGGATTGACCAATGTACTTTTTGTTTGTTTATTAGGCATGATTACGCAATATTTGAATCACCCCCGGTTCAAATGTGTGAGAGTTCGTGCTAAATCGACGCGAATTTGTCTTTTTTCTCGAGGAGTGTCTAAAAAGGATGTGTTGTCAACAATTGATCAATTGCACATCTAGGGTCTAATATTTTATAAAAATGCATCGGCCTAATTTTGCAACATATTCACAGTAGCTGCTTCACAAAACACCCGTTTCGTGATGCATGGAAAATAAAAAATAGGTTTTTTTACAGTAAAGTTGGAAACCTACTCCTGTAACATTGTTGTGTGCCATGCCGATATAATTTGAATGAATTTTAGTTTATGGTCTATTTTTTAAAGTTGAAAACCGATTTAAAATGGTACATTTTAAATAGTTGGACATGTAGTTGTATTTATTTTACAAAGGAAACAACTTATAAAAAATATTGCTAAAATTTCCCTCACTTTTCTCCCTGGAATTTTTCCCGCCCCGCTCTTCCCGTCTCCCTGGAATTTTTCATGCCCCCGAAATAATTTTCCCGCCGCTTTTCCCGCCTCCCAGTCCCAGGTTTGGACAAACCCCACCCCACCGGCGCGATATTTTGGACAAACCCCACCCCACCGGCACACCCACCCCACCGCACACCACCCCACCGCACCGCACCGCACACCACCCCACCGCACAGCAAACCCCACCCCGCCCCACCCCACCGCACCCCACCGCACACACCCATCCCCACCCCACCCACCCATCCCCAGATCTCCAATCCCCACCCCCGAACCACGCCACCAACAGCCACGCGGGAGGAAGGATACACTCGGCAGCGACGGCCATGCCGGGAGGGAGGAGACGCTCGGCCAGGATATGCTCGGCGACGACGGCCTAGCGGGAGGCACAAGACGCTCGACAATGATGGCTGCAACTTTGCAACGACACACGACGGTCCTCCTCTTAGATCGGCTCAGGCAAGTAATTTTCGTTCATCCCTTCTTCAATTTCTTTCGGATCTTGCCCTCCAGTTTGAGTTCTTCCGCATGATTCTCCTTCTAGGTCGCGCGCCATGGCTAGGGTTAGGGTTTGCTTGACATGGCTAGGTTTAGGGCTTGCTTGCCATGGCTAGGGATAGGGCTTGGGGTTAGGGCTTGCACGCCATGCTAGGGTTAGGGTTTGTGTTATATGTTATCTGCTGCTATCTGCTTGATACAACATGCCATGCTAGGGTTAGGGTTTGTGTTACATGCTAGGGTTAGGGTTACATGCTATATGCTTGATACAACATGCCATGCTAGGGTTTGCGTTACATGCTCGGCTTGCACAGCTCACACAACATGCCACTTGGGCCACAACATTAACACACACACACACTTGCACATTAGGTGGCGCTTTTGCTGTCTAAGGTATGCCACCGTTTGTGACAGGTCCTCCCCCAGAAATTGTTGCTTGTCCCCAAGCTAGCACGGCAGGAAACTTAGCTTTCAAAGTATCCCAATCTTCCCAGGTAGCTGCGTCATCAGGTAAATTAAGCCACTTGATAAGTACATGAGGCAATGTTGCATTACCTTTCTTCACTAGCCGTCGGTCCAAAATCTTCTCAGGTTCCGTTTCAGTTGTGTCCAGAGCTGGTAATATTGGCAGTTCAGCGAACACTGGAGTGTGATCAGCTCTGAATTCTTTCAGCTGGAAAACATGGAAGACATTATGAATTTGACTGCTAGCTGGTTGCTCAAGGCGATAAGCAACTTGACCCACTTTGTCCAGGATCTTGTAGGGACCACAGTATTTGTATGCCAGTTTGGGGTATGGCCTGTTGACTACAGTTGTTTGAGCATAAGGTTGTAGCTTCAGCAAGACCATGTCACCAATTTGATACCAAGTGTTACGCTCCCTTTGCTGGTATGATTTCCAGCGTGAAACGCGCACGAGCTGGGCTCGATTTCTTGGGGAAGGAGAAGATCAGAGAGAGACGTGTAGAGAGACGGGAAACATTTAGTTTCTATTTCTTCAGAGTTCGGTTTTTTTGACCCTTACACTCACGGCTTATATGCCACCCTTAGACACCCACACACGCGCTGGCTCGGCTTGCACAGCTCACACAACATGTCACTTGGGCCACAACATTAACACGCACTTGCACATTAGGTGGCGCTTTTGCTGTCTAAGGTATGCCACCGTTTGTGACAATACTTTGCTGATATCTGTTGTTATCTGCTGATATACTTTGCTGATATCTGCTGTTATCTGCTAATGTTATCTCCTGTTCATGTTCATGTTATCTGCTGCTGTTAGACTACTGTTATCTGCTGTTAGACTGCTGTTATCTGCTGCTGTAGAACTAGTATGGTTGAACTCTGTGCTTTGATCTTGATTTATTTAATACGCATGGTGGATAAGTAGTGGTAAATTATACAGAAGCTAATTTATTTGTTTAGTTATAAGATGGTACTGCTATCTTATTTTATATATGCTCTAGTTCTATGTGTATTTGGTACTGATATCTAACCACAAGTTCATCACAGGAAAGTGGCAAGGGATTTTGCAAGTTAGACTAAGCGAAACGAAGTTCAACAACCAAGGGAAAGTAGTGAGATAGAAAGGTGGGTTGATGTAGTGAAGATGGGCAGTTTGCTACTGCCTCTAATGTATGGATTTCATGCTGTTCATCAAGGCAGATATTAAGTGATGCTTGCTTGTTCCTACCACATGCTTGCTGTTCATTACTAAGCATATTCTTTTTGTTCATTACTACCTCCTGATTAATCTAGTTAAGATATCAAGGCATATCAAGGCATGCTTTCTCATTACTACCTTTTACTAGGCATCCATTCATGTTTACTTGTGTATTTATATCCTAAGTACATCCATGCTTTATAATGGACTAGCCATTCCTGCTTACTTGTGTCCTGGCAAGTTTGTTCCCATGCATCACCACTATGTGCATGCATCATTGCCTCTTTGTGTGTGCTTAGTGTACCACTGCATTTTTTATTGCTCATACATGAACAGCCATTGGCATGTCCTTTATCAATATAGCTTCTTCATTCTATTTTGCAAGCAACATTCTTCTTTATCCCTGTTTTATCTAATTAATCTTTATTCTTTTTTGCAAGCACATAGGGCAAGTTTACATCAGCTACCCAGCAGCACTAGTTCCACTACCTCGAGATCAACAATGGCAGGTAAGATGCAGCCGGTTGGTATGCAAATTATCCTCATGTGTGTGCTGCTTGTTTGTCTTTTGTGTGTATGTGCTTAGTATAGAACTGTGCATGGTTTATGCTTGTAATCTGCTTATTATAGAACTGTGCATGGTTTATGCTTGTCTTTTGTGTATGTCCTATGTTTTTATATTGCTCGTCCAAACGCCTATGCATGCACCTTTCCTCTGGTTCTAAATCCTGTAGTTTTGCATCAACAATGATTTCCTATTCCTACACGGTTTTCTGTTCCTATGTTTTTCATACCCATGCTCTGAACGGAGCCTTAATTTACTCTATAATCTGCCTAGCTCCTCATGTGTAATCTGCCTAGCTCATGGTTATCCTGCTAGTTAATCTACTTGCATTAAATGAAGTATTAACCTTAGCTGTTTGAGTTGTCTTGCTCCCCCATGCATTTCAACCATTCATCTAATGGTTGTGTTTTTTATTCATGTAATGAAGCACCTCTCACCGAAATCGAGAAGATAAGGGCTAGGACAATAATGAGGAACAACCGTGTGTTCCAGTCTCTTGGGATTTCTGCAATCGTGTCGATAATTAGGAAGTCGAATGCTGGTAAAGAACGTAGGGCAGTTACTGGTGAATCCCCTTCCGCATCTGGCATAACACAAGGGGATATCTCGGACTACAATCCTAGAGATGAAGAAGTTGATGACAGTGTAGTAGTGGAGAAAAATGTTAAGGTGCATGCTTTTAACAGTCTTGTTTGCTGTTTTTTTCCTTCATTCTGTTCTTGCATAGTTTTCTTGTGATCTAATGCCATTGTCCTTGCTGTTTTTACGAACACCTGAAGGTTTCTAGGAGGAGAAAGAAGTCTGCCGTTAAGAAGAAGAGCAGGAATTTGAGTAGCCCAGAAGCATCTACGCAAATGGCTCCAGGAAGGGTGATGGCGGTAGCTCCAGAAGCATCAAAGAGATTGCTGGAACTTGATGAAGTTCCTGTTAGAGTCACCAGGAAGAAAGCGAAGGTGGTTGCTATAGCCAACCATGAAGAAAACCCGCTTCACAACGATCAACAAAGCTCACCGCACAGGGATGACGATGGGTCTGTGTTCCTTGATGAAGAAAGCACTGTCCACACAGACCTTAGCCGTGTTTGCATGGACCTCAGCCCCGTTCGCATGGACCTTGGCCATATTGTACCTTTGGTGGACAGAAATGGTGTCTTTCATGAAGAAACTGAGCAAGGGAGTGAGCAAGCTACATGTGATGAAGGCAAGTTCGTCTTGTACTATTTTTATTACTCTTGCATTTGCTTCTATGGATTAAATGCCACATGAATGCCATGTCATTGCCACAGTAGTGGTTTTTGCTGATATATCTACATCTTTGTACCCATCTTGTTTGGTCCTAATCAATGTTTGTGTCATATTCAGGCAATGCAATTGTGGCTATCAAGCGTACAAGAAAAGGTGTAGGGCTGGAGAGGATTACTAAGTCGCTGGGTACTAAGGTGACAATCGACATTGCTAAAGGGATGAAGGGTCCTGAGAAGCCTTTGCTGGCTGCAAAGTTTTCTTCAGAGTGTGGATTCACTTCAAGAACTCATGCACCAGTTCTTCCCCACTTCAAAGAATACAAAAAAGATGCCAACATGATCAAGGACTTTGTTGGCGAAGTTGCTGTAAGTTAACTTGTTGTTTGTTGAATTTTTCTTTCTTTTTTTCTTTCTGATACAACTTTCATATGATCGCTAATCATGTCTCTTTCCTTGCCTGCTTTCTTTGTAGTCAAATTTTGATATGGACACCAACTCGCGGACCATTCAAGAAGCATGCACCGTAAGCTGTAGAGAATAACAAAGAATAGGCGGCACCAGATCAAGAAGCTTTTTTTGACAATGTAAATGCTAATGAAGTTAGCCTCAAGTCTCCTATGAAAGGCATGCCGGATGATGAATGGCAATCGCTGGTGAAGTTGTGGTCCACAGGACGACACAAGGTATGTCTCTACATTGGTATATCTTGGTCTCATTACATGTACCGTCTTTGATGTATCTGCTGCTGTTTGCATGTACATGCTCTCCGCTTTTGTTTACATGTATGCGACCATCTGTTCTTCATTGATGTATATGTGTGGCATATTTTTAACATGTAGTTGCTGGTCTATATTGGTAGTGCTAGCCCATGATAACAGTCTATGTTTTTTGTAGAAACCTGTGAATCAAATAAAAAGAACAGAATGAAGGTGAAGTTTCCGCAGAAGACCGGTTCGAGGTCCTACGCGGCTCATATCTATGCCACTCTAAGAACAAAGCATGTTTTCTCTTTATTAGGCCCATATAGCTTTTGTCTAGAAAGCTTGTAGTTTGATTCTCGATTGAATGACATTTCAGAAGGAGGAGCGCAATGGTGAGGAACTGAACGTGGTTGACTTGTTCAAGGCCACACACAACAGCTCAAAGAATGGCTTTTCAGAGTCAGCTAAGAACGCTATTGTAAGTCATTCGAACTTCTGTATTCTCTTCTCATAGAATACCTTTGCTGTTTGATTCATCTTATTTGCATCTTATATCCATTCATGGCAGGCTGAGATGGAGAAGAGGATGGATGCCGAAGTACCTGATGGTGAAGAACCAATATGCGATGTCCAAATTGTTGCTGAAGTGCTCAGAAAGGAATGCCCATCAAGCACATTCTTGATCAATGTTGGGCTACAGTCAAAGTCCTCTGGTACTAAGTCTGCTGCTGTAGCTGCCCATGTTCGTGACCTCAAGGAGCAGCTGGCAAGGTCCGAACTAAAAGGTGAAGCTATGCGAGAAGAAGTTGCTGCATTGAGGAAGAAGTCCGAAGAAGTTGAAGCCTTACAAGCTGCACGAGACAAGAAGTATGAACTGCTTCTGAAGAAGCATCAAGAACAGGATGAGAAGTTCTCCCACTTGATGGCACTGCTTGGAGCTAAGGCTACTGGGAGCTCATCTTTGGTATGATGACTAGTTCTGTTTTTTGCTTAGACTAGTTATGAACTGTGAACAACTTGTGTGTTGGCTGTGATTTTCGATGCCATGTGTGGCTGTATGTTGGTCATTTTTTGGCTGTCATTTTCGATGGCATGTGTGGCTGCACTTTTGTCATTTTTTGGCTGTCATTTTGGATGCCGTGTGTGGCTGTCATTTTAGATGATGTTGGCTAACTATGCCGTTGTGAGTCAAGTGAATGATATTTATTATGTGCTGAAAAGATATGTGTTGTGCTGAAATATTATCTGCTGAAATAATATCTGCTTTTATTATTATTGTTGTTATGTGAAGGAAAATAATTATATATATGTACATTCTTCTACTGTAGAATTGAAACAGCCCAAATACTAGACAAATAAGTGGGCTGCAAAAAGGCCATGGCCCAAGAAATAATGGACATGTTTTGAAAACCAATTCATATAAATTTGAAAATTATTAATCAATTGGACAATAAAAGGGCCAAGATTCAAAATACCACCAGGCTGTAAAATGGCCAAGGCCCAAACGTGTACAAAGTCTGCGGCCCAAAAGGAAATGCACTGTAAAATGGCCACAACTTAGAGAATTAAAATAGTCGGGTAGAAAAAAAGACAATTATACAGGCTGAATTATTGGGCTCGGCCCATTTTAAAGGTTGAGTTGGACTGGGCTGAATCTGATCCACGACCAATTTATTTGGTCACAGAAATCTGCCACGTATGATTGGCTGACGTGGCCTGGGCAGATAGCCTATGACCAAATTGTTTGGTCATAGACACCATGGCCATCTATTTTGGTCATATTTGCCCATGACCAATTCAAAAAAAAGGTCGTTAGCTGTCTATAGTGACCTTCGCTATGTGACCTACTGCTTTTGGTCATAGAAAGGTCATAGATGAATTACTATGACCTTTCTATGACCAATATCTGGGGTCACTAGTTAGCATATTCCTTGTAGTTATTCTAGTAGCTTTATATTTGTTTAGTTTAGACTACATACGACCCAACCTCAAGTATGCTTTTCGTACCTCATCTCTCTGATTTTGTGGGCATTGCCAAATCTGCAGGCGTAACGCCGGATCTCGCTCCAAGAACTCAAATCCTACAGGTCCATTTGTTTGGTGCTCTTCCTCTTCTTCTTCTTCTTCTTCTTCTTGGAAATTAGAATTTTCTTGCTGGAATTCATCTTGTCTCATATTATCCTGACCATCTTCATCTTGCCTTTGATTTACATATTGCACCAGCACGGAACTAGCTATCGTACAGCACTAGCAATATGTAAATCAAAGGCAAGATGAAGATGGTCAGGATAATATGAGACAAGAGGAATTCCAGCAAGAAAATTCTAATTTCCAAGAAGAAGAAGAAGAAGAAGAGCACCAAACAAATGGACCTATCGTATTTCGAGGAGTTGAGTTCTTGGAGCGAGATCCGGCGTTGTGCCTGCAGATTTGGCAATACCCAGAAAATCAGAGAGATGAGGTACGAAAAGCATACTTGAGGTTGGGTCCTATGCAGTCTAAACTAAACAAATATAAAGCTACTGGAATAGAAGAGCAGAAAAGACGTTTTCAGTATAGATATTTCAGCCATTTTCCATCATGGTTAGAGTATTCGGTGAGTAGTGGCCGTGCATATTGTCTGTTTTGCTTCCTTTTCAGCAAAAATATAAAAAAAGAGGAGGCTTTGATGTATTCACAACACACGGTTTTGATAGGTGGAACAAAGTTCATGATGGAAAGAAGTGTGCATTTTTAACTCATATCAGATCAAGTCCCTGCTCACAACACAACAATGCAGTCAAAGATACCCAGCCTTTATTGAATTAGCCAAACCATTTGGCAAATATTTTAGAGGTGAAGAGTAAAGAGGATAAAGAAAATGACCGTTTAAGAATGAAAACGACGATTGCATGTGTTAGGTGGCTCACATTTTAGTCTTGTGCTTTCAGAGGCCATGATGAGAGACCCGAGTCAAGAAACAGAGGAAACTTCCTTGAAATGCAAAAACTTCTTGCAGAATTCTGTCCTGATATTGCAGCTGTGATTGATAGGAATGCTCCATAGGTTTGCAAGTACAATTCACATGATATACAAAATGAGATCTTGGGCATTTATGCGATGAAAGTTACGGAGCATATTAGAGCAGAAATTAGGGACTCGAAGTACTCCATTCTTGTTGATGAAACATGTGATGTCTCCAAAAGAGAGCAAATGGCACTAGTGTTCAGATTCGTTGATAAAGATGGTTATTCACAAGAAAGGTTCTTTCATCTCATATATGTAGCCAATACAAAATCATTAACACTAAAAAGGAATTGACTTCAGTTTTATCCAAGCATGGATTTGATGTACAAAATATGCGAGGCCAAGGGTATGATGGGGCCAGCAACATGAAGGGGGAGTTGAATGGATTGCATGCCCTTTTTATTAAAGACTGCCCCTATGCATATTATGTTCATTGCTATGCACATCGTTTACAACTTGCTCTTGTGGGTGCAGCGAAAGATGTGGTTCCTGTCTCCTAATTTTTCCAGAAGCTTCTCTTTATTAAACACAGTTGACTCCTCTTCAAAGCGCCATGATGATGAGCCCAAGTGGATGAGATTGCACGTTTGCTAGCTATTGATCAGATTGAGACATGTCAAGGAGCCAATCATATTCGTTCATTGAAGCGAAGCATGAGAGACTAGATGGGGTTCCCATTTAGGATCTATCTCTAGTCTTATGCACTTGTTTAATCCGGTAAAAATGTTTTAGAAAAATTAGGAGGTGATTTCATGGCAGGGGCAAATCGAGCTGATGGAGATACCGGTTTCACCTACTTGACCTCCTTTGAGTTTGTATTTATCCTATGCATGATGAAAGAAATATTGGAAACTAGTGAAGCTCTTGGAAAGGCTCTACAGAAGAAAACACAATACATAGTCAATGCAGTTCGTCTAGTGCATTCCACACAAGTGCTTTTAGAAAATATGAGATCACATGAAGGATGGGATCAGTTCATTCTGATAGTTATTGAGTTTTGTGTGGAGCATGGCATCCATATTCCAGACATGGAGACGACATACATTTTACGTGGTGGGCGTGCCCGTCGGCAGCCCGATCATTTTACTACAGAAAGGTATTTACGAGTGGAGATATATCGAGCAACAATTGATAGCCAACTAACAGAATTGAATCTCAGATTCAATGAAAAAGTGATGGATCTATTATCCATTAGTGTTACCCTCATACCAAGACATGGATTTGCTTCTTTCAATGCCAAATCAGTATGTTCAATGGTGGAGAAATACTATCCAGCTGACTTTACTCAACAAGAGAGGTATGGATTAGAGATTCAACTGGACCATTATGTTGTGGATGCTAAAGATAGTGAAGAATTGAGAAAGTCTGCAACTATTACATCATTATGTCGCTATAATTTGCTAGACAGGTTGCTTCAGTTGCTTGTTACTCTCCCGGTTTCCACTGCGAGTGTTGAGCGTGATTTTTTTAGCCTGAAGATTATCAAGTCAAGGCTACGTAATAGAATGAAAAATAATTTTCTTGTGGATAACATGCTGCTACAAATAGACAGGGAAATTGCTTAAAAAATTCCATATGAAGATATAATTGCTGACTTCAAAGCTAAGAAGGACCGAAGAGGATTTCTCTAGCCATTATTCATATTGAATTGCCTTTTGGTCATTATGCGTTCTTATCTTTTAGATTACCAAAAATTACTTGTTCACAGTGCCTGGGTATCCCAGGTATGTAAGAACCGGTATATATCATCATGAGTTCATGATGTTGCCATCTAATATATACCTTATATTTGTTCTTTATCGAGTTGTCCTAGTTTTTATGCATATTTTTTGTTTTTTATGGATTTTGCTCCCTCTTGTGTTTTGTTCATGCTCCGCCACTATTCCTCGCCTTCACCAGGATGCTGCGTTGTTCCTGTTTATGGCCAGATCCGCAATGGACGGCATATAGTCTTTCACATACCATTATAAGACGCTCGTAGCGTCAACTACAGAGTCGATGCCCGCATCCTATTCCTGCTAGGCCGGCCCAGGTAACGGCTTTTGTTCCTATAGTTTTTTTCTTTGTTTTCCTTTTAGTTTTGATTTTTTATTTGAAAATGTTTAGATTTTAAAATGTTATAATCTAAAATATTTATATTTAAAAGTTGCGCAAATTTCAAAATATCCAGATTTGAAAAAAATCTAATTAAAAAAAGTCCAGTTTCAAAATTTGTTTAGCTTTGTTTTTATTCATATTTGGAAATGTTCAAATTAGAAATGTTCAAAAAATTGAAGATAGAAGAAACAACAAAAAAATATAAAAAACGAAGAAAAAAGATATAGAAAAGTAAAATCAGAAAAGAGAATAAATCGGTTGAACGACCTTTACTGGACCGACCCGCATCCATGTCATAGCGATCGGGGGCTGCGAGTTGCAGTCCCAGGGTCCTAGGGCACTACGTTTATATGGGGTTTGCCATGCAAAAGTAAATATATGATTGTTAATTCCGTTCCAGAATTCTCGAGAATATTTGGCCCAAGAGCATCTCCACCGGGATTCCTCCCTCGAGGCTAGAAAAAGGTTCACACTAGATTTCCCAACCGGTGCCGGCAGATTGAGCCGCCATTCAATCAGTCTGACACCTCCTTGCCCGCCCCAGCAAACATGGCCTAGGCAGAGTCTGTTGGCAACGCGCACCATGCTAGAAAATCAGCGCCGCCCCTGCTAGCCACACAAACCGCATGTCCATGATGGCTCGCGCTCCGACGACAGGAAAGAGTTCCACCACATGCGCTTCCCGCCAGCTTGGCTATGTTTTCCATCACAATTTTCTCCTTCACGTCGGTTCCGACACCGTTTTTGGCCTTCTTTTCTCCACCCCGCGCTCTCCCACCGGAGCGATTGTCCTGCTATAAAAAGGGGCGAGCCTACAGAACGCCGGCGCACCACACAATGGTTGGCCACCTACCACCACTTGGGCGATGCTCTTCGTGGCCTCTCGCGCCCACTACTCTGCACTGGTGGAGCCGGAGCAACAGCCACAGGGGAAGCCAGAGGAAGACAACAACGGTGGGCTAGGTGCGCCTCTGGAAGAGCCCGCGGATCTCTGGTCCACGCGCGCCTTCGATGCACAATAGACCAGCTGCACAATAGACCAGCACCGAGGAAGAGTTTGACTTTAGCGACTACTATGTAGAGGCGGATGCACCCGTTGACCACCGGGTGCTCGAGGAGTCAGACGCACTGTGCGGCTCGCGAACAACGGGTGCTGGAGATCCACACGCACAAAGAACAAGACTTCGACTAAGAGCCCATCACTACAGGAAATCGGTGGTGTACCGAGGGACAGCTGCCCTCGGCAAACCCTTAAATTGCCATCGGCACAGGCTGTGCCGAGGGTAGCTCTCGGCGTAGCCGCCTCGGCATAAGGCCCTATCGGTACATGCACTTTTAGCCATCGGCATAGGCTACGCCGACGGCTTTGCCCTCGGCATAGCCTAACGTCCGGTTGTAAAAAAAACAATGTTTTTCAAAAAAAAAATCTTTTTTAATCTTTGAATTGTTTGACTCGTTAATCTCTCACTTGGAACATTTTTAACAATAATTACACTTAATGTTCGGTCAAATTGTAGTCTTGGTCAAACTTCCCGGTCGATCACCCATCCTCACACTACTCTATCCCTAGCACGCTTAATCTGGTGATCCAGCATACCACTTCATGATGTAGTACACTATAGTTGTTGACATAACACCAATGAAACATCATTTCACTAGTATTACATCCCTCAGAGTGGTACAACAGAAATATAGCCGGTCCAAGACATGACTATAGGTTACAACTCGACTCTTTACAAAAGATCCAGAGAACACTCTAGGTTATAGAGAGAGTAAGCAACTTCTTACAAAGAAGAACCAGAAATAACTACCCATAAATATCATAACCTAGAGTGTTATGGCTAGGGTTAGGGTTACATGCTATATGCTTGATACAACATGCCATGCTAGGGTTTGTGTTACATGCTCGGCTTGCACAGCTCACACAACATGCCACTTGGGCCACAACATTAACACACACACACACTTGCACATTAGGTGGCGCTTTTGCTGTCTAAGGTATGCCACCGTTTGTGACAGGTCCTCCCCCAGAAATTGTTGCTTGTCCCCAAGCTAGCACGGCAGGAAACTTAGCTTTCAAAGTATCCCAATCTTCCCAGGTAGCTGCGTCATCAGGTAAATTAAGCCACTTGATAAGTACATGAGGCAATGTTGCATTACCTTTCTTCACTAGCCGTCGGTCCAAAATCTTCTCAGGTTCCGTTTCAGTTGTGTCCAGAGCTGGTAATATTGGCAGTTCAGCGAACACTGGAGTGTGATCAGCTCTGAATTCTTTCAGCTGGAAAACATGGAAGACATTATGAATTTGACTGCTAGCTGGTTGCTCTAGGCGATAAGCAACTTGACCCACTTTGTCTAGGATCTTGTAGGGACCACAGTATTTGTATGCCAGTTTGGGGTATGGCCTGTTGACTACAGTTGTTTGAGCATAAGGTTGTAGCTTCAGCAAGACCATGTCACCAATTTGATACCAAGTGTTACGCTTCCTTTGCTGGTATGATTTCCAGCGTGAAACGCGCACGAGCTGGGCTCGATTTCTTGGGGAAGGAGAAGATCAGAGAGAGACGTGTAGAGAGACGGGAAACATTTAGTTTCTATTTCTTCAGAGTTCGGTTTTTTTGACCCTTACACTCACGGCTTATATGCCACCCTTAGACACCCACACACGCGCTGGCTCGGCTTGCACAGCTCACACAACATGTCACTTGGGCCACAACATTAACACGCACTTGCACATTAGGTGGCGCTTTTGCTGTCTAAGGTATGCCACCGTTTGTGACAATACTTTGCTGATATCTGTTGTTATCTGCTGATATACTTTGCTGATATCTGCTGTTATCTGCTAATGTTATCTCCTGTTCATGTTCATGTTATCTGCTGCTGTTAGACTACTGTTATCTGCTGTTAGACTGCTGTTATCTGCTGCTGTAGAACTAGTATGGTTGAACTATGTGCTTTGATCTTGATTTATTTAATACGCATGATGGATAAGTAGTGGTAAATTATACAGAAGCTAATTTATTTGTTTAGTTATAAGATGGTACTGCTATCTTATTTTATATATGCTCTAGTTCTATGTGTATTTGGTACTGATATCTAACCACAAGTTCATCACAGGAAAGTGGCAAGGGATTTTGCAAGTTAGACTAAGCGAAACGAAGTTCAACAACCAAGGGAAAGCAGTGAGATAGAAAGGTGGGTTGATGTAGTGAAGATGGGCAGTTTGCTACTGCCTCTAATGTATGGATTTCATGCTGTTCATCAAGGCAGATATTAAGTGATGCTTGCTTGTTCCTACCACATGCTTGCTGTTCATTACTAAGCATATTCTTTTTGTTCATTACTACCTCCTGATTAATCTAGTTAAGATATCAAGGCATATCAAGGCATGCTTTCTCATTACTACCTTTTACTAGGCATCCATTCATGTTTACTTGTGTATTTATATCCTAAGTACATCCATGCTTTATAATGGACTAGCCATTCCTGCTTACTTGTGTCCTGGCAAGTTTGTTCCCATGCATCACCACTATGTGCATGCATCATTGCCTCTTTGTGTGTGCTTAGTGTACCACTGCATTTTTTATTGCTCATACATGAACAGCCATTGGCATGTCCTTTATCAATATAGCTTCTTCATTCTATTTTGCAAGCAACATTCTTCTTTATCCCTGTTTTATCTAATTAATCTTTATTCTTTTTTGCAAGCACATAGGGCAAGTTTACATCAGCTACCCAGCAGCACTAGTTCCACTACCTCGAGATCAACAATGGCAGGTAAGATGCAGCCGGTTGGTATGCAAATTATCCTCATGTGTGTGCTGCTTGTTTGTCTTTTGTGTGTATGTGCTTAGTATAGAACTGTGCATGGTTTATGCTTGTAATCTGCTTATTATAGAACTGTGCATGGTTTATGCTTGTCTTTTGTGTATGTCCTATGTTTTTATATTGCTCGTCCAAACGCCTATGCATGCACCTTTCCTCTGGTTCTAAATCCTGTAGTTTTGCATCAACAATGATTTCCTATTCCTACACGGTTTTCTGTTCCTATGTTTTTCATACCCATGCTCTGAACGGAGCCTTAATTTACTCTATAATCTGCCTAGCTCCTCATGTGTAATCTGCCTAGCTCATGGTTATCCTGCTAGTTAATCTACTTGCATTAAATGAAGTATTAACCTTAGCTGTTTGAGTTGTCTTGCTCCCCCATGCATTTCAACCATTCATCTAATGGTTGTGTTTTTTATTCATGTAATGAAGCACCTCTCACCGAAATCGAGAAGATAAGGGCTAGGACAATAATGAGGAACAACCGTGTGTTCCAGTCTCTTGGGATTTCTGCAATCGTGTCGATAATTAGGAAGTCGAATGCTGGTAAAGAACGTAGGGCAGTTACTGGTGAATCCCCTTCCGCATCTGGCATAACACAAGGGGATATCTCGGACTACAATCCTAGAGATGAAGAAGTTGATGACAGTGTAGTAGTGGAGAAAAATGTTAAGGTGCATGCTTTTAACAGTCTTGTTTGCTGTTTTTTTCCTTCATTCTGTTCTTGCATAGTTTTCTTGTGATCTAATGCCATTGTCCTTGCTGTTTTTACGAACACCTGAAGGTTTCTAGGAGGAGAAAGAAGTCTGCCGTTAAGAAGAAGAGCAGGAATTTGAGTAGCCCAGAAGCATCTACGCAAATGGCTCCAGGAAGGGTGATGGCGGTAGCTCCAGAAGCATCAAAGAGATTGCTGGAACTTGATGAAGTTCCTGTTAGAGTCACCAGGAAGAAAGCGAAGGTGGTTGCTATAGCCAACCATGAAGAAAACCCGCTTCACAACGATCAACAAAGCTCACCGCACAGGGATGACGATGGGTCTGTGTTCCTTGATGAAGAAAGCACTGTCCACACAGACCTTAGCCGTGTTTGCATGGACCTCAGCCCCGTTCGCATGGACCTTGGCCATATTGTACCTTTGGTGGACAGAAATGGTGTCTTTCATGAAGAAACTGAGCAAGGGAGTGAGCAAGCTACATGTGATGAAGGCAAGTTCGTCTTGTACTATTTTTATTACTCTTGCATTTGCTTCTATGGATTAAATGCCACATGAATGCCATGTCATTGCCACAGTAGTGGTTTTTGCTGATATATCTACATCTTTGTACCCATCTTGTTTGGTCCTAATCAATGTTTGTGTCATATTCAGGCAATGCAATTGTGGCTATCAAGCGTACAAGAAAAGGTGTAGGGCTGGAGAGGATTACTAAGTCGCTGGGTACTAAGGTGACAATCGACATTGCTAAAGGGATGAAGGGTCCTGAGAAGCCTTTGCTGGCTGCAAAGTTTTCTTCAGAGTGTGGATTCACTTCAAGAACTCATGCACCAGTTCTTCCCCACTTCAAAGAATACAAAAAAGATGCCAACATGATCAAGGACTTTGTTGGCGAAGTTGCTGTAAGTTAACTTGTTGTTTGTTGAATTTTTCTTTCTTTTTTTCTTTCTGATACAACTTTCATATGATCGCTAATCATGTCTCTTTCCTTGCTTGCTTTCTTTGTAGTCAAATTTTGATATGGACACCAACTCGCGGACCATTCAAGAAGCATGCACCGTAAGCTGTAGAGAATAACAAAGAATAGGCGGCACCAGATCAAGAAGCTTTTTTTGACAATGTAAATGCTAATGAAGTTAGCCTCAAGTCTCCTATGAAAGGCATGCCGGATGATGAATGGCAATCGCTGGTGAAGTTGTGGTCCACAGGACGACACAAGGTATGTCTCTACATTGGTATATCTTGGTCTCATTACATGTACCGTCTTTGATGTATCTGCTGCTGTTTGCATGTACATGCTCTCCGCTTTTGTTTACATGTATGCGACCATCTGTTCTTCATTGATGTATATGTGTGGCATATTTTTAACATGTAGTTGCTGGTCTATATTGGTAGTGCTAGCCCATGATAACAGTCTATGTTTTTTGTAGAAAACCTGTGAATCAAATAAAAAGAACAGAATGAAGGTGAAGTTTCCGCAGAAGACCGGTTCGAGGTCCTACACGGCTCATATCTATGCCACTCTAAGAACAAAGCATGTTTTCTCTTTATTAGGCCCATATAGCTTTTGTCTAGAAAGCTTGTAGTTTGATTCTCGATTGAATGACATTTCAGAAGGAGGAGCGCAATGGTGAGGAACTGAACGTGGTTGACTTGTTCAAGGCCACACACAACAGCTCAAAGAATGGCTTTTCAGAGTCAGCTAAGAACGCTATTGTAAGTCATTCGAACTGCTGTATTCTCTTCTCATAGAATACCTTTGCTGTTTGATTCATCTTATTTGCATCTTATATCCATTCATGGCAGGCTGAGATGGAGAAGAGGATGGATGCCGAAGTACCTGATGGTGAAGAACCAATATGCGATGTCCAAATTGTTGCTGAAGTGCTCAGAAAGGAATGCCCATCAAGCACATTCTTGATCAATGTGGGGCTACAGTCAAAGTCCTCTGGTACTAAGTCTGCTGCTGTAGCTGTCCATGTTCGTGACCTCAAGGAGCAGCTGGCAAGGTCCAATCTGAAAGGTGAAGCTATGCGAGAAGAAGTTGCTGCATTGAGGAAGAAGTCCGAAGAAGTTGAAGCCTTACAAGCTGCACGAGACATGAAGTCTGAACTGCTTTTGAAGAAGCATCAAGAACAGGATGAGAAGTTCTCCCACTTGATGGCACTGCTTGGAGCTAAGGCTACTGGGAGCTCATCTTTGGTATGATGACTAGTTCTGTTTTTTGCTTAGACTAGTTATGAACTGTGAACAACTTGTGTGTTGGCTGTGATTTTCGATGCCATGTGTGGCTGTATGTTGGTCATTTTTTGGCTGTCATTTTCGATGGCATGTGTGGCTGCACTTTTGTCATTTTTTGGCTGTCATTTTGGATGCCGTGTGTGGCTGTCATTTTAGATGATGTTGGCTAACTATGCCGTTGTGAGTCAAGTGAATGATATTTATTATGTGCTGAAAAGATATGTGTTGTGCTGAAATATTATCTGCTGAAATAATATCTGCTTTTATTATTATTGTTGTTATGTGAAGGAAAATAATTATATATATGTACATTCTTCCACTGTAGAATTGAAACAGCCCAAATACTAGACAAATAAGTGGGCTGCAAAAAGGCCATGGCCCAAGAAATAATGGACATGTTTTGAAAACCAATTCATATAAATTTGAAAATTATTAATCAATTGGACAATAAAAGGGCCAAGATTCAAAATACCACCAGGCTGTAAAATGGCCAAGGCCCAAACGTGTACAAAGTCTGCGGCCCAAAAGGAAATGCACTGTAAAATGGCCACAGCTTAGAGAATTAAAATAGTCGGGTAGAAAAAAAAGACAATTATACAGGCTGAATTATTGGGCTCGGCCCATTTTAAAGGTTGAGTTGGACTGGGCTGAATCTGATCCACGACCAATTGATTTGGTCACAGAAATCTGCCACGTATGATTGGCTGACGTGGCCTGGGCAGATAGCCTATGACCAAATTGTTTGGTCATAGACACCATGGCCATCTATTTTGGTCATATTTGCCCATGACCAATTCAAAAAAAAGGTCGTTAGTTGTCTATAGTGACCTTCGCTATGTGACCTACTGCTTTTGGTCATAGAAAGGTCATAGATGAATTACTATGACCTTTCTATGACCAATATTTGGGGTCACTAGTTAGCATATTCCTTGTAGTTATTCTAGTAGCTTTATATTTGTTTAGTTTAGACTACATACGACCCAACCTCAAGTATGCTTTTCGTACCTCATCTCTCTGATTTTGTGGGCATTGCCAAATCTGCAGGCGTAATGCCGGATCTCTCTCCAAGAACTCAAATCCTACAGGTCCATTTGTTTGGTGCTCTTCCTCTTCTTCTTCTTCTTCTTCTTCTTGGAAATTAGAATTTTCTTGCTGGAATTCATCTTGTCTCATATTATCCTGACCATCTTCATCTTGCCTTTGATTTACATATTGCACCAGCAATATGTAAATCAAAGGCAAGATGAAGATGGTCAGGATAATATGAGACAAGAGGAATTCCAGCAAGAAAATTCTAATTTCCAAGAAGAAGAAGAAGAAGAGCACCAAACAAATGGACCTGTCGTATTTCGAGGAGTTGAGTTCTTGGAGCGAGATCCGGCGTTGTGCCTGCAGATTTGGCAATACCCAGAAAATCAGAGAGATGAGGTACGAAAAGCATACTTGAGGTTGGGTCCTATGTAGTCTAAACTAAACAAATATAAAGCTACTGGAATAGAAGGGCAGAAAAGACGTTTTCAGTATAGCTATTTCAGCCATTTTCCATCATGGTTAGAGTATTCGGTGAGTAGTGGCCGTGCATATTGTCTGTTTTGCTTCCTTTTCAGCAAAAATATAAAAAAAGAGGAGGCTTTGATGTATTCACAACACACGGTTTTGATAGGTGGAACAAAGTTCATGATGGAAAGAAGTGTGCATTTTTAACTCATATCAGATCAAGTCCCTGCTCACAACACAACAATGCAGTCAAAGATACCCAGCCTTTATTGAATCAGCCAAACCATTTGGCAAATATTTTAGAGGTGAAGAGTAAAGAGGATAAAGAAAATGACCGTTTAAGAATGAAAACGACGATTGCATGTGTTAGGTGGCTCACATTTTAGTCTTGTGCTTTCAGAGGCCATGATGAGAGATCCGAGTCAAGAAACAGAGGAAACTTCCTTGAAATGCAAAAACTTCTTGCAGAATTCTGTCCTGATATTGCAGCTGTGATTGATGGGAATGCTCCATAGGTTTGCAAGTACAATTCACATGATATACAAAATGAGATCTTGGGCATTTATGCGATGAAAGTTACGGAGCATATTAGAGCAGAAATTAGGGACTCGAAGTACTCCATTCTTGTTGATGAAACATGTGATGTCTCCAAAAGAGAGCAAATGGCACTAGTGTTCAGATTCGTTGATAAAGATGGTTATTCACAAGAAAGGTTCTTTCATCTCATATATGTAGCCAATACAAAATCATTAACACTAAAAAGGAATTGACTTCAGTTTTATCCAAGCATGGATTTGATGTACAAAATATGCGAGGCCAAGGGTATGATGGGGCCAGCAACATGAAGGGGGAGTTGAATGGATTGCATGCCCTTTTTATTAAAGACTGCCCCTATGCATATTATGTTCATTGCTATGCACATCGTTTACAACTTGCTCTTGTGGGTGCAGCGAAAGATGTGGTTCCTGTCTCCTAATTTTTCCAGAAGCTTCTCTTTATTATAAACACAGTTGACTCCTCTTCAAAGCGCCATGATGGTGAGCCCAAGTGGATGAGATTGCACGTTTGCTAGCTATTGATCAGATTGAGACATGTCAAGGAGCCAATCAGATTCGTTCATTGAAGCGACCATGAGAGACTAGATGGGGTTCCCATTTAGGATCTATCTCTAGTCTTATGCACTTGTTTAATCCGGTAAAAATGTTTTAGAAAAATTAGGAGGTGATTTCATGGCAGGGGAAAATCGAGCTGATGGAGATACCGGTTTCACCTACTTGACCTCCTTTGAGTTTGTATTTATCCTATGCATGATGAAAGAAATATTGGAAACTAGTGAAGATCTTGGAAAGGCTCTACAGAAGAAAACACATGACATAGTCAATGCAGTTCGTCTAGTGCATTCCACACAAGTGCTTTTAGAAAATATGAGATCACATGAAGGATGGGATCAGTTCATTCTGATAGTTATTGAGTTTTGTGTGGAGCATGGCATCCATATTCCAGACATGGAGGCGACATACAGTTTACGTGGTGGGCGTGCCCGTCAGCAGCCTAATCATTTTACTACAGAAAGGTATTTACGAGTGGAGATATATCGAGCAACAATTGATAGCCAACTAACAGAATTGAATCTCAGATTCAATGAAAAAGTGATGGATCTATTATCCATTAGTGTTACCCTCATACCAAGACATGGATTTGCTTCTTTCAATGCCAAATCAGTATGTTCAATGGTGGAGAAATACTATCCTGCTGACTTTACTCAACAAGAGAGGTATGGATTAGAGATTCAACTGGACCATTATGTTGTGGATGCTAAAGATAGTGAAGAATTGAGAAAGTCTGCAACTATTACATCATTATGTCGCTATAATTTGCTAGACAGGTTGCTTCAGTTGCTTGTTACTCTCCCGGTTTCCACTGCGAGTGTTGAGCGTGATTTTTTTAGCCTGAAGATTATCAAGTCAAGGCTACGTAATAGAATGAAAAATAATTTTCTTGTGGATAACATGCTGCTACAAATAGACAGGGAAATTGCTTCAAAAATTCCATATGAAGATATAATTGCTGACTTCAAAGCTAAGAAGGACCGAAGAGGATTTCTCTAGCCATTATTCATATTGAATTGCCTTTTGGTCATTATGCGTTCTTATCTTTTAGATTACCAAAAATTACTTGTTCACAGTGCCTGGGTATCCCAGGTATGTAAGAACCGGTATATATCATCATGAGTTCATGATGTTGCCATCTAATATATACCTTATATTTGTTCTTTATCGAGTTGTCCCAGTTTTTATGCATATTTTTTGTTTTTTATGGATTTTGCTCCCTCTTGTGTTTTGTTCACGCTCCGCCACTATTCCTCGCCTTCACCAGGATGCTGCGTTGTTCCTGTTTATGGCCAGATCCGCAATGGACGGCATATAGTCTTTCACATACCATTATAAGACGCTCGTAGCGTCAACTACAGAGTCGATGCCCGCATCCTATTCCTGCTAGGCCGGCCCAGGTAACGGCTTTTGTTCCTATAGTTTTTTTCTTTGTTTTCCTTTTAGTTTTGATTTTTTATTTGAAAATGTTTAGATTTTAAAATGTTATAATCTAAAATATTTATATTTAAAAGTTGCGCAAATTTCAAAATATCCAGATTTGAAAAAAATCTAATTAAAAAAAGTCCAGTTTCAAAATTTGTTTAGCTTTGTTTTTATTCATATTTGGAAATGTTCAAATTAGAAATGTTCAAAAAATTGAAGATAGAAGAAACAACAAAAAAATATAAAAAACGAAGAAAAAAGATATAGAAAAGTAAAATCAGAAAAGAGAATAAATCGGTTGAACGACCTTTACTGGACCGACCCGCATCCATGTCATAGCGATCGGGGGCTGCGAGTTGCAGTCCCAGGGTCCTAGGGCACAACAGACGTTTATATGGGGTTTGCCATGCAAAAGTAAATATATGATTGTTAATTCCGTTCCAGAATTCTCGAGAATATTTGGCCCAAGAGCATCTCCACCGGGATTCCTCCCTCGAGGCTAGAAAAAGGTTCACACCAGATTTCCCAACCGGTGCCGGCAGATTGAGCCGCCATTCAATCAGTCTGACACCTCCTTGCCCGCCCCAGCAAACATGGCCTAGGCAGAGTCTGTTGGCAACGCGCACCGTGCTAGAAAATCAGCGCAGCCCCTGCTAGCCACACAAACCGCATGTCCATGATGGCTCGCGCTCCGACGACAGGAAAGAGTTCCACCACATGCGCTTCCCGCCAGCTTGGCTATGTTTTCCATCACAATTTTCTCCTTCACGTCGGTTCCGACACCGTTTTTGGCCTTCTTTTCTCCACCCCGCGCTCTCCCACCGGAGCGATTGTCCTGCTATAAAAAGGGGCGAGCCTACAGAACGCCGGCGCACCACACAATGGTTGGCCACCTACCACCACTTGGGCGATGCTCTTCGTGGCCTCTCGCGCCCACTACTCTGCACTGGTGGAGCCGGAGCAACAGCCACAGGGGAAGCCAGAGGAAGACAACAACGGTGGGCTAGGTGCGCCTCTGGAAGAGCCCGCGGATCTCTGGTCCACGCGCGCCTTCGATGCACAATAGACCAGCACCGAGGAAGAGTTTGACTTTAGCGACTACTATGTAGAGGCGGATGCACCCGTTGACCACCGGGTGCTCGAGGAGTCAGACGCACTGTGCGGCTCGCGAACAACGGGTGCTGGAGATCCACACGCACAAAGAACAAGACTTCGACTAAGAGCCCATCACTACAGGAAATCGGTGGTGTACCGAGGGACAGCTGCCCTCGGCAAACCCTTAAATTGCCATCGGCACAGGCTGTGCCGAGGGTAGCTCTCGGCGTAGCCGCCTCGGCATAAGGCCCTATTGGTACATGCACTTTTAGCCATCGGGATAGGCTACGCCGACGGCTTTGCCCTCGGCATAGCCTAACGTCCGGTTGTAAAAAAAACAATGTTTTTCAAAAAAAAAATCTTTTTTAATCTTTGAATTGTTTGACTCGTTAATCTCTCACTTGGAACATTTTTAACAATAATTACACTTAATGTTCGGTCAAATTGTAGTCTTGGTCAAACTTCCTGGTCGATCACCCATCCTCACACTACTCTATCCCTAGCACGCTTAATCTGGTGATCCAGCATACCACTTCATGATGTAGTACACTATAGTTGTTGACATAACACCAATGAAACATCATTTCACTAGTATTACATCCCTCAGAGTGGTACAACAGAAATATAGCCGGTCCAAGACATGACTATAGGTTACAACTCGACTCTTTACAAAAGATCCAGAGAACACTCTAGGTTATAGAGAGTAAGCAACTTCTTACAAAGAAGAACCAGAAATAACCACCCATAAATATCATACTAATAACACGAGTATATAACTATCTTGCTTGCAAATGCTTCTATTGCATTTCTCTATATAAGTAGGTTCTATGGTTAGATATACTACTCCTATCTAGTCAGCAATTTCGTCTTCACTTTAGTTGATGAATGTGTTGTCTCCATTGACTTCATTGAAGATATTAAGTTTTTGATGATGATTCCTTTGAGCATCAGTTGGTGTTGACGTCGTCCTCATCGGATTTAGAATCTAGAAAGGTTTAAGAAGATAAGATTGAGTACGAGCGTACTCAGCAAGTTCACTAAAAAGAAGTGTTTGATGCACTAACTACAACCACAGTTCAAAGGTCGTAGGCTATGCAGATTTTCATCAATATTTCTTCAAAGATTGATTTTACTATAAAAAACTACTTCTGTCAGCCTTCACAGGTTTATTAGAACTTCGTGGAGTTCCTTTCCTGCAATGTTCACACCTCTTTCCCGGAACAGGGAGTAACATGTCACACGTTTATACACTCTACATAGGTGTGTTGCTTTACTCATGAGAGACTTTAGCTTTGTTCCACATCCGAGTTGCATTCTCGTCCACACTTCCTTGGTGTGGGGCCTAGTATAAGATCCAAGCCGATCATTGTCCTTCTCCGCGACCCCGCATACCCCCTTGGTGTACGCCATGCCCACCTTGTGTATTACGGCAATAAAACATACAAACCATTATAGATGCTAGAACTACTGTGGGACATTGAGGGATCCCACCCATTTTATGCATATCCTCTCTCGAATTACAAGCATGGTCCAAGGATAACAGCCACGGCTTGCGCATCCATTGACATGCGAAAGGAAGAAGATTCAGCTGACTTCCCCAGAGTCCATATAGGTCTTAGGGTTAACATGTAATCTACGGTGCAAGAATCCCACTAACGACATTTGTTGTTAAATCCTGAATGATACATTCTCGAACAATGGTGTTTTCATTGCCAGTCATAATATATTAACTGATCACCCTAGATCAGTAACCAATAGTTCAAATTATTATTGAAAATAGTGTTTTATGTCATCCTTTTTGAAATACAGGTGATAACAATAATATATTGCAAATACTTGATAAAAAATAACCAAAGGACATGAGCAAGTGTGAACTTGCCTTTGTGATCACAAGATTATGCAATCATGCTCTTCGAAACAATAGAAGATCCAGTATCTAAAAACAACATCATTGGTTCGGTAAGGAATAATGTTTAAAGAAGTAATATGCAGTTATGCATAAGTAAGGCTATGCATTTTGTTAAAACTCCCGAAGTGAATCCCAAATATTGTAAGTGAATTTAATTTAGGTGATTTATTTAATAGTTGCTTTATATTCAAGTTTATTTCGCAAGCAATTCTATATACAACAAACTTAAGTCTTAACATACAAGATATAAAAGTAAAGTACAAATCACTCTAGGATTAGGATTAATTATCATTTATAACTAGTACGAAAGTTCATGCGTTAGGTTGTTAAGAGTTAAAGGAACGATTACATGTTGTTTGAAGTGGCAAAAAGAATAACATTTGAAGAAAATATTATTTATAGAAAGTGTATCAACCTTGAATAATTCGGTATTAAGGTTATGGTTTCTAATAGTTAAAAATGATGTTGAGTTATCAAAATTTTGGGTTGGTTTTATAGTAGACCAAAGTTAACTATAATAGTAGACATGAATTTTTAAGTCATGATGTTTAAGGTATTTCAGACCAAAGTTAACTACAAAAACATAAGTACATTAAGGTGTAATGGTCTACATTATTTCTAAGCATTAATGTTTTGATAATACGATTAAGAGTGTGACATCATTCAATTTTAAAATTTTATTTGCTAATATGGAAATAACATGCAACTTATTATTGGAAACATAATTAGATGATCTTATTAATTTGTTAGGGTTTAAAGTCATGTTAAGCAGGGTTAAGAGATAAAGGTCATTAATCCATAATATAAGTGAATGATGCATCATGTTAGCTTAAAGGTTGTTGGTTTAAATTTGAATTTCAAGTTCCAAAGGAGTATTATAAGTTTAAAAGTTTACATTTAACTTTTATTATGAATCATAATTATAGTTTTATACTTAGTACTTATACTTAAAGGATTCTTTTTAAGATTTTAATATTTTATAAAGACATATGATTATTTGTTACTTAAGAAAAGATTTTAAAGAATTCACTTAGCAGGTATTTAATTTTAGTAACAAAGATTTATTACTTTGGAATCTTAAAATCTTTTGGAATAATACATTTAATATTTTTCTAGTAAAATATGGTTATTTAATATCTTAAAAATGATTTTTGTTTATTTTTAAGTACTTTCTTTGTTTCTACGAAATTCCATAAAGGATTAAATGTCCTTAAATATTTATTTCAAGATTTATTTGTAGAAAATTAAATTAGTATCCCTAGTGGAATTGTTGGTAACTAGGGTTTTGGTTAATGACTTTTTTACCTTTGGAATCCATTACTATGGTGTGTTCCAAGAAGTGTATATTCCTACGATTTGCTATACTTATTAGTTGACTATGCTATATTCATATATGAGATATTTCTAGTGAACTGAACATATGGTTCAGTGATGATCTTGGTCCCCTCTTAGATGTAATTGTATCCCTTTAAATGATTCCTAACCAAGAATGGCTAGGGAAGTAATTTCTTTCGCTTAGGCACTTGACCTTGTTAATGGTCTGATGTGAATATATATGTGGTAAACTAAACTGGCAGATGCTCCTGATACTGCTAGCATGACAGTGAAAACTACATATGATTACCAGTGTTCCATGAACTAGGAACATTATTTATTATTTTTAGATATACTTAAGAAGAAAGCTTGTATATGCTTTTGACTTTACCAACCATGATAGTGATTTGTATGGAAATGATTCCTGATTATTTAATTAGGAAGATGATTTATTGACTTGGTTTATTGCTTTAGTGGCTTCTTTTGCCATAAGTACTAATGCGGTGCCTCCATTTAGGAGTGTGCACATGAGTACTTAATGGTACGATGATCTACTGCTAGAAAATATAAACCCATAGCTAAACATCATTAACATTGATGTTTTACTTGAATGATTAAGCTAGCCTTGTCCCTGCTTCTTTTTTGAAATAAGAACAGATGCTGGTGTGCCTATCTATTTACTATCTCATGGATGAGCTTGATCTATAACTTGTGTGCAAGCCTAAGCGCAATATCCCCAACACAAACCTCACTATCAAGAATGATAATATGACAGCTAGAATGAGGTCTTCAAGATCACATGTGATAGCAGAATATAGGTTGCTAATATGTGTATATATTTGATATGAATCTTAATTGGCCACTGCCAACCTTGGTGGCCTATCCTTCTGATGTAGTTGTTACCCTCCTTGTACTGCTGGCTTGCCCCTTATGCTTTTGGCCTACTCCTTGTGCTCCTGGATGGCTTCCTCAAGCAACCAGGGTGCTGCTGGTATGGTGGTTTTGGGGTGGATCTGATGTTGAACATGTGAAAATCAGTGATATCTTGTGGTGTTCTAGAGGTAGAGAGATATGGCTATGGAATAAGCAGGTTAGCAATGAAGATATAGTAGTACTGGGCTTTGTTTATCTAAGAGGACTCTCTCTACTACGACTATGTATAACACTCTCTCACATCTCTCTTGTGTCGACATCACATCGTCATGCATGTGTGTGTAACTTGTGTGCTTGCTTGCTGTAACCTTATGGATCAGATCAAGTTACAATATCTTTATTTTACTTTCTTACTTCCACTCTCTCTAGTGTAACTTGCCCCTACTCCTTTTGGCCTATGATGTGGTACTAAGGCACTTATAAGAATAAGAATAGATACTACCTCTGGTGAAATTTGCCCCTATTTCTAAATTTCTCAATGATGAAATCTTAACAGTGCATCTCACTATTTATAGTTGAGATAAATAATACTAACACTAATCCTTCCCTTTCTTTTATTATTTTGTTTGCATCTTCTTTTTACATGAACAAGATCAAGGAATGATTGAGAGGACAAGAAGAAAATGAATAGCTAGCTTTAGTGTAGGTCTTTATTTTTTATTCTTATGTAACTTCTCTTCATTCTTTGATTGTAAAGACAGTGTAATGCTTTATTGAGTGAAAAAACTTGGTATTTTCCATTTGTTGATTATTGTAATAAAGAAAATCTTTATTTCTTATACTTGTACAATTTATATTATTGTAATCAAATTATTATTATTATTTTAATTCTTTATTGATTTTATTGTAAAGAGATATTATATCTTATTTATAAATAAGAATTCAATTCTTATTTCTTATTGCAATTCTAATAATAAAGAGGTATTGTTATCTCCTTTTTAATACTTATACATTATTACACTACTATTTATGTAACCAAGAATACCCTTGTTATTTATTATTATTTTCCATTCTTGGAATTCCTTTATTATTTAATATTTAATTTCCATTAGTATTAAATTAAAATTCTTTTGGAATTCAAATTTATCAATTGAATTTTCAGTTTTGAATTCTCTTTCCCTCATGCACGAAAATACAGTAGAGGTCATGTCGAAATCTATTGCACTTGTCCTGACATTTCCATCGGAACAAAAGAGACATCGATCCTCTATAGCTCTTCTAGTTTTGAACGGAAATTCCCTGGATTTTCTTATGCATGAGTGCAATACACACACATGTATCCTCTCTATTTCTAGGTGCTAATCCTGAGATGTTACACTTAACTTCTCCGTTCCTCCCGAATGAGTTTTCATGAAGCAATTTGTACCTTGTTGTCAATACTATGATATCAATCTTATTTACTCTTATATCATTATGTCACATGTTCTTATTTTTTGAAATTATAAACGATTATTTAAGTAAACAACAATGAATAAGTAATAATATTATTGAATTCAAATAAAATATAATCATTTTACTTTTTTGCATTTTTCTATTTAATATGGAATAATTAATATCTTTAAATCCGTAACTCAATATTTGACAAATAATATGTCTAAATCAATCATAAAAATGATAGAAATCCAAATATGTCATCCATATCATCTTATCACAAACTATGAAGTGATTCTAGCCATAATTTCATTTGCCCGTTTCAAACTATGGCCAGAACGGCGGGCATGAAGATTCTTAGCCTGGGGTTGGGCCTCGCTAAACTTGAAGTGGATCTCTAATGAAATAGCATATTGAACCTAAAAATTATTTTTCCAAAAAATCATGAGCATTAGATAATGTGCATGTAGTTCAAATCTAACCGACTTCCCGTCGATTCGGCAGGAATTTGTCTTTTTCATGAGGGGTGGATAGAAAGGTTTAAGATACCCCGGTTGGGAAATTGTCCATGTAAGTTTGTCTACTATTTTAAAAAAATGGGTACTACCAATGTGAAACTTACATATGGTGGTTGCTTCACAAAACATCCCTTTTTTGGCACTTGGAAAATGGAAAATGGCTTTTTGGTGCGATGAAAAGGAAAACTTCCTCCTTCAAGAATGTAATCCATCCCAAGATGCACATGTATGCACAATATGCACACATTATCATAAACTATGCTGCAATTCTAGCTATAACATTGGTCATTTGGCTTAAAAGCCATGAATCCTCGAACATGATAGCTCATTTCGAGTAGGTTTTTTGTGTGGTATTTATAATATTCCAAGTTTGATATTTTTCCTTGCAACTATATAACATAATATGACACCACACAAAGGTTTTACAATGTTTAGATCGTTTTTGAATTTCTTATGCCCGTTTCCAAGTATGGTCAAAATGGTGAGCATGAAGATTCTTAGCTCGGGGTTGAGATTCGCTAAACTTGAAGTGGATCTCTAATGAAATAGCATATTGTGAACCTTAAAATGATTTTTCCAAAAAATCATGAGCATTAGATCATGTACATATAGTTCAAATCTGACCACCTTCCTACCAATTCGACAAGAATTTGTATTTTTCATGAAGGGTGGACGAAAAGGTTTAAGATACCCCAGATGGAAATTTTCCATGTAAGGTGGTCTAGTATTTTTGAAAAATGGGGTAGTACGAATGTGAAACTTTAATTTGGTGGTTAGTTCACAAAACACCTTGTTTTGGCACTCGGAAAATAAAAAATGGCTTTGTTGGGGGATACCCCCGGGTAGGGTCACGCCGGGGTATAAAGGCCGAGTTAGCCGAGGTTCGGCAAGGCTAAAGCAGATGCTGGCCGGGTCACCTCAAGACAGGCCGGATCACAGGGTAACCCGGACCATGGGGCGTCCACCTAACTAAGTCTCAACCGACTTAAGCCGTAAGTCGGAATGGCGTATTTAACTTGTATGCAGGAACGGGTGTGGCCGGATCAACTATGATCCGGGTCATATCTAGCTTCTAGGAGAAGGAAGGAATCTCGCTGATCAAAAGAAGCCCCGGTACGCACTGCATGAGCGAAGCAAAAGAGGGCAGGACCACCGAGGCGTGGACGACAGAGGTGACGACGCCCGTGTCGGCTGACGCAGGAGCCGCAGAGGCTCACGTAGCCTCTGCATGGGTGACGCGGGGGAAAAGCACCCCGGTCGGTTTGCTATTTTGGGAGGAGGCATATTCCCTAGAATATGCCTCCACGTATGCCCTAAGTGGAGACCTAGCCACCCCTATATAAGGAGGGCTAGGGCCTCTGTAGAAGGGGTTCCTCTATTCTGATTGGTTTTTAGGTTCCAGGGGTCTTGTACGGGTTAACTGAGGGTGAGAGTAAGAGAGTTCTTTCTTCCTCTTCTCGCCAATACAGCTCTAGGAGCACTTGTAATCTGTGAAGTGAATCAAATACAAACCTTCTGTGTGGGGAATCACCTCACTATCCCTCGCTGGATTCCCCTAGTGCTATTAGTTCCCACCTTTAGCCTATCCATGGCATCTGCCGTGACACCACCACGAAAGTTGGCGCCCACCGTGGGGCTAGCGGGGCTAGCAGGGGTCAAGATCCGGACGGGAAACCTCATCGGCACCGGCGAACGCATCGTCTCTGGGCTCATTCAGCGCTTTGGAGCACTGGACTTTGTCAGCGACAACGCTGGCTGCTTCGGCACGCGCCCGCTTCCGCTCAACGGCCTCTTCGTCAAGCTTGGAGCGCACAAGGTCTACGTTGCGGTGGACGTATCATGCGTTCATCCACGGCACGTCGTCGAGGCAGGGGAGCCACCCCTTAGCGTGGTTCACGGGGCGTGTATCACTCGCTCCCCGGACCGTGCTGAGGTGATGATGACTGTGCCAGGTGCAGGCGCAAGCAAGGATCCGGCGCCAGATCCGGAGGTAACACCTAAGGCACCGAGGAAAAGTAGAGGTCCACCACTAGAGAGGCCTGAGAATGTACTGAGAGAAGCTATGGATAGCTTGGCAAACCCGGTAGCAGCAGTGGTAGATCCGGCTCAGGCACAGGCCGAGCTAGAGGAAACTAGATAGAAAATTCTAGAGGGAGCAAAAAAGATTGCTGCGGCTCAGCAGTTGTTGAACATGACGCTGCGTGAGTATGCAAAGGCAAATCAAGTAGACGCTGGAAAAGTGAAAGGGAGAAACCTCATGAGTGAAATGAACAAAGAGGGTGATACTAGGATCGAGGAGTCAGAAAACTATTTGTCCGTGGGGCTGCCGAAGTACAGTACCCCAGCAAAAAACCTCAGGGCAGCAGATGCAGCTGCATCCGAGCTAGAGGGTCTGACGGGTGAAGCCCGCTAGATACAGCAAGATAGGGCTAACGAGTTGGTTCGGATCGCGAACAGGCAAAATGAGGAATTGCTCAGGGCAAACCCGGAGAGAGTTGGGGCCTCCAAGATCGTTCATTCGGCGGTGGGTAACACGGAGAAATCCACTGGAGCCGCATCGTCTCCTCATGGTGGTCCTAGGAGAGAAGAGGTAGTAACCTCGGCTAGGAGAAACAAGCAGATTGTTTCGTATGACCCGACAAGGGCAGGAAAAGCAAAAGAGGTACAGAGGAATGACGATCGACGGAGTGTAAGCCGAGGTGAAGCTGGCCGAGGTAACCGTGACCAAGGCAATGTCGGTCAAGGAAACGCTGTTAATGGGAATTCCGGACAACATAACTCGGCAGGACAACCGCAGCAGCGGAATATACCAAGGCAAGAGCAAAGTGCCAGCCGAGGTATGCAACAGAGAGATGCGCCACGAGAGCGAGACCGGTATAACGATGGAGATTCGGAAATGGTGAATGCGGGATACCCAAGGCCGGACTATCATGTGATAGGGTCGAGATTGGGAAGCAGGGATCTGATGCCGGACGATGCCAGGTTGAAACTAGATCGACTGTATAGGTTGGAGCAGATTGAAAGTCAAGGTCCTCCGGGTCCTGCATGTTTTGGACCCCGGATCATGAAGGAGCCATCGGTACCTAACTTCCAGTTACCTAGAGGCATGAAGACGTATGATGGCAGCACTAAGCCGGAGGATTGGTTCATAAACTATGCTATAGCTATGAAAATTGCTACGGGTAACTTGCGATGGGCTGTGAGATACGTACCCCAGATGTTGGAGGGGCCAGCAAGGGTATGGTTGAACAATTTTCCACCCGGAAGTATTAACTGCTGGATCGATTTTGAGGAAATGTTCATCAGCAATTTCTCAAGTACATATTAGAGACCAAATAGGCCACAGACCCTAGCTATGTGTAAGCAGAGGCCAAATGAGACGGACCGAGAGTTTTTGACTCGATGGTGTACCGTGCAAAACTCATGTGAGGGTGTGATAGAATCACAGGCCATAGCATGGTTTGCGCAGGGATTTAGGTATGCAAGCGAACTGTGGCAGAAGTTACAAAGGAAAATGCCAACCACTTTGGCAGAAATGATCCGGATTGCTAATTCGTACGCTTTGGGTGATCCGACCCAACCAAGGCTCATGTCAAACGAGTCGAATGATGAGTACTACCATAGAGATGGAGCTGGATCATCCCGGAGAAATGATTACAAAGGTAAAAGGAGAGATGACAGACCGGATCACTGGTACAGTTTGCAACAAGTTGCAGCTGTGAATCAAGATCAGCCCGGAACAGGGAGCAATCAACGTCAGAAAACTGGAGGGAAACAATGGACACCAAGGAATGATGCAAGAAAACTTGCACGCCAGAGCAGAAGAAATAGTGGCAAGAAAATAAGGACCGTCCGAGGCACACTTATGAGTCGATGTTGGATCAGCCGTGTAAATTTCACACGCCAAATCTGAGTAACCCAGCGGGTCATACAACGAGGCAATGTGAGTGGATGCGTAAGATAGAACAAGGTGGTTCGGGGAATGCTCAGGCACCCCAGAATGATCAACCTCGACAGGAGTTACCCCGACAGCAATTGCTCTCCGGAGCAAACACACAACAGCTAATGTTGCCTCCCCCTCCGCCGAGGTATGATAATCATGAGAGAAGGGATGCAGTGCATCAAGTAGAAAATCAGCATCAGCGGATCAGAGGTACCCCTGAAATGAGGGGAGGAATGAGTACAGGGAGCATCATCAGAGTTACTGTGTGTTTACCACTGAGGAAACAGATAGGAAGAGCCTGCAGCGCCGACATATGGAGGTCAATGCGGTAATGCCCGCAGTGACGAGGTATATGCCTTGGTCAGACCAGGAAATCACCTAGAACATCAAAGATCATCCCAAGCTCATGTCGAGTCCTGGTTCGTATGCGTTAGTGCTGGATCCGACATTCATTGGGCCTAACATCAATGTGAGGTTCTCCAAGGTATTGATTGACAATGGCAGTAGCATTAACATCATGTATGCGGATACAATGCGCAAGTTGGGTATCTCGGAAAACATGCTCCAGGCTACAAGGACAACTTTCCATGGTATTGTACCAGGCATTTCTTGTGAGCCTATAGGCAAAGTCCAGGTTGATGTATTGTTCAGGACGAGAGATAATTGCCGAACTGAGAATCTGGAGTTTGAGGTGGTGAACTTGGAAAGTGCGTACCACGCGCTACTCAGAAGACCAGCATTGAACAAGTTCATGGCAAGCTGCCACATCAGTTATCTGAAGATGAAGTTGCCCGGGCCAAATGGAGTGATTACCATTGCTGGAGATTTCCGACGTTCCATTGAGTGTGCCTCAGCCGGGTCTAACCTAGCCGAGTCACTCGTGATTGCGCAAGAGAAAAGAAAAATCCAAGAGGTGGCGACATTAGCTCAGTCCACGCAGCAGTATATGCCGGTGTTGAGTAACCCGCATGGTAGCGTTTCGTTCCAAGCTGCAAAGGATACTAAGAAAGTGCCTGTTGATGATATGTTCCCAGAGCGCACCGTAACAATTGGTGCCAGGTTGAATGATAAATAGGAAAGAGAGCTCGTCAGCTTCCTCCGTGAGAATCGGGATATTTTTGCTTGGTCCACACAGGACTTGCAAGGTGTTCCGAGGGAGTTGGCCGAGCACTCTTTGAACATGAGACCCGGAGCAAGGCCAGTGAAGCAACCTCTCCGTCGCTTCGCCGAGGATAGGAGAAAAGTCATTGGAGATGAAATAGCTCGATTACTAGCAGCAGGATTTATCATGGAAGTACTTTACCCGGATTGGCTCTCTAATCCGGTGCTGGTGGAGAATAAGAAAGATGATCCGAATGTGGCAGTGGTTTGGTGTATGTGTATCGATTACACGAACCTGAACAAGGCATGTCCAAAAGATCCATTTCCACTACCTAGGATAGATCAGGTCATAGACTCAACTGCTGGATGTGAACTATTGTCATTCATTGACGCATATTCTGGTTTCCACCAGATACCTCTGAATCCGGATGATCAAATAAAGACTGCATTTATCACCCCGTATGGGGCTTATTGCTATCGCACCATGCCGTTTGGTTTACGTAATGCAGGGGCAACGTACCAAAAATGTATGCAGAAATGTTTGCATGACCAAATAGGTCAAAATGTACAAGTGTATGTGGATGATGTTGTTATCAAGACCAAGAAAAGCAAAATGCTCCTTGACGACATCAGGCAGAAATTCGCGAACTTAAGAAGGTTCCGGATGAAGCTTAATCCGAAAAATGTACCTTGGGTGTCCCGGCTGGAAAATTACTCAGATTTCTCGTCTCCAACCGAGGTATCGAAGTCAATCCAACTAATATCCGGGCCATTAAACGAATGGAACTGCCGAAGTGTCTTAACGATGTCCAGAAGTTCACTGGTTGCCTGGAATCATTAAGTCGGTTCGTATGTCGGTTGGGAGAAAAGGCATTGCCTCTCTACCAACTCATGAAAAAGTCGGATAAGTTCGTTTGGATGCCACAGGCCGATGAAGCCTTTGCCCACTTAAAGAAGATGTTAGCCACTGCACCAGTGTTAGCCTCTCCACTATCAAAGGAGCCAATGTTGCTCTACATAGCCGCAACCAACCGAGTTGTAAGTGCAGTGATTGTGGTAGAGCGCGACAAAGAGGGTAAGTCGGTGCAAAGGCCAGTGTATTACTTGAGCGAGGTATTATCTGCCTCAAAGCAGAACTACCCACACTATCAAAATGTGGCATATGGTGTCTATATGGTAGCTAAGAAGTTAAAGCATTACTTTGAGGAGCACCCCATCAAAGTGATATGTGAAGCTCCCATATCCAAGATAATGAGTAACAAGGATGCAAGTGGTAGAATCGCAAAATGGGCAATTGAACTAGCTCCTTATGCGCCACAATATGATAGAAGAGAAGCAATCAAGTCTCAGGCTGTGGCTGACTTATTTGTGGACTGGGCCGAGGTACAATATGAACCACCGCCACCAGATCCGAACTACTAGAGGATGCATTTTGACTGGTCAAAAACAAAAACCGAGCTAGGCGCCGGAGTTGTGCTTACCTCGCCAAAGAAGGACCAGCTGAAATATGTGCTGCAGATCCATTTCACGGCATCAAACAATGTCGCTGAGTATGAAGCACTTGTGCATGGGCTCAAAGTGGCAAGAGAGATTGGGATACGTCGGATACTATGCTTTGGCGACTCGGATTTGGTAATACAGCAAGTGTCGGGATTGTGGGACGCCCTTGATCCAAACATGGCTCTGTACATATTTCATGTGCAGAAGATATCAGGTTACTTTGAAGCATGTGAATTTCACCATGTACCCCGGGTGGAAAATGAGGCTGCCGACATGCTGTCAAAGCTCGGATCAACCCGACAAGCAATTCCACCGGGTGTAGCATTGGAACACCTCAGAAAACCATCCATCAGGCCGTCCCCAGGAACCGACTCAATCTATGTCCCGAAAGATACAGAATCCGGAGCTATGCCCATGGACATTGACATGGGAGGTAGTGCGCGAAACCCGGGGACTGCATCAGCAAACCCGGGGACTGCCTCGGCGAACCCGAGGACTGCCTCGCAGGACCCGGGGACTGCTCAGTGAGATCTGGTTGAAGTTATGCCGGTGGATCAGATGGAAATTGATGAGGATGTGTTCCCTATGCGAGCAATACCAGCTTGGGCACTGCCTATATTTCAAGTCCTGGAAGATGGAACATTACCCACTGAAGAGGTGTTATCCAGGCAAACTTAGAGGAGAGCCAAGGCATACACAATCATCAATTCCGAGTTATACAAGCGGAGTGTGACCAATGTCCTCCAGCGATGCGTTGACCGGAAGAAGGGCTTGACATCCTCCGAGATATACATCAAGGGGAGTGCGGGCATCATGCCTCGTCCCGAGCCTTGGTGGAAAAAGCTTTCTGGCATGGATTCTACTGGCCAAGTGCCTTAGAACAAGCAGAAGATCTGGTGAGAAAATGCAATGGTTGTCAGAGGTATGCTACCAAGACACATATGCCTATGTCGGAACTCAAAACCATACTAATCACGTGGCCATTTGCCGTATGGTGCTTGGATATGGTTGGCCCGTTCAAACCAGCAAGGGGCAATATGACTCACATTTTGGTCATGGTGGATAAGTTTACAAAATGGATTGAAGTGAAGCCTATAAGAAAATGTGATGGAGCTACGGCCGTAACATTTCTCAAAGACATTATCTTGAGATACGGTTATCCTCACAGTATCATAACTGATAATGGCACAAATTTTGCTGAAGAAGCATTCGCGCTATTCTGCCGGGATAAGAAGATCCGGCTGGACGTTGCCTCGGTAGCCCACCCCGCATCGAACGGACAAGTGGAAAGATCCAACGGATTGGTATTATCCGGGATAAAACCCCGGCTCATTGAGCTGCTGCAAAGATCAACGGGGTGCTGGATAGAAGAACTACCGGCGGTATTGTGGAGTTTAAGAAAAACTCTGAATCGATCAACAGGCTATACGCCATTTTTTCTGGTATATGGGGCAGAAGCTGTACTACCAGCCGACATAGAGCATGATTCGCCTAGGGTCACCCAATACACAGAAGCCGAAGTGCAAGAAGCCCAGCAAAATGATGTTGATCTGCTGGAAGAAGCGAGAGAATTGGCATTGTCCAGATCCACCATATATCAGCAAAATCTCCAACGCTATCATAGCCGGAAAGTAAGCCCCCGAGTTTTCCGGGAAGGTGATCTGGTGCTCCGGTTGGTACAACGTACTGCATGCATGTATAAGTTATCCCCCCATGGGAAGGGCCAATCATTCTGAGTAAAGCATTGCACAATGATTCTTATTATCTTATCGATGCAAAGCCATAGGAAAAGAACAAGGCGGACAGGTCCGGCGAGGAATCTAAGCGTCCATGGAATGTAGCCCTACTTCGTCCTTTCTACACTTAGCTGAGAAGTGTATGTATCCGAGTCTTCTCATATGTCGGTATGTATGCCGGCAATGAGCGTATCAATGAAATGTTGGCACCTCGAGCAGTAACTCGGGGACTGCCTTAATAATATTTGTTGTTTTTTATTATTTATATGTCAGCTGGAGTAAGTTGTTCTACTTAGCTCAGATTAGTAGTGTGTGAGCACCAAAAACCCAACTCTTCGACTTGCTGCTGTCCAACAAGAATTAGCTTCAGGGCAAGCAAGAGAACAAGTTTGGAATTGCGTAGCACATGAAAAACGACTAAGGAAAAGAACTTAATTGAGCCGACGTTTGTTTTTCGAACTAACCTTGTATTTACTTTCAAATTATTATGCTGAATTATTTTGAGCTGAACCTAAAGTTTCTAAGTATTGTTAACACAATTTTTGAAACTCGGATTCGTAAGTCGTAAAACCGAATCAAGGTAGACACGAACCGAGCCAGAAGATTGGACGAACAAGAAAATGAAACTCGGGGACTACGCCCAAGTTAATCCGGCATAGAAACTTAGTAGCAAAATATCACATGTGTACTGAATACAGTTCCACCTGGCATACCGGGGATCTGATAAGTTTTTCAAGTGTTTTCACTTAAGGAGCAGCAGGAGGAGGAAGTTCGGCGTCATCTTCGCCTTCTTCGATATCCGAGGCATCGTCCTCTCCAGCCTCGTCCGAACCATCTTCAACATTCTCAACCTCTTCGTCGCCAGCGGCTTCCAGGAAGCTCGGACCCTCAGTCCATTCATGTGAATGGGAGCATATTCAATGAGGCTATGGGCGCAAGCCGAGCTAACCACTCCGGGTCATTGGTCCATTTGGATCTAGTGCGCAGGCGCGTCAGGAGGTTGAGGTCGATCTTCTCATACCACGTGAGTATGTGGTGAAGAACGGTCTCAACTGCAGCACGTCCAGTGGACTCCCTCCAAAGGTCGAGCTGGGTCTCGATCTCCGTTAGTTTTTCAGCAAGAATTGCGATTCTCTCCGGAGTGTCCTCGCTGGGCCAAAACGTGTTGAAGACTCGAACTGAGACGTCAAGGAGATCCTTGCCATAGTTCTTGATGATTTCCACGCGAGATGACAGGCTGACCAACAGGTCCTCCATGTCATAGGGAATGTCTTCACCATCAGGAGCGACGGGAGTACCCCTATCTCAGCGGAAATTGGCAACGGCGATGCTCGCAATGGGAGTACCCTCTGGAAATTTGCCTAAAAACGGGACAAGAGAAGCAAGTAATGAGAAGACATGTGAGGTAACCCGGAGAGGTATGCCGGATAAGGAAAAGGAACTTACGTAAAATGTGGCTGTGGATCCGGGTCAATTCATTGGTACAATCATAGCGCCTTTTGCGGAGCTGCGCCAATTCAGCGTCCGCCGACTCAAGCTTGACGTCGGCCTCCTGGAGAAGTTCGCGGTCCTTAGAAATTTGGAGATTGAGGCGCTCACGCTCTTCAGTGTAGTCCTGGCCAGCCTTTTCAAGCTCGGTTTGGTGTTGCGCCTTCATCTTCTTCATTTCTTCCTTTAACTTGGCAATTTCATCGTCCTTGGTTCGGAGGAGGGCAAGCTCATCATCTTTCTTTTTGAGCTCGGCCTGATGCTGCCCTGCTTGTTCGAGAAAATGCAGCATCATGTCAGGCACGGGCACACTATCTTCAAGAGATGCTGAAATAGCATGTTGACCCGGCAAAGCCGAGGTATGAATGTTTGCCGAGCCAAGGAGATAGAAAACAAAACAAGGTCAGACAAAAGTAGCTTACCCTTAATCTGATCCAGGTTCTTCCTCATAAGCTTGTTCTCAGCCTCCACCCCAGCTGCGAAAACCAAATGACGGGTTAGTTCGGCAGAAAGAGATGAAGGAAAACAGAAAAATGTGAAGAAGAGAACTTACCCCTTTTCTTGTGCTCAGCAAGATGTGCATTATGCTTTGCGAGCAGCATTTTATGCGTATCCAGGAGACTAGAACTCAGCGCTCTGGCGGTTGGTGGTCACCTGAAAAGAGTACAAAAATTTAGCTTAAGCCTTGTGCATATTCGAAGTGTACAAGATCTGGGTCAAGTGGAACTTAACCCGGCTCTAGGTGTGTGCATATTCGAAGTGTACAAGATCCGGGCCAAGTGGAACTTAACCCGGCTCTAGGTGTGTGCATATTCGAAGTGTACAAGATCCAGGCCAAGTGGAACTTAACCTGGCTCTAGGTGTGGGCATATTCGAAGTGTACAAGATCCGGGCCAAGTGGAACTTAACCCGGCTCTAGGTGTGTGCATATTCGAAGTGTACAAGATCCGGGCCAAGTGGAACTTAACCCGGCTCTAGGTGTGTGCATATTCGAAGTGTACAAGATCCGGGCCAAGTGGAACTTAACCCGGCTCTAGGTGTGTGCATATTGGAAGTGTACAAGATCCGGGCCAAGTGGAACTTAACCC
Organism: Avena sativa; assembly: GCA_916181665.1. NCBI lineage: Eukaryota > Viridiplantae > Streptophyta > Magnoliopsida > Poales > Poaceae > Avena > Avena sativa. The sequence continues at coordinate 38,964,689 of OV702287.1, read as the reverse complement.
GGCTCTAGGTGTGTGCATATTCGAAGCGTACAAGATCCGGGCCAAGTGGAACTTATCCGACTCTAGGTGTGTGCATATTCGAAGTGTACAAGATCCGGGCCAAGTGGAACTTAACTCGGCTCTAGGTGTGTGCATATTCGAAGTGTACAAGATCCGGGCCAAGTGGAACTTAACCCGGCTCTAGGTGTGTGCATATTCGAAGTGTACAAGATCCGGGCCAAGTGGAACTTAACCCGGCTCTAGGTGTGTGCATATTTGAAGTTGTCAAGGAGCTACGTTAGTTTTCTAAGGAGCATCCGGCCGAGTAACAAGTTACTCCCCGGAGGCTCGGGGACTAATGGTTATATCGCTAGTGCATGCTAAGGAAAAGGTGAAGTAACGTACCTCCATCATCCGGCCCGCGAGGTTAATCGCCTTAGCGGCTGTATTCATCTGAGCAGCGAACTCGGCAGGACCGAACTTCTCCGGGAGATCGTCGTTGTAGACGAACTCCGCCTTGTTCTAGTTGTTCATAAACTCGATCAAGGTCGGAGGATATCGCTCACCGCTGAGCATGTGGGGCGCCACCAAGCCCTTTGCATGTGCTTCCCTCCTCTCAACCTGAGCAAGTGCCGGGCTGGTGTGCAGAACAAGTTGTTGCGCACTAGCTGGCTCGGCAGGGGCATCCCTCGGTGCTGGAGCCTTCTGGGCAAGCATGGACACGAGGGTGCGTTGTCCAGACCCGGCGGGCGCTGCCCTGGTGGTGTCAGGGGCTTTCTTGCCTTTGAGCTGCTGAGAGGAGGAAGTGGTTGTGGTGGATTTTCCCTTAGAAGCTGCCTGGGTACTTCCTCGCCGAGACTAAGAAGACTCGAACGAGGCGGAGGAGCTGGGCGCTGGTGCTCTTGTTGTTGGTGCTGGTGCCAGAGTTGGTGCTGGCGCTGGAATGGTTGCTGGTGCTGGTGCTGGAGCTGGTGCTGGTGCTGAGGTAGTGTCGGTAGTTGCTGGTTGCGGTGGAGCCGAAGTGGTGGATGTCGCTGCCTCGGTTGGGTCCGTCTCCCCCGCTCCGAGGTTGCCCCCCTCTTGACGAGGTGGGCTGCAACCTGGAGCAGCCGCAGAACCCTCTGGAATAGGGCTTAGTGGGCGTGACTCGTCGTCACGAGGGGGAGAAGGACTAGGTCGGAGCGGCGAAGAGATGCTAGATGCACTCTAGGGGACCTCCTCCGCAGCATTGCCGAATCAAACAATGTCAGAAGAGAAACTAAAACATTGCAAGGAAAAATAAGTTGCGGAGGGGAAAAGAGGCTTACACATCCGAGGTCAGGGGCTCCTTGGGTTTCTGAGCCCTGCGTGCTGGGGCCTTGCCTGCTGGCTTGGAGGCGGTTTTGTCTCCAGACTTCTTTCGCCTTTTGGAGGGCTGAGAAGGTCCGGAGGAGGAACTTGATGCAGCTCCACGCTTCTTCTTCGGTGCTACCAGAACAGGTTCACCCGTAGCAACGGGAGGGTCCTCGTGGATCTGCCCACCGGGGTTAGCTGATGCCGGAAAAGCATAAGAAAGGGGGACAGCGTCAACAGCTTCCATCACCTCAATATCTGAGTCATCCTCATCGTCGGTCCAATCTCTAATAGAAGAGAGTTTACCGGTGGGTCGCTTGGTCACGTCGGACATTGGGAGGAACATCTCCTGGTCCGGTTCTTCCTCGTCCGAGCTCTCCCGGTCAGGCGCGCATTTGAGGGTGGGGTCGGTGCCATCCTCAATAGTCTGCTGAAGAAATTGCTAAAGGAGAAAAAAGACAACAGAGTTAAAAATAAAATGGCAACCGACATAAGATCTAATCCGGAGAGAGTTGGTGGCACGAAGCTTACCACGGGAGGAAGCCTATCCCGGCAATAATGCTCAATTCCCCACGTCCACTCAGAGGAGAAGTCCTTGTGGGTGGTGAAGAGCGCCTTGACCCGGCGGTAGATTTCTGTGTTGCTAAGCTCGAGGACGAGGTCTAGTTGGGGTCGCGACCCCAGCTCATGTGGCACACCTTGTGAGTGCGCTTCTAGAGAGGGGAGATCCGGTTGCGGATGAATGTGATCATGGCGACCTCGTTGCGCAACCCGAGATGCTTCAGCTCCTTGAACCTTTTGTTGACCTGGTTGGCCAATACTGTGGGCTTCTTGGGGACAATGTCCCACAACTCCGGGTTAGGTGGACCCGGAGCATAGGGAAGCAGCCGGATCAAGTCTTCAGTGCCCTCGTTCCTGACATAAAAGAAAGTCTAGGCCCATCCTTTGCAGGAGTCCAGCCTGGTGACTCGGGGGAAAAGGGATAGCCTCCGGGGTGAGATGGACGCAGCTCTGAATTGAGTGAGCTGCTTGTCCTTCGGATCAAGTTGAATATTCAGAATGACATTACGACAAAGGCCAAAAAACCGGATCCATAGCTCCTTCGTGGGCCATAGTCCGGCATATACTTTGATCGTGGAGGCGAAAGAAGAAAGAGAAGTAATTGCGTTGGCAGGAAGGTGGTGCGGCTGGAGTTCGTATGTGCTTAACCAATCATGGAAGAAATCGCTGACCGGCAAACCAAACCCCCGTTGGAAATGCGACAAGAACACAACATACTCACCCGGATTGGGTGAGGGGGCGAGTTCGGCGGAGGCGAGGAGCACGATGACTCCGGCGGGAATGCATCTGGTGTGGTAGAGCCAGTCGAGGTCGTCTTGGCAGACCCAGGACCCGGCCCACGCACCACGGTCCGCCGTGTCGGTGTCTTCCTCCATCTCTTGCTCGACGACCGCGAGCTCCTCTTCTGTCATCTCTAGTTCATTGCCCTCACTGTCGCTAGCAGCGGTAGGGGGCAGCGGCCTAGATTGGCAACTACCCGTGGCGGAGGAGGCGCGTAGCGGTGGCGGTGATGCAGAAGCATGGGGAAGCAGTGCGGCGGCAGCGCTGCTACTTGGAAGCAGTGGGGGCGGCGCTGTCGCGGGGAAGACGAAGAAGAAGAAGTGCTAGAGGTAGAGGGGCGCAGAAGGGGGAAAAGACCTAAGGGGTGTGTCCCTCCCCTATTTAACCACTCCCTCAAGGGGGAAGTGGGATCATGTCATACGGGTACGCCACACGGAAGGCCACAGGGTGTAGCTAATCCCATGACGTGACGCATTGATGCGGTTAACGAGGAGGCAGGCCAGACGTGACGTGCGCCACAGTGATAACTAACAATTACAGCAGCAGTTTCTGTGGCTGGCCCTTAAAATGAGGCAAGCAAATGATTGGCCTCCACGTGGGTTAGCGTACGAGAGAAGGAAATAAGACCCGGATGAGACCGCGGTAACCCGGCCAGCAAGTGAAAACTTGGAATGTGCCAAGGGAAAGTAAAACCATGATGTCCGAGTTAGGGTGGTAACCTGGCCAGCAAGTGAGAGCTTGGAACGAGCCAGGGGAAAGTAAATCCAAAGAATCCGAGATAAGGAGGAAACCCGGAGAAGGAGCACAAAGCTCGGTGGAATTGAACCTGCTGTGGCCTTAGCGGCTAAGGCAGCTAAGACCGCACCAGCTTCGGGGACTAATGTTGGGGGGATACCCCCGGGTAGGGTCACGCCGGGGTATAAAGGCCGAGTTAGCCGAGGTTCGGCAAGGCTAAAGCGGATGCTGGCCAGGTCACCTCAAGGCAGGCCGGATCACGGGGTAACCCGGACTAGGGGGCATACACCTAACTAAGTCTCAACCGACTTAAGCCGTAAGTCGGAATGGCGTATTTAACTTGTATGCAGGAACGGGTGTGGCCGGATTAACTATGATTCGGGTCATATCTAGCTTCTAGGAGAAGGAAGGAATCTCGCTGGTCAAAAGAATCCCCAGTACGCACTGCATGAGCGAAGCAAAAGAGGGCAGGACCACCGAGGCGTGACCGACAGAGGTGACGACGCCCGTGTCGGCTGACGCAGGCGCCGCAGAGGCTCACGTAGCCTCTACATGGGTGACGCGGGGGAAAAGCACCCCGGTCGGTTTGCTATTTTGGAAGGAGGCATATTTCCTGGAATATGCCTCCACGTATGCCCTAAGTGGAGACCTAGCCACCCCTATATAAGGAGGGCTAGGGCCTCTGTAGAAGGGGTTCCTCTATTCTGATTGGTTTTAGGTTCTAGGTGTCTTGTACGGGTTAACTGAGGGTGAGAGTAAGAGAGTTCTTTCTTCCTCCTCTCACCAATACAGCTCTAGGAGCACTTGTAATCTGTGAAGTGAATCGAATACAAACCTTCTGTGTGGGGAATCACCTTACTATCCCTCCTTGGATTCCCCTAGTGCTATTAGTCCCCACCTTTAGCCTATCCATGGCATCTGCCGTGACACCACCACGACAGGCTTTTTGGTACGATGAAAATAAAACTTTCTCCTACAAGATTGTAATCCATCCCAAGATTCACAAGTGTGCATAATATGGACACATTATCACAAACTATACCACGATTCTAGCCATAACATTGGTCGTTTGGCCTGAAAGCCATGAAAAACCTCGAACATGATAGCTCATTCTGAGAAGGTTTTTTTGTTATATTTACAATATTCCAAGTTTGATATTTTTTCTTACAACTATATCACATAATATGACACCACGAGAAGGTTTTACATTGTTTGGATCATATTTGAATTTCTTATGTCCATTTCATACTCAATGTATTTTTTTAATGTTTTACTTAATTTTTATTTACAAATTTGTAATATTTGAGTGTAGATAGATATATCTTATTTTTCTGCGAATTTTGATATATTATTTATATTTTTTGAATTAGACTGATTTATTTATGATTTTTCTAAGATTAATGTGGTAAAATGGAAAATAGCTATGCCGAGGGCATTGCCGTTGGGGTAGCTACATAAGCTATGCTAAGGGCATTACAGTATCCTACGCCGAGGGCAATCCTACACTAACGGTCAGCTTAATGGGGTGCCCAGCTCGTGGCCTACGCCGATGACCCCGACTTTTGACCGTCGGCGTAGCCTCTTGCCCACGGCGCCTTTGAGTATTCCTGTAGTGCATCTGCCGTCAGGCGGCAGCTGGCGCTCGCCGGGGGACCTTGGGCCGAGCATGTCCTCCTCGGATGCAGTGGCGGCGTTGTGGGTATCCAGGACAAAGAGGAACCACCGCAACACGAGGACACACGAGGATAGAGAGCGTCCTTGCACGAAGAGACACCAGCGGTGCCACACCGAGGTGGCGAGAAGGCAGAGGGAGCTAGAGGCGTAGGATCGAGCGGACTTCACGACAGGATGTAGATTTCTCCTGTTATATTTTTAGATTCAAGAATTTCATGTATAAAAGATATTATATATTGCAAAAAATATTATGTACTGATTGACGGACTTTCCGAAATACCGGTAGTTTGGACATTGATCCAAAATCATAGCAAGCAATCTTGCCAGCCATCTTTTGGAGATGCAGTGAAGATGCTCTAATGAAGCACACTTCCCAGAGCCTCTATGATTTTCTACAAGTTACCGCCAAAGCACTATACAATACTAGCTACGTGGCTACCCTGGCAGCAGGCACTAGTAGAAAAAGGTGCCTTTTATTCGTGCCATTAGTCCCGTTCGACTAATGGTCTGAACCGACAGCCCAAACCCCCTTGAAACCATTTGTCCTGGCTTGTTAGAGCCTATTTTTCCTGGTTTGAGATACAAACCGGGACTAATTGAAGGAAATATGCCCTGAGAGGCAATAATAAAGTTGTTATTATGTATTCCTTGTATATGATATATGTTTAGTTTGTATGCTATAATTGTATTGATAGGAAACATTAATACCTGTGTGTTTAATAAATAAAAAGGGTTCCTAGTTATGTCTCTCTTATAGACTAGCTCGTTGATTAACAAGATGATCAATGTTTCCTGATCATGGATATTGGATGAAATGATGTGATGAACATTCATCCGAAGTATAGCATTACGATCAAAGTCATTATGTTTATATTGCTATAACATCATACGAAGTAATCTTAGTCCTTAGACCATGAGATCATGTTAATTGCTAACACCGGAAGAGTATCTTGATAACATCAAACGTCACACCGTGACAGGGTGACTATAAAGGTGGGATCAGTGCTACGGAGGTGTTATGTTGAGGCACATGGATAAAGAGTCAAATTTGTCAATCCCGATGATGGATAGATATACTCTGGGCCCTCTCGGTGATATCACATTAAGATAGCTTGCAAGCAAGTGATGTGATCACTAGAATGTTATATCACGGGAACGAGAAAAGAGTGCATGTCGGTAACGAGATCAAACTAGGTATTTGGATACCGATGATTGAATCTCGGACATGTATTATATCATGAGACAAAGGGATTAAATTACTAGCGTTAAAGGTTCTCACGATCATATAAGTCATCGTTGAATGTGCAGGAGTCAGTATGGATCTCCAGGTCCCGCTTCTGATTATTGATCTGAGAGGAGTCTCAATCATGTCTGCATTATTCGCGAACTGTAGGGTGAAACACTTAAGGGTTGCCGGACACCATTTAGGAGCACATATGTTTCAGACGAAAGGATTGCAAAGCGCAGGAATTGTTTCGTTAGAAACCGGAATTGTTTCGGGTGAATTGCAGAAAGTGGTTCTGCATGTGATATTGAAATGTTGCAAGGGGTTTTATGTGAATGTTTGTTAATTAAAGTAATTAATAAAATTCTGAATAAAATAAATAAAAGAGTTTTATTAATTGAGAGTTGCATTAAATTTGGTGGAAATTTAATGCATGTGAGTGGAATTTTGGGTGGAGTCAAAATTGATGTAGGTGGAGCTTCCACCTCATGAATGAGGAAGAGGTGGGGGCACCCTTCTTGGCCGCCGTCCATGGTAGGGTGGGAGCCCCCCTCTCCAATAAAAGGCCCCCCTCTCCTCCCTCACAAAACACACCTCCTCGTGAAAGATCTTTCTCCCCCTCTAGATATATTCCCCCATGGTCTCGGATTAGCGAGATACATGTTCCCGGTGGCCTTGCGTCTGGAAGGAGTTGCTGCTTCCACTGATTCGCTGGAGCAAGGAGGTGGAGGTTGTCCGGTGGCTTCAACGTGTGTGCGAGGACGGATGCACTGCTGATTTGCGGCGCTCGTACTTCCACACGATCTTGAGATCGGCAAGCGTACGACTACATCATCCACGAGTTCCAACTCGTTAACGAAACTCTGTTGTCTTCGAGGGTAAGTTCTCCATGGATGTATATCCACCCGTTGATCTGTATCTAGTAGATAGATCTTGGCGTATAGTTCTCTTCGTAGGAATTTTTTTGTTTTCTATGTTGCGAACCCAATAGTGGTATTAGAGCCTGATCTATGTGTAGGTGCTTCGCACGGGTAGTACACATATGTTTATATGTGGGAGATGATGATCATGTTATTGCACCTTCTATGTATTTTGGATATTGGTGGCATAGTGGGATGAAGCGGCCCGGACCAACCTTACATGTCATCGCACATGAGACCGGTTCCATGACTAACATGCAACTAGTTTTGCATAAGTGGCTAGCTGGTGTCTGTCTCTCCTACTATAGTCAATATCTGATTTACAATGAGTTTCTAATAACTTGGTTATCCTCGTTGTGGTTCATGTTCGTAGGTAAGACCGGTTCTATCTCCGAAAGCCCTAAGCCACGTAAAACTTGCAATTGATAAATTAGAGGCGTCTAGTTTAGATCATTGCTGGGCTAGTGTCTTGATATGGTATTGTTGTAAGTAGATGTATGATAGATACTCTTACAACACACTTAGCGTGTAAGTTCCATAGACCTTGGCCTTACAAACAGAGGAATGATAGAGATCATACCAAGATGCAAATGATAGAGATCAAATGCATGGACCATATCATATCACTTTACACATTAGATGTTTGGATCTTATATTGCTAGTTTGGCGCTTTTGGTAGCATTGTAAGATCATCCCTCATTTAGACATCAAGATAAAATGTGTTATTCGTTAAGTATGCACCGTTCTATGGATCATGTTTCGACACATCACGTGATGATTGGGTGTACTCGACTCTACGCTTTCATACAACGGGTGTAAAACAGTTTTACACATGCGAATACTAAGGTTCTTACTTGGCGAGCCTAGCATGTACAGACATGGCCTTGGAACACAGACCGAAAGGTTAAGCATGAGTCATATAGTTGATATGATGCCCATATAGATGCTCGCCTTTGAAGCTACACCAACTCACATGATGATCGGACTTAGTGTAGTGGATTTAGTTCATGTAATCACCAAAAGGACACGAGGGATGTCGTTTTTGAGTAGGAGTTCATTAGTAATTTGGATTAGTTGAACTCAATCTATCATAAACTTAGTCTAAATATACTTTACAAATTCTGTTGTAGATGGCACCACCTGCTTTTAATTTCAATGTGTTCATGGAGAAAGAGAAACTTGCTGCGAATGGTAGCAACTTCACCAACTGGGCTATGAATTTGAGGATTCTCCTCACTGCTGCAAAAAAGCAATATGTGCTAGAGGCGCCTCTAGGCCCCCCACCAGCTCCTGATGCCCCTGACGAGGAAAAGAATGTCTATATAACTCATTAGGAGGACCACAACTTAGTTCATTGCGGCATACTGTATGGGCTAGAGCCAGAACTTCGAAAGCGTTTCGAAAATGGCAATGCCTTTGATACCATGGGAGAATTGAAAATGATTTTCGATACCCATGCTGCCGTAGAGAGTTATAATGCTTCTGAAAAGTTCTTTAGCTGCATGATGGAGGAGAACAGCTCCGTTAGTGAGCATGTACTCAAAATGTCTGGGTACGCCGATAAGCTTGTGTCCTTGGGAATAACGATTCCCATTGGCTTAGGCATACATCATGTTCTCCAATCTCTGCCACCTATCTACAAGAGCTTCGTGATGAACTATAATATGCAGGGCATGAAGAAGTCTCTTCCCGAGCTTATGTCAATGCTTAAGACTGCAGAAGTGGAGATTAGGAAAGAACATCAAGTGTTGATGATCAATAAGACCACCGTTTTCAAGAAGGACAAGAAAGGCAAGCAGAAGGAAAAGAAGGGTGGAAAATCTGTTGCCACACCTGAAAATAAACCCCGAGCTAGCCCTAAGTCTGATACCGAGTGCTACTATTGCAAGGGGACTGGCCATTGGAAGCGCAACTGCCCCAAGTATTTGGCGGACAAGAAGGCCGGCAAGGCAAAGAAAGGTATATGTGATATACATGTTATTGATGTGTACTTGACTAGTACTCGTAGTAGCACCTGGGTATTTGATACGGGATCGGCTGCTAATATATGTAACTCGATTCAGGGGTTGCGGAACAAGCGACAACTAGCAAGGGATGAGGTCACGATGCGGGTCGGCAATAGATTAAGAGTTGATGTGATCTCCGTCGGAACGCTGCCTCTCCATATGCCGTCGGGATTAGTTATAAATCTGAATACTTGTTATTTGGTGCCTGCACTGAGCATGAACATTGTATCCGGATCGTGTTTGATGCAAAGTGGTTATTCCTTTAAATATGAAAACAATGGTTGTTCAATTTATATGAATGATATCTTTTATGGTCATGCACATGTGTTGAATGGTTTATTTCTATTGGATCTCGATAGTAGTATTACGCATATTCATAATGTTGATGCTAAAAGGATTAAACTTGATAATGATATATCTGCATATATGTGGCACTGCCGTCTAGGTCATATTGGCGTTAAACGATTGAAGAAACTCCATTCTGATGGACTTTTGGAATCACTTGATTTTGAATCATTTGATACATGTGAGCCATGCCTTATGGGCAAGATGACTAGAACGCCGTTTTCCGGTTCAATGGAACGGGCGACAGATTTATTGGAAATCATACATACTGATGTGTGTGGACCAATGAGTGTGTCGGCGCGAGGTGGATAACGTTATTTTGTTACTTTCACAGATGATTTGAGTAGATACGGGTATATCTATTTGATGAAACATAAGTCTAAAACCTTTGAAAAGTTCAAGGAATTTCATAATGAAGTGGAAAATCATCGTAATAGAAAGATCAAATTTCTGCGGTCCGACCGTGGAGGAGAGTATCTTAGTTACGAGTTTAGCACACATATGAAAGACTGTGGAATAGTTTCACAACTCACGTCTGCCAGAACACCACAACGTAATGGTGTATCGGAACGTCGTAATCGTACTTTATTGGATATGGTTCGATCTATGATGTCTCTGACTAACTTACCACTGTCATTTTGGGGTTATGCACTGGAAACCGCTGCATTCACTTTAAATCGGGCACCATCTAAATCCGTTGAAACGACATCGTATGAATTATGGTTTGGAAACAAACCTAAGCTGTCATTTCTTAAAGTTTGGGGATGCGATGTTTATGTGAAGAAACTTCAGCCGGATAAACTCGAACCCAAAGCGGAAAAATGCGTCTTCATAGGATACCCTAAGGAAACAATTGGGTATACCTTCTATCACAGATCCGAGGGCAAGGTTTTTCTTGCCAAGAATGGATCCTTTCTTGAGAAGGAGTTTCTCGCGAAAGGAGTGAGTAGTCGGAAGGTAGAACTCGAAAAGGTTATTGAACCTTCTCTTCATGAATTGGCGAGTGGCGCAGCACCGGAAGTTGTTTCGGAGTTGACTTCACCTGATGAAGAGAGAGCTAATGATAATGATCATGAAACTCCAAAAGAGGATACTGCCGAACCTCGCAGGTCAAGGAGGACACGTGCAGCTCCTGAACTGTATGGCAATCCTATTATGAATTTCATGATTGATGAAATAGATGACCCTGCGACGTATGAAGAAGCGATGATGAGCCCTGATTCCAACAAATGGCTAGAAGCCATGAAATCTGAGATGGAATCCATGTACGAAAACTAGGTTTGGACCTTGGTGGACTTACCTCATGATTGAAAGGCCGTTGAGAATAAATGGATTTTCAAAAGAAAAACTGATGTTGATGGTAATGTGACCATCTATAAAGCTCGACTTGTCGCAAAGGGGTTTCGACAAATTCAAGGAGTTGACTACGATGAGACATTCTCTCCTGTAGCGATGCTAAAGTCGGTTAGGATTATGTTAGCAATTGCTGCATATCTTGATTATGAAATATGGCAGATGGATGTCAAAACTGGGTTCCTCAATGGTAATATTGAAGAAGAGTTGTATATGATACAACCTAAGGGTTTTGTCGATCCTAAGGATGTTGATAAGGTATGCAAGCTTCAGCGATCCATCTATGGACTGAAGCAAGCATCCCAGAGTTGGAATCTCCGCTTTGATGAGGTGATCAAAGAGTTTGGATTTGTCCAAACTTATGGAGCGGCTTGTATTTACAAGAAAGTGAGTGGGAGCAATGTGGCATTTTTGATATTATATGTGGATGACATATTATTGATTGTAAATGATATAGATCTTTAAAAAGTGTTAAAAGTTATCTAAACAACAAATTTTCGATGAAGGACCTTGGTGAAGCTTCATATATATTAGGCATTAAAATCTATAGAGATAGATCAAGACGCCTAATTGGGCTATCGCAAAGTACATACCTTGATAAGATATTAAAGAAGTTTAATATGGACAGAAGTAAGAAGGGGTTCTTACCTATGTTGCAAGGCAAGACATTGAGTAAGACTCAAAGTCCGGCTACGGCGGAAGAAAGAGATATAATGACTTAGCCATAGGCTCTATAATGTATGCCATGCTCTGTACAAGACCAGATGTGGCACATGCTATTAGTTTGACTAATGGTACCAATCTGATCCAGGTTCGGAACACTGGATAGCGGTCAAGAATATCCTTGAGTTCTTAAGAAGAACTAAGGATATGTTTCTTGTATACGGAGGTGAAGAAGAGTTGGTCGCTAAGTGTTATGTTGATGCTAGCTTTGACACCGATCCGGATGACTCTAAGTCTCAATCCAGATACATATTTCTCTTGAACGGAGCAGCAGTTAGTTGGAGGAGATCCAAACAACCTGTGGTGGCTGGATCAACGACGGAGGCGGAATATGTTGCTGCTTCAGAAGCGGCGCAGGAAGCGGTTTGGATGAAGGAGTTCATAACGGAACTAGGTGTGGTTCCTAGTGCATTGGACCCAATGGTGACCTATTGTGACAACAATGGAGCCATAGCTGATACGTCCAAAACGTATCTACTTTCCCGAACACTTTTGCTATTGTTTCTCCTCTAAACTTGTGTGATTTGGATGCAACTAACACAGACTGACGCTGTTTTCAGTAGAATTGCCCTGGTGTCTACTTTTTGTGCAGAAAATCAACTATCAGGAAAATCCCGGAAAATATGCCAAAAATCCTATTTCACTAGAAGACTCGAGGAGCCAGAATACGAAACGGAGGGGGGCTGGGCCCAGGCCACACCACTTGGCCGCGTGGGCAAGCCCAGGCCGCGCTAGGGGGTGGTCTGGCTGCCCCAGACTCCCCTCGGTCTCCCTCTTCGCCTATAAGTTGCCTTCTGACCTAAAAACTCAGGGGGGTTCGACGTTTTTCCAGAAGGAGTTCTGCTCCACCGCCACCACCAGATTCCATGAAACAGCACCAGAAACTCCGTTCTGGCACCCTACCGGGACGAGAAATTGGAGGAGATCATCGCCATCATCATCACCATCGCTTCTCCATCGACCATCCATGTTTCCCCCATCTATGAGTGAGTAATCCCCCGCTGTAGGCTATGGGGATGGTAGGGATTGGATGAGATCGTTCATGTAATGGCATCAGATTGTTAGGGCATGGTGCCTAGTATCTTCTATTAGTGCTTTATGAATTTGTTGCGACTTGTTATGCTTAATGCTTCTCACTAGGGCCCGAGTGCCATGATTTCAGATCTGAACATGTTATTGATTCATTATGATAGTATTGTTTATGGTCTTATCTGCAAGTTGTATACACACGTTGTTGTTCGGAACCAATGGCCCCGAAGTGACAGGAATCGGGGTAACCGGAGGGAATGGCTTTGATGTGAGGATCACATGTGTTCACGGAGTGTTAATGCTTTGCTCCAGTGCTCTATTAAAAGGAGCACCTTAATTTCCAGTAGTTCCCTTGAGGCCCCGCTGCAAACGGGCTGGCAGGACAAAAGATGTTGTGCAAGTTCTCATTGCGAGCACGTATGACAATATATGGAACACATGCCTAGGATTATCTAGTACTTGGATGATTTATCTTATTTATCTGCAATTGCCCTATGTTCTGATTGCTATGTGAATTGTCTTGTCCATGCAACACCCGTCCATCCATCCCTATGCCTATCGCGCTTGAATCCTACTGTTTACTGCTATTGTTACTACTGTCTTTACTTTACTACTACAAAACTGTTGCTACTAATAAACTGGTGTGAGCAAGATTGTTTACAGGTGCAGCTGAATTGACAACTCAGTTGTTAAGACTTATAAATATTCTTCGGCTCCCCATGTGTCAAATCAATAAATTGGGTTTCACTTCCCTCGAAATACTGCGATACACCCCCTATACTTGTGGGTCATCAAGACTATTTTCTGGCGCCTTGCCGGGGAGCATAGATTTATTTATCAAGTTCACTTGGTTTCTCTATTGTTCGCTACGATCCATCCATCATGGGTAAGTCTCGTGATGGCAAGGTTCCTATTTTACCATCCACTACAAGAAGAGGTACGGTTCTAAACACCTCTGTTGCTCTTGATTCACCATCTGTTATGAGTAAGCTCGTTACACCACCACATACACATGCTACACACACTACTACTTCTATTGAATCTGAAACTTCTGATGCTTATGATGCTGCTTCTACTGTGCTTGATAAGAGTGGTTCATTAGGTCCTTTCCTAGATGCTACGATTGCTAGAACTATAGCTGGAAATACTGAAACTCATAATGAAGACACTACTACACCTGTTAGTTCACCTGAGTCTAGTGAAAAGTATGATATTGAAGATGGTTATGTTGAGATGACCGATGAATTTATTAAAGAATGTAAAAACACCCATGATAGGAGCGCTGCTAAGAGTCTCCTTGAGAGGCGTACTATTAGACCCAAATTGTCTCCTATTGCTAAGTTTGTTGTTTCTCCCATAAACATTATAGATGAAGATTATGATTTCTCTCTCGATCTATCTTACATAGCTATTGTTGAGAAAGAACCTTTTTGTGGGACTAAGAATGAAAGTGCGGTAGCACATATGAATGAACTTTCTATCATGAGTGGCTTGTTTTCTGATGATATTAAGATGCGTACTTACTTTGTTGCTAAGATTTTCCCCTTTTCACTGAAAGGAGAAGCTAAAACTTGGTTTAGTAATTTACCTCTTGGATCTATTGATATCCCTGATTTCTTGATAGCCCTGATTTCTTGATTAGTACTTTCCTGCAGAAATATTTTCCTCCTAGTGCTAGACATGCTATTTTGCAGGAACTTTTTTATTTTAAACAGGGAGAAAAAGAGATATTGTCGAATCTTGGGCAAGGTTTTGTGCTTTGATTCATGCACAGGCTGGAAGTCCATTACCTAAGAATGAGCTTCTTGATATATTTTATAATGGACTAACTGAAGAATCTAGGTCATACCTAGATAGTTGTGCTGATTGTGTTTTCAGGAATAGGACTCCTAAGGAAGCTGAGGAATTAATGGCTAAAATAAGCAAGAAATATGAAGATTGGACTCCTCCTGAACAAGCTATACCTGAAGTAATTGTACCTGAACCTACTATACCAGTGCCTATTCCAAAATCAAAGAAGAGGGGAGTTATTGAATTAAATGATGAAGTGATGAAGGAAGCTAAGAAATGTCTTAAGGAGAAGGGAATTAAAGCTGCAGATGTTAAGAATTTATCTCCTATTGAAGAATTATGTAAGCCTATCCCCTACTCATCCACTATTGAGGTACACTCTCTCCAACACTTTGATGAAGGTGATATCCCTTACTCTAAAACTCATAATCAATGCTTAGAAGAATTTGATATCTTTATTGTTAAGCAAGATAATTTTAATAAAAGGGTGCAAAATCATCTAATGGAAAACACTATAGCTATTGTTGAGTTGAAAGATATTGTGGAAAGAACCTCTAATGATGTTAAAATGATTGTCAAACACTTTCAAATGGTTCGAACTCAAATAGATCAACTCATTAAAGTGCAAAAAGACTTGCTAGTTAATGCTGCTAAAGAAAAACATGCTTATGAAATTAGAACTAGAAGTGGTGCTGCTACCCAGGATCATGTTTATCCTGAGGGGCATCCCAAAAGAATTGAGCAGGATTCTCAACAAGCTGAAAATAGTGGTTCTACTCGTAAGAAAAGGAAAAAGAAACATAAAACTGTTGTAGAACCCTCTGAACCTGCTATAGATCCTAATAGTATATCTATCTCTGATGCTGAAACTGAAAGTGGTAATGAAGAAAATGAAGCTCCTAATGAAGAAAAAGTTGAAGAAGAACCTGAAAATCACACTAAGAATACTAAATACACTAAAGAAGATTTTGTTGCTAAGAAACATGGTAGTGAAAGAGAGCCTTGGGTCCAAAAACCTATGCCTTTCCCTGATAAGAAACACAAGTCAAAGGAAGATGAACACTATAATAAGTTTTGTGAGTGGATGAAACCTTTATTCTTGCAAATTCCTTTGACTGATGCTATTAAATTGCCTCCTTACTCAAAGTATATGAAGGATATTGTCTCGAATAAAAGGAAGATCCCTAATGAAGAAATCTCTACTTTGCTTGCTACTTATTCCTTTAATGGTAAGGTTCCAAAGAAACTTGGAGACCCAGGGATTCCAACTATCCCTTGCTCTATTAAGAATAGTTATGTTAGAACTGCTTTGTCTGATTTGGGAGATGGAGTTAGTGTTATGCCTTTTTCTCTCTATAAGAGGCTTCAACTAGAAAAACTAATACCAACAGATATATCTTTGCAAATGGCTGACAAATCTACCACTATTCCTGTTGGTATATGTGAGGATGTACCTGTTCAAGTGGCTCATAATTGCTTGATATTAACTTATTTTGTTGTGCTCGAAATGCCTAAAGATGATAATATGTCTATTATTCTTGGGAGACCTTTTCTTAATACTACAGGGGCTGTTCTTAATTGTAATCAAGGAAAGGCGACCTTTAATGTTAATGACAAGGAACATACTGTCTATTTCCCCAAGAAGATTGAAAGGACTTATGGTTTGAATTGAATTGAACATGTTGAGGGCATTCAAGTTGGAGAAATATATTGTCCCATACCAAGAGAAAATTTTGAAACTATTATGATTGGGACCATTGCTATCAAGGTTGGGGTAACATAATCATTAGTGGAATACAAAGTTTTGTCTCATATGGAATTGTTTTGGTAACAAGAGCTGATTAACCTTGTTAACAAAAGGATTTCATTGAACAAAACAATGTTTTCACTATGATTAGTTCCGTGTACTTCTATTCTATCCATTTTAGTTTTTGTTTTTGTTTAGTTTTCCTTTTTGTTGTTAGTTGCTTGCATGTTAGAGTGTCTTAGAACTTCTGTAGTTCTAGCTTTGTTTTGTCCTTGCATCATTTCCAAAAAAATCTTTTTCTGTCAGAAAATCATTCATCTATACCTGAAAAATGACCAAAAATAAAGTGTCTCGAAAAATTCCAGAAAATTCATATTAAATTTTTACGTGAAAAAAGGGGCAGAGGAGTTCCTGGAAGGTACTAGGGGGACCCACCAGGCAGGCACACCACTTGGTGGCGCGGCCTGCCCTTGGTGGCGCCATGCCATGGTGTGGGCCACCCCTGGCCCTCCACTAACTCTCTCACCTGCCACTTTCTTCTCTCTCCCGAGTAAGCTCCAGTTCATTGCTCAAAATCACGTTCTTTCTGTGCTTGCTCTCGATTTTTTCGATCTCCTTGCTCAGCCCATCTTTGTTGCTGAAATTTGGAGCACTTGTTCCCTGGTATGTGACTCCTCCCCTTGTCCAAGTAGATTTGTGTTTAGTGGATTATACCTTGAGTATTTTGCTACTATAGGTGACAGGTTATGAGAGCTTGTAAGCTTGTTTGATGCTTAGTGATATAGTTTTGATGCATGTTTAGGCCTCTTACAAGTCCCTATGAGTAGAATCCTTCATTTTATTCACTTTGCAATCACTTGTTTAATAGGTGTTTAAATTTCAAAATACCAAGCATGAACAACCATACCTTTGGAGAGATATTTGAGAGGGATGCACCTAGGAGGTCGAGGCCCTCAAGATCAGCCTCTCAGTTTAGGCCATCATACAATGAAGATCTCATTGCAACTCGTATTGTTAATAAAAGGGACGATGGGGATGCTCACCCATCTACTTTTCCTTGTTTTACTTTCTTACAAGCTGCAGGGATTCTTGATGATTTCTTGCTACTGATTGAGAGGGTTGGTTTGACCTCATATATGCAAGATGAGAGTTAGCAATACGCTATGCTCACCAAAACCTTTGTTGAGAGTTTCATGTTTACTAACACGCCCTATCAGTCAGTTGTCTCTTTCAAAATTTATAATCTGCCCTTACTATGCTATTGGAAATATTTTGCAGTATTGTAGGTGTAAGCATGACATGGATCATGAAGAAAATTCAAGGGCGACCCGCTGATTTGCTGGAGCTTTACTGAGGGGTGACCAATGATGATGACCGCGTGGCGCAGCGTGGAAAGATAAGAAACATCCAACTCCCTGCTCTTAGATACTTTGCATACTATCTTGCTACTAGCATACTTGGTAGGGAGAACACAAGTAATATCTCCAACTATCATTTAGCTTTTCTTGCTGCTATGCTCAACAATGACACTCGGTACAATCTTGGCTCGCTTATTGCTCGCCGCCTAGCTGCTAGGGGGCCTATCTATGGGGGCATCATTGCCTCGCGTATGGTCAATGCATTAGGACTTACAGTGGACCCCAATGATACTGTATTGGCACCAGAAAGGCTTGACCTTGTTGCTATGAAAACTCATCACTTTGTCACTGCTGCTTCTGATTTGGACAGTCTAGTATATAGGATGTTGTTTACTGATGGGGATGAGAGGGAAATCCCATTGCCACGGTCTTCCTTGTTTAGTGTTCACCGTAGACCGTGGTCGTGCTCTAAGGAGGAGGTGGACGAGCAGCTTCGCTTGCTGGGGTTCCACGAGCAGCATCAGGAGGATGTGCCCTCCTACGATTACTCTGCGCACTACGGGGGGACGTACTCGAGCTTGCACCAGGACGAGGGTACCTCCTCGTCGTACCATAGTGACACTTCATCCTGGCCGGCCTGGGATTGATACCCACTTGGGCCAAAAGCCTAAGCTTGGGGGGAGGTACGCCGACATCGCACTCATCTCCTTATCATGTTGCGTCGGTACTTTGTATATTCATGTTTTGTTCTCTTTTTAGTTTTCGTTCTTTCTTTGCTTTTGCTTCCTAAAACACAAAAAGACCAAAAATATTTTTGTTGTTTCTCTTTGGTTTGCTTCTTCTTCTTTTCGCCTTGGTTAGTTTTTCCCTTTTCGCTCTGTTTGAACTATTCGAAAAACCCAAAAAGATTTTACTTTGCTTGTTTTTCCTTTTTGGTTCTTGTTTTAAAAATCGAAAACAACAAAAATATTTGTCGCTCTTCTTTGGTTTTGTGAGTTTACTACAGGGTTCAGCAGTCCTCAGTGGATATTGGTTTCATATTATTATTCAAGCCACACAAGTGAAGAGCAATAATGAGGATTAATGACAACTTGAGGCGTGGTAAGAGGCTGGTAACGAACTCTACTTGTTTTCATTTTTGTACATATACTCATCATTGTGGGCATGCTTAGCCTGTTCGTGTAGGGTGTATGTTATCTTTGGATGCTTAGTAGTTCTTGCTTTCATATGATTAGTTCCAGCTTGCTAATAGTTTGTAGCATGTCATATGAATGTTTGCTTGCATTACTCTATTCATAACTTGGTATGACACCGTGGTATCCTCCTCTGAATGTTTCATTTGAATTGGCTTGGCACATGCTCACGCATGCATATGACTGAAATAATCAGTTAAGCCTCGATGAATTATTTTGCCTTGAGGATCTTGAATCACTTTCATGCCATGTTTAGTCCTGTTTTATTGCAAGCATGATTATGGCAGCTATTTCTCTCTCGTTTGTCGCTTCCTTACTATTGCTATCCTTCACTTACACTGAGAATGTTTTATTCAAGTTTCCAACTCCCTAAACCAAATATTTCCAAAGTGTCCACCATACCTACCTATTAGCATCATTTGCTACTTCCGTGCATATTCAATATGCCTTGTTTTTTCTGAATAAAATGTTTGCTTGTTATGAGAAAGTTAGTTAGTAAAGCTTTCATGAACTTGATGGCACACTTTATTTTCTGCACTTAATAAACCTGAACCATTGTGACTGTCCATGAAAATTATATGCTTGCAAATTATAGGCTGCAGATTAGCAGAACCGTGCTGTCATGGGGAACGCTTTCAACACTTGTAAATATATACCCAGTTGATACCATGCTCTTTTTTTTGCAGATGTCGTCGGTGTGAAATAAAAGGGGAGCTTGTAAGTCCATGGAGTTATGTATGTGTGTTAGAGAAACGCTTGGGCCGCTGGTCTAATCCATGCTGACATGGTGGAAACCTGCAGCGTAACCATAATGATATCTATGAAGCATTCTTCTTATAAAAAAGAGAGATAGCTATTGAGAAAAAGAAAAAAAGAGATTTATGAAAAGAGGAAAGAGAGAAAAATGCACCATTTTCCCATGGTAAATAAGAAGATTGCTGAGATACTCATTGTCTGCTTGCCTTGTCATTTTGATATGGGGATTCTTTCGTATCATCGGGCAAGGGGTACCCCGTTGGTGGTTCTCTATGATACGCACATATTTACGATGACAAGAACTTACTGGTAACTAAAGTTGAGTAGCATGAGGAGCGGCCCTCGTACTCAAGGGACATGGGATTTTCAGTTTATAGTCTGTCAAGCATATAACTCAGATTGGACCTCACTTTCACGTTAACCACATTAAAGATGCTTATGATAGGGTCAATGAGAGCTCAAAGCTAATGAGTACCATACTTTCAGCATTTGGAAGCTTTTCAAATTATTCAAAACCTTTTCTTTTACTTGTTGAGTCTCCACATATTCTTTGAGCACCTTCTTGAGAGCATAGTTGTCATTCTTTGTGCTTGTCTCATTACTTGATTATTTGTGTTATGACTTTGATGCTTGTATCTTTGACATCTTCACTTGAACTTCAGAGGTGCCTTGGCATTCATAATCAAAGGCAAGCGAGATACCACTCTATCATACCTTGTTATGAGCATTTTAATGTTGCTTATGTTTATGCTTCATGCTACTTATTATTTTTGAGTTGGAATCTCTTCATAGCTTGCAATGCCTATTAAGTAAACTTAGTTGCATACTCCTTATTATGAATTGTCTAAGTAGTTGATCACATGCTGAGAATATATACATCATATGAAGCAATTGTGTTTGTGAAAGTTCTTTTATCGCACTCAGTTTTCAACTGAATTGCTTGAGGACAAGCAATAAGCTAAGCTTGGGGGGAGTTGATACGTCCAAAATGTATCTACTTTCCTGAACACTTTTCCTATTGTTTCTCCTCTAAACTTGTGTGATTTGGATGCAACTAACGCGGACTGACGCTATTTTCAGCAGAATTGCCCTGGTGTCTACTTTTTGTGTAGAAAATCAACTATTAGGAAAAATCCCGGAAAATATGCCGAAAATCCTATTTCACCAGAAGACTCCAGGAGCCAGAATACGAGATGGAGGGGGGCTGGGCCCAGGCCACACCACCTGGCCGCGTTGGCAAGCCCAGGTCACGCCAGGGGGTGGTCTGGCCGCCCCAGACCCCCCTCGGTCTCCCTCTTCGCCTATAAGTTGCCTTCTAACCTAAAAACTCAGGGGGGTCGAAATTTTTCCAGAAGGAGTTCTGCTCCGCCGCCACCACTAGATTCCACGAAACAGCACCAGAAACTCCGTTCTGGCACCCTGCCGGGACGGGGAATTGGAGGAGATCATCGCCATCATCATCACCATCGCTTCTCCATCGACCATCCATGTTTCCCCCATCTATGAGTGAGTAATCCCCCGCTGTAGGCTATGGGGATGGTAGGGATTGGATGAGATCGTTCATGTAATGGCATCAGATTGTTAGGGCATGGTGCCTAGTATCTTCTATTAGTGCTTTATGACTTTGTTGCGACTTGTTATGCTTAATGCTTGTCACTTGGGCCCGAGTGCCATGATTTCAGATCTGAACATGTTATTCATTCATTATGATAGTATTGTTTATGGTCTTATGTGCAACTTGTATACACACGTTGTTGTCCGGAACCAATGGCCCCGAAGTGACAGAAATCGGGATAACCGGGGGGAATGGCTTTGATGTGAGGATCACATGTGTTCATGGAGTGTTAATGCTTTGCTCTGGTGCTCTATTAAAAGGATCACCTTAATTGCCAGTAGTTCCCTTGAGGCCCCACTGCAAACGGGCTGGCAGGACAAAAGATGTTGTGCAAGTTCTCATTGCGAGCACGTATGACTATATATGGAACACATGCCAAGGATTATCTAGTACTTGGATGCTTTATCTTATTTATCTGCAATTGCCCTATGTTCTGATTGCTATGTGA
This sequence comes from Avena sativa, assembly GCA_916181665.1. Lineage (NCBI taxonomy): Eukaryota > Viridiplantae > Streptophyta > Magnoliopsida > Poales > Poaceae > Avena > Avena sativa. The sequence continues at coordinate 38,943,119 of OV702287.1, read as the reverse complement.
ATTGTTTTGTCCATGCAACGCCCGTCCATCCATCCCTATGCCTACCGCACTCGAATCCTATTGTTTACTGCTATTGTTACTACTGTCTTCACTTTACTACTGCTGCTACTTTACTATTCCTATTACAAAACTGTTCCTACTGATAAACTGTTGTGAGCAAGATTGTTTCCATGTGCAGCTGAATTGACAACTCAGTTGTTAAGGCTTATAAATATTCTTTGGCTCCCCTTGTGTCGAATCAATAAATTGGGTTTCACTTCCCTCGAAAATACTACGATACACCCCCTATACTTGTGGGTCATCAATAGCCAACGCCAAGGAACCAAGGTCTCACAAGAATTCCAAGCATATTAAACGCTGGTTTCACTCCATCCGCGAGCATGTTAAGGATGGAGATATAAGGATTTGTAAAGTACACACGGACCTAAATGTAGCAGATCCGTTGACTAAAGTTCTCCCTAGGGCAAAACATGAACACCAGAACTCCATGGGTGTTAGATTTATCACTATGTAAACTAGATTATTGTCTCTAGTGCAAGTGGGAGACTGAAGGAAATATGCCCTGAGAGGCAATAATAAAGTTGTTATTATGTATTCCTTGTATGTGATAGATGTTTATTTTGCATGCTATAATTGTATTGATAGGAAACATCAATACATGTGTGTTTAATAAACAAAAAGGGTTCCTAGTTATGCCTCTCTTATAGACTAGCTCGTTGATTAACAAGATGATCAATGTTTCCTGATCATGGACATTAGATGTTGTTAATAATGAGGTCACATCATTTGTGAAATGATGTGATGAACATTCATCCGAAGTATAGCATTATGATTGAAGTCATTATGTTTATATTGCTATAACATCATACGAAGTAATCTTAGTCCTTAAACCATGAGATCATGTTAATTGCTAACACCAGAAGAGTATCTTGATAACATCAAACGTCACACCGTAACAGGGTGACTATAAATGTGGGTTCAGAGCTATGAAGGTTTTATGTTGAGTCTCATGGATCAAGAGTGGAATTTGTCAATCCCGATGACAGATAGATATACTCTGGGCCCTCTCGGTGATATCACATTAAGATAGCTTGCAAGCAAGTGATGTGATCACTAGAATGTTATATCACGGGAACGAGAAAAGAGTGCATGTCGGTAACGAGGTCAAACGAGGTATTTGGATACCGATGATCGAATCTCGGACATGTATTATATCATGAGACAAAGGGATTAAATTACTAGCGTTAAAGGTTCTCGCGATCACAGAAGTCATCGTTGAATGTGCAGGAGTCAGTATGGCTCTCTATGTCCCGCTTCTGATTATTGATCTGAGAGGAGTCTCAATCATGTCTGCATTATTCGGGAACCGTAGGGTTACACACTTAAGGGTTGTCGGACACCATTTAGGAGCACATATGTTTCAGACGAAATGATTGCAAAGCACGGGAATTGTTTCGATAGAAACCAGAATTGTTTCGGGTGAAATTGCAGAAAGTGCTTCTGCATGTGATATTGAAATGTTGCAAGGGGTTTTATGTGAATGTTTGTTAATTAAAGTAATTAACAAAATTCTGAATAAAATAAATAAAAGAGTTTTATTAATTGAGAGTTGCATTAAATTTGGTGGAAATTTAATGCATGTGAGTGGAATTTTGGGTGGAGTCAAAATTGATGTGAGTGGAGCTTCCACCTCATGAATGAGGAAGAGGTGGGGCACCCTCCTTGGCCGCCGGCCATGGTAGGGGAGGAGCCCCCTCTCCTATAAAAGGCCCCCTCTCCTCCCTCACAAAACACACCTCGTCATGAAGGATCTTTGTCCCCCTCTAGATATATTCCCCCATGGTCTCGGATTAGCGAGATACATGTTCCCGGTGGCCTTGTGTCTGGAAGGAGTTGCTGCTTCCACTGATTCACTGCAGCAAGGAGGTGGAGGTTGTCCGGTGGCTTCAACGTGTGTGCGAGGACGGATGCGCTGCTGATTTGCGGCGCTCGGGCTTTCACATGATCTTGAGATCGGCAAGCGTACGACTACATCATCCACAAGTTCCAACTCGTTAACAAAACTTTGTTGTCTTCGAGGGTAAGTTCTCCATGGATGTATATCCATTCGTTGCTCTGTATCTAGTAGATAGATCTTGGTGTATAGTTCTCTTCATAGGAAATTTTTTGTTTTCTATGATGCGAACCCAACACTAATGGGTCTGGTGCCTGCTGCGCGCTCCTGGCACACCTATTAGTCCAGTTTTGTATCTCAAACCGGGACAAATGTGTTGGCCCTATATATATGCACATCTCTCCTCTATTTTTTCATGGAGGAAGGTGGCATAGTTTGTGCTAGGTTTTTTCTCTTGATATGCACTAGAGGTGCTCGATGAAATGCCTGTGAGAGCGATACCACATGAGTTCACACAATACAAACATGATATGAGTTGCCTGAGCCACACGTAAGGTTTATCCTCTTTGTTTCCAAGTGTCCTAAAAGGTTAGCAACTATTTTCTTATTTAGATCGCACGATACCAAGTATAGCATTGTGATTGTGTTTGATATATATGGTTGTATGATGTAGATGAGGCATCCATGGATGTACGATGACCGACGCTCTGACGCTTATAGAGAAGGCGTACATTCTTTTTGCCTTGTGGCCGAGGTGAACATGCGGCGGGATGGTTTTATTTGTTGTCCATGTGTTAAATGTCAAAATGAGCAGGCTCACTTCCTCAAGAGTCATTCAGAGCCACCTGCTTCGGTCCGGTTTCATGTTCGGTTATAATGTTTGGACCAAGCATGGAGAAATAGGGGTTATAATGGAAGATGACGATGAAGAAGAGAATGATGATGACAACTATCGATCTATGTTCCCTGAATACGCTGATACCGCAATGGAAGACAATGAAGAAGAAGGAGGTGAAGAATGGGCACCAGATGAGCCCACTGATGATCTTGGTCGGGTCATTTCTGTGCAAGCGAGATTGTGACACATAAAAGGAGAGTTTGCAGTTCGAGCAGATGTTACAGATACACAAAAAATTGTTGTACCTAACTTGTGATGGTGGCTAGAAGAAGCTGGGTAGCACACTAGAATTGCTGAAGTGGAAGGCAGAGACCGGTGTGACTGAGTCAGGATTTGAAAAGTTACTGGTACTAATGAAGAAGATGCTTCTAAGAAAGAATGAATTGCCCACTAGTACGTACGAAGCAGAGAAGCTTGTCTGTCCTCTAGGACTAGACGTGCAGAACATACATGCATGCTCTAATGATTGCATCCTCTACCGCAGTGAGAAGTACGAGAATACGGATAAATGCCCGGTATGCACTGCATTGCGGTATAAGATCAGAAAAGATGACCCTAGTGATGTTGAGGGCGAGCCACCTAGGAAGAGGGTTCCTGCCAAGGTGATGTGGTATGCTCCTATAATACCATGGTTGAAATGTTTATTCAAAAACAAAGAGCATCCCAAGTTGTTGCGATGACACATGGAAGACTGTAAGAAAGACGGGATGTTGAGGCACCCTACTGATGGTCGGTAGTGGAGAAAAATAGAGAGTGACTTCCCGGACTTTGCTGGTGACGCAAGGAACTTATGATTTTGTCTAAGTACATATGGCATGAATCCTTTTGGGGAGCAGAGCTGAAGTCACAGTACCTGGCCCGTGACTCTATGTATCTACAACCTTCCTCATTTGTTGTGCATGAAGCGGAAGTTCATTATGATGCCAGTGCTCATCCAAGGCCTAAAGCAACCCGGCAATGACATTCATGTGTACCTAAGGCCATTAGTTGATGAAATTTTACATTAGTGGGCCAAACCAGTTATACGTGTGTGGGATGAGCACAAACAATAGGAATTTGACCTACAAGCGTTGCTGTTCGTAACCATCAATGATAGGCCTGCTCTTAGTAACATTTCAGGACAGACAAACAAAGGATACAATGCATGCACACACTGTTTAGATGAGACCAAAAGTATATATCTGGATAAATGTAGGAAGAATGTGTACCCCGTTTTCTTCCGCCCAAGCATCCCTTGGAAAAAAGGCAAGCATTTCAATGGCAATGAAGAAACTCGGACAAAGCATGTCCCATGTACTAGTGCTGATGTATTTGGTATGGTCCAGGATTTAAATGTAATCTTTGGAAAGGATCCTGGCAGAAAACCTGTTCCGAATGACGCTGATGGATACGCACCCATGTGGAAGAAGAAATCTATATATTGGGAGCTGCCCTATTGGGAAGTCCATGAGGTCCGCTCTGCAATCGACATGATGCACCTGATGAAGAATCTCTGTGTGAATATTATAGGCTTCCTGAGCCTATATGGGAAGTCAAAAGACACCCTGACAGCACGGGAGAACCAACAACATCATAAAGGACGAGACGACATGCATCCAGGGAAGTTTCAAGAGCCTACCAACTACGCTCTTACCAAAGAAGAGAAGGAAATATTTTTTGAAGTCCTTTTCAGTATCAAGGCCCCGTCTGGCTTCTCGTCCAATATAAAGGTAATAGTAAATATAATAGAGAAAAAAAATCCAAAAGGTAATAGTAAATATAAAAGTCCTTTTCAGTATCAAGGTCCCGTCTGGCTTCTCGTCCCATGACTACCATGTGCTTATGACGCAATTGCTTCCGGTTGCGTTAAGGGGAATTCTACCAGAAAATGTTCGACTAGCCATTGTGAAGGTATGTGCAGTCCTCAATGCAATGTCTCAGAAGGTAATCGATCTAGAAAGCCTATCAGGGTTACAGATTGATGTGGTCCAATGTCTGGTCAGCTTCGAGTTGTTGTTCCCGCCATCCTTCTTCAATATTATGACGCACCTCCTAGTTCACCTAGTCGAAGAGATTAGAATTCTCGGTCCTGCGTTTCTACACAATATGTTCCCCTTCAAGAGGTTCATGGGAGTCTTAAATAAATATGTTCATAACCATGCTAGGCCAGAAGGAAGCATCTCCAAGGGCTATGGGACAGAGGAGGTCACTGAGTTTTGTGTTGACTTTCTTCCTGACCTTAAGCCGATTGGTGTTCCTGAATCTCGGTATGAGGGGACGCTGACTGGAAAAGGCACACTAGGAAGGAAAGCAATGTTATGTAGGGACGAGCATTCTTTCATTTAGCACACTATACAGTTCTACACAATTCCACTGTGGTGTCTTCGTATATCAACATACACAAGAATATTCTACACTCCAAAAACCCGGGGAAGCCTGACTCCTGGATTAAACGGGGACACGAGAAGACTTTCAGCACAGACACATCTCATGAATAACACCACTGTTGGAAATCAGCTGTACTTGTTGGCTAGGTTACCATCTTCGACTATACGTACTTTCCAATGGTACGAGATAAATGGGAATACATTTTACACGATCGCCCAAGATAAAAAGAGCACCAACCAAAACAGTGGTGTCCGCTTTGATGCAACAGATGACAATAGGCAGAAGGACACATATTATGGGTACATAGAGGATATTTGGGAACTCGACTATGGTCCTAATTTTAAGGTGCCTTTGTTTCGGTGCAAATGGGTCAAGATGACAGGAGGCATGGTACATGTAGACCAAAATTACGGCATGACAATGGTGGATCTCAACAATCTTGCATACATGGACGAACCATTCGTCCTAGCCAATGATGTGGCTCCATTTTTCTACGTGGAGGACATGTCTACCAAACCAAGAAAAAGAAATCAGCAAAAGAATACATCGTCCGATGAGCCAAAGCGCCACATAGTTCATTCAGGGAAAAGAAACATCGTGGGAGTGGATGACAAGACAAACATGTCAGAAGATTATAATAAGTTTCATGAAATTCTGCCCTTCAAAGTGAAAACTGACCCAAGCATCATGTTAAATGATAAACATTCTCCATGGCTACGGCGTAGAAGAAAACCAAAACACTAGATAGGGATGTTGGTGATGTGTAATAATGTATTAAACCTTTTATGTCATTTTGTGAAGGTTTTTTGAGACATAATCAATATACCAAGTTTGGTATTTTTCCTTGCAACTATGTCACATAATATGACACCAGGCGAAGTATTTACATTGTTTGGACCGTTTTTGAATTTCTTTCGTCCGTTTCACATATTTCCCGTTTCAAAACTATGGTCAAAACGGTGGGCATGAAAATAGTGGATGAGCCTCATTAAAACTTGCATTAGATATCTGAAGAAACATCAGATTGTGAGTATAAAAATGTTTTTTTCAAAAAATCATGAGCGTTAGATCATGTACCTATAGTTCAAACCGGACCCACTTCCTACCGATTCGGCAGATATTTGTCTTTTTCACCCAGGAAGTACGGAAAGGTTTGAGATCTCCCGGTTGGGAGATCTTCCGTGTAAGGTGGTCTAGTATTTTTGAAAAATGGGGTGGTGGCATTTTTAAACAGCATGTTGGTGGTTGCTTCACAAAACACCCCGTTTTTGGCGCTCGGAAAATGGAAAATGGCTTTTCCGTGCGACAAAAAGGAAAACTTCCTGCTGCAACATTGTTCGCCATCCAAATATGCACATGCATGCATAATATGGACATGATATCACAAACTATGTCGCAATTCTGCACATAACATTGGTCATTTCGACCAAAAGCATGAAACCTCAAACATGATAGGTCATTTTGTGAAGGTTTTTTGAGACATAATCAATATACCAAGTTTGGTATTTTTCCTTGCAACTATGTCACACAATATGACACCACGCGAAGGATTTACATTGTTCGGACCGTTTTTGAATTTCTTATGTCTGTTTCACATATTTCATGTTTCGAAACTATGGTCAAAACGGCGGGCATGAAGATAGTGGATGAGCCTCGTTAAAACTTGCATTGGATATCTAAAGAAACATCACATTGTGAGTATAAAAATGTTTTTTTCAAAAAATCATGAGCGTTAGATCATGTACCTGTAGTTCAAACCGGACCCACTTCCTACCGATTCGGCATATATTTGTCTTTTCACTCGGGAAGTATGGAAAGGTTTGAGATCTCCTGGTTGGGAGATCTTCCATGTAAGGTGGTCTAGTATTTTTGAAAAATAGGGTGGTAGCATTTTTAAATAGCATTTTGGTGGTTGCTTCACAAAACACCCTGTTTTTGGCACTCGGAAAATGGAAAATGGCTTTTTTGTGCGACGAAAAGGAAAACTTCCTCCTGTAGCATTGTTCGCCATCCCAAGATGCACATCCATGCATAATATGGGCACAGTATTACAAACTATGTCGCAATTCTGCACATAACATTGGTCATTTGGACAGAAAGCCATGAAACCTCAAACATGATAGGTCATTTTGTGAAGGTTTTTTTGAGACATAATCAATATACCAAGTTTGGTATTTTTCCTTGCAACTATGTCACATAATATGACACCACACGAAGGATTTATATTTTGTGGACCGTTTTTTGAAATTCGTTCGTTTCAAATATTTCTCATTTCAAAACTATGGTTAAAACAGCGGGCATGAAGATAGTGGATGAGCCCCATTAAAACTTGCATTGGATATCTGAAGAAACATCATATTTTGAGTATAAAAATGTTTTTTTTAAAATCATGAGTATTAGATCATGTACATGTAGCTCAAACCGTACCCACTTCTTTCCGATTCAGCAGTCATTTGTCTTTTTCACCCGAGAAGTACGGAAAGGTTTGAGATCTCCTGGTTGGGAGATCTTCCATGTAAGGTGGTCTAGTATTTTTTAAAATGGGATGGTAGCATTTTGAAACAACATTTTTGTGGTTGCTTCACAAAACGCCCCATTTTTTGTGCTCGGAAAATGGAAAATGGCTTTTCCGTGCAACGAAAAGGAAACCTTCCTCCAGCAACATTGTTCGCCATCCCAAGATGCACATGCATGCACAATATGGGCACAGTATCACAAACTATGTAGCGATTCTGTAAATAACAGTGGTCATTTGGACCGAAAGCCATGAAACCTCGAACATGATAGGTCATTTTGTGAAGTTTTTTTAGACATAATCAATATACCAAGTTTGGTATTTTTCCATGCAACTATGTGACATAATATGACACCACGCGAAGGATTTACATTATTTGGACCATTTTTGAATTTCTTATGTCCGTTTCAAATATTTCCCATTTCAAAACTATGGTCAAACGGAAGGCATGAAGATAGTGGATGAGCCTCGTTAAAACCTGCAATGGATATCTGAAGAAACATCATATTATGAGTATATTTTTTTTTCAAAAAATCATGAGCGTTAGATCATGTACCTATAGTTCAAACCGGACCCACTTCCTACCGGTTTGGCAGACATTTGTCTTTTTCACCCGAGAAGTACAGAAAGGTTTGAGATATCCCGGTTGGGAGATCTTCCATGTAAGGTGGTCTAGTATTTTTGAAAAATGGGCTGTAGCATTTTGAAACAGTATTTTGGTGGTTGCTTCACAAAACGCCCCGTTTTTGGTGCTCGGAAAATAGAAAATGGCTTTTATGTGTCCTCCTACAACATTGTTCACTAGCCCAAGATGCACATGCATGCACAATATGGGCACAGTATCACAAACTATGCCGCGATTATGCACACAACATGGGTCATTTGGACCGGAAGCCATGAAACCTCGAACATGATAGGTCATTTTGTGAAGGTTATTTTTGAGACATAATCAATATACCAAGTTTGGTATTTTTGCTTGCAACTATGTCACATAGTATGACACCACATGAAGGATTTACATTATTCAGACTGTTTTTGAATTCTTATGCTTGTTTGAAATATTTCCCGTTTCAAAACTATGATCAAATGATTTAGTCCTGGATGGTGTCTCCAACCGGGACTAAAGATGAACATGTATGCAGTCCAGGTTGGAGACACCATCCGGGACTAAACGTGGGTAGCGACACTATCCCAGTGAGTGGCGACACTATTTCGTGAGTGGCGGCACTATGCCAGTGAGTGACGACACTATTTTGGTGGGTGGCGTCACTATGACAGGGGTGAGTGTCGACATTATGTCATGAGTGTTGACACTATGTTGTGCCGCTTAATCTATAAATAGGCATCCTTGTGAAGTTATCAACTACAAACAAGAGATGGTGTGCGAGAGCAGGGACAATAGTACGACCAGCTTGAGGGAGATGCCTAAGGATCCAATCCTCAGGCATCTTCCACAAGCTGGCCATAGAGGCACTCCCTAGTATGTGAAATTACTTAGCTCCCCGGCGTATTGATCTAGCTAGAGAAGTTATAAACTACAAGATGGTGTGCGAGATCAGGGACAACACTATGGCAAGCTTCTGGGAGATGCCCAAGGATCCAGCCCTCAGGCATCTTCATAGTTTGGCAAAGTTATAGTCCTGGTTTCCTAACTGGGACTACGGAATAGGGACTAAAGCCCCCCTTTAGTCCTAGTCCAGCCACAAATAGGGACTAACACTCGAGATATTTTTTATTATTAAAAAAACAGGACTATAGAATCGGGACTAAAGGCCCCCTTTAGTCCGAGTCCAGCCACAAACTAGGACTAAAGGGGCCATTAGTCATACTCATGTCTATCCCTATAGTACACAGCTTCCGGGTCGTCTTTGTATTTGTATTCGTCATCGTCGCTAGGCGCACGTGGCTAGATCCTAAGCTTAACCATGGCATATTCCGGGGGCACCTTCCAGTCCGGCCTCGAATTCACGATGCGCGGGGGAGGGGGCTCCTGGATGACGATGCCACCTCCACCCTTCTTGTGGCTCTACGGTGGGCGTGAACGTGCGGGCACCACAAGCGAGGATGATCTCCTTGGGTGATGTAGTGCATCACGCCGATGATAGTCCGGTTCGCCCACCATAGGGGGCGACCGGCTTCATTGTGGTTCACCAGGGGCGGACCATCACCCTCGTACCTGGCAAGTTCCCTTTCCTGCCGGTTACCAAAGAAGGCATTCCAGGTCTCGTAGTTGTCGGGATCCCAATGGGGATCTATCTGCTACTCCGGCGTGAGCTCGAGGTAGAAGTGGTTCGTGATGGCCGCCTGGAGGGCAGAACCTTGAGGCATAGGAGGGATAGAAACTCCTCAGCACTCTGCATCCAGTTGACGAGTAGCCGGTAGCCTGGTGGGCATGGGTAGCGGGACTCCGCCTCTGCGTCGGCAGCCTCCGCCTCGAAACCGTCGTCACCGCCCCTCATTCTGCTTCTCCTGTCACGCGGGGCCCATGCGAGGCATCACTAGAATTTGGCTATTGTTTAGTATATTGTAGCAAATTAGGTGTAAATATTATTGTTTAGTATTATTTTATGTAGCAATATTGTATGCAAAAATAATATTGTGGGCATTTGCAGAAACTATGGATCCAATCTAGAGAGACCTAGCACAGGAAGAAATTCTCGAGGATATGATCGATGACGCCCCTCATGTTAATCCACCCGAATCTCCATCGATGTTTCTGAACCCCTCCAGTGAGGGTGAGGAGGTCGATCAAAGTGAGGAAGAAGCCGATGGCTCCGATGATGGATAAGCCGACGACTCCGGTGGACCCTTAACAAAGTCTGGCGAGGTATATATATGAAGTTCGGTGATCAGTAGATGCATTAATTGAGTTGTATATATATAAATTGATGAATGTTTCTTCTCTTAGGCCTCCACATCAAGCAAAAAATATTCCAAACGAGGCCCGGCCAAAAAGTTGGCCGCATATACGCGTTATACAATTATAGCGATATCAGCACTGGGCGAACCATTGGAACCCAAAAAGGCTAAAAATGTAATTGTACAACAATGTGGAGTTATGGTTAGGGATCGCATCCTGATCACCATTCGGGAGTGTCATAAGCCCAAAGGGGCGAAAGAGAGTGAGTATGTTGCCGAAAAGTACAAAGAGGGTCTTTGGAATGACCTCATGGCACATTTCACCCTGCCAGAATATGAGGATGATGCTGACACAGCTGCATTGAGGAAGAAAGTCAAGCAATGGACTCTTAAGAAGATGGCCGAACTATTCCAGAAATGAAAGAAAGCATTATGGCTAAAGTATCAGAAGGATAAGACTGCTCCAAAATTCTAAGGCTATCTAGCGAAGCAGCATCCTTACTAGGCTACATTTGTGAAGTACAAGCAGTCAGAACCTGCTAAGAAAAAGTCAAAATAAAAGAAAAATCTGCAAAAAAGAAATATCACCATCACCTGGGGCCAGGGGCTACGCGATTGCCATGCCAAAGTGGGATAAAAAAGAGAAATAGTTGCTTGATAAAGGGATCACTCCAGAACCAATACGCGAAGAATGAGATTTGAGGGCAAGAAATTGGTTCCTTGGGCATGGGAGTGAGTATGACGATAATACAGGGGACCTTGTTTGAAGTGACGGTATTAGGATACCCAGGGAGATATTACATAGAGTGGTGAAAGAAATTAAAGAGGGGAAAACAAAGTTCCATCCCGATAGAGAGAAAGACTTGCTGACAAAGGTCCTCGGGAATGATGAACACAGAGGACGAGTACGAGGCCTTGGCCCTAGTTATACGTGGGAGATTGGGTTTCCCAAAGACAAAGGTACTTATAGAAGCCGAGAGAGAGCAAAGAGGCGACGAGAGGAGGAGGAGGGAGACAGGTTCAACCAGTTGCTAGGAAGAATTGAAAAGCAGCAGCAGCAGATTGACGAACTTAGAGGAGTAGCATGCCTGCAAGATCCTGCACTCGATATTACGACCATCCCATCTCAGGAGAGAAGCAGCTTGACTGAATCGGAGGTCCCGTCTGATGATGCACGGATGACAGATTGCGGTCCCGGTTACCCCGTGGATGGAATCAAGGAGCGGATATCTTATGAGGTCCATCAGAAGGTGAAGAACACATTCCATGAAGGTGGCGGACGGATGTGTTTTACCTTGTCCACCTGACACACGCTAGCATGGCCGTGAGATTCCATCTAGCTATGCTAAAGTCGGGGTGGATGAAATCGCAATGGGGTTTCACTCAATGGAGCTTGACATCCCTGGACCTGAAGGTGAGAGGACACTCAGAGAAGTAATGGGTGGTATCATTCTATGGGACAAGAACAACATCAAGCTTCCAGGCTTGGTGCCAAGGCCAACACCTCCTCCGAGTCATCGCATGTCACCTTCACCTCCATTACCTCCAAGAAGCCCACCCCATGACTACGACCACCACAGCGTGAGTCCATCTTGATCTCCGCCGCAGGGTCAGCCGTCTTCGCCTCCCGCTATGGACAATAAGCGGAAGCGTGCTCTATTTATGAGTACTAACCGACGCAGCAGCCCAAAACGAAAAATGTCGCCCCTCCCAAGAGTACCTCATAAGAATCTTCCCATTGAACCTTATGATCGTACTGACGAGGAAAATGTAGTGATCGCAAAGGCCCAATGTGATGCGCATTTTCAAAATAAGAAACCTGAGCTCGCCTCGGTATACACCGAGAAGCAAAAAGCATATGCACTTGATTTTCTGAACACAAAATCACAATATGAGTTGCACCATAAGCCAGATGACTATGTACACACACTTCAGAAGGAAGTGGAGAAGAGCAAATCAAGTAGAAGTGCAAGCAGGAGCAAATGAAGTAAAAGTGCAAGCGGGAAAAGAAGGGACGTTCCCCATCTCGGGAAATAGGCCAAACAATCGATCTCACCCCTCAAGGTGTTATCCAAAGACGTTCCCTAGCTTCTGCAGCGGGATATGGAAGAAGCTGCGAAGTTCGCGGCCGCTATGGGTGTGAGTGTTGCTGAATTGCTAGGTTTCAAATACGACAAGTTACCCAAGGCTGATGTAGTCCCTAGATATGTCCTAGGGATGCCTTTGGTCAACAAAGAGAAGTTGCAACAACTTCCAACACAAATGCGGAGTTTACATAACTGGTACTTGGGAGCCGTAAAGGAGGACAGAATAATGATCATGGTGAAAGTCCCACATGAGTACTACTTCTGAACCGAAGAGGTCCATGTTGAGTTTCTAGAACTCTTCCAGTTATACAATTTCGACGCCCTCGACAAATATCGCATGAGTTTATATTATCTGTAAGTTGTTGAATTCATTATCTGCATATAAGTTATTCAGTTTTTCAGTTGTTCAGTTTATTGCATGTAATTATCGACATTATATCCTTTTGTACTCTATTATTATACAGAATGAAGATCTAGGAAAGTAAAAGAAGGTCACTCTATAGTGTTGAGTTCATTGATCCAGATAAAGTACATATAAACACGCTAACGGATAAACCCAAGGAGACACATGAAAACCTTCTAAGGTTTCTAATGGAGCAAAATTTCTGTGACCACATACTATTTCCTTACAATTTCATGAGGGTCTTACTCTGTTGTACACATTTACTTTTGCTTACTCGATGTTAAGTGTAATTGATGAGTTACTAATGTATATATAAACGTGTGCAGGTTCCACTGGATTTTGCTAAACATTCAACTTGATAAGGGAATAGTTGAAGTCACGGACCCATTAAAGAGACACCTGGGAGAGTTTAGGGACATGCAGGACATGCTCTAGAGGTAATTTTCGCGCTATATCGGTCTCTTTCGTTGATTTTCTGAGATATCGGGTAATGAATAACTCATTCATTCATTTTCTTTAACTGGCAGGATTTGAAACCTGTTCAAGAGTGTGGTTACGGGTTCCTTTAGTGAGAATATGATGTTTACTCTGCTCTCGGTAAGTAGTATGTGATATGTCCGCGCATCTCTTTACTTCTAGTTTCATTACAATTATGATGCTAGATTATTATTTTGATTGAATTCTATTCTCGTAAAGTGCGCGAGGCAACCATCGGGGACGAATCTATGTGGATTCTATGTTTGCAAGTTCATTCACACGTTTACCACTGAGCACAAAGATTATAGAGTCAACGTAAGCAATACATTCACAATATTATTTTATTACCGTAACTTTTTGTTATCATGATTGATATTCATATTGATCTCCTTTTCTTATATAGTTCAAGAGCATGCGGGATTAGCTCCTACCAGAACAATGCGTACTAGGAATTGCAGAAAAAATGACGGGATTTTTGTTGAAAGAGATGGTAGACGACGCCGGAGAATTTAGTGTGAATAGGCGCTACGGATGATCCCCGGTCATGTAATCGAATAGACGGGCTCTAGTCTCGGTAATTGTGATCTTCATATAACTATCAAAATTGTATATATTTGTATGCTCGATCGTAAGACAAGTTATCTTATATATATGCACGAACATGTACGGTATGTGGTAGCATAGAAATATTCGAAAACTGTTTACAATGAAAGAAGAAATAAAAGAATACAAAATGAATTCTCTGATGTGGCAGAGAAAGTGCCTAAAATGCTGTCGTGGCAAAGAACCATTTGTCGCGGCCCGTAAGAGCAACCAGGACTAATGGGGGTGCACCCCGCGTGCGCCACGGCGGCCACGTGGAGGTCCATTTGTCCCGGCTGGTAACTGAGCCGGGACTAATGCGTGGGCCTTTAGTCCCGATTTTCCAGTCCCGGTTTTCAAACCAGGATAAAAGCCCCTTACGGGTCAGGACTACACGTCCCTTCTCCACTAGTGAGGACACATGTATCCCTCGTATGCATGCTCGTCTCCGGCCACTGTCCACGTGTCCCCGGTGAACAGACGCTCGATGCGACTGGAAGCAGTGAGCGCTCACGCTTACTCCACCGAGCAGTACAGATAAGTCAGCCTCATCTCTGCTTACATGTACCTCAGCCTCATCGAGCCAACCCACACAAAGATCTACTACAAAGATTGAAGTACAAGACGTGAAGAGATTAGAGATGGCCTCCAACATCGTTGCGACCGTGTTGTTCGTCGGCGTCGGCGTGGGCGCCATGATCGCCTTTCTCCTTCGGCCGGCGGTTGTCATGGCCGCTGCCGATGAAGGCGCCCGGCGCGGCCGGCTTCGTCATTTCCCGCTCGGCCTTCGAGGCAAACCCGAAAGGGTACATTCAGCTCCTCCACAATGAGGGCCCTGCGGCAGCAGCTGGCGCCTTCGCCTGAGTACTACAAGTAGCTATGAACTTAGTTTAAGCATGGATAAGAAGGGGCCAATATTTATCTCTCCTCCATGTCACTAAAACTATAATATTTTATCTCTTATAGCCAGCTAACTGTATCCTATTGTACTTGCTCTTAGTAGTGTGTTAAGAGTTTCAAGATGCTTCTGTAAAGTAGCACTAGTAGAAAAATGGGCATCAATACCGGTTCTAGAGGCCCTTTTGTACCGGAAATGCAACCGGTACAAAAGATTGGGGACAAAAGCCCCCCCTTTGGTACCGGTTCCTTACGAACCGGTATTAAAGGGGCCTCCATGTGGGCACCCAGCAGACCGCAGGGCTAGGGACCTTTGGTACCGGTTTGTAACAAGAACCGGTACCAAAGGTTGGCTATCGCGGCAGAGAAAGTGCATAAATCTCTGCCGCGGCAGAGAATCCAGGGTTTAGGGTTTTAGGAGGGGTTTAGGGGTATCAGACCGTTTCATCGTACGAGGATCGCGTCAATGCGCTAGAAACGTGTTTGGGTTCATGTAGTACATGAAGATCTAGGTGATGCATATCAACTTGGTGCATATAATATAACACATGTAATTGCATAAGATCGCAAAATTAAGTAGTACATGCATGAAGATCGATCTTCATGCATAGTGGTACTGTTCGAGGCATACTATCTATTACATGTAGCATAGTGGTACTCTCCGAGTCAAACTATATATTACATGTAGATCTTCATTCATAGTGGTACTCTGCGAAGTTAGGTATGACGTCCCGAAGGAAAAATCCTGCCAATTCCTCGCCAATTGCTTTGAAGCGGTGCTCGATTGAGATCCTGTCCCGCTTTCTTGCCAACTGTAAAAAAGAATGAGATACAAATGAATACATGAGCTATGTGTGTGTATATATATATATATATATCAATATCACAATCAAACAATTATGACTGAAACTCAGCACAAGTTATGGTAACAAAATAAATTTGTGAATATTCTTTTCGTACCTCTCTATTTCTTTGATTATTCATTCTCTCGCTGACAATCTTGTGGATGTTTTCGCAAACGTAGTATCCACATAGATTAGTCCTCTTTGGTTGTTTCGCGCATTTCTATACAAGAATATAATTCAAGCAAGCAATAATCAACTATGATAAAGGTGTGTGGACCTAGGTAGTACTACTTACTTTGTTCGCACGCCATATCAGCTTCTGTTTCCATCCACCGGCCGAATCTTCCTCGATGAATTTTTTCCATACGTTGCCCGACAAAATAAAATGCATAAAAGAGTTATCAATTTGTTGATATCAGGAAATTAACGAAAAAACCGATAAGAATTTAAATTACTTTTTGAGCATCTCAAAAGTCGTCTTGTATAGTATAGGCTCTTTGGTTAGTGAGTCAAAGACTTCAATTTCTCCATCATACATTTTAATGACGATAAGAATAAAGTGGAACATGCGCACGTTTAAATATAAGTCATAGATATAAGTCATCAGTTAAAAATTTAACATATGGTGAGCAAAATAGAATGTGTCATAAGACAGTAACACTCACTTGAAGTTGTAAGGCCAAAGTATTATCTTTTTGTCACGTTGTCGCTTCAAAAACCTTAGCAAAGTCTCCGGTGTATCCTTGTTAAAGATGTGATCTTCTATGGTTTTTTCATGCATTGTATCTGGGTCAATGAACCCAATGTCCGTGATTTCATCCCTTTTGCATTCGAGCTTCTTCGATCTGCATAATATAGAGCACAAAAGATTAAATTGAGGATAATTTGTAGACAATGAACAAGCTGAGCTAAAGACTTCTCAAATTACATTAATAAATCACTTACAAACAATAGCAACTGATGATAGATTTGTCGAGGGCCCGGAGATTGTATAACTGAAAAAGTTCACAGAAGTCAACGCTCACAGAGTATTCTTGGAAGTAGTGCTCATCCTTAACTCGCACCATGATAGCCTCGATCCCTCTGTTTGTGGCATTAGTGTACCACACATGCAAATTACGCATACTTGTTGGTAGCAACCTGATATTCTCGACCAAATCTTTCCCTTGAACAAATTTATATGCTACTTCAGCGATGGGGTAATCGGTTGTGTTTTGTCGAGAACTTTGAACGGCATTCTCGTCAAACACCTTGAGAGGGGGGACTGATTGAACGGGTTGTTCTCCGAGCTGGTGCACTTGTTTCCTTTTTATACCCGAGACCACCGATTTATCGGGTTTTTTCACCTCCACCATACGACCTTTCAATAGAACGCCTATAGTCAGATGGCGGCGATGGTACAGGGTCATATAGATTCTCAACGGTATGCACAACTTTCACCGGATCTAGAGTCTTCTCAAAAGGTATCTCTGGCACTTTCTTAGCAAAATGTTTTTCCACCTCGGACTTAGAGGTTTCGATGCATTCCTCGATAGTTTTTTCCCAAGGTAACTTCTCAATAGGCGGCAGTGGTTTCTCCTTGCTAGGTCTCTTCCTAGGCGGCGTACCGTTTCTCTTAACGGGCGCAGTCTTACGTGGAGGATCTCGAGATGGTGGACTCGCGCTAGGGTCCCTCTCAGGTAGGTGTGGACTTTGCTGCTCATGTGGACTGCTACCAGGAGGAGTTGATGGCCATTGATGCTCATGCGGAATTTGCTGCTCATGTGGACTGCTACGAGGAGGAGTCGGTGGCCTTGGCAAAAGGATGATGTATTTCTTGGACCATAGGGAGAAACCTCGCTTGACATCGGCCAATGTCTTCTCCTCGTCACCTCTAGGAAAATCAAGCTCCACTGTTTCATAACCCAGAACAACATCATCCACCCTGACACGAACACAGCCAGCTGGAATGGGCATATGATGGTGTGTTCCTCCATCTTCAGTTAGGTAAACATAGCCGACCGCCACCTTAACTGACACGTTCCTTATTGGCAAATGTAGCTCGCAATCTGTCTTCTCCGTGACATAATCCACGGGGTAGCTTCCTCCACATTCAAGATGCGAGGAACCCGCACTGCTTCTTCGCTGAGATGGGGCGGCATCGGCTTGAGGATCTTGTAGAAATAGCGGCTAATCAAGTGCCCTCTGATTTTTCTCAAGCACCTCCACCCTATTTATCAATTCCGCTAACTTGGCTGACTCCTGCTTCTTCTTTCTCGAATGGCTTCTATAAGTGTCAGTGCACTCCGGCCACGCTTCCTTCATGGTGACACCTGGGAGGGCTCGTATCCGTCCAACGTGTTCAGGATTCCCCAGAGCGAGTGTCAGCTCGTCATTCTATCTATCGGGAATGTACTCTCCCTTTCTAACTTTTTCAATTGCATCTATAAGCTCCGTCGTGATTGCTTCAATTTTTTTCTTCCATTTTCACTTTGCAACGATCTTCCCTGTCTTTTGGTCCAACCCTGCACCATGCGCGAACAACCAGAACTTGGACCGGTCAGGCCAGTCCCATGTCTATGGAGTGATTCCTGCCTCCATTAGTTTAGCTTCAAATGTTATCCACTTCGGAATGGCAGTCTTGTAGCCACCTGACCCCAAATGATGGAAATGTTTCTTCTTTGAAGCATTTTTCGTATTTGTGATTGATCGGGACACAGCAGTAGACGATTTCTTATACCTCTTAAATGCAGGCCAGTGATCTTTTATCTTCACTAGACTTTCAGTGAATACTGGATCTTCATCTTCATATCTGGCCAATAAATATTTCTTCCAGGTCTGGAATTGTGTGGCCATCTTCTTAAAAGTCCATTCCTTGACTTTATTCTTCTGGCCTTCCGTCATGTCTTCCGGTAGGCTGAAGTGTGTCAGTAGACTATCCCAAAGAAACTGTTTTAGAGTATCGTTGACATAACTAGCTTTAGCCCGTGCGTTCTTCGGCTTATGCCACTGTACAATGTTGATCAGTACATGGTCCCTAACAAGAACTCCAGCTTGATTTACAAATGTACGGTAGTGCTCCACCGGTTCACCACTAGCCTTAAATGCGGTGAGGGCTAACCTACCCTTGCCCTTTAGATGTTGCGTTGGGCCTCGTTGGGTTTTAACAGATTTGCTCGTTGATCCAGAAGGCTATAAGAAAAATAATTTGTTAATAAGTGCAATACAAAAAAATCAATGCATCTAGCCTTGATATATAAATATACACCTCACCGGAGTTTGTTAAGAACACTCCGTTGTCTCTTCTTTCTTCAGACTCAAGTCCCTCACCGACATCGTTCAGAAATTGTGAGGCAAAATCATCGTCATGTCCATCGGGTTCCGGTCCATGGGCACTCTCATATATCATTTTCTGCACCATTTCTTCTTGCTCCTGATCTCGGATGAAGGTGTTGTCCTCCAAAGCTCAATGTCACTACAAAATTAAGTGGAATTATTTTATTCATCATGTCATGATCATAACAGATTGCTAGATGGATAACACCACGGTCGGCGCCTGGCACGGGGACAGCCTCGCCAACACCGTCGTCGGCTAGGGGAGCAGCGTGCAAGGAGCGTCGTCGGCTAGGCGGTGTGGCGAGGCGGCGTCGACACCGGACATTGCCGGCCCACGCGCGTGCTAGCGAGACCGCCTAGCCAGCGTGGCGTGTGGCGTGGCGAGGCCACCTAGCCGGCATCGTCGGCTAGGCGGCATGGCGTGGCGGTGTCGCGAGGCCGCGTAGCTGGCGCGAGCGAGGCGGCGTCGACACCGGACACTGCCGGCCCGCGCACGCTAGCGAGGCCGCCTAGCCGGCGTGTGCATGGACTCGTGGACTCGTGGCATGGAATAAGTCGAGCAACTTGTGATCACCGCCATCGGCAGAGATGGACCTTGCCGCCTTCTTCGCCACGGCAGCCCGCACCTGCGCCATGGTCGGCCGGAGCCCTGGTTGCGCCGCCAAACACTCCGCGGCAATGCTCGCGATGTCGCTGGCCTCCGTGGCGTCATAACCGCTTCCTAGCCTACTGTCCACGAGCCCCGCCACCCCGGCTGCTGCTCTGACGCGCGGCAGCACCCGCGCGGCCAGGTACTCGCCGCCAAACACTCTTCGGCAATGCTCGCGATGTCGCTGGCCTCCGCGGTGTCGTAACCGCTTCCTAGCCTACTGTCCACGAGCCTCGCCACCCCGGCTGTTACTCTGACGCGCGGCAGCACCCGCGCGGCTAGGTACTCGCCGCCGCCCTCCGAGGCGCCGGCGGCAGGCGAGCCGGTGACGGCCTCGAGCAGTAGAGGCAAGCATGCCAACATATATATAGGATCAATAACAAGCCATGATTTAAATGCGTGTTTGATTCTAGCATTATAATAACCCAGAAGTTGAGCAACCGGATGAATGTTGACTGTGCGAAACTAGTCTAGAGCAGAAAAGGGGAACTTTTTTTATCAACGGGCCGAGAAATATTTTGACGACGTCTCCCTGGAGCTCCATGCATGGCGGCGTCCGGTGGTCGGTGAGGAGCCTAGATCGGGAGCTTTGCACGGAGGAGGCGGTTGAGCTCGACACGGACGTCGTGGAGTAGGTCCTCCACCTCCAGCGCCGACCGCTACTTGTGCTCGCGCGCCCTTGCGTCATCGGCCATCTGGGGAATCCGGCCTGCGACGACGGCACCGGGCCTGGTTATGCCTCGGGCGGGGTGGTCCGTCAAGGACGCGCTCCTACGGGAGGCGCCATGGCGGTGTATCGGGGGCTGTAGGGTGGCGGCGGCGAGCGGCGAGCGGAAGGAAGGGCCCCCGGTTCTGGCGGCCATGTGCTCCTCCTCCGTGCGGATTGCTCGCCGTGGTTATGTGGGTAGGAGCGAGGGAGGGAAAGAGGAGGAGGAGCGGGGGATTACCTGCGGACGGCAGCACGGCGGCGTGGCGGCGTGCGGCGACGTGCGGCTGTGCGGCGTGTGTGTGGAAGATACTCGCGCACGTGGAAAGGAGGCCCCTAGGGTGAGAAAATCCCCCGGAAGACCTTTGCTACCGGTTATAGCCTTTGCTACCGGTTTGTGGATGGAACCGGTAGCAAAGGTATTTTTGCTACCGGTTTGTGGCTGCAACCGGTAGCAAAGTTTTTTTTTTTCTGTTCCTATTTTGTTTTTTCTATTTCTTTTCTTTTCTATTTTTTTCTGTTTCTATTTTGTTTTTTCTATTTATTTTTCTTTTCTATTTCTTTTTCTGTTTCTATTTTGTTTTTTCTATTTCTTTTTCTTTTTTTTCTATTTCTTTTCTATTTCTATTTTCTTTTGTATTTCTTTTTCTTTTCTATTTCTATTTTATTTTGTATTTCTTTTTGTATTTTCTTTTCTTTTCTATTTATTTTTCTATTTCTATTTTCTTTTCTATTTCTTTTTCTTTTCTATTTCTTTTTCTATTTTCTTTTTTTATTTCTTTTTCTTTTTTTATTTATTTTTCTATTTTTTTTTCTTTTCTATTTTTTCTGTTTCTATTTTGTTTTTTCTATTTCTATTTTCTTTTGTATTTCTTTTTTTTCTATTTCTATTTTCTTTTGTATTTATTTTTGTATTTCTATTTCTTTCTCTATTTTTTTTTCTGTTTCTTTTTCTTTTCTATTCTTTTTCTTTTGTATTTATTTTTCTATTTCTTTTTATTTTCTATTTTGTTTTTTCTATTTCTTTTTCTTTTCCGTTTCTTTTTCTTTTCTATTTTCTTTTGTACTTTTTTTTAAATTTCTTTTTTTTAAATCAAATATAGGTTTACAACATGCGATTTCATCAGAGATCCACTTCAAGTTCTGCGAGGCTCAGCCCCGGGCAAAGAAGTTTTAGTCCCGGCTGGTGGGTGCAACCGAGACTAAAGTTGTCGGTGGGATAAGGACGCATGGGTAACCTTTAGTCCCGGCTGGTGGGTGAAACCGAGACTAAAGCTATCGGCAGGATAAGGACGTATGAGTGGACGCACTACTCGATGAGATAAAGCATGTAGCGCACGACGCCCTGTCGGAGGAACAAGACAAAGTAGAAGCGACACCGTGCCTATAAAAGGAGCATCGATACGCCATGACAAGCAGCTCAACAAGCCAACATAGGTAGAGAGAGTTTCATCCCCATGGATGGAGGGTTGGGAAATCTCCCGTGGAGGAGCTTCTCGAAGATGTCGTTGGTGCACACGCCCTACGGCATCTTCGGAAGCTCCGCCTCGGAAAAATTTCCCTGTAAGCCCGTGAAAGACTCTATCTCCTCTAACAGTGTTTGGGAAAGGGTTGGGAAATCTCTCGTGGCGGAGCTTCTCGAAGATGTCGTTGGTGCACACGCCCTACGACATCTTCGGAAGCTCCGCCTCGGAAAAATTTCCCTGCAAGCCCGTGAAAGACTCCATCTCCTCTAACAGTGTTGGAGAAAGGGTTGGGAAATCTCCCGTGGCGGAGCTTCTCGAAGATGTTGTTGGTGCACACGCTCTATGGCATCTTCGGAAGCTCCACCTCGGAAAAATTTCCCTCCAAGCCCGTGAAAGACTCCATCTCCTCTAACAGTGTTGGGGAAAGGGTTGGGAAATCTTCCGTGGCAGAGCTTTTCGAAAATTTCCCTGCAAGCCCTTGAAAGCTACTTAACTAGTAAAGCAAGCCAACCATCTCCATTGTTAATATCTTACATATAGTAATATCATTACACAAAAATAAATGGGAAAGTGATTTCCATATTGAGATACACAAGTTATGATCCCTATCTAGTCTTTTGAGTTTTCTTCGTGTGTTTCCCTTTCTTCTGATTGTGACGCAACCATGGACAATCTTCATTATTTAACATGATCCTTGCGTCATTTCTCACCTTGAAGGATGGAATATCATCAAACTTATTATAATCTTCTGACATGTCTGTCTTTTCCTCGACTCCCATAATGTTTTTTTCCTGAAAGAACTATGTGGCGATTTGGCTCATCGTATGATGTGTCCTCTTGCCTTTGTTTTCTTTTTTTCGGTTTTGTAGACATGTCCTTCACATAAAAAACTTGAGCCACTTCACTGGCTAGGACGAATGGTTCGGTGTCATACCCTAGATTCTTGAGATCCACTATAGTCATTCTGTACTGCGGGTCTACCTGTACCCCGTCTTTCAGGTTGAACCATTTGCACCGGAACAAAGGGACCTTGAAATTAGGTCCATAGTCAAGTTCCCATATCTCCTCTATGTACCCATAATATGTGACCTTCTTCCCATTATCCTCTGCTGCATCAAAGCGGACACCACTGTTTTGGTTGGTGCTTTTTTTTATCTTGGGCGAACGTGTAAAATGTATTCCCATTTATCTCGTACCCTTGAAAAGTCGATATAGTCGAAGATGGTTGCTTGGCCAACAAGTATAGTTGTTCTTCATCAGTGACATTCATGAGACGTGTTTGCAACCAACCGCCAAAAGTCTTCATGTGTTCTCCATCTATCTAATCTTCACGTTGCTCCGGGTATTTAGAGCGTAAAATATTCTTGTGTTCCACTATGTACGGATCCACCAAGCTAGAATTATGTAGAACTGTGTAGTGTGCTTGAGTGAAAGAATGTCCGTCCATACACATTGTTGCTTTCTTTCCAAGCGTGCCTTTTCCACGCAGTCTTCCCTCATAGCGTGATTTAGGAACATCGATCGGCTTAAGGTCAGGAATAAAGTCAACACAGAACTCAATGACCTCCTCTGTTCCATAGCCCTTGGAGATGCTTCCTTCTGGCCTATCACGGTTATGGATGTATTTCTTTAAGACTCCCATGAATCTCTCAAAGGGAAACATGTGTAGAAATACAGGACCGAGAACGCCAATCTCTTTGACCAGGTGAACGAGGAGATGTGTCATAATATTGAAGAAGGATGGTGGGAACACCAACTCGAAGCTGACTAGATATTGAACCACATTCTTCTATAAATTTTGTAGAGTTAGTGGATTGATCACCTTCTGAGAAATTGCATTGAGGAACGCACATAGCTTCACAATGGGTACTCGAACATTTTCTGGCAGAAGCCCCCTCAATGCAACCGGAAGTAATTGTGTCATAATCACGTGGCAGTCATGAGACTTTAGGTTTTGAAACTTTTTCTCTGACATGTTTATTATTCCCTTTATATTCGACAAGAAGCCGGACGGGACCTTGATGCTACTCAGGATGTCAAAAAAGATATCCTTCTCTTTTTTGGTAAGAGCGTAGCTGGCAGTACCTTGATACTTCTATGGATTCAGGTTGTTTCCTTCGTGGATACATTGTTGGTCCCGCCGTGCATCCGGTGTATCTTTTGTCTTCCCATACACGCCCAAGAAGTTTAGCAGGTTCGCGCAAAGATTTTTCGTCACGTGCATCACGTCGATTGCAGAGTGAACCTCTAGGATTTCCAGTAGGGTAGCACCCAAAATATAGACATCTTCTTCCACATGGGTACATGTCCATCAACATCATGCGGAACAGATTGTCTGCCACTACCCTTTCCAAAGATCACTTTTAAATCCTTGACCATATCATATATAACATCCCCAGTAGGGCGGGTAGGCTTCGTTCGGTTATCTGCCTCACCTCTGAAATGTTTTCCTCTCTCTTACGTGATGCTGTTTGGGAAGAAATCGACAATGCCCCAGGTACACATTCTTGTTTCCCAAATATATAATGTCAGTCTCACCTAAACAGTGTGTGCATGCATTGTATTCCTTGTTTGACTGTCCTGAAATGTTACCAAGAGCAGGCCAATCATTGATGGTTACAAACAACAACGCTCGTAGGTTAAATTCCTTTTGTTCATGCTCATCCCACACAGGTACACCTTCTTCACGCCACAACTGTAAAAGTACTTCAACCAATGGCCTCAGGTATACATCAATGTCGTTGTCGGGTTGCCTCGGGCCTTGGATGAGCACTAGCATCATAATAAACTTCCGCTTCATGCACAACCAAGGAGGGAGGTTATAGATACATAGAGTCACTGGCCAGGTGCTATGACTGGAGCTCTGCTCCCTGAAAGGATTAAAGCCATCTGTACTTAGACCAAATCTTAAGTTCCTTGCGTCATCTGAAAATGACTTGAACTCTCTGTCGATTTTTCTCCACTACGACCCGTCAGCGGGGTGTCTCAACATCACATCTTTCTTACGGTCCTCTTTATGCCATCGCAACAACTTGGCATGCTTTTTGTTTTGGAACAAACGTTTCAACCGTGGTATTATAGGAGCATACCACATCACCTTCGCAGGAACCCTCTTCCTGGGGGTGGACTCGCCCTCAACATCGTCAGGTTCATCTCGCCTGATCTTATACCTCAATGCACCACATACCGGGCATGCATTTAAATTCTCGTACTACTCGCGGTAGAGAATGCAGTCATTGATGCATGCATGTATCTTCTGCACCTCTAATCCTAGAGGGCAGACAACCTTCTTTGCTTCGTACGTACTAGAGGGCAATACGTTCTCCCTTGGAAGCATCTTCTTTATTATTTTCAGCAACTTTTCAAATCCCTTGTCACAAGTACTATTCTTTGCCTTCCATTGCAGCAATTCTAGTCTGGTACCCAGCTTTTTCTGGCCATCTTCGCAATTTGGGTACAACAGTTTGTTGTGATCCACTAACATTTTCTCCAACTTCATCCTCTCCTTTTCACTTCCGCAGTTTATCTTCGCATCAAGAATGGCCCGACCCAAATCGTTATCGGGGTCATCAAAAATGGGCTCTTCTTCATCTTCGTCTTCCCCATTCTACTATCACCGTCTTCAGTGAACATAGGATAGTTATCACTATCCTCTTCTTCTTCGTTGTCTTCTATTATAACCCCTCTTTCTCCGTGCTTGGTCCAACAATTATAGCCGGGCATGAAACCGTTCTCAAGCAGGTGGACGTGAAGGGTCTTTCAGGTAGAGTAATCCTTCGTATTGTTACAGGAACTATATGGACAATAAATGAAACCATTCGACCGCCTATTTGCCTCAGCCACGTTGAGAAAATAATGCATGTCAGTAATGAAGTCGGGATGGCATCGATCACCGTACATCCATTGTCGATTCATCTGCATTATATATATAAGTATATCAAAAATCATTAATTACACAACATCATGGATATATGAGTGACCAACTTAATTAATATTCAAGTTCATCACATAAAACTAAGTTTTTTTATAAAAAAGAAGAGGCTCACCGAGGTGGTACGGTGCTGGCTAGGGGACGACGCTGGCGATCGACGGTGGTGAGGACGGGGACGATACTAAAACCTACAAATCATACTTTAATTTGAGCTCAAATTGCATATAAAAAGAATGATATCCCTAACTTAGGCATTTCATCGAACACCTTGCTAGCACTACAAAAATAATACGAGTTAAACTAGGAAATAAATGAGCTAAATTAGGAACGCCGGAAGAAAGGATGATATTGCTAACCCTTGAATAGATGGGTGCCGTCAATCTTGATAAAATGATGGAAAAAATGGAGATTTGTTGGGGTGTGACATGTGCAAAATATTTGGAAATGTGAGAGAGGAGAAGGAGAAGGGGAAATGAGATGCAAGCCTATCGGGCTTAGGAAATAGGGCAGGGACTCTATAGTACCGGTTCTTAAGACGAACCGGTACTAAAGGTTCAGCACTGGGCCCACCTTGTTTCAAAATTGGACTGAAACCCTTTCGTACCGGTTCGTAACACGAACCGGTACAAAAGGCCCCAACGAATCGGTATTAATGTTCCTCGGCCGTCTGGACAAGTAAGCCGGTACTAATGCACCCTTTAGTACTGGTTCGTAAGGGAACCGGTACTGAAGACTTAGATGGAAGCCCTGTTTTCTACTAGTGTAGTACACTGCTACTATGTATGTACTGTATATGGGTGTGCTTGTATCGTCATGCATGTGTAATGTCCGCGTGTTGATCTGCAAGTCTCGTGATGTAGAACGCGGCGATTCCACCTGGGCGTGGGCGTCCCGGGCTTATCGCGCTCGTTGGTTACGTTGGAGATCTGTGTAGCTGCACTTTCACATTAACAACCTGGACATTGTACAATCTCTCCCTTATATGCAGCCAAGATGTACATGTTAAGCTAGTACACGACCAGCCACACACCCTCCTTATCCTCTCCCCTGACGTGAGACCACCGTCTCCTCATCATCTCCTCCTTCCCGAGCGCAACGCCGGCGGCGCCACCGCACCCATCGTCCCGAGTGTCGCCCTCTATCCAGTAGAAAAAAGTCGTGTACATCCCCACCTCGACGAGAAGGAGGGCCGTGGAAGCCGGCGACCGGCGGCAAGATTGAGAAGACGAGACTAGTTGGAAAGAAAACTGAGGCTTTCAGCTACGGGAGAAGAGGCGGCGTGGAGGTTGATTTGCTCTTCTCCGTTGCCCTGATTTGATTTTGCTTTCTTTTCCCCGATCTGGATTTGCTTCAATTTACTTCATGTTAATGGAGTTGGATCTGTTCATTCATTTATCTGGAAGGAATCGGGATCCTATATCCGTGAGCTGTTTTCTCTGCGGCAGGAAACATGTATGGCTATTTTGTTTTCTCCGCTTCAATTTTTATCCGTACCAATTCCATTCGGATGGTGGAAGAAAATGTGTGCCTTCGCATACATGAATTAACAGAACTGATGTATGTGTGATGAATAAAAATATGGTCCAGATCATGTATGTATGATGAATAAAAATAGATCAAGATCCAATTAACACATTCTTCATTTGTAATATTGAATTCCTGTACTAATTCTTGCATGCAGTTTTGTTCATGTCATCCTAGAACACACCCAAAATGTCCTCCTGATCCAAATTTCTGTCTAACTAAGGGTTTTTATGTAAAAAGTAAGAGTCTGACTAATAAAAACGAATATACATTATGGTGTTTTCTGCAATATGCAGAAACGCAGGAACGTGACCAACGCACGCAGTGGACGTCCCGGATAAGCCCGGAACGCCCACCTATATGTAGAGTTGTATTTCCGTGTGATGTATTTCCTGCATAGTCCACTCCTATCTCTAAGCTACACCGCCCGTTGGCTGATCGTGCATCCTCTTCTTTCTTCCTTTCTTGAATGTACTGTACCATTCTTTCTTAAACCGTATACAACCAGAGAATGGCTTTTCTCTGCACTTAAGAGGACCGACACTCCCGCGCAAGACAACCTTCAGAATATAGAAGGTGATCATCTAACGTTGGTTGCACTGCTAGAAGTTTACAAGTAGGGGTGCCGAATGCTACTTTCTGCGATCGAAGATTAGTACTTCCATCATAACGTCAATTGTTGCCAAATGTTGGCGTTCTCCTGAATGGAGGCAAGGCCTAATGCGAAGCCCGAGACGTCGTAAGCAGAACTCCTCACACGGCTGACCAGCGTCGATAGTACCAACGCGGCCGCGCGCCATGGCCAACCGGGAAGAGGCGGTAGGCTCAGGCGCACCAGGCTGTCATCCTTCCCGAGGAAAGCCCTATTGGCGCGCGGCGCGGTGACGGTAACCCAAACGTTTCACCAGCCCTGCTATGCTTGCATTACTTACTACCCCCTTCATCTCAAAATAAGAGCAACTTCAACAGCCATGCTAAAAGTCGACGTTTTATAATTGTTTTGCAGCGCGCGTGATCCGTGTTTCGCGCGCGGCGTCTATTTTGCCTCCGGCGGAGGCGCTAAAACTGACGCTAAAATAGAGCAAAATGTGCCTCCCACCAGACGCGCTAAAATGCAGCGCGCGCCGGCACAAACAGCTTTCACAGCTCACAATATATCAACAAGATCAAACAAAACAAAATAAATAGAACAACAAATAACTCTCAACAAACACCAAATGATTGTCTCACACAACCAAGTTCAACACAAATTTAGGACATAGTTCAAATAAAAATGATAATTTCACATAACCAAGTTCAACACTAATTTAACATGTTGACACATCATCTGTCAATATCATCATAGCCATTGCTATTGCCACTTCCATCTTGTGCTTCTTCCTCTCGGGAGTCTTGGATGGTGATGTTGGTGGTGTTGGTATATGATAAATCTTCATAGCCATCAACATTGATAGAAGGTGATGGATTCATCAAGGAGGTCATGCCATAGCCATCAACATTGATCCTATGTGATGGATTCACCAAGGAGGCCATGAATCCCCCCGAAGGTACTGCCATGCTTCCAAGTCCCATGCCACCCATGCCTCCCATGCTTTCGAGCCCCATGCCCGCCATGCCACCATAGCCTCCAAAAGTTTCCGGTGTTGCTCCCATGCCTCCAAAAGTCCCCGGTATTGCTCCCATGCCTCCATAGCCTCCAAAGCCACCCATGCCTCTCATGCCTCCAAAAGCCCCAGGACCGAAGAGAACGATCGGTACGCTCATTGCCACTTGTGTTGCGTGCATCGAAGTACTCCTTCATCCTCGTCCAATAGGTGCCTCTTGATTAGTCGGTGCCAACCACCGGATCCATGGCAACCGCCAACCATGCTCGGCATAGCAACCTATCCTCCTCGGCGGTGTAGTTGACCATCCTACCAACCGGCGGATCAATCAAACCTTCACCATGCTCATCCACCACATACTCTTCTTCTTCTTCTTCTTCTTCTTCTTCTTTGCTATTTCCTTGCTCGGCGGCGAAAGATGAGCCAACATCCATATGTGCCATGAATATCTCATCATCAATACTACAATGTAAAATGACCACATATGAATATGCCAACACTAGAATCCATGGCACATGCTGAAGGAGATATGCCCTAGAGGCAAATAATAAATAGGTTTTTGTTGTCATATCTCAATTAGTTTATAATAGTTTCATATTGTGCTATAACTGTGCCAAGTAGAAACATTGGTACAGGTGTGGTATGAAACAACAAAGTCCCTAGTAGCCTCTATTCATACTAGTTCGTTGGTCACGAAGATGATCTGGGTTTCAAGATCATGGGCATTTATGCCGACTGACAACGAGATCATATCATTGGAGAATGATGTGATTGAATATTCCTCGAAGGATTGCAACACGATCAAGTCATATAGTTCATTGTTGCAACAACTATACCTAGACTCCTTCTTCTTAGACCGTGAGCTCATATTACTCACTGTTTCCCTAGGCTGCTTAGACTACATCAACCGTCATCTGGTAATACGGTGGCCATAAAGGTGTACGTTGGGTATTCCGAAGGAACAGTAGATGACATGTGACTGCAAGACCGGGATTTGTTCACCCACATGACAGGTAAAGATACATACGATCGGCTTGGTGAGATTACATCTATAAATGTTGCAACATGTGACTAGGTCACGGGGATGTAATATCACGGTAAAAATAAAATAGAACTTGTTGTGAACGAGATTGAACAAGGTATAGGATACCAATGATCGGATCTCGGACAAATTGTATCGAGAAACAAAAGGAAGAGGATGCTACATTTAACGATTCAAACGACATTGTCATTAGGAATGCATAGGGGTCACATGGATATCCCTGGTCCCTCTGTTGATCATTGATACAGATCATGTCTAGAGCATTCCCGAGCCATGAGAGGATACACTTAAGCGTACGATGAGAGCGATCATTCGTAAGACGGAATCACAGTAGAGAAAGAGAGAAAGCCGGAATCGTTCCGCGGAGATATCCGAAGTTGTTCGGAGAAAGAATAAAGGAAAAGACCGGAAAAGTGTTTTTGGATAAATGGGAATTTAAATATATATTTATTATATGTTAATTATGAATTAATATATTGTAAATAATATTTAAGTTAAGATTTATAAAGGCAACTTTTATATTTGGCCAAATCTCAGAGGGAAAAGGCATAGAATAAAAGCTGTAGAAAAATAAAAGGGAAAAAGAAAACAGCCGTCGCACTGGGTGGCAAATAGCTGGGTCGCGCTCGCTCGTAGGCGGCGGATAAAGGGCGCTGCGCGGGGGCGAGCCGCAGCTGCCAACCGCCACCCGGGCCTGCTCGACCCGGCCCACGTGGGCACACGGGAGCTAGCGCAGCGGGCGGCGTGCTAGGCCGCCGGGCGGCTGAGCCGGCCCACCCGGGCTGCCTCGCCAGGCCGCCACCACGGGAGGAGGGGGCTGTTGGGCGCGAGGTGGGTCGCGCCAAGGCCCACCCGGCCAGCGCCTGCCCAGCTGCTGCTGATTCTCTTTTTCTTTTTATTATCTATTTTTCTGTTTAGCTATTGGGCTGAGTACTTTTGGCCCAATCGGCCAGGACGAAAATTCCTGTATTTTTCTTTTGACTATTAGTCCCACATGGCTAACCCAATGGGGAGGGCACACCCCTCCACCTATATAAAGGGGTGCCCATTGGTGGGATTAAAATACACAATTGGAGATGTCCTTTGGTTGACTTCCTCCTTCCCTCTCTCTCTCTAGACCTTGTGACCATGGCCCCAAGTCTTGATTGTGCGATCAAGGCACACATGTAGTATGCCGTTGCGCTGCAGGGATTCCTAGCCGGATATCAACTTCCGCACTCCCGGCGGGATCGGGGAGTCGGAGGTCTCATAGTGCACCGTATGTGTACGAAGACACGAGGCGCAACACTTGGGGCGCTTAAATGTCATGAGTCGGAGCTGTTGCACGATGAAGATGAAAAAGGAGCAAGGGGTGACTTGCGAGGAGCTTCGTGACCTTGAGGTCGGCTACGAGTACGACTACTTCAACCACGTTCCCCGCGGAACGTTAACCGCGTACGGTCTACAAAGGTATGTATTCTTTACGCTTTGGCCGTTACCGCATTACTACATAGATAGATCCTAGGCAGTTTTTGGGTTACATCGTAGGAATTTTTTTGTTTTCCGCACCAATCTCCAACAGTGGTATCAGAGGCGATCTATGCGTAGGAGTGTTGTACGGCCAGTATGCACAAGTTTTGTATGGGCATTGATCCCTTAGTTGTTACCCTCTAACGTGTACTTGTTTATATCGCGGTATTGTTTGATGAAGCGGTCTGGATCGACCTTACGCGTATTCGTACGCGAGACTGGTTCCACGCTCAATATACGGCTTATACCGTATAAGTGGCTAGCGGGTGTCTGTCTCTCATTCAATAGTTGATATAGCATTTACAACGGAGAGCCTCGAAAAGGGTGTAGTAGAGACAACCGTCGGATTCATGTTGTGGTTGGAAAGTTCGTAGTTTAGAAACGGTTCTAGTGCGAAAGCCCTAACAACCACGTAAAACTTGCAATAGATAAAGTAGAGGCGTCTAACTTTATTTTGCAAGGGGCATGTGATTATGATATGGCAATGGTCGTTGCGAAGGTAAAGTAGTTTACTTTTCTATTACTAAGTTGTATAGTAATAGTCATCGTTCCGATAAATGACCTGGTGGAGGCATCGTGGACTTAGCGTCAAACCAAGGGCAAGATGGAGATCATGCCGGAGCGCTCGATGGAGATCAAGGCACAAGAAAGACCATATCATATCACATTATACATATGATGTTGATACCTGTTTTTACATCATATTGTGTGCTAGTATTTAGATACTCAACGGTAGTAGATAAGATAATCCTTATTTAATTCCAGTGTTCTGTGTTCCCCTTGTGTGTGCACCACCAAGAAAGTTCTTCGGTATGAGGCGATCTAGGGTACATGCCTGGGTGTCAGACATATCTACGTTCGCATACAGTGGGTGTAAGCCATGTTGCACAACGAATACACACAAGTTAGATTTGGCGAGCCTAGCATGTGCAGACATGGCCTCGGAATACAAGAGATCGAAAGATCGAGCATGAGTCACATGGATGATGTGATTGGTATTAGTGAATGTCTACCTTTGATAATGCACTGATGGCCGTGACGATCGGGGGAGGTGCAGAGGATAGGGATCATGCGATCACTAAAATCGTCCAGGGGATGACCATTTTAGTGGAGACCAATTATAAATCGATCTCTTATTATAAACTTAGTCTGGATGTCTATTTGCAAATATCTTAGTAGACCTTAGCCTATCCCATTGAGGTCCTTTGCGACCATTGTAATATATTGCTTAATTTGGAACTTAGCAAAAGGGTCCAACTTCATAGATTAATATCCACGCCTGAGGGATATCCTCGTAAAAGGTGATCTTCTCTTCTTGACACAATAACCATTAGGAGATAATTCGATGACTCCAGAATGTTTGGAAAAACACTTAGCGATCTTGCATTAGAGTTAAGAACTCTTAGAAGGGCTTGATTACAAAAGGTGGTCATGGATGAAAAGTTATATGTAAGATATACAAATTATAAATGTGGTTCTTGCAAAACTCGTTGCAAATTGAAAGGTATTTGATACTTGTCCCGTTTTATGAAAACAAGATGATTTGCTTGAATTGCTGGTTTTGAGGCAGCGTGACTTGATGACGGCAAGCAAAACAGTTGATGGATGACATCACCTCCTTCCTCATAGTTTGTCATTTGGATTAGTGGACTTGAATATAAATTTGTAATCCTTATTTGTGTGTCTTACTTTTTGCGAGACGATTATTCATATGAACAAGTTACAAGCCAGTTTGTACTATTCTTATGAACAATACCGTTATGGTCACATTATGATTATAAATAAGTTATTCACATCACTATGTTAATGATAATAGTTTAAACATTTGTAAAAGTATTAGAATGCTAAAAGATATCCAAAGTTTAAATGAAATGAAACTACAATTTAAGTCATTTTGGTTATTGCAGGTTCTTTATGAAAGATCGGGGTCCTAGATGCTTAATCTAGAGACTTTGCAAAACCATGCCTCTTGGGCAGAATGACTAAAACTCCGCATTCTGGTAAAATGGTGATATGCGAAGAAATGTTGAAACTTATACATAATGATGTATCATATTTTCAACATGTAGTGAAAATCATTTATTGTGGACTTAAGTGAATAAGTGTATTTACTTAATGAAACATGAAGTTTGAAATGATTTGAATTGTTCAAATGAGTTCATAACTAAATGGGATATTGAATTAACAAGTCTCTTTGATTTGATCGACATGACTAAGACATTCAAGTTAAGTTTAGCATAAAAGGGACTTGTGAAAGATGTTTCACAAATTATGATAATTGGATGAATTCAAACCATGTTGAAATATCTAAACATCATAATCATTATGTATTGGATACATATGGTATAATATTATCTCTTATCGGGGTTATAGTTGTCGTTTAGAGTTTGAGATCAAAATAAGCAAACACTCATTTGAAATACAAAGGAACATCTAAAGATTCGTGGAAACAACACCATAAGTGTTATGGCAAGTTCGAGTTTCTGGAGATTTTGATAAGTCGAAGTCGTGGCGAATAAACAAGTGTTTATAGAGCATTCTTAGGAAGCTTTGAATGCATCGTCCACAATAGGCAAACCTGCTGTTGTCCTAAGTTGATGTGTCTTGATGAAGATACAGGTGGAAGAAAGTAAAATATCAAAACAAGGTATTTGACCTTACCTCCAGATTGTTGAGTGGCGCAGCGGAATTTGTTTCGTGAAGCCAAACTCTACAAATAGAGGAGAAACTGTTGATAATGATCATAAAGTTTCAGGGAATACTTTTACTAAAGGAAGTAGGATTCAACTATATATTCTACAAGTTTGTGGAATTATATTATTGATTCACTTGTCATGTTTTGAACAAGACATACCTACGAATTACAAAGAAGCGTGATGGACCTAAGTACGAGAAATGAATGGTCATTGAAATCTTGTTAGTGGAATTCTCGATTTGATGGTGATCAAAGAATTTTGGAATGTCCAAGATTATCGAGAGGACCTGGTTTTGAGTAGGAGCTTAGTGAAATCCCTGGATCTCAAACATGAATGTCATATTTGAGTGGGAGCGTGAAATCATTCTGGGATATGTGGACGAAATATGTAAATGATGTGGTTGGTGTTAATAATATTTAAGTTAGATAAATAAGGATGAAGTTGAAGTTATTAAACAATAAGATCTATCGAGATGGATTGGTGAGTTTAATAAACACTGAATGTCTAATGCTTCCTGGACTTGATTCTGAAAGATGTTTAGAATGTCCTAAGCAAGATTCTGAAGTAGCTCAGAATAGAACAAGGTAAGAAAGAAGTTCTTACTATATGAAGGATTGAGTTAGTATTGCAACTATGGTTGAAAGAAAGAGATGTGTTGCATCTCCTATGCCTCAGTCATAGGTTCTTTCCTATAACCATGTTGTATACTCGACATAAAGTGACCTGAAGTTCTGGTTGGTAAGACAAAGTCTTAACTGTCAGAACATGTCTTTAAGTGATTCCTGAGTTGATCACTAAACCAGAATTAAGTCTGTACAAAAATGGCTGATGACCCACAAATATAGGGGGTGTATCGCAGTATTTTCGATAAGTAAGAGTGTCGAACCCAACGAGGAGCAGAAGGTGCTGGCTAGTGGTATGGATCAGGAATTCTCTGCAAATACTTAGCAAACAGATTTTTAGGGGTTTTTGATAAAGCAAGTAAACGAAGTACGAGTAAATAAAAGACAATAATAATAAATGCAGCAAGTGGCCCAATCCTTTATGCAGCAAAGGACAAGCCGGTTGTATTACTTAAGATGACCAAACGTTCTCGAGGACACATGGGAAGACTGTCAAGTGCTTTCGCTTCATATAGTTGATTAATCTTCTTTAGCTTGCTAAGTGTTGTGTGGGTGAACCTGTGCTAATGTACCGACCTTCCTAGGACTAATACATACTTGTGATTATACCCCATGCAAACATCCGTAAGTACAAAAAAGTAATTAAGGTAGAAATCTAACCACAGCTTTAAACTCTAAGACCCTTACGTCCCTTGTGCAATGGTTTCCTAACGGGGGTTCAGGTTTCTGTCACTCCGGCAACCCCTACGATTAGTAGCCAAATACACAATGCATTCCCCTAGGCCCATATAGGTGAAGTGTCATGTAGTCGACGTTCACATGACACCACTAGAAGAAGTACACCACAACTTAAATATCAAACTATTGAATCTTTCTCAACACAATTCCACTACTAACAACATGACTTCTCCCATGTCCTCAAGATAAAACGAACTACTCACAAGCCATCATATGGATCATGATCAAAGATGGAATAATGATGTATAACAATCTGAACATAAACGATAATTCAACGATTCACTCAATAGCATCAACTACAAAGAGTAATCAACACCGGGAAAGTTTCCCCTATGAGCTATGCAAGATTCAACACAATTGTTACATCAATATGGAGATGGTGATGAGGGTGCTGATGGTGATGATGGTGGTGATGATCCCGATGAAGTCCAGCTTGATGGTGGTGTTGATGGCGACGGTCTCCCCTCTTCGGGAAGGAATTCCCCTAGCAGAAATCTGTCTACCGGAGAGATCTTTCTCTCTCAGTGTTTTCCGCCTCGCAGAGGTAGCGGAATCTTTCTGTGGTTGCTCCTCGAGTCTTAGGGTTTCGGGAGGATAATATACGCCAGAGGGGAGTGCCAGGGGTGGACCAGGGCGGCCACACCACCTGGTGGCGCGGCCTAGGCTGGCCCACGCCAGGGGGTGGTATGGGCCCCTTGTGGCCCATCTCCAGCTCCCCTTTTGGCTTCCTTCGTCTTCTGGAAAAATAGGATTTTCCGTATATTTTACCGGATTTTCTGATCTTCACGAATTTTGCCTCCAAACAGCACCTTTTCCATTAGAATCCTGACTGCAGCGGTCCATGCTCCAAAAGTCATCAACCATGCAAAAATAGATGAAATAACATAAGTATCACCTCTCAATATGAAATATATCAATTAATAACAGTGAATTATGACATAGAACAGTGATGCAAAATGGAGGTATCAACTCCCCCAAGCTTAGACTTCGCTTGTCCCCAAGCGAAACTGAGCTCAATAAACATGACCTCAGGTTTATGGAGTGAAGAGTTGATAAAAGAATACGGACAAGAAGCATCACATTCATCAATACATAGATCATAATAGAAGACAACTCACTATTATATAACTCAACTTGCAATAAGTAAAGGAAACACAATAAAGATACATAAAGTAAATCATCATTGGTAATGGCAAACTTAGCTCTTGGTCGAAGAATAGTTGATAATTTGCTGGAGTTCACAAATAACTGATTTTCAATGATAGCTTTCAAAGTAGTAAACATCAAGATAAGAGCAATGTGCAAAACAAGGAACATAAGAAACATGATTGAATAAATCATCATATGAATGAATGAAACACAACAACTCAAAATACTTGCTGAGAAAGAAGGGAATAGGTTTATTGACTCAACTACAAAGTAAAAGAAAGGCCCTTCGCAGAGGGAAGCAGGGATTGCAAGTCTCATAAAGAGCTCCCAAAAATTATGATACTTACTAGCTTCTAGCTCTAATTTCCCCTATCATAGGCATCTTTAGGTGATTAAGGTTAAAGTGACACAACTAAGAGGATATGCTTGACAAGTTATAAATTGAAGTCCCATGCCCCTTACTTATGAGTACCGAACCTCATGCTACTCAACTTCAGTCACGAGCAAGCTCTTGTCATTGTAAATACATGCGTATCATTGAGAACCGTCAACAGGGTACCCCTTGCACATGATACAGGAGCTATCCCATAATCAAAATGACAAGGCAAGCAGACAGTGAGCATCTCAGCGATCTTTTTATTTGCTATTTGCATAGGTTTTTATTGAGGATGCTTCATAGAATGCTCACTATAGTTATGCTGCAAGTTTCCACCATGATTAGGCATGGCTTAGGCTAGCGGCCCAGGCATTTCTCTAACACACATATAAACTCCATGATCTTACAAGTTCCACTTTTATTTCACACCGCCGGGATCCATAAGCAAAAGAACATGATATCAACTAGGTACAAAGTACCATGACAGTGTTGAAAGCATTCCCCATGATACATGGTTCTGCTAACTTCAACTCATAAAGCGCAAGCATATACGCAACAAAGAAGGACCCAATGATTCAAGTTTATTAAATGT
Source organism: Avena sativa (assembly GCA_916181665.1). Classification (NCBI taxonomy): domain Eukaryota; kingdom Viridiplantae; phylum Streptophyta; class Magnoliopsida; order Poales; family Poaceae; genus Avena; species Avena sativa. The sequence continues at coordinate 38,905,375 of OV702287.1, read as the reverse complement.
AAGAAAGTAAAGTGTGCCATCAAGTTCGTGAGAGCTTTAATCACTAATTTTCACATAACAAGTTTAATTTGGGAGGTAGATAAAACAAGAATTTACTTGGAATAGCAATAATGCTACTAGGTAGGTACGGTGGACTCAAATGGCATGGGTTTGGTTTAAAGGAAGTGGATGCACGAGAAGAATTCCCTCTCAATACATGTTTTTGGCTAGCAAGGCTGGGTAGCAAGTATAAGAGTTGAAGGAAACAAACAAACATACAAGTGATAAAGACAAACATGCAATCTTCCTTGGAAGCACAAAAGATCTTAACTAGAGAATACTATACTTATGAGCAAATCAAGAAAGAAAGATGATGACATAATTTTTCTTTAGAGTACTTTTATCTTTTCTTTCAACTCTCAAAAATAGTGTTGCTACTGACCGGGCCAGGTTTGCCAAAACCAACTAAATTAACTCAATGATCCCAAAGTGATACCAATACTAACAACAAGATCAATCATATAACCACGAATTGAAAACTAATATAAGCTAAGCAAAAGAGTAAATGATAGAACTTCTCATTAATATTCCATAACAGCAACTCACACCAAGGGATACATATGTAATGAGAGAGGGGACACTTCCATAATGCAAACCATCCTACATAATAACTTCTCTATTCATGATATGACTCTAAAAAGGTAGAAAGATAGAAGATAGTGATGTGATACCGCGACACTCCCCCAAGCTTGGAACAAACCAAGGGGATGCCAAACCTGATGACGAATTACTCCTTCGGTGGTGGTGGTGTCCTCTCGATGAGTTCTTTGATCAGTTTCCCAAGTCCTCGATCTCAAAGGTGAGATTACGAATCAGCTGTGAGTTTTGCTCAATGCGGCTCATGATCATGTCGGGTTGAGAATTCCAGCTCTTGCTATTCTTTCCCCACTCTTCCTCCTTGAAGTCTTCTTTTCCTGCATGGCTAGAACGAGGCAAATCCCAATTGGAGGGTAATTTCCCCTTGGGCATATTCTGGTATTAATGCTCATGGATAAGGGTATGGAAATGATTCTTGGTGCGTGGAGGAAGTGACCATGGAGCCAAGCAGTGACGAGGAGTTTCCCCCCAGTCTGCATCCGTGCAGTCCTTCTGATCCTAGCAGGTTTCGCCACCACTCCAATGCTTGCAATGGTAGTGCCAGTGTGCTTTGCCTCCTCTTCACCTTCACTCTTGATCTCCTTCTCCTTCCCGGGGTCTTTGAGGTCTTCCTCCATAGGCTCCTTCCCTTTATCCTTGGCGAACACCATTGTGCTTCTAAACTTTCAAAGAGTATGTCCTGGCAGAAACAGATCGAAACGAAAACACGACGAAAACACGATATACGAACCTCGGGGGATCTGGGGGATTATAAATTACGAAGTTTCAAAGCAAAATGAAGGTACTGGGAGAAAACGAGTCGGAGGCGGAGTCCGGGGTGGACTCACCACCTGGTGGCGCGGCCAGGGGAGGGCCCGCGCCACAGGGTGGTGTGAGCCACCCTGGCTCCGTTTTCGTCCCTTTTTCACTTCGTAACTTTCCTTATTGACTAAAAACTGCAAAAAAATAGTTGGATAGTATTTTCGCAGAACTTTTCTTACCAAAACTCTTACCTATTTGAAAGCGGACTCTGCAAGTCTCTGAATTTGGTATCTAGTAGATTCTTCTGGAGTCAACACTTGAATAATATCAATATCTGCATCTTCATACACTTATTACTTGAGTCATAAAACCCTTCTCTTCCTTATTACACCATTATCTCCATTGCCTAGAAATTTCTTTCTCACAAAACTCCAAACAGTTCTCATTAGCAACATTAGTATATATGAAGTGATAAAACCTTTTGAGTTCAACTTCAACTAAAAACCATCAAAACATAAGCTACTGTAGCAACTCCTTCCGAAAACCCAAAGAGAATTAAAAAAGGAAATCGAATAAAGAAGCAAATGTAAGAGTGGCAAAATCTGTCAAAACAGACCAGCAGGTAAAGATCAATTTTTTCAAAAATCTTCTGTTGCTCAAATAAAAAAGTGCAAAACTAACGAAAGTTAAATAACAACATGGGGCAGAATCAAAAACAATTACAGCTCAATCCGACAGACAGAGATCTCTCATGAATTTTTACGGTGAAGCACAAAAATATGTTTCGGGACAACAACTTCCCCAAATATTACTTCTTTCTCATTAGAGGTTGATCTTGAGACAAAAACCAAACAAAACGGATAAGGAGCGGTTATTACCGAAGTAATAACTTCCAAGACTCAAAGAAACAAAAACAAACTGAAAGCAAAAACAAATTGGGTTGTCTCCCAAAAAGCTCTTTCTTTATAGCCATTAAGATGGGCATGATAATTTTGGAGATGCTCACATAGGAATATGAATTGAAGTGAAAGAGAGCATTAAGAAGCAAAAACACACGCATTTAAGTCTAACCCACTTCCTATGCAAGGGAATTTTGTAAACAAACAAGTTGTTGAAACTAGAGGCTGCAAGCATAGGAAGGCAAAAGAAGTGCAACATAAAAACTTTCAGCATAAAACGAGGAAACTTGGTATTATTGAGATGCATAAGAACACTTTTCCCTCTCTCATAATAACCTTCAGTATCATGCATAAACTTAACAATATAACTATCACAAGAACCATCATAGCAATGATCACTTATTCTAACAGAAAACACAGGAATACTAGCTCTCATAACACTACTTTGTGAAACAATATTAGAGGTATCCTTACAAAGGATAGGGTGTCCTCCTTCTACATATTTAGTAACAAAGTCTTTCACATTTGCTATTATAGGTGCATCAACCATTTGTTTATCAGGTTCAATATCTTTTCTTGTACTTTCATTAACCATACTAGCCATCATAGAATGTTCCTTTATCTTACATGGGAAAGGGATTTTCTCAATGTAAGGTTTAGGTAAAACATGATTGGCAGTGTAAACTTCAGTATTTTTTGCAAGAACACACTTAGCAATATCTTTATAAGGTTCATGATACTTATTCCACTTCTTTTTAGGCACTTCAATGTAGGAAGCAAAAGCCTTAAAATAAGAAGCAATAGCTTGAGAGTCTAGACCATAAGCATTTTTAATATTTTGAAAATCATCAGTTCCCATAAAAGATTCAATGCATTCATAATCATAATTTATACCTGACTTTCTACCTTGATCATTCTCCCAAGCTTCAGCATTGTCTTGAATACGGTCCAGAAGATCCCATTTAGCTTCTTCTTCCATGCGAGTGAATGATCCAGCACAAGAAGCATCCAATAAATTCTTATCATGTAGAGGGAGCCTTGCATAAAAGTTATTGATAATAATATTGTTGGGGAGCTCATGAATGGGACATTTGAGCATTAGTAACTTCAATCTCCCCCAAGCTTGAGTTGTACTCTCTCCATCAAGAGGCCAAAAGTTGTATATTTGATTCCGATCTTTATGAATCTCACTAGGAGGATAAAACTTTGAATAAAAGAGAGGTACTATTTCCTCCCATTCCAGAGCTTGACCATTCTTCAGCAGCTTATACCATTCCTCAGCTCTTCCTTTCAGTGATAGTGAGAATAACTTCTTCTTAACTTGATCTGTAGTAATACCTACACACTTGAACAACCCGCATAATTCGTGTATAAAGAGTAAATGATCACCGGGATGGACAGTTCCATCTCCAACATAGTAGTTATCCATAATATGATCAATAATTCTTGTAGGTATTTTAAAAACATCATTCTCAGCAGGTGGTGGCTTATCTACTACCTTAGCAGTGGTAGTAGAATTACCAAATAAGAAACTCAGTGAATTATCCATAACGAAAATAAAGCAACTAGCAGAAGTAAACAATACTCACAGTAGAAGTATCCTTTACCAGTTCCACTCTCCAATAGCGCTTCACTCCCCGACAATGGCGCCAGAAAATAGTCTTGATGACCCACAAGTATAGGGGGCATATCGCAGTATTTTCGATAAGTAAGAGTGTCGAACCCAACGAGGAGCAGAAGGTGCTGGCTAGTGGTATGGATCAGGAATTCTCTGCAAATACTTAGCAAACAGATTTTTAGGGGTTTTTGATAAAGCAAGTAAACAAAGTACGAGTAAATAAAAGACAATAAGAATAAATGCAGCAAGTGGCCCAATCCTTTATGCAGCAAAGGACAAGCCGGTTGTATTACTTAAGATGACCAAACGTTCTCGATGACACATGGGAAGACTGTCAAGTGCTTTCGCTTCATATAGTTGATTAATCTTCTTTAGCTTGCTAAGTGTTGTGTGGGTGAACCTGTGCTAATGTACCGACCTTCCTAGGACTAATACATACTTGTGATTATACCCCTTGCAAACATCCGTAAGTACAAAAAAGTAATTAAGGTAGAAATCTAACCACAGCTTTAAACTCTAAGACCCTTACGTCCCTTGTGCAATGGTTTCCTAATGGGGGTTCAGGTTTCTGTCACTCCGGCAACCCCTACGATTAGTAGCCAAATACACAATGCATTCCCCTAGGCCCATATAGGTGAAGTGTCATGTAGTCGACGTTCACATGACACCACTAGAAGAAGTACACCACAACTTAAATATCAAACTATTGAATCTTTGTCAACACAATTCCACTACTAACAACATGACTTTTCCCATGTCCTCAAGAACAAAACGAACTACTCACAAGACATCATATGGATCATGATCAGAGATGGAATAATGATGTATAACTGAACATAAACAATAATTCAACGGTTCACTCAATAGCATCAACTACAAAGAGTAATCAACACCAGGAAAGTTTCCCCTATGAACTATCCAAGATTCAACACAATTGTTACAGCAATATGGAGATGGTGATGAGAGTGCTGATGGTGATAGTGGTGGTGATGATGATGATGGTGATCCCGATGAAGTCCAGCTTCATGGTGGTGTTGATAGCGACGATCTCCCCTCTCCGGGAAGGAATTCCCCCGGCAGAAATCTGTCTGCCGGAGAGATCTTTCTCTCTCTATGTTTTCCACCCTGCAGAGGCGGCGGAATCTTTCTGTGGTTGCTCCTCGAGTCTTAGGGTTTCGGGAGGATAATATACGCTAGAGGGGAGTGCCAGGGGTGGACCAGGGCGGCCACACCACCTGGTGATGCGGCCTAGGCTGGCCCGCGCCAGGGGGTGGTGTGGGCCCCCTGTGGCCCATCTCCAGCTCCCCTTCTGGCTTCCTTCGTCTTTTGGAAAAATAGGATTTTCCGTATATTTTCCCGGATTTTCTGATCTTCGTGAATTTTGCCTCCAAAGAGCACCTTTTCCATCAGAATCCTGACTGCAGCGGTCCATGCTCCAAAAGTCATCAACCATGCAAAAACAGATAAAATAACATAAGTATCACCTCTCAATACGAAATATATCAATGAATAATAGTGAATTATTACATAGAAGAGTGATGCAAAATGGACGTATCAATGGCAAGAAGCAATGTAAGTGTCATAGATGCATATCATGCACTAGGATCTACATAGATATAGAAGTATAAAGGCTCCATCTAATGTGATGTATAATGTTATGGCGGGGCTAGTCCGCTTTTAACGTAGAATAATGTGTCCCAGTGCCCAGTGCCCATGAGAAAGCCCTCGAGATTGATCTAAAGTCACTATAAGCACCTGGAATCCGGCCTCGTTCTGCTGCCATGACTATAGTATATACACAAAGGATAGCAAAGTGTGTTTCGAAGTTTAGATGACAACAGTGAAAACGACCATTATCATAAACACTAGAAACAAAGTCTCGCTTTGTTGCCAAACAAATACTTCGACCCATTATAAGATAATGGTGTGAATGTCAAAATTAGGAAGACATTAACAATTTGCAAAAGACATAATGATCAGGTAAAACAGAACATGGACATGACGTTTCCCATGAGCAAGCATGATCTGTAAACGCATATGGTATATCGTTTATATGAGTAAAATGCAAGCTAGGTTATTTGTACTCTAGTGCAAGTGGGATACTGAAGGAGATATGCCCTAGAGGCAACTAATAAATAGGTTTTTGTTGTCATATCTCAATTAGTTTATAATAGTTTCATATTGTGCTATAACTGTGCCAAGTAGAAACATTGGTACAGGTGTGGTATGAAACAACAAAGTCCCTAGTAGCCTCTATTCATACTAGTTCGTTGGTCATGAAGATGATCTGGGTTTCAAGATCATGGGCATTTATGCCGACTGACAACGAGATCATATCATGGGAGAATGATGTGATTGGACATTCCTCGAAGGATTGCAACACGATCAAGTCATATAGTTCATTGTTGCAACAACTATATCTAGACTCCATCTCCTTAGACCGTGAGCTCATATTACTCACTTTTTCCTAGGCTGCTTAGACTACATCAACCGTCATCTGGTAATACGGTGGCCATAAAGGTGTACGTTGGGTATTCCGAAGGAAATGTAGATGACATGTGACTGCAAGACCGGGATTTGTTCACCCACATGACGGGTAAAGATACATACGGCCGGCTTGGTGAGATTACATCTATAAATGTTGCAACATGTGACTAGGTCACGGGGATGTAATATCACGGTAATAAGAAAACAGAACTTGTTGTGAACGAGATTGAACAAGGTATGGGATACCAATGATCGGATCTCGGACAAGTTGTGTCGAGAAACAAAAGGAAGAGGATGCTACATTTAACGGTTCAAAAGACATTGTCATCAGGAATGCATAGGGGTCACATGGATATCCCTAGTCCCTCTGTTGATCATTGATACGGATCATGTCTAGAGCATTCCCGAGTCGTGAGAGGATACACTTAAGGGTACGATGAGAGCGATCATTCGTAAGACAGAATCACAGTAGATAAAGAGAGAAAGCCGGAATCGTTCCGCGGAGAGATCCGAAGTTGTTCGGAAAAAGAATAAAGGAAAAGACCGGAAAAGTGTTTTCTGATAAATGAGAATTTAAATATATATTTATTATATGTTAATTATGAATTAATATATTCTAAATAATATTTAAGTTAAGATCTATAAAGGCAACTTTTATATTAGGCCAAATCCCAGAGGGAAAAGGCCTAGAATAAAAGCTGCAGAAAAATAAAAGGGAAAAAGAAAACAGCTAGCCTAAGTGGGCGGTGGATAACAACCGCCGCACTAGGCGGCAAATAGCTGGGTCGCGCTCGCTCGTAGGCGGCGGATAAAGGGCGCCGCGCGGGGCGAGCCGTAGCTGCCAGCCGCCACCCGGGCCTGCTCGACCCAGCCCACGTGGGCGCGTGGGGAGCTGGCGCAGCGGGCGGCATGCTGGGCCACCGGGCGGCTGAGCCGGCCCACCCGGGCCGCCTCGCCAGGCCGCCGCCACGGGAGGGGGGGCTGCTCGGCGCGAGGTGGGCCGCGCCAAGGCCTACCCGGCCAGCGCCTGCCCAGCTGCTGCTGATTCTCTTTTTCTTTTTATTATCTATTTTTCTGTTTGGCTATTGGGCTGAGTACTTTTGGTCCAATCGGCCAGGACAAAAATTCCTGTATTTTTTTTTGACTATTAGTCCCATATGGCTAACCCAATGAGGAGAACACACCCCCTCCGCCTATATAAAGGGGTGCCCATGGGAGGGATTAAAACACACAATTGGAGAAGTCCTTTGGTTGACTTCCTCCTTCCCTCTCTCTCTCTCTAGACCTTGTGACCATGGCCCCAAGTCTGGGCTGTGCGATCAAGGCACACCTACAGCATGTCGTTGCGCTGTAGGGATACCTAGCCGGATATCAACTTCCGCACTCCCGACGGGATCGGGGAGCCGGAGGTCTCATCATGCACCGGATGTGTACAAAGACACGAGGCGCAACACTTGGGGCGCTTAAATGTCGTGAGCCGGAGCTATTGCACGATGAAGATGAAGAAGGAGCAAGGGGTGACTTGCGAGGAGCTTCGCGACCTTGAGGTCGGCTACGAGTACGACTGCTTCAACCACGTTCCCCGCGGAACGTTAACCGCGTACGGTCTATAAGGGTATGTATTCTCTACGCTCCGGCTGTTACCGCATTACTACATAGATAGATCCTAGGCAGTTTTTAGGGTTACATCGTAGGAATTTTTTTGTTTTCCGCACCGATCCCTAACACATGCATCTACCAAGCCGAAAAGACAACTTTTCACCTTGTTCTCAATGTATCGAGCACTTAGCGCGTGCTCATTTGCGGAGCCGGCGCCGGTGGCAGCTGGCGGGGAGCTGGCGTATGCGCCTGTGCACGCGCCGCTGCAAGAGGGCAGCGCGAGTACACCCTCTTGGCTGGCTTGATGGTGCCGGCTGCCGCGGCCACAGCCGGGCGCTTGCCCGTGTTGCCCCTTCCTTTCGGCGGTGGAGGTGTAGCGGCGTTGGCGGCGGCGGCAGTCGTGGTCGCACGCGGCGACACGAAGTTGAGGAGTTGGCAAGCGCTAGAGCTCACGGCGGTGCTGGTGGCAGCGACAATGGTAGGGTTAGGTTCGCCGCCGCCGGATCTCCCACGTCGACGCCATCACTGGGACCGAGTACTGCTGCGACGCGGAGGACAGATCCATCGCCGGAAAGTCGCCGACGTGCGCGCGGGCGAGGAGGGAATCACGGCGCGGGGAAGTTTCAGCGACGGTTGGGCGCTCGCACTCGAGCGAGAGAGATAGCGCGCGCTGGCGGCCAGGCACCAAATTTGGGGCGTGCACGGGGACAAATTGACGTGCGCCGGATTTTTTGGAGCCCGCACGATTATCGCGCGTCTGCTGGAGAAGAGAAAAGTGCCGCACGCGCGCTAAATCGCTGTTATTTTTATAGCGCCGAGTTTTAGCGCGGCTGTTAAAATTGTTCTAAAACAAGTCTAGATACATACGAATCTCAACAAATCAAAGTGACTTATTTTGGGACGAGGACTTCACTACCCAAACGTTTCACCAGCCCTATTCTCAAGTTAGGACTATAGGGCTACCAAAGTTTCAACATGCTTGGAGTACTTCTAGCTAGTGCACATATCTTTGAGATGTCTTTTCGGTAAAATCATTGAAGGAAGTAAGAATCTCGCTTTGGGGCCAAACGCACTCAGCAATTAAAACAAGAAGATTAACTGAGAGGAAAATAGGAACCGCATCGGTCAGGAGGTGGCGCAATTATTTTTCCACTAACTGCTTTCGTCCCCCACGATTACCTCCATCTAGGGCCACCCACCTCTACTCCTGAGTCCTGACCACAACACAAGAACTCCACCTTCTCCATCTCGATCCGTAGCCAGGCAACATCTCAAAGAAACAAGGTAGTAGTAGCCCTAGATGGACCCGTTCAAAAAGAAGGCGCTGGGAGCCGCGTCGGTGGTTGCAAGCGTCGCCGGCGCCTACTTCTTCTGGCCTGCCGCTGTGGCCGGCGGCGCCACGATGAACGCTCCCGGCGCCGTCGGCTTTGTCATCTCGCCGGCGGTGTTCCTCGCCAACCCGCAACTCTATTTTCAGCTCCTACGTACCGTCGGCGCCAAGGCGGCGGCTGCGGCCTTCGCCCCGGCGGCGGCAACGGCTGCCTCCTTCGCTCCGTCTGTGGCTGCAGCCTTCGCTCCGGTCGCGGCGGCGGCGGCTGCTGTCTTCCGTCGGTAGGGGAGCACAGGGCAGCGCATGCATTCACGCGAGCGCGCAGCCACCCGTCGCTTCCGTCGAACTACATTACTTTGTGTTACTTTATCTCCGAAGGATGTTTCGTGTGTATCTTAGTGCGACTCTTGATCTGACACCGTTGTGCTTGTGCAGATCTACTATGTATTAATGTTATCTCTGAAAAATATTGCCTGTCTGTCGCGTAATTTTTGTGTAATTAACCCGTTGATTTGGAAGTATTTTACTAAAGTTATACTACCTCCGATCCTAAATAAGTGTCATGGTTTTGAACTACCATGACACTTATTTAGGATCGGAGGGAGTACATGTTTGTTTCGATGGTGACGCGTGTATAACGACGTGACAAGAAATGGTAAATTTACTCTGATCGAATTCTATTTTCAAAAACCACAAACTAAAAACTGCAGCCTAGTGTTCAACTGTTGGTGGAACCAATTTGCAGCAATTCTCTTAGTCGAATACTATGACTAGTTATACGTTACAGTTTCTACTAGTGAGTTAGCCAGTTGGGTACTGATCTTCTGTACTTGGTCATAAAGCTAGCTAGGCTTTATTCAATATGACAGTTTGTACTTGGGGCCGTGCGTGTACACGTACGCCCATTGTTAGTGGCATCACTACCATGATGTGATCGTCGTTCAAGAGCTTTGAAGCTGCTATGTGTAAAGAAGTGACCGATATATATGTGATCGTGGTTCAAGAGCTTTGAAGCTGCTAGCTAGGCGTTGTTCAAGAACATTTTGTACCGGGGGCCGTGTGTGTACGTCCGCCCCGAAGTTGGTAGCGTAACTAGCATTTGAACGTGTGTCAAAATGCTCCGTCCGTAAATAATTGTATTTTTAGTCTTGTCCAAAGATAAACTTAGTAAAAGTTGACTAATTTTAAATAAAAATGTAGCTATATCAAAATTGTAAGCACTAGATCTGTTTTTAAATTTAGCTTCATAATAGGACGATTTGATATAATATATGTTGCTATATTTATGTATAAAGTTAGTTAAATCTAATAAAATTTAATTTAGTCAAAATCTAGAAATACGGAGTGGAATATGTGTTGGAGTATTAGGCAATTTTCATATGAGATTAATTACCGAAATCAATATTATGTAAGCACTAGCAGATCTAAACACATGCAGCAAATCAACCACATCTAGTAGATCTGAAAATCTAGTAAGAACTAGTGCATACAAAGAGAGGAATATCACGGACAGGTTGACCAGGAAGGCCATCATCGTAGCAGCAGCTTGGTCTTTGTCGTTGTCGTCCATGGTGCTATTGAGGTCGTCGATTGTTGAAAAAGAACATGAACGGAGGCGAGCAGTCGCGCCGAGACGTTAACCAAAAACCTTATCGCCCTTCTCCCGGTGCAGGACTTCAATGGACGGGGTTTCGGAGACCTGCTCTCCCGAACAACCGTGCACGCAGTCGCCGGGATGGAGAAGCCTAGAGAGCAGCGCAGCAAAAGGAACACGGCGAGAGAGTGGAAAGAACATAATGCGTCTAGATATGTCTGTCTCTTGCTCTATATCCTGGGAGGTGAGCCGACCGAGCGTCACGCGGTGGAAGACAAGGTCACGCGTCAAACATGCACACGAATGTTAACACGTACCCAACAGCTAGGGCACCATGCAAATATTTAGTCTTTCATAAAACGAGTTTCTAACTCGAACTCGATTCACGAAACGCGATGCGACGCGACACGACACGGGCGACGGAGGAGGAGTGCGTGTGGGCTCCTCTTCTCACTCACTTAGTGGGAGTAAAATCGATCACCTTATAAGCTGGTCCACTCCCAACTAGTAATGTGGGACTAAACTTTGTCCCTCACAAACTCCCAAGCTGCTATAGTAGATGAGTGTTGAGATTTCATGATTTATTAGACTATATAGGCTGCCTACATGGCCGTAGCTCATATAAATCTAACAGTATGTGTGTAAATTAGTGACCGATATATATGTCGAATGCTTGTATATTGATGTGCTCGTGTTGATTTGCACTCTTCCAATGCATGATTCTCACTCGTGTACGAGATGTACTCCCTCCGTTTTAAAATATAAGATGTTTTAACTTTGTGAAGTACTAGTATCTCATAGTAAATCTCCAAGTTTGGTATTTGATCGAAGGATTTTGAAGTTGTTCAAAATAGTGAGTGGATATGCAATTTGCATGAAATTGAGTGGGAGCTATAGAAGTGTTCCGAAAACAATATGTGAATGACATATTTTTGAGTGGGAGCAATATAAGTCTCAAATTCAAATATGTAGGAACATAGTTTGAATAAGAGTAGTGACTCATACCCAAATATGTTAGGAACATATTTTGAGTGGGATCTTATAGAGTGATTCTTAAGTGTGTTAAGAATAAAAGCGCAAGTACCAATAAATAATGATTTATAATGGGTAGAAGTTAATAATAAGTGTATTATGATATTATGTAATATTCCTTAAGAGATTCGGAAAAGGGTTTCAGAATAGAAGTTAATTAAGGAACTGGTCCTTAATGACTCAAGTTAGGAATAGTATTAAGTTTAAACATCAATGGTTGAAATAAAAAAAATGATGATCATCATCCACTATGTTAAGACATAGGTTCTATCTTAGAAAATCATGATGATAAATTAACATAATATATGACCCAATAAGGAATGTTTAAAAGTGATTAAGTTTGAATCACAGAACGTTGAGCTAAGTTTGTCCGCAGTGTCTAATAGAGAACTGTAGACATGTTTTCTAAATCCATAAAGGATGACATATCTTAAAGCATAAAGAGTTATGTTATAAGGGAATATGTTGAAAACTCTTGTAAATACCGATTAAAGTCAAGTAGGAAAGGTGAACAAAACATCGAAAGATGCACAGAGTGCACTAGTGTTTCAATGAATACATTTATAATAATAGATAAGGGTATCATCTAAAGTGTTGTATAATGTTATGGCAGGGCTAGTTCGCTTTTAACGTAGAATGATGTGTCCCAGGGCACAGTGCCCATGAGAAATCCCTCGAGGTTGATCTCAAGTCATTGTAGGCTCCTGAAATCAGGTCTCGTTCTGCTGCCATAGCGATGATACATACACACAGATGTGATACGTCCAAAACGTATCTACTTTTTCGAATACTTTTGCTATATTGTTTCTCCTCTAAACTTGTGTGATTCGGATGCAACTAACACGGACTGATGTTGTTTTCAGCAGAATTGCCTTGGTGTCTAGTTTTTGTGTAGAAAATCAACTATCAGGAAAAATCCCGGAAAATATCCCAAAAATCTTATTTCACCAGAAGACTCTCGGATCCAGAATACGAGACGGATGGGGGCTGGGCCGAGGCCACACCACCTGGCCGTGCGGGCCAGGCCTGGCCACGCCACGGGGTGGTCTGGCCGCCCCAGACACCCCCTCGGTCTTCCTCTTCGCCTATAAGATGCCTTCAGACCTAAAAACTCAAGGGGGTTCGACGTTTTTCCAAAAGGAGTTCCGCTCCGCGGCCACCACCAGATTCCATGAGACAGCACCAGAAACTCCGTTCTGGCACCCTGCCGGGACAGGGAATTGGAGGAGATCATCACCATCATCATCACCATCGCTTCTCCATTGACCATCCATGTTTCCCCCATCTATGAGTGAGTAATCCCCCGTTGTAGGCTATGGTGATGGTAGGGATTGGATGAGATCATTCATGTAATGGCATCAGATTGTTAGGGCATGGTGCCTAGTATCTTCTATTAGTGCTCTATGACTTTGTTGCGACTTGTTATGCTTAATGCTTGTCACTAGGGCCCGAGTGCCATGATTTCAGATCTGAACATGTTATTGATTCATTATGATAGTATTGTTTATGGTCTTACCTGTAAGTTGTATACACACGTTGTTGTCCGGAACCAATGGCCCCGAAGTGACAGAAATCGGGATAACCGGAGGGAATGGCTTTGATGCGAGGATCACATGTGTTCATGGAGTGTTAATGCTTTGCTCCAGTGCTCTATTAAAAGGAGCACCTTAATTTCCAGTAGTTCCCTTGAGGCCCCGCTGCAAACGGGCTGGCAGGACAAAAGATGTTATGCAAGTTGTCATTGCGAGCACGTATGACTATATATGAAACACATTCCTATGATTATTTACTACTTGGATGCTTATTCTTATTTATCTGCAATTGCCCTATGTTCTGATTGCTATGTGAATTGTCTTGTCCATGCAACGACCGTCGATCCATCCCTATGCCTACCGCACTCGAATCCTACTTTTTACTGCTATTGTTACTACTGTCTTTACTTTACTATTCCTACTACAAAACTGTTGCTACTGATAAACAGCTGTGAGCAAGATTGTTTCCAGGTGCAGCTGAATTGACAACTCAGTTGTTAAGGCTTATAAATATTCTTTGGCTCCCCTTGTGTCGAATCAATAAATTGGGTTTCACTTCCCTCGAAAATACTGCTATACACCCCCTATACTTGGGGTCATCAAGACTATTTTCTGGCGCTGTTGCCGGGGAGCATAGCTTTATTTATCAAGTTCACATGGATTCTCTATTGTTCGCTGTTATCCATCCATCATGGGTAAGTCTCATGATGCCAAGGTTCCTATTTTACCATCTACTACAAGAAGATGTACGGTTCTGAACACCTCTGTTGCTCTTGATTCACCATCTGTTATGAGTAAGCTCGTTACACCACCACACACACATGCTACACACACTGCTACTACTGTTGAATCTGAAACTTCTGATACTTATGATGATGCTTCTACTGTGCTTGATAAGAGTGGTTCATTAGGTCCTTTCCTAGATGCTACGATTGCTAGAACTATAGCTGGAAATACTGAAACTCCTAATGAAGACACTACTACACCTGTTAGTTCACCTGAGTCTGAGAGCTATGATATTGAAGATGGTTATGTTGAGATGACCGATGAATTTATTAAAGAATGTAAAAACGCCCATGATAGGAGCGTTGCTAAGAGTCTCCTTGAGAGGCGTACTATTAGACCCAAATTGTCTCCTATTGCTAAGTTTGTTGCTTCTCCCATAAACATTAAAGATAAAGATTATGATTTCTCTCTTGATCTATCTTACATAGCTATTGTTGAGAAAGAACCTTTTTGTGGGACTAAGAATGAGAGTGCGGTAGCACACATGACTGAGCTTTCTACCATGAGTGGCCTGTTTTCTGATGATATTAAGATACGTACCTACTTTGTTGCTAAGATTTTCCCCTTTTCACTTAAAGGAGAAGCTAAAACTTGGTTTAGTAATTTACCTCCTGGATCTATTGATAGCCCTAATTGCTTGATTAGTACTTTCCTCCAGAAATATTTTCCTCCTAGTGCTATACATGCTATTTTGCAGGAACTTTTTGATTTCAAACAGGAAGAAAAAGAGATATTGCCTGAATCTTGGGAAAGGTTTTGTGCTTTGATTCATGCACAGGCTGGAAGTCCATTACCTAAGAATGAGCTTCTTGATATATTTTATAATGGACTAACTGAAGAATCTAGGACATACCTAGATAGTTGTGTTGATTGTGTTTTTAGGAATAGGACTCCCAAAGAAGCTGAGGAATTAATGGCTAAAATAAGCAAGAATTATGAAGATTGGTATCCTCCTGAACCAGCTATACCTGAACCAGCTATATCGGCGCCTATACCATTATCTAAGAAGAGGGGAGTTATTGAATTGAATGATGAAGTGATGAAGAAAGCTAAGAAATGTCTTAAGGAGAAGGGAATTAAAGCTGAGGATGTCAAGAATTTACCTCCTATAGAAGAATTATGTAAGCCAATTCCCCACTCATCCACTATTTAGGTACACTCTCTCCAACACTTTGATGAAGGTGATATACCTTACTCTAAACCTCCTGATCAATGCTTAGAAGAATTTGATATTTTTATTGTTAAGCAGGATAATTTTAATAAAAGGGTGCAAAATCATCTAATGGAAAACACTAGAGCTATTGTTGGGTTGAAAGATATTGTGGAAAGAACCTCTAATGATGTTAAAATGATTGTTAAACACTTTCAAATGATTCAAACTCAAATAGATCAACTCATTAAAGTGCAAAAAGACTTGCTAATTAACGCTGCTAAAGAAAAACATGCTTATGAAATTAGAACTAGAAGTGGTGTTGCTACCCAGGATCCTCTATATCCTGAGGGGCATCCCAAAATAATTGAGCAGGATTCTCAACAAGCTGAAAATAGTGGTACTACTCGTAAGAAAATAAAAAAGAAGCATAAAACTATTGTAGAACCCCCTGAACCTGTTATAGATCCTAATAGTATATCTGTATCTGATGTTGAAACCGAAAGTGGTAATGAAGAAAATGATGTTCCTAATGAAGAAAAAGTTGAAGAAGAACCTGAAAAGCACACTAAGAATACTAAATACACTAAAGAAGATTTTTTTGCTTAGAAACATGGTAGTGAAAGAGAGCCCTGGGTCCAAAAACCTATGCCTTTCCCTGATAAGAAACACAAGTCAAAGGAAGATGAACACTATAATAAGTTTTGTGAGTGGATGAAACCTTTATTCCTGCAAATTCCTTTGACTGATGCTATTAAACTTCCTCCTTACTCAAAGTATATGAAGGATATTGTCTCGAATAAAAGGAAGATCCCTAATAAAGAAATTTCTACTTTGCTTGCTAATTATTCTTTTAATGATAAGGTTCCAAAGAAACTTGGAGACCCAGGGATTCCAACTTCCCATGCTCTATTAAGAATAGTTATGTTAGAACTGCTTTGTGTGATTTGGGAGCTGGAGTTGGTGTTATTCCTTTCTCTCTCTATAAGAGACTTCAACTAGAAAAATTAATACCAACTGATATATCTTTGCAAATGGCTGATAAATCTACCACTATTCCTGTTGGTATATGTGAGGATGTACCTGTTCAAGTGGCTCATAATTGCTTGATATTAACTGATTTTGTTGTGCTTGAAATGCCTGAATATCATAATATGTCTATTATTCTTAGGAGACCTTTTCTTAATACTGCAGGAGCTGTTATTAATTGTAATCAAGGAAAGGTGACCTTCAATGTTAATGACAAGGAACATACTGTCTATTTCCCCAAGAAGATTGATAGGACTTATGGTTTGAATTCAATTGAACATGTTGAGGGCATTCAAGTTGGAGAGATATATTGTCCTATACCAAGAGAAAAATTTGAAACTATTATGATTGAGACCATTGCTATCAAAGTTGAGGTAACATAATCATTAGTGGAATACAAAGTTTTGTTTCATATAAAATTGTTTTGGTAACAAGACCTGATCAGCCTTGTTAACAAAAGGATTTCATTGAGCAAAACAATGTTTTCACCATGATTATCTCTGCTTACTTCTATTCCATCCATTTTAGTTTTTTTTTCGTTTAGTTTTCTTTTCTGTTGTTAGTTGCTTGAATGTTAGTGTCTTAGAACTTCTGTAGTTCTAGCCTTGTTTTTTCATTGCATCATTCCAAAAAAATCTTTCTGTCAGAAAATCATTCATTTATACGTGAAAATTGCCCAAAAATAAAGTGTCTCGAAAAATTCCAGAAAATTCATATTAAATTTTTACGTGAAAAAAGGGCAGAGGAGTGCTTGGAAGGTATCCGGGGGGCCCACCAGGCAGGCACACCACCTGGTGGCGCGGCCAGCCCTGGGGCGCGCCAGCCTATGGTGTGAGCCACCTCTGGCCCTCCACTCACTCTCTCACTTGCCACTTTCTTCTCTCTCCCGAGTAGACACCAGTTCATTGCTCAAAATCGCGTTCTTGCTGTGCTTGCCCTCGATTTTTTGATCTCCTTGCTCAGCCCATCTTTGCTGCTGAAATTTGGAGCATTTGTTCTCCGGTATGTGACTCCTCTGCTTGTCCAAGTAGATTTGTGTTTAGTGGTTTATATCTTGAGTATTTTGCTACTGTAGGTGACAGGTTATGCGAGCTTGTAAGCTTGTTTGATGCTTAGAGATTTAGTTTTCATGCATATTTAGGCCTCTTACAAGTCCATATGAGTAGTGCGCTTCATTATATTCACTTTGCAATCACTTGTTTAATAGGTGTTTAAATTTCAGAATAGAAGATGAATGAGCATCAACTAAACCAGCATGAACTATGGGTGTGATACATTGCAAATGTATCTATAATTTTTGATGTTCCATGCTTGGTTTTATCCACTTTCTTGTGTTTTGCCCACACTTTGGAGTGCTTTTCATATGATTTCTTGGACTAACCTATTAACAAGAGCCACAGTGCCAGCTGCCTGTTTTCTATAGTTTTTGGTTTCAGGAAAGTCAGAAAATGAATATTCTCGGAATTGGACGGACAAAAGCCAAAGTGCCTATTTTTCTAGAAGTCATCAGATGCCAGAATACGAGACGGAGAAGGGCTGGGGGCTGGCCACACCACCTAGCCGCGCGGCCAAGCCTGGCCCGCGCTAGGGATGGTCTGGCCGACCCTAGCACCCCCTCGGCCTCTCCTTCCGCCTATAAGATGCCCTCGGGACGAAAATCCTAAGTACCCGATCAAAAATCCATGAAAGAGTCTATAGCTGCCATCATCTCCATCCCTAGATCGGGAGGGATCTGAAGCTCTTCCCGGCACCTTGTCGGAGAGGGGAATTCACCCTAGAGGCCTTCTTCATCACCATGCAAGCCTCTGGTGTGATGCGTGAGTAGTTCATCCTTGGACTACGGATCCATGTAGTAGCTAGATGGCTGGTTCTCCTCCTTTGTGCTTTCATGTTTAGATCTTGTGAGCTCCGTTCATGATCAAGATCATCTATTTGTAATTCTGCATGTTGTGTTTGCGGGGATCCGATGGATATTGAGATACTATTTCAGATTGATTATTGATTCTATCATGTCTTTGTTATTTGTGATCTTGCATGCTTTCCGTTGTTAGTAGCTATCTTGGCCAAGTAGATGCTAGCAACTCCAAGAGTTAGTATTTATGCTCGATAGTGGGTTCATGCCTCTAGTAATCTGGGGAAGTGACAGGAATCTCTAAGGTACTAGATGTGTTGTTGCTACTAGGAAGAAAACAACAATCCTTTATTCATAGAACAATCGTATTGTTTACTTTACACGCAATTCGTAAAGCAATAATCTGTTGCTTGCAACTTAATCTGGAGGGGGTTCGGATGATAACCTGAAGGTGGATTGTTAGTCATAGATGCAGTTGGATGGCGGTCTATGTATAATGTTGTAATGCCCAATCAAGTTTCAAAGGAGTCAAGATGATTAGTATATGCATGTATTGCTTTCTCGATGTTTGTCAATTGCCCCGCTGTAATTTGTTCACCCAGCATGTTATCTATCTAAGGAGAGCCACCTCTAGTGAACTATGGATCCCGGTCCTTTTCTTTTACATACAATCTACAAACTATTTACTGCTTTGTGTTTACTTTCTACAAACTATTACTTCTTTCCATTCGATATGTTTGATCCTTTGTTTTCAGCAAAACACGGTGAGATTGACAACCTCATTGCAAGTTGGGGACAAAGTTCTGTGGTTGTGTTGTGCAGGTCTCCACGTCGCTACTAGCACTGGTAGTGCGCCCTGCCAAGGCTTAGCTAGCAACACCTTTGGGGTGTTTCCTTGCTCCTACTGGTTCGATTAAACCTTGGTCTCATAACTGAGGGAAACTTGCTGCTGTGCTCATCATACCTTCCTCTTGGGGTTCCCAACGAGCTCTACATCTACACCGAGCCATCAAGCATTTTTCTAGCGCCATTGCCGGGGATGTCAAGGACCTCTTCACAAGGGGAGTCCCTCAACCAATCTCTTTACTTTGTTATTTTTTGTTTTGCTTAGTTTCTTTTTGTTTTGTTTGCTTCTTTCTTTATCAAAAACACAAAAAAAATAGTTTTACTAGTTTGCTTTCTTATTTGAAAACCCAAAAAAATGACTTCTCTTGAAAACACTAAGTTGTGTGACTTCACTAGCACCAACAACAATGATTTTATGAGCACACCTATTGCTCCACCTGTGCCTGAAGATACTTTCTTTGAGATAAAACCTGCTTTGCTCAATCTTGTTATGAGAGAATAATTTTCTGGTATTGGTAATGAAGATGCTGATGCCCATCTAAATAACTTTGTTGAACTTTGTGAGATGCAAAAGCATAGGGATGTAGATGGTGATATTATTAAGCTGAAATTATTTCCTTTCTCTTTGAGAGCAAAAGCTAAAGAATGGTTGAATTCCTTAACTAGGAATAGTATTGATTCTTGGACTAAGTGCAAAGATGCTTTCATTGGAAAATACTATCCTCCTGCTAAGATTATATCTATGAGAAGTGAAATAATGAAGTTTAAACAATCTGATAATGAACATGTTGCTCAAGCTTGGGAAAGAATGAAATCTTTGGTAAAGAATTGTCCCACACATGGACTAACTTCTTGGATGATCATCCAAACTTTTTATGTAGGATTGAACTATTCTTCAAGGAACCTATTGGACTCTGTTGCTGGAGGTACCTTTATGACCATCACTTTGGGTGCTGCAACAAAACTTCTGGACAATATGATGGTTAATTATTCTGAATGCCATACTGAGAGAGCTCCACAAGGTAGGAAGGTAAATTCTGTTGAGGAAACTTCCTCCTTGAGTGATAAGATTGATATTATTATGTCTATGCTTGTTAATGGGAAAGCCCATATTGATCCAAATAATATTCCTTTAGCTTCTTTGGTTGCTCAAGAAGAGCAAGTTGATGTAAACTTCATAAGAAATAATAATTTTGGCAATAATACTTATAGGAGTAATTTTGGTAACAACAATTATAAGCCATACCCTCCTAACAATGGTAATGCTTATGGAAATTCCTACAACAATAATAGGAGTGCACCCTCTGAACTTGAAGTTATGCTTAAGGACTTTATTAGTGAACAAACTGCTTTCAATAAAACTATTGAGGAAAAACTCTCTAATGCTAAAAGAAATATAGCATCTTTGGCTGAAGCTCAATCTTCTTTGAATAAAATGGCTGCTAAACCTGAAACTAATGATAATCCCTTTGTAGCTACTAATGTTATACAAGTAAGAATTGATGAAAATGCTAGACTATTAGCTAAATTACATGCTAAGTGGGAAAGAGAAGATGAAATTGCTAGAAACATTAGTGTTTCTACTATTACCACCACTAGTGTTGAGGCTAGTAATAGTTCTACTACTTTAGATGATAAATTTGATTTTGATCTTGATGGTTGCAATATCTCTGAAGTTATTAAGTTCCTACAAAAGCTTGCTAAAAGTCCTAATGCTAGTGCTATGAACATGGCCTTTACAAAACACATTACTGATGCTCTCATAAAGATTAAAGAAGAAAAGATGAAACATAAAGCTTCTATTCCTATAAAACAAGAAGATGGTTGGGAACCCATCATTAATATGAAAGTGAATGACTTTGATTTCAAAGCTTTATGTGATCTTGATAGTAGTGTTTCTATTATGCCTAGAAGGATTTATGATATGCTTGATTTGCCTCCACTTGAAGATTGTTATTTGAATGTCCCACTTGATGATAATGCTAGAAAGAAACTCATGGGGAGTCTTAATGATGTTCTTATTATGGTTAACAATGCCTATGTCCCCGTTGATTTCTATGTTTTGGATGTTGAATACAATGCTTCTTGTCCTATTACTTTGGGAAGACCTTTTCTTAGAACTGTTGGTGCCATTATTGATATGACAGAAGGCACCATTAAATATAAACTCTCACTCAAGAAAGGTATAGAACATTTCCCTACAGACAGATAAAAGATTTCTTTTGCCTCTCCTATGAAAACAAAATTTGGTCTTAATACTTCTTCATTTGAGAACACTTGATTCTTTCTTGCTTCTTATGCCTAACTTAAAGGCGTTAAAGAAAAGTACTTATTGGGAGATAACCCAAAAGTTTTAAATGAGTCTTGGAAGTTATTACTTCAGTAATAACCGCTCCTTATCCTTTTTATTTGCTTTTCGTGTCAATAATAACCTCTAATGAGAGAGAAGTAATGATTGGAAAAGTTGTTGTCCTGAAACAGATTTTTGTGCTTCACCATAAAAATTCGTGTTAAATCTCTGAACGTCTTGTTGAGGCGTGAATTTTTGTGCTTCTGCCCCAGGTTGTTATCTAACTTTAGTTAGCTCAACACTTTTTTATTTGAGCAACATAAGGTCTTCGAAAAAATTCGTCTTTACCTGCTGGTCTGTTTTGACAGATTTCTGCCATTTTCTGCATTTGCTTCTTGTTGGTTCCTTTTTGAGTTCTTTTGGGGAATTGAGCTTTTTGAGAGAAGTGCTACAGTATATAGTGTTCTAATGTAAGTTTATTTGGTGTTATAACTGAACCTTAAGACCTATTATCTTGAGTGCAGTAATGTTGCTAATAAAGATTGTGTGAAGTTTTGTATGAAGGAAAAAATTCAGGTGTATGGAAGGAATAAGTAATGAGATGAAGGATGGACTAAAGCTCAAACTTGGGGATGCCACGCGTGTCACCCCAAGAAATATCCAAGAAGTACAAGCGTCAAAGCTTGGGGATGCCCAAGGCATCCCCTTCTTCATCAATAAAAATTCTAGGTTTCTTCCAAACGCTTCATTTTTATTGTTTCATGCACAATTGTGTTGTTCTTGGAGCGTCTTCTTTTTCATTTTGGTTTTGGTTTTTCGTTTGATTTGTTTTCTTAGTTTGATGAATAAATTGGTTGGACCCCCTCTTTCATACATTGGTTTGCAAATAGTTTGGTTTGATTTGGAAAAGAGTAGGAAAGTTCATGCTTATGTGGTAAAAAGAGCTCGGTTTTGACTGTGGCCTATGCTTTGTCATGCCATGCTTGATATTGTTTTGGCTTTATGCTTAGTATTCTTTGCTGTAGCATGACTTGTTATAAACAATTGAGATTTCTTAATGTGCCTCGAATGAATCATGCGTTGTTTTAGCATATTAAAGCATAGTATTGTGGTATTCTCCTTTGATGCTTTATTTGGGTTGACTTGGCTGAGATGCTCGTTGTCTGCTTGCCTTGTCATTTTGATATGGGGATTCTTCTGTATCATCAGGCAAGGGGTACCCTATTGGCGGTTCTCTATGATACACATGTACTTACAATGACAAGAACTTACGGTGACTAAACTTGAGTAGCATGAGGAGCGACCCTCGTATACAAGGGACATGAGATTCCTAACTTGTACTTCGTCAAGCATGTACACCATAGTTTGTTCACTTTAACCTTAACCACTTCAAGATGCTTATGATAGGGGCAATGAGAGCTAATAGCTATTAAGTACCATAATTTTTGGAAGCTCTTTATGAGACTTGAATCCCTACTTCCTTTTATAAAGGCCTTTCTTCCACCATTATATTGAGTCTCCATCTTCTACCTTTATGCACCTACTTTGAGAGCATAGTGGCCATTCTTAGTTCTATGTGCATTGTCCCAAGACTAGTTGATTGATGCATAACTTGATATTGCTTGTTTTAAACTATTTGTATCTAGTCACTCTTATGAACTTTGAAGGTGTCCTATGCATTTATATTTGCTACTCTATGAGGGACAAGCTGAATACTATTATGCTATGTTTTCTTTATGTGAAACAAACAAACGTCTTGCAAAGCATTGTTATTCATGAATCTTTTGTTTATGCCTTTTCATGTTGCATCATAGTTTCTTTGTCTTATTGCTAGAACTTTGTCTTTCATGTTATGATTTAAGTACTATGATCCCAGTTTTGAATGTTTTACAAATAATTTGATCAAGTCTTTGATGGTGCATGTCACCTCAAAAATTATTCTTTCATTTTATCACTTACCTACTCGAGGACGAGCAGGAGTTAAGCTTGGGGATGTTGATAATTGCAAATGTATCTATAATTTTTGATGTTCCATGCTTGGTTTTATCCACTTTCTTGTGTTTTGCCTACACTTTGGATTGCTTTTCATATGATTTCTTGGACTAACCTATTACCAAGAGCACAGTGCCAACTGTCTGTTTTCTGCTGTTTTTGGTTCCAGGAAAGTCAAAAAATGAATATTCTCGGAATTAGACAGGACAAAAGCCAAAGTGTCTATTTTTTCGGAAGTCATCAGATGCCAGAATACGAGACGGAGAAGGGCTGGGGGCCGGCCACACCACCTGGCCATGCGGCCAGGCCTGGCCCGTGCCAGGGGGTGGTCTGGCCGACCCCAGCATCCCCTCGGCCTCTGCTTCCGCATATAAGATGCCCTCGGGACGAAAACCCTAAGTACCCGATCAAAAATCCACGAAAGAGTCTGTAGGCACCGTCATCTCCATCCCTGGATCGGGAGGGATCTGAAGCTCTTCCCGGCACCCTGCCGGAGAGGGGAATTCACCCTGGAGGCGTTCTTCATCACCATGCAAGCCTCCGGTGTGATGCGTGAGTAGTTCATCCTTGGACTACGGATCCATGTAGTAGCTAGAGGGCTGGTTCTCATCCTTTGTGCTTTCATGTTTAGATCTTGTGAGCTCCTTTCATGATCAAGATCATCTATTTGTAATTCTACATGTTGTGTTTGTGGGGATCCGATGGATATTGAGATAATATTTTAGACTGATTATTGATTCTATCATGTCTTTGTTATTTGTGATCTTGCATGCTTTCCGTTGTTAGTAGCTATCTTGGCCAAGTAGATGCTAGAAACTCCAAGAGTTAGTATTTATGCTCGATAGTGGGTTCATGCCTCTGGTAATATGGGGAAGTGACAGAAATCTCTAAGGTACTAGATGTGTTGTTGCTACTAGGGAGAAAACAACAATCCTTTGTTCATAGAACAATCATATTGTTTACTTTACATGCAATTCGTAAAGCAATAATCTGTTGCTTGCAACTTAATACTGGAGGGGGTTTGGATGATAACCTGAACGTGGATTATTAGTCATAGATGCAGTTGGATGGCGGTCTATGTATAATGTTGTAATGCCCAATCAAGTTTCAAATGAGTCAAGATGATTAGTATATGCATGTATTGCTTTCTCGATGTTTGTCAATATCCCTGCTGTAATTTGTTCACCCAGCATGTTATCTATCTAAGGAGAGCCACCTCTAGTGAACTATGAATCCCGGTCCTTTTCTTTTACATACAATCTACAAACTGTTTACTGCTTTGTGTTTACTTTCTAGAAACTATTACTTCTTTCTATTCGATACATTTAATCCTTTGTTTTCAGAAAAACACGGTGGGATTGACAACCTCATCGCAAGTTGGGGACAAAGTTCTGTGGTTGTGTTGTGCAGGTATCCACGTTGCTACTAGCATCGGTAGTGTGCCCTACCAAGGCTCAGCTAGCAACACCTTTGGGGTGTTTCCTTGCTCCTACTGGTTCGATTAAACCTTGGTTTCATAACTGAGGGAAACTTGCTGTTGTGCTCATCATACCTTCCCCTTGGGGTTCCCAACGAGCTCTACATCAACACCGAGCCATCAGGGTGCCTGAGGTTATGAAGGTTCACCGGGAGGACGAAGTTTTTCCTTCCATTTATCCATGCTCTAAGTTCATGAGAGCTGCAGGAATTCTCTAGGATTTCCACACTTTGGTTTCTAATGCAGGATTGGAGCACTTTTTGGAAGATGAACCTTGTCTGTGAAGCTAACCATGTCTGTGGTGCAGGACTTTCAATTTAGTTACTCTTTGCCTAACCCCATGGTCCACTACAAAATTTACAATATTGCTGTCGACCTTTCTCTCGATGACTTTTGTGCAGCTATTAAGGTACCTTAGTGGGGATCATGTGGAAGGATTAAAGAGCGACATGCGCCACTCATGGATTTATACACAGAAATTTGCCAAGGGAGCACCTTCTCGAAGGAGAGTGGGAAAATTCGTAACATTCATCTCCCCACCATTCACTACTTTGCCTACTTTATTTCCAAGTGTGTTCTTGCTAGGAAAACTGCCAATAAGTTATCTTCATATGATCTAGCATTCATCTCTGCTGCTCTTAAACGAGATAGGTCTTACAACTTGGGTGCTTTGATAGCTTTCCGTCTTGCTGCTAACCGCGAGAAAGGTGGAACTAGTGGGGGCCTCATTGCTTCTCGTTTACTAGCATTGCATGGTTTAGTGCCTCATCATCTAGACCTACAGTTTCCCATAGAAATGCTTGATCTTAATTCCATGATACAGCATAAATTTGTTTCCTCGTGGGCTAGTTTGAGTGAGTTGTCTTATGAAATAACCTTTCTCAAAGCTGGTTGGAGAAAGAGAAAGTCCGAGCGTGTTGTCCTTTTGCTTGCACCTGTTTTGTTTAAACTTGATAACAGGGTAGGGTGGTCCCTCACGGAGGAGGAGCTTGATACGTACTTGGGAGAGCTCTCCCAACAAGAGCAGGATACTAGAAGATTCGGTCCAGCCCTCGAATGAGGGGAGTCTTCATATCAGCAGCCTACTTATGATTGGGGAGCTTCTTCTTCGTCCCACGGGCCTAACTACGATCATTCTTACAATGACCCGCCTGCTTGGAACCCTTACCCCTATCTAGATTGACACCCACTTAGGCCAAAAGCCTAAGCTTGGGGGGAGGTACGCCGACATCGCACTCATCTCCTTATCATGTTTTGTCGGTACTTTGTATATTCATGATTCGTTCTCCTTTTAGTTTTTGTTCTTTCTGTGCTTTTGCTTTCTAAAACATAAAAAAGACCAAAAATATTTCTGTTGTTTCTCTTTGTTTGCTTCTTCTTCTTTTTGCCTTGGTTTGCTTTTCCCTTTTTGCTATGTTTAAACTATTCGAAAAACCCAAAAAGATTTTGCTTTGCTTGTTCTTCCTTTTTGGTTCTTGTTTTAAAAATCGAAAACACCAAAAATATTTGTTGTTCTTCTTTGGTTTTGTGAGTTTGTTGCAGGGTTCAGCAGTTCTCAGTGGGATTTGATTTCATATTATTATTCAAGCCACACAAGTGAAGGGCAATAATGAGGATTAATGACAACTTGAGGTGTGGTAAGAGGCTGGTAATGAACTCTATTTGTTTTCATTTTTGTACATATACTCATCATTGTGGGCATGCTTAGTCTGTTCGTATAGGGTGTATGTTATTTATGGATGCTTAGTAGTTCTTGCTTTCATATGATTAGTTCCAGCTTGCTAATAGTTTGTAGCATGTCATATGAAAGTTTGCTTGCATTACTCTATTCATAACTTGGTATGACACCGTGGTATCCTCCTCTGAATGTTTCATTTGAATTGACTTGGCACATGCTCACGCATGCATATGACTGAAATAATCAGTTGAGCCTCGATGAATTATTTTGCCTGGAGGGTCTTGAATCACTGTCATGCCATGATTAGTCCTGCTTTGTTGCAATCATGATTATGACAGCTATTGCTCTCTCGTTTGTCGCTCCCTTACTATTGCTAGCCTTCACTTACACTGAGTATTCCTTACTCGTGTTTCCAACTTCCCAAAAAAACCAAATATTGCCAAAAGTGTCTACCATACCTACCTATTAGCATCATTTGCTATTTCCGTGCATATTTAATATGCCTTGTTTTCTTCCGAATAAAATGTTTGCTTGTTATGAGAAAGTTAGTCAGTAAAGCTCTCAAGAACTTGATGGCACACTTTATTTCCTGCACTTAATAAACCTGAACCATTGTGACTGTCCATGAAAGTTATATGCTTGGAAATTATAGGCTGGGGATTAGCAGAACCGTGCTGTCACGAGGAACGCTTTCAACACCTGTAAATATATAACCAGTTGATACCATGCTCATTTGTTTGCGGATGTCGTCGGTGTGAAATAAAAGGGGATTGTAAGTCTATGGAGTTATGTATGTGTGTTAGAGAAACGCCTGGGCCGCCGGTCTAATCCATGCCGGCATGGTGGAAACCTGCAGCGTAACCATAATAAGTATCTATGAAGCATTCTTCTTATAAAAAAAGAGAGAGATAGCTATTGAGAAAAAGAAAAGAAAAAAAGAGATTTGAGAAAAGAGGAAAGAGAGAAAAAAGCACCATTTTCCCATGGTAAATAAGAAGATTTGAGAAAAGAGGAAAGAGAGATACTCATGGTCTGCTTGCCTTGTCATTTTGATATGGGGATTCTGCCGTATCATCGGGCAAGGGGTATCCCGTTGGCGGTTCTCTATGATACGCACGTATTTACGATGTCAAGAACTTACCGGTAACTAAAGTTGAGTAGCATGAGGAGCGGCCCTCGTACTCAAGGGACATGGGATTTCCAGTTTATAGTCTGTCAAGCATATAACTCAGATTGGACCTCACTTTCACCTTAACCATATTAAAGATGCTTATGATAGGGGCAATGAGAGCTCAAAGCTAATGAGTACCATACTTTCAGCATTTGGAATCCTTTCAAACTTTTCAAAACCTTTTTCATTTCCTTGTTGAGTATCCACTTATTCTATGAGCACCTTCTTGAGAGCATAGTTGTCATTCTTAGTGTAATGTGCTTGTCTCAAAATTTGATTATTTGTGTTATGACTTTGATGCTTGTATCTTTGATATCTTTACTTCTAGTCTTCACCTGAACTTCAGAGGTGCCTTGGCATTCATAATCCAAGGCAAGCGAGATACCACTCTATCATACCTTGTTATGAGCATTGTAATGTTGCTTATGTTTATGTTTCATGCTACTTATTATTTTTGAGTTGGAATCTCTTCATAGCTTGCAATGCCTATTAAGTAAACTTAGTTGCATACTCCTTATTATGAATTGTCTAAGTAGTTGATCACATGCTGAGAATATATACATCATATGAAGCAAATGTGTTCGTGAAAGTTTCTTTTATCGCACTCAGTTTTCAACTGAATTGCTTGAGGACAAGAAATAAGCTAAGCTTGGAGGAGTTGATACGTCCAAAACGTATCTAATTTCTCGAACACTTTTGTTATTGTTTCTCCTCTAAACTTGTGTGATTTAGATGCAACTAACACGGACTGACACTGTTTTCAGCAGAGTTGCCTTGGTGTCTAGTTTTTGTGCAGAAAATCAACTATCAGGAAAAATCCCGGAAAATATGCCAAAAATCCTATTTCACCAGAAGACTCCCGGAGCCAGGATACGAGATGGAGGGGGGCTGGGCCCAGGCCACACCACCTAGCCACGCCAGGGGGTGGTATGGCCGCCCCAAACACCCCCTCGGTCTCCCTCTTCGCCTATAAGATGCCTTCTGACCTAAAAACTTAGGGGGGTTCGATGTTTTTCTAGAAGGATTTCCGCTCCACCGCCACCACCAGATTCCACGAGACAGCACCAGAAACTCCATTCTGGCACCCTGCCGGGACGGGAAATTGGAGGAGATCATCACCATCATCATCACCATCGCTTCTCCATCGACCATCCATGTTTCCCCCATTTATGAGTGAGTAATCCCCCGCTGTAGGCTATGGGGATAGTAGGGATTGGATGAGATCGTTCATGTAATGGCATCAGATTGTTAGGGCATGGTGCCTAGTATCTTCTATTAGTGCTTTATGACTTTGTTGCGACTTGTTATGCTTAATGCTTGTCACTAGGGCCCAAGTGCCATGATTTCAGATCTGAACATGTTATTGATTCATTATGATAGTATTGTTTATGGTCTTACCTGCAAGTTGTATATAGACGTTGTTATCCGGAACCAATGGCCCTGAAGTGATAGAAATCGGGATAACCGGAGGGAATGACTTTGATATGAGGATCACATGTGTTCATGGAGTGTTAATGCTTTGATCCGGTGCTCTATTAAAAGGAGCACCTTAATTTCCAGTAGTTTCCTTGAGGCCCCGCTGCAAACGGGCTGGCAGGACAAAAGATGTTCTGCAAGTTCTCATTGTGAGCACGTATGACTATATATGGAACACATTCCTATGATTATTTAGTACTTGGATGCTTATTCTTATTTATCTGCAATTTCCCTATGTTCTGATTGCTATGTGAATTGTCTTGTCCATGCAACACCCGTCAATCCATCCCTATGCCTACCGCACTCGAATCCTACTGTTTACTGCTATTATTACTATTGTCTTTACTTTACTATTGATGCTACTTTACTATTCCTACTACAAAACTGTTGCTACTGATAAACTGTTGTGAGCAAGATTGTTTCCAGGTGCAGCTGAATTGACAACTCAGTTGTTAAGGCTTATGAATATTCTTTGGCTCCCCTTGTGTCGAATCAATAAATTGGGTTTCACTTCCCTCGAAAATACTGCGATACACCCCCTATACTTGTGGGTCATCAAGATGTTATCATGTGATGATAAAGTATTAATGTTAATCAAGGTGAAATTAGTAAGTTGCAAAGGATTTGGGACTGTAAAGTACAGACCCAAGACTCAACCTCTTCCATGAGCAAGCATGTTTAGGGTACCGGATATGGTGCCAATGATTAAGAACAAATGCAGCTAGTGTATTTGGACTCTACTGCAAGTGGGAGACTGTTGGAAATATGCCCTAGAGACAAATAGTAATAAGGACTATTATCATATTTCATAAAGTTTATGATTAAGTTTTATATCATGCTATAACTGTATTGAGTGGAAACATCAATACACGTGTGATATATAAACAACCAGGGGTTCCCAGTGAAACTCTAGTCACTGGTTCATTGGTCAATTGTTGATCAAGTCTCCTGATCATGTGGCATTTATGCTAGTTGGAAATGGAGTAAACTCATTCTGAGAATGAGATGATGAACCAATACCCAACCTAAACATCGTGACCCGATCATGTCACAAAGTTCAAGTTACGATGATTAGAAATGGATCCTCGTAGACTATTCCTTAGACCGTGAGGCTATATCAATCCCTGTCTTCTGAGAGTGCTTATATAGCATCAAGCGCCGCTTGGTAATACAGTGGTTATAAAGGTGTATTCAGGTATTCGGAGGAAACCATAGAGGCAATATATGTCAAGAGCGGGATTTGTCCGTCCACGTGACGGAAAGATACTCAAGGGCCCACTCGGAGAAGTTGTATCCAATAGTTGCACAACATGTGATTTGATCACAGGGATATCACTTGTCAGAACGAGTCAAGTAGCATTGTTCGGTAAAGATATTGAACATGACATGGTGATGTCATTGATCAGATCTCAGGCAATGCAAGTATCGAGAGACAAAGGGAATAAGACACGACCGTCCCGGTTCAAACGACGAAAGATCTTCATGGAACAGGGGTCACATGGCCATCCAGGTCCCTCTGTTGATCATTGGTCCGGGAGTGTCCCGACCATGTATGGAGTGTTCCTAAACCGTAGGGTATCACGCTTATGGGTTTTATGATGCTTAGAGAGTGTTTATAGGATCGGTAGAATTGCTGAAAAATAGTAGAGAGAAAACCGGAAGGGTTTCGGTAAGCCCAAAGGATGTCCAGAGTGGCGGTGGAAGGTGTTCCATAGCAATGGAGATTGAATAATATATGAATGAATGTTAAATATTGATTTAATCATTTATTCATAATTATTTAATAAAAGAGAAAATCAATTTAAAGGTCAAAAAGCTTAATGGGCCAATTCTGGAGGGAAGAGGGCCCATTAGGGAAAGGCAAGAGGGAGAAGGGCCAGAATGGGTGGCCGGCACCCTAGTGGGCCAGCCCCCGCCTGGGGCCCATGGGGGTGGCCGGCGGAGCCACCCCTCCCCCTCTCCTCTCCTTTAGTCCCACCCCGGGACTTTGAGGGAGGTAGTACCTCCCCTCCCCCTATATATAGCGGGGGTATTTGGCCAGATAAATACACATAATATTCAATAAAGGTCTTCTCACTTTTGGGAAGACCTCCAATTGATATTCTCTCTCTCTCGTGATCGTGGTCCCAAGTTTGGACTGCACGAATGAGAGACATCTTCACCACGGAGCGCCGTCGCGCTGCGAGATTCAGATCCAGGAGCTCTACTTCCACAACTGCTGTTGGATCAGGGAAGCGGGAGTCATCGTCAGGCACCGAACGTGTGTAACTCCCCGCGAGGTGTCACACTTGAGGCACTCAAGTCGTTGGAGCCGTTGGAGCGCAAGGACTTCATCATGACCTTGAGGTCGGCTTCGGCTCGTCTATATCAACCATGCTCTCCTGAGCATTGACAATGCTTTTCGGTCTTCAAGGGTAAGTTCGCGAAAAGCCCCACCCATTACTATATTACTAATAGACAGGTCCTGGAAGCATCAGGGGTTCAGGTGCGTACGGTAAAATTTATTGTTTTCATACGCGGAACCCCTACAGCTATGGCTAAATGAGGGGATGGAAGATGGAAGGGATGAACTATGGCGTGGATCTCCTTTCGTGGTGTTGTGATGCAATCTGAGAATGGTGGCCTTCTTCACGGCGGCTAAGGCCTCAACATATATAGGTGTATTCAAGAAAGTTGTAGGGTTTGACGAGACGAAGCCACCGCCACATGGTATAGGCAGACGGTATAGGTGGACTCTACCCATACCAGTGGTTGTTATGGCCGCAGACGCCTGGCAATGACTGCAGGATTACTTGGTCGTGTGGACTTCCTCAAAACCTTCATTATGACTCCCGATTTCGTATTAAAAATCTTAATTCCTTGCACAACACAAATCAAAACAATGATTTGCATATCTTTTCAATTATTAGTCATTAGTGGCAAGGTTAGAGAGTTTCTTGTCAATTGCTTGACTAAAAACAAAGTTTAAACGCGGTGGAAGATGGCTATTTTGGGAGCTATCAACCTTCCCAAAGCTCAAACCTTGATCTCCCTCGAGCAAGAGGAAACAAAAGAACTATAAGGAATTCAAAGTTTAAATTTGAAACAACGAGAATAAAATTCACTTACGGTTGGTAGTCATATGCGTCCAACACTTCATCCATTTGAAAGGCTTATCAAAGTTAGAGAGATGATGATAATACTGTAACGGTTTCGGTAAATCAAGACAATCAAAGTAGAGTTTAATATAGTATAAATAACTAGAAGTGTAACAATCAATCCTATTCTTCTAGTTAACTCTCAGCTTGTCAGGGAACACTATTATGTTTAAACAATAAAATTGAGTAAGAGAGTTCGTGTCCTAAGTAGCATAACAGTGAAGTGTCGTATTGACTCCCACATCAGTAAATCAAGGCTATCAAAACATTTATAATCCATCATTGTCTTCCAAGAAAAATTATAAAGTAGTAATGAGACCATGCCAAGGACTTGTTATGTGGATCTTCATATATATATTTTTTCTTCAAGGATCATTGAGTGTTTCTTTTATAAGTTCTTGCACAACCTTTGAGAGTATCAATACTTTTGCCCATTACATTGACATGTATGCCACTCATGTCGTCAACTCATAGCCAAAATCTAGGGTTATACCATAGATCGTTCATAGGTTAGCAGAGTTGTTGGCATCCAAAGGTGTGCATGAGAAACATAGAACTTTTTTTAACTAGTACCATGGTTTGATCCACAAGGTAGCTTTGGCATGCATCACAATTACCGCTAGACTTCATTTCAATCAAACAATCAAAAAATTTAAACAATCTGATTGTTTGATAGATTGTTTCACCATTTCTCTAAAATGATTTGGCTAGTCTATTAGAGGCACACATCTATTTCTAATTTGACTGTGGCACTATAATAGTTTATCGATGATTACAATAATACCACCTACCTAAGTTTCTGATCCAACTGCACATTGAGTATGCTAGTTAATATCAGCCATATTGTTTAAATGCTTATTTTGTTTTTGGGTAAATGCTTGTCTATTAGTTTAAGGAGCTTTAGGAAGGGCATGCACTTATTTTTGACTATATTTGCTAGATTTCCGTTGTCCTGTGACTGCCTAGTTATGCTCTCAGTTGCCAGATTCGTTACATTCATAATCTGTGCATTCTACTTTGATCAGTCTGCATGACGTCCTTGTGTTGAGTGCTTACATTGCTATATCATATCAAATAATCTTTTGAAATTCTTTGAAAATGAACATAGTAGTTTTGTTCCTTTGTATGATGTTGTAACTTCTTTTATCTTAGTTTCAACCTCCATCAAGTAGAGCAGTCATTTGACAAAGCAGAAGTGACCGTTGCACACTATCTCATCCCTCTATAAAGTCTAATGTTCTAGTTATTCTAGAAGAAAGAGATGTATGAGGCCATGTTGTTAGTAATTGCTTTCTTCCTTTTAGCAAAAGGACTGATTTAAATTTTTTTGGTTTTTGTTTTCCTTGGTAATGATATTAAAAGACATTTCTTTTTGTTTCAGGTTGTAAATATAAATATGAAGGCAGAACAGAAAACAACTACCTCAGATATAGATCTCTTTGGACAGAGTAGCAGTGATAGTGCGTATTGCTCACATAGGTACACGATCTCGATTGGACTATACATTCTAGCAGAAATAATTTTTGGTGTTGCACTCTAAGGTGCACTTGATATAGTTGGACAGAAAGCCAACATAATAGATGAAGTAATCTCCATAGAAAGGAAGGAGTTAGCTGAGTTGAAGAACATGCAAGCTTTGACGGAGAATCTACTTACTAATATTCTCAACAAGTCTCGTGGTAAGCCTATCGTTACATGTGAGGTGATCCGAGCTCCCTGAAAGGAATATTTTTGAAACTGAGATTATGTTGCTTATCAACTATGTTGTACTCCGATGATGCTTTACGAGCTACAAAAATTTTGAGAACTGTAATAATTCACTATTTTTACAGTTATAAAGTTTTTTCCTCAGTTCCTAAATTTATTTAGCATTCTAGAGAACTTGTGTTCTTTCTTTATCCACTTTTATGTCCTGACAATGGATCTAAGTTAGATAGGCTTAAATAGTCCTTGATGGGCCGCCAATCAACAATGACAGGCCTACCCTAACGCCCTTAAACCGTGGACTTTTGCCAGTACTTATTAAATAGTAAAAGGCCAGAACAGTAAAAGACCATAACAGTAAAACGCCGGAGCAGTAAAATGGTAGGACACTAAAGCACCGAAACACTAACAAGCCGGAACAGTAAAGATCAGGACAGTAAGAGGCCAGAACTTTAGCAGGCATGAACAGTAACATGCCAAAACAGTAGCGGACCAGAACTGGAACACGTTAGAAAGTTTATCAAGCCAGAACAGTACCTGGCCAGAAAATTTCAAGCTAGAAGAGTACCATGCCAAAAACTTAGCACTCGCTTATGGATCTAAATAGTAGAAGACACAAATAGTGAAAAGCCAGAACACTAAAAGGCCATAATAGTAAAAAGCCATAACGCGGACCATGATGGGCTGCGAGAAAGGTGACGGGCCGACCATAGGCCTTAATAGTAACAGACGAAATTGGCGCAAGCTAGTAATGGACCGCACAGTATGGACCAAGGTGGATCTACTATAGGCCGAAACTGTGTCAGGCCTAAAAGTTCATGGACCGCGACTGGCTGCACTAATGGGCCCATTTCAAATAGTGTCAAACAAAATAGTAACAGGCTATTTTCTTATTGGGCTCTTATAATGGGCCAGTCCACTTAATAATTAGCAGGCCTTAGCTGGGCCTAACTTCTACCACGGTTTATGTGACCATTAATGGCGATAATTAGGCGTTAACGGTGTTTGCCACGTGGCAGTTTGCATGACGTCTGCAGTCAACATGGTTGGCGAACAGATCTACGACGAAACAAGTTTTCATGGCTGAAGAGTGCGATCCGCCACGATAAAAAAAACCATGGTAGATTCATTTGTGACGGGGATTTTACAATGAAGTCGATCCGTCGTAGAAGACTTCTTAACCATGAAAAATGGATCTTCAACCACGAAAATTGTCCGTTGTAAAAGCCAAATTTTCTTGTAGTGACATTGACTGAATATTTGTCAATGACAAGGAATACCTGAAAAGTTATCAGGTTATGTCACCGACCAAATTCCGGCTCAGTTTGAAATCGAGCAGGAAAACGATGATGAGATATTAATAGGTTCGACTCATTTTGAGACTCGGATCCTATATTTTGTTCTAAAATTTTAGGAACCCTTCAAGATTCTACAACCGAAGAATAATCAAGCTAGACAATGAAATCCGACTTTGGATCTTGGAGGCTTCCGAAGGCTACTATTGGGGATATAATTTCCGGGTATACCCACCGCGACTCGCTGACTAGGGTGGCCCACTTCGGGTTAGAGGTATGCTCCATGGGCGGCCCGGTCAGGGAGAGAAGATGGAGGCCAGTCCGGCTATGGGAAACCCCAGAAGACTTACTGACTTATGCATGTAGCAATACTTGTAGTCCAAGATGTGAAGGAAATATGCCCTGAGAGGCAATAATAAAGTTGTTATTATATATTCCTTATACATGATAGATTTTTATTTTACATGCCAGAATTGTATTGATTCGGAAACATCAATACATGTGTGTTTAATAAACAAAAAGGGTTCCTAGTCATGCCTCTCTTTTAGACTAGTTTGTTGATTAACAAGATGATCAAGGTTTATTGATCATGGACATTGGATGTTGTTAATAACAAGTTCACACCATTGGTGGAATGATGTGATGAACATTCATCCGAAGTATAGAATTACGATCAAGTCATTATGTTTATATTGCTATAACATCATACGAAGTAATCTTTATCCTTAGACCATGAGATCATGTTAATTGCTGACACCGGAAGAGTATCTTGATAACATCAAACATCACACCATAACAGGGTGACTATAAAGATGGGTTCAGTACTACGAAGGTGTTATGTTGAGGCTCATGGACCAAGAGTGGAATTTGTCAATCCAGATGACGGATAGATATACTCTAGGCCCTCTCGGTGATATCATATTAGGATAGCTTGCAAGCAAGTGATGTGATCACTAGAATTTTGTATCACGGAAACGAGAAAAGAGTGCATGTCGGTAACGAGATCAAACTAGGTATGGAGATACCGATGATTGAATCTCAGACATGTAATATATCGAGAGACAAAGGGATTTAGTTACAAGCGTTAAAGGTTCTCACGATCACAAAAGTCATCGTTGAATGTGTAGGAGTCAATACGGATCTCCAGGTCCCACTGCTGATTATTGATCGGAGAAGGGTCTCGATCATGTCTGCATTATTCACGAACCGTAGGGTGGCACACTTAAGAGTTACCGGACACCATTTTGGAGCACATATGTTTCAGACGAAAGAATTGCAAAGCGCAGGAATTGTTTCAATAGAAACCGGAAATTGTTTCGGGTGAAATTGCAGAAGGTGGTTCTGCATGTGATATTGAAATATTGCAAGGGGATATATGTGAATGTTTGTTAATTAAAGTAATTAACAAAATTCTGAATAAATTTAATAAAAAGAGTTTTATTAAATGAGAGAGCATTAAATTTGGAGAAATTTAATGCATTTAAAGTGGAGACTTTAAAAGGGAATGTGAAGAGGCATTTTAATGTGGAGGGGTTACCACCACATGAATGGGGGAGGTGAGGGGTCACCCCCCCATGCGCCGGCCATGGAGAGAGGGGGCACCCCCCTCCTCCTATAAAAGGCCACCCATTCCCTCCTTCACCCTCACACCTCCTTGTGAAGGATCTCTCTCCCCCTCTAGAATTATTCCCCCATGGTCTCGGATTAGCGAGATACATGTTCCCGGTGGCATTTCGTTTGGAAGGAGTTGCTGCTTCCGCCGGATCGCTGGAGCGAGGAGGTGGAGGTTGTCCGGTGGCTTGAACGTGTGTGCGAGTGCGGATGCGCTGTTGAGTTGTGGCACTTGGACTTCCTCACGATCTTGAGATCGACAAGTGTACGACTACATCAACCACGAGTTCCTAGTCGTTAACAAAGATCGTTGTCTATGAGGGTAAGTTCTCGTTGGATGTATGTCCACCCGTTGCTTTGTACCTAGTAGATAGATCTTGGCGTGTAGTTCACACCGTAGATTTTTTTTTTGTTTTCTATGCTGCGGACCCAACAGTGGTATCAGAGCCTGATCTATGTGTAGGTGCTTAGAACGGGTAGTACACATATTATGATATGTGGGCGATGATGATCATGTTATTGCATCTTCTATGTATTTTGGATATTGGTGGCATAGTGGGATGAAGCGGCCCGGACCAACCTTACATGTCATCGTACATGAGACCGGTTCCACGACTGACATGTAACTTGTTTTGCTTAAGTGGCTAGGGGGTGTATGTCTCTCCTACTATAGTCAATATCTGATTTACAACGAGTTGCTAATAACTTAGTTATCCTCGTTGTGGTTCATGTTCGTAGGTGAGAATGGTTCTATCTTCGAAAGCCCTAAGCCACGTAAAACTTGCAATTGATAAATTAGAGGTGTCTAGTTTAGATCGTTGCTGGGCTAGTGTATTGATATGGTATTGTTTTAAGTAGATGTATGGTAGATACTCTTACAACACAGTCAACGTGTAAGTTCCATAGACCTTGGCCTTACACACAAAGGAATCATAGAGATCATACCACGATGCAAGTGATAGAGATCAAATGCAAGGACCATATCATCTCACTTTACACATTAGATGTTAGCATCTTACACTGCTAGTTTGGCGCGTTTGGTAGCATTATAAGATGATCCCTCATTTAGATATCAAGATAAAAATGTGTTCTTCCTTGAGTATGCACCGTTCTATGGATCGTGTTTCGAGACATCACGTGATGATCGGGTGTACTCGAATCTACGCTTTCATAGGAACGGGTGTAAGACAGTTTTACACACGCGAATACTAAGGTTCTTACTTGGCGAGCCTAGCATGTACAGACATGGCCTCGGAACACGGACCGAAAGGTTAAGCATGAGTCATATGGTTGATATGATGCCCATATAGATGCTCGCCTTTGAAGCTATATCAACTCACGTGATGATCGGACTTGGTGTAGTGGATCTGGTTCATGTAATCACCAAAAGGACACGAGGGATGTCGTTTTTGAGTGGGAGTTCATTAGTAATTTGGATTAGTTGAACTCAATCTATTATAAACTTAGTCTAAATAAATTTTACAAATTCTGTTGTAGATGGCACCACCTGCTTTTAATTTCAATGTGTTCATGGAGAAAGAGAAACTTGCTGCGAATGGTAGCAACTTCACCAACTGGGCTATGAATTTGAGGATTCTCCTCACTGCTGCACAAAAGCAATATGTGCTAGATGCGCCGCTAGGCCCCCCACCAGCTCCTGATGCCCCTGACGAGGAAAAGAATGTCTATGTGACTCGTTAGGAGGACCACAACTTAGTTCATTGCGGCATACTGTATGGGCTAGATCCAAAACTTCGAGAGCATTTCGAAAATGGCAATGCCTTTGATACCATGGGAGAATTGAAAATGATTTTCGATACCCATGTTGCCGTAGAGAGTTATAATGCTATAGAAAGGTTCTTTAGCTGCATGATGGAAGAAAACAGCTCCATTAGTGAGCACGTACTCAAAATGTCTGGGTACGCCGATAAGCTTGTGTCCTTGGGAATAACGATTCCCATTGACTTAGGCATACATCATGTTCTCCAATCTCTGCCACCTAGCTACAAGAGCTTCGTGATGAACTATAATATGCAGGGCATGACGAAGTCTCTTCCCGAGCTTCTGTCAATGCTTAAGATTGCAGAAGTGGAGATTAGGAAAGAACATCAAGTGTTGATGATCAATAGGACCACCGGTTTCAAGAAGGGAAAGAAAGGCAAGCACAAGGGAAA
Organism: Avena sativa; assembly: GCA_916181665.1. Lineage (NCBI taxonomy): Eukaryota > Viridiplantae > Streptophyta > Magnoliopsida > Poales > Poaceae > Avena > Avena sativa. The sequence continues at coordinate 38,866,239 of OV702287.1, read as the reverse complement.
TAAGGGTGGCAAGTCTATTGCCACGCCTAAAAAGAAACCCCGGGTTAGCCCTAAGTCTGACACCGAGTGCTACTATTGCAAGGAGAATGGCCATTGGAAGCGCAACTGCCCCAAGTATTTGGCGGACAAGAAGTCCAGCAAGGCAAACAAAGGTATATGTGATATACATGTTATTGATGTGTACTTGACTAGTACTCGCAGTAGCACCTGGGTATTTGATACCGGATTGGTTGCTAATATATGTAAATCGGTTCAGGGGCTACGGAACAAGCGACAACTAGCAAGGGATGAGGTCAGGATGCGGGTCGGCAATGGATCAAGAGTTGATGTGATCGCCGTCGGGACGCTACCTCTCCATTTGCCATCAGGATTAGTTATAAACCTAAATAATTGTTATTTGGTGCCTGCACTGAGCATGAAAATTGTATCTGGATCGTGTTTGATGCAAAGTGGTCATTCCTTTAAATCTGAAAACAATGGTTGTTCGATTTATAAGAATGATATCTTCTATGGTCATGCACCTATGTTGAATGGTTTATTTCTGTTGGATCTCGATAGTAATATTACGCACATTCATAATGTTAATGCTAAAAAGATTAAACTTGATGATGATATGTCTACATATATGTGGCACTGCCATCTAGGTCATATTGGCATTAAACGCATGAACAAACTCCATTCTGATAGACTTTTGGAATCACTTGATTTTGAATCATGTGATACATGTGAGCCATGCCTTATGGGCAAGATGACTAGAACGCCGTTTTCCGGTTCAATGGAACGGGCGACAGATCTATTGGAAATCATACATACTGATGTGTGTGGACCAATGAGTGTGTCGGCGCGAGGTGGATATCGTTATTTTGTTACTTTCACGGATGATTTGAGTAGATACGGGTATATCTATTTGATGAAACACAAGTCTGAAACTTTTGAAAAGTTCAAGGAATTTCAGAATGAAGTGGAAAATCATCGTAATAGAAAGATCAAATTTCTACGGTCTGACCGTAGAGGAGAGTATCTAAGTTATGAGTTTAGCACACACATGAAAGAGTGTGGATTAGTTTCACAACTCACGCCTGCCGGAACACCACAACGTAATGGTGTGTCGGAACGTCGTAATCGTACCTTATTGGATATGGTTCGATCTATGATGTCTCTGACTGACTTACCTCTGTCATTTTGGGTTTATGCACTGGAAACAGCTGCATTCACTTTAAATCGGGCACCATCTAAATCCGTTAAAACGACACCATATGAATTATGGTTTGGAAACAAACCTAAGCTGTCATTTGTTAAAGTTTGGGGATGCGATGTTTATGTGAAGAAACTTCAACCGGATAAACTCGAACCCAAAGCTGAAAAATGCGTCTTCATAGGATACCCTAAGGAAACAATTGGGTATACCTTCTATCACAGATCCGAGGGCAAGGTTTTTATTGCCAAGAATGGATCCTTTCTTGAGAAGGAGTTTCTCGCGAAAGGTGTGAGTAGTCGGAAGGTAGAACTCAAAGAGGTTATTGAACCTTCTCTTCATGGAATGGCGAGTGGGGCAGCACTGGAAGTTGTTTCGGAGTTGACTTCACCTGATGAAGAGAGAGCTAATGATAATGATCATGAAAATCCGAAAGAGGACACTACCGTACCTCGCAGGTCAAGCAGGACACGTGCAGCTCCTGAACTGTACGACAATCCTGTTGTGAATTTCATGGTTGATGAAATGGATGACCCTGCGACGTATGAAGAAGCGATGATGAGCCCGGATTCCAACAAATGGCTAGAAGCCATGAAATCCGAGATGGAATCCATGTACGAGAACCAAGTTTGGAACTTGGTGGACTTACCTCATGACCGAAAGGCCGTTGAGAATAAATGGATTTTCAAAAGAAAAACTGATGCTGATGGTAATGTGACCATCTATAAGGCTCGACTTGTCATAAAGGGGTTTTCGACAAATTCAAGGAGTTGACTACGATGAGACATTCTCTCCCGTAGCGATGCTTAAGTCGGTTAGGATTATGTTAGCAATTGCTGCATATTTCGATTATGAAATATGGCAGATGGATGTCAAAACTGCGTTCCTCAATGGTAAGATTGAAGAAGAGTTGTATTTGATACAACCTAAGGGTTTTGTCGATCCTAAGGATGCTAATAAGGTATGCAAACTTCAACGATCCATCTATGGACTGAAGCAAGCATCACGAAGTTGGAATCTCCGCTTTGATGAGGTGATCAAATCCAAACTTATGGAGAGGCTTGTATTTATAAGAAAGTGAGTGGGAGCAATGTGTCATTTCTGATATTATATGTGGATGACATATTATTGATTGGAAATGATATAGATCTTTTAAACAGTGTTAAAAGTTATCTAAATAGCAAATTTCCAATGAAAGACCTTGGTGAAGCGTCATATATATTAGGCATTAAAATCTATAGAGATAGATCAAGGCGCCTAATTGGGCTATCGCAGAGTACATACCTTGATAAGATATTAAAGAAGTTTAATATGGACGAAATTAAGAAGGGGTTCTTACCTATGTTGCAAGGCAAGACATTGAGTAAGACTCAAAGTCCGGCTACGGCGGAAGAAAGAGAGATGATGGATAAGATCCCCTATGCCTCGGCCATAGGCTCTATTATGTATGCCATGCTATGTACAAGACCGGATGTGGCACATGCTATTAGTTTGACTAGTAGGTACCAATCCGATCGAGGTTCGGAACACTAGATAGTGGTAAAGAACATCCTCAAGTACTTGAGAAGAACTAAGGATATGTTTCTTATATACGGAGGTGAAGAAGAGCTAGTCGCTAAGTGTTATGTCGATGCTAGCTTTGACACCAATCCGGATGACTCTAAGTCTCAATCCGGATACGTATTTCTCTTGAACGGAGAAACAGTTAGTTGGAGGAGTTCCAAACAACCCGTGGTAGCTGGATCAACAACGGAGGCGAAATATGCTGCTGCTTCAGAAGCGGCGCATGAAGCAGTTTGGATGAAAGAGTTCATTACGGAACTGGGTGTGGTTCCCAGTGCGTTGGACCCGATGGTGATCTATTGTGACAACAATGGAGCCATAGCCAACGCAAAGGAACCGAGGTCTCACAAGAATTCCAAACATATTAAGCACCGGTTTCACTCCATCCGGGAGCATGTCAAGGATGGAGATATAAAGATTTGTAAAGTACACATGGACCTAAATGTAGCAGATCCGTTGACTAAAGTTCTCCCTAGGGAAAAACATGATCAGCACCAGAACTCCATGGGTGTTAGATTTATCACTATGTGAACTAGATTATTGTCTCTAGTGCAAGTGGGAGACTGAAGGAAATATGCCCTAAGAGGCAATAATAAAGTTGTTATTATATATTGCTTATACATGATAGATGTTTATTTTACATGCTAGAATTGTATTGATTCGGAAACATCAATACATGTGTGTTTAATAAACAAAAAGGGTTCCTAGTCATGCCTCTCTTATAAACTAGCTTGTTGATTAACAAGATGATCAAGGTTTCCTGATCATGGACATTGGATGTTGTTAATAACAAGGTCACACCATTGGTGGAATGATGTGATGAACATTCATCCGAAGTATAGCATTACGATCAAGTCATTATGTTTATATTGCTATAACATCATACAAAGTAATCTTTATCCTTAGACCATGAGATCATGTTTATTGCTGACACCGGAAGAGTATCTTGATAACATCAAACGTCACACCGTAACAGGGTGACTATAAAGATGGGTTCAGTACTACGAAGGTGTTATGTTGAGGCTCATGGATCAAGAGTGGAATTTGTCAATCCAGATGACGGATAGATATACTCTGGACCCTCTCGGTGATATCACATTAGGATAGCTTGCAAGCAAGTGATGTGATCACTAGAATGTTATATCACGCGAACGAGAAAAGAGTGCATGTCGGTAACGAGATCAAACTAGGTATGGAGATACCGATGATCAAATCTCGGACATGTAATATATCGAGAGACAAAGGAATTTAGTTACAAGCGTTAAAGGTTCTCACGATCACAGAAGTCATCGTTGAATGTGTAGGAGTCAGTACGGATCTCCAGGTCCCGCTGCTGATTATTGATCGGAGAAGGGTCTCGATCATGTCTGCATTATTCACGAACCGTAGGGTGGCACACTTAAGAGTTACCGGACACCATTTTGGAGCACATATGTTTCAGACGAAAGAATTGCAAAGCGCAGGAATTGTTTCAATAGAAACTGAAAATTGTTTCGGGTGAAATTGCAGAAGGTGGTTCTGCATGTGATATTGAAATATTGCAAGGGGCTATATGTGAATGTTTGTTAATTAAAGTAATTAACAAAATTCTGAATAAATTTAATAAAAAGAGTTTTATTAAATGAGAGAGCATTAAATTTGGAGAAATTTAATGCATTTAAAGCGGAGACTTTAAAAGGGAATGTGAAGAGGCATTTTAATGTGGAGGGGTTACCACCACATGAATGGGGGGGGGTGAGGGGTCACCCCCCATGCGCTGGCCATGGAGAGAGGGGGCACCCCCCTCCTCCTATAAAAGGTCACCCATTCTCTCCTTCATCCTCACACCTCCTTGTGAAGGATCTCTCTCCCCCTCTAGAATTATTCTCCCATGGTCTCGGATTAGCGAGATACATGTTCCCGGTGGCATTTCGTCTAGAAGGAGTTGTTGCTTCCGCTGGATCGCTGGAGCGCGGAGGTGGAGGTTGTCCGGTGGCTTGAACGTGTGTGCGAGTGCGGATGCGCTGCTGAGTTGCGGCGCTCGGACTTCCTCACGATCTTGAGATCGGCAAGTGTACAACTACATCAATCACGAGTTCCTACTCGTTAACAAAGCTCGTTGTCTACGAGGGTAAGTTCTCGTTGGATGTATGTCCATCCGTTGCTTTGTACCTAGTAGATAGATCTTGGCGTGTAGTTCACACCGTAGATTTTTTTTGTTTTCTATGCTGCGGACCCAACAAGATGTACTATGTCATCGACTCTGTATCGTACCCGGATAGGAGTCTCTTGTAACCTAAGGCCGGATGACTCTATAAGCCATCATAGGGACCAACCTTTAGGGCACCCTGTGTAAAAACGCAATAGCAACCACAACTCACACAGACGAAATCTCTCTTGTAATCTATACTTCCGTCTCCTCCGATATACTGGATTGCTAGCAGGAGTAGGATCCATCCACCATAGACGGATTCAAACCTAGGTACGTTTGTGTGCTCACCATCTCGGACAACCGTACATCTCACACCCCACATCTCCCCACGCCCCGAGGACCCCTTCATGGCGTACTTGTCTTCAATCCGACGACATCGTCCGAAAGATAAATAAGTCAAAGAATGACTTTGAGGAGATAACCTTCGTCCACGAGGGAAGAAGATCGAATAAGGAGGCTCATAGGCTTGCTAGGAGTTGTGTGCTTGCAGAACAGGATCGCCTTGTCTGGTGTCATCACCTGATGGCATCTGTAATGTTGAACTTTGAGGAATAAATGATGACCAAACCCTAAAAAAGGGGGTTTGCCACATTTTTGTGTGCAAAGTAAATATTTAAGGAATATGATACTAATCCCTCGGGGGATCGAACAAAACAATCTCTCGGGTCGCTCGCTCGCTCGCTCCAAAAACCGCCGCGTGCGTACCGTCGCTTTCCTAGTGGGCCCCATATCCTTATCTCTTCCTTGTTTTCTCTCAAGCCCACTGCGCACTACCCCTCTCGTTCCTTTGCGCCTCGCGCCGCTGCATCAACGCCTCATCGTGTGCTGCCGCTCGTCCCTACGCGCTCCGCGCAGCCGCAACCTCACGCTGGCGCAGTGGCGCCCCGTCGTGCGCTGCTTGACCCGGTGCACGCCGCCGCTCGGCCCACCACGACCGCTAAACACACAAGCCATGGAGGAGCTCTGAGCTGCGCCGCGCTTGCTCCGACGACCTCAGGCCACCACACCTCTACCTCCTCCTTCTGCAGCTGTTGCGATCCCTCCAAGCTCCGCCGCTAGATTGATTGCCGCACAGGGTTTCGTCAGGGAAGATGTCGTTAGAGTTGCCGCCTTGCTCCGCCTCCGACCTCCTCCCTTGTCGCAACACCTCGCTACCGACATGAGGTTGCCAATCTGAGTGATGTTGCTTCTAGGTGATGCCGAAGATGCTACTGGTGGCGGACTGCTTTGCTACATACGACGTTCGGTGTTGCTACCACAATTTAGAGCGCTTTCTACTCTAGTTGACAGTGACGCTACTTTAAGTCTGTCTTTGCTGGTGTTGCTACCACATTTTAGAGCGCTTTCTACTCTAGTTGACAGTGATGCTACTTTATGTCTGTCTCTTAGCATATTAATTTTGCTATGTATTCATATTTTCTTGCTACAACCAATCTCTATGGTTTTGCTACGAGGTCTTGGGCGGGAGTCTAAGGTGATGTCTCCGGTGATGTCCCCTTTGCTACATTAAAAAACATTTTGCTACAACCGTTTCATGGTTTTGCTACAATATCGTAATTTTTTTTGCTACGAGGTCTCCGACGAGGTTTTCCCCGTCGAGTCTCCGGTTATATTTCCGGCGAAGTGTGTTTTGCTACATTAGTGCTTTTTTTATACAAAGTCTCCGGCGAATTCTCCGGTAATGGTTGTCTTTTCTATTTTATTTTTGTGCGAACCATTTTTTGCTATAGTGTAACAAAACCGGACATTATGTAGGAAAAGCGGGGGTTTAGTGTAGCAGAAGCAGGATTGGAAGGACACGTGTCAGCAAGAGGATCTAGAGATCGAAAGTTTTGATCCCGGGGACGCGTGGCACCTTCCAATATTTAATCGCTAATTCATTTGCTAGAAGTTACCGCGAGGAAATGTACAATGTACTTGACTACGTGGCTACCTGGCAGCAAGGACACGGTCGCCCTCATATGCATGCTCGTCTCCGGCCACTGTCCACGTGTCCCCGGTGAACAGACGCTCGATGCGATTGAATTACTCCCTCCGACGCATATTATTGTTCTCAACTTTATCTAGATTCGGATGCATCGTGTGCTTGTATCGTCATGTGTCCTCGTGAGTCGTGATGATCTGCAAGTCTTGTGATGTATTTCATGCATGGATCTATGCCTACACCGGGGATTTGCTGATAATCCTCTTCTTTCTTCCTTTCTTGAATTTATCTTTCTTAAACCGCATAACAAGAGAATGGCTTTTCTCTGTACTTAAGAGGACGGACACTCCGCTGGACAAAGTTCAGAATATATACTACAACTACGTTGGTTGTGCTCGTAGAAGTTTTGCAAGTGCCAAATGCTACTTGTTGCGATCGAAGATTAGTACACTAGGCGATATCTGTCCTATACTTGCTGCGATATTTGTCCAATAATACTCCTCACACGGACGGCTATCGTAGTAATACTTGCTGCCATGCTCCATTCAGGAGTACTTTCATCTCATCGTTGGAGTCTTTCATCTTAACGTCACTTTTTGTTAGAGTAATTCTAATAATATAGCCGACTGTTGGATATAAGATTATCTATAGTTAGCTTATAGCCAATTAGTACAATAGTTATCTTTAAAGATCTAGTACTTTATGTGTAAATGGTCCACTTTGCATACTCACAAAGTGCCTAGGAGCACGTGGAAGAGCTGCATGAGAGCAAGCACAATAAGTCCTAGTCAGCTGGCTATAAGGATTAAAATACTATTTCGTTGCCTAGTTAGAAGAGAGAGAAGAGGAGAGAGAGAAGAAAAGTGGACTCTCATGCAATAGCCAGCTCTAACACGTGCTCCTAGACACTTTGAGAGAGTGAAAGGTGCCATGTAGTGCTAAAGTAGTATATTTTTGTAGCTCATTATTGTACATGCTAGCTCTAAGTTGACTATAGATGACATGGCATTTGGCTTATAGCCAGCAGCTGGCTGTACTATTGTCCTTGCTCTGAGAGCCCACTTAGGCCTTTCACAATAGTGGGTCTCTTAGCACGTTTTCATAGGAGCACTTAAAACTTAAGAAATAACTATGACAATGGAGTGTTTCTTAGAAGGGTTTCATTTAATGATTTTATTCTCATGCATGTGTGTGATTGGTCTAGCCTAGTTTTTTTCTATGATACCGTGCAAGGTGTGTAGCTTAGCTAAGATACAACAACACTTTCTTTCTTTATTAAATGACATGCCACATAGACAAAGCACCTAAGATACTGCGCTAAGAAACAGCCATTGTGAAAGGTTTTATCTTCTCCCTTCTTCTCTCTCATTCAACTAAGCAAAACAATACTCCTTTCGTTCTGATTTAGTCTACACTTTGGAAATTTTCAGACAGTTTAGCAAAGCAATTATTAGTACTACTTAGGCTACTAGATGACATTGAGTAGCAACACAGGAAACCATGCGTCAGCACAATAACCAAAGAAAGATTTGATAAAAACTATGCAATTTGCATGCAAAAGGGTGTGTCACCTGCAAAACAAAGACGGGGATAGGGTCATGCCGATGGGGTCACGTGCTTGTGATTTATTTCTCTCCGTCGTATTAATTACTGAGGTGGGCCTTATTCCAGGATGTAGACTAATTCAGAACAAATATTGAAGCTAGAATATAGAGTAAATAAGAATGGAGGGCACTAGATTATTTTTTATAGCCTGTTGATTAGGACTTACTCTTATATACTTGCGTATTGTACTTGCTCTTATACGTCCTCATATTTAATCGCTTCTCTCTCATCTAACTAAGCAAAACAATACACTTAAGTATTTGTACTTGCTCTTATACAGGAGGACGCGAAAGTTCGAGACGCCGATGCAGAACTCCTCACCAGCTGACCAGCGTCGATAGTTCCAACGCGGCCGCGCGCCATCGCCAACCGGGACGAGGCAGTAGGCTCAGGCGCACCAGGCTGCTGTGATCCTTCCCGAGGAAAGCCCCATTGGCGCACGGCGAGGGTGACGGTAACCCAATCGTTTCACCAGCGCTGCCATGCTTGCATTACTATATTCTTCACTATACGGCCTACACCAAAGTTTCAACATGCATGGAGTCATTGTATCGAACGATTATTTACGCACTGAGCTTTTAAACAGAAGTAGCACTACTTCTAGCTAGTGCACATATCTTTGCATCGAACGATTATCTTCTCGGTAAAAAGCATTAAAGTAAGAATCTCGCTTTGGGGCCAAGCGCATTCAGCAATTAAAACAAGAAGATTAACTCAAAGGAAAAGAGGAACCGCATCGATCAGGAGGTGGCGCCATTGTCTTTCCACTAACTGCTTTCGTCCCCCACGATGGCCTCCGTCTTTATAAACCCCCCACCCACCTCCCCTCATCTCCACAACACAAGTGCTTCTCCATCTCGATCCGTGTCCAGGCTACATCTCGAAGAAACAAGGTAGGAGTAGGCCTAGATGGACCCGTTCAAGAAGGCGGCCAAGGACATCTTCACCACGCGCGAGGGCGCGCTGGGAGCCGCGTCGGTGGTTGCAAGCGTCGCCGGCGCCTACTTCTTCTGGCCTGCCGCTGTTGCAGGCGGCGTCACGATGAACGCCCCCAGCGCCGCTGGCTTTGTCATCTCGCGGGCGGCGTTCCTCGCCAACCCGCAGCTCTATTTTCAGCTTCTCCGCACCGTCGGCGCCAAGGCAGCGGCTGCTGCCTTCGCTCCGGCGGCGGCGACGGCTGCCTCCTTTGCTCCTTCTGTGGCTGCGGCCTTCACTCCTGTGGCGGCGGCGGCTACGGTCTTCCGTCGATTCCGTCGCGGCGGCGGTGGCGACGGGAGCACAGCAGGGCAGCCTATGCATGCACCCGACAGCATCAGCGACCCGTCGCTTCTGTCGAAGAAGTTTACTTAGTGTTATCTTCGAAGGATGATTCGTGTGTTTTTCTTAGTGTGCTCTGTTGATCTGGCGCCGTTGTGCTTGTGCAGATCTACTATCTATTAATTTTATCTCCGAAAATTGTCTTCCGTCGTCGGTAGAGGAGCACAGGGCACGCGAGCGCATCAGCCATCCGTTGCTTCTGTCAATCTACTTGTGCTAGCGTTCCCAACAATGTATAGTGTGTTATCTTAGTGTGCTCTGTTGATCTGGCGCCGTTGTGTTTGTGCACATCTACTCAAGTGTGCTGATAGATGTTATCTCCGAGAAATATTGCCTTTGTCGTGAGTAATCCGTTGTTTTGCAAGTCTTTTACTTACGTTCTACGTATGTTTGTTTCATGATTTCGACTGTGACGCACGTATAACTGCGTAACGACGTGACAAGGAATTGGATTGGAAATTTACTCTGATCGAATTTTATTTTCAAACCACCAACCAAAAACTGCAGCGTATTGTTGATCTGTTGGTGTAGCCAATTTGCAGCAATACATGAAGTTCGTAAGCTTTTCCCTGCTCCTACCCGGTAGATTGGTGGGAATTGAGATTGTGTAGAGATTAGAATGGTTTGGGTGTAGGTAGGGCTTTCGCCTAAACCCCGGGGATTGTCCCTTCTAACCCCCTAAAACACTACTAGCAAACAAGGCCTTAAGTTAAATCTAAAACCCACCGGTTATCCAAAGGTATAATAGGGGAGACCCCTGGCTTGCACCACAACACTTAGAGCATTTGGGACATTGGATCGGTTGATTAGGCATAGTATAGCTAGGTGAGCTCCCATGGGACTAGACCTAGGGTTGGTAATTCCTGCGGTGTGACACCCCGGAATCGGGGCTAGACAAATTCCAGACCTTAGTCTGATATAAGTCTAACTTAGAGATCAAGAGTTTACAGTGAGATTCGATAATATAATAGTAACCCTACAACACAAAAGTTATTATAGCAAGCTCATAACTGAGCAGAGAATCAAAATAATACATGCAGAAGTCACTGATCATGGACATCAAACAACGGAAGATAAACTGTGCTATTAAATATAGCAAACTTAACTAATGGACTAAGATGCCCGAAGTATCACGATGACTTCCCAACCTATAGGTTCTAGGCTGCTGCTGGGAATCCAAGCTACCCGTCGGTGTCGATGTCATACCAAATTCATCTTCAGAGGAACACTTATTCTGCTATAAAAATATCAACGAAGCAAAAGTGAGTACAAAATATACTCTTCAAGACTTATGGTTGGTGGAGTTATTTGCATAAAATCATCTTTGTTTGTAAAACAAGACGGGTACAAGCCCGACTAAACAGATCATTTTAAAAATAGATAAGAGAAAGAAACCTCTAACTTTATCAATCATCTTTTCATATCCACAAATCATCATCATCACCTCTCAACTAGGATCACCCCTAGTACCCTAAGGAAGCATCCTTGAGCACACTTTGATCTGTCAAGTTTTGTGATTATGTTATTGTTCTCTATGATATCAGAATCTAGTCACCAAGTCGTCCATAACCATGGACATGGCTTCCCAAAAAACTACAGGGGTGTTGACGCCCACAAGTATAGGGGATCGCTGAAATCTTCGATGAAAAGTATTACCAAATTTATAGTTCAACACAAAGGGACCACAAAAATACCAATAAGACTTTAGCAATTGAGATGTCACTCTCAACCACACCTGTGTATCAATATTCTCAAAAAATGAGTGGTGATTATAGTAGTTGAAACAAAAGAGTAAAGCAAACAGTAAACAATAATAGCAGATTCTGGTTTTCACAGGAAATAATGAACTTATAACTTTCAATGGCTAAAAGTGTAGGCATTAGGTGATAGTGGCGTGTTATATGAATAAGATTGACCATTTAATATAAATATAAATAACATGTTGTTCATCTTTAATTTCGTTTTGTGTGTTACAAATATAGTTATGCGTAATAACCAAGAAAATTTACACAACATCTATTGTCCTATCTACCCATTTTACCGGGACACACTACTACGAAGACAACTACCAATGGATTTGACACCCAGTGGAACATTATAAAAATGATGCACCACAGACAATTACCTGCGCCACAGATAGTAGATTTATCGTGGCGCATCACCCCAGGAACGCACCACTGATAATGTGTCACTATCTATAAGTACCACTTATAGATGGTGCCTGATTTATTAGTGGCGCATGGCTGGAAGATGCACCAATGATAAGTCAACTATCAGTGGCGCATCTACCAACCATGTATTAGTGGCGCATCTCCCAGCCATGCGTCACTGATAAGTCATGGACCATCTATAGGCAATGGTTGGGCTAGAGAGTCGATGCCCATGGTGCACGGTGGTGCCAAAGCAGTCAAAAAATATTTTTTTTGGGTAGCACACATGGTGAAAAAATGATATTTTGGAAAGAAAACATTAATTATCCGGTGTCATGTGCACCCACTTACATACACTTGCATCGGCCACTGTCTATAAGTGCTTATATGCTAGCATGTTGCACCCTGTACGGTGGAACTTATAGATGGTCCCTGTCTTATCAGTACACTACAAGGAATCTGGCTATATATGATTCTTAATTTTCGTCACAAAATCATCACAATAGTCTGTTTATGATGATTTTATGACGATTTTGAAATCGTCGAAAGCTGAGTGTCGCAAATGAACGATAATGATGATTTTGGTAAACTCGTCATAACCGTCTATGACGATATGGGATCGTCATGAGCGTTATGACGATCTGATATCGTCACGAGCAAACTGGCCTGGCCAGCTTATATCCTACGTGGCTGATTCTACGTGGCAAAATTGTGACGAAATAATATCGTCGTAGTGTGTATTTAGCCCGGTCCATTCGGTCGTTTATGTGGGCCGAGTCCAATAATTCAGATAAATTTTTCTGATCAATTCCATCTAGCTACATGGGTCGAGCCCATCATATTGGTCTTTTTATTTCTAGGCCCTGGCCTTTTCTACAATCATTTTATTCTGCATTTTTTTAAATTGTTCACTGTTGGAATCTAATATTTTGGCCATGGCTATTTTAAAGCCCAAACATTATTTGGATCATTTCTTACAAGCCCAAATATATTTTGGATCATTTCTTACCACCAAGCAGTCAAGAAACCAAATCAAATAAATTCCAAATCAGATAAATTTTCACAAATGCCATAAAAAATTATAATATATATTTCAATCAAGCCATGTTACATAACCTGGAATGTAAGTTGGACCAATGCAGTATATTACAATTGTTCATAGTTCAGACCATCCAAGACCATGTATAATAACTTGCTAAAAAACAGGACTATCTACTCTACACTTTGCTGAGTATGCAATAAAATCTTCCATTCTTCTAACTTTAGCCTTGAACTCCTGTATAAGAGAGAAAATGATAGCCATCGAATCAGAATGAAGCATATCTTCTAACAATAAGATAGAAAACTAGAAACACAATAAAGAATAGATTTACAAGAACCCAACTCCAAATCAATAGATTACAATACCATAGGACTAGAAGATCACAAACTAATCGTTACTGGCACTCAAATATATACATGTAGTTCATCAAATGCACGACTTGAACACTACAAGTACCAGATAGAAAAAATGTACTAGCACACAAACTAGTACAAGCATCAGATATGACCAAACTGTACAGGGTGCATGGAAAAAGAAGACAACTGCATCATATTAGCTAGAGAATCAAACTTTACAGGGTGCAACATGCTAGCTAGACCATCATATTACTGTTCCATATTATCGTCACATCAGGGTCTCAAGCCAATACTACCAGGAGATGATTTTAAATTTAGCGTTTTCTTGTTCCCGCATGAACAAGAATCTACAGGCACAACTCAGGCCCAGCCAAGATGCGCCCCAGGCCCTCCGTTTTGTACCTGCTCCCCTAACCACCACCCCACCACCGTCGGGATTACCTTCTTCAACTAACCATGCAAAATAGATCTGAATATTACTGATAAACTGTTGGTGAACAAGGCAAGTAAAGGTTGATAGAGCATTAGAAACAGAAAATGACAGACAATCCAAAATTGGTTATGTTATGCAAAGGAACGCAGTAGCAAAAGTAGATTTGACGTATGAACAATCCAAAATAGTTGAGTTTTCTCACCATATGAACAATCTTAAAGCCCGTTTAACAGAGAGAGCATTGCATCTTACTGCATTAGGGAGACAAAAAATAGGAGGGGACGAGAAATCTCACCGTTAGAATCCCCAGATTTCTCGACGAGGGAAGCACAAGAGCAGGCCAACTCGCGGCATTCCCCGGGAGAGACGAAGCTACCTCGACGAGCAGGTGGGTGACATCAAAGAACAACAAGAAAATTCAGATGTAATTCCTCGGAGATGATGAAGTGGAGCTGGTGCCTTGTGGTGTCATGTCAAAAGTCGTACCGTGGAGGTTGTGGTGCATGGTGTCGTTGGCGACGAAGTTGTAGAAGAGGAGGTGGTGGTCCTCGGAGATGCAGTAGCTGACGAGGGAGACGAGTGGCGGTGGTGGACGCGGCTGATGACATCCAAAAGGTTAAAAAACAACACTATGAGTCAGATGGTTCAAAATGACACTAACCACCACAAGCCAGTCAGTTTCTTCGGACTTGTTGGTACTATAAGAAGGATGCTGTAACACCCCAAAAATATTAATCAAGATTATCAAGTTCTAATTACCCAAGTTTGGGGTTAACAAAAACTTTTATTATTAAATCTAATATGAGTGTATGTGTGAAATGCATTAGTGTATGAATGAGTGGAATTGCCATGTTTGATTGCTACAAATGATAAGGAATGATTTAAAGATGAATACTACATCATCTAGGCCAATTACAAACAAAATAAAAAGAAAAGAAATTCAAATATGAATCATACGATCAAATGGTCATTTTGACCAAAATTAACCACTAGACCACTTTGGGTGTTTCTAGTAAAGGATTTCTAATATAAACTTTTCCAATTCTTTTCACCCCTTGCTAGACCAAGTAAAAGTGAACCCAAGCCCACTTTACAAACCAACAAAAACCATTTTCAAATCTATTTAAAGGACAATTCAAAATTGAATCAGGTTCATATGCATAAATCACCATTTTTCAAAAACCACTCAAATCAATTCAACTTGGCAAACCCAAGCAACCATAGGCACTCAAGCATGTAACAAACACACTCACAAAAAAATTTAGCCAAAAATTCAAATCTTAATCTCATGTGGCTATTTGGTCGAGCACTTGGCAGACATAGGTAAACCTTGGCCTAACTTATACTGTTTTGAGCAGTGATCACTTGCCACTAAACCCTCATTTCACTCCCCTGGTCTCCCCCAACACCTAACAGAGCAACAAACCAGCTTCCCCCTTTGCTGTTGTGCTAGTGTCGCGCCGCCCGACGCTCGCCGCGCCGGTCGACCATGGACAACTCGCAGCAGCCAGCGCTGCCCTCTCCCACGATGCCCAGGAGACAGGCACCCCTCGACCACAGACACGTCGTGGACCATCCACAAACGCCGCGCCCATTTCTCTTCCCGCCATGCCGAGAGCGCGCCAGAGCGCCGCAGCCGACACGCGCGCACACGCCGCGCCTCGCCCTCACCGCGCGTGCCCGCACTCGCCATGACCCCAGCTTCCTCCCAGAAATGCCCGTTCGCCGCCGCATGGACCATAGCCACTATGCGCCATATCAAACGCCGCCATTTCCGCCTAGAGCACCGATCGTTCCCGACCGTTCTCAACCGCCCCTTGCTGCGCCATCAATCGCACGACGACCGCCCTGAAGCACCGCGTCGATCCCTACCCTCAGCCACGCCAATAGCCCCCTGTATCGCCATCACCGACGAGCTCGAGCCATCCCGCTCTATCCCTCTCACCGGTGTATAAATAGAGGCCACCCTATCCTCAATTCGACACACAATTTCACTCCCCACTCCTCACAGAACGTCCCACACCTCTCCTCAGAGCAAGGCGAGCACCAGCCCGCTGGAATTTTGCCAGAGTTCGTTGCTGCAGAGGAAGATGGAAGCCGTCGATTGGAGCCATCCCAGGAGCTACCGTGACCGCGCCTCGAACCGCCGTCGATGGCAACCCCATTCTCCCCCATCGCCGAGCCTAGCTGGAGCCCAGGTGAGCCTCACATGACCCCCACCGTCGCCGTTAGGATTCAGTCTCGCCGGAGCTGTTCGTCGTAGACGATGCATGTCAGCCGTTAGATCCTAGTCTAATCACACGGCCTAGATTGAAAGTTACCGTTTCAGGTTAAATGAGCCACTGACTAGTGGGACCCCCCTGTTAGCATCCCGCTGTGCTAGTACAGTGCAGCTGGGTCGGCCTAGTTAGTTTCCCGCGCAGAGCCTGCCGATTCAAATAGAATTTTCCAATTTAGTTAAAATTAGATTCTGCCAGTAGATTCAAAAATCAATTCAAAGAGATTCACTGAACCAAATTGCATGATTCCAATTTTGTTAGAAAGTTATTCCAATTATCTATCCAAGCCCGTTGGATTAAAACCATTTGAATTTATAGATCACCTATAGTAAAAATAACAAGACAGAGACTTTTCCACATTCAAACATTTTTCAAAAATCAACCATAAATGCTTTTGAGTTGATTCCAACTCTCAAAAATCACATTTGACAAGATCTATCTGAAAATGTAAAAATATTTAGGGTTAGATGGAGTGACATTGGACTAGTACCAAAAGGATGCTATATAGGCATTTCTAGTCACTTTAATTTTATTAAATAGTAATATTAAACTTTATAAAATATGACCAACACTTTAAATCACATTCCCAAGTATTACAATATGTGGTGATGACATTTGTCAACATGATCCCATATTTTAATTGGAGAATATTAAATCTTAAGTATTTTTCAATGAGGAGAAATTACTTTTCCAAAATAAGAGAAATAACAATTGGGTCTTTATTTCATGTGATGTTTGTGATGATGCTAGATCATCAAGTGTGAGCCTTAGTGTAATAAATAGAAGTAGTTAAGTATTGTTTGGCGATTGCGTACCTCGTATTCATTTATAGACGATAGTACCGACCCGGGATACGAGGAGGAGGAGTACTGCCAAGAAGAAGAAGAAGAAGAAGAGAACTTCAACCACTGCACTACTCAAGTCAAGCTAACACTTTCAAGTATTATACCTATGCAAGCCATCACTAATTGCAAGCTAGAACTATGCAAGCTAACACTTTCACACTTGATAACCTATGCAAGATGCATTAGGCATGCTTTGGTTATGCAACTTTGATTATACCAATCCCAAGTTTTACTTGCAAGCTTTATTCTTTTACTTTTACCAAAGCTATTTACTTTTAGTTAGTAATTTGTGAGTATTGTAAAAATAGGATAGATACCATAAAGAGTATAAAACTAGGCCTAAGTAGTTATACTTAGATGTCATCAAAAGGCATAAAACTAGAGTTGGATAGTTACACTTGATTAGCACCCCTCATTAGTGAATACCCTCAACTTTAGTGGCTAGTGCTAAGCATAAAAGTTGATCACTTTAGATGGGAATACTTGGTGAAAATGATTATGAAAACCTTGGAATGATGGTTCATTCTATTGAAATGTTTTGACATGTGTTATGGATACAAAAGGATTTGATGATGAAAATGTTGAGGCATCAGCCTTGGCCCTTTATAAAAACTGATGGTTGGGTTCAGATGCGGTACCATTCCAATTTTTACCGTACAACCACAATACCTGAATTGGGTAGGGCTTAACTGGAAGTTTATATGCCTTGGTATGGGTTCCCTCGCGAAAAGAGGTTGAGCTGAGGCTACCTCGTGAGTGTGAATGTCCACCTATGCAGTGCCCATGATGGCAGATGGCCATGGCTGGGATGCCAAGCTCATAGGGGAGGTGCCTATACTAGAATGTGTAATTGAAAGGTTAGGATTGATTATCCGCATACTAAGTATGATGATTCAGGGTTATCCCTGACGGATGTATCGAATTTTGTGGTGAAAGTGTACCACCTCTGCAGAGTGTCAAACTATTTGAATAGCCACATCCGCGGTCATGGATAGTTGGAGTGCCCATACTGTTCCGTTGTCAAATGTTTTCAAAATGATTTGTGAATGACTTTGACTTGACCAACACAGGGTTGTGGATATGAAAACTAGGTTCCCACTTAGGTGATGTAGAAAATTAAATTAGTTTTCTTTACTTCTAAACTCAGTATGAAATAAACCTAGATTTTTGCAAATAAACCTAGAGCTTAAGATTCCTACTAGAACTACCTTACTTGTTAGTGATAGTTTGCGAGTACTTAAAGAGTACTCATGGATTTGTCCCTAGCTATTCCTGTGGCCAGACTATGAGGAGGACTACCAGGAAGATGGACAGCAGGAGGTCTATGACAACTAGGATCATCTCCCATCGTCAGCATTGCCTGTGACCTTGAAGATGGAGCCCCTACTACGTTTACTTTCCGCTTCTTTGATTGTATTAAGACTGGATCATGAGATCCTTTATTTGTAAGACCATTATTATGGTTTGTAATGGATGATGTATTGTGGTACCAATTATGTTATGTCTCGCAAAAATGGTAATCCTGGGATTGCGAGGTATGGCATAACAGGCATCTAGGATTAAAAATCCGGGTGTTGACAAGTTGGTATCAGAGCCATGCTAACCATAGGAGACCTTAGTTAGAATGGATGTCTAAACAAAACTTAGTTTCCAAAACAAAAGAAGTGAGTATTTATGAAAACCTATTCCAACTCTTACCCTTGAGATTCTTTCAAAAAAAATCATGTTCCTCAAAATTTCTTGCAAACCTACATAAAATTTGACACAGTTGATCACCCCACTAACTTGCTCACCCTAAATTCTTATAGATGGAGGTCAAGTATAGCAAGTTCTACTAGCTAGGCAACGGAGGCCACCTGATATTTGAGAGGGATCTAGATGCACTTGCAGAGTACCTTGAGCGCCCGCACGTAGAGTTCTTCGGGGCCCAACTCAATGATCAGCAAGGAGGAGAGCTACAATGGCTGATAGTTGCCGATCTCAGAGGCAAGATGGAAACACCCACTTCGAAGAAGATCCAATTTAGTATTCTAGAGAACAACTGGCTAGATGGATTAGACAGGGCTATGCAAGAAGCTCTTTCCCGTCCGTGTGGGCAAAACATCAACCAGATCCAGGGAACTCGCTTTGCTCACTACACAAGGCGTGATTCTATGGGAATGCCCTTGGAGATGCAAGGACACTAGGAGATGAAGCACGAACTGGATAATCTCGACTTCATGTTGTATGATAGACAGCAGGAGTTGGACAACGCCCGTGCCTACGCCAACCACAACCATGCCATTGCAGTCAAGAAGGACTAGACCCTCGCCATCCTCACCAGGGAGCACCAATCACTTTGATGTCAGCGTGATAAGAAGGATCGCATCATCAATCGTCTTCACAAGAAGGTGGCCACTCTCGAGAAGACCATCCGTGAACAAGAGATCCAGCTTGAAGCGAAGGAGGAGGAGGGTGAAGATATCCGTGGAGATCTCTACTCTTACCTCAGTGATGATGAAGACTACCTGGAAGACGATGCCATGGAGTTCCACACTGATGATGACGATTCCGACTTCTTTGATGATGATTAGATGCACTTGAGCACTACCGTAGGAATGAGTTTTACCCGGTCCCATTGTATCGTAGTTTCACATAATGGTTCTTAAAACCATCTGTTTTCTATTTGTGTTGTGGTGTGTGTTTGTATTGTGTGCTTGGAATGAATGAATGAATGAGTGAGAAGAAGCTAGTTTGCAAAACATGAGTCAAACTCAAAGTTTAAAGTTTTTGAAACAAAACCATAAACCCTAGAAATTTCCCTCTTATCTCATTATCTATCTCAATCTTCAGATGACTCGGGGAAATCCTGGAGGAAGAAGTTCATCTGAGGACCCAATGCTGCAGATTCTGCAAATGTTAGTTTCTAACCGTGAAGCTAGTAGAGCCGAACGTCAAGCCAACTTAGCCACTCTCCAACAGATAGCTCAGATGGCCCACAATAATCAAGGCCACGGAAACCAGGATAACCATGGATCCAAGCTCAAGAACTTTCAGAATACCAACACACCTATCTTTAGTAAGTCTGAAGAGCCCTTAGATGCTGATGACTGGCTGCAAACCATGGAGAACAACTTAGAGGTCGCAGGAGTTGAGGCTAATGAAAAAGTACTGTTTGCCACCCATTATCTAGCAGGTGATGCAAGAGCCTGGTGGAATAGCACCCATACCATGAACGGAGGTCAGATGATGACTTGGGATGACTTCAAAATCAAGTTTAGCTGGACTCATGTGCCCCTAGGTCTGATTAAGAGGATGAGGGATGAGTTCAGGGAATTGAAACAAGGAAGGATGACTATGGTTGAGTACCGTGACAAATTTCTATCACTAGATAGATATGCCTCTGATGAGATTGACACAACAACAAAGAAGAAAGAGAGATTCCCGAACAGACTGCATGATGAGATGCAAACTGTGCTAGTCAACATTCCCTTTGATGATGATATTGAAGCTTTAGTGGACTCTGCTATTCAGATGGAAGGGAAGATCAACCAAGCCAATGACAACCACAAGCGTCGCATGATGCACCAGCCAGGATCCCACCATACACAGAAGTATTGCCCCAACCCGTCTGCAGGATATGCCCCAAGAAACAACATACCCCCTATGTCCCGTCCAAGCTATCCCAACCGTGGAGGAGGAAACCCGAGATCTGGAGGAAACAATAACAACCACCCCGGCAACTCCAATAAATTCAACCGTGCACCGCCCAAGTCCAGCAACAACAACAACAATACTGCCCCAAGGACTAGAAGCAATGTTGTGCCTATCGCAGGAAAAGACAAGTCCCAGATTACTTGCTTTGAATGCGGAGTCAAGGGTCACTACTCCAACGAGTGCCCCAAGAAGCTTGTAGCAGCCACCAATGTGAATGCACCCGCTCAGCAGCAACGCCGTGTTTAGCCTGGAAGGAGATTTGCCCCAAGGAACTCGCTTAACCGCAACGGCCGTTTGTTCCACATGAATGCTGAAGAAACTCAGGAAGCGCCAGATGTCGTGTTGGGTATGTTTTCTGTTAACTCAGTACTTGCAAGAGTGTTGTTTGATTCTGGAGCATCGCACTCGTTTGTTACAGAAGAATTTGCATGCACTAGTAAGATTCAACCAACAAAATTGAAGCATGTTATGATAGTTCAAATACCTGGTTCAACCACCAAAGCTAGAAAAAATTGTAGGGATGTACCTATCAGAATCCATGGAATAGATTTTTATGCTAATCTAATAGTACTTGGAACCAAAGGTTTGGAAGTAGTACTAGGAATGGATTGGATGTCGAAACATAAAGGATTAATCAACTGTGCCAAGAAAGCCATAACCATGACCAGTAGCACTGGAGTATCAGTAGAGTATGTATTTGAGACATTTTCCCATCAATTCAAATGCAACAAGAGTCTAGCCCAACCAACCCTAGACCAAGTCAGAGTAGTTTCTGAATACCCCGACGTGTTCCCAGATGAATTGCCCGGTGACGAGGGTTTAACTCATCAATGCCCATTGTTATGGACTTGGGTTTTGGAGAAGGAGGGAGCGCTGGAGACATCTATCGGCTAGCAAACAAGCACACAGGGGACCCGAAGATTTACCCAGGTTCAGGCCTCGTAGAGGTCCCTACTCCTGCTTGTTTGCTCGTGGAATTATCAAGGGAATCGAAGATTACAATGGTGCGCAGATGCAATCTGGCGAGGGTTGTGGAAACTAGGGTTGCATGTGTCCTCCTCGCCGCCCTCTCCTAGCCTTTATATAGATAAGCTAGGTCTCGGGTAGCAGGTCGAGTCAGTTACAAGTTAGGGTTCTCCCCTTCAAACTTTCTATCTTTAGCTTCTTCTTGTTCTTCAAGCAATCGAGAGTTCGTAGGTTACTCGAGTCCTTCATTTGGGCCTTGGCGACACCGTGGGCCTTTACATATTTAGGCTGTATATACCAAGCTTGAGTACCTATAGGGTATACCCATGTTAGTAGCCCCCGAGTGTCCAGTGGAATCGCAGATTCGACTGGAGACTTTATGAAGTCTTTCGAGTGTATGACTGAGTACATTTTTCGACTGCTTTGTCTGTATCATAGGGATTGTTGGTGTGCGTGCCTGATTTTAACCGATGTATCGGTATCAGTTAACTACCTTAGGGTAAAAAAACGCCACCTACTCAAACTCGAGTCGCCGGACTCGAATCCGGAAAAGTGCTGGTGTAATTCGACTCAAGCCGCGGAGGTCTTACAAGAGTCGAATTCCAGTATATGGGTGTGAGCACTCGACGCGTCCGTCAAGGCATATTCATCGTACCTGTAGGTACGGATATATTTCCGGTAGTGCGCAACAAATGTGTTGCCAGGCCTTATTCAGGTCTTACCTTCATGCTGTAAGCGTGGCATCCGAATTTTATCATCGTGGAGACGATTCGGGTAACCCAGGAGACACAGTCTTTTTGTAGGGAAATTTTTTTGAGGCGGTGTCGCCATACACTTCGAGTGTGGATGTTATCGACACACAGTACTTTGTAAAATAATCATAGGGTGCGTGACCAGTGCTCCCTATGGGAGTAACCCCCGAGTGCCTGGTTGAGTCTAAGACTCAGGCAGGGACTAAATAACTTTTGCGACTGCTGTCGTCTTATGTTTGCTTGTTTCAGTCGAAGTTTACTTCCGGCGCTTCCTATGGGAGTAACCCATGTCCATAGTAGAATCATCCTTCGAGTGGTTGGGTTTGCTTTGATTTCCCATGCTCCTGAAAAAGAAGAAGAAAGAAAATCGTAGGGTGCGCGACCAGCGCTCCCTATGGGAGTAGCCCCCGAGTGCTTGGTGGAGTCGAAGACTCGAACAAGAACTAAAGTAATTGAAGACTTCTACTGCGTAGCTTCTGATGACGTCAGTGCTGACGATTTCATGACCTCAGTTGCCCGCGTGAGCGAGTTTGACTGGACGTGATGAGCGGTGGGTCCGATTCCCTGACTCTGATTTCACCGGGCATGCGTAATCTTTATTTTAACTGCGCCTCCTCGATTTCCACACGTAATGGGAGTAGTGGGGGAACGGTTCGTGTTTCAGCTCCTCCACGTGTCGAGCAGGATGAGCGCCACGCATCCAGTAGAGTTTTTTTGAGCCGTTGGATTGCATCTTCCAGGGGTTAAGTAGTGGCGCTGCGTCGGTAAAATTCACATCTTCTTTCGCTCATCTTTTGCCTTCATCGCCATTGCCGTTGTTCCCCTGCTTTCTCTGCTCTCTTTTCCTCCGCGGCGCTGGACCAGCTCCGCACATTTCCCAACTACTTTCTCCGGTCGCATCGCTGTCGCGCAATGGGGAAGAAGAAGGGGGTGCTATGGCCGATTCCGCACCAGCACCGCCGCCGGCAGGAAGAAGAAAGGCGCGGGCACCCGCGTCACGAATGGCGCGTGGCGTCCGTCTATCATCAAGTCCTCTGATCTTCGTCTTCTTCGTCAAGACGGAGTGCTGTCCGCCGCAGTCGCCGACACGCACGTCCCTGGCGGTGAGATAATCCCTTCTCCTCCTGCTGGTTTTCGAGTGATGTTCTTGGCGTTCATCATTCACGGCCTTTCGTTGCCCTTGCACCCCTTCTTCAGGGGCCTCCTTTGTTTTTACGGCCTTCAGCTCCATCAGCTGTCCCCGAATTCTATCCTCCACATCTCTTGCTTCATCACCCTCTGTGAGTGCTGGCTCGGAATCGAGCCGCACTTCGGCCTCTTCAAGCGCCTCTTTAAGTTGAAGCACCAATCTGCGTCTGGCTCTTTAGTCTATGATGTAGGCGGCTGGGGAATCCACGTTGATCCATCCGCCACTTATTTTGACATCAAGCTGATGAAGTCCGTCCAAGGGTGGAGGGACAAGTGGTTCTACATTCGCGACCAGAAGGCCGACGGAGACCACTTTGGACTCGCACCTTTTGATCCCGCGACATCGTGCAAGAGGAGGCGCTCTTGGAAGAATGTAGTCATGCCTAGCGAGTCCGAGGAGACAGATGTGCTGTACGAGCGCGTCTGCGACCTCGAGAGTCGCATAGGAAAAGAGGAGGGAGGTTGCGCCCTTATTCCCACGTGGTTGTGCCGTCGCATCCAGCCCCTACAGGCCAGAGTCCATCCCATGTTTCAGTGGGTTGGCGCTGACGATGTCACTCGCGTGTCTACCGATGGCATGTTCGCGAGTGAGGTGGATAAAAGGGTTCGACTGGTGACCACATACACCGTCAAGGATGTGCTCCCTAGTGAACCAGTCGTTCCCCCGTTCGACGCTTCTAACCCTCCTCCTGAGGTACAATTGTGCTACGTAGTAGCTTAGTTTGTTGATTGCTTCTTTGCTATTTCTTTTTTTTTGTGCTGAATTTGTTGTCTATATACAGGATTGGGCGGTGTCACCCTGCATGCCCCCTCTTCCGGAGGGGGTTATTCCTCGCGAGGACTTGGAAGGGGATGAGTCAGAATCGACCGTCCTATCCGATGTGGAAGAGGAAGCCCCCGAGTCGGGTAGTCCGGATACTCGCAAGCGTTCGCGCAGCAAGGATTCCGATGCGTCGTCTCCTTCGACTCCGGAAGGTGCAGGCGTTGGTGCGGGGTCACCAATCCCTGCCATTCCTATGAGCGTCGTGGCGCCATCTTCTCGCAAGAAGATGTGACTGCCAAAGGAGTCTTCGTCAGAGTCGGGGGAACCAACCTTTGACTTTGATAAATTTGATTGGTAAGTATTTGGTTTATCCTTTCTGATTCTTCATTGCCTTTGCCTTGTCCTTGATGTTGGGTTTGTTTTTGCAGTCAAGAGGCGTTGTCATCTTCTGGCGACGTCCAATTTTTGAAAGAATCAGGAGTCACGACCTCAAGGACCAAGAAAGAGGTCGAGCGTGCTCCTTCCCCTCCATTGGCGACCCACTCTGGGCACAACTCTTCCATTTCTCCGCATGAATGGGAGCATCGAATGGTTGCCCGGATGACTGCACACCAATCGACTTTGGAGTCATTGGAGGGCCATGTAAGTGTAGGATTTCTTCTTTTGATGGTGCAGTCGATGTTATCTATGCCATCTGCTGATCCCTTGTTGTGCGATAGCCCCTTGTGAAGGAAGCCGCTCACTTGGCGGAGAAAGTGGTTGCGATGGGTCGTCAGCATGCAATGCTGGAGACGCGTCATCGCGTGGTCGAAAGTAAGTGTTCTTCACTTCCTCTTCTTCTCCTTTTTTATATGGTCGACTGATAATCAATCCCTTTTATTTTGTAGCTGATCATAACTCCCTCCTGCGCGACGCTGCCACTATGGAGAAAACACTCGCCGCGGCTGTGAAGAGCCGCGATGAGGCGATCGTGGCGCGTGACGAGGCTCAGAGGCGTGAAGAGGATCTGCGTGCCTCCATCACGGCCAGGGAGAAGTTGTTCGAAGAACAGCTTTTCTCGATTGCCAAGGCCCTCTCAGGTACTATGTTTGGATATCATCATTTTTCTCTGTTTGATTTTTGCCGTTGGCGCTGATGTTTTGTCCATGTATGGGTTTGTGTACAGATGTTGGTGATTTGAGCTTCGACCCTCAGGCTCTCCGTCGCGATGATGCCTTGGCGGGTGCACTTTCAGCAGTCGAGGACCGCAGCGCCGCCGTTCAGCATATGCTCTCCAAGGCCAAGGGCATGCTCAGTCGCCTCCGGGAGGAGTTGGGGCCCAAGGCGGAGCTAATCGAGAACGTGAACGAGCTGGTGGAGTCTCTCGCCGGGGGCGTTCCTGCGTCCTTCAAGAACTCTCTTCGTGCGGCTGGCGCGTCCACGTCACTTGCCATGGTGCAGGCCCACGGAGTTGAGGTTGACCCTGCAGCGGTTTCGAAGGCGATGCCCATTAGCGCGGACGGCCAGCAGGTAGTCTTTGCTCCCTTCGCGACTGCCTATGGCAAATATGGGCCGCAGCTGATTAGCATAGTTGCGAAGTACTCTGAGGAGCTGCAGCGAGCCAAAAAGGCAGCAAAGGCTATGGCATCAGGGGCTGGCGGAAAGTCAGTGGCATCTGACACTGCCGCGGACTCGATGAAGCCCCCGAAGCCGTCGAAGTCGAAGAAGCCAATCGCTCCTCAGTAGCTTTGTAATACTTGATTAGTTTATGCCTTTTGTTTAGAACATGCCTTTTGGCGGGTGTATCTGCTGATACTTTTTGCCATTCTTTAATGCACTCGAATCTTTTGTTTGTGTGTCGATTTGATCTTCTTATTCGCTTCTTGCTTGGCTTGTGGTAGGGTACATCAAGTGATCCTTTGAGGGAACCTCAGGACTCGCCGCCCCTTGATGATACCTTGGCGCCGTCGCGCTCCAGGGTGGATGAGCTGTCGCTGCTTTCGCGACTGCGTGACCGCGTAAAGCAGTTAGAGCGTGAATTACCCGTGCTCCGCGGTAATGCAGATGTATGGAAGTCAAAGGTAGAGCAGGCCGACACCCGAGAACAGTATCTTCTTGGCGACGTGACGCAGCTAGGCGACCAATTTAAGTGTTATTTTGCTTGCTCTTATCTTTTCCTTGTAGTCATTCGTGATGGTGCGCTGTCCTTGTTCTTCTGTTTTGGCTTCGTATAGTTGTCAGCGCGCGTCATCCGCAAGATGATAAGGAGAGAATTGCCATTCGTATGCATGATCTAACCCAGGAGCAACTTCAAGAGAGTGGATACTTCTGGGTAGATCATGATCGTGCGATTGCGCTGGGACCCTGCAGGATCGTGCATCGCGAGTGCTGCACTTTCTGAAGAAGTCACAGTCATGCTTGAAGAACATTTGTTGGATGATGTTTCTGCTGGATGTTACTCCATCAAGCCTGCTGGCCCTCCTCGTCAAGTTTCAAGACCTGGCCACGGTTCGGGAGTGTGTGAAGCAACAGTTGGTGGCTGGTGCCAAGGCCGCTCTATCGCTAGTGCGACTACATAGGCCTGATGTAGATGTTGCGGCGATTGCGGCTGGGCCACCTGCTCCACCAGCGGGTTCTGCCTGGAATATGGTGCCACACTACCAGGCGGTGGATCGCCCAGCAGAAGAGATCGTTGACTTCTTTGAGGAACAAACCAACGTTCTTTTGTTGCAGTAGTAGCTTAGTTTGTATCCTGGACATAAGTGTACCCCATGTTGTAAAGTTCGTATAAATGTTGTGTATAATTGATTGTCGAATATGTATAAAGAGCTTGTTAGCGTGTGAGTGCGCTGCAATATGCGACTCCTTTTCATTAGCCTGGCCACTCATTTATCTCAGTCCCTTGTCAACCTGTCAGGTGTGTTGCAACTGGGTTGATGTTGTGTCAAGGGTTTCGATTGATGTGCCAGCTACTCAGGATATCGCGATTTAGTTCGTAGAACAGATGTGTACAGGGTGGCGTAGCCCCCGAGTCGATAAGTTGCGAAAAAAATAAAGGAAGACATAGAGTTTTAGGGCACTTAGCTTTATTTATTCATGAGACAGTACGAAGTACAATGTGTGGCTAAGTAGCCTTGGCTGAGTGCCTTATTTGTGATGCAAAAGTAAAAACGACTAAGGGTAGAAGCGTCGCAGCTGTGCGACATTCCAGGGGTTGGAGTATGCGACTCGTGTCTCTAGATCTTGAAGGCGATAGGCGCCACCTAGGATTACTTCTGTAATCACGTATGGTCCCTCCCAGGGGGACTCGAGCTTGAGATGGCCTTGCTGCTTTAGTTGTAGGACCAGGTCGCCTTCGACGAAGGATCGGGGGCGTAGCCTCCTACTATGGTAGTTGCGTAGGTTCTGCTGGTAGATCGTTGATCTTTCCGTGGCAATTTCTCTCGTCTCGTCGAGGAGGTCGACGGAGTCTTCGAGTGCGAGGGAGCACTCCTGCTCGCTATAGGCAACCACGCGTGGCACCTTGTATCGTACCTCGGCGGGCAGCACCGCTTTGGCTCTGTGCACCATAAAGAACAGGGTGTAGCGTGTAGCACTGTTTGGGGTTGTGCGTAGGCTCCAGAGTACTGATTGCAGTTCGTCTGGCCAGTAGCCCACGGCTTGTTCGAGTGGCCGGAGGAGTCGCTTCTTTATGCCGCCGCAGACGAGCCCGTTCGCCTTTTCAACCTGACCGTTGGTCTGTGGATGTGTTACCGAGGCATAGCTGATGTTGATTCCTAAATTCTCACAGAATTCTTGGAACTCCTTGGATGTGAAGTTTGTTCCATTGTCCGTGATGATGCTGTGTGGCACTCCAAAGCGGAAGACGATGGACTCGAAGAACTTGACTGTGCTATGCCCCGATTGATTGGTCACTGGCATGGCTTCTATCCACTTGGTGAACTTGTCGACTGCCACCAGGAGGTAGACGTAACCTCCTCGTGAGGATTTGGGGAGCTTGCAGACCATGTCGAGTCCCCATTGCGCGAAGGGCCAGGCCAATGGAATTGGCTGGAGCTCTGCGCCAGGCGCATGTGGCTTGTCCGTGAATCGCTGGCACGCATTGTACTTCTGGACAATGTCCTTGGCATCGCGCATGGCCGTAGGCCAGTAAAACCCAGCTCGTAGAGCTTTGGCCACGAGGGCGCGACTGCGAGCATGGTGTCCACAGGTTCCCTCATGGATGTCGAGGAGAATAGCTCTTCCATCAGCCATGGAGACGCATCGTTGGAGCACTCATGTGATGCTGTGCTTGTATAGTTCGCCGTTGATGACAGCGAATGCCTTGGATCATCGTGCGATGTGCCGTGCATTAGTCGGATCGTCCGATAGCCTCTTGCTAAGGAGATACATGATGTATGGTTGTGTCTAGGATTGCTCAATCATCATGACGCTCATTGGTCCCTAGAGTCCTGTGTCCAGCTTCAGGTCATCGAGTGCCATAGGCTCATTGGGCGGTGTAGCCCCCGAGTCCGTTGCTGCGCTTGTTTTCTTCTCTGCGGCCTTTGGCTTGATGGAGCGTTCGTAGATGCGCTCGAGAAATACCCCAGGTGGTATGGGGGCGCAGGTAGAGCCTATGTTGGCGAGTGCGTCCGCCTCTTCATTGCTTTCACGGCCTACGTGTCGCAGTTCGCAGCCGTCGAAGTCCCCTTCGAGTGTGTCGTAGAGGTCGCGGTAGACAATCATGTTGTCGTTCAGTGCGTCGCACTCATGCATTGTTTGGTTGACAACCAACTTGGAGTCGCCATAAATAATGAGCCTCTTGGCGCCGCAGGCCTTTGCCATCCTCATCCCGTGTAACATGGCCTCGTATTCGGCTTCGTTGTTGGAGGCGGTGAACTGCATTCGCAGGATGTACTTCAACTTGTCTCCTAGAGGTGATGTCAATATGACACCTGCGCCTGCTCCGTCCTTTCGCTTGGATCCATCGAAGTGCATTTTCCAGAGGTAGGACATATCTGGTTTTTTAGGGAGCTGGTTTTCCATCCAGTGCATGAGGAAGTCAGGAAGAACTTGCGACTTGATTGCGTCGCGCTTTTCGTATGTAATGTCTCATGGAGACAATTCTATTCCCCAAAGCGCGACTCGTCCCGTGGCGTTGGGGTTGTTGAGGATGTGCCCCAATGGGGCGTCGTTGACCACCACGATTGGGTGTTCCTGGAAGTAATGGCGCAGTCGCCGAGCGGTCATGAAGACGCCGTACGCCAGCTTCTGGTAGTGCGGGTACCGCTGTTTTGTTGGCGTGAGGACCTCGCTGAGGTAGTAGACTAGGCGCTGTACCCCATGGACTTTGTTTTCCTCGGCTCATTCAACCACGAGCATTGTGCTGACCACCTGGTTGGTGGCGGAGATATATAGCAATAGCAATTCCCTTTCTCGTGGGGTCACTAGTACTGGCGAAGTGGATAGTAGGCGCTTGAGGTCTTCGAATGCTTCCTGTGCTTTGTTGGTCCACTCGAACTTTTCAGTTTTGTGGAGGAGTTGGTAGAAGGGTAGTGCCTTTTCACCCATCCGACTGATGAATCGACTGAGGGCCGCGATTCGCCCAGCCAGTTGCTGGACGCCCCTTATGTTTTTAGGCTTCTCCATGGCCAGTATGGCTTTTATTTTCTTCGGGTTTGCCTCAATTCCTCTTGCGGAGATGAGGTACCCGAGTAGTTGCCCGGATGGCACGCCGAAGGCGCATTTGTCCGGGTTTAGCTTGATCCGGTAGCGGTCGAGGTTGGTGAAGGTTTCGCACAAATCGTCGATTAGAGAGGCTTCTTCCTTGGTCTTGATTACTATGTCGTTGACATAGACTTGAATGTTGCGACCAAGTTGTTCCTTGAGGCAAGCCTGCATGCACCACTGGTAGGTGGCTCCCGCGTTTTTTAGCCCGAAGGGCATTGTGTTGTAGCAGAACACACCGAAGGGCATTGTAAACGCTGTTTTTTCTTGATCTTCCTCCTTCATTCGGATCTGATTATAGCCCGAGTGGGCATCGAGGAAGCAGAGGCGCTCGCATCCTGCGGTGGAGTCGATGATCTAGTCGATGCGCGGCAGGAGGAAGTGATCCTTTAGGCAGTGCTTATTCAGAGAGGTGAAGTCCATGCACATCCGCAGGATATCCGTGTCCTTTTTTGGTACAAGCACCGTGTTGGTGAGCTAAGTGCTTTCCTTGATCTCGCGTTTGAATTTGGTGTTGAGGAGTCCGTTGATCTCCATTCCGACTGCCTTCACCCGTGGATCAGATAATTGATGCACTCGACTTTCAACGTAGAGCTCGTTGGGAACCCCAAGAGGAAGGTATGATGAGCACAGTAGTAAGTTTTCCCTCAGTTATGAAACCAAGGTTTAATCGAACCAGTAGGAGCAAGGAAACACCCCAAAGGTGTTACTAGCTGAGCTTTGGCAGGGCGCACTACCGGTGCTAGTAGCAATGTGGATACCTGCACAACACAACCACAGAACTTTGTCCCCAACTTGCGATGAGGTTGTCAATCTCACCGCGTTTTGCAGAAAACAAAGGATTAAACGTATCGAATGGAAAGAAGTAAAAGTTTGCAGAAAGTAAACACAAAGCAGAAACAATTTATAGATTGTATGTAAAGACAAAGGATCGGGATCCATAGTTCACTAGAGGTGGCTCTCCTTAGATAGATAACATGCTGGGTGAACAAATTACAGCGGGGCAATTGACAAACACCGAGAAAGCAATACATGCATATACTAATCATCTTGACTCCTTTGAGACTTGATTGGGCAATACAACATAATACATAGACCGCCATCCAACTGCATCTATGAATAATAATCCACCTTCAGGGTATCATCCGAACCCCCTCCAGTATTAAGTTGCAAGCAATAGATTATTGCTTTACGAACTACGTGTAAGGTAAACAATACGATTGTTCTATGAACAAAGGATTGTTGTTTTCTCCCTAGTAGAAACATCACACCTAGTACCTTAGAGATTTCTGTCACTTCCCCAGATTACCAGAGGCATGAACCCACTATCGACCATAAATACTAACTCTTGGAGTTGCTAGCATCTACTTGGCCAAGATAGCTACTAACAACGGAAAGCATGCAAGATCACAAATAACAAAGACATGATAGAATCAATAATCAATCTGAAATAGCATCTCAATATCCATCGGATCCCCGCAAACACAACATGTATGGATTACAAATAGATGATCTTGATCATGAACGGAGCTCACAAGATCTAAACATGAAAGCACAAAGGAGGAGAAACCAGCCATCGAGCTACTACATGGATCCGTAGTCCAAGGATGAACTACTCACGCATCACACCGGAGGCTTGCATGGTGATCAAGAAGGCCTCCAGGGTGAATTCCCCTCTCCGGCAGGGTGCCGGGAAGAGCTTCAGATCCTTCCCAATCTAGGGATGGAGATGATGGCGCTATAGACTCTTTCGTGGATTTTTGATCGGGTACCTAGGGTTTTCGTCCTGTGGGCAACTTATAGGCGGAAGGAGAGGCCGAGGGGGTGCTGGGGTCGGCCAGACCACCCTCTGGCGCGGGCCAAGCCTGGCCGCGCGGCCAGGTGGTGTGGCTGGCCCCTGGCTCCTCTCCGTCTCGTATTCTGGCACTTGATCCCTTCCGGAAAAATAGGCACTTTGGCTTTTGTCCTGTCCAATTCCGAGAATATTCACTTTCTGACTTTCCTGGAACCAAAAACAGCAGAAAACATGCAGCTGGCACTGTGGATCTTGTTAATAGGTTAGTCCAAGAAATCATATGAAAAGTACTCCAAAGTTGGAACAAAACACAAGAAAGTGGATAAAACCAAGCATGGAACATCAAAAATTATAGATACATTTGCAATGTATCAACATCCCCAAGCTTAACTCCTGCTCGTCCTCGAGTAGGTAAGTGATAAAAAGAAATAATTTTTGAGGTGACATGCACCATCAAAGTATTGATCAAAGTATTTGCAAAACATCACAGCTGGGATCATAGTACTTCAATCATAGCATGAAAGACAAAGTTCTAGCAATAGGCAAAGAGACTATGCGCAACATGAAAAGGCACAAACAAAAGATTCATGAATAATAATGCTTTGCAAGACGTTTGTTTGTTTCACATAAAGAAAACATAGCATAAAAGTATCCAGCTTGTCCCTCAATAGAGTAGCAAATATAAATGCATAGGACACCTTCAAAGTTCATAAGAGTGACTAGATACAATAGTTTAAAACAAGAAATATCAAGTTATGCATCAATCAACTAGTCATGGGACAATGCACATAGAACTAAGAATGGCCACTATGCTCTCAAAGTAGGTGCATAAAGATAGAAGGTGGAGACTCAATATAATGGTGGAAGAAAGGCCTTTTGTAAAAGGAAGTAGGGATTAAAGTCTCATAAAGAGATTCCAAAAATTATGGTACTTATAGCTTTCAGCTCTCATTGCCCCTATCATAAGCATCTTGAAGGTGATTAAGGTTAAAGTGACACAACTAAGAGGATATGCTTGACAAGTTATAAACCGAAATCTCATGCACCTTACTTACGAAGACCGATCCTCATGCTACTCAACTTTAGTCACGAGTAAGCTCTTGTCATTGTAAGTATATGTGTATCATTAAGAACTGCCAACGGGGTACCCCTTGCACATGATACAGGAGCTTTCCCATAATCAAAATGACAAAGCAAGCAGACAATGAGCATCCCAGTGATCTTTTTATTTGCTATTTGCATAGTTTTTATTGAGGATGCTTCATAGAGTGCTCATTATGGTGATGCTGCAAGTTTCCACCATGATTAGGCATGGCTTAGGCTAGCGGCCCTGGCGTTTCTCTAACACACATACAAACTCCATGATCTTATAAGTTCCACTTTTATTTCACACCGTCGGGATCCGTAAGCAAAAGAACATGATATCAATGGGGTACAAAGTACAAGTGCAATGTTGAAAGCGTTCCCCATGAAACATGGTTCTACTAATTTTAACTTATAAAGCGCAAGCATATACACAACAAAGAAGGACCCAATGGTTCAAGTTTATTAGAAGCAATAAAGTAAAGTGTGCCATCAAGTTCGTGAGAGATTTAATCACTAGTTTTCCATAACAAGTGAAAGGTAGACAAAAGCATGAATATACTTGGAATAGCATAAGCTAGTAGGTAGGTATGGTGGACTCTTTGGAATAACTTGGTTTAGGGAGTTGGATGCATGAGTGGAACTCATACTTGGTTGTGGAGGCTAGCAAAAGACTAGGAGCGACAAACTAAGAGAGCAATAATGGCCATAATCATGCAGAGCGACAAAACATCATTGATCCAAGCATAAAGTGATACTACAAGTTGAAAACTAAAGTATCATAAAGGCTATGGTGACTTGTGAAAGTCATAACATGGTGTGAGCATGCGCCAAGTCAACCCAAAAAAAGCATCAAAGGAGAATACCACTATACTATGCTTTAATATGCTAAAACAACGCATGATTCATCCAAGGCACACTAAGCAATCTCAATTGTTTAAAACAATTCATGATACAACAAATAATACTAAGCATAAAGCCAAAACAATATCAAGCATGGCATGACAAAGCATAGCCACAGTCAAAAACGAGCTCTTTTTACCACATAAGCATGAACTTTCCTACTCTTTTCCAAACCAAACCAAACTATTTGCAAACCAATGTATGAAAGAGGGGGTCCAACCAACTTATTCAGAAAACTAAGAAAACCAAGCAAACTAAAAACCAAAACAAAAACGAAAAAGAAGACGCTCCAAGAAAAACACAACTGTGCATGAAACAATAAAAATGAAGCGTTTGGAAGAAACCTGGAATTTTTATTGATGAAGAAGGGGATGCCTTGGGCATCCCCAAGCTTTGACGCTTGCACTTCTTGGATATTTCTTGGGGTGACACGCGTGGCATCCCCAAGCTTGAGATTTAGTCCATCCTTCATCTCATTACTCATTCCTTCCATACACCTGAAAATTTTCCTTCATACAAAACTTCACACAATCTCATTAGCAACATTAGTGCACTTAAGATAAATAAGTCTCAAGATTCAGTTCTAACACCATAGACTTCCATTAGAACACTAGCTACTGTAGCACTTCCCTCAAAAATCTCAATTCCCCAAAATAACTCAAGAAGGAACTAACAAGAAGTAAATGCAGAAAATGGTAGAAATCTGTCAAAACAGACCAGCAGGTAAAGACGAATTTTTTCGAAGACCTTCTGTTGCTCAAATCAATAAGTGTTGAACTAACGAAAGTTAGATAACAACCTGGGTCAGAAGCACAAACAATTACAGATCAATCCGACGTACAGAACTCTCTCAGGAATTCTTACGGTGAAGCACAGAAATCTGTTTCGGGACAGCAACTTTCCCAATCATTACTTCACTCTCGTTAGAGGTTACTCTTGGCACAAAAAGCAAATAAAAAGGATAAGGAGAGGTTATTACAGAGTTAATAACTTCCAAGACTGATCTAAAACTCTTGGGTTATCTCCCAACAAGTACTTTTCTTTAACGCCTTTAAGTTAGGCATAAGAACCAAAGAAAGAATCAAGTGTTCTCAAATGAAGAAGCATTAAGACCAAATTTTGTTTTCATAGGAGAAGCAAAAGAAATCTTTTCTCTCTCTTTTAGGGAAGTGTTCTATACATTTCTTGAGTGGGAGTTGATATTTAATGGTGCCTTCTTTCATATCAATGATGGCACCAACAGTTCTAAGAAAAGGTCTTCCCAAAGTAATAGGACAAGAAGCATTGTATTCAACATCGAAAACATAGAAATCAACAGGGACATAGGAATCATTAACCATAATAAGAACATCATTAAGACTCCCCATGAGTTTCTTTTTAGCATTAGCATCAAGTGGAGCATTCAAATAACAATCTTCAAGAGGAGGCAAATCAATCATATCATAAATCCTTCTAGGCATTATAGAAACACTACTATCAAGATCACACAAAGCATTGAAATCAAAGTCATTCACTTTCATATTAATGATGGGTTCCCAACCATCTTCTTGTTTTATAGGAATAGAAGCTTTATGTTTCATCTTTTCTTCTTTAATCTTTATGAGAGCATCAGTAATGTGTTTTGTAAAAGCCATGTTCATAGCACTAGCATTAGGACTTTTAGCAAGCTTTTGTAGGAACTTAATAACTTCAGAGATGTTGCAACCATCAAGATCAAAATCAACTTTATAATCTAAAGTAGTAGAACTATTGCTAGCCTCAACACTAGTGGTGGTGATAGTAGAAACACTAATGTTTCGAGCAATTTCATCTTCTCTCTCCCACTTAGCATGTAATTCAGCTAATAGTCTAACATTTTCATCAATTCTTACTTGTATGTCATTAGTAGATGCAAAGGGGATTCTCATTAGTTTCAGGTTTAGCGGCCATTTTATTCAAAGAAGATTGAGCTTCAGCCAAAGATGCTATATTTCTTTCAGCATTAGAGAGTTTTTCCTCAATAGTTTTATTGAAAGCAGTTTGTTTACTAATAAACTCTTTAAGCATAACTTCAAGTTCAGAGGGAGCACTCTTATTATTGTTGTAAGAATTTCCATAAGCATTACCATTGTTGGGAGGATAAGGCTTATAATTGTTGTTACCAAAATTGTTCCTATAAGCATTATTACCATAAGCATTGTTGCCAAAGTTGTTATTTCTTATGAAGTTCACATCAACTTGCTCTTCTTGAGCAACCAAAGAGGCTAAAGGAACATTATTTGGATCAATATGGGCTTTCCCATTAACAAGCATAGACATAATAATATCAATATTATCACTCAAGGAGGAGGTTTCTTCAACATAATTTACCTTCTTACCTTATGGAGCTCTCTCAGTATGCCATTCAGAATAATTAACCATCATATTATCCAATAGTTTTGTTGTAGCACCCAAAGTGATGGTCATAAAGGTACCTCCAGCAGATGAATCCAATAGGTTCCTTGAAGAATAGTTCAATCCTGCATAAAAAGTTTGGATGATCATCCAAGCAGTCAGTCCATGAGTGGGACAATTCTTAACCAAAGATTTCATTCTTTCCCAAACTTGAGCAACATGCTCATTATCAAGTTGTTTAAACTTCATTATTTCACTTCTCATGGATATAATCTTAGCAGGAGGATAGTATTTTCCAATAAAAGCATCTTTGCACTTAGTCCAAGAATCAATACAATTCCTAGTTAAGGAATTCAACCATTCTTTAGCTTTTCCTCTCAAAGAGAAAGGAAACAATTTCAGTTTAATAATATCACCATTTATATCCCTATGCTTTTGCATCTCACAAAGTTCAACAAAGTTATTTAGATGGGAAGCAGCATCTTCATTACAAATACCAGAAAATTGTTCTCTCATAACAAGATTGAGCAAGGCAGGTTTTATCTCAAAGAAAGTATTTTTAGCCATAGGTGGAGCAATAGGTGTGCTCATAAAATCATTGTTGTTGGTGCTAGTGAAGGCACACAACTTAGTGTTTTCAAGAGTAGTCATTTTTTGGGGTTTTCAAATAATAAAGCAATCAAAGTAAAAAAGAAACTAAGCAAAACAAAAACAAAAAAGTAAAGAGATTGGTTATGAGGGACTCCCCTTGTGAAGATGTCCTTGACTCCCCGGCAATAACGCCAGAAAAGATCTTGATGCACTCGACTTTCAACGTAGAGCTCGTTGGGAACCCCAAGAGGAAGGTATGATGAGCACAGCAGTAAGTTTTCCCTCAATTATGAAACCAAAGTTTAATCGAACCAGTAGGAGCAAGGAAACACCCCAAAGGTGTTACTAGCCGAGCTTTGGCAGGGCGCACTACCGGTGCTAGTAGCAACATGGAGACCTGCCCAACACAACCATAGAACTTTGTCCCCAACTTGCGATGAGGTTGTCAATCTCACCGTGTTTTGCGGAAAACAAAGGATTAAACGTATCGAATGGAAAGAAGTAAAAGTTTGCAGAAAGTAAACACAAAGCAGAAACAGTTTATAGATTGTATGTAAAGACAAAGGACCGGGATCCATAGTTCACTAGAGGTGGCTCTCCTTAGATAGATAACATGCTGGGTGAACAAATTACAGCGGGGCAATTGACAAACACCGAGAAAGCAATACATGCATATACTAATCATCTTGACTCCTTTGAGACTTGATTGGGCAATACAACATAATACATAGACCGCCATCCAACTGCATCTATGACTAATAATCCACCTTCAGGTTATCATCCGAACCCCCTCCGGTATTAAGTTGCAAGCAACAGATTATTGCTTTACGAACTGCATGTAAGGTAAACAATACGATTGTTCTATGAATAAAGGATTGTTGTTTTCTCCCTAGTAGCAACAACACATCTAGTACCTTAGAGATTTCTGTCACTTCCCCAGATTACCAGAGGCATGAACCCACTATCGAGCATAAATACTAACTCTTGGAGTTGCTAGCATCTACTTGGCCAAGATAGCTACTAACAACGGAAAGCATGCAAGATCACAAATAACAAAGACATGATAGAATCAATAATAAATCTGAAATAGCATCTCAATATCCATTGGATCCCCGCAAACACAACATGTATGGATTACAAATAGATGATCTTGATCATGAATGGAGCTCACAAGATCTAAACATGAAAGCACAAAGGAGGAGAAACCAGCCATCTAGCTACTACATGGATCCGTAGTCCAAGGATGAACTACTCACGCATCACACCGGAGGCTTGCATGGTGATCAAGAAGGCCTCCAGGGTGAATTCCCCTCTCTGGCAGGGTGCCGGGAAGAGCTTCAGATCCCTCCCGATCCAGGGATGGAGATGATAGCGACTACAGACTCTTTCGTGGATTTTTGATCGGGTACCTAGGGTTTTCGTCCCGAGGGCAACGTATAGGCGGAAGGAGAGGCCGAGGGGGTGCTGGGGTCGGCCAGACCACCCTCTGGCGCAGGCCAAGCCTGGCCGTGCGGACAAGTGGTGTGGCCGGCCCCTGGCCCCTCTCTGTCTCGTATTCTGGCACTTGATCCCTTCCGAAAAATAGGCACTTTGGCTTTTGTCCCGTCCAATTCTGAGAATATTGATTTTCTGACTTTCCTGGAACCAAAAACAGCAGAAAACAGGCAGCTGCTACTGTGGCTCTTGTTAATAGGTTAGTCCAAGAAATCATATGAAAATTACTCCAAAGTTGGAACAAAACACAAGAAAGTGGATAAAACCAAGCATGGAACATCAAAAATTATAGATACATTTGCAATGTATCAATAATCGTCGGATTGTTTGCTTGACCGGCCTTGCGTCTGGGTTGATGTTGAGTGCGTGCTCGGCGAATTCCCTGGGAACTCCTGGCATGCCCACAGGACACCAGGCGAAAATTTCCCAGTGCTCACGGAGGAATTTGACGAGCGCGAGTTCCTATGCGGGACTCAAGTTGTTGGCGATGAGGGCCATTTTGGCGGGATCCGATGGGTGGACCTGCACTTTCTTTGTGTGCACTAATGAGTCGAAAGATAGATCAGGCGAGCTTGCCCGTCTTAGGGAGAGAGACTGTTGTTTGTCGACTCCTTTAGTCTTGCGAGTTCTTCCTGCATGCCGAAGGACTGGGAAATTCTGTTGAATTCCCTGTCGCAACTATCGGACCTCTCAAAGCTCCTGTTGACTGTGATGACGCCATTGGGACCTGGCATTTTCATCTACAGGTAGGCATAATGTGGTACTACCATAAACCTAGCGAATGTGACACGTTCGAGGATGCAGTGGTACTGCGAGGGTCAGTCGATGACCTCAAAGTCGATGCGCTCGCGCCGAAAGTTTTTCGGCGTGCCAAAGATAACATCGAGGTTGATTTTGCCCAGGGGATATACGCCTTTTCCTGGGATGATTCCGTGGAATGTTGTGTCCGAGGCCTCTAGGCAAGTCAGAGGGATCCTCATTGCTCGCAAGGTACTCGCGAATATAAGGTTGATGCCGCTTCCGCCATCCATGAAGACGCGGCTCATGTCGAAGCCTCCGATTTGCGCCTCGAGTACGAGGGGACAATGGCCTGGACGAGGTACTTGAGGCGGGTGGTCGCGTTTGTCGAAGGTGATGCATGACTCGCTTCCGCTGAGGTACTCAGTGGTAGATGGTGGCGAGTGTGTGGCCAAGTTGACTTGGCGAGTGATGGCCTTCTGCACCCGATTGGAGGGGCGTCCTTTTTGGATCATCATGGTACCCATGGCCCTTGGGTAGGGTTCACCTCCATGGTGCTGGTCCGGTGCAGCTGCGTTTGGGGGCATTCCAGGTGGTGGTGGCGGAGCGCCATGTGCCACGGCGCCTGGAGCGGCTCCGTAGCCTCTTTTGACTGCGTTGCGGTTCATCCGAGCTAATCCCTCACGTAGTTTGAGGAACTCGCGGCAGTCCTTGAGGAGGTGGCTGGACTTCTTCTTTCCATCATGCTTGTCGATGTAGAAGTGCACCGTACATGGCCCGGACAGTTTGTCTTCAATGGATGTTGCGGGTGCTTCATCACGATCGTGGCGTTGCCACACTTGCGTGGTCTTCCCGGAGTCGCGGTATCCATTGTTGTGGTATCCGCTGTTGCGGTTGTTGTCGCGTCTATCGGCGTAGCCGGCTGCGACCATGTTGACGTCATCGTGGTCATCGTAGATGCGCATACGGCGTTTGCCTCGGTGGTCGCGTCTGCACTCGAGTTTTGCCTCCTCGTCGGAGTGGACACGATTTTTCACCGAATCTTCTCCATCAGCTCACCGATTTGTGATTTCCATCAAGTGGTCAATGGTCTTGGGCTTCAAGTGGCCCAGCTCCTCCCTGAGCTCTATGCGACGGACGCCGCTGATGAATGCATCAATTGCGCGATCCTCCGAGATGTTCTCCTCGGAGTTCTTGATAATGGACCACCTTTGGATGTAGGAGCGTAGCGATTCGCCCGATCTTTGTTGATAGCATCTTAGCTCTTTGATTGATGCTGGCCGTTTGTACATGCCTTTGAAGTTGTGCATGAAGCTGTAAACTAGCTCATCCCAACTGCGAATGGATCCGCGCGGGAGGTTGTTGAGCCATGCTCGGGCGGCGCCCTGCAGCTGTAGCTGCAAGCATTGCATGGTTGTGCTTCGACTGCCGCCATGGAGTCTGACGGAGGAGATGTGATCCTCCAGCCAGATCTTCGGGTCCTGTAGACCGTCAAACTTCAGGTTCTCTGATGGGAGTTTGAACCCTTTGGGCATTCTCTTTTGCCTTATGGATCTGCTGAAGCATCTGGCGCCGCAGAGCTCCACATCTTCCTCTTTCGAGACGGTCGACCGGGCACGTCGTTCCCTTGATTTGTCGATCTTGCGCTACGTGATGTCATCACACGCGTCGTAGTCGTGGTCGTGTCGCCGTGAGCGGCGGCGTCGAGACAGGTCATGACTGTCATCGCTGGATGAGGGCGAGGAGTAGCGCTTTACTAGCGCCTTGCTTTTCTTTGGCTCCGGTGTTGGCTCCTTGTCGAGGGCGGCCTCGATTAATCCCAAGCCCGCGATCGTAGATCGGTGCATGGCGGCTCAGGGATCTCCAGCTGGCGGCTGGTTGTTAAGGAGGTACATGGTGGCCGCTATCACCGCAGCCTGCGGCGTCTTGGGCACCATATTGCCCCGTGTATCGACTGTCATAGAGCTGAAGTCAAGGACCTTTGTAGCTTCTATGCGTTCTTGCTCGATGAGATGGGCCATCCGAGATTGCCTCTTTTTAGCGATGTACTTGTTGCCTCTTGAGGAGGATCCTCCGTGGGAGGAGAGCCCAACACGACGAAGGCTCGACTCGTCTGCTGCTTTTTTGCGCGCATCGAGTTGTGCGATTGTTTGTACTTGGCGCTTGAATTCTTCCTTCAGGAGCCAATGGTAGCCCATTAGCAGTTCTTGCGGAGATCCGAAGGGTAGAGGAGTGCCTCGTAGGGCCTCGCGGCAGCGAGCCCATTCTTGCTCGTTGAGCCTGATCACGACGCGTTCACCGGTTTGCTCGTTTATTATGGTTGGAGGTTTGACTGCTCCTCCATTGTTGGCATTGGTGCGATCTCCACCGTTACCGCCGTTAGCACCGTTGCCGCCATTGCCATCAAGAGGTGGGTCGGTTCCATTACTGCGATTGCCAGTGTTATCGCGGTTGGCGGAGGTATCGCCTGCGTTGATGATGGCGCACATGAAGTGATTAGGGAAGCTGCTACTTCCACAACTCTCAGATCCAGAGCCGTAGGCTCCATCTTCAGTGGCCAGATCGCTCAGATCGGAGTCGCGACTGCTGTCGCTAACCGTGTTCTCGACTGTTGTTGGGGCGTTGAGCTCACTGAGGGTGCTGATTGATGGAGGGAACCATGATGTTGGGGCAATCGACGGCACTGTCGGCTGGTCAGGCATGCGAAGCGTGCCCATCTAACCAACTTGGAAGCGGAATCTCCATATTGCCAGGCTGATCCCGTCACCCACGGACTCGAAAGCTGGGCGAGTGGCCGGCGCGTGGACGGTGAAGTCGAATGCGCCGAAGAGCTGGCGAATCTCCGCTGTTGCGGAGTTGTAGATTGCGGTTGATGGGGCCGAAGAAGCCGCAACATCAGCACTCCCAGTTCCCACAGACGGCGCTAATTGACGAGGGTTTAACTCATCAATGCCCATTGTTATGGACTTGGGTTTTGGAGAAGGAGGGAGCGCTGGAGACATCTATCGGCTAGCAAACAAGCACACAGGGGACTCGAAGATTTACCCAGGTTCAGGCCTCGTAGAGGTCCCTACTCCTGCTTGTCTGCTCGTGGAATTATCAAGGGAATCGAAGATTACAATGGTGCGCAGATGCAATCTGGCGAGGGTCGTGGAAACTAGGGTTGTGTGTGTCCTCCTCGCTGCCCCCTCCTAGCCTATATATAGATAGGCTAGGTCTCGGGTAGCATGTCGAGTCGGTTACAAGTTAGGGTTCTCCCCTTCAAACTTTCTATCTTTAGCTTCTTCTTGTTCTTCAAGCAATCGAGAGTTCGTAGGTTACTCAAGTCCTTCATTTGGGCCTTGGCGACACCATGGGCCTTTACATATTTAGGCCGTATATACCAAGCTCGAGTACCTGTAGGGTATACCCATGACACCCGGTATTCCCCAGATCGGGATATCGAGTTCATCATTGAACTAGTTCCTAGAACCGGACCCATAGCTCAGAGACCTTATAGTATGAACCCATCGGAATTAGTGGAGATGAAGAAGCAACTTGATGCTATGCTGGAAAAAGGTTTGATTCAACCAAGTGCGTCGCCATGGAGATCGCCTGTTTTATTTGTGGATAAGAAAGATGGAGGTAACCGTTTGTGCACGGATTACCGGAAGCTGAATGATGTCACTATCAAGAACAAGTACCCACTGCCAAAGATAGAGGATCTGTTTGACCAATTGACTGGTGCCAGAGTGTTTTCTAAGATTGATCTTATTACTTGTTATCATCAACTCAAGATTCGTGCAACGGATATTCCAAAGACTGCCTTCACCACTAGATATGGATTGTATGAGTACACTGTCATGTCTTTTGGATTAACTAATGCCCTCGCTTATTTCATGAATCTCATGAATAAGATTTTTATGAACTTCCTGGATAAGTTTGTCATTGTTTTTATCGACGATATTCTGATCTATTCCAAGTCAGAAGAAGACCATGAGCTACACCTGAGAACCATCCTTGAAACCCTTAGAGAGCATCAGTTGTATGCTAAGTTTAGAAAATGTGAGTTTTGGTTAAAGTAAGTAGGATTCCTAGGACATATTGTGTCAGCAGGAGGAGTTATTGTCGATCCCGCCAAGATTAAAGATGTTGAAGAATGGAAAGCCCCAACCACTCAAACCCAAGTCTGTGCATTTCTCGGATTAGCGGGATATTACCGCAAGTTTGTTGAAGGATTTTCAAGCATCGCAAGACCAATGACCCAATTGTTGAAGAAAGATAAGAAGTTCGAATGGACGGACAAATGTGAAGCAAGTTTTCAAGAGCTCAAGAAGAGATTGATTTCAGCGCCAATTTTGATTATGCCAGATA
The DNA here is from genome assembly GCA_916181665.1 of Avena sativa. Taxonomy (NCBI): domain Eukaryota; kingdom Viridiplantae; phylum Streptophyta; class Magnoliopsida; order Poales; family Poaceae; genus Avena; species Avena sativa. The sequence continues at coordinate 38,822,959 of OV702287.1, read as the reverse complement.
TCAAGAAGCCTTTTGATGTGTATTGTGATGCATCCAAGATTGGTCTCGGATGTGTGTTGATGCAAGAAGGCAAAGTCATATCATATCTGTCTAGACAACGGAAGCAACATGAGCAAAACTACCCTACCCATGACTTAGAACTAGCAGCTGTAGTTTTAGCTTTGAAGACATGGCATCATTACCTTATGGGTAACCACTGTGAGATTTATTTGTATCACAAGAGTTTGAAGTATATCTTCCCCCAAAAGGAGCTGAATATGAGGCAAAGGAGATGGATTGAGTTAATCAAGGATTATGACCTTGACATTCAATATCACCCCGGTAAATCCAATGTGGTAGCGGATGCTCTTAGCAGATTGCCGTGTAGATTAAACACCATGATAAAAGAAGACCAACCAAGTTTGCATGAAGAGTTGGAGCAGTTTAGAATGGAGCTAGTTAGCAAAGGATTTTTAGGTAGTATTGAACTTCAACCCACTTTGATCAGTCAGATCAAGGAAGCCTAGAAAGGAAATGCAAGTATCGATGGAATCAAGCATCGTATTGGTACAGGGAAGGTACTCGGATTCACTGAAGATGCAGAAGGAGTTTTGTGGTACAAAGGAAGTATCTGTGTGCCAGCAGATTTGGAATTGAAACAAGTCATTATGCAAGAAGCTCATGATACTCTTTATTCTATCCATCCCGGAGGAACGAAGATGTATCAGGATTTGAAGGAGCAATTTTGGTGGCACAAGATGAAGAGAGAAATCGGAAGCTACATAGCCAAGTGTGATATCTGTCAGAGAGTCAAAGTGGAACATCAGCGACCCGCAGGACTTTTGCGACCATTGCAGATTCCAGAATGGAAATGGGATTTAGTCGGAATGGATTTCATCACCGATTTGCCTACATCTAGTAGGGGAAATGACTCTATTTGCGTCATAGTTGATAGACTGTCCAAGGTAGCCCATTTTATGAAGGGAATATGCCCGAGAGGCAATAATAAAGTGGTTATTATGTTGTTCCTTGTTTATGATAAATGTTTATTTTGCATGCTATAATTGTATTAATTTGGAAACGTTAATACATGTGTGTTTAATAAACAAAAGGAAAGTTCCTAGTTATGCCTCTCTTATAAACTAGCTCGTTGATTAACAAGATGATCAAGGTTTCCTGATCATGGACATTGGATGTTGTTAATAACAAGGTCACAACATTAGTAGAATGATGTGATGAACATTCATCCAAAGTATAGCATTATGATCAAAGTCATTGTGCTTATATTGCTATAACATCATACGAAGTAATCCTAGTCCTTAGACCATGAGATCATGTCAATCACTAACACTGGAAGAGTATCTTGATAACATCAAACGTCACACCATGAAAGGGTGATTATAAAGGTGGGTTCAGTGCTACGAAAGTGTTATGTAGAGGCTCATGGATCAAGAGTGGGATTTCTCCATCCCGATGACAGATAGATATACTCTGGGCCCTCTTGGTGATATCACATTGGTTAGCTTGCAAGCAAGTGATGTGATCACTAGAATGTTATATCACGGAATCAAGAAAAGAGTACATGTCGGTAACGAGATCAAACTAGGTATGGAGATACCGATGATCGAATCTCGGACATGTAATATATCGCGAGACAAAGGGATTTAGTTACTAGCGTTAAAGGTTCTCACGATCACAGAAGTCATCGTTGAATGTGTAGGAGTCAGTATGGATCTCCAAGTCCCGCTTCTGATTATTGATCTAAGAGGGGTCTCGATCATGTCTGCATTATTCGTGAACCGTAGGGTGACACACTTAAGGGATACCGACACCATTTGGAGAAAATATGTTTCAGATAAAGATTTAAGAAAGTGCTGGAATTATTTCAATAGACACCGAAACTGTTTTGAGTGAAATTGCTGAAATTGGTTCTGCATGTAATATCGAAATGTTGCAGGGGTTTGATGTGAATGTTTGTTAATTAAAGTAATTAACAAAATTCTGAATAAAACTAATAAAAGATTTTTATTAAATGAGAGAGCATTAAATTTGGAGAAATTTAATGCATTTAAAGTGGAGACTTTAAAAGAGAATGTGAAGGGGCAAATTTATGTGGAGGGAGTTACCACCACATGAATGAGGATGTGAAGGGTCACCCCTTGGGGCACCGGCCATGGGGAGGGGCACCCCCTCCTCCTATAAAAGGCCCCCCTCTCACACCTTCACACTCACACCTACTCGTGAAGGATCTCTCTCTCCCCTCTAGTTATTCCCCATGGTCACGGATTAGCGAGATACGTGTTCCCGATGGCTTTATCTGGAAAGGAGTTGCTGCTTCCGCTGCTTCGCTGGAGCGAGGGACAGAGGTTGTCGGGGTACCGGACGTGTGTGCAATCACGGATGCATCGCTGCTTTGCGGTGATAGACTTGGTGGTGCTGGACTTGCTAGAGCTGGATCTGATGGACGTGCTGGAGCTAGACCTGCTGGACCGGCTGGACTTCATCACGATCTTGAGATCGGAAAGTGTACGACTACATCATCCATGAGTTCCATCTTGTTAACAAAGCTTAGTTGTCTTCGAGGGTAAGTTCTCCATGGATGTATATCCACCCATTGCTTGTATCTAATAGATAGATCTTGGCGTATAGTTCCCATCGTAGAATTTTTTTTGTTTTCTATGATGCGAACCCAACATTTTATACCTGTCAAGACCACCTAACAGAGTTCGAAGCTATCAGAGCTTTACATTGCTAGAATCCTAAATTTGCATGGAACCACTAAGACCATAGTATCGGATCGAGGAACCCAGTTTACCTCTAGATTTTGGCAGAAAGTCCAAGAAGGATTAGGAACCAAGCTGAACTTCAGCACAGCTTATCACCCGCAAACCGATGGACAAACTGAAAGAGTAAACTAAATCTTAGAAGATACGTTGAGAGCTTGTGTGTTAGAATATGGATCAAAATGGGAAGATTGTCTGCCTTTCGTAGAATTCTCATACAACAACAGTTATCAAGCCAGTTTGCAAATGGCCCCATTTGAATTTCTGTATGGAAGAAAGTGTCGTACCCTCCTGAATTCGTCGCAAGTAGGAGGGAGTCAGATTTTCGGACCCGATAATCTACGAGAAGCCAAAGAGAAGGTTCACAAAGTTCGTGAATACCTCAAGACCGCCCAATCGAGCCAGAAGAGTTATGCTGACAAGAGACGTCGAGACCTAACCTTCAATGTTGGAGATTTTGTGTATCTCAAAGTATCACCCTTGAAAGGAATGTAATGTTTTAAACTGAAGGGGAAGTTAACCCCCAGATATATTGGACCCTTCAAGATTTTGAATCGTCGAGGAGAAGTATCATATCAACTGGAACTGCCAGAAGATATGTCAGCCATACATGGTGTGTTCCATATCTCGTTACTTCGCAAATGCCTAGAAGTTCCGGAGAAGACCGAAGTTTTCACGAATATTGATCACCGAGCCATAGATATCAACAAGGATCTAACCTATCGTGAAGTGCCCATTCATATTTTGGAAGAAGACTTCAGAACCACCAGGACCCGGAGTATCGAGTTTCTGAAGATCCAGTGGAGCAACCATACTGAAGAGTAAGCTATTTGGGACCGAGAAGATTACATTAGGACTGAGTTTCCAAATCTCTTTAGTTCCTAGTTTTTCTTAAATCTCAGGGTGATATTTTGTTTAAGGAGGGAAGGTTTGTAACACCCCAAAAATATTAATCAAGATTATCAAGTTCTAATTACCCAAGTTTGGGGTTAACAAAAACTTTTATTATTAAATCTAATATGAGTGTATGTTTGAAATGCATTAATGTATGAATGAGTGCAGTTGCCACGTTTGATTGCTATAAATGATAAGGAATGGTTTAAAGATGAATACTACATCATCTAGGCCAATTATAAACAAAATGAAAAGAAAAGAAATTCAAATATAAATCATATGATCAAATGGTCATTTTGACCAAAATTAACCACTAGACCACTTTGGGTGTTTCTAGTAAAGGATTTCTAATATAAACTTTTCCAATTCTTTTCACCCCTTGCTAGACCAAGTAAAAGTGAACCCAAGCCCACTTTACAAACCAACATAAACCATTTCCAAATCTATTTAAAGGACAATTCAAAATTGAATCAAGTTCATATGCATAGATCACCATTTTTCAAAAACCACTCAAATCAATTCAACTTGGCAAACCCAAGCAACCATAGACACTCAAGCATGTGACGAACACACTCACCAAAATTTAGCCCAAAATTCAAATCTTAATCTCATGCGGCCATTTGGTCGAGCACTTTGCAGACATAGTTAAACCTTGGCCTAACTTATACTATTTTGAGCAGTGATCACTTGCCACTAAACCCTCATTGCACTCCCATGGTCTCCCCCAACACCTAACAGAGAAGCAGACCAGCTTCCCCCTTTGCCGTTGCACCAGTGCCGTGCCGCTCGATGCTCGCCGCGTCGGTCGACCATGGACAACTCACAGCAGCTAGCGCCACCCTCTCCCACGACGCCCAGGAGACAGGCGACCATTCACCGCCACCCTGTATCCACCCCTCGACCGCAGACACGCCGTGGACCACCCACAAGCGCCGCGCCCATTTCTCTGCCCACCATGCCGAGAGCGCGCTAGAGCGCCGTAGCCGACACGCGCACACACGCCACGCCTCGCCCTCACCGTGCGTGCCCGCACTCGTCGTGACCCCAGCTACCTCCCAGACATGCCCGTTCGCCACCGCATGGACCATAGCCGCTGTGCACCGTATCGAACGCCGCTGTTTCCGCCCAGAGCACCGATCGTTCCCGACCATTCTCAACCGCCCCTTGCCATGCCATCAATCGCACGACGACCGCCCTGAAGCACCACGTTGAAAGAACATTTCATGTTTTCCTGTGTTTTGCGTGTTAGATAACAATACTTTGGAGATTTCTCATGTGTGCTAAGTGTGCAGAAAGTTTGGGGGGGTCGGATTATCCGCCGCACCAAGGGCCGGATAATCCGGCCTACCCCATTGTTCAAAGACTGCCAAAGCGCGTCACCCAGAGAGGGGGCGGATTATTGCCCGGAAAATCCGGACTTGGGGCGGTTTTTCTTCCCTAGGCCGGATAATCTGGCTATCACATGGGCCGGATAATCAGGCCCCCAGTTTTTGAGAAAAGCATGCCAAGGCGCGTCGCTCGGAGTCCGGTCGGATTTTCTCCTGGAAAATCCGAACTGGGGCGGTTTTTCCTCCCTAGGCCGGATAATCCGGCCTTCACATGGGGCCGGATAATCCGACCCCCAAAAGATGATCAAGTGCAAGCTCGGCGCGACACTCAGAGAGGGGGCGGACTATCTGCCGGATATTCCGAGTCTGGGGTGGAGTTTTCCCCAGGCCGGATAATCCGGCCCTCACTTGGGCCAGATAATCCGGCCCCCAAAGTCTCCAATGGCTGGTTTTGGAAGGGGGTATAAATATCCCTTCTTCCCCAACGTTCAGAACTCTTGATTCATTCGAAATTGTTCAGACACTGTGCAAGAGCTCCCATTCTAGATCTCCCACTTCAACCACCCGAAGGCTTTGATCTTTAGGGGAATTGAAGGAGGAGAGGATCATCATCGTCATCACGAATCAAGCGCATCAACTCCTCTCCATTCATTTGGAGAAATCCTTGATCTAGTATTCTTGTCAATATCTAGATCTTGTTCTTTGTTTTTGATAACATTGTTCTTGTGGCAGCTTGTTGTCATTACGGGAGCCTCCAAGTTGTTTCTGGAGTTGTGCCCCGCTAGTTGTGTAAAGGTGCCAGTACCCACCTCGAAGGGTCCCTATAGTGGAAGAGTGGATCAGGCCTTTTGTGACGGGATCCACCGGAGAACAGGGTGAGGCCTATTGTGGCGTGGTGGTCTTAGTACTGCCCACCCCTCCAACGCAGACGTACTTCCCTTAACAAGGAAGGAACTGCGGTCAATCAAATCCCGTGTGTCCGCGTGCTTCATTACGGTTTACCCGTTCCTCTTCCACTCGCTCTTTACTCGCTAGTAGATAGGTTTGCATATAGGGAAATTCCACCTAATAGTTTATGTAGAGAATTTACCCTTTGTGCTAAGCCTAAAATTGAAAAAGCATTAAAATTTGAAGTAGCACCTATTCACCCCCCCTCTAGGTGCCCATACGATCCATTTCAATTGGTATCAGAGCCCCGGCTCTTAATTCAGGCTTAACCGCCTAAGAATAGTATGGGTACCAAGGATGATGGGAATGAGGCTGTGGATAAGGTCACAATGGATGACCTCAAGACGTTGGAAACAACCTTGTTGAAATCCTTTGAGGCCAAGATGGAGGAGATGAATCAAATGATTGCTCGCCTCACATCATCCATAGCCCCATCTCCATCCTCCTCTAAGGTAGCCACACCATCGTCCAAGGAAAAGGCTAACACCGGATCCAAGGATGATGATGTGGAAGGTGAAAAACTTAATGGTTCCACCTCCAAGAAGGGAAGTGGTAAGGAGGAATATAGTGAGGTTCGTCACGTATATTCCCCCGATCCACCTATCCCTCATCCTCATATACACAATAGGGATGATCCACCCAAGCTCACTGCATCCTCTTTTAATCAATGGCAATTCTTAATGAAGTCTCATGTTTGGAGCTCCTCAATTGAACTTTGGAGGATTATTGAAGAGGGTCTTCATATTGGAGATCATTCCAATCTAACAAGAAGAGAAGTTGTGGACAGCCAATTGAACGCTACAGCTCTCGACATGATACAACTCGGTGTGGGTCCCAAGGACATGCCCCACATTGAACATCTCAACACAGCTAAAGAAGCTTGGGATGCCCTCACCGATCTCTTTATTGAGAATGAAAGCATGAGAAGGAATAGGTATGATGCCCTTAGTAATGAAGCTGAGGGATTCTACATGTTGGATGGTGAAAACCATGAAGACATGTATAGAAGACTCAAGGGCATTGCAACAACATTTAGAAAGCATGGAGCCACTCACATTGATGATGCATGGATAAAAAGAAAATATGTGAGTGCCTTAATGCCTTTCGAGCCAACGGACTTGAAGAGCTTGCAAGGTAGACACAACTACCATCAAATGACATCCAATGCGGTCATGCAAGAAATGGCATCATTCAAACTTGCCACGAAGAACGTTGAAGATACCTGGGCTCGTTCCATTCGAATGCAAAAAGGTGTAAATGTTGCTCTAAAAGCTAATGTTGTTGAGCAAGAGGAGGATGAAAGAGTTTTTGAGGGGGCGTCCATGGATTGCCCCGATGAAGTCAAGCATTCTCATGGTGAGTACATGGCGTTTTATGCAAGGAACTTTTGGAAGGATCCTGCCAAGGCCAAGTCGGAACTCGAACGCAAGAATGGGTCAAGTGGAAGAAGAGAAAGCGGCCCAAAACTGAGAACATGCTACAATTGTGGAGATAGACTACACTTTGTAGCCGAGTGTCCTTATCAAAATAGATAAGAAAATGGTGGCAGACTCATTCTTAAAGAAAAATCCAAAGCACCTAAGAAGAAGCCATTTATTAAAAGAATGGCCCCTACAAGAAGCAACCCAAGATCGTCTTAGTGGCACAAGAAGAATACTCCTCGGCAAGTGAAGATGAAGAGGATGAAGATAGTTCTCGCGAGGTGGCTGCCATAGCCACCACATCGACTCCATCATCTCTCTTCAACTCGCCAAACAAGAATGTCATCAACAACAACATCACTTGCCTTATGGCAAGAGGGTCCGAGGTATCAAGTTCTAGCTTTTCAATTCCTAAGACTAACATAATTTTGGATTTGGATGATCATGATAGTCTTAAGATGAAAGAAGAAGTTATTGCCTTGGACAAATTTTTCACTAACCTGCAAGGTGAGCACACGAAAGGATTGAATTTGGGGCTGCTCATGCTAGACTTTTGGAGAAGTTTGACAAACTTGACAGTGCTCACAAGGCATTGAAGAGTGATCACTCTACTCTAAATGAGTCCCATGATCAGCTCCAAACTCAATTGAAGCTGCATGATGTGCCAAGTACCTCCACATCATCTCATGGTAAAGAAGACCTTGCAACAGGTTCTCAACACAAAGATAAAGAGGTTCTTGATGAGATACTGAGCAAGCAAAGGACAAACAATAGAAAAGAAGGTCTTGGTTACATTCCCAAGACAAATAACAAGAAAAACAACAACAAGAAGAAGAAGAGCAAGACTGCTCAACCAAAGACTAGCAACATCACCAATGACAAGTCTAATTATGATGGTTTTGCAGGGGCTAACAATCCTAACTTTGAATTATATTGCGATTATTATGGTGATGTTTATGCTAGTTATGTAGGCTCGTATGAGTGTTACATTCCTTGGTCTATTTGGGTCCCCAAGACCCTTGACACTAACATGAGAGGACCCACAGGACCCATTGAAAAATGGGTACCTAAAACCAAGAAGTAACTTTCTTGCAGGGCTATGCTTCCGGTGGTTCTAAATGGGTACTTGATAGCGGATGCACGAGTCATATGACCGGAAGCAAGGAGATCATCACGGAGATGCGACCAAATCATGATCATATAACCGTCTCCTATGGTGACAAGTCAATATCTGAGGTATTGGGTCTCAGCAAAGTTGTGGTTGCTCACGATATCTCTCTCGTGGACGCCATGCTTGTTGAGACCCTCGGGTACAACTTACTTTCAGTTCGCGCCCTTGGTAAGATGGCCTTTGTAGTTTATATTGATGCTGATTTGGTGGTACTCTTGTGGAGCAAGTCTCTAAAAGTCGCTTTCGTGGGATATGTCGAAAATGACATGTACGTGGTGGACTTTTCGGGAAACCCACTACAGGCCCGATGTGTCTTTTCAAAAAGGCTAACGCGGGTTGGCTATGGCATCCCCGACTAGCCCACGTCAATATGAGAACTTTGCAAAGTCTCCACAAGGGTCGCCACATCCTTGGACTAAAAGAAAATGTCTCCTTTGCCAAAGATCGTGTTTACAGGGCTTGTGTTGAAGGGAAAATGCATGTCTCTCTTCATCGTAGGAAGACTATCATCTCGTCAAAAAGGATCTTAGAGCTCCTACATGTGGACCTCTTAGGACCTCCATCTCATGCAAGCCTCGGTGGGAAGAAGTACTGTCTTGTTATCGTTGATGATTACTCAAGATACACTTGGGTTTATTTCTTCAAGTTGAAGAGTGAAACTCAACAAACAGTCATCGACTTCGCCAACGAGGTTCAACGTCAACACAACATCCCTATTCTGGCTATAAGAAGTGATAACGACTCTGAGTTCAAGAACTACACCTTAAATGAGTTTCTAAGTGAAGAGGGGATTAGACATCAATATTCCACTACATACACCCCTCAACAAAATGGTGTAGCCGAGAGGAAGAATCAGACTCTAATGGACATGGCCAGGTCAATGCTAGCCGAATTCAAGTCTCCATATAACTTCTGGGCTGAAGCAATCTCTACCGCTTGTCATTCATCCAACCGGTTATACCTCTGTAAGATCTTGGACAAGACTCCGTATGAAAAACTTACTAGTAACAAGCCAAACATCTCATACTTTCGGGTATTCGGGTGTAAGTGTTTCTTTCTCATCAAGGGAGTTCGTTTATCTAAGTTTGAATCTAAGGCTCTAGAAGGTATTTTTGTTGGTTATGGTGCCGAATCCCACACTTATAGAGTTTACAATAAGCTCACTAGAACTGTTGTAGAATCTTGTAGTGTGGTGTTTGAGGAAAATGACGGTTCTCGTGCGGAGCAAGTTGGTGTTTGTGATGCAGATGTTGAAATACCCCAAGATGCCATAAGAAGAATGGGCATGGGATTTTTCCGCCCCATTGAGGAACCCCTTGTGGCGGATCGGGAAGGACAATGCTCTACTCATGTAGAGCCCTCATCTACACATACTCAACATGTTCCAACCACGGGAGCAACTTCTACACCATCTCCATCAACTGCTGAAGGTCAAGATGTTCCAGAAAGCTCCGGGCCGGATTATCCGGCCACCTCGCTCCTGACGACCATATTGCTCCTGGTGCTGGAGATATCGATGCAAGCTCTAGGCCGGATTTTCCGGCCGGCCCCAGATTATCTGGCCCCTCGCCAGTTTAAGCATGCCCCAGGCAGCCTAATGAAGCTGCTACAAGTACTCCCAGGCCGGATTATCCGGCCTCTCCATCGGCCGGATTATCCGGCCCTGATTCACCTGCTGTTCAGCAGTCTCCTGTTACGGCTGCTGACTCATCTCAAGGGCACGCTTCATCACCACCTACTACTGTTATCCCAGATTCTAATCAAGGTTAAGCAAATGATCCCAATGAAGATTCAAGTGATGAAACTACTCCACCAAGAGACAACAAACTCATTGAAATTCGTCACAAGGCTCGGGCTGATCGGAACCTTGAGTTAAGGGGTCACAACCTCGACAAGGTTGTTGGTGATCTTTGACGACGGGTTTCTACAAGAAGGGAATTGGCCAGTTTTGGTGAGCATCAAGCTCACATCTCAATGGTGGAACCCAAGAAGGTCTTTGAAGCTCTTGAAGATCCAGACTTGGTTGTTGCTATGCATGAAGAATTGAATAATTTCGAGCGCAACAAGGTCTGGAAACTCGTGGAGAAACCCAAAGATTGCTGCAATGTTATCGGTACCAAATGGATATTTAAAAACAAGCAAGATGAGAATGGCATTGTTGTGAGGAACAAGGCATGACTTGTGGCACAAGGCTACTCTCAAGTTGAGGGCATTGACTTCGGCGAGACCTATGCTCTAGTGGCTCGCCTTGAGTCCATACGTATCCTTCTTGCTTATGCTACCCATAACAATTTTAAATTGCAGCAAATGGATGTCAAGAGTGCTTTCCTTAATGGTCCTCTACATGAGTTGGTATATGTAAAGCAACCTGATACATTGCAAATGTATCTATAATTTTTGATGTTCCATGCTTGGTTTTATCTACTTTCTTATGTTTTGTCCACACTTTGGAGTACTTTTCATATAATTTCCTGGACTAACCTATTAACAAGATGCCACAGTGCCAGTTGCCTGTTTTCTGTTGTTTTTGGTTCCAGGAAAGTCAGAAAATGAATATTCTCGGAATTGGACCGGACAAAAACCAAAGTCGATATTTTCCCGGAACATTCACAGAGCCAGAAGACGAGACGGAGAGGGGCCAGGGGCCAGCCACACCATAGGGTGGCGCGAGTCCCCCTGGCCACGCCACCAGGTGGTGTGGGCCCCTCCGGCCTCCACCGACCTTGCCCTTTCGCCTATAAAATACTCCCGATGCGAAAACCCTAAATCATCAAGCCTCCAGCCACGAAAAGTTCCATAGCGCCGCCGCCACCGAAGGGGAGATTCGGGGGATAGAAAGTCTCTGTTCCGGCACCCTACGGGACGGGGATGTGCCCCCAGAGCCATCTCCATCGATCTCCACCACCATCTCCATCACCATTGCTGATTCCCATGATGAGGAGGGAGTAGTTCTTCCTCGAGGCTAAGGGTTCTACCGGTAGCTATGTGTTCATCTCTCTCTATGCATGATCATATTGTGATCATGAGCTTTGTAATCAAGTAGATCTACCTTAATACTCAAGTGCTTTAATAGATCTCTGCTCTCCCCATGTGTGTGAAGTTGACAGTGTGCACACCATGGTGGCACTTAGGCTAGAGATTACAAATACTTATTATGAGTTATATTTGGAGTTGGATGTCTTTATGAAATTGTGGTGTTTGTTGGACCCATCTAGTACTTAAGGTGACAGTGTGGGGTTATCTAGATGGGAAAGGCTTACTTTGAGGTGTGTTGTTATAGCCCTACCATCGATTAGAGTGTCCAACCGGAGAGTAGTTAAGAGTAGTATCATGAGAATAATATATTTATATGAGAGTGTTCACTAGTGAAAAGTATGATCCCTAGGCCTTGTTTCTAAGCATTGAAACACCGTTTGCAACTAGATCTGTTACATGTTTGCTTGTTTCCCTCTTTATTTCAGTTTGCCTTTAGTCTCTTCCACGCCATCAAGCTATTTTCTATCACCATTGTCTTATATCCATACCACTTGTATTTTACTATCTCTTCACCGAACTAGTGCACCTATACACCTGACAAGTGTATTGCGTGTGTTGGGCACACAAGAGACTTCTTGTATCTTGATTGCAGGGTTGCTTGAGAGGGGATACCTTTGACCACTTCCTCCCTGAGTTCGATAAACCTTGGGTGATCCACTTAAGGGAAAACTTGCTGCTGTTCTACAAACCACTACACTTGGAGGCCCAACAACTGTCTACAAGAATAAAAGTGCGTAGACATCAAGCTATTTTTCTGGTGCCGTTGCCGGGGAGGTAAGGTAACAGGTATTCACACCGGAGGATTAAAGAAGAAGAACCTCCCACGACAAACGCCTATTTCTGGCGCCGTTGCCGGGGAGGTAAGGTAAAAGGTACTCACATCCTCTGGTGTGAGTGCTCGAAGTTATTTCCTTTAGATTCTGCAATTTTGTCTTTTTGTTTCTTGTTTTCGCTAGTTAGGCTTAATGTAAAACAACAAAAAAATTAGAGAGCTTTATAGTATTTATCTTGAGTTAGGACATGAAGTTTTTGAAGAGAAAATTAAAAAACCTATGGAACTTTATTTGCATGCTAATAGCAATGTTGTTAGTATGAATTCTTTGGACACTATTATTGCTAATGCTATGGAAAAGTCTAAGCTTGGGAAGCTGGTTTTGATGAGAATGATCTTTTTAGTCCCCCAAGCACGGAGGAGAAAATTTACTTTGATGATACTATACCTCCAATATATGATGATTACAATGATGAGTATGATATTTTTAGTCCACCTACTATTGAGGAGAAAATTAATTATGACTACAATATGCCTGTTATATTTGATGATTATGGTGATGAGAATAATAATGATAGCTATTTTGTTGAATTTGCTGCCAATACAATTAATAAGAATAACTATGCTTATGTGGAGAGTAATAATTAATATATGCATGTGGCTCATGATAAGAATGTTTTACGTGATAGTTATATTTTTAATTTTATTCATGATGCTAATGAAAGTTATTATGAGAGAGGGAAACATGGTTTTATGTGTCTTAACAATATTAAGTTTCCCCTCTTTATGTTGAAAGTCTTGAAGTTGCACTTGTTTTGCTTTACTTTGCTTGTTGCTTTGTGCTTTCATGACTTGTTTCTTTACAAGATTCCTATGCATAGGAAGTGGGTTAGACTTAAATGTGTTTTGAATTTGCTTCTTGATGCTCTCTTTTACTTCAATTCATATTTCTTATGTGAGCATCTTCTCAAACTATCGTGTCTAACTTAAAGGCGTTAAAGAAAAGTACTTATTGGGAGATAACCCAAGAGTTTTAGATGAGTCTTGGAAGTTATTACTTCAGTAATAACCGCTCCTTATCCTTTTTATTTGCTTTTTGTGCCAAGAGTAACCTCAAATGAGAGAGAAGTAATGATTGGGAAAGTTGCTGTCCAGAAACAGATTTATGTGCTTCACCGTAAAAATTCATGTAAAATCTCTGAACGTTGTTTTGAGGCGTGAATTTTTATGCTTCTGTCCCACGTTGTTATATAACTTTTGTTAGTTCAACACTTTTTGATTTGGTCAACAGAAGGTCTTCGAAAAAATTCTTCTTTACCTGCTGGTCTGTTTTGACAGATTTCTGCCATTTTCTGCATTTGCTTCTTGTTGGTTCCTCTTTGAGTTCTTTTGAGGAATTGAGCTTTTTGAGGGAAGTGCTACAGTATCTAGTGTTCTAATGGAAGTTTTATTGGTGTTGAAACTGAACCTAAAGACTTATTATCTTGAGTGCACTAATGTTGCTAATAAAGATTGTGTGAAGTTTTGTATGAAGGAAAAATTTCAGGTGTATGGAAGGAATGAGTAATGAGATGAAGGATGGACTACAGCTCAAGCTTGGGGATGACACGTGTGTCACACCAAGAAATATCCAATAAGTACAAGCGTCAAAGCTTGGGGATGCCCAAGGCATCCCCTTCTTCATCAATAAAAATCCCAGGTTTCTTCCAAACGGTTCATTTTTATTGTTTCATGCACAGTTGTGTTGTTCTTGAAGCGTCTTCTTTTTTCATTTGCTTGGTTTGCTTAGTTTTCTGAATAAATTGGTTGGACCCCCTCTTTCATGCATTGGTTTTCAAATAGTTTGGTTTGGGTTGGAAAAGAGTAGGAAAGTTCATGCTTATGTGGTAAAGAGAGTTTGTTTTTGACTGTGGCCTATGCTTTGTCATGCCATGCTTGATATTGTTTTGGCTTTATGCTTAGTATTATTTGTTGTAGCATGACATGTTAGAAACAATTGAGATTGTTTAATGTGCCTTGGAAGAATCATGCGTTGTTTTAGCATATTAAAGCATAGTATAGTGGTATTCTCCTTTGATGCTTTATTTGGGTTGACTTGGCGCATGCTCATACCATGTTATGACTATCACAAGTCACCATAGCCTTTATGATCCTTTAGTTTTCAACTTGTAGTATCACTTTATGCTTTGATCAATGATGTTTTGTTGCTCTGCATGATTATGGCCAATATTGCTCTCTTAGTTTGTCGCTCCCAGTCTTTTGCTAGCCTCCACAACCAAGTATGCGTCCCACTCATGCATCCGACTCCCTAAACCAAGTTATTCCAAAGATTCCACCATACCTACCTACTAGCATACGCTATTCCAAGTATATTCATGTTTTTGTTTCCCTTCCAAATTAAACTTGTTATGAGAAAAGTAGTGATTAAAGCTCTCACGAACTTGATGGCACACTTTACTTTTCTTGCCCTTAATAAACTTGAAACATTGTGTCGTCTATGTTGTATATGCTTGCACTTATTTGTTGGGGATTAGCAGAACCATGCTGTCATGGGGAATGCTTTCAACATTGCATGGGTACTTGTACCTAGTTGATATCATGCTCTTTTGTCTATGGATGTCGTCGGTGTCAAATGAAAGGGGAGCTTGTAAGTCCATGGAATTATGTATATGTGTTAGAGAAACGCCTGGGCCGCCGGTCTAATCCATGCTAACATGGTGGAAACCTATAGCGTAACCATAATGAGATGTCTATGAAGTATTCTTCTTAGAAAAGAAAAAGAGTCCTATATTGAGAAAAAAGAGGAAAAGAGAAAAACAAAAAAAAGAGATTATGAAAAGAGGAAAGAGAGAAAAAAGCACCATATTCCCATGGTAAATAAGAAGATTGCTGAGATGCTTGTTGTCTGCTTGCCTTGTCATTTTGATATGGGGATTCTTCCGTATCATCGGGCAAGGGGTACCCCGTTGGCGGTTCTCTATGATACACATGTACTTACAATGATAAGAACTTACCGGTGACTAAACTTGAGTAGCATGAGGAGTGGCCCTGGTATACAAGGGACATGAGATTCCTGACTTATACTTCGTCAAGCATGTACACCATAGTTTGCTCACTTTAACCTTAGTCACTTCAAGATGATTATGATAGGGGCAATGAGAGCTGAAAGCTATAAGTACCATAATTTTGGAAGCTCTTTATGAGACTTGAATCCCTACTTCCTTCTATGAAGGCATTTCTTCCACTTATATATTGAGTCTCCACCTTCTATCTTTATGCACCTACTTTGAGAGCATAGTGGCCATTCTTAGTTCTATGTGCATTGTCCCAAGACTAGTTGATTGGTGCATAACTTGATATTGCTTGTTTTAAACTATTTGTATCTAGTCACTCTTATGAACTTTGAAGGTGTCCTATGCATTTATATTTGCTACTCTATGAGGGACAAGCTGAATGCTATTATGCTATTTTTTTATGTGAAACAAACAAACGTCTTGCAAAGCATTGTTATTCATGAATCTTTTGTTTGTGCCTTTTCATGTTGCATCATAGTTTCTTTGTCTTATTGCTAGAACTTTGTCTTTCATGTTATGATTGAAGTACTATGATCCTAGCTTTGAATGTTTTACAAATAGTTTGATCAAGTCTTTGATGGTGCATGTCACCTCAAAAATTATTCTTTCTTTTATCACTTACCTCCTCGAGGACGAGCAGGAGTTAAGCTTGGGGATGTTGATACATTGTAAATGTATCTATAATTTTTGATGTTCCATGCTTGGTTTAATCTACTTTCTTATGTTTTGTCCACACTTTGGAGTACTTTTCATATGATTTCTTGGACTAACCTATTAACAAGATGCCATAGTGCCAGTTGCCTGTTTTCTGCTGTTTTTGGTTCCAGGAAAGTCAGAAAATGAATATTCTCAGAAATGGAGCAGACAAAAGCCAAAGTCGATATTTTCCCGGAAGATTCACAGAGCCAGAAGACGAGACGAAGAGGGGCCAGGGGCCAGCCACACCATAGGGTGGCGCGGGTCCCCCTGGCCGCACCACGAGGTGGTGTGGGCCTCTGCGGCCTCCACCGACCTTGCCCTTTCGCCTATAAAATACTCCCGATGCGAAAACCCTAAATCATCAAGCCTCCAGCCACGAAGAGTTCCGCAACACCGCCGCCACTAAAGGGGAGATTCGGGGGACAGAAAGTCTCTGTTCCGGCACCATCTCCATCGATCTCCACCACCATCTCCATCACCATTGTTGATTCCCTTGATGAGGAGGGAGTAGTTCTTCCTCGAGGCTAAGGGTTCTACCAGTAGCTGTGTTCATCTCTCTCTCTATGCATGATCATATTATGATCATGAGCTTTGTAATCAAGTAGATCTACCTTACTACTCAAGTGCTTTAATAGATCTCTGCTCTCCCCATGTGTGTGAAGTTGACAGTGTGCACACCATGGTGGCACTTAGGCTAGAGATTACAAATACTTATTATGAGTTATATTTGGAGTTGGATGTCTTTATGAAATTGTGGTGTTTGTTGGACCCATCTAGTACTCAAGGTGACAGTGTGGGGTTATCTAGATGGGAAAGGCTTACTTTGAGGTGTGTTGTTATAGCCCTACCATCAATTAGAGTGTCCAACCGGAGAGTAGTATCATGAGAAGAATATATTTATATGAGAGTGTTCACTAGTGAAAGTATGATCCCTAGGCCTTGTTTCTAAGCATTGAAACACCGTTTGCAACTAGATCTGTTACATGTTTGCTTGTTTCCCTCTTTATTTCAGTTTGCGTTTAGTCTCTTCCACGCCACAAGCTATTTTCTATCACCGTTGTCTTATATCCATACCACTTGTATTTTACTATCTCTTCGCCGAACTAGTGCACCTATACACCTGACAAGTGTATTGGGTGTGTTGGGGACACAAGAGACTTCTTGTATCTTAATTGCAGGGTTGCTTGAGAGGGGATACCTTTGGCCACTTCCTCCCTGAGTTCGATAAACCTTGGGTGATCCACTTAAGGGAAAACTTGCTGCTGTTCTACAAACCTCTGCACTTGGAGGCCCAACAACTATCTACAAGAATAGAAGTGCGTAGACATCACAACCCCTGGGCTTTGAGGATCATAACTTCCTGAACCATGTATACAAACTCGATAAGGCACTCTATGGCCTTAAACAAGCCCCACGTGCGTGGTATGAGCACCTTAAAGAGCTTTTGCTAGACCATGGCTTCGAAGTTGGGCAAATCGATCCCACTCTTTTTACTAAGAAGGTTAAGGGGGAGCCCATCGTATGCCAACTATATGTAGACGATATCATCTTTGGTTCTACTAATAAAGCTTTTAATGATGAATTTTCAAAGCTTATGACTGACAAGATTGAGATGTCTATGATGGAGGAATCATGGTTCTTTCTTGGATTCAAGATCAAGCAACTTAGAGAAGGAACCTTCATCAATCAAGCAAAGTACATCCAAGACATGCTCAAGAGATTCAAGATGATGGATCTTAATGGTGTCGTCACTCCAATGCAAACAAAATGTCATCTTGAACTTAACCCACATGGTAAAGATGTGGACCAAAAGGTATACCGGTCCATGATCGGCTCTCTTATTTACCTCTGCGCATCTAGACCCGATATTGTGTTGAGTGTGGGATTGTGTGTAAGGTATTAAGCAGCTCCTAAAGAAAGCCACTTAGTGGCGGTCAAGAGGATCTTTCGATATTTGGTTCATTCCCCTAACTTTGGTCTCTGGTATCCCAAGGGCTCCAGTTTCTCTCTATGTGGTTATACTGATTCAGATTGGGCTGGTGATAAGGATGATCAGAAATCCACTTATGGAGCTTGCCAATTCTTGGGAAGATCTCTTGTGTGTTGGTCTTCTAAAAAGCAAAATTGTATCTCTCTATCCACCGCCGAAGCTGAATATGTTGCTGCTACTAGTGCTTGCACTCAGTTATTGTGGATGAGGCAAACTTTAAAGGAATACGGTGTCAATTGTGACAAAGTGCCTCTTTTATGTGATAATGAAAGTGCAATCAAAATTGCGTACAATCCGATACAGCACACACGGACAAAGCATATTGAGATTCAGAATCATTTTATTCGAGACCATGTTGCTCGAGGCGATATTGATCTATCTTTTGTGAGCATGAAGAACCAACTTGCTGACATTTTTATGAAGCCACTTGCTGAAGCAAGATTCTGCTACTTGAGGAATGAGTTAAATATCATTGATTCCAGGAGTTTTTCTTGATTACCCATGCACTCACTCGTACATCTCAGTCCTATTTGGTCTAGGTGTGGGCATGGACATAGGGAGAGTGTGGTTCTAATTCATTGGGCTAACCCTCCCCCATAATGCCAAAAGCAAGATAAATCATTTCTCTTAATATCATTTTGTGATATGTGAGCTTATTGATGAGTATTGGTCGTGAACCCAAGATATATCTTCGCGGTGTCACACCATACACTCCAACAAGGTGGTTTCGGCCACCGCCCTCTCCCTTGAGGAGAATTGGATCTTTTTGGCTGTTTTTGCTCTCTCATGTTCTTATGGGAATCACACTCAATCTTGGCTCTTATTTGATTTGTATCTTGCAATTTTGAGTGTCTAGTACCATCTTAGTTTGGTTCTCTTAATCCTAAGCATTTCCCTACCCCTAAGCCATCTATTCTTGCACACAAGTCCCTTATACACCTTGTGGGGGTGTTATTTGGGGGCACGCGGGCCTGAATCTGTGTACAACAGAATTTCAGATTTGAGGCCGGATAATCCGGCCCAAGTGTAGGCCGGATAATCCGGCCCTGGCAGATTTCGTCTTAAAGGGCAGGGATCGGGGGAAGGGCTCATAACAAGCAGCACTTCTCCCTCAACCCTCTCCTCCTCCTCAGCCACCGCCTGCCGTCCCCCACCCTCCCCGGAGCCTCTCCGGCCACCGGAATTTCCAGGCCTCCCTGGATCTTCTTATCCACGCCTCCGGTACCTTCTCCTCCGTGTTCTTCCTCCAATGAGTGAGGGTAACTCCCTCTCTCCCCATCTTTGGCTAGATGTGTTATTTGTTGGGTGGAACGTTGTCTAGAAGGATGTTGTTTTCGCATAGAAATCATAGTCTTGCGGTTTCTAGGCCCGATCTACTTTTTTGCATTCAAACTAGGTGAAATCGAAAATTTCTGCCAGGGCCGGATTATCCGCCCCTAGCTAGGCCGAATAATCCGTCCTGACAGATTCAATTCTGGTTCAGTTTCACCATGGACTGTGAGTAGATTTTTCCTATGAACTTTTTGACTACTTTTTCCATGCTCTCTCCTGGACTTGTGTGTATACTTATCCCCATGCTATCACCCTTGTTCTCCTCACAGGTGGTTCCAGTGTTCCCAAGACCTACAAGTGCCTCCCTCGCGGTAAATACTTCCAGGACGACGGATAGGGTAACTTAGTGGACGAGGTTGAGTTGAGGAGAAGAAAGAACAAAGAGAAGCGAATGGCTGAACAAGCAAAGAGAACTAGAAAGGGTGTGTCCAAGAGGAAGGGCAAGGATCCCAAGATCAACTACAAGGCTTTGGATGCGGTCACCTATTCCTCCATCCGTCACCGTGATTTGTTTGCTGAGTCGCATCGTGATGATGAGCTGGGGGATGCTCGATTTTAGTGTGCTGAACAGAAAGGTATTTAAGAAGATGTGTATGCTAGGCTGAACATTAGGCCTATGCACCCATTGGTTCTTTCTGAGGCTTTGGAGAAGCCCCACCTTGTGGATGCCATGTTTGTGGCTGAGCGGATGGGGCTGCACCATCTCATGTCTCTCCAGTGCTCCTATGACTCTGAGGTGGTGAAGCAGTTCTTTTCCACTTTGGTTATTTGTGGCGATGAGCATCGCACCATGAAGTGGATGACTCATGACAGGCCTATGACTGCTGATTTCCGTGTGTTTGCTGAGGTTCTTGGATACAATTTCCACAGCAAGTATAGGGCAAGTGGCCACCGTATCATCACTCAGCTGAAGCCCAACAAAGATGCCGCTCTCTCTCCTTGCACTGTGGACAATGGCATTGTGGGCACTCTTGCTGGTCTGGCTCCTATCTATGCTGCTTTGGTCAGTCTCTTCCGTGATTCCATCACTCCAAGTGGAGGCAACAATGATAGCATCCATGTTCACCTTGTTCAGCTCCTTCCTTTCTCCCATGAGGTTGCCTCCTGCGAGGATGAGTCGGTGCAATACAAGCTGGATGTGATGGACTTCATCTACCATGAGCTGATTGATGCAATGTTCAACCGGCTGTCCATTCCTTATGCTCCCTACATTATGATGCTCATCAGGCACCTGCTTCCATCTAAAGATTTCAGCATTGATGTGGTGCACAAGGCCAAGAAGATTTACACCAAGGTTTGGAAGACCTCTCACCCCTCCTCTGCTCCTGAGGGTCTCATGAGGGATGCTCACAGGCCCCAGTGCCTCCTGTTGCCCGTGAGATCAAGCAGCTGAACTGGTTCGAACGGCACATCCTTTGCATGGGCGTGGACACACGCAAGGGTCAGTACGAGGCATACAAGCAGCGCCATGAGTTGGCTCACTCCCAACAGCTCATCCTTCACCATGTGTCCGGTGCTTCTGGTGACCCCCAGCTCCTACACCTCCCACACCATATGCTTGGTGGAACTCTTCTTCCAGGATGAACTATGGAGAGTTGGAGCGTCACTTGTTCCCCCCTGCGGCCACTGCTGATGATGAGGATGATGACACCGAGGAGCTGGAAGATGAGGACGAGGATGGGAATGAAGACGAGGACGAGGACAAGGACGAGGATGAGGACTACGAGTGATCCCTTGGGGCGCTAGCATCGCTCTTCTTCCTTTTTGGCGTCTCGATGCCAAAGGGGAGAAGTAGTTCTATTAGGATCTTCGAGGATTTGCATGGGTCGGGCATAAGCATTTGCATTTTTTCTATTCGTCGTTTTCTCTCTTATGCCCATTTAGCGTTGAACCTTAAATTTCTGGTTTGTTTGAGACTCTATGTCAGTGGTTGTCTGGATTTATCTCATGGATTATGCTTATGGATTCATCTATTCATATCCTATTATGCTTGAAATCTATTCAAGGAAGGCGCTTATATTGGTTATCACGTTGATAATTGAGGCTATTTCAAATATGCCCCTCTTCTACCTCGGTGGTATGATTATGTTGCTCTTATGTCTATAGAATAGATTCACCTATTTGTGTGCATTTGTATTCAAATGCAAAATTCTAATATGCACACATTAAGGGGGAGTCTCTTCCATGCTTATTGCTGGTAGTCTTGTGATCTTTTCTTACAAATCCTAGTATTGTCATCTAACACCAAAAAGAGGTGGATTGAAAGAACATTTCATGTTTTCCTGTGTTTTGCGTGTTAGATAACAATACTTTGGAGATTTCTCCTGTGTGCTAAGTGTGCAGAAAGTTTGGGGGTGGCGGATTATCCGCCCCACCAAGGGCCAGATAATCCGGCCTACCCCATTATTCAAAGACTGCCAAGGCGCGTCACCTAGAGAGGGGGCGGATTATTGCCCGGAAAATCCGGACTTGGGGCGGTTTTTCTTCCCTAGGCCGGATAATCCGGCCCCTAGTTTTTGAGCAAAGCATGCCAAGGCGCGTCGCTCGGGGTCCGGTCGGATTTTCTCCCGGAAAATCCGAACTGGGCGGTTTTTCCTCCCCAGGCCGGATAATTCGGCCTTCACATGGGGCCGGATAATCCGGCCCCCATAAGATGATCAAGTGCAAGCTCGGCGCGACACTCAGAGAGGGGGCGAACTATCTGCCGGATATTCTGAGTCTGGGGCGGAGTTTTCCCCAGGCCGGATAATCTGGCCCCCAAAGTCTCCAACGGCTGGTTTTGGAAGGGGGTATAAATATCCCTTCTTCCCCAACGTTCAGAACTCTTGATTCATTTGAAATTGTTCAGACACTTTGCAAGAGCTCGCATTCTAGATCTCCCACTTCAACCACACGAAGGCTTCGATCTTTGGGGGAATTGAAGGAGGAGAGGATCATCATCGTCATCACGAATCAAGCACATCAACTCCTATCCATTCATTTGGAGAAATCCTTGATCTAGTATTCTTGTCAATATCTAGATCTTGTTCTTTGTTTTTGATAACATTGTTCTTGTGGCATCTTGTTGTCATTACGGGAGCCTCCAAGTTGTTTGTGGAGTTGTGCCCTGCTAGTTGTGTAAAGGTGCAGGTAGCCACCTCGAAGGGTCCCTATAGTGGAAAAGTGGATCAGGCCTTTGGTGGCGGGATCCATCGGAGAACCGGGTGAGGCCTATTGTGGCGTGGTGGTCTTGGTACCGCCCACCCCTCCAACGTAGATGTACTTCCCTTAACAAGGAAGGAACTTCGGTCAAACAAATCCCGTGTCTCCGCGTGCTTCATTACGGTTTACCCGTTCCTCTTCCACTCGCTCTTTACTCGCTAGTAGATAGGTTTGCATATAGGGAAATTCCACCTAATAGTTTATCTAGAGAATTTACCGTTTGTGCTAATCCTAAAATTGAAAAAGCATTAAAATTTGAAGTAGCACCTATTCACCCCCCCTCTAGGTGCCCATACGATCCATTTGACACGTCGACCCCTACCCTCAGCCACGCCAATAGCCCCCTATATCGCCGTCACCAACAAGCCCGAGCCATCCCGCTCTGTCCCTCTCGCCGGTGTATAAATAGAGGCCACCCAGCCTCAATTCAACACAAAATTCCACTCCCCACTCCTCACAGAACCTCCCACACCTCTGCCCAGAGCAAGGCGAGCACCAGCCCGCCAGAATTTAGCCGGAGTCCGCCGTTGTAGAGGAAGAAGGAAGCCGTCGATTGGAGCCACCCCAGGAGCTGCCGTCACCACGCCTTGAACCAACATCGATGACAACCCCATTCGCCCCCATCACCAACCCTAGCTAGAGCCCAGGTGAGCCTCAAACGACCCCCACCGTCGCCGTTAGGGTTTAGTCTTGCCGGAGCTGTTCGTCTTAGACGATGCATGTCAGCCGTTAGATCCTAGTCTAATTGCACGGCCTAGATTGAAAGATACCGTTTCAGGTTAAATGAGCCACTAACTAGTGGGACCCTCCTATCAGCAACCCACTGTGCTAGTGCGGTGCAGCAGGGCCGGCCCAGTTAGTTTCCCGCTCAGAGCCCATCGATTCAAATAGAGTTTTTCCAATTTAGTCAAAACTAGATTCTGTCAGTAGATTCAAAAATCAATTCAAAGAGATTCACTGAACCAAATTGCATGATTCCAATTTTATTAGAAAGGTATTCAAATTATCTATTCAAGCCCATTGGATTCAAACCATTTGAAATTATAGATCACCTATAGTAAAACTAACAAGACAAAGACTTTTCCATATTCAAACATTTTCCAAAAATCAACCATAAATGCTTTTGAGTTGATTCCAACTCTCAAAAATCACATTTGACAAGATCTATCTGAATATGTAAAAATATTTAGGGTTACATGCAGTGACATTGGACTAGTACCAAAAGGATGCTATATAGGCATTTCTAGTCACTTTAATTTTATTAAATAGTAATATTAAACTTTATAAAATATGACTACTTTAAATCACATTCCCAAGTATTAGAATATGTGGTGATGACATGTGTCAACATGATCCCATATTTTAATTGGAGAATATTAAATCTTAAGTATTTTTCAATGAGTAGAAATTACTTTTCCAAAATAAGAGAAATAAAAATTAGGTCTTTATTTCATGTGATGTTTGTGATGATGCTAGATCATCAAGTGTGAGCCTTAGTGTGCTAAATAGAAGTAGTTAAGTATTGTTTGGTGATTGTGTACCTCATATTCATTTATAGACGATAGTACCGACCCAGGATACGAGGAGGAGGAGTACCACCAAGAAGAAGAAGAAGAAGATCATCATTACCATCATCTCCATCATCATCTCGACCAACACCATCATCACCACTCCATACCGCTGTAACAATTATGTTGAATCTTGCATAGTTCTTAGGGGAAACTTTCCCGGTGTTGATTACTTGTTGTAGTTGATGCTATTGAGTGGAATCATTGAATTATCGTTCATGTTCAGATTGTTACTTATCGTTATTTCATCTCTGATATTGATCCATATGATGTCTCGTGAGTAGTTCGTTTAGTTCTTGAGGACATGAGAGAAGTCATCCTGTTAGTAGTGGAATTGTGTTGAGAAATATTCAATAGATTGTTATTTAAGTTGTGGTGTTATTCTTCTAGTGGTGTCATGCGAATGTTGACTACATGATACTTCACCTTTATGGGCCTAGGGGAATGCATTGTGTATTTGGCTACTAATGGCGGGGTTGCCGGAGTGACAGAAACCTGAACCCCAGTTAGGAAACCTTTGCACAAGGGGGTGTAGGATCTTAGAGTTTAAGGCTGTGGTTAGGTTTTTATCTTAATTACTTTCTTGTAGTTGCGGATGCTTGCAAGGGGTATAATCACAAGTATGTATTAGTCCTAGGAAGGTCAGTACATTAGCACAGGTTCACCCGCACAACACTTATCAAACTAAAGAAGATTAATCAACTATATGAAGTGAAAGCACTTGACGATATACCCATGTGTCCTCGAGAATGTTTGGTCATCTTAAGTAATACAACCGGCTTGTCCTTTGCTAAAGAAAGGATTGGGCCACTTGCTGCATTTATTATTATTGTCTTTTATTTACTTGTATTTTATTTATCTGCATTATCAAAAACCCCTAAAAATCCGTTTGCTAAGTATTTACAGAGAATTCCTGCTCCAAGCCACTCGTCAACACCTTCTGCTCCTCGTTGGGTTCGACACTCTTACTTATCGAAAATACTGCGATACACCCCCTATACTTGTGGGCCATCAAGACTGTTTTCTGGCGCCGTTGCCGGGGAGTGAAGCGCTATTGGAGAGTGGAACTAGTAAAGGAAACTTCTAGTGAGTATTGTTTATTTCTGTTAGTTACTTTATTTCAATATGGATAATTCACTTAGTTTCTTATTTCGTAATTCTACTACCACTACTAAGGTAGTAGATGAACCACCACCTTCTGAAAATGATACTTTTAAGATACCTACAAGAATTATTGACCGTGTTATGGATAACTACTATTTTGGAGATGGAACTTTCCATCCCGGTGATCATTTGCTCTTTATACACGAATTATGCGGGTTGTTCAAGTGTGCAGGTATTACTACAAATCAAGTCAAGAAGAAGTTATTCTCATTATCACTGAAAGGAAGAGTTGAGGAATGGTACAAGCTGCTAAAGAATGTTCAAGCTCTTGAATGGGAGGAAATTGTACCTCTCTTTTATTCAAAGTTTTATCCTCCTAGTGAGATTCATAAAGATCGGAATCAAATATACAACTTTTGGCCTCATGATGGAGAGATTATAGCTCAAGCTTGGGGGAGATTGAAGTTATTAATGCTCAAATGTCCTATTCATGAGCTCCCCAAAAATATTATTATCAATAACTTTTATGCAAGACTTTCTCTTCATGATAAGGATCTATTGGATGCTTCTTGTGCTGGATCATTTACACGCATGGAAGAAGAAGCTAAATTGGATTTTCTAGACCGTATTCAAGACAATGCTGAAGCATGGGAGAATGATAAAGGAAGAAAGTCAGATATAAATTATGATTATGAATGCATTAAATCTTTTATGGAAACTGATGACTTTCATAATATTAGTAATGCTTATGGTCTAGACTCTCAAGTTATTGCAAATTGTTTCAAGGCTTTTGCCTCATATATTGAAATTCCAAAAAGAGAATGGAACAAGTATCATACACCATATAAGGATATTGTTGATTGTATTCCTATTAGAAGTACTGAAGTTTGCACTATTGATCGTATTTTACCTGAACCTTATATCGAGAAAATACCTTTCCCGGATAAGGTAAAGGAGCACTCTATGATAACTAGTGTAAGTAATAAAAGTACAAAGAGAGCTGTAAAGCCTGATGAACAAATAAACATTGAACCTGCAGTAGCAATTGTGAAAGACCTTGTCACTAAAAGTGTAGAAGATGGACACATTGTCTTCTGTGAGGATGCTTCTAATATTGTCTCACATCCTAATAGAACTAGAAAAGCTAGTGTCCCTGTGCTTTTTGTTAGAATTGGTGATCATTTCTATTATGGTTTATGTGATATTGGTGCAAGTTCAAGTGTTATTCCTGACGAGCTTTACAATGAAATTATGCATGAAATTAGTCCATGCGAACTAGAAGAAATTGATGTGGTTATTCACCTTGCAAACAGAGAGACCATCTCTCCAATTGGTATTGTAAGAGATGTGGAAGTTCTTTTTGGTAACATTAAACATCCTACTGATTTTCTAGTACTTGGTTCAGCTGCTAGTAAAACCTATCCTATCATTTTTGGTAGACCTTTCTTGAACACGTGTGGAGCCATTATAGACTCTAAAAGGGAGAAAAATTTAACTAAATTTGATGGGGAATCTTATGAGTTTAATTTTTCGAAATTTGCTAAAGTTCCTTATGAAGATGAAACCCCTAATGAGGATTTTAGAGTTGAACAACTTGCTTCTATTTCTCTTGCTCCAAACAATGCTTTGCAGCAATTTATGGAAGACCACAAAAGTGAGATCTTCATGGAAGAAAGAAATGAGATTGACGAGATTCTCCGTCGTCAACCTAAGATGCTTAAGCATAACTTGCCTATGGAAGATTTGGGTACCACATTGCCACCTAAAAAGGATCCGGTTTTCAATCTAAAACCTTTACCTGACGATCTTAAATATGATTACATTGATGATAAAAAAATATCCTGTTATTATTAGTTCTAAACTTTCAGGGAAGGAAGAGGAAAGATTATTGGAAGTATTGAAGAAACATCGAGGAGCTATGGGCTATACCCTAGATGATTTAAAGGGGATTTCTCCTACTATACGTCAGCACGCTATCAATATAGAACCCGATGCAAAACCAGTGGTGGAACATTGATGGCTCTATGTATGGCGCCAGAAAAATGTTGGGGTGTGGTGTTGATGTAGAGCTCGTTGGGAACCCCAAGAGGAAGGTATGATGAGCACAGCAACAAGTTTCCCTTAGTTATGAAACCAAGGTTTAATCGAACTAGTAGGATCAAGGAAACACCCCAAAGGTGTTACTAGCTGAGCTTTGGCAGAGCGCACTACCGGTGCTAGTAGCAATGTGGAGACCTGCACAATACAACCACATAACTTTGTCCCCAACTTGCGATGAGGTTGTCAATCTCACCATGTTTTGCTGAAAACAAAGGATTAAACGTATCGAATGGAAAGAAGTAAAAGTTTGCAGAAAGTAAACACAAAGCAGTAAAAGATTGTAGATTGTATGTAAAAGAAAAGGACCGGGATCCATAGTTCACTAGAGGTGGCTCTCCTTAGATAGATAACATGCTGGGTGAACAAATTACAGTGGGGCAATTGACAAACATCGAGAAAGCAATACATGCATATACTAATCATCTTGACTCCTTTGAGACTTGATTGGGCATTACAATATTATACATAGACCGCCATCCAACTGCATCTATGACTAATAATCCACCTTCAGGTTATCATCCGAACCCCCTCCAGTATTAAGTTGCAAGCAACAGATTATTGCTTTACGAACTGCGTGTAAAGTAAACTATACGATTGTTCTATGAACAAAGGATTGTTGTTTTCTCCCTAGTAGCAACAGCACATCTAGTACCTTAGAGATTTCTGTCACTTCCCCAGATTACTAGAGGCATGAACCCACTATCGAGCATAAATACTAACTCTTGGAGTTGCTAGCATCTACGTGGCCAAGATAGCTACTAACAACGGAAAGCATGCAAGATCACAAATAACAAAGACATGATAGAATCAATAATCAATCTAAAATAGCATCTCAATATCCATCGGATCCCTGCAAACACAACATGTAGAATTACAAATAGATGATATTGATCATGAACGGAGCTCACAAGATCTAAACATGAAAGCACAAAGGAGGAGAACCAGCCATCTAGCTACTACATGGATCCGTAGTCCAAGGATGAACTACTCACGCATCACACCGGAGGCTTGCATGGTGATGAAGAAGGCCTCCAGGGTGAATTCCCCTCTCCGGCAGGTTGCTGGGAAGAGCTTCAGATCCCTCCCGATCTAGGGATGGAGATGACGGCGGCTACAGACTCTTTCGTGGATTTTTGATCGGTCCCTTAGGGTTTTCGTCCCGAGGGCAATATATAGGCGGAACGGGAGACCGAGGGGGTGCCAGGGGCCACCACACCACCCCCTGGCGCGGGCCAAGCCTGGCCGCACGGCCAGGTGGTGTGGCCGGCCTCTGCCCTTCTCCGCCTCGTATTCTGGCACTTGATGACTTCCGGAAAAAAAGGCACTTTGGCTTTTGTCCCGTCCAATTCCGAGAATATTCATTTTCTGACTTTCCTGGAACCAAAAACAGGTAGCTGGCACTGTGGCTCTTGTTAATAGGTTAGTCCAAGAAATCATATGAAAAGTACACCAAAGTTGGAACAAAACACAAGAAAGTGGATAAAACCAAGCATGGAACATAAAAAATTATAGATACATTTGCAATGTATCAACATCCCCAAGCTTAACTCTTGCTCGTCCTCGAGTAGGTAAGTGATAAAAAAGAAAGAATAATTTTTGAGGTGACATGCACCATCAAAGACTTGATCAAAGTATTTGTAAAACATTCAATGCTGGGATCATAGTACTTCAATCATAACATGAAAGACAAAGTTCTAGCAATAAGACAAAGAAACTATGATGCAACATGAAAAGGCACAAACTAAAGATTCATGAATAACAATGCTTTGCAAGACGTGTGTTTGTTTCACATAAAGAGAACATAGCATAATAGCATTCTTCTTGTCCCTCAATAGAGTACCAAATATAAATGCATAGGACACCTTCAAAGTTCAAAAGAGTGACTAGATACAATAGTTTAAAACAAGCAATAACAAGGTATGCATCAATCAACTAGTCTTGGGACAATGCACATAGAACTAAGAATGGCCACTATGCTCTCAAAGGAGGTGCATAAAGGTAGAAGGTGGAGACTAAACATAAAAGTAAAAGAAAGGCCTTCATAGAAGGAAGTAGGGATTCAAGTCTCATAAATAGCTTCCAAAAATTATGGTACTTAATAGCTTTCAGCTCTCATTGCCCCTATCATAAGCATCTTGAAGTGATTAAGATTAAAGTGAACAAACTATGGTGTACATTCTTGACGAAGTATAAGTTGGAAATCTCATGTCCCTTGTATACGAGGGCCGCTCCTCATGCTACTCAAGTTTAGTTACCGGTAAGTTCTTGTCATTGTAAGTATATGTGTATCATAGAGAACCGCCAACGGGGTACCCCTTGCGCGATGATACGGAAGAATACCCATATCAAAATGACAAGGCAAGCAGACAACAAGCATCTCAGCATTCTTCTTAATTACCATGGGAATATGGTGCTTTTTTCTCTCTTTCCTCTTTTCATAGTATCTCTTTTTTTCTTTTTCTCTTTTTTTTCTCAATATAGGACTCTTTTTTTTATAAGAAGAATGCTTCATAGACAGCTCATTATGGTTATGCTGCAGGTTTCCACCATGTCAGCATGGATTAGACCAGCGGCCCAGGCGTTTCTCTAACACATATACATAACTCCATGGACTTACAAGCTCCCCTTTCATTTCACACCGATGACATCCATATACAAAAGAGCATGATATCAACTAGGTACAAGTACCAAGTGCAATGTTGAAAGCGTTCCCCATGAAAGCATGGTTCTGATAATTCCCAACAAATAAGTGCAAGCATATACAACATAGACGACACAATGGTTCAAGTTTATTAAGGGCAAGAAAAGTAAAGTGCCATCAAGTTCGTGAGAGATTTAATCACTAGTTTTCTCATAACAAGTTTAATTTGGAAGGTAAACAATAGCATGAATATACTTGGAATAGCATAAGCTAGTAGGTAGGTATGATGGGCTCTTTGGAATAACTTGGTTTAGTGAGTTGGATGCATGAGTGGAACTCATACTTTGTTATGGAGGCTAGCAAAAGACTGGGAGCGACAAATTAAGAGAGAAATAATGGCCATAATCATGTAGAGCGACAAAACATCATTGATCAAAGCATAAAGACTTACTACAAGTTGAAAACTAAAGGATCATAAAGGCTATGGTGACTTGATATAGTCATAACATGGTGTGAGCATGCGCCAAGTCAACCCAAATAAAGCATCAAAGGAGAATACCACTATACTATGCTTTAATATGCTAAAACAACGCATGATTCATCCAAGGAACATTAAGCAATCTCAATTGTTTATAAAAAGTCATGCTACAACAAAGAATACTAAGCATAAATCCAAAACAATATCAAGCATGGCATGACATAGCATAGGCCACAGTCAAAAACAAGCTCTTTTTACCACATAAGCATTAACGTTCCTACTCTTTTCCAAACCAAACCAAACTATTTGCAAACCAATGTATGAAAGAGGGGGTCCAACCAATTTATTCAGAAAACTAAGAAAACCAAACAAACGAAAAACCAAAATGAAAAAGAAAAAGAAGACGCTCCAAGAACAACACAACTGTGCATGAAACAATAAAAATGAAGCGTTTGGAAGGAACCTGGGATTTTTATTGATGAAGAAGGGGAATGCCTTGGGCATCCCCAAGCTTTGATGCTTGAACTTCTTGGATATTTCTTGGGGTGACACGCGTGGCATCCCCAAGCTTGAGCTTTAGTCCATCCTTCATCTCATTACTCATTCCTTTCATACACCTGAAAATTTTCCTTCATACAAAACTTCACACAATCTCATTAGCAACATTAGTGCACTCAAGATAAATAAGTCTTAAGGTTCAGTTCTAACACCAAATAAACTCCCGTTAAAACACTAGCTACTGAAGCACTTCCCTCAAAAAGCTCAGTTCCACAAAAGAACTCAAAAGGGAACCAACAAGAAGCAAATGCAGAAAATGGCAGAAATCTGTCAAAACAGACCAGCAGGTAAAGACGATTTTTTTCAAAGACCTTCTGTTGCTCAAATCAAAAAGTATTGAACTAACGAAAGTTAGATAACAACCTGGGGCAGAAGCACAAAAATTCATGCCTCAAACAGACGTTCAGAGATTTTACACGAATTTTTACGGTGAAGCACAGAAATCTGTTTCGGGACAGCAACTTTCCCAATCATTACTTCTCTCTCATTAGAGGTTACTCTTGGCACAAAGAGCAAAAAAAGGATAAGGAGAGTTTATTACTGAAGTAATAACTTCCAAGACTCACCTAAAACTTTTGGGTTATCTCCCAATCAGTACTTTTCTTTAACGCCTTTAAGTTAGGCATAAGAAGCAAGAAAAAGAATCAAGTGTTCTCAAATGAAGAAGCATTAAGATCAATACTAGAAATATTTTCAACAAGGCAAGGTATATCATCCAAATAAGTTCTAGAGGATCCTCTCTAAATGCTCTTAGGTTCACTATTCTCATCAAAAGGGTTTGCAGGGGCAATCCAATCAAGATTCTTTTCTATGGCATCATGTATTGCTACTAGTTTAGAGGGTATTGGTATTTTAGGTTCCTCCCCATTAGGTTCGGTTTTGTTCATCGTTTCTCGTGTACCAACAACATCTACACATGAGCCTAGCATATTGAAACGTTCAAAGACTTTCCTAGCTTCCTTGGCAACGTCATAGAACTCCTTAAACAAAGTTTCTAGAATAAAATCCCTCTTTTCAGGGTCTTCAATTTCTTTAAGCTTAAGAAACATTACTTGCATTAAGTGGTTGAGGTTAACAAACCTAGCTTCTAACATGTGAATTAAAGAAGCTGCAGCAATCTCATAGTTTGGAGCAAGTTCTGCAAGGGATCTATCCTCAGTATCATCATGTTTGCTAACATGATTAAAGAATTCTTCAATATTATCTTTCCCAATTATAGAACCAGTACCAATTGAAAGGTCTTCCAAGGTGAATTTAGGGATCATCATGGTGAGCTAAGGAAGAGGTGACAACTAAAGGGGACTTAATTTTTTGTGTGTTTTTCAAATAAGAAAGCAAACTAGTAAAACTAATTTTTTTTTGTGTTTTTGAATAACAAAACAAGCAAACAAAGCAAAAAGAAACTAAGAAAAACAAAAATAACAAAGTAAAGAGATTGGTTATGAGGGACTCCCCTTGTGAAGATGTCCTTGACTCCCCGGCAACGGCGCCAGAAAAATGCTTGATGGCTCTGTGTATGGCGCCAGAAAAATGCTGGGGCGTGGTGTTGATGTAGAGCTCGTTGGGAACCCCAAGAGGAAGGTATGATGAGCACAGAAGCAAGTTTCCCTCAGTTATCAAACCAAGGTTTACTCGAACAAGTAGGACCAAGGAAACACCCCAAAGGTGTTACTAGCTGATCTTTGGCAGGGCGCACTACCGGTGCTAGTACCAACATGGAGACCTGCACAACACAACCACAGAACTTTATCCCCAACTTGCGATGAGGTTGTCAATCTCACCATGTTTTGTTGAAAAAAAGGATTAAACGTATCGAATGGAAAGAAGTAAAAGTTTGCAGAAAGTAAACACAAAGCAGTAAAAGATTATAGATTGTATGTAAAAGAAAAGGACCGGGATCCATAGTTCACTAGAGGTGGCTCTCCTTAGATAGATAACATGCTGGGTGAACAAATTACAACAGGGCAATTGACAAACATCGAGAAAGCAATACATGCATATACTAATCATCTTGACTCCTTTGAGACTTGATTGGGAATTACAACATTATACATAGACCGCCATCCAACTGCATCTATGACTAATAATCCACCTTCAGGTTATCATCCGAACCCCCTCCAGTATTAAGTTGCAAGCAACAGATTATTGCTTTACGAACTGCGTGAAAAGTAAACAATACGATTGTTCTATGAACAAAGGATTGTTGTTTTCTCCCTAGTAGCAACAACACATCTAGTACCTTAGAGATTTCTGTCACTTCCCCAGATTACTAGAGGCATGAACCCACTATCGAGAATAAATACTAACTCTTGGAGTTGCTAGCATCTACTTGGCCAAGATAGCTACTAACAATGGAAAGCATGCAAGATCACAAATAACAAAGACATGATAGAATCAATAATCAATCTGAAATAGCATCTCAATATCCATCGGATCCCCGCAAACACAACATGCAGAATTACAAATAGATGATCTTGATCATGAACAGAGCTCACAAGATCTAAACATGAAAACACAAAGGAGGAGAACCAGCCATCTAGCTACTACATGGATCCGTAGTCCAAGGATGAACTACTCACGCATCACACCGGAGGCTTGCATGGTGATGAAGAAGGCCTCCAGGGTGAATTCCCCTCTCCGGCAGGGTGCCGGGAAGAGCTTCAGATCCCTCCCGATCTAGGGATGGAGATGACGGTGGCTATAAACTCTTTCGTGGATTTTTGATCGGGCCCTTAGGGTTTTCGTCCCGAGGGCAATATATAGGCGGAAGGGGAGACCGAGGGGGTGCTAGGGGCCACCACACCACCCCCTGGCGCGGGCCAAGCCTGGCCACGCGGCCAGGTGGTATAGCCGGCCTCTGGCCCTTCTCTGTCTCGTATTCTGGCACTTGATGACTTCCGGAAAAATAGGCACTTTGGCTTTTGTCCCGTCCAATTCCGAGAATATTTATTTTCTGACTTTCCTGGAACCAAAAACAGCAGAAAATAGCAGCTGGCACTGTGGCTCTTGTTAATAGGTTAGTCCAAGAAATCATATGAAAAGTACTCCAAAGTTGGAACAAAACACAAGAAAGTGGATAAAACCAAGAATGGAACATCAAAAATTATAGATACATTTGCAATGTATCAAACATCAACGTTGTTTAAATCCTAAGATGAAGGAAGTGGTAAGAAACGAGGTATTAAAACTCCTTGATGATGGTATTATTTATCCTATTTCTGATAGTGAATGGGTTAGCCCTGTTCATTGTGTCGCTAAGAATGGGGGAATTACTGTTGTGCCTAATGAGAATAATGAGCTTATCCCCCCAAAGAATAGTGGTAGGGTATAGGATGTGCATTGACTTCAGAAAGGATAACAAAGTTACTAAGAAAGATCATTACCCACTGCCTTTTATTGATCAAATGTTAGAAAGGTTGTCTAAAAAGACCCCTTTTGCTTTCTTGATGGATACTCTGGGTTCTCTTAAATTGCTGTTAAACAACAAGATCAAGAAAAAACTACTTTTACGTGTCCTTATGGAACCTATGCTTATAGGCGAATGTCTTTTTGTTTGTGTAATGATCCTGCTACTTTTCAAAGATGCATGTCTGCTATCTTTCATGGTTTTTGTGAGGAAATTGTGGAAGTATTCATGGATGATTTTTCCGTCTATGGAACTTCTTTTGATAATTGTCTACACAATCTTGATAAAGTTTTGCAGAGATGTGAAGAAACCAATCTTGTTCTTAATTGGGAGAAATGCCACTTCATGGTCAATGAAGGAATTGTCCTTGGACATAAGATTTCTGAAAGAGGCATTGAAGTTGATAGAGCCAAAGTTGAAGCAATTGAGAAAATGCCCTGTCCTAGGGACGTCAAAGGTATTTGTAGTATCCTTGGTCATGCTAGTTTCTATAGAAGGTTTATTAAAGATTTCTCCAAGATATCAAAACCCCTTACTAATCTTCTCCAAAAATATGTACCCTTTGTTTTTTATGATAATTGTAAGGAATCTTTTGAAACTCTAAAGAAAGCTTTAACTACCGCTCCTATTGTCCAACCACCTGATTGGAAATTACCCTTTGAAATCATGTGCGATGCTAGTGATTTTGCTGTAGGTGTTGTTCTTGGGCAACGAATAGATAAAAAGTTAAATGTTATCCATTATGCTAGTAAGCCTCTTGACGCTACTCAAAAGAATTATGCTACTACTGAAAAAGAGTTCTTAGTTGTTGTCTTTGCTTGTGATAAGTTTAGACCTTAAATTGTTGATTCAAAAGTTACCATTCATACTGATCATGCTGCTATTAAATACCTTATAACGAAAGAAAGATGCTAAGCCTAGGCTTATTAGATGGATGTTGCTATTACAAGAGTTTGACCTACATATTGAAGATAGGAAAGGAGCTAAAAATCCCATTGCTGATAATTTATCTCGATTGGAAAACATCTCTTTTGATTCTATGCTTGTTAATGATAGCTTCCCAAATGAACAGTTGGTTGCAGTAGGGGTAAGCTCGTGAGGGAGTCCTTGGTATGATGATTATGCTAACTTTATTGTTTCCAAGTATTTGCCTCCAACTTTTATAGCCCAGCAAAGAAGGAAATTCTTTTACGATTTGAGGCATTATTTTTGGGATGACCCACATTTATATAAAGAGGGAGTAGATGGTATTATGCGAAGATGTGTTCCAGAATATGAACAAAAGGAGATATTGCGGAAATGTCATGGTAGTGCCTATGGAGGACATCATGCGGGAGACAGAACTGCACAAAAGGTTCTACAATCAGGTTTTTTGCTCGCCTACCCTTTTGAAAGATGCAAGGAAATTTGTTATTGAACCATTTGATGAATGTGATGAATGTCAACGTGATGGTAATATTTCTAGACGCAATGAAATGCCTATGAATTACTCTATTGTTATTGAACCATTTGATTGTTGGGGATTTGACTTTATGGGTCCTTTTCCCCCTTCAAGAGGTTATACTCATATTCTTGTTGCTGTTGACTATGTTACTAAGTGGGTAGAAGCCATACCTACGAAAAGTGTTGATGGTGAGACCTCTTTAAAAATGCTTAAGGATATTATCTTTCCTAGGTTTGGAGTGCCTAGATATCTTATGACTGATGGAGGTTCTCATTTCATTCATGGTGGCTTTAGAAAGACCCTTGCTAAATATGATGTTAATCATAGAATTGCTTTAGCTTATCATCCCCAAACTAGTGGGAAAGTAGAACTATCAAATAGAGAAATTAAATCCATCTTGCAAAAGACTGTTAATAGATCTAGAAAAAATGGGCTAAAAAGTTGAATGATGCTTTATGGGCTTATAGAACTGCTTATAAAAATCCTATGGGAATGTCTCCTTACAAAATGGTTTATGGGAAAGCTTGCCACCTGCCTTTATAATTAGAACACAAAGCTTATTGGGTAGTGAAAGAACTTAATAGAGACTTCAAACTTGCTGGTGAGAAAAGATTATTTGACTTAAGTTTGTTAGACGAGTTGAGGAGTGAAGCATATGAAAATGCTAGACTATTTAAAGAAAAAGTTAAAAATGGCATGATAGGAGAA
Organism: Avena sativa; assembly: GCA_916181665.1. Lineage (NCBI taxonomy): Eukaryota > Viridiplantae > Streptophyta > Magnoliopsida > Poales > Poaceae > Avena > Avena sativa. Next base: position 38,786,324 of record OV702287.1, on the reverse strand, counting down.
TTCTTAAGAGGGAGTTCCATGTTAGTGAGTGATGTCTACGCACTTCTATTCTTGTAGACAGTTGTTGGGCCTCCAAGTGAAGAGGTTTGTAGAACAGCAGCAAGTTTACCCTTAAGTGGAGCACCCAAGGTTTATCGAACTCAGGGAGGAAGTGGTCAAAGGTATCCCCTCTCAAGCAACCCTGCAATCAAGATACAAGAAGTCTCTTGTGTCCCCAACACACGCAATACACTTGTCAGGTGTATAGGTGCACTAGTTTGGCGAAGAGATAGTGAAATACAAGTGGTATAGATAATTATAAGTGGTAATGGTGATAAAAAATAGCTTGATGGCGTGTGGTTGACGTGGGAAAATACTAAAGGCAAACTGAAATAAAGATGGAAGCAAGCAAACATGCAACATATCTAATTGCAAACACTGTATTAATGCTTAGAAACAAGGCCTAGGGATCATACTTTCACTAGTGAACACTCTCGTATAAATATCTTCTCTTTATGATACTACTCTTAACTAATCTCCGGTTGGAGACTCTAATCGATGGTAGGGCTATAACAACACACCTCAAAGTTCATCTTTCCCATCTAGAAAACCCCACACTGTCACCTTGAGTACTAGATGGTTCCAAAAAAACACCACAATTTCATAGAAAGATCCAACTCCAAATATAACTCATAACAAGTATTTGTAATATCTAGCCTAAGTGCCACCATGGTGTGCACGCTGTCACTTCCACACACATGGGGAGAGCAGGGATCTATTAAAGCACTTGAGTAGAAAGGTGGATCTATAGATTACAAGCTCATGATCTCAATAAGATCATGCATAGAGAGAGAGAGAGAGATGAACACATAGCTACCGGTAGAACCCTTACCCTCGAGATAGAACTACTCCCTCCTCATCATGGGTATCAGCAATGGCGATGGAGATGGTGGTGGAGATCGATGGAGATGGCTCCGGGGGCACTTCCCCGTCCCGGCAGGGTGCCGGAACAGAGACTTTCTATCCCAGAATCTCCCCTTCGGTGGTGGCGGCACTGCGGAAGAGGCTGGATGATTTAGGGTTTATGCATCGGGAGGCTTCTTATAGGTGAAGAGGCAAGGTCGGTGGGCGGCCAGGGGGCCCACACTACCTGGTGGCGCGACCAGGGCTAGCTCGCACCACCACATGGTGTGGCCGCCCTGTGGCCCCTCTTCGTCTCGTCTTCTGGCTCCGTGAGTCTTCCGTTAAAATATCCACTTTGGCTTTTGTCCCGTCCAATTCCGAGAATATTGATTTTCTGACTTTCCTGGAACCAAAAACATCAGAAAATAGGCAAATAGCACTATGTCTCTTATTAATAGGTTAGTCCAAGAAATCATATGAAAAGTACTCCAAAGTTTGGACAAAACACAAGAAAGTAGATAAAACCAAGCATGGAACATCAAAAATTATAGATACATTTGCAATGTATCAACATCCCCAAGCTTAACTCCTGCTTGTCCTCGAGTCGGTAAGTGATAAAAAGAAATAATAATTTTTGAGGTGACATGCACCATCATAAACTTGATCAAAGTATTTGTAAAACAACGATAGCTGGGATCATAGTACTTCAACATAGCATGAAAGATAAAGTTCTAGCAATAAGACAAAGCAACTATGTTGCAACATGAAAAGGCACAAACAAAAGATTCATGAATAACAATGCTTTGCAAGACGTTTGTTTGTTTCACATAAAGAAAACATAGCATAGTGGCATTCAGCTTGTCCCTCATAGAGTAGCAAACATAAATGCATAGGACAGCTTCAAAGTTCATAAGAGTGACTAGATACAAATAGTTTAAAACAAGCAATATCAAAGCTATGCATCAATCAACAAGTCCTGGGACAATGCACATAGAACTAAGAATGGCCACTATGCTCTCAAAGTAGGTGCATAAAGGTAGAAGGTGGAGACTCAACATAAATGTAAAAGAAAGGCCTTCATAGAAGGAAGTACGGATTCAAGTCTCATAAAGAGCTTCCAAAAATTATGGTACTTAATAGCTTTTAGCTCTCATTGCCCCTATCATAAGCATCTTGAAGTGATTAAGGTTAAAGTGAACAAACTATGGTGTACATGCTTGACGAAGTATAAGTTGGAAATCTCATGTCCCTTGAATACGAGGGCCGCTCCTCATGCTACTCAAGTTTAGTCACCGGTAAGTTCTTGTCATTGTAAGTACATGTGTATCATAGAGAACCGCCAACAGGGTACCCCTTGCCCGATGATACAGAAGAATCCCCATATCAAAATGACAAGGCAAGCAGACAACGAGCATCTCAGCAGTCTTCTTATTTACCATGGGAAAATGGTGCTTTTTTCTCTCTTTCCTCTTTTCTCATATCTCTTTGTTTCTTTTTCTTTTTTTCTCAATATCTGACTCTTTTTTTTGTAAGAAGAATGCTTCGTAGACAGCTCATTATGGTTACGCTCCAGGTTTCCACCATGACAACATGGATTAGACCAGTGGCCCAGGCGTTTCTCTAATACATATACATAACTCCATGGACTTACAAGATCCCCTTTCATTTCACACCAACGACATCCATAGACAAAAGAGCATGATATCAACAAGGTACAAAGTACCAGTGCAATGTTGAAAGCGTTCCCCATGACAGCATGGTTCTACTAATCCCAACAAATAAGTGCAAGCATATACAACATAGGCGACACAATGGTTCAAGTTTATTTAGGGCAAGAAAAGAAAAGTGTGCCATCAAGTTCGTGAGAGCTTTAATCACTAGTTTTCTCATAACAAGTTTAATCCGGAAGGTAGATAAAAGCATAAATATACTTGGAATAGAATATGCTAGTAGGTAGGTATGGTGGACTCTTTTGGAATAACTTGGTTTTAGGAGTTGGATGCATGAGTAGAACTCATACTTGGTTGTGGAGGCTAGCAAAAGACTGGGAGCGACAAACTAAGAGAGCAATAATGGCCATAATCATGTAGAGCGACAAAACATCATTAATCAAAGCATAAAGTGATACTACAAGTTGAAAACTAAAAGGATCATAAAGGCTATGGTGACTTGGGATAGTCATAACATGGTGTGAGCATGTGCCAAGTCAACCCAAATAAAGCATCAAAGGTGAATACCACAATATTATGCTTTAATATGCTAAAACAACGCATGATTCATCCAAGGCACATTAAGCAATCTCAATTGTTTATAACAAGTCATGCTACAGCAAAGAATACTAAGCATAAAGCCAAAACAATATCAAGCATGTCATGACAAAGCATAGGCCACAGTCAAAAACAAGCTCTCTTTGCCACTTAAGCATGAACTTTCCTACTCTTTTCCAAACCAAACCAAACTATTTGAAAACCAATGTATGAAAGAGGGGGTCCAACCAATTTATTCAGCAAACTAAGCAAACCAAGCAAACGAAAAAACAAAACAAAAATGAAAAAGAAGACGCTCCAAGAACAACACAACTGTGCATGAAACAATAAAAATGAAGCGTTTGGAAGAAACCTAGGATTTTTATTGATGAAGAAGGGAATGCCTTGGGCATCCCCAAGCTTTGACGCTTGTACTTCCTAAATATTTCTTGGGGTGACACGTGTGGCATCCCCAATCTTGAGCTTTAGTCCATCCTTCATCTCATTACTCATTCCTTCCATACACCTGAAATTTTTCCTTCATACAAAACTTCACACAATCTTTATTAGCAACATTAGTGCACTCAAGATAATAGGTCTTTAGGTTCAGTTCCAACACCAATAAAACTTCCATTAAAACACAAGCTACTGTAGCACTTCCCTCAAAAAGCTCAATTCCCCAAAAGAACTCAAAAAGGAACCAACAAGAAGCAAATGCAGAAAATGGCAGAAATCTGTCAAAACAGACTAGCAGGTAAAGACAATTTTTTTCTAAGACCTTCCGTTGCTCAAATCAAAAAGTGTTGAACTAACGAAAGTTAGATAACAACCTGGGGCAGAAGCAAAAAAATTCACGCCTCAAAAGGACGTTCAGAGATTTTACACGAATTTTTACGGTGAAGCACAAAAATCTGTTTCGGGACAACAACTTTCCTGAGCATTACTTCTCTCTCATTAGAGGTTACTCTTGGCACAAAAAGCAAATAAAAAGGATAAGGAGTGGTTATTACTGAGGTAATAACTTCCAAGAATCATTTAAAACTTTTGGGTATTTTCCAATAAGTACTTTTCTTTAACGCCTTTAAGTTAGGCATGATAGTTTGAAAAGATGCTCACATAGGAAATATGAATTGAAGTAAAAGAGAGCATCAAGAAGCAAATTCAAAGCACATTTAAGTCTAACCCACTTCCTATGTATAGGAATCTTGTAAAGAAACGAGTCATGAAAGCACAAAGCAACAAGCATAGTAAAGCAAAACAAGTGCAACTTCAAGACTTTCAACATAAAGAGGGGAAACTTAATATTATTGAGATGCATAAAACCATGTTTCCCTCTTTCATAATAACTTTTAGTAGCATCATGAATAAAATTAACAATATAACTATCACATAAAACATTCTTATCATGAGCCATATGCATATAATCATTATTACTCTCCACATAAGCATAGTTATTCTTATTAATTGTAGTGGGAGCAAATTCAACAAAATAGCTATCATTATTCTCATCACCATAATCATCAAATATAGGAGGCATATTGTAATCATAATTAATTTTCTCCTCAATAGTAGGTGGACTGAAAATATCATATTCATCATTATAATCATCATATATTGGAGGTTTGGTATCATCATAAGCAATAGAATAGCTATCTTCCAAAGCTGGGGAACTAAAAAGATCATTTTCATAAAAACTAGCTTCCCCAAGCTTAGACTTTTCCATATCATTAGCAATAATGGTGTCCAAAGAATTCATACTAACAACATTGCTATTAGCATGCAAATAAAGTTCCATAGGTTTTTTAATTTTCTCTTCAAACACTTCACGTCCTAACTCAAGATAAATACTATAAAGCTCTGTAATTTTTCTATTGTTTTCCATTAAGCCTAACTAGTAAAAATAAAAACAAGAAACAAAAAGACAAAATTGCAGAATCTAAAGGAAATAACTTCGAGCACTCACACCGGAGGATGTGAGTACCTTTTACCTAACCTCCCCGGCAACGGCGCTAGAAAATAGGCGTTTGCCGTGGGAGGTTCTTCTTCTTTAATCCTCCGGTGTGAATACCTTTTACCTTACCTCCCCGGCAACGGCGCTAGAAAATAGCTTGATGTCTACGCACTTCTATTCTTGTAGACAGTTGTTCGGCCTCCAAGTGCAGAGGTTTGTAGAAAAGCAACAAGTTTTCCCTTAAGTGGATCACCCAAGGTTTATCAAACTCAGGAAGGAAGTGGTCAAAGGTATCCCCTCTCAAGCGACCAAGCAATCAAGATACAACAAGTCTCTTGTGTCCCCAACACACGCAATACACTTGCCAGGTGTATAGGTGCACTAGTTCGGCGAAGAGATAGTGAAATACAAGTGGTATAGATAATTCTAAGTGGTAATGGTGATAGAAAATAGCTTGATGGCGTGTGGTTGACGTGGGAAAAGACTAAAGGCAAACTAAAATAAAGATGGAAGCAAGCAAACATGTAATAGGTGTATTAATGCTTAGAAACAAGACCTAGGGATCATACTTTCACTAGTGAACACTCTCATATAAATATCTTCTCTTTATGATACTACTCTTAACTACTCTCCGGTTGGACACTCTAATCGATGGTAGGGCTATAACAGCACACCTCAAAGTTCATCTTTCCCATCTAGAAAACCCCACAATGTCACCTTGAGTACTAGATGGTTCCAAGAAACACCACAATTTCATAGAAAGATCCAACTCCAAATATAACTCATAACAAGTATTTGTAATCTCTAGCCTAAGTGCCACCATGGTGTGCAGGCTGTCACTTTCACACACATGGGGAGAGAAGAGATCTATTAAAGCACTTGAGTATCAAGGTGGATCTATAGATTACAAGCTCATGATCTCAATAAGATCATGCATAGAGAGAGATGAACACATAGCTACCGGTAGAACTCTTAGCCTCGAGAGAGAACTACTCCCTCCTCATCATGGGAATCAGCAATGGCGATGGAGATAGTGGTGGAGATCGATGGAGATGGCTCCGGGGGCACTTCCCTGTCCCAACAGGGTGCCGGAACAGAGACTTTCTGTCCCCCGAATCTCCCCTTCGGTGGTGGCGGCACTGCGGAACTTTTCGTGGCTGGAGGCTGGATGATTTAGGGTTTATTCATCGAGAGGCTTCTTATAGGCGAAGAGGCAAGGTCGGTGGGCGGCCAGGGGCCCACACCACCTGGTGGCGCGGCCAGGGCTAGCCTGCGCCACCACATGGTGTGGCCGCCCTGTGGCCCCTCTCCGTCTTGTCTTCTAGCTCCGTGAGTCTTCCGTTAAAATATCAACTTTGGCTTTTGTCCCGTCCAATTCCGAGAATATTGATTTTCTGTCTTTCCTGGAACCAAAAATAGCAGAAAATAGGCAACTGGCACTGTGGCTCTTGTTAATAGGTTAGTCCAAGAAATCATATGAAAAGTACTCCAAAGTGTGGAGAAAACACAAGAAAGTAGATAAAACCAAGCATGGAACATCAAAAATTATAGATACATTTGCAATGTATCAGTGAGAAGGTTCTATTGTATAGGTCTCGTCTCAGATTTTTTGCAGGAAAACTACTCTCAAAATGGTAAGGACCTTTTGTTATTGAAGAGGTGTATCGTTCAGGTGCAATAAAAATTTCTTCGCTAAAAGATAACACTACACAAGTGGTGAATGGTCAGAGACTCAAGCACTATATTTCTGGAGATTCTTACAATGAAGATATTGATGCTATTCAAATGGTGACTCCGGAAAAATTTATCAAAGACCAAATTCAGAGATCTGCAAAGTCCATTTTCGAATAGGTAACAGTTTTGGTAAGAAAAGGTCCGTGAAGAATCTATTAATTTATATTTTTGCAGTTTTTATCTAACATGGAAGGCAATGAGTCGAAAGTGGGACGGAAATGGAGCCCGGGTGGCTCACACCACCCCGTGGCGCGGGCCCACCTGGCCACGCCACCAGGGGTGTGGCCACCCCGAAGCCCATCTCCGACCCGTTTTCTCCCAGTACTTTACTTTCGTTGTAAGACTTCGTAATATATAATCCCCCGGATCCCCCTAGGTTCGTATATCGTGTTCTCGTCGTGTTTTTGTTTCGATCTGTTTCTGACAGGTAGAGTCTCAGTTTTGGAGCCACAATGTCTTCCTCTGGATCAGCCAAGGAAGATTCCTCCGCGGACATCATCAACCCGTACATGCGTGAGTTAAAGATTCATCCTAAGGAGTTGTTGCTCGAAGATGGGAAGGTACAGATAAAAGAGGTTCAGGGCCCTAAAGGCGAAGGTAGTCTGGAGGACAGGATGGAAGCACTGGAGTAAGAAGTCTTTAAGTACAAGAAGATGGCAGAACATGAAGAGGATATCATCCATAAGATTAGTTCAGAACTCATCGCTGAGCACCAGAAGGAGACCGCTGAGCTTAAGGATGAAATTCTCTCACTCCACCGAACAACCAACCAACTACAAGCACAACTCTACGACGTGCAAAATCAAAACTGTGAGTACGAGGTTAGGTTTAAACACATAAGTGGTGCTGCTAGTTTCAGGATGTTGGAAACCAGGATGTCTTTTGTTGATGGGGAGCCCTTACCTTGGAAGTTGGACGATGACGAGGGAACACCACCACCACCGAAGGAGTAATTCTTCATCAGGTTTTGGCATCCCCTTGGTTTGTTCCAAGCTTGGGGGGAGTGTCGCGGTATCACATCTTTCATATTTTATCTTTTTACCTTTTTAGTAGAGTCATATCATGAATAGAGAAGTTAGCATATAGGATGGTTTGCATTGTGGAAGTATCACCCCTCTTGTTAGATATCTATGTATCCCTTGGTGTGAGTTGCCGTTATGGAATATTAATGAGAAGTTCTATCATTTACTTTTTGCATATCTTATTTTAGTTTGCAATTTATATTATATGATTGATCTTGTTGTTAGTATTGGTATCACTTTGGGATCATTAAGTAAATTTAGTTGGTTTTGGCAAACCTGGCTCGGTCAGTAGCAACACTATTTATGAGAATTGAATGAAAAAGATAAAAGTACTCTTAAGAAATATAATTTCATTATCTTTCTTTCTTGATTGGCTCATAAGCTTAGTATTCTCTAATTAAGATCTTTTATGCTTCCAAGGAAGATTGCATGTTTTTTTATCACCTGTATGTTTGTCTGTTTCCTTCAACTCTTATACTTGCTACCCAGCCTTGCTAGCCAAAAACCTATACTGAGAGGGAATGCTTCTCGTGCATCCAATCCTTAAATCAAAACGTATGCCATTTGTGTCCACCATACCCACCTATTAGCATTACTGCTATTCCAAGTAAATTCATGTTTTTATCTACCTTCCGAATTAAACTTGTTATGTGAAAATTAGTGATTAAAGCTCTCACAAACTTGATGGCACACTTTACTTTCTTTCATAAAATAAACTTGAACCATTGTGCCCATCTATGTTGCGTATATGCTTGCGCTTTATAAGTTGTGAATTATCAGAACCATGTTACCATGGGGAACACTTTCAAGATTGCACTTATTTAGTTGATATCATGATTCTTTTGCTTATGGATCCCGGCGGTGTGAAATAAAAGGGGAGCTTGTAAGCTCATGGAGTTTGTATGTGTGTTAGAGAAACGCCTGGGCGGCTAGCCTAAGCCATGCCTAATCATGGTGGAAACTTGCAGCATAACCATAGTGAGCAATCTGTGAATCATCCTCAATAAAAACCTATGCAAATAGCAAATAAAAAGATTGCTGAGATGCTCATTATCTGCTTGCCTTGTCATTTTTATATGGGAAAGCTTCCGTATCATTGGACAAGGGGTACCCCGTTGGCGGTTCTCCATGATACACATGTATTTACAATGACAAGAACTTACTCGTGACTAAAGTTGAGTAGCATGGGGTCTGGTACTCGTAAGCACGGGGCATGAGATTTTCAACTTATAACTTGTCAAGCATATCCTCATATTTTTTCACTTTAACCTTAATCACCTCAAGATGCTTATGATAGGGGCAATGAGAAAACAAAGAGCTGAAAACTAATAAGTACCATAATTTTTGGAAGCTCTTTATGAAACTTGAAATCCCTGCTTCCCTCTGCGAAGGGCTTATCTTTTACTTTTTAGTTGAGTCAGTAAACTTATTCCTTTCTATCTCAGCAAGTATTTGAGTTGTTGTGTTTCATTCATTCATATGATGATTTATTCAATCATGTTTCTTATGTTCCTTGTTTTGCACACTGCTCTTATGTTAGTGAATACTACTTTGAAAGCTATCATTGAAAACCCCATTATGTTTGAACTCCTGCAAATTGTTAACCGTTCTTTGAACAAGAACAAAGTTTGCCATTACCAATTATGATTTACTTTGTGTATCTTTATTGTGTTTCCTTTACCTATTGCAAGTTAAGTTATATAATGTGAGTTGTCTTCTATTATGATTTATGTATTGATGAATGTGATGCTTCTTGTCCGTATTCTTTTATCGACACTTCACTCCATAAACCCGAGGTCATGTTTATTGAGCTCAGTTTTCACTTGGGGACAAGCGAAGTCTAAGCTTGGGGGGAGTTGATACGTCCATTTTGCATCACTATTCTATATCATAACTTACTGTTATTCATTGATATATTTCATATTAAGAGATGATACTTATGTTATTTCATCTGTTTTTGCATGGTTGATGACTTTTGGAGGATGGACCGCTGAAGTTAGGATTCTGATGGAAAATGCACTGTTTGGAGGCAAAATTCGCGAAGATCAGAAAATCCCGGAAATATATGGAAAATCCTATTTTTCTAGAGGACAAAGGATGCCAGAAGGGGGAGCAGAGATGGGACACAGGGGGCACACACCACCCCCTGGCGTGGGCCACCCTTGGCCGCGCCACCAGGTGGTGTGGCCCCCCTGGCCCACCTCTGTCTCTACTCTTTGGCGTATATAATCCTCCCGAAACCCTAAGACTTGGGGAGCAACCACAGAAAGATTCCGCCGCCTCTGCGGGGCGGAAAACTGTAGAGAGAGAAAGAGCTCTCAGGCAGACAGAAATTTATCGGGGAAATTCCTTCCCGGAGAGGGGAGATCGTTGCCATCAACACCTTCATCAAGCTGGACTTCATCAGGATCATCATCACCATCATCTCCATCATCATCTCCACGAGCACCATCATCACCACTCCATACCGCTGTAACAATTGGGTTGAATCTTGCATAGTTCTTAGGGGAAACTTTCCCGGTGTTGATTACTTGTTGTAGTTGATGCTATTGAGTGGAACCATTAAATTATCGTTCATGTTCAGATTGTTACTTATCATTATTTCATCTCTGATATTGATCCATATGATGTCTCGTGAGTAGTTCGTTTAGTTCTTGAGGACATGGGAGAAGTCATGTTGTTAGTGGATTTGTGTTGAGAAAGTTTCAAGTTTGTTATTTAAGTTGTGGCGTTATTCTTCTAGTGGTGTCATGTGAACATCGACTACATGATACTTCACCTTTATGGGCCTAGGGGAATGCCTTGTGTATTTTTCTACTAATCGCGGGGTTGCCAGATTGACAGAAACCTGAACCCCCGTTAGGAAACATTTGCACAAGGGAGTGTAGGATCTCAGAGTTTAAGGCTGTGGTTAGGTTTTTATCTTAATTATTTTCTTATAGTTGCGAATGCTTGCAAGGGATATAATCACAAGTATGTATTAGTCCTAGGAAGGTCAGTACATTATCACAGGTTCACCCACACAACACTTATCAAATTAAAAAAGATTAATCAACTATATGAAGCGAAAGCACTTGACGATATTCCCATGTGTCCTCGAGAATGTTTGGTCATCTTAAGTAATACAACCGGCTTGTCCTTTGCTAAAGAAAGGATTGGGCCACTTGCTGCATTTATTATTATTGTTTTTTATTTACTCGTACTTTATTTATATGCATTATCAAAACCCCCTGAAAATTTGTTTGCTAAGGATTTACAGAGAATTCCTGCTCCAAGCCAGTCGTCAACACCTTCTGCTCCTTGTTGGGTTCGACACTCTTACTTATCGAAAATACTGCGATACATCCCCTATACTTGTGGATCATCAGTACCCAGGAAGATGGTATCTCTGTCAACCATGAGCCTCTGTTTGGGGAGGAACTAGTCCGACAAACATAAGGTGGTAGCCGAAGGAGCGGATCGTACACAACCCTCGAGGACGAGATGCTTTGTGAGGCATGGATGGAAATTGGGCAAGATCCAATAACTGGTGAGAAATAAAAGGGTGGGGCATTTTGGAACTGAATATGGAAGTACTTCCATGAGCAAAAACATTTCGGTGAGCATACGTTTGCGAGTGATCGCAACAAGAACTCACTTACAAAGAGGTGGGCATTCATCTCCGAACAATGCACAAAGTTTTGTGCGTCTTATCACCATGTTAAGTCAAGTCACGTGAGCGGCATTGGAGTTGGAGACATGGTATGTTCCTACATATCTATATGTTCTCATTCATATGAGCTTTGAATGTCTATATAGTATTCAATCATGGATTTAAACTTTTGGTTTAGGTGTGGCAAATATTGGATCACTTCAAGACTTGCCACGAGAAGAAACCATTCACATTGGGCCATTGTTGCACAAAGCTCAAAGATTACGAGAAGTGGAAAGAGCTCTATGCAGGAACTGCAAAGGGTATAGGCGCCGGAATCACCATCAACGAGGAAGGGCCGGCAACCAAAAGGCCGAGAGGGAGGAACAACTCCAAGCTAGAGCTCAAGCTTGAAGCTCCGTCAGTTGCCATTCAGGAGAAGTTGAAAGGGATGGTCGCCGATAAGGATGTGTCCATCGATAGGAGGGAAGAGAGGAAACACAAGGAGAAAGAAGATGTGGCGAAGAACTACTATGAAATCCAGTGAAACCGTCTTGAGATAGAAGAGATCAACGCCTGTGCTAGAAACGAGAAGGTAGAGAGCTAAAGCGACTTGCCGAAGAAAATCGGATCATGACTGCGGATCTCACCGACATGGACCCAATTCAACGAAGTTGGTTTGGAAAGAAGAGGAAGATGATCTACGAGGGAGATGCATAGATTGCTCGCTCTATTGATATGCTTACGTGCATGTATGAACCATATGCCTTATTATCGTACTCTGCTGGTCCTCTTTTAAATTTGGTTCAAATTAGTTTCTTCGGGGAAAAAAAGGGCTGGACAGATGGGAGCACCAGCCATGCCAGGCCGGACATCATCCCGGATCCGTCTATCCTGCCCCGCAAACGGACAGAAACGGGATCTGTCCATTTTGCAAGTTGGGCTAAATCAATAAACTCGTCGGTTCGATCGAATGACTGGGAGTACAGACTAGACACCGGGCCATAGAGTGCTCACTCTGTGCAGCCAGTGTCACAGTGTGGCTGTGTCCCGTCAAACTGCTAAAAAACACTGGATATGCATGCACCATATTAACCGGGTAAAGGTGGGGCGATTCCTGCTGCGCCCTTTGGGCAGATTCCCAGCCAAATGCTTTACTTCCGAGTTCCAACAGTCGCCTCCATCTTTAATACCCCCGCAACACACGCGACTCTCACACCAGAGACCAAACGACAGAACACTCAGCAATAGCTAGCCATGGCTTATGTATCGGAGGCACCTGCCGCAGCGAGGAAGCTTCTGCTACCGAGCGGCGCAGCCAATACGCGAACCCTGGGCGACGCCGGCCTCGGCTTCGACCTGGACGGCGCCGGGCACCTCCTCTCGCCCCTGTGGGAGCTCATAAAGGCGAAGGCCGCCGAGCTCGAGGCCTTCTTAGCTGGCCTCCTCACCGCGCTCGCCAAGAAGGCGGACCAGCTCTTCCCGCCGGAGACCCGCTCGGAGACGCTCGCGCAGTGGCTGCGCTTCGGGGTCACTGTGGTGCTCCCGGCCCTCGTGCTGCTCTGCTTCCTCCGCTGCTGCTGGCGCTGCTATTGCGCCCGCGGGCGCGGCGGGCGCACGATGGCCGCGCCTGGCCGCCGAGGGGCTCGCATGCTGCGCGGCGCGTTCGAGGCTAATCCCCGCGGCTACTTTCGCGATCTCCGTGCAAACGAGCCCCTGGTGTACTAAGGGCGCGGCGGCCGCACGATGCGTTGCGCTCGGGGAAGACTCTCGCTGCTACTTCCGCGCGTATGTTCATGTCATGTACTCCGTGCGCATGTCGGCCTGTGTATGTGTTCGCGTATAATTCTGTCCTAGGACTTCTATATGTACCGTTTTACTACGCGTATGGTCGGATTATGTGCGTCACTGTCCATTTTGACGTATTTTGTCACCTAAGTACTCCATTCAGATTGTTGTTACGGAGTATTAATGTTTCCTAGCAAGGCGAGGTGGTCTTGATTACTACTCCCCACCTACGGTGTGGCAGAGCCTTTCACACGGTGAATCCAACCGTCGCATAATGGTAGAGGACAGCAGTCCAACTTCTCTTCCCACGCGTTGTTCCCGCCTAGCGACCGAGGGAACCCAACCCTAAATCCGGTCGCCACCCTCCCTCCTCCTGCTTTCTGGCTCCTTGTCGCCCCGGGGGGCGGCAGGGCTCTGTTCTCGCGCGGTTGAAGGGAGGGACTCTCCCTCGCTTAAGGGCGCCGGTACACCGGGGCGGTGGGACTGGACGGTGAGAACGGCGCCTGGCGGCAGGTGGCGTATGTGGTATGTGTGGGCCGGTTGCCTCGGCCGCGTGGGCGACAGGAGTCGGCGGCCGGAGGTCGCAGCGCAGGGGCCAACCGCGGGCCTTATCTCCAAATCCGATGGAGTATCCATCTCCCTGATCAGTTCGGCCTCCTGCTCGATCTGGAGCCCGTCAGCCATGCCGGTGCTTGATCTAGGTCAGGTTGGTAGTGGAGGCAGTGGGTACTAGGGGAAACCCTTGGTCAGCAGTTCTGACCACGACGGTGGCGGCACCGCGGGCGTCGTGCCCTTCTTCAAGGCCCCGTCGAGGTACCACACCTCGCTACCCTCCCCTACTTGGGTGAAAGCCCTGGCCCCCTTTCGGACGGTGACGGCGTCGTGACATCGTTCCCCATCTTGGAGGCATCATCTTGGTGACTAAAGGGGTGTAGGTTGGGCTTTGGTCTATCTGGGGATGGCCGAGGCGACTTGCCATTCGTGCTAACCACTTCGTCCCGTGTCGACTGACAGGTGCCTAGTTTGTGCTCATGGCCGTGTTAGAGTATTGTACGTATACGGTTGTTATGGTAGTTTAGGATAGTTAGGCTTCTAGCCTAACTTGACTTGTACTTCAAGATGATCTCATGTACGTATATATATATATACTCACCACGAGGCTCAATAATGCATCCATCATATTCCGCCAAACTCATACTCTTTCATGGTATCAGCCTAACCGGTCCAAACCTTAGCCGCAAGCTTCCACCGCGCCGCTCCCGGGGAGATCGATCTCCATGATCTCTGCCGGCACCGCGCGATTTGTCGCAGGGTTCTCCCGCCGATCTGTGATCGAATGCCCTGGTAAGTCTTTTCCGATCTCTAGATCGATTTTTTCTCTCCGTCGGTCGCTTGGCCGGTGTTCTTTTTTGGTTTACCGATTATGGATCGGATTGAGTCGTCCACCATCGTCGTCATCGCCGTGCCTCTAGTCCGACCATCGGCATCGACGATCTACACCACGCCCGTGCGCCTGCCTCATCCGTTGCTCCACCTGCATCGGCAGGCTGTCGTGGCCTCACGGCAGGCTGCCACACACCTCGACCGACTTCTATGCCTTCCTCGGTAGGCTGTTGCAGCCGTCCCCCCTCGGTTCGTCTTCATCGTCATCGCCCGGGACTTCACCGACAACGCCGCCATAGACTTCGATCTACGCGTCGTCCATGTCATGGCGTATATAGCGTACCGTCGGTCTGGTCAACTGATCTCACGCCTGTCTACTCCAAGCACGTCCCCGAGCACGCGCCTACCACCGATCGAGCTACGGGCTACCGCTCTGCAACGCCGCCACCTTGGTCCTAGCCAACTGGCTGCAAACGCGCCTCACAAGCATGCACTTGCCGGTGGCTCCAGCCGCTGCACCGACTCGCGCCATGCAGCTATGCCGCCCCCTCGGGTCATAGCGTCGCTGCACGCAGTCTACATCGCTGTCCCCGCACACCGATGACCCAAGCTCTCTCCGCGCCACCTCCCACGGTGCGGGTCACTAACGTCCACACATGGTCTTCGTCACGCCGGGTTCTTCTTCGCCAACTTCGAGTATCGCCACCGTGCCAATCTAGGCATCCAACATGACCACTCCAGACCGCCGTTGGTTTCGTCGCCTTCTACGTCTTCGTCCTTGCCCTAGTGTGCCCGGTATTGGCAACACCAGTGCGTGCCTTCGTGCCTGACGCGTCCCCAGGCCTAGCAATCTCGGATCGGTGCCTCGTCTTCTTCGGCCTCGACAAAGTCTTCTTCGGCATCGACAACTTCCTCTATGACTGCCTTGACCGCGTCAACGACAAGCTCTTTTTTGCGTACTCGGTTCTGGCAAAACCGAAGTGTGCGTTCTTCTCCGACGTGCGCCTAGTTCTGGCAAGACTATGGCCACACCTCGTCCTCGATGGCTCGGACTGCATCGACTTTGGCATCGATACCCCTCGGCAAGCTGTCGTAGTCCAATGGCAAGCCTCATGGACCCTTGGCAAGCCCCCCTCGGCAAGCCTCCGCGCCCCTCGGCAAGCCTTTGCGGACCCTCGGCAAGCTGCCGCGACCCCACGACGACTGCCTCGATGCGTCTCCGTCATCCTCCTCGCGCACTATGTGCATATGGCTTCACGTGCGGCTACCTCGACACCAGCATCCCCGACCACGACATCGACCACGGCTACCCCTCGCAATGGCTACCCTGACATTGGCACTGCCTCAAGCTCGGCTCCCTCGACATCGGCACAAGGGATACCACCTATACAGTCCAAGCTACCGCGCCGTGACACCGTCCACGACGTTCCTGCTCGGACTGCGGGGGGATGTCAGCCTATTGGTTCTACTTCGGTTTATCTCCAGTCTGACCGTCCGTGATGTTCCGCGACGTTTCAGTTGTTCACGACGCTATCGTTACGACTGCGGGGAGATGTTAGAGTATTGTATGTATACGGTTGTTATGGTAGTTTAGGATAGTTATGACTCTAGCCTAACTTGACTTGTACTCCAAGATGAACTCCTGTACGTCTATATATAATCGCCCACGAGGCTCAATAATACATCCATCATATTCCGCCAAACTCATACTCTTACAGGCCGTACCATGGCCCTTGCTTGCCGGTGGGTCGACGCCCTCGAGCCTGGGTGAGAGGGGAAAGGGTTCCCCTCTATGGCAGCAATGGTTCCTGGTTGGCGAGCGTTCTTGCTATGGTGGTCCTGTTCTTCTGCGTGGGTGGTGGTCGCCCTCTATCATCGCTTCTTCTTTGGTGTGTCTCTGTCCAACAGCCTCAGTCCGATGGTGGCTTTGCTCCTAGTGGTGGTGGTCTCAGTGGTGCTTCTTGTGCGTTTGTCTGCTTCCTCTTCGGCTGCCGTTTGTGCAACCCTGTCACGTTCTTGGGGGAACTGCTTTGCCTTGTGACGGTTCGGCGCCCTTCGATCCAAGGCAAGGGACAAGGGGTCCCTTTTCGGAGGTGAAGACGGCAGTGGCTGGGTCTGCTGGTGTCCGGTTGAAGCTCCGACGGCGTGTGGCGGCCCCCCTAGCGCGTTCCTTCTGGTGCTGATCTTATCGCCGTATTGTAGCCTAGGCGTCTCAAGCTGTGCTTTTTTTTTTCAATTTTCTATTTGTTTGGGTTGCTAGTGGTTTGTAAGCTGTTTGTAAAGCATGTTGTATCTGCCGTATTCAGCGTTATTAATTTAATACGGTGTTGCAGAGCAGGTGCGGTACCGAGTAGGCTAACATTGTGCCATCGGCTTGTGCAGGTCGGGGAGGACGATGAAATTTCCCTTTGGTCATTCTTGTAATTTTCTTTTGATTCATGATATGGGAATTGGGGTCGGAGTCACCTTTTGCGTTAGTGGCGTGGGTAGACGCGCTTCGAAAATCGAACCTTGAGCTGACAGGTACGGTCGCCTGTTGCCACTTGCCACCGATATGAGTCGGATGTTGATTTATGTTGTTTCTTTTGGTTATTTTTCATTTTGTGACATGATTGGTGTTGTTTTTTTAAAGGAGAAAAGATGTTTAGTTCTGTTACTAGTCAAGGTCGTCGCCGTGAGTCTAGCCGTAGATTGGAGTTGTTAAGAAATAAGAAATGATTATGAAGGTTCATTTAGCCCGGTGAAGGAAAAACGATGCGGGATGTCACACGCATCTCCACTGTTGAAGTGGAGTGGTTAACGGACAACTTTTGTTAATGCAACTCGGTGTCCTTTGCATTCGATTCTTCCACTAGGTGACAGTGTGTGACGTCGTACCCACTGCGTCACCTTCCATGCTATTTCCCGGTATCACCTTCCTATATACTTTTTTTAAAACATTTGGCACACGCTATTGATCAGATAAAAAAAATACTCCATAATTTGCGAGCTTGCTAATAACAAGACTAGGTGGTTCATCGATCCAAATACAAGAATTACTGGAATTAAAAGCATCTCTAGCAAGCTCGTGGGATACCTGATTAGGCGACTAACTTCCCTATTACAATGCTCATTAAACACATTATTAAACTTGCTCCAAAGAATATTGCAATTATTATATATTGTAGGCGACGCCGATGCAGAGAAATCGTCATTTTTCATAGTATGAACCACCTAAGCCTAATCAGTTTGGAGAATGAATTGGTTACTGCCAATATGTTGTGCCAACTAAAGACCTTCTTGGAACACATAAGCCTCAATCATAGGAGAATCTACCACATGCGGTAAGAACCGTTGTGATGCTGGATACACTGTCCCCTATGATTTCTGATAATCACTCTTGTTGCACCTATATAAGAAATGATATCAAAAGCGACATCCACATTAACCACTAATTTCCCTTTGGTTGGCCTCTTCCATCCTTCTCTCTGCTTAGTATGTGGTTTTTTTAAAGCAATCATATAATTTCTTGCCAGAACTATAATTGACATGGATGATGGGGTTTGAACACTTTCACCAAGTACATTTTGGCTCATTTCCCACCATATATACCAGCCAGCAGTTAGCAAAAGCTCAGCAAAACCAACAATATCAAGAGGTGGTAAGCGACCTCCTCTCATTATAACTTACTAGATTTAGGGGTGCGCCTTGGCGCATGACCCATAAAATTCAAACCAAATTTTATTTTGTACAATAACGCTAATTATTATGCAACGGTAATACCAAAATTAGTGAGATTTGACAGTAGAAAACAGATTCCAAGTTACTGGCAGTAACAACATCGCACGATCCAACAAAAAACATTGATCTTCTAGCAAATAGAAACAAAAGCTATCTCCTGGATGCGCTTGGTTGAATCAGATACTTCACCAATGAGAACAACAGAGGCAACTATGGCTTTGATCAGCTATTTGCTCCTCTTAGCAAGCTTTTCATTACTTTTTCATAGATGGCACCGAAGATGTTTGTTTATCTTCCTTTGCTTTTGTAATTTTGATGGGGTTCGTTGTATAGAAAACAAAAAAAATGTTGCAACTATGAAGATCGAACTAGGTGATATTTGTAACAGTTTCAGAAGGACTCACCCTCGAAGACCGTAAGCGGGATAACGTTCTGGCAAACAAATGTGGCTGGTGTAGAATGTATACAATCGTCCTCAAGGACACGATGACTATAAGCGTCACAAAGAGCAGCACCTCTGAATCGGTCACACGTTCGGTATGCCAACGACCTCCGTCCCTTGCTCCAGTTGGGCAGCGGAAGTATTGGATTCTCGGGAACTCCAGCAACACTACGACATCGTGGTGGTGGTGGTGGAGAAGATCTTGAGCAGGGCTTCGCCTAAGCACCATACACGTGGCAATGGACAAGCTAGCAAGGGGGAGAAGATACCAACCAAAGGACATATAAGAGGAGATGGAATGAGTGAGATGAGAGGAGGAGGGGCCTTTTATAGGTGAGGGGGCAGCCCCAAGGGCCATGGCATGGCATACATGGTGTTTCTCCCACCTATCCCCATTTATGTGGATGGACACTTCACTCACATGCATTCATCTGAAGTCATCCCTTATTAAATTTCCACTCAATAAATCAAAGGTCTTTCCATTAAAGCACTTTAATTCACTTGGTTTAATGCCACTCAGTTTAATAAACACCTCATTTAATGAGTACTTTATTTAATAAATACTTTATTTTATGAACACATTAACATTTTATCCCCTTGCAATATTTCGATACACCAAAACTATACCGACAGATTTATCAGAACAATTACTGCATTGTCTAGTATTTTTTTCCTGGGTTTCCTGTCTACTCAAAGGCATCGACTACCCTTAAGTGTGTCTTCCTACGAGCTCGTGAACTAAGTGGACATGATCGCTCTCCAATCAATAATCATTAGCGGGACCTGGAGATCCATAATGACTCCCACTAATTCAATGATGAACTAGTAATCGCGTGAATCTTTTTCGCAGTAACCAATTCCTTTTGTATCGCGATATTTTACTTATCCAAAATCCGATCATTTGGTATTATCCATATCTAGTTCGATCTCGTTACCGACAAGTACTCTTTTCTCGTTGCCGTGATATAACATTCTTAGTGATCTTATCACTAGATTGCAAGCTATGTCAATATGATATCACCGAGAGGGTCCTGAGTATATCTCTCCGTCATCAGGATGGACAAATCCCACCCTTGATCCAAGAGCCTAAATTAAAGTACCCGGTGACATTTTTATAATCACCCTGTTATGGTGTGATGTTTAATGAAATCAAAGTACTCTTCTAGTGTTAGTGAGTGATGTGATCTCATGGTCTAAGTAAATCTGAGAATGGTTCTTGTTTAACCGGGTTTTCTGGGTCGGTTTTTCCTCGAGGGTTTGTTTAGTCTAGGTGTTAATGTGCTGATATTAATTACAGTTTAGTTTGGTTTGGTTTCCCAGAAGAGATAAGTGGCTTTGGTTGGGTATGGGTTGGAACTGTGTCGGTTCCAAACAGTTTTGACCCGTGGTTTACACAAGGTGGGTGAGATTGGTTTGTACGCATGGTTTTTTCCTATTCATCGCGCTGCGCTATTAAAAGGAAAATCGCATTATGGACATCCCTTACGGTCGCGGTAGATATTGTCTTGGACTACTGGGGCCCACTTGATCACTTGCACTGCCATGTCTAATTTCTCCTCTGCTGGTACAACTACTTACTGCCTGTTAACACGTGCGCGCACTAGTGAAACTAGAAGCTCACCCATGGTAGTGGGGGAGCAGCACAAGGATGTGGCAGGCCAGGAGCGTGTAATTGACATGCCGAAAGCAGCCTGGTTTTTAACCCATTTGAGCAAACGGTTTTCAACCAATTTCAGTTGATGGTTTCAACCCGCAGATTGCCATTCGGTTCAGTTCAGTTCGGGTGGAAAAATCAACCAGGTGTGGTTCTAGTTGGGCTGACGATAATATCAAACAGGTTTGGTTTGGTCTGGGTTGCCAAGTTTATTCGTGTAGGTTTGGTTGAGGTATGGGACATGTTTGAAACCATTTTCAGGTTTAGGTCTAAGGATTAGAGTTACTTTACATGACATTATAGCAATGTAAACATCAGGACACGATCGTATTACTATACACTGGGAGAATATTCATCACATAATTCCAACAATATTGTGACCTCCTTATTAACAACATTCAGTATCATGATCAGGAAATATTGATCATCTGTTAATCAACAAGATAGTATAATGAGAGGCATTACTAGTAACTATTTCTTTGTTTATTAAACACACATGTATTAACATTTCCGGTTAACACAATTATAGCATGAGAAATAAATATTTATCATAAACATGGAATAAAATAATAACCATTTTATTATTGCCTCTCGGAAATATTCCTTTTAGTCTCCTACTTGCACTAGAGTTAATAATCTACTTTGAAAAAACTTGCACATTCAACACCCACTACTAGGAAAAAGCTTATCAGTGGCACACGTATTTTGCAATTCTGTGGCGCATATTAGATGTGCCACTGTTACATCGCCACTAAATTTTATTTCTGTGGCGCATATTATGCGCCACATATTTTTTTTCAAATTTCAAAAAAAAGCGGGCTAGATCCCACCTAAAATTTCAAATCTCAAATTTCTGTGGCGCATATTGTAATATGCACCACAGATTTTTTTTCAAATTTCAAAAAAGCGGGCCAGATCTAGGTAGGGGTCGCCAGAGGAGGATTTTGTCGAGGTAGGGGAGGAGGAGGAGGAGTAAGAGGCCATCGGTGGAGTAGGGGTCGCCATAGTAGGGGGGAGGAGGAGGAGTAAGAGGCCACCGGTGGAGGAGGAGGTCGACGGAGGAGGAGGAGGTCGCCGGAGTATGAGGAGGAGGCCGCCGGTTGAGGAGGGGTCACCGAAGGTGGAGGAGGAGGTCACCGGGGTGGTGGAGGAGGCCATGGCCGGTGATGGAGGAGGAGGAGGTTGCTGGTGAGTGGACAAGGAGGAGGAAGGAGAAGGGGAGGAAGGGGAGGAGAAGGGGATGAAGGTGAGGATAAGGAGATAAGAAGTAGAGGAAGGGAGGAGAAGGAGAGAAATAGTGGAGGAGAGGATTAAAGGAGAGAAGGAGAAAAGAGAGGGAGGAAGGGCGTCTCCCCCTTTTCTATTTTTTTGCAGGGAAAAATCTTCTTTTTGAAATATATTTTTACTCCTTTTGAAATTTGGGATTCTGTAAAATACAGAACGATCTTTGGTCGTTGAATTCAAGTAGGAAATTTCGAGACAGTCATTTTGATAGGTTAATTTTTCCCCAACATCGTATGCAATAGTTATGGCCGTTTTATCGTGCCATGACCTTTTTTTTGCAAAATACAACAAAATTCATATTTTTCAATTTTCCTACAACTATACCCTAAAATATAACTACATCTTAAAGGATTTTTTAAAAGTTTTTATTATTTTTGTTTATTTTTTACAAAATTGAAAAGGCGATCCAAAGGGGGGGTCTGTTTTCCACTTTCTGTGGTGCTGTCTATATGCGCCATAGAATCTTCATTTCTTGTGGCGCATATAGGCATATGCATCATAGAAAGTTGATCACCCACTTTTTGTGGTGGGTCTCACACAATATTCTGTGGCGCATATTCCTCTATGCGTCACAAAAAATTAAATTTTTGTGGCACATTTGGCAATATGCGCCACAGAATCTCGACCTCACATACATGGTGGCAGATCCCACCATATTTTTGTGGTGCATGGGCCCCTTATATGCACCACATAATGTTGAGATTTCTGTGGCGATTTGGTTTGGATGCGCTATTGGATATATTCTGTGGCACATGCACCATAATATGCGCCACATAAAGCATTTCTATCTATATCTAGTTTCCTACTAGTGACCTATGGCATTTTGGTGTTGTATATACGTATTTTCTAGTGGTAAACATAATCTCGAGGTCTGAGACTTTCAGTTCTGTATGTATTTGCATGCTTTTGCGTATCTACGCATCATCTCAAATGAGATGGCATTATATAAATTTGGTCCTTTGGTGAGACCTTAGTTCTGTGGGGTTTAAAATATGTTGATATTATTATCATACAATATATCTTCATAGTACTAGCCCATTATGAACCAAACCTAGTTCCTTTATTGCTACTATAGCAGTCTTATACTTAGTCTTTCGTTGTAGTATCCATCACAATGTCCTTAACTTTGGAACTTATCCAAATCCATCATGGAACTTTCTACCATTACATTGTGCGACTTTAACCTATAGCCTTAATTGAGATAAACTTAATTTTTATCTTGTGAAAAAACTAGTATCAGTATAACACTCTACATTGAACTATAAACTAGTATTAGTGTAACACTTTATAAAAAATATATTTCGATAAGCATCGTCATTGTTTTGGGTCAAATTGCTGAAATTGGTTTCAGATGTAATATTGAAGTAGTGCAAGGGGGTTTATGCAAATGTTTGTTAACTAAAGTAATTAAAAATCCTTAATAAATGAAATAAAAATTATTTTTATTTAATGAGAGTTTGTATTAATTTTGGTGGGAAATTAATGCAAGGTGAGTGGATTATGTGTTAATGCTAGTGGGCTTAGTTGATCCTCCACTCACCATTATGGAGGGAGAGGTGGGGGCACCATCATGAATGGCCATGGCGTTGGGGAGGTGACCCTATCCTATAAAAGGAGGTGGTGGTATCCTCTCCTCTTACACCTCCCCATGAAGGATCTCTGTCCCTCTAGCAAATTTTTCATGGCTTCTAATTAGCGAAGTACATCTTCTTGATGGTTTTTCTAGAAAGGATCCGCTGCTTCCGCTGCTTTGCTCAAGCAAGGACTCGAAGGTTGTTGGGGTGATGGACGTGTGTGGAATCACATATGTGCTATTGGTTTGTGGTGATCTACAAGTCGATCCTGAAATCGGCAAGAGTACGACTGCATCATCCATGAAATCAGATTTCATTAAAAACCTTTTCGGTCTTCGAGGGTAAGATTTCTATAGATGTATATCCATCCATTGCTTGCATCTATTAGATAGATCTTAGAGCTTAGTTATTCATATCATAAGAGTTTTTTTCTATGCTACGAACCCAACATCGCATTGTATCTATATAACCATACATGAAATGGCCGTGTCCATTAGATTTACATATTTATGGATCATGTTTGGTATATATTCGTATATTTATGTTTATTTATGTTTAGATGTATCTATATAACTGCACCTGAACAAACTACATCTATTAGTACTACATAACAAACAAAAATAAATCACACCAGTAAGATTCTGTTACAGTATATAATAAGATCACATCCATTATATCTTCATAACAATTAATACTTCAAAAACTAGTTTTCTACTAATTTTGAGACATCTCCATACATTTTTCGCTCGGTCACAAGTAAATATCATATGCTTAATATCCTCACATCAGGACAAGCAGATTGGGCATCCACTTTGATTGACAATATGTCGGTTAGCTAAAACTCCTCGGCATGGAATCATGTCATGTACCAATCTCCAACCAAATATTTTGATCTTACTGGGAACTTCAAGATTTCACAATCTCTCCCAAACTGGATTACTTGCACCTTCAGGAATACTCTTGTTCCTATTATGTTTCCCAAATTTATAACTCCATTGACAATAATAAGCTGAGCGGAGAGTGAACAACCCAAGTTTATTATAGTTCCACACAACAAAATCCTCCATGTCTGGTGTTAATGGAATATGCAAAATTCTATGAGCATTGATCGGCTAAAACATAGAATTGATCAATTCCTCATTTCAAAATCCATCATTGGGGTTTATCAAATCACGAACACGATTGGGAATATTAGTACCCTTCAGTGTCATGATTTTCAAGTTATGGCTTGGGGATATCCAACTATCCTCCCAAATATTTATCTGGGTAGAATCACTCACTCTCCAAATGCATCCTCTCTTAGAACACTCTAGACCAGCAAGGATAATTTGCCAAGTATATGAACTACCAGTTTTCAAACTTGCATTAAGTAGCGGACCATCTGGAAATACTTCACTCTTACAACCCTTGCACATAAAGATTGTGGTTCACTTAAGAGTCTCCCAATATTTTTTGCCAACATGGATGAATTAAAACAATGTAAATCTCTAAAACTCATACCTCCACTCTTCTTTGAAACAACACATTTTCCACTATGCTTTGAAATGTATATGTTTCTGCTCTTCCTCATCACCCCACCAGTACTGAGATATGGCATTTGGCATTCCTTTACAAAAGTTTTTTGAAATCTTGAATACTGTCATAGCAAATACTGGTATAGATTGAGCAATAGACATTATAAGATTTTATTTCTCTCCCATACTAAACATCTTCTCCTTTCATCCACTATTTCTTGCAATTACTCTCTCAACCAATTGTCTAAATCATTCACTTTTATCAATGCCTAGCATAGCCGGTAGTTGATACGTGCATTTTACATCATCAATATAGTGACTTATATGATCTGTTTGGAATGATATTTTCCATGATCTATCATTATTTATGCCCTTTTAGCTGATTTATGGGACTTTCCTACAAAGTCCCTTTCATTGGTATTTAATTTATGGGAGGCAGAAAACCTCTTTTTTCATATTTTACTGTTTCAGGGACCTTCTAGACACCTAAAAATCAAAGGAAAAAAAAATACCTGATCAGTTTTTCATCGAGAGGACTGTGGGCCAAAGAAGCACCAGAGGGGAGCAACGAGGCCCAAAAGAGACCAAGTGGAACACCCTCCCTTTCGGGGCACGCCACCCAAGCTTGTTTGGCCCACGAGCGTCGCCTCAGCTCCTCCTTTCTTTAGATGTCTTTGTCTCGCCAGAAAAGCTACGCCATATTTTTCCCACGATTTACAGAGGCGGCAGTGGAGGTGAAAGTCCTCTCCTAATCTGCGAGAGGTAAGATCCTACAACACCGGAGCCTCCGGTGAGGGAGAAATCGATGCCATAGTCATCACCGCTTCTCCTTGGCATATGGGAGGCCTCTCCATCAGCACCATCATCATCACCATCTCCATAGTTTGTGATTGATTGAACCCCGGATATTGTTGAGTGATATTTGCATGTGTGTGATTAGAAACATGTCTTTATTGGTGGAGATATTATATTTTCAGATTGTGGTGTAATCCCTATGCCACTGATCCATATCATGTTTGTCACTTGTGAGTAGATCCCCATGTTCCCGAGGGCACATGATGAATTGGCTATGATTTCCATATAATATGCAATGAGTGTTTGGTCAAGTTTTTATCTTTTATGTGGTTCTATCATGGTTTTATGCGAATGTCGACTACATATTACTTCACCTATATGGTCTCATAGGGCTACACTTTAATGCAAAAGGGTGAGGGTTGAAAGGGACGGAATGACATAAATCGTTTTCCAATACATTGAGTTGCATTAGAGGGATTTCTGTCGGGGACCAATGAACTAACTGCTATGGTGGGACATTTTATGTCTTGGTATCAATGATTCCTATACTTGCTCATGAAAATGGCTCTAGGACCCATCATAAGGGGTGTATTTTCTCATATCTATGGCTGCACAAAATTTAGGCTTTGCCCTAAAGGAATGGAACTTGACAAGATATTCACCATGTTGTGTAGAAATCTAAATGCTAAGTAAATCCATAACTCCCTCGGGAATGTTTGTCACATATTAGTTCACACACACTTGAGCTTGTCCTTTTGCTGCATAGAGGATTGGCCTTTATCTCATTGAGAGCAATTACTTGTAGCTATTTACTTCTAGTACTTCATTTTACTGCAAATTACAAACCCAAAACACCAAAACCACTGCACCCTTTTATTTTTTTACTTGTCAAACTTACTAACCAACACCTTCAAATCCTCGTAGGTTCGACAACCTTTCTTATTGAAAAGTACTACAATTGATCTCCTGCACTTGGGAGCCATCAAGACACTTTTTGGGCGCCATTGTCGGGGAGCGTCTCGCTATTGGTAAGTTGTTTGGTAAGGAAACTTGAAAGCTGTTTTTACTACTTACTATTTGTTTTATCATGGCTTTCTTAGGCTGTGAAGAGATGGAACTAACTCTATATGAATATGTTTATTCTGTTAAGAACAAGGTTGAAAATCTCCCTGAACCAAAAGCGGTGTATTAAATCCCTATTGGTATAGCCAAAAGGCTATGGAACTAACTTTTGCGAGGGATGGAAGCCTAACTGCTATGGGGCATTTACATGTCATTGAAGATCTATGTTCTATATTTAAACTTGCTGGTATTCCTCATGATGAAGTGAAAAGGAAGTTATTATATTTATCTCTTTCTAGGAATGCACGCATATAGTTTAGATCTTTGGATGATAAATACCGTCTTGATTGGGAATATGAGGAAGGATTTCTATCTCAAGTATTACACTCCTAAAGAATCTTATGATGATCATTATCATATTTATAACTTTTAACCTCATGTTGGAGAAAGTATTGCTCAAGCTTGGGGGAGATTGAATTGACTCATTCGTAAGAATCCTTGTCATGGTATTCCTAAAAGCGTTTATATTAATAAACTTCTATGTGAGATTACCTCAACAGCTTAGGAACTTTCTAGATAATTCCTCTGAAGGAAGTTTCACTAATAGAACTCAAAAATAAGCATGTGAATTATTGGATACTATTGCTAAAAATACCGATGCTTGGGAGCTTGATAAAGGTAACAGACCCTGTTTTGAATATGAATATTCATGTGTAAAGAATTTCTCTACTACGATATTGTTTAAAGAACTAAGTAACATGTTTGGCCTCGATCCTCATGTTTTAGTGGAAGTTACTAAATATTTTGCTAACCATCTTAATGTTCCTAAGAAAGGATTTGATGTTTATGTTGAGCCTTTTAAATACTCTACAATTGTTTCTAAAATTGTGAAACAGGTTAATCAAGTATCATCTGCCAAAATTGAAGAATATATTGAAACTCCTCCATATCCAAGCAGAGTGAAGGAAAATTTACTCAGTACTATTGTGATAGCTGTGAGATTCAACACATTTTTGATGGTTTTTATTGATAGTTTTCTCCCAGATTTGATCATTTTCTAGCTTTACCTAACGCAAATACATCGGTAGCAAAGAAAACTTGGTTTTTAATGTGTGTTTCAGGTTCTGAACATCAACAGAAGGTTTTAATTAGAGAAACACAATATTCAGGCGAAAACAAGCAAGTCTCTCTTTGGAAGCACTCGAGGGGAGCATGCATAGGCTTTAACGAGCAACTATACGAAGGGAACATTTTTCCGGCCATATAGTTCCTGCCGTATAGCTGTCGCCGCCTCTATCTTGTCAAAAGGGACAACTTCCGTGAAGAGGCCATATGTGAAAACACAGCACAGCAGCTGCCATCCCATCCAGAAGGGAGAAAGAAGAGATCCGGAGAAGAAGGGGAAGACGTTCTTCATCTTGCTCCACGACCTTCGACCTCCTAGCCAATACACCCCCATAGCCATTACTTGTACTTGTGTGAGAGAGAGGGATCTTCACCTTGCAAGACTAGGGTTTGAGATTGTTTCTTCCTATCTTGAATTGTGTTGGATACTTTTCTATTCTTATTGTGGATCTCCATGGTAATATCAAGAAGAACTCCATTTATTTAATTATATCGATGATCCGTTCTTTTCTCCTGTGTGAGTAAGTTCCTTGGGAGTGGGAGATGTAAGGAATTGGTGAGATGTGATGTGCCTTCATATATTTTCCATTAGCTTGTGATTGATTCTAATTACTATATTATGTGTGCTTGACTATCTTTGGGATGCGTAATGCTTGTTGTACAATTAAGGACCCATACAACATGATGCTTTGTTCTACATAGATAGGATCTTGTTCGCTAGCAGACCGGCGACCCCCGAGTGACACGAGGATATCAATGGAAAACTAGTAGACTCGAGGATAACGAGGAACCACCGTGCTTATTGCATTAGTCTGATCCAAGGAGCTTAATCACTAAGCGACCTGAAGGGTCTTAATCGTCTAGAGTCTGACCATGGTTTTGGTAACATACTAGTAGGATTATTGAAGTTGGGATGAAATCTACCAAGACGAGTTTCGGCTAATTATGGGTTGCTCGCCTACTCATATACTTATAAGATTATAATTGTTACATTTATCATTCGTCCACCTGGCATAGTCACTATCACCATGAACTGAATCTCTCCGCGCCTTCTTTTGCCATCTGTAGAAAACAACAAACAACCAAGTCGTTCTTTACTTTTATGCTTTATATTTCTGAAGTTTACATTTTAGTTTTATTTAAATACACATTGTTTAATCAAAAATCCATTCTTATTTCAACACTTATAGTCAATTCACTCGAAGACCTGTGACAACTTTGGGTCTGACAGAGACTTCACTCATAAACACTTACCTTTGGGCTCCCTGTGGGATCGATATCTATACTTCAAAACTAGCTACAAACTCAGGAGACAAAAGTCTCTGTTCCGGCCCCTGCCGGGACGGGGAAGTGCCCCTGAATCCATCTCCATCGACTCCACCACCATCTCCATCACCGTTGCCGACTTTCATGATGAGGAGGGAGTAGTTCTCTCTCGAGACTAAGGGTTCTACAAGTAGCTATGTGTTCATCTCTCTCTCTATGCGTGATCTTATTAAGATCATGAGCTTTGTGATCTAGGATCTATTCTGCTACTCAAGTGCTTTAATTAATCTCTGCTTATCCCCACGTGTGTGAAGTTGATAGTGTGCATACCATGTGGCACTTTGGCTAAGGTTACATAAATACTTATCATGAGTATAATTTGAGTTGGATGTCTCTATGAGATTGTGGTGTTTGTTGGAACTATCTAGCGCTCAAGGTGATAGTGAGGGGTTATCTAGATGGGGAATGCGAACTTTAAGGTGTGTTGTTATAGCCCTACATCGTCCAACCGGAGAGTAGTTCAGGGTAGCATAATGAAGAGAAGATATTTATATGAGAGTGTCCACTAGTGAAAGTATGATCCCTAGGCCTTGTTTCTAAGCATTGAAACACCATTTACAATCAGTTCTGTTACATGATTGCTTGCTGCCACTCTTATTTCAAATTGCAATTACCACTTATAGTGATCCATATTACTTGTATTTCACTATCTCTTCGCCGAACAAGTGCACCTATACACCTGACAAGTGTATTGGGTGTGTTGGGGACACAAGAGACTTCTTGTATCCTGATTGCAGGGTTGCTTGAGAGGGATACCTTTGACCACTTCCTCCCCGTGTTCGATAAATCTTGGGTGTTCGACTTAAGGGAAACTTGCTGTTATTCTACAAACCTGTACACTTGGAGGCCCAACATTGTCTAGAAGAATAGAAGCGTGCGTAGACATCAAGCTATTTTCTGGCGCCATTGCTAGGGAGGTAAGGTCAAAGGTACTCACATCTTCTGGGTACTAAGCTATCTCTAGTACTGTTGCTGGTGTGTGAGTGCTCGAAGTTATTTCCTTTAGATTCTGCAATTATACTTTTTGTTTCTTGTTTTTATTTTCACTAGTTAGGCTTAATGGAAAACAACAACAAAATTAGAGAGCTTTTTAGTATTTTCCCTAAGGTAGAACATGAATGGTCTAAAAAGAAAATTAAAAAACCCATGGAACTTTCTTTGCATGCTAATAGCAATGTTAATAGTATGAATTTTTTAAACACCTTTGTAACTAATGCTATGGAAACATCTAAGCTTGGGGAAGTTAGTTTTTATGAAAATGGTCTTTTTCGTTCCCCAGCTTTAAAGAAGAAAATTTGCTCTAATGATACTTTATCTCCTACATGTGGTAATTCTAATGATACTTCTGATATTTTAAATCCACATACTAAAGGCGTCCCTTTTAAAATACCTATGGAAATTGTTGAACGTGTTATGAATAATAGTTATTTTGGAGATGGAACTGTCCATCCTAGTGATCATTAACTCTTTATACATGAATTATGCGAGTTGTTCAAGTGTGCAGGTATCTCAATGAACCAAGTTAATAGGAAGCTATTCTCTTTATCACTTAAGGGCAAAGCAAGGGAGTGGTATGAGCTACTAGACGATCCTCATCATTCGGAGTGGAAGGAACTTGAATCTCTCTTTTACTCTAAATTTTATGCTCCTCATGAAATTCATAAAGATAGGAATTGTATTTATAATTTCCATCCTCATGATGGAGAAAGTATTGCCCAAGCATGGGGGAGATTGAAGTCACTAATGCTCAAATGTCCCATTCATGAGCTCCCTAGTAATATTGTTATTAATAATTTTTATGCAAGGGTTTCAGGACATTACATGGACTATCTAGATACCTGTTCAGAGGGATCCTTCATAAGTAAGGAGGTCAAAGCTAAGTGGGATGTTCTTGAAACAATTCAAAGTAATACCAAAGATTGCGATAATGACAAAGGTAAAGAACCGGGTATAAACTATGAGTATGATTGCATTAAGTCTTTCGCTGAAACTGCTGATTTTCAAGAGCTTAGTGCTAAATATGGTCTTGATCCTCAAATTCTTGTTGATTGCTGTAGAGCCTTTGCTTCTCATATTAATGCTCCTAAAGAAAAACGGGACATGTATCATGAGCCTTTTAAAGACACTTGCATGAAAAATGAAATTGTTATTAATAATAGCAATAAACATGCTCAAACCTCTGAAAGTACTATTTCTTATAAGCATGTTAATTTTTGTGGAATACATAGACCTTGTGAAAAGAATCAAATTGAAGAAGAATATTGTATCACCCACAGGAATGAAAAACTAGAACGTGGTATAGGGCTCTAAATGATCTTGGTAAAAAATTGTGCCCTCTATCCTTTTATTTGCGAACTTTGCTTTAAAGTGGGTCATTTCAATTTTCAGTGCTCAGGCCATAATAATAGCCCTTCTAATCCAATGAGTACTACAAGTTTGTATTGTGATGACATGATGACTCTAATCAGCTTGATGAACTTACATTATTTTTGGGGTGTGAAGAGTTATCAAGAAAAACCTCTTTGGTAGATATGAGTGCTTTTGATATGAATAGCGTCCTGCATGGTTGTCATCTTTATTGTGTTTATAATTTCCACACAAATACTTACATACAAAATATTATAAAAGATGAGATTTTACCAAAATATGACATGACTAATATGTGTTTTGTTCTTATTAATGAAAAGGTGGAATCCTCCAAAGTTTCTTCTATTGTCTCTAACAATAAACCAGGGTATATGGAGAAGCTTCCTTTCAAGCCTCTCCCTCCTAAAGAGAAGAAGAAAAATAAGAAGAGGAGGAGTAAAAGGAGGTAGGAAACGGTATTTTCCCCTAAGCACGTTGCTCCTATTATAGTTTTTGATGAGTCTGAACTCGATGATGTTTCTATGCCTATTACCTATAGTAGTGATCATGATTGGAAAAAGCACACTACTTTTGATATTGAAAATCTCTTCGGTACCAATTCTGAAAATGATGATGTTAATAATTGCTGCACTATTAGTACTATCCATGTTCCTTCCAATGATGATATGTTTACAAATGAACACACTTTGGGAGATAACTAATCTATTGCTTATGATGATACTATACCTCCAATATATGATGATTACAATAATGAATATGATATTTTAAGTCCACCTACTATTGAGGAGAAAATTAATTATGATTACAATATGCCTCCTATATTTGATGATTATGGTGATGAGAATAATAATGATAGCTATTTTGTTGAATTTGCTCCCACTACAATTAATAAGAATGACTATGTTTATGTGGGGAGTATTAATTATTTTATGCATGTGGCTCATGATAAGAATGTTTTATGTGATAGTTATATTGTTGATTTTATTCATGATGCTACTAAAAGTTATTATGAGAGAGGGAAACATGGTTTTATGTGTCTCAACAATATTAAGTTTCCCCTCATTATGTTAATTTTTTTGAAGTTGCACTTGTTTTGCTTTCCTATGCTTGTTGCTTTGTTCTTTCATGACTTGTTTCTTTACAAGATTATTTTTCATAGGAAGTGGATTAGACTTAAATTTGTTCCATATTTTCTTCTTGTTGCTCTCTTTTACTTCAACTCATATTTCTTATGTGAGCATCATCGAAATTATCATGCCTATCTTAATGGCTATAAAGAAAGAGCTTTTGGGAGACAACCCATTATATTTTTACTTTTACTTTATTTTTGTTTTGTTGAGTCTTGAAAGTTATTGCCTCAGTAATAACCTCTCCTTATCCTTTTTGTGTGGTTTTTGTGCCAAGAATAACCTCTAATGAGAGAGAAGTAAGACTTAGGAAAGTTGCTGTCCCAAAACAGATTTTTATGCTTCACTATAAAAAATCGTGAAAAATCCCTGTATGTCGGATTGAGCTGTAATTTGCCGTGCTTTTGCCTCAGGTTTTTATCTAACTTTCGTTAGTTTAGCACTTTTCGATTTGAGCAACAGAAGGTCTTTGGAAAAATCGGTTTTTACCTACTGGTCTATTTTGGCAGATTTCTGCCATTATTTGCATTTGCCTCTTAATCTCTTTCTCTTTGAGTTCTCTTTGATCACTTGAAATTTTAAAAGGAATTGATACAGTAGCTTGTGATTTAATGGAAGTTTTACTTGTGTTGAAACTAAACCTAAAGACTTATTATCTTAAGTACACTAATGTTGCTAATGAAGATTGTGTGAAGTTTTGTATGAAGGAAATTTTAAAAGTGTAGGGAAGAATAATGTGATAAGATGAAGTATTGATAAAATCTCAAGCTTGGGGATGCCACCCATGTCACCCCAACAAATATTCAAGAAGTACAAGCGTCAAAGCTTGGGGATGTCCAAGGCATCCCCTTCTTCATCAATAAAATCTCAGGTTTTCTTCGAAACACTTCATTTTTATTATTTCATGCACAATTGTGTTGTTCTTGGAGCGTCTTCGTTTTTGTTTTTAGTTTTCTTTTGATTAGTTTGCTTAAATAAATTGGTTCGACCCCTGCATTCATACATAGTTTCAAATAAGTTGATTTGGATTGGAAAAGAGTAGGAAAGTTCATGCTTATGAGTGGTATAAAAGGGGTCTTGTTTTGACTGTGGCCTCGATTTTATCATGCCATGTTTGATATTTCTATGACTTTATGCTTAGTGATTATTGCTGTAGCATTATTTGTTATAAACAATTGAGATTTCTTAATGTGCCTTGAAAGAATCATGCGTTGTTTTAGCATATAAAAGCATAATATTGTTGTATTCTCCTTTGATGTTTTATTTGGGTTGACTTGGCGCATGATAACACCATGTTAAGACTATACCAAGTCATCATAGCCTCTACTATCATTTAGTTTTCGACTTGTAATATCACTTTATGCTTTAATTAATAATGTTTTGTCGCTTTGCATGATTATGGCCATTATTTCTCTCTTAGTTGGTCGCTCCCAGTCTTTTGCTAGCCTCCAGATGTACCAAGTATGAGTTCCACTCATGCATCCAACTCCAAATAAAACCAAGTCATTCCAAAGAGGCCACCATACCTACCTATTAGCATTATTGCTATTCCAAGTATATTCATGTTTTTATCTACCTTCCGAATTAAACTTGTTATGTGAAAATTAGTGATTAACGATCTCACAAACTTGATGGCACACTTTACTTTCTTGCACTTAATAAACTTGAACCATTGTGCCCATATATGCTATGTATATGCTTGCGCTTTGTAAGTTGTGAATTAGCAGAACGATGTTACCATGGGGAACGCTTTCAACATCGCACTTTATTTAGTTGATATCATGTTCTTTTGCTTATGGATCCCGGCGGTGTAAAATAAAAGGGGAGCTTGTGAGCTCATGGAGTTTGTATATGTGTTTGAGAAACGTCTGGGCAGCTAGCCTAAGCCATGCCTAATCATGGTGGAAACTTGCAGTATAACCATAGTGAGCAATCTGTGAAGCATCCTCGATAAAAAAAGAAGAGAAAAGAAAAAAGAAAAGAGAAAGAAAGAAAAAAAGCCTATGCAAATAGCAAATAAAAGGATAGTTGAGATGCTCATTGTCTGTTGCCTTGTCATTGTGATATGGGAAAACTCCTGTATCATGGGGAAAGGGGTACCCCGTTGGCGGTTCTCTATGATACACATGTACTTACAATGACAAGAACTTACTCGTGACTAAAGTTTAGTAGGATGAGGTTTGGTACTCGTAAGCAAGGGGCATGAGATTTTCAACTTATATCTTGTCAGGCATAAATTCATATTTGCTCACTTTAACCTTAATCACCTAAATATGCTTATGATAGGGGTAATGAGAGCTGAAAGCTAATAAGTACCATAATTTTTGGAAGCTCTTTATGAGACTTGAATCCCTGCTTCCTTCTATGAAGGTACTTTCTTTTACTTTTATGTTGAGTCTCCATCTTCTATCTTTATGCACCTATTGAGAGAGCATAGTGGTCATTCTTAGTTTAATTTGCATTGTCCCAAAACTTGTTGATTGATTCATAACTTTGATATTGCCTGCTCTTAAACTATTTGTATCTAGTCACCCTTATGAACTTTGAAGGTGTCCTATGCATTTATGTTTTGCTACACCATGAGGGACAAGCTGAATATCATTCTCATTATGTTTTCTATATGTGAAACAAGCAAATGTCTTTCAAAGCATTGTTATTCATGAATCTTTTGTGTGTACCTTTTCATGTTACAACATAGTTGCTACGTCTTATTGTTAGAACTATATCTTTCATGCTATGTTAAACTACTATGATCCTAGCTATCAATGTTTTGCAAACACCTTGATCAAGATTGTGAAGGTGCATGTCACCTCAAAAATTATTCTTTTTTATCACTTACCTACTCGAGGACGAGCAGGAGTTAAGCTTGGGTATGTTGATACATCATAAACGTATATATAATTTTTGATGTTCCATGCTTGTTTAGTATCTACTTTCTTATGTTTTGTTCACACTTTGAGGTTTTTTATACATTTTCTGGAACTAAACTATTAATTAGATGCCACAGTGCCAGTTGCCTGTTTTCTGCTGTTTTTGGTTTCAGAAAAGTTGGAAAAGAAATATTCTCAGAATTGGACCAGACAAAAGCCAAAGTCAATATTTTACTAGAAGACTCACGGAGCCAGAAGAGAGACAGAGAGGGGCCACGAGGTGGCCACACCACCTGGTGGCACGGGCC
Source organism: Avena sativa (assembly GCA_916181665.1). Taxonomy (NCBI): domain Eukaryota; kingdom Viridiplantae; phylum Streptophyta; class Magnoliopsida; order Poales; family Poaceae; genus Avena; species Avena sativa. The sequence continues at coordinate 38,750,519 of OV702287.1, read as the reverse complement.
AGCCCAGGCCGTGCCAAGGGGTGGTGTGGGCCCCTCGGGCGCCCACCGACCTTGCCTCTTCGCCTATAAAAGCCTCCCAGGACGAAAACCCTAAACACCAGATCAGAATTCCATGAAAAGTTCCGCAGTGCCGCTGCCACCGAAGAGGAGATTCGGGGGACAAAAGTCTCTATTCCGGCACCCTGTCGGGACGGGGAAATGCCCCCGTGTCAACACCTGGATTTTTAATCCCAGATGCCTGTTATGCCATACATCGCAATCCTAGGATTACCATTTTTGCGAGACATAATAGATTGGATGTCACAGTACATCATCCATTACAAACCATAATAAGGTTTTACACAAATAAAGGATCTCATGATCCGGTCTTAATACAAACAAGTAGTGGAATAATAAGCGTAGCGGTGGGCTCCATCTTAAGTGTCACAGGCAATGTAGACGATGGGAGATGACCCTAGTTGTCATAGCCGTCCTGCTGTCCTTCTTCCGGATAGTCCTCCTCATAGTCTTGCCACGGGAATAGCCAGGGACAAAGCCATGAGTACTCTTTAAGTACTCGCAAACTATCACTAACAAGTAAGGTAGTTCTAGTAGGAATGCTAAGTTCTAAGTTTATTTGCAAAGTTAAGTTTGAAACCTAAGCCGAGTTCAGAAACAAAGAAAGATAAAAATAAAGTTCTAAATCACCTAAGTGGGAACTTAGTTTTCATAGTCACAACCACGGTGTGGTCAAGTCAAGTCATAATTCATTTCATAAGTCATTTTGAAAACATCTGACAACGGAACAGTATGGCCACTCCAACTGTCCATGACCGTGGACGCGGCTATTCGAATAGTTTGACACTCTGCAGAGGTGGTACACTTTCACCACAAAATTCGATACATCTGTCAGGGATAACCCTGAATCATCATACTTAGTATGCAGATAATCAATCATAACCTTTCCTTTACACACTCTAGTATAGCCACCTCTCCTATGAGCTTGGCCTCCCAGCCATGGCCATCTGCCATCCTGGGCACTGCATAGGTGGACAACATCAAGAGGTAGCCTCAGCTCAAACCTCCTCCGCGAGGGAACCCATACTAATGCATATAAACTTCTAGCTAAGCCTTACCCAATTCGGGTATTATGGTTATATGGTATAATTGGAATGGTATCGCATCCGAACCCAACCACCAGTTTTTATAAAGGGCTAAGGCTCATGCCTCAACATTTTCATTATCATAAACCATTTGTGTTTCTCAACACATGTCAAAACATCTCAATAGAATGACTCCTCATTCCAAGGTTTTAATAATCATTTTCACCAAGTATTCCCATCTAAAGTGATCAAGTTTTATGCTTGGTAATAGTTACTAAGTTAAGAGTTTTCGCTAAGGTGGGATGCTAATCTCAATCTCAAGCCATAGAATGACATCTAGTATAGGCCAAGTTTTATACTCTTTATGCTATCTATACTAGTTTCTAAAATCTCACAAAGCATTACTAAAAGTAAAGAAACTTTGGTAAAGCAAAAGGTAAAACTTGTAAGTAAAACTTGGAATGGGTATAAATCTAAAGGTATAACCAAAGCATGCCTAATGCATCATTCTTAGGTTAACTTGCATCTAGTGATGGCTTGCAAGTATTAGCTTGCCAATAATAGCTTGCCTTGATTGGTGGAGTGATTGAAGTTCTCTTCGTCTTCTTCGGGGTAGAACTCCTCCTCCTCGTAGACTTGGTCGGTACTATCGTCTATAAATACATACAGGACACACAATCACCAAACAATCTTAACTAGTCTATTTAGCACACTAAGGCACACCCTTGATGATCTAGCATCATCACAATCATCACAAGATTTAAAGAACTAGTTTCATTTATTTTATTTAAGAAAAGTAATTTCTACTCATTGAAATTAATTAAGATTTAATATTCTCCAATTAAAATATGGGATCATGTGGACACATGTCATCACCACATTTTGTAATGCATGGGAATGTGATTTAAATGTTTGATCACATTTCAATAAGTTTAAGTTTACTATTTAAATGATTTAAAGTGACTAGAAATGCCTATATAGCATTATTTTGGTACTAGTCCAAAGTCACTACATGCAAACCTAAATATTATTATATATTTAGATAGGTATTGTCAAATGTGATATTTGAGAGTTGGAATCAACTTAAAAGCTATTATGGTTGATTTTTGAAAAATATTTGAATGTAGAAAAGTCTCTGTCTTGTTATTTTTTCTATATGTGATCTCTAACTCCAACTGATTTAAATCCAACGGGCCTGGTAGAGATTTTAATTATCTTTCTAGCAAAATTTGAATCATGCATTTTGGTTAAGTGGAATTCTCTGAATAGTTTTTTAAACAAGTGGACCGAAGATGGCTTGACTCTAAATAGAAAAACATCTATTTGAATTTGTGGCTAGCGCGGGAACACTAACGGGCCGGCCCAGTGGCGCTCTGCAGCGCAGAGGGCGACTGACAAGCTGGTCCCGCATGTCAGTGGCGCATCTAACGCGAAGCAGTATAGGGCGATATCAGCCGTGCGATTAGACGACAGATCGACGGCTGACATTCATCGTTTTTCGGTGAACAGCTCTGGCAAGAACAAACCCTAACGCAGCACGGTGGGGGTCTATGGGGGATTTCCAAGGCTCCAGCTAGGTGTGGGATGGAGGCGATCGAACTGGTAGACGACAGCGGTTCCAGGCATGGTCGCGGTGGCTCCTGGGGCGGTCGCAATCAGCGGGGCCCTTCTCCTCCAGTAGTGGCTAGCTCCGTTGGAATTCTGGCGACTGAGGGATCGATTGGCTCCAGGGAGAAGTGGGGAAGGCTCACTGGTGAGAGGGAAGGTGAGTGGTGTGCAGAATGAGGCTGGGGGTGGCCTCCTTTTATAGGCTCGATGACGGGACAGCACGGCGTGGCCAGACGATGGTGGCGACATGGCTACGGGCTGCTAGAGGCGTGGCTGCGAGCGGCGATTGATGCACGGTCTCCTGGCGGTCCTCTACGGCGTAAAGGCGCGGCTAGGGGCGGTGGAAATTGGTCGGGCACGACTCGTGCTCTTAGTGGCAGAGGCGGCGTTTGACGCGGCGTGCAGTGGCTGCGGGTCAAACGGCGGCGAGCGGGGATGTCTGGGGGCATGCTGGTGTTAAGGCGGGTGCACGCATGCGAGCTGAGGGTAAGGAGGGGTCTGTGCGAGGCTGTCAGGGGCGGCGCACTAGAGCGGTCCGTGCATGGTGCAGAGGCGGAGAGCGCGGCGTTCTGTGGGTGGTCCGGGGCTTGGCATGGCTCAGGGCAGGGACAGTGGGCGGCGGTGTGATCACGCCTACCTCCTAGGCACGGCAGAAAAGGGCGTGGTGGTCTCCTGCGACTTGGGCATGGTCGGCCGGCGACGACCACCTGTGGGCGACGCGGTACTGGCGCAGCGGTGCAGGGGGAGTGTTGTCTAGGGCTAGGTTAGGATAAGAGGGGACAGAGGAGAGCTAAGAGGGTCAATTGGGGGACAAAGCTTTGATTAGCAATAGTATTAGTTAGGAAGATTATTTGGTGATCACAAGGTGTTCGACACAATGGCCGCAAGGAATTCAAATTTGAATTTTGAAAAGATTTTTGGTGTGTGACTTGGTCTTATGCTTGGTAGTCTTTGTTTTCTTGGGATTGGCAAGGGGATTTCATTTGAGTGGTTTTTGAAAAAGTGGGATCTATGCATATGTAATGGATTCAATTTTCAAATGACATTTAAATTGTCTTGCTAAAGGTTTCTGTAATATTTTAAAATGGGCATTGGTAGATCTTTACTTGTACTAGCAAGGGGTGAAAAGAGTTGAGAATGTTTCTGTTTGAAATTGACTTCTAGGAACACCTAAAGTGGCCTAGTGGATTAAAATGGCCAAAGTGACCATTTGTTCTTTTTATTCTTATTTGATTTCTTTTTCTTTGGATTTTGTTTGTGAATGATCTAGATGATGTGGCATTCACCTTTGAATCATTTTACAACATTAGAATAATCAAACATGGCATTTTCAAACAATTCTATATTAATGCAAACACACATGCATTCATAAATATTTTAATAATAAATTTTTTGGTTAACCCTAAATTGGGTGATTTGGATCTTGATAACATTTATTAAAGATTTGGGATGTTACAAACCTTCCTACCTTAAACAAAATCTCGTCCTAAGATTTAAGAAAATCTAGGAACTAAAGAGATCTGGAAACTTAGTCGTAATATAATCTTCTCGCTCCCAAGTAGCTTCTTCTTCGGTATGGTTGCTCCATTGAATCTTGTAAAATTTGATACTCCGGGTCCTGGTAGTTCTGAAAGCTTCTTCCAAGATACAGATGGGCACTTCATGATCCGTCAGATCCTTGTTGATATCAATGGCTTGGTGATCGATGTTCTTGAACACTTCGGTCTTCTCCGGCACATCTAAGCATTTGCGAAGTAACAAGATATGGAACACATTATGGATGGCTGACATCTCCTCTGGCAGTTCCAATTGATACGATACTTCTACTCGATGATTCAGAGGGTCCAATATATCTGGGGGCTAACTTTCCTTTCAGCTTGAAACGCTGCATTCCATTCAACGGCGAGACTTTGAGATACACAAAATCTCCGACATTGAAAGTCAGGTCTCTACGTCTCTTGTCAGCATAACTCTTCTGTATGGATTGGGCGGTCTTGAGGTGCTCACGGACTTTGTGAACCTTCTCTTCGGCTTCTCGTAGGATGTCGGGTCCGAAAATCTGACTCTCTCCTACTTGCGACCAATTCAAGGGGGTACGACACTTTCTTCCATATAAGAACTCAAATGAGGCCATTTGCAAACTGGCTTGATAACTGTTGTTGTATGAGAATTTTGCGAAAGGCAGACAATCTTCCCATTTTGATCCATACTCTAACACACAAGCTCTCAACATATCTTCTAAGATCTGGTTGACTCTTTCAGTCTGTCCGTCGGTCTGCGGGTGATAAGCTATGCTGAAATTCAACTTGGTCCCTAATCCTTCTTGGACTTTCTGCCAAAATCTTGAGGTAAATTGGGTTCATCAATCCGAAACTATGGTCTTGGGGGTTCCATGCAAACTGACGATTCTAGCAATGTACAACTCTGCTAGCTTAGAACTCTGGTAGGTTGTCTTGACAGGTATAAAATGGGCTACCTTGGACAGTCTATCGATGATGACCCAGATAGAGTCATTTCCCCTACTAGAATTAGGCAAACCAGTGATAAAGTCCATTCCGACGGAATCCCATTTCCATTTCGGAATCTGTAATGGTTGCAACAGTCCTGTGGGTCTCTGATGTTCCTCTTTGACTCTCTGACAGATATCACACTTGGCGATGTAGCTTTCGATTTTTCTCTTCATCTTGTGCCACCAAAATTGCTCCTTCAATTCCTGATACATCTTTGTTCCTTCGGGGTGGATAGAATAAAGAGTATCATGAGCTTCTTGCATGATAACTTGCTTCAGCTCCGAATCTGCTGGCACACAGATACGTCCTATGTACCACATAACTCCTTCTTTGTCTTCGGTGAATCCAGGTACTTTTCCTGTACCAATACGACGCTTGATTCCGTCGATGCTTGCATTTCCCTTCTGGGCTTCCTTGATTTGGCCAATCAAAGTGGGTTGAAGTTCAATGCTAGGTAAAAATCCTTTGCTAACTAGCTTAGTTCTAAACTACTCCAACTCTTCATGCAAACTTGGCTGGTCCTCTTTGATCATGGTGTTTAACCTACATGGCAATCTGCTAAGAGCATCCGCTGCCACATTGGCTTTGCCGGGGTGATAGTGAATGTCAAGGTCATAATCCTTGATTAGCTCTATCCATCTACTTTGCCTCATATTCAGCTTCTTCTGAGTGAAAATATATACTTCAAGCTCTTGTGATCTGAATAAATGTCACAATGATTACCCATAAGGTAATGACGCCATGTCTTCAAGGATAAAACTACAGCTGCTAATTGAAGATCATGGGTAGGGTAGTTTTGCTCATGCTGTTTCAGTTGTCTTGACAAATGTGCTATCACTTTGCCTTCTTGCATCAACACACATCCGAGACCAATCTTGGATGCATCACAATACACATCAAACGGCTTCTTGATATCTGGCATAATCTATATTGGGGCTGAAATTAATCTCTTCTTGAGCTCTTGGAAACTTGCTTCACATTTGTCGGTCCATTCAAACTTCTTGTCCTTCTTCAACAATTGGGTCATGGGTCTTGCGATGCTCGAAAATCCTTCTACGAACTTGCGGTAGTATCCCGCTAATCCGAGAAATGCACGGACTTGGGTTTGAGTGGTTGGGGCTTCCCATTTTTAACATCTTTGATCTTGGCGGGATCAACACCAACTCTTCCTAACGACACAATTTGTCTGAGGAATCCTACTTCTTTCAGCCAAAACTCATACATTTGCTAAACTTGGCATACAACTGATGCTCTCTAAGGGTTTCAAGGATGATTCTCAGATGTTGCTCATGGTCTTCTTCTGACTTGGAATAGATAAGAATATCGTTGATAAACACAACGACAAACTTATCCAGAAAGTTCATAAAGATCTTATTCATGAGATTCATGAAATAAGCGGGGGCATTGGTTAATCCAAAAGACATGACCGCATACTCATACAATCCATATTTGGTGGTAAAGGCGGTCTTTGGAATATCCGTTGCACGAATCTTGAGTTGGTGATAACCAGTCCTAAGATTAATCTTAGAGAACACTCTGGCACCAGTCAATTGATCAAACAGATCCTCAATCTTGGGCAGTGGGTACTTGTTCTTGATGGTGACATCATTCAGCTTCCGGTAATCTGTGCACAACTGGTTACCTCTATCTTTCTTATCAACAAACAGAACGGGCGATCTCCATGGTGATGTGCTTGGTTGAATCAAGCCTTTCTCCAGCATAGCATCAAGTTGTTTCTTCATCTTCACTAACTCTGATGGGTTCATACTATAGGGTCTCTGAGCTATGGGTCTAGTTCTAGGAATTAGTTCAATAATGAACTCGATATCTCGATCTAGGGGCATACCGGGCAATTCATCTGGGAATACGTCAGGGTATTCTCAGACTACTCTGACTTGGTCTAGGGTTGGTAGGGCTAGACTCTTGTTGCATTTGAATTGACGGGGCAAGGTTTCAGATATATGCTCTACGGATACTCTAGAGCTACTGGTCATGGTGATGGCTTTCTTGGCACAGTCGATCAATCCTTTATGTTTCGATATCCAATCCATTCCTAGTACTACTTCCAAACCTTTGGTTCCAAGTACTATGAGATTGGCATAAAAATCTATCCCATGGATTCTGATAGGTACAACCTTGCAAATTTTTCTAGCTTTGGTGGTTGAACCAGGTATTTGAACTATCATAACATGCTTCAATTTTGTGGGTTTAATCTTACTAGTGCATGCAAATTCTTTGGTAACAAACGAGTGTGATGCTCCAGAATCAAACAACACTCTTGCTAATACTGAGTTAACAGAAAACATACCCAGCACGACATCTGGCGCTTCTTGGGCTTCTTCAGCGTTCATGTGGAATAGACGGCCGTTGCGGTTGAGCGAATTCCCGGGGGCGAATCTTCTTCCGGGCTGAACACGGCGCTGATGCTGAGCTGGGCATTCACATTGGCAGTGGCGGCAATCTTCTTGGGACACTCATTAGAGTAGTGACCCTTCACTCCACACTCAAAACAAGTAATCTGAGACTTGTCTTTGGCTGCAACAGGCACGGCATTGCTTCCAGTCCTTGGGGCAGTATTGTTTTTGTTGTTGTTGTTAGACTTGGGCGATGCACGGTTGAAGTTGTTAGAGTTGCCGGGGTGGTTGTTGTTGTTTCCTCCGGTCTTCAAATTTCCTCCGCTACGGTTGGGGTAGCTTGGACGAGACATTGGGGGTCTATTGTTCCTTGGGGCATATCTGGCAGATGGGTTGGGGCGATACTTCTGGGTATTGTGGGACCCAGCTTGGTGCATCATCCGGTGTTTGCGGTTGTCATTCGCTTGGTTGATCTTCCCTTCCATCTGGATGGCAGAGTCGACTAGCTCTTCGAGATCATCAAAACGGATGTTAACTAGCATCGTCTGCATCTCATTATGCAGTCCGTTTAGGAATATCTCCTTCTTCTTGGCTTCAGTGTTGATCTCATCAGGTGTATACCTAGCGAGGGACAAAAATCTGTCACGGTACTCCACTACCGTCATCCGGCCTTGCTTTAGTTCTCTGAATTCATCTCTCATTCTAGTGACTAAACCTTGCGGCACATGGGTGCGGCTGAACTTGACCTTGAAAGCTTCCCACGTCATCACTTGACCGTGGTTCATTGTACGGGTGCTGTTCCACCAGGCTCTTGCATCTCCTGCCAGATAGTGGGTGGCAAACAAAACTTTCTCGTTGGCGTCCACTCCTGCGACTTCTAGGTTATTCTCCATGGTCTATAACCAATCATCATCATCCAATAGGTCTTTAGACTTGCTAAAGATAGGGGGATTGGTATTCTGGAAGTTCTTGAGTTTGGATCCATGATGATCCTGATTTCCATGGCCTTGATTATTATGGGCCATCTAGGCGATCTGTTGCAGGGTGGCTAGATTGGCTTGGCGCTCTGCTCTACTAGCTTCACGGTCCGAAACTAGCATCTGCAGAAGCTACAACATCGGGTCCTGCGATGAGCTGCTCCCTCCTTGGTTTCCATGAGTCATCTGAAGATTGCGATAGATAATGCGGTAAGAGGGAAATTCTAAGGTTCATGGTTTTGTTTTCAAAGCTAAAACTTTGAATTTGAACTCAGGTTTTGCAAACTAACTCCTTCTCATATCAATCAAGGCACACGAAACAAACACACACACCACAACATGAAAGGAAAACATATGGTTTTAAGAACCATTCTGTGAGCTAAGATACAATGGTACCGATACTTCTCACTCCTACGATAGTGCTCTAGTGCATCTACTCATCATCGATGAAGTCAGAGTCATCATTGTTGGTGTAGAAGTCCATGGCATCATCCTCCAGATAGTCATTGTCATCACTAAGGTATGAGTGAATATCCCCCTGGATGTCCTCACCTTCTTATTCTTCTTCTTTTGCTGCCAGCTGAGCTTCTTGCTCCTGGATGGTCTTCTCGAGGTCGGCCACCTTCTTGCGAAGACGAGCGATGGTGACGACGAAGTGATTGATGATCCTTGACGAGCAGTGAGAAAGTTTGGGCCTCCTGGGCGGCAATGGCACGGTTGTAGTTGGTGTAGGCTCGAGCATTGTCCAATTCCTTCTATCTATCATACAGCAAGAAGTCAAGGTTCTCCACTTGGCGCTTCAACTCTGGGTGACTTGGCATCTCCAACGGCATCCCCATAAATCACGCCTTGCATAGTGAGCAAAGCGAGTTCCCTGGATCAAGTTGACATTCTGTCCGCAAAGACGGGCGAGAGCTTCATGCATGGCCCTGGCTAATCCATCTAGCTAGTTGTTCTCTCTCACGGTGAATTGAATCTTCTCAGAAAGTGGTGCTTCCATCTTTCCTCGAAGATCAGCAACTATCAGCCATTGTAAATCTCCTCCAGGAAAATCCTTGAGTTGGGTTCCGAAGAATTCCGGATGCGGATGCTCAAGGTGCTCTGACAGTGCATCAAGATCCCTCTCGAATATCAGTTGGCCTCCGTTGCCCAACTAGTAGAACTTGCAGTACTGAACTTCCAACTATAAGAATTTAGGATGAGTAAGTTAGTGAGGTGATCAAGTGTGTCAAATTTTAGGTAGTAATGCAATAATTTTTGAGGGACATGAATCTTTTTGAAAGAATCTCAAGGGTAAGAGGGGAAATAGGTTTTCACAGATACTCACTTCTTTTTGGTTTTGAAGCTAAGTTTTTGTTCGGACGTCCATTCTAACTAAGGTCTCCTATGGTCAGGATGGCTCTGATACCAACTTGTCAACACCCGGATTTTTAATCCCAGATGCCTGTTATGCCATACATCGCAATCCTAGGATTACCATTTTTGCGAGACATAACAGATTGGATATCACAGTACATCATCCATTACAAACCATAATAAGGTTTTACACAAATAAAGGATCTCATGATCTAGTCTTAATAGAAACAAGTAGCGGAATAATAAGCGTAGAGGTGGGCTCCATCTTCAGTGTCACATGCAATGCTGATGATGGGAGATGATCCTAGTTGTCATAGTCGTCCTGCTGTCCTTCTTCTGGATAGTCCTCCTCATAGTATGGCCACAGGAATAGCCAGGGACAAATCCATGAGTACTCTTTAAGTACTCGCAAACTATCACTAACAAGTAAGGTAGTTCTAGTAGGAATGCTAAGTTCTAAGTTTATATTCAAAGTTAAGTTTGAAACCTAACCTGAGTTCAGAAACAAAGAAAGATAAAAATAAAGTTCTAAATCACCTAAGTGGGAACTTAGTTTTCATAGTCACAACCATGTTGTGGTCAAGTCAAGTCACAATTCATTTTGTAAGTCATTTTGAAAACATCTGATGACGGAACAGTATGGCCACTCCAACTGTCCATGACCGTGGACGCGGCTATTCGAATAATTTGACACTCTGCAGAGGTGGTACACTTTCACCACAAAATTCGATACATCCATCAGGGATAACCCTGAATCATCATACTTAGTATGTGGATAATCAATCATAACCTTTCCTTTACACACTCTAGTATAAGAACCTCTCCTATGAGCTTGGCCTCCCAGCCATGGCCATCTGCCATCCTGGGCACTGCATAGGTGGACAACATCAAGAGGTAGCCTCAGCTCAAACCTCCTCCACGAGGGAACCCATACTAATGCATATAAACTTCCGGCTAAGCCTTACCCAATTCAGGTATGGTGGTTGTGCGGTATAATTGGAATGGTATCGCATCCGAACCCAACCAACGGTTTTATAAAGTGCTAAGGCTCATGCCTCAACATTTTCATCATCATAATCCATTTGTGTTTCTCAATACATGTCAAAACATCTCAATAGAATGACTCCTCATTCCAAGGTTTTCATAATCATTTTCACCAAGTATTCCCTTCTAAAGTGATCATATTTTATGCTTGGCAATAGTTACTAAGTTAAGAGTGTTCGCTAAGGTGGGATGCTAATCTCAATCTCATGCCATAGAATGACATCTAGTATACGCCAAGTTTTATACTCTTTATGCTATCGATACTACTTTCTAAAATCTCACAAAGCATTACTAAAAGTAAAGAAACTTCAGTAAAGCAAAAGGTAAAACTTGTAAGTAAAACTTGGAATGGGTATAAATCTAAAGGTATAACCAAAGCATGCCTAATGCATCTTGCTTAGGTTAACTTGCATCTAGTGATGGCTTGCAAGTATTATCTTGCCAATAATAGCTTGCCTTGATTGGTGGAGTGATTGAAGTTCTCTTCGTCTTCTTCGGGGTAGAACTCCTCCTCCTCGTAGACTTGGTCGGTACTATCGTCTATAAATACATACGGGATACACAATCACCAAACAATACTTAACTAGTTTATTTAGCACACTAAGGCACACCCTTGATGATCTTGCATCATCACAAGATTTAAAGAACTAGTTTCATTTATTTTATTTAAGAAAAGTAATTTCTACTCATTGAAATTAATTAAGATTTAATATTCTCCAATTAAAATATGGGATCATGTGGACACATGTCATCACCACATTTTGTAATGCATGGGAATGTGATTTAAATGTTTGATCACATTTCAATAAGTTTAAGTTTACTATTTAAATGATTTAAAGTGACTAGAAATGCCTATATAGCATTATTTTGGTACTAGTCCAAAGTCACTACATGCAAACCTAAACATTATTATATATTCAGATAGGTATTGTCAAATGTGATTTTTGAGAGTTGGAATCAACTCAAAAGCTATTATGGTTGATTTTTGAAAAATATTTGAATGTAGAAAAGTCTCTATCTTGTTATTTTTGCTATATGTGATCTCTAACTCCAATTGATTTAAATGCAATGGGCCTGGATAGAGATTTTAATTATCTTTCTAGCAAAATTTGAATCATGCATTTTGGTTAAGTGGAACTCTATGAATGGATTTTTAAACAAGTGGACAGAATATGGCTTAACTCTAAATAGAAAAACATCTATTTGAATTTGTGGGCTAGCGTGAGAACACTAACGGGCCGGCCTAGTGGCGCTCTGCGGCACAGAGGGCCACTAACAAGCTGGTCCCACACGTCAGCGGTGCATCTAACACGAAGCGGTACAAGTCGATATCTGCCGTGCGATTAGACGACAGATCGCCGGTGACGTTCATCGTTTTCCAGTGAACAGCTCCAGCGAGATCAAACCCTAACACGGCACAATGGGGGTCTACAGGGGCTTACCAGGGCTCCAGCTAGGCGTGGTGATGGGGGCGATTGAACTGGTGGATGACGGCGATTCCAGGCGTGGTCGCGGCGGCTCCTGGGGTGGTCGCAATCAGCGGGGCCCTTCTCCTCCAGTAGTGGCCAGCTCCGGTGGAATTCCAGCGACCGAGGGCTCGATTGGCTCCGGGGATAAGTGGGGATGGCTCAGTGGCGAGAGGGGTGATGGCTCGGTGTTGATGTAGAGCTCGTTGGGAACCCCAAGAGGAAGGTATGATGAGCACAGCAGCAAGTTTCCCTCAGTTATGAAACCAAGGTTTAATCGAACCAGTAGGAGCAAGGAAACACCCAAATGTGTTACTAGCTGAGCCTTGGCAGCGCGCACTACCGGTGCTAGTAGCAACATGGAGACCTGCACAACACAACCACAGAACTCTGTCCCCAACTTGCGATGAGGTTGTCAATCTCACCGTGTTTTGCTGAAAACAAAGGATTAAACGTATCGAATGGAAAGAAGTAATAGTTTGCAGAAAGTAAACACAAAGCAGTAAACAGTTTGTAGATTGTTTGTAAAAGAAAAGGACCGGGATCCATAGTTCACTAGAGGTGGCTCTCCTTAGATAGATAACATGCTGGGTGAACAAATTACAGCGGGGCAATTGACAAACATCGAGAAAGCAATACATGCATATACTAATCATCTTGACTCCTTTGAGACTTGATTGGGCATTACAACATTATACATAGACCGCCATCCAACTGCATCTATGACTAATAATCCACCTTCAGGTTATCATCCGAACCCCCTCCAGTATTAAGTTTCAAGCAGCAGATTATTGCTTTACGAATTGCGTGTAATGTAAACAATACGATTGTTCTATGAACATAGGATTCTTGTTTTCTCCCTAGTAGCAACAACACATCTAGTACCTTAGAGATTTCTGTCACTTCTCCAGATTACCAGAGGCATGAACCCACTATTGAGCATAAATACTAAATCTTGTAGTTGCTAGCATCTACTTGGCCAAGATAGCTACTAACAATGGAAAGCATGCAAGATCACAAATAACAAAGACATGATAGAACCAATAATCAATCTGAAATAGCATCTCAATATCCATCGAATCCCCGCAAACACAACATGCAGAATTACAAATAGATGATCTTGATCATGAACGGAGCTCACAAGATCTAAACATGAAAGCACAAAGGAGGAGAACCAGCCATCTAGCTACTACATGGATCCGTAGTCCAAGGATGAACTACTCACGCATCACACAGGAGGCTTGCATGGTGATGAAGAAGGCCTCCAGGGTGAATTCCCCTCTCCGACAGGGTGCCAGGAAGAGCTTTAGATCCCTCCCGATCTAGGGATGGAGATGACACGGCTACAGACTCTTTACTGGATTTTTGATCGGGTACTTAGGGTTTTTGTCCAGAGGGCATCTTATAAGCGGAAGGGGAGGCCGAGGGGGTGCTGGGGTCGGCCAGACCACCCCCTAGCGCGAGCCAGGCCTGGCCGCGCGGCCAAGTGGTCTGGCCGGCCCCCAGCCCTTCTCCGTCTCGTATTCTGGCATCTGATGACTTCTAGAAAAATAGGCACATTGGCTTTTGTCCTGTCCAATTCCGAGAATATTCATTTTCTGACTTTCCTAGAACCAAAAACAGCAGAAAACAGGCAGCCGGCACTGTGGCTCTTGTTAATAGGTTAGTCCAAGAAATCATATGAAAAGTACTCCAAAGTGTGGACAAAACACAAGAAAGTGGATAAAACCAAGCATGGAACATAAAAAATTATAGATACATTTGCAATGTATCAACATCCCCAAGCTTTATTCCTGCTCGTCCTCGAGTAGGTAAGTGATAAAAAGAAAGAATAATTTTTGAGGTGACATGCACCATCAAAGACTTGATCAAAGTATTTGTAAAACATGCAAATCTGGGATCATAGTACTTCAATCATAACATGAAAGACAAAGCTCTAGCAATAAGACAAATAAACTATGATGCAACATGAAAAGGCACAAACAAAAGATTCATGAATAACAATGCTTTGCAAGACGTTTGTTTGTTTCACATAAAGAAAACATAGTCATAATAGCATTCAGCTTGTCCCTCATAGAGTAGAAAATATAAATGCATAGAACACCTTCAAAGTTCATAAGAGTGAATAGATACAAATAGTTTAAAACAAGCAATATCAAGTTATGCATCAATCAACTAGTCTTGGGACAATGCACATAGAACTAAGAATGGCCACTATGCTCCCAAAGTAGGTACATAAAGATAGAAGGTGGAGACTCAATATATAATGGTGGAAGAAAGGCCTTCGTAGAAGGAAGTAGGGATTCAAGTCTCATAAAGAGCTTCCAAAAATTATGGTACTTATAGCTTTCAGCTCTCATTGCCCCTATCATAAGCATCTTGAAGTGATTAAGGTTAAAGTGAACAAACTATGGTGTACATGCTTGATGAAGTATAAGTTAGGAATCTCATGTCCCTTGTATACGAGGGCCGCTCCTCATGCTACTCAAGTTTAGTCACCGGTAAGTTCTTGTCATCGTAAGTACATGTGTATCATAGAGAACTACCAACGGGGTACCCCTTGCCCGATGATACGGAAGAATCCCCATATCAAAATGACAAGGCAAGCAGAAAACGAGCATCTCAGCAATCTTCTTATTTACCATGGGAATATGGTGCTTTTTTCTCTCTTTCCTCTTTTCATAATATCTCTTTTTTTCTCTTTTTCTCAATATAGGACTCTTTTTTTATAAGAAGAATGCTTCATAGACAGCTCATTATGGTTACGCTGCAGATTTCCACCATGTCAGCATGGATTAGACTAGCGGCCCAGGCATTTCTCTAACACATACACATAACTCCATGGACTTACAAGCTCCCCTTTAATTTCACACCGACGACATCCATATACAAAAGAGCATGATATCAACTAGGTACAAGTACCAAGTGCAATGTTGAAAGCGTTCCCCATGAAAGCATGGTTCTGCTAATCCCCAAAAAATAAGTGAAAGCATATACAACATAGACGACACAATGGTTCAAGTTTATTAAGGGCAAGAAAAGTAAAGTGTGCCATCAAGTTTGTGAGAGCTTTAATCACTAGTTTTCTCATAACAAGTTTAATTTGGAAGGTAAACAAAAGCATGAATATACTTGGAATAGCATAAGCTAGTAGGTAGGTATGGTGGACTCTTTGGAATAACTTGGTTTAGGGAGTTGGATGCATGAGTGGAACTCATACTTGTTTATGGAGGCTAGCAAAAGACTGGGAGCGACAAACTAAGAGAGCAATAATGGCCATAATCATGCAGAGCGACAAAACATCATCGATCAAAGCATAAAGTGATACTACAAGTTGAAAACTAAAGGATCATAAAGGCTATGGTGACTTGAGATAGTCATAACATGGTGTGAGCATGTGCCAAGTCAACCCAAATAAAGCATCAAAGGAGAATACCACTATACTATGCTTTAATATGCTAAAACAACGCATGATTCATCCAAGGCACATTAAGCAATCTCAATTGTTTATAACAAGTCATGCTACAACAAAGAATACTAAGCATAAAGCCAAAACAAAATCAAGCATGGCATGACAGAGCATAGGCCACAGTCAAAAAACGAGCTCTTTTTACCACATCAGCATGAACTTTCCTACTCTTTTCCAAACCAAACCAAACCAAACTATTTGAAAACCAATGTATGATAGAGGGGGTCCAACCAATTTATCCAGCAAACTAAGAAAACAAAAGCAAACGAAAAAAAAAACGAGAAAGAAGACGCTCCAAGAACAACACAACTGTGCATGAAACAATAAAAATTAAGCGTTTGGAAGAAACCTGGGATTTTTATTGATGAAGAAGGGGATGCCTTGGGCATCCCCAAGATTTGACACTTGTACTTCTTGGATATTTCTTGGGGTGACACGCGTGGCATCCCCAAGCTTGAGCTTTAGTCCATCCTTCGTCTCATTACTCATTCCTTTCATACACCTGAAATTTTTCCTTCATACAAAACTTCACACAATCTTTATTAGCAACATTAGTGCACTCAAGATAAAAGGTCTTAAGGTCAGTTCTAACACCAAATAAACTTCCATTAGAACACTAGCTACTGTAGCACTTCCCTCAAAAAGCTCAATTCCCTAAAAGAACTCAAAAAGGAACCAACAAGAAGCAAATGCAGAAAATGGCAGAAATCTGTCAAAACAGACCAGCAGATAAAGACGAATTTTTTCGAAGACCTTCTGTTGCTCAAATCAAAATGTGTTGAACTAACGCAAGTTAGATAACAACCTGGGGAAGAAGCACAAACATTCATGCCTCAAAAAGACGTTCAGAGATTTTACACGAATTTTTACGGTGAAGCACAGAAATCTGTTTCGGGACAGCAACTTTCCCAATCATTACTTCTCTCTCATGAGAGGTTACTCTTGGCACAAAAAGCAAATAAAAGGATAAGGAGCGGTTATTACCGAAGTAATAACTTCTAAGAATCATCTAAAACTTTTGGGTTATCTCCCAATAAGTACTTTTCTTTAACGCCTTTAAGTTAGGCATAAGAAGAAAGAAAGAATTAAGTGTTCTCAAATGAAGAAGCATTAAAACCAAATTTCTTGCCCTTACCTCTCTTACTTTTATTCTTAATCTTTCGGAAAATATGATTGTTTGGTGGAGAAGACAGGTGCATGGTCCCCTTTCCCACATCTATTATTGCTCCAAGGAGTTCTAATAGGGACCTTCCAAGTGTAATTTGTCCTTTTCCTGCACATTCAATAACAAGATAATCAGTAGAAATCATTTTCACAAGGATCTTTGTAAACACTCCTTCCGCTATTCCAATAGGTAATATGGTAGCACTATTAGCAAGAGATATTTCTTTTCCTCCTTCAGTAAGCCCCCAAAGATTCAAAGATTCATAAATATCTTTGGGCATAAGACAAAATTCAGACATGATATCACAACGAGCTTGAAAAGTTTCAGTGTTTATCCCAGTCTTTACTGTAGGGAGCCACTTTGATGGTTCAGAATTTATTGGAACATAATTATGATGCTCCCTAAGCGTATTATAGCAATTTTTTAAGCTAGTAGTGCTAGTTTCAAGAGTGTTCAATCTAGCAAATATTCTTGCGAAAGAAATATCAGTTTGGCTAGGCAAGTTGTAAGTAAGGATCAATTTATTTATAGCATTAATAGCATCATCCTCATTACATTGGAGGAAATCTCCTCCCACAATAACATCTAAAGCATATCTATAGCAAAGAGCAATTCCAAGGTAAAAACTGCTAAGGAACAAGCTTTGAGTCATTTTAGGCTCAGTTTTTTCATGTAGATCAGAGATTCTAGACCAAGCTTCCTTAAAACTTTCCTCAATTCCTTGTTTAAAACTGAAAATCATTTCCTCGGGTGACATAGTGATTGGAGCAAGGCTAGACATAAAGGCAACTTAAGATATGAACTAATTTTTTTTGTGTTTTAAAAATAAGAAAGCAAACTAGAAAGGAACTAATTTTTTGTGTGTTTTTGATAAAGAAACAAGCAAAAAAACAAAAAGAAACTAAGGAAAACAAAAATAAAAAAGTAAAGAGATTGGTTATGAGGGACTCCCCTTGTGAACATGTCCTTGACTCCCTGGCAACGGCGCCAGAAAAATGCTTGATGGCTCGGAGTTAATGTAGAGCTTGTTGGGAACCCCAAGAGGAAGGTATGATGAGCACAGCAGCAAGTTTCCCTCAGTTATGAAACCAAGCTTTAATCGAACCAGTAGGAGCAAGGAAACACCCCAAAGGTGTTACTAGCTGAGCCTTGGCAGGGCACACTACTGGTCCTAGTAGCAACATGGAGACCTGCACAACACAACCACAGATCTCTGTCCCCAACTTGCGATGTGGTTGTCAATCTCACCGTGTTTTGCTGAAAACAAAGGATTAAACGTATCGAATGGAAAGAAGTAATAGTTTGCAGAAAGTAAACACAAAGCAGTAAATAGTTTGTAGATTGTATGTAAAAGAAAAGGACCGGGATCCATAGTTCACTATAGGTGGCTCTCCTTAGATAGATAACATGCTGGGTGAACAAATTACAGCGGGGCAATTAACAAACATCGAGAAAGCAATGCATGCATATACTAATCATCTTGACTCCTTTGAGACTTGATTGGGCATTACAACATTATACATAGACCACCATCCAACTACATCTATGACTAATAATCCACCTTGAGGTTATCATCCGAACCCCCTCCAGTATTAAGTTTCAAGCAACAGATTATTGCTTTATGAATTGCATGTAATGTAAACAATACGATTGTTCTATGCACAAAGGATTGTTGTTTTCTCCCTAGTAGCAACAGCACATCTAGTACCTTAGAGATTTCTATCACTTATCCAGATTACCAGAGGCATGAACCCACTATCGAGCATAAATACTAACTCTTGGAGTTGCTAGCATATACTTGGCCAAGATAGCTACTAACAACGGAAAGCATGCAAGATCACAAATAACAAAGACATGATAGAATCAATAATCAATCTAAAATAGCATCTCAATATCCATCGGATCCCCGCAAACACAACATGCAGAATTACAAATAGATGATCTTGATCATGAACGGAGCTCACAAGATCTAAACATGAAAGCACAAAGGAGGAGAGCCATCCATCTAGCTACTACATGGATCCGTAGTCCAAGGATGAACTACTCACGCATCACATCGGAGGCTTGCATGGTGATGAAGAAGGCCTCTAGGGTGAATTCCCCTCTCCGGCAGGTTGCTGGGAAGAGCTTCAGATCCCTCCTGATCTAGGGATGGAGATGACGGCGGCTACAGACTCTTTCGTGGATTTTTGATCGGTCCCTTAGGGTTTTCGTCCCGAGGGCAATATATAGGCGGAAGGGGAGACCGAGGGGGTGCCAGGGCCACCACACCACCCCTTGGCGTGGGCCAAGCCTGGCCGCGCGGCCAGGTGGTGTGGCCGGCCTCTAGCCCTTCTCCATCTCGTTTTCTGGCACTTGATGACTTCCGAAAAAATAGGCACTTTGGCTTTTGTCCCGTCCAATTCCGAGAATATTCATTTTCCAGCTTTCCTGGAACCAAAAACAGCAGAAAACAGGCAGCTGGCACTGTGGCTCTTGTTAATAGGTTAGTCCAAGAAATGATATGAAAATTACTCCAAAGTGTGGACAAAACACAAGAAAGTGGATAAACCCAAGCATGGAACATCAAAAATTATAGATACATTTGCAATGTATCAAGGGGAGGTGAGTGGTGTGCAGAATGAGGATGGGGGTGGCCTCCTTTTATAGGCTCGACGACGGGACAACACGGCGTGGCCAGGCGACGGTGGCGACATGGCTACTGGCTGCTAGAGGGGTGGGTGCGAGCGGCGATCGATGCGCGGTCTCCTGGCGGTCCTCTATGGTGTAAAGGCGCGGCTAGGGGCGGTCGCAATTGGTTGGGCATGGCTCGTGCTCTGAGTGGCAGAGGCAGCGTTCGACGCGGCGTGCAGTGGCTGCAGGTCAAACGACGATGAGCGGGGATGTCTAGGGGCATGTTGGTGTTAAGGCAGGTGCGCACCTGCGAGCTGAGGGCAAGGTAGGGTCTGTGCGAGGCTGTCGGGGGCAGCGCATTGGAGCGGTCCGTGCATGGTGCATATGCGGAGAGCGCAGCGTTTTGTGGATGGTCCAGGGCTTGGCAAGGCTCGGGGCAGGGACAGTGGGCGGTGGTGTGATCACGCCTACTTCCTAGTCATGGCAGAAAAGGGGCGGGGTGGTCTCCTACGACTTGGGCATGGTCGGCCGGCGAGGACCACCTGTGGGCGACGCGGTACTGGCGTAGCGGTGCAGTAGGAGTGTTGTCTGGGGCTGGGTTAGGATAAGAGGGGACAGAGGAGAGCTGAGAGGGTCAATAGGGGGACAAAGCTTTGATTAGCAACAATATTAGTTAGGCAGATTATTTGGTGATCACAAGGTGTTCGACACAATAGCCGCAAGGAATTTAAATTTGAATTTTGAAAAGATTTTTGGTGTGTGACTTGGTCTTATGCTTGGTAGTCTTTGTTTGCTTGGGATTGGCAAGGGGAGTTCATTTGAGTG
Source organism: Avena sativa (assembly GCA_916181665.1). Classification (NCBI taxonomy): domain Eukaryota; kingdom Viridiplantae; phylum Streptophyta; class Magnoliopsida; order Poales; family Poaceae; genus Avena; species Avena sativa. The sequence continues at coordinate 38,730,050 of OV702287.1, read as the reverse complement.
GTTTTTGAAAAAGTGGGATCTATGCATATGTAATGGATTCAATTTTCAAATGTCATTTAAATTGTCTTGCTAAAGGTTTCTGTAAGATTTTAAAATGGGCCTTGGTAGATCTTTACTTGTACTAGCAAGGGGTGAAAAGAGTTGAGAATGTTTCTGTTTGAAATTGACTTCTAGGAACACCTTGGCCTAGTGGATTAAAATGGCCAAAGTGACCATTTGTTCTTTTTATTCTTATTTGATTTCTTTTTCTTTAGATTTTGTTTGTGAATGATCTAGATGATGTGGCATTCACCTTTGAATCATTTTACAACCATTAGAACAATCAAACATGGCATTTTCAAACAATTCTATATTAATGCAAACACACATGCATTCATAAATATTTTTAATAATAAAAAGTTTTTATTAACCCTAAATTGGGTGATTTGGATCTTGATAACATTGATTAAAGATTTGGGATGTTACACCCCGGATCCATCTCCATTGACTCCACCGCCATCTCCATCATCGTTACTGACTCCCACGATGAGGAGGGAGTAGTTCTCTCTCGAGACTAAGGGCTCTACAAGTAGCTATGTGTTCATCTCTCTCTCTATGCGTGATTTTATTGAGATCATGAGTTTGTAATCTAGGATCTATTCCGCTACTCAAGTGCTTTAATTAATCTCTGCTTATCCCCATGTGTGTGAAGTTGACAGTGTGCACACCATGTGGCACTTTGGCTAAGGTTACATAAATACTTATCATGAGTATAATTTGAGTTGGATGTCTCTATGAGATTGTGGTGTTTGTTGGAACCATCTAGCGCTCAAGGTGATAGTGAGGGGTTATCTAGATGGGGAATGCGAACTTTAAGGTGTGTTGTTATAGCCCTACTTCGTCCAATCACAGAGTAGTTCAGGGTAGCATATGAAGTGAAGATATTTATATGAGAGTGTCCACTAGTGAAAGTATAATCCCTAGGACTTGTTTCTAAGCATTGAAACACCATTTACAATCAGTTCTATTACATGTTTGCTTGCTACCACTCTTATTTCAGATTGCAATTACTACTTATAATCATCCATATTACTTGTATTTCACTATCTCTTCGCCGAACTAGTGCACCTATACACCTGACAAGTGTATTGGGTGTGTTGGGGACACAAGATACTTCTTGTATCTTGATTGCGGGGTTGCTTGAGAGGGATACCTTTGACCACTTCCTCCCTGAGTTTGATAAACCTTGGGTGATCCACTTAAGGGAAACTTGCTGCTGTTCTACAAACCTCTGCACTTGGAGGCCCAACATTGTCTACAAGAATAGAAGCGTGCGTAGACATCACATTCCCAATGATGGCTATTATGAATCAACTATTTGCCATTTATTTTACCACGGTCTTAATACTCAATGTACAGAGTTGCTTGACTTCTCAGCAGGAGGATTGATAAATACTTTAACTATTAAAGAATGCTTGGAATTGATGTCTACTAGGTCTAAGAACGATTCTTTATATAACCTTGATTTTGGCACTAAGATGGAAAAAGGGATACTTCGGATAACTTCTAATCTTATGCCTGAAGTACACAAAACAATCAAGGAAAAAAGGTATACCTTCTGAACTTTTTAAGGAAAACAAAGTAGACTTGTTACAAGTTTTAATTGAAGAAGATGAAACTAGAAAAGTTTTTCAAGAATTAAAACATCGACAAACAAAATCTCATAATAACCTGCATAAGCACTTTCAAAAACATAAAAAGATTTTGGCGGAACTCACGGAAAATTATGATGAGATTGGCCAAAAAATAAAATTATTTCATAAGTATCTTAGTATGATTAAAACCCAGTGTGAACAAATAGCATCTGGTTATCAAATTTTTCTTTGAGATGATAAAGATATTCCTATTTATACTAATGTTGTCACAAGAAGAGGTGCAGTTTTTACAGGACCATTAGGACCACCAGAATATGAAGCTAAAAAAGAGCTAAAGGAAAGAGCCTTGCTCGAAGCAAGCCAAGAAGATGATACACTGGTGGATCCTCAAGTCGAAACTGTTCAAGAAACACAAGATCAAACCAAGGAGGGCCAAGATGATGCACATGATGACCGTTATGACTCTGATGCGGAGACGGTTGATCCAAGAGAATAAAAAGAGATAATCAAGGAAGAAGAAGTTGTTGTAGTAGAAAAGAAGAAAAGCGACAAGAAACAACAAAACAAAGCAACAAAAGAGCCTGACCCCCTACAAAAGGTAAAAGATAAGAATAAGTCAGGTGAGAAAAAGCTTCCTTATCTAGATCGAAAAACAAAGCACCAGATCAGGAAATTTATGATTCTTTTACAAAGGCACTTGGTGACCTTCGTTTGGAAATTCCATTTGCGGATGCAATCAAACTTCCTACCTATTCTAAATTCCTCCGTGATATTCTTAGTAGAAATAAAGAAATAACTGTAACTGTTGCCATGGTAACTAGTTATCCTGCTAATGGGAAGCTGCTGTCTAAATGTGGAGATCCCGGAATACCAAGTATTTCATTCTCAATAGGAAAAACTGGTATTCACAATGCCTTGTGTGATCTAGGTGTAGGAGTTAGTGTAATGCCATATTCACTCTATAAAAGGTTAGGACTAGGGGAGTATTCTCCTACTACTATCACTTTACAGATGGCTGACAAGTCCACTAAACAACCCATTGGTATGATTGAGGATGTTCTACTTAGAATAGATGAGCATGTTGTTCCCACTGATTTTATTATTCTTGAGATGCCAGAAGATGAAAAATTATCCATAATACTTGGAAGACCTTTCCTTAGTACCGCAGGGGCATCAGTTGATTGTGTCGAGAGAAAGATAATCTTCAATGTTTATGATGCTGAAATCATCCAGTATTTTCCAAAGAAGCTATAAGAAGGAGAAAGATATATTCCACCGGCAAAACGAGTTCATGTGGTAAGTGCCTTTGATAAGGGGCAACCCAAGGTAAGAATTCAAGAACAGAGAAGGGGTTGAGTTACTCAACCATTCTTAATAAAATGCTTAATGGGAGTCAACCCATCTCGTCAATAAAATAAACTAGAGAATAAAAATTTCATCGCATTCCTACAACTTTTTCATACACATTCTTGCGGAAGCACGCCCGTGAAGATGCATCTATCAAAAAGTAGTAGAAACATCGATTGAATGAGTATAGAATAAGAATAAAAATAAAAGTTTAAAGTTTATCTACAAAGATTAAAATTCTGCTCTTCATACGCTAATGTTGGTCGACAGTTCCTACTATCATTTTTCTGTAAAAACAAGATATTTCGCTAAGTTTCGGGATAAGAATGTATTTTTGAAGAAGCGGAATTTTTTTGATGACTACTGATGGTTTAACGACTAGCTATATGATGGGAAGAAAAATTCTGGCCGTATTGCTTCGGTCAGGTAGATATCTTTGCCATCAACCAATTTTCTTTTGAAGGAACAGAGTGTTTAACGATCAACTATACGACAAGAATAAAAATTCCGGCCGTATAGCTCCGGCCGTATAGATATCGGTGCCTTCGTACAATATCTTCTCAAAAGTACTGACGGTTTAATGACCAACTATACAGCAGAAATAAAAATTCCGGCTGTATAGTTCCGGTCTTATAGATATCGATGCCTACTTTTGAAATTTATCTTGAGGGTACTGACGGTTTAACGACCAACTATACGGCAGGAATAAAAATTCCGGCCGTATAGTTCCGGTCGTATAGATATCGATGCATGTTTTAGAAATTTATCTCGAGGGTACAGACGTTTTAATGACCAACTATACGGCGGGATCATTGTGATCCGGCTATATAGTTGCATTCGTATAGTTGTATTCTGCACAAATAAACCCTAGTTGGCGGCGCCACCGCAACTATATGGGCGAAACAACATATCCCGCCCGTATAGTTCCGGCCGTATAGTTCGGCGCGACCACAAAATCAGGCTGGGGCGGCTAGGTTTCTCCTCCTTCCTCATTATTTCTCTCATATTCCCTCTCCAAACCTCTCAAAACCCACCTAGAACTTTTGATTATTCGCGGATTTCGTTTACTTGAGTGGAGGAATCAACAGATCGGTATGTTTCTCTCTCTATCCATGCTTTATTTTCAGATTTCCATGGTTGAAACTCTCACATTGATCTAGTGGATGAACTCAAGCTTATTTTGTTTTTAATATTGATTTCTCACATTAGGATTGAATTTTTCCATGTAGGATCATTCGTATATCATGTAGAAACTATATGCCTAAGGTTTTATGGTGAAATTTTTTAGTGCATCAAGATGAACAAAATCGGCAACATCTTCTGAAGAGCAAGCGCCAACGTAGCGAGGGCTCGGGGTCCCAAGCCGAGCGCAACCCCAAGTTGGCCATAGTTTCATCGAGGAGGGTGCTGGCCACACGTTGGGCCGACCATAGCTTTATCACCGCGGCGGGGTTGAAGGCGGACTTCGACCTCATGTGTAACAAGACCGGGCTAACAGTACTTGGCTAAGCAAGCCACGACACCTATGCCGATCTTACCTATCAGCTCCTTGCCTCCTTCTACAACGACCACAGGGAGAAAGGTAATGTGTGCACGGTAAGCTTCACCATGAACTGACAACACTATGAAATAACTTTTGAACTATTTTGTGATTCTTTCAGTTTCCCTCATGTTGGGGAGCCAACTGTTACTAACCTCTATAGCATCACAAGTGGAGAAACTTGGGAGGCTATTTCTGTTAATGGTGGCACCGACTTCTACTAGAAGAAGATGTCCACCATTCAAAACCCAACAATTTGCTACTACTCCTTGTTCCTCACCAACACACTATTGGGAAGAGGTGATACCGGTTCCATGGCCAATGTAGACATGGCAATGATCACCAAGGCTCTTTTTCCCACTACACCGCAAAGCCCCAATCCCGCAGCTCTACTCATCCAACACTTTCGCCACCAAAGCAACACGACAAAAGGTGATATTCGCATTGGTGGATTGGTAACCCACCTTTCCCATGCATTAAATATTACATTACCTATTATGCAATCTGTTGACGGGTCCAAGCTTATGGTCGTCAAGTATTTAACTGCTTGTGGCTTCCTTGGTGTTTACCAAGCTAACTGGAGGCTCCGAGCATATCAGTTTAGTTATCTTGATGATGCACAAGGTGAGCAGGTTCCATTGCCCTATACCCAAGCCTTCTCGATTGTGGAGAAGGACACTTCCATCCTCACCAAGGACCAAGTGATGGAGATCATGACTGAACTTCAGCCTGATCAATTGGAAGATGAAGAAGGAGGGCAGAATGATGAGGATGAGCAGGAGCATGAGGATGAGCAGGGATACAACCCTGCTTGGGAGGGATAGTAGCAGCAGTAGCAAGGGGGAGCTTCGGACCTGTGGCCTAACCAGCCGCAACAAGGGTACAACTACGTCCCCTATCAAGAATTCCAGCAGCTCAACCAGCGCGTTGGGGAGATCGACCACACTCTTCAAGGAGTGAATGAAGATGTGAGTGCCTTGACTCACAACTTCAGTCACTTCATGACCCACTTTGCCGACTACTACCAGCAGTATCCATGCCAGTCGCTGAATGACGGCAACAACTAAGTCTGGCAATAACCTAAGCTTGTGGGAGGTTTGAAAACCTCCAAACCTAGCATTCATGTTTTTATTTCTTCTTTGATTTATTTCTTAAAAATTGCATGTTTATTTTCAGTTTGTATTCCTAAACCAAAAATACAAAAAAATTAGCTGTAACTTTTATTGCAAGTTCATTTCTTTGTTTCTGTCGGAGATTGCTCAATTTCACATGACCTAGCAATATGGAAATACAAAGGGAGTTCGACTCAAGTACGATAATGAAGAAAGCAAGAGGAGGTATCACATTCCTTTCATCACCCTTTCTGCAACCTTAAATTGATCCTACAATTATTTACTCGCTTGCACAGGAGTCAGTCCCCACTTAGCTTGTTATCCTATAAATTCTATTCCTTTGCTAGTGTATCATTTTTAGCTTTGAAACAATGAGCAATGAACTTGGTTAAAAATACTTCCTACATTTTTACAACAAGAAAAAGCATCCGAAAGATGACTTGAGTCCATGTTTAGCCCAAAGAATTTGATTTTAGAACTACTCCATCCCATTTGAGCTTAACATAAATAGACTCGATAGTACCCTTGAATGAAATTGTTTGATAAAATGGATGCTTAGAAGTAGTAGAGATTATGCCACTGCTTTTTGTAATAATTACCGTAAGATATTGCTTTACACGTGTCATTACAACACTGTCGTGCTCCATGGGGAACTATTAACTCCGCTGGCCAACGAACGATCTAAATGTGGGAAACCACTTGATTTCGGCTATTGAGTTACGTAAACGTCTGTAGCAGCAATGCTATGACGGGTAAAATTTTAGTCTCCTCATAGTTTCACGTTCCAAGAAAAGTTGTAGTACTCACTTTCACAACACAGTGCAATCTTCACGTTCCAAGAGAAGTTGTAGTACTCACTTTCACAACACAGTGCAATCTCCTCATACTCTCTTGGCCAGCGGTTTGACTCACGAGCAATAACAGGCTTGTCTCACGTTCCAAGAGAAGTTGTAGTACTCACTTTCACAACATAGTCCAAGTTTTTCATCTCTCAACAAAGAGAGACACCACAAGAGTTTGTCTCACTTTCCTAGCTAAACTTTTACATTTGCTTGGGCATATGATTTATTTGGCAACAAGATATACGTGGTTAGGAAGTGGACTCAGTGCAATCTTGTGAATACTTGTATGATCATGTTTAAGATTACAGGTATTGTGAAGAAAAGAATTTGACACCAATTCAAACTTGTAAGTTCTTTTATTTTCAGTCTTGAATCTCCGCTATTCTTCCTTATTTCCTTGTCACTGGAGGGCGAGCAACATCTAAGATTGGGGGAGTTGATAGCTGTTAGATTCGACACATTATTGATGGTTTTTATTGATGGTTTTCTCCTAGATTTGATTGTTTTCTAGCTTTACCTAACGCTAATACTTCGGTAGCGAAGAAAACTTGGTTTTTAATGTGTGTTTCAGGTTCTGAATGTCAACATAAGGTTTTAACTAGAGAAACACAATATTCAGGCGAAAATAAGCAAGTCTCTCTTTGGAAGCACTCGAGGGGAGCATACAGAGGCTTTAACGAGCAACTATATGGCGGGAACATTTTTCCGGTCGTATAGTTCCTGCCGTATAGCTGCCACCACCTCTGTCTTGTCAAAAGGGACAACTTCTATGAAGAGGCCATATGCGAAAACACAACACAACATCCACAATCCCATCCAAAAGGGAGAAATAAGAGCTCCGGAGAAGAAGGGGAAGACGTTCTTCATCTCACTCCACGATCTTCGACCTACTAGCCAATACACCCCCATAGCCATTACTTTTACTTGAGAGAGAGAGGGATCTTCACCTTGAAAGACTAGGGTTTGAGATTGTTTCTTCCTATCTTGAATTGTGTTGGATACTTTTCTATTCTTATTGTGGATATCCATGATAATATCAAGAAGAACTCCCTTTATTTAATTATATCGATGATCTGTTCTTCTCTCATGTGTGAGTAAGTTCCTTGGGCATGTGAGATGTAAGGGATTGGTGAGATGTGATGTGCCTTCATATATTTTCCATTAGCTTGTGATTGATTCTAATTACTATATTATGTGTGATTGACTATATGTGGGATGCCTAATGCTTGTTGTCCAATTAATTGCCCAGACAACATGATTCTTTGTTCTACATAGATAGGATCTTGTTCGCTAGCATACCGGTGACCCCCGAGTGACACGGGGATATCAATGGAAAACTAGTAGACTCGAGGATAACGAGGAACCACCGTGCTTATTGCATTAGTCTGATCCAAGGAGCTTATTCGCTAAGCGACCCGAAGGGTCTTAATCGTCTAGTGCCTGACCATGGTTTTGGTAACACACTAGTAGGATTACTGAAGTTGGGATGAAATCTACCAAGAGGAGTTTCGGCTAATTATGGGTTGCTCGCCTACACATATAGTTATAAGATTATAATTGTTACATTTATCATTTGTCCACCTGGCACAATCACTATCACCATGAACTGAATCTCCCCGCGCCTTCTTTTGCCATCTGTAGAAAACAACAAACAACTAAGTCGTTCTTTACTTTTATGCTTTATATTTCTGAAGTTTATATTTTTGTTTTATTTAAATATACCCCGTTTAATCAAAACTCCATTCTTATTTCAACACTTGCAGTCAATTCACTCAAAGATCTGTGACAACTTTGGGTGTGAAAGAGACTTCACCCATAAACACTTACCTTTGGGCTCCCTGTGGGATCGATATCTATACTTCGAAACTAGCTACAAACGATCTGTGCACTTGCAAACATCATATTTCAAACAAGAGTGCTAGAATATGTAGTGAACCATATGAATAAATTGAAGTTCAGCATCAAATTTCGGCCATCAAAGAACTAAATGAAGAAACTCCGTGTGATGTTTATTTATATGTAGATTCCACCAAGGTAATTCAAGGTAACACCCCCAAAGTTGGTAAACCTATTATATCATGTGCTATTGTAACTTCATGCTATCATGGCCTATGTGATATTGAAGCAAGTATAAGTGTGATACCATATTCTCTATATCTTGAAATCAAGCCTGGCATTGATCCCATACACATGGAAGAGACTAGTATAACTATCCAACTTGCTAATAAAGATTATATTTGTCCACTAGGTATGGTTAGATATGTTGAAGTATTAGTAGGAAAGATCAAATACCCCATAGGTTTTATTGTGCTTGGTTGCTCCCAAGACTCATTTTTTCCTATCATATTTGGTAAACCATTCTTACATAATGTGGGTGCTGAAATTAGTTTACCAAAAGAGAAGGTATTCATTAAATGTGTTGGTGAAAGACTAAGTTTTAACTTTTCAAAATTTACTAATAAGCATTTAGAAAAATATTTTTTTCCAAAAGATATAGTTGAATGTCTTGCTTCTGTGGCAATCGCTGCATCGGACACGATGGAACGATATGTGCTTAATCAAGAGGAGATATTTAGTGATGAAGAGAAACAAGCACTAGAACAAATACTATCTCAGCAACCACCACAACTATAGTTACATATTCCACCCAATGATCTAGGAGAACTACTCCCACCAAATGAGGATCCTAGTTTTGAACTTAAACCTTTCCCTGAAGATATGAAATATGCATTTCTTGATGACAAGAAAATATATCCTGTTATTATTAGTGCTAACCTTTCAAGTGAGGAAGAAACAAAGTTTCTTGAAGTCCGGCGAGCTCATAGGCTAGTTATTGGCTATTCACTTGATGACCTGAACGGTATAAGCCCTGGTTTATGCATGCATAAAATTAATTTTGAAAAAGATGCAAAGCCTATTGTTGACTATCAACGTTGTTTTCAACCAAAAATGAACGAGGTGGTAAGGAAAGAGGTAATCAAACTCATTGAGGCTTATCTATCCCATAGCTGATAGTAAATGGGAAAGTCCTATTCATTGTGTGCCTAAAACAGGTGGAATATCACCATGGTTCCAAATGATGAAAATGAACTTGTAGCCCAACGTACTATTACTGCTTATACAATGTGTATTAATTTCAGGAAGATAAACAAAGTTACTCGTAAAGATCATTATCCATTGCCATTCATTGATCAAATCCTAGAAAGATTATCTAAACACTCACACTTTTGTTATCTAAATGGTTATTTAGGTTTCTCCCAGATTCCGGTGCACAAAGATGATTGTGTATATGACTTAAGAACATAGTCATCACCTCAATATCCAAAAAAGGTACTAAAAACAGGCTAAACAAAAAACATAAAATCTCCCACAGGCGAGAAGCCGTTGTTCGCCACACCTCCAAAACCCCAAAGTCACCAGTGTCGGAACGAACCGACAATGTTGCTAGCGAGTGCCCTAGTTGGGTTTTGGTTGTCGCCTGAGATCGCCTTTTCTTTTGGCCTTCAAACTTGTAGAGTTTGACTTCCAATAGTACCATGAGTTATTAGTAGCATTTAGGTGTGTAGACATGTATTGCGCATCTTTCATCTAACCTATGCATGGTGTACAAGAAGCGCTGCCTAGCTAGTGCTTGTAGTTTGATTTTGTTTTTTGAAATGGAGCCTGCCCCCGACTCTGTATCAATCGAAACATGTGGCTTTTTATTACTTTATTCAAAGTTTGTACTTATAAAATATTATATCGTGAGTCCCCCAAGATTGATACATGGACTAGCCAAAATAAAATAAGAAATACCATAAGATGACTCTTCAATAATATGATATTTTAAGACATGCCAGCCGTACTTACTGTATATATCCCGAGAAACCTTCTCTAGCTGATTCCACCCAATATCCAAAGTTTTTTCTTCTCCGTTCGTTGTAAGTAGGAATACCTACGAATTCAATGAGTAGTCAACGAGATAATATGCATAAAAGGAGAAAATTTTACATTGTTAAATATATAATCATTGTCCACATTCCATATGGCACATAGTAAAGCGCAAACTCCAATCTAATTTGCACTTTATCTTTATTCGATACACCTCTTAAATAATTTCTAAAAGGTTTGATATACTTGTTGGGTACTAAATCAAAGGCCATATGATTTATTCTCCACACAACTTTTGCAAGTGGGTATTCGATAAACATGTGTTATATTTATTCTTCTTTATCACAAAAACAACATATTGTACTACCTCCCTAATTTTCTTTAATTAAATTTTATTTGGTTAGAAGTGCTCGGCGGTTCAGGAACCACATGAAAATCTTAATTTTAAGTGTAACCTTTATTTTTCAAATATATTTGCGCAAAAATCTTGTGTGATCATTCATGAGAGGTAATATAACCATTTTACCAAGTCATTAACTTCCAATGAAAACATCGGATTCAATAGAGATATGAATATCCATCAAAACGATGCACCAAATGAAGGGCTTGTTCGTCTGCGGTAGCAAAGTTGGCAGGCCACCGCATGGCGGTACCTAAGTTGACTGAAATTACCGCGTTTCGAAAAGTTGGGCTGCCAACTACTAAGAGGGGCCATTTCAAGGCAAACTCATCTCACCCCTGCCAAATACAAACATTCCGTTAAACCGCCCCGTGAAGTAGACGGTCGGGACCCACATGTCGGTTATCTGTCCGTGAGGCAGGCGCCAACGCGGCAACCTCTTAGGCAAATCGAGCAGCTAAGTGGATTGGATGCGTTGACCGATTGTACAAATCCATTCCCAGCTTTCCCCTAGCACCGGCGGCGTTGGAATCCACCCTCCAGGCAGGACGATGCCTTTGGACATTTGACTTCCGGGGCCAAGTTGCTGCGCCCAGTCGCTGATATCGAGCTCCAATGGTGCATGCCATAGCCGCCGTTGCGAGGCTCTAGCCCGCCTCCGCCGCCGAGGAGCCGAGCAGTTCGGAGGATGGCAGATCCTACTATCAAGGAAGAAGAAGTTCTACCTACAAGCGGGTGAGCTACCCTTCTCTTTGCTATTCGCACTAATTACAACTGCTAGCTGGCTACTGAACCTCAAATTGTTCGTTAGCCCAACGCTGACAAACATATTTTGTCCATAGTTTTCTATCAAGTGGGATCTGCGCGGACCCCCCCTTACCTGGTTACGGTAGTCCTCTACAGGTACGACTCCAAGGGCAAGTGATATAGAAGCCATTGTTTCACGATGGAAGAAGCGCATGCGCGGATCTACACTATATCTGGTATGGTTGCTACTCTGCGTAATCATGTTGAAGTATGGCCGAAGCAGACTGCAAAGTTCAGCTTCATGGATGAACGTGGCATCATGGTTCCTATATCGTGTGACAGTCAGCTAATTGGGTTGATGAAAAGGTATGCTTTGGATTGCATGTTTGAGCTGAATTGTGATGTACTGGATGTGGAAGCTGCTGCAACTGGGAGTCGCCCTTCTATTCTTGGACAAGGTGGTTGCTCGAACGTAATTAGCTCCTGGTAAGCAAAGGTCGCTTGGGGTTCGCATGTTTGTGCTGAATTGTAATTTTTGTTTTATTCACTCTGTAGATATTGGGCAATTATGCAACAGTCTTGTTTCTTTGACAGGAAGCGCCGCAAGGTTAGAAACATGACTACCGGGTCAGTCATTTTGCTGCCCGAAGAAATTAAAAACGAGTGGAAAGATGATATTAGACACGATTCTGGTGCCCATTGTCCCGGCGATGCAGAGTACGTGAAGCTCAGAAAATTGGCACCAAGGAAGAGGAAGAAGGCAGGAAATGAAGAAGCCATTGGACGTGAAGGCTTGGCACCCAGGCTGCGGAAGAAGGTTGCTGGCAATGAAGATGCTTAGTAGTGTGTTGAACTTAAACCTATATATGTAATTCTGTTAAATTCTAGAGCTCTGTGTGTGGCATGTTGCTGGGCGAAACAATCTACCCATGTTCTCTGAGTAAAATGTAGCGTGACTTAGGGTTTGGAAACGCCCGAGTCAGTAGTTGAATCCGAAATTGTGATTGTGCCACTGCTATCTGAAAACAAGGATCCACCGGTTCCATGATTGCTGAGGGGCAGGAGGTCTCCAAATACGACGGAATGTAAGTGGCACAGAAATAAATTATTTAAGCTGCCATACTCCACGAAGCAGCAACTTATTTCAGATGCTGCACAACGACGTGGCAACATAAACAACAATGTTCTCACCGATAATGCCCAGATGAGGAGGAAATGGGTACCACTTTCTGGCCTAATCTTAATCCCGTCTATCTCACCGCCTCTCTGCTCCTGTATCTGGTGAAGCTCCCAGATCTCCAGTAACCGGGTGTACGTGCTTCCACTTTATAAATTATGGTTATGCCATTTGCATGCGGCCAAATCCACGTAGATTACGTTTAAACAAACCACCAATGTCAGAATACACTAGTAGAAAAGGGGTCTTTGGTCCACGATCACGTTCCCAATCCGGGACAGAGATCTAAATCGAGGCAGCAATTGATCTAAATCACAAATTCTTCCACAAATTAATCGAGACAGATATCTAAATCGAGGCATTTCATTAATTCAACCACAAATTCTTCTAAACAAAGGTGCGATTTCACATCCTACATTAATTCAACTACTAGTCAACAATTTCACTTCCGCTGCCGCTGTCCTCCGAGCCGCCGGCTTCCTCGTCTTCGTCGGACAGAACCTCACTACTAGGAAACAGGCTGTTAGTGGCGCACCCGAAATGCTCATCTGTGGCGCACTAGCAGTGCGCCACGGGCCTTGCGCTACGGCTATCTCTTAGCCGTGGCGCACTGCGTAGTGCGCCACGGTTGTGTAGAGATAGGCGTAGCGCACCTCCTAGTGCGCCACAGAAGTTTGGGATGGTGCGCTACCCCTGGGATCTTCTGTGGCGCACTACCTAGTGCGCCACTAAACTTCCATAGTGCGCTTTAGGTGTAGTGCGCCACAGAAGGTAGACCATGTGCGCCACAGATGTATTTTTTGTTTTTTTTAATTTCTGAGCCAGATTATATGCAATACAGATTATATACAATATTACAGCAGATATACACACACAGATACAAGATATACAATTATATATATAAATACTCAATATGAAAAACAAGATTGAAACAAATACATATAGATAAGTCTCATACATGAATACATAGTCTAAGTTACATTGTTTCGATCATGTTACAAAGTAGTAGTTGGTGACATGCTAATACATGTGTCGATCGAACAAGTTAGAGCTCGGAAGCTCGCCTAGACATCTAAACTAGCTAGCTAGACACAAACGCGGGATAAATAACCAAAGAAGATAAGCATGATCACCGCCGCGACGAAGGTGTAGGTCTTCATCCAGTTCCTTGTCCTAACTCCCGCTAGATAGCGCGTGTATCTAGCTTCCGCCTCCGCCATAGTGTTGTACCCTTTGTAGCTATTGCCGAAACGGAAGTTAATCAACATTCCGGCAAAAATCGTGACTCGTTTCATACAAGAACCTGCATACACGACATAATAAAGTAGCTCCTGTATATCACATCAATCAAGAAATACTTCTGCAAATGCTGGACATTCTTGTGTCAGCACTAGCACATTCTTGTGTCTGAATAAACAACAGTTTCAGGTTTGGACTTAGCAGCACATAAGAAGTCCTAAACTGATGTTCAGGTTTGGACAAGCTACAAAAGCTAACTGCTACAAGCTACAAGCTACAAGCTACCAAAGCTTAAGTAACTGAAACAAAATACAAAATACTAGGAATATGAACTAGTAATTTGCTTAGCTTTAGTGGTCAGGCACCACTAAGAACCACCTAGATTGCATAAATTTGCACATTGGAACCACCTAGATTGCAGAACCACCTAGTTCTTAGCAATAAAAATCAGTACATTGCTACTGATCTGAACCTTGCTACTACTCTGAACCTTGCTACTCTGAACCTTGCTACTGATCTGAACCCTAAGCTTACTCTGAACCCTTGCTACTCTGAACCCTTGCTACTCTGAACCCTAAGCTATCTACCAAGCTTACTTTGAACCCTAAGCTATGAACCAAGCTTACTCTTGACCTTGTCAACCAAGCTACACTAAATTTTCTATCAACCATACATCTTGCCAGACTACCACAACATAATGTGAGGCATAAAAGTTCGACAAATGCATCATAGCATAACAGACCGCAACTAGAACTACAACCATGACAATCCAACATCAGGACAATATATGAATATTTGAGAGGGGAGCTTTTCCATCAGTTATTTACAACAAATGCATATTGGATGCAACACTAAAAGCAGAACCACAGACCCCACATTGCATCAGTATCTGGACAAGGTACTATTATTAAGAATAAGAAGTATCACTGAAGAGCGTTATTAAGACTTACATATATGGGATCCAAAATAAGCATGCAATAAAAGAGCCTACTTCTTTGCGTAGCAGAACCATATTAAGTATGGTAACAAACAGTGTAGACAATAAAGGGAGAAACTGTGTAAGAAAAATAAACACAACAGAGGAAGTAACCAGTGATATGCATATATTTTGTAGTTCATCCACAAAATATTCTTAGGACCACACAATACCAACAGGTGCTATCATGTACCAGATGACAGCAAGTTTTGCAAGGGACACCAACACTAGAACAGCTACCACATCTATGGGCATAATGGAACAAAGAAAATGGAGGAACCAGAACACCAGAACAGCTACCATATTCAGTCAGGGGCACAAACATGATCATATAACCTCCTGCACTACTCTGAACCCTAATGTGTCAACAACCTCCTGCACTACTTTGAACCCTAATGTGTCAATACTGTCAACAGAGATAAATCTGAACCTTATGTGTCAACAGAGTTTTTAAAAAAAATTAAGTGTCGACCCAGGAGTGCAAAACCAGATGTTGTACAACCCTGAAGCATCAGCTTTCACACTTTCTTATTTAAATTAATACCTAGAACTAGAAGTACTTGAGCATTTAAACCTTGGTGTACTGAATAATCGAAGGTCAATCTAAATTAAGCTTGCATCATTAGTGATATATATATATATCTATCGACAGCATAATCCAAGGACAATTAAAAATGTTCATCAATAGCATACAATTGTATCTCTGTCAACTACCTATATCTCTGAAACCACTCTGAAACCACTCTAATCATGGGCTAACCTCAACTGCTAATCATGGGATAACAACAACCATGATGTAGACTATTGCTTATTACAATCAACAACAACAATAGCAAAAAAAATTTACTACTATATTGTCAGTAGTGTCAACAACAACAGCAAAGGATGATGCACTCCATGAACAACACAGAGACCATGAACAACACAGAAACTCCATTGGAACAAGACAAATATTGTATTCAGTTCTTGCTGTAACTTGTCTCTGATAAGACCTACCTAACCAGATGCAACAGAATCATGAAGGAAAAAATACCTATAACAGAGCATTTAATTGAGAATTTGAACGTCAGACATATAGATTGCTAACAGTTGAACACACCTAGGAAGAACCACTAGATAAACAACAAGGCAAAGCCAAGTCCTCGGTCCAGGAAAATAGACACAGAACATAATTTGATCTAGAACATAATTTGATGGACATCTAGTACATCTAGAACATAATTTGATCACTGTCAGAGACATCAATTAAATCATCAGGTGCTAACCCTAACCATTGCTCGAGGAGAGAGGGGGAGAAGGATAGAGGGGAGGGGCAGAGCTCACCTCTGAGATTGCTCGAGGAGAGAGGGGGAGATGACGACGACGAGGGCTGGCGGACGAGGTAACGAGGGGGAGGGAGCGGCAGAGCGCCTTGCCGTCGGAGGAGCGGAGCCGACTCTGCAGGAACCTCGCCGCCACCGACCTCCTCCTCCACGAAACGAGCGCGCGGGCAAGGCGGCCTCCTCCTCCTCCTAGCGTGGAGGCCTCCTCCTCCTGGCGTGGCGGCCTCCTCCTCTTGGGATGCGGCGACGGCGGCGCCTCGATGGGGATGGGGACGATGTGTCTGAGGACGACGATGGGGAGGGCCTGGCTCACGGTGACTAGTCCTACCCACTTAGGCGTAGCGCACCCTGGCCAAGTGCGCTACGGATAACCGTAGCGCACTTGGCCAGGGTGCGCTACGCCTAAGTGAGTAGGACTAGTCAGATAAGAGGGATGCCACCCCCTTTGCTAACACTAGCACTGCCTTACCCCACTGGTTCCTCCCACTGCTCTATTCTAAACCTGTTAGCACCCAGGTTCGAATCCTGGTGCCACATTTTTTAATTTTATTTTAAAAATACTTTTAAATGTTCCAAAAAATGCCCAAAAGTGGTGATATATGATACAAATGTTTTGTTTTGTTTTTAACATACTTTTAAATATTCCAAAAATGCCCAAAAGTGATAATATATGTCATAAAAGTGGTACAAATTAAATATGCTTCAAATATGTCATAATAATTTGTCCATAAATATTACAATCTTTTTCGACCACGCGTTTTACAATATTTTTTGAGCTAGCGTTTTACAATCTTTTTCCCTTCTTTGTCGCAGTTGAATAATTTAGCCCCGACACTTTAATGTTTCTTCTTTCGAACGGGCTACCTTTTTTGGGTAGGGTTGTCCTTTTTCTTCTTGTGATGTATGTTGCTGCATCGTAGTCGTCGTCATCTTCAATCTTTGGGTCGCCGTACTGGTCGAAGTCTTGCTCGTTGGCGAATCCATCCATTGCGATGATGTTTCTTTTTCCTCTCCTCACGACAACACGGCTAGGCTTTGTCGGGTCGGTAATGAAAAAACATTGGTCCACTTTGGTAGCCAGTACCCATGGTTCATTTTTCACGGCCACGTTTGCACCGGAGGCCTTGGATTTGGCTGCTTCGGGTATAACCATGGTTGTGAAATACCGGTCTTCTCTTTCGACGCTCTTTGCCCATCTGACACGGAACATCGGCACCTTTTCTCCACAGTAATCGAGCTCCCAAATCTTCTCGATTCTTCCGTAGAATCTTTCCTTCACGTTGTCATCGGTGTAGAATTCCGACGTTACGCCTGAGTTCTGATAATCACACTTGTTGTCCTTTTCCTCCGTGTAGAATGTGTAGCCGTTGATATCATACGCCTGATAGGTCACCAGGTTTTGCATCGGTCCCTGCGACAAGGTGAATATGATCTTTTCCGTGTCAGAAGAATGCGAGCGCGGGGGATTATCAAGGAGCGTCTGCCTAAACCAACGCGTGAAATCTAAGTTGTGCTCTTTGATTATTTCTCCCTGCGTCCTCTGTATGCCCCGGTCACTGTACTTCTTCTCGATTAACCTTTTGTGCTTCTGTACCCAAGGATCGACCAGTTCTAAATGCTGTAGCGTGACGAGGTTTGCTCGATCAAAGTCTGCGCGTCGAAAATTGAAGTCTGCATGCAGTATGCGACGACCCTCTCGGTGACCAGATCCGTCGAGCTTGCCAAGGTGTCTGTTGACGGGAAGACCGACAGGGTTCTCGATGTCTAGATAATTCGTGCAGAAAGAGATGCACTCTTCGGCCAGAAAGCCCTTGGCTATGCTTCCATCTAGACGGGACCTGTTGAGAACGTATCCTTTGATGTGTCCGTTCATCCTTTTGAACGCCATCATGCTGCGGAGGAACATCGGCCCGAGTTGTACGATGTCCTCCACGACATGGACCAGCAGATGCACCATAATGTCGAAGAATGCGGGTGGGAAGTAGACCTCAAGCTCACATAGTATCACCACGATCTCCTCCTGTATCCTTCCGAGCTGATTCAAGCCAATCGACTTCCTAGAGATGACGTCGAAAAACTTGCATAGGCCAAATAACGTTTCACGGACGTGCTCGTCCATTATCCCTCTTAGTGCGACCGGAAGTACCTGCGTCATTAGCACGGCACAGTCGTGAGACTTCATGCCACTGAACCTCTGCTTTGCCTCATCTAGGTATCTGCTTATCTTGCCCGCGTAGCCGTAAGGAAATTTGACTCCTAGAAGGCACTTGAAAAACTGTTTGATCTCATCCTGGTTTAGAGTGAAGCAAGAAGGAGGGAAGTAATATTCGTTCTTCTTGAACTTTTTACCCTTCCGAGGACCTTGTGTCGTCTCCGACTCATGATCATCGTCATCTTCCTGATCATCAGGAGTAGTGCATCCTCCGTGAAGCTCCTTCCGGATACCCAAGCATATCAGGTCGTGCCTTGCTTTTGGACCATCTTTCGTCCTATCTGGCATGTTGATTATGGTGGCGACCAGACTCTCGCACACGTTTTTCGTGATATGCATGATGTCGAGGCTATGAGGCGTGCGGAAAAACTTCCAGTATGGCAACTCCTAGAAAACAGACCTTGTTTTCCATACCTTCATCAGCGGCTTGTCTTGTTGCTACCTCTTTCGCTTCTTTCCTGGCTTAGGACAATCTTTCCAGTTTTTCAGCAACTCTTCCACTTCTTCGCTGCTCCTACGCTCTAGGATTCCTCGGGTCTCTGATTTGCCATCGAACAGGTCTCCATGTTTTCTCCATGGATCATTCTTGCCGAGCCACCTCCGGTGCGCCATGAACACGGTTTTCGATGACCCTGGATCTTTCTCTAGTTGGAGATAGCTTGTGTTATCCATGCACCTAACGCATGCGCAGAATCCTTGGATAACCTGCCCCGAGATATACCCGCAACCTGGATAGTCTTGCACCGTAGTGACCAACGCGGCTCTCATAGTGAAATAATCTTGTGCGACGGTGTCGTAAGTATTGGCTCCAGATTCCCATAACGTGGCTAGCTCCTCTTTCAACAGCCCGAGATACAGATTGATGTCGGTACCAGGTTGTTTTGGCCCTTGAATTAGCATACTCATTTGTATGTACTTCTTCTTCATGCACAACCATGGAGGGAGGTTGTACATCCATACAAACACGGGCCAAGTGTTGTGCGTGCTGCTCTGGCTACCAAACGGATTGAGTCCATCGGTGCTCGCACCAAGCCTGATGTTCCTCGAATCTCCACCAAATTCTAGGAATTCAAGGTCCAATGCTTTCCACTGGCTAGCATCTGAAGGGTGCGTCAGCAGCTCATCCTTTTCGGGGTCATCATCATCTCCTGGCTTCTTCCTTTCCGCATGCCATCGCATGAGCTTCGCTTCCTTAGGGTCCGCGAAATAGCGCTACAGACGAGGAGTGATAGGAAAGTACCATACCACTTTTCGAGGTGCTTTCTTCCCTTTCTTGTATCGACTCACGCCGCACACCGGACATGTGGTTTTCTCCGCGTCCTCGCCCCGATAAATGATGCAATCGTTGATGCATACGTGATATCTAACGTGCGGTAGATCGAGAGGACAGACGATTTTCTTGGCATCCTCGATACTAGTTGGACATGTGTTCCCCTCCGGGAGACGATCGTGCCATAATGCCATCATATCGTCGAAGCTTGCGTCGCTCAATTTGTGCTTTGCCTTCATCTCCATAGCCTTGAGCGTTACATTCAACCGGGTATCATCGGGCCTGCATCCTTCATACAATGGAGTAACCGCGTCTTTCTCAAGTTGCGCAAGCTTGGCTTTCTCTCTAGCGGCAGCCCTGGCGTTACTCGTCTGCTTGAGAAGCAGCTCTTGCACATAAGGGTCCTGCACCCAGCCTGACATTGTTCCATCGTCGTCTGCTCCTCCGGCACATAAAGTGCTGTCCTAAAGAAATCGACACATCAGTGGCGCACACGGCCCTAGTGCGCCATAGGGAGTACAAACATCTGTGGCGCACTATGCCATGTGCGCCACAGATGCTCCTACTCCCTGTGGCGCACTAGGCCGAGTGCGCCACAGAAGTTTTTGGCCGTTTTAGAGCAAAGGGGGGCATGCGCTTAGGCGTAGCGCACCAGCCCCATGTGCGCCACAGATGACCCTAACAACCGTGGCGCACATGACTATAGTGCGCTACAGATGTTTGGCGTGCGGCCAACAGGGCCCTGGCCCACACACATCTGTGGCGCACTATAGTCATGTGCGCCACAGTTGTTCTAGTTATTAGTAGGGCACTGCCCACAGGTGAGCCACGCCTGTTTTAGCCGTGGGGCATTTCAACCATGTGAGCCACGGATGTGCTGATTACCTATAGCCGTTTTCCTAGTAGTGCCTCCACGATTTCCGCATTGTACGCGAGATGGAGCACCTCTTCGCGGTGAGCAGCGGCGATGACGATGAACTTGGTCCGTCTAGGGACGGACCAGAACCTCTCTCGCCCTTCTCGGTTGCGGAGATCCCGATGCACCATAGGCCTGTAAATGATGCGGTTGCCAATCTTGGCCTTCCTCTCCTTCTTGAACAGCACCGGCCAGTACGGGCTGGCCACTGCGTACCGGGGTAGCGCCCTCTTCCATGCGGGCATCTGGCGGCGGCGTGCCGCAATTTCGCTCTCCATCACGGCTCCGTCGGGGACAAGGAGCGGAGCCACCGGCACCCCCGCATAGCTGATGCGTCATCCGTGGGGCACCATGGCGGCCAGCAGCCCGAGCATGTCGAAGTGCGCGAACATCACCGCCTCGTAGAAGTTCAGCGAGGGCATCTCCATGGCGGCGCGGTGGAGATTGGAGAGGGAGCGAGGGGGTGGATGGCGCGGTGTAGATTGGAGAGGGCGAGGGGATGGGCGACGAAGCGATGAGCTGTGGTGCCTCCTATTTGTACACGAGGACGACGAAGTGATGGGTGGAATATGCAAGGGGCATTGGTCAGACAAAAGGAAGTAATGCAGGGTTAATACAGATTAACGGGCGACCAATTTTTTTACTCCCAGGACTCCGGGGCCAATAGTTCAGACCGTAGGTCAACAAGTACAACTATTACAACTTAAAAAAGGCACGGGGCTTAAGCTAAATAGAACTAGTTAACACACATCTCCTTGATCTTCCTAATCTTAGCCCTATGCGCATCTTCCTACGAGAGCAAGGATCGAATCGTCTACTCCTTCCTTTTAGCATCTTCCTTGCACAGCTTCAATTGTTTCTCTACATCTTTCCTCATGCACTTGTCAATACTCGTAGTTGTGAACTGCAGGACTTTGGCCTGGTGAAGATCCTTCCTTGCTTGAGTTAGTTCTTGCTCTGCTTTAGCCTTCAGGGCCAACGCCGCGTCCCTCTCCTTCTCGACTTTGCTTACCTTGTCTTCCACCCCCATGAGATCTCGCTTATGCTTGGTCGTGTCAACTGGTTCCCATAGCTTCATCTCAACACTGTCAAGAAGTGAGCTGAATGTGGATTCTTTCAACTAAACAGTCATTTCCCATAGTTTGTCCAGCGTTTTCTGCATCGATTTGGGCCACTCTGGATCTACCCATTTGATAACACCGCAACTTCCGCCTCGCATCATTGCACAATGTCCTTGACACCATAGAAACCTCCTGCCTGCGTTTCGTCCTTCGAACGCTACAAATTTAGCGAGCACATATCCATGTTTACATAGTAGAGGACTGTCTTCATCCGCTAAACCGTGATAGCGGCGTCATACATCGTCTGGTTGGCCTAACACATCATACGTGCATGAGTAAACGGAGTAGATCCGGCGCAAAAAATAGATAACTGGCCACGGATGATAGAGATAGAGATGAGACGACTCACATCAAAGTCACCGTCCCTGTCGTCACGATGCGTTTCCTCGTCGTCTCCCCTTGAACCCATGGCGAGAGGGGAGGGGGGTGGCTGCCGGAGAGGGGATTGGGATGGCGGCACCGTCGGCTTGCGGCTACGGCAGGATGGGAGTGAAGTGGGGAATGTGGCTTCGAGGGGAAGGAAGAGAAGTACGGGGAGGAAGAGAAGTAATGGGGACGTGACATTGGGATATGGCCCGCTCAACTCGTGAGTCGTGACACTCGCAACAGGGGAGCCCCCGGTGTTGCCAGTTTGTCCAGAGCAAGCGTGGCCAATCAAGCCACAGAACAGACTACTCGCGGATCGATCTCATGAAAACCATCCCAATCTCCCAAGCGCCCCGATCGAACAATATGTAACAATCGACAAGCAGAACAACTGTGTTAGGGCGTGCCTTCTAAAAGACTCGGTCTAATGCTAAGGTTAGGGCTCTCCTAAGGTTAATTAGTATGCATATGCGGTTTATGAAAAGAACATGCATCCAATGACACGGGTGGATCTAGCTGTGGTTAATGAGAAGAGCAGACATCCAATGACACCGGTGATATATGGTTTGTGGGAAGAACACACATGCAATGACTCTGGTGATATGTGGTTTGTGGGAAGAACAGACATGCAATGACTCTAGATGTAGTTAATGAGAAGAGCACACATGCAATGACACTGGTGAATCCATGTGTGGTTAACAAGAAGAACACACATGCAATGACTCTAGCTATGGTTAATCATATAGTTTGTAAGAAGAATACACATGCAATGACTCTAGCTGTGGTTCATGAAAAGAGCAGACATGTGATGACTCTAACTGTGGTTCATGAAAAGAGCAGACATGCGATGCCACCGGTGGATCCTTGTGTGGTCTATGAGAGGAACACAGATGCAATTACACCGGTGGATCCTTACGTGGTTTGTGAGAATAACACACATGCAATGACACAGGTGGATCCATGTGTGGTTCATGGAAATAACACGCATGCAATGACACTAGTGGATGTGTGGTTTGTGAGAAGAACACACATGCAATGACTCTAGCTGTGGTTCAAGAAAAGAGCAGACATGCAATGACACTGGTGGATCCATGTGTAGTTCATGGGAAGAACACACATGCAATGACTCTGGTGGATCCATGTGTGGTTTGTGGGAAGAACACACATGCAATGACACTGGGTGGATCCATGTGTGGTATGTGGGAAGAACACACATGCAATAACACTGGTGGATCCATGTGTGGTCTGTGGGAAGAACACACATGCAACGACACAGGTGATATGTGGTATGTGAGAAGAACACACATGCAATGACTCTAGCTATGGTTCATGAAAAGAGCAGACATGCGATGGCACTGGGTGGATCCATGTGTGGTTTGTGAGAAGAACACACATGCAATGACACCGGTGGATCCATGTGTGGTTCATGGGAAGAACACACATGCAATGACTCTGGTGAAATGTGGTTTGTGAAAAGAACAGACATATAATGACTCTAGCTGTGGTTAATGAGAAGAGTAGACATGCAATGAAACCGGTGGATCCATGTGGGGTTAATGAGAAGAACACACATGAAATAACACTGGGTGTGGTTCATGATATGGTTTGTGAGAAGAACACGCATGCAATGACTCTAGTTGTGGTTCAATGGAAGAACACACATGCAATGACACTGGGTAGATCCATGTGTGGTCTGTGGGAAGAACACACATGCAATGACACTGGTGTATCCATGTGTGGTCTGTGGGAAGAACACACATGAAATGACACAGGTGATATGTGGTCTGTGAGAAGAACACACATGCAATGACTCTACCTGTGGTTCATGAAAAGAGCAGACATGCAATGACACTGGTGGATCCATGTGTGGTTCATGGTAGAACACACATGCAATGACACTGGTGAATCCATGTGTGGTATGTGGGAAGAACACACATGAAATGACACAAGTGATATGTGGTCTGTGAGAAGAACACACATGCAATGACTCTAGCTGTGGTTCATGAAAAGAGTAGACATGCAATGACACTGGTGGATCCATGTGCGGTTCATGGGAAGAACACACATGCAATGACACTGGTGGATCCATGTGTGGTCTGTGGGAAGAACACACATGCAATGACTCTGGTGATATGTGGTTTGTGAAAAGAACAGACATGCAATGACTCTAGTTGTGGTTAATGAGAAGAGCACACATGCAATGACACCGGTGGACCCATGTGTGGTTAATGAGAAGAACACATATGCAATGACACTGGGTGTGGTTCATGATATGGTTTGTAAGAAGAACACACATGCAATGACTCTAGCTGTGGTTCATGAAAAGAGCAGACATGCGATGACTCTAACTGTGGTTCATGAAAAGAGCAGACCTGCGATGCCACCGGTGGATCCATGTGTGGTCTATGAGAGGAACACACATGCAATTACACCGGTGGATCCTTACGTGGTTTGTGAGACGAACACACATGCAATGACACTGTTGGATCCATGTGTGGTTCATGGGAAGAACACACATGCAATGACACAGGTGATATGTGGTCTGTGGGAAGAACACACATGCAATGACTCTGGTGATATGTGGTTTGTGAAAAGAACAGACATGCAATGACTCTAGTGTTGGTTAATGAAAAGAGCAGACATGCAATGACACCGGTGGATCCATGTGGGGTTAATGAGAAGAACACACATGCAATGACACTAGGTGTGGTTCATGATATGGTTTGTGAGAAGAACACACATGTAATGACACTGGTGGATCCATGTGTGGTCTGTGAGAAGAACACACATGCAATGACACTGGGTGTGGTTCATGATATGGTTTGTGAGAAGAACACACATGCAGTGACGCTGGTGGATCCATGTGTGGTCTTTGGGAAGAACACACATGCAATGACACTGGTGATATGTGGTCTATGAGAAGAACACACATCCAATGACTCTAGCTGTGGTTCATGAAAAGAGCAGACATGCAATGACACTGGTGGATCCATGTGTGGTTCATGGGAAGAACAAACATGCAATGACACTGGGTGGATCCATGTGTGGTTTGTGAGAAGAACACACATGCAATGACACTAGTGGATCCATGTGTGGTTCATGGGAAGAACACACATGCAATGACTCTGGTGATATGTGGTTTGTGAAAAGAACAAACATGCAATGACTCTAGCTGTGGTTAATGAGAAGAGTAGACATGCAATGACACCGGTGGATCCATGTGTGGTTTGTGAGAATAACACACATGCAATGACACTGTGTGTGGTTGGTTTGTAAGAAGAACACACATGCAATGACTCTAGTTGTGGTTCATGAAAAGAGCACGCATGCGATGACTCTAGCTGTGGTTCATGGGAAGAGTAGACATACAATGATACTGGTGGATCCATGTGTGGTATGTGGGAACAACACACATGCAATGACACTGGTGGATCCATGTGTGGTTCATGGGGAGAACACACATGCAATGACACCGGTGATATGTGTTTGTGAGAAGAATAAACATGCAATGACTCTAGATGTGGTTCATGAAAATAGCAGACATGCAATGACACTGGTGGATCCATGTGTGGTTCATGGGAAGAACACATATGCAATGACGCTGGTGGATCCATGTGTGGTCTATGGGAAGAACACACATGCAATGACACTGGGTGGATCCATGTGTGGTCTGTGGGAAGAACACAAATGCAATGACTGAGGTTGATCCATGTGTGGTATGTGGGAAGAACACACATGCAATGACACTGGGTGGATCCATGTGTGGTCTGTGGGAAGAACACACATGCAATGAAAATGGTGGATCCATGTGTGGTCTGTGGGAAGAACACACATGCAATGACACAGGTGATATGTGGTCTGTGAGAAGAACACACATGCAATGACTCTAGCTGTGGTTCTTGAAAAGAGCAGACATGCGATGGCACTAGGTGGATCCATGTGTGGTTTGTGAGAAAAAAACACACATGCAATGACACCGGTGGATCCATGTGTGGTTCATGGGAAGAACACACATGCAATGACTCTGGTGATATGTGGTTTGTGAAAAGAACAGACATGCAATTAATCTAGCTGTGGTTAATGAGAAGAGCAGACATGCAATGACACCGATGGATCCATGTGGGGTTAATGAGAAGAACACATATGCAATGACACTGGGTGTGGTTCATGATATGGTTTGTGAGAAGAACATGCATGCAATGACTCTAGCTGTGGTTCATGGGAAGAACACACATGCAATTACACTGGGTGGATCCATGTGTGGTCTGTGGGAAGAATACACATGCAATGACACTGGTGGATCCATGTGTGGTCTGTGGGAAGAACACACATGCAATGACACAGGTGATATGTGGTCTGTGAGAAGAACACACATGCAATGACTCTAGCTGTGGTTCATGAAAAGAGTAGACATGCGATGACACTAGTGGATCCATGTGTGGTTCATGGGAAGAACACAGATGCAATGACACTGGTGGATCCATGTGTGGTCTGTGGGAAGAACACACATGCAATGACTCTGGTGATATGTGGTTTGTGAAAAGAACAGACATGCAATGACTCTAGCTGTGGTTAATGAGAAGAGCAGACATGCACTGACACCGGTGGATCCATGTGTGGTTAATGAGAAGAACACACATGCAACGACACTAGGTGTGGTTCATGATATGGTTTGTAAGAAGAACACACATGCAATGGATCTAGCTGTGGTTCATGAAAAGAGCAGACATGCGATGACTCTAACTATGGTTCATGAAAAGAGCAGACCTGTGATGCCACCGGTGGATCCATGTGTGGTCTATGAGAGGAACACACATGCAATTACACCGGTGGATCCTTACGTGGTTTGTGAGAATAACACACTTGCAATGACTCTAGCTGTGGTTCATGAAAGGAGCAGACATGCGATGACTCTAACTTTGGTTCATGGGAAGAATACACATGCGATGCCACCGGTGGATCCATGTGTGTGCAATGACTCTAGCTATGGTTCATGAAAAGAGCAATCCTGCGATGACACTGGTGGATCCATGTGTGGTTCATGGGAAGAACACACATGCAATGACACTGGTGGATCTATATGTGGTCTATGGGAAGAACAAACATGCAATGACTCTAGCTTCGGTTCATGAAAAGAGCAGACATGCGATGACTCTAACTGTGGTTCATGGGAAGAACACACATGCGATGCCACCGGTGGATCCATGTGTGGTCTATGAGAGGAACACACATGCGATTACACCGGTGGATCCTTACGTGGTTTGTGAGAATAACACACATGCAATGACACTGATGGATCCATGTGTGGTTCATGGGAAGAACACACATGCAATGACACTGGTGGATATGTGGTTTGTGAGAAGAACACACATGCAATGACACTAGGTGGATCCATCTGTGGTCTGTGGGAAGAACACACATGCAATGACACTGGTGATATGTGGTTTGTGAAAAGAACAGACATGCAATAACTTTAGCTATGGTTAATGAAAAGAGCAGACATGCAATGACACCGGTGGATCCATGTGTGGTTAATGAGAAGAACACACATGCAATAACACTGGGTGTGGTTCATGATATGGTTTGTGAGAAGAACACACATGCAATGACACAGGCGGATCCATGTGTGGTCTGTGGGAAGAACACACATGCAATGACACTGGTGATATGTGGTTTGTGAGAAGAACACACATGCAATGACTCTAGTGGGTCCTTACATGGTTTATGAGTGGTTTATGAGAAGAACACACATCCAATGAACTCTAGTGGATCTATCTTGGCATAATTTGATGTATGCCACGATGTATTTCATTGTACAAGACACTCACTTTCCATTTTATACTACTCAGTATCGTCCTTGGTTTTATGTGGTACTACTCAGTTTTGCCCCCCCTCTCTCTATCTTTCGTAGAAGCACAAATCTATGCTCACCCTGTATGCTACTCCCTGATTGGTTATCGTGCGCACCAACCATTGATTCTGTGCGATCCAACGATGATTGTTGCACACGTCGTGCCCTTCACAGTACAGCGTGAGACAGCACGGACGTCTCCCTCAGCGAGACTTCTACAAGAAGGAACACAATGCCGTCCATGGAAAAAGTCGTCGAGCGGTCATGTCATGTTTAATCAAGTCTGAAAAGCCTACTACTGCTACTACTACGCCACAACGCATGCGTCACCGAGTGCACGGTCGTCGATGGACAACTGCAATTTATTGCCACTTGATTTTAATAAGACATATCCCATTTTTTACGTAGCGGCTCTCAATCGCCAATTTTAGGGCCGTGTCAAATTTCGTACATAGAAATTGTGTGTACGCCCTTTGCATGCGGCTCAATACAGAACTGCCATGCATGGCCCGGCAAAAAACGTGACATACCGTGCGTGTGTCGCGGTGCACGGTGGAGTCGACTACGCGGCGCGTTGCACGGTGATGCAACGAAACGTTCCTTGCTTCTATCCACCTTAACTATAGAGCCCCTCTCCACACACCCACTCCCACTCTCGCTCACTGTCCCCACGCAACCCTCTCCACTGTCCTACCAGCATCCGCAAACTCCCGAGAATATCCCGTCCACGTTGGCGATGGCCGAGGAGGATAAGGTGGCCATCGTCGCCTCTATGGCCGCTGGCGAGGAGGCCCCCGTCTCCTCGCCGGCCCCCTCGACGCGTTGAAAGCAGCCGCTGTCCCTGTCCAGGCCCCAGTGGAGGCATCGATGGCAGCCGTCGTTCCCGTCCAGGCCCCTATCCCAGCTACCAACGGAGCCGCCGAAGAGGAGCCCCCCGCCGGCGGGAGGCCCCCGCCGATCACAAGCAGATCACGCACTTCTTGGGCACCTACTATCCAGATAAGTAGATCGCCCCGCTGAACCCATACGACACCGGCATCGATGACCTATGGTCGGAGGTAACTAGGGTTTACTCCCTCGCCTGGTTCTTCTACCGTTTGTTAGAAATAATGGGATAATCTATTTAAAATTTAGCTAGTATTGTCATGTTTAATATTCTGGAATTAATCATGGAAATTGTGCCTAATTATCCAATATTGTTCCCATCGTTAGATGCTAGATCTTGGTTTATTAGGATTCGCTTGTTCGCATTTTGATTGCTCGATCTTCTTACATCATCTACTCCCCATTTTCCTTTTCTTCCAATAGGTTTCTGGCAGCGACGTCTACAGCAATGACGAGTCCATTCACACCAAGGCTCGTCAGGTGCTGAGGAGGCTGCAGGCCGGCCAGTACGACGACTACCTCACGGGCCCCTACTATAGTTGCCCCTTCCGCAAGGGGATCACCTATTGCTTGACGAGTCGCGCCGCTGGCGGCACCGACTTCAACACCTTACTGAAGCATGCAGAGGCCACGGGCTCCGACATCCACAAAGGCGGCAAGCGCGAGATCGTGAACATCAATGCCTACATCGCTGAACACCGGGCTCTCGGCATTCACCTCCGAAACCTCCAGCGGGTGGCCATAAAAGAGGGTCGCATTCCTCCAATCAGGCCCAAGGCCCCCAAGTCCAAGAAACTGGGCAGGAAGAAGTGGCGGAAGCACCAGAGGGAGATGGCGGAGGCGCAGGCGCTTGCAGGATGTGCCTGCAGCTGCGGCGGCTGCCCCTACTGCTAAGCAGCTTCTTTCTAGCTATATCCTATTTTTGTCTGAATGCATCGAACCTCGTTAAGCAACCTACTTTCTATCGCTATATCCTATTTAGCTGCACACAACTATATCTATATTTGTTTTGTTTTCTGAATGAATGTATTCTGCCTGGTGTGATTTGCTGCCCTAGATTTGCTACCTGATCGGAGGAAAAAAGAGGTCCAAAAGGGAACGAAATATCAAAGTGAGAATCTTCTCTAGATTTGCTGCCAATTTGGGCAAAATGAAACATATATGTTTAGCGAGAGAGGAAAAGGGCACTCTTTCAAACTACCAGTTAAGAAGCTACCATCTTGACAAGCTACAAGACACATACATAAACATAACACAACAAGGGTTAAATTTATTTTACTAGTATCACTTGATGCGCTAGACATCTTGGCAAGCTAACTGAGTTCCACAAAACAGAAACATAACAGTGACAAGTAAAATTTAATTCACTCCTC
The DNA here is from genome assembly GCA_916181665.1 of Avena sativa. Classification (NCBI taxonomy): domain Eukaryota; kingdom Viridiplantae; phylum Streptophyta; class Magnoliopsida; order Poales; family Poaceae; genus Avena; species Avena sativa. The sequence continues at coordinate 38,699,850 of OV702287.1, read as the reverse complement.
ATCAGACCACTTGAGGCGCTTGCCATCGTTCCTAGGCGACGAACTACGACCATTCCAGGTACTCCACATATGACGAACTGCTTTCTCCCAATTGGCATCTGACTTGGTTTTCCTATCTTCAGCATCCTGCGGCACAATTAGCGGTGCATCACATGCCTGATTGTTGCCGCTAGAAGATGCCGCCTCTCTGTTTGCCGCTTCAGCTGCAGCCTCTCTGTCAGCTGCTTCTTCAGCTGCAAACTCTCTTTCAGCTACTTCTGCAGCCTCTCTGTCAGCTGCTTCAGATGCAACCAATTTATTTGCATATTCAACTTTAAACTTAGCTATTCCGCATTTTCTACAAAGGGCTCCCCTAAGCTCGTCTTCCCTCTTGCAAATTGGGCAAAACACGAGGTAACGTAGAAAAAAATGGATCTTCTTGTACAGCTGGTAGGTCACGTAAGCATCTATGGCTGCATACTTCAGGTTTATATCAGACAACGGCCACTCATCCCAGAAATCGTGCCTATCCATAGGGAAATCTTCCTTCATTTTGTCGTACGACTCGTCGAGGATTCTAGTTGTGAGTGATGCCATTCCATCCTTCTTCGAGCCCCCTAGGATCTTGACAAGACGCTGAATATCGATCCAGTTGTGCGCAGGAATTATAATTTCCTCTTGATACAATTTTGAAAAATCAGTTGTTGTGTCGACAGTGTATAAAACAATTCCCTTTTTACAAGGAACTGGCGCAGCGCCGGACATTTCCTGTTAGTCCTGAAAGTATGTAGTTTGTCATCACCAAAATTTGTAACTACAAATATTTTGTCAATGCAAGATCATCATCTCAATATAATTTTGAAAAGTTTAGTAAATGCAAGATCAAGACTCTCAACATTATATTGTCATAATTTATTCGGTTTTGCTATTTCTCAGTCGACTGAACGAGTTGCACATTTCTTTTAACTACGGTTGCACTTTCCTTAGGTGGTTGAGACTAAAGAAAATCTCAGTCGATTGAGACATAGGCAAACCCCAATTTATTTGGTCCTAAGTAAAATCTAGTAGTTGCAAGATGAGCAAGTGGATAAAGAACAAGAGGAGAAAACCCTAAAAGCGGTTAGCTACAGAGAGCAGATCTACAAACCAGGAGAGGTGGTAGACGAGGACGTGTTTCCGCATGGCAAGTTGAACGACGGAGACTTCACTCCCTTCATATGGGTGCTCCGGGGTGTACTCGAGGTCCAATCCCACAAACTTGTCCTCGTCTATCCCAAGCCAACCCTCATACATCCTTAGGACATGCACCACTGTCTCCTCCTCGTTGGTGTAGACAACGTCTATCTTCTTGTTGTCATGGGTAGTGAAGCTTGTCTCTAGAGTGCGTAGATCTTCCATGGCGGCAAGGAGAAGACGGGAAGAAGATAGTAGATGACAGGAAGAAGAGGAGTGGTTTCTACGAGGTAGGGGAACGGTGGAACTGTCAATGCGCTTTTATGGTAGGGGTTAACGATTGGGACGGAAGTCCAAGGAGAGACGCGTGGCGGTGGCCGTTCCAGCTTCTGAGTAAACAAAAAATAATTATAACACCGATACATGGGCCCTGTTTTGTCACGTCAATACACTGGGTAGGGGTGTTGTCCTATCCACTGTGCCAACGCTGCAAGCCTACATGACAGCCACAACGCCTAAGCGACAGGAGCGACATAATGGCAAACTGACAAGGGGGCCCAACTTGACGCCCGTTAGCCTGATTTTTTATATTGAAACATAAAGTTGAATTCGTGCCGAAAAAGACCCTCTGAGTATTTGGCACACCAACTTTAGTCATCTCGGCTGATTTCAGGGAACTTGGGTACCGCGTTGCCTGTACACCCCAACTTTCGGGCCGCAAAATGATATTCTCCCAAATGAAGCCATCTAGACCATTTGTTCTCCGTAAACTTTTATTCAAAAGGTTCTATGACAAAACATCGGCTATAGAAACTTTTTTCGTTGAACGTTGTTGTATAAAGAAGGGTATTGTTTGGACAAAGGTTCTCTACCCAACAATGTATCCACCTAGAATTGTGTATCTCGGCTGTCACCTATCTTGAAGAGACCTCTCTCAAAGAATTCATCTGTTACTTTTGATTTCTTTCAAAAAAGGAGAACCAGAAGGGTTGGTTTTAACTTGTGATAAAGACTTTGAATCGAGATACTTATTGTGAATCAATTCATGCTAGACCCCTTGTCCTGATAAACTTTAAAGAGCCATTTTCTTAGTAATCATTTATTTTTAAGCCAGATAACTCAATCCATAAACCTTCCTGGTCCATTGGTCGGCATATTATATTCCATTTAGATAGTCTATATTTTTTCTTGTGCCTGTCACTTTGCCAAAAAATCATGATTTTAAGTAGTCTTTTCCAAACCCCTTTGGGTATTTCAAAAAAAGATATCATGAACATAGCGAGTCTGGTGAACAAAGAATTGACAATGATTAATCTATCTTCGTAGGATAAAAGCTTGCCTATCCAACTAGATAAGTTTATTTCAAATCGATCTTCTGTTGGATTCCATTCCCTGTTTTTTAAGTTCCAATAATGAATAGGGATTAAAAAATATATGAAATGGAAGGATCCAAATTCACATCCAAAATGATTTTTGTATTCAACTTCCTCCACTTTATCACGGCCAAAGAAAAACCTTCGCTCTTATGGAAGTTCACTTTAAGGCTTAGTAGTTATTTGAAAATAAATAAAATCAATTTCATGTTTAAAGCTAGTAGTTTGGATTGTTATCCTATATTATGTTGCTCTGAAGCAACTATGTTTCTGCTTAAAATATAAAGTTAAATGTTCTAAGAATCCTTGTCATCTCAACTTGCGCACTAAGAGCATCTTCAACTAGATAGACCAAAATGTGTCCCATTATGTCCTTAGAATGTCTGATTTGGGGGCTGTGGACATGTGTCCTTCCTCTGTCTGCCTCCTACATCTAATGGCATCCCCCAAATTTTGTCTATTCCGTGTTTTTAAATTCAATTTCGTAGAAAGGTAGATGGAATCCAACTTAAACTACATAACTGTGAATGCTAATTATAAAAGTAGTGCAAATTGGATAATTTTAAACCTAAATTAAACTAGAACTAAACTTTAACTAGATGGACCAAAGATCTAGCATAGGTTATGAAGATGTACCTAGCGCCAATGCGGATGATCGTCGAATTTTGTGCTGATGGGTGTTTGGGGTGCACCAGGATGCCCACTGATGAGTCACACTCTTTACACTCATAGATCCCCTCGTATGAATTTGTGGCATCATCGGAGTTTGGATGAGGTGCTGGAGGACTCCCGAGTGAAACGGGTGGGTGGATCGCCACGAAGAAGCACTCATACCAAATCTTGTGCTACTGCACGAAGACACAATCCCACTTGAAGCTGTAGTGAGGATCATCAAGTAGATTCAGTGGTGCTCTGTGATTTCAAGTGTATGATTGTGGACAGAGGGAAGTAGCGGCACTAGAGCCCTATTTGGGTTAAAGTGATATTTTCCCAGCATATTGATGTCACACGGTGCCGGCCCGTATGCACCACGATCGGATATTAGGTGGATTAAGAGCACCTTCTTCTTAGTGGGTGGCGGGCGCAGGTCGATAAATTAGAACCCACCATGCAAGCTGGAAGAGGAAGAATCGTCATGATCATTCTGACTTGAGAAGAGGATGAGTTGTCGTGCTCGTTTCTGTGGGAAGAGGACAAGGCATCGTGCTCATTTTGGAGGGAAGAGGACAAGCTTCTGTGCTTGTTGTGTGATGGCTCCGATTTTTGCCATCTTCCACTACACTTAAACATTGTTTTTGGTCAAGTAATTGCTAAAGAAACTCTCAATCCTTGCCACTAATGACTAATAATTGCAAAGATATGTGATACATTGCAAATGTATCTATAATTTTTGATGTTCCATGCTTGGCTTTATCCACTTTCTTGTGTTTTGTTCCAACTTTGGAGTACTTTTCATATGATTTCTTGGACTAACCTATTAACACGAGCCACAGTGCCAGCTGCCTATTTTCTGCTGTTTTTGGTTCTAGGAAAGTCAGAAAATGAATATTCTCGGAATTGGACGGGACAAAAGCCAAAGTGCCTATTTTTCCGGAAGTCATCAGATGCTAGAATACGAGACAGAGAGGGGCCAGAGGCCGGCCACACCACCTGGCCGCGTGGCCAGGCTTGGCCCGCGCCAGGGGGTGGTGTGGTGGCCACTAGCACCCCCTCGGCCTCCCCTTCCGCCTATATATTGCCCTCGGGACGAAAACCCTAAGGGCCCGATCAAAAAATCCACAAAAGAGTCTGTAGCCGCCGTCAACTCCATCCCTAGATCGGGAGGGATCTGAAGCTCTTCCCGGCACCCTGCCGGAGAGGGGAATTCACCCTGGAGGCCTTCTCTTCATCACCATGCAAGCCTCTGGGGTGATGCGTGAGTAGTTCATCCTTGGACTACGGATCCATGTAGCAGCTAGATGGTTGGTTCTCCTTCTTTGTGCTTTCATGTTTAGACCTGTGAGCTCCGTTCATGATCAAGAGCATCTATTCGTAATGCTGCATGTTGTGTTTGCGGGGATCCGATGGATATTGAGAAGCTATTTCAGATTGATTATTGATTCTATCATGTCTTTGTTATTTGTGATCTTGCATGCTTTCCGTTGTTAGTAGCTATCTTGGCCAAGTAGATGCTAGCAACTCCAAGAGTTAGTATTTATGCTTGATAGTGGGTTCATACCTCTGGTAATCTGGGGAAGTGACAGAAATCTCTAAGGTACTAGATGTGTTGTTGCTACTAGGGAGAAAACATCAATCCTTTGTTCATAGAACAATCGTATTGTTTACTTTACATGCAGTTCGTAAAGCAATAATCTGTTGCTTGCAACTTAATACTGGAGGGGGTTCGGATGTTAACCTGAAGGTGGATTATTAGTCATAGATGCAGTTGGATGGCGGTCTATGTATAATGTTGTAATGCCCAATCAAGTCTCAAAGGAGTCAAGATGATTAGTATATGCATGTACTGCTTTCTCGATGTTTGTCAATTGCCCCACTGTAATTTGTTCACCCAGCATGTTATCTATCTAAGGAGAGCCACCTCTAGTGAACTATGGAACCCGGTCCTTGTCTTTTACATTCAATCTACAAACTTTTACTGCTTTGTGTTTACTTTATGCAAACTTTTACTTCCTTCCATTCGATACGTTTAATCCTTTGTTTTCAGCAAAACACAGTGAGATTGACAACCTCATCGCAAGTTGGGGACAAAGTTCTGTGGTTGTGTTGTGCAGGTCTCCACGTTGCCACTAGCACCGGTAGTGCGCCCTGCCAAGGCTCAGCTAGCAACACCTTTGGGGTGTTTCCTTGGTCCTACTGGTTCGATTAAACCTTGGTTTCATACTGAGGGAAAGTTGCTGCTGTGCTCCTAATACCTTCCTCTTGGGGTTCCCAACGAGCTCTACATCAACACCGCTCCAGCATTTTTCTGGCACCATATACAGAGCCATCAATATGCAAATCCTCTCTTTGATTTATGTTGTGCAGGAAATCACAATGAAGGATTTTGATGCGAAATAAGGAGTCATAATGAAACATTTTGAGGAAGTACACATGACCAAGTAATTGGGAAGCCATGCCAGGGCGTCAGCATGCTTAACGACCACTGGTACGAGCATGGTCCATCCGTACTGCCCGTCCGTACCAGGTGGAGACGGCTTCGTCTCGTCAAACCCTACAACTTTTGTGAAGACGCCTATATATTTCGAGGCTCCAGCCGCCGGCCGGAGAGCCGTCGTTCTCAGATTCAATCACAACACTACAAATGGAGATCCACACCGTTGTTCATCCATTGTTCATCACTTTCACCATCCATCCATCCACTAGCCATAGCCATTGCTTTGTACTTCAGATCTCCTTGTGATTTGGAGACCATTATAACAATATTTGATTTCAATCTAAGTATTTGCATGATGTTTTCTATCTCCGATCTATTTGTTACGAGTGAGTAGTCCTCATGGGTTGCGGGTTGGGTAGAAACCTCGCAATGATTATGTGCATCTAGATCATGGGAGAATTGTATTTTGTTTGCAATTGTGATTTGTATATTTTTTTTCTTCGTCTCTTGTCTCGATCTGTGGAATTGTAGGCACCCAAGATCCCATAGATTGATAAAGGCTTGAGGTGGGATCCTTGTCTAGCGGCGATCTCATAGGAACCTCAGTGATAGAAAGGGTAGTATGGTCTTTGCTTAGCGCCCCATTCGGGATCAACTAGAACATCACCACTTAAAGCTTTGATCTGTGTTTTACACTTAATAATCGTTTGTAACCCGTGGCTTCGATGTGCACTCGGTTGCATTAAAAGTCTATTGCTATGCCCACTGCATCACGAGGCTCTAGAATACTAGAATGTGTTTCCCACAAGATATTATCTCCATTCAAACATTATACATGACTATGCTTATTATTATCTTTTATCCCATTTGATGTGCAGCTGTAAGTGGATCTTCAACTCTGGCCTATCTCCATCCATTGATTCAAATCCATTATAAAGTAAACTAGATTGGTCCGGTCAACTAAGATAAAATGAACAAACAAAGTCTTGTAGACGTGTCCTTTATTATTACCTTTTAGCATTGCTTTGCGAGGTTCGATTAAACCTAGGTCTTCTAGGAAAAAATCTATTATACTACATCTGTGAATCCGGATCAAAGGTATCAACCCTTTTTCTGGCGCTGTTGTCGGGGAAGCTATTTCACTACCCTGGTGAGGTCATTAGAAACCTTATTTTTATTTTTATTATTAGTTGCAGTTTAATTCTTGTTATTAGTTTACTTTCTTGTTATCTATTTGAAAACCCAAAAAAATAGTTACTTGTTATTCGTTGTCATTACTTAAAAAATTACCAAAAAGATAAGAGCCATGGCTCAAAAGAGATTAGGGGAGTATGCTACTCCCACTGATGATTTTATTCGTGCACCCATCACTCAGCCCGCAGTTTATGTAGAAACATGTGAGATAAAATCTAACCTTTTAAGTTTGGTTCAACAAAACCAATTTGGGGGTTCATCCGCTAAAGATTCGGGTTTGCACTTAAATACTTTTACTAATTTTTTTGACATGATGCGTATTAAGGATGTAGATCCAAATTCTGTTAAACTAAGACTATTTCCTTTCTCTCCTAGAGGAAAGGCTAAGGATTGGCTGCTAGCTCTACCAAAGGGCACTATTAAATCTTGGGAGGAATGTACTAATTTGTTTATGACTAAATTTTACCCCTAGCTAAGACTATGCAGCTAAGATCCAACATTACAAGATTTAGACAAGAAGACCGTGAGCCACTAGCACTTGCGTGGGAAGGGATGAAAGAAGCTGTAATGAACTGTTCTAGTCATGGGATGGAATAATGGCTTATATTACATTTGTTTTATAATAGTATTAACCCAATGTTTAAGTCTATGCTAGATACTGCAACAGGAGGAACGATCATGGGAAAGCATGTGAGTGTTGCAAAGAAATTACTTGATGATATTCAAAATAACCATGCCCAATGGCATGTGGAAAGAACCTCGAAGAGAATAAGTTCAATTACCGACATAAATAATGAAGAGACTACATCTAAGGTAGATGAGTTGCTTAGCTTAGTAAAGGGCAAGCAAGATACCCAAGTTAATGCTATCACTACCAATGTTAATGATGTTAATTTTATAGCTCGCATTCCTTTTAATCATGCATGGAAAAAAATTATGCTTCGAATGTTCAAAAATATCATGCTAATCCTACAGGAGCTCCTTATAATAATTTATGATAATACTAATGGAGCAAACCATGGCAATCTCCTGTTTGAGCAAACTGTCAGAACATTTATACAACCTCAAACCGAGCAAAATAATATGCTTATTAAGATTGCAGGGAACCATGAAAGTAGTATAGGAAGATTATCTAACCAGGCCGTTGCAATTAGAAATGATTTGCATGCTCCATAGGAAAGAACAAAAACCATGGAGTAGCTGGGTAAGGTAGCTGAGAGCCAAGCTCTCATTCTAGCAAAGTTTACTGGAAAACCCGAGCCAAATCCGGTAGAAGACCTCAAGATGATGGGGGTGGTAACCAATGAAGAAGAACCCGAAGAGCTGGATTATAGTAACGTGCCAACACCAGAATATACCGTGGAAGATCTATTAAAGATGATCACCATTAAGAATCCAGGTATAGAATAAGGTAATGATTCTATGTACCAACAATTTATACAACAAGTAGAATCTAAGGTTCGTGATTTAGAGATGGAGTATAAAAGACTAGCTAATAAGCTTCCAGCTAAACTAGATGATATATTTGAGCCCACTATTAAAATTAAATTGGGATTCAATGAGATATCTGCATTTTGTGATCTTGGTGCAAGCGTCTCAACAATTTCCAAAAGCTTATTTCGTAAATTAAAGAGATTTCTATTTTTGTGCCCCTGGTTCATTAGTTGTACTCAGTTTTCTCCAGCCGCTTAGTTTTTCCTCACTTTTGCCCTCCCTCCATTCCGAAACCCTCACATGCGCTCAGACGAGCAGATGCCGTCAGGTGAAAGGCTTGACTGTTAGATGCTGACCAGTGGGACCGCGTTGGGGTGGGTCATGCGCTGAGTGTTACGTTACGTCTCCTCGACCCTTACAAGCTAACAGGTGGGGCCAGGATACACAATGGACCAGCCATCCATCTCTCGCTGATTATGGGGGACTTGGTGTGGGACCACGTGGGGCGCGTTTGGTGGTTACGTGCGCCCTTTCGCCTAAATTGAAAGTTTTCTTTTTTGTTATTTTTATGATTGGACTTTTTAAGAGCGCCTTTTCCCTTCTCTCTCTCGCTAATAGTTGTATTCTTTTTTCCCAAAAAGGTAGCGAATCTAGACCAGCTTCTCTCTTCATTCATTGTTTCTTTTGCCCTCATTTTTCCCAATCTGGTAGCAAATCTAGAGCAGCAAAAATAACCAGCACCATAAATAAATTCAGTAAACTGAGCAGATATAGATAAAGCAGCTAATATAGGTTATATAGTATGGTACTTAACGAGGTTTGACAATTAGGCTGCTCAGCAGCAGCGGAACAGTTCAACACATACAAACACAAAAGAAGCCGCTTTACAGTAGCAGCAGATCATTGGCCCCTCATGGCCTCTGCCAGGAGGGCCTTCGCCTCCTCCCTCTGGTGCCTCCTCTACTTCTTGCTGCCCATTCGCTTGACCTTGGGCACCTTGGTCTTGATCGGGGGCATGTGACCCTCCTTGATATCCAGCTTATGGAGGTTGCGGAGGTGAAGACCGAGCACCTGGTGCTTGGCTATGAAGCCGTGGATGTTCACGGACTTGCTGCAGGTCCTCACGTCCTCGACATGCTTCATGAGGGAGTTGAAGTCCGTGGCACGGAGCATCCTGGTGGGGTAGAAGGGGCACCTGTACACGTCACCGATGAAGAAGTTGTTGTACTAGGCGGACTTCAGCCTCCTTAGCACATGACGAGTCTTGGTGTTCTTGGACTCGTCGTCGCTGCGGACGTCGCTGCTATCCTCCTGTTGGAAAAAATAGTAGATTCAATAAGGACATGATTGAGATACTTTGATTATCGGGATTGATTATTTGCATAAATTAACCGATTGAGATCTCCTGATTATTCCCCAAATCTCAAACCAAATCGAATATTGATCCCAACTATGAACAGGGTGGTTCAAATACGAATAGGGGGATCCATCGAAATAAGAGATCTAACACAAGATGATTAGCTACTGTAAAAATACGAAGAGCCGAGCCCTAATAACATACGATCTAGCATCCAACGATGGGAATAGGGGAAGAACAAGGGAAGGGGAGAAAACCCTGGTTACCTTCGACCATGGATCGGCGATGCTGGTGTCGTAGGGGTTCGTCGGCCTTATGTAAACAACCTCCTCGTAGGGGTACCAGCCGAGCGGGATCTGCCCGAGACCGGCGGGGGCTCCTCGCCGGTGGCTACGACGGATGCGGGGATGGGGACGGGGGCCTCCTCGCCGGCGACCTTTGAGGCGCCGATGGCCACCGTGCTGTTCTTCTCCATCGCCAACGTGGTTAGGGTTTTCTTGGGGGTTTGCAGAAGGTGATGGGAGATTGGAGACGGTTGAGTAAGCAAGTGAGTGATGAGTGAGAGTGGGGAGGTCTCTATTAAAGGAGAAGGGAAGCGAAATTTCGTTGCACTACCATGCACCGCGTAACCGCGTATGCTACTACACCGTGCACGGACACACGTGTCCGCTACCGCCCCATGCACCGCACATGTGTACCATGAGTCACGTTTTTCCCTCGTGTCTAACCCTAGCGACTTAGTTGTACTCAGTTTTGCCCTTGATGGCTCGGTGTTGATGTACAGCTCGTTGGGAACCCCAAGAGGAAGGTATGATGAGCACAGCAGCAAGTTTCCCTTAGTTATGAAACCAAGGTTTAATCGAACCAGTAGGAGCAAGGAAACACCCCAAAGGTGTTGCTAGGTGAGCCTTGGCAGGGCGCACTACCAGTGCTAGTAGCAACGTGGAGACCTGCACAACACAACCACAGAACTCTGTCCCCAACTTGCGATGAGGTGGTCAATCTCACCGGTTTTACTGAAAACGAAGGATTAAACATATCAAATGGAAAGAAGTAATAGTTTGCAGAATGTAAACACAACGCAGTAAACAGTTTGTAGATTGTATGTAAAAGAAAAGGACCGGGATCCATAGTTCACTACAGGTGGCTTTCCTTAGATAGATAACATGCTAGGTGAACAAATTATAGCGGGGCAATTGACAAACATCGAGAAATCAATACATGCATATACTAATCATCTTGACTCCTTTGAGACTTGATTGGGCATTACAACATTATACATAGACCGCCATCCAACTGCATCTATGACTAATAATACACCTTCAGGTTATCATCCGAACCCCCTCCAGTATTAAGTTGCATGCAACAGATTATTCTTTACGAATTGCGTGTAATGTAAACAATATGATTGTTCTATGAACAAAGGAATGTTGTTTTCTCCCTAGTAGCTTAGAGATTTCTGTCACTTCCCCAGATTACCAGAGGCATGAACCCACTATCGAGCATAAATACTAACTCTTGGAGTTGCTAGCATCTACTTGGCCAAGATAGCTACTAACAATGGAAATCATGCAAGATCACAAATAACAAAGACATGATAGAATCAATAATCAATCTGAAATAGCATCTCAATATCCATCAGATCCCCGCAAACACAGCATGCAGAATTACAAATAGATGATCTTGATCATGAACGGAGCTCACAAGATCTAGACATGAAAGCACAAAGGAGGAGAACCAGCCATCTAGCTACTACATGGATCCATAGTCCAAGGATGAACTACTCACGCAACACACCGGAGGCTTGCATGATGATGAAGAAGGCCTCCAGGGTGAATTCCCCTCTCGGGCAGGGTGCCGAGAAGAGCTTCAAATCCCTACCGATCTAGGGATGGAGATGACGGCAGCTACAGACTCTTTCGTGGATTTTTGATCGGGTACTTAGGGTTTTCATCCTAAGGGCATCTTATAGGCAGAAGGAGAGGCCGAGGGGGTGCTGGGGTCTGCCAGACCACCCCCTAGCGCGGGCCAGGCCTAGCCACGCGGCCAGGTGGTGTGGTCGGCCCCTAGCCCTTCTCCGTCTCGTATTCTGGTATCTGATGACTTCCGGAAAAATAGGCACTTTGGCTTTTGTCCCGTCCAATTCTGAGAATATTCATTTTCTGACTTTTCTGGAACCAAAAACAGCAGAAAACATGCAGCTGGCACTGTGGCTCTTGTTAATAGGTTAGTCCAAGAAATCATATGAAAAGTACTCCAAAGTGTGGGCAAAACACAAGAAAGTGGATAAAACCAAGAATGGAACATCAAAAATTATAGATACATTTGCAATGTATCAACATCCCCAAGCTTAACTCCTGCTCATCCTCGAGTAGGTAAGTGATAAAAAGAAACAATAATTTTTGAGGTGACATGCACCATCAAAGACTTGATCAAAGTATTTGTAAAACATTCAAAGCTGGGATCATAGTACTTCAATCATAACATGATAGACAAAGTTCTAGCAATATGACAAAGAAACTATGATGCAACATGAAAAGGCACAAACAAAAGATTCATGAATAACAATGCTTTGCAAGACGTTTGTTTGTTTCACATAAAGAAAACATAGCATAATAGTATTCAGCTTGTCCCTCATAGAGTAGCAAATATAAATGCATAGGAAACCTTCAAAGTTCATCAGAGTGACTAGATACAAATAGTTTAAAACAAGCAATATCAAGATATGCATCAATCAACTAGTCTTGGGACAATGTACATAGAACTAAGAATGGCCACTATGCTCTCAAAGTAGGTGCATAAAGGTAGAAGGTGGAGACTCAATATAATACTGGAAGAAAGGTCTTTATAAAAGGAAGCAGGGATTCAAGTCTCATAAAGAGCTTCCAAAAATTATGGTACTTATAGCTTTCAGCTCTCATTGCCCCTATCATAAGCATCTTGAAGTGTTAAGGTTAAAGTGAACAAACTATGGTGTACATGCTTGACGAAGTATAAGTTACGAATCTCATGTCCCTTGTATACGAGGGCCGCTCCTCATGCTACTCAAGTTTAGTCACCCGTAAGTTCTTGTCATTGTAAGTACATGTGTATCATAGAGAACCGCCAACGGGGTACCCCTTGCCCGATGATACGTAAGAATCCCCATATCAAAATGACAAGGCAAGCAGACAACAAGCATCTCAGCAATCTTCTTATTTACCATGGGAATATGGTGCTTTTTTCTCTCTTTCCTCTTTTCATAATCTTTTTTTTCTTTTTCTCTTTTTTTCTCAACATCGAACTCTTCTTTTTTAAGAAGAATGCTTCATAGACAACTCATTATGGTTACGCTGCAGGTTTCCACCATGTCAACATGGATTAGACCAGTGGCCCAGGCGTTTCTCTAACACATATACATAACTCCATGGACTTACAAGCTCCCCTTTCATTTCACACCGACGACATCCATATACAAAAGAGCATGATATCAACTAGGTATAAGTACCAAGTGCAATGTTGAAAGCGTTCCCCATGAAAGCATGGTTCTGCTAATCCCCAACAAATAAGTGCAAGCATATACAACATAGACGACACAATGGTTCAAGTTGTTTAAGGGCAAGGAAAGTAAAGTGTGCCATCAAGTTTGTGAGAGCTTTAATCACTAGTTTTCTCATAACAAGTTTAATTTGGAAGGTAAACAAAAGCATGAATATACTTGGAATAGCATAAGCTAGTAGGTAGGTATGGTGGACTCTTTGGAATAACTTGGTTTAGGGAGTTGGATGCATGAGTGGAACTCATACTTGGTTGTGGAGGCTAGCAAAAGACTGGGAGCGACAAACTAAGAGAGCAATAATGGCCATAATCATGCAGAGCGACAAAACATCATTGATCAAAGAATAAAGTGATACTACAAGTTTAAAACTGAAGGATCATAAAGGCTATGGTGACTTGAGATAGTCATAACATGGTGTGAGCATGTGCCAAGTCAACCCAAATAAAGCATCAAAGGAGAATACCACTATACTATGCTTTAATATGCTAAAACAACACATGATTCATCCAAGACACATTAAGGAATCTCAATTGTTTATAACAAGCCATGCTACAAAAAAGAATACTAAGCATAAAGCCAAAACAATATCAAGCATGGCATGGCAAAGCATAGGCCACAGTCAAAAACAAGCTCTTTTTACCACATAAGCATGAACTTTCCTACTCTTTTCCAAACCAAACCAAACTATTTGCAAACCAATGTATGAAAGATGGGGTCCAACCAATTTATTCAGAAAACAAAGCAAACAAAGCAAACGAAAAACCAAAACCAAAACGAAAAAGAAGACGCTCCAAGAACAACACAACTGTGCATGAAACAATAAAAATGAAGTGTTTGGAAGAAACCTGGAATTTTTATTGATGAAGAAGGGGATGCCTTGGGCTTCCCCAAGCTTTGACGCTTGTACTTCTTGGATATTTCTTGGGGTGACACGCGTGGCATCCCCAAGCTTGAGCTTTGGTCCATCCTTCATCTCATTACTCATTCCTTCCATACACCTGAAATTTTTCTTCATACAAAACTTCACACAATCTTTATTACCAACATTAGTGCACTCAAGATAAATAAGTCTTAAGGTTCAGTTCTAACACCAAATAAACTTCCATTAGAATACTAGATACTGTAGAACTTCCCTCAAAAAGCTCAATTCCCCAAAAAACTAAAAATGGAACCAACAAGAAGCAAATGCAGAAAATGGCACAAATCTGTCAAAACAGACCTACAGGTAAAGACGGTTTTTTTCGAAGACCTTCTGTTGCTCAAATCAAACAGTTTTGAGCTAACGAAAGTTAGATAACAACCTGGGGCAGAAGCATAAAAATTCACGCCTCAAAAAGACGTTCAGAGATTTTACACGAATTTTTACGGTGAAGCACAGAAATCTGTTTCAGGACAGCAACTTTCCCAATCATTACTTCTCTCTCATTATAGGTTATTCTTGGCACAAAAAGCAAATAAAAAGGAGAAGGAGCGGTTATTACTGAAGTAATAACTTCCAAGACTCATCTAAAACTTTTGGGTTATCTCCCAATAAGTACTTTTCTTTAACGCCTTTAAGTTAGGCATAAGAAGCAAGAAAGAATCAAGTGTTCTCAAATGAAGAAGCATTAAGACCAAAATTTGTTTTCATAGGAGAGGCAAAAGAAATCTTTTCTCTCTTCTTATGGAAGTGTTCTATACCTTTCTTGAGTGGGAGTTGATATTTAATGGTGTCTTCTTTCATATCAATAATGGCACCAACAGTTCTAAGAAAAGGTCTTCCCAAAATAATAGGACAAGAAGCATAGTATTCAACATCCAAAACATAGAAATCAACAGGGACATAGGCATTGCTATCCATAATAAGAACATCATTAAGACTCCCCATGAGTTTCTTTCTAGCATTATCATCAAGTGGGACATTCAAATAACAATCTTCAAGTGGAGGCAAATCAAGCATATCATAAATCCTTCTAGGCATAATAGAAACACTACTATCAAGATCACATAAAGCTTTGAAATCAAAGTCATTCACTTTCATATTAATGATGGGTTCCCAACCATATTATTGTTTTATAGGAATAGAAGCTTTATGTTTCATCTTTTCTTTTAATCTTTATGAGAGCATCAGTAATGTGTTTTGTAAAGGCCATGTTCATAGCACTAGCATTAGGACTTTTAGCAAGCTTTTGTAGGAACTTAATAACTTCAGAGATATTGCAACCATCAAGATCAAAATCAAATTTATCATCTAAAGTAGTAGAACTATTACTAGCCTCAACACTAGTGGTGGTAATAGTAGAAACACTAATGTTTCTAGCAATTTCATCTTCTCTTTCCCACTTAGCATGTAATTCAGCTAATAGTCTAGCATTTTCATCAATTCTTACTTGTATATCATTAGTAGCTACAAAGGGATTATCATTAGTTTCAGGTTTAGCAGTCATTTTATTCAAACAAGATTGAGCTTCAGCCAAAGATGCTATATTTCTTTCAGCATTAGAGAGTTTTTCCTCAATAGTTTTATTGAAAGCAGTTTGTTTACTAATAAAGTCCTTAAGCATAACTTCAAGTTCAGAGGGTGCACTCCTATTATTGTTGTAGGAATTTCCATAAGCATTACCATTGTTAGGAGGATATGGCTTATAATTGTTATTACCAAAATTACTCCTATAAGCATTATTGCCAAAATTATTATTTCTTATGAAGTTTACATCAACTTGATCTTCTTGATTAACCAAAGAAGCTAAAGGAACATTATTTGGATCAATATGGGTTTTCCCATTAACAAGCATAGACATAATAATATCAATCTAATCACTCAAGGAGGAGGTTACCTCAACAGAATTTACCTTCCTACCTTATGGAGCTCTCTCGGTATGCCATTCAGAATAATTAACCACCATATTGTCCAGAAGTTTTGTTGCAGCACCCAAAGTGATGGTCATAAAGGTACCTCCAGCAGCAGAGTCCAATAGGTTCCTTGAAGAATAGTTCAATCCTGCATAAAAAGTTTGGATGATCATCCAAGCAGTCAGTCCATGAGTGGGACAATTCTTTACTAAAGATTTCATGCTTTCCCAAGCTTGAGCAACATGTTCATTTTCAGGTTGTTTAAACTTCATTATTTCACTTCTCATAGATATAATCTTAGCAGGAGGATAGTATTTTCCAATGAAAGCATCTTTGCACTTAGTCCAAGAATCAATACTATTCCTAGTTAAGGAATTCAACCATTCTTTAGCTTTTCCTCTCAAAGAGAAAGGAAACAATTCCAGCTTAATAATATCACCATCTACATCCCTATGATTTTGCATCTCACAAAGTTCAACAAAGTTATTTAGATGGGCAGCAACATCTTCATTACCAATACCAGAAAATTGTTCTCTCATAACAAGATTGAGCAAAGCAGGTTTTATCTCAAAGAAAGTATCTTCAGGCACAGGTGGAGCAATAGGTGTGCTCATAAAATCATTGTTGTTGGTCCTAGTGAAGTCACACAACTTAGTGTTTTCAAGAGTAGTCATTTTTTTGGGTTTTCAAATAAGAAAGCAAACTAGTAAAACTATTTTTTTTGTGTTTTTGATAAACAAACAAGCAAACAAAACAAAAAGAAACTAAGCAAAACAAAAATAACAAAGTAAAGAGATTGGTTATGAGGGACTCCCCTTGTGAAGATGTCCTTGACTCCCCGGCAACGACACCAGAAAAATACTTTATGGCTCGGTGTTAATGTAGAGCTCATTGGGAACCCCAACAGGAAGGTATGATGAGTACAGCAGCAAGTTTCCCTTAGTTATGAAACCAAGGTTTAATCGAACCAGTAGGAGCAAGGAAACACCCCAAAGGTGTTGCTAGCTGAGCCATATTGAATGGAAAGAAGTAATAGTTTGCAACAAGTAAACACAACGCAGTAAACAGTTTGTAGATTGTATGTAAAAGAAAAGGACCGGGATCCATAGTTCACTACAGGTGGCTCTCCTTAGATAGATAACATGCTGGGTGAACAAATTACAACGGGGGAATTGACAAACATCGAGAAATCAATACATGCATATACTAATCATCGTGACTCCTTTGAGACTTGATTGGGCATTACAACATTATACATAGACCGCCATCCAACTGCATCTATGACTAATAATCCACCTTCAGGTTTTCATCCGAACCCCCTCCAGTATTAAGTTGCAAGCAACAGATTATTCTTTACGAATTGCGTTTAATGTAAACAATATGATTGTTCTATGAACAAAGGAATGTTGTTTTCTCCCTAGTAGCAACAACACATCTAGTACCTTAGAGATTTCTGTCACTTCCCCAGATTACCAGAGGCATGAACCCACTATCGAGCATAAATACTAACTCTTGGAGTTGCTAGCATCTACTTGGCCAAGATAGCTACTAACAACGGAAAGCATGCAAGATCACAAATAGCAAAGACATGATAGAATCAATAATCAATCTGAAATAGCATCTCAATATCCATTGGATCCCCGCAAACACAACATGTAGAATTACAAATAGATGATCTTGATCATGAACAGAGCTCACAAGATCTAGACATGAAAGCACAAAGGAGGAGAACCAGCCATCTAGCTACTACATGGATCCGTAGTCCAAGGATGAACTACTCACGCATCACACCGGAGGCTTGCATGATGATGAAGAAGGCCTCCAGGGTGAATTCCCCTCTCCGGCAGGGTGCCGGGAAGAGCTTCAGATCCCTCCTGATCTAGGGATGGAGATGACAGCAGCTATAGACTCTTTCGTGGATTTTTGATCGGGCCCTTAGGGTTTTCGTCCCGAGGGCAATATATAGGCGGAAGGGGAGGCCGAGGGGGTGCTAGTGGCCACCACACCACCCCCTAGCGCGGGCCAAGCCTGGCCACGCGGCCAGGTGGTTTGGCCGGCCTCTGGCCCCTCTCCGTCTCGTATTCTAGCATCTGATGACTTCCGGAAAAATAGGCACTTTGGCTTTTGTCCCGTCCAATTCCGAGAATATTCATTTTTTGACTTTCCTGGAACCAAAAACAACAGAAAACAGGTAGCTGGCACTGTGGCTCTTGTTAATAGGTTAGTCCAAGAAATCATATGAAAAGTACTCCAAAGTGTGGGCAAAACACAAGAAAGTGGATAAAACCAATCATGGAACATAAAAATTATAGATACATTTGCAATGTATCAGCCCTCCACTACTAACACTGCCATGTGCAATATACTCCGTTTTACCCTCTAGTGGCTGGTCAACAAAGAGTCAATGAATAGGTTTTAGCTACCTAATTGAGTCATTTTATGCACAACAAATTCAAAAAGAGCAAAACATAGTGACATCTACCCAGGGAGTCTTATTATGTGACCTACCACCATAAGAAATGTATATAAACCAAGTTTTAACCTAAATCACCACTTCTCAAATCACCTACTATCTATGAAGGTTCATGGCTTTCTACTCAAGCCTCTTCCCAAAACATCCCTCCCCAAAACATAGTTTGTCTAAATGAGGCAATAATTGCCAAACTGGTGTATATTTGAATTGCAAATAGTTTGATGTGTGCCAAGATGTATTTTATTGTATAAAAGACGCATTTTCCATTTTTTAAATCTTTTTCTATTTTCTATTTGAATCCCTTTGTCAGTCTTGCCCTTGGTTTTTAAGTTCTACTCAGTTTTGCCCTTGGTTCTTAAGTGCTACTCAATTTTCCCCTCTCTTTGTATCCAACTCTCGCACTTGTGCTCATCTTCGCTGCTATGCTCTGATTGGTCAAGTCAGTTGGCACACGGATCACGCCCACCAACCGTTGATCCTCTATGATCTAGCGGAAATGATAACCCCTATATGTGTCGGGGGCACCCCTCTATCCATGCAGAATAACGAGTATGCCACCGGTACTTTAACTCCATAAACAAATGAAATTGAATATAATTTGAAGGGAACGTGTTCGAAGGTGTATAATTTGTGCATTACATTCCACTATATGAAAATGATAATCTCTCAAGATTTTCTTAGCACAATATTATCACGTACTAAGTGCGATGTCAAAGAGCTCAAATGTGTATAATTTTTGTATATGCAAGTTTATGGATTACATTCCACTCCATGGAAATGATAAATGATCAGGATTTTATTAGAACAACATTATCATGACCTAAGTGCGATTTCAAAGAGTTCAAAGGTGTATAATTTTTGTATACGCAAGTTTATGCATTATATTTCACTCCATGGAAATGGTAATCTCTCAAGATTTTCTTAGCACAACATTATCACGTATTAAGTGCGATTTCAAAGAGTTCAAAGGTGTATAATTTTTGTATATGCAAGTTTATGCATTATATTTCACTCCATGGAAATGGTAATCTCTCAAGATTTTCTTAGCACAACATTATCACGTATTAAGTGCGATTTCAAAGAGTTCAAAGGTGTATAACTTTTGTATACGCAAGTTTATGCATTATATTTCACTCCATGAAAATGGTAATCTCTCAAGATTTTCTTAGCACAAAATTATCACATATTAAGTGCGATTTCAAAGAGTTCAAAGGTGTATAAACTTCATATACGCAATTTTATGCATTATATTTCACTCCACGTAATCTCTCAAGATTTTCTTAGCACAACATTATCACGTATTAAATGCGATTTCAAAGATTTCAAAGGTTTATAATTTTCACATATGCAAGTTTATGCATTACATTCCACTCTACAAAAATAGGGGAGAAAATAATAATCTCTCAAAATTTTGTTAGCACATCATTATCACGTATTAAGTGCGATTTAAACCTATTCAAAGGTTTATAATTTTCACATATGCAAGTTTGTGCATTACATTCCACTCTATGAAAATGATAATCTCTCAAGATTTTCTTAGCAAGACATTATTACGTATTAAGTGTGATTTCAAAGAGTTCAAAGGTGTATAATTATTGTATATGCAAGTTTATGCATTACATTTTCACTCCATCGAAATGATAAATGATCAGGATTTTATTATCACAACATTATCATGTCCTAAGTGCGATTTAAAAGAGTTCAAAGGTGTATAACTTTCATATATGCATTACATTTCACTATGTGAAAATGAAGCAACGACACGGGCGCGGGCGTGGGGCTAGCTCGGGGTCCCATCTTGCAATGCCAACCTGAGTAAGCTGTGGGTCTGGTGCTCACATGGATAAGTTGTGGGTCCTACGCTCACATGGATAAGCTGTGGATCCGATGCTGATGTAAAGACCCAAACCTGGCTTGGTTTGAATCCCTGTGATTACAGTGCTAGTCCCTGGATCGAATAGCTAGCACCCATAGTTTAAGATGTAATATCAAGATACAAAGGTCATATTACATCGCATGATCCAGAATATGAATACTTTATTACAAACTCATAGCCATAGGCTATCTTATTACAAAGCAGCAGAATACAAGTAAAGCATGGAGTCCTTCATCTTCATGTGCCACAGGCAAACATGTTGGGTGTAGACTCATAACCCCTATCACGATTCCTCACTCATCAATAGAATAACCTGCAACATGATAGGTTGCAACCACAAGGGGGTCAATACTTTGAATGTATTGGCAAGTGTCACAAGTTTGTGAATATAAGTTGGACTATCACTACATGCATATTTGGCTAAGTAGATCTTAGGCTTATTTGCAGAAAGCAATATGGCTTTATCCTATGTTTGCAAAATAGTTTTGAACTTTCAACAACTTTTTGAACTCCTTGGCAAACTCCAAGTTCTTCTAATCTCTTGTTGTCACCATCAAGTTTTACTTTGAGAAATTAGAATGTCGAGATCTTCCATAGCTTCAGGCCTTAGTTGCTCAGAGTTGTCCATAACCGGGGACACGGCTAAGTACTTAGAATTTAATCTTCTGCAGAAGTTGTACACTTTACCCACAAGACACAATCTCGTCTTGACGCCACCAGTGGCTGCTGGATTAGTACTCACCAAGATGGAGTACCGGCAGATCGAGAATGTGACAAAGTCTTTCCATAGAAGTCCTCCCAATACATAATGCCAGCACATCTATCAGGCACCAATGCAAGGATAAACCTCCAATGCATAATTCCAGTTAACCTGAAGAGGTACCAATGCATGGGTCTCCCACTATGTAATTGACTAGGCCAGGGCCCATTTGGCATGTGGCTGTACACGAAAGCCACTATACGAGAAATATGTTCAATCTCCAAGTTCCTGGGTGGTGTTCTCCTAGTGCACACACGAAAGAGATAGCCATAGACATGGTTCCCTTCGTTGCCACCTTATTCTCAACTGAGTATCCACACTCCACCTAGGTGATTCATTGAGTCCTTGTTTTATTATGTAAAACATATATTTTTCCAACACTTCATATAATCACAATATGGTATATTCCACCCTGAATCTATAGCAGGGCTAAGCATACTACAACTACAGTATTTCCACTAAGGGATATATAAAGGATATCCTAATAGGATATAGCATAGCATAGTATCATAGTATTCCTATCATGCATACTACAAAAATCCACTAAGTGTAATGAAAAATAGTAGGACATGGATGATAGTGTCACTTGCCTTAGTAGTTGGTGGTGTTGGTACACTCTTTGCAGTAACACACTTGACAATCCATACAATCTGTCAAACAAAACAACCAAGACAAAACATGCACAAAATCAATACTAATGGCAATACAAAAATCATGCAAAATATGCAAGCAAGCAAGAAGGCAATTTTTATTACACAAATTGTTATAACAAAGGTTTTGAACACTACTAAGTGTTTCCTGAACATTTTATAATTGCAAGATTACAAATGCAACCATTTGTGCAATTGTAACAATTAGCAATAACTCTATCATTTAGAAAGGTTATACTTACTAAATAATTCCCATGCTATTAGGCATAGCCAACCAAATTTATATTTTGGTCTCACTGGACAGAGGGTTCAATTTGCAATCCATAGCAAAACGATTCACCCAAAAATAATTTACAAAACAATTTTTATGAGTAAAATACTCCTAAAAAGGTTCTGCCTAAAACTCCAAATTTTCAGAAACAAAAGGGTGAAATAAGGCCTCTATAATAAAGGTCTTATTTTTCTGAATCCATAGACACCAAATTTGCATTTTTCTGATTTGTGGATCAAAATTTATTGAATTTCTAAGTTTAATACTAAATCTGTTTAATTTCTATTTAAATAGATAATAGTCTGGCGACGTGGCGCTATCCTATTGGCTGGTACCGGTTCGGGCGGATCGGCTGCTGCGGGCCGTTGGATTTTAAGTGGCAATGGGCGATCCAGATTAGCCCGTACCATTTCGCTAAGTGATCTATCTAAGCCGCTGGATCAAGATCAGACGGTGCTCAGCGTGTCGACCACAGACTGGCGGCGTTGGCAACGGTGCGCGGCGGCGACGCATCGGACGGGTGGTGCTCCAGCGATTCTAGAGGGGTAGGGGAAGCGGCGATCTTACCAAGGGTCACGGTGGTCTCGGTGGTCTGGTTGGTGGTCGCGATGGAGAGAGGGGAGCTCTGCTTCGCTCGGTATTCCTCGCCGGAGTACTTGCCGATGGTGGAGCTCGTGTCTTTGAGACGGTGTCGTCGACCTGGGGCTCGAGCAGACAAAACAAGGCATCAGGGTGGTGCGCCAGTTCGTGTAGAAGCTTACGGTGGCCAAGGTAGGACGGCGGGAACCTGCGTCTCGCCGGAAATCCCCGGTGAACGACAACGGCAAAGGGTGACGCCGGTGGCGACCGTGGCGATGACCTAGGCACAGAAAAATCACGGGAAAGTGTCAGTAGATGCGCCAGAGCATGGCGAAGCTTTAGGACAGAGAGGGGGGCATGGGGTTGTCGGTTCTCGCCGGAATCCTCGCCGGAGCTTGTCGGTGGCCGCGGTGGTTCGAGGTCGAATTCGAAGGGCCTGGGGGCTCTCTGGTGGTGGTGTCTGAGGGGAAAACGGAGAGGAGGGGGTGAGGATTAAGAGGCAGGGCTCGGAGTGCTGTTTAATTCGCGGAAACGCTCGAAATCGAACGGATTAGAAACAGCAGAGGGAGGGAGAGGTCTGTCATCGCCGAGGAAGACGATGAGGTGGAGGGGTGACGTGGCATGGGGTCGGTCTGTGAGTGAGAGGGGTGGGCAGCGGCGCGGTAAGGAAAGCAGGGGGAGAGGAGAGAGCCGGGTGGGCTGGTTTTGGGCCAAAAGGCCGAAGGGCTGGGGTTGCTGTTTTTTCTTTTTCTTCTGTTTTTCTTTTTCTTTTTCTGTTTTCTTAAATAACTTTTGATTTAATGATCCAATTTGAATCAAACAAATTTCTAAAAATTTGTAAAACTCAAATTAGGTTTTTAGGGAATTATAGAACATATTTATCTTCTATTTTAATCCAAAGTATTTACTTGGTAATATAGCATTTTCTTTGATTCTATTTTTCAAAATAATTCATATCTTTTTATTCATGGCTCAAAATTGGATGAAACCAATCTCTATTGTTTTATTATTTTGTCCTTTATCTTTTTAGCCCTCATAGGAGTTCTTTTGTATAATTTAATTATGGAGTATATCCATAGTATTGTGTTGTTCTTAGTGTTAACAAATAATTAGAGCTTTAGGGTTTGAGATAATTTTCACTTCTCTTAGGTTTTTAAAATGCAACCAAGTCAAGATGCTCATGCATGCTTCATGATTTGGGATTTTCAAAACATGCACACCACTTCACAAACAAAAATCATTTTGTTTGGCTTAGGTTTTGGAGGCATTATATTAAATGTTCCAAAAGTTTTTGTTCCTACTGAATTTCAAAGAACTTGGTTCTTCATTTTGTTTAAAATTTTCACATTTCAAAATTTGGAAAATTTTGGGATGTGACAGACTACCACCCTTAAAAGGAATCTCGTCCCGAGATTTGAGAAGGCTAGAAAGAATAGGTTGGGTTTTAGGATACTTGGGTGCTACCACCCTTAAAAGGAAACTTTTTTGGGTTGCATTTGATGATTCACTTGGCTAAGGGTCCAATGATTGTCACCCAAAGGTTGTTAAGATTTCTCCATCTTAAGATTCTTATACCACTTAATTAAGTTAGCTAAAGCTTACCTTCCACACCATCTAGTTCTTCAAGGGTTCCATACATGTTGACGTGGTTCACATGTCCTTTCTGGGTCACATTGGAATTGCTTCCATTAGAGTCTCCAACATTCTCATTCTTCTTCTTCTTCTTCTCAGGACAGTTTGCTACAAAGTGTCCAAGTTGCTTACAATTGTAACACTGCAACTGGCTAATGTCTTTCTTGGGATCATTATGTTGATTCTGACCAAGGTTATCTCCATTGTTAGTACCATTCACATTGTTACTACCACTTCCATTATTGACGTGGTGATTCTGGTGATGATGGTGATTATGTCCATTTCTTTCATGCTGATGTGATCCATAATTTCCATTGTCCTTTCTGAATGAACGCATCTTCTGTGATGATCCTGAGTGATATTTGTCAAAGCTATGCTTCCTCTTCCTGTTCTCAACTTTGTTCTTCTTACTCTCTAAAATTATAGCTTTTTCACACAGTGATTGATAAGTTGGAACATAAGCAACTGATAATTGCATGGAAAGTTCATCATTTAGTCCATCCAGGAACTTTTCCTTCCTCTTAGCATCAGTATCAGTATCGTTTGGAGCATAACGTGATAGATTGTTGAATTCCTCAATATATTCAGCAATGCTGCGGTGACGCTGTTTAAGGTTGTGAAACTCCTTCTTCTTCAGACTCATCACGCCTAAAGAGATATGATTAGTGCAAAAACCATCTTCAAATACTTCCCAAGTCACTTCTTCAATGGGGTGAGTGACTTGAAAGTTGTCCCACCACGTGGCTGCAGGGCCTTCAAGCAAGTGTGCTGCAAATCTCACTTTCTCAGCATCAGAGCATCCAATAGTCACTAGATCCCTGTTCACTAAACGTAACCAATCACTTAGCAACTTAACTCATTATAGAAGAAAACATCAAGTTTTCTTGAAACAAGCAACCTATTATAGTCATACCACATAGGTCGGCATGATCCATACGCTAACACGATATCGATAACTCGAACATGATAATTGGTAGGCAATCTAATGTCTCATGGTTCGCACTATGATAACATCAGTGGGAGCTCTCTTTCGAGTTCGGCAATCATCGGTGAAGTGTCCTATCTTCCGGCAGCGATGGCAAAACACTTTTGTCATGTCTCGAGTACTTTTTCTTGAAGTGTTGTTGTGGTTTTCTTGAACTTCCTTCTCTGGGCATTCATTGATATTGTGTCCTTCTTTCTTGCATTTGGAGCAGGTGATATGGCTAAGGTTTTCTTCTTTCTTCCTAAGAGCTTGATACATTCCATTCTTGACTTGTTCTTTCACTTGTTGCACTATGAAGTCGAGATGGCACTTGGCAGGAATGTGGTTGGTTCCTTCACATAGGTAACAAGTAACTTGAGACGTGGGACATTCTCCAACTGGATGGTTGTGATCACAAAAGGTACATTGATCTTGATGCTCCTTAGAGGTGTGGCCTACTTCTCCATGTATTTTGCAAGCTCGAGGACTTGTCACAACTTGTATCTTGATCTTCTTGTTGGCATGATCCATCCTTAAGGTCCATAGAGAAAGCAAAGGTTGGTCCTCTACATGTTTGAAGGAGAAGAGATTCAGTAAAGAATGATCAAGGTATACGAGAAAGCCTACTAAGTATAAAATTAGTTCATTACTAACAAGGGGTTTGTCCAATTCCTAGGGTTACGAACCTACAGGCAACACAGTGCTCTGATACCATCTGTAAAGACCCAAACCTGGCTTGGTTTGAATCCCTGTGATTACAGTGCTAGTCCCTGGATCGAATAGCTAGCACCCACAGTTTAAGATGTAATATCAAGATACAAAGGTCATATTACATCACATGATCCAGAATATGAATACTTTATTACAAACTCATAGCCATAGGCTATCTTATTACAAAGCAACAGAATACAAGTAAAGCATGGAGTCCTTCATCTTCATGTGCCACAGGCAAACATGTTGGGTGTAGACTCATAACCCCTATCACCATTCCTCACTCATCAATAGAATAACCTACAACATGATAGGTTGCAGCCACAAGGGGGTCAATACTTTGAATGTATTGGCAAGTGTCACAAGTTTGTGAATATAAGTTGGACTATCACTACATGCATATTTGGCTAAGTAGATCTTAGGCTTATTTGCAGAAAGCAATATGGCTTTATCCTATGTTTGCAAAATAGTTTTGAACTTTCAACAACTTTTTGAACTCCTTGGCAAACTCCAAGTTCTTCTAATCTCTTGTTGTCACCATCAAGTTTTACTTTGAGAAATTAGAATGTCGAGATCTTCCATAGCTTCAGGCCTTAGTTGCTCAGAGTTGTCCATAACCGGGGACACGGCTAAGTACTTAGAATTTAATCTTCTGCAGAAGTTTTACACTTTACCCACAAGACACAATCTCGTCTTGACGCCACCAGTGGCTGCTGGATTAGTACTCACCAAGATGGAGTACCGGCAGATCGAGAATGTGACAAAGTCTTTCCATAGAAGTCCTCCCAATACATAATGCCAGCACATCTATCAGGCACCAATGCAAGGATAAACCTCCAATGCATAATTCCAGTTAACCTGAAGAGGTACCAATGCATGGGTCTCCCACTATGTAATTGACTAGGCCAGGACCCATTTGGCATGTGGCTGTACACGAAAGCCACTATACGAGAAATATGTTCAATCTCCAAGTTCCTGGGTGGTGTTCTCCTAGTGCACACACGAAAGAGATAGCCATAGACATGGTTCCCTTCGTTGCCACCTTATTCTCAACTGAGTATCCACACTCCACCTAGGTGATTCATTGAGTCCTTGTTTTATTATGTAAAACATATATTTTTCCAACACTTCATATAATCACAATATGGTATATTCCACCCTGAATCTATAGCAGGGCTAAGCATACTACAACTACAGTATTTCCACTAAGGGATATATAAAGGATATCCTAATAGGATATAGCATAGCATAGTATCATAGTATTCCTATCATGCATACTACAAAAATCCACTAAGTGTAATGAAAAATAGTAGGACATGGATGATAGTGTCACTTGCCTTAGTAGTTGGTGGTGTTGGTACAATCTTTGCAGTAACACACTTGAAAATCCACACAATCTATCAAACAAAACAACCAAGACAAAACATGCACAAAATCAATACTAATGGCAATACAAAAATCATGCAAAATATGCAAGCAAGCAAGAAGGCAATTTTTATTACACAAATTGTTATAACAAAGGTTTTGAACACTACTAAGTGTTTCCTGAACATTTTATAATTGCAAGATTACAAATGCAACCATTTGTGCAATTGTAACATTTAGCAATAACTCTATCATTTAGAAAGGTTATACTTACTAAATAATTCCTATGCTATTAGGCATAGCCAACCAAATTTATATTTTGGTCTCCCTGGACAGAGGGTTCAATTTTCAATCCATAGCAAAAAGATTCACCAAAAAATAATTTACAAAACAATTTTTATGAGTAAAATACTCCTAAAAAGGTTCTGCCTAAAACTCCAAATTTTCAGAAACAAAAGGGTGAAATAAGGCCTCTATAATAAAGGTCTTATTTTTCTGAATCCATAGACACCAAATTTGCATTTTTCTGATTTGTGGATCAAAAGTTATTGAATTTCTAAGTTTAATACTAAATTTGTTTAATTTCTATTTAAACAGATAATAGTCTGGCGACGTGGCGCTATCCTATTGTCTGGTACAGGTTCGGGCGGATCAGCTGCTGCGGACCGTTGGATTTTAAGTGGCAAGGGCGATCCAGATTAGCCCGTACCGTTTCGCTAAGTGATCTATCTAAGCCGCTGGATCAAGATCAGACGGTGCTCAGCGTGTCGACCACAGACTGGCGGCGCTGGCGACAGTGCGCGGCGGCGACGCGTCGGACGGGTGGTGCTCTGGCGATTCTTGAGGGGTAGGGGGAGCGGCGATCTTACCGAGGGCTCACAGTGGTCTCGGTGGTCTGGTTGGTGGTCGCGATGGAGAGAGGGGAGCTCTGCTTCGCTCGGTATTCCTCGCCGGAGTACTTGCTGACGGCGGAGCTCATGTCTCCGAGACGGTGTCGTCAACCTGGGGCTCGAGCAGACAAAACAAGGCATCAGGGAGGTGCGCCAGTTCGTGTAGAAGCTTACGGTGGCCAAGGTAGGGCGACGGAACCTACGTCTCGCCGGAAATCGCCGGTGAACGACGATGGCAGAGGGTGATGCCGGTGGCGACCGTGGCGACGACCTAGGCACAGAAAAATCACGGGAAAGTGTCAGTAGATGCGCCAGAGCATGGCGAAGCTTTAGGACAGAGAGAGGGGCGTGGGGTTGTCGGTTCTCGCTGGAATCCTCGCCGGAGCTCGTCGGTGGCCGCAGTGGTTCGAGGTCGAATTCAGAGGGCCTGGGGGCTCTTTGGTGGTGGTGTCTGAGGGGAAAACAGAGAGGAGGGGTGAGGATTAAGAGGCAGGGCTCGGAGTGCTGTTTAATTCGCGGAAACGCTCGAAATCGAACGGATTAGAAAAGGCAGAGGGAGGGAGAGGTCTATCATCGCCGAGGAATACGATGAGGTGGAGGGGTGACGTGGCGTGGGGTCGGTCTGTAAGTGAGAGGGGGTGGGCAGCGGCGCGGTAAGGAAAGCAGGGGGAGAGGAGAGCCGGTTGGGCTGGTTTTGGGCCGAAAGGCCGAAGGGCTGGGGTTGTTGTTTCATTTTTTTTGTTCAGTTTTTCTTTTTCTTTTTCTGTTTTGTTAAATAACTTTTGATTTAATGATCCAATTTTAATCAAACAAATTTCTAAAAATTTGTAAAACTCAATTTAGGTTTTTAGGGCATTATAGAACATATTTATCTTCTATTTTAATCCAAAGTATTTACTTGGTAATATAGCATTTTCTTTGATTCTATTTTTCAAAATAATTCATATCTTTTTATTCATGGCTCAAAATTGGATGAAACCAATCTCTATTGTTTTATTATTTTGTCCTTTATCTTTTTAGCCCTCATAAGAGTTCTTTTGTATAATTTAATTATGGAGTATATCCATAGTATTGTGTTGTTTTTAGTGTTAACAAATAATTAGAGTTTTAGGGTTTGAGATAATTTTCACTTCTCTTAGGTTTTTAATATGCAACCAAGTCAAGATGCTCATGCATGCTTCATGATTTGGGATTTTCAAAACATGCACACCACTTCACAAACAAAAAGCATTTTGTTTGGCTTGGGTTTTGGAGGCATTATATTAAATGTTCCAAAAGTTTTTGTTCCTACTGAATTTCAAAGAACATGGTTCTTCATTTTGTTTAAAATTTTCACATTTCAAAATTTGGAAAATTTTGGGATGTGACAGCTGATCTAGATAAGTTGAGAGAGGTGTCCACTACGAGAATCGACTGAATGCGGCCCCACTTTTCAGCATGTAACGGAAAGGGTACACTACGGGACCCGACAAAACGCGGGCCTACTGATCAGCACATAACACTGAGGGTCCACTACGGGACCCGACTGAACGCGGCCCCACTTGTCAGCACATAACGGCAAGGCTGACGGACAACAAGTTTCAGACCATGTGAGAGTTTCGTATAAGGAGATGGGAAAAAGTGAGGAAAAACTAAGCGGCTGGGGAATCCTGAGTATAACTAACGAACCGAGGACACGGTAATAGAAATCTCTAAATTAAACTAGGGGCCATTTGTTACAACTGAACTAAGGCTCCATCTAGCTGATTCAACTCATAAATAAGCTATTGGGATCAAAGAAAATATAATTATTAAAATTAAAGGTAGTCTCGCTCTTATTGATCTTATTATTGTGGACATGCCTGAAGATCCCATAGCACCTATAATTCTAGGTAGGCCATTCCTAAGAACTATTAAATCTTTGATTAATCTACATGAAGGGAATGTGAGAATAGGGCTACCATCTAGAGATTCTTTTGTAGTCCACTTCCCTAGGAAGAAGAAGGCCAAGCCTAATGATGATGATGGTGTAATTACTTTGAAATCCAACTACTTTGGAGTGGGTGTTCCACTTCACAATCCTAAGTGATTGCCATCAACGTCAAGCTAATTGACCTTAATTAGAAGCGCTTCATCGGAGGAAACCCATGTGAAATAAAATTTTCTTTATGTATTAGTTTTTGTTGTGTTAGTTTTGTTTTTTGTTTTGTTTTTGTTTTTAATAAGAAGTGTTCAAGAAGACCTTTGGAGAGAGGAGAAGAAATAAGGTAATCCTCTATATTTTATTTTACTAACACATGGCCTAAGAAGTATTGTTGGATTATTACTTAGTATTTTTGCTGTTATTTAGTCCTTTGATGAGATGTGCAAAGGCACATGGAGCTACTAATCAAATTCTTTAAGTTTTGCAGCTCATAGTGTTCATAATGACCACTGGTACGACCGGAATGGACCATACCGTGCGCCATATCACATCAAGCCAAAGGGAGATAGAAATTTTGATTTTTGCCGAAGGAATTAGTGTCGATAACAACCACTAGTATGGTCGGACGCGTTCGTACCGTGCACCCGTACCGTACCCTCGAGCAAACATCATATTTAAAGCAAAGGTACCGAACCGATAACGACCAGCCGTACGGGCGTGTGGGACCGTACCGCACGCCCGTACCGAGTGCACTGCCTGGGAGCAGCCATCACCCCCAAGGTAAGTCACTCGGTACAGGCGGGATCCGGCCGTATCGTCCGCCCGTACCACGTATGCGACCGCCATAATCAGCCCGAGGAGGTAACCTAAAAATTCCTAAAATCAATCTTTCTCTTTCTTCTTCCTCCAAACCCCAAACTACCTCCATTGGATCTTCAGATTTACTTAATCTTTCTTCGATTCTTCACACTCATTCGATCTAAGGTATGATTCTCCTCCGATCCTTAACTTATTTGTGCAAAAGCTTCACTCAATCTTTCATCATTGACAATCTAGACATAGGTCTTGTTCTTGATTCAGTCTTGATATTAAGTATGCTTAGCATTGTTTTTAGAGTTTCTTTTGTAGTTAGTGTAGATAATCACTTATGCTATGTCTCTATTGGACCAAAAAAATATTAGCAATAATTGTTTACTTTGTCTTATTTTTTATTATTAGATGAACACGAGGAGTCATACATGTGAGA
Source organism: Avena sativa (assembly GCA_916181665.1). Classification (NCBI taxonomy): domain Eukaryota; kingdom Viridiplantae; phylum Streptophyta; class Magnoliopsida; order Poales; family Poaceae; genus Avena; species Avena sativa. The sequence continues at coordinate 38,668,556 of OV702287.1, read as the reverse complement.
TGGCTGTGTAATCCTCCACACCACCCGTTGATACGTTGACCCCCTGAGTCACTTGGGATCATGTTCACGGAGGAGTTCTAGCTAAACAACTTCAATCATCTCAAGCTTCAAGAAATCAAGTCCACAAAGTGGGCGTGTCCTTATATCCTAACCCAACTTGGCATTGGCTGATTTCAATTTACTTTGCAACAATGTTGGTTTGTATGATTTTGTCTTTCAGGATGTTGCCACGTATCGCCGCTTGACGCTTGATTTCATTAGTAGCTTGATGCACACGATGGATCCTTATGGTTGTACCGAGGAACAAAGGCTCGGAGTTGATCGAATCAAATTCCGCCTTATGAACTGTGAGTACACTTTAACACACAGCCAATGGGCTCAATGCTTTGGGTTTGCCAACAACACCCCCGATGTATGCACAACTACTTTTGTTTTAGATCCTTCCCCTTCACGGTACTTTAATTTGATGAAAATCTGTGGAAATATACCCAAGGGGAACCAATTGATCATCCTGCTATTCGATATTTATTCTATATGATTGCTAACACACTACAGGCACATGGTGAGTTTACTAGAGTTAATGAGGAGGAGATGTTGATCCTCGCAAAAGCTGTTGTTATCAATTGTAACTTAACACTTGATGGCTGTGAAATATAGCCATCTATGTCCACATTTAAACAGGATATTATTCATATTTTTGATGAAATATCTCTCTAAACCCTACCACTAATGCCTAATGATCAAAGGGGTATGCAACCCTTTCTTTCTATTTTTCCCTGCGCAGATATTGAGGTTAGATGATGGGAATCACAACATTAAAGTCAAAGATACGAAATTTCCAACAACCCGAAGAAACCAGGGGTCATGAAGTGGAGACAGACGCTCTAACGACCAACTATACAGCAGGAATAAAATTTTGGCCGTATAGTTCTCGTTGTATAGTTGCCATCGACACCGCTAGGTCAAACAGAACAACTTTTGTGAATGGACCCCTATATAAAGAGGCTTCGAGCGACGAAGAAAGCCTCATCATCAGCCATGCCAAGAATCGCCAGCCGTCCCCAAAACTTCATCCACAACATCGAAGAGTCGCCGAAGGAATAGACCTAGATCTAATCTCCAAACTCTTCTCCACCACCATAGCCATATTCCACCACTTGTAATAGTAGATCTCATCTTCGATTGGAGCCATTATAAGACTATTTTATATCAATCTCATGATTTCCGTTACAATGTTTATGATTGTTGATTTCATCTCAATGCGTGAGTAATTCTCCTTGGGCTAAGGGCTTCAGCCTGGCCATGTAACTTTTTGTGCATGTTATTTATCATAGATGGGATCATGTATTAGTTTGTATGACATGATGATTATTGTATCCTCTCTTTCCTCAATCTAAGGACTTGTCAGGTACCCAAGACCCTGAGGATTAAGCCAGGTACAGGGAGTATGAGTAATGACTAATCTACAGGTTGGGAACCCCAGTGACAGAAGGGGTAGTACGACTGTATGTGAGGGATTTACTTGGGATTAACGGAGATGTCACTATGCATATCATTAGTTCTCTTTCTTATATGGATGAGACTAGCAGGTTATTGCTATAATCTGTTGCCGAGGCAATAGCAATTATGGATGCACTGCCCACATATAATTATCTTTCTCTAACAATTACATGCATACATTATTATTATCTTTTATTCCTATCAGATGTTTTGCACAGCTACATGTGAAACCGAAAGCCCTAGGCCCTCTCTCTCCATCATCGACAACAACAAAAGATAGCAAACTCTTGGTCCGGTAAAACACAAAAATAATTCTAAAACTCCTGAAGGTCCATTAAAGTAACTCCACTACACTTTCTGCTTCCCGAGGATTTGATAACCTAGGTCTACTAGGGAAAAGGAGATATACTACATCTATAATCCGGATCGAATGTATCAACCCTTTTTTGGCACCGTTGCTGGGGAGGCAATAGCTACCCTGGTGAGGTTAGTAGGAACCTTGCTAGTTTTAATTCCTGTGTTTAATTTTGTTAGGTTGCTTTTAATCTTTATTTTAAAATCCAAAAAAATTAGTTAGTCTTTAATTTCTTGTTTTTACTATCATAAGTCTTTGTTTAAGAAAACCCAAAAACACAGGAAATATGGCTGAAAGAAGCTTGGGGAGTTTGCAACTGCCAACAATGATTATTTTCGTACTCCTATTACTCAGCCATCAATTGCTGCTGATGATAATGAAATTAAGCCCCATTATTTAAGTTTGGTTTTACAGAATCAATTTGGAGGCTCTGCTGTTGAGGATGCATGTATTCACTTGAATACTTTCACTGAAATATGTGATATGATGCGCATAAAAGATGTTGACCGTGATGCGGTCAAATTGTGCTTATTTCCTTTCTCTCTTAGACGAAGAGAAAAATAATGGTTGTTATCTTTGCCTAGAAATACTATTGCATCATGGGTGGAGTGTACTTCTTTATTTATGACTAAAATTTTGCCACCTGCAAAGACTATGCAAATAAGATCTAATATTACTGGTTTTAGACAGGAAGAAAGTGAGCCACTAGCGCTTGCATGGGAGAGGATGAAACAATGCATGAGAAACTATCCCAGTCATGAGATGGAAGATTGGTTAATTCTCCATTTATTTTATAATGCTCTTAATCATGTGTCTAAGTCTATGCTTGATACTGCAGCTGGAGGAAAATTTATGGGCAAACATATTACCAAAGCAAAGAAGCTACTAGACAATATGCAAGACAACCATGCCCAGTGGCACGTGGATAGATCAAACACAAAGAACGTGAACTCTGTCTCACCACAAGAAAATGAAGAACTCAATTCTAAGCTGGATGAGCTCATATTAGCCGTAAAAGGTAAGTAAAACTAGGTAAGAGCTATCCCAAAAACAAATATTGAAGAAATAGACTTCATAGCTCGTAATGATTATAACCTTGCATGGAAGAAGAATTATAATCCTAATTTTCAGAAACATTTTTCTAGCCCTGTAGGTAACTCTTATAATAATATGGGAACAAGTAATGGTAGTCTCCAAGAAACACTTAAGTCCTTTATAGACGCACAAAATGAGCAAAACAATATCCTTGTTAAAATAACGGAGAATCATGATGCTATGCTTGGTAAATTATCTAACCAAGCTGTAAGTTTGAGGAATGATTTGAAGGCCCTCTAAGAAAGAACAAGGATTGTTGAGGCACAACTAGGTAAGATAAACGAGAGTCAAACTCTCATTCTAGCTAAATTTGCAGGTAAAGCTGAGCCTAATCCCGTTGAAGACCTCAAGATGATAAGAATCCAAAGGGAGGAGCCTAAAGAACTTGATTATAGTAATGCTCCTTCACCAAGTTACACTGTTGAAGATCTTGTAAAAAGGATCAATATCAAGATTCTGGTAAGTGAAGGAAATGAGGATGCTATGTATCAACACTTCGTTAATCAGGTAGAGATGAAGGTACATGAGCTTGAGGAAGAATATAAGAAAATTGTTGAAAAATTACCTATAAAGCTTGATGATATATTCAAGCCTACTATTAAGATTAAAATTGGGACCAATGAGATAGATGCACTTTGTGATCTAGGTGCAAGCGTTTCAACAATTCCAAAAAGTCTTTCTAATAAGTTAAATCTTGGCTCCTTTGAAATCACCGAGTTAAAACTACATCTTGCAGATTCTACCTACAAACAAGCTGTAGGAATTAAAGAAAATACTTTAGTATACATTAAAGGCTACCTGCTCTTATTGATTTTGTTTTTGTTGACATGCCTAAAGATGCTACTGCTCCTATTATATTAGGCCATCCATTCTTAAGAACTCTTAAGGCTTTTATTAATCTACATGAAGGGAACGTGAAGCTTCAATTTCCTTTGTCGGATCCTTTTGTTATTCATTTTCCCAGGAAGAAGAAAGCCAAGCATGATGAAAAGGAGGACTTCACTTTGAAGGCCAACTATTTTGGAGTGGTTGTTCCACTCATCTGGCCTAAGTGAGCAACATCAATGTCAAGCTATTGACCATAAAAGAGCGCTGCATGAGAGGCAACCCATGTGAAATAAAGGTTTGAGTAAAGTTTTGAAGTTTTAGTTTAAGTTTTATGTTTAATAAAGAGTGCTAGAAATCTCCAATTGAGGAGAATAAGTTCGGTAGTACTAAAAATCTTGCTTTATACATGTTGTTGTTGGTCGTCAATTTTTACTATCATTTTTCTATCAAAAACAAGGTGGTTTGCTAAGTCTCAGGATAAGAAATAATTCTCGAAGAAACATAATTTTTTTGATGACTACTGAAGGTCCTATAGATATCTTTGCCATTGACAATTTTTCTTTTCCAAGTATTGAAGGTTTAATGACCAACTATACGGTGGGAATAAAAATTCCGGCTGTATAGTTCCGGCCGTATAGATATCGATGCCTTTGTAATTTTTGTTTTCCAGGTACAGAAAGTTTGACGACCAACTATACGGCAGGGATGAAAAATCCCGGTCGTATAGGTCTGGTCGTATAGCTACGCCGCCAGGTGGAATCCCTAATTTTTTTACAGCAGACCAACTATACGGCGGGAGAAAATTGTCGGCCGTATAGTGGCGCCCGACCACAAAAACACGACGAGAAGGTACCCCCAACACCAAAACTTCAATCTTTTTTCTCTCTTCTACCTCCAAACTCTCTCAAAACCTCTAGAGATCTTTATCTCTACTTAATTTCGTTCGATTTCCTCGCACACAAGTGATCAACGGTATGTTTCTCCTCCGATCCTCTAATTACTTTTTTCAAATTAATCTTTGATATGTTGTCATTATCAATCTAGGGTGAGACCTACTATGAACTAATTTCCATGATTCTCTTGCCTAGATTATTATTTTGAGGGGAGTTTTTAGTGTGCTATGATGAGGAATATGTTATGCTTATTATTGTTGGATCAAAAAGTTTTATTTTTGTCTTTTCTTATTATTTTAGATGATGAACACAAGGAGCCAAACTCGTGCTCGTGCCGCCACTGGTGCTTCTCGGGCTGCTGCTCGGGAACGCATGGGCATACGGTTTAGGCATGAGCTCCAGTGTGATCGCTTCAACAGGATAAAGAACCGAGAAGTGAAGACAACCAAGTAGGCTTTCCCCATTATTTTGAATCAACTCGGTATTTCTAATGACTTAAATGTACTTTGTAATAGGGTTGGCTTGCAAAACTTTGTATTCAATGATGTGCCTACTTATCACCGATTAACTCTTGAATTTCTAAGTTCTTTGCAAAGCACCGTTAAAGCATGGAATGGAGAGGACTTGATTTCTTTCCAACTTATGAACAACAATTATGCTTTATCACTAAATGAATTGTGCACATGTTTTAATTTTCCAAACAATAATGATAATGACTTGCGCGCATCCTTTACTGGCTTAGACCCTTCCCCGGAACAATATTATAATGGAATGTGTTTCACTTCTAGAGTAAGCAAGGGGAAGAATATTCAACATCCTGCAATTCGCTATTTGTTCTATGTTATTGCTAACACCTTGCAGGCACGAAATGAGTTCACGAGACTCAATGAGGAGGACATCTTAGTCCTCGCAAAGGCTGCTTTCAACAACATAAACTTTTCACTCAACTTGGGTGCAATTCTTGTGCGCTACCTGGAGTACTAATCCTCCCAAAGCCAAGGACCAGTCACAGGTGGAGGCGTCATCACCATGCTTGCTATTGCCCTAGGCATCGACCTAGGTGAGTTGCAACCAGTGCTAGGTGAGCGCCGTGTTGGTTTCTCTACTTTAAAAGCTTGTGGAATGCTCACTAGGAGAGGTGGTGTTTATTACTTGCATATTGCTCGAGCTGGGCGTCTCTACCCCGCTCCTTTGCCTAATGGTCTTTTCTCTATCGAGGAAGGACGTTTTCTATATGACTTGTAGGTTGAGCAATACCAACCCAAGGAGGAGATTCAGGATGAGGATGAGGACCAAGAAGAGGACCAAGAAGAGGAGCAACCACCAACCTAGTTTGCTACATTCCAAGACTTCCAAGAACTTGGAGGAACTCTGGAGAGAATGTAAAACCTCTCCTTGAACCTCCGAGAAACAACTAGTAATCTATCAACTCAATTTGTGAACTAGAGTTACAACTTTTTCCCACCACCACAATGATTTGAAGGGCTTGCAAAAGCCTAAGCTTGGGGAAGTTTTCTCATTATCTTTATTTGGCATTCATTTGTTTTTATTTTCGAGGTTATGTTTTTAATTCGAGTTTATAAGCACTCGTGTTGGTTTCCCCAACACTATCTTTTGTTATTTCTATTTTCTTTCGAGTTTTTCTAGCCGAGCTTTGTCGCCAATTTTCTATTCTTTAATTCCCTCTCTTAAAAACAACAACAAGATTTTTCCATTTATCTTTATTTTCCCTCTTCCTTCTTTTCTATTCTCCTTGTGTCTTTTACATATTTGCAGGAGAGTGACACTGCAAGGAAAGTTTCCTTCCACAATGAATTGGCCCGATGGTCATCGTAGAAGGCGCGTCTTTCGTGACCAAATTCTTGGCTCGACCGTGGCCAATGAAAAACTTTTTTTTCTGGTTTTGCGGCCCTCTACTATGACGGATCTGCTAAAAACATGGAGGAAGCTCATTAGAAGAAACATGTGTCATGCCTCCCGGATTTGAACTCGATAACGTAGCTCGAGGCGTCTGCCGTTTAGTCAGGCTGCTAGGTCCCACATGTCAGCCTCTCATTAGAAGGATCGTGTGTATGATCGGATTTTTTTCCTTCGCTCGTGCTACCCTGTTCCGAAGTTGATAGCACTGCTCGATCCATCTACCGTCTAATCAACCTCCTGGGACCCACATGTCATCCGCTTATTAGAAGAAACATGTGTATGATGGAATTTTTTTCCTTCGCTGGCGCTACCCCGTTCCGAGTTAATAGCGCTGCTCGACGCATCTACCATTTAACCAACCTCCTGAGCCCCACATGTCATCCTCTCATTAGAAGAAACGTGTGTATGATGGATTTTATTTCCTTGGCCGGCGCTACCCTGTTCCGAACTTGATAGCAATGTTCGATGCATCTACCGTTTAATCACGATGCTGGGCCCCACTTCTCATCCTCTCATTAGAAGAAACGTGTGTATGATGGATTTTTTTACCCTCTGTCGTGCCTTCGTGTTCCGAACTTGATAGCGTTGCTCGCTGCATCAGCCGTTTAATCAAACTCCTGGACCCCACAAGTCATCCTCTCATTAGAAGAAACGTGTGTATGATAGAATTTTTTCCCTCGGTCACGCCTCTGTGTTCCAAACTTGATAGTGTTGCTCACTACATTAGTGATGCTGGTGGGTTCCTTATGTCAATCTCACATTAGAAGAATCGTGGGTATGACGGACTTTTTTTTCTACTCTAGCGCCACCCTGTTCCTAACTAGATAGCGTTGCTTGACGAATCTGCCGTTCGGTCACGCAGTTGGGTCCCACATGACAGCCTCTCATTAGAAGGATCAGTTGTATGATTGACTTTTTTCTCTGCTCGCGCTCCATGTTTTGAACTTGATAACGTTGCTCGCCGCATTAACCGTTTTTCAGGATGGTGGGTCCCCCCATGTCAGCCTGTCATTAGAACAAACGTGTGCATGCTGGACTTTTTTCTCGCTCGCGCCTCCCTGTTTCGAACTTGGCAATGTTGCTCGATACAACACCTGTATAAGCGCTCTAGTAGGACCCACATGTCGGTCTATCTTTAAATGAAATGTGTGTATGTATGATAGACCTTTTTTTCGGCCACGTCTGCTGTTTTGGACTTCCAATAGATTTAAACTATGTGTGTCTCCACTACGCCAAAGATATTTATAGAAAATATATTATTAAACATTCCTTAGTACCTTCTAGTTATGTTTTAATGTTTTTAAAAAGATGTTGCCTGTCCGTGTTTATATTTTTAAAAATAAAAGGGCAGCCTTCTGGTATTTCAATTTATAAAATGCCACATATATAATGGACTAGTTTCTTAAAAATATAGCGGAGTTTTTTTAAGAGGTGGCGGTGAAGTTTTTTTAAGAGGTGGAGGGAAATACTCAAAAGGCCGAATTAAAAATATTTTGGGCTATTCTACATGGTCCATCTACAGGCGCTATACTCCATGGGCTCCTTTCTTAAATTTCACTGGGCTGTGCTAAGCAGACCCTTAACCCTGACAAGGCCGAATTAAAATATTCTTGCCTATGCTCCATGGGAACCTTTCTCAAATTTCACTGGCCTGTGCTCAGCAGTTCCCTGACCCTACGCTAAAAAAAATAGTTCCTTGACCTTGAAAAGGTGTGTGTATATTGGACTGTTTTTTCGGGTTGAACTTGATAACGTTGCTGGGTCCTCCATGTTAACCTTTCACCACGCTGGATATTTTTCTCGCTCGCGCCTCCCTATTTCGAACTTGGCAATGTTGCTCAATGCAGCATCTCTATAAGACCGCGCTGCAGGGTCCCATGTGTCAGCCTCTCTGTAAATGAAACATGCGCATGATGGACTTTTTTTCAGCCCCGTCCACTGTTTTGACATCGGTCCGTTGCTAGGTTTAAATATACATGGTACAAAGTAAAGGACCAAATATACACACATACTATATAGATGTCGAAAAAATTATATATTTTTTGAAAATTATCTATTATAATTTTATATAGTGATGATATGTCATATGTCTATTATCTGGTTCTCACGTGCATGGTACGTGGAACTTACTAGTAATGCAGTAGTTTCAACAAAACAACATAGGTAGTCGGAGCTTTTTCTAGGGGGGTTGGGGAAGGGGATGCGGTGACCCAGCATACCACTACATGATGTAGTACACTATAGTCGTTGATATAACACCAATGAAACACTGTTCACTAGTATTATATCCCTTAGAGTGGTACAACAGAAACACAACAGGTCCAAGACATGACTATAGGTTACAACTCGACTCTTACAAAAGATCTAGAAAACACTCTAGGTTAAAGAGAGAGAAAGAAACTTCTTGCAAAGAAGAACCAGAAATAATAACTTAGAACTATCTACTAACTAAGACTAGTATCTAAACTATTTGGCTTGCCATTGCTGCTATTGCTATGCTCTACAAAAGTAGGTTTTATGGCTAGAGAATCTACTCCTATCTACTTAAGAACTTTGTCCTCACTTCGGTTGATGTATATGTTGACTTCATTGACTTTATTGAAGAACTTGAGGTGCCGATGATGGTTTCTTGAGCAAAAATTGATGTTAACGTCGTCTTCAACGGCTTAGAACCTAGCAAGTGTTAAGAAGGTACGGTTGAGTACGAGCGTACTCAACAAGCTCACTAAAAAGGAGTGTATGTTGCACTGTCTCTACAGGCACAGACCAAAGGTCATAGGCAATGCAGGTTTTCATAAACATTTCTTCAAAGGTTGCTTTTATTCTAAAAACTATGTCCGATAGCCTTCACAAGTTGACCAGAACCTTCGTGGGGTTCCTTTCCTGCCACATTCGTAGCTCCTTCCCAGAACAGGGAGTAACATGTCACAGTTCTTACACTCTGCAGAGGTGCGTCACTTTTCCCATGAGAGACCTTAGCCTTGTTGCACATCCGAGTTGCATTCTCGTCCATACTTCCTTGGTGTGGGGCCCAGTCTAAGATCCAAGCCAATCATTGCCCCCTTCACGACCCCGCATGTCCCCCTGGTGTACGCCATGCCCACATCTTGAATTACGGCAATGGTTAGTACAGACCGTCAGATGCCAGAACTATCATGGGACATTGAGGGTTCCCACCTATATGCTGCATATCCTCTACAAATTACCAATAAATGCACACTACAAGGATAACAGCCACAACCTGGCCATCTGGATGCATGCGAGAGGAAGAAGATACAACTGACTTCTCCATCCCATTCCAAATCTCATGGTTAACACATAATATACGTTGCTAGAATCACTAGCGATATTGGTTGATTAAGTCCTAGATATTATGTTCCTTTACCACTAGAACTGTATCAATAGATTGTTACCACTTGGTAAATAATCCATAATCATATAATTATGAAAATAGTATTTTCTGACCTTTTTGAAATGCAGGTGATGACAACATTTGAGTTACAAGCATTTGATAGAAAATAATCAAAGGACATGAGCAAGTTGTGAACTTGCGTTTTGTGATTGCAAGATTATGCACTCACGGTCTTCGAGATACTAGAAGATCCCAATTCTATAAACAGCATCATTGGTCCGATATGGACAAATGTTTAAAGAAGCAGGATGCAATTATGCATAAGTAATGTAATGCAATTTGGTAAATGCGAATTCCCGGAATAACCGTATCAAATCTAGGGTTTGGAAACTAGGAATGGTTTCTTTAGAATGTGTTTCCCTTTTATATCAGCCTCACATTCGTGCTTCTTATTAAGTCTTGTGAGAGTGTGTGAAACAATATGTAAATATAACAAGTGGCATGTAATACTAAAGTACTCAAATGGGGCATGGTATTTAAAAGATTTCTTAAGCAAGATTATTAATCAATTAGAGCTTTTAAAGAAGTGTTTAAGGATTACTTTTAATGTTTCTTAAAAGAATAACCTTTTAGGAAAAGATTATTTTACAAGGTAAAAGCATCTAAGTTTTAATCAATTAGAGCTTTTAAAGAAGTGTTTAAGGATTACTTTTAATGTTTCTTAAAATAATAACCTTTTAGGAAAAGATTACTTTACAAGGTAAAAGCATCTAAGTTTTAACATGCAAAGTATAAAGTGAAGTACAATAATATTCTAAGATTAAGGTGAATTGCTATCTGGTAATTATGATAGGAATTATTATGTTAAGTTGTTAAGAGTTAAAGGACTTATTGTAAGATTGTTGTTTGAAGTGGCAAAACGAATAACTTTTGAAGAAAATATTTGTTTGTTAAAGTTGAAACAACCCATGTGGTGAAACAAATGTGATCGATATTGTTTGCGCTTATCTGATAAGCGTGGATTTGAGATGCCTTATGAGTTAATTTGGAATTGACAAAAGTTAACTATAAAAACATAAATATTCTTTAGGCATTATGCATGATTTGGTGTACCAAATTTAACTTTAAAACATAAGTAGATCTAGGGTGTGATGTGTTTAAAAGTAGTAATAAGATTTAAACCTTGTAATAAGCATGTTTAAGGGTAAAAGATCATTCACTTTCAGTTTAAGTGAATGATGAGTTTAAATATGACTTGTTATTATGAATATAATTTATCTTTTAAGGAAAGTAAATTTAGATGATTTTTAATAATCTATTAAAGTTTGAAATCATGAATAGTTAAGAGATAAGTAACATTTACTTTTATTATAAGTGAATGGATATTAAAATTTACTTAAATTGTTGGTTTATATTGGAGTTATGGTTTTAAAGAGTTTTCTAAATGTTAATTGATTACTTCTAAGTATTATTATAGACTTAAGTTATGGTTTTGGAAGTAGTATTGAAATGTACAGGATTTAGGGTTTATATAAAATTGTGATTATTTCTTATTTAAGAATGTTCTTAAAGAATTTACCAACTAGATAATAAATAAGGATTTATTTCTTAATAACATTAAAATGTGTTGTAATAATATAATTGGTATTTTTGTAGTAAATAATACTTACTTAAGATCTTAGAAGTGAATTTTATTTAATTTTAGGTGTTATTCTTATTTTTATAAATTTCCACAAAGGATTATACATCTTTAAATATTTGCTTTGAGTTTTATTTGTAAACAAATTAAGTTAGTATTTTTACAAAATAGTAGATTCATTTTCATATGCAAAAATGATTTTTATTCATTTTTAGGACTTTTCCTTCATTTATGAAATATCACTTAGATTTTAGTGATGTTAACATTTACTTGTATTTTATTTGACTTAAATAAGTAAAGTTATATTTTTCTTGGGTAGATATTTTTTTTGATCAATGTCAATATGTTATATGAATTTTTAGGATTCTTCTATATTTTTCTAGGGATAAAACAATTTCAGGGGTACTTTGTTAATTTTACATTTTGTTTATTATTTCTTTTACACTATTTATTTTCTTTTTCCTATAAAATTACTTCTGACCCGTGGGCTGGTTAAGCCCAACCCAACCCAGTTGGTCCTGGGGTCAAACCATGCCCAGCCCACCTCCCTCACCCCTCTTATCTCACCCACACGTACGCTACACTTGCACGAGCTCTGCCGCTCGTTCCCCTTCTACCAGTGGTCGATGCACCGCTGCCTTCTCTCCTGGTCGGTCGTCCTCCGCAGTCGGCGCAGCCGCTCGCTGGTGTTGCCTTGCCACCACCTCCTCTTCCTTTTTCGATCACAGATTTGGCTCGGCCGCGCCCTCGCACGAGCTCGGCCGAAACCCTAGCCCCTCACTCGGTCTCCGCCGACGGCTTGGCATCTACGCCCTAGCATCTACTCGATGTGCATGACCTCTCCAACGAGCTCCCGCTGCTTCTCCTTCAGGTTTGGCTCCTCCGACGCGACTCGCCAGACCTCTACAGTGATCACCTCCTCTCTGGTGGTGAGCCTGTGGTGCTGATGTTGCTGATGGGACGACGGTGGTGTTGGCACCGCAACCTCGATGGGTTCAGTTGCTAACTTCAACGAACCTAGATACTTCTCTGTCTCGTTTTCTTTGGCTTCACGCCGGCAGGATGGCATTGAGCTGCAACCCTGGCGTCCTCTGATTTGCCGACACACAGTTCTACTTCTACGGTGTTGGTGCTGCCATTAACCATTTGTCATTATCGTGCTATTGCTATGGCATGGCCATCGACCACGCCCTCCTCTCTCTCAACTCCAACCTCACTTTAGGTAACCACTACTGTGACTGGCCATCGAGCCGATGACTCTGCTTGGTGGTCTGTAGTGCTGCTTTTGATCCAAAGTATGGTGTTGGTGTCTACATGTGGTGTTGAGGGTTTATTGATGATGTCATTACTATTCTAAGGATTTGCTTGGGATATATGAGTTACTTCAAAACATCATGCTTCCGTTTGGATGAATATTCATCCCTAGCAGACGTTAGTTGGTTATAATCTGATCACTATACTGGTTCTAGTGAAACATACTAGATACTCTTATTATAATCCACTTAATAGTGCTTAAACCTATTATATCCTAGTTGTGGAAATGTGATGCTCAAGCTTATTTGTCATAGAGATTTTAATCTTCAGCTCAGAGTCACTTGCGCTGTCTAGTACTTAATATGTAATTGAGGTTGCCAATATTTATTTGAACTCAAACTATTAGTTTGAGTGAGTTCACAGTATATTTCCTTAATGAAAACTGGATTTGCTGCTGAATAATGAATGATTCCTATTTCATTGACTTGGGAAAATGATTTATATTCCTAGCCGACTTGTTGATAGCTGGGGTTTTGGCTAGTGGCTTTTGTTGCCTTTGGTACCCCTTAATGTGAAGTTTCTCCTGGGTGTGTGTATTCCAACATTGAAATAATTAAAAATGGGATCATTCATTTGGAATGTTCTATAAGCAAAGCATTGGGTTGGGGTTCCAGGCCAACGATTTACACAGGCTGAGGCTTTGACTTGGATAATGACATGTATGAATAGTAGCTTCCTTTTCTTTGACCTTGCTACTATGATGATCTCTAGTTGTAAGCTAGAGAAATGATTTATGTTCACCTTAGAATATGTTGCCTTGAGATTTTTACTTGTTAAGTAAAAAAGTACACTTAGAGATGGAACCCTTTTATTCGGAATTACTTCTTGTGAGCTTAGATCAATGTGAAACTTCCATAAGGATGGTACACAAGATCTACGACTTGTAGGATTTGTTTTCCTAAGTGAGAATATAGATGAATTACTTTATTAGTTGGATAATGTGATTTGCAAGCTTCTTGGTGGAATCTTGTCAGTGATGCTTGGGCTGCTGTTTAATTTCCACAAGGGGCTCTGCTAACCTGGGCTATTGATGTGGTTCCTCCAAACCTAGAGTGTGCACACCAGTGGCCCAAGTAGCAAGATTTGTTGTTGTGTAAATAACTATTTATGTGGCTTCAAGCATGTGATGCAAAAGGCTGAGGCACCAATGGGTATTAAGAACAGATACTAAAGTTTGTCTATCTAGCTCAATGATGAGACTAGCATATCACTTCTATGCTAGTCTGAGAGCTCTCTAGATCTCCCAAAACTTCTCTTTTAATCTGGATAAAATCATGTGCTGGTTGAGTTGAGCTTTACCAACCTGATGCTTGCAGACTTGCTGATATGTGGTTGTGCACATGATCTTGTTGATGGGCTGCTAGTGATCCTTCTTGTTTTGTTGTTCTTCTCCTTCTTGAGCTATGGCCTGCTCTTCCATGCTATTGTTAGCCACCACTTCGTCCATAACCGGGCCTTCTCCTCCTGAAACTATTGCTGGTGTTGACGAGGGTTTAACTCATCAATGCCCATTGTTATGGACTTGGGTTTTGGAGAAGGAGGGAGTGCTAGAGGCATCAGTCGGCTAGCAAACAAGCACACAGGGACGCAAGTTTTACCCAGGTTCAGGCCTCGTAGAGGTCCCTACTCCTGCTTGTCTGCTCTTGGAATTAATGGAGGAATCGAAGATTACAGGGGTGCATAGATGTAATCTGGCGAGAGTTATGGAAACTAGGGTTGCGTGTGTCCTCCTCGCCACCCCCTCCTAGCCTTCATATAAATAGGCTAGGTCTCGGGTAGCATGTCGAGTCGGTTACAAATTAGGGTTTTCCCTTTAAACTTTCTATCTTTAAGCCTCTTCTTGTCTCGCCAGTAATCGAGAGTCCGTGGGCCACTCGAAGTCTTCATCGTGTCGTGGCAACGCCGTGGGCTTCCACCGTATCTGGACCATATATACTAAACTCGAGTACCTGCAGGGTATACCCATGTTAGTAGCCCCCGAGTGTTTAGTGGAATCATAGATTCGACTGGGACTTTATGAAGCCTTTTGAGTGTTATATTTATGTCATAGGGATTGTTGATATGCGTGCCTGATTTAACCGATGTATCGGTATCAGTTAACTGCCTTAGGGCAAAACAACGCAATCTACTCAAACTCGAGTCCCTGAACTCGATTTCAGAAAAGTGCTGGTGTAATTCGACTCAAGCCACGGAGGTCTTACAGGAGTCGAATTCCAGTATATGGGTGTGAGCACTCAACGCGTCCGTCAAGGCATGTTCATCGTACCTTTAGGTACGTATATATTTCTGGTAGTGCGCAACAAATGCGTTGCCAGGCCTTATTTAGGTCTTATCTTCACGCTGCAAGCGCGATATCTGAATTTTTATCATCGCGGAGATGATTCGGGTGGCCCAGGAGATGCAGTCTCTTTGTAGGGAAAAATATGAGGCAGTGTCGCCATAGACTTCGAGTATGGATGTTATCAACACACAGTATGATGTGCAAATAATCATAGGGTGCGCGACCAGCGCTCCCTATGGGAGTAGCCCCCGAGTGTCTGGTTGAGTCGAAGACTCAAGCAGGGACTAAAGAACTTTTGTGACTCCTATCGTCTTTTGTTTACTTGTTTCAGTCAAATTTGCTTTCGGCGCTCCCTATGGGAGTAACCCATGATCCATAGTCGAATCATAGATTCGAGTGGTTGGGTATGCTTTGAATGTCCATATTCCTGCATAAAAAGAAAATCGTAGGGTGCGCGACCAGCGCTCCCTATGGGAGTAGCCCCCGAGTGCTTGGTGGAGTCAAAGACTCGAGGAAGGACTAAAGTTGTCAAAGTCTTCTAGTGCTCAATTTGATGACGTCAGTGCTAACGATGTGATGATCTC
Source organism: Avena sativa (assembly GCA_916181665.1). NCBI lineage: Eukaryota > Viridiplantae > Streptophyta > Magnoliopsida > Poales > Poaceae > Avena > Avena sativa. The sequence continues at coordinate 38,652,795 of OV702287.1, read as the reverse complement.
AGTTGCCTGCGTGAGCGGCTTTGACGGGACGTGACGAGCGGTGGGTCCCATTTTCTGACTTTGATTCGACCGGGCGTGTGTAATCTATCGTTTTAACTGTGCCTCCTCGATTTCCACACGTAATGGAGATAGTGGGGGACGGTTCGTGCTTTGGCCTCTCCACGTGTCGACCGCGATGTGCGCCATGCGTCCAATAGGGGTTCTGCTGGCGTTGGATTGTATCCGCAAGGGGGTTAAGTAGAAGCGCAGCTGCGGTAATTTTCCCATCTGCTCTTTTCTCTGCTTGTGCTTCCATCGCCATTGCCGCTGCTCTCTGCTTCCTAGAGCTCATCCTCTTCGCGGCGCTGGACCAACTCCGCGTGTTCCCGAGCTACTTCCTGCGCTCGCACCGCCACCGCAAGATGGGGAAAAAGAAGGGAGGCGCCGCCGCTGAATCCACCGCCGCCATTACTGCTGCCAAGAAGAAGGGCGGCTCCACCGCTGTGGGCACTAGCACCGCCGGCACCAGGAAGAAGAAGGGCGCGGGTACCCCGTGTCACCAATGGTGCGTGGCACGCATCCATCATCAATTTCTCCGAGCTTCGTCTCCTCCGTCATGATGGAGTTCCGTCACCCGTGGCAGATGAGTCGCGATTGCCAGATGACGAGGTAACTCCTTGTCCTCCTGCTGGTTTCCGGGTGATGTTCCTAGCGTTCATCATCCGCGGTCTTCCTCTGCCACTGCATCCTTTCTTCAGGGGCCTCCTTTGCTTTTACGGGCTCCAGCTGCATCAGCTGTCCCCCAACTCCATTCTCCACATCGCCTGTTACATTACACTTTGCAAGTGTTGGCTAGGAATCGAGCCACACTTTTGCCTCTTTAAGAGGATCTTCAAGCTGAAGCGCCAGTTGGCATCTGGTTCCGTAGTCTATGACGTAGGAGGCTGCGGGATCCATGTCGACTCCTCCGTCACATATTTTGATATCAAGCTCATGGCGTCCGTCCAAGGGTGGAGGGACAAGTGGTTCTACATCCGCGACCAGAACACCGACGGAGAGCACTACGGACTCACGCCCTTCGATCCTGCGACGCCATGCAGGAGGAGGCATTCTTGGAAGAACATGGTGATGCCTGGTGAGTCCAAGGAGACGGAAGTGTTGTACGAGCGCGTCTACGACCTCGAGAGTCGCATGGGTAAAGAAAAGGGAGGGGCCACCCTTATTCGCACATGGTTGCATCGTTGCATCCATCCTCTGCAGGCTAGAGTCCACCCCATGTTCCAATGGGCTAGTGCGGACGATGTCACTCGCGTATCTGTCGATGGCATTTCCATGAGTGAAGTAGACAAGAGATTATGACTGGTGACAAAGTACACCACCAAGGAGGTTCTCCCAGGCGAACCAGTCGTACCTCCCTTCGACGCTTCTAACCCTCCTCCTGAGGTAGATTTGTGTTGCTTCCGATTTGTCGACTGCTTCCGATTTTCTTTGACGTATACTGAATTTATTTTCTGTATGCAGGATTGGAAGGTGTCTCCCTATTTGCCCCTCTTCCTGAGGGGGTTATTCCTCGTGAAGTAGATGAAGAGGATGAGTCGGAATCGACCGTCCCACTTGAAGAGGAGGAGGAAGCCCCCAAGTCCAGCGGTCCGAACACTCGCAAGCATTCTCGCAACGAGGATTCAGATGCTTCATCTCCGTCGACTCTGGAGGGCCCATACATTGGTGCGGAGGAGCCGATTCCCGCTGTTCTTGTACGCTCCATAGCACCATCTTCTCGCAAGAAGATGCGGCTGCCGAAGGAGTCGTTAGAGTCGGAGGAGCAATCCTTCGATCTTGATAAATTTGACTGGTAATTTTTGTATTCGCGAATTCGTTTTGGTTCCTTCTTTGAGTTGTCATTTTTCTTGAAGGTCTTGTTTGATTTTGTGTTTCAGTCAAGTGGCGACGTCGTCTTCTAACGACGTCCAATTTCTGAAAGAGTCCGGAGTCGCGGACTCCAAGTCCAAGAAGGTGGCATCGCGATCTCCTTCACCTCCATTGGTGGCCCACTCCGGGCATAAATCATCGAGTTCCCCGCATGCTGGGGATCATCAGATGGTTACCCGGATTTCTGTGCAACAGCCTTCTTCGGAGTCTGTGGAGGAGCATGTATGTATCTTGTAGTTCGCAGTCGAAATTATTCTTGGCGTGCTTTTACTTGAACTTGGAATGTCTCTAATGCAGCTCATCATGAAGGAAGCTGCCCGTCTGGCGGAGCAGGTCCTTAACATGGGTCGATAGCATGTGCGACTGGACAATCGCCATCGCATTGTCGAAAGTAAGTTTTGACTTCGTCCTTGTCTTTTGTGAATATCATTGATTTGATTTGGTAACAGTCTTTGTTTGTTGCAGCTGAGCACAATGAATTACTTCGTCATGCTGCTGCATTAGAGAAGACATTGGTTGCGGCAACGAAGAATCGTGACGAGGCAGTCGCAGCCTTGGAGGAGTCGTGGAAGCGAGAGAAGGATCTCCTTGCCTCCACTACTGAGAGGGATAAGATGTTCGAGGAGCAGCTTCTCTCGATTGCCAAGTCCCTCTTAGGGATGAATTTTTCATCTGGGTCTGTCTTGCTCTTCTGTGCTTTGACGTATGATTGTTGTACTAATGCTTTTTGTATGCAGATGTCAGTGGCTTGAGTTTTGATGCCCAATCTCTACGCCATGCGGATGCTTTTCCTGGTGCCATCGTTGTAGTCGAGGACCGCAGTTTCCCTCCAGGAGATGCTGAGGAAGGCCAAGGATGTGCTCAGTCGCATCCGTGAGGACTTGACTCCCAAGGTTGGGATGATCGACAAGCTCGGCGACCTGGTGGAATCCCTGGCTGGAGGAATCCCTGCGGACTTCAAAAATGCGCAGTGCTCCGTCGGTGCCACCATGGCACTCGCAATGGTGCATGCCCATGGCGTGGAGATGGATCCCGCAGCTATCTCTGAGGCGATGTCTGTCGACGCTGGAGGCCAGCAGGTAATTTTTGCTCCCTATGCTGGTAAATGCAAAAATTACGGTCCCCAGCTTATCGAGACACTTGCCAAGTACTCCGAAGAGCGACGTTAAGCGAAGGCTGCGGCTTCTGGGGTACTGCCGGCAAGTCCGTGGCGTCGGAGACAACCACGGATGTGATGAAGCCCCCAAGGCCTAAGTCCAAGTCGAAGAAACATGTTGCGCCTTAGTCTCCTTCTGTAATAGCTGTAGTGGCTTAGCCTTTTGCTTTATGGAACAATGATTTTTGTGGGGGTGTCCCAATCGAAACTTTTCCTTTGTCTAAATGCATATATGCCCTTTGCCAAATGTATTCTTGGTTTCTTATTTGCCTTTTACTTGATTCGTGGTAGGGTACATCGAGTGCTCCTTTGAGTGATCCTTGTGATCCTCCTTCTGCCGATGAGAACTTGGCGCAGCCTCGTTCGAAGGTGGAGGAGTTGTTGTTGCTCTCGCGACTGCGCGATCGTATTAAACAACTGGAGCATGAATTTCCCATCCTCCGTCGTAGCACCGATGTATGGAAGTCGAAGGCGCAGAAAGCCTCTACTCGCGAGAAGTACCTATTGGAGGAGGTGGCCCAGCTGAGTGAGCAGTTCAAGTGTTAGCCTTCTATCCTCTTATCTTTTCCTTTAGTCAATCACAGTGATGCCTATCTTTCACACTTTGCTTTTCTGTGGTGTAGTTGTCAATGCTCGCCATCCGCAAGATGAAAAAGATCGGATCGCTGTTCGAATGAATGATTTGACCCAGGAGCAACTACAGGCGAGTGGGTACTTCTGGGTGGATCATGACCGTGCAGTTACACTTGCGACTCTGTAGGATCGTGCTTCTCGAGTCCTTCATTTTCTGAAGAAGGCACAGTCATGCCTCAGGCACATCTATCAGACGATGTTTCCGCTAGACGCTGTCCCTTCAAGCCTGTTGGCCCTTGTGGCGAGATTCCAGGATTTGAGTGCAGTTCGAGAGTGCGTGCGGCAGCAGTTGGTGGCTGGTGCCAAGGCTGCTTTGTCGCTGGTACGACTACATAGGCCTGATGTAGACATTGCGGCTGTTGTTGCTGGCCGCCGACTCCACTAGCAGGTTCGACTTGGAACATGGTTCCGCATTACCAGGCGGTGGATCGTTCCGCAGAAGAAATTGTCGACTTCTTTGAGGAACAGACGAACGTTCTTCAGCTGCAGTAGTAGTGTGATTTGTATTCTGCACATAAGTATACCAGTGTTGTAAAAGTTCGTATGTATATGCTGGATGTAATTGGTTTATATTGATATGTAAAGAGCTTGCTAGCTGATATGTTTTGCGAATGCATTTGTACTCTGCAGTTCGTTTTTGTTAGCCTGACTAATTTTATCTCAGCGTCTTGACAACCTGTCAGGTGCATTGCAACTAGGTTGGTGTATCAAGGGTTCGAATGTTGTTGTGTCAGCTACTCGGGATACTGCGTATTGTTCATAGAACGAGGGTGACGAGGGTTTAACTCACCAATGCCCATTGTTATGGACTTGGGTTTTGGAGAAGGAGGAAGCGCTGGAGATCTCGGTACGGCTAGCAAACAAGCACACAGGGACGCAAGGTTTACCTAGGTTTAGGCCTCGTAGAGAACCCTACTCCTGCTTGTCTGCTCTTGATTGATGAAGGATCCGAAGGATTACAATGTCGCCGATGGCGGTGTCACGCAGATTGGATCTGGCGTATGAGAGATCATAGATCTATCTATTGTATATTGTAGCGTCTAGATCTATTACCTATTGTGGGAGTCGCGATTGAGAGATTGCCTTCTCATTGGACCCTCCTAGCCTTTATATATGGGGAGGCTAGGTCTCAGGTACCAATACGAGTTGGTTACAAGTTAGATTAGAACTCTAGTCTTAAGCTTTCCTTGTCTTGTACGTTTGGGAGTCTGTGTCCATATGAGCTTCATACCACTCGAACCGTCATAGGCGTCATGGACCTTGGCAATTCGTCGAGTGGGCCTTCCGTCGAGCCGCACCAGGTAGGCTGTAGTCGAGTGGCTATTGGGCATACCCATGTCAGTAGCCCCCGAGTGTCCATGTGAATCGTAGATTCGGATGGAGACTCAGAAGTCATGATCTTTGCATTAGGATGTCGGAGTCGACAGTTGTGTCGAGTGTGAAGCACTTCACCCGAAAGTTCATCGGGCCAGTCGAATCTATAGTAGTTCATAGGGATGATGGTAAACGTGCCTAGTACGCTCGATGGATCGGGACCAGTTAATTGCTCTAGGGCAAAAACAACGCTACCTACTCAAACTCAAGTCCCCGGACTCGAATTCGGAAATTGCTGGCGTAATTCGACTCATGCTGCGGAGGCCTTACATGAGTCGAATTCCAGTGTATGGGTGTGAGCACTCGACGCGTCCGTCAAGGCATATTCATCGTACCTGCAGGCACCGATATATCTCTGGTAGTGCGCAGCATATGCGTTGCCAGGCCTTATTCAGGTCTTATCTTCACGCTGTAAGTGCGACATCCGAATTTTTTGTCATTGCGGAGATGATTCGGGTGGCCTAGGAGACGTAATCTCTTTGTAGGGGAAATACGTGGCGGAGTCGCCATAGCATTCGAGTGTAGATGTTATCGACACACAGTACGATGTACAAGCAAAAATAATCATAGGGTGCACGGCCAGCGCTCCCTATGGGAGTAACCCCCGACTGCCTATTCGAGTCGTAGACTCGAGTGTGGACTATAAGTATTTTGCGACTGCTGTCGTCTTTTGCTTGTTTCAGTCGAATATGCTTTCAGCGCTCCCTATGGGAGTAACCCGAAGCCCACAATCGAATCGTAGATTCGAGTGAAGGGTTTTCATGATGCTTGGAAATCTTCATAAAATTCTTCGGGTGCGCGGCCAGCGCTCTCTATGGGAGTAGCCCCCGAGTCCTTAGTCGAATCGTGGATTCGAGTGAGGATTCAGAGCGTGTCACGCGAGGATCTTGTATATGCGCGTCCAGCGCTCCAGTTTGGAGTAGCCCCTAAGTGTCTGGCGAAGTCGTAGACTCGGGCAGAGACTCGAGTATTGTATCTTATAGACGTAGTCACCAATCATGCGAGAAGAATACGTGGGTGAGTTGACGATGCAGATAGAGTCGATGCAGTCACTTTTGTCGGGTGCGTGGCCAACGTCGCATGTGTGTAGTATCAAGCGATGCAACCATCCGAGGAGGGACTCGACTCGGGTCTTGAGTGTATAGCGTAGCTATTTCTTTTGTCGACTACAGTTGGAGGACCCGATAGGATAGCTCGACGCAGTCGACGTCCTTATAAGCTGCAGAAAACATATAGAGTTGTGAAGTACCTGTATCTTGTAAAGAATATTTGCCTGTCGACTTGTAAAGTAAGATTCTGGTGCCAATCGAATCAACACTTTTGCACTGTATGCTTGGCCTTTTCGTTAGCCTGATTACCCTTAGTCTCAGTACCTTTCCGAGGCACTCGGAGTTCAAGGATTCGACGATCAGGCAGAATCAGCTACTCAGGCTGTCGCGTATGAGATGCTCGAGTGCGTGTAATCGATGGCACATTAGGTTACTCGAAGAGGGCGCAGCCCCCGAGTGTTTCGAGTGTGATTAAAGTAAGAAAGAAATCATATGTAAGTAGAGTACTTAGCTTTATGGGTAGTTGGCATGATGAACGAGTCGCGTGAACCGATGCGACCGGTGGGTCATGGTCGAGGTCAATGGAGTCATGAGATGGACGCAGTCGTCGTGGCGGCGAGTCGCACGGTGAACACGGAGTCAACACCGTGGACGCAGTCGTCGTGGCGGCGAGTCATGCGGCGGAAGGAGTCGCCATGGCAGCAGGTCACGCGGAGGACGTAGTCGACGCGGTGGACCGAAGTCGTGTGGTGGTGACAAGTTGCCTCATATGAAAACTCTAATGGCCCACAACAGTCGAAGACCGCATCGGGTCTCCCCATCCGAAGAACATAGAAGGTCACTAGAGTCGAAGGATGCGGTAGGTCGCCGTAGAGGAGGGAGCCCCCGAGTCGCTAGAACCGAAGATCGTAGCGGGTCTCTGGTATCAAAGACCGCATCGGGTTGATGGAGTCGAAGACCGAAGCGGGATTCCGAAGTCGAAGGAGGCCCCGAGTCACTGGAAGCGAAGACCATACCGTGTCGTCGATGTCGAAGATCATGGCGGGTCGCCGAAGCGGAGGGAGCCCCCGAACCCCCGAGTCGTTGGAGCCAAAGATCGTAGCGAATCGCTGGAGTTGAAGACTACAGCAGGTCGCGAGATCGACACCGGATGAGTAGTCAACGTGGCGGTCGAGAGTTGTGTAGCGGTCATGTAGTTGACGTAGCAGCGGGTCACCGGAGTCGAAGACTCAATAGGTCGCCGGAGTCGAAAACTGTAGCGAGTCGAAGACCAATGCGGGTTACTGGAGCCGAGGGAGCCCCCGTGTCGCCGGATCTGGAGAACGTAGAGGGTCGCATGGCAAAGTTGGCACAACCCCCGGGCGTAGAGCCGATGTAACGCATGGAGTCAAAGTAGCGACGGGTCATCGGCGGAAGGGAGTTGACACAGTGGCTCGGCGTCGATGCATCCCCCGAGTGTGCCGCTAGCAGTGAAGGGATCGCGTGAGCCGATGCAACCGGAAGGTCACGGTTGCGACTGAATACACTCTTTTTTCTTTATGTCACACAAGCTAAACCATGTAGCTCTTGGCCTGGTGTACGTACCAGATGGCTCATCCAATACGATTATTTTCTTCTTTTTTTTGCTTTCGAGACCATGTCGTCAGATACTCGAATCCGGTTTCCAACTTAAACTGGAACTTGGTCGCTTGGTGACCAAACTTGTCGAGAGTTGGTATCGGTCTTGGCTGATTGACATTGATCGATCGCCGTCTTTGCTTAGCAATCCAAACCGATCTTGTTTTGACGTGCATGTAGCAACGTAGAAATCAGAAATTGTTGATTACTTCTCGTAAAGGAACATACTTCTCGTCAAGGAGCAACTGAATAGGATTGATCGTAGATGCAACTAGCTCTTTTTCTCGGGACTTGTAGCATGATGAAAGCAACTGATATTTTCCGTCGAGAAACACACGTACATGAATAGCTCGTACATGAATAGCTCGTCCTGATCGATTTCCATCACCAGAAGTGCAAGTTTATCCGACTAGCCAGTTACGTACGGAGCTTCGCATGGAAATTCCTTGGATTTCGTCATCAGGTGGTGAAGAAGCGCTAGAGTATAAAATATCACTGGCGATGCAATCCCGAATCAACTTCCGTCTGCTGGTTGTCCTCCAGCGCATCGGCCATTGCCAGATCAGCCAAATAACTGTCGGAGACTTGGAGCAATCGCGTGCAAAATACGGCCAATCAACTGGCCATCCTCCAGCTGATGCACACCGCCTAGATTTAGAAGTTGATGTTGATCAAACAGATTGGAACCGATGAATTGTAGATCGCAGTCGATGGGGCCATCGAGATCGCAACATCAGCACTCCTAGTTCCCACAGACGGCGCCAATTGACGAGGGTTTAACTCATCAATGCCCATTGTTATGGACTTGGGTTTTGGAGAAGGAGGAAGCGCTGGAGATCTCGGTACGGCTAGCAAACAAGCACACAGGGACGCAAGGTTTACCCAGGTTCAGGCCTCGTAGAGAACCCTATTCCTGCTTGTCTGCTCTTGATTTATGAAGGATCTGAAGGATTACAATGTCGCCGATGGCGGTGTCGCGCAGATTGGATCTGGCATATGAGAGATCGTAGATCTATCTATTGTCTATTGCAGCGTCTAGATCTATTGCCTATTGTGGAAGTCGCGATTGAGAGATTGCCTTCTCGTTGGACCCTCCTAGACTTTATATATGGGGAGGCTAGGTCTCAGGTACCAATACGAGTTGGTTACAAGTTAGATTAGAACTCTAGTCTTGAGCTTTCCTTGTCTTGTACGTTTGGGAGTCCGTGTCCATATGGGCTTCATACCACTCGAACCGTCATAGGCGTCATCGACCTTGGCAATTCGTCGAGTGGGCCTTCCGTCGAGCCGCATCAGGTAGGCTGTAGTCGAGTGCCTATTGGGCATAACCATGTCAGAGGGTGTAAAGGGTGGCGTAGCCCCCGAGTGATATAATTGCTAGAAAAATGAGGAAAACACAGAGTTTCGGGGCACTTAGCTTTATTTATTCGCAGAATCAGTACGAGGTACAATGTGTGGCTAAGTAGCCTAGCTGAATAGGCTTATTTGTAATGTAATTAAAAAAGGAGAACGACTAAGGGTAGAAGCGCTGCAGCTACGCGACGTTCCAGGGGTTGGAGTATGCGACTCCTGTCTCGAAATCTTTGAGGCGATAGGCGCCACCTGGGATTACTTCTGTAATCACATAGGGTCCTTCCCAAGGGGACTCGAGCTTGAGGTGGCCTTGCTGCTTCAGTCACAGGACCAGGTCTCCTTCGACGAAGGATCTGGGGCGTAGCCTTCTGCTATGGTAGTTGCGGAGGTTCTGCTGGTAGATCGTCGATATTTCTGCTGCGATGTCCCATGCCTCATCAAGAAGATCGACGGAGTCTTCGAGTGCAAGTGTTGACTCCTGCTCGTTGTACGCGACTACCCGTGGGGATTTAAAGCATACTTCTGCGGGTAGAACTGCTTCGGTGCCGTGCACCATGAAGAACGGGGTATATCCCGTGGCGCTATTTGGGGTTGTGCGCAGGCTCCACAATATGGACTATAGCTCGTTTGGCCAACATCCAGCGGCTTGCTCGAGTGGTCGGAGGAGTCGCTTCTTGATTCCACCGCAGACGAGGCCATTGGCCTTTCCGACTTGACCATTGGTCTGTGGATGAGCTACGGAGGCATAGCTTACGTTGATTCCCAGGGTGTCGCAGAAACCCTGGAATTCCTTAGAGGTGAAGTTCGTTCCATTGTTCGTGATGATGCTTTGTGGCACTCTAAAGCGATAGACAATGGACTCGGAGAACTTGACGGCACTGGCTCCTGACTGGTTTGTCACTGGCATGGCCTCGATCCACTTGGTGAATTTGTCGACTGTGACCAAGAGGTAGACGTAGCTTCCTCGTGAGGACTTTGGGAGCTTGCCGACCATGTCGAGTCCCCATTGCGCAAAGGGCCAAGCCAATAGTATTGGCCAGATTTCCGTGCCAGGTGCGTGCGGTTTGTCCGCGAATCGCTGACAAGCGTTGCATCTCTGGACGATGTCCTTAGCGTCACGCATGGCCGTGGGCCAGTAGAATCCAGCTCATAGAGCTTTGGCGACAAGGGCGCGACTACCGGCATGGTGCCCACAAGTCCCTCCATGGATGTCGAGGAGGACGGCCCTTCCATCCGCGTTGGTGACACACCGTTGGAGTACTCCTGTGATGCTGCGCTTGTATAGTTTGCCGTTGATGACAGCAAATGCCTTGGATCACCGTGCGATGTGTCGCGCGTCAGTCGGGTCGTCCGGTAGCCTCTTGCTGAGAAGATATGTGATGTAGGGTTGACTCCAAGATGGCTCGATCATCATGACCCCCATTGGTCCCTCGAGTCCTGTGTCAAGCTCTAGGTCGTCGAGTGCCATTGGCTCATTGGGTGGCGTAGCCCCCGAGTCTGCTGTTCGCTTGTTTTCTTCTCTGCGGCCTTTGGCTTGATGGAGCGTTTGAAGATACGCTCGAGAAATACCCAGGTGGTATGGGGGCGCAGGTGGAGCCAATGTTGGCGAGTGCGTCCGCCTCTTCATTGCTTTCGTGGCCTACGTGCCGCGGCTCGCAGCCGTCAAAGTCCCCTTCGAGTGTGTCATAGAGGTCACGATAAGCGATCATATTGTCATTCAGCGCGTCACACTCGTGCATTGTCTGGTTGACGACCAGCTTGGAGTCGCCGTAGATGATGAGTCTCTTGGCCCCGCAGGCTTTTGCCATCCACATCCCGTGCAATAGGGCCTCGTATTCAGCTTCATTGTTGGAGGCAGTGAACTGCATTTGCAGAATGCATTTCAGCTTGTCTCCTTGGGGCGATGTCACTATGACACCTGCGCCAGCTCCATCATTGCGCTTGGATCCATCGAAGTGCATCGTCCATAGGTAAGACATATCTAGCTTTTCGGGGAGCTGGTTCTCCATCCAGTGTACGAGGAAATTAGGGAGGACTTTTGACTTGATCGCGTCGTGCTTCTCGTATGTAATGTCTCGTGGAGACAACTCGATTCCCCAGAGCGCGACTAGTTCGGTGGCGTCGGGGTTGTTGAGAATGTGCCCAAGTGGGGCGTCATTGACCACCACGATTGGGTGTTACTGGAAGTAGTGGCACAGTCGCCTGGCTGCCATGAAGACGCCGTATGCTAGCTTCTGGTAGTGCGGGTACCGCTGCTTTGTTGGCGTGAGCACCTTGCTGAGATAGTATACTGGCCGCTACACTCCATGGACCTTGTTTTCCTCGGCACGTTCCACCACGAGCACCGTGCTGACCACCTGGTTGGTGGCGGCGATGTAAAGCAGTAGTGGTTCTTTTTCGCGTGGAGTCACTAGTACTGGCGAGGTAGATAGTAGACGCTTGACATTTTCGAATGCTTCTTGCGCCTCGTCGGTCGACTTGAACTTGTCAGTTTTGCGGAGAAATTGGTAGAAGGTCAGTGCCTTTTCGCCCATGCGGCTGATGAATCGACTGAGCACCGCAATTCGTCCAGCCAGTTGCTAGATGCCTCTTACGTTTTTCGGCTTCTCCATGGCTAGTATGGCTTTTATTTTCTTTGGGTTTGCCTCAATCCCTCTCGCGGAGATGAGATACCCGAGTAGTTGCCCAGATGGTACGCTGAAGGCGCAGTTGTCCGGACTGAGCTTGATCTGGTAGCGGTCGAGGTTGGCGAAGGTCTCGCGTAAATCGTCGATTAGCGAGGCTTCCTCCTTTGTTTTGATGACGATGTCATCGACGTAGACTTGGATGTTGCGACCAAGTTGATCTTTGAGGAAAGCCTGCATGCACCGTTGAAAGGTGGCTCCTGCGTTTTTAGCCCGAAGGGCATTGTGTTGTAGCAGAACACACCAAAAGTCGTTCTAAATGCCGTTTTCTTTTGATCCTCCTCCTTCATTCGAAACGGATTATAGCCTGAGTAGGCGTCGAGGAAGCAGAGGCGCTCACATCCCGCGGTGGAGTTGATGATTTGGTCGATTCGCGGCAGCGGGAAGTGATCCTTTGGGCAGTGCTTATTCAGGGAGGTGAAATCCATGCACATCCGCAGGATATCCATGTCCTCTTTAGGTACCAGCACCATGTTGGCGAGCCAAGTACTTTCCTTGATCTTGCGTATGAATTTGGCATCGAGTTGTCTGTTGATCTCCATTCCAACCGCTTTTTCTCTTGGTTCAGACAGTCGCCGAATTGTTTTCTTGACTGGCCTTGCATCTAGGTTGACATTGAGTGTGTGCTCGGCGAATTCCCTGGGAACCCCTGGCATGTCCGCTGGACACCAGGCGATTTCCCAGTGCTCACGGAGGAATTCGACGAGCGCGAGTTCCTATGCGGACCTCAAGTTGTTGGCGAGGAGGTTCGTCTTGGTTGAGTCCGATGGGTGGACCTATACTTTCTTCGTGTGCACCGACGAGTCGAAGTACAAGTCGGGTGAACTCTGCCGGCTCAGGGGAGGCAGCCTGTTGTCTGTCGACTCCTTCAATCTTGCGAGCTCCTCCTGCATACTGAAGGACTAGGAGATTCTGTTGAATTCTCTGTCGCAGTTGTCGGACCTCTCGAAGCTCCCGTTGATTGTGATGACGCCGTTTGGACCTAGCATTTTCATCTCTAGGTAGGCGTAGTGCGGCACTGCCATGAACCTAGCGAACACGACGCGTCCGAGGATGCAGTGGTACTGTGAGGGCCAGTCGATGACTTCGAAGTCTATGTGTTCATGTCAAAAGTTTTGCGGCGTGCCGAAGATGACGTCGAGGTTGATTTTTCCTAGGGGATATATGCCCTTCCTTGGGACGATGCCGTGGAACGTCATGTCCGAGACCTCTAGACATGTCAGAGGGATCCTCATCGCGCGCAAGGTACTTGCGAACATGAGGTTGATGCCGCTCCCGCCATCCATGAAGATGCGACTCATGTCGAAGCCTCCAATCTACGCCTCGAGTATGCGGGGATAGTGGCCTGGATGAGGGACTTGGCGCGGGTGGTCGCGTTTGTCGAAGGTGATGCAGGAGTCACTTCCGCTGAGGTACTCAGTGGTGGACGGCGGGGAGTTTGTCGCCAAGTTGACTTGGCGAGTGATGGACTTATGCACCAGATTTGAGGGGCGTCCCTTTTGGATCATCATATTGCCTACGGCCCGTGGGTATGGTTCGCCTCCGTGGTGCTGATCTGGCGCAGCCTGGGGCGGTGGTGGTCCGGGCAGTGGTGGAGGAGCTCCATGTGCCATGGCGCCTAGGGTGGTTCCGTAGCCCCTGTTGATCGCGTCACGATTCATCCTAGCCAGTCCCTCGTGGAGCTTGAGGAACTCGCGGCAGTCCTTGAGAAGGTGGCTGGATTTTTTTCTTGCCGTCGTGCTTGTCGATGTAGAAGTGCACGTTGCACGGCCCGGATAGTTTGTCCTCGATAGTTGTTACGGGTGCCTCTTCGCGAGTGCGGCGCTGCCATACCTGCGTGGATTTCCCGGAGTCATAGTGTCCACCGCTGCGATAGCCGCTGTTGCGGTTGTCATTGTCGCGATCATCGTAGATGCGCATTCGACGCTTACTTCGGCGATCGCGTCTGCGGTCGAGTTCTGCTTCGTCGTCGGAGTGAACGCGGTTTTTCATCGAGTCTTCTCCATCTGCCAACCGATTCGCAATTTCCATCAGGTGGTCAATCGTTTTGGGCTTCGAGCGGCCCAGCTCCTCCCTGAGCTCGATGCGGCGAACGCCGCTGTTGAATCTGTCGATTGCGCGATCTTCCGAGATATTTTCTGCGGAGTTCTTGATGATGGACCACCTCTAGATGTACGAGCGTAGCGATTCACCCGACCTTTGCTAGCAACTTCTCAGTTCTTCGATTGATGCGGGCCTTTTGTAAGTGCCCTTGAAGTTGCGCACAAAGCTGTAGACCAGCTCTTCCCAGCTACGAATGTATCCGCGCGGGAGATTGTTGAGCCATGCTCGGGCGGCGCCCTGCAGCTGTAGCTGCAGGCATTGCATGGCCATGCTTCGACTCCCGCCGTGGAGCCTGGCGGAGGAGATGTGGTCCTCCAACCAATTTTTTGGGTCCTGCAGGCCGTCAAATTTTTGGTTCTCTGATGGGAGCTTGAACCCCTTGGGAATTCGCTTCTGTCTGATAGCTCTGATGAAGCATCTAGCGCCACAGAGCTCCACGTCTTTATCCTCTGAGTCAGTCGAACGGGCACGTCATTCCCTTGATTTATCGATTTTGCGCTGCGTGAGGTCATCACACGCATCATAATCGTGATCGTGCCGCCGTGAGCAGCGACATCGAGATAGATCGTGACTGTCGTCACTGGACGAGGGTGAGGAATAGCGTTTTTCTAGAGCCTTGCCTTTTTTCGGCTCCGGCATCGGCTCTTTGTTGAGAGCGGCCTCGATTAACCCAAAGCCCGCAATCATAGATCGGTGCATGGCGGCTCGAAGATCTCTGACCGACGGCTGATTGTTGAGGAGGTACATGGTGGCCGCCGTTACCGCAGCTTGCGGTGTCTTTGGGACCACGTTGCCCCATGTGACGACTGTCATAGAGCTGAAGTCGAGGACTTTCGCAGCTTGTATGCGCTCCTGCTCGGTGAGGTGGGCCATTCGAGATCGCGTCTTGTTGGCCATGTACTCGTTGCCCTTGGAGGAGGATCCTCCGTGGGAGGAGAGCTCGGCCCGTCGAAGACTCGACTCGTCCGCGGCCTTTTTACGCGCTTTGAGTTGCACGATCGTTTGTAAACGGTGTCTATACTCCTCCTTTAGTAGCCAATGATGACCCATCAGCAGGTCTTGCGGCGTGCTGGGGGGCAGAGGATTGCCTCGCAGAGCTTCTCGGCAACGGGCCCACTCGTTGTCATTGAGTCTGATCACGACACGTTCACCAGTGTGTTCGTTCACCATGGTTGGAGGTTCGACTGCCCCTCCATTGTTGATGGGCGTGCCATTGCCACCGTTGGGTGTCCCGCCGTTAGGTATGCCACCGTTGGGTGGATCAGGACCGTTGCCACTGTTTTCGTGATTGGCGCTGGTTTTGCCGGCATTGATGACGGCGCATATGAAGTGGCTGGGGAAGCTGTTGCTTTTGCAACTTTCGGATCCGGAGCTATAGGCTCCATCTTCCATCGCTAGGTCACCCAGATCAGATCGGCGACTGATGTTGCTGTCCGCGCTCTCAGCTGCTGCTGAGGTGTTGAGCTCACTGAGGACGCCGATTGGTGGCGGGAACCATGATGCGGGAGCAATCGCGGATGTTGTTGGCTGGTCAGGCATGCGAAGCGTGCCCATCTGACCAACTTGGAAGCGGAAGCTCCCGATCGCCAGGCTGATTCCATCGCCCACGGACTCGAAAGCCGGGCGAGTGGCTGGCGTGTGGACGGTGAAGTCGAACACGCCGAAGAGCTGGCGAATCTCGATTGTTGCGGAGTTGTAGATCGTGGTTGATGGGGCCGAAGAAGCCGCAACATCAGCACTCCCAATTCCCACAGACGGCGCTAATTGACGAGGGTTTAACTCATCAATGCCCATTGTTATGGACTTGGGTTTTGGAGAAGGAGGGAGCGTTGGAGGCATCAGTCGGCTAGCAAACAGGCACACAGGGACGCAAGGTTTACCCAGGTTCAGGCCTCGTAGAGGTCCCTACTCTTGCTTGTCTTCTCTTGGAATTAATGGAGGAATCGAAGATTACAGGGGTGTGCAAATGTAATCTGGCGAGAGTTGTGGAAACTAGGGTTGCGTGTGTCCTCCTCGCCACCCCCTCCTGGCCTTTATATAGATAGGCTAGGTCCCGGGTAGCAGGTCGAGTTGGTTATAGATTAGGGTTTTCCCTTTAAACTTTCTATCTTTAAGCCTCTTCTTGTCACGCAAGTAATCGAGAGTCAGTGGGCCACTCGAAGTCTTCATCAGACCGTGGCAACGCCGTGGGCTTCCACCGTATCTGGACCGTATATACTAAACTCGATTACCTGCAGGGTATACCCATGTCAGGTGTTGTGTGGTGAAAAGGATGTGCTAGCAGGCCTGCTACGGCTGGTGCTCTCTCTCTATTTGATGTTCTCTGGTGGTGTTGACAACACACCAATTGCATGTGGTGACTATGCTGCCTTGCTTGCCTGTTGTTTGATATGGATCAGATCAAGTACACCCTGATATTTCTTGGGGTTATTACCTGTTGCCTTTTACTGTTCTAGTGAACTTGCCCCATGCCTATGATGCACTAGTCTGATGCAATTCCTAAAATAAGAACAAATACTACTCTTTGGCCCCTCCGTTTTAACTTACTCAATGATGACAACAAGGTAGCAGCAATTCTCTGCCAAGCCTGAGAGTAAAACTATTCCCAACTAACTCTTTCACCATGCTCTTTTATGTGTTTCTTTTTATTTTGTTTTGAAGGGCTGAAGAAATAAAAGAGGATATGAAGATATGTAGCTAGGAAATGGTTTAGGCTTTCCCTTTATACTTCTGTAACCTTTCTTTTCTATTTGGGACAATTGTAAATACATTGTAATATTTGTTTAGATTAATAGAGTTAATACTTTTCCTTTAATTCCGATTTGTACATTGTTTTTTATTTCTTTATTATAAAGGACAATGTAATTTTGTTTATTTTAATAATAAAGTCGAAACTTCTTTTGTTACACCTATTTTGACAACAATATCTTCTTGTGTTAAAAATTATTTATTGTTTAGTCTATTTCATGGTAATTGACTTTTATGAAGGGTTCGCAGCATAGAAAAAAAAATTCCTACGGTGAGAACTATACGCCAAGATCTATGTACTAGATACAAGCAACGGGTGGATATACATCCATGGAGAACTTACCCTCAAAGACAACAAAGTTTTGTTAACGAGTAGGAACTCGTGGATGATGTAGTCGTACGCTTGCCGATCTCAAGATCGTGTGGAAGTCCTAGCGCCACAAACCAGCAGCGCACCCGCACTCACACACACGTTCAGGCCATCGAACAACCTCCGCCTCCTCGCTCCAGCGATGCAGCGGAAGCAGCAACTCCTTCCAGACAAAATGCCACCAGGAACATGTATCTCGCTAATCCGAGACCATGGGGGAATAATTCTAGAGGGGGAGAGAGATCCTTCATGAGGAGGTGTGAGGAAGAAGGGTGAGAGGGGTGGTAACCCCCTCCACATAAAAGTGTCCCTTAAAATTCCTCTTTAAAGTATTTACGTTAAATGCATTAAATTTCTCCAAATATAATGCTCTCTCATTTAATGAACTCTTTTATTAAATTTATTCAGAATTTTTTTAATTACTTTAATTAACAAACATTCACATAAAACCCCCTGTAACATTTCTATATTACATGCAGAACCAATTTCAGCAATTTCACCCGAAACAATTTCGGTGTCTATTGAAATAATTTCAGGTGCTTTGCAATTCATTTGTCTAAAACACATTTGCTCCAAATGGTGTTGGTGTTCCTTAAGTGTGTCACCCTATGGTTCGTGAATAATGCAGACATGATCGAGACATCTCTCAGATCAATACTGACTCCTACACATTCTACGATGACTTCTGTGATCGTGAGAACCTTTAACGCTAGTAACTAAATCCCTTTGTCTCTCGATATATTACATGTCCGAGATTTGATCATCGGTATCTCCATACCTAGTTTGATCTCGTTACCGACATGTACTCTTTTCTTGTTCCCGTGATATAACATGCTAGTGATCTCATCACTTGCTTGCAAGCTAACCAATGTGATATCACCCAGAGGTCCTAGAGAATATCTATCCGTCATCAGGATGGACAAATCCCACTCTTGATCCATGAGCTTCTACATAACACTTTTGTATCACTGAACCCACCTTTATAATCACCCACTCACGGTGTGACGTTTGATGTTATCAAGATACTCTTCTAGTGTTAGTGATTAACATTATCTCATGGTCTAAGGACTAGGATTACTTTGTTAGATGTTATAGTAATATAAACACAATGACTTTGATCGTAATGCTATACTTCAGATGAATGTTCATCACATCATTCCACTAATGTTGTGACCTCATTATTAATAACATCCAATGTCCATGATCAGGAAACCTTGATCATCTTGTTAATCAATGAGCTAGTTTATAAGAGAGGCATAACTAGGAACTTTCCTTTTGTTTATTAAACACACATGTATTAACGTTTCCAAATTAATACAATTATAGCATGCAAAATAAACATCTATCATATACTTGGAATATGTATAATAACAACTTTATTATTGCCTCTTAGGGCATATTCCCTTCATTTTATTCCTTTATTGTAAAAAATGTATTACTACCTATAAATAGATGAGAGTACATTTATATTTCTTATGATATCCATTTCTTTTATACTTTAATACTAGTGATTGTTGATAAATAATATCTCAAATATGTATTTATAATCATAGTTATAATATCAGTTTCAATTATAATTCTATTTCAAATTCTTTTAGAATTCAAATATATCTTTTGAATATTCAAATTTGAATTGCCTTCCCTCAAACACAAACGTATAGTAGAGATCATGTCGAAATCTATCGCACTTGCCCAGATGCCTCCATCAGAACAACAGAGATCTCGATCCCTCTATAGCTTCTTTAGTTTTGCGTGAAAATTCCCCGGATTTTCTTATGCATGAATGCAATCCACACACCTTATCTCAGCTTATTTCTAAGCTCTAATGCTGGGATGTTACAGACTCTCCCCCTTAAAATAAACTGTGTCCCTGAAGTTCGTACTCTCTTGCGTTTCAGAATGAGGTGTTGACTTGTATTGATCACAACATTTCTCAACTCCATTGTGATCACAACTGAGGATAATTGTAGTATCCCGTATCTAGATCATTTTCCTTGAATCCTCTTCCTTTCGACAATATCCACTATTGTTTCTAATTTACCATATAGTTCCTTTTACTATATCTCTTTGGGTTTATAACCTTACAGTCCTATTTAGAATTGGTTGTGGACACATTTTGTCCCTTCCAATAAGGTCTTCCTACTACACTACACCGGTCTATTTTGGAATTATCTCTTTACTTTTAAGGAAAACTTACGAGTTATTTCCTTCGTAAACTAGTCCACTGGGTTTAAGCTGTTATGTCTACTTCGATCATTCATACGGGCATACTCTCAGGAATACTTTATAATGATGACCTCTTATAACCTTATGAGAATTAGGCTAAACCTCATCATAGTCTAGTACTTCTTTTCTAACCTTTACTCAAAAAGTTAGACAACAACACTTTAGTGTTTATTGTTTACTCTTCCCCTTGGGTTTTCCTAATGGTCTCTAAACTCCATGTATAATACCCATTAACTCAATAGTTAGGATATCGGTCTCTGTCCAACTTATACTTTACTTCTGGAAGGTCTCACGAAAGAATCTGCGATATACCCACACAGTTGTGGATTCCGAAACGAATCAACCAACATTACTTTTCTTACTTTTATCTTTTGGACATTCTCTCTTTGGTAAGACCGATTTCATGAAGTCTCTCGAAAGACGATCTTTAATTGTATACTTCTTTAGATCTAAGTTAACTTAGGACAAGTTTTATGCTCTTTAATTTACACTAGGATGACCTAATTAGCTAAATCAATAAGATACCAGCTATGGATACGAACTACGGATCCTCCTAGGTGTATGAATTACCTTACAGTTTTTGACTTACTATTGGCATTCTCTCCGAGTTGTCTGATCTTGAATACCACTTTTCTTCTAAGACTTCTTCTTTGCACTGATTCATGATACTTCCATGAACTTGGTACAACTACTTCATTAGCTTCTTATTGCCAACTGATAATAAGTTGGGATTGATCTATACACTTTCTTGGACTAACCTATTAACAAGATCCATAGTGCCAGTTGCTTGTTTTCTGCTATTTTTGGTTCCAGGAAAGTCAGCAAATGAATATTCTCGGAATTTGACGGGACAAAAGCCAAAGTCAGTTTTTTCACCAAGGGGGATATGGAGCCAGAATACGAGACGGAGAGGGGCCAGAGGGCCGCCACACAACCTGGTCGCGCGGCCAGGCTTGGCCCGCGCCAGGGGTGGTGTGGCCACCTAGGGCACCCCCTCGGCCTCCCCTTTTGCCTATAAGATGCCTCCGATACAGAAATCCTAAGTACCCAATCAAAATTCCATGAAAGAATCTGTAGCTGCTGTCATCTCCATCCCTAGACCGGGAGGGATCTGAAGCTCTGCCCGGCACCCTACCAGAGGGGAGAATTCACCCTGGAGACCTTCTTCATCACCATGCAAGCCTTCGATGTGATGCGTGAGTAGTTCATCTCTAGACTACGGGTCCATGTAGTAGCTAGATGGCTGGTTCTTCTCCTTTGTTCTATCATGTTTAGATCTTGTGAGCTCCGTTCATGATCAAGATCATCTATTTGTAATCCTACATGCTATGTTTGCAGGGATCCGATGGATATTGAGATGCTATTTCAGATTCATTATTGATTCTATCATGTCTTTGTTATTTGTGATCTTGCATGCTTTCCGTTGTTAGTAGATATCTTGGCCAAGTAGATGCTAGCAACTCCAAGAGTTAGTATTTATGCTCGATAGTGCGTTCATACCTCTAGTAATCTGGGGAAGTGACAGAAATCTCTATGGTACTAGATGTGTTGTTGCTACTAGGGAGAAAACAACAATCCTCTGTTCATAGAAAAATTGTATTGTTTACTTTACACGCAATGCGTAATGCAATTATCTGTTGCTTGCAACTTAATACTGAAGGGGGTTCAGATGATAACCTGAAGGTGGATTATTAGTCATAGATGCAGTTGGATTACGATCTATGTATAATGTTGTAATGCCCAATCAAATCTCAAAGGAGTCAAGATGTTTAGTATATGCATGTATTGCTTTCTCGATGTTTGTCAATTGCTCCGCTGTAATTTGTTCACCCAACATGTCATCTATCTTAAGGAGAGCCACCACTAGTGAACTCTGGACCCCGGTCCTTTCTTTTACCATCAATCTACAATCTACTATTTACTGCTTTCTATTTACTTTCTCAAACTATTACTTTCTTCCACACAATATGTTTAATCCTTTGTTTTCAGCAAAACCGGTGAGATTAACAACCTCATTGTAAGTTGGGGCAAAGTTTTGTGGTTGTGTTGTGCAGGTTTCCACATTGCTGCTGGCGCCGGTAGTGTGCCCTGCCAAAGTCCAACTAGTAACACCTTTGAGGTGTTTCCTTGCTCCTACTGGATTGATAACCTTGGTTCATAATTGAGGGAAAACTTACTGTTGTACTCATCTTACCTTCCTCTTGGGGTTCCCCAACAGGCTCGTTAATACACGAGTCAGCAAGTATATTTTTCTGGCGCCGTTACCGGGGACTGAAGAAGAAGAAGCTCCCACGTCAACCACACGCCATCAAAAGTATATTTTCTAGTGCCGTTTCCTGGGAGTCAAGGACATCTTCACAAGGGGAGTCCCTCATAACCAATCTCTTTACTTTGTTATTTTTGTTTTGCTTAGTTTATTTTTGCTTTCTTTGCTTGTTTCGTTATCGAAAACACAAAAAAATTAGCTGTACTAGTTTGCTTTCTTTATTAAAAATAAAAAATTAGTTCCTACTATAGATGTTATTTTCGTTGGTCTGTTATTGTCTTGCTTTATCATGCTTTGTATCAATGATTGGTTTCTTTGAAACTAAATCTTATTGGCAAGGTGGGTTCACGGAAGAACAAAAATATTATTATAAGGAGCACCGCTTATCACAAAAAGGGAAACACGTATGGGAACAAATTAATAAATTGTATACCATTTCTAGAAACGTGTGCTCTACTTATAATGTTACTTATTGCTTTGATAAATCTTGTTGCTTTAAGAGGTATAAACACCTCCCTTTTCAGTGTGAGTATAATGATGATGTTACCATATCTTCTTACGTTAAGGGAAATTATGACTTTTATGATGTGGAACAAATTGAAGAATTTATTGCTTGGAAGGGTGCATTCGAACTTGCTTATTTGCTTGAAAATACTGATGATGCACCTTATAAATATGAGGTTTATGATATACTTGAATTTTGCTCTGATACTTACAAGGAAGAAATTGGATATATTCTAGAATATCTTAATAGATGCTCTCCACCAACAGAAGAGACTAATGCCTTGCAGGAGCCTATGGAAGAAGAAATTGCTCAAATTGGAAGCTCATTGGATGAAAAAGAGGAGGAGAGTGATGGTCAAGAGGAAGAAGAATGGATCTACCCATTCCTACCTTCTAATGAGAGTAACTATTTACCCCTTACATTATTTGATTGTTCCCCATGCTTACCAAAGGAGGATAAATGTTATGTTCATGTGGATTCTTTTGAAAATGTTTATAATAAAGCTCTAGATGATGGTCCTATATTGGTTGATAATATTAATTGTACTACTATTGAAAATGAGATTGATAAGTCATCTTGTTATAAAATTGTTAAAAGTGGGTTTGAAGGTTTTAATCCCACTATTTTTGAGCTTGATAAAAATTATGTGTTTGTAGATCATGAAAAGCATACTTTATGTGATAGTTATATTGTTGAGTTTATTCATGAGGCTACTGAAAATTATTATGAGAGAGGAAAATATGGTTGTAGAAGTTTTCATGGTATTGAAACACCTCTCTATGTGCTGAAAGTTTTGAAGTTGCTCTTGTTTTATCTACCCATTCTTGTTATTATGTGCATTTTTAATTTATTTGCATACAAGATTCCTATGCATAGGAAGTGGGTTAGACTTAAATGTGTTTTGAATATGCTTTTTGATGCTCACTTTTACTTCAATTCATCTTTTCTTGCTTCTTATGCCTAACTTAAACGCGTTAAAGAAAGTACTTATTGGGAGATAACCTAAAAGTTTTAGATGAGTATTGGAAGTTATTGCTTCAGTAATAACCTCTCCTTATCCTTTTTATTTGTTTTTTGTGCCAAGAGTAACCTCTAATGAGAGAGAAGTAATGATTGGGAAAGTTGCTGTCCCAAAACAGATTTCTGTGCTTCACCGTAAAAATTCGTGTAAAATCTCTGTACGTTATTTTGAGGCGTGAATTTTTGTGCTTCTTCCCCAGGTTGTTATCTAACTAGTTCAACACTTTTTGATTTGAGCAACAGAAGGTCTTCGAAAAAATTGGTTTTTTACCTGCTGGTCTGTTTTGACAGATTTCTGCCATTATTTGCATTTGCTTCTTGTTGGTTCCTTTTTGAGTTCTTTTGGGGAATTGAGCTTTTTGAGGGAAGTGCTACTGTAGCTTGTGTTTTAATGGAAGTTTTATTGGTGTTGAAACTGAACCTAAAGACTTATTATCTTGAGTGCGCTAATGTTGCTAATAAAGAATGTGTGATGTTTTGTATGAAGGAAAAATTTCAGGTGTATGGAGGGAATGATGTAATGAGATGAAGAATGGACTAAAGCTCAAGCTTGGGGATGCCACCCCGTGTCACCCCAAGAAATATTCAAGAGGTACAAGCGTCAAAGCTTGGGGATGCCCAAGGCATCCCCTTCTTCATCAATAAAAATCCCAAGTTTCTTCCAAACACTTCATTTTTATTGTTTCATGCACAATTGTGTTGTTCTTGGAGCGTCTTCTTTTTCGTTTTCTTTTGGTTTTCCGTTTGCTTGGTTTTCTTAGTTTGCTGAATAAATTGGTTGGACCCCATCTTTCATGCATTGATTTTCAAAGAGTTTGGTTTGGATTAGAAAAGAGTAGGAAAAGTTCATGCTTAAGTGGTAAAGAGAGCTTGTTTTTAACTGTGGCCTATGCATTGTCATGCCATGCTTGATATTGTTTTGGCTTTATGCTTAGTATTCTTTGTTGTAGCATGGCTTGTTATAAACAATTGAGATTGCTTAATGTGTCTTGGATGACATGTTATAAACAATTGAGATTGCTTAATGTTTCTTTGAAGAATCATGCGTTGTTTTAGCATATTAAAGCATAGTATTGTGGTATTATCCTTTGATTCTTTATTTGGGTTAACTTGGTGCATGCTCACACCATGTTATGACTATCCCAAGTCACCATAGCCTTTATGATCCTTTAGTTTTTGACTTGTAGTATCACTTTATGCTTTGATTAATGATGTTTTGTCGCTCTGCATGATTATGGCCATTATTGCTCTCTTAGTCGGTCGCTCCCAGTATTTTGCTAGCCTCCATAACCAAGTATGAGTTTCACTCATGCATCCAACTCCTAAAACCAAGTTATTCCAAAGAGTCCACCATACCTACCTATTAGAATTTCTATTCCAAGTATATTCATGTTTTTATCTACCTTTTGAATTAAACATGTTATGAGAAAACTACTGATTAAAGCTCTCACGGACTTGATGGCACATTTTAATTTTCTTAACCTTAATAAACTTGAACCATTGTGTCGTCTATGTTGTATATGCTTGCACTTATACGTTGGGGATTAGCAGAACCATGTTGTCATCAGGAACGCTTTCAACATTGCACTTGTACTTTGTACCTAGTTGATATCATGCTTGTTTTGTCTATGGATGTTGTCAGTGTGAAATGAAAGGGGAGCTTGTAAGTCCATGGAGTTATGTATGTGTGTTAGAGAAACGCCTGGGCTACAGCTCTAATCCATGCCGTCATGGTGGAAACCTGCAGCGTAACCATAATGAGCTGTCTATGAAGCATTCTTCTTATAAAAAAAGAGTCAGATATTGAGAAAAAAAGAAAAAGAAAAAAAAGAGATATGAGAAAAGAGGAAAAAGAGAAAAAAGCACCATTTTCCCATGGTAAATAAGAAGATTGCTGAGATGCTCGTTGTCTGCTTACCTTGTCATTTTGATATGGGGATTCTTCCGTATCATCGGGCAAGGGGTACCCCGTTGGCGGTTCTCTATGATACACATGTACTTACTATGACAAGAACTTACCGGTAACTAAACTTGAGTAGCATGAGGAGCGGCCCTCGTATTCAAGGGAATTGAGATTTCCAACTTATACTTTGTCAAGCATATACTCCATAGGTTGTTCACTTTAACCTTAATCACTTCAAGATTCTTGTGATAGGGGCAATGAGAGGTGAAAGCTAATAAGTACCATAATTTTTGGAAGCTCTTTATGAAACTTGAATCCCTACTCCCTTCTATGAAGGCCTTTCTTTTACTTTTATGTTGAGTATCCACCTTCTATCTTTATGCACCTACTTTGAGAGCATAGTGGCCATTCCTAGTTCTATGTGCATTGTCCCAAGACTTGTTGATTGATCCATAACTTTGATATTGCTTGTTTTAAACTATTTGTATCTAGTCACTCTTATGAACTTTGAAGGTGTCCTATGCATTTATGTTTGCTACTCTATGAGGGACAAGCTGAATGCCACTATGCTATGTTTTCTTTATGTGAAAGAAACAAACGTCTTGCAAAGCATTGTTATTCATGAATCTTTTGTTTGTGCCTTTTCATGTTCCAACATAGTTGCTTTGTCTGATTGCTAGAACTTTATCTTTCATGCTATGTTGAAGTACTATGATCCTAGCTATCAATGTTTTACAAATACTTTGATCAAGTTTATGATGGTGCATGTCACCTCAAAAATTATTCTTTCTTTTTATCACTTACCTACTCGAGGACGAGAAGGAGTTAAGCTTGGGGATGTTGATACGTTGCAAACGTATCTCTAATTGTTTATGTTCCATGCTTGGTTTTATCTACTTTCTTATGTTTTGTCCACACTTTGGAGTACTTTTATACACTTTCTTGGACTAACCTATTAACAAGAGCCACAGTGCCAGCTACCTCCTTTCTACTGTTTTTGGTTCCAGGAAAGTCAGAAAATGAATATTCTCGGAATTGGACGGGACAAAAGCCAAAGTCAGTTTTTCACCAAGGGGGACACAGAGCCGGAATACAAGACGGAGAGGGGCCAGAGGGCCGCCACACCACCTGGCCGCGTGGCCAGGCCTGACCCGTGCCAGGGGTGGTGTGGCTGCCTAGGGCACCCCCTTGGCCTCCCCTTTCGCCTATAAGATGCCTCTGATACAGAAACCCTAAGTACCCAATCAAAATTCCATGAAAGAGTCTATAGCCACCGTCATCTCCATCCCTGGATCGGGAGGGATCTGAAGCTCTTCCTGGCACCCTGCCGGAGGGGAGAATTCACCCTGGAGGCCTTCTTCATCACCATGCAAGCCTCCGGTGTGATGCGTGAGTAGTTCATCTCTGGACTACGGGTCCAGGTAGTAGCTAGATGGCAGGTTCTTCTCCTTTGTGCTATCATGTTTAGATCTTGTGAGCTCCGTTCATGATCAAGATCATCTATTTATAATCCTACATGTTGTGTTTGCGGGGATCCGATGGATATTGAGATGCTATTTCAGATTCATTATTGATTCTATCGTGTCTTTGTTATTTGTGATCTTGCATGCTTTCTGTTGTTAGTAGCTATCTTGGCCAAGTAGATGCTAGCAACTCCAAGAGTTAGTATTTATGCTCGATAGTGCGTTCATACCTCTAGTAATCTGGGGAAGTGACAGAAATCTCTATGGTACTAGATGTGTTGTTGCTACTAGGGAGAAAACAACAATCCTTTGTTCATAGAACAATCGTATTGTTTACTTTACACGCAATGTGTAATGCAATTATCTGTTGTTTGTAACTTAATACTGGAGGGGGTTCGGATGATAATCTGAAGGTGGACTATTAGTCATAGATGTAGTTGGATTACGGTTTATGTATAATGTTGTAATGCCCAATCAAATCTAGTCAAGATGTTTAGTATATGCATGTATTGATTTCTCGATGTTTGTCAATTGCCCCGCTGTAATTTGTTCACCCAACATGTCATCTATCTTAAGGAGAGCCACCACTAGTGAACTATGGACCCCGGTCCTTTCTTTTACCATTAATCTACAATCTACATTTTACTGCTTTGTGTTTACTTTCTGCAAACTATTACTTTCTTCCACACAATATGTTTAATCCTTTGTTTTCAGCAAAACCAATTAGATTGACAACCTCACTATAAGTTGGGGGCAAAGTTCTGTGGTTGTGTTGTGCAGGTTTCCATGTTGCTGCTGGCGCCGGTAGTGCGCCCTACCAAATTCCAGCTAGCAACACCTTTGAGGTGTTTCCTTGCTCCTACTGGATTGATAACCTTGGTTTCATAACTGAGGGAAAACTTACTGCTGTACTCATCTTACCTTCCTCTTGGGGTTCCCCAACGAGCTCGTTAATACACGAGTCAGCAGTGGTACATATAGCACACATTATTCTAAGCCCGTAATATAGTAGTTGAGTAAAACATCTCTAGAATTCAGACTTAGTTGTGTAGTATATGACACCTCCTAATATAGATTTACCTCGTGATACTTAGCACTTAGGGTTAAACTTTTCTTTGTCTCAATATCTACCCAATTTCCCAGTTGCAACAGGGTACTTTGAGCAAAGTGGTCTCAATTTGGTTTTTACTAACTTCTTACCTTTCTTTCGGGACTACTAAAGACTACCAATTTTCCAATCTATCGTAAACTATCCTCACATGATCTCTCAAAACTACTAACAAAATTGTATTCACTACCTTAATCCAAAAATTATCGTAATATTATTATACCTATGACTTCTATCATAGACCTAAACTGTTCTTTACTTACTGTTATTACAAGATTTGTTACCGAGTACATGTCCTAATTACAAACTTATCATGGTCTCGAAGCTAATATCACCATGATAACTCCTCTTTTTATCTTACGATAGTTGATTCTATTGGTCTCAAGTGAATCCCACATGATTTACTTCCCATTACATCTATACAGGTTCTAATGGCCTTCCCTATGTGGTATACTGGTATCAACTAGTGATAAGGTTCTTCGAATTTACAGGAATTCTAAATATAGACTCCATCACTAATACTACTCCACATGATATCCTAATCCTAGTCGTAATCTTCTTTGATATTTTAACTTACTTAAGATATCTTAGTCGTGTTATACCTATTTAGAGCTACTCTAAAATGGTGTTTCTGTAGAGAAGACATATAACTAGTCCTTAAGAAAGATGAAAAAAACATCCAACTTAAGTGTGACAAGGTTTATCCTCAAGTGGATATCCATCACCAGTCTTGGTTTAGATAAGATGGCTCCTATAGTCACTATCCAACCTATAGATGTTCCTAAAAGGGTTTTAATCCTAAGGTCAAAGCATATGCTCTGATACCAGCTGCGGTGACCCAGCATACCACTGCATGATGTAGTACACTATAGTCGTTGACATAACACCAATGAAACACCGTTCACTAGTATTATATCCCTCAGAGTGGTACAACAGAAACATAGTAGGTCCAAGACATGACTATAGGTTACAACTCAACTCTTACAAAAGATCTAGAGAACACTCTAGGTGAAAGAGAGATAAAGAAACTTCTTACAAAGAAGAACCAGAAACAATAACTCAAAACTATGTAGTACCTATGACTAGTATCTAAACTATTGTAATGCTCTATAGAAGTAGGTTTTATGGCTAGAGAATCTACTCCTATCTACTTAAGAACTTTGTCCTCACTTCGGTTGATGTATATGTTGACTTCATTGACTTTATTGAAGAACTTGAGCTACCGATGATGGTTTATTTAGCAGAAATTGATGTTAACATCGTCTTCAATGGCTTACCTAGCAAGGGTTAAGAAGGTACGGTTGAGTACGAGCATACTCAGCAAGCTCACTAAAAAGGAGTTTATGATGCACTATCTCTACAGCCATAGACCAAAGGTCGTAGGCAATGCAGGTTTTCATAAACATTTCTTCAAAGGCTGCTTTTATTCTGAAAACTATGCCCGACAGCCTTCACAGGTTGACCAGAACCTTCGTGGGGTTCCTTTCCTGCCGCCTTCATAGCTCCTTCCCAGAACAGGGAGTAACATGTCACAGTTCTTACACTCTACAGAGGTACGTCACTTTTCCCATGAGAGACCTTAGTCTTGTTGCACATCCGAGTTGCATTCTCGTCCATACTTCCTTGGTGTGGGGCCCACTTTAAGATCCAAGCCAATCACTGCCCCCTTCACGACCCCACATGTCCCCTTGGTGTACGCCATGCCCACATCTTGAATTACGGCAATGGTTAGTAGAGATCGTCAGATGCCAGAACTATCATGGCACGTTGAGGGTTCCCACCCATATGCTGCATATCATCTATGAATTAGCAATAAATGCACGCTACGAGGATAACAGCCACGACTTGGCCATCCGGATGCATCCGAGAGGAAGAAGATACAGCTGCCGTCTCCATCCCATCCAAATCTCATGGTTAACGCGTAATATAGGATGCTAGAATCACTGGCGACATTGGTTGATTAAGTCCTAGATATTATGTTCCTTTACCACTGGAACTGTATCAATAGATTATTACCACTTGGTAAATAATCGATAGTCATATTATTATGAAAATAGTATTTTCTGACCTTTTTGAAATGCAGGTGATGACAACATTTGAGTTACAAGCATTTGATAGAAAATAATCAAAGGACATGAGAAAGTTGTGAACTTGCCTTTTGTGATTGCAAGATTATGCACTCACGTTCTTCGAGATACTAGAAGATCCAAATTCTGTAAACAGCATGATTGGTCCGGTAAGGACAAATGTTTAAAGAAGCAGGATGCAATTATGCATAAGTAATGTAATGCAATTTGGTAAACACGAATTCCCGGAATAACCGTATCAAATCTAGGGTTTGGAAACTAGGAATGGTTTCTTTAGAATGCGTTTCACATTTATATCAGCCTCACATTCGTGCTTCTTATTAAGGCTTGTGAGAGTGTGTGAAACAATATGTAAATATACCAAGTGGCATGTAATACTAAAGTACTCAAATGGGGCATGGTATTTCAAAGATTTCTTAATCAAGATTATTAATCAATTAGAGATTTTAAAGAAGTGTTTAAGGATTACTTTTAATATGTCTTAAAAGAATAACCTTTTAGGAAAAGATTACTTTACAAGGTAAAAGCATCTAAGTTTTAACATGCAAAGTATAAAAGTGAAGTATAATAATATTCTAAGATTAAGGTGAATTGCTATCTGGTAATTATGATGGGAATTATTATGTTAAGTTGTTAAGAGTTAAAGGACTTATTATAAGATTGTTGTTTGAAGTGGCAAAACGAATAACTTTTGAAGAAGAAATTTCTTCGTTAAAGTTGAAACAACCCTTGTGTTGAATCAAATGTGATCGATATTGTTTGCGCTTATCCTATAAGCGTGGATTTGATATGCCTTAGGACTTAATTTGGAAAAGACAAAAGTTAACTATAAAAACATAAATATTCTTTAGGCATTATGCATGATTTGGTGTACCAAATTTAACTTTAAAACATAAGTAGATCTAGGGTGTGATGTGTTTAAAAGTAGTAATAAGTTTTACACCTTGTAATAAGCATGTTTAAGGGTACGAGATCATTCACTTTCAGTTTAAGTGAATAATGAGTTTAAATATGACTTGTTATTATGAATATAATTTTTATTTTAAGGAAAGTAAATTTAGATGATTTTTAATAATCTATTAAAGTTTGAAATCATGAATAGTTAAGAGATATGTAACATTCACTTTTATTGAATGGTGATTAAAATTTACTTAAATTGTTGGTTTATCTTGGAGTTATGGTTTTAAAGAGTTTTCTAAATGTTAATAGTTTACTTTTAAGTATTATTATAGACTGAAGTTATGGTTTTGGAAGTAGTATTTAAATGTACAGGATTCAGGGTTTTATATAAAATTGTGATTATTTTTTATTTAAGAATGTTCTTAAAGAATTTACCAACTAGATAATAAATAAGGATTTATTTCTTAATAACTTTAAAATGATATAATTGGTATTTTTCTAGTAAAACATACATACTTAAGATCTTAGAAGTGAATTTTATTTAATTTTAGGTGTTATTCTTATTTTTATAAATTTCCACAAAGGATTATATATCTCTAAATATTTTCTTCGAGTTTTATTTGTAAACAAATTAAGTTAGTATTTTTACAAAATAATAGATTCATTTTCATAAGCAAAAAATATTTTTATTCATTTTTAGGACTTTCCCTTAATTTATGAAATATCACTTAGATTTTAGTGATGTTAACATTTATTTGTACTTTATTTGATTTAAATAAGTAAAGTCATATTTTCTGAGGTGGATATTATTGTTGTGATCAATGTCAATATGTTATATGAATTTTTAGGATTGTTCTATATTTTTCTAGGGCTAAGACAATTTCAGGGGTATTTTGTTAATTTTACATTTTGTTTATTATTTCTGTTACACTATTTATTTCCTTTTTTCTATAAAATTACTTCTGGCCCGCGGGCTGGTTAAGCCCAACCCGGCCCAGTTGGGCCTGGTGTCAAACCATGGCCCATCCCAACTCCCTTACCCCTCTTATCTCACCCACACGTACGCCACACCCGCACGAGCTCTACCGCTCGTTCCCCTTCTGCCAGCGGTCGATGCACCGCTGCCTTCTCTCCTGGCCGGTCACCGGCCGCACTCGGCGCAGCCGCTCGTCGGTGTTGCCTTGCCACCACCTCCTCTTCCTTTTTCACCCACCGATTTGGCTCGGCCGCGCCCTCGCACGAGCCCGGCCAAAACCCTAGCCCCCCTTGGTCTCCGCCGGCAGCTTGGCATCTACGCCCCAGCATCTACTCGACGTGCCTGACCTCTCCCACGAGATCCCACTGCTTCTCCTTCAGGTTTGGCTCCTCCGGTGCGACTCGCCGGAGATCTACAGCGATCACCTCCTCTCTGGTGGTGAGCCTGTGGTGCTGATGTTGCTGATGGGATGACGGTGGTGTTGCCATCGCAACCTCAATGGGTTCAGTTGCTAACTTCTATGACCATGTATACTTCTCTGTCTTGTTTTCTTTGGCTTGACACCGGCAGGATGGCAGTGAGCTGCAACCCCAACGTCCTCCCATTTGCCGACACACAGTTATGCTTCTATGGTGTTGGTGCTGGTATTAACCATTTGTCATTGTTGTTCTACTGCTACGGCATGTCCATGGACCGCGCCCTCCTCTCTCTCGACTCCAACCTCACTTCAGGTAACCACTAATGTGACCAGCCATCGGGTCGATGACTCTGCTTGGTGGCCTACAGTGTTGCTTCTGATCCAATGTATGGTGTTGGTGTCTACATGTGGTGCTGATGGTTTATTGATGATGTCATTACTATTCTAAGGATTTGCTTGGGATATATGAGTTACTTCAAAATGTCATGCTTCAGTTTGGATGAATATTCATCCCTAGCAGATGTTAGTTGGTTATAATCTGATCACTATACTGGTTCTAGTGAAACATACTGGATACTCTTATTACTGTCCACTTAATAGTGCTTAAACCTGTTATATCCTAGTTGTGGAAATGTGATGCTCAAGCTTATTTGTCACAGAGATTATTTAATCTTCAGCTCAGAGTCACTTGTGTTTTCTAGTACTTGATATGTAATTGCGGTTGCCAATATTTATTTGAACTCAAAATGTTGGTTTGAATGAGTTCATAGTATAATTCCTTAATGAAAAGTGGATTTGTTGCTAAATAAAGAATGATTCCTATTTCCTTGACTTAGGAACATGATTTATATTCCTAGCGGACTTGTTGATAGCTGGGGTTTTGGCTAGTGGCTTTTGTTGCCTTTGGTACCCATTAATGTGAAGTTTCTCCTGGGGTGTGTGTATTCCAACATTGAAATAACTAAAAATGGGATCATTCATTTGGAATGTTCTATAAGCAAAGCATTGGGTTGGGTTTCCAGCCCAATGATTTACACAGACTAAGGCTTTGACTTGGATAAGGACATGTGCGAATAGTAGCTTCTTTTTCTTTGACCATGCTACTATGATGATCTCTAGTTGTAAGCTAGGGAAATGATTTATCTTCACCTTAGAATATGTTGCCTTGATATTTTTACTTGTTAAGTAAACAAGTACACTTAGAGATGGAACCCTTTTATTCGGAATTACTTCTTGTGAGCTTAGATCAATGTGAAGCTTCCATAAGGATGGTACACAAGATCTACGACTTGTAGGATTTGTTTTCCTAAGTGAGAATATAGATGAATTACTTTACTAGTTGGATAATGTGATTTGCAAGCTTCTTGGTGGAATCTTGTTAGTGATGCTTGGGCTGCTGTTTAATTTCCACAAGGGGCTCTGCTAACCTGGGCTGCTGATGTGGTGCCTCCAAACCTAGAGTGTGCACAGCAGTGGACCAAGTAGCAAGATTTGTTGTTGTGTAAATAACTATTTATGTGGCTTCAAGCCTGTGATGCAAAAGGCTGAGGCACCAATGGGTAATAAGAACAGATACTACAGTTTGTCTATCTAGCTCAATGATGAGACTAGCATAGCACTTCTATGCTAGTCTAAGAGATCTCCAAATCTCCCAAAAACTTCTCTTTTAATCTGGATAAAATCATGTGCTGGTTGAGTTGACGTTTACTAACCTGATGCTTACAGACTTGCTGATATGTGGCTGTGCACATGATCTTGTTGATGGGCTGCCAGTGATCCTTCTTGTTTTGTTGTTCTTCTCCTTCTTGAACTATGGCCTGCTCTTCCATGCTATTGTTACCCACTCCTTCTACTACTTGATTTAGTACAACCACTATAACCTGGCCTTCTCCTCCTGAAACTGTTGCTGGTGTTGTGTGGTGAAAAGGATGTGGTAGTAGCCCTGCTATGGCTGGTGCTCTCTCTCTATTTGATGTTCTCTGGTGGTGTTGACAACACACCAATTGCATGTGGTGGCTGTGCTTCTTGCTTGCTTGTTGCTTGATATGGATCAGATCAAGTACACCCTGATATTTCTTGGGGTTTTTACCTGTTGCCTTTTACTGTTCTAGTGAACTTGCCCCATGCCTATGATACACTAGTCTGAGGCAATTCCTAAAATAAGAACAAATACTACTCTTTTGCCCCTCCTTTTTTAACTTATTCAATGATGACAACAACGTAGCAGCAATTCTCTGCCAAGTCTGAGAGTAAAACTATTCCCAACTAACTCTTTCACCATGCTATTTTCTATGTTTCTTTTTATTTTGTTTTGCAGGGCTGAAGAAATAAAAGAGGATATGAAGATATGTAGATAGGCAATAGTTTAGGCTTTCCTTTTATACTTCTGTAACCTTTCTTTTCTATTTGGGATAATTGTAAATACATTGTAATATTTGTTTAGATTAATAGAGTTAATACTTTTCCTTTAATTCCGATTTGTACATTGTTGTTTATTTCTTTATTATAAAGGATAATGTAATTTTGTTTATTTTAAATAATAAAGTGGAAATTTCTTTTGTTACACCTACTGTGACAACAATATCTTCTTGTGTTAAAAATTATTTATTGTTTAGTCTATTTCATGGTAATTGACTTTTATTTCTTTATTGTAAAAAAATGTATTACTACCTGTAAATAGATGAGAGTACATTTATATTTCTTATGATATCCATTTATTTTATACTTTAATACTAGTGATTGCTGATAAATAATATCTCAAATATGTATTTATAATCATAGTTATAATATCATTTTCAATTATAATTCTATTTCAAATTCTTTTAGAATTCAAATATATCTTTTGAATATTCAAATTTGAATTGCCTTCCCTCAAACACAAAGGTATAGTAGAGATCATGTCGAAATCTGTCGCAATTGCCCGGATGCCTCCATCAGAACAAGAGAGATCTCGATCCCTCTATAGCTTCTTTTGTTTTGCGCGAAAATTCCCCGGATTTTCTTATGCATGAATGCAATGCACACACCTTATCTCAACTTATTTGTAAGCTCTAATTCTGGGATGTTACACGGGATGACCATAAAGGTCGAATTAAAAAGATTCTGGGATAACTGCGGGCGGATGCCATATTCTTCATGGGATGACTCCAAAACGGAATGCGCTATGGTCGGCGGCCACAAGACAATGAAAAGGCCGAATTGAAGGTTTTGGGCTATGATTGGGCCTGATAGGCTAATTTGATGGGCTCAGTAATAAAAATTCTAGACCTCAACAAGGAAGAAAAAAATGCGGGAGGAAATTTTGGCCGATATTTTCGCATGAAAATTGTTGACAACCTGGACACATACCCCGTGCACGCCAAAACTTTCCCACTCGCGCCTTCACTCCAGCAGCTAGCTACTATCTCTTTGCGCCATTCTTCTGGAGATGCGCAGTCGGTCAAAACCACAAGCCGTGCACTAAAACATTCAAACTCCATCTATCAGCCGGGGCGTCCTAACACCATTGCTGGCGGCGCCGTTCTTTTCGAGACGCACACAGGCCGGCGGTCAGCTGGTCGAACCCCACGGTATGCTTATAATATCCTTAGTTCGCTCAATCATTCCCTAGAAGTAGTTTCGTACTCGATCTGCTCGTTTGACATTGTTCTGCACTTGATCTGTTTGTTCGAATTGGTTGTCATTTTGTGCTTGGTCAATCTGTTCTCTCAAATATGTAACATAGTTCTGCACTCAATTTATGAAATAAGCTAAAATTACGTGGCATTTATAGTTCTATATTCAATGAGGTTGCTCAAATATCTTGGCTTAAATAGATTTGTAATTAACCTGTTCGGTGAAATATCTGAAAGCTTCTGACCATCTCTATCCTCAATAGATGGATAGATATTGGATACTGAATGGAAAAAAGCAACACCTTCATATTTGGAAGGTGTTAATGAATTCATGAAGTTTGTTAGAAAAAGTGAATCAGATGTGTTTTGCCCATGCCGACAATGCCTTAATTATAAAAAGCTGAGTCAGAGCAGAGTCGCAGACCATACTTTCGTTAATGGGATGCAACGCACATATATTAGGTGGACTAAACATGGTGAACCATATGATCAGCCTGTTCTTGATCCTCTAGCTGATGCTGATCCGCCCGAAGCTCATCAAATCAAGGATGAGGACCTTTTTGGTTTGTTAAGGGACCTGTACCTCACTACAAGGAAAAAAGGCACCCCTTCTCTTAAAAGATCACTTTTCTTTGACCTGATAGAAGATGCCAAGTGTTTAGTGGACCCTGATTCTGGTATCTCAAGATTCGAACTGGTAATGAAATTACTAAAGGAGAAGTCGTTCAACAAGATTACCAACAAAGCTTTCGATTTAGTGATTAAGGTGTACATCGAGTCAATCCCTAGGGAAGGACTGCCAAAATCCTTTTATGAGATGAAACAATACATCAAGGTACTTGGACTATCATATGAGAAGATCCATTTTTGTCCAAATAACTGTGTACTATTCTGGGAGGATTATGAAAACCTCGATGGATGCCTAGTATGTAACGAATCAAGATGGAAAAATGGTGATAAAAAGAAGAAAGATCCTTGTAAGGTTCTGAGATATTTTTCAATTATAGATA
Organism: Avena sativa; assembly: GCA_916181665.1. NCBI lineage: Eukaryota > Viridiplantae > Streptophyta > Magnoliopsida > Poales > Poaceae > Avena > Avena sativa. The sequence goes on along the minus strand of OV702287.1, from coordinate 38,616,304 downwards.
GATTGAAGAGGTTGTTTCAGTCAGAACAAAAATCTAAGGAAATAAGATGGCACAAAGAGATTCTCAAGCCAGACGATTACTTACTCAGACGTCCAGCTGATGGCGGTGAATGGAAGAACTTTGACAAGGCCCATCCAGGATTTGAAGTGGATCAAAGGAACCTGAGACTTGGCCTAGCTACAGATGGATTTAACCCATTTGGCAACATGAGTAACTCGTACAGCATGTGGCTAGTACTTGTTACAATTTACAACCTGCCTCCCTGCGCATTCACTGATCAGTCGAACTGCTTGCTGGCTTTACTCATCCTAGGACCCAAATCACCTGGGAAGGATTTTGATCTGTTCATGCAGCCTCTTATACGAGACTTGCAGGAACTATGGAAGGGTGTCATGACTCCTGATATCCTTTCCAGCAACCATGAAGATGCCAAGTTTGCTATGCGTGCGGTTGTGTTATTCTGCACCCATGATTTTCCAGCTCTTGGCACTATATCAGGCAGAGTGACAGTAGGTTATAACGCATGTGTTCGCTGTGAGACAAAATAGGTCACAGTGAGGCTACAAAATAAGACTGGTTTCCTTGGCCATCGGGTTTTTCTTCCTCGAGACTACAAATTCCGAAAAAACTTGAAAAACTTGCAGTTCTATGGAAAGAGGACTGAATATGGCACTGGACCACAAAAGTTCACTATAGCTGAGTTGCAGGCACATTTACAAAAGGTCAGAAATGTCAAACCAGGAAAACAACCAGCTGCCAAACGAGGTAAAATAAAGAATACAGAAGATGCACCGACAGTAGGAGCAACATCCAAAAGGAAGAGAGCGAAAGAAGTAGCAGCAGATTCCCAAGGGAAGGAAAAGGAACCGAGAATATTTTATAAGCACAGATCCACTCTACGCGACTTGCTGTATTGGGCTGGTAAGACACTTCAACATATTATTGATGTCATGCACATGGAGAAAAATATATGTGATAGCATTATAGGCACATTACTCAACATTCCATCTAAGACAAAAGATAGCTATAATTCTAGGCCACACTGTGAAAAACTCAACGTTAACAACAACTTGAAGCTGCATCCTGAAGATACGGTTGATAAGTGCGGTGAAAAACATTACAAATTTCGAGGTGCAGAATTTACCTTGCCGATGAATAAAAGGGTACTATTTTGTGACTTCCTCCGAGGTGTGAAGTTCCCATCTGGATTTGCTTCCAACATTGCAAATTGTATCAATGTAGGGGGGAACAAGCTCCAAGGGTTGAAAACTCAAGATTGCCACATCCTACAACAAAGGCTTTTAGCTCTTGGCGTTAAAGGTTTAGTGAACAAGGATTTGTACAATGTGCTTGCAGAGTTGGGAAAGTTCTTTAGGGAAATCTATAGCAAAACTCTGGACAGAAGAGTTGTAGCGCGTCTTCAGACGGACATAGCAGAAATCCTATGCAAGCTTGAGCTGATATATCCACCAGCCTTCTTTGATGTGATGGTGCATTTGGCTGTTCATCTGACTGAAGATGCACTTTATAGAGGTCCCGTACAGTATGGATGGATGTACCCTATAGAGCATCGACTTTGCACTTTAACCATAGTGTTCGCCTAGTAGGAAAGAAGGAACATAGAACATTAATGCAACACGAATATGACTAACTTCCTTGGTATGTGCTGAATAACGCTAATGAGGCTGAAAACTTTGTTGCGTAAGCACTATTCATACATATCCTCACATATATGAAATGAAACTTATAGCAAGATATGTTCAGATGTCTTACTTTAGTATCATTTTTGTAGGTTATTTAAAGCAACCAAAGGAAAAGATTATGCTGCACCAGTATGTGGGGGTGGGTTTCAGGAATGGTTTAGGAATCATGTAAGATGGTCAATTGAACTTTGAATTGCAAAAGAATTATGCACATGAGATGACCTCTTGATTATTTTGTATAACCGCACATCACGAAGCTGCGTGAAGAGAATACGGGTGATGTTAGTGATGGTCTCTCTACCCTATCACATGGTCCGATAAAGAGGGTGCAGACAACTTCAGCTTGCAATGACGATGGTATCCACTACATCACTTATGAGCGTGAGAAACATCTGAAGACACAAAACAGTGGCATCACGACCAGTGGAGAGCACTTGATAGCCAAAATGAAGAAGTCAGATGACGATGATCATTATGGTCGCATAAAAGAGGTTATTGAGTTGAATTATAACGACAGGACTGGTGGTTGATCTGTGGTTCTATTCAAGTGTTATTGGTATGACCAAGTCTGAACAAGAAAAGAGGCCCTAGAAATGATGGGAATTTCATATCGATCAATACTACTATTGAGTGGTACAAGGAGGAACCTTATATTTTGGTAACTCAAGCTTCCAAGGTAATTTTCTTGGATGACAGAGATAATAAGGACTAGCAATATGTGCAAAAGTTTGTGGCAAGGAGCACCTATGATGTGAATGAGTATGACAAGCCAGTCACCATAGATGTTGCCCACCAAGATGATCCCAGTGGTTGTATGGTAACTGAATTGGCTGACGTCGATGAAAATTTGATTGCCAGAGGTGGCTCTGTGCATGATGGACAAGTAGATTTCACTTTCGAGGTTAGTCTAGTCGACAAAGATAGGAATAAACTGGTTCTACCTGATGAATCTCAGGACTTGTATGATGAATGGCAAGGGGAAGAAGATCCAACCCAGTGGGAATATGTGGATCTAGAACGCGGCGGTGCCGAAAGCGATGATGGTGGCGATGATTAGACTGTTGTTTCATATTTTGCAGTGATATGATGAACAGTGATTCGTATTGGTTTTCTGTTTGTAAAATATATGAGACATGATGACAATTTCCTGTTGGATTGTAATCCTAGACTAATTGTTTTCCCTGTCTAAATTGGATTAAGCTTAATTCGACAAGTGCAAACATATATACAACAGGTTCACTTAGCGTGCAGCAGAAACATTGGTTCAGTACATTAATTAATTATCAACCATAGGACCAGTTTCATACAGAAGGGGGCATATGCACCTCATGTCAGTAGAGATGGGCGAGCACATTGTCTCAGCAGATAGAGCAGCTGGCGTTGGTCTCAAACCAAGTGAAGATGCACTTGCAGTGGTACGGATGGTTGCATCCCCGCAGACGCACCATTGTGCGCTTCGACAGTGCCTGCATGCATATGCTGCAGTGGCCATCCTCCTGCTCAACTAGGTACCAACTGTCTTGAAGTGCCGGCAAGTTGACGATGAGCCGGAGGTTCAGGCTAAGGGTTAGGTCGAAGTGGAACCCGTCGACCCACATACACGCCTCAAGCCAGAGCTGGTGAAGAATGTCGTACGGCATGATGATGTCCTACTCCTCCGCCGTGAGTTACAGCTTCTTCAGCAGCCATACACGGCCAAGAACCTTGCGCATAGTTCCCACGACCTTGCTCACTCTTCGCAGCTTGCTGGGAGGCAGGCTGAGATTCAACACTTCCTCTTCGCAGAGTGTGGTTGCGACATCGTCCTCCTCTAGAGGGGTTGGGATGGAGCCAGGCATCCTCCTGAGCTCGTACGTCCTCGAGAAGAACTTCTTTAGTGTCATTGTGTACGGCATTGCCACGTTAACTAACTGCGGCTCGAAGACGGAGAAGTCGGTTGTGGCTGTGGAGACGTGGCAGGAACGAAAGACATGGGGGCCAGACTCGATGATGCGCTCCTGTGAGGAGCGCTCCAGTTCCGGTGGCGCCGCCATTTGGGGATTTTTTTTTGGGATGGGGGAAGGGGAGGGGGATGGGAGGGGGCGGGGGCTAGTCCATGGTGCTGGCCTGGATGAGGGGAAAAGGCCAGGGGAAATGGTTGAGGGCTTGTTTGATTTGTAGGATAGGAAAATCATAGGAATAGGAAAAATGTAGGATTGCATTGTCATGTTCACTCTAATCCTATAAGAATTCATATGCACCAAAATGTGTTTGATTCCACCATAGTAGGAATCTAAAAAAGAGGTATGGGTGAATGTTTGATTTCCTACAAAAACTAGTACCGTACAAAGGAATCCTTAGGAAAAAATCCTATGGTAATCAATCCTAGAAATCAAACAATCATCATAGGAAAATTTCCTATAGGATTTAATCCTACAAAATTCCTAGGAAAATACTTGGAATCAAATGGACCCTGATAGCGGACTACTCAAACAAAAGATGGGGCCGCACTACCTCGTCACTCCCCAACGTCATCCTTGGCTCGTCCTCTCTTCATGGTTCTATTTAGGTTCTTCATAGTGCTAGTGGGAGTAATTTGGGTAGTACATAGTCCTACATGTATTGCCATCTAAGCATTTAGATGACATGGCATGCAATTAAATAATGAGAGAGAGCCTTGGGGTAACTATCTATGTTACCATAAGGGCGTCTCAAATGTGAAAATAAGGTCGGATATAAGACACCTGTGATTGACCTTAGTGGAATTTAAACATTGTAGCACTCGGTCTTAAGCTAAGAAACCTTGCGGTCGACCATACCAGTATGACCCAAGTAACATCCCAAAACTTCAATCCAAGGTTATTAAGATCCAAGTCATCAAAATGAGGGTTAACAAAAACTTTTCCAACTAAAATTATTAAAGCATTCATATGTGTGTGCATTTAAATAGGAGTTGTTTTGAATTGCCATGATTAAGTGATCCATTGCTTGTAAAATGATTCTTAGGGGAAATAAACATCATATAAATCATTCCCAAACAAATCCCAAAGAAAAACAAATCAAAAATGAATAAAAGAAAGAAATGGTCATTTGTGCCATTTTAATCAACATGCCTACTTTGGCTATTCCTAGGACTCAATTCTTAATATAAATAAATATGGATCTTTGCACCCCTTGCTAGTACATGTAATTATGTACCAAGGCCCACCTTGTGATCTACCAAAATCTTTCAAACAATAATTTTAAATGGCATTTGAAAATTGAATGTAGTTCATATGAGAAGATCACACTATTTCAAAAACCACTCAAATGAGCTCCAATTTCAAAACCCAAGCAACCATAGAGGCTTGAGCATGTGTCTAGCAAGTCCACCAAAATTCATCCAAAAATTCCAAACTTGATTTCTTTCGGCCATTTTCACAAACACTTGGTGGACAGAATTCAAACAAAAACCAAATTCACTATTTGAGCAGTGTTCTGGCCAAACTTGTCCCCCACATTGCCACCAAAATCTCTCCACTACTCCCCTGCCCCTCTCTAGCCCAGCCACACACTGTGCCAGGACCAAATGGTCATGGCCGTTAAGGCTGAGCCCCCATTTGGGCACCTTACCAGCGACAGCACGCCACAGCCGCCGCCAGCGCCATCCACCGTGTCCTGGAGGTAGCCCGTGGTCCACCTCCACCGTCCAACCAGCCCCAGCCCAAGGACAACGACCAGAACGGCCAGGAACCGCCGCGCCCAGAGCCTGTCGACCATGCCGACAATGCCCGCAGAGCGCGCCCTATCCCCGTGTAGCCAGACCTCGCCTCGCTCTAGCCGCTCGTCTACACGATCCCCACCGGCCTAGCAAGCTAACGGACATGCCCAATCCCCCGACCATGCCCCGTAGTCGCCGGCCGCCGTAAAACTCGCCGTCGGTAGAGACTTAGTGCGCGCCGCGCTCTTCACTTTCCCCGACCGCAAACCACTGCACAAGCACCACCGTGACACTCGCCAGGGCACCGCCCATCGTCCTAGCGCACCGCCCACGCCTCTAGCTCGCCGTGCCGTCATCACCGGCGAGCATCGCCCATGCTTCTCTGCCGCTCAGCTGCGCCTATAAAAGGAGCCCTCCCCAGCACCAAAGACTCACACCATTCCACTCCCCTCTCCTCACTGGTCCTTGCCCACCTGTAGCTGGAGCAGCTCGAGCACTTGTTCGCCGGAATTTGGCCGGAGAAGCCCGCTACAGAGGAGGAGAAGGAGTCGTCGATTTCGTCCACCCCAAGAGGTGCCGCGACCACCCCTGAGCCCGCCGTCGACAGCACGTTCGATCGCCCCCATCGCCGTCGTAGCTGGAGCCCTGGTATGCCCCCTGAGCACCCCCACCGAGCCGCTAGGGTTTGTCCCCGCCGGCGAATTGTTCACCGGAGACGACACCTCTCAGTCGTAGATTCCCCTTCTAATCTAACGGCCCACATCACGCCGTACCGCTTCACATGTAAAGAGCCACTGACTGGTGGACCCCCCTGTCAGCCGTTCTCTGTGCTGCGGGACACCACTGGGCCGGCCCGTTTACCTTCCCGCGCGACCCAGTTAATTCAAATCTAGATTTTTCTAATTTAGTTTGAACCTAGTTCTGTCCCTTAGTTTGAAAATCAATTTAGAGAGATTTACAAATCCAAATGGAGTGATTCCAATTTTGTTAGAAAGCTACTGAAAAGATCTACCCAAGCCCGTTGGATGTAATTCAATTAGAATTAGAGATATCTCCTAGTAAAAATAACAAGACAGAAGCTTTTGCACATTCAAACATTTTTATAAAATCAACCATGATAGCTTTGGAGTTGATTCCAACTCTCAAAATCACATTTAACCATACCTATCTGAATATGTAATAATATTAAGGTTTACATGCAGTGACCTTGGACTAGTACCAAAATAATGCTATATAGGCATTTCTAGTCACATTAAATCATTAAATAATAAACTTAAACTTAAGTAAATATGATCCAACCCTTAAATCACATTCCCACATGATAGAATATGTGGTGATGACATGTGTACACATGATACCATATTTTAAGTGGTGAATATTAAATCTTAGTTATTTTCAATGAGTAGAAATTACTTTTCTTAAATAAAAAGAACGAAACTAGTTAATAAAACCTTGTGATGCTAGTGATGATAATAGATCATCAAATGTGTGCCTTAGAATGCTAAGTAGCCTAGTTAAGTATTGTTTGGTGATTTTGTACTCCGTATGTATTTATAGACGATAGTACCGGCCAAGCTTTCGAGGAGGAGTTCTACCAAGAGGAGGAGGAAGAAAACTTCAACCACTACACCAACCAAGGCAAGCTATTGTTAGCAAGATAGAATTAAGCTAGACAAATTAAGAAAGATGCATTAGGCATGCTTTGGTTATACCACCTTGACTATCTACCTAACCTAAGTTTTATTTCCAAGCTTTTACTTCCTTTACTTTACCAAAGTCCCTTACTTGTTTTGAAGGTAGCATAAAAAGTATAAAACTTGACCTATCTAGATAACTTTAGATGTCATTCCATGGCATGAGATTGATTCCATCTTTCCACCTTACTGAACACTCTTAACTTAGTAGTTTAGAGTAGATAAAAACATGAGTCACTTTAGATGGGAACACTTGGTGAAAATGAATTATGAAAACCTTGGAATGATGAGTCATTCTATTGAAATGTTTTGACATGTGTTGAGAAACACAAACGGTTTATGATGATGAAAATGTTGAGGCATGATCCTTGACCCTTTTACAAAACTGATGGTTGGATTCGGATGCGATACCATTCCAAACTTACCGTACAACCATAATACCTGAATTGGGTAAGGCTTAGCTGGAAGTTTATATGCATTATTATTAGTTCCCCCGAGGGAGAGGTTTGTGCTGAGGCTACCTCTCAATGTTGTCCACCTATGCAGTGCCCAAGATGACAGATGGTCATGGTTGGGAGGCCATGCTCATAGGAGAGGTGCTTATACTAGGGTGTGTAAAGGAAAGGTTATGTTTGATTATCTACATACTAAGTATGATGATTCAGGGTTATCCCTGACAGATGTATCGAATCTTGTGGTGAAAGTGTACCACCTCTGTAGAGTGTCAAACTATTCGAATAGCCGCCTCCGCTGTTATGGATAGTTGGAGTGGCCATACTGTTTCGTTGTCAGATGTTTTCAAAATGACTTATGAAATGAATGATGAATCTTGACTTGACCACATTACGGTTGTGACTATGACACTAGCTTCCCAACTTAAGTGATTCTAGAACTTTATTTTATCTTTCTTTGTTTCTGAACTTAGCTTTGGTTTCAAACTTAACTTTATAGTTAAACTTAGAGTTAGCACATTACATTAGAACTATACTACTGGTTAGTGGTAGTTTGCGAGTACTTAAAGTGTACTCATGGCTTTGTCCCTGGTTATTCTCATGGCCAGACTATAAAGGAGACTACCAAGATGATGGCCAGCAGGACGGCTATGATAACTAGGACTTTCTGCCTTCGTCAGCATTGCCTGTGCCCCTGAAGATGGACTCCACCGCTACGCTTATTAATTATTCCGCTGCTTTCTGTATTAAGACTGGATCATGCGATCCTTATCTGTGTAAGACCTTATTTATGGTTTGTAATGGATGATGTATTGTGATATCCAATCTGTTATGTCTCGCAAAAATGGTAATACTGGGATTGCGATGGATGACATAACAGGCATCTGGGATTAAAAATCCGGGTGTTGACAAGTTGGTATCAGAGCCATCTTGACCATAGGAGACCCTAGTTAGAATGGGCGTATGAACAAAAACTTAGTTTCAAAACCAAAGTGAGTATTTATGAAAAACTATTTCCTCTCTTATCCTTGGGAATTCATTCTTTCTCAAAAATTCATATTCCTCAAAATCCTTACTTTACTACTTAAAATTTGACACACTTGATCACTTCACTAATTTCCTCATCCTTAATTCTTGTAGATGGAGACTCAGTCCAGCAAGTTCTACCAGTTGGGAAACGGAGGTCAGTTGATCTTTGAGAGGGATCTGGATTCACTGTCGGAGTTACTGGGACGCCCACATCTGGAGTTTCTTGGAGCTCAACTTCCAGGACCCCCAGGAGGAGATTTGCAGTGGCTAGTCACCGCTAATCTTAGAGGAAGCATCGAAGCACCAACATCCGGGAGAATCCAGTTCTACGTGAGAGAGAACAACTGGCTAGATGGATTAGCCAGGGCAATGCATGAAGCTCTCACACGTCTGTGTGCCCTTAGTGTCAACCAACTCCAAGCAACCCATTTTGCTCACTACGCAAGATGTGACTTCATGGGAATGCCGATGGAGATGCCAAGTCACCCGGAGCTGAAGCGTCAAGTGGAGAACCTTGACTTCCTGTTGTACGATCACCATAAGGAATTGGATAATGCCAGGGAGTTCGCCAACCACAACCGTGCCACTGCCGCCCAGAAGGCCCAGACTTTCTCACTGCTTGTCAAGGATCGTCAGTCTCTTTGCCTCCAGCGCGAGAAGAAGGATCGCACCATCGCCCGTCTTTGCAAGAAGGTGGCCGATCTCGAGAAGACCGTCAAGGAGCAAGAAGCTCAGCTTGCAGCAACGGAGGAAGAAGAGGAGGGTGAAGACATCCAGGGAGACATGGATTCTTACCTCAGCAATGATGATGACTTTCTGGAGGAGGATGCTGTGGACTTCTAAACTGACGATGAGGACTCCGACTTCATCGACGATGAGTAGATGCACTAGAGCACTGTCGTAGCATGAGATGTATCAGTCCCACTATATCATAGCTCGCAGAATGGTTCTTCAAACCATATGTTTTCCTTTGTTGTTGTGGTATGTGTTTGTATCGTGTGCTTGTTTGCATGAATGAAATGAAGTTAGTTAAAAAACCTGAGTCAAACTCAAAGTTTTAGTCTTGAAACCAAAACCATGAACCTTAGAACTTTCCCACTTACCCCTTTATCTACCTCAATCTTCAGATGACTCGTGGAAACCAAGGAGGGAGCAGCTCATCGCAAGACCCAATGCTGCAAATCTTGCAGAATCTCATTGCAGACAGAGACGCAAGCAGGGCAGAGCACTAAGCAAATCTAGCAACACTGCAACAGATCGCCCAGATGGCTCTCAACAACCAAGGGCATGGAAATCAAGATCATCAAGGATCCAAGTTGAAGAAATTCCAGAATACCAATCCCCCAATCTTTAGCACTTCAGAGAACCCATTAGATGCAGATGACTGGTTGCAGACAATGGAGAACAATCTAGAAGTAGCCAGAGTTGATGACAACGAGAAAGTTCTCTTTGCCACCCACTACTTGGCAAGAGATGCAAGAGCATGGTGGAACAATATCCGCCTGATGAACCATGGGCAACTGATGACATGGGAAGCCTTCAAGATCAATTTCAGCCGCACCCATGTGCCGCAGGGCTTAGTCACCAGAATGAGGGATGAATTCAGAGAGTTTAAGCAAGGTAGAATGACGGTGGTGGAGTACCATGACAGATTCTTGTCACTCGCCAGATATGCACCTGGATGACATCAACACGGAAGCCAAGAAGAAGGAGAGATTCCTGAACGGACTGCAAGATGAGATGCAGACTATCCTCATCAACATCCGCTTCGAGGATCTCGAAGAGCTAGTCAACTCTGCCATTCAGATGGAAGGGAAGATTAACCAGGCAAACAATAATCGCAAACATCGTATGATGCAGCAATCTAGATCCAGCAGTCACCAGAAGTACCGACCCAACCCCTCACCAGGATATGCACCAAGGAACAACTGACCCCCAATGTCTTGCCCAAGCTACCCCAACCGTAGCGGAGGCAATGTGAAGTCCGGAGGAAACAATCACAACTCCGCCAACACCAACAATTTCAACCGTTCACCTCCCAAGGGCAACAACAACAACAACACTGCACCCAGAACTGGCAGTAATGTTGTGCCCATCGCAGCAAAGGACAAGTCCTAGATCACCTATTTCGAGTGTGGAGTAAAGGGTCACTATTCCAATGAGTGTCCCAAGAAGACTGCCGCCACTGCAATGTGAATGCCCCAGCTCAACAGCAGCGTCGTGTTCAACCAGGAAGAAGCTTTTTCCCCAGGGAACCCTCACAACCGCAACGGTCGTCTCTTCCACATGAACGCCGAGGAAGCCCAAGAAGCGCCAGATGTAGTGCTGGGTATGTTTTCTGTCAACTCAGTTTTAGCAAGGGTATTGTTTGATTCGGGAGCATCACATTCATTTGTCACCGAAGAATTTGCATGCACTAGTAAGATTCACCCAACCAACTTGAAGCAGGTCATGATAGTTCAAATCCCCGGGTCAACTACAAAATCTAGAAAAATATGGAAAGTCGTGCCTATCAGAATACATGGGATAGATTTTTATGCCAACCTAATAGTACTTGGAACCAAAGGATTCGAAGTAGTACTAGGTATGGACTGGATGTCAAGGCATAAAGGACTGATAGACTGTGCTAAGAAGGCCATCACGATGACCAGTAGCTCTGGAGTAACAGTAGAGCATATATCTGAAACCTTACCCCGTCAATTCAAGTGCAACAAGAGTCTAGCCCTACCCACCATATACCAAGTAAGAGTAGTCTGTGAATACCCCGACATATTCGCAGATGAATTGCCAGGTATGCCCCTGGATGGGATATTGAATTCATTATTGAATTAATCCCCAAAACCAGACCCATAGCCCAGAGATCCTATAGCATGAACCCCTCAGAGTTAGTGGAACTGAAGAAGCAGTTTGATGCCATGTTAGCAATAGGCTTGATTCAACCAAGCGCATCGCCATGGACATCACCAGTGTTATTCGTCGACAAGAAAGATGGAGGCAACCGTCTGTGCACAGATTACAGGAAACTGAATGACGTCACCATCAAGAACAAGTACCCCTTGCCAAAAATAGAGGATCTATTTGATCAGTTGACTGGAGCCCAGGTATTCTCAAAGATTGATCTTAGGACTGGTTATCACCAACTTAAGATTCGTGCAACGGATATTCCGAAGACCGCCTTTACTACTCGTTATGGTTTATACGAGTATATGGTTATGTCTTTTGGATTAACCAATGCCCCTGCTTATTTCATGAATCTCATGAATAAGATCTTTATGAATTTCCTAGATAAGTTTGTAGTTGTGTTTATCGACGATATCCTTATCTACTCCAAGTCAAAAGAGGAGCATGAGAAACATCTGAGAATCATACTAGAAACCCTGAGAGAACATCGGTTATATGCCAAGTTCAGCAAGTGTGAGTTTTGGCTGAAAGAAGTAGGATTCCTAGGACATATTGTGTCTGCCGGAGGAGTCTCTGTTGATCCCGCCAAGATCAAAGATGTCAAAGAATGGGAAGCCCCAACCACTCAAACCCAAGTCCGTGCATTCCTCAGATTAGTGGGATACTACCGCAAGTTCGTAGAAGGATTCTCGAGCATCGCCCGACCCATGAACCAATTGTTGAAGAAGGACAAGAAATTTGAATGGACTGACAAATGCAAAGCCAGTTTCCAAGAGCTGAAGAACAGATTGATATCATCCCCAATTCCGTTTGATGTGTATTGTGATGCATCCAATTGGTCTCAGATGTGTATTAATGAAAGAAGTCAAGGTTATTGCTTATCTGTCTCGACAACTGAAGTAGCATGATCAGAACTATCCGACGCATGATCTTGAATTAGCAGCCGTAGTTTTGGCATTGAAGACATGGCATCATTATTTGATGGGTAATCGCTGTGAGATTTACTTAGATCACAAGAGCTTGAAGTATATTTTCACTCAGAAGGTGCTGAATATGAGGCAAAGGAGATGGATAGAGTTAATCAAGGATTATGACCTTGACATTCACTATCACCCCGACAAAGCCAATGCGGTAGCGGATGCTCTTAGCAGATTGCCTTGTAGGATAAACACCATGATCAAGGAGAAGAAGCCCAGTTTGTATGAGGAGTTGGAGCAGTTTAGGACTGAGCTAGTCAACAAAGGATTTTTAGCTAGCATTGAACTTCAACCCACATCGATTAGCCAAATCAAGGAAGCCCAAAAGGGCAATGAAAGTATCGACGGAAGCAAACGTCGTATTGGTATAGGAAAGGTACCTAGATTCACTGAAGATGAAGAAGGAGTTCTGTGGTACAAAGGACGTATCTGGGTGCCAGAAGATTCGGAGGTGAAGCAAGTTATCATGCAGGAAGCTCATGATACCTTTTATTCTATCCACCCTGGAGGAACGAAGATGTATCAAGACCTGAAAGAGCAATTTTGGTGGCACAAGATGAAGAGAGAAATCAGAAGCTACATCGCCAAGTGTGACATCTGCCAAAGAGTCAAAGCAGAGCATCACAGACCCGCAGGAGTGCTACAACCATTATAGATTCCGGAATGGAAATGGGATTCTGTCGGAATGGACTTTATCACCGGTTTGCCTACTTCCAGTAGAGGAAATGACTCAATCTGGGTCATAGTTGATAGATTGTCCAAGGTAGCTCACTTCATACATGTCAAGACAACCTACCAGAGTTCGAAGCTAGCAGAACTATATATTGCTAGGATTGTTAGTCTGCATGGAACCCCCAAGACCATAGTATCAGATCGAGGAACCCAGTTTACCTCGAGATTTTGGAAGAAAGTCCAGGAAGGATTGGGAACCAAGTTGAACTTCAGCACCGCTTATCACCCGCAAACTGATGGACAGACTGAGAGAGTCAACCAAATCCTAGAGGATATGTTAAGAGCTTGTGTGTTGGAGTACAGATCAAAATGGGAAGACTGCCTACCTTTCGCAGAATTCTCATATAACAACAGTTATCAAGCTAGTTTGCAAATGGCACCATTTGAGTTCCTATATGGCAGAAAGTGTCATACCCCTTTGAATTGCTCTCAAGTAGGAGAGAGTCAGATCTTTGGGCCCGACATTCTTCGAGAAGCCGAAGAGAAAGTTCACAAAGTCCGTGAGCACCTCAAGACCGCCCAATCCAGATAGAAGAGTTATGCTGACAAGAGAAGGAGAGACCTACCTTTCAATGTCGGAGATTTTGTGTATCTCAAGGTTTCATCATTGAAGGGAACCCAACTATTTAGTATTAAAGGAAAGTTAGCCCCTAGATATATCGGACCCTTCAAGATTCTGAATCGTCGAGGAGAAGTATCATATCAACTGGAACTGCCTGAAGAGATGTCAGCCATCCACAATGTGTTCCATATCTTGTTACTTCGCAAATGTCTGGAAGTGCCAGAGAAGACTGAAGTTTTCAAGAACATCGATCACCGAGCTGTTGAGATCAACAATGACCTAACGTATCGTGAAGTGCCCATCCATATCTTGGAAGAAGCATACAGAACCACCAGAACCAGGAGTATCAAGTTTCTCAAGATTCAATGGAGCAACCATAACGAATAAGAAGCCACTTGGGAGCGAGAAGATTACATTAGGACAGAGTTCCCAGATCTCTTTAGTTCCTAGTTTTCTTTTGTAAATCCCGGGACGAGATTTTGTTTAAGGGGGAGGTTTGTAACATCCCAAAACTTCAATCCAAGGTTATTAAGATCCAAGTCATCAAAATTAGGGTTAACAAAAACTTTTCCAACTAAAATTACTAAAGCATTCATATGTGTGTGCATTTAAATAGGAGTTGTTTTGAATTGCCATGATTAAGTGATCCATTGCTTGTAAAATGATTCTTAGGTGAAATAAACATCATCTAAATCATTCCCAAACAAATCCCAAAGAAAAACAAATCAACAATTAATAAAAGAAAGAAATGGTCATTTGTGCCATTTTAATCAACATGCCTACTTTGGCTATTCCTAGGACTCAATTCTTAACAGAAATAAATATGGATCTTTGCACCCCTTGCTAGTACATGTAATTATGTACCAAGGCCCACCTTGTGATCTACCAAAATCTTTCAAACAGTAATTTTAAATGGCATTTGAAAATTGAATGTAGTTCATATGAGAAGATCACACTATTTCAAAAACCACTCAAATGAGCTCCAATTTCAAAACCCAAGAAACCATAGAGGCTTGAGCATGTGTCTAGCAAGTCCACCAAAATTCATCCAAAAATTCCAAACTTGATTTCTTTCGGCCATTTTCACAAACACTTGGTGGACAGAATTCAAACAAAAACCAAATTCACTATTTGAGCAGTGTTCTGGCCAAACTTGTCCCCCACATTGCCACCAAAATCTCTCCACTACTCCCCTACCCCTCTCTAGCCTAGCCACACACTGTGCCAGGACCAAATGGTCATGGCCATTAAGGCTGAGCCCCCATTTGGGCACCTCACCGGTGATAGCACGGCACAGCCGCCGCCAGCGCCATCCACCATGTCCTGGAGGTAGCCCGTGGTCCACCTCCACTGTCCAACCAGGCCCAGCCCGAGGACAGCGACTAGAACAACCAAGAACCGCCGCGCCCGGAGCCTATCGACCATGCCGACGCTACCCGCAGAGCATGCCATGTCCCCACGTAGCCAGACCTCGCCTCACTCCAGCCGCCCGTATACACGATCCCCACCAGCCTAGCAAGCTAACGGACATGCCCAATCCCCCGACCGTGCCCTGTAGTCGCCGGCCGCTGTAAAACTCGCTGTTGGCAGAGACTTAGTGTGCGCCGCACTCTTCACTTTCCCCGACCGCAAACTGATACATTGCAAATGTATCTATAATTTTTGATGTTCCATGCTTAGTTTTATCCACTTTCTTGTGTTCTGTTCCAACTTTGGAGTACTTTTCTTATGATTTCTTGGACTAACCTATTAACAAGAGCCACAGTGCCAACTGCCTGTTTTCTGTTGTTTTTGGTTCCAGGAAAGTCAGAAAATGAATATTCTCGGAATTGGACGGGACAAAAGCCAAAGTGCCTATTTTTTCGGAAGTCATCAAGTGCTAGAATATGAGACGGAGAAGGGCTAGAGGCCGGCCACACCACCTGGCCGCGCGGCCAGGCTGGGCTCGCGCCAGGGGTGGTGTGGTGGCCCCTGGCACCCCCTTGGCCTCCCCTTCCGACTATAAGATGCCCTCGGGACGTAAACCCTAAGTACCCGATGAAAAATGCACGAAAGAGTTTGTAGCCGTTGTCATCTCCATCCCTAGATCGGGAGGGATCTGAAGCTCTTCCCGACACCCTGCCGGAGAGGGGAATTCACCCTGGAGGCCTTCTTCATCATCATGCAAGCCTTCGGTGTGATGCGTGAGTAGTTCATCTTTGGAATGTGGATCCATGTAGTAGCTAGATGGCTGGTTCTCCTCCTTTGTGCTTTCATGTCTAGATCTTGTGAGCTCCGTTCATGATCAAGATCATCTATTTGTAATCATACATGTTGTGTTTGCGGGGATTCGATGGATATTGAGATGCTATTTCAGATTGATTATTGATTCTATCATGTCTTTGTTATTTGTGATCTTGCATGCTTTCCGTTGTTAGTAGCTATCTTGGCCAAGTAGATGCTAGCAACTCCAAAAGTTAGTATTTATGCTCGATAGTGGGTTCATGCCTCTGGTAATCTGGGGAAGTGACAGAAATCTCTAAGGTACTAGATGTGTTGTTGCTACTAGGGAGAAAACAACAATCCTTTGTTCATAGAACAATCGTATTTTTTACTTTACACGCAGTTCATAAAGCAATAATCTGTTGCTTGCAACTTAATACTGGAGGGGGATCGGATGATAACCTGAAGGTGGATTATTAGTCATAGATGCAGTTGGATGGCGGTTTATGTATAATGTTGTAATGCCCAATCAAGTCTCAAAGGAGTCAAGATTATTAGTATATGCATGTATTTCTTTCTCGGTGTTTGTCAATTGCCCCGCTGTAATTCACCCAGCATGTTATCTATCTTAAGGAGAGCCACCTCTAGTGAACTATGGATCCCGGTCCTTGTCTTTTACATTCAATCTACAAACTGTTACTTCTTTGTGTTTACTTTCTGCAAACTTTTACTTCTTTCCATTCGATACGTTTAATACTTTGTTTTCCGCAAAACACGGTGAGATTGACAACCTCATCACAAGTTGGGGACAAAGTTCCGTGGTTGTGTTGTGCAGGTCTCCATGTTGCTACTAGCACCGGTAGTGCGCCCTGCCAAAGCTCAGCTAGTAACACCTTTGGGGTGTTTCCTTGCTCCTACTAGTTCGATTAAACCTTGGTTTCATAACTCAGGGAAACTTGCTGCTGTTCTCATCATACCTTCCTCTTGGGGTTCCCAACAAGCTCTACATCAACACCGCCATCAAGCATTTTTCTAGGCGCCGTGCATTGAGCCATCAAGCATTTTTCTGGCGCCGTTGCCGGGGACTCAAGGACATCTTCACAAGGGGAGTCCCTCATAACCAATCTCTTTGCTTTCTTATTTGAAAAACACAAAAAAATTAGTTCCTTTCTTAAGTTGCCACTATGTCTAGCCTTGCTCCAGTCACTATGTCACCCGAGGAAATGATTTTCACTTTTAAACAAGCAATTGATGAAAGTTTTAAAGAAGCTTGGTCTACAATCTTTGATCTACATGAAAAAACTGAGCCTAAAATGACTCAAAGTTTGTTCCTTAGCAGTTTTTACCTTGGGATTGCTCTTTGCTATAGATATGCTTTAGATGCTGTTGTGGGAGGAGATTTCCTCCAATGTAATGAGGATGATGCTATTAATGCTATAAAGAAATTGATCCTCACTTACAACATGCCTAGCCAAACTGATATTTCTTTCGCAATAATATTTGCTAGGTTGAACACTCTTGAGACTAGCACTACTAGCTTAGAAAGTTGCTATAATATGCTTAGGGAGCATCACAATTATGTTCCAATAAACTCTGAACCATCAAAGTGGTTCCCTACAGTAAATATTGAGATGAACACTGGAACTTTTCAAGCTCGCTGTGATATCATGTCTGAATTTTGTCTTATGCCCAAAGATATTTATAAATCTCCGAATACTTGGGGCCTCACTGAAGGAGGAAACGAAATATCTCTTGCTAATAATACTACCATATTACCTCTTGGAATATCTAAAGGAGTGTTTACAAAGATCCTTGGGAAAACGATTTCTATTGATTATCTTGTTATTGAATGTGCAGGAAAAGGACAAATTACACTTGGAAGGTCCCTATTAGAACTCCTTGGAGCAATAATAGATGTGGGAAAGGGGACCATGCACCTTTCTTATCTACCAAAGAATCATATTTTCCCAAGGTTAAGAATAAAAGTAAGAGAGGTAAGGGCAAGAAATTTGGTCTTAATGCTTCTTCATTTGAGAACACTTGATTCTTTCTTGCTTCTTATGCCTAACTTAAAGGCGTTAAAGAAAAGTACTTATTGGGAGATAACCCAAAAGTTTTAGATGAGTCTTGGAAATTATTACTTTAGTAATAACCGCTCCTTATCCTTTTTATTTTCTTTTTGTGCCAATAGTAACCTCTAATGAGGGAGAAGTAATGATTGGGAAAGTTTCTGTCCCGAAACAGATTTTTGTGCTGCACCGTAAAAATTCGTGAGATATCTCTGTATGTCGTCTTGAGCTGTAATTTGTTGTGCTTCTGCCCCAGGTTGTTACCTAACTTTCGATAGTTTAACACATTTTGATTTGAGCAACAGAAGGTCTTCGAAAAAAATCGTCTTTACCTGCTGGTCTGTTTTGACAGATTTCTGCCATTTTCTGCATTTGCTTCTTGTTGATTCCTTTTTGAGTTATTTTGGGGAATTGAGCTTTTTGAGGGAAGTGCTTCAGTAGCTAGTGTTCTAATGGAAGTTTATTTGGCATTAGAACTGAACCTTAAGACCTTTTATCTTGAGTACACTAATGTTGCTAATAAAGATTGTGTGAAGTTTGGTATTAAGGAAAAATTTCAGGTGTATGGAAGGAATGAGTAATGAGATGAAGGATGGACTAAAGCTCAAGCTTGGGGATTCCACGCGTGTCACCCCAAGAAATATCCAAGAAGTACAAGCGTAAAACTTGGGGATGCCCAAGGCATCCCCTTCTTCATCAATAAAAATCCCAGGTTTCTTCCAAACGCTTCATTTTTATTGTTTCATGCATAGTTGTGTTGTTCTTGGAGCGTCTTCTTTTTCGTTTTTGTTTTGGTTTTTCGTTTGCTTGGTTTTCTTAGTTTGCTGAATAAATTGGTTGGACCGCCTCTTTCATACATTGGTTTTCAAATAGTTTGGTTTGGTTTGGAAAAGAGTAGGAAAGTTCATGCTTATGTGGTAAAAAGAGCTTGTTTTGACTATGGCCTATGCTTTCTCATGTCATGCTTGATATTGTTTTGGCTTTATGCTTAGTATTCTTTGCTGTAGCATGACTTGTTATAAACAATTGAGAGCACTTAATGTGCCTTGGATGAATCATGCGTTGTTTTAGCATATTAAAGCATAGTATAGTGGTATTCTCCTTTGATGCTCTATTTGGGTTGACTTGGCACATGCTCAGACCATGTTATGACTATCTAAAGTCACCATAGCCTTTATGATCCTTTAGTTTTCAACTTGTAGTATCACTTTATGCTTTGATCAATGATGTTTTGTCGCTCTGCATGATTATGGCCATTATTACTCTCTTAGTTTGTCGCTCCCAGTCTTTTGCTAGCCTCCACAATCAAGTATGAGTTCCACTCATGCATCCAACTCCCTAAACCAAGTTATTCAAAAGAGTCCACCATACCTACCTATTAGCTTATGCTATTCCAAGTATATTCATGCTTTTTTTTACCTTCCAAATTAAACTTGTTATGAGAAAATTAGTGATTAAAGCTCTCACGAACTTGATGGCACACTTTACTTTACTTGCCCTTAATAAACTTGAACCATTGTGTCTTCTATGTTGTACATGCTTGCACTTATTTGTTGGGAATTAGCAGAACCATGCTTTCATGGGGAACGCTTTCAACATTGCACTTGGTACTTGTACCTAGTTGATATCATGCTCTTTTGTATATGGATGCCGTCGGTGTGAAATGAAAGGGGAGCTTGTAAGTCCATGGAGTTATGTATATGTGTTAGAGAAACGCCTGGGCCGCTGGTCTAATCCATGCTGACAGGGTGGAAACCTGCAACATAACCATAATGAGCTATCTATGAAGCATTCTTCTTATAAAAAAAGAGTCCTATATTGAAAAAAAGAGAAAATAGAAAAAACAGAGATTATGAAAAGAGGAAAGAGAGAAAAAAGCACCATATTCCCATGGTAAATAAGAAGATTGCTGACATGCTTGTTGTCTGCTTGCCTTGTCATTTTGATATAGGGATTCTTCCGTATCATCGGGCAAGGGGTACCCCGTTGGCGGTTCTCCATGATACACATGTACTTACAATGACAAGAACTTACCGGTGACTAAACTTGAGGAGCATGAGGAGCGGCCCTCATATACAAGGGACATGAGATTTCTGACATATACTTCGTCAAGCATGTACACCATAGTTTGTTCACTTTAACCTTAATCACTTCAAGATGCTTATGATAGGGGCAATGAGAGCTGAAAGCTATAAGTACCATAATTTTTGGAAGCTCTTTATGAGACTTGAATCCCTACTTCCTTCTATGAAGGCCTTTCTTCTACCATTATATTGTGTCTCCACCTTCTATCTTTATGCACTTACTTTGAGAGCATAGTGGCCATTCTTAGTTCTATGTGTATTGTCCCAAGACTAGTTGATTGATGCATACTTTGATATTGCTTGTTTTAAACTATTGTATCTAGTCACTCTTATGAACTTTGAAGGTGTCCTATGCATTTATATTTGCTACTCTATGAGGGACAAGCTGAATACTATTATGCTATGTTTTCTTTATGTGAAACAAACAAACGTCTTGCAAAGCATTGTTATTCGTGAATCTTTTGTTTGTGCCTTTCCATGTCGCATCATAGTTTCTTTGCTTATTGCTAGAACTTTGTCTTTCATGTTATGATTGAAGTACTATGATCCCAGCTTTGAATGTTCTGCAAATACTTTGATCATGTTTTTGATGGTGCATGTCACCTCAAAAATTATTCTTTCTTTTTATCACTTACCTACTCGAGGATGAGCAGGAGTTAAGCTTGGGGATGTTGATACATTGCAAATGTATCTATAATTTTGATGTTCCATGCTTAGTTTTATCCACTTTCTTGTGTTTTGTTCCAACTTTGGAGTACTTTTCTTATGATTTCTTGGACTAACCTATTAACAAGAGCCACAGTGCCAGCTGCCTGTTTTCTGCTGTTTTTGGTTCCAAGAAAGTCAGAAAATGAATATTCACGGAATTGGACGGGACAAAAGCCAAAGTGCCTATTTTTCCGGAAGTCATCAAGTGCCAGAATACGAGACGGAAAAGGGCCAGAGGACGGCCACACCACCTGGCTGCGCGGCTAGGATGGGCCCACACCAGGGGGTGGTGTGGTGGCCCCTGGCACCCCCTCGGCCTCCCCTTGCGACTATAAGATGCCCTCGGGACGTAAACCCTAAGTACCCGATCAAAAATCCACGAAAGAGTCTGTAGCCGCCGTCATCTCCATCCCTAGATCGGGAGGGATCTGAATCTCTTCCCGGCACCTTGCCGGAGAGGGGAATTCACCCTGGAGGCCTTCTTCATCATCATGCAAGCCTCCGGTGTGATGCGGGAGTAGTTCATCTTTGGACTACGGATCCATGTAGTAGCTAGATGGCTGGTTCTCCTCCTTTGTGCTTTCATGTCTAGATCTTGTGAGCTCAGTTCATGATCAAGATCATCTATTTGTAATCATACATGTTGTGTTTGCGGGGATCCGATGGATATTGAGATGCTATTTCAGATTGATTATTGATTCTATCATGTCTTTGTTATTTGTGATCTTGCATGATTTCCGTTGTTAGTAGCTATCTTGGCCAAGTAGATGCTAGCAACTCCAAGAGTTATTATTTTTGCTCGATAGTGGGTTCATGCCTCTGGTAATCTGGGGAAGTGACAGAAATCTCTAAGGTACTAGATGTGCTGTTGCTACTAGGGAGAAAACAACAATCCTTTGTTCATAGAACAATCATATTGTTTACTTTACACGCAGTTCGTAAAGTAATAATCTGTTGCTTGCAACTTAATACTGGAGGGGGTTCGGATGATAACCTAAAGGTGGATTATTAGTCATAGATGCAGTTGGATGGCGGTCTATGTATAATGTTGTAATGCCCAATCAAGTCTAAAAGGAGGCAAGATGATTAGTATATGCATGTATTACTTTCTCGGTGTTTGTCAATTACCCCGCTGTAATTTGTTCACCCAGCATGTTATCTATCTTAAGGAGAGCCACCTCTAGTGAACTATGGATCCCGGTCCTTGTCTTTTACATTCAATCTACAAACTGCTACTTCTTTGTGTTTACTTTCTGCAAACTTTTACTTCTTTCCATTCGATACGTTTAATCCCTTGTTTTCGGCAAAACACGGTGAGATTGACAGCCTCATCGCAAGTTGGGGACAAAGTTCTGTGGTTGTGTTGTGCAGGTCTCCACGTTGCTACTCGCACCGGTAGTACGCCCTGCCAAAGCTCAGCTAGTAACACTTTTGGGGTGTTTCCTTGCTCCTACTGGTTCGATTAAACCTTGGTTTCATAACTGAGGGAAACTTGTTGCTGTGCTCATCATACCTTCCTCTTGGGGTTCCCAACGATCTCTACATCAACACCGCCATCAAGCATTTTTCTGGGCGTCGTGCATTGAGCCATCACAAACCACTGCACAAGCACCACCGTGACACTCGCCAGGGCACCGCCCACCGTCCTAGCGCACCGCCCACGTCTCTAGCTCGATGTGCCGTCGTCACCGGCGAGCATCTCCCATGCTTCTCTGCCGCTAAGTTGCGCCTATAAAAGGAGCCCTCCCCAGCACCAAAGACTCACACCATTCCACTCCCCTCTCCTCACTGGTCCTTCCCCACCTCTAGCCGGAGTAGCTCGAGCACTTGTTCGCCGGAATTTGGCCGGAGAAGCCCGCTGCAGAGGAGGAGAAGGCGCCATCAATTTCATCCATCCTAGCAGCTACCGTGACCACCCCTAAGCCCGCCGTCGACAACACGTTCGATCGCCCCCATCGCTACCGTAGCTAGAGCCCTGGTATGCCTCCTGAGCACCCCTACCGAGCCGCTTGGGTTTGTCCTCGCCGGCGAACTGTTCATTGGAGACGACACCTCTCATCCATAGATTCCCCTTCTAATCTAACGGCCCACATCGCCCTATACCACTTCGCGTGTAAAGAGACGCTGATCGGTGGACCCCCCTGTCATCCGTTCTCTGTGCCGCGGGACGCCACTGGGCTGGCCCGTTTACCTTCCCGTGCGACCCAGTTAATTCAAATCTAGATTTTTCTAATTTAGTTTGAACCTAGAGTGATTCCAATTTTGTTAGAAAGCTACTAAAAAGATCTACCCAAGCCCGTCGGATTTAATTCAATTAGAATTAGAGATCTCTCCTAGTAAAAATAACAAGACAGAAGCGTTTGCACATTCAAACATTTTTATAAAATCAACCATGATAGCTTTGGAGTTGATTCCAACTCTCAAAAATCACATTTAACCATACCTATATGAATAAGTAATAATATTAAGGTTTACATGCAGTGACCTTGGACTAGTACCAAAATAATGCTATATAGGCATTTCTAGTCACTTTAAATCATTAAATAACAAACTTAAACTTAAGTAAATATGATCCAACCCTTAAATCACATTCCCACATGGTAGAATATGTGGTGATGACATGTGTCCACATGATCCCATATTTTAAGTGGTGAATATTAAATCTTAGTTATTTTCAATGAGTAGAAATTACTTTTCTTAAATAAAAAGAATGAAACTAGTTAATAAAACCTTGTGATGCTAGTGATGATAATAGATCATCAAATGTGTGCCTTAGAATGCTAAGTAGCCTAGTTAAGTATTGTTTGGTGATTGTGTACTGTGTATGTATTTATAGACGATGGTATCGACCAAGCTTTCGAGGAGGAGGAGTTCTACCAAGAGGAGGAGGAAGAAAACTTCAACCACTTCACCAACCAAGGCAAGCTATTGTTAGCAAGCTAGAATTAAGCTAGAGAAATTAAGCAAGATGCATTAGGCATGCTTTGGTTATACCACCTTGACTATCTACCTAACCCAAGTTTTATTTCCAAGCTTTTACTTCCTTTACTTACCAAAGTCCCTTACTTGTTTTGAAGGTAGCATAAAAAGTATAAAACTTGACCTATTTAGATAACTTTAGATGTCATTCCATGGCATGAGATTGATCACATGTTTCCACCTTAGTGAACACTCTTAACTTAGTGAAAATGAATTATGAAAACCTTGGAATGATGAGTCATTCTATCGAAATGTTTTGACATGTATTGAGAAACACAAATGGTTTATGATGATGAAAATTTTGAGGCATGAGCCTTGACCCTTTTACAAAACTGATGGTTGGATTCGGATGCGATACCATTCCAAACTTATCGTACAACCACAATACCTGAATTGGGTAAGGCATAGCCGGAAGTTTATATGCATTAGTATTAGTTCCCTCGCGGAAGAGGTTTGAGCTGAGGCTACCTCTCAATGTTGTCCACCTATGAAGTGCCCAAGATGACAGATGGTCATGGTTGGGAGGCCATGCTCACAGGAGAGGTGCTTATACTAGGGTGTGTAAAGGAAAGGTTATGTTTGATTATCTGCATACTAAGTATGATGATTCAGGGTTATCCCTGACAGATGTATCGAATCTTGTGGTGAAAGTGTACCACCTCTGTAGAGTGTCAAACTATTCGAATAGCTGCGTATGCGGTTATGGACAGTTGGAGTGGCCATACTGTTTCGTTGTCAGATGTTTTCAAAATGACTTATGAAATGAATGATGAATCTTGACTTGACCACAACAGGGTTGTGACTATGACACTAGCTTCCCAACTTAAGTGATTCTAGAACTTTATTTTATCTTTCTTTGTTTCTGAACTCAGCTTAGGTTTCAAACTTAACTTTATAGTTAAACTTAGAGTTAGCACATTACATTAGAACTATACTACTGGTTAGTGGTAGTTTGCGAGTACTTAAAGAGTACTCATGGCTTTGTCCCTGGCTATTCTCATGGCCAGACTACGAAGGAAACTACCAAGATGATGGCCAGCAGGACGGCTATGATAACTAGGACTATCTGCCTTCGTCAACATTGCCTATGCCCCTGAAGATGGACCCTACCGCTACACTTATTAATTATTCCGCTGCTTGTTGTATTAAGACTGGATTATGAGATCCTTATTTGTGTAAGACCTTATTTATGGTTTAGAATGGATGATGTACTGTGATATCCAATCTGTTATGTCTCGCAAAAATGGTAATCCTGGGATTGCGATGGATTACATAACAGGCATTTGGGATTAAAAATCCGGGTATTGACAACCTAGCCATAAGAACTAGAAAATCATTGTTTCTCTCTCCTCACAGGGCGCTTGCGGCAGAATTTCAAGACAAATGAGTCTACATTGCAATAAATGAGACTTTGCATGATACCAGACCTATCTTACTTTCCACTATGGAGGTAGTAACTTATTTTATTTTATTTTGCAAAAATGGAGGTAGTAACTTAGACTAGTAACATATGCATGTTAAGTTACTCCCTACCATGACCAGTCTAAATATACTAGTAACTTGAATATGTTATTGTCTTCATAGTGGGTGATAACATGTGTGTGGTGTCATGCAAGACCTAATTAGTTAGGTTCTTGACTCATATAAATGTGTGATGTTATGGTAATACCTCCCTCTTTTTCATCATTAACTATCATATCATGTCACCAATTTGCTTAGTTGGCATTGCATGTACATGCAAGTTACTACTCCCACGTGACGAGAGGGATGGTTGTTGTCTCTGCGTTAAATAGAGGAAGGGTTGTTGAGCTGGATAGGGAAGACAAATATTTTAACATATCCTTGATTTTTTTGTGGCATCGTCTGTGCAGCGTAGGAACCGGTGCCGGATGGATGAGAAGTGGTTTGGGCACCGATATTTGCATACGTTGTGGAGGGCCACCCAAGTTCTATGGATTTCCAAGGTTTTTAGCTAAAAGAGAGCAACTATATAGATGCACAAGCTGGTGGTACTTCCCCTTGCTATCGGTAAAAAAGAGAAACTATGTGGATGCGATGATGATTCAATTTGTACATAACATAACTAGTATAGGTACACCACAACCACGGCACAAACTAAACCATACTCTAGACAGAATCAACACACACATAGACACCCGAATATCATACAGTTCTTTTTTGTCAAGAACCTATGTTGCCCTCTGCCCATGCGGGCATGCCATCTGGTGTTCGATGAACTCGAGGAAGCTGCCAGCCATGTCACAACCTCTGCCCGTGCTACACACGAGATTCATTCCCGAGGACATATAATCCACGGTAGTGGTTGGTTCAAAGACGCCTCCGTATTCACACCCAGGCACTGGCCATCGGACAATTTTCCAACACATTGTGCGCATACAATGTGTGTCGTGGCCTTGCCAAAGCACTGCTCATGCAAGGAAAAGATATTTAGCCCAAAAAAAGAGTTGTATCGAACCAGTGTGGAAAACATCATGAAGAAAGAAGTAGTAATAACCATGTACGCGGGACGACGAACAATTTGAGAACACAGCCTGCAGCTGAAGACCTGCCTCATTGCACTCATGTCAATCATAGCTTCAAACCACTCGTCCGCCATTGAGCCGTCTTCTTCAACTGCAGCGGATCTGAGAGGGATTTTGAGACCGAGCGAGAGAGTAGAGGGAGGAGCACAGATCTGAGAGGGTTGATGAGAGCGAGCGAGAGAGACTGGTACAATAGTTAAATACTAGGAGTACTAGACTCCTCATCTCACTCTAGGCAATATCGTCCGTCCATCCAAATTCAACGGCCATGAACCGATACCTTATCTCTTTGGCAAGAGACCTGCATGGAGAAAACTAGGGAAGCGTTGTGTTCCCCAATTAATTATCTCCCTCTGACCCAGTGTATACGTCGCTTTGACGACCTAGGGCAACGTGGAAGACTAAATACTCTACTCCAGTACTACTACGGGATGGAGGTAGTAGTACTACTACTCTACCTCTATTTGGGATGAGAGTATGAGACTAGCCCCAATGGGGGTATCAGGTGGTACATACTATATCATGCATTAGGCCTTTCACAATGGGGTGTAGCTTAGCATGTTACCATAGGAGTTATAAATACCTAATAGACAACCTCTCCAATGCATTGTATTTTAGAGGTTGTATCTTAATTTAATGTTTTTTATCTCATGCATGCATTTTATTGGACAATCAACTCTTTTTGCCTATGATTACGTGCAAGGAGTGTATCTTAGCTACTAATTGACATGCCACATAAGCATTTTGCCTAGTATGCCATTCTAAGAGACTCCCCCATTGTCAAAGACCTTATTACATGCATGAAAAATGCTTATGTGTCACGACAATTAATGATGAAAGAGATTGTGTTGGTATCACTGAAAAATAATTATAATTTTGAGCCACGTCCATAAAGTATAGGGTGTATAATTGGTTCTTGTACCTTGTGTCATGTAGAAATGAATCTACTATAATGATGAAAGAGATTGTGTTGGTATCACTGAAAAATAATTATAATTTTGAGCTACGTCCATAAAGTATAGGGTGTATAATTGGTTCTTGTACCTTGTGTCATGCAGAAATCAACGTACTACTATGAGCTACCTATTACTCGTTATTCTCGAGAGAAATGATGAAGAAGATTATAGAATTATTGAGAAGTGCGTTGTGAGGTTTGTGCATAGCGTTCGTTGTGCTAAAGACTATCAATGGAATATTCTGTATGCTAGCATGGATAGAAGATCCAGCGGTTTGCAATGTTGGGATTTGCCAGACTTGATCGATTTTTAAAAGTTCAAAGTACTGCATACACAATATAATGTGGTAAGATTATATAATATTGGTAAAGCATAAAAAATATGAATATGCGAGTCTCACGTTCCGGAGTACTTCTATATAGTGACTCGTAAGTTGCACGTACTGTGCATGTGAGACTCGGATAATAGACGTATGGCATATCATGGGTACTATTCAATATGGTGGTTCTAGAACATGGTGGAGTTTGCTCTAGGTACTATTCAACACGAATCCAGCTGCTCTAAACCATTGGATCTAACAGCCTAACGATAAGGATTGGTTCTATGGATCATTCATATTCAAAACTGCTCCATTATAGTGGTAGAGAGAACACAACCTACTGTGCTATGTGAAGGGTTTGCAACATAGAAAACAAAAAAATTCCTACGATGAGAACTATACGCCAAGATCTATCTACTAGATACAAGCAGCGGGTGGATATACATCCATGGAGAACTTACCCTCAAAGACAACAAAGTTTTGTTAATGAGTAGGAACTCGTGGATGATGTAGTCATACGCTTGCCGATCTCAAGATCGTGTGGAAGTCCTAGCGCTGCAAACCAGCAGCGCAGCCGCACTCGCACACACATTCAGGCCACCGAACAACCTCCGCCTCCTCGCTCCAGCGAAGCAGCAGAAGCAGCAACTCCTTCCAGACAAAATGCCACCGGGAACATGTATCTCGCTAATCCGAGACCATGGGGGAATAATTCTAGAGGGGGAGAGAGATCCTTCACGAGGAGGTGTGAGGAAGAAGGGTGAGAGGGGTGGCCTTTTATAGGAGGAGGGGGTACCCCTCCCATGGCCGGCACCCCATGGAGGTGACCCCTCACCTCCCCCATTCATGTGGTGGTACCCCCTCCACATAAAAGTGTCCCTTAACATTCCTCTTTAAAGTCTTTACTTTAAATGCATTGAATTTCTCCAAATTTAATGCTCTCTCATTCAATAAAACTCTTTTATTAAATTTATTCAAAATTTTATTGATTACTTTAATTAACAAACATTCACATAAAACCCCCTGCAACATTTCAATATTACGTGCAGAACCAATTTCAGCAATTTCACCCGAAATAGTTTCGGTGTCTATTGAAATATTCCAACGCTTTGCAATTCATTCGTCTAAAACATATTTGATCCAAATGGTGTTGGTGTCCCTTAAGTATGTCACCCAACGGTTCGTGAATAATGTAGACATGATCAAGAACCCTCTTAGATCAATAATCAGAAGCGAGACCTGGAGATCCATACTGACTCCTACACATTCTACGATGACTTTTGTGATCGTGAGAACCTTTAACGCTAGTAACTAAATCCCTTTGTCTCGCAATATATTACATGTCCGAGATTTGATCATCGGTATCTCGATACCTAGTTTGATCTCGTTACTGACATGTACTCTTTTCTTGTTCCCGTGATATAACATTCTAGTGATCTTATCACTTGCTTACAAGCTAACCAATGTGATATCACTAAGAGGGCCCAGAGAATATCTATCTGTCATCGGGATGGACAAATCCCACTCATGATCCACGAGCTTCTACATAACACTTTTGTAGCACTGAACCCACCTTTATAAATCACCCTTTCATGGTGTGACGTTTGATGTTATCAAGATACTCTTCTAGTGTTAGTGATTAACATGATCTCATGGTTTAAGGACTAGGATTACTTTGTTAGATGTTATATCAATATAAACACAATGACTTTGATCGTAATGCTATACTTCGGATGAATGTTCATCACATCATTCCACTAATGTTGTGACCTCATTATTAACAACATCCAATGTCCATGATCAAGAAACCTTGATCATCTTGTTAATCAATGAGCTAGTTTATAAGAGAGGCATAACTTGGAACTTTCCTTTTGTTTATTAAACATACATGTATTAATGTTTCCAAATAAATACAATTATAGCATGCAAAATAAACATCTACCATATACTTGGAATATATATAACAAGAACTATATTATTGCCTCTCAGGGCATATTCCCTTTAGTCTCCCACTTGCACTAGAGACAATAATCTAGTTACATGGTGATAAATCTAACACCCATGGAGATCTAGTGTTGATCATGTTTTGCTCTAGGGAGAGTTTTAGTCAACGGATCTACTACATTGAGATCCGTATGTACTTTACAAATCTTTATATCTCCATCATTGACATGCTCACGGATGGAGTGAAACTGGCTCTTAATATGTTTGGAATTCTGGTGAGACCTTGGTTCCTTTGTGTTGGCTATGGCTCCATTGTTGTCACAATAGATCACCATTGGATCCAACGCGCTAGGAACCACACCCAGTTCGCTAATGAACTCCTTCATCCAAACCGCTTCCTGTGCTGCTTCTAAAGCAGCAATATATTCTGCCTCTGTTGTTGACCTTGTTACCACGGGTTGTTTGGATCTCCTCCAACTAACTTCTGCTCCGTTCATGAGAAATCCGTATCTGGATTGAGACTTAGAGTCGTCCGGATCAGTGTCTAATCTAGCATCAACATAACAATTAGCGACCAGCTCTTCTTC
This sequence comes from Avena sativa, assembly GCA_916181665.1. Taxonomy (NCBI): domain Eukaryota; kingdom Viridiplantae; phylum Streptophyta; class Magnoliopsida; order Poales; family Poaceae; genus Avena; species Avena sativa. Next base: position 38,586,184 of record OV702287.1, on the reverse strand, counting down.
ACCTCCATATACAAGAAACATTTCCTTAGTTCTTCTCAAGTACTTAAGGATATTCTTGACCGCTATCCAGTGTTCCAAACCTAGATTATATTGGTACCTACTAGTCAAACTAATAGCATGTGCCACACCCGGTCTTGTACATAGCATGGCGTACATTATAGAGCCTATGGCTGAAGCATAGGGGATCTTATCCATTATCTCTCTTTCTTCCGCCATAGCCGGACTTTGAGTCTTACTCAATGTCTTGCCTTGCAACATAGGTAAGAACCCCTTCTTACTTTCGTCCATTTTAAACTTCTTTAAAATCTTATCAAGTTATGTAATTTGCGATAGCCCTATTAGGCGTCTTGATCTATCTCTATAGATCTTTATGCCTAATATAATGATGCTTCACCAAGGTCTTTCATAGAAAATTTGTTGTTTAGATAACTTTTAACACTGTTTAAAAGATCTATTTCATTTTCAATCAATAATATGTCATCCAAATATAATATTAGAAATGCCACATTGGTCCCACTCACTTTCTTGTAAATACAAGCCTTTCCATAAGTTTGGACAAATCCAAACTCTTTGATCACCTCATCAAAGCAGAGATTCCAACTCCGTGATGCTTGCTTTAGTCCATAGATGGATCGCTGAATCTTGCACACCTTGTTAGCATCCTTAGGATCAACAAAACCCTTTGGTTGTATCATATACAACTCTTCTTCAATGTTACCATTGAGGAACGCAGTTTTGACATCCATCTGCCATATTTCATAATCAAAATATGCAGCAATTGCTAACATAATCCTAACTGATTTTAGCATTGCTACTAGAGAGAATGTCTCATCGTAGTCAACTCCTTGAATTTGTCGAAACCCTTTTGCGAAAAGTCGAGCTTTATAGACGGTTACATTACCATCAGCATTAGTTTTTCTTTTGAAAATCCATTTATTCTCAACGGCCTTTCGGTCATGAGGTAAGTCCACCAAGGTCCAAACCTGGTTTTCGTACATGGATACCATCTCGGATTTCATGGCTTCTAGCCATTTGTTGGAATCCGGGCTCATCATCGCTTCTTCATGTCGCAGGGTCATCTATTTCATCAACCATGAAATTTACAATAGGATTCCCGTACAGTACAGGAGCTGCACGTGTCCTGCTTGACCTGCGAGGTTCAGTAGTGTCCACTTTCGGAGTTTCATGATCATTATCATTAGTTCCTTCTTCATTTGGTGAAGTCAACTCCAGAACGACTTCCGGTGCTGTGCCACTCGCCATTTCATGAAGAGAAGGTTCAATAACCTCTTCGAGTTCTACCTTTTGACTACTCACACCTTTTGCGACAAACTCTTTCTCTAAAAAGGATCCATTCTTGGCAACGAAAACCTTGCCCTCGGATCTGTGATAGAAGGAATACCCAATTGTTTCTTTAGGGTATCCTATGAAGACGGATTTTTCCACTTTGGGTTCGAGTTTATCCGGTTGAAGTTTCTTCACATAAACATCACATCCCCAAACTTTAAGAAATGACAGCTTAGGTTTGTTTCCAAACCATAATACATACGGTGTCGTTTCAATGGATTTAGACGGTGCCCGATTTAAAGTGAATGCAGCGGTTTCTAGTGCATAACCCCAAAATGACAGTGGAAAGTCAGTCAGAGACATCATAGATCGAACCATATCTAATAGAGTACGATTACGACGTTCCGACACACCATTACATTGTGGTGTTCTGGTAGGCGTGAGTTGTGAAACTATTCCACACTCTTTTATGTGTGTGCTAAACTTGTAACTTAGACACTCACCACCATGGTCGGACCGCAGAAATTTGATCTTTCTATTATGACGATTTTCCACTTCATTCTGAAATTCCTTAAACTTTTCAAAGGTTTCATACTTATGTTTCATCAAATAGATATACCCGTATCTACTCAAATCATCCGTGAAAGTAACAAAATAACGATATCCACCTCACGCCGACACACTCATTGGACCGCATACATCAATATGTATGATTTCCAATAAATCTGTCGCCCGTTCCATTGAACTGGAAAACGGCGTTCTAGTCATATTGCGCATAAGGCATGGCTCACATGTATCAAATGATTCCAAAAGTCCATCAGAATGGAGTTTCTTCATGCGTTTAACACCAATATGACCTAGACGACAGTGCTACATATATGCAGATATATCATTATTAAGTTTAATTCTTTTAGCATCAACATTATGGATGTGCGTATGAGTACTATCGAGATTCAACAGAAATAAAGCATTCATCACGGGTGCATGACCACAAAAGATATTATCCATATAAATCGAACAACCATTGTTTTCGGATTTAAACGAATAACCACATCGCATCAAACAAGATCCAGATATAATGTTCATGCTCAGTGCAGGCACCAAATAACAATTATTTAGGTTTATAACTAATCCCGATGGTAGGTGGAGAGGCAGCATTCCGACGGTGATCACATCAACTCTTGATCCATTGCCGACACACATCTTTACCTCACCCCTTGCTAGCGGTCGCCTGTTCCACAACCCCTGATTTGAGTTACATATGTTAGCAACCGATCTGGTATCAAATACCCAAGTGCTACTATGATTACTAGTCAAGTACACATCAATAACATGTATATCATATATACCTTTGTTTGCCTTGCCGGCTTTCTTGTCCGCCAAAAACTTGGGACAGTTGCGCTTCCAATGGCCAGTCCCCTTACAATAGTAGCACTCGGTATCAGACTTAGGGCCAGCCCGGGATTTCTTTTCAGGCACAGCAACAGATTTGCCGCCCTTCTTTCCCTTCTATTTAACCTTCTTATCTTTCTTGAAATCGGTGGTCCTATTTACCATCAACACTTGATGTTCTTTCCTAATCTCCACTTCTACAGTCTTAAGCATTGATAGAAGCTCGAGGAGAGTCTTCTTCATGCCCTGCATGTTATAGTTCATCACAAAGCTCTTTTAGCTAGGTGGCAGAGATTGGAGAGAACGATATATGCCTAAATCAATGGCAATCGTTATTCCCAAGGACACAAGCTTATCGGCGTACCTAGACATTTTGAGTACATGCTCACTTACGGAGCTGTTCTCTTCCATCATGCAACTAAAGAACTTTTCTGAAGCATTATAACTCTCTACGACAGCATGGGTATCAAAAATCATTTTCAATTCACCCATAGTATCTAAGGCATTGCCATTTTCGAAACGCTTTTGAAGTTCGGGCTCTAGCCCATACAGTATGCCGCAATGAACTAAGTTGTGGTACTCCCGACGAGTCACATAGACATTCTTTTCCTCGCTAGGGGCATCAGGAGCTGGTGGGGGGCCTAGTGGCGCTTCTAGCACATATTGCTTTTTCTGCAGCAGAGAGGAGAATCCTCAAATTCATAGCCCAGTTGGTGAAGTTGCTACCATTCGCAGCAAGTTTCTCTTTCTCGATGAACACATTGAAATTAAAAGCAGGTCGTGCCATCTACAACAGAATTTGTAAACTTTCTTTAGACTAAGTTTATGATAGATTGAGTTCAACTAAACTCCCACTCAAAAACAACATCCCTCGTGTCTTTTTGGTGATTACATGAACCAAATCCACTACACCAAGTCTGATCATCACGTGAGTCGGTGTAGCTTCAAAGGCGAGCATCTATATGGGCATCATATCAACTATATGACTCATTCTTAACCTTTCGGTCCGTCTTCCGAGGCCACGTCTATACATGCTAGGCTCGCCAAATAAGAACCTTAGTACTCGCGTGTGTAAAACTGTCTTACACCCGAAATATGATCGTGGATTCAAGTACACCCGATCATCACGTGATATCTTGAAGCGGCAAAACATAAACGTGCATACTTAAGGAAGAACATATTTTTATCTTGATATTTAAATGAGGGATCATCTTATAACGTTATACATTGCAAATGTATCTATAATTTTTGATGTTCCATGCTTGGTTTTATCGACTTTCTTCTGTTTTGTCCACACTTTGGAGTACTTTTCATATGATTTCTTGGACTAACCTATTAACAAGAGCCACAGTGCCAACTGCCTGTTTTCTGCTGTTTTTGGTTCTAGGAAAGTCAGAAAATGAATATTCTCGGAATTGGACGGGACAAAAGCCAAAGTGCCTATTTTTACGGAAGTTATCAGATGCCAGAGTATGAGACGGAGAGGGGCCAGGGGGCCACCACACCACCTGGCCGTGCGGCCCAGCCTGGCCCATGCCAGGGGGTAGTGAGGCCAGCCCTAGCACCCCCTCGGCCTCCCCTTTCGCCTATAAGATGCCCTCGGGACGAAGACCCTAAGTACCCGATCAAAAATCCACGAAAGAGTCTGTAGCCGCCGTCATCTCCATCCCTAGATCGGGAGGGATCTGAAGCTCTTCCCGGCACCCTGCCGGAGAGGGGAATTCACCCTGGATACCTTCTTCATCACCATGCAAGCCTCCGGTGTGATGCGTGAGTAGTTCATCCTTGAACTACGGATCCATGTAGTAGCTAGATGGTTGGTTCTCCTCCTTTGTTCTTTCATGTTTAGATCTTGTGAGCCCCGTTCATGATCAAGATCATCTATTTGTAATTCTGCATGTTGTGTTTGCGGGGATCCGATGGATATTGATATGCTACTTCAGATTGATTATTGATTCTATCATGTCTTTGTTATTTTTGATCTTGCATGCTTTCCATTGTTAGTAGATATCTTGGCCAAGTAGATGCTAGCAACTCCAAGAGTTAGTATTTATGCTCGATAGTGGGTTCATGCCTCTAGTAATCTGGGGAAGTGACAGAAATCTCTAAGGTACTAGATGTGCTGTTTCTACTAGGGAGAAAACAACAATCCTTTTTTCATAGAACAATCGTATTGTTTACTTTACACGCAGTTCGTAAAGCAATAATCTGTTGCTTGCAACTTAATACAAGAGGGGGTTTGGATGATAACCTGAAGGTGGGTTATTAGTCATAGATGCAGTTGGATGGCGGTCTATGTATAATGTTGTAATGCCCAATCAAGTCTCAAAGGAGTCAAGATGATTAGTATATGCATGTATTGTTTTCTCGGTGTTTGTCAATTGCCCCGCTGAAATTTGTTCACCCAACATGTTATCTATCTTAAGGAGAGCCACCTCTAGTGAACTGTGGATCTCGGTCCTTGTCTTTTACATTCAATCTACAAACTGTTTACTTCTTTGTGTTTACTTTCTACAAACCTTTACTTCTTTCCATTCGATACATTTAATCATTTGTTTTCCGCCAAACACGGTGAGATTGACAACCTCATCGCAAGTTGGGGACAAAGTTTTGTGCTTGTGTTGTGTAGGTCTCCACATTGCTACTAGCACTGGTAGTGCGCCCTGCCAAGGCTCAGCTAGCAACACCTTTGGGGTGTTAACTTGCTCCTACTGGTTCGATTAAACCTTGGTTTCATACCTGAGGGAAACTTGCTACTGTGCTCATCATACCTTCCTCTTGGGGTTCCCAACAAGCTCTACATCAACCACGCACCAGCACTGTTCTAGGCGCCATGCATTGAGCCATCATAACGCTACTAAAATGCCAAACTAGCAATATAAGATGCGAACATCATATGTGTAAAGTGAAATGGTATGGTTCTTGCATTTGATCACTATCATATGCATCGTGGTATGATCTCTATCATTCCTTTGTGTGTAAGGCCAAGGTCTATGGAACTTACACGTTAAGTGTGTTGTAAGTGTATCAACTATACATCAACTCACAACATTACCATATCATGACTCAAGCCCAACAACGATCTAAACTAGACGCCTTTAATTTATCTATTGCAAGTTTTACGTGGCTTAGGGCTTTCGAAGATAGAACCGTTCTTACCTACGAACATGGAACCACAACGATGATAACCAAATTATTAGCAACTCGTTGTAAATCAGATATTGACTATAGTAGGAGAGACAGACACCCGCCAGCCACTTATGCAAAACTAGTTGCATGCCAGTCGTGGAACCGGTCTCATGTGCGATGACATGTAAGGTTGGTCCGGGCTGCTTCATCCCACTATGCCACCAATATCCAAAGTACATATAAGAAGCAATAACATGATCATCACCGCCCACATACTCTTATGTGTTCTACCCGTGCAAAGCACCTACGCATAGATTAGGTTCTGATACCAATGAAGGGTTCATAGCATAAAAAAATTCCTATAATGAGAACTATACGCCAAGATCTATCTACTAGATACAAGCAACTGGTGGATATACATCTATGGAGAACTTACCCTCGAAGACAACAAAATTTTGTTAACGAGTAGGAACTCGTGGATGATGTAGTCGTACACTTGCCGACCTCAAGATCGTGTGGAAGTCCTAGTGTCGCAAACCAGCAGCGCATCCGCGCTCGCACGCACGTTCAGGCCACCGAACAACCTCCGCCTCCTCGCTCCAGTGATGCAGCAGAAGCAGCAACTCCTTCCAGACAAAATGCCACCGGGAACATGTATCTCGCTAATCCGAGACCATGGAGAAATAATTCTAGAGGGGGAGAGAGATCCTTCACGAGGAGGTGTGAGGAAGAAGGGTGAGACGGGTGGACTTTTATAGGAGGAGGGGGGTACCCCTCCCATGGCTGGCGCCCCATGGAGGTGACCCCTCACCTTCCCCATTCATGTGGTGGTAACCCCCTGCACATAAAAGTGTCCCTTAACATTCCTCTTTTAAGTCTTTACTTTAAATGCATTAAATTTCTCCAAATTTAATGCTCTATCATTTGATAAAACTATTTTATTAAATTTATTCAGAATTTTGTTAATTACTTTAATTAACAAACATTCACATAAAACCCCCTACAACATTTCAATATTACATGCAGAACCAATTTCAGCAATTTCACCCAAAACAGTTTCGGTGTCTATTGAAATAATTCCAGCGCTTTGCAATTCATTCGTCTAAAACATATTTGCTCCAAATGGTGTTGGTTCCCCTTAAGTGTGTCACCCTATGGTTCGTGAATAATGCAAACATGATCGAGACCCCTCTCAGATCAATAATCAGAAGCGGGACCTGGAGATCCATACTGACTCCTACACATTCTACGATGACTTCTGTGATCATGAGAACCTTTAACGCTAGTAACTAAATCCCTTTGTCTCGTGATATATTACATGTCCGATATTCAATCATCGGTATCTCCATACCTAGTTTGATCTCGTTACCCACATGTACTCTTTTCTCGTTCCCATGATATAACATTCTAGTGATCTTATCACTTGCTTGCAAGCTAAAATGTGATATCACCGAGAGGGCCTAGAGAATATCTACCCGTCATCGGGATGGACAAATCCCACTCTTGATCCATGAGCTTCTACATAACACTTTTGTAGCACTGAACCCACCTTTATAATCACCATTTCACGGTGTGTCATTTGATGTTATCAAGATACTCTTCTAGGGTTAGTGATTAACATGATCTCATGGTCTAAGGACTAGGATTACTTTGTTAGATGTTATAGCAATATAAACACAATGACTTTGATCATAATGCTATACTTCGGATGAATGTTCATCACATCATTCCACTAATGTTGTAACCTCGTTATTAACAACATCTAATGTCCATGATCAGGAAACCTTGATCATCCTGTTAATCAACGAGCTAGTTTATAAGAGAGGCATAACTAGGAACTTTCCTTTTGTTTATTAAACACACATGTATTAACATTTCCAAATTAATTCAATTATAGCATACAAAATAAACATCTATCATATACTTGGAATATGTATAATAGGAACTTTATTATTGCCTCTCAGGACATATTCCCTTCAGTATGAAATTTTTGGGGTGGTGACATGATGGTTCTAGAACATGCATGGTGGAGTTTGATCTAGGTACTATTCAACACGAATCCAGCTGCTCTAAACCATTGGATCTAACAGCCCAACGGTGAGGATTGGTGCTATGGATCCAATTCAAAACTGCTCCATTATAGTAGTAAAGATAATATGGCATACTATACAGTCAGGCATGGGCAACTTATTACTATTGTATACTGGAGGACATACTCCAAGAATTTACCAGACTCGTTGCTCGAGCTGCCAGCTGCTCGCCACCTCTGTTTCGAGAGTGTATAGTACTACTACTCATACTATCCGATTAGACTGCGGCCAGCTAAAAGTACGGCCGCTACAAGTACCGATATGACATTTCTATTGTGAGTTAATGCCCCGGACAACCACCGACTATGAAAAAAACTCACGCACCGCCAAGCAGTCGCTCTGCATACTCCTTGGAGCATCTAAAAAAAAGTACTCCTTGGAGAAATGTTGGGTCAAAACTGAGTAGCACCGCTAGTAGTACTACTAGTACTATACTTTCTCCTTCATTCTACTCTCCGGCAAAATTTCTTTCTTCCACCAAAGGGATGTTACCCTCACAAATACTTGAAGGAATCCCGGTGGATTGGCTGCGTCATCCTCGGAGGTCTGCTTCGGCTCGAGGCCAGGCCCCGAAACAGTTCATCCAGCGGGAACATGTCACCGTTGGAGCCGCCTCTGTAGAGTGCATGGTCGCCCGCGGTAAACGTGTGTTGGGCCTGTCAGTCGACGACGCGATTTTGGGCCCCCTCGAGGCTACCGATCCTGCGCTGGCCGCGTCATGGAGGCGTCAACATGGCAGGCGAACAAAATTGGACCTCTACAACAAAGTGTTGGTCCCAGTGGGCCTCCCTTTCGACTATGATGGAGCTGCGTCCAGGCAGGCGCTCTGGCTGGACATCAACCATGGCCAAGTTAAGCCCATGCAAGACAGCGACTAGTCCTTCCACCGGGAACCTGCAGCCAACAATAATGCGACCGGCGCAGATAACTCGGGTGGGCGCCAGGTTGCCGTGGACGTGGCCGATGCCGTCCTGGGTCCCCTCGAGCCTATCGATCCTATGTTGTCCCTTGCTTATGATCAGGACATGCTCGAGTTCGAGCTCGCGCGCGAGGAACCTACGGCAAGCGAGCATGCGACCAGGGCAGACAACTCGGGTGGGCGCCAGGTCGCCGTGGCCGTGGCAGACGACGCCATTCTGGGTCCCCTCAAGCCTATCGATCCTATGCTGCCCTTGCTCACCATCAGGACATGCTCAAGTTCGAGCTCGGGCGCGAGGAACCTGTGGCCGGCGAAGGTGCGGCTAGGGGAATCGACTCGGTAGGGGGCAGTGTGCTCCTCTACTCGTTCCGAGCAATCTCGTCCCTTCGACCATGATCAACACGTAGGTGCATGCTGTGTTTCATGTGTGAAGCAAACAGTAGTAGCAAGAGTATGGGAATTTGTATGGACTTGGATGTAGTAAGTGTTTCGTGTGCGCGCTATGCTCGGTTGAAATTGAGCCGGACCCGACTGCCTTTCCAAGCTAATTTTTAGGGGCCTTGTTCCAATTGTATGGACTTGGATGTAATTTTCTATTTTTTGGTGTAGCCTTTTAATTCCACCGATCGTGTTCATTGAAGCATGATGCACTTTCGGGTGAAATTACCTACTCCCTCTGACCCAAATTAGTTGACTTAAATTTGTCTAGATTCATGTATCTAGACTTGTTTTAGTGTTAGATACATCTGAATCTAGATAAAATTAAGTCAACTAATTTGGGTCGGAGGGAGTATAAAATTAAGCTTGAAAAATATAACATGTAATTTATCCAACAAATTCATGTAGTGCTAGTAGTAAACTAGTAAGTTGCATGTGTCCTGCACGTGAGACTCAGATAATAGACGTCTAACATATCATCATTGTATAAAATTATAATAGGTAAAGCAGAAAAAATATAAATTTGATCAACATCTATAATATATGGGTGTATATTTGGTTCTCGTACTTTGTATATCATGTAGAGTGAACTATTAGCTAATCTAAAACTTCAAAATTTGATAACATGGTCTAGAGAAACGAGGGAGAAGATTCTAGAATAATGGAGAAGTGTTGTGAGGTTCCCATGTTTCCCGACATAGCGAACCACCCATGTTTTACTTGTGATTCCTAGGTTCTTTGAGTTTTCAAGGTTCGTAGATAAATTAACCCACTTAAAGTAGACTATTGTCTCCGATTCAAATTAATATTCTCAGATTTGTCTAGATTCGAGTATATGCATCTAGCATAGAAACATGACTAGATACATTTGAATCTAGATCAATCTATGAACATTAATATGGATCGGAGGGAGTCTGTCGAAATTATGTCAAATTATTTCGAATCACATGTGAGTTGCCAATTGCTCTTTAAATTCCACAAAAATCTTTTCAAGTTGCCCACCAGACAGCCAATATATGAAGAACACGACCGAGAGTTTTCAAAGATTCAATTTCTTTTTAGACTTTGCATGCTGGCAAAGTTGACCCTGCTTTGAAAAAAGAGAGAGATAGGCCAAAAAAATAGGGGGACTCATGCATGGCGTCCTTTTGCTTGTACTACCTTCCATGAAAAATAATAAACATGAGTTTTTCACAACTTTTGAAAACAGCCGCTTCACAAAAGTGGCCTACCATGTATAAGTATGAACAGGTTTTAGGACGAGCGACCAAGCAAGGTCACGGACATATCCATGTTTATGGGAATTTTGTAGTAGTACTACAAGAAAGTATATGTGCGCATCTTGGTGTTGGTAAACAGCTTTGCCAATGGGAGTTCCCAAATACTAGGAAAAGTAACAACTCCATTTTTCTAATCGATGGAAATATTTTTTATGTAAACCAAAGTAATCCACTTTCGTACTAGTACTACTCGAAAAGGGAGGCGGCTCCTTCTCCAAAAAAAGGAGGTAGTGCGAGAGCAACGGGAGGAGGAGTCGAAAGGTGGTGCGATGTCAGAGCAAAGCTATGATGGGCTGCTGACACGAGGTACACTCCACTAGTATTAAATATATGGACCTACTAGTAGTAATATGCACCCAAAACAAGTTGTGTTTTCTCTCTCCTTCGCTGCCTCTCACCATCCATCCTCCATCGATCTCTTCTCTGAAGCCACGGGTAGTCCGGCTTGTCTCTTCCTCGTCCACAGTGTGGCGCTGCGCACGTGTGACTTGGTGCGGCATACCGATCTACTTCTAGCAACCATCCCCCCTCCCCGAAATTCAAGCCATCTACTGGATTAATAATCATCTACACCAATACAAAAAGTCTCAAAAGTAATAATAATAATTAAAAAAGGTCCTCATACCACATTACGACGACTACAAACCCTAGTGCGCTAATTGGAGTGTCTCGCTCCTTCAGGACCTATGGTACCCAGGTTAAAAATAAATAAAGAATGCCACTGCCCCAATTTTCAGACTAAGTGTACCATGCTTTCTTACAATTCCCAAGTTTTAGGATTTTTCAAGCGGGCATAGAAATATTTTTCATTTTATTCATGTTTAATCTTCTTGCTTTTTGATGAGGTTGTTGCATGTAATGCTAGTTGTTCTATAGTTCAAATGTTAGGTATTGTACATGCTGGTATAAAGCTGGCAATAGATGACGTGTCACTTTGTTATACCTAACACTCGATTGTACTATTGAACTAGCTCTCACACACGTGTAGAATATTAATTTAGACCTAATTCGACAAATCGACGGAAAGTCGTCAGAGGTGGGTGAAATTAGCTAGAAAATTAAGCTTGAAAAATATAACATATAATTTATCCAACCACTTTATGTACTATAGTAAATAAATGGCACATGTTATGAACTCTAAGCCATATTGATCGCACTTCCCTCCAAAAAAATACTTTTACTTCTTTAACATGCACCGACCTAGCTATACCAAATTTGGGCACACGGTCATTATCTTGATGAAGACAGGGTATGTCTATGACCTTGGTCATTTGGCTTGAAACCCAAGAAAGTTCATACATCGTAGTACATGATATAGTAGGCAATACCAGAAGTGTGAATTTTTCAAGTACTTTTACTGGTAGAAAAATAAGAAAGAATGGCTCCACCAAATTTTCGTACAAAGTGGACAATTCTTACAATTCCCAAGTTTAAGTATTTTTCAAACTTCCAAGCTAAAGCTCCACGTGCACTTAAATGCATGACTCTAAGTCGACTAAACGAAATTAGGTCAAACTTGAATACATGTGAGCGTGATAGACTATTACTCTTGAAAATATCCAAAATTCTTTTGAAGGTACCCAGGCAGCCAATATATCATGGGCCAACAATAGTTTTGAAAAATTTCATTACTGATTAGTATTTGTATACTGACAAATTTGACCGCGTATGGAAAACATTCAAACAAAATAAAGCATAAAATAAAAACAAGAGACTTCATTACGATTGGGGTACTTTTGCTAGTAGTATTATTAATTGCATAGAAAAATGATAAACATGGGATTCAACAACCTTAGGGAAAACGGATTCACATTATAGCCCACCATGATGTAATATTATTAATTCTTGGTTTTCAGCACGAACGATCAATAAGGTCATAGCCTTCTATATCGATGTATACCCTAGCTACACTTTTACATAGGGTTTTGACATCGGGTAGATGGGTGCGTCTTGGCCTAGTAAACAATATTTTCCGTGGGAGTTTCGAACAATTAGGAAAAAACATTTTTCACTTTTCCAACTGATTATGGGGATGTTTTGTACTAGCAGTAAAGAAAATCAGAAGAATGTGGCACTGAATGCGAGAAGCGCGCCATGTTTCCGGACATAGCGAACCATCCATGTTTTACTTGTGATTCTTAGGTTCTTTGAGTTTTCAAGGTTCGTAGATGAATTAACTGTAACACCCTAGATATCAGCCCTATCTGGTAGTGCTACGCATACTTTAAACACTCCTCATATTGGTACAAAACTATAAATTTCGTTAGAGTCTCCTCTCTTAAGGGAACATCCACAATGACAAGATAATAAAACACCACCAATTTTACCTGAGACACAAGACTACACATTTCAATGATACTAGGTAAAAGAAACCATGTTTCCAAGATGTCTCACAACGTCCAACTCAGTAGCCACAAAATATGAACCAAACCTTATGGTAAAGAATAAGTCAAGATAAATCTTGAATGTGGTGAACTACTCTATAACTAAAGTATTGTAATGTGTGAAAGTAGTGTGTCTATAATGTAGAGGTGCTACTTCCAGTCCCATGCATGTCGTCCTCGATGGTACCTAAAACATAGAATCTATAAGGGTGAGTAAAAATACTCAACAAGTACATAAAGAAATAATAAGCATTGCATAAAACACAACACCGACAATTATCCTATAACACACGTCATGGTGCAATGAATACTCTGTATGCCTACATGCTCTTTGCTTTCTCTTTTCTGTTGCGTATACCGGTATCGCTTGAGTGGACATCCGTCGGCATCCACCCGCTCCAACTTGTGGAGATTGCCGACAATGTGGGACTCGTCCCAACATCGACGGTCTCAAGGTGTCTACCTTAGTAGAACACAACACTGTGTTTTATCTTAAGATTCCTTGCAAGAATACAAGTGCAACTGTATCATTCACTAAACTATATCCATTCTTGTATGCTTTTCATCTCCACACATATAACCAATAAATAATAGCATGAAACAAAAACAAGTGCTAGACAATAGAAGTCGAGCGAAGGGAATCATGCAAAGTATTATTCTGATATGCACTTGCCTCAACCGCGGAGCACAAGAGATGAATTGTAGGACTCTGAACCAGAAATATCAACACCTGTGGTTGAAACATATGTCACACTCAATACACAACATTATGACCTAAGTATACAAGCAAACATAGAATCACTCCTACGATCAAGAATTTGTCGCTATCCCGCATGCTTATATTCACCAAACACTCCATAAATTTAAATACCTCAAACAGTAAAACTAAAAAAACTACATGTTATCGCCAGCTGCTGGTTAACACCAAACTAGTAGAAGCCTAATTGCGCCAACATCAGCATAAGTACGTGTAAAATTGGCATTCCTCTCGTAAGCAGCTCAACAAGAACACCTACTCAACTGGTACTACACTCAACTAGTACTACACGGCTGTGATACAGATTGTATCATGGTGTTCGAAAAACTTTACGCAGCACTACATTCGTTTTTACCGCAACACTACTAGCTAAACAATAAACCACTTGACCCACATCAAGGTACTAATATACTTCCAATTGATTCCTGCCTAGGATAAAATTAGGCTTGATCAAGAATAGCAAGCTACTACACTGTTACTACATCCAGCGAGTCGCTCGCTACAAACGCATCCCAACTGGAAGATTGACCAAAATGCATCGAACTAACGCAAATCAGATGGCCAAGAATACCTCTTCAAGAGGATGGAAGATTGATGGTGTTGAACCCCCATGAGACACGGCAGCTGCAGGGGCGAGCTCCCGGCTCGGATCATCTAGGAGGTCGCACTGGCGGCTGCAGAGTCCTCGACGGAGACGTACGCGCCCAGCGATACGGCGACAATGTCGCAGGTCAAAAATCGGCAGCGGCGGACGACTTGCTGAAGACGGCCATGGAGGGCAGCATCACAACCTCGATCTCACGGCCTCGCAGCGCCCACAACGACCCAACGGTGGCGGCGGCAGAGGACTGGGGTGCTCGTGCTGGATAAGGTTAGGGCACTGGTGTGACGATGGACTCCCTCGACCAAACTAATTGACCAGAGTCAATGGGATGTACGAAACGTCTTAGCTACAAGATGTCTAGTCCAATTCGGTAAAACTTTCTTCACGTTATTAAAGTGATAAAATAAACTGTCCTCTAAGCAAAAACAACACTACACGAAGAAACAAGATTCAGCTACAGTCATTAGAAAATCATCATATCGTGAGCTCAAGTACTAGTATTTTGTTCTTGTTTTCTTCCTTTCATTTTCTTTTTTATAACTTTCTATTTCCAAATCAAATTTAAATATCCTCAAAGACCTACATTTTTTCTTAAATAGGCACTAAAATTAGCATCAAAATCTAGGGCATTACATTAACCCAATTAAATTACACTACTGTATCCGATTCAAATTAATATTCTCATATTTGTCTAGATTTAGATATACGTATCTAGCACAGAAACATGACTAGTCACATTTGAATGTAGATGAATCTATGAACATTAATATGGATCGGAGGGAGTCTGTCGAAATTAGGTCAAATTATATTGAACCACATGTGAGCTGCCAATTGCTCTTTAAATTTCACAAAAATATTTTGAAGTTGCCCACTAGATAGCCAATATATCGAGAACATGACCAGGAGTTTTCAAAGATTCAACTTCTTTCTAGACTTTGCATGCTGGCAAAGTTGACCTTGCTTTGGAAAAAAAAGAAATAGGCAACAAAAATAGGGGGACTCACGCATGGCATCCTTTTTCTTGTATTGCCTGCCATGAAAAATAATAAAAATGAGTTTTCACAACTTTTGAAAAAACCCGCTTCACAAAAATGGCCTACCATGTATAAGTATGAATAGGTTTCAGGACGAGCGACCAAGCAAGGTCATGGACATATCCACATCATAGTTTATGGTAATTTGGTAATACTACAAGAAAGTAGATATGTTCATCTTGACATTGGTAAACAACTTTGCCAATACAAGTTTCCAAATACTAGGAAAAGTAACAACTCTACTAAGCGATGGAAATATTTGTTCTATAAAGCAAAGTACTCCACCTCATTCTGTACTGCTACTCCAAAAGGTAGGCAATGCGAGAGCAGCGAGAGGAGTGCCCTGCACGTGAGACTCGGATAATAGACGTATGACATATCATAATTTTATAAATTATAATAGGTAAAGCACAAAAACTTCTAAATTTGATCAACATACATAAAGTATGGGTGTATATTTGGTTCTTGTACTTTGCATCATCATATAGAAGTCAAAGATGATTAGCTACCAAAACACTTAATTTTTTTTGGTAATATGGTCTAGAGAGACGAGGGAGAAGATTCTAGTATGATGGAGAAGTATGTTTTGAGGTTTATGCATAGCATTCATTATGCTGAAGACTATCTATACAATCTTCTAAGTGCTATAATTGAAAAGAAGATCCAACGGTTGGAAATATTGGGATTCGCGAGTATTGAGATCTAGCGGTCGGCATTCAAAGTTATTCATATAATCTTATATTACCAAGTACTATATAGTGTACGAATACAAATAAATTTGAATATTGACCGTTGAATAAAGAATCACGAATCTGAACGACATTTCCAACCGTTGGATCTTCTTTTCTATTCTAGCATCTAGAAGATTCTATTGATTGCCTTCAGCATAATTAATGCTATGCACCAAAACACACTTCTCCATCATACTAGAATCTTATCACTCGTTTCTCTAGACCAATGTTACTACCAAAAATTTCAATTGTTAGGTAGCTAATAATCTTTGACTTCTACACATGACGATACAAAGTAGAAGAACCAAATATACACCAATACTTTATATATGTTGATCAAATTTATAATTTTATGCTTTACCTATTATAATTTTATATAGTGATGATATGTCAGACGTCTCTTATCTGATTTGTCTCCGATTCAAATTAATATTCTTAGATTTGTCTAGATTCGGGTATATATATCTAGCACAGAAACATGACTAGATACATTTGAATCTAGATGAATCTATGAATATTAATATGGATCGGAGGGAGTCTGTTGAAATAATGTCAATTTATTTCGAACCACGTGTGAGCTACCACTTGCTCCTTAAATTTCACAAAAATCTTTTGAAGTTGGCCACCATACAGCCAATATATGGAGAACACGATGGAGAGTTTTCAAAGATTCAACTTATTTCTAGACTTTGCATGCGGCAAAGTTGACCCTGCTTTGAAAAAAGGGAGAGATATAGGCCAAAAAAATAGGGGAACTCATGCATGGCGTCCTTTTGCTTGTACTACCTGCCATGAAAAATAATAAACATGAGTTTTTCACAACTTTTGAAAAAAGCCGCTTCACAAAATGGCCTACCATATATAAGTATGACCAGGTTTCAGGACGAGCGACCAAGCAAGGTCACGGACATATCCATGGTTATGGGAATTTTGTAGTAGTACTACAAGAAAGTAGATGTGTGTATCTTGGCGTTGGTAAACAGCTTTTCCAATGGGAGTTCCCAAATACTAGGAAAAGTAACAACTCCAATTTTCTAAGCGATGGAAATATTTCTCTCTATAAAGCAAAGTACTCCACTTCCGTACTAGTACTACCCGAAAAGGGAAGCGGCTCCTTCTCCAAAAAAAGGAGGCAGCGCGAGAGCAACGGGAGGAGGAGTCGGAAGGCGGTGCGATGTCAGAGCAAAGCTATGATGGGTTGCTGACACGAGGTACACTCCACTAGTAGTAAATATATGGACCTACTAGTAGTAATATGCACGCAAAACAAGTTGTGTTTTCTCTCTCTTTCGCTGGCTCTCACCATCCATCCTCCATCGATCTCTTCTCTAAAGCCGCGGGTTCATAGTCCGGCTTGTCTCTTCCTCATCCACAGCGTGGCGCTGCGCACATGTGAGTTGGTACGGCACACCGATCTAATTCTAGCAACTGTTTTCCCCCCAAAATTCAAGCCATCTACCGGATTAATAATCATCTACACCAATACAAAAAGTCTCAAAAGTAATAATAATAATTACAAAAAGTTCCTCAGACCATATTGGGATGACTACAAACCCTAGTGCGCTAATTGGAGTGTCACGCTCCTTTAGGACCTACGGTACCCAGATTCCAAAAAACAAATAAAGAATGCCACTGCCCCAATTTTCAGACTAAGTGTACCATGCTTTCTTACAATTCCCAAGTTTTAGGATTTTTCAAGCGGGCATAGAAATATTTTTCATTTTATCCTGTTTAATCTTCTTGCTTTTTGATGAGGTTGTTGCATGTAATGCTAGTTGTTCTATAGTTCAAATGTTAGGTATTGTACATGCTGGTATAAATCATACAATAGATGACGTGTCACTTTGTTATACCTAACACTCGGTTATACTATTGAACTAGCTCTCACGCACTTGTAGAATATTAATTTAGACCTATTTCGACAAATCGACGGAAAGTCGTCTGAGTGGGTGAAATTAGCTAGAAAATTAAGCTTGAAAAATATAACATGTAATTTATCCAACCACTTTATGTACTATAGTAAATAAATGGCACATGCTATGAACTCTAAGCCATATTGATCGCACTTCCTTCGAAAAATTACTTTTACTTCTTTACCATGCATGCTAACATGCGCCGACCTAGCTATACCAAAATATGGGCACACGGTCATTATCTTGATGAAGACAGGGTATGTCCATGACCTTGGTCATTTGGCTTGAAACCCAAGAAAGTTCATACATGGTAGTACATGATATAGTAGGCAATACCAGAAGTGTGAGTTTTTCAAGTACTTTTACTGATAGAAAAATAAGAAAGAATGGCCCCACCAAATTTTCGTACAATGTGGACAATTCTTTCTTACAGTTCCCAAGTTTAAGTATTTTCAAACTTCCAAGCTAAATCTCCACGTGCACTTAAATGCATGACTCTAAGTCGATTAAATGAAATTAGGTCAAACTTGAATACATGTGAGCGTGATAGACTATTACTATTGAAAATATCCAAAATTCTTTTGAAGGTACCCAGGCAACCAATATATCATGGGACAATAATAGTTTTGAAAAATGCCATTACAGATTAGTATTTGCATACCGACAAATTTGACCGCATATGAAAAATATTCAAACAAAATAAAGCGTAAAACAAAAATATGAGACTTCTTTACGATTGGGGTACTTTTGCTAGTAGTATTATTAATTCTCAAGAAAAATGATAAACATGAGATTCGACAACCTTAGGGAAAACGGATTCACATTATAGCCCACCATGATGTAACATTATTAAATCTCGGTTTTCAGCACGAACGACCAATAAGGTCATGGCCTTCTATATCGATGTATACCCTAGCTACACTTTTACATAGGATTATGACATCGGGTAGATGGGTGTGTCTTGGCCTAGTAAACAATATTGCCCGTGGGAGTTTCGAACAATTAGGAAAAACATTTTTCACTTTTCCAACTGATTATGGGGATGTTTTGTACTACTCCCTCCATTCAGAAATATAAGATATTTTAGTTTTATGAATGCAATGTATCTAGATGCCTTTTAGTGTATAGATTCATAGAGGTTCGGCTTGAACTTATACACTAAAAGGCATCTAGGTACATTCATTTCACAAAACTAAAACGTCTTATATTTCTGAACGGAGGGAGTATCAGTAAATAAAATCAGAAGAATGTGGCACTGAATGCGAGAAGCGCGTCATTTTTCCGGACATAGCGAACCATCCATGTTTTACTTGCGATTCCTAGGTTCTTTGAGTTTTCAAGGTTCATAGATAAATTAACCCAATTACATTACACTACTGTATCTGATTCAAATTAATATTCTAAACTTTGTCTAGATTCGGATATATGTATCTAGCACAAAAATATGACTAGATACATTTGAATCTAGATGAATCTATGAACATTAATATGGATCGAAGGGAGTCTATCGAAATTAGGTCAAATTATATCGAACCACATGTGAGCTGCCAATTGCACATTAAATTCACAAAAATCTTTTGAAGTTGCCCACTAGATAGCCAATATACCGAGAACACGACCGAGAGTTTTCAAAGATTCAACTTCTTTCTATACTTTGCATGCCGGCAAAGTTGACCTTGCTTTGGAAAAAGAGAGAGAAATAGGCAACAAAAACAGGGGGACTCATGCATGGCATCCTTTTTCTTGTATTGCCTGCCATGAAAAATAATAAACACGAGTTTTCACAACTTTTGAAGAAACCCGCTTCACAAAAATGTCCTACCATGTATAAGTATGAACAGGTTTCAGGACGAGCAACCAAGCAAGGTCATGGACATATCCACATCATTGTTTATGATAATTTGGTAGTACTACAAGAAAGTAGATGTGTGCATCTTGGCATTGGTAGACAACTTTGCTAATGCGAGTTTCCAAATACTAGGAAAAGTAACAACTCTACTAAGCGATGAAATATTTTTTCTACAAAGCAAAGTACTTCACCTCATTCTGTACTGCTACTCCAAAAGGTAGGCAGCACGAGAGCAGCAAGGAGTGCACTGCACATGAGACTCGGATTATAGACGTATGACATATCATCATTATATAAAATTATAATAGGTAAAGCACAAAAAATTATAAATTTGATCAACATACATAAAGTATTGGGTATATATTTGGTTCTTGTACTTTGTATCATCATGTAGAAGTCAAAGATTATTAGCTACCCAAAACACTTATTTTTTGGTAATATGGTCTAGAGAGACGAGGGAGAAGATTCTAGTATGATGGAGAAGTTTCTTTTGAGGTTTATGCATAGCATTCATTATGCTAAAGACTATCTATATAATCATCTAGATGCTATAATGGAAAAGAAGATCCAACGGTTGGAAATATTGGGATTCACGGGTATTGAGATCCAACGGTCGGCATTCAAAGTTATTCGTACAATCTTATCTTACCAAGTGCAATATAGTGTACGAATACAAATAACTTTGAATATTGACCGTTGGATCAAAACTCACGAATCCGAACAACATTTCCAGCCATTGGATCTTCTTTTCCATTCTAGCATCTAGAAGATTCTATTGATAGTCTTCGGCATAATTAATGCTATACACAAACCTCAAAACACATTTCTCCATCACACTAGAATCTTATCACTCTTTTCTCTAGACCAATGTTACTACCAAAAATTTCAAGTGTTAGGTAGCTAATAATATTTGATTTCTACACATGATGATACAAAGTAGAAGAACCAAATATACATCCATACTTTATATATGTTGATCAAATTTATATTTTTCTGCTCTACCTATTATAATTTTATATAGTGATGATATGTCAGACGTCTCTTATCTGATTTGTTTCCGATTCAATAATGTTTTCTAATTTGTCTAGATTCGGGTATATATATCTAGCACAGAAACATGACTTGATACATTTGAATCTAGATGAATCTATGAACATTAATATGGATCGAAGTGAGTCTGTCGAAATTATGTCAAATTATTTCGAACCACATGTGAGATGCAATTGCTCTTTAAATTCTACAAAAATCTTTTAAAGTTGCCAACCAGACAGCCAATATATGGAGAACACTGATACATTGCAAATGTATCTATAATTTTTGATGTTCCATGCTTGGTTTTATCTACTTTCTTGTGTTTTGTCCACACTTTGGAGTACTTTTCATATGATTTCTTGGACTAACCTATTAACAAGTGCCACAGTGCCAGTTGCCTGTTTTTCTGCTATTTTTGGTTCCAGGAAAGTCAGAAAATGAATATTCTCGGAATTGTATGGGACAAAAGCCAAAGTTACTATTTTCCTGGAAGACTCACGGAGGCAGAGTTACTATTTTCCTGGAAGGAGAGTCGGAGAGGGGCCACAGGGTGGCCACACCCCCAGGCGCGGGTACCCCCAGGCCGTGCCAATGCATGGTGTGGGCCCCCTGGCTGGCCATCGACCTTGCCTCCTTCGCCTATATATTCCTCCCGAGGCAAAAACCCTAAATAGTCAATCACAAATCCACAAAAAGTTCGGCGGCACCGCCGCCACCGAAGGGGAGATTCGGGGGATAGAAAGTCTCTATTCTGGCACCCTACCGGGATGGGGAAGTGCCCCCGGAGCCATCTCCATCGATCTCCACCACCATCTTCATCGCCATTGCTGATTCCCATGATGAGGAGAGAGTAGTTCTTCCTCGAGGCTAAGGGTTCTACCGGTAGCTATGTGTTCATCTCTCTCTATATGCATGATCTTATTGAGATCATGAGCTTGTAATCTACAGATCTACCTTGCTACTCAAGTGCTTTAATAGATCTCTGCTCTCCCCATGTGTGTGAAGTTGACAGTGTGCACACCATGGTGGCACTTAGGCTAGAGATTACAAATACTTGTTATGAGTTATATTTGGAGTTAGATGTCTTTATGAAATTGTGGTGTTTGTTTGAACCATCTAGTGCTCAAGGTGATAGTGTGGGGTTATCTAGATGGGAAAGGCTTACTTTGAGGTGTGCTGTTATAGCCCTACCATGGATTAGAGTGTCCAACCGGAGAGTAGTCAGAGTAGTATCATGAAGATAATATATTTATATGAGAGTGTTCACTAGTGAAAGTATGATCCCTAGGCCTTGTTTCTAAGGACTGAAACACTGTTTGCCATTAGATCTATTACATGTTTGCTTGTTTCCATCTTTATTTCAATTTGCCTTTAGTCTTTTCCCACGTCAACCACACGCCAGCAAGATATTTGCTATCACTGTTACCACTTATAATTATCTATACCACTTGTATTTCACTATCTCTTTGCTGAACTAGTACACCTATACACCTGACAAGTGTATTGGGTGTGTTGGGGACACAAGAGACTTCTTGTATCTTTATTGCAGGATTGCTTGAGAGGGAATACCTTTGACCACTGTCTCCCTAAGTTCGATAAACCTTGGGTAATCCACTTAAGGGAAAACTTGCTGCTGTTCTACAAACCTCTGCACTTGGAGGCCCAACAACTGTCTACAAGAATAGAAGTGCGTAGACATCAAGCTATTTTCTCGCGCCGTTGCCGAGGAGGTATGGTAAAATGTATTCACACCGGAGGATTAAAGAAGAAGAACCTCCCACGGAAAACGCCTATTTTCTGGCGCCGTTGCCGGAGAGGTAAGGTAAAAGGTACTCACATCCTCCGGTGTGAGTGCTCGAAGTTATTTCCTTTAGATTCTGCAATTTTGTCTTTTTGTTTCTTCTTTTCACTAATTAGGCTTAATGGAAAACAAGAAAAAAATTAGAGAGCTTTATAGCATTTATCTTGAGTTAGGACATGAAGTGTTTGAAGAGAAAATTAAAAAACATATGGAACTTTATTTGCATGCTAATAGTAATGTTGTTAGTATGAATTCTTTGGACACCATTATTGCTAATTCTATGGAAAAGTCTAAGCTTGGGGAAGCTAGTTTTTATGAAAATGATATTTTTAGTTTCCAACTTTGGAAGATAGCTATTCTATTGCTTATGATGATACCAAACCTCCAATATATGATGATTACAATGATGAATATGATATTTTCAGTCCACCTACTATTGAGGAGAAAATTAATGATTACAATATGCCTCCTATATTTGATGATTATGGTGATGAGAATAATAATGATAGCTGTTTTGTTGAATTTTCTCCCACCACAATTAATAAGAATGACTATGCTTATGTGGAGAGTAATAATCTTTTTATGCATGTGGCTCATGATAAGAATGTTTTATGTGATAGTTATATTGTTAATTTTATTCATGATGCTATTGAAAGTTATTATGAGAGAGGGAAACATGGTTTTATGCATCTCAATAATATTAAGTTTCCCCTCTTTATGTTGAAAATTTTGAAGTTGCACTTATTTTTCTTTCCTATGCTTGTTGCTTTGTGATTTCATGAATTGTTTCTTTACAATATTCCTATGCATAGGAAGTGGGTTAGACTTAAATGTGTTTTGAATTTGCTTCTTGATGCTCTCTTTTACTTCAATTCATATTTCTTATGTGAGCATCTTCTCAAACTATCATGCCTAACTTAAAGGCGTTAAAGAAAAGTACTTATTGGGAGATAACCCAAAAGTTTTAGATGAGTCTTGGAAGTTATTACTTCAGTAATAACCGTTCCTTATCCTTTTTATTTGCCTTTTGTTCCAAAATTAACCCCTAATGAGAGAAAAGTAATGATTGGGAAAGTTGTTGTCCCGAAACAGATTGCTGTGCTTCACCATAAAAATTCGTGTAAAATCTCTGAAAGTTCTTTTTAGGCGTGAATTTTTGTGCTTCTGAACCAGGTTGTTATCTAACTTTCGTTAGTTCAACAGTTTTTGATTTGAGCAACAGAAGGTCTTCGAAAAAAATCGTCTTTACCTGCTGGTCTGTTTTGACAGATTTTTGCCATTTTTTGCATTTGCTTCTTGTTGGTTCCTTTTTGAGTTCTTTTGGGGAATTGAGATTTTTGAGGGAAGTGCTACAGCAGATAGTGTTTTAATGCAAGTTTATTGGTGTTAGAACTGAACCTAAAGACTTATTATCTTGAGTGCACTAATGTTGCTAATAAAGATTGTGTGAATTTTTGTATGAAGGAAAATTTTCAGGTGTATGCAAAGAATGAGTAATGAGATGAAGGATGGACTAAAGCTCAAGATTGGGGATGCCACGCATGTCACCCCAAGAAATATCCAAGAAGTACAAGCGTCAAAGCTTGGGGATGCCCAAGGCGTACCCCTCTTCATCAATAAAATTCTAGGTTTCTTCCAAACACTTCATTTTTATTGTTTCATGCACAATTGTGTTGTTCTTGGAGCGTCTTCTTTTTCATTTTTGTTTTGGTTTTTCGTTTTCTTGGTTTTCTTAGTTTGCTGAATAAATTGGTTGGACCCCCTCTTTCATACATTTGTTTTCAAATAGTTTGGTTTGGATTGGAAAAGAGTAGGAAAGTTCATGCTTAAGTGGTAAAGAGAGCTTGTTTTTGACTGTGGCTCATGCTTTGTCATGACATGCTTGATATTGTTTTGGATTTATGCTTAGTATTCTTTGCTATAGCATGACTTGTTATAAACAATTGAGATTGCTTAATGTGCCTTTGAAGAATCATGTGTTGTTTTAGCATATTAAAGCATAGTATAGTGGTATTCTCCTTTGATGCTTTATTTGGGTTGACTCGGCGCATGCTCACACCATATTATGACTATCCCAAGTCACCATAGCCTTTATGATCCTCTATTTTTCAACTTGTAGTATCACTTTATGCTTTGATCAATGATGTTTTATCTCTCTGCGTGATTATGGCCATTATTGCTCTCTTAGTTTGTCGCTCCCAGTCTTTTGCTAGCCTCCACAACCAAGTATGAGTTCCACTCATGCATCCAACTCCTAAACCAAGTTATTCCAAAGAGTACACCATACCTACCTACTAGCTTATGCTATTCCAAGTATATTCATGCTTTTGTTTACCTTCCGAATTAAACTTGTTATGAGAAAACTAGTGATTAAAGCTCTCACGAACTTAATGGCACACTTTACTTTTCTTGCCCTTAATAAACTTGAACCATTGTGTCGTCTATGTTGTATATGCTTGCACTTATTTGTTGGGAATTAGCAGAACCATGCTGTCATGGGGAACGCTTTTAACATTGCACTTGTACTTTGTACCTAGTTGATATCATGCTCTTTTGTCTATGGAAGTCGTGAGTGTGAAATGAAAGCGGAGCTTGTAAGTCCATGGAGTTATGTATATGTGTTAGAGAAACGCCTGGGCCGCTGGTCTAATTCATGCTGACATGGTGGAAACCTGCAACATAACCATAATGAGTTATCTATGAAGCATTCTTCTTATAAAAAAAGAGTTAGATTTTGAGAAAAAAAAGAGAAAAAGAAAAAAGAGATATATGAAAATAGGAAAGAGAGAAAAAAGCACCATATTCCCATGGTAAATAAGAAGATTGCTGAGATGCTCGTTGTCTGCTTGCCTTGTCATTTTGATATGGGGATTCTTCCGTATCATCGGGCAAGGGGTACCCCGTTGGCGGTTCTCTATGATACACATGTACTTACTATGACAAGAACTTACCGGTAACTAAACTTGAGGAGCGACCCTCGTATTCAAGGAACATGAGATTTCCAACTTATACTTTGTCAAGCATATACTCCATAGTTTGTTAACTTTAACCTTAATCACTTCAAGATTCTTATGATAGGGGCAATGAGAGCTGAAAGCTATAAGTACCATAATTTTTGGAAGCTCTTTATGAGACTTGAATCCCTACTTCCTTCTATGAAGGCCTTTCTTCCACCATTATATTGAGTCTCCACCTTCTAACTTTATGCACCTACTTTGAGAGCATAGTGGCCATTCTTAGTTCTATGTGCATTGTCCCAAGACTAGTTGATTGATGCATACCTTGATATTGCTTGTTTTAAACTATTTGTATCTAGTCACTCTTATGAACTTTGAAGGTGTCCTATGAATTTATATTTTCTACTCTATGAGGGACAAGCTGAATACCACTATGCTCTATTTTCTTTATGTGAAACAAACAAACGTCTTGCAAAGCATTGTTATTCATGAATCTTTTGTTTGTGCATTTTCATGTTGCCTCATAGTTTCTTTGTCTTATTGCTAGAACTTTGTCTTTCATGTTATGATTGAAGTACTATGATCCCAGCCTTGAATGTTTTACAAATACTTTGATCAAGTTTATGATGGTGCATGTCACCTCAAAAATTATTCTTTCTTTTTTATCACTTACCTACTCGAGGACGAGCAGGAGTTAAGATTAGGGATGTTGATACATTGCAAATGTATCTATAATTTTTGACGGTTGATACGAGCAGGAGTTAAGCCAGTTGCCTGTTTTCTGCTGTTTTTGGTTCTAGGAAAGTCAAAAAATGAATATTCTCGGAATTGGACGGGACAAGAGCCAAAGTTACTATTTTCCCGGAAGACTCACGGAGCCAGAAGGAGAGTCATAGAGGGACCACAGGGAGGCCACACCTCTCCCAGGCGCGGGTACCCCCAGGCCGCGCTAGGGCATGGTGTGGGCCCCCTGGCTGGCCACCGACCTTGCCTCCTTCGCCTATATATTCCTCCCGAGGCAAAAACCCTAAATAGTCAATCAGAAATCCATGAAAAGTTCCGTAGCACCACCGCCACCGAAGGGGAGATTCAGGGGACAGAAAGTCTCTATTCCGGCACCCTGCCGGGACAGGGAAGTGCCCCTGGAGCCATCTCCATCGATCTCCACCACCATCTCCATCGCCATTGCTGATTCCCATGATGAGGAGGGAGTAGTTCTTCCTCGAGGCTAAGTGTTCTACCGGTAGCTATGTGTTCATCTCTCTCTCTATGCATGATCTTATTGAGATCATGAGCTTGTAATCTATAGATCTACCTTGCTACTCAAGTGCTTTAATAGATCTCTGCTCTCCCCATGTGCGTGAGGTTGATAGTGTGCACACCATGGTGGCACTTAGGCTAGAGATTACAAACACTTGTTATGAGTTATATTTGGAGTTGGATGTCTTTATGAAATTGTGGTGTTTGTTCGAACCATCTAGTGCTCAAGGTGACAGTGTGAGGTGTGCTGTTATAGCCCTACCATGGATTGGAGTGTCCAACCAGAGAGTAGTTCAAAGTAGTATCATGAAGATAATATATTTATATGAGAGTGTTCACTAGTGAAAGTATGATCCCTAGGCCTTGTTTCTAAGCACTGAAACACTGTTTGCTATTAGATCTATTACATGTTTGCTTGCTTCCATCTTTATTTCAGTTTGCCTTTAGTCTTTTCCCACGTCAACCACACGCCAGCAAGCTATTTTCTATCACCGTTACCACTTATAATTATCTATACCACTTGTATTTCACTATCTCTTCGCTGAACTAGTGCACCTATACACCTGACAAGTGTATTGGGTGTGTTGGGGACACAAGAGACTTCTTGTATCTTGATTGCAGGATTGCTTGAGACGAAATACCTTTGATCACTTCCTCCCTGAGTTCGATAAACCTTGGGTAATCCACTTAAGGGAAAACTTGCTGCTGTTCTACAAACCTCTGCACTTGGAGGCCCCACAACTGTCTACAAGAATAGAAGTGTATAGACATCAAACACGACCGAGAGTTTTCAAAGATTCAACTTATTTCTACACTTTGCATGTTGGCAAAGTTAACCCTGCTTTGAAAAAAGAGAGAGAAATAGGGCAAAAAACAGGGGGACTCATGCATGGTGTCCTTTTGCTTGTACTACCTGCCATGAAAAATAATAAACATGAGTTTTTCACAACTTTTGAAAAAAGCCGCTTCACAAAAATGGCCTACCATGTATAAGTATGAACAGGTTTCAGGACGAGCAACCAAGCAAGGTCATGGACATATCCATGTTTATGGGAATTTTGTAGTAGTACTACAAGAAAGTAGATGTGCGCATCTTGGTGTTGGTAAACAGCTTTGCCAATGGGAGTTCCCAAATACTAGGAAAAGTAACAACTCCAATTTTCTAAGCGATGGAAATATTTTTCTCTCTAAAGCAAAGTACTCCACTTCCGTACTAGTACTACTCGAAAAGGGAGGCGGTCCTTCTCCAAAAAAAGGAGGCAGGGCGAGAGCAGCGGGAGGAGTCGGAAGGCGGTGCGATGTCAGAGCAAAGCTATGATGGGCTACTGACATGAGGTACACTCCACTAGTAGTAAATATATGGACCTACTAGTAGTAATATGCACGCAAAACAAGTTGTGTTTTCTCTCTCCTTCGCTGGCTCTCACCATCCATCCTCCATCGATCTCTTCTTTGTAGCCACGGGTGCACAGTCCGGCTTGTCTCTTCCTCGTCCACACCGATCTACTTCTAGCAACCCCCCCCCCTCGAAATGCAAGCCATCTACTGGATTAATAATCATCTTGTTTTTTTATGAACAAGTTTCATGTCGAGCAACCTCGCAAGGTCATGGACATATCCACATCATAGTTTATGGTAAATTTCCCATATTTGGTAGTACTACAAGCAAGTAGATGTGCATATATTGCAATTGGTAAACAACATACGAACAACTTTGAATATTGACCGTTAGGTCAAGACTCGCAAATCCCAATATTTCCAGCCGTTGGATATTCTTTTCCATTATTCTAGCATCTAGAGATTCTATTGATAGTCTTCATCATAATGAATGCTATGCACAAAACTCAAAACACACTTCTCCATCATTCTAGAATCTTCTGCCTTATTTCTGTAGACCATGTTACCAAAATTTTAAAGTTTTAGATAGCTAATAATCGCTGACTTCTACATGACATACAAAGTACAGGAACAAAATATATACACCCATACTTTATAGATGTTGATGAAATTTATATTTTTTTTGCTTTTCCTATTATAATATCATCTTACAACTATATAGTGTACGAATAACTTTGAATATTGACCGTTGGATCAAGACTCGTGAATCCCAACATTTCCAGCCGTTGGATCTTCTTTTCCATTCTAGTATCTAGAAGATTCTATTTGTTTGAACGGTCTAGAAGTTTCTATTAATAGTCTTCATCAAAATGAATGCTATGCACAAAACTCAAAACACACTTATCCATCATTTTAGAATCTTCTCCCACATTTCTCTAGACCATGTTACCAAAAATTTCATGTTTTAGATCTCCACTACTATAATGGAGCAGTTTTGAATTGGATCCATAGCACCAATCCTGGCCGTTGGGCTGTTAGATCTAATGGTTCAAAGCAGCTGGATTCGTGTTGAATAGTACCTAGAGCAAACTTCATCATGTTCTAGAACCATCATGTCACCACCCCAAAATTTCATAGCACAGTAGGCTGTATTCTAAATATGTGTATATAATTATTATTAATAGACTTAATTTATGCATTTTTTCTCTAATGTATGAAATGTGATTTAACAAAAATTGAGTTGTTATTAACCAATAGTCTTGTTAGAGAAAAAATGCATATACATTAAGTCTATTAATAATAACTATATCTACACATATTGAGAATACAGCCTAATAATGTGCTATGAAATTTTGGGGGTGGTGACATGATGGTTCTAGAACATGGTGGAGTTTGCTCTAGGTACGTACTATTTAACATGAATCTAGATGCTCTGAACCATTGGATCTAAGAGCCCAATGATCAGGATTAGTGCTATAGATCCAATTCAAAACTTCTCCATTATAGTAGTAAAGAGAATACATCCTACTGTGCTATGAAATTTTGGGGTGGTGAAATGATGGTTCTACAACATGCATGGTGGAGTTTGCTCTAGGTGCTATTCAACATGAATCCAGCTTCTATGAACCATTGGATCTAACAGCACAATGGTAGGGATTGGTGCTATGGATCCAATTCAAAACTGCTCCGTTATAGTAGTAGAGATATAACCACTATATAGTGTATGAATAACTTTGAATGCTGACTGTTGGATCAAGACTCGCGAATCTATTGATAGTCTTCAACATAATGAATGCTATGCACAAACCTCAAAACACACTTCTCCATCATACTAGAAGCTTCTCCATTGTTTCTCTAGACCATGTTATCAAAAATTTCATGCGTTAGATAGCTAAATAATCTTTGACTTCTACATGATGATACAAAGTACAAGGACCAGATATACAACCATACTTTATAGATGTTGATCAAATTTATATTTTTTTGTGCTTTACCAATTACTAGTAAGTTGCACGTGCCTTGCACGTGAGACTCAAATAGTAGACATATGACATATTATCACTATATAAAATTATAATTGGTAAAGCACACTAAATTATAAATTTGATCAAGATCTATAAAGTATGGGTGTATCCTTGTACTTTGTATGCCATGTAGAAGTCAAAGATTATTAGCTACCTAACACATGAAATTTTTGATAACATGGTCTAGAGAAAAAAGGAGAAGATTCTAGTATGATGGAGAAGTCTGTTTGGAGGTTTGTGCATAGAATTCATTATGCCGAAGACTACAAATAGAATCTTCTAGACGCTAGAATGGAAAATAAGATCTAATGGCTAGAAATGCTGGGATTCACGAATCTTGATCCAACGGTCAACATTCAAAGTTATTCGTACACTATATAGTGGTAATATAATTGTATATAGTGATGATGATATGTCATACATCTACTATCCGAGTCTCACGTGCAACTTACTAGTAGCTAATAATCGTGGACTTCTACATGATCTTACCACTATATAGTGTACAAACAACTTTGAATATTGACCGTTGGATCAAGACTGGCGACCCAACATTTCCGACCGGTGGATCTTCTTTTCCATTCTAATATCTTGAAGATTCTATTGATAGTCTTCATTACAAACCACTATACAGTGTACGAATAACTTTGAATGTTGACCATTGGATCAAGACTCATGAATCCCAGCTTTTCGAGCCATTGGATCTTCTTTTCCATCCTATCATCTAGAAGATTCTATTGATAGTCTTCAGCATAATGAATGCTATGCACAACCTCAAAACACACTTCTCCATCATACTAGAATCTTGCCCCTTGTTTCTCTATACCATGTTATCAAAAATTTCATGTGTTAGGTAGCTAATAATCTTTGACTTCTACATGATGATACAAAGTACAAGGACCAAATATATACACCCATACTTTATAGATGTTGATCAAATTTATATTTTTTGTGCTTTACCAATTATATTTGTATATAGATATGTCATACGTCTACTATTCGAGTCTCACGTGCAAGGCACGTGCAACTTACTAGTAGCTAATAATCATTGACTTCTACATGATCTTACCACTATATAGTGTACGAACAACTTTGAATATTGACCGTTAGATCAAGACTCGCGAATCCCAACATTTCTAGCCATTGGATCTTCTTTTCCATTCTAGCATCTTGAAGATTCTATTGATAATCTTCATTACGATGAATGCTATGCACAAAACTCACTTCTCCATCATTCTAGAATCTTGTCCCTCGTTTCTCTAGACCATGTTACCAAAATTTTATAGTTTTAGATAGCTAATAATCATTGATGTACTTCTTCATGATATACAAAGTACTAACCAAATATATATACACCCATATTTTATAGATGTTGATCAAATTTATATTTTTTCTGCTTTACCTATTATAATCTCAGCACTATATAGTGTACAAATAACTTTGAGTATTGACCATTGGATCAAGACTCACGAATCCCAATATTTCCAGCCATTGGATCTTCTTTTCCATTCTAGCATCTAGAAGATTCTATTTTTTAATGGTGTAGAACATTCTATTGATAGTCTTTATCACAATGAATGCTATGCACAAAACTCAAAACACACTTTCCTCATCATTCTAGAATCTTCTCCCTCGTTTCTCTGAAGCCAAAGATACATTGTTTGGCGGATTTTGCCTGGCCGTTGGCCTTAATATTCTGGCTAGGAAGCCGGTCCATAGGCCTTATTGCAAGTTAAATTGCGAGAAAACATAAATTTTAAGCGTAAAAGCGCCGCAGTTGTGCGATGTTCCACTGATTGGAGTATTTGAATCTTGTCTTCTTGTCTTGTAGCCGATATGCTCCCCCGGGGATAACTTCTGTAACAATGTAAGGCCCTTCCCAAGGCGACTCTAGTTTACGATGACCATCTTGCTTGAGGCGAAGAACTAGCTCCTCTACAACAAAGGACCTAGGACGCAATCATCGACTATGGTAGTTGCGCAAGTTTTGCTGATATATAGTAGCTCTTTGTAGGCAAATATCACAGGCTTCATTGAGTGCATCAACATTGTCTTCAAGTGCTTCCCTTGATGCTTCATCATATTCAGTGACTCGTGGGGACTCGTGATATACTTTGACTGGAAGGACAATTTCAGTGTCGTGGACCAGTAAGAAGAGTGTTTCTTGTGTCAACTATTTGGAGTAGTACACAAACTCCACAAAACATATGGCAACTCATCAACCAATGATCCTTTTGCCCTATCGAGTGGTGCTAGTAATATTTTCTTGATGCCAGCAGTGACGAGGCCATTTCATTTTTCCACTTGTCCATTAGTTTGCGGGTGAGCTACTGAGGCGTAGCTTACATTTATACCCATCTCCTCGCAGTACTCCTTAAACTCATTGGAGGTAAAATTAGTTCCATTATCGGTGATGATGTTGTTTGGTATGCCAAATTGGAACACTATAGATTTGATAAAATTCACAACCAAAGTTCCATCCTGGCTGGTGATAGGCATTGCTTCAATCCACTTAGTGAATTTGTCGACTTCTACTAGCATAAAGACGTGTCATCCTGGAGCTGATTTGTGAAATTTACCCACCATATCAAGTCCCTAATGAGCGAAGAGCCAAGCAAGAGGTATGGGATTTAACTCGCCAGCAGGTGCACCAGGTTTTGTTGCGAATCGCTGGCATGCCTCACATGTTCTAACTATATCCTTTGCATCTTGTACTGCTATGAACCAGTAAAATCCTGCCATAAAAGCTTTAGCGGCAATTTCCCGGCTGCTAGCGTGATGGCCACACACTCCTTCATGTATATCCTTAAGTATAATTTTCTCTTTTTCGGGTGTGACACATCGCTGTAGCACACCCGAAATACTTCGTTTATATAATTCTCCTTTGATGACTATAAAGGCTTTTGATCTTCAAGTGATTTGTTGAGCTTCCGTCACATCTTCAGTGAGTTCTCCCTAAGTCATATATGATATGTATGGTTGCATCCATGTAGGCTCTATTATTATGACCTCATCAACTTCTGGATCTTTTTCAAGGATTTCCTTTAGACTTTTTCTACCTTGTCCAGCCATCGAGTCTTTTCGCAGCTTAATCTTTTTCCCTGTCTTGGGTGCTATGACCTCAGAAACTCTCTTAGCCTTGATGGAGCGCTTAGTTATTTCCTCCCAAAACACCCCGGGTGGGACTGGTAGACATAAGGACCTGATGTTTGTGAGATTGTTGGCTTCTTCATTGCTTTCCCTTCCTATATGTGATACTTTGCATCCATAAAATTGGGCCTCCATAATGCTATACAGATCACGGTAGGCAATCATGTTGTCGCTAATAGCGTCGCACTTATTCATGCTACAAGATTGGAGTTGCTGAATATTTTGAGGTGAATTGCACCGCAAGCTTTAGCCATACGCATACCATGCAACATGCCCTCATACTCATCTTCATTATTGGACGCGTTTGCGAAGCTCATCCGAAGTATATATTGCATTTTATCGCCTTGTGGTGATACTAGTATGACTCCTACTCCTGCTCCTTTCATTCTTTTTGATCCATCAAAATACATTATCCATGCGCTAGAAATGTCTGGTGGGCCCGCATATTGTAGTTCAGTCCATTTAGTGATAAAATCAGGTAAAACTTGTGACCTAATTGCTTTGCGCTTCTCGTACGTGATATCTCGAGGGGAAAGCTCAATACCCCATAGAGAGACACGTCCGGTTGCTTCTGGATTATTAAGGATATTAGATAGAGGTGCTTTATTGACTACTATGATGAGGTGTTCCCAAAAATAATGGTGCAACTTTCGTGTTGTCATAAACACTCCATATGCTAGTTTCTAATAATGCGGGTACCTTTGTTTGGATGGTGAGAGGACTTCGCTCAGGAAATAAACTGGTCTCTAAACACCATGGGTTTTCCCTTCTTCGGGTTGTTCTACGACCAGAACCTTACTGACCACCTGATTAGTAGCGGCGATGTAAAGAAACAATGGCTCTTTTTCTCTCGGAGACACGACGATAGGAGATGTCGATAGTGTTCTATTGATATCTTCAAAGGCATGTTGAGCTTCTTCCGTCCACTCGAATTTATCTGATTTCCTCATGAGGTCGTAGAATGGTAGTGCTTTTTCTCCTAAACGAGAAATAAAACGGCTGAGTGCTGCGACTCGCCCAGCCAGCTATGGTACGCCTCGAAGATTCGTTGGATTTTTCATTGTTAGGATTGCCTGTATTCTCTCAAGATTGGCTTCGATTCCTCTTGCTGATACGAAATATCCGAGGACTTACCCTGCCGGGACTCCAAAGGAGCACTTTGTCGGGTTGAGTTTGATGCAAAACTTGTCGAGGTTCTCGAATGTTTCTTGGTGATAACTGATAAGAGAGGACCCCTGCTTTGTTGTAACTATGACGTCGTCAATGTACACTTGTACGTTTGTGCCAATTTGATCTCCTAGGCAATTCTGCATCATTCGTTGATATGTTGCCCCGGCATTTTTTAGGCCAAAGGGCATTGTTATATAGCAGAATACGCCATAGGGCATGATAAATGATATTTTCTCTTGATATTTCTCTTTCATCCGAATTTGGTGGTATCCTAAATACGCATCTAAAAAGGAAAGACGTTCGCTTTGATCGATTCGTGGTAGTGGGAAGTGATCCTTTGGACAATGTTTATTTAATGCAGTGAAGTCAATGCACATCCGTAATTCTTTTGTATTTTTCTTCGGGACGCACACTAGATTTGCGACCCACTCTACTTTATTTAATTCTTTGATGATTCATTGATGAATTTGGCGTTAGTTAGGCGATGGAGCTTTTTTCGAGTGGCCTTTAGTTTTGGCTCCGCGAAGCGATGAAGCGATTGTTTTATCGGCTTCGCCTTTGGATCCAAGTTTAATGTGTTCTCAACGAGGTCCCTGGGAATTCCAGGTATGTCAGAAGGTAACCATGCGAAAATCTCCCAGTACTCATGGATGAACTCGATGATCGTGCTTTCCTATGCGGGAGCAAGATTGAAGGCCACAAATGTCATCTTTTTCGGGTCAGTAGGGTGGATCCGTACTTCCTTTGTATCTTTCGTGGTATCAAAAGCCTGGTCGGGATTGACACGAGCTATTTCCCTGCGGTTGCCGACATTTTTAGCTGCTCAAACTCAGTTGCCATCCCAAATGATTCAGAGACTTTGTTAAACTCCCGATCGCAATTGTCTGATCGTGTGATGTTGCCCTTTACTATTATGACTCCCTTTGGAGCTGGTATTTTCATAACTAAATATGCATAATGTGGGACTTCCATGAATCGTGCAAAAGTTGGGCGACCCAGGATCACATGATATTGTGATGGAAAGTCCATGACTTCGAACTTGAGCTTTTCTCTCCTGGAATCCAAAAACAACGTCAAGAGATATTTTACCTAAGGGAATTTCGGCTTTACCTAGTACTATGCCATGGAAAGACGTCTCTGTTGGTGCTAGATTTACCAAGGAGTAATTCATTGCTCTTAGTGTTTTGGCGTAAATCAAATGCTGCTTCCTACATCCATGAAGACTTTGCTCATGTCGAATCCACCCACTTGTGTTTCTACTATCAAGGCTGAGTGTCCCGGTCGTGGCACTCGAAGTGGATGATCAGCTCTGTTGAATGTGATTTCAAGTGGAGATACTCGGGTGTGGCTGGTGGTGCCATATAAGCTATGTTGACTTGTCTTGTAATTAGCTTCTGGATCCTATTGGATGGGCGCCCTTTTTGAATCATTAACATTGCTCCCTTTGACCTAGGGTATTCATTACTTTGATTTGTTGTGTTTTGCGGTTGCCCTACTATCGGGTGTACCAGTTGTGGTGGTGGTGGTGCGCCGATGGCTAACGTGCCAGGCATAGTGGTGTATCCTCGGCTTGCTGCTTCGGTTGCCTTTGCGTTGCATAGCTCTTCCATCTTCAAAAATGTTCGACAGTCTTTCATGAGATGGTTGGATTTTCTTTTGCCCATCGAGTCGATGTAAAAATTCATATTACAGGGTCCTTCTAGCATTTGTATTGCGGACATAGGTGGGTCCCGATCTCTTAGCTGATATCACTATGTTGATTGGCTTCCTCCGACATCGTCCTTGTTATTGTGGTGCCTGCCATTGTAATCGTCGTTTCTGTGATTATCCTCTCCCGAGAAACTAGCTGCAACATAACTTGGTCCCGCGTGTCTATCATTGTTCCTCCATATTTTGTCACTGTTGCGTTTGTCCCTGTTTTCTTTGGGTGAACGTGTTCATTTGTTATGCAGCGCGTCCTCTCCATCAGCCCAGCAATTCACTATGTCCATCAGCTATGAAATTGTTTTAGGTTTGACCCGTCCTAGTTCTTCTATGAACTCTTGGCGAAGGAGTCCATCATTGAAGGCATCAATGGCCCTTTTGTCGGATATGGCTTCGGCTGAGTTGTTGATGATGTTCCATCATTGTATGAAGGCTCTTATAGATTCTCTAGGTTTCTGATTGCATGCCCGCAATTGCTCCAGAGATGCAGGTCGTTTAAATGTGGAGTGAAAATATCGGATGAACTTATCTTCAAGGTCATTCCATTTAGTGATGGAATTTTTGGGTAGTTGTCTGAGCCATGACCATGCGGCGCCGGTTAGGTCCAGATTGAGGCTTTGCATTGCGGTGGCCGTGGATCTGCCCTGTAACTTGACGGTGGCTAAGTAATCTGTGTTGGGTCCGCAGCATAGAAAACAAAAAATTTCCTACGGTGTGAACTACACGCCAAGATCTATCTACTAGGTATAAAGCAACGGGTGGACATACATCCAACGAGAACTTACCCTCGTAGACAACGAGCTTTGTTAATGAGTAGGAACTCGTGGTTGATGCAGTCGTACACTTGCCAATCTCAAGATCATGATGAAGTCCAGCAGGTCCGCCTCCATCATGTCCATCAGATCCAGCTCCAGCACCACCAAGTCCAGCACCGCAAAGCAGTGGTGCATCCGTGATCGCACACATGTCCGGTACCCCGACAACCTCCGTCCCTCGCTCCAGCAAAGCAGCGGAAGCAGCAACTTCTTTCCAGATAAAGCCACCGCGAACATGTATCTCGCTAATCCGAGACCATGGGGAAATAATACTAGAGGGGGAGAGAGATCCTTCACAAGGAGGTGTGTGTGAGAAGTGAGGAGAGGGTGGCCTTTTATAGGAGGAGGGGGGTGCCCCTCCTTCATGGCCGGCGCATGGAGGACGTGTCTCTTCACCTCCTCCATTCATGTGGTGGTAACCCCTCCACATTAAAATGCCTCTTCACATTCCGTTTTAAAGTCTCCACTTTAAATGCATTAAATTTCTCCAAATTTAATGCTCTCTCATTTAATAAAACTCTTTTATTATTTTTATTCAGAATTTTGTTAATTACTTTAATTAACAAACATTCACATAAAAACCCCCTGCAACATTTCAATATTACATGCAGAACCAATTTCAGCAATTTCACCTTAAACAGTTTTGGTGTTTATTGAAATAATTCTAGCGCTTTCTTAAATATTTATCTGAAACATATTTGCTCCAAATGGTGTCGGTATCCCTTAAGTGTGTCACCCTACGGTTCGCGAATAATGCAGACATGATCGAGACCCCTCTCCGATTAATAATCAGCAGCGGGACCTGGAGATCCATACTAACTCCTACACATTCAACGATGACTTCTGTGACCGTGAGAACCTTTAACGCTAGTAACTAAATCCCTTTGTCCCGCGATATATTACATGTCCGAGATTCGATCATCGGTATCTCCATACCTAGTTTGATTTCGTTACCGACATGCACTCTTTTCTCGTTCCCGTGATATAACATTCTAGTGATCACATCACTTTCTTGCAAGCTATTTCAATGTGATATCACCGAGAGGGCCCAGAGTATATCTATCCGTCATCGGGATTGACAAATTCCACTCTTGATCCATGAGCCTCAACATAACACCTTCGTAGTACTGAACCCATCTTTATAGTCACCATGTTATGGTGTGACGTTTGATGTTATCAAGATACTCTTCCGGTGTTAGCAATTAACATGATCTCATGGTCTAAGGATAAAGATTACTTCGTATGATGTTATAGCAATATAAACATAATGACTTGATCGTAATGCTATACTTTGGATGAATGTTCATCACATCATTCCACCAATGGTGTGACCTTGTTATTAACAACATCCAATGTCCATGATCAGGAAACCTTGATCATCTTGTTAATCAACAAGCTAGTCTATAAGAGAGGCATGACTAGGAACCCTTTTTGTTTATTAAACACACATGTATTGATGTTTCCGAATCAATACAATTCTAGCATGTAAAATAAACATTTATCATAAACATGGAATAAGATAATAACCACTTTATTATTGCCTCTCGGGCATATTCCCTTCAGTCTCCCACTTGCACTAGAGTCAATAATCTAGTTTGAAAAACTTTGCGTATTGAACACCTATGGCTTTCTGGTGTTGCATATACGCTATTGCTAGTGGTTAACATAATCTCTGGATCTGACAGTTTCAGGTCCGTGTGTATTTGCATGTCTCTGCGTCTCTACGCATCACTCATTCTTAAATGAGATGGCATTGTATAAATTTGGTACTCTGGTGAGACCTTTAGTTCGTTCGGCTCAAAATATGTTGATATTATTGTCACACAATATATCTTCATAGTATTAGCCCACTTTGAACCACACCTAGTTTGATAACAAACTACTTAACACAAATGCCCTCTTTTGCTGCTACTATAGCAGTTATATACTTAGCATTTTGTTGTAGTATCCGTCACAATATCTCAACTTTGGAACTCATCCAAATCCATCATGGAACATCCTTTCCATTATATTGTGCCACCCATAGTCTAAATTGAGATAAATTTAATTTGTATCTTGTGACAAAACTAGTATCAATGTAACGCTTTACAATGAACTACCTTTAACTATTTGTCACTTATACATTATATATTCTTAGTTCTTCCAAAGCTCATAAGAATATCTTTACTATTGTCCAATGATCATCTTATGAATCATTCTGGTATATGCTCATAACATTTAAAGCATAGTACATTCTGGATATATACATATCATGGTATAATCGATCAAAATCTTCATGTGATTTTACTCACCAAGTGTTGAAACACTTGAATTTTGATACAATCCTTTCCATGCAGCAAGAACCTTTCTTGTTGTTTCCATATTGAACCCTTTCAATATCTCATATATGTATGTCTGGCACAACCATATTAGCGCCTTAATCTATCCATATAGATATTGATGTCTAATATTCCGGGTTTGCCCAAGTCTTTCATCGAAATCTTATTTTAATGAAATTCTTAACTTGTGTGAATACAAGATACATCATTTCCAATCAACAATATGTCCTCTACATAATGTATTAGAAATATGTCTCAGTGCTCCCACTTAATTTCTTGCAAATCCAAGCATCTTCATCATCACCGATGAATTTAAACTCTTTTAATAGTTTCATCATGGTGAAGATTCCAACTCCGCTATGCTTACTTCAACTATTGAAGTTTACATGCCCTTTTAGCACCCTTTGAATTAACAAAACCCTTCGGACCATGTCATGTACATGTCCTAGGTTACCGTTCTATTAGAAGAACCTTGTTTTGTTTACTCAACTACCATATACCAATTTATATGTAGTGGTTGCTACATTAATCCGTCAAGACTATATATCGCTATGAAAGATCATATCTTGTCATAGTCCACTCCTTGAACATTGCCGTAAACTTCTTTCCGACATGTCGACTATTTCATAGATGTCAAACATCCATGTCTATTTCTTTATAGATCCAAACACGACCGATAGGCTTCACGCCTTTCCGGAGGGTCTTCCAAGTTCAGAAACTTGATTTCTCGTGTATGGATACTATCACGGATTCTATGACTTCTAGTCATTTTATGGAGTCAGGGACCATCATCGCTTCTTTGCATGTAGTCGGTTCATCATTTTCAAAACAATAACGACTTGCTTATCAAATCTTACTATTTGATTCTTACCGACCCACACGGTTCTATAGGAACTTTAATCTCCGAGATCACACCTTTTGTAATCACGAGAGCCATGAGCATTGTGGCCACCACCGGGACACTTTCCGGCGCTGTGCTACTTAGCACATATAGCTAAGGTTCAACAACCTTATCAAAGTTCTATTGTCCTCCCACTTAACTTTTCACGAAAAATTCCTTCTCAATAAATTTGACGTTCCAAGTAACAAACTCTTTTGTCCTTGGTGTTATGGAGAAATTCCCAAAAAATTCTTTGGGATAACCTACAAAGATGTGCTTATCCGACTTTGGTTGTAAACATTTTACTTATGCATAGCATACCAAAATTTAAGAAAAGACAATTCGGGTTTTATCCCAAACCATAACTCATATGGTGTCATTTCAATGGATCACGATGGTGCTCTTTTTAGTGTAAAAGCGGTAGTCTCTAAAGCTTCAATCCTTAAAACATAATGGCAGTTTTATAAATGACACCTTTGATCTTACCATGTCAAACATGGTTTGATTTCATCTCTCGAATATGCCATACTCCTATGGTTTATCGGGGAACACAAATCATGGAACAATTCCTCAAGTCTTAGGTGTTTTTGCTAAACATGTAACTCAAATATCTTCCTTTATGATCGAATCATAAACTCTTTATTTTCTTGTTACAATGATTTTTCACTTCATCTTGAAAGTCTTTGAACAACTTTCAAATGTTTCATACTTCTTCCTTGTTAAGTAAATATACATATATATATTCACTCAAATTCTTGAAGAAAGCATATGAAGCAAAAAGATCCATCGCATATGGCTACACATAATGGACTTATGCACATCAACATGCACAATTTCCAATAAGCTAGTCATCCGTTCCTCTTTGGCCTTTGAATGGAGTTTCAATTATCTCGAGGAAAGTCTCACATGCTTCAATTGATCAAAATCAAGGACTCCAAAATTCCATCAACATGGAGTTTCTTCATGTTTTCTTTCAAATATAATTCAAACAGCGATGTCACTTCATAAGTGATCTTTCAATCATTTGTCTTGCGACATTTTAGCAATAGTGTTTATGGATGTGATTTCTCCAACTAGACTTGTAAAAGTTCATCCATCCTTTATGGAATACGGTAGTTATTTGAACATCCATTGTTCTCATAATACCGGAACAAAATAACAATTATTTAAACAAATCTTGAAGGCTTGGTTTGATGACAATGAAAAACACAATAACACTTTATTTGTTTTCGATGAACATCATCACTCGTTCTCTTGTTGGTTACTTAGGCCATTGTAGTTCATGAATTGCGTTGTCCTGTATGACACTTGATACCAACCAATTCAGTATCCAATACCGGTATCCAATACCTCATAACCACATTGTTTAACAAGCAAGGAATATAGCAATAACATGTATATCTTCTATATACCCAAGTTGGACATCTCCAACCTTTTATTTTCTGCCAAATATTTTATAGATTCTCTTTCAGCAATTCCTTTTTCTTTTAAAAGAATCTATCAACATCAATAGTGGTGTCATCAACATGACACATGGTACAAAGCGTATATAGTCAACTACTAATACCTTTGGACTTGCACTTTGAAGTGGATCACCATCATCAAATGTTTGGTGTTCTTTCAAAAATCCATTCTTTAGTAATCTATTAGTGTAGTAAACATTTTACTTACATCTTCTATTCACCCTTATCATGACAACTTTCATGATCAAGCTACTATAGCCTATAAGGAAGAACCGCGAGTATAATATCAGTTCCCCAAACCTTTTTGGTAGATTCGGATGCCTAGCATCTCCATCCTTCACAAATTCTCATACAATATGAGAACATGTATTTTGCTAAATTATACTCTATCATAATGCAACCAAAAACATTGTTTCAGATATCACAATATCTTTCACACATGCTGGTTTCTGAAACAATTTCCAGCTCCAATATAATCTTGATATTAAAACAACTTTTTGAATATCAATAATCATGGAGGCAAACATGATACTTTAGATACTAACATTGGAATTCTTACTCTTGATTTAATACCACTTATTAAATTTCATGGAGTAAATAGAGTTTGCTGAAAGTTTGCAATAGTACTTATAAACTTTAAATTGACATTCAAAACAATACGATACTAGTTCGTAAAGTAAATATCCAGAATTCTATAGTTCTATTATCTCAAATAAAAACTAAGCATAAGGTAGAAAACGAATGCCAATGACTACAACAAACTATGCAAATTCACTTTGACTTAATTTATGACAAATTTGGTTCGACTAATCCAAATTAGAAATGAACTCCCACTCAAAAACGACATCCCTCGTGCCTTTTTGGTGATTACATGAACCAAATCCACTACACCAAGTCCGATCATCACGTGAGTTGATGTAGCTTCAAAGGAGAGCATCTATATGGGCATCATATCAACTATATGACTCATGCTTAACCTTTCGGTCCGTGTTCCGAGGCCATGTCTGTACATGCTAGGCTCGCCAAGTAAGAACCTTAGTACTCGCGTGTGTAAAACTGTCTTACACCCGTTTGTATGAAAGCGTAGAGTCGAGTACATCCGATCATCACGTGATGTCTCGAAACACGATCCACAAAACGGTGCATACTTAAGGAAGAACACATTTTTATCTTGATATCTAAATGAGGGATCATCTTACAATGCTATAGAAAGCGCCAAACTAGCAGTATAAGATGCTAACATCTAATGTGTAAAGTGAGATGATATGGTCCATGCATTTGATCTCTATCATTTGCATCGTGGTATGATCTCTATCATTCCTTTGTGTGTAAGGCCAAGGTCTATGGAACTTACACGTTGAGTGTGTTGTAAGAGTATCTATCATACATCTACTTACAACAATACCATATCAATACACTAGCCCAGCAACGATCTAAACTAGACGCCTCTAATTTATCAATTGCAAGTTTTACGTGGCTTAGGGCTTTGGGAGATAAAACCGTTCTTACCTACGAACATGAACCACAACGAGGATAACTAAGTTATTAGCAACTCGTTGTAAATCAGATATTGACTATAGTAGGAGAGACAAACACCCGCTAGCCACTTATGCAAAACTAGTTGCATATCACTACACTAGTTGCATGTCCGCAGCATAGAAAATAAAAAATTTCCTACGGTCTGAACTACACGCCAAGATCTATCTACTAGGTACAAAGCAATGGGTGGACATACATCCAACGAGAACTTACCCTCGTAGACAACGAGCTTTGTTAACGAGTAGGAACTCGTGGTTGATGTAGTCGTACACTTGCCGATCTCAAGATCGTGATGAAGTCCAGCAGGTCCGGCTCCAGCACGTCCATCAGATACAGCTCCAGCACCACCAAGTCCAGCACCGCAAAGCAGCGGTGCATCCGTGATCGCACACACGTCCGGTACCCCGACAACCTCCGTCCCTCACTCCAGCAAAGCAGCGGAAGCAACAACTCCTTTCCAGATAAAGCCACCGGGAACATGTATCTCGCTAATCCGAGACCATGGGGAAATAATACTAGAGGGAGAGAGATCCTTCACAAGG
Source organism: Avena sativa (assembly GCA_916181665.1). Lineage (NCBI taxonomy): Eukaryota > Viridiplantae > Streptophyta > Magnoliopsida > Poales > Poaceae > Avena > Avena sativa. The sequence goes on along the minus strand of OV702287.1, from coordinate 38,542,387 downwards.
AGGTGTGTGTGAGAAGTGAGGAGAGGGTGGCCTTTTATAGGAGGAGGGGGGTGCCCCTCCTTCATGGCCGGCGCATGGAGGAGGTGTCTCTTCACCTCCTCCATTCATGTGGTGGTAACCCCTCCACATTAAAATGCCTCTTCACATTCCGTTTTAAAGTCTCCACTTTAAATGCATTAAATTTCTCCAAATTTAATGCTCTCTCATTTAATAAAACTCTTTTATTATTTTTATTCAGAATTTTTTTAATTACTTTAATTAACAAACATTCACATAAAACCCCCTGCAACATTTCAATATTACATGCAGAACCAATTTCAGCAATTTCACCCGAAACAGTTTCGGTGTCTATTGAAATAATTCCAGCGCTTTCTTAAATATTTATCTCAAACATATTTGCTCCAAATGGTGTCGGTATCCCTTAAGTGTGTCACCCTACGGTTCGCGAATAATGCAGACATGATCGAGACCCCTGTCCGATCAATAATCAGCAGCGGGACCTGGAGATCCATACTGACTCCTACACATTCAACGATGACTTCTGTGACCGTGAAAACCTTTAACGCTAGTAACTAAATCCCTTTGTCCCGCGATATATTACATGTCCGAGATTCGATCATCGGTATCTCCATACCTAGTTTGATCTTGTTACCGACATGCACTCTTTTCTCGTTCCCGTGATATAACATTCTAGTGATCACATCACTTGCTTGCAAGCTATTTCAATGTGATATCACCGAGAGGGCCCAGAGTATATCTATCCGTCATCGGGATTGACAAATTCCACTCTTGATCCATGAGCATCAACATAACACCTTCGTAGTACTGAACCCATCTTTATAGTCACCCTGTTACGGTGTGACGTTTGATGTTATCAAGATACTCTTCCGGTGTTAGCAATTAACATGATCTCATGGTCTAAGGATAAAGATTACTTCGTATGATGTTATAGAAATATAAACATAATGATTTGATCGTAATGTTATACTTCGGATGAATGTTCATCACATCATTCCACCAATGGTGTGACCTTGTTATTAACAGCATCCAATGTCCATGATCAGGAAACCTTGATCATCTTGTTAATCAACAAGCTAGTCTATAAGAGAGGCATGACTAGAAACCCTTTTTGTTTATTAAACACACATGTATTGATGTTTCCGAATCAATACAATTCTAGCATGTAAAATAAATATTTATCATAAACATGGAATAAGATAATAACCACTTTATTATTGCCTCTCAGGCATATTCCCTTCAATCTGCTAGCCAAGCTTCAGGTTCTTGTAGGCTGTCGTACTTCTGGCGGTCATGTGGAAGTTTAAAATCTTTGGGTACTGAGCTTATGAATCAGTTGGGTAAAACAGCTGGCTCCGCATAACTCATAGTCATCTTCACTGTCACCGTTGTGGTATATTTGGCTACGGCTGTCATCCCTTGTTTCGTCGTTCCTGTGCTGCGTGTTGTCATTTCTTGTGCTGTTTCGCGGTTCGGACCCTAGGAAGTGCACCCGATGTGGTGACTGGGATCTTCGGGTGTGCCCCACCTGCCGAGGGCTGCTGCGACGGCGTGGGAATCTATCAAGTTGATGCGTGATTCCTTGTTCTTCTTGTGCAAGAGATGCTCCTACCATGCCGAAGTTCATTAAATCTGAGCGATGGAGAGCCACACGGGGATCATCGGGTGCGGGTTGAGTTGTGAGTAGATATGTTTGTGCGGCCAAAATTGTTGCTTGAGTAATTTTTGCTTTGATGTGCCCTATTTGATCCACTGACATAAAAGACAGATCGAGGTCTCGAGTCAATTCGTTTCTTTCAGCTTCAGGGATGTTCTACAATCGTGATGTTCCCCTTCTTGGTGGTGCTCCCCAGTTATGCTTCCTGATCCTCGGGTAGAGCTTAGCTATGCCAGCTATAGGCTGGATTCATCGGCTAACCTTTTTCTTTCGTTGAGTTGCCTTTGCATCCTCAAATCCCTTTTTTGTGATGAAGCAAATATTGGTAGGCTAGTAGATCCTCGCGTGTGGCCTCAGCTATCATTGGAACTTCTCCTGAAATTGCTTCCCTTGCTTTTTGCCATGCTTCGGCTGGTAATCGGAGAGTTTGCCTCTCGCCTCTGCGTGGTTCTCCTCCTCCTAGGATTATGTAGTTATTCGTCGGGTCTCCTTCATTCCCATTATTTCCTTCGTTGTTGTGGTTTTCTACGTTATCATCTGACATAATATTGCCGGGGTTAAGAATAGAGTTACCGTTAGATTCGTGTTGTGTTGAAGGTTCCCCGATGATCACGCACACTTGGTGGCGCGTCATGTATATACTAGTGATGTCATCGTCGGATTCAAGGGAGACACTATTTTGGGGATTAGTGAAGTCCAGTTGTTCCTATTCTAGGTAAATTTGGGCCATCTTGATTCCGAAGTCGATACTTTCGCGACTTTCTTCGGGTTCCGTGTTTATCGGACTTGATCCGTATGGCGTGGTTGGCTGGGGGTCTAATCCAAAGGAGAGATCGTCATCAAGACCATCAAGATCCCCAAGATCTGATGTGTTTTCATTGTTGTCTTCAGCTTTCTCCGCCTGCAGTGTGGCTTCTACAGATGATCCGACGGATGATGCAGTTATTACCGTAGGCGCAGATTTTTTGACCGACGATCCAAATGAGATCGGAGCCGAAAGGTGCGGTGCTTCGGGATCCTCCACTTGAAAGTGGAAACTTCTGATGATGAGATCACCGCCATTGAAATTGACGGGTATCAAAACAGGGGTGGGCGGGCATGGTGCTACTTTGTTGCTTGATGAAAGGGGCTCCGCCGAATCCATGACTGCAGCATTCAGGTTTCCCATAGACGGAGCCAATTGACGAGGCGTAACCTCGACAATGCCCATAGTTATGGACTTAGGGTTTCATAAAAAAGAGAACGCTGGGGATTTCGTCAGATGTCAGGCAAACTAGGGAGTCAAAGTCGCTTGATTATTGATGAACAAAACTATTACAGATTGCTTGGGGTTTTTTCGGTATCTCCTCGTAGGCTTATCCCGTCCTATATATGATAGATTGAGTCTCAAAGCCGTATACTGATAGATTACATATGTATGATTACAACACCAATATAGCGGTTCATATTTCCTTATCTAATACAACTACGGCTTCCATCAGATGCTTCTTGGGCCATCATCTTGAATCTCCATGGGCCGTGAACCTTTATACAGCCAGAGTAGCAAATCATAAGCACTCGAGTAATCATACCCGTGTCATCTGGTGTGGCAGGCTGCAAGTGCATTTTAAGGGTAAATCAGCAATGAAAATGTAGAATTTATGGGTCAATCAGTTATGGTAGAATTACAACTAGGCAAGTATACACACCCTCATCTCTAACATTGTTATCTCCAAAAACAACTGGTTCTTCGTGAGAGGGCGGTCGTATAAGGAACCTGTGTGAATAATTATTTTTCCTTATTTTTGCATTGTTCGCTTATATGGTTTCCAATTTTCTATTTTCATAATCTGATATTACAACCAGATCTTCTTGCTCCTGTGAAGAAGCCCTTATCTTCACTCATCGTGCCATCTAACTTGATGGGAAGACGATGGAACAGAATCATGTCCAAGGCACAAATGGAGGTAGTAAACACAAGGGGGGGCGATGGAAACAAAGCAGAGTATGCGCAGAAAACTTAACAATGACCTAAGCGACATCAGTGATGCACGACGAAGGGGTGGAGGCCGGCGGTAAGGGGAGTGGGTGCAAGGATGTCACTTCAGGCCATATTCGAACGACCTCGACGGTGTAATCACTGGGTGGCGATGGCGTCGAGGGTTTAGTGTGCAGAGGGGAATGAGGACTTTGGAAAGGGGGAAGGGAACAATTTGTCTAAGGAGGGGAGCGACGGTCTAATTTTAGGAGGGATCATTTAAAAGCCGAGTGGGACCAGAGAAAAGAGTGGTAGAAACAGAGAAATCGGTGGTGGGACCCAACAAATGTGGATTGCGGTGCATATAGGAACCTCAAATCACACAATAATAACGATGAAAACAGCTACGTAGCAAGTTGGTGCCGCCAATGCTCACGCGTAGCGTAATTAACTTTTGCAGGTACTTTTTTCTTGTGCCGCCCGAAAAAATAACGGGAACAAAGGGTACTTTTGTAGTGCGTGAAACCAATTCATCCTCACTCATGCAGCGTGGATCTATGTCGGAGACCACAGATAGCCGGGAGAGCGAGCAGAGCGTTCGCTGTGGTGGTACGGTGAGCTACGGTTTGGAGGTGCGGTGTGCATATTGCTACCAGCTCGAGTCTTTAAAAATAAAAGGCATGGGGCTCGTTGTGGCTGACAACTGGACCAGGCGCAGACATGGAACAATGGACAGGGTTTCTGCGACACCATCGAGTCCACTTTTAGGGCTAGCCAATGTCCGAAGGGATCAAATTTTTTTTTTGCGGAAAAAGATCCGGATCTATTTCATGAGTTCAGAAGAAGTACAAATTATCCTAAACATAATAAAAATTATATCGAGGTCTTTGGACCACCTAACGAATACTACTGTCGCCAGAGCGAGCCGCCGACGCGCCGTTGTCGCCGCTCCATTACCGGAACCGGCATGCCATTGTTGATGACAGTCGAGAAGTCTTCGTGCACGTGCCCCTAAGGACCAGCGCCCCAGAGATGAAGTTGTCGCCATTGAACCCTTGAATTGATCCGAAACTTGTAGCACCAAACCTAAAACACACGTAGACTGGATGAGATACAGAACACACGTAGACTGGACGAGATCCACCACTCTATGGAAGCGGCGACCAGACGAATCCCCACCCTCCTCAACGCCAGCAGCAGGATCGTCGCCGACAAGGTGGAAGAGGAGATGGGTATACCTTATTCTTGTCCCGTACAACGCCGCCATAGCCACCATAACGACGATGCCGAATGACCAAACTCTAACTTTAAGGACCCTTCTACACCGCCGAGCGCAGGTCCGAGGTCCCCACCTCCTCCCGCCGCCGGAGCGGCAAGCAGAGGAGACGGGGACCCGTCAATGCTCGATCGCAGACGGCGAGAACGAAGTAGATCGTGTCGGCTGCTAGGGTTTTTACCCTAACCGCCGCCTCAAATCTGACCAATGGGAGGATTCGGAGGAACCCGTTGTAAATGCAATCCAAAAACGAATGTGGAGTTAGATTCAAGAAAACACTTCATTCACGATTTTATTACTTCAAGGAGGTGAAAGAATCTCCTTTTCATCGACCTAGTCACGAGCTTTTGTCCGAATAAAGATACTAGCAATAATTCCAGTACGACATGCATAATGCACACATGGACCCGGATGGTGGAGAACTGGACACGAAGAGACACATGCATTTTCACAAACTTAGTGGTTAAGAATGCCTTTTTTTTCAGGACAGCGGTCGCGTCCCAGGATGATATTTTCCATGGATCAAGGTCGATCTGGAGCCCGTCGAAAAAAAATCAAATTTAAAGATTAAAAAATATCATGAGAAAATACTTTGTATTCTGGTCTCAGATAAAAAGAAAAAATCAGACCTAGATTTAAATAGTGCAATTTTAAATGGCATCCGTTTTCCTAAAATTTGTCATATTTATCTTTTTTGCCGCGCTCAAAATACAAGATATTTTCTATTAAAAATTTGTAGACATGCATTTTATATTATTGGCTACACCTAGGTATTTCCTCTGCTTTGATAACCATCTCTTTTCACTTCACTGTAGCAAAAACCGATTTGGCCATAAAAAAAAGGCTCGCCGGACATGGATCTCGCTGGAGACCTTATATCCAACATTAGCATCTTCGCAATACCTTTTCCGCAGGGGTTAAAAACGTGCAAAAATAATTGCATCATTTCAAGGGCAACAATGCAGCAAACAAATATGAGCGCGTAGCAAATCCCCATATCGTCATAGAAAAAAACCAACGCCTTGCAACAACACTGTTCTGGGTTCGTGGCACCGCCAATCGCAGTCCGTAGCATCGCCTTATGACGTCAGTAGCATCGCTACCATCCCCTTGCAGCAACCCAGCCATGGTTTCCTAGAACCGCCACCTGCTGTCGGTAGCAACACCGGATCCCGCCGGTAGCAATGATGTCATAACTTTGCAGCATCCCTGACTTCGAATTGCCGCCATCCCTCGTAGCCGAGAGAGCCGACGGAGAGGTACCTATTGGATAGCCTGGCTGAGCGCAACATCAAACGAAGGGTGGTGTCCCCCACGTGGGGCGATGTGGGCATGGTTGCGGAGGTGGATGCCGGAGACGGGCGAGATCACGTTATGGGGATGGGGAGACAACACTCCTCGCAGCCGAGGGAGCCGAAGGAGAGATCCCCATAGGGCTACGCCATGGCGACTCAACCGCGGGAAAGATCTCAATGGCCTTGGCGGGGCACACAGGACAAAGACGGGGAGGTCCAGCAACACACGAGGGAGTGGGCGGTGGCAGAGATTCGGCGATGCGCGGGAGGACCTCGCCGGTGGTTGGGTTTCCATCCAGCAACTAGGGGATCGGTCTAGCAGGAACTATTTTTGACAGAGAAGACAACTAGAACATGTGGAGAAGAAATTACACTAAATGGATAAGGCTTTCTTGGTGGGCCCCGCCGCTCACTGCCTCTCCTGTCGTTGGATGTGTGGCGCACACAGAAGCCGGAGGAACGCGAGAACGCGATCCCCGGGTTAGACGAACCACTCCCTTTTTGTAATAAGTTTTAAAAGGGGGAAAGATTTGGTGATGTATCGATTAAGAAGAGGGTCCATTTGATTAGAGAAGAAACAAATAAAAATCATCACAAATATGGCCAAGAGAGGACACAAGGAAAATCTAAATTTGAAAAAGAACTACTCTTAATCCCCTATGACCACAAAATAGTTGGACAAATGCTTCAAGATACATGACTTGTGCAAACCCCGGCCTCAGGGAATCTCCGTCCATCTGAAGGTCCCACATTATCGTCCTAGGAGTCGCATCAACCGTCCTTGCTTTGTGCCTCGCCTAGGCTCTTCCGTCCCGCCACAACACCTCTACAAGCTTTGTCACGTGCTCAAGCTATATCGCCTTAGATCAACGCTCCGTGAGGCAAAGTATCCCCGCGTGCCGACGTGGGGCATGTATTCATCCACTCGCTCGTCTGTTCCTCTAGCACATATAAGCCCCACCGAGGACTCTGATGCTGTGTGTGTATCCCTCCCTTCCTCCTCATGGACTTCAAAGCTACCTCCTGTTCGGTACCACCAGATCTGGCATAAGTGGTCGGAATACATACTATATAGCCTTGATTCACGCCTCTTTGTAGAATTTCTTGCAGATTTTGTCGGAATGTGTGAATCTGAGACCCTTCCTATGCTGGTAGCTGGGGATTTCAATAGTCTTAGGCGAAAAGTAGAAAACAATAATAGCAACTTCAATGTTCATTGGTCATTTGTTAATGCAATAATTGAAAACCTAGACTTAAGGGAAATTGTTCTCCGCGGGAGACAGTATACATGGGCTAATCATAGAGACAACCCCACATATGAAAAGTTATATTAAATTCTAGCCAGCGTTGATTGGGAACAGAAAGTTCCATTAGTAATGGTAAGGTTAGTGAGGTCACGGTCTAATGTATGAACCTTATTAAATGATTCTGGCCGTCACGTTCACCTCGAAAATAAAAGCGCAATTCTCATTTCAATTATCATAGTTGCGTCAAGATAATTTTTATGGGACGGTAAAAGCCAAGTAGGAGGTGGTGACTCCGATGGGTTCGTAGCATGGAAAACAAAAAAATTCTACCGCAAGAACGAACAAAATCCAGATCTAATCTAGATAAAAGCCAAGATCTAATCTACTAGACATGAGCAACGAGATAGATCGGTACTAACCCTCGTAGAACCGAAAGCGTTAACGAGATTAGATCTCGTGGATGATGTAGTCGATCACTTGCCGATCTCAAGATCGTGTGGACGATCCTTCCGGCGCCGCGTTTCGGCAGCGCTTCTGCAGACGGTCACACGTGCGGAGTCGAAGCAGACCTTCCTCTCCCCGTTCCAGCGAGCAGCGGAGGTAGTAGATCTTCTCCACGGAATCCCAGCAGCATGACGGCGTGGTGGTGGTGGTGGAGATGAGAATTCTGCAGGGCTTCGCCTATGCCTGTGCAGAAGAAACGTGGAGGAGAGAGGCGGCTGAGATTGAGAGTTATGAGACAGGGTGCAAGAGGGGGCGCCCCCTCCCTTCTATTTAAAGGAGGGAGGCGCGCCTGGGGAGGGGGAGTCCTAGTAGGAGGACTCCCTCCTCCTTGGGCCGGCGGGTTGGGGGGAGGAATCCTCATCCCCCACGAATCCGTGTCTTGCCCCACTTGGTTTCTTTGATCCCTTTCTTGGTTTTCAAGCAAACTCCAAGAAATCCTCTAGAACCTTCCAGAACATTCCGAAACCTGCTAGAATCTCCATACAAACACTCCGGAACATTTCCTAACTTAGAAAATGATCCCCAATATATGAATCTCATTCTCCGGACCATTCCGGATCTCCTCGTGATGTCCCGGATCCATTCCGAGACTCCGAACAACATTCTGTCTCCAACGCAAATTCCATATCTACTTCAAACAACTTCGAACGTTAAGTGTGTCACCCTACGGTTCGTGAGTATGCAGACATGATGAAGACACCTCTCCCATCAATAACCATCAGCGGGATCTGGAGATCCATAACGGCTCCCACATACTCAACGATTACTTCGTGATCGAATGAACCAATTAACATACGAAACCAATTCCCTTTGTCTCGTGATATTCTACTTATCCAAGGTTTGATCGTCGGTATCTTCATATCTAGTTCTTCCTCGTTACTGATAAGTATTCTTTACTCGTTCCATGTTATGTCATCCCTTGTGACCCAGTCACATGCTTGCAAGCTATCTAGATGACATTCCACCGAGAGGGCCCAGAGTATATCTATCCGTCATATGGATGGACAAATCCCAATCTTGGTCTATGCGCTTCAACACATACTTTCAGAATACCCAATGACACCTTTATAACCACCTAGTTACGAAGCGGCGTTTGATGTCATCAAAGTACCCATCCGGTGATGGTGATTAACATAACCTCATGGTCGAAGGATTAGGTTGCTATGTATTTCAAAGCTTACAGCAATACGAACTTAATGACATGATCTTATGCTACGCTTACTATGGGTGTGTGTCCATCATATCATTCTCCTAATGATATAACCTTGTTATTAATCACATCCAATGTCTATGATCAGGAAACCATGATCATCAATCAATCAACAAGCTAGTTTAACAAGAGGCTTACTAGGGACTCTTTTATGTTTACAAAACACACAAGTATTAGTGTTTCCTAATAATACAATTATAGCATGGGATGTAAACATTCATCATAAACACAAAGATATAATAATAACCTATTTTATTATTGCCTCTTGGGCATATCTCCAACCTTCTCCCACTTGCACTAGAGTCAATAATCTAGATTACATGGTAATATACCAAACACCCATGGCGTTCTGGTGTTGGTCATGCGTTGCTCTAGGGAGAGGTTTAGTCAACGGATCTGCTACATTCAGATCAGTGTGTACTTTGCAAATCTTTATGTCACCATCTTGGATATACTCGCGAATAGCATGAAAATGTAGCTTGATGTGCTTCAGCTTGCTATGTGACCTTGGCTCCTGTGCATTAGCTATGGCACCTGTGTTGTCACAGTAGATGGCCATCGGGTCTAACGCACTGGGAACCACGCCAAGTTCAGTAATGAACTCCTTCATCCATATGCCTTCTTGTGCAGCCTCCGAAGCAGCTATGTATTCCGATTCAGTTGAAGATTTCGCCACAATGCTCTGCTTGGCACTCCTCCAGCTTATTGCAGCACCATTTAAAATAAATACGTATCCAGACTGTGACATCGAGTCATCTGGCTCGGTGTTCCAACTAGCATCAGTGTAACCATTTACAACAAGTTGTTCATCACCTCCATAAGAAAGAACCATATCCTTAGTCCTATTCAGGTACTTTAGGATATTCTTGACCGCTGTCCAGTGTTCCATTCCAGGATCACTTTGATATCTGCTAGTCAAACTAACAGCATGTGCTATATCTGGTCTCGTACACAGCATGGCATACATGATAGAACCTATGGCCGAGGCATAGGGAATTTTATTCATCTTTTCTCTATCTTCTGCCGTAGCTGGACTTTGAGTTTTACTCAAGGTCTTACCTGACAACATGGGCACGAACCCTTTCTTGCTCTCTTCCACTCTAAACTTCTTTAGAACTTTGTCTAAGTATGTACTTTGTGAAAGCGCTATTAGGCGTCTTGATCTATCTCTATAAATCTTGATGCCTAGAATATATGCCGCTTCGCCAAGATCCTTCATCGAAAAACTATTATTCAAATAGGTTTTGACGCTATTAAGAAGTTCTATATCATTCCCAATCAACAATATGTCATCTACATATAGTACTAGGAATACTACAGAGCTCCCACTCACTTTCTTGTAAATACAAGCTTCTCCATAAGTTTGTATAAATCCAAAGTTTTTGATTACTTTATCAAAACGTTGATTCCAACTCCGGGATGCTTGCTTCAGTCCATAAATGGAGCGCTGAAGTTTGCATACCTTGTAAGCATCACTAGGATCGACAAAACCCTTGGGTTGTACCATATACAACTCTTCCTCAATGTCACCATTAAGGAACGCCGTTTTGACATCCATCTGCCAAATTTCATAATCGAAATATGCAGCGATTGCTAACATAATCCTCACAGACTTTAGCTTCGCTACTAGTGAGAAAGTCTCATCGTAGTTAACTCCTTGAATTTGTCGAAACCCTTTCGCGACATGTCGAGCTTTATAGACGGTAACATTACCATCAGCATCTGTTTTTCTTTTGAAAATCCATTTGTTCTCGACAGCCTTACGGCCATCCGGTAAGTCCACCAAAGTCCATACTTGGTTTTCGTACATGGATCCCATTTTGGATTTCATGGCTTCTAGCCATTTGTCGGAATCTGGGCTCACCATAGCTTCTTCATACATCGCAGGGTCATCAGTGTTGTCCACCAACATGACGTTCAAGGAAGAGTCATACCACTCAGGAGTGGTACGGACCCTCGTTGACCTGCGAGGTTCAGTAGTAACTTCGTTCGAAGTTTCATGATCATCATCATTAGCTTCCTCTCCAGTTGGTGCAGGCAGCACAGAAACATCTTCTGGTGTTGCGCTACTCTCAACTCCGAAAGAAGGTTCAATAACCTCGTCGAGTTCTACTTTCCTTCCAGTCACTTCTTTTGAGAGAAATTCCTTCTCCAGAAAGGATCCATTCTTAGCAACGAAAACTTTGCCTTCGGATCTATGATAGAAGGTATACCCAATTGTTTCTTTAGGGTATCCTATGAAGACGCATTTCTCCGCTTTGGGTTCAAGTTTATCGGGTTGTAACTTCTTTACATACGCCTCGCAACCCCAAACTTTAAGGAACGACAACTTAGGTTTCTTACCAAACCACAATTCGTACGGTGTCGTTTCAACGGATTTAGATGGTGCCCTATTTAAAGTGAATGCGGCTGTCTCTAATGCATAGCCCCAAAATGATAATGGTAAATCTGTAAGAGACATCATAGACCGAACCATATCTAAGAGAGTTTGATTACGACGTTCGGACACACCATTACGCTGTGGTGTTCCCGGCGGTGTCAACTGTGAAAGTATTCCACATTTCTTTAAATGCATGCCAAACTCATAACTCAGATATTCACCTCCGCTGTCAGAACGCAGAAACTTAATCTTCTTGTTATGATGATTTTCCACTTCACTTTGAAATTCCTTAAACTTCTCGAAAGTTTCGGATTTATGTTTCATGAAGTAGACATACCCATATCTACTCAAGTCATCTGTGAAAGTGAGAACATAACGATATCCACCACGCGATGCTACACTCATTGGACCGCACACATCGGTATGTATTATTTCCAATAAGTCTGTAGCTCGCTCCATTATTCCAGAGAATGGAGTCTTAGTCATTTTTCCCATTAGACATGCTTCGCATCTTTCAAGTGATTCAAGAAGTCCATCAGAATGGAGTTTCTTCATACGCTTCACTATAATGTGACCAAGACGACAGTGCCACATGTATGTAGAATTGTCATTCAATTTTATTCGTTTAGCATCTATGTTGTGAACATGTGTGTCACTACTATCGAGATTCAATAAGAATAAACCATTCATCTCAGGTGCATAACCATAAAAGATATTACTCATATAAATCGAACAACCTTTATTCTCAGACTTAAAAGAGTAACCGTCTCGCAATAAACAAGATCCAGATATAATGTTCATGCTTAACGCAGGCACCAAATAACAATTATTTAAATTTAAAACTAATCCCGATGGTAGATGTAGAGGGAGCGTGCCGACGGCGATCACATCAACCTTGGAGCCATTTCCAACATGCATCGTCACCTCGTCTCTTGCCAGTCTTCGTTTATTCCGTAGCTCCTGTTTCGAGTTACAAATATGAGCAACCGAACCAGTATCAAATACCTAGGCACTACTACGATTACTAGTAAGATACACATCTATAACATGTATATCGAATATACCTTTCTTCTTGATGTTGCCGTTCTTCAGATCCGCCAGGTATTTGGGGCAGTTACGCTTCCAGTGACCAGCACCCTTGCAGTAGAAGCACTCAGTTTCAGGTTTAGGACCAGCCTTGGGCTTCTTAGCAGGTGCGGCAGCTTTCTTGCCGTCCTTCTTGAAGTTGCCCTTGTTCTTAGGCTTGCCCCGTTTCTTGAAATTGGTGGTCTTATTGACCATCAACACTTGGTGTTCTTTCATGATCTCCACTTCAGCAGTTTTTAGCATGGACGATAGTTCAGGCAACGTCTTGTTCATGCAGTGCATATTGTAGTTCATCACAAAGTTCTTGTAACTTGGTGGCAGTGATTGGAGGACACGGTGAATCCCCAATTCATTAGGCATCGGTATCCCCAACTCTCGGAGTTTGTTTGCGTGCCCAGACATGGTGAGCACGTGCTTGCTAACGGAGCTACCCTCTTCCATCTTGCAGGTAAAGAACTTCTCGGAAGCTTCATAGCTTTCCATGGCCGCGTGAGTCTCAAATATGAGTTTGAGCTCCTTAATGATTTCAAATGGGTCATGGTGCTCAAAACACTTTTGAAGCTCCGATTCTAAACCGTATAGGATGGCACACTGAACTGTGGAGTAGTGATGTTTCCGAGTGGCATAAACATTCTTTACGTCATCGGTGGCATCTTCTGCAAGTGGGTCACCTAGCGGTGCTTCGAGCACATAGGTCAACTGACCAGCCCTGAGGATGATCTTCAGTCCACGGAACCAGTCCGTGAAATTGCTTCCATTGTTCTTAAGCTTTTCTTTCTCTAGGAACGCATTGAAATTGATGGAAACGTTCGCCATTATCTACAACATATTTGCAAGTATTTAAGACTAAGTTTATGATAAATAGTGTTCAAATTTAATTCTTAAATCAACTAAGTGAACTCCCACTCAAAACAACATCCCTCGCAGTTGTTTTAGTGATTACACGAACCAAATCCACTACACCAAGTCCGATCATCACGTGAGATGATGTAGCTTCATCGGCGAACAATCTTCATGTTCATCATATCAATCATATGACTCATGCTCTACCTTTCGGTATTCCGTGTTCCGAGACCATGTCTGTACATGCTAGGCTCGTCAAGATTAACCTTAGTTTCGGCATGTGCAAATCTGGCTTGCACCCGTTGTATGCACACGTAGAGTCTATCACACCCGATCATCACGAGATGCTTCGAAAAGACGAGTCTTAGCAACGGTGCCAACTAAGGGCGAACACTTTATTACTTGATATTTAGTGAGAGGGATCATCTTATAATGCTACCGTCGCGATCTAAGCAATATAAGATGCATAAAGGATTAACATCACAGGCAATTCATAATTTGTGTGATATGATATGGCCCTTTCTTCTTATGCCTTCGATCTCCATCTCCAAAGCACGGACATGATCTCCATCATCATCAGCATTGCGTCAAGGTCCGTGGCGCCGCTTCATGGTTGTTCATCTTCACTAGCAACTATTACAACTACTTAGAACAAAGCTATTACAAGATGAATAGACACGCAGGTCTTAACAGAATTAAAGACAACCATTAGGCTCCTACCGGTTGCCATAATACAACAAGGATCATTGCATACATCAAATACAATCACAATCACATGTAGGCCATATCACATCACAAAACCCCTGCAAAAACAAGTTAGACGCCTCTAATTTTCTTTGCAAGTTTTACGTGGCTTGGGGCTTTCGACTAAGAACGCATCTTACCTACGAAACTGAACCACAACGTTGATACAAGTGCTATCAAGTGCAAAGTGTAGATTTGATCTATACTATGATGGGAGAGACAGACACCCGCAAAGCCACTTGTGCAATACGAGTTGCACGTCAAGCGTGGAGCAAGTCTCATGTACGATGACATGTAATGTTAGCCCGGGCTGCTTCATCCCACCATACCGCAAGATGCAAAGTACACACATAGCAAAAGACGGCACGAGCACCAACACCCACAACCTCATTGTGTTCTACTCGTGCAACAGATCTACGCATAGACAAGGCTCTGATACCACTGATGGGTTCGTAGCATGGAAAACAAAAAATTTCTACCGCAAGAATGAACAAAACCCAGATCTAATCTAGATAAAAGCCAATATCTAATCTACTAGACATGAGCAACGAGATAGATCGGTACTAACCCTCGTAGAACCGAAAGCGTTAACGAGATTAGATCTCGTGGATGATGTAGTCGATCACTTGCCGATCTCAACATCGTGTGGACGATCCTTCCGGCGCCGCGTTCCGGCAGCGCTTCCGCAGACGGTCACACGTGCAGAGTCGAAGCAGACCTTCCTCTCCTCGTTCCAGCGAGCAGCGGAGGTAGTAGATCTTCTCCATGGAATCCCAGCAGCATGACGGCGTGGTGGTGGTGGTGGAGAAGAAACGTGGAGGAGAGAGGCGGCTGAGATTGAGAGTTATGAGACAGGGTGCAAGAGGGGGCACCCCTCCCTTCTATTTAAAGGAGGGAGGCGCGCCTGGGGAGGGGGAGTCCTAGTAGGACTCCCTCCTCCTTGGGCCGGAGGGTTGGGGGGAGGAATCCTCCTCCCCCACGAATCCGTGTCTTGCCCCACTTGGTTTCTTTGATCCCTTTCTTGGTTTTCAAGCAAACTCCAAGAAATCCTCTAGAACCTTCCAGAACATTCCGAAACCTTCTAGAATCTCCATTCAAACACTCCGGAACATTTCCTAACTTAGAAAATGATCCCCAATATATGAATCTCATTCTCCGGATCATTCCGGATCTCCTCGTGATGTCCCGGATCCATTCCGAGACTCCGAACAACATTCGGTCTCCAACGCAAATTCCATATCTACTTCAAACAACTTCGAACCTTAAGTGTGTCACCCTACGGTTCGTGAGTATGCAGACATGATGAAGACACCTCTCCCATCAATAACCATCAGCGGGATCTGGAGATCCATAACGGCTCCCACATACTCAACGATTACTTCGTGATCGAATGAACCAATTAACATACGAAACCAATTCCCTTTGTCTCGCGATATTCTACTTATCCGAGGTTTGATCGTTGGTATCTTCATACCTAGTTCTTCCTCGTCACTGATAAGTACTCTTTACTCGTTCCATGTTATGTCATCCCTTGTGACCCAGTCACATGCTTGCAAGCTATCTAGATGACATTCCACCGAGAGGGCCCAGAGTATATCTATCCGTCATATGGATGGACAAATCCCAATCTTGGTCTATGAGCTTCAACACATACTTTCAGAATACCCAATGACACCTTTATAACCACCCAGTTACGAAGCGGCGTTTGATGTCATCAAAGTACCCATCCGGTGATGGTGATTAACATAACCTCATGGTCGAAGGATTAGGTTGCTATGTATTTCAAAGCTTACAGCAATACGAACTTAATGACTTGATCTTATGCTATGCGTACTATGGGTGTGTGTCCATCATATCATTCTCCTAATGATATAACCTTGTTATTAATCACATCCAATGTCTATGATCAGGAAACCATGATCATCAATCAATCAACAAGCTAGTTTAACAAGAGGCTTACTAGGGACTCTTTTATGTTTACAAAACACACAAGTATTAGTGTTTCCTAATAATACAATTATAGCATGGGATGTAAACATTCATCATAAACACAAAGATATAATAATAACCTCTTTTATTAATGCCTCTTGGGCATATCTCCAACAGACTCATGGTGAGACACCCATTGAGAGATGCCAAAAAATACATATTCATCATTTCCTAAAAGGATTGGTGATGCATGTAAAATACATACATGAATTTTGTAGATTATTGTCACTTATTCCTACATATTTGCATCATTTAGAATACTATGTCCATGTTTTACATTGATTTATGGGGATTTACCAATGATCCCCTTTGTTTTAGTTATAACTCTATAGAACTGGAAACTCGATTTTTTATATTTTTAAGTTTCAAGGACCTAGATAAAGTCAAATTAACCTGGGATTTTTTGAGGATAATTTTTTCGTGAAGACAATGACCTGCAACAGTTGGACCTCACAAGTGGGGCCTAGAGGCCCGAAAGAGCATGGGTGGTGCGACCCAGGGAGGGACCGCACAACCACCTCTCTTTCCCTCCTAGAGCATCTACAATCGTCCATCTTCAGCCCTAACTCGAAGTCTTGACTAAAAAGGCCTAGAAAAAGGTCCCCTAGGGAATTCTTGGAAGAGATCAATCACAAATAGAGAAAAATCAAAACAGAGCCAGAACAAGTGAAAACTGGAGGGGGACATGCCACCGGACCTGCCACTGGTTTAACCTCCACCCTCTCTAATGTCATTGATGAGTGCATTTATGCAGCATTTTTGCATGGCTAGTGATGGGATTTTGGTATTTTACTGTGCTCGTGCACCTCTTTTATGCTTATTTCACCAGGATCCCGAACCAGAAGGTGTGGATGAATAAATAAATTGTATAAGTCAACTATGGGCATAAATATGCTAATTGGAGACCATTAAAGGCTCCAAAATAAATATCCATGCACTTGGGGAGAAGGGGGATCAAGCCCACCTTGCAAAGCCACACTCAGAGGCTATAACGACTGTCCATACAGGTAGGACCCGCCCGTACGACATGGCGTCAAAGCCTCCTCTTCAAATAGTTTCACCCTGGGTCAAATAGATCTGAGATCCAACATTCAGAGACACCATAGTTTGAAGAAACCTCACCTCTAGAAGGGATCTAGAGGGGGAATTTCCATAGAGACTTTGATCCCACCGCTACGAAGGTCCTTGAAGGCTTGGAAAGTTTCTTCATTGCCATCATCATCATCTGCTGAAACTCCACCATCACCATCAATCTTCCCATCTCCATTACATTCATCTTGTTGTATTTCCTAGACTTTGTTGTGGATTTGCACGAGTATTTACCGATCCATTTGTATTCCTTAAATAATACTATGACAATGTTGGTTGCCTCCATGTGTGAGTAGTTTACCTTGTTCTTGGGGAGATGGAGAAACCCTAGCATGATTATGAATTGAAATAAAGATGATCTATAATTTTGTTTATGAATATGTATTAGTTTTCTCTCTTTATGTTGTGTGAAGTCGACCACATAACATTTGTCATTGGGATAATTGAGGGAAATACCCTAGGGCGTGTGGAGGTGTGAAGGTGCTAAGTGACATATTGCATCATATCATTAATCATGTGTTCAAGGGGGGATAAGAGATGATTAACAAATCCTAGTTGACGACGATGGGGTTAACCCTTAATAACATGGGATCATGGGTGGCTTGCCTAAGATTACTGCTATGGTTATGAGAGATGAAATATAAGATGGTTGTTCTTTGATCATCTAGTTTGGAGCTTCTTCGATACATATATATGAATGACAACATGGATATATCATAATCATGACTAAACATTATTTCTAGTGGTGGATCCAACACTCCCCTAAGATCGCTTTAGTCCTATTGTTGTTCCAATTACCTTACACTGTGAACCTCTCTCTATTTACTTGGATTACTTATTATTGCTTTGTTCATGCACATTCAAACACTCTTAACACCGCCTACTTGAAATCAAAGACCACTTACAAGAACTCTTTGGTAAATAGTGGCAAGGGGCATTAATACCTTTACCAATAGCTCTCCGTGGCTCGATACTCTTATTTCTAGACTAGCTATAAACGATAAGTGCACTTGTAGTCATCAAGCTATTTTGTTGTGCTATTCCGGGGAGCTATGCTCTTTTGGTCTATGTTCTTAGACATTAATTTATTATTGTTGTGCTAAAGTCGTTTACTAGTTCCAGTTAATTTATTAACTGAATTGGAGGTTAACCCTAATTTTATCTCAGTCCTCCACAAAAGAAGATTTGCAGGAGATGATGATTCAAAGATCCACATGCACATTTGGACTTCTTCAATGATATTTGTGGAACATTTAGATTAAATAACTTTACTGATTATGAGGTAAAGTTAAAGTTATTTAACCAAACTCTAACCGGTACAGCTCTTTTTTGGTATATAGCTTTTCCTGCAGAAAGCATAACCATATGGGGCACACTATCTGAAGAATTCTTGTCTCGCTTCTACCCCGAGATAAAATCTTGTGAAGCAAGACGATTGATCATGAACTTAAATAATCGTCCAAGTGAATGTCTAATAAGGGATAATATAAGGTTCCGAGGTTTGCTTAGTTAGCGTCCCGGTCATTATTTACCACCTTGGTATGTTATAGGTGTTTTCTATGGTGGGTTAAAAGAATAAAATAGAAGTGGACTTGATTTAGCCTCAGGAGGATCTTTTATGGATACTCCAATATCTAGGGCCTAGGATTTGTTAGAAAGATTTTTCTGTAATAGAAAACTCGGACTTTTAATATAGGGGGCGAAGGACGCATAGAAATTGACTATGATTATCATCATGCATTCCAAAAAATTGGACAGCTAGATGATTTGTCTAACGAACTCTAACTCGATTCAAATGTTGTTTTGCATGTCCTTAAGTCTTTTATAGAACATATCAAAACACCCAAGAAGGATTGGATTAAATAGGTACCGCTTCTGGTGAAGAAAGTACACACTATTATTGAAGCACCATTAGATCCAAGGAAGGAAAGGACACCATATGTGGAACCCGTCCCCTTCCCAAGGACTTTATAAAAGCACATGCTAGCACAGAAAGAAGCTGATCGCTTCGAGGCACAGGAGAAAATACTGAAGGAATCAAAGAAGCATGCATAAGAAATTGATATGGAGTTCATAGAATAATCTAGTATGGAAGAAGTGATGCCCATGCTTGCACATTGAAATGTTATCTAACATGATACTAAAGTCTGTACTTTTGTTCAAGGAAAGGTAAAATCTAAAATATAGTCAAACCTATACTGACTTGTACTTTTGGAGAAACTTCATGTTATGGTTTGTGTGACATAGGAACCGTTGATAACATTATTCCACATGAGTTCTATAGAGAAATAAAACATGAATTAGAAGTACTAGTTGAGTACAAATATACATATATGACAATTATGCTAGCCGATAAAAATCTTAGAATTCTAATGGGAATAGTTAAAAATGCTTCCATTAAAGTTTGTCCTTTTGCGTTCGCTATCGATTTACTAGTAGTTGCTATGCCCACTGATTATTGTTTCCCAATTATTTTTGGAAGACCCTTTTTGAATACATAGGGGAAATATTGATTGTAAGAAATATATTGTTCTTCTTAAGTTTGGGGAAAAGTAAATGTAATTCCACCTTTCCAAATTTGAGGATAGGCCTAACTACAAGAAGTTAGAAGAAGTAGAAGAAGAAAAGGTAGGGAAGAGCATTGTCGATCTAGCAGCCATATATTATGACACTCCAACTGATGAGCTAGAAATAAGCTCGGTAAATGATGATAATACCTCTAAAGACACCACTAAATAAGAACCAAATCAATATATTGATACGATTCCTATAGTAAAATATCCCATGAATGAAACCTACGCGGTGCGAGAGAGGAAAGGAGATGAAGGGCCTCCACCTCCTGAACTAAATCGTCTACCTAAAGAACTAAAACATAGATTCTTGGATGCTACTGACAAATATCCTATTATTATCAGTGCTAATATTATAGGACCAGAAGAGGTGAAACTTCTGATTGTACTAAAAGGCATCGTTAAGCCTTTGGGTATTCTATGGATGACTTGAAAGGGATAAGTCCCTCGATAGCTACTATTCGGATGTTTATGGAAGAAGGTGCTCAACTAGTAGAAGAGTTCCAAAGAAGACTAAATCCACAAATGAAGGAAAAAGTAAGAAAAGGAATTATACGGTTACTAGATGCTGGTATAATATTTCAGGTGGCATAAAGCGACTGGGAAAGCCCAATCCACGGTGTTCCTAAGAAGGGAGGATTTACGGAGAATAATGAGTTAGTTCCCACTAGAACTATTGTTGTATATAGGATGTGCATCGATTTTAGAAAACTCAATAAAGAAACTAGAAAGGATCACTACGCACTACCATTCATAGATAAAACATTATATAGGCTTTCTAAGCATTCTTACTTTTGTTACTTACAAGGATATTCTAGTTTCTCGCAAATTGTAGTTCATCCTGATGACCAACTTAAAAAAAATGTCACTTATACTTTTGGTATGTATGTGTACTGTCATATGTCTTTTGGTTTATGCAATGCTCCCGCAACTTTTCAAAGATGTATGACTGCTATATTTATGGACTTTGTAGAACAAAGAACAGAAGTGTTCATGGATGACTTTTCCATCTATTGAACTTCATTTAAACATTCTCTCAATAATCTTAACAAAGTTTTGCAGCGATGTGAGGATACTAATCTTATTTTTAATTGGGAGAAGTGCCACTTTATGGTAACAGAATACATAGTACTCGCGTACAAAATATCAGGTATAGGTATAGAAGTGGACAAGGGAAAATTGAAGCAATAGAAAGATTACCACCTCCACGAGATATGAAAGGTATACGTAGTTTTATTGGTCACACAAGTTTCAGTTTCTATAGAAGGTCTATAAAGAAATTTTCAAAATTGCTCATTTTAATTTCAATGATAATTGCGTAATTGCTTCCAAAGCCCTAAAACAATCTCTGCTAAGTGCTCCTATAATAAAACCTCCTATTTGGGAATGACCATTTGAACTAATATGTGAAGCTAGTGATAAAGCCATGAGGTATATCCTTGGATAGCGGGTATATCCTTGGATAGCATGATGGTGACAAATTTAATGTTATTCATCATGCTAGCCGCACTCTTAACTATGCTCAGAAGAATTAATAGATGGTTGAAAAATAATTATTTGCTATTGTATTCTCTTTTGACAAGTTTAGATTTTACATTATGGATTCTAGAGTAAGAGTCTATAAGAATCATGATGGATTAAAAGAAATTCTTGAAAGAACAAATGTCAAGCCAAGAATGATTTTTTGGATCCTTTTACTTCAAGAATTTGAACTACAGATTGTACAGAGAAAAGAGCACTACTAGGAAAACAGCTATAGGTAATTCACATACACATGGCACATATGCTAGGTGGTGTCCCACGACTAAATAGCCATGGCGAACCTTCCACCAGTGCCCCACGGGAAGGTCACTTACCCGTGGCCCATCTGCCAGAGGTGCACCACCACTATGTGTGGCGAGGGTGCATGTGACCGCACCCACTTACCCATGGCACACTACTCACAAGTGCGCCTTGTCTATCTTCGTACACGTGGTGCACCTGCCGGCAATGTGCCACGGGTAAGTGGGATACGGTCGACTGCGGGGTTGTGCCAACTTACCCGTGGCACAAGGACCACATGTGCGCCACGACTACACTTTATACACATGGCTCATCTCCTACATGTGCGGCACGGGTAATTTGGCCCCCATTTTATACAAACCAGCCACAAGGCCAGCCTCACCCACTTCACTTTCCCCTTTAGCTTCTTCTTCTTCCTTGGATCTAGTCGACCTCCTCCTCCTTCCCACCTCATTTCATCATATTTTTCACCCGTTGTAGCTTCTTAAACTTACCTTATATGCTACATACATAAGAGAAAATCTCTCACAACTCTCTTAGCTCTACTAAAGTCACCTCCTTCGATCTTCTCAACCTCTCGTCTCGGTAAGTTGTCCATGTGTAAGAGGATGTGCATGTGTGTACGGAGGATTCTCATGTGTTTGTAGGATGGTCATTTGCTTGGAGGATGCTCTCATGTATATGTGTGTGAAGGAGTTGCCAATGTTTTGATGAAATGTTGATTCGTTTCCATTTCGGTAAATTTCTGGCATTTCTCAAAGGTCCTACTTTTAGGATAGGTCATGCCAAAATTTTCTGGCGACCTTTGCATGCACGCATTGTATGTGTGGTTCTAAACTTCTAATTCTCTTGCTGGTCACTACTCTGTACCGCGCAGGCAACCATGGTCCGCATAATGAGCGAAGGCATTGTGGCTAGATTTCTGAAATGCGCAATGGCCGACATGACACTAAATAACATGACGGAGATAAGATGTCTGTGTAGAAGATGCAAACTCAAGTGGCTGATCGAACTTGATTCCGGACAACTGCAGGCGCACCTGCTCCATCATGGTTTCATGGATTTCTACACTCGGTGGATAAGTGATGAATACGATGATGACATCAATGGGGTGGCAGGAAATGAGGATGGGCAACATGATAATAATGGCGAGGGCGAGAGAGATGATGAAGAGTATCCTAGACATGATGAAGGATATGCCGGCTATGATCATCAAGATCAAGATGCCGAAGCTGACCCTGATGATCATGAATATCTATATGCCGGAGTAGATGGACCATCATCAGGTTGGGTACATGACCCTTATGTTCAAGAACTGCTTCTCAAGGAGACGAGTAATGCTAGAGCTGCTGCTGCCGAGAAAGCCAAGATTGCACAACTAGAGAAAGACGCGGTTACTCCATTGTATGAAGGATGAAAGCCCTATAACACTCAAGCATATAGAGATGAAGGCAAAACACAAATGGACTGATGCAAGATTCAAAGATATGATGGCATTCTGGCACGATATGCTTCCGGAAGGGAACATGTGTCCAACTAGTATCGAGGCGGCCAAGAAAATCATGTGTCCTCTCAATCTACCGCATGTTAGATACTACGTTTGCATCAATTATTGCATCATTTATCGGGGCGAGGACACGGAGATAACCACATGTTCGGCATGCAGCGTCAGTCAATACAAGAAACGGAAGAAAGGTCCTCGAAAGTGGTATGATACTTTCCCATCACTCCTCGTCTGTAGTGGTATTTCACAAACCCTAAAGAAGCAAAGCTGATGCACTAGCACGAGGAAAGAAAGAAGCCAAAAGATGATGATCTAGAAAAGGACGAGATGCTGAAGCACCCTTCGGATGCTAGCTAGTGGAAAGCATTGGACCATGATTTCCCAGAATTTCAAGGGGGGATTCAAGGAACGTTAGGCTAGGTGCGAGCATCAATGGACTCAATCCGTTCGGTAGCCAGATCAACACACAAAGCATGTGGCTCGTGTTTGTATGGATGTACAACCTTCCTCCCTGGTTGTGCTTGAAGAAGAAGTACATACAAATGAGTATGCTAATTCAAGGGCGGAAACAAACCAGTAGCAACATCAATATGTATCTCGTGCTATTGAAAGAGGAGCTAGCCATGTTATGGGAAGTCGGAGCCAATAAGTACAATGCTGTCGCACAAGATTATTTCACTATGAAAGCCGTGTTACTCACTATCACTACTAGGAAACAGCTTATAGGTAGACATGATATTATGTGGTGCATATGTAAAACCATGCGCCACAGATATGTATCAGTGGCGCACTAGGAAAAATGTGCCACAGATACTAAAAACATCTGTGGCGCATTCCTTAGAACATGCACCATAGAAGTTAGGTGGGACCCGCCAGCCGGGGTGGGGCGATCCATGTTCTGTGGCGCATAATGACATAAGTGCCATAGAAGAGACAAGATCTGTGGCGCATATTTTATTATGCGCCACAAAACATGGAGGCAGGCCCCACCACGAAATCTATTTGACCCACTTTCTGTGGTGCATGTGTGGATATGCGCCACAGATATGTTTTACTTCTGTGGCGCATATCCACACATGCGCCATAGAAACCTAACATGGGACCTGCACCACATTGTTCTGTGGCACATATTGCAATATGCACCCCAGAAGTTTGAGCATCCGTGGCGCATTTCTATCATATGCGGCACATATGAAGTCGTCTAGATCCATGTGAAAAAGGTGGCAAGCTCCTACCCTATCCATCCACCACCACCCATTTCACATCTCTTCTTCCTTTCTACCTCCTCCCAGCTCGTCTTCCTCCTCCCTCCCACCCCATTTTTCCCATAGTTTCTCCATTTTTTTGTAACTAAACCTACTTTAGTCCATAGATTGGTAAGTGGAAGCTTCCCTCCAACTTGTAGATCTAAAAGTTCCTTACTTTTCTCTCTCACATCTCTATTTGTTTACTAATTTCCTCTCCACCAACTTGTAGATCTATTTGTCCATACTCTCTGATCACGCGGTCTCATCTCGCTATTATTGAGTCTACTAGGTGAGTACTTGGCCATGAACATGTAGGTGAAGCTTGTCGCGCGGGCGGTGTGTGTGCGATGCATGGCGAGACGATGTTTGTGTGGTGCATGAGTGTTTGCATTGGGAGGAAGTTTTTTGTTGCTTGCTTGTCGTTGTCCCGACCGGTGTGGTGCATGGATGTTTGCCTAAATGTTGATTCATTTCCATTTCGGCAAATTTTTGTACTACCCATATGTCCTAATTTTACGAAAGATCATGCCAAATTTTTCCGGCTAGCATTCATGCATGTGTGTTTGCATATGGTGTGGTTCTAACCTATACTCTCTGTTGTGACCGCTCAGGCAACCATGGTCCTCACGATGAGCGAAGCTCGAATTGCTAGGTACAAGAAAGACATGAAGGAGGACATGATTCTGAACAACAAGACCATGATAAGATGTCCATGTCGAACATGTAAACTCCAGCGCTGGATCGACCCTGATTCTGGACAATTGGAGGGTCACCTGCTCAGGCGCGGTTTCATGCGCGACCTCAATGAGGCACCGGAAGGACATGGTGGTCACGAAGACTTGTGCAGGCGAGAAGACGAAGAGTATACCAGACATGATCATCATGATGAAGGAGATGCCGACGAGCATGATCATCATGACGCAGGAGATGCCGGCGGGAATGATCAGCATGAAGAAGGAGATGGCGACGGGCATGATCATCATGAAGAAGGAGAAGACGCGAACACATAGACGCTCCTAACTTCGGCCATGTAGGACCCTCATGTTCAAGAACTGCTCCTCAAGGAGACGAGCAATGACAAAGCTACAGCCAAAGAGAAAGCCAAGTTGGCCCAAATGGAGGTAGACAGGATGACTCCATTATATCCTGGGTGTCACCCCGAGGATACACGTTTGAGTGTAATGCTCAAGGCTCTAGAGATGAAGGCCGAACACAAATGGACCGATGTGAGCTTCAACGCGGACATGGAATACTGGCACGACCGACTTCCTAAGGGGAACACATTGCCAACAAGGATCGAGGAGGCCAAGAAAATCGTGTGCCCTCTGATGACCCACAAGTATAGGGGGTGTATCGCAGTATTTTCGAGGGAAGTGAAACCCAATTTATTGATTCGACACAAGGGGAGCCAAAGAATATTTATCAGCCTTAACAACTGAGTTGTCAATTCAGCTGCACCTGGAAACAATCTTGCTCACAGCAGTTTATCAGTAGCAACAGTTTTGTAGTAGGAAAAGTAAAGCAACAACAGTAGCAAAGCAAAGACAGTAGTAACAAAAGCAGTAAACAGTGGGATTCGAGTGCGGTAGGCATAGGGATGGATGGACGGGCGTTGCATGGACAAGACAATCCACACAGCAATTAGAACATAGGGCAATTGCGGTTAAATAAAATAAAGCATCCAAGTACTAGACAATCCTAGGCATGTGTTCCATATATAGTCATACGTGCTCGCAATGAGAACTTGCACAACATCTTTTTTCCTGCCAGCCCGTTTGCAGCGAGGCCTCTAGGGAACTACTGGCAATTAAGGTGCTTCTTTTAATAGAGCACCGGAGCAAAGCATTAACACTCCATGAACAAATGTGATCCTCACATCAAAGCCTTTCCCTTCCGGTTATCCCGATTTCTGTCACTTCGGGGCCATAGGTTCCGGACAACGACATGTGTATACAACTATCATCATGAATCAATAATAAGTTCAGATCAATAATAATAAGTTCAGACCAAGAACAATACTATCATAATGAATCAATAATAAGTTCAGATCTGAAATCATGGCACTCGGGCCCTAGTGACAAGCATTAAGCACAACAAGGTTGCAACAAAGTCATAAAGCACTAATAAAAGATACTAGGCACCATGCTCTAACAATCTGATGCCATTACATGAACGATCTCATCCAATCCCTGCCATCCCCATAGCCTACAGCGGGGGATTACTCACTCATATATGGGGGAAACATGGATGGTCGATGGAGAAGCAATGGTGATGATGATGGCGATGATCTCCTCCAATTCCCTATCCCGGCAGGGTGCCTGAATGGAGTTTCTGGTGCTGTTTCGTGGAATCTGATGGTGGCGGCGGAGCGGAACTCCTTCTGGAAAAATGTCGAACCCCCCGAAGTTTTTAGGTCAGAAGGCTCCTTATAGGCGAAGAGAGAGGCCGAGGGGGTGCCTGGGGGGCCCACACCACCCCCTGGCGCGGCCTGGCCTGGCCCGTGCCAGCAGGTGGTGTGGCCACCCCCTGGCTCTTCTCCGTCTCGTATTCTGGCTCCTGGAGTCTTCGGGTGAAATAGGATTTTTGGCATATTTTCCCGGATTTTTCCTGATAGTTGATTTTCTGCACAAAAAGTAGACACCAAGGCAATTCTGCTGAAAACAGCGTCAGTCCGCATTAGTTGCATCCAAATCACACAAGTTTAGAGGAGAAACAATAGCAAAAGTGTTCAGGAAAGTAGATACGTTTTGGACGTATCAACTCCCCCCAAGCTTAGCTTATTGCTTGTCCTCAAGCAATTCAGTTGAAAACTGAGTGCCATAAAAGAACTTTCACGAACACATTTGCTTCATATGATGTAAATATTCTCAGCAATGTGATCAACTACCTAGACAATTCATAATAAAGAGTATGCAACCGAGTCTACTTAATAGTCATTGCAAGCTATGAAGAGATTCCAACTCAAGAATAATAAGTAGCATGAAGCACAAACATAAGCAACATTACAATGCTCATAGAAAGGTATGATAGAGTGATATCTCGCTTGCCTTTGATTATGAATGCCAAGGCACCTCTGAAGTTCAAGTGATGACTAGAAGTAAACATATCAAAGATACAAGCATCAAAGTGATAACACAAATAATCAAGTATTGGAACAAACACAAAGAATGATAACTATGCTCTCAAGAAGGTGCTCAAAGAATAAGTGGAGACTCAACAAGTAGAAGAAAAGGTTTTGAATAATTTGAAAGGCTTCCAAATGCTGAAAGTATGGTACTTGTTAGCTTTGAGCTCTCATTGCCCTATCATAAGCATCTTTAAATGGTTAAGGTTAAAGTGACACAACTAAGAGGATATGCTTGACAAGTTATAAATTGAAGTCTCATGCCCCTTACTTACGAAGACTGATCCTCATGCTACTCAACTTCAGTCACAAGTAAGCTCTTGTCATTGTAAGTACATACGTATCATGGAGAACCGCCAACGGGGTACCCCTTGCATATGACACAGGAGCTATCCCATAATCAAAATGACAAGGCAAGCAGACAATGAGCATCTCAGCGATCTTTTTATTTACTATGTGCATAGATTTTTATTGAGGATGCTTCATAGAATGCTCATTACGGTTATGCTGCAAGTTTCCACCATGATTAGGCATGGCTTAGGCTAGCGGCCCAGGCGTTTCTCTAACATACATACAAACTCCATGATCTTACAAGTTCCACTTTTATTTCACACCGCCGGGATCCATAAGCAAAAGAACATGATATCAACTAGGTACAAAGTACCTATGAAGCGTTGAAAGCGGTCCCCATGATACATGGTTCTGGTAACTTCAACTCATAAAGCGCAAGCATATGCGCAACAAAGAAGGACGCAATGGTTCAGGTTTATTAAGTGCAAGAAAATAAAGTGTGCCATCAAGTTTGTGAGAGATTTACTAACTAACTTTCTCAAAACAAGCAAACATTTTATTCGGAAGAAAACAAGGCATATTGAATATGCACGGAGATAGCAAACGATGCTAATAGGTAGGTATGGTGGACACTTTGGAAATATTTGGTTTAGGGAGTTGGAAACATGAGTAAAACACTCAGTGGAAGTGAAGGCTAGCAAAAGTAAGGGAGCGACAAACGAGAGAGCAATAGTTGTCATTATCATGCTTGCAACAAAACAAGACTACTCATGGCATGAAAGTGATTCAAGATCCTCAAGGCAAAATAATTCATCGAGGCTCAACTGATTATTACAGTCATGTGCATGCGTGAGCATGTGCCAAGTCAATTCAAATGAAACATTCAGAGCAGGATACCACGGTGTCATACCAATTTATGAATAGAGTAATGCAAGCAAACATTCATGAGACATGCTACAAACTATTAGCGGGCTGGAGCTAATCACAAGAAAGCAAGAACTACTAAGCATCCAAAGATAACATACACCCTACATGAACGGACTAAGCAAGCTCACAAAGATGAGTATATGTAAAAAAATGAAGACAAATAGAGTTCGTTACCAGCCTCTTACCACGCCTCAAGTTGTCATTAATCCTCATTATTGCTCTTCACTTGTATGGCTTGAATAATAATATGAAACCAATAATCCACTGAGAACTGCCGAACCCTGAAGCAAACACGCAAAAACCAAAGAAGAACGGCAAATATTTTTGGTGTTTTTAATTTTTGAACAAGAACCAAAAGAGAGAAACAAGAAAAGCAAAATCTTTTTGGGTTTTTCGAATAGTTCAAACAAAGCAAAAAGGAAAAAGCAAACCAAGGCAAAAAGAAGAAGCAAGCCAAAGAGAAACAACAAAAATGTTTTTAGAAAGCAAAAGCAAAGAAGAACGAAAACTAAAAAGAGAACGAAAACATGAATATACAAAGTACCGACGCAACATGATATGGAGATGAGTGCGGTGTCGGCGTACCTCCCCCCAAGCTTAGGCTTTTGGCCTAAGTGGATATCAGTCCATGTACGAATAAGGGTTCCAAGCGGGCGGATCTTGGTAAGAATGGTCGTAGCTGGGCCCATGAGAAGAAGAGGAAGCTCCCCAATCATAAGTGGGCTGCTGATATGAAGACTCTCCTTCATTCGAAGGCTGGACCGAATCATCCGTGACCTCCCTTCTAGTATCATGCTCCTGCTGGGAAAGCTCTCCCAGGTACGTGTCAAGCTCCTCCTTAGTGAGGGACCATCCTTTCCTGTTATCAAGGTTAAACAAAACAGGTGCAGGCAAAAGAACAACATGCTCGGACTTGCTCTTTCTCCAGCCAGCCTTAAGAAAGGTTATTTCATAAGATAACTCACTCAAACTAGCCCACGAGGAAATAAATTTATGCTGTATCATGGAATTAAGATCAAGCCTGTCTATGGGGAACTGTAGGTCTAGATGATGAGGCACTAAACCATGCAATGCTAGCAAACGAGAAGCAATGAGGCCTCCACAAATTCCACCTTTCTCACGGTTAGCAGCAAGACGGAAGGCTATCAAAGCACCCAAGTTGTAATACCTATCTCGTCTAAGGGCAGTAGAG
This sequence comes from Avena sativa, assembly GCA_916181665.1. Lineage (NCBI taxonomy): Eukaryota > Viridiplantae > Streptophyta > Magnoliopsida > Poales > Poaceae > Avena > Avena sativa. Next base: position 38,512,455 of record OV702287.1, on the reverse strand, counting down.
ATAAATGCTAGATCAAACGAAGATAACTTATTGGCAGTTTTCCTAGCAAGAACACACTTGGCAATAAAGTAGGCAAAGTAGAGAATGGAGGGAAGATGAATGTTATGGATTTTTCCATTCTCCTTCGAGAAGCTACTCCCTTGAAAAATTTCTGCGTATAAATCCATGAGTGGTTCCGGTCTCTCTTTAATCTTCTTACATGATCCCCATTGAGGTACCTTAATAGTTGCACAAAAATCATCAAGAGAAAGATTGACAACAATATTGTAAATTTTGCAATGGACCATGGGGTTAGGCAAAGAGTGACTAAATTGAAAATCCTGCACCATAGACATGGTTAGCTTCACAAATTGACAAGGTTCATCTTCCAAGAAACGCTCTAACCCTGCATTAGAAACCAAAGTGTGGAAATCTTGTAAAATTCCTACAGCTCTCATGAACTCAGGGCATGGATAAATGGAGGGAAAAACTTCCTCCTCCCGATGGACCTTCATGACCTCAGGCACCCAAAAGTCATGTTGGTTTAGGTGGTGTCCACTCATCTTCTATTCTGAAATTTAAATACCTATTAAACAAGTGATTGCAAAGCAAATATAATAAAGGATTCTACTCATAGGGACTTGCAAGAGGCCTAAACATGCATCAAAACTATATCTCTAAGCATCAAACAAGCTTATAAGCTCTCATAACCAGTCACCTATAGCAGCAAAATACTCAACATATAATCCACTAAACACAAATCTACTTGGACAAGGGGAGGAGTCACACACCAAGGAACAATTGCTCCAAATTTCAGCAAGAAAGATGGGCTGAGCAAAGAGATCGAACAAATCGAGAGCAACCACAGAAACAACGCAATTTTGAGCTATGAACTGGAGCTTACTCGGGAGAGAGAAGAAAGTGGCAGGTGAGAGAGGTAGTGGGAGGCCAGGTGTGGCCCACACCAGGGCATGGCGCCACTCAGGGCTGGCCGCGCCACCACATGGTGTGCCTGCCTGGTGGGCCCCCCTGGTACCTACCAGGTACTCCTCTGCCCCTTTTTTCACGTCAAAATTTAATATGAATTTTCTAGAATTTTTCGAGACACTTTATTTTTGGGCTTTTTTCAAAAATAGAAGAATGATTTTTCTGACAGAAAGATTTTTTTCTTTTTTGAAACATGATGCAAGGATAAAACAAGGCTAGAACTACAGAAGTTCTAGCATGCAAGCAACTAACAACACAAAGAAAACTAAACGAAAACAAAAATTAATATGCAAAGGATAGAAATAAACGGAGATAATCATAATGAAAACATTATTTTGTTCAATGGAATCCTTTTGTTAGCAAGGTTGATCAAGTCTTGCTACCAAAACAATTGCATATGAGACAAAACTTTGTACTCCACTAATGATTATGTTACCTTAACGTTGATAGCAATGGTCCCAATCATAATAGTTGCAAATTTTTCTCTTGGTATGCGACAATATATTTCTCCAACTTGAATGACTTCAACATGTTCAATTGAATTCAAGCCATAAGTCCTTTCAATCTTCTTGGGGAAATAGATAGTATGTTCCTTGTCATTGACATTGAAGGTCACCTTTCCTTGATTACAATTAATAACAGCTCCTGCAGTATTAAGAAAAGGTCTCCCAAGAATAATAGACATATTATCATCTTCAGGCATTTCAAGCACAACAAAATCAATTAATATCAAGAAATTGTGAGCCACCTGAACAGGTACATCCTCACATATACCCACAGGAATAATGGTAGATTTATCAGCCATTTGCAAAGATATATCAGTTGGTATCAATTTTTCAAGATGAAGCCTCTTATAGAGAGAGAAAGGCATAACACTGACTCCAGCTCCCAAATCACACAAAGCAGTTCTAACATAATTGTTCTTAATAGAGCAAGGGATAGTTGGAATCCCTGGGTCTCCAAGTTTCTTAGGAACCTTACCATTGAAAGAATAATTAGCAAGCAAAGTAGAGATTTCTTCATTAGGATCTTCCTTTTATTCGAGACAATATCCTTCATATACTTTGAGTAAGGAGGCAATTTAATAGCATCAGTCAAAGGAATTTGCAAGAATAAAGGCTTCATCCACTCACAAAACTTATTATAGTGTTCATCTTCCTTTGACTTGTGTTTCTTATCAGGGAAAGGCATAGGTTTTTGGACCCAAGGTTCTCTTTCACTACCATGTTTCTTAGCAATAAAATCTTCTTTGGTGTATTTAGTAGTCTTAGTGTGGTTTTCAGGTTCTTCTTCAACTTTTTCTTCATTAGGCACTTCATTTTCTTCATTACCACTTTCAGTTTCAGCATCAGAGATAGATATACTATTAGGATAAATAGTAGGTTCAGAGGGTTCTACAACAGTTTTATGTTTCTTTTTCCTTTTCTTACGAGTAGAACCACTTTTTTTTAGCTTGTTGAAAATCCTGCTCAATTCTTTTGGGATGCCCCTCAGGATATAGAGGATCCTGGGTAGCAGTTCCACTTCTAGTTCTAATTTCATAAGCATGTTTTTCTTTAGCAGCATTAACTAGCAAGTCATTTTGCACTTTAACGAGTTGATCTATTTGAGTTTTAACCATTTGAAAGTGTTTAACAATCATTTTAACATCATTAGAGGTTCTTTCCACAATATCTTACTCAACAATAGCTCTAGTGTTTTCCATTAGATGATTTTGCACCCTTTTATTAAAGTTATCTTGCTTAACAATAAAGATATCAAATTCTTCTAAGCATTGATCAGGAGGTTTAGAGTAAGCAATATCACCTTCATCAAAGTGTTGGAGAGAGTTTACCTCAATAGTGGATGAGTAGGGAATAGGCTTACATAATTCTTCTATAGGAGGTAAATTCTTGACATCTACAGCTTTAATTCCCTTCTCCTTAAGACATTTCTTAGCTTCCTTCATCACTTCATCATTTAATTCAATAACTCCCCTCTTCTTTGGTTTTGGAATAGGCACCGAAATAGATGGTTCAGGTACAATTACTTTAGGTATAACTTGTTTAGGAGGAGTCCAATCTTCATAATTCTTGCTTATTTTAGCCATTAATTCCTCAGCTTCCCTTGGAGTCCTATTCCTGAAAACACAATCAGCACAACTATCTAGGTATGTTCTAGATTCCTCGGTTAGTCCATTATAAAATATATCAAGAAGCTCATTCTTAGGTAATGGACTTCCAGCCTGTGCATGAATCAAATCACAAAACCTTGCCCAAGATTCAGGCAATACCTCTTTTTCTCCCTGTTTAAAATCAAAAAGTTCCTGCAAAATAGCATGTCTAGCACTAGGAGGAAAATATTTCTGCAGGAAAGTACTAATCAAGCACTCAGGGCTATCAATAGATCCAGGAGGTAAATTACTAAACCAAGTTTTAGCTTCTCCTTTTAGTGAAAAGGGAAAAATCTTAGCAACAAAGTAAGTACGCATCTTAATATCATCAGAAAACAAGCCACTCATGGTAGAAAATTCATCCATATGTGCTACCGCACTTTCATTCTTAGTGCCACAAAAAGGTTCTTTCTCGACAATAGCTATGTAAGATAGATCGAGAGACACTACAAGAGAAAAGAGTTTTTGTGACAAATCACTTTTGTCACCTAAAATGCCATTTCCGTCACTAAGTACTCCCTCGTGACGAAAACGTGGCGTCACCAGGGTCGTCACGGAAGCTCCATCACAGATTCTTTTATAGTGATGGAATACAAATTTTTGTCACGCAAGATTGAGCTTCGGTGACGGTCCTTACGGCGTTACCTAAGATAGGTTATCCATGACGGACCTTCTACGTCACCTAAAATAGGAAAATCTGTCACCGTTTAGCATATTCGTTGACGAAATATGCCGTCACGGAAGATTTATGGCGTCATGAGGATTCTGACAGGTGGGACCTGCAATGCTGACGTGGCAGCTAGCAGGTGGGTCCCACCACGTTGACGTGGCATCTGACAGGTGGGTCCGACGATGCTGACGTGGAAGCTGGCAGGTGGGTCTGACGATGATGACGTGGCAGCTGGCAGGTGGGTCCGACGATGCTGACGTGGCAGCTGGCAGGTGGGTCCGACGATGCTGACGTGGCAGCTGGCAGGTGGGTCCCACCACGATGAAGTGGCATCTGACAGGTGGGGCCAATGCTATGACGTGTCAACTTCGTGTGGGGCCCGTGGAGATGTCGTGGCAGCTGGCAGGTGGGTCCAGCGACGCTGACGTGGCAGCATGTAGGTGGGGTCGTCAATGATGACGTGGCGTCTGCATGTGGGGCCCGCGATGATGACGTGTCATTTTTTGGGCCGGCCCATTCGGAACTGCCTTGTGGGCCGGGAGGAATGTGACGTCGTCACCAATTTTTTTGCACGGATAAATTTGATTAAAAATTGAAATTCGACGCAAATTACAAAACAAAATTAAATGGAAGCAAATATTTGAAATGGCAGAAAATTTATAAATATGAATTGTATCACACGCAAACTTTAAAATTCTGGTAGACTGAAATTGCTGTATCAAACTCGAATGACTAAAGGAATAAAAAAACAATGTTTCGGCCCACCCGGCCCATTAGCGCGCAGAGATTTTTGGTTCAAGTCACGGGGACTGGGACTAGGAGTTCTGCAACATCCTCAACAGGTAACTAAGCATGCCATCCATTTCCTTCTGCCTCTTCTCAAATGCCAGACGATTTTCTTTGCTGGACTTTTTCACTGCTTCAAGTTCATCATCCCGCTTCTTTCTCATCTCTTCAAATCTCCTTTCCTGCTCTTGCATCTGTTCCTCCATCTCGCGTTGAACCCTTTCACCTGCATTCAACGAATCTTGCTCCTGACTTGATAACTGTTCTTCTAAATCACGGATGCGCCCAGCTGAGATGCTAGACCTCTTGGAAGCAGATGAAACTCCGATGCTGGAAAGGAAAGTAATTGATCTTCAATTGTTCTGGTCTCTCAGGACTTCTTCAACAATCTCCAGATCAGTTTTGGGAATCCAATCTTCTGGGTGTGGTACCATTTTCTGAAGCACCATCTCAGTCTACAATAGGATAAAAAAATAGCAAGTCCAGAGTTAGAAGAAATCAAATAATTAGACAAACTAATGAGAAATGCGTAGCACATAAAATAAATTACTTACATAAGCTTCTGCTAATTTCTGGGACATCATACCATCCTTGTTAGTGTGGCTTGCTTTAAAGAAAGCAATCGGGGAGGTATCGACATCCTCGGTCTTCTGAGATTTCTACAAGAATTATTACACGATGAATTATAAGTGTGTATGGCATGTTCACAAAAAGAAGTAGGTGTTGCATCTGAAGAGTTCGAATACTCACAAGTGCATGGTAATGTGCAACAAAGCTTCTTGAGCCAGTGGTGTGTTTCTTCGTCACAGCATCTCTGTTCTTCTTGTTACTCTCGCAGATTGCCTATGTACAGATGCATGAATTTAGTATTCCATAGTACAGTAGTATGTCTGCGATAGATGTAGCTGAAACAACAGGAATCATGTACCTTGTAGTGCTCATCATGCCATATATCAAGAAGCTCTGCCCAGCTTTCCTCGTCTACCTCTTTTGGTTTCAACAATAAAGCTTGCTCGCGGGTTAGATCTTTAACATCTTTCCAATAGACCTTTTTCAGCATCCAACGTTGTTGGCGAATACCTTTCTGTAAAATGTCGGTTCAAATGTCTTTGCCCAGGTCACCACTGCTGTCCATTGCAAATTTTCCCTGCAGATAACATGGAACACAAATTCATATCAGCATCGAATGATAGAATTGTTAAAAAATCATCCACCAATGAGACATTTTATATGGAAAATGAATAAGAGGTTAATGGACTTACAGTTATAGACTTAATGGTTTCTGGAATAGTATCTTTCAGACGACCTTCCTTGTCACCATATTGCTTCCAGTGGGTTGCCAGTGGCATCTTGCTGCGTATGTGAATGCCACACTCTGAACTCAGGTTTGCTGCTTGCACAGGATTAGTGGGTCTCCTCATGCTAGGAGTGAAGTTGATCTGCATCTTAGCCCCTCCATTCCTTCTAGACCACTCGTGTACCCCATGCCCCATAGTAGGTTTGCGTACATTATGCTTTTCCTTTAGAGCACCCGTGTCTACAATTGCAACTGAAACCAGTGACAAAACGAGAGTCAAGACTTCAATTGAAAATTTTGCAACTAAACCAGTGAATAAATTGTAAGACGTGCTATCAATACCTCCCCGTTCGCTCCGGACAAGTACATTCTCCTCAGGTGAGTTGCTGCCTCTAGAGGTTTGAATTAGCATGGGCGAGGATTCATTTCCATTACTACCCCCTTCCCCTGCTTTGTGGGTAGGGGTCTCTGTTTCACCATCATATTGAGTCTCTGCATTTGCTGCTGACCTTGTTACAACATTTGGAGGCACAAAGGCTTTTGAGCGCTTCTGCTTCTTTTCTTTTGTAGAACCTTCCGTTACCTGCATTTTAATAGATCAAGCCATAAATATTAAAGCAATATGTACATATCCTACATGTGAAGGCAGGAGAATGCTGCATTTCTTCACCTTAGAGGAAGATTTAACAACATCATGGTCCTCTTCATCCGGAACAAACACATCATCATCAGTGGGCTCGTCGGTAGGATCAGGTTCATAATTAGGGTCCTCGGTGATATCCTTCTCCTGCGGCTGTGCCTCTTTCCGTGTTGTCACTGCCACCGGTTTCTTAGCAGTACCAAACACAAATTCACGCGCCATCGCCGTGAAATCCTCCATTGGCTTGCCATGTTCAATAGCATTCTGCTTCAGTGCTTCAGACATACGAGACACGTTCTCCTCCATCACTTGTTTCCTAACATTTTGATATGCGTCTACTGTTTTGACTTGAGTAACTGAAAACAATCAAGCAAAGGCAAGTCATGATCATACTCATTAGTACAAACAGAGTAGACAAGATCATTAAAGCAAAAATTATGTGATCCACACTGTAAAATGAACATGCTCACAAAACATTATTCTATTGCCTCCAAATCTCGTATCGTCATTCAGTTAACTGTCTAAACCCTAATGTCAACAAGTTCAGTTAAGTGTCAGGTTCAGTGTATTAGGTATCAAGTTGTTCAGTTGCGTCAGTTAAGACGCCAAGCAACAGGGTTTATCCAACAAGTTGTGCCCTATTACCTAAACCATTATGTAGGAATAGAAACCTAAATCTAACACATAGTTATAAGATCGGATCATAGGGTGTCATGCTCAACACATTCATGGCATCTGGAACCATGATCTATGAAATTAAAACCCAAGACAAGCACATTGTCGAAGGATTCGGATCATAGGGTGTCACGTTCAACACGTGCTAGGCATCTCGAACCATGTCTATGATCTAAAACCTAGATCTTGCACATAAGCTGCAGCATCTTGAACAACGATCTAAACATGTTGATCTACTAGAACTCATGCTTGACTGATCTAGAAAGAGGCATAGACCTAGGGCGGCAGAAAAATGACCTGGGCGTTTACGCTTTTGCTTTGGTGTCGGTGGTAGCACATTCCAGCGTGGTGTGCCACTTCGAAGACTGCCGGACATGTCGCTCGCCGCAGAGGGGAAATCCGCCGGCAACCAACGCCATGCTTGACGGATCTGGGGTCGAGGAAAGTGGCGATGGGGTTCTAGGTGGGCGGTGAACACGGAACGGAATTAGGGGATGGGTATGCGGGAGGTGGGGGCACACCGTTTTTAAAGTGTCGTGGGGGCGGCAAATTGTTAGCGCCAAAATGGGCGGGCGGGTGGAAAACAAAAGAGGTGGGAACAAAAAATTTCGGTACACAAGTGGAGGGAACGAAAACCATTCATTGTAAATTTGATTGGAAAAAACAGAGGGAACGGAACGGGAGGTTTACAAGCAGGGATTATCTCTAATTACATATTGTAATTAAATAAATCCTAACACATGCAACGGTTTAGGTTTTGCCACTACTTAGACCTCCTGTGCGAAATTTGTAATATGGTTTACAAGCCGGGATTATCTCTAATTCATTGTACTATAAATTTATTTGGCCATGAACCATATTAAATTATTTGAATAAGTCATTTGTTTATATATGAAAAGGAAAACAAAATATGTTCATTCACGTACAACAGTTGGATTACTGAGCAAACAATACCATTAGTTTCCTTCATTCTACAACTCCAACTTGAAAGCTGAAGCACAATATCACTTAAACAAGTAAACCTCATTGGTTCGAAAAACAAACAGAAGAGCAGAATTATTTCACATATTAGATATGTAGCCAGCAAAGTTTTCTAACATCCACCAAAAGGTAGGTGATCTCATTAGACTTTACACCCAGAAGCTCAGCAAATAGTTTTACAACTAGGAACAGGGGCGGACCTGCTTGGTCACACCCTGATGCACATGCAACATGGTAGAAAAAGCATTTTTAGTCTTACATATTAGACTTAAGCACAGTGTATCAGGAAAACTTAAACAGAGTGCATCAGGGTAAGTTTAATCCTAGATCCTCTTCCTAGTCTAGGAAGAGGCAGACATGGAAATCTGATAGGGTCAGGACACGGTATGGACGTCCGTACTAGCCCTCTGACATCTCCTCCTCCTTGATGGGCATGGTTTGCGTGTCCCTGTCACCGCCACTGCCATCATCGTCACTGTCATCGTCGCTGCTGGTGGCGTACTCCCGGCGGGAGAGCGTACCGCCGTAGATTGTGATGACCAGCTCCCTGTTGCCAGCATAGTAGTCGAACGCCAGGATGTTGGCTAGCGAAATAGTGTAGCACTTGACGAACTTGGGCCAGCCCCTGCGGAGGTACAAGCGGCCGTCTCGATGATCGAAATACATCTCCACATCGAAGGTCGGCCTGCTGTTACGCTCCCCGACGCGCACAGTGTTGGGCTGGTCGCCGGTGATGTAATCTTTGAAAGCATGGCAGAGGGAGAGCTTGTCCCACTTGTCCTCGTGAAGGATGCGGATGAACATAATGTCGGGGTTCAGATATAACGGCAGATGGGGTGGTGGAGACGGTGATGGCGACGGCGACAGCGATGGCGATGGCGACAGAGAAGTGTCCTTGCCCTTGCCGCTGCCCCTGCCCGTACGACGGCGCCTCTTCTTGACAACACGCATTGCCGGCGTACGCGTCTGTCCTTCACGTCCCCTGCCCACCGTCGCCTTGGCACCCCTGAGCATGGACACCGGCGTAGGCGACAAATTATTTATTCTTCTAAATATGAAGACGAAACCCTCTCGGTTACGCCACCCTTCTGAATGCGCTTTCTTCGAGTATATGAGAACAGCTTGTCCCTCTTCTAGATCTGTGCTCTGTACGAAACGCTTCCACCCATCTGGATCGAAGAAGAGGCGATCATCCTTTTCTATCTTGAAGTCGATGGGGGTGATCTCCTCTTTAGGAAGACACACTCCAGTTGAGCCTCCCTCACAGATTTGTAGAGCATTAACAACCTTCTTAGGCAATTTCTGATCAATACAAAACAAGATATATAAGTTAGTAAGTCGATGTCATAAACCACATAGACAAATTGCATACACGCATGGCAACAAAAAAGAATTAAAAGAAAGTTATATGAATGTACCATGTGGTACAGCTTAAGATTCGTTTTGGTCAAGCGGGTTACGAATGGCAACCCGACAATTTTGCCCATGTTGGATTGAAGTTCCAGCAGATGCTCTTGCTCACTCTCAGTAAGCTGGCATCTTTGGGCGATGAGTGGTCCGAGATCACGCTTCTGCGAAGATGCTCCTGCCATGTTAAAGAATGGGCTGCGCATACAAATTTAGCACACATTAACAAATGGTAAAAGTGTAGGAAACACATTATAGGTATTACAACATCACAACAACGTATTTCATCACAACAATACAAATATTGTTTCTGCAAATACTTGCAAGTTATTTCAATGCTACAAGCACTAGTCATAGCATAGGAAAGCTCCAGACTCCTATTCTGTCAGATATAAGTTCTCTAAGAACTACCTTTGTTGTGTTGGATTTTAGAAACATCGTAAGTACTACATTAGTTCTTCCCATATATAGTAGCTAGATGGCCGATCTTTTTTGGGAGACTAGGAAGTTTAGGCCTATTTCTTATAGAAACAGATCATAGCTAGTAATTATGTTCTGTTTTAGTCACCAGAATATAATGCTTCAGCGATTTAGCACATCAGAGATGGCAAGTTAGTGTAGGTTCTTCCATTTCCGATGTTGTGGTTGCATGTGGTACAGCCGACCCCAAAACTGTCCCTCTATGCATCATGTGGTTGTACTTTCTAGGCATGTGTTTCTGGTTCATTGCCATTCATGCTCTGGACCTTGCTTACTGTGAGTTGTTTCCTTGCAACAAGGAAAACAGCCAGGTGCTATTTTCTACATATGAACATCCATCCATAATTCCGACATCGACAATTTCTTAAGACATGTCATGCCTAACTAATTTATCATCTATATATGTGTGTGTCCAAACAAGTTCCATTTTTCATATCAATATGTAGCTAGCTAAACTTGTTATGTTTGATGGAGAGAATGAATGTGATCTGGTCATCTTGGTCATGGCAGAATGATGCATTATTGTGCACCAAGGAAATGGACCACCACCAAACTTCACTTTGAATCTCTGGCTTGTTAGTATTGTACATTAGATTTACTTTTTCATGCCTGATGTGCTAAGTTATAGCTATAGTGTAATCCTACCTATTAGGAAAACATTTATTCACAAGTGTTATCTGTTGCTCACCCTTGGCTAAGATTTTCAAGAAGTGGCACATGTTCTAACATGTTCTAGTTTCTCTTATTTGCAGGCACACAACGATGCAACTTCCTATAAGTACAAGGTTATCAAGTATTGGGATATAATTAGGACACTTTACTCAAGGGATCGAGCTACTGAGCGGGAGCTAGGAATGCAGCTGAAAGCCGTGCGGAAATGGCGGACGAGAACGCTAACAATGACAACATCATTAATCAAGTTGTGTTGATATAATGAGCAGACAAGTGTATTTGTGGATACATTGATATTTATTCATGTTGTAGTTGATTTTTATTTTGAAAATATCATATTTTATTTACATTATGTAATTGAATTTTGAAGCCAAATGTGTTGTTGATTTCACAATTGGCTTAAAATGGCAGCCAAACAGAAGCTGTAAATCATTTCATTTCAGAATTCCAGGTGGCAGCCAAACATAAAAATTCATTAAGGAATTTAAATTCCATCCAAATGAAGTGACATGGGGATTTCATTTCATTTGAACCAAATGAAATGAATGCATAGGAGCCAAACGAGCCCTAATATATTTTCCTACACATGCATGTAGAGTTCAGACCTTATGCAATGTTTCATTCCAGTAGTGTTTGATTCATGGGATTGTAATGTGCAGGAATTATTCCAGTAGGTACACTAGTGTATTTTCATGGGAAATCTAGCTTCAGCACATAGCTCGTGGAAAACCCTACTGGACAAACAATGCAGACATGATTTCAGTGGGCAGCACAAGTAAATCCAACATGATTGGGCTCACCTTTAGCACGGAGCAAGGTTGCGGAGATGCGGTCAACGCCAACGGGCCGGCGTCGCGGTGGTGTGGCCGGATTCGATGCGGACGTGCACGTCGTTACGGGTGGCGAATGCGTTGCGGAGATGCACGGCGGCGTGTCTGTGGAGAAGCGTAGTGGCGGGGTTGCAGAAATACGATCGTCGGTGGATGGACGATCCTGACGGAGGCGATGCGGACGGCCACGGCGGTGCAGAGATGCGGCGGCGATGCGGATGGAGAGGAGCAGTTTGGGGAAAGTACGAGAAGGGGCTAGGATATCTGCAGGGATAGATTTTTTCCCCAATTAGGTAAACTATTATTTGTACTAACATTGGTGCATGTTGTACCCACTTATACTAACATTGGTGCATGTGGGACCCACTTATCAATGTTTAAAATAGCGGGCTATTTGATTTAGCGGCGCCGATTTTAAAAGCTATCAAAAGCTATAGCGGAGCTATAGCGCGCTATGACCATTTAGCGGGTTTGCTAAATAATGATTTAAAAAAAGAGCAGTACATATTGGTATATATATCAATAATTTACAAATATTTGACAGTTTTACAGATCAATGCTCTGATCAAATCACTTATAACAGGTTTGACAGTGCATAGTGCATATTACATAGTAAAATTTGAAACAGAGCCACTTATACTAGCATTGGTGCATGTGGGACCCAATGGCATCTATGGTTCCTGTTTGGCTGAGTTTGGGCAAAATTTGACCCTGATGACACATGTGGGTCCAGTTACACTAGCATCGGTGCATGCGAGTACCGATGGCTTCTGTGGTTATAGTCTGAGTGAGTTTGGGCAAAAGTTTGACTGAAATTGTGAAAAAGTTGACCTCGATGACACATGTGGGCCCACTTACACTAGTAATGGTTTCAGTTTGACTGAGATTGGGCAAAAGTTGATCCCGATGACAAATGTGGGTCCGATAACACTAGCTTAAAATAACTTTGTAACTCTTGCGTTTACAATTCTAGACTTTCATCAAGGCAAGTTTATATCTGTTGACAATCATATTCCTTTGAACTAGTATAGCCAGTGCACAAACACAACTGAACACACATATAACATTACATAGATATGTTTGCTAGCTCACGGTCCTTTAAGAAACAAGCATACTAAAGTAGTTCAACTTAGAAAGTAAACAACAACAAAGTACCATGATTTGTACTACATAAACAACATACAACATCACGAATATAACCTGCTATAGTCTAGTAACGTGCATTAATTCCAGCCGGTGGCATTGGAGGCGGTGGGGTCGGTGGCTTTGTTGCCCTAGGCAGTGGTGGTGGTGTCGCCCCAGCCAGCGGTGGTGGTGTTGCCCCAGCCAGTGGTGTCGTTCTGCTCGCCGTCCTGGTCATCTTCGCCCGCTTCCCGTGAGCGTTTGGCGACATGCACCACCTCTCCATCCGCCTCTTCCGCTCCCCAGACCGCATGTTCCCTTTCAGCCTGCTGTGTTGCATCATCCTGCTCATCATCTGCATCACTCTGGTCTGCAGCAGCTGCCTCCTCGGCCGAAGCTTTTGCCGCCTCGGCTTCTGCCACCTCGGCCTTAGCTGCTGCCGCCTTTTCTGCTGCATTAATTGCAGCCTTGCGAGTCCCCCGGTCTAGCCTGTCCCTTAAGTTAATGAGCCTACGATACAGCTCGGAGGCAACATACCCGTCTCTTGCTGCATACTCTAGGTTCATCGCGGAAAGTGGCTTGTTCTCCCATACTTCGTGGCCATCGTCCGGGAGTGCCTTGCAATTCCCGAGATCTCTGTCAATGATGATCACTGCTAGAGATAACATCCCGTCCCTGTCATACGGCTGATTCCAATGGAACCGTTCTTTGGTCTTAAACATGTCTTGGATGTCGATGTGGTACTGTTCTAGAATGGTGATATCCTCATGTGCAAGCTTCTCTTTATCACTCCTGATGTCCACGCTAGTGAAAGTGATCCCCTTTTCCTGAAGGAACTCTGCCAGTTTCGGACAAGGCTCCCTTCTCCTGTAGTATAAATGCAAATTAAGACATGAAAATAATTTGGATGATGTACAATTATTTGATGATAATGTTAAACAAGGTAATTGCATAACCGTACCATTAGGCCATGTACAACACCCACAGATCATGCATAATACTTGAACTAACATGTCTAAGTATTTGAAATAAACGAGTGGAAGCAATGTATTTGCATTGGCTAATTATACATGATCTCAAATGGAAAATAAAAATATGCACATAACCAGTTTTGGACAAGGCTCCCTTCTCCTGCAGTATAGATGCAAACTATGACATGACAATAATTTGGATGGTGTACAATTATTTGATGACAACGTTGAACAAGGAAATTGCGAAACCGTGCTATTAGGCCACGTACAACGCCCATAGATCATGCATAATACTTGATCTAACAAAATCCACAAGGACTTAAACCTATAGGAATTAAACAATGCACATAAGAAAAATTTCTAAGGATCAAAATCCTCCAAAATTCATATGAGATTCCTTTGAATCAAACAAGCCCTGCATCAAAGGAGGCCTGATGTGAAAATGTTCGTACAAGGTACAATCCTATGAATCAAACATGTGCTGATGGAAAAAACATAGGGATTGAATCATGTACAAACCCATAGGAAATCCTTTGAATCATAGGAGGCCTGAAATAGAAATGCCCATCCTTAGTACGTATATTACCTGCAGTAGTGGAACACGAGGGCAGTCTCCTTCAGGGCGATCTGGACGACGGCAAGCTTTTGTGACGGAGCTTCGTCCTGCCTATTCCTTGTGTACTCGAGGTCGAGTCCGAGGAACTTGTAAGTCTCTTTCTCGAGCAATTGCTCGAACTTCTCCAGCATGTGATTCAAGTAGTTCACATCATTGGTGTACACCACCTCCATAATCTTCGTGCTATAGGCACAAATGGGCTTGATATAAACCGTGGTTTTCCGTCATCGAGGATGTCTCCATAGGGATCCATGGATGCTGAGTTCCCCGTCGTGTGGAGGAGGAAGATGCGAGAGGAAGAAGAACAGACGAGAAGCGGACGCATTGCGGTTATTGTGGTGTTACGACGACGGTGGAGTCGAGGCGGAGGGCCCGTACATCGATGTAGTCGACCCGTTACGGTGCGATGCGGTTAGTGCGGTGCAATGCGGTCAGTTTTGTTACGGTGCGACGCGTTTAGGAGTGGTGCGATGCGGTTATTACGGTGCAGTGGGGTAAGTTTAATTTGTTACGGTGCGACGTGTTTAGGTGTGGTGCATGCGATGCGGTTATTGTGGTGCAGCAGTGGGATCAGTTTTATTACGATGCGACGCGTGTAGGTGTGGTGTGGTCCGGTTGTGGCTGCAAACTTTCAACAATTGAACGCACGGGGCTTTCACCAATCCTCTGGTCGTGGCTGCAACTTAATTTCAAAAACTGAACCCACGGCTTTCCTACAACTTTCAACTCAAGTTTGACCAAAGCTTGTACAGTGCATAACTAATTCAAAATATCTCATAAAAATTGAAAACCTACACACTGATAAATTTTACGTGAACTAGTTAACACGAATTTTTTTAAACTTGAAACATTTCATTCTCATCAAACTAACAATCCCGCATATAAGTTTCCACATAGAATGTACCATGACTCACGTGGGTCCACATACACAAGCATTGGTGCAAGTGGGCCCAATAGCATATGTGGAAGCCCAGTTTGACTAAGATTGGGCTTAAGTTGACCCTGATGACACATGTGGGCCCACATAGCTAGCATCGGTGCATGTGGGACCCTATGGCATCTATGGGTCCAGTTTGACTAAGATTGAGCTTAAGTTAACCCTGATGACACACATGGGTCCAGTTTGACTAAGATTGGGCTTAAGTTGACCCTGATGACACACGTGGGTCCACATACACTAGCATTGGTGCATGTGGGCCCAATGGCATCTGTGGGTTCTATGTTGACTCATATCGCCGAAAAGTTGACCCTGATGACACATGTGGGTCCACTTAGTTAACATTGGTACATGTAGGACCCTATGGCATCTGTGGGTTCAGTTTGACTAAGATTGGGCTTAAGCTGACCCTGATGACACATGTGGGCCCACATAGCTAGCAGCGGTGCATGTGGGACCCTATGGCATCTGTGGGTCCAATTTGACTAAGATTGGGCTTAATTTGACCCTGATGACACATGTTGGCCCACATAGCTAGTAGCGGTGCATGTGGGACCCTATGGCATCTGTGGGTCCAGTTTGACTTAGATTGGGCTTAAGTTGACCCTGATGACACATGTGGGCCCACATAGCTAGTAGCGGTGCATGTGGGACCCTATGGCATCTGTGGGTCCAGTTTGACTAAGATTGGGCTTAAGTTGACCCTGATGAAACACGTGGGCCCAGTTTGACTAAGATTGGGCTTAAGTTGACCCTGATGACACACGTGGGTCCACATACACTAGCATTGGTGCATGTGGGCCCAATGGCATCTTGGGTTCTATGTTGACTCATATCGCCGCAAAAGTTGACCCTGATGACACATGTGGGTCCACTTAGCTAACATTGGTGCATGTGGGACCCTATGGCATCTGTGGGTCCAGTTTGACTAGATTGGGCTTAAGCTGACCCTGATGACACATGTGGGCCCACATAGCTAGCAGCGGTGCATGTGGGACCCTATGGCATCTGTGGGGCCAGTTTGACTAAGATTGGGCTTAAGTTGACCCTAATGACACATGTTGACCCACATAGCTAGCAGCGGTGCATGTGGGACCCTATGGCATCTGTGGGTCCAGTTTGACTAAGATTGGGCTTAAGTTGACCCTGATGACACACGTGGGTCCACCAACACTGGCATTGGTGCAAGTGTTCCCAATAGCATCTGTGGGTCCAATTTGACTAAGATTGGGCTTAAGTTGACCCGATGACACATGTGGGTCCAGTTACACTAGCATCGGTGCATGCAGGTACCAATGGCAACTGTGGGTCCAGTTTGACTAAGATTGGACAAAAGTTGACCTGATGACACACGTGGGTCCACTTACACTAGCATTGGTGCAAGTGGGCCAAATGGCGTCTGTGGGTTCTATGTTGACTGAGATTGGGCAAAAGTTGACCCTGATGACACATGTGGGTCCAGTTACACTGATGACCCATTGACATCTATGTGTTCCAGTTTGACCAAGATTGGTTCCAATTTAATTTAGGATTTCAATTAATTTGAACAAATTCAATATTTCTCTATAAAATCTTTTAGAAAACTTAATTTTTTATACACAATATACTTTTTTTTACTTATATAATATAGATTTTTTTAACAATTTATATAATATAGAATTTGTAGAGATTTTCGCTGCAACGCGCCACTCTCCCAAATGTCATGCGTGGGTCCAATGTGAAAGCAATGGGAAAGTGGACTACATGCAGGACTACACGATTCCACACCCACGCGTGCACCAGAGGAAATCGAACCGCCAGCATCTATATAACACATCGGTCTCATCATCTCTCCCACCATCGTCCACTTCTTCCCCAATCTGCTGAAAACCCCAATCCGCTCCCACCACCGCACCACCAATCTCATCCCTTAGTGAATCCGCAAGATGAAGCGCGCTCGCGAAGACGAGCCGGAGTCGAAGGCGGTCGGCGGCTCTGGCGATGCACCCATGGTCGTCGCCGCGGTGGCGGGCGAGGAGTCTTCTTCGGGAGCACCAGCCGCTCGTCGGCACGCCGTGACCGTTGCGGACTCCACCGTACCGGCCGTGGTCGCCGTCGATGATGAGAAGAAGGAGGACGTCGTGGCTCCCGCGGCAGATCTACAGAACCCGCATGCAAGCCGCCAGGTCATCGTCGTGCCGGACGATGAGTACTACGACGGCGAAGACCCTGACTCCATCGAGTACCTCTATGAACAAGCCCGCAAAGAAGATGTACCATTCAAGGAGGAGGCCTCTGACGACGGCACCGAGGTTCTGAGCTGTTCTGTTCGATCTCCTCTGTTCATCTTACTGTTCACATAGGGTTTGTTCTTAGAGTAGATTGATTTGTGCTGTTTAGGTGGTCTTCTAGATATTCTTGATTCTAGGGTTCATACGGTTCCTTTGTAGTTGACTTTGATTTGATCTGCCATATAGTATTCTTACTCATATGATATATATGGGTTCATGGTTATCAGATTAATTTCTGAATGTTGTGCCTTAAATTCATCCGAGTCTGATTTGATTGTAGAGATTATGATAAAAAAGATTTTTGTTTGGGAAGAAAAGATTGATCTGATGCATAGAATTTATAATTACCATTTTCTTAAATTGCTGCTTATTAATGTGTTGATTCCATAGTGTGTATCAATTAGTATCATGTTAAGTGTAATGATCAATCCGTTTGAAACTTAAATTCATCCGAGTCTTGTTTCATTCTAGTGATTATGATTGCTCCTATGATATCTATCAGTTAATAGTTATCAGATTACATTCTGAATGCGTTAAGGTAGTTACCTTGCACATGATTGATCAACACAAGCGACTTAAATTTATTTGAGTCCAATTTTATTGTAGAGATTATGATAGCAAGAATTTTGTTTGGGAATAAAGGATTGATCTGATGCATGGAATTCATAATTACCATTATCTAAATTTGCTGCTTATTAATGTGATGATTCCGTAGTGTGTTTGAATCAGTATCCTGTTTAGTGTAACGATCAATGCAAAAACTTAAATTCATCCAAGCCTTCTTTAATTCTACTTATTATGATTGCTCATATGATATCTATTGGTTCATAGTTATCAGATAACTTTCTGAATGTGTTAAGGTAGTTAACTTGTAAATGATTCATCATTAAGTGCCTTAAATTCATCTGAGTCTAATTTGATTGTAGAGATTATGATAACAAGAATTTTATTTGGGAAGAAATGATTGATCTGATGAATGGAATTTAATGTGTAATGATCAATGCGTTTGAAACTTAAATTCATCCAAGTCTTCTTTCATTCTAGTGATTATGATTGCAAGAATTTTATTTAGGCAAAATTGGTTATTTGCCCCTAAAGTTCACATGCCTTGAATTATGTCCCCAAAGAATATTGTTCTTTAATAAATTATCCATTATGGACTTTGAAGCAGATAGAAATGAACGCTCAGGCGTTCCAGCGCTCACTAGACATGATAAGACAAAACTGTCCTCGATTCATCAAATATTGGTCACACAACATTATCCTCGATTCATCAAATGTTAGTACTATCACCGCAACACAAAACTATCCTCGATTCATCAAATGTTAGTACTATCACCTCAACAATTTAGAATAATTTTGGCAGCATTGTTAATTTTTTATAGCTTATTTCATTTGATCATTGTTGTGCTCCTGTTTATCTCACTTCTTACGTATTTCAAAATTCACAGGAAGACTCTGACAACATGGGCCACGACAAGGACGACAGGGACCGCAAGAGCCGCTTTGTTCTTAAGCAGCTGGTGAGTGGCCAGATACCTTTCTGCAGCCGCGGGGAGCTATCTTGCCCATTCTGCAGCAGGGTCATCACCAAGAACTTAGAGAGCATGATCCAGCATGCGGATGGCGTTGGCGTAGGCAGCAGGCAGAAGCACAAGGGCCACACCATGGCGAAGCATGCCGCCTTTGGCAGATTCCTCGACAAGTACGTCAAGGGTGGCCTCATCCCGGTTATCGGTCCTACTATTGGCCCTCATGTTCTGTTTCCACAAGTTTAGTTTATGTTTGTGTTGTCCCCCTAGAGATGAAGAGAAACTGTGTGCTGTTTGAAGACTAAGTTTTTATTATGTATGGTGGAAGCTGGGCAATCATACCCAGTTGTTTAAGACTATGTTAATGTGTATGGAGTTTGTTGTTGCGTTACTAGTGCACTTGTTATCTGAATTCTCATGTTGATGCACACTGCATTTGTTTACTAAATTAGATGGTTTGATGCTTTATCTTGTAGCTAAGAAAGTTTGAAGTAAGTTTGTACTACAAAAAGTTTTTGAAACCAATCTCAAACCAGAAACTTATGTACTTTACATACTGATGATCCTTCAGAATGTCTAAAAACAACCACAAACATGAAAGGCAAACTCCTTATTTCCAATACTTTTCATAAAATTTGCAAAATATTCTAAGTAAAGGATTTAATTAATATAGCTAATTCTTTCCTTGTTAGTCTCAAGATTCTATTTTAGAGGATCTTACAGGACCTAACTATGACGACTAAGTCAGAGCAATAAAAACCAAATCAATTTCCTTGCTCTGCACACTAAATGTAATCAATATATTTCCTTGTTTTGCCTAACGGCTAAAGCTAATCACGTCGAGCCCACAAATTAAGCTTACAACTAGGTCTAGGCCCGGCATGCAAGCATAGTCGGACCATATATATATACGCTCTCCCTCCAACAAACCCTAAAGGCATAGTTGGAGTCAGCGCCGCCATCAAAACCACCTTTGCCTAGGCCGCAGATCTGTCAAGAGAGAGGGATGGCGAAGGGCCAGATCGTTGCGGTAAAAATCTAACCTATCTAGTTTGCATGTACTAGATCTATTTGGACAAAAATGTACGGCCAATGATCTTTAAATTTTCTTATTTTGATTCGTAGTGTCCTTGGTGTTTTGACACCAAGGGTTTGTGTGGCCTGGGCGACAAGATCAAGTCCTTTTTCGTTCTCTCCCTTGTACAGAATTTTGAAGAAATGACGGTACTGGTTTTATTTTTTGTATTATCATCAGTCTTTCTTGTTCCACCCTTTTGTCATGAATTATAGCATCTGTTAGTTTGTCATGTAGTAAACATGTTCCATTTTTCTTCAGTTAATACCCTGCTATGCTAGAACGAATTTCCTTAAGAAGTTTGCCATCGACTATGTCGACCACGAGAATGATTTTGTGGTCAAGGTGGTTACGGAAGCAGGGTTCGAATTCAACGTTGATTGTATCAACAAGGATGGCAGAACATATCTTGAAGGCCAATATTGGAGAGAATTTGCTAGAGTCTACAATCTGGATGTTGGAACGGAGCTTGTCTTCTCTACCGACACACAAGATCCATCTACCCCTGTGACGTCAATCAACCTACCGATCACCCACCCATGTAAGTAACTGCTTATTTGAAGTACTCCCTCCGTTTACAAATATATGATGTTTACAAGTTTGTATAAAATGGATGTATATATGTAGATCCACTAAAATATTTAGGTTTACCCATTTTGCTCAGTTTCTAGTCTACTTTGTAATGTGTAGAATGTCACCGATGGAATTGTATCTAGTTTTTTCCTTATGAAAAAAGAAGTAGTTGCTTTGTGTTTAGCACGATATTTTTTCCTTGTTCCTAAACAATCTGAATGTTGACGTACCTACCATGCATTAATCTTAATTCTGATTCAGTAATATTCATTTAATTAAGTATTTGAACTTGTACAGCATATTACAATCTGACCCAGGATAAGAAAGACATACTTGACGCTATGCATGCCACCGATGGAACCATAAGTAACTGGAGAATGATGGAGTCAGTGGTCAGCAATGTTGACATCATTGACATGCTGGTTGATGAACATGGAGCTGGGCCTTATCAAGTTGGAAAATGTGAGTCTCTGTTCGACACATTAAGCTGGACAAATTGCAGGAAGAAAGAGCTCGTAAGTATGAGTGATCTACTTTGTTGTGCCTGTAATTTTCCGATTAACAAATGTTCACATTGTGCATGTGGACCAAGAACAGAAACTCCCGCGATGCCTTGTCCCTTAAGACATGGCTGAATATGGCGATATCACAATTGTGTGTGATAAATACACAAAGGTCAAAGGGTCGTACTCAATTTCTCTTGAGGATGGCCGAGTATGCTGCGCTGGGTGGAGGGAAGTGATGTCACAGGAGGAGGATTTTCGGCGAATTGGAGATAAGATATTTTTCATGCTGTACGTGGGACATAAGGGGGCTTTCCTATTTGCCTTCTATGTTCCAAATGTGGAACTTTAGTAGCCTTGATCATTTTCACTATGATGGTCATGGGTCATTTGTCGACCTAATAATATGAGATGTTAAGACAATATTTTACGGTCCTTTCATTATGTGGCATTAGTATGTCTGAAGACATGGTTAAGTGTAATGGTACTATTAAATATTTTATGAGCTGAAATATATTATGTCTGTCGCTGCTGCCAATTATAGTGAAATCGTGTTAATTGAGTTCATTTCATCGGTATCTATGAATATTTTATGAGCTACAAATTTTATGCGTGCACAACTTACTAGACGGACATGTCTGTCGCGTAGGTTGTGTCATGTAAAGAAGTATCTATCTCCAGTAAATCTATTTTGCTGCTCGAAGTAAGTATGACAAAAACAAGCAAAAACATCTAGATACGACCATATATATCATTGTAATTAATAATTTTGTGTATAACATCGTTACTGGGAATTGAATGCAACAGTCTCCATAACTAGTATCAAACAGTACAACTACGTGCTAGTATTTTAGTAACGCATTTTCACAAGGTACTAGTCAATATCACTATCAATATCTGAAATGATCCTCCCAAATTCATCGACAACCGGTTCCAAGTCTTCTTGTTCTTCGTCGCTCAGGTCCATATCATTGTTTACACCATTTTTCCCTGCTAGTTGTCTAACAGTCTGAGAGTCAACAAATATCACATCATCAGAGCGATCAGCCATGTCGTCTTCATGATCATCAACATATTCATCTTCCTCATCCTCAATTTGGTGAACAATGGGATCTTCCGAGCCTATGTCTTCCTGGTATGCACCTGCATTGCCTTCATCATCTTTTTCTGGAACATCGTATACATTCCTGTGCTTGAAAGTTTGCAGCACCTTCCAAGGATCACCAAATTTTGTGTCTTCCAAGTAAAAACAAGTTTCTGTTTGGTGAGCTAATATGAAAGGGGCGTTCTTGTACCACAATACAGACATATTGATGCTTTTAAAGTATCCATAATCCTTCATCTCCGTGGTTTTCCTACTTCCAAGGCCAAACCAATCACAGCAGAACAAGAACACGGATCTGTCGCCGTGCTTGTTTCTCGGGTACTGTAACTCAAGAACCTCCTTCATCACATTGTAGTATTCTTGATCTTGTTCGTCAGAAACGGTTCCCCTTGTCATTATGCCTGAGTTTTGAGTCCTCATGTTCTTCTCACGCTCGACGGAATGGAACCTAGCGCCATTTACATTGCACATAGGGTGTACAACTACACGAGCATCTCGACCAAGTGCTAGTGATTTTAAATCTTCTGGAGCATTGTCCAAATTACTGACATGTTTTTTAAACCATGCAGGGAATTCTTTCTCTAGTTCCGCCTCAATGTTGTTCACACCCCTGTTCTGTAGTTGTTGTCGGAAATTCCTAAAAATCAAAAACAAATTAGTAATGGTACTGCTATAACACAAAATATTACTGAAAATTTTGAATGATTAATAAAAAGGTAAATAGACCTACCGAATATAATTTTGTGCATCATCACAGTTCTGAAGTACATACCAAACCATACTATCAAATTCTTTGGGAAAATACTTCAACTTGGATAGTCCTAAACCTCTGGCTCCATCTGAAAAAATATCAAACTCTAGCGGATCAACTCTTTGTTTCTGATCTTGGTTCCTCTCAGGCTTGTTATGTCTGGATTCTATGACATCGCCCAAAAAATTAGAGCAATGATGAAAGCACTCATCCACGATATATCCCTCAGCAATTGAACCTCCAGGCCTTGATTTGCTACGGACAGTTGATTTCAGGTACCCGAGCCTTCTTTCAACTGGATACATCCAACAATATTGAACAGGCCCCCTCTGAAGTGCCTCATCAGGTAGATGAATAGCCAGGTGCACCATTACATCAAAGAATGATGGGGGAAATAGCAGCTCAAGCTTGCAAAGAACTATGACAATTTCAACCTTCATTCAACGCAGCACAGATGCTCTTAGAGTTTTGGCACACAACTCCCTGAAATTTTTTCCCAGTTCAGCAATGGTCTCATACATCGCCTTTGATGCAATCCCTCTCAGACCAGCTGGCAACACACGCTGCATAAGTATGTGGCAGTCATGCGTCTTCAGACCGTGCACTTTACCCCCTGGGATGTCCACACATCTTGCTAAGTTTCCTGCAAAACCATCTGTGAACCTAGTGTTGG
The DNA here is from genome assembly GCA_916181665.1 of Avena sativa. Taxonomy (NCBI): domain Eukaryota; kingdom Viridiplantae; phylum Streptophyta; class Magnoliopsida; order Poales; family Poaceae; genus Avena; species Avena sativa. The sequence continues at coordinate 38,488,771 of OV702287.1, read as the reverse complement.
CCAAATACTTGCACAATTTTTGTTTGCCTTCCTTTTGAAGCGTCCATGGTGCTTTCTCCTTTGAAAAACCCTTGGCCTCAGGTTTCATCCAGAACTTCTTCCTGACATTAAATTTCTCCAAATCCATTCTACCACCAACAGTGTCCTTGTTCTTTCCATCAAGCTCAAGAAGGGTACCAAGGATATTGTCCAATATGTTCTTCTCAATGTGCATCACATCTAGGTTGTGAACAAACTTCAATCTTGACTAGTATGGCAGATCATATAAGCTGATCTTGAGGTGCCAGGTTGGCTCACCAGTCATGCCACGCTTTCTCTTCCTAGTTGATGGATTTTTCCCTGGCCTGTAATCCTGAACCTCTGTACCCTCTCCTCTCTTTCTGCAAGTGTGAAACTTGTTGGTGCACCCTTAGGTTCAGGTTTTCCATTGAAGGCTCTGCTACTCCTCCACTTGTGATCGTGAGGTAGAAATCAACGATGACCAATATAACCAATTTTATTATGCAAAGACTCGTAGCAAAGATGCTTATCGTAGTGCGCACATGCGAAAAACCCTCTTGTGCTACGGCCAGACATCGTGGCATATCCAGGATAGTCATGAATCGACCAAAGAAACGCAACATGCAACGGGAACTCTCTACCTATGCACGCATCATATGTGCCCACGCCACTCCATATCTTCATCATATCTTTTATCAATGGCTGCATAAATACATGAAAATCCTTTCCTGGTGAATTTTTTCTAGGGATTAGCAATGACATCATGAAGTTGGATTGATCCACGCACATCCATGGTGGGAAGTTGTATGGAATGACAAAAATTGGCCACATACTGTATGAACTACTCATGTTTCCGTATGGGTTGAATCCATCTGTCGCAATACCAAGCCTTATGTTACGGGCATCTGAAGCAAACCATCCAAACTCCTTGTCAAAGTGCTTCCATTCTTCACCATCAGCTGGGTGCCTCAAAATACCCAGTTGTGCAACCCTCTTCTCCTTGTGCCACTTGGTGTTCATCGACGCTTCCTTGGAAACAAAAAACCTTTGTAACCTTGGGATTATAGGAAAGTATCGAAGCACCTTGTGGGGAATCTTTCTCTTTGCTTCCAGGTCTTTCCACCTTGAAAATCCACACTCGGGACAATGAGTTTTTTTGGCATGGTCTCCCCAAAACAGAGCACAGTCATACTTGCAAACATGAATTGTGTCATAACCAAGCCCAACCTCAGAAAGAACACTCTTAGCTTCAGCATAGGACTTGGGAAAATACACTTTTGGCAAACCAGCACATAAGACAGCCATAAATTGATCAAAAGCTCTATTTGTGACCCGGTTGTATGATTTCACGTAAAGCATCTTCATAATGAATGACAACCTCGTCTCAGTGGTGCATCCCTCGTGAAGCTCTTTCTTAGCTTCTTCGATGAGGTTCACATAGAAATTAGTGTCACTTGGGCCTCTGTCATCAGAATCATGCAGCTCATCTAACATCTTGTCAAGATGATCATTATGATTCTCATTTCCATCACCATAATCATCATCGTCATCGCTTTGATACAAACTATGATCATAGTTTTCATCAGGACCATCATCTTCTCCATGACAACTCCACTTTGTGTACGAAACGGCCATACCATTGATGTGTAAGTGATATTGAATAGTGTCCTAAGTCTGCTGCGTAATATTAAGACATTTTTGGCATGGGCACAATATTGATGCACCTTCGTTGCAGTTTGCGCGCGCAAACTCCATAAACTCGCGGACACCTTGTATGTAAAAAGGGGTGAACTTGCGCCCATGAGTAATCCACTGTCGATCCATCGCCTACAAGAATATATATAATGTGTTCCACTCGAGTCATGATGCCATTCAATTTGTACTAATCAATGTGAAAATTGTTTACCAAAGTCCAGATAAATCACAATGTGTAACATAAACACCAATCCAAATCAATTTCATAACAGATCTCAAAGGAACTCACATGTTCTTCCTATCGCCGTGCGCCGGCCTGCCGCGAAGCCTCGCTAGCTGGGATCGTGATCGATCATCATGATCGCGTAGGCGCAAGTCGCCGGGACTTGTAGATGAAGGGCCAGCGAATGTTGTGATCGCCTGGACAAGGGATACCCTTGACGGTGCTCGTTCGCAAGAACAGAGAAGTAAACTGTTTGGAAGATCCCACAAGTCCTAACTATAACGATCCGTGTTTGTACATGCCACGTACTGCACATAGAGTTTACAAAATGGTAGGCCAATCAAACAATTCAAAAACCGAACGGTAGCCCAGCGGTAATGAAACGTTTTACTTTGTACTAGGTCCTCGGTTCGAAACCCATCTTTGCCCTTTTATCGTTTTTAACATAATTGCTAACTCGTTGGTCCCATGAACAATCAGTGACGGATTAATCTATGACGCTCTGAAATCCGTCGTGCGGATAATCGACGACGGTTTGTCGTGACGCGAAACGCGACCGTCACGCATTATCAAGCATACGTGACGCCCAAAACTAATCCGTCACCTATGGTTACTTTCGGTGACGGTTCTGAATTTTGTCACTAGGCAATTCGTCACCGATTCTAGGATCTGTTGTAGTGAGAGAAATCATAATCTTCATCTATAATGTTTATGGGAGAAGCAGCAAACTTAGCATCAGGAGATAATTTGGGTCTAATAGTACGCCTCTCAAGGAGATTCTTAGCAGTGCTCCTATCATGGGTGTTCCTACATTCTTCAATAAACTCATCAGTCATCTCAACATAATCTTCTTCAGCATCATAACTCTTACTAGACTCAGGTGAGCTAACAGGTGTGGCAGTGTCTTCATTAGGAGTTTCGGTATTTCCAACTATAGTTCTAGCAATCGTAGCATCTAGTAAAGGACCTAATGAACCACTCTTATCAAGCACAGTAGAGGCAGCATCATATGTATCAGAAGTTTCAGATTCAGAAGTAGTAGGAGTGTGTGTAGCATGTGTATGTGGTGGTGTAAGGAACTTACTCAAAACAGATGGTGAATCAAGAGCAGTAGAGGTGTTCAGAACCATACCTCTTCTTGTAGTGGATGGTAAAATAGGAACCTTGCCATCACGAGACTTACCCATGATGGATGGATAGTAGCGAACAATAGAGAATCCAAGTGAACTTGATAAATAAATCTATGCTCCCCGACAACGGTGCCAGAAAATAGTCTTGATGACCCACAAGTATAGGGGGTGTATCGTAGTATTTTCGAGGGAAGTGAAACCCAATTTATTGATTCGACACAAGGGGAGCCAAAGAATATTTATCAGCCTTAACAACTGAGTTGTCAATTCAGCTGCACCTGGAAACAATCTTGCTCACAGCAGTTTATCAGTAGCAACAGTTTTGTAGTAGGAAAAGTAAAGCAACAGCAGTAGAAAAGCAAAGACAGTAGTAACAAAAGCAGTAAACAGTGGGATTCGAGTGCGGTAGGCATAGGGATGGATGGACGGGCATTACATGGACAAGACAATCCACACAGCAATCAGAACATAGGGCAATTGCAGATAAATAAAATAAAGCATCCAAGTACTAGACAATCGTAGGCATGTGTCGGTAAGTCTTCTGGGCCTTCCCATAGCCGGATTGGACTCCGTCTTTCTCCCTAACTGGGCCGCCCGTGAAGCAAAGTTCTAACCCAAAGTGGGCCACCCTGGTCAGTGAGGAACTATGAGGATACACGGAAAGTATATCCCCAACAGCAGCCCCCGGAGGCCTCCAAGATCCAGAGTCGGATTCATCATCGTCTAGCTTGATCTTTGGCTTGCAGAATCTTGAAGGGTTCCTGAAACTTCACAACAAAAGATATGATACGGGTCTTAAAAAATAAGTCGGACCTTTCAGTTGGTTACTCGGATTTTCTAGCTCGTTTTCAAACTAAGCCGGAACTTGGTCTCTAACGCCACCTGACACAAGCATGGTCAAGTCACGTCATCTGACAGCGTTCCATCAGCACGACCGTTGGTGGGTCCGCGGTCCACGGAACCGAGGCACCGTTTCAATGCGTGCGTGGAGCTCGAGGCGACGCAATCATCGCGCAGGTCCTTCCCAGTTCTTTCCACGACGTGTGGCGGTTGCAATGTAGCGTTTGCACGAATCTTGGCGCAGGTAGGTGGATATAAGGGGTTTAGATTTCTTCTTCTCCTTTCCACCAGTCCTTTGCCGTTTCCTTCCTTCCCAATCCTCCTGCGTGCACAGAGCCTCTTTGTCCTTCCCCCACAGAAACTCCTAGCACCGCCCCTTTAAGGTCACTTTCTCACCGGAGAAAAATGGCTTCATCATCTTCCTCTGGCTTGGCGGCAGCGGCGGCGGCGAAAGCAGAAGCTACAGCGGAGAAGGAAAGCTACAGGGGAATCTGGATCCCCTGGGCCCTCGACGAAGCAGACCTCAAAAACGTGGAGAAGGAGGGGCTGCTTGTTGCAGGCGACTGGCGGAGCGGCTCCGGCGAAACCGTCCCCAGCCCTCACGAGGGCGAGCAAGTCCACTTCGGCACTCATCTTGACCGAGGTCTGTCTTTTCCTCCCTCGGAGTTCTTCTCCGAGGTGATAGATCACTATGGAGTTCAACTCCACAATCTTCCTCCCAATTCTCTTCTAGAAATGAGCGCATACGCTGCGCTTTGCAAGGGCTTTCTCGGCATTCGACCGAGTTTTTCTCTTAGCTGTCCAGAGGAATTCCATCACTGCCGGTATTCCTTACATCACCGGCACCATTAGTTTTTCTCTTAGACGAGACCGGGCATATCCCAAAATTTCTGCCAGTGACTCGGTCAAACAATGGCCAGCCACTTTTTTCTACCATAGGGATATTCCGGCTCCCGGCAAAGATACTACTTTGCAGGTTTTTGTTGACGGAGCCGCCACGGCCCAGCCTTCCTGGGACGAGGCTGCTCCGGCTCTCACAGATGATCTGATCCTCGCTAAGAGGCGGATCGAATATCTAATCAAGCACAATGGTCTGAAGGGATCCGACTTGGTCCAGTGTTGGGTCTGACGCCGGATCCAGCCACTTCAGTACCACGGGGATAGACTGATGCACTCCGTCACGTCTTCTCTGACCGACTCCCTCCGCATCAGCCCCAAGGCCTACACCACTCAAGGCTACATAAGCCAAATCAAGTGGCTGATCAAGGAGCGCATCGAGAGGCGGATTCCAGAGGTTTCTCTGGACATCATCACATCTTTTCTGTGTTTCTATCTTCGAGTTATATTGCAATGCTGATATGTTTTCTTGTTTTCAGCTTGCTGACATCCCTGAGTCGGAACTTCCTCCGCTCGAAGGATACCCTCCGGAGTTCTCTCAGGAGGTGGAAGTAGTTCCACTGCCGGATCTTGCGCTCAAGAAGCACAAAGCTCCGACAGTGGCGGTTGGCACAAAGGAGGTGCATGTCGTGAAGAGGTACTCTTTCCGTCACAACTTTTCCATCTTTGTGCTTTACTTAAACTTCTTTCCGAGATGTAACATTTCCAACTTTGTTACCTTCTCAGAGCAAAATCGATCATCAAGGGCAAGGGGAAAGGGATTTCTTCGAAGCCCTTACACCAGACGAAGCTTATCATAGCTTCGCCTACCATAGCTCCTCTGACTCTGGCTCCCCAACCTTCTGCAACTCCGGTTATCTCGTCGGAAGCTGCAGAAGATCCGGCTCCTCAAACGGAGCCTGTGATCCTTGGGTCACAAACCAACGCCACAGTGGGTGCGTCAGGTCAAGATAAGGGTGAACCCTGTTCGGGTAATGATCCCTCGGCTGAAGTCTTCGCTGAAAACCTCCTCAACAATCCAGGTCTTGCCAAGTTTTTCCTGACTCAGAAATCTGCAGAGGAGATCCAGCGGCTAGCCAAGCAAGTCCTAGACAAAAGCCATCTATCCCCCGAAGAGGAAGCGCAAGAAGCAGAGGACGTCAAGTTCTCTGACCTTCTTACTCAAGTCCGCCTTCGCGACGAGAGGATCAGGACTGGCGAGCTTCCAACAGTCCCAGTGATTCCTCTTACTCTCGCCGAGAAGGTGGCAGCTGAAGTGAACGCTGGTTTAGACAAACTCACCCGCGAACAATATGTAAGTCGAAATTCCAACTCTTGTGTTTATATTATGTTATATCATATCCTCTAGCCCCAAGCATGAAGTAGGATATAGAATCTGAGTTTATCCTTTCATTAGGATGCCAAAGAACGAACTAGTGTAGCCACCAAGGCTCGTGCTGATATTTAAAAAATATTAGCCCGAGTCTTAAGTAGCTTTCTGACTTTGGGTATTCTGACTTACAGAAAGTATGTTCCTATAACCAGGAATCATTGTCCAATGTATGTAATAAGCAGAGAGAGATCAAAGCTCCCGGCTTAAAAATGCTGAGCTCAAGGTAGCCAAGGATGAAGCCGAAGGTAAACATTTCGAGATTCAAACCTTGTCTTTTGCTTTTTCTATGTCGAATTTTTCTGAACTGTTGTTCTTTTTGTCTTATAGCGTTGGTGAAACAATCCATCACTATGATTGAAGAGGCCGAGAACCTCAAAACCCTGGTGGTGGAAAACAAGGGACTTCGCCAAGAGCTGGATAAGCTCAAGGCGGATCATGAAACGAGCATAGCTCAAGTCCTGGAATCCTCCTCCATGGCCACTGAAGAGCGCGATCGCAAGATTGCCGCTCAAGATAAAGTAATCTCGGACCTCAAGAATGAGCTTGGCAGAGAGAAGGACATATCCTAGGCGCTCCGGGCTGAACTCCAGAGTCTCCGGGAGGAAAAGACCAAGATTGACGACGTCATTTTTGGTACGTTCCACCTCTCTGATTTATCTTTTCTTCAACTTTTATCAATGTCGGATTTTTCTTGAATTGTTTTGTGTATAGGTCCTCTAAAGTTGTCGGACTCTTCCTCGTCCGAGCCCCGCACTCACCGGCTTACCCAAGTCGGTGATCTTCTTCATGACTACCGCCAGTCCCTTGAGGACATTGGTGAGTCTCTCAGGATTCTGAACATGCCAAGCATGTCGGATTTTGAGGTGCGGGACAGGGCCAAGGAGATGCCGCAGCTTGTTCAGGACTGGAATATGTCCTGCACGCGGACTGCTGCGCAGAACGCCCTCTCCATGGTCATGAGCCATCATGGAAACATGGAAATATGGCAAGTGACTAAAGGGTACTGCAAGGTAGACGAAGACGGCCAGGAGCAGGACCTTCAAGCCATCATGCACTCCTGCGTCGGATACGGGTGTCACATAGCTGATCTGACCAGCTACGAGATCCCCTTCTTCACCCATGTGGCTACTCCTCCTCCTCCTGCAGAAGAAGCCGAAGGAATTTCCGACGATGAACGCACCAACTCGGATGCGGACATCTTGGAACGATATCAAGGCGGAGTGACCAGCGAGCCGACAGATCCTTCATCTTCTCCTGCATTATAGACCAGAAATTGATGTATTATTCTGGAAAAACCGATGTGATTGTAAATATTAAGTACTATTTATATTTGCAAGTGCTAAGCTTTTGATCTATTCAGCACTTTGGACTTTTGAAATTTTTGCGTGCCTGAAATGTTTACACAAGCACTTATATTTTTCATGAGCCAGCTAAACCTTCAGCCGGAAACTTTGCCGAGCAACAGAGCTCAATTGCTAAACCAGTTTAAACTCGGAAACAAAGCTGGCTTCCAGTACCAACAATTCACTACTCAGAAAATGCTCGCATCTGGCAATCAGATAAATAACCAAAGTAAAGACTAGAAATTTTTAGAGTTATACCCGAAGGTAGCAATTTTTAGAATCAGAAATCTAGACCAGAACGAACATGAGCATAAAGTACTTTCAAGCATTCTGGGATTTTCGACTATGACATGATCATTCAGAAATAAGATGGTCTAAGAACTTCTCAGAAAAACTTGAGGCAACCAAAACTTTTATTTCTCACAGAAGATGTACATATGTATGATTACAAAGAAGGATAAACTAAGAATAAAAGGGACTTAGCTGAGCAATATTCCATGGTCTGTCTAACTCATCCGGATTTGTACTGCCTCCAGCTCTCTTTCTCTTCTTAGTAGCAGGTCTTTCTCTGACTGGCCTCATGTCAGTTAAGTAGTACATCCATTGTGCAATACTCGACTAACTAAAAAGGGCCCTTCCCATACTGGGGAAAGTTTGTGCTTTCTTTGTTGCACAAGCCGGAGAACCAAATCACCTTTATTGAAAGATCTATTTCGGACTCTCTAGCTACTTGTGTAACTTCTGCTGATAGGCTGTAGATCTCATTTCAGCAACGACGCGAACTTCTTCGACTAAGTCAAGATCATTTTGTCATGAAATCTCGGCATCCTCTTCGATATACGCGGCCACTCTAGGAGAAGTATGAATTAAATCACTAGGAAGAACTGCTTCTGTGCCATAGACCAAGAAGAAAGGTGTGTATCATGTTGACTTGTTCGGAGTTGTTCATAAAATCCAAATTACAGAGGGTAGTTCTTCTGCCCAAGCCCCCGCAGCACGTCGTAGTGGTGCTTCGAGTCTTGGTTTCAAGCCTTGTAGAATTAAACCATTTGCTCTTTCGACTTGTCCGTTAGCTTGCGGATGTGCGACTGACGCAATGTCAAGCCGGATATTTTGTTCATCACAGAATTCAGCCAGTTCTCCCATAGAAAAGTTACTCCCGTTGTCCGTGATAATGCTATGCAGATAACCTTATCGGATTATAACATCCTCGACAAATCTTTTGGCTGTTGCTCCATCACAACTAGTGACAGGTTTAGCCTCGATCCACTTGGTGAACTTATCCACCATCACTAAGACGTGGGTAAATCAACTTGGAGCTCGTTTAAAGGGTCCTACCATGTCAAGCCCCCAGACCGCAAAAGGCCATGTTATAGGTATTGTTTGCAGCTGATTAGCCAGAACATGAGCTTTCTTGGCGTACTTTTGGCAGCCTTTGCATGTCTTGACTAACCGTTCGGCATCTGCCTGAGCTGTAAGCCAGAAAAATCCATGTCGAAAAGCTTTTGCCACTAAAGATTTGGCTGCAGCGTGGTGACCACACTTGCCTTCATGGATTTCCCTTAAGATTTCCACTCCTTCTTCTGGAGATACACAGCGCTTGGAAACCCCAGAAACACTCCGTTTATGGATCTCACCCTTAACAATAGTATAGGCTTTTGCTCATCGGATAATCTGCCGGCTCAGCACCTCGTCTTCGGGTAATTTGCCATCTACCAAATAATCGAGGTAGGGTTGAGTCCAGCTGGGAATTACAGCCAGAACTGCTATTAAAGGTGAGTCGGATTTGGTCAGATATTCCTCATCTACTCCCTTTATCGAGGGAACCTTGAGGTGCTCTAAAAATGCGCCATCCGGCACCTCTTTCCGCGTAGAGCCTATTCGAAATAGTGCATCTGCTTCCTAATTTTCTGCTCGAGGGATGTGTTGAACTTCAAACCCTTCGAACGATTTAGATAGATCATCCATGACGGCTTTGTATGCTGCCATGTGCTTATTTGCATTACAAATATCCGAGACTTGCTGAGCAACAAGATCCGAATCTCCATAACACATCAAGCGTTGGATGCCAATATCCTTGGCCATCCGGATTCCATGCAGCAGTGCTTCATACTCGGCAATATTATTTGTCGCTCTGAAGTGGATCTACAACACGTATAATAGTTTATCTCCTTGGGGTGATTTGAGCACCATGCCAGCCCCCGAGCCCCCTCGAGCCTTAGACCCTCGTCTCTGTCCAATCAGCGACAAAGTCGGCAAGTATCTGGGATTTGATTGCTGTCCGAGGTTTATACTCAATATCAAAAGCTGAGAGCTCTATGCCCCATTTGGCGACACGTCATGTGGCATCGCTATTGTTGATTATGTCTCTCGTGGGAGCTTTTCTCACCATGGTAATTGGATGCTCCTGAAAATAGTGTCGTAACTTACGAGATGCTAGGAAAACACCGTAAGCCAACTTTTGATAGTGCAGATATCGCTGTTTTGATTCTATCAAGACCTCGCTGACAAAATAAGTCGAATGCTGCACCAAGTGTTCTTGATTTTCCTCTGGTCTCTCCACCACCATGACGATTCTAACGACCTTATTTGTCGCAGCAATATAAAGCAACATCGGTTCCTGAGGTTCCAGCGCTGCAAGGATAGGAGCAGATGAGAGTACTTTCTTCAGGTCTTGCAGTGTAGCTTCAGCTTCGTCAGTCCAGACAAAATCCTTGGTCTACTTCAGGAGTTTGTATAATGGTGCGGCTCTTTCACCAAGTCGGCTTACAAATCGACTGACCGCAGCGATGCAACCAGTTAATCTTTGTACGTCCTTCAGGCGAGTTGGCCTGGAAATATTGAGTATAGCCTTGATTTTGTCGCGATTCACCTCTATGCCTCTTTGAGACACGATGAAACCTAACAATTTTCCGGCTGGTATTCCAAAGAAACATTTCTTTGGGTTTAAGCATGATGTTGTATTTTCGTAGATTGGCGAACGTTTCCTCCAAGTCAGAAATGAGTGTTTCCTTCTTTTTGGACATCACCGCGATATCATCCATGTATGCATGTACATTGCGTCCGAGTTGGTCGTGGAGGCAACGTTGCATCGTGCACTGGTACATAGCTCCTGCGTTCTTTAGCCCAAAGGGCATCATAACAAAACAGAAGGTTCCGAAGGGGGTTATGAATGAAGTTTTGATTTTGTCAGATTCCTTCATCCGGATTTGGTGATAACCAGAATATGCGTCGAGAAAACAGAGGAGTTCCGAGCCTGCCGTAGAATCGATAACTTGATCAATTCTAGGCAGAGCGAACGGATCTTTTGGACAAGCCTTGTTCAAGGTAGTATAATCAACACACATCCTTAAATCAGTGGTGTCCTTTTCAGGGACCATTACAGGATTGGCCGACCACTCAGTGTGGATGACCTCTTCTATGAATCCGGCTAACTCGAGTCGTGCTAGTTCCTTAGCTATTGCCTTGCGCTTTTCGTCACCAAACCATCGTAAGGACTGTTTGACGGGTTTAGCGTTCGGGTTTCCATTTAGAGAGTGCTCGGCAAGTTCCCTAGGTACTCCGGTCATGTCAGATGTCTGCCATGCGAAGATATCTTGATTTGCTTGGAGGAACTTGACGAGCGCGCTTTCCTATGCGTTATCTAGGCCTACGCCTATCTGGGTCACCTTGGAGGGGTCATCATCCTTCAACGGAGCTTTCTTCGTCTCTTCTGATGCCTTGAACTCCGGATTTGGCTTGGTAACCTCCTTCTTCGTTGCGGGCATCTCGGACGGATCTATGCTCTTCTTGATCTCCTAGTACTCCTGGGCGTGCAGCACGGCTTCAGCAAAGGCAGCATTTCCATCCTCGCACTCTCACGCTTTCTTCGGATCTCCCCTGATGGTGATCACGCCGTTGGGACCTAGAATTTTCATCATATTGTAAATGTAACACGGACGAGCCATAAAAGCCCAGTAAGCTGGACGACCGAATATAGCATGGTATGTGCTCTTGCACTTCGAAAGAAAGTGCCTTCGTCTGATAATTCTTTGGAGTTCCAAAGGTAACATCCAAAGTGATTTCTCCCAGGGAATTAGCTTGTCTTCCTGGGACAACTCCGTGAAAAATCAGAGAGCTATGGTTTAGCTGTGTCTCCGAGATCTTCATCCAGCGTAGCGTTTTGACATAGAGAATATTGATGCTGCTACCACCATCCATGAGGGTCTTGGAGAAACCATAACCGTCAATAAGTGGGTTGACGATTAAGGCGTATTTTCTTCGCCTGTGTAACTTAGGCGAATGATCATCGCGGTCAAACGTGATTGCCACTTCCGACCATTCCAAATACTGGGGGACAGCCGGAACTGTTGCATTGAGCTCGTGTAGAACTGCTTTCTTGACCTTTGCTTGTTGAGATCCAAGGAAGGTGACATAAGTGTCCTTCTTGGTGGGAAAAGTCTTCTTCCCTTCCGACTTGGGATTTGAAGCATCAGCTTCCTCCATGTCGGAATCTTCCTTGGTCTCCTTGTCTTTTTCAGGATTTTTCTTTCCCTTCTTCCTCTTAGCTTTGTAGCCCGCGGTGTCATCTCTTTTGATGTCGTCGTTGAAACGACATTCAGCGTTGGTGTGGGACGAGCCCCCACTGGCGTCTAGGTGATGCACACATGGGTTATTGGCAATGTCGGCCCAAGAGTAGGTTTTGCCTGGTTGTTGTTCTCCTCTACCTTGGACCCTTGCTGTCCCACGGCCACGCCCGCGGCCTCCGCCACGTCCTCCTCGTCCTCTAGACCCGGAAACAGTAGTGACTACCGCTATTTCCGCGTTGGGATTTTCCTCCAAGGTGTTTTTGCGCTTCTGAGCTTGTTGCTTTGGTTGTTTTGCCGACTGAGGCACAGCTAGGACATTGAGTAGTCCTTCCACATCGCCGTCAGCATCTGCATACTTGCTCGCTGTTTCTATCATCTCTCCCAAATCGGTAACCTTGTCACACTTCAAGCGATGGCGTAGTAAACCAATAGGGAGACCTGCGATGAAAGCTTCAATCGTAGTTTGATAATTTACTCCTTCACAGGAGTTCTTGGTGTCGATCCATCGTCTGAGGTAATCCCGGCAAGTTTCTCCGGCTTTCTGGGTGCAACGCTGTAGGTCTCCAACCGTATAGGGCCTCCGATATGTGCCTTCGAAATTCCGAAAGAACGCGCTTTGTAAATCATACCAGTTATGGATGGTGTTTGCCAGAAGTTCATTGAGCCATGATCATGCCGTCTTCCACAACATAAGTGGGAGATATCGGGTTGCGACCAGGCTGTTTCCGCCTTTGGCGATGCAGCAAGCTTGGAAGAAGTCCTGTAACCAGGTGTCTGGCCGAGCAATGCCGTCGTAGGCTTGGATATGTCTTGAGATAGCAAATCCTTCTGGGAATTTTGTAGCTCTGATGCGTGGACCGAAGCACTTTGGGCCCACGTACACGTCATCGTTTTCATAGCGCCGAGCCTCTATGTTGGAGTTGATCATGTGTCTTGCGTCATTGGGCGATGGAGATTGTCCCGAATGCCGGCTATGGCTGCGGTGTCGTGGAGCCGGACTTCGGCTTCTGCCACCACCTCCTCTGCCATTTCGTCCTCCTTGCCCTCCATGGGAGCCGTTGTGATGACTGTGTGGTGGAGAAGGTGGAGCCGCTGGATAGTTTCCCGCTGATCGCCGGCCTCTATCCGGAACGTCATTATTCCGATTCCGGGGAGGGTCTTGACTACGACGAGCTCCCTACCGGCTTGTACCGGCATAGTTTCCGTTGTTTCTTCGTCCGTCGTTCCCACCATAGTGAGGCTCAGCCGGACGGTTCTCATGTCTAGGAGGTGGCATTCTCTGACGATCCTCCTCCCGACGTTTCTCTTTAGCTTCGACCCTTCGATCCTTAGATTCTCGTCGGGGAGGGTTCGTTGGATTCAGGGCAGCGATGGCTTCTTTCTCGGCCGCTGGTGCAACGTTGCTCCAGCCGCGTGTAGTCCTGCGATGCTGTCCTGACGATCCGGTTCTCAAATAATTGTCTTCCCGTCGTTCGGGGCGATAATGCTGCTCCGGAACGTAATGGGGCCTTACGTTAGCCCATGCCGGATCTGTGCGACATTGGTCAGAATCCGAGACCAGTTTTTGACTTCCGGACAGGGCGACCTTTTGCTGCTCCAGTCCCTTGTTGAGTAGCTTGATACCCAAATGGATCTCCTCTGGTCCTAGATTAGCCGATAGAATTTCTCGGGCTGCCACGGTATTCTATACTGGTGTTGGGTGTACGCAATCTCCGTTGCTATCTTTCCGTGGCTTCCCCATCTCATCTCCAAAAAGGACGGCACGGACACGTGGGAATTTTTTGTCATCTATGTGACGCTTTCGTGTCTTCTGATGCAGACAAGACATGTACTCCTTGTTCGACATGCGCTTCTTCTCCACCTCGATGTTTTTGGCTTCATCGAGGAGTTGTTGACGACATGCTTCTAGGGCTTGCGCCATTTCATCCAGCTCATCTGCAGTAAGTTCTGCAGCTGTAGGGATAGGTGTGGTTAATGCGGCATCGATGAGTTTACGCGCACCTTCAGTGATCACATGTCCATCCACCGATGCTTCTTTTTTCAGCTTGTCTGGGATCAGTGCTCCATCCGAGTCTTCTTCGTATTCCTCGGCAATCACCTCCTTTGTCAGAGGGTCTTTTGTCGGGGTCTTGTTTTTCTTGTTCTTCTTCTTTGCCTTCTTGGCAGCGCCGGTAGCAAAGACGGCTTTGGGTCCGTTTCCCGGAGTCAAGCTCTGATCGGTACTTTTGGACATCTGGACCTCGGGATTATCTCCGACGTCCATGTCATCCTGTGTTTTGCGAGAGTGTTCCTTGGATCCTTCATCCATGGCTTCTCCTTCTTCTGCACCTTTGGAGTTATACTCCTCTTCATATTCCGCGGAGAACTTTTGGAAACCTGCTGACGTCATTGACTCATCTGAGGATGCGGGTACGTCGACGTTTGTTCCGATTGCCTCCAGCACCGAGTCGGTGTTTTCTCCAGCATCGGCAGAGCCGGATTCGGATCCCACATATCCGACGAAGTGCGACGCGTGCTTCCTGAGGTACCTGCGGCTTTCGCGATCAACCATATCAAAACTTTTGATGGTCTAGAGGATTGCCTCTGCGCTTTCGCCTTGCAGTATCATAGGTCGTAGTGTGTACCTTATGAAAGACCTGTCTGTTCCGGCATCATCAGAGCCAGAATCAGTGTCGGTGATATGCTCCTCCTGGATTTCGACTTCCATGGGTGGGTCGATCTGGGATTCGGCTCCTCTGGGGAGATCCACTCTAGATTCGATGTTGACCGCTAGGTCTTCTTCAGGTTCAGATTTCTCCACTGTCTCCGCATCTGGTGCGGGCTGGGTGGGATTAGGGTTTTCTGAGATCCGGAACTCTACCGCCTCCGCGGACAAAGGGGACCTAGAAAATTCTTCTGCCTCTATCATCACCGTTGGGGTGGGTTGGGAAGGTTCAGCGAAACCGATGTAAACATCGGTCTCGCCAAAAGACATGATTGTGTAAGCAGTCACGGCCTCCCTTGCTGGAATCCAAGTCTCGTCGAGAACAATGAGAGGGACGTCGCTGGCGTAGAGGATGCGACCGACGACGATAGTCTCGCCGATTCCGATTCTTGCAGATTCAACTCGGAACGCAGATCCGTAGCTCACTTGCCCCATGGTGGGCGCCAACTGTCGTCGGATTGATGACAAGTACGCCATGAGGGGGTCCTCGAGGCGTGCGAAAGAGAGGGGTGTGAGACGTACGGTATTCTGGGACGGTAAGCACACAAGTTTACCCAGGTTCGAATCCGCCGTCTTTGGACGGATCCTACTCCTGCTAGCAATCCATTAATACGGCAGAGCCGGAATATGGGTTACAAGAGTTTCTCCTGTGCGAATTGAGGGTCTAAAGTATTGGGTGCCCTAAAGGCTCTCCCTAGGATGGCTTATATAGATATCCGGCCTAGGGTTTACAGGAGAGATCTATCTGGCTACGACTAAGAGTCGGTTACAGAGTACATCTTAAACTACAAGTAACATTATGGGCCGAAGTCGGTAAGTCTTCTGGGCCTTCCCGTA
The DNA here is from genome assembly GCA_916181665.1 of Avena sativa. Taxonomy (NCBI): domain Eukaryota; kingdom Viridiplantae; phylum Streptophyta; class Magnoliopsida; order Poales; family Poaceae; genus Avena; species Avena sativa. The sequence continues at coordinate 38,473,162 of OV702287.1, read as the reverse complement.
GCCGGATTGGACTCCGTCTTTCTCCCTGACTAGGCCGCCCGTGAAGCAAAGCTCTAACCCGAAGTGGGCCACCCTGGTCAGTGAGGAACTGTGAGGATACCCGGAAAGTATATCCCCAACAGCATGTGTTCCATATATAGTCATACGTGCTCGCAATGAGAACTTGCACAACATCTTTTGTCCTGCCAGCCCGTTTGCAGCGGGGCCTCTAGGGAACTACTGGAAATTAAGGTGCTCCTTTTAATAGAGCACCGAAGCAAAGCATTAACACTCCTTGAACACATGTGATCCTCACATCAAAGCCTTTCCCTTCCGGTTATCCCGATTTCTGTCACTTCGGGGCCATAGGTTCCGGACAACAACGTGTGTATACAACTTGTAGATAAGACCAAGAACAATACTATCATAATGAATCAATAATAAGTTCAGATCTGAAATCATGGAACTCGGGCCCTAGTGACAAGCATTAAGCACAACAAGGTTGCAACAAAGTCATAAAGCACTAATAAAAGATACTAGGCACCATGCCCTAACAATCTGATGCCATTACATGAACAATCTCATCCAATCCCTACCATCCCCATAGCCTACAACGGGGGATTACTCACTCATAGATGGGGGAAACATGGATGGTCGATGGAGAAGCAACGGTGATAATGATGGCGATGATCTCCTCCAATTCCCCGTCCCGGCAGGGTCCCATAATGGAGTTTCTGGTGCTGTTTCGTGGAATCTAATTGTGGCGGCGGAGCAGAACTCCTTTTGGAAAAACGTCGAACCCCCCGAAGTTTTTAGGTCAGAAGGCTCCTTATAGGCGAAGGGAGAGGCTGAGGGGGTGCCTGGGGGGCCCAAACCACCCCCTGGCGCGGCCTAGCCTGGCCCGCGCCAGCAGGTGGTGTGGCCACCCCTGGCTCTTCTCCGTCTCGTATTCTGGCTCCTGGAGTCTTTGGGTGAAATAGGATTTTTGGCATATTTTCCTGGATTTTTCCTCATAGTTGATTTCTGCACAAAAAGTAGACACCAAGGCAATTCTGCTGAAAACTACGTCAGTCCGCATTAGTTGCATCCAAATCACACAAGTTTAGAGGAGAAACAATAGAAAAAGTGTTCGGGAAAGTAGATACGTTTTGGACGTATCACCCTCTCGACCTACCACACATTAAATACCTCGCATGCATCAATGATTGCGCACTTTACCGGAACGAGTATGCAGATAGAACCACATGTCCGGTGTGTGTCCAAGGACGGTACAAGAGAGGGAACAACAAAGTTCCTCGAAAAGTGATATGGTACTTTCCTATCACCCTCCGTCTGTAGCGATATTCTGTAGATCCTAAGGAAGCAAAGCTCATGCAATGGCACGCGGAAAGAGAGAAACCCAAAGATGATCCAGAGAAGGGCAAGATCCTAACACACTCTTTAGATGCTAGCAAGTGGAATGCATTAGACATCGAGTTCGAAGAGTTCGGGGGCGATGCAAGGAGCGTCAGGCTAGGTTTGAGCACCGATGGACTCAATCCTTTTGGAAACCAGAGTAGCACGCATAGCACCTGGCCCATGTTTGGATGGCCGTACAACCTCCCCCCCCCCCCGTGGCTGTGCACGAAGCAAAGGTACGTACACATGAGCATTCTTATTCAGGGGCCAAAACAACCAGGTATCGATATGCATCTGTATCTCGGATTGTTGAGAGAGGAGTTAGCCAGCTTGTGGGAGACGCTGGCCCGTACGTGGGATGCCTACACTAAAGAATATTTCCATCTGAGATCCGTGTTTCTCATGATGGTGCAGGACTATCCTGGTTACGCATATGTATTGGCCAAGGTGAACCACGGACAAAATGCATGCGTCAAGTGCATGGATGAGACACCGCATCTCCAGCTACCAAGGGATCCCGGGTCTTTGAAAACCATGTTCCAAGGTACTCGAAAGTGGCTCCGCATGGATCACCCGTGGAGAAAACACGGTGACCTGTTCAATGGTAAGGACGAGCTCGAAAGAGCCCCGCGTCCAAGGAGCGGAGAAAAAATTGAGGAGCTTTTGAATAATTGGGTAGATTGCCCTGCGCCGGGAAAAAAACGACCGAGGACAAAGCCGCTGCTGGGTGTATGGAAAGCAAGGTCTGTTTGCTGGGACCTGCCGTACTAGAAGGGCCTCCACACTCCCCATAGCCTCGATGTAATGCACATCATGAAGAACGTTACCGAGAGTCTTCTTGGCACTCTACTAAACATGCCGGAGAGGACCAAGGATGGGCCAAAAGCAAGAAAGGACCTTAAATTGCTTGGCATCAAGAAAGATCTTCAGTACCCTAATAGTGATGATGATGATGATGATGATGATGATCAGACGGAAGGGACTCAAGGTCGCCACAAAAGAGTTAAGAAGAATGAGGTGGTGCTTCGCGCTGCCTACTTCACTCTGAGTCTGGAGGAGCTCGAGAAGTTTTTCAGGTGCCTCCTAGGAGTAAAAGTTCCTAAGGTTACTCGGGGAAGATAAGAAGATATCTGGACATGGCGAAGAAGAGGTTCAGCGGTATGAAGTCTCACGACTGTCACGTGCTGATGACGCGGATACTCCCTGTTGCGATCCGTGGGATAATGGACGAGCATGTTCGTGAGACACTATTTGGCCTCTGTAACTTTTTCAACGTCATATCTAGGAAGTCGATCGGTGTGAAGCAGCTCAACAGGCTACAGGAAGAGATCGTGATGAGATTTACTTCCCGCCCGCATTCTTCGACATCATGGTGCATATGCTTGTACATGTCATGGATGACATCATCCATCTCGGGCCGACATTCCTGCATAACATGATGCCGTTTGAAAGGCTAAACGGTGTCATCAAAGGATTCGTTCGCAACAGGTCCCGTCCAGATGGAAGCATAGCCAAGGGCTTTCTGATCTACGAGTGCATCTCCTTCTGCCAGAATTATCTAACCACCGAGAACCAGGATGTTGGAATACCCACCAAGAAGCACCTCGGCAGGTGATGTCTACGCACTTCTATTCTTGTAGACAATTGTTGGGCCTCCAAGTGCAGAGGTTTGTAGAACAGCATCAAGTTTCCCTTAAGTGGATTACCAAAGGATTATCGAACTCATGGAGGAAGTGGTCAAAGGTATCCCTCTCAAGCAACCCTGCAATCAAGATACAAGAAGTCTCTTGTGTACCCAATACACTTGTCAGGTGTATAGGTGCACTAGTTCGGTGAAGAGATAGTGAAATACAAGTGGTATGGATAATTATAAGTGGTAACGGTGCTAGAAAATAGCTTGATGGCATGTGGTTGACGTGGGAAAATACTAAAGGAAAACTGAAATAAATATAGCAACAAGCAAACATGTAATAGATCTAGATGCAAACGGTGTTTCAATGCTTAGAAACAACGCCTAGGGATCATACTTTCACTAGTGAACACTCTCATATAAATATATTCTTCTTTATGATACTACGCTGAACTACTTTCCGGTTGGACACTCTAATCGATGGTAGGGCTATAACAGCACACCTCAAAGTTCATCTTTCCCATCTAGAAACCCCACACTGTCACCTTGAGTACTAGATGAGTCCAACAAACACCACAATTTCATAAAGACATCCAACTCCAAATATAACTCATAACAAGTATTTGTAATCTCTAGACTAAGTGCCACCATGGTGTGCACGCTGTCACTTTCACACACATGGGGAGAGAAGAGATCTATTAAAGCACTTGAGTAGCAAGGTAGATCTATAGATTACAAGCTCATGATCTAAATAAGATCATGCATAGAGAGAGAGATGAACACATAGCTACCGGTAGAACCCTTAGCCTCGAGAGAGAACTACTCCCTCCTCATCATGGGAATCAGCAATGGTGATGGAGATGGTGGTGGAGATCGATGGAGATGCTTCCGGGGGCACTTCCCTGTCCCGACAGGGTGCCGGAATAGAGACTTTTTGTCCCCTGAATCTCCCCTTTGGTGGCGGCGGCGTTGTGGAACTTTTCATGGATTTCTGATTGACGATTTAGGGTTTCTGCCTCGGGAGGAATATATAGGCGAAGGAGGCAAGGTCGGTGGCCAGCCAGGGGGCCCACACCATGCCCTGGCGCGGCCAAGGGGTATCCGCGCCTAGGGGTGTGTGGCCAGGCCCTGGCCCTCCTCCTTCTCGTATTCTGGCTCCGTGAGTCTTCCGGTAAAATAGGAACTTTGGCTTTTGTCTTGTCCAATTCTGAGAATATTGATTTTCTGACTTTCCTGGAACCAAAAACAGCAAAAAACAGGCAATTGGCACTATGGCATCTTGTTAATAGGTTAGTCCAAGAAATCATATGAAAAGTACTCCAAAGTTGGAACAAAACACAAGAAAGTAGATAAAACCAAGCATGGAACATCAAAAATTGTAGATACATTTGCAATGTATCAACATCCCCAAGCTTAACTCCTGCTCGCCCTCGAGTAGGTAAGTGATAAAATGAAAGAATAATTTTTGAGGTGACATGCACCATCATAAACTTTGATCCAAATATTTGTAAAACATTCAAAGCTGGGATCATAGTACTCCAATCATAACATGTAAGACAAAGTTCTAGCAATGAGACAAAGAAACTATGTTGCAACATGAAAAGGCACAAACAAAAGATTCATGAATAACAATGCTTTGCAAGACGTTTGTTTGTTTCACATAAAGAAAACATAGTATAATAGCATTCAGCTTGTCCCTCATAGAGTAGCAAATATAAATGCATAGGACACCTTCAAAGTTCATAAGAGTGACTAGATACAAATAGTTTAAAACAAGCATTATCAAGATATGCATCAATCAACCAGTCTTGGGACAATGCACATAGAACTAAGAATGGCCACTATGCTCTGAAAGTAGGTGCATAAAGGTATAAGGTGGAGACTCAATATAATGGTGGAAGAAAGGCCTTCATAGAAGGAAGTAGGGATTCAAGTCTTATAAAGAGCTTCCAAAAATTATGGTACTTATAGCTTTCAGCTCTCATTGCCCCTATCATAAGCTTCTTGAAGAGATTAAGGTTAAAGTGAACAAACTATGGTGTACATGCTTGACAAAGTATAAGTTAGAAATCTCATGTCCCTTGGATACGAGGGCCGCTCCTCATGCTACTCAAGTTTAGTCACCGGTAAGTTCTTGTCATCGTAAGTACATGTGTATCATAGAGAACCGCCAATGGGGTACCCCTTGCCCGATGATACGAAAGAATCCCCATATCAAAATGACAAGGCAAGCAGACAACGAGCATCTCAGCAATCTTCTTATTTACCATGGGAATATGGTGCTTTTTTCTCTCTTTCCTCTTTTCATAATATCTTTTTTTTCTCTTTTTTTTCTCAACATCAAACTCTTTTTTTATAAGAAGATTGCTTCATAGACAGCTCATTATGGTTACGCTGCAGGTTTCCACCATGTCAGCATGGATTAGACCAGCGGCCCAGGCGTTTCTCTAACACATATACATAACTCCATGGACTTACAAGCTCCCCTTTCATTTCACCTTGACGACATCCATAGACAAAAGAGCATGATATCAACTAGGTACAAAGTACAAGTGCAATGTTGAAAGCGTTCCCCATGACAGCATGGTTCTGCTAATCCCTAACAAATAAGTGCAAGCATATATAACATAGACGACACAATGGTTCAAGTTTATTAAGGGCAAGAAAACTAAAGTGTGCCATCAAGTTCGTGAGAGCTTTAATCACAAGTTTTCTCATAACAAGTTTAATTTGGAAGGTAAACAAAAACATGAATATACTTGGAATAGCTTAAGCTAGTAGGTAGGTATGGTGGACTCTTTGGAATAACTTGGTTTAGGGAGTTGGATGCATGGGTGGAACTCATACTTGGTTGCGGAGGCTAGCAAAAGACTGGGAGCGACAAACTAAGAGAGCAATAATGGCCATAATCATGTAGAGCGACAAAACATCATTGATCAAAGCGTAAAGTGATACTACAAGTTGAAAACTAAAGGATCATAAAGGCTATGGTGACTTGAGATAGTCATAACATGGTGTGAGCATGCACCAAGTCAACCCAAATAAAGCATTGATACATTCCAAATGTATCTATAATTTTTGATGTTGCATGCTTCGTTTATTCCACTTTCTTGTGTTTTGTTCCAACTTTGGAGTACTTTTCATTTGATTTCTTGGACTAACCTATTAACAAGAGCCATAGTGCCAGCTGCCTGTTTTTTGCTGTTTTTGGTTCCAGGAAAGCCAAAGTGCAAAAGCCAAAGTGCCTATTTTTCCAGATGTCATCAAGTGCCAGAATACGAGACGGAGAGGGGCCAGGGGGCCACCACACCACCTGGCCGCACGGCCAGGCCTGGCCCGGGCCAGGGGGTGGTGTGGCCGCTCCCGGTATGTAACATCCCAAAACTTTAATCCAAGCTTATCAAGATCAAATCATCCAAAAATAGGGTTAACAAAAACTTTTCCAAATTAAATATGAAAGCATTCATATGTGTGTGCATTGCAAATAGGAGTTGTTTTGAATTGCCATGATTGTGTGATCCAATGCTTGTAAAATGTTTCTTAGGTGATTTAAAAATCATCTATATCATTCCCAAACTTTTCCTAAAGAAAATCAAATCAAAAAGAATTAAAAAGGAGGAATGGTCATTTTGGCCATTTTAATCCACTACACTACTTTGAGTGTTCCTAGCACTCATTTCTTAACAGAAACAATTCTTGATCTTTGTACCCCATGCTAGTACACATAATGAGGTACCAAGGCGAACCTTTTGATCTGCTAAAAACATTCTGTTAACTATTTTAATTGGCATTTGAAAATTGAATCTAATGCATATGCATAGATCACCCCTATTTCAAAACCCATCTATTTCAGCTCCACTTTTAAAACCCTTGCAACCAGAGACTACCTAGCACTAGTGGAGAACACCCAAAAATTTTGAAACCAAAATTCAAAACTTTTTCTCTTTCGGCCATTTTGTCAAAAACCTTGCTGGCAAGATCATTGTGGCCTAACTATTACTGTTTTGGGCTGATTTTGACTAGCAATTTTGAAGTGCTTTGATCATCTTTGTCCCCCTCAAGCCTAACCAGACCAACCCCAACATCTCCCCTACCTCCTAGCTGCATTGCATTGCCATGCCGAGCACCAACTCGCCGACCGACCATGCACTCACAGCAGCAGCCCTCTCCAACCTCTCTCACCATGTCTAGCAAGTTGCCTGTGGTCCACCTCCACCGTCCAACTAGCCCCAGGCCAGAGACAGAGAGTAGAGCGGCCAGGAACTGTCGCGCCCGTAGCTGGTCGACCATGCCGATGCCGCCCACAGAGCACGCTCTGTCCCCGCGTGCACAAGCCGCTGCTCGACCACAGCCCGCGCCCACCGCTCCGCCACAACCTGGATAACACCCCAGACACCCCCGTTCGCCGCCCAAAGCACCACAGCCACCGCTCGCCGTGGACACCGCCGCCTCTGACGCTCAGAGCGCCACCTCGCCCAGACCGCATGCCACCGCCCCTACGGCCGCATTCACTTCCTAGAGCACTGCCAGGAGACCGCCCGTCGATCGCCACCCTCCTCCATGCCTCTAGCCGCCCGTAGCCGTGTCGCCAGAGTCGCCTGCCCATCCTGCTCGGTCTCACCGTCGGGCCTATAAAAGGAGGCCTCCCCAGCCTCTTCTCTCCACACAACTCCACTCCCCACCTCTCACTGAACCTCACCCACCTCTAGCCGGAGCAAGAGGAGCAGCAGCTCGCCGGAATTGGAGCCGGAGCCGCCGCCTCTAGAGGAGAAGGGCGTCGTTGATTGCGACCACCCCAAGCTCCGCCGCAACCGCGCGTCGCCTCGCCGTCGTCTTCTAGTTCGTTTGCCCGCCGCATCGACCCCGTTGGAGCCCTGGTACGTCCCCAGCAGACCCCCACCGAGCCGCTAGGGTTCGAGCTCGCCGGCGACCTGTTCGTCGTCGACGATGACCCTTAGCCGTAGATTCCTCATCTAATCCTACGGCCCACAGCGCGCGTACCGTTTCACGTGTTATGACCCACTGATAAGCGGGACCCCCTATCAGCCGAGCCCCGTGCCGCGGAGCGCCACTGGGCAGGCCCAAGTTCTTTCCCGCGCTAGCCCACCCGTTCAAATCTGGATTTTTCTTTTTAGTTAAATCTAGTTTCTGTCCACTAGTTTAAAATTCAATTCAAAGAGTTTTATAAATCCAAATTGCATGAAACCAATTTCGTCTAAAAGGTATTGAGATGATATATCAAAGCCCGTTGGATTTACTTCAATTAGAGTTATAGATCTCTCCTAATAAAAATAACAAAACAGAAGCATTTGCACCTTGCAACATTTTTATAAAATCAACCAAGTTAGCTTTTGAGTTGATTCCAACTCTCAAAAATCACATTTCACCATATCTATCAAAATATGTAATAATATTAAGGTTTACATGCAGTGACTTTGGACTAGTACCAAAATAATGCTATATGGGCATTTCTAGTCACTTTAAATCATTAAATAATGAACTTAAACCAAAGTAATATTGATCCAACCCTTAAATCTCATTCCCACATGTTAGAATATGTGGTGATGACATGTGTCCACATGATCCCATATTTTAAGTGGTGAATATTAAATCTTAGTTAAATTTTCATTGAGTAGAAATTACTTTTCTAAAATAAAAAGAAAGAAAGTATTGAATTAAACTTGTGATGCTTGTGATGATAATAGATCATCAATTGTGTGTCATAGAATGCTATCTAGCCTAGTTAAGTATTGTTTGGTGATTGTGTAATCCGTATGTATTTTTATAGACGATAGTACCGACCAAGTCTACGAAGAGGAGGAGTGCTATCAAGACGAAGAAGAAGAAAACTTCAACCACTGCACCAACCAAGGCAAGATAGCACTATCCAAGATTAACCCTTGCAAGTTATACTTGCAAGCCACCATTAACAATGCAAGCTAACCCTTGCAAATTTAGTGCTTAGGAAACTAGAATCAAACTAGATGGTTTAGCAAAGATGCCTTAAGCATGCTTTGATCACACCCCTTTAACCATTAGTTACCCCAAGTCTTTGTTTACAAGTGTTACCTCCTTTAGTTTACACAAAGTCCCTTAATTGTTTGAAGGTAGCATAAAAAGTATAAAACTTGACCTATTTAGAAACCTTTAGATGTCATTCTATGGCATGAGATTGAACCCATCACTTCCACCTTAGTGAACACTCTTAACTTAGTAGTTTAGAGTAGATCAAAAACTTGAGTCACTTTAGATGGGAACACTTGGTGAAAATGAATTTTAAAACCTTGGAATGATGAGTCATTCTATTGAGATGTTTTGACATGTGTTGAGAAACACCAATGGTTTATGATGATGAAAATGATGAGGCATGAGCCTTAACCCTTTTATAAAACTGATGGTTGGATTCGGATGCGATACCATTCCAAATTTACCGTACAACCACACTACTTGAATTGGGTAAGGCTTAGCTGGAAATTTATATGCATTAGTATTAGTTCCCTCGTGGGAGAGGTTTGAGCTGAGGCTACCTCTCATGATGTCCACCTATGCAGTGCCCAAGATGACTGATGGTCATGGTTGGGAGGCCATGCTCATAGGAGAGGTGCTTATTCTAGGGTGTGTAAGGGGAAGGTTATGTTTGATTATCTGCATACTAAGTATGATGATTCAGGGTTATCCCTGATAGATGTATCGAATCTTGTGGTCAAAGTGTACCACCTCTGCAGAGTGTCAAACTATTCGAATAGCCGCGTCCGCGGTTATGGACAGTTGGAATGGCCATACTGTTTCGTTGTCAGATGTTTTCCAAATAACTTGAAATGAATGATGAACTTTGCCTTGACCACAACAGTTTTGTGTTTATGACAATAGCTTCCCAACTTAAGTGATTCTAGAACTTTACTTTATCTTTCTTTGCTTCAGAACTCAGCAGTAGGTTTCAAACTTAACTTTATGGTTAAACTTAGATTTAGCACTTTAACTTAGAATTATATACTTGTTAGTAGTAGTTTGCGAGTACTTAAAAGAGTACTCATGGCTTTTGTCCCTGGTTATTCTCATGGCCAGACTATGAAGGAGACTATCAAGAGGATGGTCATCAGGACGGCTATGATAACTATGACTATCTGCCTTCGTCAGCATTGCCTGTGCCCCTGAAGATGGACCCCACCGCTACGCTTATCTTTTATTTCTGCTGCTTGTTGTATTAAAGACTGGATCATGAGATCCTTATTTGTGTAAGACCTTATGTATGGTTTGTAATGGATGATGTACTGTGATATCCAATCCGTTATGTCTCGCAAAAATGGTAATCCTGGGATTGCGAGGTATGGCATAACGGGCATCTGGGATTAAAAATCCGGGTGTTGACACGGCACCCACTCGGCCTCTCCTTACGCCTATATATTTCCCTCGGGACGAAAACCCTAAGTGCCTGATCAAAAATCCACGAAAGAGTGTAGCCGCCGTCATCTTCATCCCTAGATCGGGAGGGATCTGAAGCTCTTCCCGGAACCCTGCCAAAGAGGGGAATTCACCCTGGAGGCCTTCTTCATCACCATGCAAGCCTCCGATGCGATGCGTGAGTAGTTCATCCTTGGACTACGGATCCATGTAGTAGCTAGATGGCTGGTTCTCCTCCTTTGTGCTTTCATGTTTAGACCTTGTGAGCTCTGTTCATGATCAATATCATCTATTTGTAATTCTTCATGTTGTGTTTGCGGGGATCCGATGGATATTGAGATGCTATTTCAGATTGATTATTGATTCTATCATGTCTTTGTTATGTGTGATCTTGCATGTAGAAACGTGGAGACCTGCACAACACAACCACAGAACTTTGTCCCCAACTTGCGATGAGGTTGTCAATCTCACCGTGTTTTGCGGAAAACAAAGGATTAAACGTATCGAATGGAAAGAAGTAAAAGTTTGCAGAAAGTAAACACAAAGCAGTAACAGTTTGTAGATTGAATGTAAAGAAAAGGACCGGGATCCATAGTTCACTAGAGGTGGATCTCCTTAAGATAGATAACATGCTGGGTGAACAAATTATAGCAGGGCAATTGACAAACACCGAGAAAGCAATACATGCATATACTAATCATATTGACTCCTTTGAGACTTGATTGGGCATTACAACATTATACATAGACCGCCATCCAACTGCATCTATGACTAATAATCCACCTTCAGGTTATCATCCGAACCCCCTCCAGTATTAAGTTGCAAGCAACAGATTATTGCTTTACGAACTGCGTGTAAAGTAAACAATACGATTGTTCTATGAACAAATGATTGTTGTTTTCTCCCTAGTAGCAACAGCACATCTAGTACCTTAGAGATTTCTGTCACTTCCCCAGATTACCAGAGGCATGAACCCACTATTGAGCATAAATACTAACTCTTGGAGTTGCTAGCATCTACTTGGCCAAGATAGCTACTAACAACAGAAAGCATGCAAGATCACAAATAACAAAGACATGATAGAATCAATAAGCAATCTAAAATATCATCTCAATATCCATCGAATCCCCGCAAACACAACATGCAGAATTACAAATAGATGATCTTGATCATGAATGGAGCTCACAAGATCTAGACATGAAACCACAAAGGAGGAGAACCAGCCATCTAGCTACTACATGGATCCGTAGTCCAAGGATGAACTACTCACGCATCACACCGGATGCTTGCATGGTGATGAAGAAGGCCTCCAGGGTGAATTCCCCTCTCCGGCAGGGTGCCGGGAAGAGCTTCAGATCCCTCCCGATCTAGGGATGGAGATGACGGCGGATACAGACTCTTTTGTGAATTTTTGATCAGGTACTTAGGTTTTTCATTCCGAGGGAAATATATAGGCGGAAGGAGAGGCCGAGGGGGTGCCGGGAGTGGCCACACCAACCCCTGGCACGGGCCAGGCCTGGCCGCACGGCTAGGTGGTGTGGTGGCCCCCTGGCCCCTCTCCGTCTCGTATTCTGGCACTTGATGACATCCGGAAAAATAGACACTTTGGCTTTTGTTCCGTCCAATTCCGAGAATATTCATTTTCTAACTTTCCTGGAACCAAAAACAGCAGAAAACAGGCAGCTGGCATTGTGGCTCTTGTTAATAGGTTAGTCCAAGAAATCATACGCAAAGTACTCCAAAGTTGGAACAAAACACAAGAAAGTGGATAAAACCAAGCATGGAACATCAAAAATTATAGATACATTTGCAATGTGTCAACATCCCCAAGCTTAACTCCTGCTCGTCCTCAAAGCCAGAAAAATGCTTCGTGAACCTTCCTCTTCTTCGTCCTCCATCTCGGTCCGCTCCTCGAGCTTGAGCGAGTCCTGCAACGCTTCCGCTAGAGAGCACCGCCTCCAGCTCTCACGGTCGCCTTTGCCGGGAGGTATCCACCACCACCGAGGAGGGGCCACGACCATGGACATGGCAGAGGGTGCAGTCGGTGCAGGGCACCACCGCTGTCACCGACACCTTCAGAGGGAGTCTCCCGGCCTCCGGCGGGGCACGGTCAAGGACACGGTCAAGGGAGTGGTCATGGTCGCAAGCATGGCTGCGGGCACGGCACCTCCTTGCCGCATCACCATCTTCTTCATTAGAGAGGACCTTCCCTGACTTTATCGGCTTCGACTTCATTGTCCATATCCACCCCGAGGTCGAGGGAAATGTTAGGATTCCAAGCGAATTCACATGGGCATTCCAGCTAAGGTCCATCAATGATGACATGTGGAAAGTGGCGACACACTCTAACCATGAGGGCAACCTCTACCTGAAGGTCAACTTGCACTCCTTCGCCAAGGAGAACGACATCTGCTCCATGTACCTCCTATTGTGCCGCTACATCGGGCGATGCCAGACTGCTGTGAAGATTTTCAACGGCCGTATGTGCCTTCCCACCACCTTGTTCCTGTCAGACAGTGACGACGATGGTGATGGTGACTGGTGAAGCTAGGCTCGAAGCGGGGTGGCCACATCGTGGGAGGGCCGCCCTTGTGCCAGCCAGGTAGCTATTGGTGGCGGGATAGAGAATCCCACATTCCTTCACGTGTGTGTCATCACCCAAGCCACATGTGGATGCAGGACTGAGAAGCCCTGCCGCCAACTCTCCCTTATCTTATTTTGTGTTTATCCCAAGCATGGGCAAGTAGTTAGCACTATGCTATACTTTTGCTTCTGTATTATGCCACCAAGCTCTTCGAGCCATGGATCTGATGAATCATGTGTCTAACCAATTGCAAGATACTTAGCTTTTTGTTTGTGTGCCTTTGCGATGCTCCTCCAATTGCCCTGTTGTGTCCTGTGCACCTAGACTCCAGTTCCGGGGGCAGATCTGAGGCCAGAGTGTCGTTGGTGAGCCCACAAGTGACTTGGTGTCGCTTGAGCTAGCGCACTACTGGCGAGCCCCGGAGCGACTTGGCTCCGTGAGAGTTACTAGACGGAGATTGAACAGACACGAGGGATGATATGCACCGCCCTACCTGGCGCGTCAAATGTCCTGTGTGTGAACACGGACATCAGGGATAATTCATACCCATTTTAGTTGTTTGTAGAGGGGTGGCAAGCGTGCCCGCACATTTCTTCCCTTGGTGGTTGTCGGAGAAAAGAGAGATAACTGGAGAGAAAGAGGAGACACAGTGACACGGGGTTTTACCCAGGTTCAGGTCGTCGTGATGGCTAACCACCCTGCGTCCTGCTTGTTGGTGGTGGTATTGCTCATATGGTGTACATGGTTACAATGGTGGTTCTTCCCGTGTAGGGAGATCTAACCTACCGTCAACAATGGCGGGGAACCATTGCCAGTATCCTTCCTCCTATTCCTCTACTGCTCAGGAACCTCTCTCTTTGTCCCCGAGGTCCAGATGACCGATCGCCTATCTCTTCACTAAGGCGTTGGCCCTCCTTTTATACGGCAAGGGTTCACCACACTAGCTTAGGATTCTTGCTATGTTACTGTCGTGACGTCGCACCATGAGGGGGGCCTACGGCTTCTTTCCCTGGATGATCTAGCCAATCAGGTGCATTTCGAGTCCTAGCTTGGCCTCTTGTGACCTCCTTTATCTTTGTCCTTGTGCGCGGGTCTATTCCCGCACCTTCTCCTTTTGCGGGTACGATCCCGCATCTTGGCTCCTTGCGCAGGTCCGTTCCCGCGTCTTGGCTCCTTCCTATTGTCTTTATCTCCAGCTTGCCAGAGCACATGGTCCTTTCATCAGAACCGGGATGGGAACATTATTGCTGACATCCCGTCCCGCACACCGGATCACAAAATTGATCTCGGCTCCCTTTGCCGTGCAGCCCGCAGGACATTTCCTATGACCCATACTGGAGAAACATGGGTACCCTGGTTCCCATGTATACGACACCGGTCACTTGTGAAAATTTTGGTACTCTCGAAGTCTCCTATCCATAAAAAATACTAGATTTAGGGGTGTGTCTTGGCGCACGACCACGTGACTATCGCTGTTGGGGATATACTCTCCGGGTATCCTCACAGTCTTCACTGACCAGGGTGGCCCACTTCGGGTTAGAGCTTTGCTTCACGGGCGGCCCAGTCAGGGAGAAGAGATAGAGTCCAATCCGGCTACGGGAAGGCCCAGAAGACTTACCGATTTAGGCCATAGTGTTACTTGTAGTTCAAAATGTACTCTATAACCGACTATCAGTCGTAGCCGGATAGATCTCTCCTATAAACCCTAGGCCGGATATCTATATAAGCCGTCCTAGGGAGAGCCTTTAAGGCACCCTCAATAGTCTACAATCTCAACTCGCATAGGCGAATCCTTGTAACCCATATTCCGGCTCTACCATATTACTGAATTGCTAGCAGGAGTAGGATCCGTCCAAAGCTAGCGGATTCGAACCTGGATAAACTTGTGTTCTCACCGTCCCGCAACACCGTACGTCTCACACCCCTCTCTTCCGCACGTCTCGAGGACCCCCTCATGATGTACTTGTCATCAATCCGACGACAATCGCATGAGATTTTCTTTCATTGAATTCTCTTTTGTACTCCCTGCATTCTAAAATACCTTCTCTCTTCTGTTGTAGTTCAAAACAGAGATGTTCCATTAATTATATATAGTCTAAGACAAAACATCAAACAAAAGTGACACAGTTATTAGATCCACTGCTGAGCGGAGCAAAGCATTCAAAACGTGGTCCAATAGTCTGAATGCGCCTTGGCGTACCATCCCGGTATAATCATACTCGAAATGTTCTGGAACACTCCGGTGGTCGGGATCGTGCCGCAGAGGTCGTTGTTCGAGAAGTCCCTGCAGGAGAAAAACAAGGGAGGGAGGCGGTCAATGACACTCACTCACTGGTCGAGAGATCTCTGTAAGAGAGTGTCAGAGACTCGGCGAGCTCTACTTACACAGCTTCCTCGGGATCGGCCCGGTCAAACGGTTCTGCTCAAGCCTCATGCCGTCGTGCAATCCATGTGTTAGCAGGGTATATGTGAAGTACAGAACCAAACTCTCTTCATCATTTTAAAAAAGAAAATAAAGATAAGCCTGTAAGGTTCTGAACTGATCGGATATAGTACGGAGTATATGAACTGCACGCGAACAACTGATGGGGTGAAAAAGCACTTGAAAATTCATCAACTTACAATAATTTCAGGTTGGACAGCTTCCCCAGCGATGCGGGTATATGCCCTCAGATGCTGTTGTTGTACAGGTCTAGGCTAATCAGATTATTCAGATCGCCGAACTCTGGTGGGATAGTCCCCTAGATATTGTTCCCTCCGAATTCCCTGCTCGGATGCCAAAAGGAGCCAGTGCTAGTGCAAAATGAATTGACACGGCTCCAAAATTGGAATTATACGAAGCAAAGAGATATGTAGATAGTTGGGTTAGAATTGCTCACATGTGTTAGGTTTAAGAGTGCTAGTCGGTTTGTTATAGGGTTAGGCCGGTGCACCTAGACCCTCATATATACCTCTTGTAATTGCCACAATATTGTTATCGATTATTATTCTATACAATTCTATATGGTATAAGACTTCCGATTCTAAGGTATGGCTTACCCGCCGACCCCGCCGCCTCCGCCGCCTGGCTACTTCGAGCGGCGCACCGCCATTGTCGCCGCCAAGATCGCCGCGGCCACGGCCCCCTCCACCTATACCTCTACTTTAGCTCTACCTCCACCAATAGCCCCTTCAATCTTCTTCACCGACACCAGATCCGATATTAGCCCCTACATACCCGTAACCTTAGACCTCGCTGCTCACAACTACTACCATTGGCGTCACCTCTTCGACATCCACCTCAGGCGATGCAACCTTCGCTCTCACGTCGCCGACAACGCTCGCCCTCAACCTCACGATCTGCAATGGGTCAAGGATGATCTAGCCATTATTCAATGGATCTACATGCGAGTCTCCACAGAAATCTTCAATCTCGTACACCGTGATGGTGCCTCCGCCGCCAATCTGTGGGCAGCCCTTCGTCAGCTCTTCTAGGACAACATCGACGCTCATGATACGTTGCAAACGTATCTATAATTTGTGATGTTCCATGCTTGTTTTATATCTACTTTTTATGTTTTGTCCACACTTTGGACATTTTTATACACTTTCTTGGACTAACCTATTAACAAGATGCCATAGTGCCAGCTGCATATTTTCTGCTGTTTTTGGTTCCAGAAAAGTCAGAAAATGAATATTCTCGGAATTGGACGAGACAAAAGCCAAAGTCAATATTTCACCGAGGGGGACACGGAGCTAGAAGACGAGACGAAGAGGGGCCAGAGGCCGGCCACACCACCTGGCCGCGCGGCCAGGCCTGGCCCGTGCCAGGGGGTGGTGTGGCCACCTAGGGCACCCCCTCGGCCTCCCCTTTTGCCTATAAGAAGCCTTCGATGCAGAAACCCTAAAAAATCCAGCCTCCAGCCACGAAAAGTTCCGCGGCGCTGCTGCCACCCAAGGGGAGATTCGGGGGACAGAAAGTCTCTGTTCCGGCACCCTGCTGGGACGGGAAGTTCCCCGGGATCCATCTCCATCGACTCCACCACCATCTCCATCGCCGTTGCTGATTCCCATGATGATGAGGGAGTAGTTCTCTCTCGAGGCTATGGGTTCTACCGGTAGCTATGTGTTCATCTCTCTCTCTATGCATGATCATGATCATGAGCTTTGTAATCAAGTTTATCTACCTTGCTACTCAAGTGCTTTAATAGATCTCTGCTCTCCCCATGCGTGTGAAAGTGACAGCGTGTACACCATGGTGGCACTTAGGCTAGAGATTACAAATACTTGTTATGAGTTATATTTGGAGTTGGATGTCTTTATGAAATTGTGGTGTTTATTGGAACCATCTAGCGCTCAAGGTGACAGTGTGGGTTTATCTAGATGGGGAAAGCGAACTTTGAGGAGTGCTATTATAGCCCTACCATGGATTAGAGTGTCCAATCGGAGAGTAGTTCAGGGTAGTATCATAAAGAGAAGATATTTATATGAGAATGTTCACTAGTGAAAGTATGATCCCTAGGACTTGTTTCTAAGCATTGAAACACCGTTTGCAACTAGATCTGTTACATGTTTGCTTGCTTCCATCTTTATTTCAGATTGCCTTTAGTCTTTTGCACGCGCCATCAAAGCTATTTACTAGCACTGTTACCACTTATAATTATCCATACCACTTGTATTTCACTATCTCTTCGCCGAACTAGTGCACCTATACACCTGATAAGTTTATTGGGTGCGTTGGGGACACAAGAGACTTCTTGTATCTTGATTGCAGGGTTGCTTAAGAGGGATACCTTTGACCACTTCCTTCCTGAGTTCGATAAACCTTGGATGATCCACTTAAGGGAAATTTGCTGCTGTTCTACAAACCTCTGCACTTGGAGGCCTAATAACTGTCTACAAGAATAGAAGTGCATAGACATCAAGCTATTTTCTGGTGCCGTTGCTGGGGAGATAAGGTAAAAGGTACTCACATCCTTTGGTGTGATTGCTCGAAGTTATTTCCTTTAGATTCTGCAATTTTGACTTTTTGTTTCTTATTTTCACTAGTTAGGCTTAATGGAAAACAACAACAAAATCAGAGAGCTTTATAGTATTTATCTTGAGTTAGGACATGAAGTGTTTGAAGAGAAAATTAAAAAATCTATGGAACTTTATTTGCATTCTAATAGCAATGTTGTTAGTATGAATTCTTTGGACACCATTATTGCTAATGCTATGGAAAAGTCTAAGCTTGGAGAAGCTAGTTTTTATGAGAATGATCTTTTTAGTCCCCCAAGCACGGAGGAGAAAATTTATTTTGATGATACTATGCCCCCAATATATTATGATTACAATGATGAATATGATATTTTCATTCCACCTCCTATTGAGGAGAAAATTAATAATGATTACAATATGCCTCCTATATTTGATAATTGTGGTGATGAGAATAATAATGATAGCTATTTTGTTGAATTTGCTCCCACTACGATTAATAAGAATGACTATGTTTATGTGGAGAGTATTAATTCTTTTATGCATGTGGCTCATGATAAGAATGTTTTATGTGATAGTTATATTGTTAATTTTATTCATGATGCTACTGAAAGTTATTATGAGAGAGGGAAACATGGTTTTATGCATCTCAATAATATTAAGTTTCCCTTCTTTATGTTGAAAGTCTTGAAGTTGCACCTGTTTTGCTTTACTATGCTTGTTGCTTTGTCCTTTCATGACTTGTTTCTTTACAAGATTCCTATGCATAGGAAGTGGGCTAGACTTAAATGTGCTTTGAATTTTTTTCTTGATGCTCTCTTTCACTTCAATTCGTATTTATGTGAGCATCTTCTCAAACTATCATGCCTAACTTAAAGGCGTTAAAGAAAAGTACTTCTTGGGAGATAACCCGATAGTTTTCTTGAGTCTTGGAAGTTATTACTTCTGTACTTATCCTTTTTTATTTGATTTGTGCGCCAATAATAACCTCTAATGAGAGGAAAGTAAGATTTGGGGAAGTGCTGTCCCGAAACGGATTTTTGTGCTTCACTATAAAAATTCGTGAAAAATCTATGTATATCGGATTGAGGTGTAATTTTCTGAATAAATCCCCCAGGTTGTTAGCTAACTTTCGTTAGTTCAACACTTTTCGATGTGAGCAACAGAAGTTCTTCGAAAAAATCGGTGTTTACCTGCTGGTCTGTTTTGATAGATTTCTGCCATTGTTTGCATTTGCCTCTTAATCTCTTTCTCTTTGAGTTCTCTTTGATAATTTGAAATTTTTTAAAGGAAGTGCTACAGTAGATTGTGTTTTAATGGAAGTTTTATTTGTATTGGAACTGAACCAAAGGTTTATTATCTTTTGAATGCACTAATGCTACTAATGAAGATTGTGTGAAGTTTTGTATGAAGGAAAATTTAAAGTGTAGGGAAGAGAGATATGATAAGATGAAGTGGACAAAAGCTCAAGATTGGGGATGCCACCCCGTGTCACCTCAAGAAATATTCAAGAGGTACAAGCGTCAAAGCTTGGGGATGCCCAAGGAATCCCCTTCTTCATCAATAAAAATCTGAGGTTTCTTTCAAACACTTCATTTTTATTGTTTCATGCACAATTGTGTTGTTCTTGAAGCGTCATCGTGTTTGTTTTTAGTTTTCTTTTGCTTAGTTTTCTTAAATAAGTTGGTTGGATTCCAACACACTTCTTTTGGAGAGAGACACACCCTGTTATTCATTGTTTAGAACACTCTAGTTTTCATTCTTATTGTTTTGTGGGTGTTCTCTTTTGCCAGCACTGTGTTTAGCCTTAGTTTTCTTGTGCTTTAAGCTTAGAACTTTTTATGTTCTTCTTTGTGGATTTGTGAGACAAGATCACTGATCTTTATTTATTATTATCTTTATTATTTTTGAGGGAAGTGCTACAGTAGCTAGTGTTCTAATGGAAGTTTATTTGGTGTTAGAACTGAACCTTAAGGCTTATTTATCTTAAGTGCACTAATGTTGCTAATAAAGATTGTGTGAAGTTTTGTATGAAGGAAAATTTTTAGGTGTATGGAAGGAATGAGTAATGAGATGAAGGATGGACTAAAGCTCAAGCTTAGGGATGCCACGCGTGTCACCCCAAGAAATATCCAAGAAGTACAAGCGTCAAAGCTTGGGGATGCCCAAGGCATCCCCTTCTTCATCAATAAAAATCCCAGGTTCCTTCCAAACACTTCATTTTTATTGCTTCATGCACAGTTGTGTTTTTCTTCGAGCGTCTTCTTTTTCGTTTTCGTTTTGGTTTTCGTTTGCTTGGTTTTCTTAGTTTTCTGAATAAATTGGTTGGACCCCCTCTTTCATACATTGGTTTGCAAATAGTTTGGTTTGGTTTGGAAAAAGTAGGAAAGTTCATGCTTATGTGGTAAAAAGAGCTTGTTTTTGACTGTGGCTATGCTTTGTCATGCCATGCTTGATATTGTTTTGGATTTATGCTTAGTATTCTTTGCTATAGCATGACTTGTTATAAACAATTGAGATTGCTTAATGTGCCTTGGATGAATCATGCATTGTTTTAGCATATTAAAGCATAGTATAGTGGTATTCTCCTTTGATGCTTTATTTGGGTTGACTTGGCACATGCTCACACCATGTTATGACTATCTCAAGTCACCATAGCCTTTATGATCCTTTAGTTTTAAACTTGTAGTATCACTTTATTCTTTGATCAATGATGTTTTGTCGCTCTGCATGATTATGGCCATTATTGCTCTCTTAGTTTGTCGCTCCCAGTCTTTTGCTAGCCTCCACAACCAAGTATGAGTTCCACTCATGCATCCAACTCCCTAAACCAAGTTATTCCAAAGAGTCCACCATACCTACCTACTAGCTTATGCTATTCCAAGTATATTCATGCTTTTGTTTACCTTCCAAATTAAACTTGTTATGAGAAAACTAGTGATTAAAGCTCTCACAAACTTGATGGCACACTTTACTTTTCTTGCCCTTAATAAACTTGAACCATTGTGTCGTCTATGTTGTATATGCTTGCACTTAGTTGTTGGGAATTAGCGGAACCATGCTTTCATGGGGAACGCTTTCAACATTGCACTTGGTACTTGTACCTAGTTTATATCATGCTCTTTTGTATATGGATGTCGTCGGTGTGAAATGAAAGGGGAGCTTGTAAGTCCATGGAGTTATGTATATGTGTTAGAGAAACGCCTGGGCCGCTGGTCTAATCCATGCTGACATGGTGGAAACCTACAGCGTAACCATAATGAGTTGTCTATGAAGCATTCTTCTTATAAAAAAAGAGTCCATATTGAGAAAAAAAGAGAAAAGAGAAAAAAAGATATTATGAAAAGAGGAAAGAGAGAAAAAAGCACCATATTCCCATGGTAAATAAGAAGATTGCTGAGATGCTCGTTGTCTTCTTGCCTTGTCATTTTGATATGGGGATTCTTCCGTATCATCGGGCAAGGGGTACCCCATTGGCGGTTCTCTATGATATAGATGTACTTATGATGACAAGAATTTACCGGTGACTAAACTTGAGTAGCATGAGGAGCGGCCCTCGTATACAAGGGACATGAGATTTCTAACTTATACTTCGTCAAGCATGTACACCATAGTTTGTTCACTTTAACCTTAATCACTTCAAGATACTTAAGATAGGGGCAATGAGAGCTGAAAGCTATAAGTACCATAATTTTTGGAAGCTCTTTATGAAACTTGAATCTCTGCTTCCTTCTATGAAGGCCTTTCTTCCACCATTATATTGAGTCTCCACCTTCTACCTTTATGCACCTACTTTGAGAGCATAGTGGCCATTCTTAGTTCTATGTGCATTGTCCCAAGCCTAGTTGATTGATGCATAACTTGATATTGCTTGTTTTAAACTATTTGTATCTAGTCACTCTTATGAACTTTGAAGGTGTCCTATGCATTTATCTTTGCTACTCTATGAGGGACAAGCTGAATAATTTTATGCTATGCTTTCTTTATGTGAAACAAACAAACGTCTTGGAAAGCATTGTTATTCATGAATCTTTTGTTTGTGTCTTTTTCATGTTGCATCATAGTTTCTTTGTCTTATTGCTAGAACTTTGTCTTTCATGTTATGATTGAAGTACTATGATCCCAGCCTTGAATGTTTTACAAATACTTTGATCAAGTCTTTGATGGTGCATGTCACCTCAAAAATTATTCTTTTGTTTTATCACTTAGCTACTTGAGGACGAGGAGGAGTTAAGCTTGGGGATGTTGATACATTGCAAATGTATCTATAATTTTTGATGTTCCATGCTTGGTTTTATCCACTTTCTTGTGTTTTGTCCACACTTTGGAGTACTTTTCATATGATTTCTTGGACTAACCTATTAACAAGAGCCACAGTGCCAGCTGCCTGTTTTCTGTTGTTTTTGGTTCCAGGAAAGTCAAAAAATGAATATTCTCGGAATTGGACGGGACAAAAGCCAAAGTGCCTATTTTTCTGGAAGTCATCATATGCCAGAATACGAGACGGAGAGGGGCGAGAGGCCGGCCACACCACCTGGCGGCGCGGCCAGGCTTGGCCCGCACCAGGGGGTGGTGTGGCCAGCCCAGGCACCCCCTCGGCCTCCCCTTCCGCCTAGAAGATGCCCTCAGGACGAAAACCCTAAGTGCTCGATCAAAAAAATCCACGAAAGAGTCTGTAGCCGCCGTCATCTCCTTCCCTAGATCGGGAGGGGTCTGAAGCTCTTCCCGACACCGTGCCGGAGAGGGGAATTCACCCTGGAGGCCTTCTTCATCACCATGCAAGCCTCTGGTATGATGTGTGAGTAGTTCATCCTTGGACTATGGATCCATGTAGTAGCTAGATGGCTGGTTCTCCTCCTTTGTGCTTTCATGTTTAGATCTTGTGAGCTCCGTTCCTGATCAAGATCATCTATTTGTAATCATACATGTTGTGTTTGCGGGGATCCGATGGATATTGAGATGCTATTTCAGATTGATAATTGATTCTATCATGTCTTTGTTATTTGTGATCTTGCATGCTGTCTGTTGTTAGTAGCTATCTTGGCCAAGTAGATGCTGGCAACTCCAAGAGTTAGTATTTATGCTCAATAGTGGGTTCATGCCTCTGGTAATCTGGGGAGTGACAGAAATCTCTAAGGTATTAGATGTGTTGTTGCTACTAGGGAGAAAACAACAATCCTTTGTTCATAGAACAATCGTATTGCTTACTTTACACGCAGTTCGTAAAGCAATAATCTGTTGCTTGCAACTTAATACTGGAGGGGTTTCGGATGATAACCTGAAGGTGGATTATTAGTCATAGATGCAGTTGGATGGTGGTCTATGTATAATGTTGTAATGCCTAATCAAGTCTAAAAGGAGTCAAGATGATTAGTATATGCATGTATTGCTTTCTCGATGTTTGTCAATTGCCCCGCTGTAATTTGTTCACCCAGCATGTTATCTATCTTAAGGATAGCCACCTCTAGTGAACTATGGATCCCGGTCCTTTTCTTTACATATAATCTACAAACTGTTACTGCTTTGTGTTTACTTTCTGCAAACTTTTACTTCTTTCCATTCGATACGTGTAATCCTTTGTTTTTAGCAAAACACGGTGAGATTGACAACCTCATCGCAAGTTGGGGACAAAGTTCTGTGGTTGTGTTGTGCAGGTCTCCACGTTGCTACTAGCACCGGTAGTGCGCCCTGCCAAGGCTCAGCTAGCAACACCTTTGGGGTGTTTCCTTGCTCCTACTGGTTCGATTAAACCTTGGTTTCATAACTGACGGAAACTTGCTGCTATGCTCATCATACCTTCCTCTTGGGGTTCCCAACGAGCTCTACATCAACACCGCTCCAGCATTTTTCTGGCGCCATACACAGAGCCATCATCGGGTGGCTCCTTTGTGTAGGTGAGGCATTCGTCTCTGCCTATCCTTCCTGGGGTGCTCCCTGTGAGCACATATGCTTTCTCGTTGTTCTCGGGTTGCGCTCCTCGGGACAGACTTTTGTCATGGCCTAGAGCGGATCTCAGGCACGGGCTTTAGGCAAGCGGCCACTAAGGAAGAACCTCAGAGACCAATGCTTTCTCTCTATGCTCAGGAACTGCATCCTTGGTGTAGGCTTGTTGCCGTAGCCTAGAGCGGATCTCGGGCGTGGGCCTCACGGGAAACGATAGAGGGCCATCACCCTCAAGAGCTCTCTCGTTGTCTCCATATAGGCTTTTTATCGCACCACTCAGAGTGGATCTCAAGTGTCGGCTTCCCAGACTATAGAGGATCGTCTCCCGCATAGGCCCTCTCATTGCGCAGCACACGGGCATTTTATCGTGGTGCTCAGAGTGGATCCTAAGCACCAACTTCTTGGACCTCTAACAGAATGTCTCTAGTGTAGGCCCTCTCACCGCGCTACATGCTGGATATTTATTTGCTAAACTATTGAAGGATGACTCCCTCGCAAGCCCTCACGTTGCATTATATGCAAGCTTGGTTTTGCTAGACTACTGAGAGATGACTCCCTCGTAGGCCCTCGCGCTACGATCTACACAAACTTCCCTCTATGCTTGGAGCGGTGATGACCCACAAGTATAGGGGGTGTATCGCCGTATTTTTGATAAGTAAGAGTGTAGAACCCAACGAGGAGCAGAAGGTGCTGGCTAGTGGTATGGATCAGGAATTCTCTGCAAATACTTAGCAAACGGATTTTTAGGGGTTTTTGATAAAGCAAGTAAACAAAGTACGAGTAAATAAAAGACAGTAGGAATAAATGCAGCAAGTGGCCCAATCCTTTATGCAGCAAAGGACAAGTCGGTTGTATTACTTAAGATGACCAAACGTTCTCGAGGACACATGGGAAGACTGTCAAGTCCTTTCGCTTCATATAGTCAATTAATCTTCTCTAGCTTGCTAAGTGTTGTGTGGGTGAACCTGTGCTAATGTACTGCCCCATCCAAGACTAATACATACTTGTGATTATACCCCTTGCAAACATCCGTAAGTACAAGAAAGTAATTAAGGTAGAAACCTAACCACAGCTTTAAACTCTAAGACCCTTACGTCCCTTGTGCAATGGTTTCCTAATGGGGGTTCAGGTTTCTGTCACTCCGGCAACCCCTACGATTAGTAGCCAAATACACAATGCATTCCCCTAGGCCCATATAGGTGAAGTGTCATGTAGTCGACGTTCACATGACACCACTAGAAGAAGTACACCACAACTTAAATATCAAAGTATTGAATCTTTCTCAACACAACTCCACTACTAACAACATGACTTCTCACATGTCCTCAAGAACAAAACGAACTACTCACAAGACATCATATGGATCATGATCAGAGATGGAATAATGATGTATAACAATCTGAACATAAACAATAATTCAATGGTTCACTCAATAGCATAAACTACAAAGAGTAATCAACACCGGCAAAGTTTCCCCTATGAACTAATGCAAGATTCAACTCAATTGTTACAGCAATATGGAGATGGTGATGAGGGTGCTGATGGTGATGATGGTGGTGATGATGATGATGATCCCGATGAAGTCCAGCTTGATGGTGGTGTTGATGGCGATGATCTCCCCTCTCCGGGAAGGAATTCCCCCGGTAGAAATCTGTCTATTGGAGAGATCTTTCTCTCTTGGTGTTTTCCACCCTGCAGAGGCGGCGGAATCTTTCTGTGGTTTCTCCCCGAGTTTTAGGGTTTTGGGAGGTTGATATACGCCAGAGGGGAGAGGCTGGAGTGGGCCAGGGTGGCCACACCACCTCCAGGCGCGGCCTAGGGCTGCCCGCGCAAGGGGGTGGTGTGGGCCCCCTATGGCCCATCTCCACTCCGTCTTCTGGCATCCTTAGTCTTCTGGAAAAATAGGATTTTCCGTATATTTCCCCGGATTTTCTGATCTTCGCGAATTTTGCCTCCAAACAACACCTTTTCCATCAGAATCCTGACTGCAGCGGTCCATGCTCCAAAAGTCATCAACCATGCAAAAACAGATGAAATAACATAAGTATCACCTCTCAATACGAAATATATCAATGAATAATAGTGAATTAAGACATAGAATAGTGATGCAAAATGGACATATCAAGCGGGTCTCAAGCACAAGATTCCCGCCCTGCCTCCTAGGCAGCCCGCCATTGATAGATGACTCCCTTGCAGGCCCTCATGTTGCGATGTACGCAAACTTCCCTCCGTTCTTGGAGCGGGTCTCAAGCACAGGATTCCCTCCCTGCCTCCTAGGCAGCCCGACGAGCAGGTTTTAGGTTTTATCCATGGGCTAGACCCACTCATAAGATTCTAGCCGTTCTCAAGGAGATACCGGGAAACAACCCTTCTCGCTCGCGCGCGGTGCAGTCCCCAAGTGTGAGCATTCCGCTCGACCCGGGATGAACCCTAGGATGATCATTATATTTTGTTCCTAGGACAAGGCCATGAACAAGCCCCCAACTATTCACAGTGCTAAGGGAATGGCCGTGTTGGCATGATTCCTGAGAGTCACGGCTTTTATCACAACGCGCACAGGTAGAGCCGTGCGTGGACTTTGTCTATGGTTCTCAGGGCAAACCCGGCAACCGCTTATGTACCTTCGCGCCATGCTCAATGGTGGGTTGTGCTTCGTGATTCCATAATCCCTGACTTCTATCGCTTCATCTCGGGGTCATTAACGGCCATGATCACTAGTGGGTCTAGTAGCTGGGACCTTGCTAGACTTTCGCTAGATCTTTTGCTGGAACTGTTGCTATCCTATCGCTTGTGCCCTTGGCCATCAGTTTCTCTAACACCCGATGGGATGTTGCCATGCGATCCTTAATCGATACCTTGTAAGCCATCATGTGGGTGCCTCGAGGGAGGGTTGTCGCCTCGATTCCTAGAAAGAAATAACCAGGACATGAATATAGTGCGCACACCGGTCGGCGTTTGGGAGAGTGCAACGAGCGGCGTCCGAGAGGCCGTGGCAGTTAATACAAAGGGATTGAAAGGGTCACGGTGGTTCCTCCCCCGTGCCTGTAAAGGCTAGCGCTCCCGTACACCGTTGGTCATTGTGCCTTTGTTCTCCATCTTCTTCTTGTTCCCACAGTTCCCACACAATGGCGAGGACTGCACCCCTACACCCGAGGGGTCTTTCACGCGATGGAAGCATTCTGAACCTCCCGCATCGTGAACCTTCCTCTTCTTCGTCCTCCATATCGGTTCGCTCCTCGAGCTTGAGCGAGTCCTGCAACGCTTCCGCTAGAGAGCACCGCCTCCAGCTCTCACGGTCGCCTTTGCCGGGAGGTATCCGCCGCCACCGAGGAGGGGCCACGACCATGAACATGGCAGAGGGTGCAGTCGGTGCAGGGCACCATCGCTGTCACCGACACCTTCAGAGGGAGTCTCCCGGCCTCCGGCGGGGCACGGTCGAGGACACGGTCAAGGGAGTGGTCATGGTCGCAAGCATGGCTGCGGGCACGGCACCTCCTTGCCGCATCACCATCTTCTTCATTAGAGAGGACCTTCCCTGACTTTATAGGCTTCGACTTCATTGTCCATATCCACCCCGAGGTCGAGGGAAATGTTAGGATTCCAAGCGACTTCACACGGGCATTCCAGCTAAGGTCCATCATTGATGACACGTGGAAAGTGGCGTCACACTCTAACCATGAGGGCAACCTCTACCTGAAGGTCAACTTGCATTCCTTCGCCAAGGAAAACGACATCCGCTCCATGTACCTCCTATTGTGCCGCTACATCGGGCGATGCCAGACTGCTGTGAAGATTTTCAACGGCTGTCTGTGCCTTCCCGCCACCTTGTTCCTGTCAGACAGTGACGACGATGGTGATGGTGACTGGTGAAGCTAGGCTCGAAGCGGGGTGGCCACATCGTGGGAGGGCCGCCCTTGTGCCATCCAGGTAGCTATTGGTGGTGGGCCAGAGAATCCCACATTCCTTCATGTGTGTGTCGTCACCCAAGCCACATGTGGATGCAAGACTGAGAAGCCCTGCCGCCAACTCTCCTGTATCTTATTTTGTGTTTATCCCAAGCATGGGCAAGTAGTTAGCACTATGCTGTACTTTTGCTTCTGTATTATGCCACCAAGCTCTTCGAGCCATGGATCTGATGAATCATCTGTCTAACCAATTGCAAGATACTTAGCTTTTTGTTTGTGTGCCTTTGCGATGCTCCTCCAATTGCCCTGTTGTGTCCTGCGCACCTAGACTCCAGTTCCGGGGGCAGATCTGAGGCCAGAGCTCCGTTGGTGAGCCCACAAGTGACTTGGTGTCGCTTGAGCTAGCGCACTACTAGCGAGCCCCAGAGCAACTTGGCTCCGTGAGAGTTACTAGACGGGGATTGAACAGACACGAGGGATGATATGCACCGCCCTACCTGGCGCGTCAAATGTCCTGTGTGTGAACACGGACATCAGGGATAATTCATACCCATTTTAGTTGTTTGTAGAGGGGTGGCAAGCGTGCCCGCACAATTCTTCCCTTGGTGGTTGTCCGAGAAAAGAGAGATAACCGGAGAGAAAGAGGAGACACAGTGACACGGGGTTTTACCCAGGTTCAGGTCGTCGTGATGGCTAACCACCCTACTTCCTGCTTGTTGGTGGTGGTATTGCTCATATGGTGTACATGGTTACAATGGTGGTTCTTCCCGGGTAGGGAGATCTAACCTACCGTCAACAATGGCGGGGAACCATTGCCAGTATCCTTCCTCCTATTCCTCTACTGCACATGAACATCTCTCTTTGTCCCCGAGGTCCAGATGACCGATCGCTTATCTCTTCACTAAGGCCTTGGCCCTCCTTTTATACGGCAAGGGTTCACCACACTAGCTTAGGATTCTTGCTATGTTACTGTCGTGACGTCGCACCATGAGGGGGGCCTACGGCTTCTTTCCCTGGATGATCTAGCCAATCAGGTGCTTTCCGAGTCCTAGCTTGGCCTCTTGTGACCTCCTTTATCTTTGTCCTTGTGCGCGGGGCTGTTCCCGCGCCTTCTCCTTTTGCGGGTACGATCCCGCATCTTGGCTCCTTGCGTAGGTCCGTTCCTGCGTCTTGGCTCCTTCCTATTGTCTTTATCTCCAGCTTGCCAGATCACATGGTCCTTTCATCAGAACCGGGATGGGAACATTATTGCTGACATCCCGTCCCGCACACCAGATCACAAAATTGATCTCGGCTCCCTTTGTCGTGCAACCCGCAGGACATTTCCTATGGCCCATACTGGAGAAACATGGGTACCCTGGTTCCCATGTATACGACACCGGTCACTTGTGAAAATTTTGGTACTCTCGAAGTCTCCTGTCCATAAAAAATACTAGATTTAGGGGTTTGTCTTGGCGCACGCCCCCGTGACTATCGCTGTTGGGGATATACTCTCTGGGTATCCTCACAGTCCTCACTGACCAGGGTGGCCCACTTCGGATTAGAGCTTTGCTTCACGGGCGGCCCAGTCAGGGAGAAGAGACAGAGTCCAATCCGGCTACGGGAAGGCCCAGAAGACTTACCGATTTAGGCCCATAGTGTTACTTGTAGTTCAAAATGTACTCTATAACCGACTCTCAATCGTAGCCGAATAGATCTCTCCTATAAACCCTAGGCCGGATATCTATATAAGCCGTCCTAGGGAGAGCCTTTAAGGCACCCTCAATAGTCTACAATCTCAACTCGCATAGGCGAATCCTTGTAACCCATATTCCGGCTCTACCGTATTACTGAATTGCTAGCAGGAGTAGGATTCGTCCAAAGCCGGCGGATTCAAACCTGGGTAAACTTGTGTGCTCACCGTCCCGGAACACCGTAAGTCTCACACCCCTCTCTTCCGCACGTCTCGAGGACCCCCTCATGACGTACTTGTCATTAATCCGACGACAATCACATAAGATTTTCTTTCATTGAATTCTCTTTTGTACTCCCTGCATTCTAAAATACCTGCCGTCTTCTGTTGCAGTTCAAAGTAGAGATGTTCCATTAATTATATATAGTCTAAGACAAAACATCAAACAAAAGTGACATAGTTATTAGATCCACTGCTGAGCGGAGCAAAGCATTCAAAACGTGGTCCAATAGTCTGAATGCGCCTTGGCGTACCATCCCGGTATAATCATACTCGAAATGTTCTGGAACACTCCGGTGGTCGGGATCGTGCCGCAGAGGTCGTTGTTCGAGAAGTCCCTGCAGGAGAAAAACAAGGGAGGGAGGCGGTCAATGACACTCACTCACTGGTCGAGAGATCTCTGTAAGAGAGTGTCAGAGACTCGGCGAGCTCTACATACACAGCTCCCTCGGGATCGGCCCGGTCAAACGGTTCTGCTCAAGCCTCATGCCGTCGTGCAATCCATGTATTAGCAGGGTATATGTAAAGTACAGAACCAAACTCTCTTCATCATTTTAAAAAAGAAAATAAAGATAAGCCTATAAGGTTCTGAACTGATCGGATATAGTACGGAGTATATGAACTGCACGAGAACAACTGATGGGGTGAAAAAGCACTTGAAAATTCATCAACTTACAATAATTTCAGGTTAGACAGCTTCCCCAGTGATGCGGGTATATGCCCTCAGATGCTGTTGTTGTACAGGTCCTGGCTAATCAGATTATTCAGATCGCCGAACTCTGGTGGGATAGTCCCCTAGATATTGTTCCCTCCGAATTCCCTGCTCGGATGCCAAAAGGAGCCAGTGCTAGTGCAAAATGAATTGACACGGCTCCAAAATTGGAATTATACGAAGCAAAGAGATATGTAGATAGTTGGGTTAGAATTGCTCACATGTGTTAGGTTTAAGAGTGCTAGTCGGTTTGTTATAGGGTTAGGCCGGTGCACCTAGACCCTCATATATACCTCTTGTAATTGCCACAATATTGTTATCGATTATTATTCTATACAATTCTATATGGTATAAGACTTCTGATTCTAAGGTATGGCTTACCCGCCGACCCCGCCGCCTCCGCGCCTGGCTACTTCGAGCGGCGCGCCGCCATTGTCGCCGCCAAGATCGCCGCGGCCACGGCCCCCTCCACCTATACCTCTACTTTAGCTCTACCTCCACCAATAGCCCCTTCAATCTTCTTCACCGACACCAGATCCGATATTAGCCCTTACATACCCGTAACCTTAGACCTCGCTGCTCACAACTACTACCATTGGCGTCACCTCTTCGACATCCACCTCGGGCGATGCAACCTCCGCTCTCACGTCGCCGACAACGCTCGCCCTCAACCTCACGATCCGCAATGGGTCAAGGATGATCTAGCCATTATTCAATGGATCTACATGCGAGTCTCCACAGAAATCTTCAATCTCGTACACCGTGATGGTGCCTCCGCCGCCAATCTGTGGGCAGCCCTTCGTCAGCTCTTCTAGGACAACATCGACGCTCATGATACGTTGCAAACGTATCTATAATTTTTGATGTTCCATGCTTGTTTTATATCTACTTTTTATGTTTTGTCCACACTTTGGAGCATTTTTATACACTTTCTTGTACTAACCTATTAACAAGATGCCACAGTGCTAGCTGCATGTTTTCTGCTGTTTTTGGTTCCAGGAAAGTCAGAAAATGAATATTCTCAGAATTGGACGAGACAAAAGCCAAAGTCAATATTTCGCCGAGGGGGACACGGAGCTAGAAGACAAGACGGAGAGGGGCCAGAGGCCGGCCACACCACCTGGCCGCGTGGCCAGGCCTGGCCCGTGCTAGGGGGTGGTGTGGCCACCTAGGGCACCCCCTCGGCCTCCCCTTTTGCCTATAAGAAGCCTTTGATGCAGAAACCCTAAAAAATCCAGCCTCCAGCCACGAAAAGTTCCGCAGCACTGCCGCCACCGAAGGGGAGATTCGGGGGACAGAAAGTCTCTGTTCCGGCACCTTGCTGGGACAGGAAGTGCCCCGGGATCCATCTCCATCGACTCCACCACCATCTCCATCGCCGTTGCTGATTCCCATGATGATGAGGGAGTAGTTCTCTCTCGAGGCTATGGATTCTACCGGTAGCTATGTGTTCATCTCTCTCTCTCTATGCATATGATCATGAGCTTTGTAATCAAGTAGATCTACCTTGCTACTCAAGTGCTTTAATAGATCTCTGCTCTCCCCATGCGTGTGAAAATGACAGCGTGTACACCATGGTGGCACTTAGGCTAGAGATTATAAATACTTGTTATGAGTTATATTTGGAGTTGGATGTCTTTATGAAATTGTGGTGTTTATTGGAACCATCTAGCGCTCAAGGTGACAGTGTGGGTTTATCTAGATGGGGAAAGCGAACTTTGAGGAGTGCTATTATAGCCCTACCATGGATTGGAGTGTCCAACCGGAGAGTAGTTCAGGGTAGTATGATAAAGAGAAGATATTTATATGAGAATGTTCACTAGTGAAAGTATGATCCCTAGGACTTGTTTCTAAGCATTGAAACACCGTTTGCAACTAGATCTGTTACATGTTTGCTTGCTTCCATCTTTATTTCAGATTGCCTTTAGTCTTTTCCACGCGCCATCAAAGCTATTTTCTAGCACCGTTACCACTTATAATTATCCATACCACTTGTATTTCACTATCTTTTCGCCGAACTAGTGCACCTATACACCTGATAAGTTTATTGGGTGCGTTGGGGACACAAGAGACTTCTTGTATCTTGATTGCAGGGTTGCTTAAGAGGGATACCTTTGACCACTTCCTTCCTGAGTTCGATAAACCTTGGATGATCCACTTAAGGGAAATTTGCTGTTGTTCTACAAACCTCTACACTTGGAGGCCTAACAACTGTCTACAAGAATAGAAGTGCATAGACATCAAGCTATTTTTTGGTGCCGTTGCTGGGGAGATAAGGTAAAAGGTACTCACATCCTTCGGTGTGAGTGCTCGAAGTTATTTCCTTTAGATTCTGCAAGTTTGTCTTTTTGTTTCTTATTTTCACTAGTTAGGCTTAATGGAAGACAACAAAAAAATCAGAGAGCTTTATAGTATTTATCTTGATTTAGGACATGAAGTGTTTGAAGAGAAAATTAAAAAATCTATGGAACTTTATTTGCATTCTAATAGCAATGTTGTTAGTATGAATTCTTTGGACACCATTATTGCTAATGCTATGGAAAAGTCTAAGCTTGGAGAAGCTAGTTTTGATGAGAATGATCTTTTTAGTCCCCCAAGCACGGAGGAGAAAATTTATTTTGATGATACTATGCCCCCAATATATTATGATTACAATGATGAATATGATATTTTCAGTCCACCTCCTATTGAGGAGAAAATTAATAATGATTACAATATGCCTCCTATATTTGATAATTATGGTGATGAGAATAATAATGATAGCTATTTTGTTGAATTTGCTCCCACTACGATTAATAAGAATGACTATGTTTATGTGGAGAGTATTAATTCTTTTATGCATGTGGCTCATGATAAGAATGTTTTATGTGATAGTTATATTGTTAATTTTATTCATGATGCTACTGAAAGTTATTATGAGAGAGGGAAACATGGTTTTATGCATCTCAATAATATTAAGTTTCCCTTCTTTATGTTGAAAGTCTTGAAATTGCACGTGTTTTGCTTTACTATGCTTGTTGCTTTGTGCTTTCATGACTTGTTTCTTTACAAGATTCCTATGCATAGGAAGTGGGCTAGACTTAAATGTGCTTGTGCTTTAAATTTGTTTCTTGATGCTCTCTTTTACTTCAATTCGTATTTATGTGAGCATCTTTTCAAACTATCATGCCTAACTTAAAGGCGTTAAAGAAAAGTACTTCTTGGGAGATAACTCGATAGTTTTCTTGAGTCTTAGAAGTTATTACTTTTGTAATAACCTCTCCTTATCCTTTTTTATTTGATTTGTGTGCCAATAATAACCTCTAATGAGAGGGAAGTAAGATTTGGGG
The DNA here is from genome assembly GCA_916181665.1 of Avena sativa. Lineage (NCBI taxonomy): Eukaryota > Viridiplantae > Streptophyta > Magnoliopsida > Poales > Poaceae > Avena > Avena sativa. Next base: position 38,439,374 of record OV702287.1, on the reverse strand, counting down.
AAGTGTTGTCCCGAAACGGATTTTTGTGCTTCACTGTAAAAATTCGTGAAAAATCTATGTATGTCGGATTGAGGTGTAATTTTCTGAATAAATCCCCCAGGTTGTTAGCTAACTTTCGTTAGTTCAACACTTTTCGATGTGAGCAACATAAGTTTTTCGAAAAAATCGGTGTTAACCTGCTGGTTTGTTTTGATAGATTTCTGCCATTATTTGCATTTGCCTCTTAATCTCTTTCTCTTTGAGTTCTCTTTGATAATTTGAACTTTTTTAAAGGAAGTGCTACAGTAGATTGTGTTTTAATGGAAGTTTTATTTTTATTGGAACTGAACCAAAGGTTTATTATCTTTTGAATGCATTAATGCTACTAATGAAGATTGTGTGAAGTTTTGTATGAAGGAAAATTTAAAGTGTAGGGAAGAGAGATATGATAAGATGAAGTGGACAAAAGCTCAAGATTGGGGATGCCACCCCGTGTCACCCCAAGAAATATTCAAGAGGTACAAGCGTCAAAGCTTGGGGATGCCCAAGGCAACCCCTTCTTCATCAATAAAAATCTGAGGTTTCTTTCAAACACTTCATTTTTATTGTTTCATGAATAATTGTGTTGTTCTTAAAGCGTCATCGTGTTTATTTTTAGTTTTATTTTGCTTAGTTTTCTTAAATAAGTTGGTTGGATTCCAACACACTTCTTTTGGAGAGAGACACACCCTATTATTCATTGTTTAGAACACTCTAGTTTTCATTCTTATTATTTTGTGGGTGTTCTCTTTTGCCAGCACTGTGTTTAGCCTTAGTTTTCTTGTGCTTTAAGCTTAGAACTTTTTATGTTCTTCTTTGTGGATTTGTGAGACAAGCTCACTGATCTTTATTTATTATTATCTTTATGAGTTGTTTCAAATAAGTCGATTGGTGTTGGAAGAGAGTAGAAAGCTTCATGCTTTAGTGGTACAAAAGGGAGCTTGTTTTGACTGTGGCTTAGTTTTTATCATGTCATGCTTGATATTATTTTGGCTTTATGCTTAGTGATTTTTGGTGTAGCATGACATGTTATAAACAATTGAGATTGCTTAATGTGTCTTGAAAGAATCATGCGTTGTTATAGCATATTAAAGCATAGAATTATGGTATTCTCCTTTGATGCTTTATTTGGATTGACTTGGCGCATGCTCACACCATGTTAAGACTACACCAAGTCACCATTGCCTCTATGATCATTTAATTTTCGACTTGTAATATCACTTTATGCTTTGATTAATAATGTTTTGTCGCTTTGCATGATTATGGCTATTATTGCCCTCTTAGTTGGTCGCTCCCAGTCTTTTTCGAGTAATTCTACATAATTTGCATGAAAGCAACAACCTGATTATCAGTTCACTCCTATCTAGAGAATACTTCAAATAATAGTTTTTATGCATAAAGAACAAGAGCCGCCCACGATGCAAAATTGTTTTATATTTATAATTTTTCTCTCCCGTTGCAACGTATGGGCATGTTTTATATCGACTGTTAGTTAAATGTCTGTGCGTAGCCACATAATGCTAATGGTTTTTATCGTTCATTCAAATATAATACAAATGAAAATTCACATACATAAAATGCTCATGTATTTCTACAAAGTAAATTATGAGAACCAATCGTAGTTTTTTTATATTTCAAAAGTGTGATATCTTGAGCTCACGATAATTAATATTCAACAACCGTGTGTTGTTTTGGTGACACGTAGGAGCCTGTTTTAACAAGTGCAATATGCTCTTCTCCAAACCCCACAATTTTGATTCTCTAATCTTTTTAGAGGATCTACTTTCCTATGGAAAACAAATATCATTGTACGAATTTTTTACCAAAACGGTGCATCAAAAGCACCATATAAATAGCTAAGTTAACTCAATAACAAGTTCTTGACCGTGCGATGGCCACAAGTTAAAGATGACCTCCACTACAAAACCTATTATATACATTAAAAATTAGCGCTGGTAATTTTTAGATAATTAAAACAAAATGATATGTCGGTATGCTTTTATATGGATAATAAAAACCATTCTGATTAAAGAAACAAAATGATCATCTAAAGACTACCAGTATGGAGATAACATACACAATATAATCATCACTCCTTAATTACAATCGCATAAATCAAAGTTACTTTTTTGACCTTTTACATTCACAAAGCACAAGTTGATCTACATGATGCAAAAAAAATTGATATGCAGATTAGTTCCTAATCTCAGTTGAGAAGTATTGTCACTAAAATCTTAATAGCTTTAAATTAATATTTAAAATAAGGTTGGTTTTAAAATCTCAGCATTGGCTTTACCATAATGTCTTTTCTTTAGAAATCCCTAACAAACACAAAAAAACACACACACTCACTTCATCCCTATCTCCACTCTCAAGCTTCGCTCTTTGCTCTTCACTGCTTCCCTCTTCCAATGCCTCTCCGCCGCTGGTCAGAAGACCATCCCCTCCACTTCCTGCGTGCTGCTACGACGAGGACCTCCCCCTCCCTGCCTTCGGGCTTTTTCCGCGACAACTGCACCCTCCCAGAACTACCGACCGTTGCAGTGATGACTGCCCCTTCCCATGCCTCCCTACCGACGGAGGTGAATGTGTGGATCTTGTCTCCACCTGATCCTCGGCAGCGGCCACCCCACACGCCTTGGAGGGATCTGCTGCAGCTCCTGGAGTGGATGGTCGATGCCCCCTTCCCACCTCGCATGCGGCCGGAGGAGGCAATCGACAGCACCATGGGCCTCCTCGAGCTTGACACGGAGGGATTGGGGTGTTGCCGCGACGCCGCCCGACGGGCTCTTCGGCAAGGGAGTGCCGTTGCGTCCACCCGTAGGTACCCCTGCTCGACATACTTTGTCGAATCCGAGATCTCCATTTAGATGGATTTAGGCATAACAAATGTCCAAATATTTCTAAACTGCTACTATGCCCAAACCTTGTGTGAGCCTTTACATCTTCAGACATTTCTCCTGTATTTTTCTGTTCTTAAGCGTTGTGGTAGCATGATCGGAGAAAACATAGGTGCACTCTGATTGAAAAACAATCTTCATCTTTCATCATGGAAACTCTACATTCTGCATATATATATATATATATATATATATATATATATATATATATATATATATATATATATATATATATATCCTTCGATGCTATTTTCGTCTGCTGATATTTAATATTTTTGAGGAATGATCAGAACATTGTCATGGAAAATTTCTTCTTCGAGCGACAACTTAAGGGGTTATACATTAATATTTGTTCCTATAGCATGCATCTTTTCACATCTGTAATAAGCCCTTTCTTTATTTTTGCTCACACCGGGCATTTTTTCTCCTCCCTCTTAAGTGCCTGTTTATCTTCTGTAGGATAAGTGGAAAGTAGTATCACAATATACCTGAGATGTGAGCAGCAGTTGTTTATCATTACCCAAGCTGCAGTTTATCATTTCCATTGACCAGACAGACATAGTTTTCTTATGATCCTGAGCCACACATCTTCTTTTACCTCTCCATTTCCCTTGGTCTCTTCAACTCTATCGGATCTACTCTTTGCCCTGCCGAAAAAAAGTCTCTAGGATCTACTAGCATGACGTATGCAAGAGTTGGTATATTAGATGAACTGATGTTGTTAGTTAGGTCCTGTACTGAAGTCTGTAAGTCATACGCTAAGAGGATGCCATATGCAGCTGTGAAACAGCAATGGACCAAATCAACGATGTCAACTATTCAGTTTTCCTTATGACCATATTTTTTTCCAAGATATTAAATAGAGGATGAGGCGGTGGTAATGCCTAACAGTATTGCTTCGGTATTACCCAAAAAAGTTACCATCTCATTGTCATGTGTAGTTCCATCTATGTATAAAAAATACTCCATCATTTTATCTTTGCACATAGTTATGGAAAAACATTGGGCTAAATTATGTTGCTGTTTTCTGTTATGACATTGCATTTTTTGGCTGCTTTTGAAAGACATGACATCATAAGAGCTTGATGGCAAGATAGTAGTGGTTCTGTTGCTGATATATTAAGGTCCCGCATGGAAATCTATGTGCAGATATTCATTGTGGATTCCATGGATATCTAAATCATATATGATTGGAAAAGTAATAAGTGAATCTGTGATCGATTACGGACCTCTTGTTTGTAAAATCTATATGGGTGCATGCTACAAGCACAAATTGATAGTTTCTTACAGTAGGTACATACATCCACAAGTCAAGCACGAAAGTCTACATTATCCTACTCTATACATTAGGGAAACTCTAATTTACAGAAATTCAAGGAGTCCTAGCTTTTGTATAAACCTGTTGGGTGCAGGCCTGAAGGTATGCTGGTACGGGTCCCCGTGGTGGATTTGACGGCGTCGCACCTGTCAGCATGAGGACGCTGTCAAGACTGGAGCAAGGGCAGCACAACTAAGATGTGATGCCTGAGGCAGACGTCGTAATCTTAGGGTTCTTCTCGTACTGGAGGGATAGGCATTGCCTTTGCAGTGGATTCTGGTGTCATCAGCCGTTCGTGGAAAGGTGGTGTGCCCTCTGATCTAGCCGCTAGTGCCATGTAGTAACTCACTCTAAAAAACTTAACCGTCATGAATGCAGTCATCTCTCGGTAGACCATAAAACAATTATATGAGTACCTAAATATCTTCAGACAAATATAATAAAATATACCAATGATAGTTGTACTCATTTGAGGTGCTTCGGGAATAGAGAAATGATTCTTCAGCTAAGGAGAAAGTCAATGCTGAATGCTGAGGTCTTGTGCATTTTCTACTTAACAGACAATTTTGTGTGTAGAGCTAGCTCAAATGTGCAACACTTGTTTTGCTGAGGTTCAAGTTTTGTCGTTAGAAGTACTATGTCATGTAGTTTCACCTATACTGGGTTTTGTGTTCAGACAGTGCGCTGTAGTGTGAGACTGAACCTAGAACCGATCTGATATGTTGGATTATTGTAGGTACAGTGAAAGCCAAATTTCTTTGGCATCGGCAGGTAAATAAACACTCTTGGTGCTAAATATCTCTAATCCAAGATCGTAGGGCAAGAACATGTCAATCTACGGTGGTGTTGCAAATTAACTCCAACGGCAATGCTTTCTTCAACTCAGCTTCTCTTTCCATAATGTAGCAGCATCTAGGATGCATATGAAATTTTTGTTCCGTTGATGACATGGGTTTACACAATGGCAGGGGTTCAGTTCCAAGGTGATTGGGTGGAGGGGAGAGGGATTACCTTATATGGTCTAGTTTTTCCCTATTTCCATTATGGCTGAAATTCTACTGATACTGTATGGTATGATGCAAATTTCGTGAATGCTGTTTAATTTCTTGATAGGTGAATTTGTAAATATTGTTATGCCTGAAATTGTACATGAACCTATGCCTGTTTCTAGAATGTGTGATACTTCATAAGTAATTTGTAAGCAGGAGAGATTCAGAAGATAGCGTGTACCTGCAGTGGATCGCAGCGGCCGGCGACACGGCGATACTAATCGGATCAGCTTGGTCGTGTGACGCTGCAGCAGCTTCTGGCCCACTGGTCGGACCAGCTCGGCCAAGCGGTGCTGCCACAGAGACTGGTGCAGACAGGACGATAGGATTAGTTGGGCGGCGCTGCACCAACGACATGCGCGGATGGGAGGATCAACTGTATCGAGTCGCTAGCTTAAAGACGACTCGACCTCGAAGGATGAAGCCTTGGGCTGGGTCAGCTCGAGCGTGCAGGGGGAGAACCTTATTGGTAGCGTGATTTTGGGAACGCGGTTTGTGCAATGATGGTTATAAATGTGAGCACGGGGAGGGTCCGATTATTAAGGTGTAATTAAAGGTGATTGCTTGTATATCCGGTGATGGGGGATAGATGGGAGGTCGGACGAAGGAGGGTGACATAGTGCTAGCCCGGCAGAAAACGGAACGCTGACTTCTTTTTTAGATAGTAGAGATAGAGATAGAGAATATTAGAAGAGAAACCCCAAATCGCTGCAATGCTAGCTTCACTAAGTTCAAATTTTTATCATTGCATAACCTCCTCATCAAGAAGACTTTTGAACATCAATGTAAGACATAAACATTCAGGGAAGCAAAATATTTCTTTGAAAAAGTATGTTTTGGGAAAATGGCTAGACTGTACTCTTGAGCTAACTATATTTCTACAAAACTACAAAGACTCGGAGAACATCCTGATTCATGAAAAAAGAATTGAAAGGATTCGCAAGTTTCAGTGCTACTGGATTATAAGCTCAGGCATATGCACAAATGTGACCTACTCGCATGCATCAGCACTACAGGCAAGTGGATAGATGTAATTAGAAGAGAAATATGTATCTAGAGCGGTTTTAGTATGGAAATTCATGTAGGAAACACAACTTTCTACTCCACTGTATTCAAAATCTTTCAAACCATTTCCATCAAACTATTATTTAAAGTGGCAACACACTGTCAACATGGTGCGCAGCTATTATAGTAAAAGAAACTTGGCATTTCTCTCCAACCATCTCTGGATCCCACTAAAGACTGAACTAAAGAAACAATGGAAGGAACAGGGCAGGGTTTACAATGAAAGGTTGTCACCTGGGTAGAAGATAAGGTGGAGACACCTTGGATCCAAGATATGCGAGTAGTGTACGCTACACTTGATCAACCATTGTCGTCAAAGGCCACATTGGTAGTGTAGCTCGCATCATACATTACGGTTTCTCCAGTGTACATGCCACAGAGAGAAGAGGGTCAGAACTGTACGTATGTGTATGGTAGAGAGAGAGCGAGAGGACATTTCAGTTGTATATACCATGCAGATCACTCATAGTGTATTATACGTTAAAAGATGAAAAGAAAACTGAAGAACATTGGATCATGATAGCAATATTATGCATGTAAATGAAGCATATTATTTGGATGTTTGCACTTGGTTCAGAAGTGGCTCATTTAGTTGGAGCCTACCTTCTTCCATTTGGATTCAGCTTTAAATATGTTTATATATAAACAGGAAAAGCATCAAGCATCTAGAATAGAGATGCCAATGCAATAAAAAGACTCAAGTCAGTGCATAAAAGTTTCTAACCTAACCAGCAAGATAAATCTCAACCTAACAGCGGGGTTAGTGCACAGTTAGAAGCATGGTAGGAGTAAAGAACAGAAAACACAATATCTAGTTGCCTTCCAGAAATAATAATGAATTATGAAAAGTATCATTTACCAATAGAAGAGCTGAAGTCAAAAGATGGTACATGCATCCAAAAACAGCCATGAACAAAGAAGTAACCTGTATCAAATTAGGAATAATATGTGCATACCAAAGAGGTAACCTACACCATAACTAATATGAACAAACAGGTAACCTTTATCAAAGAGAAAGCAAGGCATACTTAGAAGACTATACTAAATGAAGATTCAAATATGAGCATAATAATTAATATTACTTGATTCCTACAAAGAAAATATTTCACACAGAGGCGTAATAGCATCAATTAATAGTAGCTACTGCTTACAACAACAATAGTAAGTTGGCCCTTCAACTAATCTTAAAATGATCGTCTTAATCTCAAACAACAGGTTGAATTTGTTTCTTCAGAGCCAACAAACATCATGTTAATATCTGAACCATTGTCATCATCTGGTTATGTTCAAAAGGCACCTGAACCATGTGACACCATTAGTTGATCATGAGGAGCATAACTGAAATGGAATGATAAATAAGTCCAGAGGGAATTTTTAGTAGACAAACAAACAGAAACATTACAAGTACACTATCAATCATCACAAACAAATGAGTATTTGATCAAAGTTTGGCATGAATTCCTACACAACAATGTCAACAACAATTTTTACACATGTAGCTACATCTGGTGCACCCGTACCAAACTGTACCATCATAGTTGCCGAAAAGATCGGTGTGGCTAACCATACAAACAGAAGATGAAAACGTGAATATACACTATAAGAGAAACCAAAATAAGCATCCGGTTGGGCCTTATAAGAGATGGCAATAAAATGGAAAATAATTTTTGGAACTGAAACCTTTGTATGGAGGAGAAGCCACACCAACATTGTCGTTTCAGCCTCTTACACGTCAAGCCGCCGTCATACTCTTCCTTCCCAAGCCACAATTAAATTGGGAAACCATCAAAAGGTTGTATTTGACTATTAGTATGATCATGGGATGTTGCACAATTAGAAAATCTAACCCACAAATCTTCAAGATATAATGGTAAGATTTCTCTAGAAGATAGAACATGATAAAATAAGCAAACCCTGATGTACTTACCCTCTGTCATAAGTGGATGTGTTGCCAAGTTTTCCGAGGTTAGGCATGAACATCAATATGAGGAACATGCGTTAGTAGGAATTAAGAACATAACATATCCTATTTAGTTAGTAGTAGGATGGATGTACTCACTAAGTCTGTGATGAAAATTATGATTGCCATATCTCATTCATTGGAAAGGCTCTAGAGGATCTGAACATGGCTGCAAAACCTATCATGTAAAAATAAATAGAGGAAAATAATTGGGAGCAGATGCAACTTGTACACTAATACAAAGAGAAAATAAAAGGTGAAATAAGAAAGCCTTGCAGCCGAAGGTCAAGCATTTCCTATACACCTTGCCTGTTTGCCGTGGTCATCCGGGACGACAGTACCTACAACATGTCATGATGCCGAAGGTGCCCTCTTCTTCCTCCCACACCCTCTATTCAGCGTTCTGCACTCCAGCTCAAAGTCTGCATCCTCTTCCTCACAGTTATAAGTTATCACCTAGAGTAGCACAGCAGGGTCGTGAAGTATTGTCGGCATTCATAGAAAATCAAACAACCACCTGTTAATGCACCAGCCATTTAGGACAAATCCAACATTTAAGTTCATCTACCCTGCAGCAAGGTACTCATAGACTACCCCTCGGTGACAAATTCATGAAATCAGTGGGGGCTAGTACAGAGAAATATTAAGGAAATAATATCCTGGAAGATTCACCACTCCTTCCTGAGCATGAACCACCAAGAGAGAGAGGGGAAGGGAGAGAAAGAGGGAGGGGAGATGGAAGGAGAGACCTGTAGGTGTCCTTTCCACCGGATTTGAGAGAGGAGTGCAAGTAAGAGGCGGCGGTGACAGCGAGCCAGATCCGGGGACGGCGCCAGAGTAGGGTCCTGCTCGCCGCTGTGGGTCGATGTAGAGGTTTCGGGGCTGTGAGGGTCCTGCTCGCGGCGGTGTTGGCGATGAGCCGGAGCCAGGGACGGTGCCAGCGGATGGATTGGCGGCGGCCGTTGGGAGAGGAAGGGATGGGAGGAGGAGGTTGCAGGAGGAAGCAAAGGGGGCGCGAGGCATGAGCACGGGATGAGCGGCGGCTAGGGTTTTCATAGTGGAGGCTTCTACCATGCAAAGAATTGGGAGAGAGGAGCGTGGAGGTGGAAGGGCAGGGCCAGCTACTAAAATCCGCAACTACCCATGCATTCTCTCGGTCCCTAGCGAAACACAACGAAAACTATCGAAGGAAGTTACCGAGCAGCGGGCCACAGTGAAATGAGGCCCGGTAGAGACGGGAACCCGAGGAAGCACCACTGAGTACATGTAACAAGTAACGCTCGAAGGGCAAAACAGTCAAATGGATGACGGACGCACCAGATTCTGGGAGACCGATCGGACGGCCAGAAAGCCCCAGTTGCTAAGAGGCCAGCCAAGACTGGCACCTATTGTACCTTTAGATACTACTCTTCATCAATTTCTTCAACACTAAGAACCTGCATTGTTGAGAACATTTGATATCTCAGAATACCAATACATTATTGAGTACCCAACCCTACCACCATAGTGCTCGTAGAAAGCCCAAGTGTAACCTAAGGTGCTAAATTTCATGCACATTTGCTTACAAATACTTTCTCCATCCATGAAAGAGTGTACTTATAACATTCTTCGAAAGTCGTATTTATAAGTTTGACCGTGTTTATAAAAAAAACCAACATTTATGTCACCAAGTTAGTATCATTAGATTCGTGATGAAATATATTTCATCATTTAGATATCTGGTTTCATAGATTGTTATATTTTTGTGTAACTCATTCAAAATTTAAGATGGTTTAACTTTTCAAAAAACTGAAAGTACACTTTTTGGTGGGCAGAGGGAGTGTACAAGAGTCACAAGGTTAAACACTTAGTTACTACACACAATATTTGTTTTCTTAAAAAGAAAGCAAAAAAAGTGTTTGGCTGCTGTAATGCTTCTTGCTTACCCAGTTGAGCCGACCATGGCAGTTTGGACTTTGGACAAACCGAGACGATGAGAAAGGAAACAAGAAAGAGAAGGACAATTTTCAAAATATTATGAAAGAAGAATAAGTAGACGTCTAAATCGATTGAGAATTAACTAAATCTCGGTCGACTTCCAAATCACTTAAGTTGCATCACGATTTGTGTTTTCATATGAGTTGCACATATCACTAGAGATTTGCTTATAGATGGTAGTTTATTTGTGGTGTGCCTAGGAAACCACACAACACTAGTCATACCGGTGGGGTGTTATAGCCTGGTACGCCACTAGTAAGTGTGTTTTAGTATCATGCCGTTTTTTTTCCATGTTCCGGGTGGGCCAAAAAATTAGTGGCGTGTCACTTTATAAGACACAACTCGTGGATTTTTTTTGACGCGCCGTGATTTCTTGAAAAAAATAATAATTCTTTTTTCCTAAAAAAGCTCGGCAACGCGCGGGGACCCATGCAGATCCCACTCACACACTCACCCACCACCCCACAAGTACCCGCACCCACCACCCCACCAGCATTGCAGACCCATGCATATCCCACTCGCAACCTCACCCACCACCCCACAAGCACTCGCACCCACCACCCCACCAGCATTGCACCCTTCCTCTCCCCTACTCGCGCTTATCTCGCTGCTGCCCGCACTCCTCTCACCGCGCGTCCCCATCCTGCTTACCAAGCCGCCGCCCCGCCGCCCCATCAACCGATCCTTGGCATGCCACTCCTATCACTGCTTCCCCATTCACCTAGCTACCACGTCGTCTCCCCGTCAACCGAGATGCCGCCACTGCCCCATCCCCGAGCCACCAGACTCTGTTGCCCCGTCCTCTCGCCACAGGACTCCGCTGCTCCATCCCCGAGCCGCCGCACCAGCCTCGACCCTGACCTCAGTGAGCCACCTGCCGCGATTACACATGTGAACATGATTTTAGGGGATGTCTAGATAATTTTAGGTTGATTTTTAGGTATTTTTGGTACACATGTGAACTTAATTTAACTTTATGTTGTTTGGAAATGTTTAGGTTGATTTTAGGTAGAGCTAGTCTATTTGTCGGGTTAGTGGCTCCGTGTGTGGCGACACTATGCCGTGGGTGGCACTATGCCACCGGGTGGGTAGCAGCACTATGTTCTTTTGTGGGTGGTGGCACTATGCCACCCTGAGTGATAGCACTATGCTTCCGGGGTGGCAGCACAAATGTTGCACCGCCTAATCTATAAATAGGCAAGATGCATCAGTGTGAAATTAAAAACTGCAAGATGGTACGATAGGGACACCACTACGGCGAAGATTCTCGAAGATGTCTTAGGATCCCATCCTTCGACATCTTCGAAGAGATCGACATAGAGGCACTCCCATATATGTAAAATTTGTTAGCTCCCGTGCGTATGGCCGATGATTATATCTTGGGACCATCTAATGAAAACGGGTGCCCCAAGGCATTGTCATAAGCACAAACACATATCTTGCGCATTTGATTTGGTCTTCTAGGCACTCTTTTTGCTCGTGTGTCTTTATATGAGGCTTTTTGAATTAATCTTATTTTTGTTACTATTTTGTGATTATTATTTTTTACTACTAGATTTCTCTCTGCTCCCCCGAGGTGTGGCTGTTAGGAAGAACGCTTGCTGAGCCAACTCGTTTACGAAGAAGTGCAAAGACTTAAGATCATGCACAACCGTAGAATAAATAGCGTATATGCACTACGCACCTACCGCCTCACTATGGTTTGAGAGAGACACACATGAGTCTCCGGGCGCGTTTTGTATGTCAAATTCATTTCATGTTATAACCGTTTAGGAATTTTTTCCTATGGTTTGTGCTGCAACACGTAGTCGAGACGCGCCATCTGATGTGTAGCTAGTAAATAGACAGTTGAAAAACATAGGTAATATACACATCGGTTATGTATGGATCAGGAGAAAAGGCATCTTCACACGACCCATAGGTATCGAAGATTTTGATAGCATAGTCAAGATGCACATCGGTTAGGTAAGGATTTGTACAAAGCTACTTCTTACATCATGTAGTCATACATGCAATCATGTACCTATTTAAGGTCATGACATGTGAATATGTGTGTTTCTAAGACAAATAACTCGATTTCTTGAATACATAAATTATTTAGCACTAAACATGTATTTGCACAAAAAGGTAGACACCCAATCTGATAATTTTGCAGAAAAATTACATTGTACAAAGTAAGTCGGATATTTTTATTTCTACTCTCCTTTGTTTTCTCTCTGCGATCGAGTAGTGGCATTGGGGCCAGTAACATCCCACCTTCTTCATCCTTGCATGCATGAGTTACACCTAGGTAGCCGACCTCCGAGCTGCAGTCGTAGTCCTCATCTCAGTTCACTCGCATGTGGCATGTGTAGCAGAACACATCAGTTTGCTACCATAGTTAGTGAAATGCGTTATCAGAAGTGTGCCTGGATATGACAGAAGAAATAAGCCATAAGACTCGAAGGGAGAATCACCGACAATAGCTACTTCGACGCAGTGCAGTTCAAGAAAAGAGAAGATAAAAACTAAAAAGTTGGGAAGAGGGGTGTTGGACATATACAGATCTGCGGGCATACTGTGCCAGCCACACTAGAAAGACGGGAGATGGTCTCCTTTGAGGAAGAGGGTCGATTGCTCGCTCTATCACCTGTAGCTTCTTGCCCGGCCAATCGCGTTCACAGACGGCGCTGGCTCAAAGTAAGTACCCTCAATCAGCCAAAAAAGGAGGGAGAGGGTGTTAGATAGAGAGAGCGGCACGAGCGTACCATGATGGCTGTAGGAAGCTGGGGTCATGGTCGAGCCTCCCGTCGCCGTCCTCTACACCTCTGATTTATGTGTCCCGGAGGGGAATAAATGGGAGGTCGTTAGAACCTGATCTGTTGGGGGATAAAATCGGACAATGAATAGGAGGAGCTACCTTCGTTTCAAAACTCGCCGATGCATGACCAAATGACATCGGCATCAGAGACGCGCTTCTTCACTGCGCCTACATGTGCATCGTTGCGTGGGGGATGCACTCGTCCACCGCTCGCCATGATATTCTCTGAACTAGTCCACCGTGCTCATGAACAACAGGAACGTCGCGGACGATCAGACTGGAGATAAACCGAAGTAGACCTAGTGGGATGACATCCCCTCCCCCCGCAGTAGGAGCAGGAACGTCGTGGACGGTGTCACGGTACGTTAGCTTGCACTATAGAGGAAGCTGGTGATGCTCAAGCGAGGTGGTAGCCCTTGTGCCGATCTCGAGGGAGCTAAGAGCGTCAGGGGTGCTGAGGTCGAGGTAGTCGTGCGAGGGGTCGCCGTGGTCGATGTTGTGGTCAGGAATGCCGGTGTCGAGGTAGTCGCACGTGAAGCCGCAAGCGCATAGTGCGCGAGTACAATGACGGAGACGCGCCGAGGCAGTCGTCGAGGGTGTTGATGATGAAACTGATGCAGCCCAAGCCATCGAGGATGAGGTGCGGCCATAGTTTTGCCAGAACTAGGTGCACGTTAGGGACGAATGCACACTCTGCTTTTGCCAGAACCGAGTATGCAAAGAAGAACTCATCAGTGACACGGTCAAGATAGTCGTAGAGGAAGTAGTTGATGCCGAAGAAGACGTTATCGAGGCCGATGAAGACGAGGCGCCGATCCGAGTTTTCCAGGCTCGGAACGTGTCGGGGACGAAGGCACTCCCCGTGTTGCCAGTACTAGGCATGTGAGGGCAGGGACCATCATGAACTTGTCACCATGTTAGAGAGACTAGAAGAGGAGGCCTCCATAATGGTAGCAATGCCCAGAGCAACGAAGAGAGAGATGCCGATGTTATTCGCGGTTGTCGGAGTAGAAGAGCATGTGGTGTAGTTGGGGACAAGGTAATGATGCTGGCGGCGAAGTTGTAGTGGACGAAGACGTTGAGGGCAGCAAAAACAACGGTGACCTATGGTGGTCATGCTGGATGTCTAGAGTGGCGATGGGGTAGTCGGTGGGACCTGCGATAGCGAGAGGTCGCCATGTAGGTTACCTTGTGAAGCACGGCGATGGTGCTCGAATTAGGCGTGGAAGAACCCGGCGGCGTGATGAAGACCAAGTGCAGACAGCAGCAATCCGCACCGTAGGAGATGACACGGTGGAAGCCATCGATGTGCCAGAACGGCAAAGTAGACTGCGTGCAGCGATGCTACAACCAGAGTCGGCGGCATAGCTGCAGAACACGAGTAGGTGGAGCAGCTAGGAGACCACCAGCGACATACATGCCAAGGAAGGCGCATTGGAAGCCGGTAGCATGGGTCAAAGGCCGCGGCGCTGCGGCCCGGAGGGACGACGTAGCGGCTGCCCATAACTCGATCGGTGATAGGCGCGTGATCAAGGACATACTTGGCATAGACAGGCGCCAGATCGGTTGATCAGACCAACGGTGCGCCGTATGCGTCATGACGTGGACGACGCGTAGATCAGAGTCGATGACGGCATTGTCGGTGAAGTCCCGGACGATGAGGACGAAGAAGATCCGAGAGGGGCTGCCGCGGCAGCCTTCCAAGGAAGGGGTAGTAGCTGTCCACGGTGCGCGGCAGCCTGCCGAGGCAGGCACGACAACAGAGTGGGCAGGCGCACGGGCGCGGTGTAGATCATCGATGCCGATGGTTGGAGTAGAGGCGCGGCGATGATGACGGCGGTGTATGAATCAATCCGATCTAAGATTGGTAAACCAAGAAAGAAAACCGATCAAGAGATTGGAAAAAAAAGACTTACAGGACAGCCGATCATGGATCGGCAGGCGAATCCTGCATACTGGTTGCGTAGCCCCCGACGGATATCATAGAGATCGACCTCCCCGGGGGCAGCGCGGCGGAAGCGTGTTGCTCGGCTAGCGCGACGCCATGGGGACGGTGACGCTAGGGTTTGGGAGG
Organism: Avena sativa; assembly: GCA_916181665.1. Lineage (NCBI taxonomy): Eukaryota > Viridiplantae > Streptophyta > Magnoliopsida > Poales > Poaceae > Avena > Avena sativa. The sequence continues at coordinate 38,424,213 of OV702287.1, read as the reverse complement.
TGGCGGTGGCGACGCTAGGTGGATGCGGCGGCGGCTCTAGGTTAGGATCGAATTAGGGCTGATACCATGTAGAACGATAGATATGGATGGACGGAATATGATAAATGTATTATTGAGCGTCATTGGTGAGTATATATAGAGGGAATATGATACCATGTAGAACAAGCCAAGGCACAAATCCTATCTCTACCTAATTTACCCATATCCGATAAAAGATCCAATTATTTAATACGAAAACAGCATACATCTACGAGCTAGTCATTGCATAAACAGTGATATAGCATATCCAAAGTTCACTTGCAACGCAACATTTCCCTCCAGAGGGCAATTACTCGTACGAAATCCGCACTTTAATATCACCATGGTGGACGTTGCAGATTGATTTTTCATACTGGTCACGGTCAAATGTAAGATCACCTTCGAATAAGATGGTATGACCATCACGATCATGCTCAGGATTAGTGGAGACGTGAAGCCTAACCTTGATTATCAATAGTCGGTCTAAGTATACTGGAACAGCTGCCCAAGTCCGTAACTGGGGAAGTTTGCCATCAATAACCTTTGCTCTGTCGTCTTCCTCACCAAAGAAGAGCATGACATTCTTGTCATCATAGAGTTGATGGTGTGCTGTGACTTGGCCATGTACATAATAGATGGTGCCACCGGTGCTAGAGCAACCGCCAGCTATGAGATCAAGGCTGATGAAAACATTTGCCTGTATAGCACGGTAGAGCGCCACAAAAGCCACATCTATTTCACGGCCACGTGCTGTCGGGATAGTGCGGGTTTATAACTCGGTTGCATGCGTATGGGTCCACTCTGAAGATGAAGTTGGCATCTTCAATTTTGTTATCGTCCTCGGGAATTTCAACCCTAATCTGAAAGTAATCCTCAATGGCCCCGCCTTGTGCTCGGAGTATCAAATTTCCCTGAGAATCCAAAATCTGTTGACCTTTCCGTGAGGAGTAGTAGGCAGAGTAGTAGGCAGAACAACCGTTGAAGCAACCGAAGGTGCCCTCGAAAGGAAAGCGGGGACGGACGGACAACAGTTCCACCAGGTACCGTGAAAAACAGTAAGCCATGTCTACGTTAGGGCTGTCTCCATCATAGGTAATTGCGAAACTCGGTGGAAGCCCTAGATCAACTTCTTCGTCGTCATCGCTGGTGCACTCATCATCGTCGCTGCCATGTAGGTCGTCATTGTCGGCACGGAGGTTACCGTCGCCACGGTAATCATCGTCAGCCCATTGCAGAAGGAGATGCTTTTTCTCCCGTTCTCTCGTCAGCAGTATTGGCAGTTTCTCTTTCCGTCCCCCTTGCACTTTCGCTTCCTCTATTAGAGAAAAGCCGTCGAACAACGTTGAGAGTGTAATAATGAATAATTCTAACGGGCTCAGAGATGCAGACCTGCAGATCGCACAAGATCCTCCAAGAACATGCCTTTTCAGGGCTCCCACCGGCGGCAACCATCCGCGGCATATTTAGGTCGGCGGCGGCCCTTGGTTGCTTATCAAACCCTAGATCGACCTTACGCTAATATTAGAAGATAAGATTAGTTCGACCTTCTTGTGCTCCAAGTTTCTACCCCGTTGTACGTCTATATAAACCCACAAGAGTCATTGCAATACAAATTAATATTGTGCGATTGGGGTGTGCTACGCGTCCCCCGTGGAATCGATGGTTTTCATCCCCGGGTCCCCAACCAACCACGTGTCCACCCCTTTTATGCCTAAAAACCCGCTTTTGCTATAAAACAGTCCCACTTTTGCTACAAATAGCCTCGTTTTTGCTACATGTAGCAGAAAACGGTTCAGTCCAGAAAAATAACAGACAGACTAGATCTCGTCGGAGACCATGTAGCAAAAAAATTGAAGTAATGTAGCAAAATCGACTTCGCCGGAGACTTTCGCCGGGAGACCTCGCCGGAGATATTGTAGCAGAAGCTTTGCGCTATTATAGCAAAACTAGAAAATAGATGTAGCAAAAAAGTTCAGCATCTGTAGCAAAAAACGACATTGCCGGAGTGTTTGTAAAAAAAAGATTTTCTACCGTAGCAAACCGATTTCGTCGGAGACTTTAGTTCGAGACCTCATCGAAAACCTTGTAGCAAACACTTTTTACTATTGTAGCGGAACCACAAAATGGTTGTAGCAAAAAGATTATGCCGTTGTAGCATTGTCGATATTTTTTCGCAGCACTTCGAGAATAGAAAAATAGCAAACAAAATATGCGTATGTAGCAAAACATATACGCGAAAGTAGCAAAAAAAGATACAAGTAGCACCCATGGCAGCACAGTCACCCCCGTCCTTCTCACTCCTAGCAATGCAACAGGCCGATGGTAGCACCGCCATTGACTTACGGTAGCATCGCCGTTGACCAACGATAGCACCGTCACTCTTGATATGTAGCATCGTCGGAGTCGGCTACCTGCAACTCAGCCGGGGTGTAGGACGACAAAGGCGAACACCTCCGTAGGGCCGGCCTCCCCGCGCTGACCTCCCATGGTTAGCACCTCCCCTTACTGCTCTCAGCTCCGCCGGATCGTAATCTCATGGCGGCTTCGCCGCGTGGAGATCTCGCCGCGGGGAGCATGGCTCAGTAGGCGGCAGGAGGGCAGGGTGTGGACGCCGGCGGGGAGGAACATGGCGTGGCTGCTAGCGGGAAGTGGGAGGTGTGGCCGCCATCACGTAATCATCGCCCCACTCGAGTTTGGAGGCGAGGGAATCCATGGCGGTGGGGGACGAGGAGGTGGCGGGCTCTTGTTCTAGAGGTGAGGGAATCCATGGCGGCGGGAGTAGGAGAGGTGGCGAGAGGAGCCATGTCGGCGGGAGCAGGAGGCGGGCTTCGTCAGGGAAGACGGTAGGTGAAGGTATTCTCCACCGCAGGAGAGGATAAGAAAAGAGGTAGGATGTATCAGGGTGGGATGGTAGGGCCAACGAAAGTGACGTCCTGGAGGCCACAACGCGCACCCGGGGGATCGAACCGCGTTATCCCTCGGGGGAGTGGTATCATTTTCCTTTATGATTACAAATTTTCACATTGCATCAGAGCGGTTAGTCTCACGATGCCGATCCTAGGTTTCTCCGTGTCGCTCCGGGAAGATTAATATCCTCTCTTCGGGGGCGCAGCATCTAGCCTCGATCAAAGATCAGATCAATTTTTTTAGATTAGATTAGATTCAATTTTTGAAATACCCAAATTTTATATCCCAATTAGCTAAGAATAAAATTCCTAGATTTAGCTTCTCCTTGACCAGTGCTAGATCAATCGGTTCCTCCGGCGACGTGTACCCTGGGCCCTGGCCGACAGATCCAAATCGCCACGCGCACGGCCGCCCGCAGCTTCATCTAACTCCAGCAACGCCGGGCCGCCAAAATCTTGATGTGCATACAGCTACATCGATTCTATGCATGCACATGGCCAGATGCAGAAACGCCAAGAACTACAAGAAATATCCATGACACGAGATGTTGGGCAGAACTCCTATGGATAAAAGGGAAAAGAAGGCGAGTCACGAACACGTGCTCAACCACGATCTCAGCCAAGCCGACTTCATCGACACTGACACTTCCTGTACATCGAGCCATATTGATCTACACATCAAGTCAGACTACATCGACCCGAATATCTACGTCAAGCTATAGGCCTATACCAAGATCTTCGTCGAGTTCTACATCATCAACAAAAATCATCGCTAGGTCTACATCACGTGGTCCAAAACCAGCCCCGTCTCCAGGATTTGGGGGCACGGGTACGATTTTCAAAATAAGGCCCCAAATTTTGTTCAACTTCGATAACTAGTAAAGAAATCATAGGTTTACTAATTATATAACTTCAGAATGTGCTATTTCATACGATGTTCAAAAACATATCAAGATTTATTCTAAAATAGTAAACATAGCACTAGGTTAACATAGCAATAGTAAACAAACCTTATGTTCTACCAAAAAGCATCATCCGTCTAGTATTTTTTGAAATAAAATCTTCAATCATGTCTTTATAATTAATCTTCTCCAAGATATCATTCTCAAGTGCTATGGTCGCCAATCCGCTGAGTCGTTCTTGTGTCATAGTAGAACGCATATATGATTTCAGCAACTTGAGTTTAGAAAAGCTTCTTTCCGCGGATGCAACAGTAACCGGAATGGTTAACAAAATTCTGTATGCAATATTAGCAAAAGGATAAAAGGATTGCTTCTCCAAAAACTTCAGAATATCAAGTGGACCCATAGATTTTTCAAGTAAATCCTTGATAAAAATCAACTCCCTGCATAATTCTTCACCATCAATATTCTTATGTATTTCATTAGTGTTTTTTTATGTGTAAGTGCAACCTCTAGTTTGACACAAGCATCCATCAAACTCTTCTCATCCAAATATCGCAGCCTTTCCGAAGTAAACAAGAAACCAAATGTTTTTTCATACTCCTGGTATTGTTCAAATCTGGTTTTAAGTGAAGTAATAGCTTGATTAACAATACGTAAGAAATAATTGATCCTAAATGACTCCTCTGCAGAATGTGATTCAGTAGGTGTATCAGCTGGACCCTCATCAAACTGTCTTTTTCTTGTAATTTTACGCTTGTTGCGAAACACTGGATTAATACCCATCTCCATTGCAATTACTTTAGCTGCTTCAAATGCTTTCGAAAAGCCAGTTTCTCTATACTTAGTGAAAAAGGACATCAACCCCTCTACAGACTCAATTGCAACATCAATAATCATATCCTTTGACTGTAGTTGCTTGCTTACCAAATCAATAGAAGATAATATTTCATACCAGATTATTATAGAAACTAAAAACTGAAAGTCACCAAGTTCATTTTCTGCCAATGATTGAGCTACACTACTTGTCAATGGATCATTATCTGTTTCAGCCACTTGTAGCAAAGCCTCCCTTATATCTGACATTTGAAACCTTATAGCCTTAACACTATCAACACGGCTCTCCCAACGGGTAGCTGACAATGACTTAAGAGTCAATCCTGTAATATTTTCTTTGAGAATTTGCCATCTCTTAGTAGAATTAGAAAATGTTGTATAAATACGCTGGATAATTCCAAAGAAATCAGTTGCATTACGACAAGAATGTGCCATATCACATAGTGTCAAATTCAAACTATGACAACCACATGCTGAATAAAAAGCTCTTGGATTTATATCCAAAAGCTTCCTTTGTACCCCTTGATGTTTTCCTTTCATATTAGAACCATTATCATATCCCTGTCCTCTCACATTGTTTATATCAAGTTCAAGCCTCTTCAGTACCTTTTCTAGAACATCAAACAATCCTTGCCCAGTGGTATCATCCACATCCAAAAAAAACTATGAAAGATTCCTCGATACAAACAGAACCAGAAGATGCATCAACATACCTTATTATCAAAGACATTTGTTTTTGGTGGCTTACATCGGGAGTACATCCAAGTATAACTGAGAAGTATTTTGCCTTTTTTACCTTCTCAATGATTTCAGACCTGATTGCAGTAGCTAGTAAAGCTATCAACTCATTCTGGATGGAAGGACCAAGATAATGATCACGAGTTTTATCACTGGTAATTCTGTCAACATGCTCTTTCATAACCAGGTCAAATTTAGCCAACATTTGAACTAGTCTCAAGAAATTGCCATTGCTATCTTGATACAACTTGCAATTAGTGCCACGAAATGCAATGTTATGTTCTCCAAGAAATTGTACAATCAAAAGAATCCTGTACAAAACTTTTCTCCAATGCTCCCTTTCTTTTTCAATTTCTCGTTGGGCAACTTTATCAATTGTTTGATTATTCTGCAACCTCATACGCAAGTCATACCATGTGCTCATATTTATCACATGTTCTCTACTAGTTTCATGCTCTTGAAGTCTATTGCTAAGATGAATCCAGTCGTTAAAACCCTCATTTGCTAATGCTCCTCTCACAATCCCCTTTCTCAATAATTTCCAGCAAAAACAAAATATTTTGTCAAGCTCTTTGCTATATACAAGCCACTCTCTATCACATGTTTCTTCATTTGGAAGATTTCTATTGTATGCCGACGCAGAAAACCTTCTAGAAAATCTGCCTTTAGGACCATGCTCAATAGACAAGTCTCTTTTAGGACCCTTTTGCACCAAAATATCAATCGTGCTACGATCAAGACCATCCCAATATCTTGGATCAAATATATCAGCATGAAAAAAACTATTGGTGTCATCACAAGTAGTAGCATCATTACCTTCAACGCTATCATTAGCATTGTTACCTTGATCATCAGTATTATCATCATCATGGTCATCGCCAGTATTAGCATCATCACCTTCATCAAATTCTACAGGGTGAGCCTCAACCTCTACCTCATCATCACCACGACGATCAATATTAGCAACCGGAGTTTGATTTTCAGAATTTATTTGAGGCTCTTTCATGACAAATCTATCTAGAGCACCCTTTTGAGACTGAGCCGCTGCTTCTAATCTTTGTTTTTTCTTCCTTTTTTCTCCACCAGATTGACACTTTGTTTTTCTCATGATTTGTCCTATTTTACAGATAAATAAATTAACAAAATAATTTAGTTTCAATCTTAATACTTGCGAGAGATGAAGCGAGATCTTGGAAACATACCAACTGACGCGGTGCGGCGGTGTCAATCAATTAAATAATCTACTGTTCTGCTCCACTGCTCCAAGACTAATCGTGATTAATCTGGTTTCTGAAATAAGCCAACAAAAAAGAGAATTAGAGGAAGCCAGAACAGGCAATACGCCGGTACAGCAGCACTGCAGCACTGCAGCAGTAGGGCACGCCGGCCGGCCGGGCAGACGCCAGACGCGAGCGACGGAGCGAGGGAGAAGCAGAGATTGACCTGGGCGTCGACGCGCGGAGCTTAAGGCGGCTGCTCTTGATCGCATCGATCAGGAATACTGGGGCTACGTACGCTGCCGATCGGGATTCTGGAGCCCCACGGAGATTGAACCGTCAAGGCGTCAACCATACTACTTTGGGCTAGCTGGGCCTCACGAGTTTTGACCAGCCGCTGGTTCTGACTCACAAATTCACGATCAACACAAATAGAAAAAGACAGGAAAAATACACAGCTGACTATTGGGCTACTGTAAATCGGGGGACCCTGGAATTCGGGGGCCCAGATCGGCCGATCTGCTGGAACGCCCTCATCGACGGGGCTGAAACCGTCGTCACTGTAGCCTGGCGCTTGGCTAGGACGATCACACAATCGCCTGGTCCGTCTAGTTAAAACACCGCCGCCACCGCAGATACATGTCGCCGCCAGATATCTGTCGCCGCCGCAATATGACTCAAAACTCTGCAGAAAACCCGCTGCCACCGCAGATCCCTGTCGTCGCTGTCCAAAAACTCACCGCTGCCACAGATCTCTGCCGCCGTTGCACAAAAACCCGCCGACGCAGAGATCTCTGCCACCGCCGCACAAAAGACCGCCGCCGTCGCAGATTCTTATCGCCTTTGTAGATTCCTGTCATCGCAGCACAAAAATCTAAAACCCTATGACACAAATCGCGCAATTTTTTGCGCCTCTGACGCAAGCGGCTAGAACGACCACGACAATCTCGACCACGGCTATATCACAATTGGCTACCTCGACAACAACATCAAAAATAAACTCTACAGTAACTCAAGAACTCCAATCAACAACATCCGCGTTGTTACTTGCATTCACAATACTCCCGCTGTGACCGGGGGAGGGAAGAGAAGAAATCAGACGCAACGGATGCGCATGACTTCTCTAGTCACAAGCATCCGCTTCTCTCCCGCTACGACTGAGGAGGAATGTTAGAATATATTACGGTTGAGATTAGAAGATAAGATTAGCTCAAACGATGACCTTCTTGTACTCCAAGTTTCTACCCAATCTATCTATATAAACCTCACAAGAGTCATTATAATACAACACAATATACCGGGATTACAATTTTCCACAGTGCGGTGGTGTTCATGATCATTAAGAGGAAGGGGATCACCGAAATCGGATCTAGACATGCTTCGACATAGTGTTGTCACGATTATTAAGAGAAAGGGGACGTCGGGCCTGTCTTCGCAGATGAGTGGCAGTGGTCAAGGAAACGTGCAGTGAGGCGTTTCTTGGCCTCGCGCTGCTAGCAAATGATGAGCCTCTGTTTTTGCCAGAAATGGCTCATACAGTCCCAAAGGAAAAAAGCTACTCGCTTCGTCCCAAAATAAATGACTCGATTTTGTCTAGATTTGTATGTATCTATATATTAAAATGTGTCTACATACATTCGAATCTAGACAAACCCACATCATTTATTTTGGGACGGAGGGAGTACTTGTATTTACTTTCTTCGTTCGTAAATAAGTGTACTTCTAAGATTGTTAATAAATTTAAAATCTGACCACCTTTATTTCATAGAGTAGTAACATACATGACATCAAATTGATATATTATGATTTTTTAATTTTCAAATGGATCTATTGATACTATTTGGTGTCTTAAATGTTGCTACATTTTGAAATAGTTGATCAAATTTTAAAAGATTTAACTTAAGACAAAGGTAGATATACACTTATTTGTGGACGGACGGAGTATAAGTCAAGAAAACCACAAACATAGAAATAGAAGGATTTGTAGCCGCCACCAAATTACAGAAAACCCTTATGAAAAGAAATTTTACATCTATGTCCTATGTCTTCTCTGCAACATTTTTCAGAAGCGTGTCCCAAATCCCCCGTTGTCGGAGCCACAAGAGGAGAGAACGAACACCCTCTAGGAGCACACCTAGATGTAAACAAGTCCCGAATGAAGCTATACACACGACATTATATGTACAATATTTGTACGACAAACCAAGAGAACCGTCCATCAAGGACTTTGCATGGAGCACCCTCTTTGGATCCATTATCGTATAAAAATCGTGTTGCCAGCCTCGTGTTCATAGTAGTTTCGAAAAGTCCCTCATACAAAGGCTACCTCCAGCGGCACATGAGCCGTCACTCACATCGGCCGGAGACGTCCGCAATCCTGAAGGAGCTCCCTGAATCTCTCAAGCTCCAAATCTAGGAACATAGGGAGACCACGCTTCAAGGAGCGACCGGACCACAACCATTAATCCACGGTTGCCATCTTCTTCCTTAGGGCATCTCTAACCGATGAACAAACCGGTTAGAGAGTAAAAGATTCCCTTACTAGTGGAAAATGGGGCTCTAATCCCGGTTCATGAGGGACTTTAGTCCAGGTTGCGCAACCGAGACTAAGTAATCGGGAGAAGAACCCCCATTAGTCCCGATTCTGTTTTGAACCGGTACTAAAGGCAATCCATGTGGCCGCCGTGTAGAGCGGGGGTGGAGGCAGTGGCAGACGCGGCAAAGAAGTGCAGGGTGGGCACGCTTCAAAAAAAAATTCAACACTACAACTTGTGCTATAAAAAATGCTAAATGAATAATATAAGTAGACAATTGATTCATAACATTCTAGTTCAACACAAATGTTCAAAATGTTCATCATTCCAATACAAATAGTCCAAAATATCAAGTGAGACTTACAAACCAAAATATAACATAATAGTCTTACATGACATCAAGATAGCTATTTGGGAACTCTACGTTCTCGCATTGTCATGAAAGTATTAACTATGTCTTCTTCACTTACCTTCAAGAACACATCTCGCTCAATAAATGTCACTAAGCAATGGTTCAAAAGATCATCACCCATGCTATTTCTCAACTTGTTCTTCACAAGACTCATTGCAGAAAATACCCTTTCAACACTAGCGGTCGCCACGGGTAAGATCAATATCAATTTGAGAAGCAAGTAGACTAAATCATAAACAAGATGCTTTTTTGTTTCAACAAGCTTAATAGAGAGCTCACCAAGATGATTTACACATTTGAACCTATCATCTCTTCTCATATCTTCGATAAAAGTATCAAGTTGAAATTCAAGTCTCATCAAATCAACACTTGTTATGTCATCGGGGTAAAATTTGGCAAGTTTCATTACCTTTTCTTTATCAAAAGAAGCAAATGAATTCACGGGATTCAAAGCCGACATGCAAATAAGCAACTCCATGTTAACCTCATCAAACCGGTTGTCAAGCTATTGAATAATTTGGTCAACAACACCAAGATACACTTCTTTTCTATAGCGATCATCATTTGTTTGTACTTCATAAACCGACGTGATCTTACATGAGCCACATAATTATCTTCCGGTGAAGAAATTTCAATGCCATGTTTGTTGCAAAACAATGTCACCTTTGCAAGAAATCCCTCCCATCTTGAGACCTCATATGTTGCATTTGATCCTTTGACAATCTAACAAGTGCCATTGCATTAACAATATCTTGATCCCTCTTTTGTAAGGATTGAGACAAGTCATTTGTATAGCCAAGAATAACAAGCATCAAGTGAAGACTGAAAACAAAGTCAAATGATTCAAAGGCCGCGGCAACTCCACGTATTCTTGTCCACTCACTCTTTTGTGAAGGATATTTCCTAATCCTTACAAGCACTTCAAGAATTGTGGGATACATGTCAGTAATATGTAGAATGGTTTTAAAATGAGAACCCCACCGAGTATCACAGGGTCTAGACAAACCCATTTCTTGATTTAATCCACTTCCACTTTCAATTTCACCAATTTCAAGTGCTTCCAAAACTTTTTGAGCTCTAACATCTCGAAGCATGTCATGACGCTTGCAAGAAACTCCAATAATATTGAGCAAGTAAGAAACATGATCAAAAAACCACACACATGCTTCATTGTCTTTTGCCACCGCAATAAGAACCAATTGGAGTTGATGTGCAAAGCAATGGATATAATAAGAAGATGGTGAATCTTTCATGATCAATGTTTTCAACCCCTTAATCTCACCCTTCATGTTGCTAGCCCCATCATATCCTTGTCCACGAATTTGAGTGGGACTCAAATGATGATCTTTTAGCAAGGATAAAATTGCAACCTTAAGTGACAATGAAGTAGTATCCGAAACATGAATAACTCCAAGGAACCTCTCACATAGTCTTCCCAATTTATCAACATAACGCAAGCAAAGAGCAAGTTGTTCTTTGTGAGAAACATCACTAGACTCATCGGCTAGAATTGCATAGTGGTCACAATCAAGATCTTCAATAATTAGTCTTGTAGTTTCCGCCGCACAACATTCAATAATGTCATGTTGTATCCTAGGACTATTCAAGATACAATTTCCCGGAGCATTCTTCAAAACAACCTTATCAACTTCCTCATTATTTTTAGCAAGCCATTTGAGAAGTTCAATCAAATTCCCCCGGTTGCTTGATTCTTCACTCTGATCATGTCCACGGAATGCCAATCCTTGATTCAAAAGAAACCTCAAGCATCTAATAGAATGAGTTTGCCTTGTCTTGTAAAGAAGTAGATCCTTGTTAGACACCCTCACAAGAACATTATCAATTTTGGTGTTGGGTGCAACAAATAAGTTATACTTCTCATAATCTTCGTTGTGAATGCTATTAATACCACCCACATGTTTCCTAAATACTTCGGGTCTTTTCCAATTTCTAAACCCATCTCTAACAAAGGGATCACCCCTAGGCCCTCCATTGGATCTTGCTTTGAACAAGTAACATACAAAGCAACATGCAGCATCCTTCCCAATACTATATTCAAGCCAATTGTACCTAAGAAACCAAACGGGGTTGAAGTGTCAGTTTTTACCCTGTATTTTTCTGGTTGGGGATGAATGTTCATATGGTTGGCATGCACCTTTAAAGATATATCCTCTCCGAACATTATCTTGATCATTAGCATTATATCTTGAAATAGGAATCCTTTCTCCTGGATCATAAGGAAGGAAATGAGAATCATATTACCTTGTAGAAGGCTGTTGGGGTGATGGTGGATGTGGTATTCCATCTTCCTCAATCTCGGTATTGGATTGGACCGGAGGTGCGGGATCAAGACATGTCAACCAAAGTCCAACATCTTCAATTTGTTCATCATCTACCACCATCGGTGATGAAGAAGGTACAATCTTCTTTGCTTCATGTTTCTCGAAAAGTGCTGCAATGTTGTTTTTCCACTTCATATCCAATTCTACAATTACCAAATAAAACATATAAACAATATGGTAAAAGAGAATAAACACAAATTGTAGCTTTGGGCATCAAATTAGACAATTTAGTGCATTAGATATTCAGATCGGACAAATTTAGAGACAGTTTAGACCTTACATCATGCAAATTTAGAGCATCAAATCAATTAAATTAGGGATTGAATCAAAAAATATTAATCCCCAATTTATACCTGGGATGGCTGTCTGGGCGGTGGGCGTACGTCTGGCCAGTGTCCAATGGCTGGAAGCTCGGAACGGGAGTTGGCCGGCCAGCGCCAACTCCCAGCGGCGGCCTTGAAGGAGCCGCGGAGGTCGGCGGCGGCGGCCGGAGGGGCGAGCAGCGTTAATGGCGATTGGAGGCGGCGGCCGGTCGTTGAGCGTTGAGGAGGCGGCGGGCGGCCGGTCGAGGAGCGGTGCGTCGAGGAGGAGTCGGATGGCCGGAGGTTGGTCTGCGTCTGGCCAGTGGGCGGTGGCCACCCCAGTCCCCACGGCCCCCGTCGAGGCAGCAGTCCCCTCCCGCCTCCCCTGCTTGTTCGCGTTGAGAGGAGACAGAGAGAAGCGCTCGCTCCGCTCTGCTCGTGTCTGGTGATGATAATTCGGGGTAAAAAAATCCTCAAAAGTCTGGGTGGGCCGCGGCCCGTGCGGCCCGTCCCCTGCGTCCGCCAATGGGTGGAGGACCTCCAGTCCCGGTTCGTAGCTCGAACCAGGACTAAAGGAGCTCTGCCGCGGCAGAAAAACGCCCCAAAACTCCGCCGCGGTAGGAGGGAGAGGTTTGGCGTAAGTGACGTGCCGAGAGATGATATATATACAACTACAGAAATGAAGGAACCATTACAGAACATCGTCATTTATATAGAGATCGAAGTGACCTCTTTCTTCGTGCTTGGTCGAACATATTATATACAAAGTACACTTTCATGCATACATACATTATAATTTCTCTTACGATTCCTAATGTATAAATATAAAATCCTGATCGTATTCTCCTGCTAGATCTATGACCTCCTTAAGAAAGAATCCTGCCAATTCCTCTTGTAGTGCTCGTATGTGATACTTTGGTAGGAGACCCTCCCACATCCGTTCCATCTAATTTCAAGAAGGGGGTCATCAATATATATGAATAAAACTCAACACAATTGATGGTAATAAAATAATATTGTGAACATTGTTTACGTACTGTTGTTGTGGAATTCTCTCACTGGTCGGCTGGCGAATGTACTCGCAAATGTAGTATCCACATAAATTATTCCCGGCTTCCTGTCTCAAACACTTCACGAGGATAGAGTTCAATCAAAATAATAATCAAGCATGGTAATGGTATTGAAACAAGAATCAAAGAGATGCGATGACCTAGCTATACTACTACTTACACAGAGTTGTCGAAATCACGGCTCCTCTTTCCATTCATTTCTAACTTCCTTGATGAACCGTTTCCAAACCCTGCTTGGTAAACAAAATGAGTAAAGGAGTTATTAATTACTTGATATCAGGAAATGGATGAAAGATGCTGATATAGTACGATAATGATTGAAATTACCTCTGGAGCATTTCAACTAGTTCCGCCCATCTCTCAGGGTTTTTACGTTTCGAGTCCATCACAAGTACTTCTCCTTCGTCAAATTGAATGATTAGCAGAATAAAATGAAACCTGCGCATGCATAACTCATCAATTACACTTAACATCGAGTAAACGAAATCGAATGTGTATAAGACATTAACACTCACTCAAAGTTGTAAGGAAATAGTATTTCTGTTTTGTTTTGTTGTTTCACTAGAAACTTTAGCAAGTAATCCTCGATTTCCTTGGTGTTCTTTTTTACCGTATATTTATGAATGTTATTTGGATCAATGAACCAAAGGTCATAGATTTGTCCTCTTTTGTATTCGAGAATCTTCATTCTACATAATATCATACAAAAGAATATAGTAAGGATAATTATACATGCAATGAACGAGCTGAGATAGAGAATTAATTACAGAAATAAATCACTTACAGACAATAGCAACTGATGATAGATTTATCGAGGGCATCTTGATTGAATAACTGAAATAATTCTGTGAATTCAATGTGTATCTCGTCCTTTCCATGGAACTAATGCTCCTATATAATTGTCACTATAAGCATGATCTCACCTTTCGCTGAGGCTCGCATATACCACTCATGCAAGTTTCGCATTTGTGTTTGTAGAAGCGGGACCTCCTTAGGTCCGATGAGAGGCTTCCCATACTCGTATTTGTATGCTAATTCAGCCCTGGGTGCGGTTTCCGTGCCTATGTATTGACCAACAGTCATACAAAGATCGCTAGCCATTTGTATGACTAGTTTTGCACCGAGAAACACTTTTAGTGGGGGGACATGATTGGTTTTTTGTTCCCCGAGCTAGGGAATTGTTTTCCTGCTTCTACTAGTACTTCTCGACCGCTCCACCTTTGCCTTATGTGACTTTATAATTACTAGAGAGGTCATAGTCCGATACCAGTTCTAATCATTCTAATGGACATGGTTGCTCAAGAAATTCCACAAAGTTTTTCACTGTTTTTGTTGAAAATCTAAGCAATAATCCATATGATTTAATCCGAATAATAAACTCATAAAACATGATCATACAGATAGTACCAAAACTAATCATGAAGATCAACAAAGTAGATGAACAGATTACATCTAAATCAGATAAACCTATCACATCTATACCGAACGCTAGAATAAAGAACTCTAGCAGAATCTGAAATAAGAAGTTTAGTATTACGTACGGTAGAGCAGCGGCAGCAGCGGCCGCGGCGGTAGCAGCAGCAGTAGCTGCAGCGGTGGCAGCGTCGTCGCTCATGTTGAGGTTGTCGAAGAGGTCAGTGACGTCCAGGAAGAAGTCGCCGTCCGGAAACTCGTCGTCGGAAGACGTTGTGGAAGCCAGTAGTCACGTAGAAGAGCTCCCCAAAAACTTGATCGTCCCTCACCCGTACAGGTTCACAAGAGGCGAGGTTCCGGAGGCCTATTGTCCCAATCTGCGGTGCACGTCGCAAGCCGGGATGGGGAAGACGAAGGCGGCGGTGCAATAGACTGGAAGGAGACGCGTGTGGTAAGCGATGCCGATTAGATTTAGCGCAGGCGTTTATATAGAGCAAGTTAGGGAGATCGTGGAACTCAGCCCACGTCTGAGTCGGTAACAGCCCACGTCCCATTAAGATTGGCAACGGCTGACTCATTAACGCGTCCGTTAATAACTCGTAATTAATCCATGATTAATTTTCCTGACTAGCAAAAATAAAGCTCGGCTCGGCGAGATTCCCGCAACCCGCGGCGCGCCCGCGCGCGCGTCGTGACGAGGCGGGCGGCGTCGGAGGAGGAGTGCACGAGAGGTGCTCTTCTTCTCACACCTTAGTGAGTGGTGCAACAGCCTAGTATATAAGGAGGTGTAACTCTCACTCAACTAGCAATGTGAGACTAAACTTTAACACCACTTGCACAGCCATATGCTGCCATGCATAAATGGGCCAAAGAGAATTTCAGAATTTGTCTAATGGGCCAACAGCCCAAAACTCACCAAATTCCAACAATCCCCCACAAAGTCTCATTGGCACATCACCTCATTTCCATTCCAAAATATTGTTTTATATACCGGTGTGTAGTGGAGACTGTTAAGTTGAACCTCCACATTAAACTTCATGCTACACTAGCGAGCAACTTGAATAGTGGACTATGCCTTGAACTACATGTTTTCTGCACACTAGTTTCACACAAAATCTAGATCGGTACAAAGCTGCCGCAGGGCTTCCCCGCGGTTTGGAGCTTATGCGTCATACTCCAGGGCCTTTCATGAGTTTATTAGAGAGCACCCAACTCTCACGGACTGCGACGTTTAACAGTCAGACTCATATAGGTGTGTTCCTCAATAGATGTTCTGCAGGACAACATCTCTACTTAGAAAAGCCACTTGGAACACATTAAGATAAATATCAACCTGCCATGCAGAATAAGAGAGTATTGCATCTTTATGGAGATGTAAATATAATATGGGCATACTCTCCTCTCAGCTGATCAACAACTTGTCTCCCAGCTCTAATTCACGGGATCTCCAATCACATAGAGTGGGTTACCACTGTGAACAACTCATTGTGTGGGTCTCAAAC
The DNA here is from genome assembly GCA_916181665.1 of Avena sativa. Classification (NCBI taxonomy): domain Eukaryota; kingdom Viridiplantae; phylum Streptophyta; class Magnoliopsida; order Poales; family Poaceae; genus Avena; species Avena sativa. The sequence goes on along the minus strand of OV702287.1, from coordinate 38,408,020 downwards.
CCGTCTCCCTCGGTGCATTATCTATCACATTACGTGATAGGCCCTTTGTGAAGGGTTCTGCCAAGTTCTTAGATGTTTGGGTATAATCTAACGCAATAACTCCAGAGTTTCTCAGTTTCCTGACAGATTTCAATCTCCTCTTCACATGCCTTGATGACTTCATATTATCCTTAGATCTGTTTACTTTGATGATCACAGTTTGATTATCACAGTTCATTGGTATAGCGGGTATTGGTTTTTCAACCACAGGTAAGTCCATCAAGAGATCACGAAGCCACTCTTCTTCAACAGTAGCTGTGTCTAACACTGTGAGTTCTGCTTTCATAGTTGACCTCGTTAAGATGGTCTGCTTGCAAGACTTCCAGGAAACAGCGCCACCACCAAGTGTAAACAAATGACCACTTGTGGCCTTAATCTCATCAGCATCAGATATCCAGTTTGAATCACTATACCCCTCAAGTACTCGTGGATACCCAGTATAGTGAATACCATAACTCGCAGTGCCTTTCAAATAGCGCAAAACTCTCTCAAGAGCATGCCAATGATCATCTCCAGGATTTGACACAAATCGACTCCCTTTGCTTACAGCAAAGGAGATGTCAGGCCTTGTAGCGCTGGCTAAATACATGAGCGAGCCAATGATTTGAGAATATCTCAATTGATCATTAGTATTCCTTCGATTCTTTCGAAGTAGCACACTCGGATCATAAGGCATTAGAGAAGACTTGCAGTCGCTATACCCAAAGCGACTCAATAACTTTTCCACATAGTGGGACTGAAGCAGTGTAATCCCGCCATTGTCATCCTTTAGTAGCTTGATGTTTAAGATTACATCAGCCACTCCCAAGTCCTTCATCTCAAAACAGCGAGATAGGAACTCTTTGACCTCCTTAATAATAGCGAGGTTGGTCCCGAATATCAATATGTCATCGACATAGAGACACATAATAACTCCCTCACCCCCACCATGGTGATAGTACACACACTTATCAACTTTGTTTACAACAAAGCCTTCAGCGATTAAAGTTCTTTCAAACTTCTCGTGCCACTGCTTAGGAGCTTGCTTAAGACCATATAAAGACTTCACTAACTTACACACCTTTCCTTCTTAACCATCTACTACAAATCCATCAGGCTGCTCCATATAAATTTCCTCATCTAGCTCTCCATTTAGAAAAGATGCCTTAACGTCCATTTGATGAACGAGAAGACCATGTGAGGCAGCCAAGGATAGTAGTACTCAAATAGTGGTCAATCTGGCAACATGTGAGTAGGTATCGAAGAAGTCTTCACCTTCTTTCTAGGTATAACCCTTGGCCACAAGACGTGCCTTGTACTTTTCAATAGTACCATCAGGTCTAAGCTTTTTCTTGAACACCCACTTACATCCTACAGGTTTACACCCATAAGGACGACCCGTGACCTCCCAAGTTCCATTAGCTAAGATGGAATCCATCTCACTACGGACAACTTCTTTCCAGTAGTCAGCATCTTGAGATGCGTAAGCTTCTGAAATAGAGGTGGGAGTATCATCCACAAGGTACACAATGAAATCATCACCAAAAGACTTTGCAATCCTTTGTCTCTTGCTCCTTTTAGGAGCTTCATTGTCATCCTCCACAGGATCATCATAGTGTTCTATCGGCATAGTGGGTTCAGGAATTATAAAAAATTCCTGACTAGATGAACTAGTCATCTCCTGGGTTGATGAGCTAGACATACCTTTCATGGGAAAGATGTCCTCAAAGAAAGTCGCATAATTCGACTCCATAATCGTACCAACATGCATGTCGGATACCTCAGATTTTACTATCAAAAATCTATAGCCAATGCTATGAAAAGCATATCCCAGAAAAACACAATTCACGGTTTTTGGTCCAAGCTTTCGCTTCTTGGGTATTGGAATATTGACTTTCGCCAAACATCCCCAAGTTCGTAAGTAAGAGGGTTTAAGCATTTTCTTCTCCCATTCCTTAAATGGAGTCATGGTTTTATCCTTTACGGGAACACGGTTTAGGACATGACACGCAGTCATTAGCGCCTCCCCCCACCATTCCTTGGAAAGACCTGATGTATCTAACATGGCGTTAACCAAATCAGTTAGAGTGCGATTCTTTCTTTCGGCCACCCCATTTGACTGAGGTGAGTAGGGAAGCGTCCTCTCATGAATAATACCATGTTCCGTATAGAATGTATCAAATTCATTTGAAAAGTAGTCTCCACCACGATTCGACCTTAACCGCTTGATTTTAAGATCAAGTTGGTTTTCTGCTTCAGCTTTATAGTTTTTGAAGTAACTCAAAGGCTCATCTTTAGATTTCAGAAGATAAACATAGCAGTATCTAGTGGAGTCATCAATCAAAGTCATAAAGTATCTTTTTCCACCTCGTGTCAACACACCATTCATCTCACAAAGATCTGAATGTATAAGTTCTAGAGGTGCTAAGTTTCTCGGTTCCGCAGCCGTATGAGACTTGCGGGGTTGCTTTGCTTGCACACAAACTTGGCACTTAAAACCTTTGACAGTGGTAAATTTCAAAATTAAACTCATATTGGCTAGCCACGTCATGCAACCAAAGTTAATATGACAAAGTCATGAATGCCAAATATTGGACTCATTATCATTACAGACATGATTAATAACTTTAGTACATGAGTCTGACAAAGATAAGCGGAACAGACCTCCGCACTCATAACCCTTTCCAACAAATTGTACATACTTAGAGATTACAACTTTATTGGATTCAAACACCAACTTAAAACCATCTCGACATAGGAGCGATCCGCTGACGAGATTCTTATTGATGGACGGAACATGCTGCACATTCTTCAGCTATACGGTCTTCCCTGAAGTAAACTTCAGATTTACCATACCAACACCATGAACATAAGCACGTGAGCCATTTCCCATCAACATGGAGGAAGTCCTTGCGACCTGATAAGAAGAGAACATGGATATATCAAAACATACATGTGTATTAGCACCCGTGTCAATCCACCAATCAGGAGAATGACATACTGAAAGGATAGTAGGTAAAATACCATACCCATCGTCCTTCATCTCAGTATCGCTAATAACAACATTAGCGGCCTTGCCGCTGTTCCCATGTTGCCGCTTGTCAAAGCGATTAGGGCAGCTAGGAGCCCATTGATCAGGATCACCACAGACGTGGCAAGAGCCTTTCTTCTTATCATTTTTCCTCTTGAAGTTGGTTGAGTGAGTGGCCTTGTTCTTGCCATCAAACTTCCCTTTGCCATCAGATTTGTTCTTATTCTTGAACTTGTGGGATTGGGAGTTTCTATTCTGTACCAAATTGGCACTAGAAGCTCCCTCAAGTACTCGAGCGCGTGTGTCCTTTGCTCTCGCCTTCTCTTCCACAGGAGAGACCCAATGAGATCCATAACAGAAAACTCTTATCTCTTATGTTTCAGAGAAGTAGCAAAGTTCCTCCACATGGGAGGAAGCTTGGCAATAATGCCTCCGGCCACAAACTTGTCCGGTAAGGTACACTTGAACTGCTCGAGTTCTTTGGCAAGTGATTGTATCTCATGAGCTTCCTCAACGACGGAGCGCTCATCAACCATCTTTTAGTCATAGAATTGCTCCATGACATACAACTCAGTGCCAGTGTCCGAGACCCCAAACTTGGCCTCGAGCGCATCCCACGCGTCTTTGCCATTATCAAATGACATATATGGGTCAACAATGTTGTCCCCAAGAATACTAAACAGAGCCGTCATAAACATGTTATCGGCTTTCTTAAAGGCCGCTTTCTGCTCAGCAGAAAGATCTCCTTCAGGTTTGCCAAGAGTGGCGCTATAGCAATTTAGGTTTTTAAACCATAGAATTGCTCTCGCGCGCCATCTCTTATAGTTCATACCATCAAACGAAGGAGGCCTAGTAGCCGCGGCTACACCAGTGGAATTCAGTTGCCTACGATCAGGTTTTTGGATTGTTGAAAATCTAAGCAATAATCCATATGATTTAATCCGAATAATAAACTGATAAAAAATGATCATACAGACAGTACCAAAACTAATCATGCAGATCAACAAAGTAGATGAACAGATTACATCTAAATCAGATAAACCTATCACATCTACACCGAACACTATAATAAAGAACGCTAGGAGAATCTAAAATAAGAAGTTCAGTATTACGTACGGTAGAGCAGCGGCAGCAGCGGCCGCGGCGGTAGCAGCAGCAGTAGCTGCAGCGGTGGCAGCGTCGTCGCTCATGTTGAGGTTGTCGAAGAGGTCGGTGACGTCCGGGAAGAAGTCACCGTCCGAGAACTCGTCGTCGGAAGACATTGTGGAACCCAGTAGTTGCGCAGAAGTGCTCCCCAAAAACCTGACCGCCCCTCAGCCGTACAGGTTCACAAGAGGCGGGGTTCCGGAGGCCTACTGTCCCAATCTGCGGTGCACGTCGCAAGCCGGAATGGGGAAGACGAAGGCGGCGACACAATAGACTGGAAGGAGACGTGTGTGGTAAGCGATGCCGATTAGGTTTAGCGCAGACATTTATATAGAGCAAGTCAGGGAGACCGTGGGACTCAGCCCACGTCTGAGTCGGTAACAGCCCACGTCCCATTAAGATTGGCAACGGCTGACTCATTAACGCGTCCGTTAATAACTCGTAATTAGTCCATGATTAATTTTCCTGACTAGCAAAAATAAAGCTCGGCTCGGCGAGATTCCCGCAACTCGCGGCGCGCCCGCGCGTGTGTCGTGACGAGGCGGGAAGCGTCGGAGGAGGAGTGCACGAGAGCTGCTCTTCTTCTCACACCTTAGTGAGTGGTGGAACAGCCTAGTATATAAGGAGGTGTAACTCTCACTCAACTAGCAATATGGGACTAAACTTTGACACCACTTGCACAACCATATGCTGCCATGCACAAATGGGCCAAAGAGAATTTTAGAATTTGTCTAATGGGCCAATAGCCCAAAACTCACCAAATTCCAACAGTTTTGGATGCTATATACAGCTTTGGCGGGGGCCGTTTCGGTGCAAGCTGGCATTTCACATCTTCATCCATGGCCCTTCTGAGTTCCTCATTAGTCATGTCGTAAGCTAAGTTGTAGGAGTCTACTTGGCTTTCTTCCTTGTACCTATTAAGAGTTTCGCCACAGCTATAGTACTAGACATCGAAGCGGCGGTGCTGTAACTACCTCAGTGAATTACGCTCTTAGTTACATGCCTGGATGAGCGAAAATGGTTAAAATATTACGGTGGGGCCAAATGCCACTCACAGGTAGACCTTTCGGCCGTCCTAACCATTTCCAGAACATCGGGACAAGAACGAGCGGCGTAATCGGCAGGCGAAGGGATCAACTACATACACAAATGAGTATGTATGCAAGCCACATACAACAGTCCTCAGAGCCATTCCATCTAAAAAGAAATAGAAATATTGCAACGCCATACGGCAAGATCCAAACATCCAAGATAGAGATAATATTTTAGGATAGCTCCTCATACATCAAACATCAGAGTATCAAGCGGAAGCGGAAAACAAGATCCGAGTACGGATAAGAAGCAAATCGGCATAAGATGCCACATAAATAAACACATCCCGCCCACAGATCTCACGGATCCCCGTTCCCGGAATCTCTACACCGAGTGATCGTTGCCAACATCGTCCATCTCCTCCACCCAGTATCCATCTTGTGAGTATACCTGTGCATCTGAACCAAACAATTTATCGTGTGAGACCCTAGGGGTACTCAGCAAGTCTTTATGCCTCTAAAGGGGACATAACCTGGGGTGACGCAATTGCGGCAAAAGATAATAACTAACAAGTCTATAGATACTCGCTAACCATCCGTCTAACCAAAGATAGACGGATGTCCGTTAATTAAGAATAACAGTTATAACAGTATAATTAACAGATCCATCCTCCTTCTCGCTTACCAACGAGAAAGCGGACGAACAACCCCCATCCGTTGGCAGTTTTATTAACCATTCCATGAGTGTTGCTCTATTTACTAGTTAAGTACTTAGTCAATTTAAAAGCGGTACTTTAGTTATACTTGTCTATGATCGAGAAACTGTGCTCCAAGTCGTCCATAACCGCGGACACAGCTTTCAGAAAGATTTACCCTGCAGGGGTGCACAAATAGCAACACACACTCGATCAAGCTCGGAAAAACCAAATCAAAACCCAACGAGGCATACTCGACACAGCGATCACAGGATTCAGAAATATTTCAGGGGGCCACCCCAATAAGCTACCCGCAACGAAGTTGGCCGGCTTCAAGACGGACCCAGGGTTTGCGATGACGGCTGTAAACGACTGGGAACCTGAAAGTGTGACTGGGCTTGTCGATACCGCGAAAACGTGGCACGATCCAAAACAGTACAGGTGATCCTCGCACAATCTTAAATAAAGCAGTAAAGCATGGCATAAGTACAGGATAGTAATAAAGCCCCAAACTAATTGTGGCCCCAAGAAATAAGAAGGAATCAAGCTCTAGCTCAGGGGGGTCCACGGCCTCCCGGATGTGGATAGTGCGAATAGTCAAGGAAGAGGAATCAAGTACTCGGGGTCCTACGGGACACAAGTGAGCATGAAAAACCAAATAACAGATATTGCTCACCGGTGCCACTTTCATTAGTTATCCCATTACTACTCAGGTTAAGTTGTTTAGGTACCTTGTTATCCATCAGACACTCACATACCCTACACATGCTGTTCTACGACCCGCATAGCTCAAACAACTCATGTAGTAATGGCTCATGGGATGGAGGAACAAGCTTCAGTGGGGTTTAAAAGTAAAGGCTATGCAGTACTTGGGATTCAATTTAATGCAATCGCGACTCAATGATGCAAGAATAAGATAGAGGCCATAGGTACTATATGTATGCAAGCATGTGGTAGTGCTTGCCTGACAGCTCAGTTGAAGCGAGAGAAGGATCTGGGTAGTGCTCCTGGGATTCCTAATATATCCCCTCCTCAGCGTCTATTCAAAGAAGAACCAAACAAACAAGGGCCAACATAAATAGAGTGCACAAGCATATGAATTATAATGCGACAAGCAAACAATCATGCCATGATGAATGATGCACAATTGGCATGGCAATAATGTAGCATGGCATGGGTGAGGTGTGGAGTACAAGAATAAAGCATTTTATTGAGTTTTAGTCACATTTTATACTCAAATAAGGTTCTGTATACTTTATATTTATATGATGCATGCTGCCATTCAGAACATGGAATGCATAGATAGAACGGGCTCGTCGCGCTGATCAATTTAGACATATTATTTGTCAAAATTGGAGTTATAAAACAAAAGTTATTAATTAATTAAGGTAAAGGGCATTTTATTGTAACTTTAATTATCTCGAAATTTTTAAGTGCTCAAACAATATTTTGAAAGGCATATTTGAAATCCTCACATTTTTCTGATTCCAAAACATATATTACATGTTGGTTTTGGATTTACATTTTAAAATATATTTAAAACAGATTCAAATTTGAATTTAAACAATTTCTGAAAAGGTTTAATTAAAACAGACAACAGGGCAGACTTTTGTTACCCAGCTCGTCCCGGCCATAGCCACTGATGGGTGGGCCAGCTGCTGGCGGGGCACATGCGCGCGGAAAAACTTTTGCTACCGCGGCTCCACCTAGCCCGTGCGACTGCGAGGTGGGACCAACCGGCTGAGGCCCACGTGACAGTGAACGAACTCGCAGAGGCTGGCAGGTGGGACCGAGCTGGAGCGCGGGTTAAGATAATAAGAGGCTGGGGGATTTTCTAGAAGAAGGCCACGACGGCTGACAGGTGGGGCTAGCGAGGAGAGCGGGTTGAGCAGATAAAAAGCTAGGGGGTTTTCTGCAACACGCGCGGCAGCACTGTGCTTCTGTTTCCTCTGAACTATCTGACGAAAAACAACGCGCGGTGCAGCGAGATAGGGTCGAACTCGCGACCTGGCGTGCGCGGGCGGCGGCGGCTACCGCTGGGCTGGGGAGGGGTTGTTGTGTGGGAGTAGCTGCGCGGCTAAGTGAGGTTCTAGACGGCGCGGGCACGTGCAGACACAGCGAGCAGCGGCGCACTGAGGGCGTTCGGCGCAACGCCTGGCACGGCCAGGGCTTTACGGCGGAGCGGATGTTGTCTAGGAGGGAGAGGGACTTACCGCGGAGTGGTCGGTGGTGGTGGTATGGCCGGAGGCGCAACGGATCTTTGACGAGGCTGGCGAGCCGAGAGACTAGGGTTTCAGCAGGGCGTCGACGTACTGGCGGTGCTGGCGCTCCTCCTCCATGATGACGCGTCCAGGGCGAAGCAGAGAGGTCCCCTTGGTCTTCCAGGCCACCTCCACGACGCGCACGCCGGCCGGAGCGACGAGACGCAGGGGTAGACGTCGGTGACTGGCGGCGATATCTGGCGACGGTGAAGAGAGAGGGGAGGCGCGGCAGGGCTTGGGGTGGATCTGGGAGAGGCGGGGGAGCCGTGAAGAAGGAGGAAAGCGAGGGAGAGGAAAGAGGGGCGTGTGGGCACGGGGTAGACTGAAAAGTGGCTTCGGCCCTTTTCCTTTATCCTCGATCACGTGGACGAGCTGGGGCTCGACCTAGGCAGCCAGGACAGCGGCAGATGAGAGGGCTGCAGGTGGGGTCGGCGTGGAGTAGCGACTGGAGCCAGCATGGCAGGTAGAAAGAAAGAGAGAGGAGAGGAGGGGGTAGCTCGGGTTAGGCTAGGGCATGGGCTAGGGTTTGGGTCATAAGATGGGGTAGATGGGGTGTGTGTCAGGGAGAGAGGGCCAGCCTCGGCAGCGAGAGAGAGAGGTGAGGTGAGGTTTTGTGTGAGGGCGGATTAGAGCTAGGGTAAGGAGAGAGGACTAGAGGTAGCTAGAAGGAAAGAGAGAGGGGAGATTTAGGTCACATATATGATCATATGCAAGAGAAAAGATGAACAAGGTTAGGAGGAGAGCAAAGAATGAGCTAGGGTTTGAGGGGTTTTGGTTGGACACATGGTGTTGGTGGAGAGATAGAGTTATGAAAAAGCCGAGGGTTTTAGTGCCCATGACAAAGAGAGGAGGTCAAGATGTGAGGGTTTAGGGTTTGAACATGATCCACCCAAAAACCAAGGAAAAACCAAAGGAGATCAATTGGTGGTGATGGTTGCATGGCCCATGCAAAGACATTAAATGCCATGGTTTAATCTTGTGAAAACAATAATAACATGGCATTATTCATATGCATTCCCAAGAAGTGGAATAAAAGCCAAGCAAAAGAATTTATAGAATTAGATCCACCCCACCCACATGAGCTAGAATAAATATCAAAGGAAAAAAGAAGTACAAGCTCATGGGTTATTGGAATGGTGGAAGTATAAGGTGGTGACAAAGAAAGGTGATGGAGTTGAATAAAAGATATGCCCCCAACTCAACTTGGGCATTTAAACAATATATCAATAACCAAATACAATATCAAGAGGCAAATACAGTTAATAATGCATATGAGAGAAGAACCAAAAGAAGAAGGGTTTTATATGATGCTCAAATGCAAGCTGGCATGATGACATGAGCATGATATAATTATGATGCAACAATTGTATATAGGAAGTAGCCATTATATTATTAATCCATGTAGCATTACCATTGTTAGACAACTGGGATGCTACAACTCTCCCCCACTAAACAGGAATCTCGCCCCGAGATTCTAGGAAGAAGAAGAAGACTCAAAGAGGGTAGGATATTTGGCACGGAGCTCATCTTCACGTTCCCAAGTGGCTTCATCCACGGAATGGTGCGACCACTGCACCTTGCAGAACTTGATGGACTTGTTGCGAGTCCTTCTTTCTGCGACTTCAAGGATTTTTGTGGGGTGTTCTTGATAAGACAGATCTTCTTGGAGGTTGATGAGTTCATGATCCATGGTCCTGCCGGGATCCTTGAAGCACTTCTTGAGTTGAGAGATGTGGAAAACATCATGGACTTTGAGTTTTTCCGGGAGCTCAAGAGCATAAGCAACTTCTCCTCTTCTTCCATGAATTTTGAATGGACCGATGTATCTAGGAGCCAACTTTCCTTTGATACCAAAGCGGTGCGTGCCTCTCATGGGAGTGACACGAAGGTAAACGAGATCACCAGGGACATACTCCATGTCCGTGTGCTTTCTGTCGTAATTGCTCTTCTGGAGACTTTGAGCAATCTTTAGATTTTCAAGAATGATGTGAACTTTCTCCTCCGATTGAGTTACAATGTCAGGGCCAAACAATATTCTTTCACCTGCGCCCGACCAACCAATCGGAGTTCTGCATTTGCGGCTATAGAGAGCCTCAAATGGTGCCATCTTTAGACTTTTCTGGAAGCTATTGTTGTAAGAGAATTCAGCATAAGGAAGACATTCTTCCCACTTCATGCCGAAAGAGATGACGCAAGCACGGAGCATATCTTCTAGAATCTGATTGATCCTTTCAACTTGTCCTTGCGACTGAGGGTGGTAAGCTATGCTGAAGTTCAATTTTGTTCCCAAAGCATTTTGGAAACTTCCCCAGAACTTGGAAGTGAAGATGCTTCCACGGTCTGAACTGATCTCAAGAGGAACCCCATACAGAGATATAGTTCTGTTGATATAAAGCTCAGCCAACTGAATTGCAGAAATTGTTTCCTTGACGGGAAAGAAGTGAGCCACTTTAGAAAGCTTGTCAATGACAACAAAGATTGCATTGTTGCCCTTCTGCGACCTTGGAAAACCTGTGATGAAGTCCATCTCTACTTTCTCCCATTTCCATTTCGGAGGTTTCAATGGTTGTAGAAGACCGGAAGGTTTCTGATGGACAGCTTTAACCCTGCGGCAGACATCACACTCCGAGACATACTTGGCACAATAATGTTTCAACCCAGGCCACCAGTATTGTGTTTTCAAGTCCATGTACATCTTAGTGCTGCCAGGGTGAATAGAAAGAACAGAATCATGCGCCTCCTTAAGAACTTGCTCTCTCAATCCCCAGTCGTTCGGAACGAACATCCGGTTTTCAAAGAATAGAGTTCCTTGATCATCGACGTGGAAGGACTCATATCTAGGCAGTTGAATGTTGGAGATTATGTTTTTGGCGTAAGCATCACCTCGCTGACTAGCACGAATCTTTTCTTCCAAGAGAGGGGTTGCCAGAAGGTTCAGAAGATACCCTTGTTCCACAATTTCAAGGTTGAGCTGACGGAATTCCTCGCACAAGAGAGGCTGTTGTTCTTCCACCATGAGGTTGCTGACATAAGCTTTGCGGCTGAGAGCATCGGCCATGACATTAGCTTTGCCCGGAGTGTAGTTGATGGTCAAATCGAAATCATTGATTGCTTCAATCCACCTCCTCTGACGAAGGTTGAGATCAGGCTGTGTGAAGATATACTTCAGACTCTTGTGATCAGAAAAGATTTCACAACGGTTGCCCAGCAAGTAATGCCTCCATACTTTCAAAGCAAAGACAACTGCTGCGAGTTCGAGGTCATGTGTAGGATAGTTGATCTCATGCGTCTTCAACTGTCGAGAGGCATAAGCAACAACTTGTTTTTCTTGCATAAGGACCGCACCCAATCCTTGCAAAGAGGCGTCACAGAATATCTGGAAAGGGTTTGATGTATCTGGAGGAATCAAGACTGGTGTGGAAGTGAGCTTCTCTTTGAGTGTTTCAAAGCTTGCTTGACATGCAGGAGTCCAAAGGTATTTCTTGCCTTTCTTGAGGAGATCGGAAGAGGCTTCGCAATCTTCGAGAAGTTCTGCACGAAGCGACGACAGTAACTAGCCAAACCAAGGAAGCTCCGGACTTCTTTGACATTTATAGGAGGAAGCCAGTCAACAATTGTTTTAATAGTTTCTGGGTTGACGGCAATGCCCTTGGCCGAGATTACGTGACCAAGATAGGTGACTTGAGGCAGCCAAAACTCACATTTGGAGAACTTTGCATACAAGCGGTTCTCACGAATCTTGTTTAGGACACACCGAAGGTGTTCTTCATGTTCATCCTTTGACTTAGAATAGACTAGAATGTCATCCAGATAGACCACAACGAACTTATCAAGATACTCCATGAAAACCGAGTTCATAAGCCTCGAGAAGGTGGCAGGTGCGTTGGTGAGACCGAAAGACATGACCGTGTACTCATACAGGCCATAGCGGGTGGTGAAAGCTGTTTTAGGAACATCTTCCTTGCGAATCTGGATTTGATGATATCCACTTCTCAAGTCAAGCTTAGAGAAAACCACAGCTCCAGCTAGCTGGTCGAAAAGATCATTAATCCGCGGAAGGGGATATTTATTCTTGATGGTTTTAGCATTGAGAGCCCGATAGTCAACACAAAGTCTATCAGTCTTGTCTCGCTTCTTCACAAAGATGGTTGGGCTACCCCAAGAAGAAGTACTGTGCTGAATGAAACCCAACTTCTCTTGTTCATCAAGCTGACGTTTGAGTTCAGCCACCTCAGCAAGACCCATTTTATAAGGTCGCTTGGAGATAGGAGCGTTACCAGGTTCAAGCTCAATCACAAACTCGACCTCTCGGTCAGGAGGCATACCCGGTAACTCTTCAGGAAAGACATCTGGGAACTCACAGACCACCGGAACACTCTGAATAGCTTCCATAGCATCATCATTCAGAGCCGCCAAAGAGAAAAGCTGAATAGCAGGAGTCAGACTTGGAGAATAGACTATATGGCCTTCAGGAATTTTTAGAGAAACCGAGCGTTCAGCACAATCAATCACAGCTGCATTTGCTGTCAACCAATCCATGCCCAAGATAACATCAATGTTAGAGTTGCCCAGAATAATTAAGGAAGCCTGGAACGAATAACCACCAATCTCAATTTGATTGCCATGGCTGATTTTAGAAGCCCTCATGCTTGAACCAGGAGATTGCACCATGAGGCGAGTTGGTAAAGCATCAGAAGGTAACCCATTACTCTCCGCAAACTTATATGACACGAAAGAATGTGATGCACCAGAATCAAACAAAACTCATGCAGGAACTGAGTTAATAGGAAGCATACCCATCAGAACTCCAGGTGCATGCTTAGCTTGAGCGGCATTGACATAGTTGGCACGAGCAACAGTAGACCCAGGCTTAGTGTTGATGTTGAGAGCCCGAGGTGGTGGTGCACGAACCAAAGGAGAGCTTGCCGCAGGTCTTGGAGGTGGTGGAGGAAGAGCTTTGTTGTTCATAGGACAGTTCCAGTGTTGATGCCCAGTGTTTCCACAAGTGTAACAAGCACCAGGTGGACGTGGAGCAACGTAGCCAGGGACTCCGCCAGGTGCTCCAGGGTAGTTGTGGTTGTAGCCCCTGTGTAGCATCCCAATTGTCTAACAATTGCAATGCTACTAGCCTAGTCTATATAGATGCTACTTCCTACATATAATTGTTGCATCATCATTATATCATGCTCATGTCATCATGCCACCTTGCATTTGAGCATCATATAAAACCCTTTTCATTTGGTTCTTATCTCATATGCATTGTTAATTGTATTGCTTCTTGATATTGTATTTGGTTCTTGATATATTGTTTAAATGCCCAAGTTGAGTTGGGGGCATATCTCTTATTAACTCCACCACCTTTCTTTCATCACCTTATAATTCCACCATCCAACTAAATATGGGCTTGCACTTTATTTGGGTTTTACCTCTAGCTCATGTGGGTTGGGATGGATCCAATTCTATTCCACATGCTCTCATCTTAGCATCATGTTGTTTTCACAATATTGAAACATGAGAGCCACATGGCCACCTTTGCATGCCTTGTGAGTGGAACCTTCCCTAGCTTCCATATGTGTGGTTTTGGGGTTATCTTCATGTTGGGGTATTTATGAGGGCTTATTAAATACCTAGTGGCATATACACACTAGCAAGCCCCAAATATAAGCCAATGTGAACTTCTCCATATACTCCACTTGGAATTCTTTCTAAATTCCTTTGCTTGGGCCTTACTCCAATTTTTGGGGATGCATAATAATAATGCCATGTATTAATCTTGTTTTCACAAAATAAGCATGGCATTAATTGATTGCATGGGCCATGCACGAACCATCTTTTGCTAGCTTTGGTTTGTATTTGTATTTTGAGTGGATATTTTCTAAAAACCCCAAGTCACCACCCCATCACCCTAATCACCTAGCTATCACCACCCTACCTCTCCTCTCTTTACCATCCCCTCTAACCTAGCTCTAACCTAAACCCTAAGTACCCCCCTCATCTCTCCTCTCTCTAGCCGAGCCACACCACCATGTCCTACCCTAGCTACCCCCCAAACCCTAGTACCAACCTTAGCCCGAGCTATGCCCCCTTCCCCTCCTACCCTAGCTCCAAACCTAGCCCTACCCGAGGCTACCCCCTCTCCCTCTCTTGCTCTCTCTATGCCCTAGGGGCCCCCCAGCCCGAGCACCACCTCTCTGCCCTGCCCTACCCCACCTGGCAGCTTCCCTTGCCCTAGCCCTGGTCCTGCCCGAGCCTACCACGTGAGGAAGGAGAGGAAAAAGGTGGCACCGAGCCACCTTTTTCATCTACACCTCCCCACGGCACCTCCTCTCTCTCTGCTACCTGCTACCATCCCCACCACCCCTCTGCCTCGCCCAGCTACCCCCCAGATCCAACCCTAGCGCCTGCCTCTCCCCTCTTCTCCTCCACCGACGCCTACCTCCCTCTCGCCGCCACCGTCGGCCTCCACCGCTCCCCGACGATCCGGACGCGCAGCCAGACCGTGGAGTGGTCTGGTGGACCGAGGAGATCCCCTGCAGCAGCCCAGTACCTGTCGCGGAGGAGGAGAAGGACCGGAGCCAAAGGACACCGCAGCCACCGACGCCAAACCCTAGATCGTTGGGTCTCTGCATCGCCGCTGTCCTGCTGCTCGCCTGCCCGATCCGAGCCCGCCGTCGAGCCCACGGTGAGCACCCGAGCCTCCTGGACATGCTCCGCTTAGCTGTCGTCGCCTGTGCTCGCCGATCAAACCGTCGAACAGCCTCTGTGCACCGGCGTCGCGTGCGTGTCTGCTCGCTTCTGCCGCGCATCAAGCCCTATCTAGGCCCGTCCACCCTCCCTGTCAACCACGCCAGCCCACCGCAGCGGCAGCCGCCCTGCGTGCAAGCCCCAGGTCACGAGATCGAAGCCCCGAACCGCGCGCACCGCCTCTGCCTTTTTCTTCAGAGAGAGGAGAAGAAAAACAGTGTCGCGGCGATGTTTTGCAGAAAACCCCCTCCCGTTTTGTTTACCGTAAC
Source organism: Avena sativa (assembly GCA_916181665.1). Lineage (NCBI taxonomy): Eukaryota > Viridiplantae > Streptophyta > Magnoliopsida > Poales > Poaceae > Avena > Avena sativa. The sequence goes on along the minus strand of OV702287.1, from coordinate 38,392,825 downwards.
CCGCGCTCCTGCCGACCCCACCTGTCTGCCTCTGGCGTTTTTGCAAAAAGGCTCCCGACAAACCTGGCAATCAACCCGCAGTCCTCGCTATGCCGCGTGGCACACCCCTTGGTCGCCCGCTGACGCGTGGGCCTGCGAAGACCCCCGGCCCCACCTGTCATCCGCTAGGGCTAGAAGAGCTCGCGGTGACAGAAGTGTTTCCGCGCGCTTTTGGTCCAGTCAGCCGTGGCCCCACATGTCGGCGTCTGCGGCTAGGTTCACTGGAGTATAAAAAGTATTTTCGGCTTATCTGTTTTATTTCAAATTTATTTCAAATTATTTCAAATTCAAATTAATTTCTGTTTATAAATAACTTTTGGAATACAAATCCAAATAATGCAAATAATATATGTTTTCAAATCAGAAAAATAGGAGGAATTCAAATATGCAATCCAAAATATATTTTGAACACTTTATTTTCCAAGTTTATTTAAATTACAATAAATGCCCTTTTTCTTAAATAATTAATAACTTTTGATTTATAAATCCAAATTTAACAAATAATATGTCTAAAATGATTAGCTCGACGAGACCTTTCTGTTTATGCATTCCATGGTTTGATTTGAAGCATGCATCATATAAATATAAAGAGTACAACAACTAATATGGGAATAAAATGTGATTAAAACCCAATCAAAATGTTATTTCTTGTATTTCACACCTCACCCATGCCATGCTACTTAATTGCCATGCAAATTGTGCATCATTCATCATGGCATGATTGTTGCTTGATGCATTTATTCATATGCTTGTGCACCTTATTTATGTTGGCCCTTGTTTGTTTGGTTCTTCTTCGAATAGACGCTGAGCAGGGGATATATCAAGAGAACCAGGAGCACTACCCAGATCCATTCCTTGCTTCAACTGAGCTGCCAGGCAAGCACTACCACATGCTTGCATACATATAGTACCTATTGCCTCTATCTTATTCTTGCATCATTGAGTCGCGATTGCATTAAATTGAATCCCAAGTATTGCATAGCCTTTACTTTAAAACCCCACCGAAGCTTGTTCCTCCATCCCATGAGCCATTACTACAGGAGTTGTTTGAGCCATGCGAGTCGTAGAACAGCATGTGTAGGGTATGTGAGTGTCTGATGGATAACGAGGTACCTAAACAACTTAACCTGAGTAGTAATGGGATAACTAATGAAAGTGGCACCGGTGAGCAATATCTGTTATTTGGTTTTTATGCTCACTTGTGTCCCGTAAGACCCCGAGTACTTGATTCCTGTTCCAAGATTATTCGCGCTATCCACATCCGGGAGGCCTTATGGACCCCCCTGAGCCAGAGCTTGATTCATTCTTATTTCTTGAGGGCCACAAACTAGTTTGAGGTTTTATTTACGATCCTGTACTTATGCCATGCTTTACTGCTTTGATTTAAGATTGTGCGAGGTAATGCACACTGTACTGTTTAGGTCCGTGACCCGTTTACGCTGTATCGACAAGCCCAGTCACACTTTCGGGTTCCCAGTCGTTTACAGCCGGCTCCACAAACCTTGAGACCATCTCGGAGTCAGCTAACTTCGTTGCGGGTAGCTCAATGGGGTGGCCCCCTGAAATATTTCTGAATCCTGTGATTGCTTTGTCGTGACTGCCTCGTTGGGTTTTGATTTGGTTTTTCCGAGGCATATCGAGTGTGTGTTGTTATTTGTGCACCCCTGCAGGGTAAAACTTTCTGAAAGCCGTGTCCGCGGTTATGGACGACTTGGAGCACAGTTTCTCGATCATAGACAAGCATAACTAAAGTACCGCTTTTAAATTGACTAGACTAGGTACCTGACTAGTAAATAGTGCAACACTCATGGAATGGATAATAAAACTGCCAACGGATGGGGGGGGGTTGTTCGTCCGCTTCCTCGTCGGTAAGCGAGGCGGAGGATGGATCTGTTAAGATTACCGTTATAACTGTTATAACTGTTCTTATTAATCCACGGACATCCGTCTATCTATGGTTAGGCGGATGGTTAGCGCTTTCTATAGAATTGCTAGGGTTTATCTTTTGCTGCAATTGCGTCACCCCAGGTTGTGTCCCCTTTAGAGGCATAAAGACTTGCTGAGTACCCCTAGGGTCTCACACGATAAATTATTGGTTCAGATGAACAGGTACCCTCGCAAGATGGATACTGGGTGGAAGAGACGGACGATGTGGGCAACGATCATTCGGTGTAGAGATTCCGGGAACGGGGATCCGTGAGATCTGTGGGCGGGATGTGCTTATTTATGGGGCATCTTATGCCGATTTGTTTCTTATCCGTACTCGGATTTTGTCTTCCGCTTCCGCTTGATACTCTGTTGATTGATGTATGAGGAGATATCCTAAACTATTATATCTATCTAGGATATTTGGATCTTGCCGTATGGCGTTGCTATATTTCCTTTCTTTTTAGATGGGATGACTCTGATGTACTATTGTATGGTGGCTTGCATACATACTCACTTGTGTATGTAGTTGATCCCTTCGCCTGCCGATTACGCCGCCCGTTCTTGTCCCGATGTGTGGAAATGGTTGGGACGGCCGAAAGGTCTACCTGTGAGTGGCATTTGGGCCCCACCGTACTATTTCAACCATTTCTGCTCATCCAGGCTTGTAACTAGGAGCGTAATTCACCGAGGTAGTTACACCCTGGGAGCAGCAGTGAAGGAGTTTGGTGGCCTTGCCACGTAGCTTGAAGGTCTTGGTGGAGCCGGGAGTGATGGTGGGGTGTTAGGAACCCAGACACGACGCTTAGAAGGAGTTGACATAGCTGAAGAGCTTGCTGCATCACGGTTGTGTTTCTTTGACTCCTCAAACACTTGCCTACTTGCTTCTTCCCGCAGAGCTGTGTGTTGGAGTTCCAGAAAAGACGCCGGCCTTGCATGTGTGATTGCATATTTAATCGATGCATTGAGCCCTTGTCTGAACCTCTTTTGCTTCTTCTTGTCATCCGAGACCTCATCGCCACCATAACGAGAAAGGTTCACGAAGTTTCTGATGTAGGTATTGACATTATCATTGCCCTACTTGAGGTTGAGAAACACTTCCTTCATCCTCTCCATGACAATTTCTGACAGGTATTGCTCTTTGAAAGCTCCAGTGAACTGTTCCCAAGTAGGCTGAAAACCAGTGTAGTTTGCCTTGAGGTAATCCTCCCACCACAAAGCTGCATCTCCCTTCAGAAGGTGAGTGGCACACTTTACCCATTCTTGCTCAGGAACATCAGCAGTCGCCAGTAACCTTGACATCTCACGCAACCAATCATCAGCATCAAGTGGTTGATCAGACACATCAAATTGGCGTGGGTTGAACTTCAGGAAGCTTTTGATGTCTCCTCGCTTGGGAGGTGGAGGTAGCGGAACAAACTCATTCCTCCTGACACTTTCTTCAAATCGCTGTTGGTTTTGTTGCATTGCGGCCAAGGCATTGGCGATGCTTGACAACGCAGCCCCCAGTTCAGGTTGTATGTCCTCCTCAGAACGGCGTGGTGGTGCCATCCTGTGATTGATATAAAACACAAGTTAGTACCATAATGGAGAATAATAATAATCCAAAATAGTACCAAGATGGAATTAACCAAGATTAAAGGATACAATTAACTAAGATGATATTAAAATATCAACAAAGTTCAAAGCACCTAGAAGATATTAAGCATATCGCACACGACTGAACAAGGAGTGTGGTACACAAGCTAACAAAGAAAAAAATTCCACAAATTTCGGCATTAAAATACCACTATATGCGCAAAACCACTTAACGAATCAAGATTAGTAACTCTACCAATTCAATATACAAGAGCGAATGAGAAAAGTAGTGGTATGGTCGCGACTCCATCCCGCACTCAAATCATTACTCCGCACATGAATAAGTAAAACACATATCCCAACACCTTATTCAGATAAACCTAAAGATTAGTAACTACGGAAACGAACACCCCAAACAAGATAACGTCGGATAACAAAGAGTAAGACAGATCGCGTCGGTATACAACGAATCAGATAGATCGCGTCGGTTTGCAAAAGCCTGTCGGTATGGAATGTACCAACAGTTGATAACCAAAAGGCAGATAGTGATAACATGTTGGATGCAACAGATAGACAAGGAATTCACACACGCACACACACACACACAACCTATGGTACTACGAAACCCAGAACACGTGAATCCTAGTTTGAATTTTAGAAGAGGATTGAAAACGTTACACTTCCTTACCAGAAAAGGGTGGGTGGGTGGGTAAGAAGAAAAGTGGAAGCAGTCCTACTCTCACGTTGTTGTTTTTCCCTAGTATACAATACTACCAAAAGTATTTGCTAAACTGACAACGACCATTTGGCTGAGACCCTGAAGGGTGGGATGGCTCTGATACCAATTGTAACTACCTCGGTGAATTACGCTCTTAGTTACATGCTTGGATGAGCGGAAATGGTTAAAATAGTACGGTAGGGCCAAATGCCACTCATAGGTAGACCTTTCGGCCGTCCTAACCATTTCCAGAACATCGGGACAAGAACGAGCGGCATAATCGGAAGGCGAAGGGATCAACTACATACACAAATGAGTATGTATGCAAGCCACATACAACAGTCCTCAGAGCCATTCCATCTAAAAAGAAATAGAAATATTGCAATGCCATATGGCAAGATCCAAACATCCTAGATAGAGATAATATTTTAGGATAGCTCCTCATACATCAAACATCAGAGTATCAGGCGGAAGCGGAAAACAAGATCCGAGTATAGATAAGAAGCAAATCGGCATAAGATGCCACATAAATAAACACATCCTGCCCACAGATCTCACGGATCCCCGTTCCCGGAATCTCTACACCGAGTGATCGTTGCCAACATCGTCCGTCTCCTCCACCCAGTATCCATCTTGTGAGTATACCTGTGCATCTGAACCAAACAATTTATCGTGTGAGACCCTAGGGGTACTCAGCAAGTCTTTATGCCTCTAAAGGGGACATAACCTGGGGTGACGCAATTGCGGCAAAAGATAATAACTAACAAGTCTATAGATACTCGCTAACCATCCGTCTAACCAAAGATAACGAATGTCCGTTAATTAAGGACAACAGTTATAACAGTATAATTAACAGATCCATCCTCCTTCTCGCTTACCAACGAGAAAGCGGACGAACAATCGCCATCCGTTGGCAGTTTTATTAACCATTCTATGAGTGTTGCTCTATTTACTAGTCAAGTACTTAGTCAATTTAAAAGCGGTACTTTAGTTATACTTGTCTATGATCGAGAAACTGTGCTCCAAGTCGTCCATAACCGCGGACACGGCTTTCAGAAAGATTTACCCTGCAGGGGTGCACAAATAGCAACACACACTCGATCAAGCTCGGAAAAACCAAATCAAAACCCAATGAGGCATACTCGACACAGCGATCACAGGATTCAGAAATATTTCAGGGGGCCACCCCAATAAGCTACCCGCAACGAAGTTGGCCGGCTTCAAGACGGACCCAGGGTTTGCGACAACGGCTGTAAACGACTGGGAACCCGAAAGTGTGACTGGGCTTGTCGATACCGCGAAAACATGGCACGACCCAAAACAGTACAGGTGCTCCTCGCACAATCTTAAATAAAGCAGTAAAGCATGGCATAAGTACAGGATAGTAATAAAGCCCCAAACTAATTGTGGCCCCAAGAAATAAGAAGGAATCAAGCTCTGGCTCAGGAGGGTCCACGGCCTCCCGGATGTGGATAGTGCGAATAGTCAAGGAACATGAATCAAGTACTCGGGGTCCTACGGGACACAAGTGAGCATGAAAAACCAAATAACAGATATTGCTCACCGGTGCCACTTTCACTAGTTATCCCATTACTACTCAGGTTAAGTTGTTTAGGTACCTCGTTATCCATCAGACACTCACATACCCTACACATGCTGTTCTACGACTCGCATGGCTCAAACAACTCCTATAGTAATGCTCATGGGATGGAGGAACAAGCTTCGGTGGGGTTTAAAAGTAAAGGCTATGCAGTACTTGGGATTCAATTTAATGCAATCGCGACTCAATGATGCAAGAATAAGATAGAGGCCATAGGTACTATATGTATGAAAGCATGTGGTTGTGCTTGCCTGGCAGCTCAGTTGAAGCGAAAGAAGGATCTGGGTAGTGCTCCTGGGATTCCTGATATATCCCCTGCTCAGTGTCTATTCGAAAAAGAACCAAACAAACAAGGGCCAACATAAATAGAGTGCACAAGCATATGAATTATAATGTGACAAGCAAACAATCATGCCATGATGAATGATGCACAATTGGCATGGCAATAATGTAGCATGGCATGGGTGAGGTGTGGAGTACAAGAATAAAGCATTTTATTGAGTTTTAGTCACATTTTATACTCAAATAAGTTGCTGTATACTTTATATTTATATGATGCATGCTGCAATTCAGAACATGGAATGCATAGATAGAACAGGCTCGTCGCGCTGATCGATTTAGACATATTATTTGTCGAAATTGGAGTTATAAAACAAAAGTTATTAATTAATTAAGGTAAAGGGCATTTTATTGTAACTTTAATTATCTCGAAATTTTTAAGTGCTCAAACAATATTTTGGAAAGGCATATTTGAAATCCTCACATTTTTCTAATTCCAAAACATATATTACATGTTGGTTTTGGATTTACATTTTAAAAGATATTTAAAATAGATTCAAATTTGAATTTAAACAATTTCTGAAAAGGTTTAATTAAAACAGACAACAGGGCAGACTTTTGTTACCCAGCTCGTCCCGGCCATAGCCACTGATGGGTGGGCCAGCTGCTGGCGGGGCACATGCGCGCGGAAAAACTTTTGCTACCGTGGCTCCACCTAGCCCGTGCGACTGCGAGGTGGGACCAACCGGCTGAGGCCCACGTGACAGTGAACGAACTCGCAGAGGCTGGCAGGTGGGACCGAGCTGGAGCGCGGGTTAAGATAATAAGAGGCTGGGGGATTTTCTAGAAGAAGGCCACGGCGGCTGACAGGTGGGGCTAGCGAGGAGAGCGGGTTGAGCAGATAAAAAGCTAGGGGGGTTTTCTGCAACACGCACGGCGGCACTGTGCTTCTGTTTCCTCTGAACTATCTGACGGAAAACAACGCGTGGTGCAGCGAGATGGGGTCGAACTCGCGACCTGGCGTGCGCGGGCGGCGGCGGCTACCGCTGGGCTGGGGAGGGGTTGTTGTCTAGGAGTAGCTGCGCGGCTAAGTGAGGTTCTAGACGACGCGGGCACATGCAGACACAGCGAGCGGCGGCGCACTGAGGGTGTTCGGCGCAATGCCTGGCGCGGCCAGGGATTTATGGCGGAGCGGATGTTGTCTAGGAGGGAGAGGGACTCACCGCGGAGTGGTCGGTGGTGGTGGTATGGCCGGAGGCGCAACGGATCGTTGACGAGGCTGGCGAACCGGGAGACTAGGGTTTCAGCAGGGCGTCGACGTACTGGCGGTGCTGGCGCTCCTCCTCCATGATGACGCGTCCAGGGCGAAGCAGAGAGGTCCCCTTGGTCTTCCAGCCCACCTCCACGACACGCACGCCGGCCGGAGCGATGAGACGCAGGGGTAGACGTCGGTGACTGGCGGCGAGACCTAGCGACGGTGAAGAGAGAGGGGAGGTGCGGCAGGGCTTGGGGTGGATCTGGGAGAGGCGGGGGATCCGTGAAGAAGGAGGAAAGCGAGGGAGAGGAAAGAGGGGCGTGTGGGCGCGGGGTAGATGGAAAAGTGGCTTCGGCCCTTTTCCTTTATCCTCGATCACGTGGACGAGCTGGGGCTCGACCTAGGCAGCCAGGACAGCGGCAGAGGAGAGGGCTGTAGGTGGGGTCGGCGTGGAGTAGCAGCTGGGGCCAGCATGGCAGGTAGAAAGAAAGAGAGAGGAGAGGAGGGGGTAGCTCGGGTTAGGCTAGGGCATGGTCTAGGGTTTGGGTGGTAAGATGGGGTAGATGGGGTGTGGGTCAGGGAGAGAGGGCCAGCCTCGGCAGCGAGAGAGAGAGGTGAGGTGAGGTTTTGTGTGAGGGCGGATTAGAGCTAGGGTAAGGAGAGAGGACTAGAGGTAGCTAGAAGGAAAGAGAGAGGGGAGATTTAGGTCACATATATGATCATATGCAAGAGAAAAGATGAACAAGGTTAGGAGGAGAGCAAAGAATGAGCTAGGGTTTGAGGGGTTTTGGTTGGACACATGGTGTTGGTGGAGAGATAGAGTTATGAAAAAGCCGAGGGTTTTAGTGCCCATGACAAAGAGAGGAGGTCAAGATGTGAGGGTTTAGGGTTTGAACTTGATCCACCCAAAAACCAAGGAAAAACCAAAGGAGATCAATTGGTGGTGATGGTTGCATGGCCCATGCAAAGACATTAAATGCCATGATTTAATCTTGTGAAAACAATAATAACATGGCACTATTCATATGCATTCCCAAGAAGTGGAATAAAAGCCAAGCAAAAGAATTTATAGAATTAGATCCACCCCACCCACATGAGCTAGAATAAATATCAAAGGAAAAAGAATTACAAGCTCATGGGTTATTGGAATGGTGGAAGTATAAGGTGGTGACAAAGAAAGGTGATGGAGTTGAATAAAAGATATGCCCCCAACTCAACTTGGGCATTTAAACAATATATCAATAACCAAATACAATATCAAGAGGCAAATATAGTTAATAATGCATATGAGAGAAGAACCAAAAGAAGAAGGGTTTTATATGATGCTCAAATGCAAGGTGGCATGATGACATGAGCATGATATAATTATGATGCAACAATTGTATATAGGAAGTAGCCATTATATTATTAATCCATGTAGCATTACCATTGTTAGACAACTGGGATGCTACAGGTGCTCTTCCGCTTTTGCAACCGAGGCTGAGGCGGCAGACTCTGCAGACGCGCCGGAGATGGCTGAGGCGGTGGAGTCTGCAGATGCGGTGGAGTTTATAGACGTGCCGGAGATGGCTGAGCCAACGGAGATTGAGCTGGATTGCAACTAGGAGAAGTTGGCGGCCTTGTCATGAAATTTGGAAGCACAATGTTTTCCTTTCGCCATAGAATGGTGCCTTTCCTGTCTTCGCCCAGTTCAGTCAGATCCCCTTTCCCTGCAGGGAATTCAAGCTTCGGGTGCTCAAATCCCTTCATAACTTCATCCACCCTAACAATAGCGTAGACATCTAGAACTGGAGAGAAATGGTAAGTTGGTATAGGTTCAAAAGGTAAGGCAAAGCCTACCGCCACCTTTATGGATATGTTCACAACTATCACATGTAGCTCGCAATTTTCTGGACCCATGATATCATCCATGGGGTAGCGGCAAGACATCATCACTTCATCATCATCAACCGGGAGCTCCGTGGAAGCCATGCTGCATTTTCGTCGAGATGGTGGACCAGTAGCATCCAGTGCAAGATCTTCATCCTGTCGTTGAGATGGGCCGGTAGCTTACTGGCTAAGTGCATTTATTTGCTCTTGTTGCATCCTTAATGTATCTTCTATATGTTGCATCCGGTCTACCTCACTGTCCTTTCTCCTCTGATGGCTTTTATCGAGATATTTCTTCCTATCGTTGGGAAACCCGAGCTTCCATAGAATGGAGCCTTCAGTTCCTCTTATTCGTCTTTTGTGTTCTTTATTCCAAAGGGTGTGTGTCAGCTCGTCGTTCTCTCCGTCGGGATATAACTTCCCCTCCTGCACATCCTTCGCTGCAGTTTTAAGGGCTTCACAAAGTGGTGCAAGATGTTCTTTTGTATAAATACACTTCCCTGTTTTTGGGTTCAACTTTCCCTCATGCTCATAGAAGCAAGACTTTACCCGATCGGTCCACTCTGATGTCTCTGGTTTGATACCTTTATCAATCAGGTCGTTCTCATCTTTCACCCACTTAGGCCTGGCAGCCTTGTAGCCACCTGTCCCCATAACATGGTGATATTTCTTCAGCACAGCATTTGCCTTGTTTATTTCTGACCTTTTCACAGCTTCAACCGATATCTTGTACTCCACAAATTCGTCCCAATGATCTCTTAGCTTCTCATTCGCTTTGGTGAACTCCAGAGTCTTTTTTCCAGGACATACTTCATGTACAATCTTTTCTTATGGTCTTTGAATTAGATGGCCATCTTTTTAAGATCCCACTCCTTGACTATGGGCTCTATAACTTTGTGTTCTGGATCCACCTCTGCCGGTAGGGTGAAATTTGTCATCAGCATATTACAAAGCATATATTTGCATCTATCCTCGACATAACTAACTCCATCTGTCTTTGGCTTATTCCATTCTTGAATGGTGATCGGGATAGTGTCCCTAACAATAACCCTACATTGACTTACAAATAATCTTGCGTTGTGCTCGAGAACAATCGGGGCGCCATCTGCAGCGACTTCTTCGATCATGAACCTAGCATCGGGGGACAAATTTTTTGTTGGATCTCCTTTGCTTCCAGTAGATTGCTTCAATCTTGAGAGCTAAAAGAAGAAAGAATCATTAATATATATATACAAATCAATTAATGCATCTAGTCAGCAACGACTTAATTTATATACCTCGTCGGACTTTGTAGTCAAGGTTCCCTCATCAGAGCCGTCTCTTCGCTCACCGTAGTCGCATCTTCCCTCACCAGAGGTATCTCTCCGCTCGATATCCTCCTCCACTCCCTCACTAGAGTCATTCAGATACTACAAGGTGATATCATCACCGGCTATCATACCCTGCAATATCTCTTCTTGATCTTCGTCGTGCTCCATAGTTTCTGCAAAGACTTGCTAGTTATTTCAATGCTATAAACACACCAAAGCATTAATAAATTAAGGACACTGTGCGAAATGGTTGTTGCGCCTGTCCATCTTCCCTATATGACGCGTGTTGTCGCGCCTGTCCATCATCCCTATATGGCGCGCATTATCGCGCCCGTCCATCGGCCCTATATGACATGCGTTTCCGTGTCGTCCCTAAACTCAAACATCGGCGAGAACGTGTAACTCCAATGCTCATAATCAATAACGATCATGTACAAAGTCATTTAAACATATAAAACATTTCTTGAAATATTCAAAGTAACATAATTTTTCAGGATTAATAATAATGCAACATACGCTTCTTCCCGTCGTGGAGCCAACCGACGCTAGGAAGAAGTGTCGTCACGAGCCTTCGTCTCTAACTCCACATCATCATCGCGAGCCACTACCATGACCTCTATAATAATTCAAATACTACCACTACCACTATACTACTACTAATAATACTCTACCACTACCACTATACTATTACCACTACTACAAATCCTATACAAATACTACTAATACTATAGTACTAGTAATACTACTAATACTACTAGTAATACAACTACAAATACTACTAACACTAGATCTACAAATACTACTACAAATACTACTAACACTAGTACTACAAATACTAGTAATACTACCACTATAATAAGTAACTTACAAATACAAAGACTGCTAAAAATACATAATTAATAAAGTCACACTAATAAAAAAGACATAATAAAAAAGACAAAAAAAATCGGGGCAGCATTGGGAAGAGCGCCCCACTACCGCGGGAAGCCAGGGCGGCTGCCCCTACTCGCCCCCATAGTGGTGATGCCCCTGCTTGCCGGCACCACCCTAGCGCTACCCTAACTCGGACGAGGGGGATCGATGAGAGGGAGGGATAGGGGGAGCACCTGGGGACGGCGACTACGACGATGGTTGGTGATACGTCCAAAACGTATCTACTTTCCCGAACACATTTGCTATTGTTTATCCTCTATACTTGTGTGATTTGGATGCAACTAATGCGAACTAATGTTGTTTTCAGCAGAATTGCCTTGGTGTCTACTTTTTATGCAGAAAATCAACTATCAGGAAAAATCCGGGAAAATATGCCAAAAATCCTATTTCACCCGAAGAGTCCAGGAGCCAGAATACGAGACGGAGAAGAGCCGGGGGGTGGCCACACCACCTGCTAGTGCGGGCCAGGCCAGGCCGTGCCAGGGGGTTGTGTGAGCCCCCCAGGCACCCCCTCGGCCTCTCTCTTCGCCTATAAGGAGCCTTCTAACCTAAAAACTTCGGGGGGTTCGACGTTTTTCTAGAAGGAGTTCCGTGCCGCCGCCACCACCAGATTCCACGAAATAGCACCAGAAACTCCGTTTTGGCACCCTGCCGGGACGGGGAATTGGAGGAGATCATCACCATCATCATCACCATCGCTTCTCCATCGACCATCCATGTTTCCCCCATCTATGAGTGAGTAATCCCCCGCTGTAGGCTATGCGGATGGTAGGGATTGGATGAGATCATTCATGTAATGGCATCAGATTGTTAGGGCATGGTGCCTAGTATCTTTTATTAGTGCTTTATGACTTTGTTGCGACTTGTTGTGCTTAATGCTTGTCACTAGGGCCCGAGTGCCATGATTTCAGATCTGAACATGTTATTGATTCATTATGATAGTATTGTTTTGGGTCTTATCTGCAAGTTGTATACACACGTCGTTGTCCAGAACCTATGGCCCCGAAGTGACAGAAATCGGGATAACCGGAAGGGAAAGGCTTTCATGTGAGGATCACATGTGTTCACAGAGTGTTAATGCTTTGCTCCGATGCTCTATTAAAAGGAGCACCTTAATTGCCAGTAGTTCCCTAGAGGCCCCGCTGCAAACGGACTGGCAGGACAAAAGATATTGTGCAAGTTCTCATTGGGAGCACGTATGACTATATATAGAACACATGCCTAGGATTGTCTAGTACTTGGATGCTTTATCTTATTTATCTGCAATTGCCCTATGTTCTGATTGCTATGTGGATTGTCTTGTCCATGCAACGTCCGTCCATCCATCCCTATGCCTACCACACTCAAATCCCACCGTTACTGCTTTTGTTACTATTGTCTTTGCTTTACTACTGTTGCTGCATTACTATTCCTACTACAAAACTGTTGCTACTGATAAACTGTTGTGAGCAAGATTGTTTCCAGGTGCAGCTGAATTGACAACTCAGTTGTTAAGGCTTATAAATATTCTTTGGCTCCCCTTGTGTCGAATCAATAAATTGGGTTTCACTTCCCTCGAAAATACTGCGATACACCCCCTATACGTGTGGGTCATCAAGACTATTTTCTGGCGCCGTTGCCGGGGAGCATAGCTTTATTTATCAAGTTCACTTGGGTTCTCTATTGTTCGCTGCTATCCATCCATCATGGGTAAGTCTCGTGATGGCAAGGTTCCTATTTTACCATCTACTACAAGAAGACGTACAGTTCTGAACACCTCTACTGCTCTTGATTCACCGTCTGTTTTGAGTAAGTTCCTTACACCACCACATACACATGCTACACACACTGCTACTACTGCTGAATCTGAAACTTATGATACTTATGAAGCTGCTTCTACTGTTCTTGATAAGAGTGGTTCATTAGGTCCTTTCCTAGATGCTATGATTGCTAGAACTATAGTTGGAAATACCGAAACTCCTAATGAAGACACTGCCACACCTGTTAGCTCACCTGAGTCTAGTAAGCGTTATGATGCTGAAGAAGATTATGTTGAGATGACTAATGAGTTTATTGAAGAATGTAGGAACACCCATGATAGGAGCGCTGCTAAGAATATCCTTGAGAGGCGTACTATTAGACCCAAATTATCCCTTGATGTTAAGTTTGCTACTTCTCCCATAAACATTATAGATGAAGATTCTGATTTCTCTCTCAATCTATCTTACATAGCTATTGTCGAGAATGAACCTTTTTGTGGGACTAAGAATGAAAGTGCGATAGCACATATGAATGAACTTTCTACCATGAGTGTCTTGTTTTCCGATGATATTAAGATGCGTACTTACTTTGTTGCTAAGATTTTTGCCTTTTCACTTCAAGGAGAAGCTAAAACTTGGTTTAGTAATTTACCTCCTAGATCTATTGATAGCCCTGAGTGCTTGATTAGTACTTTCCTGCAGAAATATTTTCCTCCCAGTGCTAGACATGCTATTTTGCATGAACTTTTTGATTTTAAACAGGGAGAAAAAGAGGTATTGCCTGAATCTTGGGCAAGGTTTTGTGCTTTGATTCATGCACAGGCTGGAAGTCCATTACCTAAGAATGAGCTTCTTGATATATTTTATAATGGACTAACCGAGGAATCTAGGACATACCTAGATAGTTGTGCTGATTGTGTTTTCAGGAATAGGACTCCTAAGGAAGCTGAGTAACTAATGGCTAAAATAAGCAAGAATTATGAAGATTGGACTCCTCCTAAACAAGCTATACCTAAAGTAATTGTACCCGAACCATCTATTCCGGTGCTTATTCCAACATCAAAGAGGAGGGGAGTTATTGAATTAAATGATGAAGTGATGAAGGAAGCTAAGAAATGTCTTAAGGAGAAGGGAATTAAAGCTGCAGATGTCAAGAATTTACCTCCTATAGAAGAATTATGTAAGCCTATTCCCTACTCACCCACTATTGAGGTACACTCTCTCCAACACTTTGATGAAGGTGATATCCCTTACTTGAAGCCTCCTGATCAATGCTTAGAAGAATTTGATATCTTTATTGTTAAGCAAGATAACTTTAATAAAAGGGTGCAAAATCATCTAATGGAAAACACTAGAGCTATTGTTGAGTTGAAATATATTGTGGAAAGAACCTCTAATGATGTTAAATAATTGTTAAACACTTTCAAATGGTTCAAACTCAAATAGATCAACTCGTTAAAGTGCAAAATGACTTGCTAGTTAATGCTGCTAAAGAAAAACATGCTTATGAAATTAGAACTAGAAGTGGAGCTGCTACCCAGGATCCTCTATATCCTGAGGGGCATCCCAAAAGAATTGAGCAGGATTCTCAACAAGCTAAAAATAGTGGTTCTACTCATAAGAAAAGGAAAAAGAAACATAAAACTATTGTAGAACCCTCTGGACCTGCTATAGATCCTAATAGTATATCTATCTCTGATGCTAAAACTGAAAGTGGTAATGAATAAAATGTTGTTCCTAATGAAGAAAAAGTTGAAGAAGAACCTGAAAACCACACTAAGAATACTAAATACACCAAAGAAGATTTTATTGCTAAGAAACATGGTAGTGAAAGAGAGCCTTGGGTCCAAAAACCTATGCCATTCCCTGATAAGAAACACAAGTCAAAGGAAGATGAACACTATAATAAGTTTTGTCAGTGGATGAAGCCTTTATTCTTGCAAATTCCTTTGACTGATACTATTAAATTGCCTCCTTACTCAAAGTATATGAAGGACATTGTCGAATAAAAGGAAGATCCCTAATGAAGAAATCTCTACTTTGCTTGCTAATTATTCTTTCAATGGTAAGGTTCCTAAGAAACTTGGAGACCCAGGGATTCCAACTATACCTTTCTCTATTAAGAACAGTTATGTTAGAACTGCTTTGTGTGATTTGGGAGCTGGAGTTAGTGTTATGCCTTTCTCTCTCTATAAAAGGCTTCAGCTTGAAAAATTGATACCAACTGATATATCTTTGCAAATGGCTGATAAATCTACCACTATTCTTGTGGGGATATGTGAGGATGTACCTGTTCAGGTGGCTCACAATTGGTTGATATTAACTGATTTTGTTGTGCTTGAAATGCGTGAAGATGATAATATGTCTATTATTCTTGGGAGACCTTTTCTTAATACCTTAGGAGCTGTTATTAATTGTAATCAAGGAAAGGTGACCTTCAATGTTAATGACAAGGAACATACTGTCTATTTCCCCAAGAAGATTGAAAGGACTTATGGACTGAATTCAATTGAACATGTTGAAGGCATTCAAGTTGGAGAAATATATTGTCCCATACCAAGAGAAAATTTTGAAACTATTATGATTGGGACCATTGCTATCAAGGTTAAGGTAACATAATCATTAGTGGAGTACAAAGTTTTGTCTCATGTGCAATTGTTTGGGTAGCAAGACTTGATCAACCTTGCTAACAAAAGGATTCCATTGAACAAAACAATGTTTTCATTATGATTATCTCCATTTATTTCTATCCTTTGCATTTTAGTTTTTGGTTTCATTTAGTTTTCTTTGTGTTGTTAGTTGCTTGCATGCTAGAACTTCTGTAGTTCTAGCCTTGTTTTGTCCTTGCATCATGTTTCAAAAAGAAAAAAATCTGTCTGTCAGAAAAATCATTCTATTTCTGAAAATTGCCCAAAAATAAAGTGTCTCGAAAAATTCCAGAAAATTCATATTAAATTTTTACGTGAAAAAAGGGGCAGAGGAGTACCTGGTAGGTACCAGGGCAGCCCACCATGTGGTGGCGCGGCCAGCCCTGGGTGGCGCCATGCCCTGGTGTGGGCCACCCCTGGCCCCCCACTACTTCTCTCACCTGCCTCTTTCTTCTCTCTCCCGAGTAAGCTCCAGTTTATAGCTCAAAATCGCGTTCTTTCTGTGCTTACTCTCGATTTCTTCGATCTCTTTGCTCAGCCCATCTTTCTTGCTGAAATTTGGAGCAATTGTTCCTTGGTATGTGACTCCTCCCCATGTCCAAGTAGATTTGTGTTTAGTGGATTATATGTTGAGTATTTTGCTGCTATAGGTGACTGGTTATGAGAGCTTGTAAGCTTGTTTGATGCTTAGAGATATAGTTTTGATGCATGTTTAGGCCTCTTGCAAGTCCCTATGAGTAGAATCCTTCATTATATTTACTTTGCAATCACTTGTTTAATAGGTGTTTAAATTTCAGAATAGAAGATGAGTGAACACCACCTAAACCAACATGAGCTTTGGGTGCCTGAGGTCATGAAGGTCCATCGGGAGGAGTAAGTTTTTCCCTCCATTTATCCATGCCCTGAGTTCATGAGAGCTGCAGGAATTCTACAAGATTTCCACACTTTGGTTTCTAATGCAGGGTTAGAGCACTTTTTGGAAGATGAACCTTGTCAATTTGTGAAGCTAACCATGTATGTGGTGCAGGATTTCCAATTTAGTCACTCTTTGCCTAACCCCATGGTCCATTACAAAATTTAAAATATTGCTATCAACCTTTCTCTTGATGATTTTTGTGCAGCTATTAAGGTACCTCAACGGGGATCATGTAGGAAGATTAAAGAGAGACCGGAACCACTCATGGATTTATATGCAGAAATTTGTCAAGGGAGTAGCTTCTCGAAGGAGAATGGAAAAATCCGTAACATTCATCTTCCCTCCATTCGCTACTTTGCCTACTTTATTGCCAAGTGTGTTCTTGCTAGGAAAACTACCAATAAGTTATCTTCGTTTGATCTAGCATTTATCTCTGCTCTTAGATGAGATAGGTCTTACAACTTGGGTGCTTTGATAGCTTTCCGTCTTGCTACTAACCGTGAGAAAGGTGGAATTTGTGGAGGCCTCATTGCTTCTTGTTTTCTAGCATTGCATGGTTTAGTGCCTCATCATCTAGACCTAAAGTTTCCCATAGAGAGGCTTGATTTTAATTCCATGATACAACATAAATTTATTTCCTCGTGGGCTAGTCTGAGTGAGTTATCTTATGAAATAACCTTTCTCAAAGCTGGTTGGAGAAAGAGCAAGTCCGAGCGTGTTGTTCTTTTGCCTGCACCTGTTTTGTTTAACCTTGATAACAGGGAAGGATGATCCCTCACTGAGGAGGAGCTTGACATGTACTTGGGAGAGCTCTCCCAACAGGAGCAGGACACTAGAAGGGAGGTCACGGATGATTCGGTCCAGCCCTCGAATGAGGGAGAGTCTTCATATCAGCAGCCCGCTTATGATTGGGGAGCTTCCTCTTCTTCTCATGGGCCCAGCTACGACCATTCTTACCAAGTTCTGCCCGCTTGGAACCCTTATTCGTACATGGATTGATACCCACTTAGGCCAAAAGCCTAAGCTTGGGGGGAGGTACGCCGACACTGCACTCATCTCCATATCATGTTGCGTCGGTACTTTGTATATTCATGTTTTCGTTCTCTTTTTAGTTTTTGTTCTTCTTTGCTTTTTCTTTCTAAAAACACAAAAAGACCAAAAATATTTTTGTTGTTTCTCTTTGGCTTGCTTCTTCTTTTTGCCTTGGTTTGCTTTTTCCTTTTTGCTTTGTTTGAACTATTCAAAAAACCCAAAAATATTTTGCTTTGCTTGTTTCTCTCTTTTGGTTCTTGTTTAAAAATCAAAAACACCAAAAATGTTTGTCGTTCTTCTTTGGTTTTTGCGAGTTTGCTTCAGGGTTCGGTAGTTCTTAGTGGATTATTGGTTTCCTATTATTATTCAAGCCATACAAGTAAAGAGCAATAATGAGGATTAATGACAACTTGAGGCATGGTAAGAGGCTGGTAACGAACTCTATGTGTCTTCATTTTTGTACATATACTCATCATTGTGAGCTTGCTTAGTCCGTTCATGTAGGGTGTATGTTATCTTTGGATGCTTAGTAGTTCTTGCTTTCTTGTGATTAGCTCCAGCCCGCTAATAGTTTGTAGCATGTCTCATGAATGTTTTCTTGCATTACTTTATTCATAAATTGGTATGACACCGTGGTATCCTCCTCTGAATGTTTCATTTGAATTGACTTGGCACATGCTCATGCATGCACATGACTGTAATAATCAGTTGAGCCTCGGTGAATTATTTTGCCTTGAGGATCTTGAATCATTTTCATGCCATGAGTAGTCTTGTTTTGTTGCAAGCATGATAATGAAAGCTATTGCTCTCTCGTTTGTCGCTCCCTTACTTTTGCTAGCCTTCCCTTCCACTGAGTGTTTTACTCATGTTTCCAACTCCCTAAACCAAATATTTCCAAAGTGTCCACCATACCTACCTATTAGCATCATTTGCTATCTCCGTTCATATTCAATATGCCTTGTTTTCTTCCGAATAAAATGTTTGCTTGTTATGAGAAAGTTAGTTAGTAAAGCTCTCACGAACTTGATGGCACACTTTACTTTGTTGCACTTATTAAACCTGAACCATTGCGTCCTTCTTTGTTGTGCATATGCTTGCGCTTTATGAGTTGAAGTTGGCAGAACCATGTATCATGGGGACCGCTTTCAACGCTTCATAGGTACTTTATACCTAGTTGATATCATGTTCTTTTGCTTATGGATCCCGACGGTGTGAAATAAAAGTGGAACTTGTAAGATCATGGAGTTTGTATGTATGTTAGAGAAACGCCTGGGCCGCTAGCCTAAGCCATGCCTAATCATGGTGGAAACTTGCAGCATAACCATAATGAGCATTCTATGAAGCATCCTCAATAAAAATCTATGCACATAGTAAATAAAAAGATCGCCGAGATGCTCATTGTCTGCTTTCCTTGTATTTTGATCATGGGATAGCTCCCGTGTCATGTGCAAGGGGTACCCCGTTGGCGGTTCTCTATGATACCACTACAACAAAAACCGACCATAGAGGCATTCTCCTTGAGACACTTCTTATTTTGTCTCATAAAAATCATGTAGAGACATTTTGCATCCTTTAGAGACAATTTTTGAGACACTTAAGAACATGTCTCAAATATAGAGACATAAGTTAAGACATTTTTTGAAGAAATGGAATTTTCATTCTACAGACAACTTTTGAGGCATTCTAGATTGCCACAAAAAGTTATATAAAGGCAATCATTGAGACACATTGTAAAATGTCTTTACATTTTATGTAAAGACACTATTTGAGGCATTTTTCTTGTTGTCTAGAGACATTTGTTTTATGTTTTAGTCCTGATGTGCAATACTGAAAAGAAATTCATTCTAAGTATAAACAAGATCATGTGTAATGTTGAGATGGTTATAGTAATAAGTCTTTATCATTAAGGTCAAGAGTTCAAGGATTCTATTTGACATGTTTCTCATGGTATTTTTTTACTCTAACTATAGAGACATAATATAATGCCTCTATGCTATGTCTTATATGATGTATAGGCATTATTACTAGTGTCCTTAACCCATAGAGACACTGCCCATAGCGACACTTTTGAGACAATGAGTAAAATGCATCTACAAGTACGTAAAGACAATAAAAGTGTCTCTACGGGATCAAAATAGTGCCTCTACATGCCAGATCTCTTGTAGTGTACATATGTACTTACAATGACAAGAGCTTACTTGTGACTGAAGGTGAGTAGCATGAGGATCGGTCTTCGTAAGTAAGGGGCATGAGACTTCAATTTATAACTTGTCAAACATATCCTCTTAGTTGTGTCACTCTCACCTTAACCACATTAAAGATGCTTATGATAGGGGAAATGAGAGCTCAAATCTAACAAGTACCATACTTTCAGCATTTGGAAGCCTTTCAAATTATTCAAAACCTTTTCTTCTACTTGTTGAGTCTCCACTTATTCTTTGAGCACCTTCTTGAGGGCATAGTTGTCATCCTTTGTGTTTGTTCCAATACTTGATTATTTGTGTTATGACTTTGATGCTTGTATCTTTGATATCTTTACTTCTAGTCATCACTTGAACTTTAGAGGTGCCTTGGCATTCATAATCAAAGGCAAGCGATATACCACTCTATCATACCTTTCTATGAGCATTGTAATGTTGCTTATGTTTGTGCTTCATGCTACTTATTATTCTTGAGTTGGAATCTCTTCTTAGCTTGCAATGACTATTAAGTAGACTCAGTTGCATACTCTTTATTATGAATTGTCTAGGTAGTTGATCACATTGCTGAGAATATTTACATCATATGAAGCAAATGTGTTCCTAAAAGTTCTTTTATCGCACTCAGTTTTCAACTGAATTGCTTGAGGACAAGCAATAAGCTAAGCTTGGGGGGAGTTGATACGTCCAAAACATATCTACTTTCCCGAACACTTTTGCTATTGTTTCTCCTCTATACTTGTGTGATTTGGATGCAACTAATGCGAACTGACCCTGTTTTCAGCAGAATTGTCTTGGTGTCTACTTTTTATGCAGAAAATCAACTATCAGGAAAAATCCGGGAAAATATGCCAAAAATCCTATTTCACCCGAACACTCCAAGAGCCAGAATACGAGACGGAGAAGAGCCAGGGGAGGCCACACCACCTGCTGGCATGGGCCAGGCCAGGCCACGCCAGGGGGTGGTGTGAGCCCCCCAGGCACCCCCTCGGCCTCTCTCTTCGCCTATAAGGAGCCTTCTGACCTAAAAACTTCGGGGGGTTCGACGTTTTTCCAGAAGGAGTTCCGCTCCGCCGCCACCACCAGATTCCACGAAACAACACCAGAAACTCCGTTCTGGCACCCTGCCGGGACGAGGAATTGGAGGAGATCATCGACATCACCATCTCTTCTCCATCGACCATCCATGTTTCCCCCATCTATGAGTGAGTAATCCCCCGCTGTAGGCTATGGGGATGGTAGGGATTGGATGAGATCGTTCATGTAATGGCATCAGATTGTTAGGGCATGGTGCCTAGTATCTTTTATTAGTGCTTTATGACTTTGTTTAATGCTTGTCACTAGGGCCCGAGTGCCATGATTTCAGATCTGAACATGTTATTGATTCATTATGATAGTATTGTTTTGGATCTTATCTGCAAGTTGTATACACACGTCGTTGTCCGGAACCTATGGCCCCGAAGTGACAGAAATCGGGATAACCAGAAGGGAAAGGCTTTGATGTGTGGATCACATGTGTTCACGGAGTGTTAATGCTTTGCTCCGGTGCTCTATTAAAAGGAGCACCTTAATTGCCAGTAGTTCCCTAGAGGCCCCGCTGCAAACGGGTTGGCAGGACAAAAGATGTTGTGCAAGTTCTCATTGCGAGCACGTATGACTATATATGGAACACATGCCTAGGATTGTCTAGTACTTGGATGCTTTATCTTATTTATCTGCAATTTCCCTATGTTCTGATTCCTATGTGGATTGTCTTGTCCATGCAACGCCCGTCCATCCATCCCTATGGCTACCGCACTCGAATCCCACTGTTACTGCTTTTGTTACTATTGTCTTTGCTTTACTACTGCTGCTCCTTTACTATTCCTACTACAAAACTGTTGCTAGTAATAAACTGTTGTGAGCAAGATTGTTTCCAGGTGTAGCTAAATTGACAACTCAGTTGTTAAGGCTTATAAATATTCTTTGGCTCCCCTTGTGTCGAATCAATAAATTGGGTTTCACTTCCCTCGAAAATACTGCGATACACCCCTATACTTGTGGGTCATTAGTTGGTGGTGGTGGCGGTATGGCCGGTCTCGCATATACGACAGCTGCGACGGTCGGTCGTGGTAGCAGCCAGAGCGCCTCTATGCACGCACGCACGAAGAGGAGGAGGATTGTGGCGGCCAGAGCGCCTCCTGGGACGGCGGATGGTGCAGATGGCGACAAAGAGGAGGACGACCGTGGCGGAGCTAGGAAGCCTGCCGACATCTTGGTCGTCTCTGCTTCGGAGCCTCCTACTCGATTGAAGTGAGATGGTATTTGGGGGAGAAGGACCGCGCGGGTTATATGTCAAGGGCCTTTAGCCCGGGGTCATGCCACGACCCGGGACTAAAGGGTCTCGGGGATAAAAGTGTGACCTTTAGCCCCGGGTCATGCCAAGACCCAGGACTAAAGAGTTTTGGTAGTAGCCCAAAGGCTACGCGCCAACCGTCCACCTTTAGTCCCGGGTCGTGGCATGACCTGGGATAAAAGAGACTTTCGAAAATTATATTTGAACTTTGTAGTATAAATTCTGGTTTCCGCCTTATTGTATATTAAAATGTTAATAAAAGAAGTAAAGAATATCTATCTAATAAAAATATATATAGCATATCAAAATGTTCATAAAAGAAATATCTACCTAATAAAATATAATTTATTTTTTATAAGAATTCAATTATTTAATATGGTAAATCATTTTTAAAAGGGTTTTTAAATGATAAATCATAAAAGTGTTTTTAGATGGTAAATCATTTTTAAATAAAGAATAATAATATCTGGCCTCTAAGACACTGATTGCCATGTTGAGATACACATGATCTAACACTCATGATCTAATGCTCATGATTTGTTGAAAAAAGCAAAACTTGTTAGGAATGGGTCCGATTTGAACTATAGGTACATGATCTAATGCTCATTAGTTTGCTTTACTACTGCTGCTGCTTTACTATTCCTACTACAAAACTGTTGCTACTGATAAACTGTTGTGAGCAAGATTGTTTCCAGGTGCAGCTGAATTGACAACTCAGTTGTTAAGGCTTATAAATATTCTTTGGCTCCCCTTGTGTCGAATCAATAAATTGGGTTTCACTTCCCTCGAAAATACTACGATACACCCCTATACTTGTGGGTCATTAGTTGGTGGTGGTGGCGGTATGCCCGGTCTCGCATATACGACAGCTGCGACGGTCGGTCGTGGTAGCAGCCAGAGCGCCTCTATGCACGCACGCACGGAGAGGAGGAGGATTGTGGCGGCCAGAGCGCCTCCTGGGATGGCGGATGGTGCAGATGGCGACAAAGAGGAGGAGGACCGTGGCAGAGCTAGGAAGCCTGCCGACATCTTGGTCATCTCTGCTTCGGAGCCTCCTACTCGATTGAAGTGAGATGGTATTTGGGGGAGAAGGACCGCGCGGGTTATATGTCAAGGGCCTTTAGCCCGGGGTCATGCCACGACCCGGGACTAAAGGGTCTCGGGGATAAAAGTGTGACCTTTAGCCCCGGGTCATGCCAAGACCTGGGACTAAAGAGTTTTGGTAGTAGCCCAAAGGCTACGCGCCAACCGTCCACCTTTAGTCCCGGGTCGTGGCATGACCTGGGATAAAAGAGACTTTCGAAAATTATATTTGAACTTTGTAGTATAAATTCTGGTTTCCGCCTTATTGTATATTAAAATGTTAATAAAAGAAGTAAAGAATATCTATCTAATAAAAATATATATAGCATATCAAAATGTTCATAAAAGAAATATCTACCTAATAAAATATAATTTATTTTTTATAAGAATTCAATTATTTAATATGGTAAATCATTTTTAAAAGGGTTTTTAAATGATAAATCATAAAAGGGTTTTTAAATGGTAAATCATTTTTAAATAAAGAATAATATCTGGCCTCTAAGACATTGATTGCCATGTTGAGATACACATGATCTAACACTCATGATCTAATGCTCATGATTTGTTGAAAAAAGCAAAACTTGTTAGGAATGGGTCCGATTTGAACTACAGGTACATGATCTAATGCTCATGATTTTACAAAAATAATTTTTAGACTCACAATATGATATTTCTTTGGAGATATAATGCAAGTTTTAGCGAGGCTCATTCCCTATCTTCATGCCCGCCGTTTTGACCATAGTTTGAAACGGGGCAATTTGGAAACAGGCATAAGAAATTCAAAAACGGCCCGAACAATGTAAATCCTTCGCATGGTGTCATATTATGTGACATAGTTGCAAGAAAAATACCAAACTTGGTATATTGGTTGCATCTTGAAAAATTCTTCTCAAAATGAGCTATCATGTTCGAGGTTTCATGGCTTTCGGTCCAAATCACCAATATTCTAGCGAGAATCGCGGCATAGTTTGTGATAGTGTTCCCATATTGTGCACGCATGTGTATCTTGGGATGCTGAACAATGTTACAGGAGGAAGTTTTCCTTTTCGTCGCACGGAAAAGCCATTTTCCATTTTACGAGCGCAAAAAACGAGGAGTTTTCTGAAGCAACCACCAAAGTGCTAATTAAAAATGCTACCACCCAATTTTTTGAAAATTACTTGACCAATGTACATGCATGATATCCCAACCGGGGTATCTCAAACCTTTCCGTCCACCCCAGGTGAAACAGATATATGTCTGCCGAATCGATAGGAAGTGGGTCCAGTTTGAGCTACGGGTACATGATCTAATTCTCATGATTTCTTGAAAAAAATCATTTTTAGACTCACAATATGATGTTTCTTAATAGATCCAATGCAAGTTTTAGCGAGGCTCATCCCCTATCTTCATGCCCGCCATTTTGAACATAATTTGAAACGGGAAAATTTGGAAACGAGCATAAGAAATTTAAAAATGGTCCGAACAATATAAGTACATCGTGTGGTGTCATATTATGTGACATAGTTGTAAGAAAAAATACCAAACTTGATATATTGATTGCATCTCGAAAAATCCTTCCCAAAATGAGCTATGATATTCGAGGTTTCATGGCTTTTGGTCCAAATGACCAATGTTATGGCCAGGATCACGGTATAGTTTATGATAGTGTTCCCATATTGTTCACATATATGTATCTTGGGATGGCAACCAATGTTGTAGGAGGAAGTTTTCCTTTTTGTTGCATGGAAAACCCATTTTCCATTTTACGAGTTCTAAAAACGGAGCGTTTTGTGAAGCAACCAAAGGGCTAATTCAAAATGATACCACCCCATTTTCAAAAAAATTAGACCACCTTACATGGACGATGTCCCAACCGGGGTATCTCAAACCTTTCTGTCCACCTCAGAAGAAAAAGACAAATATCTACCGAATCGGTAGGAAGTGGGTCCGGTTTGAACTACAGGTACATGATCTAATGCTCATGATTTTTGAAAAAAATCATTTTTAGGCTCACAATATGATGTTTCTTCAGAGATCCAATGCAAGTTTTAGTGAGCCTCATTCCCTATTTGCATGCCCGTCGTTTTGACCATAGTTTGAACCGGGAAAATTTGGAAACAGGCAAAAGAAATTCAAAAACGGCCCAAACAATGTAAATCCTTTGTGTGGTGTCATATTAAGTGACATAGTTGCAAGGAAAAATACCAAACTTGGTATATTGATTGCATCTCAAATAATCCTTCTCAAAATGAGCTATCATGTTCGAGGTTTCATGGCTTTCGGTCCAAATGACCAATGTTATGGCCAGAATTGTGACATAGTTTGTGATAGCGTTCCCATACTGTGCATGCATCTGTATCTTGGGATGGTGAACAATGTTGCAGGAGGAAGTTTTCCTTTTCGTTGCACAGAAAAACCATTTTCCATTCTACGAGCGCAAAAAATGGGGCATTTTGTGAAGCAACCACAAAAGGGATAATTCAAAATTCTACCACCCCATTTTTCAAAATTACTAGACCACCTTATATGGACAATGTCCCAACCGGGATATCTCAAACTTTTCCGTCCACCCCAGGTGAAAAGACAAATGTCTACTGATTCGGTAGGGAGTGGGTCCGTTTTGAACAATAGGTGCATGGTCTAATGCTCATTATTTTTTGGCAAAAAATCATTTTTAGACTCACAATATGATGTTTCTTTAGAGATCCGATGTATGTTTTAGCGAGGCATAATTCAAAATACATATTGATTGCATCTCAAAAACCATCAAAGGCATAATTCAAAATACATTTTGTGAAAATATACTAAACTTGGTATATTGATTGCATCTCAAAAACCTCCAAAGGCATAATTCAAAATACATATAGTCACTTGTTTCCTAAAATGCCTTGCTTATGATCGTATCGGCCTGGCCGTAACCATGGAGTATCTTCATCATTTAACAGAATGTTTGCGTAACTGTTCACTGTGAAGGGCGGTATTTTATCAAACTTATTATAATCTTCTGACATGTCTGTCTTGTCCTCCACTCCCACAATGTTTCTTTTCCCTAAAAGAACTATGTGGCGTTTTGGCTCATCGTATGATGTATCCGTTTGCTTATTTTTTTTTCTTTTTATCAGTTCGGTAGATATGTCCTTCACATAGAAAACGTGAGCCACATCATTGGCTAGGATGAATGGCTCGTCTATGTACCCAAGATTGTTGAGATCCACTATTTTCATTCCATACTTCTTGTCTATCTGAACCCTGCCTTCTGTTAGCTTGACCCATTTGCACCAAAACAAAGGAACCTTAAAATAAGGTCCATAGTCAAGTTCCCATATCTCCTCTATGTTACCATAATATGTGTCCTTTTGCCCATTGTTGTTTGTTACATAAATGCGGACACCACTGTTTTGGTTGGTGCTCTTTTTATCTTGGGTGATCATGTAAAATGTATTCCCATTTATCTCGTACCCTTGGAAAGTCAATACAGTCAAAGATGGTGTCCTGACCAACAAGTACAGCTGATCTTCAACAGTGGTGTTATTCATGAGATGTGTTTGTAACCAACCGCCGAAAGTCGCCATGTGTGCATGTGTAATCGAGTCGTCAGACTGCCCCGGGTATTGGGAGCATAGAATAATCTTGTGTTCACTTATATACGGAGCCACCAAGGGGGAACTTTGTAGAATTGTGTAGTGTGCTTGAGTGAAAGAATTCCCATCTCTACTTATTATTGCTTTATTTCATAGCATGCCTTTTCCACTCAGTATCCTCTCATGTTGTGATTGAGGAACACCAATCGGCTTAAGGTCAGGAATAAAGTCAACATAGAACTCAATGACCACCTCTATTCCATAGCCCTTGGAGATACTTCCTTCTGGCCTAGCACGGTTGATGCCTTGCAAGTGCACAGGTTCATCAGAGAATGTTTTCGTGGAAGTATTAATTCCACATTTTATATTGGTCCCAATAAGGAGCCTTGGTAAGTGTTTTTATGAGGCGTTTCTATCACACTCAAGGTGTCACAGGTCTTGAGTGAATTGACTACAACTGCTGGTGGTGGAAGGTTTTGAGTAAAAGATCGAGGAAACTTGCTTAGGAAATAAATAAGGATTAAATTGCATAAAAGTAAAGACGAGAAAGGTGTTTAAAGGTCCTACAGATGAGAAGTTAGGCACGGAGAGAAATAGTTCATTGTGATAGTGAAAGTGCCAAATGGATAAAGTGGAATAAGTGATAGTGATATTTCTTATTTGTAAGTGAGTAGGCAAGCAACCCATATACCGACTAGGAGTCCTCATGTCCAATTCTTCCCAACCCCAGTGATCTGTCTGCATGTTACCATGGCAATGGTCAGCGCATTAATTAAGGTCTTGCAACCGGATCAAGGCTTTAATCTTGATGGTTCCTTGTTGTCCTCGAGTAGTGCTAACTCCTCATTGATATCGACCGTGTCACTCGGGGGTCACTAATTCGCTAGCATACAAGCTCATACCTATGAGATCTTCGGATCATGTTACCTGGGCCCTTAAATTAGATAACAAGCATTAGGCGAACATAGATAAGCATTCTCACTATTTAATAAACACTACAACGATCACAAATGGATGGATTTAAAGGAGGGACAACACATCTCACCAATCCCCTACATCTCCCATGTCTATGGGTGGTTACTCAGACATGAGAGAAAGACAAATCAAAAGCATAATTTTATTGCAAATAGGAATCATCTCTAAGTTATTGTAGCAAACCACAATAACGATTGAAGATCAAATCAAATACAAACCAAAGGTAGATCAAAGTATCAAACCCTAATCTTACAATTGCCAATCTCTCTCTCTAAGTAACGATGGGGATGATGGTGGAGTGTGTGGTTGAGGAGTTGAAAATCATCAAGGAACGAGGGGAGGTTCTTCTCCTCTTCCAGATCTGATCTAACCCTCTCTAGATGAGTTAGCGGCGGCTGTGTTCTCTTTTTCATCGTCTCCCCTTCATGAAAGTTTCTTGTATTGAAATAATGGAGTTGGCGGCATGTAGTACGAGCAGACGGTACGGGCGTGTCCCGACCATACCGCTGGTTGTTAAGCTCTCTGAATGCCTCCAATGAAAGGGCCTCCAGTTGGGGATTTACTTCTTTAGGTGAAATTAGACCATAAATGCTATCATATCTTTAATAAATGTTCATTACGTGAAAACCATCACAAGGAACAAAGGATTCGCTAATTGCGACATTAATGTTAGTGGAAAGAAGTAATCTTTAGTAAAATCCAGCAATAAACAAGAGTAAAATCAATAGTAAAAAGTGATGAAATTTGGAGCTATCAACTTCCCCAAGCTTAGGGGTAACTCGCCCCCGAGTGACAAAGCTATAATGAGTAATAGCGAGGAATTGAATCAAGACGAAAAACTTACAAGTTCGAGGTTGTATCATATTCCATTGTCTCAAATCCTGCAACCTTGAACATGAGCATAATATATTTGAACAATTGCACTTAAGTTCAATTCCTAAACGCAAGTAACTTGCTAGCTAATAGTTCTTACAAATCAAATGAGATTGTTATAAATTTGGCTAGGCTTGCAAACAAATTTCTTTCAGCGCCTCTCTTATTATGAGAGTGAAAATGTTTTAAGCGAGGTCACTTGAGTCAAAATTAAGTGTGCACAAGTAGATGTCAAAAGAAGGATAAACTTAGATTTTTTCATGAAAACCCACTTTGATAATCGTGGATATCAAATACCTCTTCTTTTCCTTGTCTTTCAAGAACTCTAATTATTCAATTTAGGTGGTCAAGTGATGCCAAAGTGTAAATTTTTTAGCTCATATCTTGGATGTAGTTCTTCTTTCTTTCCCTCTTTTTTTCTTCTTCTTTCCAGGATTAATGATTGTTTCTTTTTATAAATGCTTACACATAAGAGTGCTAACAATTTTGCCAATATAGCAACACATATGCCGCTCATGTCATCAACTCATAGCCAAAATCCGGGGTTATACCATAGATCGTTCAAAGGCCAGCGGAGTTGTTGGCATCCCAAAGGTGTGTATGAGAAACAAAGAATTGTTTCCTCTCTCTCTCTCTCTCTTTAGCTAGGCAAAACAAGTTTTAGTATCATCCTCTCCCACCATAAAAATTTCATTCTATCAAACAATTCTTTTTCAAAAGGTATCATCAAGTCAACGATCAGTATGTGGGGTTGAATACTACTAAGACTAAGCCCTTAAGACAAAACATGGCACCAAAGTTGTCGATAGAAACTTTCTCTTATTCTTAAAACTTTTGGAATTTAATCCAAGGAGTTGTTTTTCAAATTGATATAAATTGTCGTAAGTCTCAACCAAAGTAGTGACAAAAACCTTTGAGCTCAAGTCCTTAGAGATAACGAGTTAAGCACGGAGTAGAACTCAAGTGCAACAGAACAGATATAAAATGTTCAGGAATAAACTTGCAGGAAGAGGGAAAACAAGAATGTGATGCATCCTCTTACTTGCTCGTCTCCTGCTTGAGACAACTCTTTGCGTTCATGCCCATAGCTTAAACCACTAGAAATGAATAGCCTGCAGAAAAATCAACGAGAGCTGAGAGAAATTTGCACAAATGAAGATAAAAGATAGTCTAAATTCTTTATTTTTGGGTTTTCATTTTATCAATGCAAAACTGAAAGTAAACATGCACTGAAATGAAAACAAAAATAAATCAAAAGAAGAACAAAAAATATGAATGCAAAAAGGTGGGAGGAGTTTTTAACCTCCCCAAGCTTAGGCTCCTGGCCTATTTGGAATCAAAAGTTGCCACCATCAGGTGGCAGCTTATGGTATGGGAAGTTCGAGTATCGCTTTGGAAAGTCGGTCATAAAATATGTGAAGTCCTGAGTGAGGTTGACTATGTTGGCGTTCGCATCTTGCAACATATTTTCTATGTTGTGGATGCGATGTACCACCTGGTCAAAATTACTTCTTGGGACATAGTCGAACCCTGGCTGTGGTGGAGGCATACCTTGCTGCTAATACTGAGGGAAAGGTTGCTAGTGATGGTGCTGCTAAGCATAGTCATCCCAGCCTGCTGTGTTCCAACCTTCTCCACCTTGTTCCTACTGTTGTTGGCCAGCTGCTGCGATTTCCCAATTGGGGTGACCTCCTTGCGACACAATCCTACCTGAGAGGATCAGTGCTTGCTGGAACTCCTCCTCAGTACGTAAGGACCCAACTTTGTTTACCTGGCAAACCAAAAGCTTGGACAAAAGGAAGCAAAACTTGGTGGAGATCACCATTAGGCTCAAAATAAGCTGGTAAGCACGAAGGGAGCGTTATGGTCTATAGACCCCCATGAATTTGGTGATAGCTATATGGTTATCATCCAGAATCTTACTGCTAGCCACAACCCTTTCCTGTGGTAGGACAAATTCACTTGCGTAAGCGATCTGTGTGATCAAGCCACCACAATGGATGTACCTAGAGGAAGCTGCCCTTCAGCGGCGAAAATGCTGGATGAGTAAAGCACCTAAGTTTACCTTGTGCTCCATCTCGAGGTGCAAATTCATATGAATTATGCTCATCTCAGGGCCTGCCATTGCCCCGACATCTCATTTCCCAAAAATAGAATATACTAGGAAGGTGTGAAAATAACGGATAGTGGGGTTTTGGATGGTGGCGCTCTTCTTGCACAAATAATCAGTGTTCCTGTAGATAGAAATCTGCTACCAAGAATGCATTGCCTCTATGTGCACATTGTCATTAATATCGAGCTCCCCCTCGTGGGAGAATCTGAAACAATCACAAAATTCATAAAAGGAGAGGCTGTGGAGCTTCCCATGGAGTACAAAACTTATAGTGTGGTTACGCTCTTGGGCTTCGAGATCATCATGGAATGATGACAAGAACTAGAACGTGGCAAGCTTGTAGCTGTCGGCAGAGAGGTACGAGAAGGGGACCATACCAGCTTGCACAGTCATCTGCTCGAAGTCCTCCAAAAGACCTTGGTGGGAGAGGAACTCATGGTCTACCCACTTGGTGGGTAAAACCTTGCGGTTGCTCACCCTCCTATAGTCTTGGATCATGGCGACCCTCAAGTTGTCCGCCTACGGACGCCTCTTCTTCGATCCTGGCGGCTTAGTGGAACCTGAGGCCCCTTCCATACCCAAGCCCTTGCCCGCGTGGAAAATCCTTCCAATGTTATGCATTGTGCTGCAAAATTTTCAAAGAAAAATATAGGCATCAAGTTTCTATCACATGAAAAAAGATTACAGGTCGAAGTTACAAATCCTAACGTGAGGAATCAAAAATAATCTGAAAATATGATGAACTCATCTAAATAGTCAATGTGATGAACTCAACCATGGATTTCAGAAAATAGAGTATGGATCATATGAGAAACTAACCGATGTGAAGATTCCCCAACTCAAAAACACAAAATCAATGAAGAATCAGAGGTTCTAGGAGGCTAGGGTTTGAGGTGGGGAGAGAAAGAGCAAGAAAGAAAGAGGAGGAATAAGAAGGGTGGCCGGAAGCCAGCCGTCATCGGCCTTTACCTGGCGATGTAGTCGGTACGGGCGGGTGGTATGGGCGCATCCTTCCCGTACCGGTGATCGTCATTGTTGGATCGAGGTTACGGTTCGAGATCAAACATGGATGGTTTGGTATGGGCAGACGGTATGGGCGCGTCTCGGTCGTACTGATGCTCGTTACAGATACTATGAACTCTGATCATATTCATCGAGGTTTGGTACGGGCGCACGGTACGGGCGCATCCGTCCGTACCATAGCTTTTATTGGTACTACAACCCGTGGGTGAAGTTGTTGAAGTTCAGTACGGGCGCGGGTACGGGTTCGTCCGACCGTACCGTAGCTCGTTATTGGTACTTCGACCCCTGTTTTATTTCTTCCCTTCATTTTTCTCTTGCTTCTTTAACTCCTCTAGTGTAATTCATGTGAACAACTCAAGACTTGAAATAAATTTATTAGTACACACAAAATAATAAAACAAATAAAAACTTAAACTTAATTTATTGAGAATGGGTAGACTCCCATTAAGTATCCAGTTCTAGAGTTTAGGTTCTAGCCAAACTCCATACAATTAGCATTTACTTGAAGCTGCTTTTCATCTGTGGTTCTTGTTGCTTGAACACACTTAGGTGGTGGAACATATTTTCCATTATGTTCTGGTTTCTTTGGAAAATATCGAACAATCTGATCATCATATATATTAAAGACAATCTTACCACTAGAGTAGTCTACGTTAGCTCTAGTTATGCTAAGAAAAGGTCTTCCAAGTATGATAGAGAGTTTGTCATCCTCAGGAACATCAAGAATAATAAAATCAGTGGGTATAACATGTTGGTTTATTCTAAGTAGAACACCTTCGATCATACCAACAGTTTGTTTAGTTTTTTTATCTGCCATTTGTAAAGTGATTGAAGTAGGAGAGTACTCTCCAAGATTCAATTTTTTAAATAGGGAATAAGGCATAACACTAACACTTGCTGCTAAATCATAAAGAGTGTTAAATATATTAGTTTTCCCAATTGCACAGGAGATGGTATACCTAGGTCCCCAAGCTTAGCAGGCAGCTTATCACCAAAGCTTGTCATTACTGCTACAATCTTAGTTACCTTCTTCTTTCTGTTAAGAATATCTCGCATAAACTTTTTATAAGTAGGAACTTGAATAGCATCAGTTAAAGGAAGTTCTAAGCGTAAGCTTTCCAGTGCCTCAGCAAAAGAGTCATAAATTGCTTTATCCGGTTCACATTGAACTCTATTAGAATAAGGAATTTTCTTTTTGGTGGGTATTACCTTCTCCTTTACCTTTGCTACTAGTTCAACATTCTTTCTGGTTTTCCTTGTGGCTGATTTTTCTTATCAGGGTGTTCTTCACTTGGGATGCTCTTCTTTTTTCTTTCTGAGATCGTCTTCTTCCCCTTAATCTATTGTCTTAGAGTCCTAATCATATAGTTTATTTTTATCCCCTGCTTCCTCTTCTTCTCTAGCTTTGGAAGCCTCATGCTCCCTTTTCTGGGTCTTGTAATCAATGACATCTTGAGGATCCACTAAGTCCTATTCTTCTTGACTCATCTCTTGAGTCTCTCTTGCCTTGCGAGCTTGCTCTTCTTGATACCAAGGTGGTCCTTATGGTTCCTGCGTTTCTGTACCACGTCTAGTACAATGTTAGTAGAAACAGTATTGAAATTTCCTTGGTTCAAAATCAAAGTCTGGGTTTCGATTATTTGATCACATTGAGTTTTAACCATACTCAGATATCTATCTAAATGTTTGTAGCATGATCCAAGTCATGAAAGACTTCTATTAGGTCTCTTATATTCTTTTCTTGTGCCATAAGACGTTTGTAATTTTTATCATGAAACTGATTTTGTTGATATCTAAACTTTTGCATTACAAGATTTATTTCATCCTCCATTACAGAAGTTTGAAGAATGTCAACTTTATTTTCTTTAACAAGTTCCGAGGCTATACCTTTTCCTTCCATGGACTTTTTGACTTCAGGTATAAGATCTAGTGGTATGTGAATCATACCTTTTCGTGGTTCAACATCCTCAACTGGATTATATTGTTCATCATTAAAGGATCTTACCTCGAAAAGCTTTACACATTCTGGCATTGTTAAGTTACATATAGATCCTCCTGCAGATAGATTAATCATTTCTTTTGTTTTGTCATTAAGCCCATTGTAAAAATATTGAATAATTAAATTCTCGTGGAAACCATGATTCGGGACTTTCATAATCGTTGCATAAAATCTATTCCGTGCTTGATAAAAGTTTTCTCCAACTGTTTGGAGAAAGTTTGTTATCCTACATTTAATCTACACAATTTTAGTGAATGAACAATATTTATGCATAAATTCTCGGATGCAATCTTCTCAACTTTTTATAGTGTGATTAGGTAATGATTGTAACCAAGTAAAAACATTATCTTTCAGGGGCCAGCGAAAAAGTTGAAGGAGTACAAACTCTATTGGTAAACTTGCTAGTTTAAGAGTAGCACAAAGGTCATGGACCCTTGTCAAGTGGTCATTAGGATCTTCCTCTTCTTTTCCTACGAAAGAAATTTTTTTTATCATATAAATTAGCTCAGGATATATTTCGAATTCCTGGCCTTCAAGTTTAGGACAAAGAATAGGCATCTTCCTTAAGTGCCTAGATGGATTCCCATATTCTCATAATGGTAGCTCAAGTTTAGCCCCTTGGTAATGGTCAAGTCTACCATCAGTGGAATCAAACTGTTCATTGCTATAGTACGTGAGTTAGAAAATATTTCTATAAATTCTAGGCCTCACTCGATCGGAACAAGATCAATATACGGAGGTAGATAAGTTTTTCCTGATCGAGT
Organism: Avena sativa; assembly: GCA_916181665.1. Classification (NCBI taxonomy): domain Eukaryota; kingdom Viridiplantae; phylum Streptophyta; class Magnoliopsida; order Poales; family Poaceae; genus Avena; species Avena sativa. The sequence goes on along the minus strand of OV702287.1, from coordinate 38,358,057 downwards.
GGTACCTCTTTCTTCAACGAAGATCATGAATGGTGTCAACAACTGCTTTCGTCAAGAAACAACACTTAGCACTTAGCTCCCTGGCAACAATGCTATAAAATATCTTGATGCCCTCCAAGTGCACCGGTTCTTCAGAGAATGTTTTTGCGGAAGTATTAATTCCAGTTTTTATATCGATCCCGGTAAGGAGCCCTGGTAAGTGTTTTTATGTGGCATTTCTGTCGCACTCAAGCTGTCACATGTCATGACTGAATTGACTGCAACTATTGGTGGTGGAAGGTTTTGAGCAAAAGATAGAGGAAACTAGCTTAGGAAATAAATAAGGATTAAATTGCATAAAAGTAAAGAAGAGAAAGGTGTTTAAAGGTCCTACAGATGAGAAGTTAGGCGCGAAGAGAAATAGTTCATGGTCGTAGTGAAAGTGCCAAATGGATAAAGTGGAATAAGTGATAGTGATATTTCTTATTTGTAAGTGAGTAGGCAAGCAACCCATATACCGACTAGGAGTCCTCATGGACAATTCTTCCTAGCCCCAATGATTCGTATGCCTGTTACCACGACAATGGTCAGCACATTAATTAAGGTCTTGCAACCGGATCAAAGCTTTAAACTTTATGGTTCCTTGTTGTCCTCGAGTAGTTCTAGATCCTCATTGATATCGGTCGTGTCACTCGAGGGTCGTTGATTTGCTAGCATACAATCTCATACCTATGATATCTTTGTATCATGTTACCTGGGCCCTTAAATTAGATAACAAGCATTAGGCAAACATAGATAATCATTTTCACTATTTAATAAACACTACAATGGTCACAAACAGATGGATTTAAAGAAGATACAACACATCTTACCAATCCCCTACATCTCCCGCGCCTATGGGGACTTACTAATACATGAGAGGAAGACACATCAAAAGCATAAGTATTGCAAATAGGAATCATCTCAAAGTTATTGTAGTAAACCACAATACGATTGAAGATCAAATCAAATACAGACCAAAGATAGATCAAAGTATCAAACCCTAATCTTACAATTGCCAATCTCTCTCTAAGTAACGATTGGTATGATGGTGGAGTGTGTGGTTGAGGAGTTGAAAATCATTGAGGAACGAGGGGAGGTTCTTCTCCTCTTCCAGATCTGATCTAACGCTCTCTGGATGAGTTAGCGGCGGTTGTGTTCTCTTTTTCATCGTCTCCACTTCACGAAAGTTGCTTGTATTGATATAACGGAGTTGGCGGCATGTAGTATGAATGCGTCCCGACCGTACCGCTAGTCGTTAAGCTCTCTGAATGCCTCCAATGAAAGGGGCTCCAATTGGGGATTTACTTCTTTAGGTGCAATTAGCCCATAAATGCTATCAGATCTTTAATAAATGTTCATTACCTGAAAACCATCACAAGAAATAAAGGATTCACTAATTGCGATATTAACATTAGTGGAAATAATTAATCTTCAGTGAAATCCGGTAGTAAACAAGAAGGAAATCAATAGTAAAAAAGTGATGAAATTTGGAGCTCTCAACGGTTATGAACATATTTCTTTAAGACTCCCATGAACCTCTCAAAAGGGAACATATTGTGTAGAAATACAGGACCAAGAATGTCAATCTCTTCAACTAGGTGAACCAGGAGATGTGTCATAATATTGAAGAAGGATGGTGGGAACACCAACTCAAAACTAACAAGACACTACACCACATCATTCTGTAACCTTGGTAGAGTATATGGATTTTACCTTCTGAAAAATTTCATTGAGGAATGCTCATAGCTTCACAATGGGTACTCGAACATTTTCCGGTAGAAGCCCCCTCAATGCAACCGGAAGCAATTGCGTCATAATCACGTGGCAGTCATGAGACATTAGGTTCTGAATTTTTTTCTGCCATATTTATTACTCCCTTTATATTCGACGAGAAGCCAGACGGGACTTTGATACTGCTCAGGCATTCAAAAAAGATTTTCTTCTCTTTTATGGTAAGAGTGTAGCCGGAAGGACCTTAATACTTCTCTAGATGCAGGACATCTCGTTCATTCACATGTTGATGGTCTTATCGTGCTTCCGGTGTATCTTTTGACTTCCCATACACATCCAAGAATCCTAGCAGGTTCACGCAAAGATTCTTTGTAACGTGCATCATGCCGATTAAAGAGTAGACCTCTAGTACTTCCCAGTAGGGTAGCTCCCAAAATATAGATTTCTTCTTCCACATGGGCACGTGTCCGGTAGCGTCATTCTGAATAGATTGACCGACATGACCCTTTCCAAAGATTAGTTCTAGATCCTTGATCATACTAAATACATCATCACCACTACGGGGGACATGCTTATTTCGGTAATTTGCCTCACTTTGAAATGCTTGCCTTTCTTTCATACGATATGCTTGGTCGGAAGAATTCGATGACTCCCCAGGTACACAACCTTCTTACATTTATGCAAGTATGTATCTTCAGTCTCATATAAATAGTGTTGCATGCATTGTATCCCTTGTTTGACTGTCCTGAAATGTTACTAAGAGCAGACCAATCATTGATGGTTACGAAAAGCAATGCTCGTAGGTCAAATTCCTCCTATTTGTTCTCATCCCACACACATAAACCTTGTCCGTTCCATAACTGTGAATGTTCTTCAACTAATGGCCTGAGGTACACATCAATATCGTTGTCGGGTTGCTTCGGGTCCTTGGATGATGTAATACCTCGTACACTGTTCTCTAAGCAACAATCTGGTATGATCCAAAAGTGGATAGGACATACTACCATGGGGTCGCGCAGCCACACATAGTAGGCCCACCTCGTGGAGCAGGGCACGGTACCGGCCAACTGATACGTCCATTTGGCATCACTATTCTATATCATAATTTACTGTTATTTATTGATATATTTCATATTAAGATATGATGCTTATGCTATTTCATCTATTTTTGCATAATTGATGATTTTTGGAGGATGAACCACCGGAGTCAGGATTCTGGTGGAAAAAAGCACTGTCCAGATGCAAAATTCGCGAAGATCAGAAAATATATGGAAATTCCTATTTTTCCAGAAGACGAAGGAATCCATAAGGAGTGGAGATGGGACACAAGGGCCCACACCCCCTGGTGGCGACGGTCCCCCTAGCCGCGCCACCAGGTGGTGTGGCCACCCTGGCCCACTTCTGGCATCACCCTTTGGCGTATATAATCCCCTTAAAACCCTAAGACTCGGGGGAGCGACCATAGAAAGATTCTGCCGCCTCTACGGGCAAAAAACTGCAGAGAGAGAAAGAGCTCTCGGGCAGGCAGAAATCTGCCGCAGAAATTCCTTCCCGAAGAAGGGATATCGTTGCCATCAACACCATCATCAAGCTAGACTTCATCGGTATCATCATCATCATCTCTACCATCATCTCCACCAGCACCATCACCATCACTCTGTACCGCTGTAACAATTGGGTTGAATCTTGCATAGTTCTTAGGGAAAACTGTCCCGGTGTTGATTACTCGTTGTAGTTGATGCTATTGAGTGGAACCATTGAATTATTGTTCATGTTCAGATTGTTACATATCATTATTTCATCTCTGATCTTGATCCACATGATGTCTCATGAGTAGTTCGTTTAGTTCTTGAGGACATGGGAGAAGTCATGTTGTTAGTAGTGGAATTGTGTTGAGAAAGATTCAATGGTTTCATATTTAAGTTGTGGTGTTATTCTTCTAGTGGTGTCATGTGAACGTCGACTACATGATACATCATCTTTATGGGCCTAGGGGAATGCATTGTGTATTTGGCTACTAATCGTGGGTTGCTGGAGTGACAGAAATCTGAACCCCCATTAGGAAACCTTTGCATAAGGGAGTGTAGGATATCAAAGTTTAAGGTTGTGGTTAGGTTTTTATCTTAATTACTTTCTTGTGGTTGCGGATGCTTGCAAGGGGTATAATCACAAGTATTTATTAGTCCTAGGAAGGTCGGTACCTTAGCACAGGTTCACCCACACAACACTTATCCAACTAGAGAAGATTAATCAACTATATGAAGCGAAAGCACTTGACAATATTCCCATGTGTCCTCGAGAACGTTTGGTCATCTTAAGTAATACAACCGGCTTGTCCTTTGCTAAAGAAAGGATTGGGTCACTTGTTGCAATTATTATTATTGTCTTTTATTTACTCGCACTTTATTTATCTGCATTATCAAAGACCCCTAAAAATTTGTTTGCTAAGTATTTACAGAGAATTTCTGATCCAAACCACTTGTCAAAACCATCTGCTCCTCGTTGGGTTCGACACTCTTACTTATCGAAAATACTGCGATACACCCCCTATACTTGTGGTTCATCACCAACCATCCCACCCACTTTTATAATCATAGCTTTAGGTGCGAGCGGCGTAGTCGACAAGTAAAGCAATTAAAAACATACACAAGTGAGTATGTATGTCAGCAAAATACAATAGGACATCAGAGCCACACCATCTAAAACATAGAAATAGAAATATTCAACGCCATACATCAAGATCCAAATATCCTAGATAGAGACAATAGTTTAGGATACATCGTCATACATCAGATATCAGAGTATCAATTGGAAGCGTAAACAAGACCCGAGTACGTACAAGAAGAAAATTGGCATACGATGCCTCTAAAATAAGCACATCCCGCCCATAGATCTCACAGATCTCCATCCCCGAAATTTCTACACCTGACAGTGGTTGCCACCATCGTCGGTCTCCTCGACCCAGTAACCTTCAAGAGAGTGAACCTATCCGTCTGAATCAAATATTTATCGTGTGAGACCCTAGGGGTAATCAACAATTCTTAATGCATCTAAAGGGAACAACTTGGGGGTGACGCAATTGCAATAAAAAATAATATCTAAACAGTTTTATAGAGACATGCTACAATGTCCGCCCAACGAGAGATGGCCGGACTCTCATTAATTGGTAATAATAGTTATATAGGTAACATAAATAAACATCACTCGCCCTCCTTCTCGCTTACCGACGAGAAGGCTGAAGAACATCGCATCCATTGGCAATTTTATTAACCATTTCATTAGTGTTGTACTATTTACTAGTCATGTTTTAGTCAAATTAAAGACGGTACTTTAGTTATAGTTACTATGATCGAGAAATTGTGCTCCAAATTGTCCATAACCATGGACATGGCTTCCAGAAAGATTTACCCTGCAGGGGTGCACAAATAGCAACACACGCATGTTCAACCTCGGGAAGAACCAAATAAAAAGCAACGAGGCCTCACAACAATGCATTCATAGGATTCATAAATTATTTCAGGGGGCATCTAATACGTTGCTAACGTATCTATAATTTTTGATGTTCCATGCTTGGTTTTTATCTACTTTCTTATGTTTTATCCACACTTTGGAGTACTTTTTATACACTTTCTTGGACTAACCTATTAACAAGATGCCACAGTGCCAGCTGCCTGTTTTCTGTTGTTTTTGGTTCCAGGAAAGTCAAAAAATGAATATTCTCGGAATTAGACGGGACAAAACCTAAACTCAGTATTTCACCGAGGGGGACACAGAGCCAGAATACGAGACGGAGAGGGGCCTGAGGGCCGCCACACCACCTGGTCACGCGGCCAGGCCTGGCCCGCACCAGGGGTGGTGTGGCCGCCTAGGGCACCCCTTCGGCCTCCCCTTTCTTCTATAAGATGCCTCCGATACAGAAACCCTAAGTACCCGATCAAAATTTCACGAAAGAGTCTGTAGCCGCCGTCATCTCCATCCCTAGATCGGGAGGGATCTGAAGCTCTTCTCGGCACCCTGCCGAAGGGGAGAATTCACCCTGGAGGCCTTCTTCATCACCATGCAAGCCTCTGGTGTGATGCGTGAGTAGTTCATCCTTGGACTACAGGTCCATGTATTAGCTAGATGGTTGGTTCTTCTCCTTTGTCCTACCATGTTTAGATCTTGTGAGCTCCGTTCATGATAAAGATCATCTATTTGTAATCCTACATGTTGTGTTTGCGGGGATCTGATGGATATTGAGATGCTATTTCAGATTGATTATTGATTCTATCATGTCTTTCCTATTTGTGATCTTGCATGCTCTCCGTTGTTAGTAGATATCTTGGCCAGGTAGATGCTAGCAACTCCAAGAGGGAGTATTTATGCTCGATAGTGGGTTCATGCCTCTAGTAATTGGGGAAGTGACAGAAATCTCTAAGGTACTAGATGTGTTGTTGCTACTAGGGATAAAATAGCAATCCTTTGTTCATAGAACAATCATATTGTTTACTTTACACGCAATGCATAATGTAATTATCTGTTGCTTGTAACTTAATACTGGAGGGAGTTCGGATGATAACCTGAAGGTGGATTATTAGTCATAGATGCAGTTGGATTACGATCTATGTATAATGTTGTAATGCCCAATCAAATCTCATAGGAGTCAAGATGATTAGTATATGCATGTATGCTTTCTCGATGTTTGTCAATTTCCCCGCTGTAATTTGTTCACCCAACATGTCATCTGTCTTAAGGAGAACCACCACTAGTGAACTATGGACCCCGGTCCTTTATTTTACCATCAATCTATAATTGTTTACTGTTTTCTGTTTACTTTCTGCAAGCTTTTACTTTCTTCCACACAATACGTTTAATCCTTTGTTTTCAGCAAAACGGGTGAGATTGACAACCTCACTGTAAGTTGGGGACAAAGTTCTGTGGTTGTGTTATGCAGGATTCCAAGTTGGGAACAACACCTGGGAGGTGTTTCCTTGCTCCTACTGGTTCAATAACCTTGGTTTCATAACTGAGGGAAAACTTGTTGCTGTGCTCATCATACCTTCCTCTTGGGGTTCTCCAACGAGCTCGACATGTTGAGCCAAAAATCAGCATCCCATTAAGCTACTCGCAACGAAGTTGGCTGGCTTTGAGACGGACCCAAGGTTTGCGCCAATGGCTGTAAACGACTGGGAACCCGAAAGTGTGACTGGGCTTGTCGATACCACGAAAACACTCCGCAATCCTAAACAGTACATACGCTCCGCGCGCAATCGTCAATAAAGCAGTAAAGCATGGCATACGTACAAGATAGTAATAAAGCCCAAACTAGTTTGTGGCCCCAAGATATAAAATGTGAATCAAGGTTAGGCGAAGGGGGATCCATAGAGTTTCCCACATGTGGATAGTGCAAATAGTTAAGGAACATGTATCAAGTACTTGGGTCCTACGGGACACACGTGAGCATGGAAGAACCAAATAACAGTTATTGCCCATCGATGCCTCTTTCTTTAGTTATTCCATTACTACACAGCTTAAGTTGTTTAGATACCTCGTTATTCAAAGACTCGCACAAACGCTACACATGCAATTCTACGACTCGCATAGCTCAAACAACTCCTTTAGTAATGGTTCATAGGATGGAGGTACAAGTTTCGGTGAGGTTTAAAAGTAAATGCTATGTAGTACTTGGGATTCTAATTTAATGCAATCATGACTCAATGATGCAAGAGTAAGATAGAGGCATATGTGATGTATGTATGCAAGGATGAGGAAATGCTTGCATGCCGGATTAGCAGTCGGGTAATCGAGATCCGGGTGGTAATCTTGGTTTTCCTGATAGTTTCCTTGGCGTCTGTCCGGAATAAAAGCCAAACACACATAATATGAATAAATGCATCAAGCAAACAAGGCATGCCATGATGGAATGATGCACAATTACATGATATAACATAGCATGGCATAGGTGAGGTGTGGAAACAATAATAAAGCACTTTATTTAATTATTTAGGCATGTTTTCCTCCCATAAATAGTTCTGAATATTTAATATTTATATGATGCATGCCTAAATTGATAACATGGAATGTATAGTTAGAACGGGCTCGTCGCTCTGATCAATTTAGACATATTATTTGTCGAATTTAGAATTACGAAATTAAAGTTATGAATTTATTAAGATAAAGACATTTATTGGCATTTAAATAATTTCAAATTTTTAAATTGCTCAAAAATTATTTTAGATGGCATCATAATCCTCATGTTTTTTATTAAAAACGTATATTATATGTATTACTAGGAAATGTGTCCGTGCGTTGCACCGGGAGAACACGGCGCAACCCAAAATTTACTTGCTTTGAGTTTTGGTAAAGAAAATTTACACTTGAAAATTCTAGGAATATATATAAAATTTGCGCATGTGTTGCAACATGTCTAAAATAAATCAATATGTTTGAAGTATACCCTGATCTTGCTTGTATTTTTTAATTATATTAGTTTTCAACAAATTTCCGGTGCTCATAGATGCCCCCCTATACAACAATCCTCAGAAAAGTTAAAAGAAGAACTCATCACTTAGTTTGTGACTTTCCGCAGAAAATCACTTGTTAAATTTGATGGAAGGACACAAAAATAATGAAATATTGTTGAATTACTAAAAAGATGGATTACATGAAAAATATCAATTCAATTATCAACAAACGAAAGCACACATGATATGTCATTATTGCACGGTGATTACATGGTGTAGCCGGTTTGCATTGCACGATTATTGATATTGTAGCCTCACAAGCTAAAACAATTTTGCGAACATTGGAATAACTCCGAGGCGGGTGAGTAGTCCTCTTCTAACACAGCTGCACTTGCATTAGGTTGTTAGGTCATCTCTTGCAACGCCATTGTCATATGCCGGGAGGGGCTTGTCCGCCACCACCGTGGGTCGGGGCTGCCTGCTTGCATAGAGGCCGAAACCAACCGTGATAGCATCTCTGTGACTTAGGGCATGTACTGCGCAAATCGCTTAGATAGAAGCTAGGTTATCAAAAATAAATACCAAGAAATCCTTTTATTAGCTAAACATCTAGTCCATCAACGCGGAGCGCTTAAGGGATCGCTATCTGAGATGGGAAATTCAATGATAGTGCCCATGCTCTCCAAGGCGAGACGCGTGCCTGGGTGGTCTCGAACCCGACAGCACCACCCGAAGCTTTTCTTTCAGTTCTCACTTCTCCAGCTCGCTCTATCGTCGACCGATGGCGGCATGACCGGCCCCTTCATCTGCTACCCGCGGCCGCGCATATCCTCTCCCCGCCCACATCCCTAGAGCACCGTGGCCGGCTCCGCTTGAGACCCAGACCACCCAAATCCATGGAGCTAGAGTGGACGTGGCGGCATCTTTGATCCGTCCCAGACAGTCGGCACCGCCTAGGTTCTCCTCGAGCTCATCGCCCGCGGCGGCGGAACGTGGATTCGGTTAAACAGCTGAAGAATGAGATGTACGCCTCTCCATTTTTTCCCAAACACCTAGGAGGTCTAGCGCCCATTGCTCCTTGTTCCAAGATCGTGCGGAAAAAAAACCTAAGCATCCGACTCTCCTCGTTCCGTCGACGCTTGAGAAAATCTTAGGATCGAACTGAAATCGACCGATATGGCCCGAAAATTAGCGAGTCGGCTCTAAACGTATCGACTGTAGGTCGAGGCAATGCCGTCGCAGCTCCAATTGGTTGGAGTCACTACTGCGATGTAGGGCAGCTATATTGGACATTTTATTCGCCAGCCGTGAATACCAGTCCACTTTTTTAAGACTTATTCCGATGATCGATTAATCGGCCCAACTATAGGAGGCACGAAACGGGAAACCGGGGGCGGTGGCCTCGCGGTCCATCACGCCCGTACTCGCTCTTGTTGTATCTCCAGCGGTGGTCAACCCCGTCCGCATCCAGCAACCAGCGCAACCCTGATATCCGCCGCCGTGCGCGTGGCACGTGGGGTCTCTACCAACGTCCGGTGAGGATCCGGCGCGTCAGGATGGTTGGCAGTGATGAGCATCGCCAAGTGACCCGTCTTCGTCGCCGCTCTCTTCTCTCCGTCGTGTTTGTTATTTGTGCGAGAGAAACACTTGTTTTCGTTGTGGTCGGTTTAGTCTCCTCAATCTCAGGAGTCACATATATATATGAACCAAGAGGTGAGTTGAGAAACAGCCGGTATGAAATCATAAACCGGATCGAGCTGGGGCTATTTCCTTTCATAGGAGCCTTCTCAACACGTACAACATAGGAACTACGGCTGATAAAAGCGCATTGATGGATGGACGAAAGCGTAAAGCGACGGACGAAGAGAGAAACCTTAGTCCTTTTATTATTAGTTATAGATTTGGAAATGTGGATTTAAATTTATTATTAAATGCAAAACAATTAAATTAGGGTCAAATATCAAAGGTTTGACTAGATAGAGTCAAATGTGAGAAAAAATGAAAATATGTTTGAATTCGTATTTAATTTTGAATCATATTTCATTTTGAAAATTTTGTCAAATTGGAATTATTTAAAAAGATATGAATTTATTTAGATTAAATCAATTTCTGAAATTTTTATTATTTAGAAAAAGTTCTGGAAAACTTTTGTACCGGGTTAGTATCTACCCTCAGCCACTAACTGGTGGGACCAGGGGGCTGGAGGGGCCACGGCTTGGGAGGGCAGCTGGCGTCTGACACGTGGTCGGGTCAGGGACTGCGACGTGAGGTTTTGAAAATTCTAGGGGATTTTCTAAGAAAGGTTCCGACTGGCTGTTTGTTGACGGACGAAACTGAAAGAATAGGGCGAAAAACAGCTAGCCGACCTATCTTCTCCGGACGATGGCGATCAAACAAATGCGAATTACGCGACTCCGCAAAAACTAAAGGTGAATAGGAATGTTAGGGCTACAGTTTTAGTTCATGTTGCACTTCGGAGGAGGGCTACAGAGGCCGGAAAAATCACGACGAACAGGAGGGTTTCAGGCAAAATTACAGAACGCGTTCAGAGACAGAGTTTTGGGCAGATCTTTGCCAGAGGCTCTCGTCGCGCTCAGTCCTCCAAATCGGACGCCATTTGATGCAAGATGCAGCTGGGATTACCCTCTACTTGCTGGGACGTTGAGTGCCACCGGAGGAGGACCATGGTCGCTGGAAAAAGGACAGGAACTTGGGGTTCTGCAAGCTGCGGCTGCGCGTGCTGCTCTCTCTGGCATCTATCTACGCGCGCGCGGCCAGAACGTGTCGTGCGCCAGTAGCGGCGGCAAGGCGCGGCGACTGTGGCGACGCGCAAGGAGGAAGGGGTGCAGAGGAGGGTGAATTGCTCACCGAGGGAAGGGTCGGTGGCGAGGTGTGGCGGCCGGGAGACGACGACGACGCGGGACGGTGACAGGTTCCACGGCGAACAGCTGATGGCAGACGACGGTGGCGGCTAAGGTTTAGGCGAGGCGCGGCGGCTCCTCCTCGCTCCGTGTTCCGTACGCTCCGGCTCCTTGCTCCATCTGTCTAACTACATGCAGAATCATCTCTCCTTATCATAGGGCGCCTGAAGCACGGGAAAAAACGTCGCTGCGGCCGCCAACGACCATTACGGAAGAGGCACCCTGCCGCAGCACCGCCCGCCGCGGGGCTTACCCAAACAGAGCAACGTAGTGAGGCCCGATGTTCAGATCGATATACATTCATGGAGTCCGAAGTTCATATTCTAAATCAGCTAACTGCGGAACACAAAGGTATATCTGGTGCACACAAAAAAAACAGAGCTAAGCCAAGAAAAAAAGAGCAAAAGTAGACTTTGAGCCAATAAACTTCACATACGAATTAAACTGAGTAGTTCAGAGAATTGAGAGAATGCATCCGAGCTGCTCATTAAGCTTACCAAGTCCTCTTCCAAAAGTGTTACTACTCCACATGTCTCACAAGGCCGAAACAGTAAACCCACATGTTTGTTTTACAGAATTTCAGAGTGAAAGTACACCAAGACTTGCTGTTACCAAATATGTAGTGCTCACAAAATTATCAACAATCATGGAACCATGGATGAATCACACCACTAACTTCTGAAATTTTAATACTCTCAAAGTCTTCTCTCCATAAAAAGTTATACTCTGCATCAATATTTTCAACACTTAATACCTGCATTGTTGAGAACATTTGATATCTCAGAATATCAATGCATTATTGAGTACTTCCTTACACAAAACCCAACTCTACCGCCGTAATGCTCCTAGAAATCCCAAGCTTGACCCAAAGTGCTAAATTTCATGACCATTTGTGGTGGCCCTAAGCTTGGTATGGCATCCACTCTTACAAATAGACAAGAGCCACAAGGTTGAACACGGGTTACTACACACTTTTAGTTTTTGTTTTAAAAGAAAGCAACAGACTTTTGGCTGCTGTAATGCTGATCACCAACCCAGTTGAGCCAACCATGGCATGCTTTTCCTCATCGATATGGTTTTATATTAAGTGTACTCTTTTTTTGTAGTATCGTAGATCTAGGGTTTACTGAATGAGCAATGGTTCAAAGGCCTCTTTAATGAAATCAAGACCATTTAAAGAGTACACAACTATGGGTTCCATGTATCCAACAAATAATTACTCAACTGTGTAATATAGTAGAATTTAAATCTTAATTAAATTAAATTTTGTATATTAATGATGTGGAAATCAAGATCTAGTAAATGTTATTATTATTTGATTATGATTAAGTTTTGTGCTGCAAAAAGTGTTTACCTAACATGGCACATAAATGTGTCCTAGCAGCTAAATCCACAACACAAAATCAACGAGGCCATTTAATTAACATACTGTGACAAAACTCAGAAATGCTGCAACACCAATCATGTGGTGGATAGCTATCTGCCGAGGTACAAAATGTTCCATGGATAGCATCCCATGATAAGGGTTTCTTCGGCGTCCCATACACATCGTGTAATTTTTTTCCGATGCATATAGGCATGTAACTCGGACGTTTAAAAGTGTAGGATAATTCTTACGATGTTGTTTTTAATGCTTTTTTTTGCACAAAATAGAATAATTGCAACTCCAAATATTAAAATATCATAATTTTCTGGTATGAATTAAATACATAAAATCCAATAATCATTGACACCATGATATATAGTTTCATAAAATACAATTTTACAAACTCAAATTACTACACCGAAGAGAAGAGGAAGAATGGCAGCAAATGCTTGTTAACATGTAGCCTGCTTATTAACAATACATATAGTTCATACAAAAGTATAAGTGAGCATGTCCAAGTTTAGGTATGTGAAGACTTTTGTGTCCAAACTGGCCAAGAATTCATGGGTAGATCTCAATTACGGAATATGGACCTAACACTGGCATGATTTTGTAATTATCGCTGAATCCAGCCTCAGAAAAGATGCTCTTCCACTCACTTTCGTCTCGTTCCACCCCATTGGTGTACATCATGTACACGTTCTGTAGGGCCTCCATCTCGCTTATTTTTCTATCACCATGCGCTGATCCTCTGACCATATCTATGATTATCACCTTTCCGCCAACATTTCTAGCAGGGATGGCTTCCTTGCAACGTTGAAGTATCTTGACACAATCGTCATGTCCCCAGTCATGCAAAATGTTCTATAATGGACGTAGATAAAGAACTTAGTGAAAGAAGAGAGACAAAACAGTACACTAACTATAAGCCAATGTTGTGTACTAAAAAACAATCATAAGAGATGGGTGAAGAATCTACCATGATAAGAAATCATTTGTGATTGTATTACAAATTTTAGGCTAGCCATAATGGGAAATATTATAAGGAGTATCATGCAAGTCACCTTGAAGAGAAAAATGCCACCTTTGTACTCCCTGAGCACATGGTTACTATTGTCTTAAGATATATGTGTTTAGAAAATTTTACCTTTTTTGTAAGGAAAATATTTTTTATTCACGGATAATTACAAATAATACGGTTAACCTAAAACCGGAAACTCCAGATGGAGCTTAGGCTCCTAGTTACGGAAAAAAGAACTTTATTACTCCCTTTGATACAAATTAATATTCTCAGATTTTTCTAGATTCAGAAGTATATAGACATGTTTTAGTGTTAGATACATCCGAATCTAAACAAATCTAAGAACATTAATTTTGATCGGAAGAAGTATTACTTTTCAAAAAGCTCTGAATAAAACATCTGAATACATACATATGTGTAGTATGTGCGCATATTTTTTTTATCTAACCATGTGTTAATCTATATGAAAACCAAAATCGAGTTTTTTTACTCCTATTTAGGGTTACATTTTGTGCAGCCTAAAATAGATCTTCAGTTTTAAAAACTTATAAAGGTTCATAGAAATCATGATTATAGATATATACGGTGTTACCTCCGATTCATAGTAAGTATTGTAGATTTAGTACAACTTCGCACTAAATCAACGACACTTATTATGGATCGGAGCGTGTATAATTTTCTTAGATTGAAAAAACGAAATACCATTTCCTTTTTTTTAAACATCGTGCTCCAAGCTCGGGTTCCAAATTAAAAGGCCGTGCTCACACACGTTTGATACACGATAATAGTAGAACAGTACTGTATCGGAAAAAACCATGTACTCCCTCTGATCCAATTTCCTTGATTTAGATTTGTAAGGTTCGGATATATCTAGACATGTTTCAGTATTAGATATATCCGAATCTAGACATATTTTAGTATTACATATATCCGAATCTTAACAGTTGTGAGTAACTATTTTGGATATGAGGGAGTACTACTATGTGTTATGGATACCTTGAGTACGACAGCATCCGCTGATGGAATTGATTGAAACATGTCACCGGCGATAAATTGCAGATTGTCCTGACTGGTGCCGTCGGCGTCCTGGCCGAGAACGTGGGGAAGGTCCATGACGGTGCACTTGATGCGCGGGAAAGCACTTGCGATGATCTTCGTACCTTCGCCCTTGCCAGCGCCGACATCGACGATCGAGTTCAGGCCGCGGAAGATGCGGCCCTTGTCAAAAATAATGACCTCGAGGAAGAGCTGGTTATCAGCAGCCCTGGAGCTGTTCAGGACGCCATTAAATTCAGCGTCCTTGCTTCCCATGTCCCACTGGGAGCAGCCATGTGCCAGCTCGAAGAGGGACCCGGCGCCCGCGGGCGCCGGCTCACTCCTGAGCCAGTCGGGCATGCTGGAGAAGGACGAGATTACGAGAGGGTTCGCCAAGAAGGGAACCATGGGGGACAAGTTGCGCCAGCCGACGAGGAAGCGGCACGTCGTGGTTAGCCCGTACAGGATAGCACCGCCGTCTTCCCCGGCGGTGGTGGTGCTGAAGATGCCCGAAGCGCTGAGCAGTTCCATCACGCGCTGGAGGTCGGCGACTTTGGCCGGATGTACCTTGGTGTCGGTGACTATGTCGGCGAGGGTGGCGGTGCCGCCGCGGCGGTGGATGGCGCCCGGGATGTCCAGATCCACGGCGCACTTGAGCGACATGGACTTGACGTAACCGAGAATGTGGTTTTGGAGCTCGGCAAGAGATATGAGCAACTCCTGTGGGCTCACTTCAACAAGGAGTTTGAGCGTCATGTTTCTAGCTTAGCTAACTTCACTGCAAACGTAAGCGTGGATATATGAAGGTGTAGTTCTTGGCCCTGCCTAGAGCACGGCTAGGCATTTTATACAGGACGATCGCAGTACTGTTAAAATTACTATATTGCCCCTTCTTTAAGAACTCGATTTTTTTTGGTGAAATGTGGTTGGAGCATCGTCAAAAACAATAATTATTAGTAATTAATCAAATTACTCCTTATTACAAAAACATAACCTATTTATCAAGTTGTGGTACAATGTTAAGTTAAATGAAATCCGAGGAGAAAAGCGTTAAGTTAAATGTTTTTGGGATGTGTAGCTAAGATGTACTCTCAAAAATCCGAGTTCCTCTTAGATGAGCCTCATTTTTCTAATTTAGTGTCATCAAGTTTCATTGAATTATATCATGTTATTTTTATAAGTTCACTTATAGATCGAGCAAGTACAATAGTCTTATATAAGCGGGCTATAATAGATTAAATAATATATCTTTGCTTAGTTGGAAGATAAATAAGATGAGAGAAAAGAAGTGGGCTCTTGGCTAATGATCAGCTGCACTACGTACTCCTAGAGACCTAGACACTGCGTGAGTGTGAAAGGTGGGCCATGCAATTAATAAAGTAGTATGATTTGTATGTCAAAATTAGTATAATTTATACTTATGTATTGTACATATTAACTATTAGATTAATTAAAGATGGCGTGGACAGGCTTATAGCCATCAGACCGGCTCCACTATTGTCGTTGCTCTCATAATGATAGTCTCTTAGCGTGGTATCATAGGTAAAATGCTTATGTGACAATGTAGTTAAGGAGGAGAGAGGTTGTTAGCTAAGATACAATTCTTGCACGTAATTATAGAAAAAAACAATTTTTAGCCCAATCATGTGCATGCATCTCTTCAAAATCAGTAAGTTTAGATACAACACTTAAGAGACAATTGGTTGGAGAGATTGTCATCTCTTAAACATTTATTTTTTTAATATTGTGCTAAGATATATCCCATTGTGAAAGGCCTAAGACTTTGAATCAAGAACTTGTAATCAATGGTTTTACACTGCATTAAATTTTCCAACCATAATACTCCATTTGTTGTGTGAGTAGTACTGGTTGGTTGCAAATGTCAACTTGCATTGAATATGATTTAATGACAAAGTAACTACCTCCGTTTCAAAATACTAATGTATAAGAGCAAGTTCAATAATATAGCCGGTTGTTGGCTGTAAGAAAGTGACACGTCATCTATAGCCAGCTCTATAGCCAATATGTATAATAGTTGGTTATAAAAATATACTACTTAATCAATACGTGCCCCACATGTCACTCTGATAAAGTACCTAGGAGCATGTGCTAGAGCTGTCTCTTAACTTACAACCCGCTTATATTCTCTCTCTCTTCTTCTTTCTCCTCCACCTCACTCAAACTATACTATTTTATTTCTTATAGTCAGCTGATTGTATCCTATTGTACTTGCTCTAAGTCTTTCTAGCTGTCAGGAGAGTCCCGATGACTCCTCAAAGTTATTCAATACATTGCATATAATTTTTTCTCTCAGTCAAACATTGACTAGGTAAGTGAGAAAAATATAAATACCTATATCAAATCATCAAATCAATATTTCTAGAACTGGCATACAAGAAATTATCGTATGCACTTGGTATTCTGATATTGATATATTTATATATAGTTTATCAAACTTCACACAAATTGACATTGACTCAAACTCATATGATTTTTTGAGAAACATAGGGAGTGTAACTGCAATGGATCAAAAAGGAGGGGTGTGGGGGGAGGGGGAGGGGGAGGGGACTGGGGCTGACACTATTAAGATCTCTTTACATTTCCTATGTTTTATTTGCAAGTGTCCTATTTTTTTTGTTTTCTAGAGTAATTTCATTGAAATGGAATATTTCATAAATGGTTCTTCTTAGATAGTGAAGGGGAAACGGATGTCGCCTAGATAGAGGGTGAATAGGCATTTTAAAATTATTAGGGTTTAGGCTCTAATAAATGCGGAATAAAACTTAACGTTTAATTTATCAAGTCAAAACATATATCCACTAGGTTCACTAAGTGCACCAACAACCTATGCTAAGCAAGACAAGTAACAAGATGATAGCAAGATATAAAACTTCAAGCACGATGGCTATCACAGTGTAAATTGCATAAGTAAAGGGCTCGGTTGAGAGATAATCGATGGACGCGGAGATGATGATTTGTTTCCAGAAGTTCACTTCCAAAGAATCTATGTCTTCGTTGGAGAGGTGTGATGGTGCAATGTATTTCGAACGCCACAAATGGCTCACCTTGAGGTGTGGTGGATCGATGCTTACCCAACGCCACACAAGGCCTCACCTCAGATGCGAAGGCATGCAACTCACCGACGCACAAAAGGCTCACCCTATTCTCCCGTGAGCTCGCCACAAAGGCCTACTCACGTTCCACTATGGAACACTTGAGTGCGGTCACCGAACACGTACAAATCTTGGGGCAATCTCCACAACTCAATTAGAGGGCTCCCAAGAAACGCCACAAAGGCACCACAAGGCCACAACAGGCCACAAGCTTGGGGAATCTCCACAACTCAATTGGAGGCCTCAATAACACACCACAATTCCACACAACCGTCTAGGATTCCAAGAACCCAAGAGAAACAAGCCCAAGAGCTTGAACTCGCTGAATCTCTGAGGAGAACTCAAACCTATGCACCAAATGCAAGAGGCAAGTCCTTCTCTCTCAAATTCCACCAAAGCTACAAAATCTATTGGGGAATAAGAGAGGAAGAACACAAGAGGAGAACACAAAACTCTCCAAGATCTAGATCCCAAGAATTCCTTCACAAAGAAGGGATTTGGTTTGGTGGAGGTTGTAGATCCAGATCTCCTCTCTCAAATCCCTCAAAAAGATGCAAGAATCATAGAAGGGGATAGGGAGAGGGAAAGCTCTTCAAGGTCAACAATGGAGGAGAAAGAGAAGGACAAAACCTAGAAAAAGCAAGTACCCCCCGAAGGGAAAGGGGAGCTCCTTTTAAAGGGATCCCTAATCTACCCGTTACGCGCAGAATCGTGCACGGCCGGTAGTATCGCTGGGTGGGCGGTACTACCGCTAACACCCTTTCAACGGTCAGAAACGTGATGCAAAAAGGAGAAAAATCCTGGCCGGAACTACCATAGGAAATTACATCAGTACTACCGGCGGGAAAAATGCCCTAGCGGAACTATCGCCTAAATTTCCGACTGAAGTTCCGTCAAATAGCACACTCCAAAACAGAGAGGGCACTGAACCGAAAACGAGGTGACCAGAAGTGGATCCGGTACTTCCACCGGTACTACCTGCGGCAAAAATGCCCTAGCGGTAGTACCGGTAGCCCGCCGGAACTACCGTCACGAAAAATTCAGAAACCAAAAACACAATAACTTTCACATCCGAACTACAAACGAGACGAAAACAATTTTGTTGGAAAGATAACGACATGTAGAATCCAACAAAAATACCATGAAATATTGGGTATCACCAAGGGATAAAATACAATGAATATATATGTGAGATATCTCCTAAGGCGTGGAGCCAGAAAACCCGCAAGATCAAAGATGCAATAAGATATTCAAGGGAAAGCCGATTTTGATGAACTAGAGCTTGTTATGATGATAACCACAAGCTCTAGATCCTCACATGGACAAGAACCAAACAACAAATAAGAAAGATGATGATATGAATGCAAAGGTTTGAGCTCTCTCCGAAATATGCGATCGAGTCACCCACTCGAGAACCCCTCTTGATAGAACGGATATCTATCCTCAACCCGGTCTCTCAAGACTATAAGAGACCGGTAAAATAGAAAACCTATCAATATCACACCTTTGCCTTAAGCATTCCACTTGATCTTGATGTAGACCATCTTGTACTTCTCAACATGGATTGCCTTTCTTGATTGCTCTTACTTGGTCTTGCTTGATGAAGACTTGAGAAATGCTCCCCATACTCCATGGGGAAACTCCTCTTTAAACTTGTCTTCATCACACCATGATCACGAGAGGATGGCAATCTCCAAGCATGAGATCTTCTAGATATGGTGCATCTTGAGCTTGCACTTCATTTCTTGATGATGTCTTGAAGATGGCCATAAGGAACTCCATCTTCTTATTCTTCAAGACATATTTGATCTTTCTCTTTTTCTTCTTCTTCTTCAACAAGATTCCAATAGACACAAAGTCCTTGGACATTTCTTCTTCTTTTTCAACCTTGAGACCAGCACATGGTCCAAGCGATGCCAATGGATAAACCTACAAGTGAAATTAAATTTACATTAGTCCATAGAGATTGTCATTAATTACCAAAACCACACATGGGGCATACATGCCCTTTTAGATAGTTTGGGACTTTTTCTGAGAGTGAACTCAAATTAGTAAAAAGAAACAACAACCAAGAATTCCCAACATGATGTTTTTTTTGTATAAAGTGAAATCTATAGCTTATTTAATACACAATTAATGCATAATCAGGCATTTAGAACACATACACCAAGAACCTCTATTCTTTAATATATGATGTTCTAGCTGGTTAATTTTAACCGTGAGAAAGTTTTATAGTTAGGAACAGACTAATACTTTAGTTATTTTTTGTGTACACATTGAATGACACGAGGAGGAAGCTTTTTTCGGTAGATGAAGAACAAGTCTCCTGGTCATTGCTCCATTGCCCATCAAATATAACACATAAACATAATAACCGTGAAATCACTCGTTTCAAAAAAAACGTGAAGGCGACTAGCTAGGACTAGGAGATCCACATCTTGGTGAGGTTATAGTGGGGTGGTAGAGTTATGGAGCCATAAGAGCAGAACAACTCTAACAGCTTCATATATCGCCCGGAATCGTAAAATAACCGCCAGTTTACGGTTCTCGGCAGAAATCACGCACCGATCAACTACCGTAAATCGACCTGGCCCGCAATTTTTTTTACGAGGGGCGGTAGATTTTGGCCACTGGCCTGTACATCCGCAGGTCGAGAGGGGAAACCAAACGCGCGCCTCATTTCCATTGTCGTATTGGCAGGACGGAAGTTTTCCCTCCTCCCTTCTAGCTCCCACATGCGTCCCGGCGTTGATCTCCCTCCCCGCTCGCCCTCCGCCGCCATCGTGTAGCAGAATCGGCGCCATGGATCCCGCTGAGCTCGCGCCGACCGCTGTTCAGGTCCCTTGTCCGCATCTGCCCCCTCCCGTTGCTCCGGTAGTCCAAGCAGGCTCGCCGGCCATTGCTGTCCCGACCACCGCTGCCCCAGACAGAGCTGCTCGGGCCAAGGCGGTCGCCGCCCCAGCACCCATTCCCCCGAAGGACGCCGTCCCCAAGGCACAGCCGAAGAAGGCGGGGTCGGGCCAAAAGCGCCTGCAAAAAAGGCGACGACGACCACGAAGAAGAAGCAACCCGTGGTCCCCCCCCCCCCCCCCCGGTTCCTCTTCAGTCTGCCACCTTCGGAGCCACCGTGGAAATCGACGGGGACAGAGCGCACAACGCGTTCGGTGAAATTCCCGCAAGGTACGACACAGAAAAAGTCCCCAAATCCTTTGTCGAGCTTCTCAACGAGTCGGAGGTGTGCATCACCGAGCCACCACTTGGTGCGTACAACTTGGACGGGGATGATGATGGAGAGGAGGGTGGGGAGGATGATGGAGAGGAAGACGGCGAGGAGGAGGATGCCTTGGAAGAGGTGGATCAAGCGACCTATGATGAGGTGAAATCCAAGTAAGCAATGGCAATCAAGACC
This sequence comes from Avena sativa, assembly GCA_916181665.1. Classification (NCBI taxonomy): domain Eukaryota; kingdom Viridiplantae; phylum Streptophyta; class Magnoliopsida; order Poales; family Poaceae; genus Avena; species Avena sativa. The sequence continues at coordinate 38,336,997 of OV702287.1, read as the reverse complement.
TTAGAGGCAAAGTTGCTCATGAAAGAGAAGAAGATTGAGATGAAGCAATCAAGGTGGCAACAATTCGGGACTTGGAGAGGAAGATTGCGCTTGAGGAGAAGAAGGAAAACGCCGATCTCATTGCCGATATTTTTTGATATTGTACATATTGGTGTCTTATGACATGAAGAAACGACATAATTTGAGAAAAATAAACACAATGAAGTACCTTTTGGCACAAAAATTGTCTTTCTTGCCTACATTATCCATGAATTTTTTAACGTCCGAGAGAGCCAGGTCGCGACGGTGTCGGAGGGAGTAAGAGAGTTAGTGTTTTCTAGGGTTACACGACCATATTTAATATCATTGTCAGTAAGCAACGACTAACATGGCTAAACAGTTTTCTCATAAATCCACAACTAACACCGGCATCGAGAAATGTTCGCTGCCGATCATGTCCATGTGATGGTGATACCGTTACCGGTTTGTTGCAATAAGGTGTGGATTGCTATCACCTAGTTCTGGTGTGCCCCACCTCACATGGCATTGTTCATTCACACAGTCTGGCGTGTGACTTATGTCCCATGAGGTATCATAAGGGCATCTCCAGCAGGCTAACTTAAATGGTCTTGCCACGTTCAAACAGGTCAGTGCGGACGGGAGGACAGCTGCACTACAGAGAGAACGTGAGCTAATTTCGGTCTTAAAAATGCAATTATGCTTTGATCTGGACTATTACTTGCTACCTGTGTACATTAAATGCAAATAACATGAATTGTTTTTGACGAAAACATGTGGTAGCACTAAAGGGATGCACTGTTTTGACCAAACAAGCGCGCCAGAAGAGTCGCCTGAAGGTGACCACAATAATTTGCATCGATCATGTTGATAAGCTTAATTAAAGACCATCAGTCATGAGGCAACCGTGATGTCCCGGAGGAGGAAAAGTATTAACGATGACGTGAGGTCCTGAGGCTGAGGGTGGCGTCTCTGCACCCGGTGTAAACATGAGAAAAAAGTGTTTGCAAGTTTTAATAATTTTTTATACTGTTCATATTGGTGTCTTATACTACAATAAAGAAAGGACATAGTTTGAGAAAAATAAACTTAAATATCTACGATTATATTATTAAAACAACAAACACTGAATGGCTAAGATTTAACAAAAGCTAATGCTAGAACAGAAGCGTACCCGCAAAAAAAAAAAAGCTAAAAAGGAACGGCCAAGATTTGAGAGAAGAATTGAAAAGGATCCACGTCAATCAGGCTGGGTACCGGGAAAGAGAGACATGACTTGGTCTTCGTGCTGTGGTATAGATTTGACAAAAAGCTAACGCTAGAAAGGAACGCCGGCCAAGATTTGAGAGAGAAATTTAAAAGGATCCACGTCAATCAGGCTAGGTACTGTATAGCCGTCGAGCTAATACCCGTTTTGACAGAAGTTAGAATAGAGCACAACATGCAAGAGAGGAAGAGAGACACGACTTGGACTTCGCGATGTGGTACGACGAGACATAAAATGTATTTGAGCACTAAATCTATTAGAAGCTACTGCCTCCGTTTTAAAATATAGATGTCTTACCTTTTCTAAAATAAATGTATCTAGACGTTTTTAATGTGTAGGTTCAAACGAAAACATTTTATATTTTAAAACGGACACTACGGGATAAGAGGGCTACACCGACGGCTATTTGTCGGGCCATTGGCGTAGGGCCCAAGGCGGGCAGCCAAGCAAATATGCCATCAGCCTAGATTTTTCGTCGGCGTATGGCGGGATAGGCCGACAGCAGTCGTCGGCGTAGACCGGGCCATCGGCGTAGGAATTAAACGTGACGGTGATGCGACGGTGTCAAGTCTACGCCGAAGACAAAGCCGTTGGCCTAGGTTTCACACCTACACCCACATCTAGCTATGTTTTCTTTTTGCCATATTAATCTTAGAAAAATTATAACTAAATTATTCTACTTCAGAAATATATTAAAATTTGTAGAAAAATAAGATCTATCAATCGAAACTCAAATATTACATATTTTTTATGAATGAAAATATTACATATACTTTCTTATAATATATTTTCTATTTTCCGGGTGTTCAAATTAAAGTGTTTTGTGAAGCAACCACTAAATGAAAGTTTAAAAAGGTACTACCCTATTTTTCAAAAATAATAGGCCACCTTGCTTGGATAATGTCCTATATGGGTATCTTAAACCTTTCCGTCCATCCCTCGTAAAAAAGAAAAAATCCCGCTGAATCGGGAGGAAGCGAGTCAGATTTAAACTATAGGTACATGATCTGGTGCTCATGATTTCTTTAAAAAAATCATTTTTAGGTTCACAATATGCTATTTTATTAGAGATCCAATGCAAGTTTAGCGAGGCTCGGCCTCGAGCTAAGAATCTTCATTCCCCTCGTTTTAGAAAGTTTGACGATAGTTTGAAACAGGCATAAAAAATTCAAAAATAATTAAAACAATACAAAACCTTCGCGTGGTGTCATATTATGTGACATAGTTGCAAGGAAAAATATCAAACTTGGTATATTGATTGTGTCTCAAAAAACCTTCTCAGAAATGAACTATTATGTTTAAGGTTTCATGGTTTTTAACCAAACGACCAATGTTATCGCTAAAATCACGGCATAGTTTGTGATAATGTGTCCATATTGTGCACAAATGTGTATCATGGAACGGCTAACAATGTTGCAGGAGGAAGTTTTTCTTTTCGTCGCACAAAAAAACATTTTCTATTTTCTGAGTGCCAAAAAACGGGGTGTTTTGTGAAGCAACCACCAAATTAAAGTTTAAAAATGGTACCACCCTATTTTTCAAAAATACTAGGCCACCTTTCATGGACATTGTCCCAACCTAGATATCTTAAATCTTTCTATCCACCCCTCGTGAAAAAGATAAATTCCTGCCGAATCGGGAGGAAGTGGATCAGATTTAAACTACAGATGTTGATGATTTCTTAGAAAAAATATTTTTAGGTTCACAATATGCTATTTCATCAGAGGTACAATGCAAGTTTAGCGAGGCTCAGCTCCAAGCTAAGAATCTTTATCCCGTGGTTTTAGAAAGTTTGACGATAGTTTGAAACAGGCATAATTTTTTTTAAACAATCGAAACATTGCAAAACCTTCGCGTGGTGTCATATCATGTGACAAAGTTGCAATGAAAATATTAAATTTGGTATATTGATCGTGTCTCAAAAACCTTCTCTGAAATGACCTATCATGTTCGAGATTTCATGGTTTTTAGCCAAACGACCAATGTTATGGCTAGAATCGTGACATAATTTATGATAATGTGTCCATATTATGCACACATGTGCACCATGGGATGGCTAAAAATGTTGTAGGAGGAAGTTTTCTTTTTTGTTGCAACAAAAAACCATTTTTTATTTTCCGAGTGTCAAAAACGGCGTGTTTTGTGAAGCAACCACTAAATTAAAGTTCTAAAAATGGTACCACCCCATTATTCAAAAATATTAGGCCACCTTGCATGAAAAATGTCCCAACCGGTGTATCTTAATTCTTTCCATCAACCCCTCGTGAAAAAGACAAATTCCTGTCGAATTCGAAGGAAGTGGGTCAGATTTGAACTACGGGTACATGATCTGATGCTCATGATTTTTTGAAAAAATTATTTTTAGGTTCACAATATGCTATTTCATCAGAGATCCAATGCAAGTTTAATGAGGCTCAGCCCCGAGCTAAGAATCTTCATGTTTCTTATTTTATAAAGTTTGACGATAGGATGAAATGGGCATAAAAATTTCAAAATAATCAAAACAATGCAAAACCTTCGCGTGATATCATATTATGTGACATAGTTGCAAGGAAAATATCAAACTTGGTATACTACTTGTGTCTCAAAAAACTTCTCAGAAATAACCTATCATGTTCGATGTATCATGGTTTTAGCGACCAATATTATGGCTAGAATCATGGCATAATGTGTCCATATTGTGCACACATGTGCATCATGGGATGGATAACAATGTTGCAGGAGGAAGTTTTCCTTTTTGTCGCACCAAAAAAACATTTTCTATTTTCCGAGTGCCAAAAACAAGATGTTTTGTGAAGCAACCACCAAATTAAAGTTTCAATGGTACCAACCCATTTTTCAAAAATACTAGGCCACGCCAAAAACAAGATGTTTTGTGAAACAACCACCAAATTAGAGTTTAAAAATGGTACCAACCCATTTTTAAAAAAATACTAGGCCACCTTGCATGGACAATATCCCAACAGGGTATCTTAAACCTTTTCGTCCACTCCTCATGAAAAAGACAAAGTGGGTCAGATTTGAGCTATATGTACATGATCTGATGCTCATGAGTTTTTGAAAAATCATTTTTAGGTTCAAAATATGCTATTTCATCAGAGATCCAATGCAAGTTTAGCGAGGCTCAGCCCCGAGCTAAGAATCTTCATACCCGCCGTTTTAGAAAGTGTGACGATAGTTTGAAACAGGCATAAAAGATTAAAAATGATTGAAACAATACAAAACCTTCGTGTGGTGTCATATTATATGACATAGTTGAAAGCAAAAATATCAAACTTGGTATATTGATTGTATCTCAAAAAACCTTCTCAGAAATGAGCTATCATGTTCGAGATTTTATGGTTTTTAGTTAAACGACCAATGTTATGGCTAGAATCGCGGTATAGTTTGCGATAATATGTTCATATTGTGCACATGTGCATCATGGGATGGATAACAATGTTGCAGGAGCAAGTTTTCCTTTTTGTTGCACCAAAAAACTATTTTCCATATTCCGAGTGCCAACAACGGGGTGTTTTGTGAAGCAACGACCAAATGAAAGTTTCAAAATGGTATCACACCAATTTGAAAAAATACTAGGCCACCTTGCATGGACAATATCCCAATCGAGAAATCTTAAATCTTTCTTTCCACCCCTCGTGAATAAGAAAAATTTCTGCCGGATCGGTAGGACATCTATAGGTACATGATCTGATGCTCATGATTTTTTAGAAAAATCTTTTTATTTTCAAAAATCGGTAGGAGATCCAATGCAAGTTTAGCGAAGCTCAGCCCTGAGCTAATAATTTTTTAGAATCCTCAAATTCAAAAGGGAAGTTTTGATATGATTTTTTGAAGATTTAACACTATTAAATAAATTTTATTTAAAAATACATGATGTATGATTGAAAAGATGATAGGGATTTTATGTTTGGATTGTTCACATTTTTCTAATAGATTTAGACATATTATTTGTTGAGTTCTAATTTACGGATTTAAAGATATGAATTATTTTATATTAAATAGAAAAAAGCAAACAAAAATCATTTTATTATTTAAATTCAAGATTATTATTACTTATTCATTTTTGTTTACTTAAATATTTATTTTCAAATTTTAAAAATAAAGCCATGTGACAACATGGTCCAAGGATTAATAGGATTAATATGGTAGTATTGTCAATAAGGTCTAATTTCCTTATTGAAAGCTCATCCGAAAGAAACAGAGAAGTTAAACGTGCTGGGGCTAGAGTAGCATGAAGGTGGGTGACCGACACGGAAAGTTTGACCATGAGTGCAATTTAATCAGGAATTAACTATACTTAGAGTTAACAAAGATGTTTTTGAGATTAACAAGTCAAACAATTCAAAAAAAGATGGTTACGAGATTAACGAGTCAAACAATTTTAAAAAGTTAAAAAAAAAACATTTTTTTAAAAAAAAATAGGCCTACGCCGATGGCATTGCCGTTGTCATAGCAACCAACATACCAAATGGCCTCGCAGGGGCTACGCCGATGGTTTTCTTACGCCGACGACAATATGGGTTACGCCTACGGGGCAGTAGCCATCGGTGTAGCCTACGCCAACGGCAAATGGGGGCTATGTCGACGGACCCAGGCCGTCGGCACCTGTTCTGTTTCCCCGTAGTGGGAGGGAGTAGAACATAGTAGGACATGCAAGCGGAAGAGAGAGGCTCTCCAAGATGTAATTTTGAGCACTAAATCTATCTACCCATCTCTTGCCGCCAATGCCACAACGACGAGACGAATCAGGCTGAAGAGAGAGACATGACTTGGTCTTCGTACGTGCTGTGGTATAGATTTGGCAAAAGCTAACGCTAGAAAGGAACGGCCACGATTTGAGAGAGGAATTAAAAAGAATCCACGCCAATCAGGCTGGGTACCGTATAGTCGTTGAGCTAATACCAGTTTTGATAGAAGTTAGAGTAGAGCACGGCATGCAATAGGAAGAGAGAGAGAGAGAAACAACTTAGTCTTCGTGTTGTGGTATGAGACGTAAAATTTATTCGAGCACTAAATCTGTCTTACCCATCTCTCGCCGCCAATGCGACAGCGACGAGACAAATCGCGGCCATCACGTTCTTCTATCTCCTGAATCGCCGGCTAAACCATGTTGCGCATCAATATGCTCGCACGCGGAAGCTGTCGACGGTAGCGAGCTCAACGCATGTACTGTGTACGGTGTACCAGCCTGACGAACAGCTCACCGGACTATCATGTGATAGGGATCTTGAGTTCTTGACAGCCGTGACGCCTGCAAGATGATCTTTTCGACTATCTCGTCGACAGCATCGTCAACAATGCGGGATTACTGCAGGTTATTGCATAAACTTCTGGAGTGATCCGGACATAAGATTTAGACCTTAAAGAAAAGGACAGCGGAATGTCTTTTTTTATCTTACTCTTGTACTTTGGACTGAATGTAGAACATAAGAAGGGTCGGTCATTGAAATACTATTGTTTTCATCTATGTATTGATTCGTTTTGTTCCAAATATATGGCCAGGGAGTATCAGTTTAAGATTTAGGTATAATGACCTCATTACCAAATACATTTGGCTGGTGCGATGACCTTTTTTCTCCCTAGATCCGATGATCAGCGCTAACTGAATTTTGTTTCTAGCATATGTTCGAATGTATTGAATATCCATCCATTCTAAAATGTACTCTCTCCGTCCTAAAATAACTGAAATAAGTGACTTGGTTTGTCTAGAATCGTATGCATCTAATATTAAAATGTTCTAGATACACACAAAGCTAGATAAATACAAGTCACTTATTTTTAGACGGATAGAGTATTATGTTCTAGCTTTTGTGAAGAGCACACCTACACGTTAAAAGATATCAAGATACATTTGTTTTACAAAATATAAAACATTTTATATTATTGAACGGAGGGAGTACACCTACACTAAAAGATGTCTAGATACATTCGTCTTACAAAATTTAAACGGATTTGCTAGTTCTCAGGCGTCCGAAAACTTCTTAGGTCTCAGTCGTCACTTTTACCGTTCGATTTATCTCATGATTCGTGCAAAGTGGAAGTTACACATGAGTTGCAACTAGAGTGTAAATGAGAATTTGATGAGTGAGAATTAGTACAAATCTTATAAGTTATAACTAGGTTGCAACTGAGAATTACCACAAATATTATGATGACATCAGCGCCTTATACATAAGAAGTTCTCAGACGCCAGATTTAAAATATTTTATAGTATTATTGATCTGAGGAGTACATCCGTACAAGATTTCACTCTCTTGATAGAAAGTCTATGAACTGCATGAGTAAATCGAGGTGGAGGAAACGGTGTATAGCCGGAGGCTGCCCGCCATGTGGATCGAGAGCAAGACGAAGGAAGCGCGCGATGTCGCGAAGATTCAGGCGATACCATATCTATACTACTAAAAGGCTTACGGTCTTGATGGTACGTCGTTTTTATCTGGACGATTTTACCCTCCCATCAAAGTTCATATTACATATATTGCCACGGGTAAATTAAAACGCCCGAAACGTTTTTTTTGGCGATGCTATATGATGGGTCCGTTTGTTTATGTACATCAAAAAGACCTGACTACTTTCGTCCCGGGATGAAAAGAAACTCTCCAAGTTTAGGCACGAACAACAGCGGCAAATAGCGAGTCAAAATTAGATCCGATTCATCTCAAAAAAGAAGCACGTGAGCTATCTGAACTCATGTCTCGTGATGTAGGTATAGAAAAAGTTGTACCGTTTGATTATGATATTCATCCCATTTATTTACTCTAGGGAAAGGAATAATTGTGGTAATTAGCCCATGCACGATGTGGTGCCGGCTCAAAGAAAATTGTGGCACGTATACCCTTTAGTTTTCTTGCACCGTGGGTTCGCTTCTTGTGTGGGCCAGACCTCCAACATGCAGTACCTTTTCTTGCCTTTTTTGTGTAGTCTCTCTCTCCTCCTCCTCTCTGTAAGTTGGGCCACACTAACACCTTTTGCTCTTTGAGTCGAACCAATAACTCGGTTCGCTTTTCTTGTCAGATGATCTGCGTCGATGTCCTACTATGTACTGAACCGAACCATGAATGCTCTATGGTTCGATTTTGGTATACATACTGCATGGTCTTAGCATGTGACGACGACATTCCTACTCTTCATCATACGTCGGCCGCGTAGCCCATGTGCAACTATTGTACGTTCCAATCTTCTAAACAAAAAGTGTCAAACGGAGGACGACAATACCAGACACCTTGTATCATCTTTCTATAGTTGTGTCTGCTACCACTGATCAGTTCGTCGCATGGAGAGAGGAGCGGAGGATGACAATACCAGACGGCCTGCATCATCATCTTTCCATATTTGTGTCCGTCGTCACTGATCGGTAGTACATCACATTGCACGAGCGGAGGATGAGAATACCAGACGGCACCACTTCAGATCGGCACTGCACCAATAATGGAAGGACTGGCTTCTGTGTTGAGCATCATCATGCATAGCGAGACGGCGGCGTGCGATCAGGGGCGGAGACAGGATTTGTACATAGGGGGGGCGAGCGATAAAAACCTAGATTTAGCTAGTGCCTGCGGGAGAAAGGGTGGCCCTAAAAGCAAGAGCCCGCTACTTCATGTCCTAGAGCAAGTCTGGCCACCTAAAGGTGGGCGAGACTCATGCAATTGAAAAAGTGAAGATATGCCTATTTGTCTCTTTAAAAAATGGAGCACAACTAAGTCAAGTATTCTAAGGTATGAAGTCTAAAACAAAATTAAATATCAACATATGTTCGATGGTAAGATATGTATCTACTAGATGGAAAACTTTAAAATTTGCGAGCAAATTGGCAAACAAATCGTAATATATTTGTCAACAATATGTCAATATAGCTATTTTTCACTAGTTCAATAAACCTAGAACATTTTTGCGGGTAATATACCTAGAACATTGGCACACACTAAATCCTAAAGTTTCACTTGGCCAATTATAGTATCAATAGTTTTTTAGTCGTTTTTGAAAAATTGAGGCATAGCTAATCTGAGCAGGACAAACGAGGAAGAGTTATATCAGATTAGCACTACTAGAAGCGTACCCTCACATCCGTGTGAATTGACAGGATGGTGACTATGGTCAGCGGGACGAACATCTGCGGCCGGCCGGCCACCGCCATACTACTAGGACAAGCGGGCAATCTAAGTGTAACGTCCACGGTAGCAGCGAGCTGCGTCCTAGCAAGCGAGATCGATCGATCGATGGATCTGATTAGGCAAGAGCAGATCTGGCAACATAGCAAGGCTTCGACGATCTGCCATTGGCAGCTGTACGTGGGTACTTAGAAAATGGGCTACTTTTTAACCTGTTGGGCTTATATTTGTTCACAATTACTTGAATTTGGGTTTAAGTAACCTATTTACGATGATTGGGTATGGCCTAATACCAGTAGTGTCGGCTATAAAATCTTGAGGGGGGCCAACGATTAGGGGGGGTCTGACCCCTGCTAGCCCCCCCTTGCCTCCGCCCCTGCGTGCGATGCCATGGGCAAGCGCTGGCGGCGAGGGAGGATTAGGAGGCGATGGGGTCCAGACGCACCTTGGAACGCATGGCCGCTGATAAGAAGATAATCGAGAGCAAGTACCATGAGCGCACGACATCGAGAGCAGGTACCATGAGCGTACTTGGTAGTATTTGTTAATTGGATCGTGGGTTGTTGCTCATCAAGGCAATGCAATCTTCATCGATGACTATGGTGGAGGTCGCGTTGTGATCTAAGAGTATTTTTAAATGCCACTGCCTGCGGGGCGAAGAAGAAGCTAGCTACAGTAGAAGGAGAGCAGGAGGTGTTCGTGAAGAAAGAGGACAAGAACAAGAAAGGCACCATGCCCTAGATAGAACAAGAAGAAATAATTAGAAGAACAATCCCTATAATTAGATTAGGGTATCTTAATTAATCAAGGTATACCCTTGTAGTGATTTATTTGCTTATGTCTTGATTGAATTCAAATATGTGAATTAACCAGAGAATTGAACTTCTGAACTCAAAATCAGTACTTGTTTTTAGCCATAGGTCTATGCTATGTACATAATATTAAAAGTAAGTAGTGGTCGGACGGTGCTTTGTTTTATCTCCTTTGTGTCAGCACATAAGTTATATTTAGTCATGGTTAAAGAGAACTCAAGTTAGTGGCGTTCGTTGGGAAAAAAAGGCTAAGTGTGTCATGATTTCTAAATAATAGGGTACAAGCAAGAACTCTTCATCCGTCAAAAGAAAAGTCTGATTTTCACTGCCTTAAAATAAAATCAACTCGGATCAATCGAATATACATATCTACTATCTATTCTCAGCCCGTAGCAACGCACGGGCAGTTTGCTAGTTGTAGTTAACGTGGACTGTATGGAGGTTTTCGTTACATGGATCAGATCCAGCGACTTTGGCTATTTGGACTGGACGGTCATTATATCTTTTCACAGAGACTGAAATCTTGTATGGATGTACCCCTCCGTTCAAGTTAGCTGTTATAGTATTGTTTACAGGTTGATGCAGTGCTACAGAGAATTCATCATTGTGATAATTGGTAGAAAATAAGTATATACAGTTTCTTTAAAACGGTGCAGGAATATATTAATTGGTAGTAGAAGTTTGACTATAATCACACAACATATGCTCCAAGCCTCCAACATACATGGAGGGGCAGAATGATGTGCAACACCGAAATACATCACTTTACAACTGAAATTAGCGATCTCATGGTCACCATTCACTATAGGAACGCCCGGCGGCGTAATCCCTCGTCGGCGCAGGCTAGACGGCCGTCGGTATAGTCCTAGCCGTCGGCGTAGAGACCAGCCCGGCGGCCAGGGATGGATCATGCGGATAGAGACCTCCTGGATGGAGTTCTATATCTTGATAGCTTCGTCAAGAGCTAAACTGTCCTGGACCTGTCACATGAGAGGGAGGTACTCTATAAGATGTTTTAGCTTTGTGAAAGGAGTGTATCTAGATCCCTTTTACTGTCTAGGTTCACTTTAAATCTAGATAAACCTAGACACTAAAAAAAGGTCTAGATACACTTCATTCATAAAGCTAAAACATCTTATATTTTAAAACAGAGGGAGTAATGCCGTTCATGACATTCCGGTAGTCACTTTTGAAGACCATGGGGTATGTATAGATTACTTACGGTTCTTCTCACTGCATAACTTAATGTGAAGAACCTATTTAATCGGAAACCCCTTTCTACACCCAGGTGCATATGCACCTGGTATGAAAAAAACATATTCAAAAACTTGAAAATTTTGAAAAAAATATGATCATGTGTAGCTTCATGTTTGAGGTGCACACGAAGTCATTTCACCGAAAACCGATATGTTTTGTGTGATGTGTAAAAAAAACAAATTTTTGCATCGTGGGGCACGTTATTTTAGCACTAAATTTTGTCTTTTTTGCACAAGCCACCAAAAAGTTCATTTTTCATGAAACGACTTGCGCGCATCTAAAACTTGAAGTTCTACGTGCACTTTTTTTTTGATTTTTTGACAATTCAAATTTTGACAAAAATCAAATTCAAATAAAAGGTGCATATGCACCCGGGAGCAAAAATGCCATTTCCCTATTTAATCCGCAACTTACAAGTAAGATTTCATCCATTTAGAGGTACGTAGTTTCTGTTCCATGTGCATATAGTTTAGTAATTTAGCCTCTTGTCATGTTCGACGTGCACTGAAAAAGCTTACCAGTGACACACAGATTTTGGTTATTTGTGATGCACTACACATGCGCCACGACGGACGTGTTACAAATATTCATTACATGTGGTGCACTATGTGGTGCGCCACGAGTAGTGCTCATACGCGTGACGCACCACATAATGCGCCAACAGTAATAATCACTAGTGGTGCACTTCTCTTGTGCGCCACGAGTATGGTGCGCCATGGGTGACACTACTAGATCTGACACTAGTATTTTTCAAAATTTGATTTTTTAAATACAGTATAGTATAGAGTCTATGTATTTAAATATAGAAATACGAGTACAATACAATATACAATATATATATAGATATACGTATTGCAACTGACCAAAATAGTGATAAGGCCAACAAAATTTTAGTTCATCATATTAGTTAGAATCCGAAATAGTGACAAGTGTAAAATTATTACACAAGTGTAAATCTCGAGACCGAGTAGCATGTTCACCGTCACATTGCAATAGAGTTAGTCACCTAAACTACCATTAAATACATCAGAATCGTAATCACTGTGAGCAAGACAGGAATCACGATGAACGTATTCATCTGGTTCTCGTCTTCTTCGTGTGGTTCCTCCACTTAGCTTCTGCCACCTCTCTACTGATGTAGCCTTTGTAGCTGTTGCTCGGGAACCTGTTCAACTTATTTCTGACAGTCTTTCCCCTCGTCATATACTCCTAGAACCTCACTAGTGTACATGACATATCACTTCTTCATCTCTGTACACGAGATAGATAATATTAATGCATATGAAAAGCAAGATAGAGAATATTGGCTAGGAAACATAAAGACATATAGTTCATTAAATGATGGGTGCATAAAGATGTAAAATCTCATATAAAGACATAATTATAAAAAATAGGGCCAAATCGAAATGCATGCCTCGTATATACTTAGGTTGGATGCAGAAATAACACAGTGATGTGGCCTAGTAGGATGCACAAAGACTTGTATTTGTGAATATCACAAGACTTACTAGATCATCGGGGTATAATCACATAGGGCCACAACATCTTAATCATCAGCATTCACGTAGAAAGACCAAAGTAAACAAAAATGACTTGGATTTGTGCCTCATACTTAGGTTGGACAAAGAAACAACACCCTAATGGTTCTAGTGAGCCAAGTTGGATGGACAAAACTTGTATGTGTGCATATCACGAGGCTCACTAGAACATCAAGGCATAATCACATAGTGCCACAATGTTTTAATCATCGGCATTCTAAAAACGAACATCGTGCATGTAGGGCCACAATAACAATTAATTAAAAGCAACATAAAGCATTAATTGCACAATCCATAACCCTAATAAATAGTATCGATCACAGCTAAGTTCAAAAACTGTTGAAACTATAAAGCCAGCTAGGCAAGTTAATGCAGGGATAAAGTTTACAACACCAGCTCATTGATAGTTCAAAACTAACAGCTAATAGGCACACATTAGGAGTACTTCTGACTCAACTCGGGGATGTTGATGAAGCCTCATGGTGCTCCTTTCGCTATCGTCATGAATGACCTGTTGTCACCCTACATCAGTACGTGACTTTCTATCGCCACATTGCACGGTGGATTTCCGTCATAGAAGAGTCTCCCATTTTTCAAGATCTCTTCAAAGATGATTGTCGCAAACTCCTGCTGGATGAAAAAGAACTATTGTCTGATATATGCATTATGGATCAATCCAAGGTTTCGAGTCCACCCTTGAAGTTCATTAGGTACCATAAGTTGATTATGGTCCTGTATGAACAACCGCATGTGATGGAGGGCGTAGAAGGCATCCCTCTCGCTGTCAGACGGCTGCTTGACGCCAGGGAAATCTATTGCGTGGGTGAACACGTGCTTTCCGAACAACCTCTTTGGGTTCTTGATGATGCCTCCCATTGTAGTTTTTCTTCGTCGTACTCCCTGAGTCGAAATATGTGGCAAGCGAATGTTGCACCGAAAATATGATGAGTATATAGTGTTTATCTCCGCGTAAACAAAAATTCAAACGGAATGTTGGATAGGAACAATGCAAATCTAAGAAATCATCTTACGGCGGCGAGCAAAGAACTTACTCGGGATGGTAAGGCATGAGGTAACAACAGTCATCTATCTAGAAATTATGGACGGGGTTACACCCATCATGGGAGGACCTTTTTATGGCCTTCAACGACATTGAACTATTTTGTACTAGTGTGCAAGCAATACAAGTTTTGTTGGGTTCGCAGCATAGAAAACAAAAAAATTCCTACGATGGGAACTATTGCCAAGATCTATCTATTAGATACAAGCAACGGGTAGATAATCATCCATAGAGAACTTACCCTCGAAGACAACAAAGCTTTGTTAACGAGTTGGAACTTGTGGATGATCTAGTCGTACACTTGCCGATCTCAAGATCATGATGAAGTCCTTCAGGTCCAGTAGCTCCAGCACCATCAGGTCCAACACCATCAAGTCCAGCACCACAAAGTAGCGGTGCATCCGTGATCGCACACACGTTTGGTCCACCGAACAACCATCGCCTCCTCGCTCCAGCGATGCAGCGGAAGCAGCAACTCCTTTTCAGATAAAGCCACCGGGAATATATATCTCGCTAATCCGAGACCATGGGGAATAACTAGAGGGAGAAGAGAACCTTCACGAGGAGGTGGTGCAAGATGAGAGGAGGAGGTGCTCCTTATATAGGGGAGGGGGGAAGCCCAAGGGGGCATGGCGCTGGCCATGGTGAGTGCCCCCACCTCTCCCTCATTCATGTGGGTGGAGCTCCCACTCACATAAACACACACCTCCACTCATGTCCACTCACATGCATTAAATTTTCACAAAATTTAATGCAAGCTCTCATTCAATAAAACACTTTTATTTATTTTATTCAAAATTTTGTTAATTACTTTAATTAACAAACATTCACATAAAACTCCCTACAACATTTCAATATCACATGCAGAACCAGTTTTAGTAATTTCACCCGAAACAATTCCGGTTTCCATCGAAATGATTCCAGCGCTTTCTTAATCTTTATCTGAAACATATTTGCTCCTAAATGGTGTTGTTATCCCTTAAGTGTGTCACCCTACGGTTTGCGAATAATGCAGACATGATCGAGACCCCTCTCTAATCAATAATCAGCAGCGGGACCTCGAGATTCGTACTGACTCCCACACATTCAACGATGACCCTTGTGATCGTGTGAACCTTTAACGTTGTAACTAAATCCCTTTGTCTCGCGATATATTACATGTCTGAGATTCAATCAACGGCATCCAAATACCTAGTTTGATCTCGTTACCGACATGCACTCTTTTCTTGTTCCCGTGATATAACATTCTAGTGATCACATCACTTGCTTGCAAGCTATTTCAATGTGATATCACCGAGAGGGTCCAGAGTATATCTATCCGTCATCGGGATGGACAAATCCCACTCTTGATCCATGAACCTCAACATAACACCTTCGTAGCACTGAACCCACCTTTATAGTCACCCTGTTATGGTGTGACGTTTGATGTTATCAAGATACTCTTTCGGTGTTAGCAATTAACATGATCTCATGGTCTAAGGACTAAGATTACTTTGTATGATGTTATAGCAATATAAACATAATGACTATGATCATAATGCTATACTTCGGATGAATGTTCATCACATCATTCCACTAATGTTGTGACCTCGTTATTAACAACATCCAATGTCCATGATCAGGAAACCTTGATCATCTTGTTAATCAACAAGATAGTTTGTATAAGAGGCATTACTAGGAACTTTGTATTTTGTTTATTAAACACACATGTATTAACGTTTCCAATTAATACAATTATAGCATGCAAAATAAATATTTATCATAAACATGGAATAAGATAATAACCACTTTATTATTGCCTCTCGTGCATATTCCCTTCAGTCTCCCACTTGCACTAGAGTCAATAATCTAGTTTGAAAAACTTTGCGTATTGAACACCTATGGCTTTCTGGTGTTGCATATACGCGATTGCTAGTGGTTAACATAATCTCCGGATCTGACAATTTCAGGTCCGTGTGTATTTGCATGTCTTTGCGTCTCTACGCATCATTCATTCTCAAATGAGATGGCATTGTATAAATTTGGTCCTTTGGTGAGACATTTAGTTCGTTCGGATCAAAATATGTTGATATTATTGTCATACAATATATCTTCAAAGTATTAGCCCACTTGGAACCACACCTAGTTTGATAACAAACTACTTAACACAAATGCACTCCTTTGCTGCTACTATAGCAGTCATATACTTAGCCTTTTGTTGTAGTATCCGTCACAATGTCTCAACTTTGGAACTCATCCAAATACATCATGGAACATCCTTTCCATTAAATTGTGCTACCCATAGTCTAAATAGAGATAAATTTAATTTGTATCTTGTGACAAAACTAGTACCAATGTAACACTTTACAATGAACTACCTTCAACTATTTGTCACTTATACATGATATATTCTTAGTTCTTCCAAAGCTCATAAGAATATCTTTACTATCGTCCAATGATCATCTTATGAATCATTTTGGTATGTGCTCAGAACTTTTAGAGCATAGGACATATCTGGATATATACATATTACGGTATAATCGATCAAAATATTGAAGTGATTTTACTCACCAAGTGTTGAAACACTTGAATCTTGATACAATACTTTCCATGCAGCAAGAACCTTTCTTGTTGTTTCCATATTGAACCCTTTCAATATCTCATATATGTACGTCTGGCATAACCATATTAGTGTCTCAATCTATCCATATAGACATTGATGCCAAATATTCCGGTTTTGCCCAAGTCTTTCATCGAAATCCTATTTTAATGAAATTCTTAACTTGTGTCAATACAAGATACATCATTTCCAATCAACACCATGTCTTCTACATATTGTGTTAGAAATATGTCTCAGCGCTCCTACTTAATTTCTTGCAAATGCAAGAATCTTCATCATCTCCGATGAAATTAAACTCTTTTAACATTTTCATCATGGTGAAGATTCCAACTCCGCTATGCTCACTTCAACTATTGAAGTTTGCATGCCCTTTTAGCACCCTTTGAATTAACAAAACCCTTCGGATCGTGTCATGTACACGTCCTAGGTAACCATTCTATTAGAAGAACCTTATTTTGTTTATTCAACTACCATATACCAAATTATATGTAGTGGTTGCTACATTAATCCGTCAAGACTAAATATCGCTATGAAAGATCAAATCTTGTCATAGTCAACTCCTTGAATATTGTCGTAAACTTCTTTCCAACATGTCGATTATTTCATAGATGTTAAACATCCATGTCTATTTCTTTATAGATCCAAACACGACCGATAGGCTTCACGCCTTTCCAGAGGGTCTTCCAAGTTCAGAAACTTGATTTCTCGTGTATGGATACTATCACGGATTCTATGACTTCAGTTCATTTTATGGAGTCAGGGCCCATCATCGCTTCTTTGCATGCAGTCGGTTCATCATTGTTAAAACAATAACGACTCCTGTTTTAAATCTTACTATTTGATTCTTACCGACCCACATGGTTCAATAAGAACTCTAATCTCCAAGATCACACCCTTTGTAATCACGGGAGCCATGAGCATTGTGGCCGCTACCGGGACACTTTCCGGTGTTGCGCTACTTAGCACATATAGCTAAGGTTCAACAACCTTATCAAAGTTCTATTGTCCTCCCACTTAACTTTTTACAAAAAATCCTTCTTAAGAAACGTGACGTTCTAAGCAACAAACTCTTTTGTCCTCGGTGTTATGGAGGAATTCCCAACAAATTATTTGGGATAACCTACAAAGAAGTGCTTATCCGACTTTGGTTGTAAACATTTTACTTATGCATAGCATACCAAAATTTAAGAAAAGACAATTCGGGTTTTATCCCAAACCATAACTCATATGGTGTCATTTCAACGGATCACGATAGTGCTCTTTTTAGTGTAAAAACGGTAGTATCTAAAGCTTCAAACCTTAAAACATAATGACAATTTTATAAATGACACCTTTGATCTTACCATGTCAAACAAGGTTTGATTTGATCTCTCGAACATACCATACTCATGTGGTTTATCGGGAAATGCAAATTCATGGAACAATTCCTGAAATCTTAGGTGTTTTGCTAAACCTGTAACTCAAATATCTTCCTTTATGATCAAATCATAAACTCTTTTATTTTCTTGTTACAATGATTTTTCACTTTATCTTGAAAGTCTTTAAACAATTTTCAAATGTTTCATACTTCTTCCTTATTAAGTAAATATATAGATATATTCACTCAAATTTCTAGAGAAAGCATATGAAGCAAAAAGATCCATCGCATATGGCTACACATAATGGACTATATACATCAACATGCATAATATCCAATAAGTTAGTCATCCGTTCCTCTTTGGCCTATGGACGGAGTTTCAATTATCTCGAGGAAAGTTTCACAAGCGTCAATTGATCAAAATCAAAAGACTCAAAAAATCCATCAACATGGAGTTTCTTCATGTTTACTTTCCAATATAATTCAAACAGCGATGTCACTTCATAAGTGATCTTCCAATCATTTGTCTTATGACATTTTAGCAATAATGTTTATGGATGTGATTTCTCCAACTAGACTTGTAAAAGTTCATCCATCCTTTATGGAATACGGTAATTATTTGAACAACCAATGTTCTCGTAATACCGGAACAAAATAACAATTATTAAAACAAAATCTTGAAGGCTAGGTTTGACGACAACGAAAACAAAATAACACTTTATTTGTTTTCGATGAACATCATCACTTATTCTCTTGCCAGTTACTTAGGCCGTTGAAGTAGATGAATTGTGTTGTTCTGTATGACACTTCACACCAACCAATTCATTATCCAATACCCCAGAACCACATTGTTTAACAAGCAAGGAATACATCCATAACATGTATATCTTCTATATACCTAAGTTGGACATCTCCAACCTTTTCTTTTCTGCCAAATATTTTATAGATTCTCTTTCAACAATTCCTTTTCTTTTAAAAGAATCTATCAACATCAATAGTGGTGTCATTCACATGACACATAGTACAAAGTGTATATAGTCAAATACTAATACCTTTGGACTTGTACTTTGAAGTAGATCACCATCATCAAATGTTTGGTGTTCTTTCAAAAATCCATTCTTTAGTAACCTATTAGTGTAGTAAACATTTTACTTACATCTTCTATTCATCCTTATCATGACAACTTTCATGATCAAGCTACTATAGCCTATAAGAAAGAATCATGAGTATAATGTTAGTTCCCAAAACCTTTTTGGGAGATCCGGATGCCTAGCATCTCCATCCTTCACAAATTATCATACAATATGAGAACATGTATTTTGCTAAATTATACTTTATAATAATGCAACCAAAAACATTGTTTCAGATATCACAATATCTTCCACACATGATGCTTTCTGAAACAATTTTCAGCTCCTAGATAATCTTGATATTAAAACAACTTTTGAATATCAATAATCATGGAGGCAAACATGATACTTTAGATACTAACATTGGAATTCTTACTCTTGATTTAATAATACTTATTAAACTTCATGGAGTAAATAGAGTTTGCTGAAAGTTTGCAATAGGACTTCTAAACTTTAAATTGACATTCAAAACAATACGATACCAGTTCGTAAAGTAAATATCCAGAATTCTATAGTTCTATTATCTCAATTAAAACTAAGCATAAGATAGTGAACAAATGCCAATGACTACAACAAATTATGCAAATTCACTTCGATTTAGTTTATGACAAATTGAGTTCGACTAATCCAAATTAGAAATGAACTCTCACTCAAAAACAACATCCCTCGTGCCTTTTTGGTGATTACATGAACCAAATCCACTACACCAAGTCCGATCATCACGTGAGTCGGTGTAGCTTCAAAGGCGAGCATCTATATGGGCATCATATCAACTATATGACTCATGCTTAACCTTTTGGTCCGTGTTCCGAGGCCATGTCTGTACATGCTAGGCTCGTCAAGTAAGAACCTTAGTATCCGCGTGTGTAAAACTGTCTTACATCCGTTGTATGAAAGCGCGGAGTCGAGTATACCCGATCATCACGTGATGTCTCGAAACACGATCCATAGAACGGTGCATACTCAAGGAAGAACACATTTTATCTTGATATCTAAATGAGGGATCATCTTACAATGCTACCAAAAGTGCCAAACTAGCAATATAAGATGCAAACACTAATGTGTAAAGTGAGATGATATGGTCCATGCATTTGATCTCTATCATTTGCATCGTGGTATGATCTCTATCATTCCTTTGTGTGTAAGGCCAAGGTCTATGGAACTTACACGTTAAGTGTGTTGTAAGAGTATCTATCATACATCTACTTACAACAATACCATATCAAGACACTAGCCCAGCAACGATCTAAACTAGACGCCTCTAATTTATCAATTGCAAATTTTACGTGGCTTAGGGATTTTGGAGATAGAACCGGTCTTACCTACGAACATGAACCAAAACAAGGATAACCAAGTTATTAGAAACTCGTTGTAAATCAGATATTGATTATAGTAGGAGAGACAGACACCCTCTATCCACTTATGCAAAACTAGTTGCATGTCAGTCGTGGAACCGATCTCATGTATGATGAAATGTAAGGTTGGTCCGGGCCGCTTCATCCCACTATGCCACCAATATCCAAAATACATAGAATATGCAATAACATGATCATCATCACCCACATATAAACATAGGTGTACTACCCGTGCAAAGCACCTACGCATAGATCAGGCTCTGATACCACTGTTGGGTTCACAACATAGAAAATACAAATTTTCCTACGATGGGAACTATTGCCAAGATCTATCTATTAGATACAAGCAACGGGTGGATAATCATCCATAGAGAACTTACCCTCAAAGACAACAAAGCTTTGTTAACGAGTTGGAACTCGTGGATGATGTAGTCATACACTTGCCAATCTCAAGATCGTGATGAAGTCCTTCAGGTCCAGCAGCTCCAGCACCATCAGGTCCAGCACCATCAAGTCCAGCACCGCAAAGTATCGGTGCATCCGTGATCGCACACACGTTCGGTCCACCGACCAACCTCCGCCTCCTCGCTCCAGCGATGCAGCAGAAGCAGCAAATCCTTTCTAGATAAAGCCACCGGGAACATATATCTCGCTAATCTGAGACCATGGGGAATAACTAGAGGGAGAAGAGAACCTTCACGAGGAGGTGGTGCAAGAGGAGAGGAGGAGGAGGTGCTCCTTATATAGGGGAGGGGGGCAGCCCAAGGGGGCATGGAGCCGGCCATGGTGGGTGCCCCCACCTCTCCCTCATTCATGTGGGTGGAGCTCCCACTCACATAAACACACACCTCCACTCATGTCCACTCACATGCATTAAATTTCCACCAAATTTAAGACAAGCTCTCATTAAATAAAACACTTTTATTTATTTTATTCAAAATTTTGTTAATTACTTTAATTAACAAACATTCAAATAAAACTCCCTGCAACATTTCAATATCACATGCAGAACCAGTTTCAACAATTTCATCTAAAACAATTCCGGTTTCCATCGAAATGATTCCAGCGCTTTCTTAATCTTTATCTGAAACATATTTGCTCCTAAATAGTGTCGGTATCCCTTAAGTGTGTCACCCTATGGTTCGCAAATAATGCAGACATGATCGAGACCCCTCTCCGATCAATAATCAGCAGCGGGATCTAGAGATTCGTACTGACTCCCACACATTCAACGATGACCCTTGTGATCGTGTGAACCTTTAAGGTCGTAACTAAATCCCTTTGTCTCGTGATATATTACATGTCCGAGATTCGATCATCGGCATCCAAATACCTAGTTTGATCTCGTTACCGACATGCACTATTTTCTCGTTCCCGTGATATAACATTCTAGTGATCACATCACTTGCTTGCAAGCTATTTCAATGTGATATCACCGAGAGGGCCCAGAGTATATCTATCCGTCATCAGGATGGACAAATCCCACTCTTGATCCATGAGCCTCAACATATCATCTTGATACATTGCAAATGTATCTATAATTTTTGATGTTCCATGCTTGGTTTTATCCACTTTCTTGTGTTTTGTTCCAACTGTGGAGTACTTTTCATGTGATTTCTTGGACTAACCTATTAACAAGAGCCACAGTGCCAGCTGCATGTTTTCTGCTGTTTTTGGTTCCAGGAAAGTCAGAAAATAAATATTCTCAAAATTGGACGGGACAAAAGCCAAAGTGCCTATTTTTCCGGAAGGGATCATGTGCCAGAATACGAGACGGAGAAGGGCCAGGGGCTAGCCACACCACCTGGCCGCGCGGCCAGGCTGGGACCGCGCCAGGGGGTGGTGTGGTGGCTCCCGACACCCCCTCGGCCTCTCCTTCCGCCTATATATTGCCCTCGGGATGAAAACCCTAAGGCCCCAATCAAAAATCCATGAAAGAGTCTGTAGCCGCCGTCATCTCCATCCCTAGACCGGGAGGGATCTGAAGCTCTTCCCGGCACCCTGCCAGAGAGGGAAATTCCCCTTGGAGGCCTTCTTCATCACCATGCAAGCCTCCGGTGTGATGCGTGAGTAGTTCATCCTTGGACTATGGATCCATGTAGTAGCTAGATGGCTGGTTCTCCTCCTTTGTGCTTTCATGTTTAGATCTTGTGAGCTCCGTTCATGATCAAGATCATCTATTTGTAATTCTGCATGTTGTGTTTGCGGGGATCCGATGGATATTCAGATGCTATTTCAAATTTATTATTGATTCTACCATGTCTTTGTTATTTGTGATCTTGCATGCTTTCCGTTGTTAGGACCTATCTTGGCCAAGTAGATGCTAGCAACTCCAAGAGTTAGTATTTATGCTCGATAGTGGGTTCATGCCTCTGGTAATCTAGGGAAGTGACAGAAATCTCTAAGGTACTAGATGTGTTGTTGCTACTAGGGAGAAAACAACAATCTTTTATTCATAGAACAATCGTATTGTTTACTTTACACGCAGTTCGTAAAGCAATAATCTGTTGCTTGCAACTTAATACTGGAGGGGGTTCGGATGATAACCTGAAGGTGGATTATTACTCATAGATGCAGTTGGATGGCGGTCTATGTATTATGTTGTAATGCCCAATCAAGTCTCAAAGGAGTCAAGATGATTAGTATATGCATGTATTGCTTTCTTGGTGTTTGTCAATTGCCCCGCTGTAATTTGTTCACCCAGCATGTTATCTATCTTAAGGAGAGCCACCTCTAGTGAACTATGGATCCCGGTCCTTTTTCTTTACATACAATCTATAAACTGTCTCTTGTTTGTGTTTACTTTCTGCAAACTTTTACTTCTTTCCATTCGATACGTTTAATCCTTTGTTTTCCGCAAAACACGGTGAGATTGACAACCTCATCGCAAGTTGGGGACAAAGTTCTGTGGTTGTGTTGTGCAGGTCTCCACGTTGCTACTAGCACCGGTAGTGCGCCCTGCCAAAGCTCAGCTAGTAACACCTTTGGGGTGTTTCCTTGCTCCTACTGGTTCGATTAAACCTTGGTTTCATAACTGAGGGAAACTTGCTGCTGTGCTCATCATACCTTCCTCTTGAGTTCCCAACGAGCTCTACATCAACACCGCACCAACACTTTTCTGGGCGCCATATACAGAGCCATCAAGCATTTTACTGGCGCCGTTGCCGGGGAATGAAGAAGAAGCTCCCATGTCAACTACACGCCTTCAAAGATTTTTCTGGCACCGTTGCCAGGGAGTCAAGGACATCTTCACAAGGGGAGTCCCTCATAACCAATCTCTTTATTTTGTTTTTTTGTTTTGCTTTGTTTCTTTTTGCTTTGTTTGCTTGTTTTGTTATTCAAAAACACAAAAAAAATTAGTTTTACTAGTTTGCTTTCTTTATCAAAAAAACAAAAAAATTAAGTCTCCTTTAGTTGTCACCTCTTCCTTGGCTCACCATGTTGATCCCAACATTCACCTTGAAAGACCTTTCAATTGGTAGTGGTTCTATAATTGGGAAAGATAATATTGAAGAATTATTTAATCATGTTAGCAAACATGAAGATACTGAGGATAGATCCCTTGTAGAACTTGCTCCAAATTATGAGATTGCTGCAACTTCTTTAATTCACATGTTAGAAGCTAGGTTTGTTAACCTCAACCCCTTAATGCAAGTAATGTTTCTTAAGCTTAAAGAAATTAAAGACCCTGAAAAGAGGGATTTTATTCTAGAAACTTTGTTTAAGGAGTTCGATGATGTTGCCAAGGAAGCTAGAAAAGTTTTTGAATGTTTCAATATGCTAGGCTCATGTGTAGATGTTGTTGGTACACGAGAAAAGATGAACAAAACCGAACCTAATGGGGAGGAACCTAAGATACCAATACCCTTTAAACTAGTAGCAATACATGATGCCATAGAAAAGAATCTTGATTGGATTGTTCCTGCAAACCCTTTTGATGAGAACAGTGAACCTAAGAGCATTGAGAGAGGATCCTCTAGAACTTATTTGAGTGATATACCTTGCCTTGTTGAAAATATTTCTGCTATTGATCTTAATGCTTCTTCATTTGAGAACACTTGATTCTTTCTTTGCTTCTTATGCCTAACTTAAAGGTGTTAAAAGAGTACTTATTGGGAGATAACCCAAAAGTTTTAGATGAGTCTTGGAAGTTATTACTTCAGTAATAACCGCTCCTTATCCTTTTTATTTGCTTTTTGTGCCAAGAGTAACCTCTAATGAGAGTGAAGTAATGATTGGAAAAGTTGTCCCGAAACAGATTCTTGTGCTTCATCGTAAAAATTGGTGAGAGAGCTCTGTATGTCGGATTGAGCTGTAATGTTTTGTGCTTATGCCCCAGGTTTTTATCTAACTTTCGTTAGTTCAACACTTTTTGATTTGAGTAACAGAAGGTCTTCGAAAAAATTCGTCTTTACCTGCTGGTCTGTTTTGACAGATTTCTGCCATTTTCTGCATTTGCTTCTTGTTGGTTCCTTCTTGAGTTCTTTTAGGGAATTGAGCTTTTTGAGGGAAGTGCTATAGTAGCTAGTGTTCTAATGGATGTTTATTTGGTGTTAGAACTGAACCTGGAGACTTATTTATCTTAAGTGCACTAATGTTGCTAATAAAGATTGTGTGAAGTTTTGTATGAAGGAAAATTTTCAGGTGTATGGAAGGAATAAGTAATGAGATGAAGGATGGACTAAAGCTCAAGCTTGGGGATGCCACGTGTGTCACCCCAAGAAATATCCAAGAAGTAAAAGCGTCAAAGCTTGGGGATGCCCAAGGCATCCCCTTCTTCATCAATAAAAATTCCATGTTCCTTCCAAACGCTTCATTTTTATTGTTTCATGCACAATTGTGTTTTTCTTGGAGCGTCTTCTTTTTCATTTTCGTTTTGGTTTTTAGTTTTCTTAGTTTTCTGAATAAATTGGTTGGACCCCCTCTTTCATACATTGGTTTGCAAATAGTTTGGTTTGGTTTGGATAAGAGTAGGAAAGTTCATGCTTATGTGGTAAAAAGAGCTCGTTTTTGACTGTGGCCTATGCTTTGTCATGCCATGCTTGATATTGTTTTGGCTTTATGCTTAATATTCTTTGTTGTAGCATGACTTGTTATAAACAATTGAGATTGCTTAACGTGCCTTGGATGAATCATGCGTTGTTTTAGCATATTAAAGCATAGTATAGTGGTATTCTCCTTTGATGCTTTATTTGGGTTGACTTGGCACATGCTCACACCATGTTATGACTGTCTCAAGTCACCATAGCCTTTATGATCCTTTAGTTTTCAACTTGTAGTATCACTTTATGCTTTGATCAATGATGTTTTGTCGCTCTGCATGATTATGGCCATTATTGCTCTCTTAGTTTGTCGCTCCAGTCTTTTGCTAGCCTCCACAACAAAGTACGAGTACCACTCATGCATCCAACTCCCTAAACCAAGTTATTCCAAAGAGTCCACCATGCCTACCTACTAGCTTATGCTATTCCAAGTATATTCATGCTTTTGTTTACCTTCCACTTGTTATGAGAAAACTAGTGATTAAAGCTCTCACGAACTTGATGGCACACTTTACTTTTTTCCTCTAATAAACTTGAACCATTGGGTCCTTCTTTGTTGCGTATATGCTTGCGCTTTATAAGTTGAAATTAGCAGAACCATGTACCATGGAGAACGCTTTCAACATTGCGCTTGTACTTTGTACCCCGTTGATATCATGTTGTTTTGCTTACGGATCCCGATGGTGTGAAATAAAAGTGGAAGTTGTAAGATCATGGAGTTTGTATGTGTGTTAGAGAAACGCCTGGGCCGCTAGCCTAAGCCATGCCTAATCATGGTGGAAACTTGCAGCATCACCATAATGAGCACTCTATGAAGCATCCTCAATAAAAACCTATGCAAATAGCAAATAAAAAGATCGCTGAGATGCTCATTGTCTGCTTGCCTTGTCATTTTGATTATGGGAAAGCTCCCGTATCATGTGCAAGGGGTACCCCGTTGGCGGTTCTTAATGATACACATATACATACAATGACAAGAGCTTACTCGTGACTGACGTTGAGTAGCATGAGGATCGGTCTTCGTAAGTAAGGGGCATGAGATTTCGGTTTATAACTTGTCAAGCATATCCTCTTAGTTGTGTCACTTTAACCTTAATCACCTTCAAGATGCATATGATAGGGGCAATGAGAGCTGAAAACTGCAAGTATCATAATTTTTGGAAGCTCTTTATGAGACTTGAGTCCCTACTTCCTTTTACAAAAGGCCTTTCTTCCACCATTATATTGAGTCTCCACCTTCTACCTTTATGCACCTACTTTGAGAGCATAGTGGCCATTCTTAGTTCTATGTGCATTGTCCCAAGACTAGTTGATTGATGCATAACTTGTTATTGCTTGTTTTAAACTATTGTATTTAGTCACTCTTATGAACTTTGAAGGTGTCCTATGCATTTATATTTGCTACTCTATTGAGGGACAAGCTGAATACTTTTATGCTATGTTTTCTTTATGTGAAACAAACAAACGTCTTGCAAAGCATTGTTATTCATGAATCTTTTGTTTGTGCCTTTTCATGTTGCATCATAGTTTCTTTGCTTATTGCTAGAACTTTGTCTTTCATGTTATGATTGAAGTACTATGATTCCAGCTTTGAATGTTTTGCAAATACTTTGATCAAGTCTTTTTATCACTTACCTACTCGAGGACAAGCAGGAGTTAAGCTTGGGGATGTTGATACATTGCAAATGTATCTATAATTTTTGATGTTCCATGCTTGGTTTTATCCACTTTCTTGTGTTTTGTTCCAACTTTGGAGTACTTTTCATATGATTTCTTGGACTAACCTATTAACAAGAGCCACAGTGCCAGCTGCCTGTTTTCTGCTGTTTTTGGTTCTAGGAGAGTCAGAAAATGAATATTCTCGGAATTGGACGGGACAAAAGCCAAAGTGCCTATTTTTCCGGAAGGGATCAAGTGCCAGAATACGAGACGGAGAAGGGCCAGGGACCAGCCACATCACCTGGCCACGCGGCCAGGCTGGGCCCGCGCCAGGGGGTGGTGTGGTGGCTCCCGACACCCCCTCGGCCTCTCCTTCCTCCTATATATTGCCCTCGAGACGAAAACCCTAAGGCCCCGATCAAAAATCCACGAAAGAGTCTGTAGCCGCCGGCATTTCCATCCCTAGATTGGGAGGGATCTGAAGCTCTTCCCGGCACCCTGCCGGAGAGGGAAATTCACCCTGGAGTCCTTCTTCATCACCATGCAAGCCTCCGGTGTGATGCGTGAGAACTTCATCCTTGGACTACGGATCCATGTAGTAGCTAGATGGCTGGTTCTCCTCCTTGGTGCTTTCATGTTTAGATCTTGTGAGCTCCGTTCATGATCAAGATCATCTATTTGTAATTCTGCATGTTGTGTTTGCGAGGATCCGATGGATATTCAGATGCTATTTTAGATTGATTATTGATTCTATCATGTCTTTGTTATTTGTGATCTTGCATGCTTTCCGTTGTTAGTACCTATCTTGGCCAAGTAGATGCTAGCAACTCCAAGAGTTAGTATTTTTGCTCGATAGTGGGTTCATGCCTCTGGTAATCTGGAGAAGTGACAGAAATCTCTAAGGTACTAGATGTGCTGTTGCTACTAGGGAGAAAACAACAATCTTTTGTTCATAGAACAATCGTATTGTTTACTTTACATGCAGTTCGTAAAGCAATAATCTGTTGCTTGCAACTTAAAACCGGAGGGGGTTCGGATGATAACCTGAAGATGGATTATTACTCATAGATGCAGTTGGATGGCGGTCTATGTATTATGTTGTAATGCCCAATCAAGTCTCAAAGGAGTCAAGATGATTAGTATATGCATGTATTGCTTTCTCGGTGTTTGTCAATTGCCCCGCTGTAATTTGTTCACCCAGCATGTTATCTATCTCAAGGACATTACCCATATAAGTATGAATGATGTGATGGACATTACCCATATAAGTATTACAATGTGATCAAGTCACATGGTTTACCATTGAAATAGTTAGAAACTAAATGACCTTCTCTTTAGACCGTGAGATCATATCTAATCACTATCACCCGCGGCTGCTTAGACTGCATCAAACGTCACACCGTAACAGGGTGATCATTTAGGTGTATGTTGGCTATTCCAGAGGGACACATTGAGGCGTACGCATCAAGATGAAGATTTTTTCACCCGCGCGAGGGAAAGATACACTAGGCCCACTCGGTGAGATTGTATCGAATAAGCTACAACGAATCACTAGGTCATAGGGATACGGTATCACGACAACGAGTTAAGTAGACTTGTCGGTAAAAGTATATTGATAAAAGATCAAATCTCAAACAAGTCATGTATCTAAGAAACAAAGGGAATCAGACTCGGAGTTTATGGTTCAAATGATAATGCATCATGGAATACACATGGGGCATTATGGGTATCCAGGTCCCGCTACTGATCATTGATATGAGAGGTTTATCGATCATGTATGTGACATTTCTGAATCGTAGGGTAACACACTCAAGGGTTTTATGACACGTCGAGATCGCTATGAAATCGTTGGGATCACCGTTGGAAAGAAGAGATAAAACCGGAAGTGTTTCACGTAAAGTCCAAAGATGTCCGGAGTGATAAAAAGGGAGTTTTTGATATGAGAAAATGTTAAATATGATTTTATTATAATTGAATTAATAAATAAAAATATAATTAAAATGATTTTTGGAATAACTTCCCTATCGGGCCAATTCCCTGCAGGGAAATAGCCCATGGGGAGGGAACCCGCCTAGGGGACCCTGCCGCCATCCATGGGCTGCTACGTGGGTGGATGGGTCCCACCCCGGCTGGCTCCTCTCCTCCTTCGCACGCACCTCCCCCTCCTCCTTTAGTCCCACATTGCCAACTGCCAAGGTGGGGTCCCTCCTTACTCCTATATATAGATAGGAATAG
The DNA here is from genome assembly GCA_916181665.1 of Avena sativa. Taxonomy (NCBI): domain Eukaryota; kingdom Viridiplantae; phylum Streptophyta; class Magnoliopsida; order Poales; family Poaceae; genus Avena; species Avena sativa. Next base: position 38,307,578 of record OV702287.1, on the reverse strand, counting down.
AGAGTGAAAAATAACACAAATAAATTGGGAGTTTCCTAAGGCATATTTGCTTAAGGAATTTTTCCCTCTCTATCTTCGTTGAATGTCATGAGTGCAGTTCCAAGAATAATGGCGCACGTGAGAGACGACACGACCCCGGCACGTCGTCGCGCTGCTGGATCCTAGTTCCAGAAGGTCTACTTTCGCATCCTGGCTAACAGGGAGAACAAGAGTCATCATCGAACACCGGACATGTGCGAGACCACAGAGGTGCTACCAGTTGTGGAACTGGAGCTGCCGTTCAAGGACCAGGAGGTGATGTGCGAGGTGCAACGCGACCTCGAGGTTGGCTACGAGTACGACTACAGCACCAACGTTCCCACGAATGTAAAAGCTATCGGTCTACAAGGGTATGTCACCAAAACCTAATCTCGTTATTGCATTAACTCATAGATAGATCTTGGCATATGTGTTGTGTGAGATGGATTTTTTTTCTGTTGCAAACCTCTTCATATGTGACTTCTTGAGGGTATTATTCATTTTATCTTGATCATTGACATATGTCTATAATTGACTTCTTAAATTGTAAATGTTATGAGTATTTTACCATATTCTATGGTGCCATATTACTAAGTCATATTCATGTGAAAATTCTATGCACAAGTACTATTCAAATAAATAAATAAAATTCAAATTCATTTGTGCATATTGAATTGTTCAATGAATTAAATGACTAAAATATAATTTACAAAAAAAGTTTGTAAAGTGAGCAAGTAAGATTATTGAAGATGAAAAAATATATTGATGTATGCGATTCAATAAACTCACATGCAAGAGGCAAAAATTTACTTAGTTTTTTTAATAATGATTTAATGGATATGAAAATGTCTATTTAATGAAGCAGAAATTTAGAATAATTTTAAAATATTCAAATAAATTAAGTGAATATGAAGTAATAATCATAATAAAGCTCTTGAATATATGCAATTTGACTGCTCCAAATAAATAAGGAACTTAGCAAAACATCGTACTAGTTATGCAAATTGTTTTCATAATTATACAATTATTGGAATATCATAAGAGTATGAATTATCCAATGAATGTAATTGAATCATGTAGATACATAATGAGATCTATGATATAATAAAAGTGGTTGTTGGTCTTAAACCAAAAATGTATTATTCTAGAGTTATGACATTGAAGAAATTCAATAAGTTTTTTGCTAGAAATATTTAGAATTTATGCTATGTACACGAGTTTATAAAAAACAAGATCAACTAAAATATCAGGCGAATTTATTTTATAGAATAACCACTATGAGGAATAGTTTCTCACGAATAGTACGTGAGAGATTAGTGTAAACAAATGATTAATGAATCATTTGAAGGACTGAGAGGCAACCCTCCCTCCCCATGGTGCACACAAGTGTTATCTTGCGTGGATACCGCCCTCTCTTTCTCTCTCTCTTGTGCGTGGAGGTTTTCCGTATACTACACCCGCCGAAGGGCTGCGAGATTACACTGTCGGTGCGACACTCTGAACAGTGGGACGCTGCACGGATTGGGAGGCTGGATGCATGCAACCTGCAAAGTGGTCGTCCATTCGATCCTCGCATCAGGTGAAACTTCTCCTCGTGGCTCAGAGGGATACGTCTAGCTGCGAAAATCGACATGATCATCATCAACAAACTCCACCGAGATATCTTCCGCTATAACTGTTGTTGAGTTTATCTAGATCCAGATCTAGATCTTTTTTATTAGATCTAGATTCAATCTTTACATGTTTATCCTTAGATCGATCTTGGGTGTGTTTGTAGGATGAATGTTTTTGTTTTCCATATGAGAATCCTAACAGGAGGTATACGACCTCCATAGATGCCGCCAACATATCCGTCCCGACCAAAGAGAGCCGGGGCAGACCTTTCGCTCGGATCTAGTCCTCTCAGAGAGTGCCCAAGCCCCCAGAGCTAAGAAAAACCGTGTTGCACTACTCCGCCGCCAATTACCAAGATTTTCGAAGCAGCTTCCGAAGCAGCACCGCACACCATGAAGAACTTCTTGCCACACATCCACCAGCCACCAACATGTAGCCACCGCAGCTCTACCCTCTTTTGCGACAACCAACACCGTCGATCTGCACACACCGAAAAGAGCAGACATGCTCAAATCAGCCTTCCTCACGCAATGACCTGCCACGTTCGCTACCAAGACTATTGGATCAAGTCCTAGCTAGAAGCCGGGGTCTACTGGTCGGCCGCCACAAGAGCACCACTGTGTCTTCGGGGCCGCCGCCCCGTCTTTCCTGCACCAGTGATCGGTCATCGTCACCCCAGCCAATGTCTTAGCCTACCCCGACCCATCGGCTCGAAATCGATCCCAAAGAAGTAGTCGGCCACTGCACACTCAACACTGCCCACCACGCGAGATTCTTCCTCTTGCGGCCCCGCACTGAGGTTTGCTAGTACACGTGAGCTCGCTACCGCTGAAGTCCTGCTGTCACCTCACACCTCGCCGCCGCGATAGAGGAGCCGCACAGCCCCACGTCCACCGCGAGTCCTCCCTCACCGCCTTTGGAGATCGGGGAAGCTGCCACCACAGCAGAGGTGAAGGAGAGCTAACAGAGGGTATCGAGCTAACGTGCTAGGGTTTCCCTCGTGTCGCTCGAGCAGGACAGTGTGGTTTCAGGTGATTATGCAATTTCCGTTGTATGGGATATAGATATCGATAGATGATAAATGCATCTTTGTGTTCAAGCTCCAATATGCTTGCTACTACCTCCCAAAACTTTAAGGCTTATATATTTTTTTAAAGTCAAGCTATAGAAAGTTTGACCAGGAACTATGATCTTATATAGATGCAATGTGAAAATATGTTTCACGATGTATTAAAGGATATTGATTTCATATCATAGATATTAATATTGTTCTAAAAACTTGGTCAAATTTTACATAGTTTGACTTTTGAAAAAAAAACCTTAAAATTTAGGACAGAGGTAGTATGTACGAACTATATGAGAGATAAAAAAAATAACAGTCCACAAAGTGCCCATGTGTGCACAGTTTTTGACATTTCATTTGATGTTATTTAGAGCAAGTACAATAAGATCCAGTCAGCAAGCTATATGATTTAAAATAGTATATTTATGTCTAGTTGGAAGAGAGAGAAAACGAGAGAGGAAATGAGTGGGCTCTTGGTTAAGAGCCAGCTGCAGCACGTGCTCCTAGACACTATGTGAGGGTGTAAAGTGGGCCACGTATTAATAAAATAGTATATTTTATCTCTACCTATTGTAGATGTTGGCTATTAGATTGACTATAGATGATATGAACATGCCTTATAGCCGGTAGTTGACTCTACTATTTCTCTTGCTCTTATAGTACTCCCTCTATCGCGGTTTATTAGGCACACACGTAGTTTAAGAACAACGTTGACCATTAATTTTGATCAAGAAATTTTACATAATTTATCATAAAAATTATACCATCGGATTCATCTTCAAAAAAAGTTCTCAATGGTATAATTTTTTGAGACACATATTGCATATTTTATTGGCAAAAATTGACGATCAAAGATTATTTTAAACTACGTGTATCTAATAAACTGAACCGGAAGAAGTACATAATATATAAGTTCATAAGTAGAACTTTACGACAAAATTTACTGGATTCTTACCTGTGTATTCGTTTTCAGAATTGATGAATACCATTTATTATACTTTTGACTATTCAAAAGGACTCATCAGAGCAAGCTCACGAAATCCACACTGATGTTTAAAATGTGTGACTACGCGAGGTAGTATATCGGACTTATCCTCCGGGGGTTTAATTTCTAGATAAACGTTGAAATCAGAGTGTCATTAAATGGCTACCTCTCACCAATAAAAATGGGGTGACTTTGAGTGCAAGAGATATGGTCGGCTATGAAAATGTCCATTGTTGGCGGTGGCGGGTATACATGCCGATTTTTTTTTCGAAAGCACTAAAGATATTTGCTAGTACTTCCTCCGTCCGCAAATAAGTGTACATCTAGATTTTGTCTAAGTCAAACATAACTAAATTTGACCAACTTTATAGAAAAATATATGAATATATATTATATTAAATTGATATATTATGAAACTAGATTTAAAAATAAATCTAATGGTAACAATTTAGTGTCATAAATATTGGTACGTTGTCTTAAAAAGTTAGTCAAACGTAGTAAAATTTGATTTAGGACAAGGCTAGAAGTACACTTATTTGCGGACGGAGGGAGTATATAAGTAGTTGCTCCTGTTACTTCTGACGGCCACAATTGTCGGTGAGAGGTCACAACAGTCATCTGTCTGGAAATTACGCACCGAGGCTGTAGCAATCATAGGAGTTCCTATTTCTGGCCGTCGGCTACGTTGTACTATTCTGTACTAGTGTTGCAACCAATGCAAGTTTGAGGACGTCACCAACTTTCATGCGGTGAGCGTGATGGCACAAGTCTTGCGATCATTTGTGGTCCTTCTATTGATTGTCCTGAATTAGTAGTAGACGATATGCTTGAAGGATGAAGCAGCTAGCTGTGTGCATATGTACAAACATGCATTATTGTAATGGCGATTTGATCGGACCATTACTTCCTAACTAACTAGCGGCTGCTAAGAGAAAATCAAGTATAACCTCCTTTTGATCTTCGAAGCCTATTGAGAATGCATCTACATGGATAAGCGTTGGGTCTTCATCGAGTGGATGCCTCTCACCAATAAGTGGAGAGTCAAGATGTACGCCATCAAAGTACTCCATGTAGATCTCAGACCAATAAAGGCTTTGTTTGCCAACCGTGCAATAATTCCACTAGGCAGGCAACCTTAAGCCAAATATAGCGATGGACCCATCGAGTCAAACTATAATAAGTTGCCGAAAAGTCCCGTCAAACTTAAGTTTGCATGGATTAGTTTTTTTTGACCAGTCGAAACCCATATTCACGCTATGTATACCTCCGTATAGGTGTACTCGGTCGAGGTAGGTTTGCTACATGTTGCCACCGGTTGATCCCACCTTCCGTTATCGCGATCTACGTCTTTGCATGCCATATTTTAAATTTTTGTTGCTACTGCAATATGCCTCCTAATTTCCGCCTCCTGTAGACACGTAAGTATACGTGTACAGTGCGTATACGTCTAAGATGATCATACGGGCTTCGGTGGGTTCGTGCGGCCTTCGAAACGAATAAGTATCGAGTTTTTGTTTGTCAAAGTTTGAAGAGGAGGGGGGACACCGAAGCAAACGTGATCGATGATAGTACTTTCTCTGCACATGCGGCTCAGTTTGCCGAAAAGTACTCACCGTCTCGGACGTCGGAGATTTGTCTAGATTCGCATGTACGTAGACATGTTTTATTATATATATATATATATAAATTTAAACAAATCTCCGATATCTAATTCGAGATGGAGGCAGTAACAGTTTTTCCTACTGAATATTTAGCAACCATCCATCGAACAAATTGGATAATTTATCAACGGAACATTTCCTTTTTTCCAAGAATGAAATAGTTCTTTTCATTTGCTAGCAGTCAGTGGAAGGATCAAAACGGTTCCTATGTTCGTACGTGAAGCTGTCCCAGAATGTGAAGAAACTGACCACAGGTGACATTGTCAAAGGAAAGATGGTTGTATTACCTGATCAAGTTATTTCTAATACTGTCATTTTGAGGAAGACCAATGAGAAACGTTGGCAGAAACCTTCTCTGGATTGGGTGAAATTAAATGTTGATGGCTCTGTCAAGACCGAAGATGGTTCAGTTGGGTCTGGCTCTGGCATGGTCCTTCGCGATGAATTTGGTGCTGTCATTTTCTCATCTTGCCGCCAGCTTTTTTCATTGTTCAGACCCGGATCTGAGGCCAAGGTATGTAATGAGGGGCTAAAGTTAGCTCTGGAGTATTCTGATAAACCAATAATTGTGGAGTAAGATTGTTCTTGTTTGGTGTTGGCGGTGACAGGGAAGGATCAAGTCGCTCTAGCTACTTGCATCTTATCTCTTTAATTAAGTTTATTATGGGGTAGTAGATTGATATCCTTCGTAAAAGTAGATAGTTCGAGGAATATGGTTTACCATTGCCTCGCTAATTATGCCAGAGCAGAACCTCGAACTGTTGCGTGGCTAGGTTCAGGGCCTGGGTGTGTTCTTCAGAATCTTGATCTAGACCTCTATGTAAACCCTGCTGCTTAATATATCTTCTTCTACCTGCAAAAAAAAAAAAAAAACCATAGAGACATCTGTACAGATGGATCAGACTATTCATGGTGGAGCGTAAATTGAGTGGTAACATGCATGGCAAGTTGGTAATCCTTTCATACCAATTTATTAGGTTGCCATGTAGTTTAATAAAAAAGTTTGACCATAAATTTAGTCAATAAAATATAAACTATATGTCACAAAAATTATACCATTTTTTGAATGTGAAATCAAATGGTTTTTTTTTTACGTATTATTCATATTTTGTTGACCAATTTTATGGCAAATATTTTTCTTAAACTACGTGTCAATCTACTAAACCGACATGGAGAGAGTAAAAGTGGATGTGGCAAGTAAGTAATGATGAAAGACGATTAGAGTAAGGCCTTTTACAATGGGACTCTCTTAGCATTTTATTCTATGTAGCATAACAATTAAGGATGAGAGAGGCTTGGAGTATATTAGCTAACATACGACCATTGCACCTAGTCACAGGGCAAAAAAGTTGATATCCCAAACATATGTATGCATGAGAGAAAATTATTAAATTAGAATACAACCTCTAAAAAATGCATTCGAGAGGTTTTTTTTATAGGTATTTATATCTCTCAAGATAACGTGCTAATATACATGCCACTGTGAAAGGTCTAATATGTTACTCCCTTCATTCCAATGAAAAAGACATACTGGTTTTTCGTGTTTTTTCTTTATCCAATGATTACTTCAAATATATAAAGATTGTGGATATAAAATTAGCATCATTAGAAAGTGTTTTTCATTATGAATCCAGTAATATGTACAATATATTCAATATACCCTTCCTCCATTTTTTGGGTCATTTTCGTATCGGAATGCATGCGCGTCTTATTTGTGAAAACAGAGGAAGTATCTTAACATCATACTTTATCAATGAAAAACGAGTCTACAATGTAATAAACGAGATTACACCTACGATATTACCTAATATGAAAGTCGTACTTGGACAGTAAAATGTGCATGTTGCTAGTCTAGTTACTTTCCACTATGACTAATCTAAGAGCAACTCTAGTTGATCCCATAAAAATTGAAACATTAAAAGAGGTATAAAAGGATACCTAAAACCGTTTTTATGTCTTGGACAAAACAAATTCTATAAATAGTGACCCGAACAAAACAAATTCTATAAATAGGCACTCTACCACGTAGGGCCCACATCTAGCCCACCTTTTTTTCCAAGGTTATTGTCCCTACCGCCTATTCCGACATTTCTCTCAAAATCCACCAACCCCTATCGAAATCCGGCATTCACCGCCGCCCTGCCGAGGAGCGCGTGGCAATCCCGATGACTCCCGTTCCTACAATGGGGCCTCTCACTAGTAGAAAATATGCCTCTAGTCCCGGTTCATAAGAGTCTTTAGTCCGGTTGCCAAACCTGAATTGCGGAATCGGGACTAGAGATCTGACCTTTAGTCTCGGTTCTGTTACGAACCGGGACTAGAGGTCCACCACGTGGCCCCGCCTCATGTGCTAGGCTGGAGGACATTTAGTCCTGGTTCGTAACACGAACCGAAACTAAAGGTTCCCTGTCACGACAGCGTTTTGGGCCATTTGGCTGCCACAGCAAGAGATGGGGTTTTAGGGTTTTGTGTTTTCCTTTTTATTTTGTATTTTGTGTTCAATTTTTTTCATTACGTGTTTTTATTTCAAACAAGTTTTTGTATAAATACACGACGCTACTATATAGTACTCGTACACCTTGATGCATATATAATATGTCTTAGGATCCTGTTATCAGACATCTTCGAGGAGCTCGCCATAGAGACACTCCATAATATGTGAAATTTGTTAGCTACCTAGCGTATTAATCTATAGCTAGAGCAGTTATAAACTGCAAGATGGTGCGAGAGGGACACCACTACGGCAGAGCTTCTCGAAGATGTCTTAGGATCCCGTCCCCAGACATCTTCGAGGAGCTTCTTGAAGATGTACGGTGATATGTCCTCTTCTGAAGATTTTTTGAATTAACTCTATTTCTATTACATTTTTTGTCAGTTTGCTGAAGGCAAGTAGAAGAAGGGCATTTTGTTGTTGGATGGTGGCATGATGCATCTAGTAATGTGTGCACTAACAGTTGTGGTATAGGATGAACCCATATATCTCGCTCTATGTTGTATAGTATAGTTGTAGTAGGATGAACCAATGTTTCTCTATGATGTAGTAGTTTGTAGTAGCTAGGTATGATGAACTCATGTATCTTTGTGTTTCTATGAATCAAATGAGTTCCGAGACTATGTGCCAAAATAAGATATAGATAGATTCCACATATTGAAAATGATATTTATCTTGGAGTTCATTACATTAATACATTATAGATAGAATCCAAATTAACACAAGTTCACCTCATGTTATTATTACAAAAATTACTTCCAAACCAAACCCACCAATACCTCTACTTCTAGAGCATGAAATGAGCTAATCTAGCAATGAGAGTTAAAAGGATGAAGTTGCTAACCTTTTAAAATCTTTGGATAGATGGGGCGCCGTAAAATCTTGACAAATCTTGAGAAAAAATGGGCATGAACTAGAGCTTGAAGGAAGAAGAGAGAGGAGCCACCAGCTTGAAATGGAGTATGGCTCAGACAGGAAGGAAGATGATATAGCCGGGACATTAGTCTCGGTTGGTGTCTAGAACCGGGACTAAAGGTCTGGCGCTGGCCCCAGCCTAAAACCCTTTAGTCCTGGTTTGTTACACCAACCAGGACTAAAGGGCCCGTTCTAACCGGGACTAGTGTCCGCCTCCTCCCGCGGCCAGTTCTAGCCATTGGGACCGGGGTATTAGTCCCGGTTTGTAGCAAAACCGGGACTAATACCCCTGAACCAAAGGCCAGTTTTCTACTAGCGTCTGCCTCCTGATTCGAAGGATCTTGCCATGCGTCTTCGCTTCCGCAGTGGATTGGGTGACCGTTTTGAGTAGTGGCCGGAGCATTTGTTATGTCAGCTCTTTTGAGGGTTGAGTAGATGGCGGAAGGTGCAGGACGGAGAGGGGTCACGGCTACCGATGCCTGTGGTCTCGGTGAAGCTGCTGATTAAGAAGCTGGTGAGGCATCTCGACTTCACCTCAGTAGCGCTTGCTAGGAACCCAGCAATGGCGGCGGCGGCCGCCACTATCTCCAGAGCATTGTAGCTGAGGCTAGTGCCGGTAGGTTTCCCGCAGCCCTTGCACCCCCAGCTGCAGCCCCGGGGGCTTCCGGTGATGCGGACGCATCATCTCATGCATGTGCCGGATTTTGGATGGATTTGGCAGAGCACCGACGGCCGAAGGAAAGTTTGTTCCGAGTCGAAATTTCCCTCCCGCCAACTCCTGAGTTGTTTACATGGACCTAGAAAATTCGCTCTGGAGGACATTAGATACATGGGGTACGAGGTATTTTTTTCGTGCACCTTCAAAAAATTAAGGGTCGGTCCATTTCACGGGATCTAAAATAGACGCTTCTTTCGTGCAAACCCGTAAAATAGCTGTTATTTTACAATTTTGTCTATTTTACGAGATATGCTAGAGTTGCTCCAAGTAAACCCGTCTGGTCATTGAGCTCTTGTGAACTGGAAACGTTGTTCTTTTGCCAAAATTTTACCGATCTATTAATAATCATCAACAACAATATAAAGATGTCTAAAAATAATAAGATTTACAAATAGGAAGACAAGAAATGTACCACAAATATGTATACTTTGCTCACTTTTTGACATCCCATTCGACTTATTTATATAGGCAGCAAAGCTTCAAGTTTTTCTCTGGGACTTTTTACTCAAAATTACTCGCGTAGTCACACATTTTAAAGACGAGCAGATATTTTTGAGAGGTCGAGACCTAGTGAGTTAGTCTTTCTCAAAAATTGGAATATAATTAATGTAAAAGTTCTGGAAATAAATAAGAACGCAGTAAATTTTGATCATGATATATGTGAGAAAGGTTAAGACTAGTCCCAATGAGGTATCATAGATGGTACCGTGCATTAGATGCATGCAAAATGCTTATGTGTCACTTCAATTAATGATAAAAGAGATTATATTACTCCACTAGTATCATAGGTAGATATGGTATTATAGCACATGAAAATATAAAAATAGTCTCAAATAAATCTTGTACTACACATCAATTTCACCTTGAGATTCTATAAACAAATAAATACACTAAAACTGTGATGCTGTTACTTGATACTATGCAGTGTGAGAATAGTATCGTATACTGACTAGTCTTAGGCTGTGGTGCTCGATGGAAATCAAGAGATATTCCCTTTTGCATGAGCCGTATACTACCTAGATAAGCTCGTTGGGAGTGTGAAATTAATCAATTCAGATTGGAGGAGTGACATCCGGGTAACGACATGTCATAACAAATCACATGACAAGTCAGATTTGAGGAGTAGTGATATGTACCTTAATGACACCGAAATTCACATCCTGATTGAGGCTGATCCCAACGCTCACCTAGAAATTAAAAAGGAGGAGGAGAAGTCTAACATTCTCACGTTAAACCCAACGTCAAGCGGTCAGCCTGTCAAACTAAATGCTCATTCGGTTCGTCCCGACAAGAAATAAGCACGAGAACCTCCTTTGACTACTCGGCTCGTATAGTGTGTACAAAAGGCAATGCCACCAACTACACATTTTGATGACATAACGTGTCTAAATGAGAAGAGCGTGGATTATAGTAGTAGTATAACTAGCTACCCCTCTCGCTCTCGTACATACTATTAACGAGCTCAACCTTATCTAAAGATTTGCATGTATCTAGTTAACTATTTAGACCAAATATATTCGTATCTAGACAAAATTCAAGCTGTTAATATGAACCGGAGGGAGTATATTATCATAACATCACACTTTCTAAAAATAGACGAGTTTACAAATTTATAAATAAGTCATTATGTAGGTGGTTACTTTAATCATATGTGGGACATCACCTTATGTTACTCTCCAGTCGCGTCCCCAAAGTGACGCCCCAAAGGTCTATATATGGGCACACTAGAAAGAAAACCGTGTCTAGGGGCGTGCCCCAAATTCGTTTTCAGTCTGGCGCGGCCCAGTATCTTGTCCAGTGAGTCCGAGGCATTCTCGATCCACATGGGACGTTGTGGGCGCGCCTGACGGAAGCTGAGGCCCTCGCCACATAGGAAAAAGTAGCCGGGTACCACCTGCCAGCGTCCGATCCCTATCATCGCTAATTCGCCACGCTTCCCTGATGCATCTTTCCTCCTACCGCCCCTAAATCGCCACCGCCGCCCGTTTCGCCGCCGGTAGTTTGCATGCGCCTCCATCCCAACACTTCCTCGTCACCTCCCTGCCATCATGCCAGGTGCTGCGTGTAGCCAATGCTCGAATGCGGCGGCCACTCTGCGCACCCACCTTGCACACAAGTTGTTCGGCCTTTTCTTCCATAGGCCATGCAAATTGAGGATGAGATGATGACCCATCAGTTGATGGCTGAGGATGATGCCACCGACGGTGAACGTTCATGAGCACATGTCAATCCATGCTTGTCTTCGATGAATGCAAATCGCCGAGCAGAACAAGGCTGGTCCAAAGCATGGCGGTTCCAAGTTTGGGAGAAGAAAATGCAAGCAGCGACAGAGGATGGAGGGGCTTGCCATGCTCTACACCTACTACTTTGCCGAGAATGCAACATATACAACAAAGGATTTTCAGAGGTGGCATAGGTGAGCAAGAAATTGTTCATAGAGATTCTTCATGGCGTGAGAGAGAACGGTGGCTACTTCGTGTCCAAGCATGATGCCATCTGCAGAGTTGGTTTCACATCAATTGAGAAATGCCTCGCTGCCATAAGATTGCTTGCATATGGAGAGCCTAGAGATTTAAAAGCTGAGTACATGCACATTGAGAAGGTCCACAACCATTGATTTCATGTACATATTATACAGAGCGGTTGTGGGAAAGTTTTGCTCAGACAAGTAGAATCATGACACAAAATGCAAAACCGTAAAATACCTGTTATTTTACAACTTTGTCTATTTTACGGGATATGCTAGAGTTTCTGTAAATAAAATCTTCCGATCGTCGAGATCTTGTGAACTTGTGACCTACAAAGATAGCTGACGCTGCAAAAATCTGACCATCTACAGGTCATCCACTGGCCCGCGCTGCAAAATGATAGTAGATAGTAATTCCCCCGCTGGGTGTATGATATGCACACCGTTCCCCACAAAAATCGTCCGCGAAGTACCCTGCGCATGCACACCATAATGAATTTCAGAACCGTGTGCGTTATTTCAAAAACGAGTCTTATATTCTTTTTTTGGAAAATTAGGACATATCATAAATGCTTTATGTTCAGAAATTGTGTGTGAATCGTGACTTGTTAATAATTGACAGTTCTGACCATCCACTACCATGCATCCGTCGGAGATATGTCCTAGAGACTAGTAATACAGATGTTTTTGTTGGAAATATGGCCTAGAGGCAAATAATAAATCGTGATTATTGCCATATTTCATTAAGTTCATAATAGGTTTTTTTTGGAAATATGCCCCAGAGACAAATAATAAATCGTGATTATTGCCATATTTCATTAAGTTCATAATAGATTTTGTATCATACCATAACTGTATTGATAGGAACGTCAATACATGTGTGATATATAAACCACCAAAGTCCCTAGTGACCCTCTAGACACTAGTTCATTGATCAATCGATGATTGATGTTTCACGGTCATGGACATTTATGTCAATTGACAATGGAGTCATTAGGTGAATGAAAGTGATGGACATACCCAACACAGGAATTGTAATATGATCAAATCACGAAGTTCAATGTTACAATGACTGAAAATATAGTAACTAACTCCTTAGACCGTGAGACCTTATCAATCACTGTCACCTGAGGATACTTAGATAGCATCAAACGTCACTTGCATGAGCGGTGATCACAAAGGTGTATTCAGGTATTCAAAGAAGCATGTAGAGGCATTATGTGTCAAGAGCGGGATTTGTTCTTCCGCGTAATGGAGAGATACTCTAGGCCCACTCGGAGACATGACATCCATAAAGCTGTAGTGTGTGACTAGGTCACGGGGATGGCATATCTCAGAACGAGTAAAGTTATACTTGTCGGTAATGAGATTGAACACGATATGGCAATATCGTTGATCAGGTATCGGACAAGTAATGTATCAAAGTGACAAAGGGAAGTGGAATCTATGTTTAATGGTTCAACGACAAAGATTCTCGTGGAATGCACAGGGGTCATCATGGGCATCCAGGTCCTGCTGATGATCATTGGTTTGTGAGGGATCTCGACCATGTTTAGAGTGTTCCCGAACCGTAGGGTAAGGGTTTGACAATTCTCGGAGATTGTTTTGGTACCATAGGAATCACCGAAGAATAGAGAATGAAAAACTGGAAGGGTTCCGGGAAAGTCCGGCGGGTGTCCGGAAGGAGTTCCGGTGTGGGATTAAATAATATGTAAATATATGTTGATTATTGAATTATATATTTATTTAATAATTTAAATATGAATTAATGGGGCAGCCCACCTAACAGGACAATTCCCAAAGGGGAAAAGGCCTAAGAGGGGTCCACATCCCTAGGAGGGCCCAAGGCGGTGGCCGGCGGCCTAATGGGCTAGCCCCACGTGGGGCCCATGGGTGGGCTGGCCGGTGCGGCTCCCCCGCCTCCTCCCTTGATTAGTCCCACCTCGGTACTTTGAGGGAGGGAGTGCCTCCCCTCCCCCTATATAAAGGAGGGCATATGAAGGGATTCAAACACACCAATTGAGCTTTGAGCCATCCCCCTCCAAGTCCCCTCCTCTCTCTCTCTTGTGAGTGTGGCCCCATTGTAAGGGTTGTGCGAACGAGAGTGTTATTCACCGTGGAACACCTTCCCGCTGTGGGGATTCCGGAACCAGGAGTTCTACTTCCACAACCTCTGCTGGATCAGGGTCCAGGACTCATCGTAAAACACCATATGTGTGTGAATCCCCACGACGGACTACACTAGTGGTGCTAGAGTCGTTCGAGCCATCAGAGTCATTGGAGATGGTGGAGCTGGAGTTGGTGGAGCCATCCATGACCATGAGGTCAGCGTTGGTACAACTACATGAACCACGTTCTCTTGAATGTTGACAACGGTTTTCGGTCTTCAAGGGTCAGTTTCGAGAATCCCCTCATGTTACTGCATTAATAATAGATAGATCCTGGCATTAGGGTTGTTCGCATAGAAAATTTTATTGTTTTTCAAGAGCTAAACCCCTATAGTGGTATCAGAGCTAGATCTATGCGTAGTATTGCTAGTATGGGTAGAACACATGAGTTGTAGCATGTGGGCATTGATTTTATGATTGTTACCCTCCCACGTGTACTTGCGTATACCGCAACACTACTTGATTAAAGCGGCCTCAACCGACTTTACATGTTCGTTCGTGAGACTGGTCCACGCTTGACATACGACTTGCACCATATAAGTGGCTTTGGGGGTGTCAGTTTCTCTCATAGTAGTTGGTATACCATTTACAATGGAGGGCCCCGAGAGGGGTGTAGTAGCGATAATCATTCAATCAACATTGTGGTTCAAGTTTGTAGGTAAGAAATAATTATTGTGCAAAAGCCATAGCAGCCACGCAAAGCATGCAAAAGTTAAACTAGAGGCGTCTAACTTTTTTTTGTAGGGGCGCGTGATATGACATGGTCAAAGTAAAGGTAAAAGTAGTTTACTTTCCTGTTGCTAAGTTGTAGTAATATGATGGTGGCATCAAGGGCTTGGCACCACACACCGGAGCGCACGATGGAGATCATGGTGCCATAATCAACGACCATGTCATTTCACACTTGTTTATATTTGATGTTTATTATGTGCATCTTGTTTGTGCTAGTATTAGATACTCGACGGTAGCATTAATAGGATGATCCCTTAATATAATACCAAAATTTTGTTCTCCCTTAGTGTGCACCACCAAGAATGTTCTCCGATATGAGGCAGCCCGTGACGATCGGGTGTCACACATATGTATGTTCACATACGGTGGATGTAAGACATGTTGCATAGAAAAAACACGTAAGGTTGAATTGGCGAGCCTAGCATGTACAGACATGGTATTGGAACACGGATGATTGAAATATCGAGCATGAGTTACATGAATGATGTGATTGACATAGGAGAATATCTACCTTTGCAGCTATGTTGCCGACCGTGATGATTGGGGGTGACGTATTGAATTGGATCATATAATCACTAAAACTTATTTAGGGATGTTTGTTTTAGTGGGAGCTCATCTAACCATAATGTGATTATAATTTGAACTCTTGTTATGAACTTACTCTAAATGTCTTTGCGAAAGTTTTGTAGATCATGTCAAAACCCAAGCCTCTGTTTAGTTTTGAGGGATTCATGGAGATTGAGAAACTCAAAGTAGATGGGTCAAACTTCATAGACTGGTACCAACGCCTGGGGAATATCCTCATCTTCCATGATCTGTTCTATGTGTTGCAAGAACCGCTAGGAGATTTTCCCTTGGGATTCACCGGATTTCCCGATGATCATGATTATCGTGCCCGGTGTGACGCCGATGACACTCAAATACACTATGGTTCATGTCATGGAGCCTACTTTGGGAGCACAATGCCATGATATTAAGGCCTTCAGCCTGGCTGATGGACTTCATATGCTCTTTCCATCTCAAGTCAGAATCATGGAGTTTGAGTACATAGGTGAATTCCTATCAACCAAGATGAGGGAAGATACCAGCCTAGAAGACCACTTGGATATCATGGAAAGGTTTCATGAGCGCCTTGTGGACATCATGCACTAATGGGTGACCAACAAATTTGCGATATATGTGGTGTTGCGCTAGCTACCCCACAGCTACAAAGATGTCATCTTGAACTACCTCATGGAAAGGAAAGAGTTTACCTTCCTTGAGTTCATGGATCATATGAGAACCTGGAATGTAGTGCCTGGTCTAGGAGCTGTCATCAATGGGAAAGGTATATATTTTATATACAAATTTATAAATGTTTAATTTCAAACACTTATGGCAGTTTACAAAGTATTTGATGCTTGTACTGTTTTTTGAAAACAAGACCCGTCGCTTGAGAAGTGATTGAAGGAGTGGGCGCGACAATGTGTGTCGATGTCAAGCAAGATGCCAGCAACGCTCTCCTTCAGAAGTTATCATTTGGATTAGAAGTTTTGAATAAGTTTGTAATTGATTAGAGTGAACTACACTAGTATGTGTCTTGCATTTATAATACCGTTATTCGTATGAATTTGAAGCAAATGAGTTGTTTTATTCCTATGAGTAATATCTTTTATGTTCACGGTTTTGATTATGAATGGGTCATACATATTTTGATCTTGATGATATAAATTTAAATGTTTATAAGATTGTGAAAGTGCTAAAAGATATTAAAACTTAATAATGACATCATTTTGAATGACACTATTGTGTTAAGTAATAATGGTACATATGGAAGGATTCATAAGTGATGAAACCAAGCTCTTGAAGATACTTGATATTTTGACACATACAAACCATGCCCTATTAGGAAAAATGACTATAACTCCACATTCTAGTGAGACAAGGTGTGTATTGAATAATTGGATATCATATATGATGATATGTTGTATTGTTCAACAAATGGTGGATATCATTATTTCATAAAACTTCGTTGTGAATCTAAGCTAATAGATGTATTCGCTGAATGAGACACAAGTCTGAAACTATTTGTTATGAACAGGGAATTTCAGAGTGAAGAAGAATATTGAATTAACAAGAATATGAGTTTTTATGATTTGATCAAAAAAACAAGCATTGAAGTTGTGATTCAGGCATATAAGACTTGTGAAAAGTGTTCCACAAATTACAATGCTAAGAATGTGTCTATGTGTTGACATGTATAAAGAATTGTAATCATACCATATTAGATATCGTATGGTCTAAAGTAATCTCTTATCGTGTTAGAGTTAGTATTTAGAAAAGATAAATTAGAATAGAAAACACTTACTTATTATATAAAGAATCATCAAGGATTCGTGGAAACAACACCATAAGGGTATGGAACAATGTGGTTTTCAGAAATTCTAGAGTTATCTGATAATCAGAATTAGAACGAATAAAACTTTGTAGTGTGTTCCTAGGAAACTAAGAATACGTATTCCACAACTACAACCAAAGGGGAAAATTAGGATTGCTCAACATGGTGATTTATAGAGAAGAGTTTCTCAATAAAAGAGTTGATGGATAAAGGTGAAAGCTCAAATAAAGTTGAGAACCTTGCCTCCAAATATTAGAGTAGCGCAACGAAATTGATTCCAGAACAAAACACTACAAATAGAGGATAAACTAATGATCAAATATTTCAGTGGGAGCTTTTACTAAAAGAAAGTAGTATTCATGAATAAGCCCGTCCTCATTGCAGAATTGAATTCATGATTCACTTGTCATGTTAATCAAACAATGGAATACCTACGAACTACAAAGAAGCGATGGTGAACCCAAGTACAAGAAATGACTTAGAGCCATGAAATCATGTACATTAAGTTACATTTAAGATGGTAAAGTAAAATGTTACTTGATCTCATCAAAGTAAATATGTTACTTGATCTTCCCAAAGGGACTAGTGGAGTAAATGATCATGGGGCAAGGTCGAAAGTATTCGTGCCTCCATGCCGAAGTTCATAGTCTCTATATATGAGTTGTAAGGAAGAAAGGAAACTTAAAGTAAGACATAAAGCTTGATTTGTGTCAAGAAATGTCTTGAACAAATTCAAATGGTTGACTACAATGTGTAGAAATGCTTAAGTTGGACAAATGGAATCTCGTAGCTGGAATTATCAGTTTAATGAATGATCAAAGGATTTTGGGATTGTGCCCAGAATTGAGAAGACCTACATTTACAATAAACTGAGTGGGAGCTAAGAGAGTTCCATACTCATATGTAACTGACATATTTGGGTGTGAGCTTGATGAAACATTCTCATATGAGATTGACATATTGTGAATGGTATTATAAGTAAATATTAGAGAACATTAAGTAGATGAAGTTGAACATGTATTAAACATTGAGATCTATCAAGATAAATCAATATGTTTAATAACATTAAGTCAGAATGTTTTCCTAGATAGGATTCTGAAGTAGTTTAGAATGGAACAAGTTAAGAAGGAAGTTCTTGTTTGTTTAACTAGGTGAAGCATTGAGATTGGCTTGGTATGATGATGGTTAAAAGAAGGAAAAGATGTGTAACATCTACTATGCCCAAGTCATAGGTTCTATCTTGTAAAACCATGTCGTATACTCAACATAATATGACCCAAGTTATTAATCAAAAGAATAGGTTTTGAAGTGATATCCGAGTGAATCACTAAACAAGGAGTAAAGTATAGTCTTCAGTGTTTAGAGAGAACTGAAGGTATACATCAGATCTATAAAGGATGGTGAACTTAATTGTCAAAGGGTTATGCTAGGAAGTTCCACCCAACAAAGATGATTGGAATTCTCGCAACATTGAGTGCCTTAGCATAAGAGAAGCATGGTTACACATCAAAGTGGAATTTAGTGCACTGTCGATTAGATTTACATTGACATAAGAAGTATATGATTACTTTAAAGGTAAAATATGTAATGTTACGGTTGGGGAAGTCCATCTTCCCATAGAGTGTGTTCCTAATGCTCATGACAATGATAACATCATATTTTGATAGACTAATAGGATGTCATGGCAGAAGGAACAAAACAACACTCTGTCACCAAAGCATAAATATTTATACTGAAGGGTTATCATGTGATGATAAAGAGAAATGTCAAGTTAGGTGACATTAACAAATTCGCAAAGACATACGGATTTGTATAGTTGATACATCCATTTTGCATCACTATTCTATATAATAATTCACTATTATTCATTGATATATTTCATATTAAGAGATGATACTTATGTTATTTCATCTGTTTTTGCATGGTTGATGACTTTTGGAGCATGGACCGCTGCAGTCGGGATTCTGATGGAAAAGGTGCTGATAGGAGGCAAAATTCGCAAAGATAAGAAAATCCAGGAAAATACATGGAAAATCCTATTTTTTCAGAAGACGAAGGAAGCCAGAAGGGGAGGCTGAGATGGGCTATAGGAGGCCCACACCACCCCCTGGCGCGGGCCAGCCTAGGCCGCGCCATTGGGTGGCCGCCCTGGTCCACCCCTGGCTCTCCCCTCTGGCGTATATTATCCTCCCTAAACCCTAAGACTCGGGGAGCGACCACAGAAAGATTTCGCCGCCTCTGGAGGGCGGAAAACAGCGAGAGAGAAAGATCTCTCCGGCAGACAGAATTCTACCGAGGGAATTCCTTCCCAAAGAGGGGAGATCGTTACCATCAACACCCACATCAAGCTGAACTTCATCAGGATCATCATCATCATCACCAACATCACCACCGGCACCATCATCACCATCTCCATATCGCTGTAACAATTGGGTTGAATCTTGCATAGTTCTTAGGGGAAACTTTCCCGGTGTTGATTACTCCTTGTAGTTGATGCTATTGAGTGAACCGTTGAATTATTGTTTATGTTCAGATTGTTATACATCATTATTCCATCTCTGATCATGATCCATATGATGTCTTGTGAGTAGTTCATTTAGTTCTTGAGGACATGGGAGAAGTCATGTTGTTAGTAGTGGAATTGTGTTGAGAAAGATTCAATAGTTTGATATTTAAGTTGTGGTGTTGTGTTGAGAAATATAATTTCATCATCTTTCTTTCTTGATTTTCTCATAAGTTTAGTATTCTCTAGTTAAGATGTTTTGTGCTTCCAAGGAAGATTGCATGTTTGTTTTTTATCATTTGTATGTTTGTTTGTTTCCTTCAACTCTTATACTTGCTACCCAGCCTAGCTAGCCAAAAACCTGTACTGAGAGGGAATTCTTCTCGTGCATCCAATCCTTAAACCAAACCTATGCCATTTGTGTCCACCATACCTACCTATTAGCACTATTGCTATTCCAAGTAAATTCTTGTTTTTATCTACCTTCCAAATTAAACTTGTTATGAGAAAATTAGTGATTAAAGCTCTCACTAACTTGATGGCACACTTTTCTTTCTTGCAATCAATAAACTTGAACCAGTGTGTCCATCTTTGTTGCGTATATGCTTGCGCTTTGTAAGTTGTGAATTAGCAGAACCATACTTTCATGGGGAACGCTTTCAACATTGCACTCGTACTTTGTACCTAGTTGATACCATGATTCTTTTGCTTATGGATCCCGGTAGTGTGAAATAAAAGGGGAACTTGTAAGATCATGGAGTTTATATGTGTGTTAGAGAAACACCTAGGCCGCTAGCCTAAGACATGCCTAATCATGGTGGAAACTTGCAGCATAACCATAATGAGCACTCTATGAAGCATCCCCAATAAAAACCTATGCAAATAGCAAATAAAAGGATCACTGAGATGCTCATTGTCTGCTTGCCTTGTCATTTTGATTATGGGATAGCTCCTGTATCATGTGCAAGGGGTACCCCGTTGGCGGTTCTTTATGATACATATGTATTTACGGTGACAAGAGATTACTTGTGACTGAAGTTGAGTAGCATGAGGTTCGATCATAAGTAAGGGGCATGAGATTTCAACTTATAACTTGTCAAGCATATCCTCTTGTGTCACTTTAACCTTAATCACCTAAATATGCCTATGATAGGGGCAATGAGAACTAAAAGCTAATAAGTACCATAATTTTTGGAAGCTCTTTATGAAACTTGAAATCCCTGCTTCCCTCTACGAAGGGCCTTTCTTTTACTTTTTAGTTGAGTCAATAAACCTATTCCCTTCTATCTCAGCAAGTATTTTGAGTTGTTGTGTTTCATTCTTTCATATGAGGACTTATTCAATCATGTTTCTTATGTTCCTTGTTTTGCACATTGCTCTTATCTTGGTGTCTACTACTTTGAAAGCTATCATTGAAAATCAGTTATTTGTGAACTCCAGCAAATTGTCAACTATTCTTCGACCAAGAGCTAAGTTTGCCATTACCAATTATGATTTACTTCATGTATCCTTATTGTGTTTCCTTTAATTATTGCAAGTTAAGTTATATAATTGTGAGTTGTCTTCTTTTATGACTTATGTATTGATGAATGTGATGCTTCTTGTCTGTATTCTTTTATTGACTCTTCACTCCATAAACCTGAGATCATGTTTATTGAGTTCAGTTTCGCTTGGGGACAAGCGAAGTCTAAGCTTGGGGGGAGTTGATACGTCCATTTTGCATCGCTATTCTATATAATAATTCACTGTTATTCATTGATATATTTCATATTAAGAGATGATACTTATGTTATTTCATCTGTTTTGGCATGGTTGATGACTTTTGGAGCATGGACCGCTGTAGTCAGGATTCTGATGGAAAAGGTGCTGATTGGAGGCAAAATTCGCGAAGTTCAGAAAATCCGGGAAAATACATGGAAAATCCTATTTTTCCATAAGACAAAGGAAGACAGAAGGGGAGGCTGAGATGGGCCATAGGGGGCCCACACCACCCCCTGGCGCGGGCTACCCTAGGCCGCACCACTAGGTGGTGTGGCCACCTTGGTCCACCCCTGGCTCTCCCCTCTGGCGTATATTATCCTCCCAAAACCCTAAGACTCGGGGAGCGACCACATAAAGATTCTGCCGCCTCTGCGGGGCGGAAAACACCAAGAGAGAAAGATCACTCTGGCAGACAGAATTCTGTTGGGGGAATTCCTTCCCAGAGAGGGGAGATCGTCGCCATCAACACCACCATCAAGCTAGACTTCATCAGAATCATCATCATCATCATCATCACCAACATCACCACCAGCACCATCATCACCATCTCCATATCGCTGTAACAATTGGGTTGAATCTTTCATAGTTCTTAGGGGAAACTTTCCCGGTGTTGATTACTCCTTGTAGTTGATGCTATTGAGTGAACTGTTGAATTATTGTTTATGTTCAGATTGTTATACATCATTATTCCATCTCTGATCATGATCCATATGATGTCTTGTGAGTAGTTTGTTTAGTTCTTGAGGACATGGGATAAGTCATGTTGTTAGTAGTGGAATTGTGTTGAGAAAGATTCAATAGTTTGATATTTAAGTTGTGGTGTACTTCTTCTATTGGTGTCATGTGAACGTCGACTACATGAAACTCCACCTATATGGGCCTAGGGGAATGCATTGTGTATTTGGCTACTAATCGTAGGGGTTACCAGAGTGATAGAAACCTGAACCCCCGTTAGGAAACCATTACACAAGGGACGTCAGGGTCTTAGAGTTTAAAGATGTGGTTAGGTTTCTACCTTAATTACTTTCTTGTACTTACGGATGTTTGCAAGGGGTATAATCACAAGTATGTGTTAGTCCTAGGAAGGTCGGTACATTAGCACAGGTTCACCCACACAACACTTAGCAAACTAAAGAAGATTAATCAACTATATGAAGCGAAAGCACTTGCCGATATTCCCATGTGTCCTCGAGAATGTTTGGTCATCTTAAGTAATACAACCAGCTTTTCCTTTGCTGAATAAAGGATTGGGCCACTTGCTACATTTATTCTTATTGTCTTTTATTTACTCGTACTTTATTTACTTGCATTATCAAAAACCCCAAAAGATACGTTTGCTAAGTATTTGTAGAGAATTCTTGATCCATACCGCTAGCCAGCACCTTCTGCTCCTTGTCGGGTTTGACACTCTTACTTATCGAAAATACTGCGATACACCCCCTATACTTGTGGGTCATCAATAGTACAATCCATAGACAAAACCTCTTCCATGAGCAAGCATGATCAAAATACCAAAAGTTATGGTGTAATGATTCATGCAAATGCAACTGGTTTATTTGTACTATAGTGCAAATGGGACACTGTCGGAAATATGCCCTAGAGGCAAATAATAAATTTTGATTATTGCCATATTTCATTAAGTTCATAATAGGTTTTGTATCATGCTATAACTGTGTTGATAGGAACATCAATACACGTGTGATATATAAACCACCAAAGTCCCTAGTGATCCTCTAGACACTAGTTCATTGGTGAATCGATGATTGATATTTCCCGATCATGGACATTTATGTCAATTAACAATGGGGTCACTTCATTAGGTGAATTGAAGTGATGGAAATACCCAACATAGTAATTGTAACATGATCAAGTCACGAAGTTGACCGTTACAATGACTGGAAACGTATTAATCAACTCCTTAGACTGTGATACCATATCAACCACTATCACCCGAGGATACTTAGATAACATTGATACATTGCAAAAGTATCTATAATTTTTGATGCTCCATGCTTGGTATTTTCCACTTTCTTGTGTTTTGTCCGCACTTTGGAGTACTTTTCATATTATTTCTTGGACTAACCTATTAACAAGAGCCACAGTGCCAGCTGCCTGTTTTCTGCTTTTTTTGGTTCTAGGAAAGTCAGAAAATGAATATTCTCGGAATTGGATGGGAGAAAAGCCAAAGTGCCTATTTTTCCAGAAGACTCCAGGAGCCAGAATACGAGACGGAGGAGGGCCAGGGGCTGGCCACACCCCCCCAGGCGCGGGCTGGGCCTGGCCGCGCCAGGGCATGGTGTGGTGGCCCCAGGCACCCCCTCGATCTCCCTCTTCGCCTATAAGAAGCCTTCTGACCTAAAAACTTCGGGGGGTTCGGCGTTTTTCCATGAAAAGTTCCGCTGCACCACCGCCACCGAAGGAGAGATTCGAGGGACAGAAAGTCTCTGTTCCGGCACCCTGCCGGGACGGGGAAGTGCCCCCGAAGCCATCTCCATTGATCTCCACCATCATCTTCATCGACCATCCATGTTTCCCCCATCTATGAGTGAGTAATCCCCCGTTGTAGGCTATGGGGATGGTAGGGATTGGATGAGATTGTTCATGTAATGGCATAAGATTGTTAGGGCATGGTGCCTAGTATCTTTTATTAGTGCTTTATGACTTTGTTGCGACTTGTTGTGCTTAATGCTTGTCACTAGGGCCCGAGTGCCATGATTTCAGATATGAACATGTTATTGATTCATTATGATAGTATTGTTCTTGGTCTTATCTACAAGTTGTATACACACGTTGTTGTCCGGAACCTATGGCCCCGAAGTGACAGAAATCGGGACAACCGGAAGGGAAAGGCTTTGATGTGAGGATCACATGTGTTCACGGAGTGTTAATGCTTTGCTCCGGTGCTCTATTAAAAGGAGCACCTTAATTGCCAGTAGTTCCCTAGAGGCCCCGCTGCAAACGGGCTGGCAGGACAAAATATGTTGCTTTGATAATATTGATGATTCACCTTATAAGTATGAGGTTTATGGTATACTTAAATTTTTCTTTGATAATTACAAGGATGAAAATAGCTATATCCTTGAATATTTTAATAGATGCTTTCCACAAATGGAACAGACTAATGCCTTGCAGTACCCTATGGAAGAGACTAATGCCTTGCAGGATCCTATGGAAGAAGAAATTGATGAACCTGAAATCTCATTAGATGAAAAAGAGGAGGAGAGTGATGAACAAAAGGAGGAAGAATGGATTAGCTACCCATGCCTACCTTCTAATGAGAGTAACTCTTTATCCCTTACATTATTTGATTGTCCTCCATGCTTACTAAAGGAGGATGAATGTTATGTTCCTGAGGATTCTTTTGAAGATGTTTATAACAAAGCTTTAGTGCTTGTAGATCATGAAGAGCATGTTTTATGTGATAGTTATATTGTTGAGTTTATTCATGAGGCTACTGAAAATTATTATGAGAGAGGAAAATATGATTGTAGAAGTTTTCATGGTATTGAAACACCTCTCTATGTGCTGAAAGTTTTGAAGTTACTCTTGTTTTATCTTCCTATGCTTGTCACTTTGTTCTTTGTGAATTTATTTGCATACACGATTCCTATGCATAGGAAGTGGGTTAGACTAAAATGTGTTTTGAATTTGCTTCTTGATGCTCTCTTTTACTTCAACTCATATTTCTTATGAGAGCATCCTCTCAAACTTGTATGTCTGAAGATGATAATATGTCTATTATTCTTGGGAGACCTTTTCTAAATACTGCAGGAGCTGTTATTAATTGTAATCAAGGAAAGGTGACCTTCAATGTTAATGACAAGAAACATACTGTCTATTTCCCCAAGAAGATTGAAAAGACTTATAGTTTGAATTCAATTGAACATGTTGAAGGCATTCAAGTTGGAGAAATATATTGTCCCATACCAAGAGAAAAATTTGAAACTATTATGATTGGGACCATTGCTATCAAGGTTGAGGTAACATAATCATTAGTGGAATCCAAAGTTTTGTCTCATATGAAATTGTTTTGGTAGCAAGACCTAATCAACCTTGTTAACAAAAGGATTTCATTGAACAAAACAATGTTTTCACTATGATTATCTCTGTTTACTTCTATTCTATCCATTTCTTTTTTTTGCTTATGCCTAACTTAAAGGCATTAAAGAAAAGTACTTATTGGGAGATAACCCAAAAGTTTTAGATGAGTCTTGAAAGTTATTACTTCACCGCTCCTTATACTTTTATTTGCTTTTTGTGCCAAGAATAATCTCTAATGAGAGAGAAGTAATGATTGGAAAAGTTGCTGTCCCGAAACAGATTTCTGTGCTTCACAGTAAAAATTCGTGTAAAATCTCTGTACGTCCTTTTGAGTCGTGAATTTTTGTGCTTCTGCCCCAGGTTGTTATCTAACTTTAGTTAGTTCAACACTTTTTGATTTGAGCAACAGAAGGTCTTCGAAAAAATTCGTCTTTACCTGCTGGTCTGTTTTGACAGATTTCTGCCATTTTCTGCATTTGCTTCTTGTTGGTTCCTTTTTGAGTTCTTTTGGGGAATTGAGCTTTTTTAGGGAAGTGCTTCAGTAGCTAGTGTTCTAATGGAAGTTTATTTGGCGTTAGAACTGAATCTTAACACTTATTTATCTTAAGTGCACTAATGTTGCTAATAAAGATTGTGTGAAGTTTTGTATAAAGGAAAATTTTCAGGTGTATGGAAGGAATGAGTAATGATATGAAGGATGGACTAAAGCTCAGGCTTGGGGATGCCACGCGTGTCACCCCAAGAAATATCCAATAAGTACAAGCGTCAAATCTTGGGGATGCCCAAGTTATCCCCTTCTTCATCAATAAAAATCACAGGTTTCTTTCAAACGCTTCATTTTTATTGTTTCATGCACAGTTGTGTTGTTCTTGGAGCGTCTTATTTTTCGTTTTCGTTTTGATTTTTAGTTTGCTTGGTTTGCTTAGTTTTCTGAATAAATTGGTTGGACCCCCTCTTTCATACATTGGTTTGCAAATGGTTTGGTTTGGTTTGGAAAAGAGTAGGAAAGTTCATACTTATGTGGTAAAAAGAGCTTGTTTTTGACTGTGGCCTGTGCTTTGTCATGCCATGCTTGATATTGTTTTGGCTTTATGCTTAGCATTCTTTGCTGTAGCATGACTTGTTATAAACAATTGAGATTGCTTAATGTGTCTTGGATGAACCATGCGTTGTTTTAGCATATTAAAGCATAGTATAGTGGTATTCTCCTTTGATGCTTTATTTGGGTTGACTTGGCGCATGCTCTCACCATGTTATGACTGTCTCAAGTCACCATATCCTTTATGATCCTTTAGTTTTCAACTTGTAGTATCACTTTATGCTTTGATCAATGATGTTTTGTCGCTCTGCATGATAATGGCCATTATTGCTCCCTTAGTTTGTTGCTCCCAGTCTTTTGCTAGCCTCCACAACCAAGTATGAGTTCCACTCATGCATCCAACTCCCTAAACCAAGTTATTCCAAATATTCCACCATACCTACCTACTAGCTTATGCTATTCCAAGTATATTCATGCTGTTGTTTACCTTCCAAATTAAACTTGTTATGAGAAAACTAGTGATTAAAGCTCTCACGAACTTGATGGCACACTTTAATTTACTTGCCCTTAATGAACTTGAACCATTGTGTCGTCTATGTTGTATATGCTTGCACTTATTTGTTGGGAATTAGTAGAACCATGCTTTCATGGGGAACGCTTTCAACATTGCACTTGGTACTTGTACCTAGTTGATATCGTGCTCTTTTCTATATGGATGTCGTCGGTGTGAAATGAAAGGGGAGCTTGTAAGTCCATGGAGTTATGTATATGTGTTAGAGAAACGCCTGGGCCGCTGGTCTAATCCATGCTGACATGGTGGAAACCTGCAGCGTAACCATAATGAGCTGTCTATGAAGCATTCTTCTTATAAAAAAAAGGGAGTCCTATATTGAGAAAAAAGAGAAAAGAAAAAAAAGAGATACTATGAAAAGAGGAAAGAGAGAAAAAATCACCATATTCCCATGGTAAATAAGAAGAATGCTGAGATGCTCGTTGTCTGCTTGCCTTGTCATTTTGATATGGGGATTCTTCCGTATCATCGGGCAAGGGGTACCCCGTTGGCGGTTCTCTATGATACACATGTACTTACGATGACAAGAACTTACCGGTGACTAAACTTGAGTAGCATGAGGAGCGGCCCTCGTATACAAGGGACATGAGATTTCTGACTTATACTTCGTCAAGCATGTACACCATAGTTTGTTCAATTTAACCTTAATCACTTCAAGATGCTTATGATAGGGGCAATGAGAGCTGAAAGCTATAAGTACCATAATTTTTGGAAGCTCTTTATGAGACTTGAATCCCTACTTCCTTTTACAAAAGTCCTTTCTTCCACCATTATATTGAGTCTCCACCTTCTCACTTTATGCACCTTCTTTGAGAGCATAGTGGCCATTCTTAGTTCTATGTGCATTGTCCCAAGACTAGTTGATTGATGCATAACTTGTTATTGCTTGTTTTAAACTATTTGTATCTAGTCACTCTTGTAAAACTTCGAAGGTGTCCTATGCATTTATGTTTGCTACTCTATGAGGGACAAGCTGAATGCCACTATGCTATGTTTTCTTTATGTGAAACAAACAAACGTCTTGCAAAGCATTGTTATTCATGAATCTTTTGTTTGTGCCTTTTCATGTTGCATCATAGTTTCTTTGTCTTATTGCTAGAACTTTGTCTTTCATGTTATGATTGAAGTACTATGATCCCAACTTTGAATGTTTTGCAAATACTTTGATCAAGTCTTTGATGGTGCATGTCACCTCAAAAATTATTCTTTCTTTTTTATCACTTACCTACTCGAGGACGAGCAGGAGTTAAGCTTGGGGATGTTGATACATTGCAAATGTATCTATAATTTTTGATGCTACATGCTTGGTTTTATCCACTTTCTTGTGTTTTGTCCGCACTTTGGAGTAATTTTCATATGATTTCTTGGACTAACCTATTAACAAGAGCCACAGTGCCAGCTGCCTGTTTTCTGCTGTTTTTGGTTACAGGAAAGTCAGAAAATGAATATTCTCGGAATTGGACGGGACAAAAGCCAAAGTGCCTATTTTTCCAGAAGACTCCAGGAGCCAGAATACGAGACGGAGGAGGGCCAGGGGCTGGCCACACCCCCCCAGGCGCGGGCTGGGCCTGGCCGCGCCAGGGCATGGTGTGGTGGCCCAGGCACCCCCTCGGTCTCCCTCTTCACCTATAAGAAGCCTTTTGACCTAAAAACTTCGGGGGGGGGTCGACGTTTTTCCATGAAAAGTTCAGCTGCGCCGGCGCCACCGAAGGGGAGACTCGGGGGACAGAAAGTCTCTGTTCTGGCACCCTGACGGGACGGGGAAGTGCCCCCGGAGCCATCTCCATCGATCTCCACCATCATCTTCATCGACCATCCATGTTTCCCCCATCTATGAGTGAGTAATCCCCCGCTGTAGGCTATGGGGATGGTAGGGATTGGATGATATTGTTCATGTACTGGCATCAGATTGTTAGGGCATGGTGCCTAGTATCTTTTATTAGTGCTTTATGACTTTGTTGCGACTTGTTGTGCTTAATGCTTGTCACTAGGGCCCGAGTGCCATGATTTCAGATCTGAACATGTCATTGATTCATTATGATAGTATTGTTCTTGGTCTTATCGCGTTGTTGTCCGGAACCTATGGCCCCGAAGTGATAGAAATCGGGATAACCGGAAGGGAAAGGCTTTGATGTGAGGATCACATGTGTTCACCGAGTGTTAATGCTTTGCTCCGGTGCTCTATTAAAAGGAGCACCTTAATTGCCAGTAGTTCCCTAGAGGCCCCGCTGCAAACGGGCTGGCAGGACAAAAGATGTTGTGCAAGTTCTCATTGCGAGCACGTATGACTATATATGGAACACATGCCTAGGATTGTCTAGTACTTGGATGCTTTATCTTATTTATCTGCAATTGCCCTATGCTCTGATTGCTATGTGAATTGTCTTGTCCATGCTACGCCCGTCCATCCATCCCTATGCCTTCCGCACTCGAATCCCACTGTTACTGCTTTTGTTACTACTGCCTTTGCTTTACTACTGCTGTTACTTTGCTATTCCTACTACAAAACTGTTGCTACTGATAAACTGCTGTGAGCAAGATTGTTTCCAGGTGCAGCTGAATTGACAACTCAGTTGTTAAGGCTTATAAATATTCTTTGGCTCTCCTTGTGTCGAATCAATAAATTGGGTTTCCCTTCCCTCGAAAATACTGCGATACACCCCCTATACTTGTGGGTCATCAAGACTATTTTCTGGCGCTGTTGCCGGGGACCATAGCTTTATTTATCAAGTCCACTTGGATTCACTATTGTTCAAGCTAAGTTTATTTTCTCCTTGTTTGCTTGTTTCTTTATCAAAAATACAAAAAAATTAGTTCCTACTCTAGTTGTTATTTTCGTTGGTCTGTTATTGTCTTGCTTTGTCATGCTTGTTGTCAATGGTTGGTTTCTTTGAAACTAAAGCTTATTGGCAAGGTGGGTTCACGGAACATCAAAAATATTATTATAAGGAACACCGCTTGTCACAAAAAGGGAAACACTTATGGGAACAAATTGATAGATTGTATACCATTGCTAGAAACCCGTGCTCTACTTATAATGTTACTTATTGCTGTGATGAGTCTTGTTGCAGAAAGAGGTATAAACACCTCCCTTTTCAATGTGAGTATAGTGATAATGATACCATATCTTCCTATGCTAAAGGAATTTATGACTTTTACGATGCGGAACAAATTGAAGAATTTATTGCTTGGAAGGGTGCTTTTGAACTTGCTAGTTTGCTTGAAAATATTGATGATTCACCTTATAAGTATGAGCTTTATGGTATACTTAAATTTTGCTTTGATAATTACAAGGATGAAAATAGCTATATCCTTGAATATTTTAATAGATGCTTTCCACAAATGGAACAGACTAATGCCTTGCAGGACCCTATGGAAGAGACTAATGCCTTGCAGGATCCTATGGAAGAAGAAATTGATGAACCTGAAATCTCATTAGATGAAAAGAGGAGGAGAGTGATGAACAAAAGGAGGAAGAATGGATTAGCTACCCATGCCTACCTTCTAATGAGAGTAACTCTTTATCCCTTACATTATTTGATTGTCCTCCATGCTTACTAAAGGAGGATGAATGTTATGTTCCTGAGGATTCTTTTGAAGATGTTTATAACAAAGCTTTAGTGCTTGTAGATCATGAAGAGCATGATTTATGTGATAGTTATATTGTTGAGTTTATTCATGAGGCTACTGAAAATTATTATGAGAGAGGAAAATATGATTGTAGAAGTTTTCATGGTATTGAAACACCTCTCTATGTGCTGAAAGTTTTGAAGTTACTCTTGTTTTATCTTCCTATGCTTGTCACTTTGTTCTTTGTGAATTTATTTGCATACACGATTCCTATGCATAGGAAGTGGGTTAGACTTAAATGTGTTTTGAATTTGCTTCTTGATGCTCTCTTTTACTTCAACTCATATTTCTTATGAGAGCATCCTCTCAAACTTTTATGCCTGAAGATGCTAATATGTCTATTATTCTTGGGAGACCTTTTCTAAATACTGCAGGAGTTGTTATTAATTGTAATCAAGGAAAGGTGACCTTCAATGTTAATGACAAGAAACATACTGTCTATTTCCCCAAGAAGATTGAAAAGACTTATAGTTTGAATTCAATTGAACATGTTGAATGCATTCAAGTTGGAGAAATATATTGTCCCATACCAAGAGAAAAATTTGAAACTATTATGATTGGGACCATTGCTATCAAGGTTGAGGTAACATAATCATTAGTGGAATACAAAGTTTGGTCTCATATGAAATTGTTTTGGTAACAAGACCTGATCAACCTTGTTAAAAAAAGGATTTCATTGAACAAAACAATGTTTTCACTATGATTATCTCTGTTTACTTCTATTCTATCCATTTCAGTTTTTGCTTATGCCTAACTTAAAGGCATTAAAAAAAGTACTTATTGGGAGATAACCCAAAAGTTTTAGATGAGTCTTGAAAGTTATTACTTCAGTAATAACCGCTCCTTATCCTTTTATTTGCTTTTTGTGCCAAGAATAATCTCTAATGAGAGAGAAGTAATGATTGGAAAAGTTGCTGTCCCGAAACAGATTTCTGTGCTTCACAGTGAAAATTCTTGTAAAATATCTGTACGTCCTTTTGAGGTGTGAATTTTTGTGCTTCTGCCCCAGGTTGTTATCTAACTTTAGTTAGTTCAACACTTTTTTATTTGAGCAAGATAATGTCTTATAGAAAATTCGTCTTTACCTGCTGGTCTGTTTTGACAGATTTCTGCCATTTTCTGCATTTGCTTCTTGTGGGTTCCTTTTTGAGTTCTTTTGGGGAATTGATATTTTTGAAGGAAGTGCTACAGTAGCTAGTGTTCTAATGGAAGTTTATTTGGTGTTATAACTGAACCTTAAGACTTATTTATCTTAAGTGCACTAATGTTGCTAATAAAGATTGTGTGAAGTTTTGTATGAAGGAAAATTTTCAGGTGTATGGAAGGAATGAGTAATGAGATGAAGGTGGACTAAAGCTCAAGATTGGGGATGCCACGCGTGTCACCCCAATAAATATCCAATAAGTACAAGCGTCAAAGCTTGGGGATGCCCAAGGCATCCCCTTCTTCATCAATAAAAATCACAGGTTTCTTCCAAACGCTTCATTTTTATTGTTTCATGCACATTTGTGTTGTTCTTGGAGCGTCTTCTTTTTCGTTTTCATTTTCGTTTTGGTTTTCAGTTTTCTTGGTTTGCTTAGTTTTCTGAATAAATTGGTTCTACCCCCTCTTTCATACATTGGTTTGCAAATGGTTTGGTTTGGTTTGGAAAAGAGTAGGAAAGTTCATACTTATGTGGTAAAAAGAGCTTGTTTTTGACTGTGGCCTGTGCTTTGTCATGCCATGCTTGATATTGTTTTGGCTTTATGCTTAGTATTCTTTGCTGTAGCATGACTTGTTATAAACAATTGAGATTTCTTAATGTGCCTTGGATGAATCATGCGTTGTTTTAGCATATTAAAGCATAGTATAGTGGTATTCTCCTTTGATGCTTTATTTGGGTTGACTTGGCGCATGCTCTCACCATGTTATGACTGTCTCAAGTCACCATAGCCTTTATGATCCTTTAGTTTTCAACTTGTAGTATCACTTTATGCTTTGATCAATGATGTTTTGTCGCTCTGCATGATTATGACCATTATTGCTCCCTTAGTTTGTTGCTCCCAGTCTTTTGCTAGCCTCCACAACCAAGTATGAGTTCCACTCATGCATCCAACTCCCTAAACCAAGTTATTCCAAAGAGTCCACCATACCTACCTACTAGCTTATGCTATTCCAAGTATATTCATGCTTTTGTTTACCTTCCAAAATAAACTTGTTATGAGAAAACTAGTGATTAAAGCTCTCACGAACTTGATGGCACACTTTACTTTACTTGCCCTAAATGAACTTGAACCATTGTGTCGTATATGTTGTATATGCTTGCACTTATTTGTTGGGAATTAGTAGAACCATGCTTTCATGGGGAACGCTTTCAACATTGCACTTGGTACTTGTACCTAGTTGATATCGTGCTCTTTTGTATATGGATGTCGTCGGTGTGAAATGAAAGGGGAGCTTGTAAGTCCATGGAGTTATGTATATGTGTTAGAGAAACGCCTGGGCCGCTGGTCTAATCCATGCTGACATGGTGGAAACCTGCAGCGTAACCATAATGAGCTGTCTATGAAGCATTCTTCTTATAAAAAAAAGGGAGTCCTATATTGAGAAAAAAGAGAAAAGAAAAAAAAGAGATACTATGAAAAGAGGAAAGAGAGAAAAAATCACCATATTCCCATGGTAAATAAGAAGAATGCTGAGATGCTCGTTGTCTGCTTGCCTTGTCATTTTGATATGGGGATTCTTCCGTATCATCAGGCAAGGGGTACCCCGTTGGCGGTTCTCTATGATACACATGTAATTACGATGACAAGAACTTACCGGTGACTAAACTTGAGTAGCATGAGGAGCGGCCCTCGTATACAAGGGACATGAGATTTCTGACTTATACTTCGTCAAGCATGTACACCATAGTTTGTTCACTTTAACCTTAATCACTTCAAGATGCTTATGATAGGGGCAATGAGAGCTGAAAGCTATAAGTACCATAATTTTTGGAAGCTCTTTATGAGACTTGAATCCCTACTTCCTTTTACAAAAGTCCTTTCTTCCACCATTATATTGAGTCTCCACCTTCTCACTTTATGCACCTTCTTTGAGAGCATAGTGGCCATTCTTAGTTCTATGTGCATTGTCCCAAGACTAGTTGATTGATGCATAACTTGTTATTGCTTGTTTTAAACTATTTGTATCTA
The DNA here is from genome assembly GCA_916181665.1 of Avena sativa. NCBI lineage: Eukaryota > Viridiplantae > Streptophyta > Magnoliopsida > Poales > Poaceae > Avena > Avena sativa. Next base: position 38,273,651 of record OV702287.1, on the reverse strand, counting down.
GTCACTCTTGTAAAACTTCGAAGGTGTCCTATGCATTTATGTTTGCTACTCTATGAGGGACAAGCTGAATGCCACTATGCTATGTTTTCTTTATGTGAAACAAACAAACGTCTTGCAAAGCATTGTTATTCATGAATCTTTTGTTTGTGCCTTTTCATGTTGCATCATAGTTTCTTTGTCTTATTGCTAGAACTTTGTCTTTCATGTTATGATTGAAGTACTATGATCCCAACTTTGAATGTTTTGCAAATACTTTGATCAAGTCTTTGATGGTGCATGTCACCTCAAAAATTATTCTTTCTTTTTTATCACTTACCTACTCGAGGACGAGCAGGAGTTAAGCTTGGGGATGTTGATACATTGCAAATGTATCTATAATTTTTGATGCTACATGCTTGGTTTTATCCACTTTCTTGTGTTTTGTCCGCACTTTGGAGTAATTTTCATATGATTTCTTGGACTAACCTATTAACAAGAGCCACAGTGCCAGCTGCCTGTTTTCTGCTGTTTTTGGTTACAGGAAAGTCAGAAAATGAATATTCTCGGAATTGGACGGGACAAAAGCCAAAGTGCCTATTTTTCCAGAAGACTCCAGGAGCCAGAATACGAGACGGAGGAGGGCCAGGGGCTGGCCACACCCCCCCAGGCGCGGGCTGGGCCTGGCCGCGCCAGGGCATGGTGTGGTGGCCCAGGCACCCCCTCGGTCTCCCTCTTCACCTATAAGAAGCCTTTTGACCTAAAAACTTCGGGGGGGGGTCGACGTTTTTCCATGAAAAGTTCAGCTGCGCCGGCGCCACCGAAGGGGAGACTCGGGGGACAGAAAGTCTCTGTTCTGGCACCCTGACGGGACGGGGAAGTGCCCCCGGAGCCATCTCCATCGATCTCCACCATCATCTTCATCGACCATCCATGTTTCCCCCATCTATGAGTGAGTAATCCCCCGCTGTAGGCTATGGGGATGGTAGGGATTGGATGATATTGTTCATGTACTGGCATCAGATTGTTAGGGCATGGTGCCTAGTATCTTTTATTAGTGCTTTATGACTTTGTTGCGACTTGTTGTGCTTAATGCTTGTCACTAGGGCCCGAGTGCCATGATTTCAGATCTGAACATGTCATTGATTCATTATGATAGTATTGTTCTTGGTCTTATCGCGTTGTTGTCCGGAACCTATGGCCCCGAAGTGATAGAAATCGGGATAACCGGAAGGGAAAGGCTTTGATGTGAGGATCACATGTGTTCACCGAGTGTTAATGCTTTGCTCCGGTGCTCTATTAAAAGGAGCACCTTAATTGCCAGTAGTTCCCTAGAGGCCCCGCTGCAAACGGGCTGGCAGGACAAAAGATGTTGTGCAAGTTCTCATTGCGAGCACGTATGACTATATATGGAACACATGCCTAGGATTGTCTAGTACTTGGATGCTTTATCTTATTTATCTGCAATTGCCCTATGTTCTGATTGCTATGTGAATTGTCTTGTCCATGCTACGCCTGTCCATCCATCCCTATGCCTTCCGCACTCGAATCCCACTGTTACTGCTTTTGTTACTACTGCCTTTGCTTTACTACTGCTGTTACTTTGCTATTCCTACTACAAAACTGTTGCTACTGATAAACTGCTGTGAGCAAGATTGTTTCCAGGTGCAGCTGAATTGACAACTCAGTTGTTAAGGCTTATAAATATTCTTTGGCTCTCCTTGTGTCGAATCAATAAATTGGGTTTCCCTTCCCTCGAAAATACTGCGATACACCCCCTATACTTGTGGGTCATCAAGACTATTTTCTGGCGCTGTTGCCGGGGACCATAGCTTTATTTATCAAGTCCACTTGGATTCACTATTGTTCAAGCTAAGTTTATTTTCTCCTTGTTTGCTTGTTTCTTTATCAAAAATACAAAAAAATTAGTTCCTACTCTAGTTGTTATTTTCGTTGGTCTGTTATTGTCTTGCTTTGTCATGCTTGTTGTCAATGGTTGGTTTCTTTGAAACTAAAGCTTATTGGCAAGGTGGGTTCACGGAACATCAAAAATATTATTATAAGGAACACCGCTTGTCACAAAAAGGGAAACACTTATGGGAACAAATTGATAGATTGTATACCATTGCTAGAAACCCGTGCTCTACTTATAATGTTACTTATTGCTGTGATGAGTCTTGTTGCAGAAAGAGGTATAAACACCTCCCTTTTCAATGTGAGTATAGTGATAATGATACCATATCTTCCTATGCTAAAGGAATTTATGACTTTTACGATGCGGAACAAATTGAAGAATTTATTGCTTGGAAGGGTGCTTTTGAACTTGCTAGTTTGCTTGAAAATATTGATGATTCACCTTATAAGTATGAGCTTTATGGTATACTTAAATTTTGCTTTGATAATTACAAGGATGAAAATAGCTATATCCTTGAATATTTTAATAGATGCTTTCCACAAATGGAACAGACTAATGCCTTGCAGGACCCTATGGAAGAGACTAATGCCTTGCAGGATCCTATGGAAGAAGAAATTGATGAACCTGAAATCTCATTAGATGAAAAGAGGAGGAGAGTGATGAACAAAAGGAGGAAGAATGGATTAGCTACCCATGCCTACCTTCTAATGAGAGTAACTCTTTATCCCTTACATTATTTGATTGTCCTCCATGCTTACTAAAGGAGGATGAATGTTATGTTCCTGAGGATTCTTTTGAAGATGTTTATAACAAAGCTTTAGTGCTTGTAGATCATGAAGAGCATGATTTATGTGATAGTTATATTGTTGAGTTTATTCATGAGGCTACTGAAAATTATTATGAGAGAGGAAAATATGATTGTAGAAGTTTTCATGGTATTGAAACACCTCTCTATGTGCTGAAAGTTTTGAAGTTACTCTTGTTTTATCTTCCTATGCTTGTCACTTTGTTCTTTGTGAATTTATTTGCATACACGATTCCTATGCATAGGAAGTGGGTTCGACTTAAATGTGTTTTGAATTTGCTTCTTGATGCTCTCTTTTACTTCAACTCATATTTCTTATGAGAGCATCCTCTCAAACTTTTATGCCTGAAGATGATAATATGTCTATTATTTTTGGGAGACCTTTTCTAAATACTGCAGGAGTTGTTATTAATTGTAATCAAGGAAAGGTGACCTTCAATGTTAATGACAAGAAACATACTGTCTATTTCCCCAAGAAGATTGAAAAGACTTATAGTTTGAATTCAATTGAACATGTTGAATGCATTCAAGTTGGAGAAATATATTGTCCCATACCAAGAGAAAAATTTGAAACTATTATGATTGGGACCATTGCTATCAAGGTTGAGGTAACATAATCATTAGTGGAATACAAAGTTTGATATCATATGAAATTTTTTTGGTAACAAGACCTGATCAACCTTGTTAAAAAAAGGATTTCATTGAACAAAACAATGTTTTCACTATGATTATCTCTGTTTACTTCTATTCTATCCATTTCAGTTTTTGCTTATGCCTAACTTAAAGGCATTAAAAAAAGTACTTATTGGGAGATAACCCAAAAGTTTTAGATGAGTCTTGAAAGTTATTACTTCAGTAATAACCGCTCCTTATCCTTTTATTTGCTTTTTGTGCCAAGAATAATCTCTAATGAGAGAGAAGTAATGATTGGAAAAGTTGCTGTCCCGAAACAGATTTCTGTGCTTCACAGTAAAAATTCTTGTAAAATCTCTGTTCGTCCTTTTGAGGTGTGAATTTTTGTGCTTCTGCCCCAGGTTGTTATCTAACTTTAGTTAGTTCAACACTTTTTGATTTGAGCAAGATAATGTCTTCTAAAAAATTCGTCTTTACCTGCTGGTCTGTTTTGACAGATTTCTGCCATTTTCTGCATTTGCTTCTTGTGGGTTCCTTTTTGAGTTCTTTTGGGGAATTGAGATTTTTGAAGGAAGTGCTACAGTAGCTAGTGTTCTAATGGAAGTTTATTTGGTGTTATAACTGAACCTTAAGACTTATTTATCTTAAGTGCACTAATGTTGCTAATAAAGATTGTGTGAAGTTTTATATGAAGGAAAATTTTCAGGTGTATGGAAGGAATGAGTAATGAGATGAAGGATGGACTAAAGCTCAAGCTTGGGGATGCCACGCGTGTCACCCCAATAAATATCCAATAACTACAAGCGTCAAAGCTTGGGGATGCCCAAGGCATCCCCTTCTTCATCAATAAAAATCACAGGTTTCTTCCAAACGCTTCATTTTTATTGTTTCATGCACATTTGTGTTGTTCTTGGAGCGTCTTCTTTTTCGTTTTCGTTTTGGTTTTTAGTTTTCTTGGTTTGCTTAGTTTTCTGAATAAATTGGTTCTACCCCCTCTTTCATACATTGGTTTGCAAATGGTTTGGTTTGGTTTGGAAAAGAGTAGGAAAGTTCATACTTATGTGGTAAAAAGAGCTTGTTTTTGACTGTGGCCTGTGCTTTGTCATGCCATGCTTGATATTGTTTTGGCTTTATGCTTAGTATTCTTTGCTGTAGCATGACTTGTTATAAACAATTGAGATTGCTTAATGTGCCTTGGATGAATCATGCGTTGTTTTAGCATATTAAAGCATAGTATAGTGGTATTCTCCTTTGATGCTTTATTTGGGTTGACTTGGCGCATGCTCTCACCATGTTATGACTGTCTCAAGTCACCATAGCCTTTATGATCCTTTAGTTTTCAACTTGTAGTATCACTTTATGCTTTGATCAATGATGTTTTGTCGCTCTGCATGATTATGACCATTATTGCTCCCTTAGTTTGTTGCTCCCAGTCTTTTGCTAGCCTCCACAACCAAGTATGAGTTCCACTCATGCATCCAACTCCCTAAACCAAGTTATTCCAAAGAGTCCACCATACCTACCTACTAGCTTATGCTATTCCAAGTATATTCATGCTTTTGTTTACCTTCCAAATTAAACTTGTTATGAGAAAACTAGTGATTAAAGCTCTCACGAACTTGATGGCACACTTTACTTTACTTGCCCTTAATGAACTTGAACCATTGTGTCGTATATGTTGTATATGCTTGCACTTATTTGTTGGGAATTAGCAGAACCATGCTTTCATGGGGAACGCTTTCAACATTGCACTTGGTACTTGTACCTAGTTGATATCGTGCTCTTTTGTATATGGATGTCGTCGGTGTGAAATGAAAGGGGAGCTTGTAAGTCCATGGAGTTATGTATATGTGTTAGAGAAACGCCTGGACCGCTGGTCTAATCCATGCTGACATGGTGGAAACCTGCAGCGTAACCATAATGAGCTGTCTATGAAGCATTCTTCTTATAAAAAAAAGGGAGTCCTATATTGAGAAAAAAGAGAAAAGAAAAAAAAGAGATACTATGAAAAGAGGAAAGAGAGAAAAAATCACCATATTCCCATGGTAAATAAGAAGAATGCTGAGATGCTCGTTGTCTGCTTGCCTTGTCATTTTGATATGGGGATTCTTCCGTATCATCGGGCAAGGGGTACCCCGTTGGCGGTTCTCTATGATACACATGTACTTACGATGACAAGAACTTACTGGTGACTAAACTTGAGTAGCATGAGGAGCGGACCTCGTATACAAGGGACATGAGATTTCTGACTTATACTTCGTCAAGCATGTACACCATAGTTTGTTCACTTTAACCTTAATCACTTCAAGATGCTTATGATAGGGGCAATGAGAGCTGAAAGCTATAAGTACCATAATTTTTGGAAGCTCTTTATGAGACTTGAATCCCTACTTCCTTTTACAAAAGTCCTTTCTTCCACCATTATATTGAGTCTCCACCTTCTCACTTTATGCACCTTCTTTGAGAGCATAGTGGCCATTCTTAGTTCTATGTGCATTGTCCCAAGACTAGTTGATTGATGCATAACTTGTTATTGCTTGTTTTAAACTATTTGTATCTAGTCACTCTTGTAAAACTTCGAAGGTGTCCTATGCATTTATGTTTGCTACTCTATGAGGGACAAGCTGAATGCCACTATGCTATGTTTTCTTTATGTGAAACAAACAAACGTCTTGCAAAGCATTGTTATTCATGAATCTTTTGTTTGTGCCTTTTCATGTTGCATCATAGTTTCTTTGTCTTATTGCTAGAACTTTGTCTTTCATGTTATGATTGAAGTACTATGATCCCAACTTTGAATGTTTTGCAAATACTTTGATCAAGTCTTTGATGGTGCATGTCACCTCAAAAATTATTCTTTCTTTTTTATCACTTACCTACTCGAGGACGAGCAGGAGTTAAGCTTGGGGATGTTGATACATTGCAAATGTATCTATAATTTTTGATGCTACATGCTTGGTTTTATCTAATTTCTTGTGTTTTGTCCGCACTTTGGAGTACTTTTCATATGATTTCTTGGACTAACCTATTAACAAGAGCCACAGTGCCAGCTGCCTGTTTTCTGCTGTTTTTGGTTACAAGAAAGTCAGAAAATGAATATTCTCGGAATTGGACGGGACAAAAGCCAAAGTGCCTATTTTTCCAGAAGACTCCAGGAGCCAGAATACGAGACGGAGGAGGGCCAGGGGCTGGCCACACCCCCCAGGCGCGGGCTGGCCACACCCCCCAGGCGCGGGCTGGGCCTGGCCGCGCCAGGGCATGGTGTGGTGGCCCCAGGCACCCCCTCGGTCTCCCTCCTCACCTATAAGAAGCCTTCTGACCTAAAAACTTCGGGGGGTTCGACGTTTTTCCATGAAAAGTTCCGCTGCACCTGCGCCACAGAAGGGGAGACTCGGGGGACAGAAAGTCTCTGTTCTGGCACCCTGACGGAACGGGGAAGTGCCCCCGGAGCCATCTCCATCGATCTCCACCATCATCTTCATCGACCATCCATGTTTCCCCCATCTATGAGTGAGTAATCCCCCGCTGTAGGCTATGGGGATGGTAGGGATTGGATGATATTGTTCATGTAATGGCATCAGATTGTTAGGGCATGGTGCCTAGTATCTTTTATTAGTGCTTTATGACTTTGTTGCGACTTGTTGTTCTTAATGCTTGTCACTAGGGCCCGAGTCCCATGATTTTAGATCTGAACATGTTATTGATTCATTACGATAGTATTGTTCTTGGTCTTATCTGCAAGTTGTATACACACGTTGTTGTCCGGAACCTATGGCCCCGAAGTGATAGAAATCGGGATAACCGGAAGGGAAAGGCTTTGATGTGAGGATCACATGTGTTCAGGGAGTGTTAATGCTTTGCTCCGGTGCTCTATTAAAAGGAGCACCTTAATTGCCAGTAGTTCCCTAGAGGCCCCGCTGCAAACGGGCTGGCAGGACAAAAGATGTTGTGCAAGTTCTCATTGCGAGCACGTATGACTATATATGGAACACATGCCTAGGATTGTCTAGTACTTGGATGCTTTATCTTATTTATCTACAATTTCCCTATGTTCTGATTGCTATGTGAATTTTCTTGTCCATGCTACGCCCGTCCATCCATCCCTATGCCTACCGCACTCGAATCCCACTGTTACTGCTTTTGTTACTACTGTCTTTGCTTTACTACTCCTGTTACTTTGCTATTCCGACTACAAAACTGTTGCTACTGATAAACTACTGTGAGCAAGATTGTTTCCAGGTGCAACTGAATTGACAACTCAGTTTTTAAGGCTTATAAATATTCTTTGGCTCCCCTTGTGTTGAACCAATAAATTGGGTTTCACTTCCCTCGAAAATACTGCGATACACCCCCTATACTTGTGGGTCATCAAAAATCAAACATCACTTGCGTGAGTGGTGATCACAAAGGTGTGTTTAGGTATTCAAAGGGGCGTGTAGAGGCATTATGTGTCAATAGTGGCATTTGTTCTTCGATTTGATGGAGAGATACTCTGGGCCCACTCGAAGACATGACATCCATAAAGCTGCAACATGTGACTAGGTCATGGGGATGGAATATATCAGAACGAGTAAAGTTATACTTGTTGGTAACGAGTTGAACACGACATGGCAATGTCGTTGATCAGGTCTCGGACAAGTAAAGTGTCAAAGTAACAAAGGGAAGTGGAATCTATGTTTAATGGTTCAACGACAAAGATTCTTGTGGAATGCATAGGGGTCATCATGGGCATCCAGGTCCCGCTGATGATCATTGGTCTGAGAGGGATCTCGACCATGTTTGGAGTGTTCCCGAACCGTAGGGTAAGAAACTTAAGGGTTTGACAATGCTCAGATATTGTCTTGGTATCATAAAAATCACCGAAAAAAAGAGAAGGGAAAACCGAAAGGGTTCTCGAAAAGTCCGACAGGTGTCCGGAGTTGTCCGGAAGGCGTTCTGGTGCAACGGGGATTAAATAATATGTAAATATATGTTAATTATGAATTATACATTTATTTATTAATTTAAATATTATTTAATGGGGTAGCCCACCTAATAGGCCAATTCCTAAAGGGGAATGGCCCAAGCGGGGGCCGCATCCCTAGGAGGGCCCAAGGGGGTGGCTGGCAGCCCTAATGGGCTAGCCCCACATGGGGCCCATGGGTGGATTGGACGATGCGCCTCCCCCACCTCCTCCCTTGATTAGTCCCACCCCAGGACTTTGAGGGAGGGAGTGCCTCCCCTACCCCTATATAAAGGAGGGCATATGGAGGGATTCAAACACACCAATTGAGCTTTGAGGCGTACCCCTCCAAGTAGCCTCCTCTCTCTATCTCTTGTGAGTGCGGCACCATTGTAAATGCTATGCAAACGAGAGTGTTCTTCACCGTGGAGCGCCGTCGCGCTGCGGGAATTCTGGATCCAGGAGATCTACTTCCACAACCTCTGCTGGATCAGGGTCTAGGAGTCATTGTCAAACACCGTATATGTGTGACTTCCCACTAGGCACTACACTAGTGGTGCTAGAGTCGTTCGAGCCATCAGAGTCATTGGAGCTGGTGGAGCCATCCATGACCATGAGGTCGGCATATTTATGACAACATCAACCACATTCTCCTGAATGTTGACAACGCTTTTCGGTCTTCAAGGGAAAGATTTGAAAACCCCTCCTGTTATTGCTTTACTAACAGATAGATCTTAGCATTAGGGTTGTTCGCATAGGAAAAGTTATTGTTTTTCGGGCGCTATACCCTTATAGTTTTTATTGTTATATCTTATATGCTCATAATAGTTTTATGCCATGCTATAACTATGTTAAGAGGAAACATTAATACATGTAAACAAACCAAGTCCCTAGTAAGCCTCTAGTTAACTAGCTCATTGGTCAACTGATGATCGAGGTTTTTCGATCATGGACATTTATATCAATTGACAATGGGTCGAGGTTTCCTGGTTGTTACTCTCCCATGTGAATCACCACCACCCCCAGCCCGATCTTGCCACAGATCTCCAGCCGGTCCACAAGGAGCTTAGACTACAGGCCGAGGCTGCAGTAGCCTTGACGGTGGAGAGGATAGTGGCGTCCGCCAAATGCCATGGCCAGTATCTTCTGTACTTCTATTGTTAGACTTCCTTGACTCTTGTAAGAAATCAACTACAGGAACAGTTTGCTTTTTATAAGATACGTCTTGTCTTTATCTTGAGTAATTTCTTGCGACTTTTGTTGCCTCGGGACTGAACGCCTACTTCGGTCCCGCGCTGGCCCTACAAATTCTTGAGACTTGCGCCACCTCAGACCTAGGTGTCGTACCAGCCCCTCGAGGTCCTATAGATTTTTCCAGCTCCTGCTCCTTTAGACCCGGGTGCCATATAGGCACCACATAAGCCCTACAGTGCTGTTGACCCCTCCAGCGAGTTCTTCAGATGACGTAGAACTCTTCACCAGACTGAAACATCGTACGTGATATAGTCACGGGTCGACGGGTTATTTCTGTGCAACTGGTCGGCCGAGGTCCCGTCGACAGGGCTGCGGGGATATACTCGGGGTCACCCTCATGGTTACTCAACCTTTCAGAGCGCTCAACTCCACAAATGGTTGGAGAAAATCTCGTCAACAGGACCACGAGAATATACCTGGGGTCACCCTTGTGAGCTCCTTCTCCCTCCATAGTGCCCTACCCCTGGCATGCCTCCCTTTATATATGACGCTTTATTCAGGAGGTAAAATTGCTAGGAACGACCAACCCCTAGGGTACATACCCAATTCTACTTTTGGGCGACATAGGACATTGCACAAGACCCTCGAAGTTGGTGAGATCTTGAATTGTAGCTCGGACCTAGCCGGGACACGAATCTCTGGGTAAGAGAAGGTCCTGTCCGGGTTTTGAGCAGAGGTGAAACCCCTCGCTCAGGATCTCATTTGATCACAGGACAAGTCTCCATTTGGGCCGACGAAGCACGACCAGGATATATGCCACATCGCAATCCTCGACGAAGGGCTTGGGCATGACTAGTTTCCTAGAATCAGGCCTATCTTCGGGGTTTTCCTGGTTTAACTTCTGGCAGGATTGTTGGAAAGGCCCGCCATCGTCTTCCCCATAGGTCTGCACGGGTCTGCCCCCATTGCCATGCCCCGGGGTGTAGTCCTACCGGGCATGGCCACCGCAGGCCTTGCTCGATGCGCCCGTATCGCCCTTCCCGTCTTCTCAATCTCGACGATCGGGGAAATCCTTCATGCGGTGGCCAGGCTTGAGGTAGATGAAGTAGTCATCGTGGGTAGCATCTCCACTAGGGACTTGACCCAGTAGTAGTTCTTGAGGGCGTTTGTGAATGGGGCACCATGGTCCACCATCTTGGTTAATGGCTAGTCGATTCTCTTTGACTTATTTTGCTCTGGTTTGATCGCCAGGGCCTGCTTCACGGGTAGGAGCTTATGATTCTTCTTCTTGGTGGGGTCTTCATGAAGGGAATATGCCCGAGAGGCAACAATAAATTGGTTATTATATTATATTCCATGTTTATGATAAATGTTTATTTCTCATGCTATAATTGTGTTAACTGGAAATGTTAATACGTGTATGTTTAATAAACAAAGAAAAGGTTCCTAGTAATGCCTCTCATTACACTAGCTTGTTGATTAACAGTTGATCAAGGTTTCCTGATCATGATATTGGATGTTGTTAATAACGAGGTCACAACACTGTTAGAATGATGTTATGAACATTCTCCCAAAGTATAGTAATACGATCATGCCATTATGTTTACATTGCTATAACGTCATTCGATGTAACTCTTATCCTTAGACAATGAGATCATGTCAATCACTAACTCTAGAAGAGTACTTTGATTCCATCAAATGTCACACCATAACAGGGTGATTATAAAGATGTCGTTCAGTACTTGGAAAGTCTTGGTTGAGGCTCGTGGATCAAGAGTGGGATTTGTCCATCCCGATAATGGAGAGATATACTCAGGGCCCTCTCAGTGATATCATATTAACATAGCTTGCAAGCAAGTGATAAGATCACTAAGAATGTTATATCACGAGAACGGGAAAAGAGTACTTGTCAGTAACAAGATCGAACTAGGTATGGATGATACCAAATGATCGGATCTTGGACAAGTAAAATGTCATGAGACAAAAGGAATTGGTTACTATGAAAAAGGTTCACGTGATCACTAGTTTATCGTTGAATTAGTGGGAGTCATTATGGATCTCCAGGTCATGCTAATGATTATTGATCGGAGCGAGTCTAGATCATGTCCACATAGTTCACGAGCCCATAGGGAGAGACACTTAAGGGTAGTCGACGCATTTGAGTGGATAGGGAACGCAGAAGAAAATACTAGACAGCGCAGGAATTGTTCTAATAAATCTGCAGTAATAGTTTCGGTGTATCGAAATATTGCAAGGGATCGAATTGTTGATGTGTTCATTAAATGAAGTGCTCATTAAATTAAGTGTTCATTAAATGAGTGGAATTAAATCAAGTGAATTAAAAGTGGTTTTAATGGAATGGCTCTTGATTTTTGAGTGGAAATTAAATGGAAGAAAGTGGCTCTTAACTTTTGTGAGTGGAGAGTCCGCTAGCAATCAAGAGGGAAGAGGTGGGGGCACACCAGACCCATGTTCCCAGCCCCTTGGGGGCTGCCCCCTCCCCCTATAAAAGGAGTGGTGGAGCTCCTCTCCCTCACACACTTCTCCATTCCTCTCATATGTCCTTTGGTTGGCATCTTCTTCCCCTTGCTAGCTTGTCCACTATCATGAGTACGGTGCTTAGGCGAAGCCCTGCTCAAGACCTTCTCCTCCACCACCACTACCATGTCATAGTGTTGTTGGAGTTCCTGAGGAACCACTACTTATGCTTCCCAACATGGAGCAAGGGATGGAGGTCATCGGCACACCGAACGTGTGACCGATTACGGAGGTGATGCCCTTTGTGGCGCTGATAGTCATTGCGTCCTTCAGGACGGTCATGTACATTCTACACCAGCCACATTTGTTTGCAGGAACATTATTCCGCTTACGATCTTCGAGGGTGAGTCCTTCTGAATCCTTTACAAGTATCACCTAGATTCAATCTTGGCAGTTGTAACCATAGGGATTTTTTTGTTTTCTATGCAACGAAACCCATCGATGGTATCAGAGCTATTTCTATGCGTAGATGCTTTGTAGAATACAGATGGGTAGGGGTTCCGCCTATGAAAAAAATAAATTTTACCCTACGCCCCTGAACCCCTGATGTTGCCAGGACCTATCTATAATGCAGTAACGGGAGGGGCTTTTCACGAACTTACCCTTGAAGACCGAAAAACGTTGTCAATGCTCAGGAGAGCATGGTTGATGTAGACGAGCCGAACCCGACCTCAAGGTCATCATGAAGTCCTTGCGCTCCTGTGGCTCCAACGACTTGAGTGCCTCAAGTGTGACACCTCGCAGGGAGTTACACACGTTCGGTGCCTGACGATGACTCCCGCTTCCCCGATCCAGCAGAAGTTGCGGAAGTAGAGCTCCTGGATCCGAATCCCGCAGCGCGACGGCGCTCCGCGGTGAAGATCTCCCTCGTTCGCGCAGTCCGAACTTGGGACCACGGTCATGGGAGAGAGAGATAGATAGAGAGAGAGAGAGTATCAATTGGAGGTCTCCCCAAAAGTGAGGAAACCGTTATTGAATATTGTGTGTATTTATCTGGCCAAATACCCCCACTATATATAGGGGAGGGGAGGTACTACCTCCCTCAAAGTCCCGAGGTGGGACTAAAGGAGAGGTAGAGGGGGAGGGGGAGGCACCGCCGGCCACCCCCATGGGCCCTACGTGGGGGGCTGGCCCACTAGGGCGCCGGCCACCCCCTTGGCCCCTTTCTCCTCTTGCCTTTCCCTCATGGGCCCCTTTCCCTCCAGAATTGGCCCATTAAGCCTTTTGACCTTTTAAATTGATTTTATCTTTTATTAAATAATTATGAATAAATGATTAAATCAATATTTAACATTCATTCACATACTATTCAATCTCCATGGCTATGGAACTCCTTCCACCTCCACTCTAGACATCCTCTGTACTTAACGAAACCCGTCCGGTTTTCTCTCTTCTCTTCTTTAGCGATTCTACCGATCCTATAAACACTCTCTAAGCATCATCAAGCCCTTAAGCGTGAAACCCCACGGTTTAGGAACACTCGAGATATGGTCGGGACACTCCCGAACCAATGATCGATAGAGGGACCTGGATGGCCATGTGACTCCTGTGCATTCCATGAAGATCTTTTGTCATTTGAACCGGGACTGTCATGTCTTATTCCCTTTGTCTCTCGACACTCGCATTGCCCGAGATCTGATCAATGGCATCACCATGTTGTGTTCGATCTTGTTACCGAACAATCTTATTTGACTCGTTCCGACAAGTGATATCCCTGTGATCAAATCACATGTTGTGCAGCTATTGGATATAACTTCTCCGAGTGGGCCCTTGAGTATCTTTCCATCACGTGGATGGACAAATCCCGCTCTTGGCACATATTGCCTCTACGATTCCTCCGAATACCTGAACACACCTTTATTGTCATTGTATTACCAAGTGACGTTTGATGCTATCTAAGCATTCTTGGGAGACAGTGATTGATATAGCCTCACGGTCCAAGGAATAGTCTACAAGGATCCATTTATAATCATCGTAACTTGAACTTCGTGACATGATCGGGTCACGATGTTTAGGTTGGGTATTGGTTCATCATATCATTCTCAAAATGAGTTGAATCTATTTTCAATTAGCATAAATGCCACATGATCAGGAAACCTTGATCATCTGTTGACCAATGAATCAGTGACTATAGTTTCACTGGGAACCCCTGGTTATTTATATATCAAACGTGTATTGATGTTTACGCTCAATACAGTTATATCGTGATATAAAACTTAATCATAAACTTTATTAAATATGATAACAATCCTTATTATTATTTGTATCTAGGGCATATTTCCAATAGTCTCCCACTTGCACTAGAGTACAAATAAACTAGCTGCATTTGTTCTTAAACATTGGCACCATATATCCCGGTACCCTGAACATGCTTGCTCATGGAAGAGGTTGAGTCTTGGGCCTGTACTTTACAGTCCCAAATCCTTTGCAACTTACTAATGTCACCTTGATTGACATTAATACTTTATCATCACATGATAACATCTTTGTGTATGCATCGTCACTATGGCAGTAGAATGAGGCCAGAGTCCTGGAGCCTACAGTGACTTTGGATCAACCTCAAGGGCTTTCTCATGGGCACTATGCCCTGGGACACATCATTCTATGTTAAAAGCGAATTAGCCCCGCCATAACATTATAAAACACTTTAGATGGTACCTGCTTAGCCCAAAATATATCGAGCCTGTTGAGGAACCCCAAGAGGAAGGTATGATGAGCATAGCAACAAGTTTTCCCTCAGTTATGAAACCAAGGTTATCAATCTAGTAGGAGCAAGGAAACACCTCAAAGGTGTTGCTAGATGGACTTTGGCAGGGCGCACTACCGGTGCCAGCAGCAACGTGGAAACCTGCACAACACAACCATAGAAGTTTGCCCCCAACTTGCGATGAGGTTGTCAATCTCACCGGTTTTGCTGAAAACAAAGGATTAAATGTTGGGGATATACTTTCCGGATATCCTCACAGTTCCTCACTGACCAAGGTGGCCCACTTCGGGTTAGAGCATTGCTTCACGGGCGACCCAGTCAGGGAGAAAGACGGAGTACAATCCGGCTACGGGAAGGCCCAGAGGACTTACCGACTTAGGCCCATAATGTTACTTGTAGTTCAAGATGTACTCTATAACCGACTCTTAGTCGTAGCTGGATACATCTCTCCTGTAAACCCTAGGCCGGATATCTATATAAGCCGTCCTAGGGAGAGACTTTAGGGCCCACCTCAATAGTCTACAATCTCAACTCGCACAGGTGAAACCCTTGTAACCCATATTCCAGCTCTGCCGTATTACTGGATTGCTAGTAGGAGTAGGATCCGTCCAAAGCCGGCGGATTCGAACCTGGGTAAACTTGTGTGCTCACCATCCCGGAACACCGTACGTCTCACACCCCTCTCTTCCGCACGCCTCGAGGACCCCCTCATGGCGTACTTGTCCTCAATCCGACGACAGTTGACGCCCACCGTGGGGCAAGTGAGCTTCGGATCTGCGTTCCGAGCGGAATCTGCAAGAATCGGAATCGGCAAACCATCGCTGTCGGTCGCATCCTCTGCACCAGTGACATCCCTCTCATCATTCTCGACGAGACTTGGATTCTGGCTAGGGAGGCCGTGACTGCCTACACAATCATGTCTTTTGGCGAGATCGATGTTTACATCAGTTTCGCTGAACCTGCCCAACCCACCCCAGCGGTGATGATAGAGGCATAAGAATCTTCTGGGTCCCCTTTGTCCACGGAGGCGGCAGAGTTCCAGATCTCAGAAAACCCTAATCCCACCCAACCCGCACCAGTTGCGGAGACAGTGGAGAAATCCGAGCCTGAAGAAGACCTAGCGGTCCAAATCGAATCTGGAGTGGATCTCCCTGGAGGAGCCGGATCCCAGATCGACCCACCCGCAGAAGTCAAAATCCAGGAGGAGCATATCAGTGACACTGATTCCGGCTCTGATGATGCCGAGACAGACAGACCTTTCCTCAGGTACACATTACGACGTATGATACTGCAAGGCGAAAGCGCAAATGCAATTCTCGAGACCATCAAAAGTTTCGACATGGCTAACCGTGAAAGCTGTAGGTACCTCAGGAAGCACGCGTCGCACTTCATCGGATACGTGGGATCCAGATCCGGCTCTACCGATGCTGGAGAAAACACCGACTCGGTGCTGGAGGCAATTGGAACAAACGCTGATGTACCCGCATCCTCGGATGAATCGATGATGTCAGCAGATTTCTGAAAGTTCTCCGCGGAATATGAAGAGGAGTACAACTCCAAAGCTACAGCAGAAGGAGAAGCCATGCATGAAGGATCCGGGGAACACTCTCCCAAAGAGCAGGATGACATGGACGTCGGAGACAATCCTGAAGTCCAGATGTCCGAAAGTACCGATCAGAGCTTGACCCCGGGAAACGGACCCAAAGCCGTCTTTGCTACCGGCACTGCCAAGAAGGCAAAGAAGAAGAACAAGAAAAACAAGACCCCGGCAAAAGACCCTCTGACAGAGGAGGTGATTACCGAGGAATACGAAGAAGACTCGGATGGAGCGCTCATCCCAGAAGAGCCGAAAAAAGAAGCATCGGTGGATGGACACGTGATCACCGAAGGTGCACGTAAACTCATCGATGCCGCATTAACCACACCTATCCCTACAGCCGCAGAACTTACTGCGGATGAGCTGGATGAAAGGGCACAGGCCCTAGAAGCGCGTCGTCAACAACTCCTCGATGAAGCCAAAAACATCGAGGTGGAGAAGAAACACATGTCAAACAAGGAATACATGTCTCGTTTACATCAAAAGACACGGAAGCTTCACATAGATGATAACCAATTCCCACGTGTCTGTGTCGTTCTTTTTAGAGATGAGATGGGGAAGCCACAGAAAGATAGCAACGGAGATTGGGTATACCCAACACGAGTACAGAATACCGTGGCAGCCCGAGAAATTCTATCGGCTAATCCAGGACCAGAGAAGATCCGCTTTGGTATCAAGATACTCAACAAGGGACTGGAGCAGCAAAAGGTCGCCCTGTCCGGAAGTCAAAAACTGGTCTCAGATTCTGACCAATGTCGTACGGATCCGGCATGGGCTGGCGTAAGATCCCATTACGTCCGGGCGCAGTATCATCACCCCGAACACCGGGAAGACAACTATTCAAGAACCGGATCTTCAGGACAGCATCACAAAACTTCGCGTAACTGGAGCAACGTCGCCCCAGTGGTCGAGAAAGACGCCATTGCCGCCCTGAATCTGACGAACCCTCCCCGACGAGAATCTAACGACCGAAGGGGAGAAGATAAAGAGAAACGATGGGAGGAGGATCGTCAAAAGATGCCACCTCCTAAACACACAAGCCGTCCGGCTGAGCCTCACCATGGTGGGAACGACGGACGAAGAAACGACAGAAACCATGCTGGTACAAGCCGGCAGGGGCCTCGTCGTAGTCAAAACCCTCCCCGGAATCAGAATAATGACGTTCCGGACGGAGGCCGGCGGTCAGCCGGAAACTATCCAGCTACTCCACCCTCTCCACCACACAGTCATCACAACGGCTCCCATGGAGGGCAAGGAGGACGACATGGCGGAGGAGGTGGTGGCAGAAGCCGAAGTCCAGTTCCACGGCACCGCAGCCACAGCCGGCATTCGAGACGATCTCTATCCCCGAATGACGCAAGGCATAGGATCAATTCCAACATATAGGCTTGACGCTATGAAAACGATGATTTCTACGTGGGCCCAAAGTGCTTTGGACCACGCATCAGAGCTACAAAATTCCCGGTAGGATTTTCTATCTCAAGACATATCCAAGCCTACGATGGCATTGCTCGGCCAGATACCTGGCTACAGGACTTCTTCCAAGCTTGCTGCATCGCCAAAGGCGGAAACAGCCTGGTCGCAACCCTATATCTCCCACTTATGTTGCGGAAGACGGCGCGATCATGGCTCAATGAACTTCCGGAGAACACCATCCATAACTGGTATGACATGCAAAGTGCGTTCTTTCGTAATTTCGAAGGCACATATCGGAGGCCCTGTTCGGTCGGAGACCTACAGCGTTGCACCCAGAAAGCCGGAGAAACTTGCCGAGATTACCTCGGATGATGGATCGACACCAAGAACTCCTGTGAAGGAGTAAATGATCAAACTGCGATTGAAGCTTTCATTGCAGGTCTCCCAATTGGTCTACTGCGTCATCGCTTGAAGTGTGACAAGGTCACTGATTTGGGAGAGATGATAGAAACATCGAGCAAATATGCAGATGCTGACGGCGATGTAGAGGGATTACTCAACGTCCTAGTTGTACCTCAGTCGGAAAAAACAAAGCAACAGGCTCAGAAATGTAAGAACACCTCGGAGGAAAAACCCAACACGGAAACAATGGTGGTTACTACTGTTTCCGGGTCTGGAGGACGAGGAGGACGTGGCGAAGGCCGCGGGCGTGGCCATGGGACTTCAAGGGTCCAAGGTAGAGGAGAACAGCAACCAGGCAAAACCTACTCTTGGGCCGACATTGCCAATAACCCATGTGTGCATCACCTAGACACCAATGGGGGCTCGTCCCACACCAACGCCAAATATCGTTTCAATGACGACATCAAAAGAGATGACACCGCGGGCTACAAAGCTAAGCGGAAGAAGGGAAAGAAAAATCCTGAAAAGGACAAAGAGACCAAGGAAGATTCCGACATGGAGGAAGCCGATGCTTCAAATCCCAAGTCGGAAGGAAAGAAGAATTTTCCCTCCAAAAAGGACACTTATGTCACTTTCCTCAGATCTCAACCAGCAAAGGTCAAGAAAGCAGTTCTACACGAGCTCAATGCAACAGTTCCGGCTATCCCACAGTATCTGGACTGGTCGGAAGTGGCAATCACATTTGACCGCGATGATCATCCGCCTAAGTTACACAGGCGATAAAAATACACCTTAATCGTCAACCCACTTATTGACGGTTATGGTTTCTCCAAGACCCTCATGGACGGTGGTAGCAACATCAATATTCTCTATGTCGAAACGCTACACCGGATGAAGATCTCGGAGACCCAGCTGAACCATAGCTCTGTGATTTTTCACGGAGTTGTCCCAGGAAGACAAGCTAATTCCCTGGGAGAGATCACTTTGGATGTTACCTTTGGAACTCCAAAGAATTATCGGACGGAGGCACTTTCCTTCAAAGTGGTCCCGTTCAAGAGCGCATACCATGCTATATTTGGACGTCCGGCTTACTGGGCTTTTATGGCTCGTCCGTGTTACATTTACAATACGATGAAAATTCTAGGTCCCAACAGCGTGATCACCATCAGGGGAGACCCGAAGAAAGCGCGAGAATGCAAGGATGGAAATGCCGCCTTTGCCGAAGACGTGCTGCACGCTCAGGAGTACGAGGAGATCAAGAAGAGCATAGATCCGTCCGAGATGCCCGCAACGAAGAAGGAGGTGACCAAGCCAAATCTGGAGTTCAAGGCATCAGAAGAGACGAAGAAAGCGCCGTTGAAGGATGATGACCCCTCCAAGGTGACCCAGATAGGCATAGGCCTAGATAGAACATAGGAAAGCGCGCTCATCAAGTTCCTCCAAGCAAATCAAGATATCTTCGCATGGCAGCCATCTGAGATGACCGGAGTACCTAGGGAACTTGCCGAGCACTCTCTAAATGTAATCCCGAATGCTAAACCTGTCAAACAGTCCTTACGACGGTTTGGCCACGAAAAGCGTAAGGCAATAGATATGGAACTAGCGCGACTCGAGTTAGCCGGATTCATAGAAGAGGTCATCCACACTGAGTGGTCGGCCAATCCTGTAATGGTCCCTAAAAAGGACACCACTCATTTAAGGATGTCTGTTGATTATACTGCCTTGAACAAGGCTTGTCCAAAAGATTCGTTCGCTCTGCCTAGAATTGATCAAGTTATCGATTCTACGGCAGGCTCGGAACTCCTCTGTTTTCTCGACGCATATTCCAGTTATCACCAAATCCGGATGAAGGAATCTGACAAAGTCAAAACTTCATTCATAACCCCTTTCGGAACCTTCTGTTTTGTTACGATGCCCTTTGGGCTGAAGAATGCAGGAGCTACGTACCAGCGCACGATGCAACGTTGCCTCCATGACCAACTCAGACGCAATGTACATGCATACATGGATGATATCGCGGTGATGTCCAAAAAGAAGGAAACGCTAATTTCCGACTTGGAGGAAACGTTCGCCAATCTACGAAAATATAACATCATGCTTAACCCGAAGAAATGCTTCTTTGGAATACCAGCCAGAAAATTGTTAGGTTTCATCGTGTCTCAAAGAGGCATAGAGGTGAACCGAGACAAAATCAAGGCTATACTCAATATTTCCAGGCCAACTCGCCTGAAGGACGTACAAAGATTAACTGGCTGCATCGCTGCAGTCAGTCGATTCGTAAGCCGGCTTGGTGAAAGAGCCGCACCATTATACAAACTCCTGAAAAAAACCAAAGATTTTGTTTGGACTGACGAAGCTGAAGCTGCACTACAAGACCTGAAGAAAGTACTCTCATCTGCTCATATCCTTGCAGCGCCGGAACCTCAGGAACCGATGTTGCTTTATATTGCTGCGACAAATAAGGTCGTTAGTATCATCATGGTGGTGGAGAGACCAGAGGAAAATCAGGAACACCTGGTGCAGCGTCCGACTTACTTTGTCAGCGAGGTCCTGACAGAATCAAAACAGCGGTATCCGCATTATCAACAGTTGACTTACGGTGTTTTTCTAGCATCTCGTAAGTTACAGCACTACTTTCAGGAGCATCCAATTACCATGGTGAGCACAACTCCCATGAGAGATATAATCAACAATAGTGACGCCACCGGACGCGTCACCAAATGGGGCATAGAGCTCTCAGCTTTCGATATTGAGTACAAACCTCGGAGAGCAATCAAATCCCAAATCCTTGCTGACTTTGTCGCTGATTGGACAGAGACGAAGGAGAATATGATACTCCCTGAGTCGGAATATTGGACCCTCTTTTTCGACGGGTCTAAGGCTCGAGGGGGCTCAGGGGCTGGCGTGATGCTCAAATCACCCCAAGGAGATAAACTTTTATATGTGTTGCAGATCCACTTCACAGCGACAAATAATATTGCCGAGTATGAAGCACTGCTACATGGAATCCGGATTGCTAAGGATATTGGCATCCGATGGTTGATGTGTTACGGAGATTCGGATCTTGTTGCTCAACAAGTGTCGGATATTTGTAATGCAAATAAGCACAGGGCAGCATATAAAGCTGTCGTGGATGATCTATCTAAATCGTTCGAAGGGTTTGAAGTTCAACACATCCCTCGGCAGAAAATGAGGAAGCGGATGCACTATCTCGGATAGGTTCTGCACAGGAGGAGGTCATGAATGGCGCTTTTTTAGAGCATCTCAAAGGCCCCTCAATAAAGGGAGTAGATGAGGAATATCCGACCAAATCCGACTCACCTTTAGTAGCAGTTCTGGCTGTAATTCCTAGCTAGACTCAACCCTACCTCGATTATTTGGTAGATGGCAAATTACCCGAAGACGAGGTGCTGAGCCAGCAGATTATCTGACGAGCTAAAGCCTATACTATTGTTAAAGGTGAGCTCTATAAACGGAGTGTTTCTGGGGTTTTTCAGCGCTGTGTATCTCCGAAAGAGGGAGTGGAAATCTTAAGGGAAATCCACGAAGGCGAGTGTGGTCACCACGCTGCAGCCAAATCTTTAGTGGCAAAAGCTTTTCGACACGGATTTTTCTGGCTTACAGCTCAGGCAGATGCCGAACGATTAGTCAAGACGTGCAAAGGCTGCCAAAAGTACGCCAAGCAAGCTCATGTTCCGGCTGATCAGTTGCGAACAATACCTATAACATGGCCCTTTGCAGTCTGGGGGCTTGATATGGTAGGGCCTTTTAAATGAGCTCCAAGTGGATCTACTCACCTCTTAGTGATGGTGGATAAATTCACCAAATGGATTGAGGCTAAACCCAACACAAGTTATGACGGAGCAACAGCCAAAAGATTTGTTGAGGATGGTATAATCCGGTATGGTTATCTGCATAGCATTATCACGGACAACGGGAGTAACTTTTCTATGGGAGAATTGGCTGAATTCTGCGATGAGAAAAATATCCGGCTTGACACTGCATCAGTCGCACATCCACAAGCTAACAGACAAGTCAAAAGAGCAAATGGTTTAATCTTACAAGGCCTAAAACCGAGACTCGAAGCACCACTACGACGTGCTGCGGGGGCTTGGGCGGAGGAATTACCCTCTGTTATTTGGAGTTTACGAACAACTCCAAACAGGTCAACAGGATACACACCTTTCTTCTTGGTCTATGGTGTAGAAGCAGTTCTTCCTAGTGATTTGATTCATACTTCTCCTTGAGTGGCCGCATATATCGAAGAGGATGCCGAGATTTATCGACAAAATGATCTCGACTTAGTCGAAGAAGTTCGCGTCGTTGCGGAAATGAGATCTACAGCTTATCAGCAGAAGTTACGCAAGTATCATAGCCAGAGAGTCCGAAATAGATCCTTCAACAAAGGTGATTTGGTTCTCCGGCTTGTGCAACAAAGAAAGCACAAACTTTCCCCAGTATGGGAAGGGCCCTTTTTAGTTAGTCGAGTATTGCACAATGGATCATACTACTTAACTGACATGAGGCCAGTCAAAGAAAGACCTGCTACTAAGAAGAGAAAGAGAGCTGGAGGCAGTACAAATCCGGATGAGTTAGACAGACCGTGGAATATTGCTCAGCTACGTCCATTTTATTCATAGTTCATCCTTCTTTGTAAACATATATATGTACATGTTCTGTGAGAAATAAAAGTTTTGGTTACCTCAAGTTTTTTCTGAGAAGTTCTTAAACCATCTTATTTCCGAATGATCATTTCAT
Organism: Avena sativa; assembly: GCA_916181665.1. NCBI lineage: Eukaryota > Viridiplantae > Streptophyta > Magnoliopsida > Poales > Poaceae > Avena > Avena sativa. The sequence goes on along the minus strand of OV702287.1, from coordinate 38,250,768 downwards.
AGTCGAAAATCCCAGAATGCTTGAAAGTACTTTATGCTCATGTTCGTTCTGGTTTAGATTTCCGATTCTAAAACTGCTACCTTTGGGTATAACTCTAAAGTTTCTAGTCTTTGCTTTGGTTATTTGTCTGATTGCTGGATGCGGGCATTTTCCGAGTAGTGAATTGTTGGTACTGGAAGCCGGCTTTGTTTCCGAGTTTAAACTAGTTTAGCAATTGAGCTCCGTTGCTCGGCAAAGTTTCCGGTGGAAGGTTTAGCCGGCTCACGAAAGGGATGAGGCAGAAAGCCAGATAAACGATAAGTAGAGACGAAAAAATACAAGTGCTTATGTAAAACATTTCAGGCACACACAAAAAAATCTCTCAAAGTCGAAAACTGCTGAATATATTAAAAGCTTAGCACTAACAAAAGTTAAAGTACTATATATTTACAAATACATCATATTGTTCCGGAATAATACATAAATTTCTGGTCTATGATGTAGGAGGAGATGAAGGATCTGCTGGCTCGCTGGTCACTCCGCCTTGATATCGTTCCAAGATGTCCGCATCTGAGATGGTGCGTTCATCGTTGGAAACTTCTTCGGTTTCTTCTGCAGGAGGAGGCAGAGTATCCACGCGGGTGAAGAAGGGGATCTCGTAGCTGGTCAGATCAGCCACGTGACACCCGTATACGGCGCAAGAGTGCATGATGGCTTGAAGGTCTTGCTCCTGGCCGTCTTCGTCTACCTTGCAGTACCCTCTGGTCACTTGCCATATCTCCATGTTTCCATGGTGGCTCATGACCATGGTGAGAGCGTTCTGCGCGGCAGTCCACGCGAGGACATGTTCCAGTCCCGAACAAGCTGCGGCATCTCCTTGGCCTTGTCCCGCACCTGAAAATCCGACATGCTTGGCATGTCCGGAATCTTGAGAGCTTCGCCGACGTCCTCAAGGGACTGGCGAAAGTCATGAAGGAGGTCACCGACTTGGGTAAGCCGGTGGGTGCGGGGCTCGAAGGAGGAAGAGTCCGACAAGTTCAGAGGACCTATACACAAGACAAGTTAAGAAAAATCCGACATTGATAAAAGTCAAATAAAGAGACAAGTCAGATAGATGGAATGTACCAAAAATGACGTCGTCAATCTTGGTCTTCTCCTCCCGGAGACTCTGGAGTTCATCCCGGAGCGCCTGGGACATATCCTTCTCTCTGCCAAGCTCATTTTTGAGATCCGAGATTATTTTATCTTGAGCAGCGATCTTGCGATCACGCTCATCAGTGGCCATGGAGGAGGATTCAAGGACTTGAGCTATGCTCGTTTCATGATCCGCCTTAAGCTTATCCAGCTCTTAGAGAAGTCCCTTGTTCTCCACCACCAGGGTCTTGAGGTTCTCGGCCTCTTCAATCATGGCGACGGATTGTTTCACCAACGCTGTAAGCCAAAAAGAACAAAAGTTCAAAAAAATTCGACATTGAAAATAACAAGGATAGGGTTTGAGTCTCGGAATGTTTACCTTCGGCTTCATCCTTGGCAACTTTAAGCTCAGCATTTTTAAGCCGGAGAGCTTTGATCTCTCTCCGCTTATCGCAAACATTGGTCAGTAATTCCTGGTTATAGGAACATACTTTCTGTAAGTCAGAATACCCAAAGTCAGAAAGCTACTTAAGACTCGGGCTAATATTTTTGCTAAAATATCAGCACGAGCCTTGGGGGCTACACTAGTTCGTTCTTTGGCATCCTAATAAAGCATAAACCCAGATTGTTTATCCTACTTCATGCTTGGGGGCTAGAGGATATGATATAAATACAATAAAGGAAAAACAGGAGTTGGAATTCCGACTTACATATTGCTCGCAGGAAAGTTTATCCAAACCCACGTTCACTTCAGCGGCCACCTTCTCGGCGAGAGTAAGAGGGATCACTGGGGCTGTTGGAATCTCGCCAGCCCTAATCCTCTCGTCATGAAGGCAGACTTGGGCAAGAAGATCAGAGAACTTGACGTCCTCTGCTTCCTGCGCTTCTTCTTTGGTAGAAAGATGGTTTTTCTCCAGGACTTGCCTGGCGAGCCGCTGGATCTCTTCGGCAGATTTCCGGGTCAGGCCAAACTTGGCAAGACCCGGATTGCTCATGAGGTTTTCGGCGAAGGTTTCTGCCGAGGGATCATTACCCAAAGAGGGTTCACCCTTATCTAGATCTGACGCACCCGTGGTGACGTCAGTTTGCGATCCAAGGTTCGTAGGCCCTATTGAAGGAGCCAGATCTTCGGCAGCATCCGATGAGATAATCGGTGTTTCAGAAGGATGAGGGGTAGGAGTCAGAGGAGCCACGGTAGGGGAAGCTATGGTAAGCTTCGTCTGCCGCAGAGGCTTCGAAGAAATCCCTTTCCCCTTGGCCTTGATGAGCGGTTTTGCTCTGAGAATGTAGTGAAGTCGGAAACATTACATCTCGGAAAGAAATTTGAGTAAAGTACAAAGGCGGAAAGTTATGACTGAAAGTTACCTCTTCACGACAGGCACCTCCTTTGTGCCAACAGCCACTGTCGGAGCTTTGTGCTTCTTGAGCGCAAGATCCGGCAAGGGACCACTTCTACCTCCTAAGAGAACTCCGGAGGGTATCCTTCGAGTAGAGCAAGTTTCGACTCGGGGATGTCAGCAAGCTAAAAAGAAGAAAACATATCAGTATTGCAGTATAACTCGAAAATTGAAACACATAAAAGGTGTGATGATGGAAGCTTACCGGCACCACGGGGTTTTCCGCCGTGTGCATGTCCAGAGAAACCTCTGGAATCCTCCTTTCGATCCGCTCCTTGATCAGCCACTTGATTTGGCTTATGTAGCCTTGAGTGGTGTAGGCTTTGGAGCTGATGCGGAGGGAGTCGATTGGAGACGATGTGATGGAGTGCATCAGTCGGGTTCCGTGGTACTGAAGTGGCTGGATCCGACGTGAGACCCAGCACTGGACCAAGTCGGATCCCTTCAGACCATTGTGCTTAATCAAATATTCGATCCGCCTCTTAGCAAGGATCATATCGTCGGAAAGAGCCGGAGCAGCCTCGTCCCAGGAAGGCTGGGCCGTGGCGGCTCCGTCGACAAAAGCCGGCAAAGTAGTAGCTTTGTCAGGAGCCGGAATATCCCTATGATAGAAAAAATTGGCCGGCCATTGTTTGACCAAATCACTAGCTAGAATCTTGGGATAAGCCCGGTCGCGTCTAAGCGAAAAGCTGATAGTGCCGGTGATGTAAGGAACACCGGAAGTGATGGAGTTTCTCCGGACATGAAAGTAGTACCAGAAGAGAGTCAAACTCGGCCTAATGCCGAGAAAGCCCTCGCAAAGCAAAGCATACGCACTCATCTCTAAGAGAGAGTTAGGAGGAAGATTGTGGAGTTGAACTCCAAAATGATCTATCACCTCAGAGAAGAACTCCGAGGGAGGAAAAGACAGACCTCGGTCAAGATGGGTGCCAAAGTGGACCCGCTCGCCGTCGTGCGGGTTGGGGACGGTTTCCTTGAAGCCGCTCCGCCATTCGTCGGCAGTGAGAAGCCCCTCCTTCTCCATGTTCTTGAGGCTCTCCTCATTGAGGGTGCAGGGGATCTAGATTCCCCGGAAGCTCTCCTTCTCTGCTGCTGCTTCCGTCGTCGCTGCCGCCGCTGCTGCTCCCAAACCAGAGGAAGAAGATGAATCCATTTCTCCGGTGAGAAGATGACCTGAAAGGGGCGGCGCTGGGAGTTCTGTGGTTGAAGGACGAGGAGGCTCTATGCACGCATGAGGATTGGGAAGGAAGGAAACAGCAAAGGACTGGTGGAAAGGAGAAGGAGAAATCCAAACCCCTTATATCCATGTTGTGGTGGTGTCACGGCAGATGCCATGGATAGGCTGAAGGTGGGGACTAATATGCGCTAGGGGAATCCAGGGAGGGATAGTAGAGTGATTCTCTACACAGAAGCTTTGTATTGATGTTCAGTCTCCAAGACTACAAGTGCTCCTCGAGCTGTTTTTGACTAGAGCAGGAAGAAGGGGCTCTCTTACTCTTGCCTATTAACCAGTCCCAGAACCCTAGACCCACAAGTATTTTCCTTGCTATGTATCCGAAAAGACCCAACCCCCTTACCAGAACCCCAACCCCCCTTATATAGGGGTGGTTCGGTCCTGGCCTAGGGCATACGTGGAGGCATATTCCTAAGAATATGCCTCCTCCCAAATTAGTAACCCGACAGGGGTGCTTTTCCCCCACGTCACTCTTGCTTTAGCGACGTTGCCTCTGTGGCGCCTGCGTCAGTCGACGTGAGCGTCGTCACCCTTGTTGGCCACGATCCGGTGGTCCTACCCTTGCTTTATTCGCTCATCCAGTACGCACCGGGCCTTCTTTTTGACCAAAGATATTCCTTCCTTCCCCTAGAAGCCAAACGAGGATCCGGATCATAGTTGATCCGGTCACACCTGTTCTTGCACATAAGCTAGACAAGTGTCTCCGACTTATTCCTTGAGTCGGATGGGATAATGTTAGGCGACTCCTTGGTCCGGGTTACCCCGTGATCCGGCCTGCCTTGAGGTGACTCGGCCAGCATCCGCTTTGGCCTTGCCGAACCTCGGCTAACTCGGCCCTTATACCCCGGAGTGACCCTACCCGGGGTTATCCCCCCAACAATCCACCTACCTGCACCAAGATTCGTGCAGATGCTACAGTGTAACCGCCACGCGTCGTGGAAGGAACTGGGAAGGACCCACACGATGATTGCGTCGCCTCGATCTCCACGCACGCATTGAAACAGCGACTCGGTTCCGCGAACCGCGGACCCACCAACGGTCGTGCTGACGGAACGCCTGTCAGATGACGTGACTTGACCATGCTTGTGTCAGGTGGTGATAGAGACCAAGTTCTGGCTTAGTTTGAAATCGAGCTGGAAAATCCGAGTAACCTATTGATAGGTCTGACTTATTTTTAAAGACCCGGATCGTATTTTTGTTGTGAAGTTTCAGGAACCCTTCAAGATTCTGCAAGCCGAAGATCAAGCTAGACGATGGTAAATCCGACTTTGGATCTTGGAGGCCTCCAGGGGCTGCTGTTGGGGATATACTTTCCGGGTATCCTCACAGTTCCTCACTGACCAGGGTGGCCCACTTCGGGTTAGAGCATTGCTTCACGGGCGGCCTAGTCAGGGAGAAAGACGGAGTCCAATCCGGCTACGGGAAGGCCCAGAAGACTTACCGACTTAGGCCCATAATGTTACTTGTAGTTCAAGATGTACTCTGTAACTGACTCTTAGTCGTAGCCGGATAGATCTCTCCTGTAAACCCTAGGCCGGATATCTGTATAAGCCGTCCTAGGGAGAGCCTTTAGGGCACACCTAAATAGTCTACAATCTCAACTCGCACAGGTGAAACCCTTGTAACCCATATTCGGGCTCTGCCGTATTACTGGATTGCTAGCAAGAGTAGGGTCCATCCAAAGCCGGCGGATTCGAACCTGGGTAAACTTGTGTGCTCACCGTCCCGGAACACCGTACGTCTCACACCCCTCTCTTCCGCACGCCTCGAGGACCCCCTCATGGCGTACTTGTCCTCAATCCAACGACATTAAATGTATCGAGTGGAAGAAAGTAATAGTTTGCAGAAAGTAAACATAAAGCAGTAAACAATTGATTGTAGATTGGTGATAAAAGAAAGGACTGGGGTCCATAGTTCACTAGTGGTGGCTCTCCTTAAGATAGATGACATGTTGGGTGAACAAATTACAGCGGGGCAATTGACAAACATCGAGAAAGCAATCATGCATATACTACTCGTCTTCACTCCTTTGAGATTTGATTGGGCATTACAACATTATACATAGACCGTAATCCAACTGCATCTATGACTAATAATCCACCTTCAGGTTATCATCCGACCCCCCTCTAGTATTAAGTTGCAAGCAACAGATAACTGCATTACGCATTGTGTGTAACGTAAACAATACGATTGTTCTATGAACAAAGGATTGTTGTTTTCTCCCTAGTAGCAACAACACATCTAGTACCTTAGAGATTTTTGTCACTTCCTCATATTACTAGAGGCATGAAACCACTATCGAGCATAAATACTAACTCTTGGAGTTTCTAGCATCTACTTGGCCAAAATAGCTACTAACAACGGAAAGCATGCAAGATCACAAATAACAAAGACATGATAGAATTAATAATCAATCTGAAATAGTATCTCAATATCCATCGGATCCCCGCAAACACAACATGTATGAATTACAAATATATGATCTTGATCATGAACGGAGCTCACAATATCTAAACATGATAGCACAAACGAGGAGAACCAGCCATCTAGCTACTACATGGACCCATAGTCCAGGGATGAACTACTCACACGCATCACACCAGAGGCTTGCATGGTGATGAAGAAGGTCTCTAGGGTGAATTCTCCCCTCCGGCAGGGTGCTGGGAAGAGCTTTAGATCCCTCCCAATCTAGGAATGGAGATGACGGCGGCTACAGACTCTTTCGTGGAATTTTGATCGGGTACTTAGGGTTTCTGTATTGAAGGCATCTTATAGGCGAAAGGGGCGGCCGAGGGGGTGGCGGAGGCGGCCAGACCACCCCCTGGCGCGGGCCAGGCTGGGCCGCACGGCCAGGTGGTGTGGCACCCCCCTGGACCCTCTCTGTCTCGTATTCTGGCTCCGGGTGTCCCTCGGTGAAAAACTGAATTTGGCTTTTGTCCCATCCAATTCCGAGAATATTCATTTTCTGACTTTCCTGGAACCAAAAATAGCAGAAAATAGGCAGCTAGCACTGTGGCTCCTATTAATAGGTTAGTCCAAGAAAGTGTAAAGAAAGTACTCCAAAGTGTGGACAAAACATAAGAAAGTAGATAAAACCAAGCATGGAATCATCAAAAATTATGGATACGTTAGCAACGTATCAACATCCCCAAGCTTAACTCCTGCTCGTCCTCGAGTAGGTAAGTGATAAAAAGAAAGAATAATTTTTGAGGTGACATGCACCATCATAAACTTGATCAAAGTATTTGTAAAACATTGATAGCTGGGATCATAGTACTTCAATCATAACATGAAAGACAAAGTTCTAACAATAAGACAAAGCAACTATGTTGCAACATGAAAAGTGTAGCATCCCATCTATCTAACATCTGTAATGCTACATGGTCTAATAATAAAATGCTACTTCCTATATATAATTGTTGCATCATAATTATATCATGCTCATGTCATCATGCCACATTGCATTTGAGCATCATATAAAACCCGTTTCATTTGGTTCTTATCTCATATGCACTATTAACTATATTTGCTCTTGATATATTGTATTTGGATCTTGATGAATTGCGAAATGCCCAAGTGGATATGGGGGCATCTCTTTTCTCAGACTCCACCATCCAATTTTACCACCCACACTTATTTATTTTCTTCCTCACCTCCAACTTGCTAATCAAACATGAGTATTTGTATCTTCCTTGGAATTTAACTCCACATACTGACAATGGGTATGGATATTTATTTTGTCTACATGCTCCCATACCTTGATACATGTTGTTCTCACAACATTCCTTTGGAAATCTCCCGGGTCACCTTTACATGTTATGTGGTAGTAGAAGCCATATTTATGTTTCAAATCATGGCTCTGTTTAATGGTGAGGTTATTTGTCTTGATGGGGTCATGTATCACATAGTGGAACATACACACTATATAGACCTTACAATTCAAATACTCTCATGATTATATGAAACTCTGTTTTGAGGATTGGTATTCTTATGAAGCATAAATCAATGAGTGATGTTGGAATTCTCTGTTTTGAGGCTAGTTTGTTTTCACAAACTGGGCCAAGTTTAATACATGCAAGTCCATAAAACTCTCTTCCTTCCTCTCTTTTGAACTCTTTTGAATCTTGGTGTATAGAAATCATATGCCCTAAAACTTGCGATCTTTTTCCGATTCGATTGCTGGCCTTTGATTCTAACCTGGGAAGCATCTGTCCTTTTTCTGAAAACGACAGCTGCAGCGTTCTGTTTTATTCCCTTCTAAGCTTCAGCTTGCAGCAGCAGATAGCCAGCAGCTGGGCCTCGCAGCCCATGCAAAACAGCAGGCCGCAGCAACAGAAGAAGCCCAACCCCCGGCCAAACCTTCCTCCACCGGCCGTATCGCTTCAGGACAGACAAACACGGCGCCGTTTCCTGTTCTTCTTCTCCGTAGCCCTCTCTCTCTGCGGGCTGACGGCAGCGGGCAGGTGGCCGTCACCCCCGTTATTTTTTTCGCGTCATCACATCCTCCTTCTTATCCTCTCCCGAACCCTGGGAACCCTAGCTTGCGCCGCTCTTTTCTCCACTGCCTACCTGCCATGGCCGCCGTGAGGCACGCCTCTGCTCTGTAGTCTTAGACAGCGCCAGAGGAGCCGAGGAGCAGAGGAGCTTCATTGTCGTGTGCTGCTTCGAGCCCACTGCCACGGAGGAACCAGAGTAGCCCAGAGCTACTTCTCCCGTCTTCTTCCTAGTCGAGTTCAAGAGGAAACGCTGCAGTTCGCCACCGACCTCCTAGGGTCTGTCTGTTCCCCTGTGCCGCAGTCGCCGTGCTCGTTGGGAACCGATCAAGGTGAGCACCACCTTCTAATTCCCCACTTTCCCGCCTCTTCTCCGCCTCTCAATCGTCGTCGCTGTTGCCGGGCACCACTGCCGCACGCTCGTCTAGTTTCCCCCATGTTTAGAACAGCACTGCTTTCAGGTTCAGTTAGCAACCCAATAGCAGCCACCATAGCAGTCACTGCTGCCTCTGTTCGTCTCAAGGCCGCACCCGACATGGACCATCTCCAGTTAAACAACGAGCGTGATCTGGTAGCCCTATGTCTCCTCTTTCTAACGGATCCTCACATGCTTGTTTCGGTGCGGCGTAGCATCCGTAATCTCCCTCGAAAATCGCTGTAATTTTACTGTCTTATTTTTTCGGAAATTCAGTTCTTGTCCGTCAGTTTAGCCTGGGGGTTACTTCTCTATTTCGCGAGGATTTCCGGTTGCTGCAGGCCCCCATCGTCGAACCTCCAAATATGAAAGTCGTAGAGGGTGATCCCCTCTTCATCTTTCGTTTTTGTGGCATCGCCAGATTCGCCTCGGTTTCTTTGCCATCTTCTCCGGAAGATCGTTTCGAGGTGGCCTCTTTTCCGCAAGCAAATTTCAGTTTTGTCAGTTAACTGCCGCACCTCCCGGTCTTTTTGCACAAAACCCATGGAAGTTTTATGTCGTTCACGAACTGGTCCCTCTGTGCCCCAGCCTCGCCCACGTGTCGCCCACCTGCTGGCTCGCGCACGCAGTGGACCTGCCGGGCTTCGGTCCCCACCTGTCATTGGGCATGGGTATGGGTGGGTTCGGTGAGAAAAGCCCGAGCCAGCCCACTGCGCCAGCTGGCACTGACTCAGCGCTGACCCCGCGCGTCAGTGACTCGGGCTAGACCCACCTGAGTACAAAAAGTTTCTGTGAGCCTTTTTCCAAATAAAACTAATTCCAGAAAATGCAAATATATTTTTAATATCCAGAAATTAATAATTTTTAATTGGTAAATTCAAATAATACAAATGACATATGTTTTTGAATCAGAAAAATGTGAGGATTTCAAATCTGCCATCCAATCTAATGTTTGACTAATTTAAATTTTCGAAATTGTTTAATTGCAATAAAAATGCCTTTTCTTAATTAATTAATAACTTTAAATCTACAACTCCAAATTTGACAAATAATATGTCTAAATCGATCAGCGCAACGAGCCCATTCTAACTATGCATTCCATGTTCTGAATTGCAGCATGCATCATATAAATTTTAAGTATACAGCAACTTATTTGAGAGCAAAACATGACTAAAACTTAATAAAATGCTTTATTCCTGTACCCCACACCTCACCCATGCCATGCTACATTATTGCCATGTAAATTGTGCATCATTCATCATGGCATGCTTGTTTGCTTGTCGCATTTTATTCATATCCTTGTGCACTTTATGTATGTTGGCCCTTGTTTGTTTGGTTCTTCTTTTCGAATAGACGCCGAGCAGGGGAAATATCAGGAATCCCAGGAGTACTACCCAGATCCGTCTCTCGCTTCAACTGAGCTGCCAGGCAAGCACTACCACATGCTTGCATACATATAGTACCTACTGCCTCTATCTTATTCTTGCATCATTGACTCGCGATTGCATTAAATTGAATCCCAAGTACTGCATAGCCTTTACTTTTAAACCCCACTGAAGCTTGTTCCTCCATCCCATGAGCCATTACTACAGGAGTTGTTTGAGCCATGCGGGTCGTAGAACAACATGTGTAGGGTATGTGAGTGTCTGATGGATAACGAGGTACCTAAACAACGTAACTGGAGTAGTAATGGGATAACTGATGAAAGAGGCACCGGTGAGCAATATCTGTTATTTGGTTTTTCATGCTCACTTGTGTCCCGTAGGACCCCGAGTACTTGATTCCTGTTCCTTTACTATTCGCACTATCCACATCCGGGAGGCCATGGACCCCCCCTGAGCTAGAGCTTGATTCATTTCTATTTCTTGGGGCCACAAAGTAGTTTGGGGCTTTGTTACTATCCTGTACTTATGCCATGCTTTACTGTTTTATTTAAGAATGTGCGTGGAGCAACTGTACTGTTTTGGATGCGGAGTGTTTTCGCGGTATCGACAAGCCCAGTCACACTTTCGGGTTCCCGGTCGTTTACAGCCATTGACGCAAATCTTGGGTCCGTCTCGGAGCCGGCCAACTTCGTTGCGGGTAGCTTAATGGGGTGGCCCCCTGAAATATCTCTAAATCCTGTGATCGCTTTGTCGTGAATGCCTCGTTGGGTTTTGATTTGGTTTTTCCGAGGTTGATCGAGTGTGTGTTGCTATTTGTGCACCCTTGTAGGGTAAATATTTCTGAAAGCCGTGTCCGCGGTTATGGACGACTTGGAGCTCAGTTTCTCGATCATAGACAAGTATAACTAAAGTACTTCTTTTAATCTGACTAAATACCTGTATAGTAAATAGTGCAATACTCATGGAATGGTTAATAAAACTGCCAACGGATGGGTTGTTCGTCCGCTTTCTCGTTGGTAAGCGAGAAGGAGGATGGATCTGTTACTTATACTGTTATAACTGTTGTTACTAATTAACGGACATCGTTCTATCATTGGTTAGGCGGATGGTTAGCGAGTATCTATAGACTTGTTAGTTATTATCTTTTGCTGCAATTGCGTCACCCCAGGTATATGTCCCCTTTAGAGGCATAAAGACTTGCTGAGTACCCCTAGGGTCTCACATGATAAATTGTTTGATTCAGATGAACAGGTGTATTCGCAAGATGGATACTGGGTGGAGGAGACAGATGATGTTGGCAATGATCACGCGGTGTAGAGATTCCGGGGATGGGGATCCGCGAGATCTGTGGGCGGTATGTGTTTATCTATGTGGCATCTTATGCAGATTTGCTTCTTATCCGTACTCGGACCTTGTTTTCCGCTTCCGCTTGATACTATTATCTCTATCTAGGATATTTGGATCTTGCCGTATGGCGTTGCAATATTTCTATTTCTTTCTAGATGGTATGGCTCTGGGAACTGTTGTAAGGTAGCTTGCATACATACTCACTTGTGTATGTATTTGAACTCTTCGCCTGTTGCCTACGCCGCTCGCTCTTGTCCCGATGTCTTGGAAGTGGTTAGGACGGCCGACGGGTCTACACGTGGGTGGCCCCTGGGCCCCCGCTGTACTATTTTAACCATTTCTGGATCATCCAGGCTTGAAATAGAGCGTAGGGGCCGAGGTTGTTACAATTGGTATCAGAGCCATCCCGCCCTTCAGGGTCTCAGCTAAATGGTCGTTGTCAGTCTAGCAAATATTTTTGGTAGCTATGTATACTAGGGAAAAGCAAAACGTGAGAGTAGGTCTGCTTCCATTTTTCTTCTTACCCACCCACCCACCCTTTTCTGGTAAGGAAGTGTAACGTTTTCAATCCTCTTCTAAAATTCAAACTAGGATTCACGTGTTCTGGGTTCCGTAGTACCATAGGTTGTGTGTGTGTGTGTAATTCCTTGTCTATCTGTTGCATCCAAGTTGTTGTCGCTATCTGCCTTTTGGTTATCAACTGTTGGTACATTCCATACCGACAAGCTTTTGTAAACCGACACAATCTATCTGATTTGTTGTAAACCGACGCGATCTGTCTTACTCTTTGTTATCCGACGCTATCTTGTTTGCGGTGTTTGTTTCCGTAGTTGCTAATCTTTAGGTTCATCTTAAGAAAGAAGGAAGTTGGGATATGTGTTTTACTTATTCATGTGCGTAGTAATGATTTGAGTGCGGGATGGAGTCACGACCATACCACTACTTTTATCATTCGCTCGTATATTGAATTGGTAGAGTTACTAATCTTGATTCGTTAAGTGGGTTTGCGCATATAGTGGTATTTTAATGCCGAAATTTGCGGATTTTTTTTTCTTTGATAGCTTTGTGTACCACACTCCTTGTTCAGTCGTGTGATATATGCTTAATATCTTCTTGGTGCTTTGAACTTTGTTAATATTTTTAATATCATCCTAGTGATTTGTATCCTTTAATCTTGGTTAATTCCATTTTGGTACTATTTTGGATTATTATTATTCTCCATTATGGTACTGATTTGAGTTTTATATCAATCACATGATGGCACCACCACGCCGTTCTGAGGAGGACATACCACCTGAACTAGGGGCTGCGTTGGCAAGTATTGCTAATGCCTTGGGAACAATGCAACAGAACCAACAACGTTTTGAAGAAAGTGTCAGGAGGAATGAGTTTGTTCTGCTACCTCCACCTCCCAAACGAGGAGACATCAAGAGCTTTCTGAAGTTTAACCCACGCCACTTTGAGGTGTCTGATCAGCCTCTGGATGCAGATGATTGGCTGCGTGAGATGTCAAGGTTGCTGATGACTGCTGATGTTCCTGGGCAAGAATGGGTAAAATGTGCCACTCACCTTCTGAAGGGAGATGCAGCTCTGTGGTGGGAAAATTACTTGAAGGCAAACCACTCTGGTTTTCAGCCTACTTGGGAGTAGTTCACTAGGGCTTTCAAAGAGCAATATCTGTCAGAAATTGTCATGGAAAAGATGAAGGAAGTGTTTCTCAACCTCAAGCAGGGCAATGACAATGTCAATACCTATATCAGAAACTTCATGAATCTTTCTTGGTATGGTGGCGATGAGATCTCTGATGACAAGAAGAAGCAAAAGAGGTTCAGGCAAGGGCTCAATGCATCTATCAAATATGCAATCACTCATGCAAGGCCGGGGTCTTTTCTGGAACTCCAACATACAGCTCTGCAGGAAGAAGCAAGTAGGTAAGTGTTTGAGGAGTCCAAGAAACACAGCCGTGACGCAGCAAGCTCTTCAGCTATGACAGCTCCTTCTAAGCGCCGTGTGTGGGTTCCTAACACTCCACCGTCGCTCCCGGCTCCACCAAGACCTTCAAGCTACGCGGCAAGGCCACCAAACTCCTTCACTGCGGCTCCTAGGGGCTACAACCACAACTACCCTAGAGCGCCTAGCGGAGTCCCTGGCTATGCTGCTCCACGTCCACCTGGTGCCTGTTACACCTGTGGGAACACTGGGCATTAACACTGGAGTTGTCCCATGAACAACAAACCTGTTCCTCCACCACCTCCAAGACCTGCAGCAAGTTCTCCTATGGTTCGTGCACCTCCACCGCGGGCTCTCAACATCTACACCAAGCTCGGGTCTACTATTGCTCGTGCCAACTGTGTCAACGTCGCTCAAGCCGAGCATGCACCTGGAGTTGTGATGGGTATGCTTCCTGTTAACTCAGTTCCTGCACGAGTTTTGTTCGATTCTGGTGCATTGCATTCTTTTGTTTCTCACAAGTTTGCAAATGAGAATGAGTTAGCAATGGATCCTCTCCCCAAACATTTAATGGTCCTTTCTCCTGGAGCAACAATGGCATCTTCCAAAATCAGCCATGGCAATCAAATTGAGATTGGTGGTTCTTCGTTCCCGGCTTCCTTAATTATTCTGGGCAATTCTGACATTGATGTTATCTTGGGCATGGATTGGTTGACAGCAAATGCAGCTGTGATTGATTGTGCTGAACGATCGGTTTCTCTGAAAATTCCTGAAGGCCATATAGTCTATTTGCCAAGTCTGACTCCTGCAATTCAGCTTTTCTCTTTGGCGGCTCTCAAGGATGATGCTATGGATGCTATTTAGAGTGTTCCGGTGGTCTGTGAGTTCCCATATGTTTTTCCTGAAGAGTTACCGGGTATGCCTCCTGATCGTGAGGTCGAGTTTGTGATGAACAAACTCCGATTTGCTTCTTATCCGTACTCGGACCTTGTTTTCCGCTTCCGCTTGATACTCTGATGTTTGATGTATGAGGAGCTATCGTAAACTATTATCTCTATCTAGGATATTTGGATCTTGCCGTATGGCATTGCAATATTTCTATTTCTTTCTAGATGGTATGGCTCTGGGAACTGTTGTAAGGTAGCTTGCATACATACTCACTTGTGTATGTATTTGATCTCTTCGTCTGTTGCCCACGCCGCTCGCTCTTGTCCCGATGTCTTGGAAGTGGTTAGGACGGCCGACAGGTCTACACGTGGGTGGCCCCTGGGCCCCCGCTGTACTATTTTAACCACTTCTGGATCATCCAGGCTTGAACTTAGAGCGTAGGGGCCGAGGTTGTTACAAAAAGGCGCAAGCAAAATATTCATGTATAACAATGCTTTGCAAGACGTTTGTTTGTTTCACATAAACAAAACATAGCATAGTGGCATTCAGCTTGTCCCTCATAGAGTAGCAAACATAAATGCATAGGACACCTTCAAAGTTCATAAGAGTGACTAGATACAAATAGTTTAAAACAAGCAATATCAAAGCTATGCATCAATTAACAAGTCTTGGGACAATGCACATAGAACTAAGAATGGCCACTATGCTCTCAGAGTAGGTGCATAAAGATAGAAGGTGGAGACTCAACATAAAAATAAAAGAAAGGCCTTCATAAAAGGAAGTAGGGATTCAAATTTCATAAAGAGCTTCCAAAAATTATGGTACTTATTAGCTTTCAGCTCTCATTGCCCCTATCATAAGCATCTTGAAGGTGATTAAGGTTAAAGTGACACAACTAAGAGGATATGCTTGACAAGTTATAAGCTGAAATATCATGCCCCTTACTTACGAAGACCGAACCTCATGCTACTCAAATTTAGTCACAAGTAAGCTCTTGTCATTGTAAGTACATATGTATCATAGAGAACTGCCAACGGGGCACCCCTTGCACATGATACAGGAGCTATCCCATAATCAAAATGACAAGGCAAGAAGACAATGAGCATCTCAGCGATCTTTTTATTTGCTATTTGTATAGGTTTTTTATTGAGGATGCTTCATAGAGTGCTCATTATGGTTATGCTGCAAGTTTCCACCATGATTAGGCATGGCTTAGGCTAGCGGCCCAGGCGTTTCTTTAACAAAAATACAAAATCCATGATCTTACAAGTTCCCCTTTTATTTGACACCGCCGAGATCCATAAGCAAAAGAACATAATATCAACTGGGTACAAAGTACAAGTGCAATGTTGAAAGCGTTCCCCATGATACATGGTTCTGCTAATTTCAACTTATAAAGCGCAAGCATATACGCAACAAAGATGGACGCAATGGTTCAAGTTTATTAAAGTCAAGAAAAGTAAAGTGTTCCATCAAGTTTGTGAGAGCTTTAATCACTAATTTTCTCATAACAAGTTTAATTCGGAAGGTAGACAAAAACATGAATATACTTGGAATAGCATATACTAATAGGTAGGTATGGTGAAATCTTTGGAATAACTTGGTTTTAGGAGTTGGATGCATGAGTGGAACTCATACTTGGTTATGGAGGCTAGCAAAAGACTGGGGAGCGACCAACTAAGAGAGCAATAACGGCCATAATCATGCAGAGCGACAAAACATCATTAATCAAAGCATAAAGTGATATTAAAAGTTGAAAACTAAAGGATCATAAAGGCTTATGGTGACTTGGGATAGTCATAACATGGTGTGAGCATGCGCCAACTCAACTCAAATAAAGCTTCAAAGGAGAATACCACAATACTATGCTTTAATATGCTAAAACAACGCATGATTCTTCCAAGGCACATTAAGCAATCTCAATTGTTTGTAACATGTCATGCTATAGCAAATAATACTAAGGATAAAGCCAAAATAATATCAAGCATGGCATGACAAAGCATAGGCCACAGGCAAAAACAAGCTCTCTTTACCACTTAAGCATAAACTTTTCCTACTCTTTTCCAATCCAAACCAAACTATTTTAAAACCAATGCATGAAAAAGGGGGTCCAACCAATTTATTCAGAAAACTAAGAAAACCAAGCAAACGAAAAACCAAAACGAAAATGAAAAAGAAGACGCTCCAAGAACAATACAATTGTGCATGAAACAATAAAAATAAAGTGTTTAGAAGAAACATGGGATTTTTATTGATGAAGAAGGGGATGCCTTGGGCATCCCCAAGCTTTGACGCTTGTACTTCTTGGATATTTCTTGGGGTGACACGCGTGGCATCCCCAAGCTCGATCTTTAGTCCATCCTTCATCTCATTACTCATTCCTTCCATACACCTGAAATTTTTTCCTTCATACAAAACTTCACACAATCTTTATTAGCAACATTAGTGCACTCAAGATAATAACTCTTTAGGTTCAGTTCCAACACCAATAAAACTTTAATTAAAACACAATCTACTATAACACTTCCCTCAAAAAGCTCAATTCCCCAAAGAGAACTCAAAAAGGAACCAACAAGAAGCAAATGCAAATAATGGCAGAAATCTGTCAAAACAGACCAGCAGGTAAAGACGAATTTTTTCGAAGACCTTCTGTTGCTCAAATCAAAAAGTTTTGAACTAACGAAAGTTAGATAACAACCTGGGTCAGAAGCATAAAAATTCACGCATCAAAAGGACGTATAGAGAGTTTACACGAATTTTTATGGTGAAGCACAGAAATCTGTTTCAGGACAACAACTTTCCCAATCATTACTTCTCTCTCATTAAAGGTTATTCTTGGCACAAAAACCAAATAAAAAGGATAAGGAGCGGTTATTACTGAAGTAATAACTCCCAAGACTCATCTAAAACTTTTGGGTTATCTCCCAATAAGTACTTTTCTTTAACGCCTTTAAGTTAGGCATAAGAAGCAAGAAAAAGGATCAAGTGTTCTCAAATGAAGAAGCATTAAGAGAAAATTTTGTTTTCATAGGAGAGGCAAAAGAAATCTTCTCTCTCTTCTTAGGGAAGTATTCTATACATTTCTTGAGTGGAAGTTGATATTTAATGGTGCCTTCTTTCATATCAATAATGGCACCAACAGTTATAAGAAAAGGTCTTCCCAAAGTAATAGGATAAGAAGGATTGTATTCAACATCTAAAACATAGAAATCAATGGGGACATAGGCATTGTTAACCATAATAAGGACATTATTAATATTCCCCATGAGTTTCTTTTTAGCATTATCATCAAGTGGGACACTCAAATAACAATCTTCCAATGGTGGCAAATCAAGCATATCATAAATCCTTCTAGGCATAATAGAAACACTACTATCAAGATCACATAAAGCTTTGAAATCAAAATCATTCACTTTCATATTAATGATGGGTTCCCATCCATCTTCTTGTTTCATAGGAATAGAAGCTTTATGTTTCATCTTTTCTTCTTTAATTTTTATGAGAGCATTAGTAATGTGTTTTGTAAAGGCCATATTCATAGCACTAGCATTAGGACTTTAGCAAGCTTTTGTATGAACTTAATAACTCCACAGATGTAGCAACCATCAAGATCAAAATCATAATTATCATCTAAAGTAGTAGAGATATTACTAGCCTCAACACTAGTGGTAGTGATAGTATAAACACTAATGTTTCTAGCAATTTCATCTTCTCTTTCCCACTTAGCATGCAATTCAGCTAATAATCTAACATTTTCATCAATTCTAACTTGTATGGCATTAGTGGCTGCAAAGGGATTCTCATTAGTTTTAGGTTTAGCAGTCATTTTATTCAAAGAAGATTGAGCTTCAGCCAATGATGCTATATTTCTTTCAGCATTAGAGAGTTTTTCCTCAATAGTTTTATTGAAAAACAGTTTGTTTACTAATAAAGTCTTTAAGTATAACTTCAAGTTCAGAGGGAGCACTCCTATTATTGTTGTAGGAATTTCCATAAGCATTACCATTGTTGGGAGGATATGGCCTATAATTGTTGTTACCAAAATTATTCCTGTAGGCATTATTGCTAAAATTGTTATTTCTTATAAAGTTGACATCAACTTGCTCTTCTTGACCAACCAAAGAGGCTAAGGGAACATTATTTGGATCAATATGGGTTTTCCCATTAACAATCATAGACATAATAACATCAATCTTATCACTCAAGGAGGAGGTTTCTTCAACAGAATTTACCTTCTTACCTTGTGGAGCTCTCTCAGTATGCCATTCAGAATACTTAACCATCATATTATCTAGAAGCTTTGTTGCAACCCCCAAAGTAATGGTCATAAAGGTACCTCCAGCAGCAGAATCCAATAGATTTCTTGAAGAATAGTTCAATCCTGCATAAAAGGTTTGGATAATCATCTAAGCAGTCAGTCCATGAGTGGGGCAATTCTTTACGAAAGATTTCATTCTTTCCCAATCTTGAGAAACATGTTCATTATCAGATTGTTTAAATTTCATTATTTTACTTCTCATAGATATAATCTTATTAGGAGGATAGTATTTTCCAATGAAAGCATCTTTGCATTTAGTCCAAGAATCAATACTATTCCTAGTTAAGGAATTCAACCATTCTTTAGGTTTTCCTCTTAAAGAGAAATGAAACAATTTAATCTTAATAAGATCTCCATCTATATCTCTATGCTTTTGCATCTCACAAAGTTCAACAAAGTTATTTAGATGAGCAGTAGCATCTTCATTGCCAATACCAGAAAATTATTCTCTCATAACAAGATTGAGTAAATCAGGTTTTATTTCAAAGAAAGTAGCTTCAAGAACAGGTGGAGCAATAGGTGTGCTCATAAAATCATTGTTGTTGGTGCTAGTGAAGTCACACAACTTAGTGTTTTCAAGAGTAGTCATTTTTTTGTGTTTTTAAGAAAACAAACTAGTAAAACTATTTTTTTTTGTGTTTTTCATAAAGAAACAAGCAAACAAAGCAAAAAGTAAACTAAGCAAAACAAAAACAACAAAGTAAAGAGATTGGTTATGAGGGACTCCTCTTGTGAAGATGTCCTTGACTCCCCGGCAACGGTGCCAGAAAATCAGTTGCTTAGCCCAAAATATATCGAGCCTGTTGGGGAACCCCAAGAGGAAGGTATGATGAGCACAGCAGCAAGTTTTCCCTTAGTTATGAAACCAAGGTTATCCATCCAGTAGGATCAAGGAAACACCTCAAAGGTGTTGCTAGCTGGACTTTGGCAGGGCGCACTACCTATGCCAGCAGCAACGTGGAATACTGCACAACACAACCACAAAACTTTGCCCCCAACTTGCGATGAGGTTGTCAATCTCACCGGTTTTGCTGAAAACACATGATTAAACGTATCCAGTGGAAGAAAGTAATAGTTTGCAGAAAGTAAACAGAAAGCAGTAAATAGTTGATTGTAGATTGATGATAAAAGAAAGGACCGGGGTCCATAGTTCACTAGTGGTGGCTCTCCTTAAGATAGATGACATGTTGGGTGAACAAATTACAGCGGGGCAATTAACAAACATCGAGAAAGCAATCATGCATATACTACTCATCTTGACTCCTTTGAGATTCGATTGGGCATTACAACATTATACATAGACCGTAATCCAACTACATCTATGACTAATAATCCACCTCCAGGTTATCATCCGACCCCCTCTAGTATTAAGTTGCAAGCAACAGATAATTGCATTACGCATTGCGTGTAACGTAAACAATACGATTGTTCTATGAACAAAGGATTGTTGTTTTCTCCCTAGTAGCAACAACACATCTAGTACCTTAGAGATTTTTGTCACTTCCCCAGATTACTAGAGGCATGAACCCACTATCGAGCATAAATACTAACTCTTGGAGTTGCTAGCATCTACTTGGCCAAGATAGCTACTAACAACAGAAAGCATGCAAGATCACACATATTAAAGACACGATAGAATCAATAATCAATCTGAAATGGCATCTCAATATCCATCGGAATCCCGCAAACGCAACATGTATGAATTACAAATATATGATCTTGATCATGAACGGAGCTCACAAGATCTAAACATGATAGCAGAAAGGAGGAGAACCAGCCATCTAGCTACTACATGGACCCGTAGTCCAGGGATGAACTACTCACGCATCACACTGGAGGCTTACATGGTGACGAAGAAGGCCTCCAGGGTGAATTCTCCCCTCCGGCAGGGTGCCGGGAAGAGCTTCAGGTCCCTCGCGATCTAGGGATGGAGATGATGGCGGCTACACACTCTTTCATGGAATTTTGATCGGGTACTTAGGGTTTCTGTATCAGAGGCATCATATAGGCGAAAGGGGAGGCCAAGGTGGTGCCGGAGGCGGCTAGACCACCCCCTGGCACAGGCTAGGATGGGCTGCGCGGCCAGGTCATGTGGCGGCCCCCTGGCCCCTCTCCGTCTCGTATTCTGGCTTCGGGTTTCCCTCAGTGAAAAACTGACTTTGGCTTGTGTCCCGTCCAATTCCAAGAATATTCATTTTCTGACTTTCCTGGAACCAAAAATAGCAGAAAACAGGCAGCTGGCACTATGGGTCTTGTTAATAGGTTAGTACAAGAAAGTGTAAAGAAAGTACTCCAAAGTGTGGACAAAACATAAGAAAGTAGATAAAACCAAGCATGGAATCATCAAAAATTATGGATATGTTAGCAACGTATTAGTACCCTTATCTATTATTATAAATGTAATTATCGAAACTCGAGTTGACTCTATGCAACTTTTGATGTTTTGTTCACCTCGCTTCCTACTTGAATTTAGTCGGTATTACAGGAGTTTCCGACATATTCCCTTATAAGATAACTCTTTATGCTTTAAGATATGCCATCCTTTATGGATTTGGAAAACATGTCTGTAGTTCTCTATTAGACACTGCGGACAAACTTAGCTCAACGTTCCGTGATTCAAACTTAATCACTTTTAAAACGTTCTATATTGGATCATATATTATGTTAAGTTATCATCATGGTTTTCTAAGATAGAACCTATGTCTCAACATAGTGGATGATGATCATCCTTTTCTTTATTTCAACCATTGATGTTAAACTTAATACTATTCCTAACTCGAGTTATTAAGGACCAGTTCCTTAATTAACTTCTATTCTGAAACTCATTTCAGAATCCCTTAAGGAATACTACTTAATATCATAATACACTTATTATCAACTTCTACCCCTTTAAATCATCATTTTTCAGTACTTGCACTTTTATTCTTAATGTGTCGTATACACACTTAAGAATCACTCCTTTAAGCGCCCACTCAAAATATGTTCCCAACATATTTGGGTATGAGTCACTACTCTTACTCAAACTATGTTCCTACATATTTGAATTTGAGACTTATATTGCTCCCACTTAAAAATATGTCGTACACATATTGGTTTTGGAAGACTTTCATAGCTCCCACTCAATTTCATGCAAATTGCATGTCCACTCACAATTTTGAACGATTTCAAAATCCTTTGATCAAATATCAAACTTGGAGATTTACTATGAGATACTAGTACTTTTACTAGTTTTAAATCCTCTAGACATTTAGCACACTTGAATCAAATTCATTTGAATTCGTCCAATACTTGAAAAATTGTGCTTTTGTCATTCACCCCTTTTTCCACTATGGCTTTGCAGTCATTTGGGAAAATTCAAGTAACTCATTTACTTGTAAGATTCAGCAACGAACTGCTTTCTAATCTCAAGGGAATTTTGCATCTAGGATTTCTCATAATTCTAGTTTACCATTATTTATTTAGTAGTTCGTAGGTATGTCATATTCTGGTAATCATGACAAATGATTCACAAATGTATCCATACAAGATATGGGCTACATTTTGAATCATACTTCATGTAGTGAAAACACCAGTGGGGAAAACACAATGATCATTATCATTGATTCTTTCCTTTGTGAAGAGTATCATTCAGGAAAAATTTCCCTTGCGCTTCTCAACACTCTGATGCAGGGTTTTGAATCCTCATCATGTTTTTCACTATCTTCCATTTGCTCCATAATCGAGAAAAATCACTAAAAGTTTTGCTTCTCTTTTGGTTTCATCTATGGATTTCGTATTCAAAGTTTCCAGTGAATACTCTACAAGGACTTATTCGCTATATTTTTGGTTATAATGAATAACCCCAAAACTTTTACGACGATCCATACTAGATATGGAGCCAATTTCACGAATCCAAATGGTTCACTATGTATTCTAATTGAGTGCTAACTATTTATAACTAATGGTCTCTACATCTACACTACAATGATTTATTTGGCACCATCTATTCACCCACTTTGATATCTAATATCATATTGTGATGTTTTGCATTTTGACATTTCAAACGCATTGCATTTCACAGTTTCCTTTTATGCCATTCTTATAAAGTTGAATTTCATTACTATTGACAAAATCGTAGTAATTAGATTCTATTTTATCTTTAGTATTATTTGATGAAACACTTTGACCATATCAAATAGTCTCATACTTATGTTTCCTTTGGTAAACTTCTTTACACATTTAAACAATCATATAATGATAATTACCATTTTGTCAAAACACAATACATCGAATATGTATTTACTTTCAACAATTCATCAAAACACTCTGTATTAAAGCAATACACGGTGTTCAAGTTATTTTGCCGAACTTAGGCATGATTCATATGTGATAAGTAATCAAATGACTTTCACATATTATCACATAACTTTTAATTTAAACAATGGTTTCATTCATTAATGACCATATCATTAAGTTGGGTATTTTAAGGCATTTCAATATTTTACAAATGTTCATGTATTATCAATTAGTTTCAAAACAAGGATAATTCACACATAAAATTGAACAAGATATGAACACGAATAGAGATCATTCATAAAAGTGGAACAACTATTTGTTACAAACCGATATGAATAACCGTCTCACAAAATGTGAGACACACTAAAGAAGTTCACAATCTTTTGATTACAATAACTAACCAAAACTATAAACTAAATGATAAATGTTGAGGGAGAGTGTCGTTGGCCATCATCATCATGCTCGCCATCAACACGCAACGTCACCTCCTCTCCAGCAAGCACCTCTATGTAGAAGGACCTATTTTCAGTAAAACAGAACAAGTATCAAATATACTTAACACTTCAAATGTGTTTGCAAGATTATAACATTTATAAAATTGTATATCAAATATATACCTTTGTCGTCAATGACCTCACCGGTGATTGGTTCAACCTTTACGTTCCTGAAACGTAATATGAACTTTTAGAAATCCAATGTTTCCATGTCACCACTCATGATGCTACTCCGGACATGTCCTTTGTAGCTGGGAGGAAATGATCGAAGCAGCATGCCTATCGCAAACGGATCATCCATCCAGTAGTCCACGAAGTGAACCAGTCTCATGTGTGCATCAAGCATGCGCTCCAAGTGACCCTTTAGACATGTGTGCTCCTCCATCTGTATGGAAAGGAACTCTCGAAGAAGCTCGGGCTTCCACATGCGCACATGGCTTATGAACTCCGCTCTCAGCTGATCCACCATCGAATATGGATCAAGATCACCCATGAGCGGATGGAGTTCATCCACCATCCCGTAACACATTATTATCTAAATGTAGGTGTACATCTCTTGATGATAGTAGCGGTCTACCAGCTCTTGTGGGGTCTCATAGTGGTTTGGCTCAGTCAAATCCATCATGCGGCGTGTATATAGTCAACCACATTATTCTCGCTAAGGAGAATGTGGAGACGCGCAACCCATATAGAGAAGTTTGATTCGTCTAACCTGAGCTTCTCTCCTTCTAACCAATCGTCAACAGGAAAGGTGGCATCAGGGAGAACCATTTTCTACATTTATAATTGTAAAAGGAATTTAGACTAAGTTTATAATTAAATGAGTTAACAATAACTCCACTCAGAAACACCTATCCCCTGAAGGGTTCTAGTGATAACACGACCCCTTTTCCCCACATCTCCCCCGATCATCACGGCCATCAATGTGGGTTCTAGGGTGGACACTAAACGTCGGTCACATCATTCATGCGACTAGTGCTTGGTATTTCGACCATCGGTGTTCCGAGGCCACGTCTCTGTAACATGATAGGATCGCCAACTCAACATTAGTGTATTCGCTGTGCGACATGGCTTACACCCACTGTATGCGAATGTAGATATGTCTGACACCCGCTCATCATGGCCTGCCTCATACCGAAGAACTTTCTTGGTGGTGCACACTAAGGGGAAACACAATCATTGGTAATTTTTAACAGGGATCATCTTATTAGGCTACCGTCGAGTATCTAATACTAGCACACAATAAGATATACAAACAATAACATTGAATGTAAATGTGATGTGATATGGTCCTTCACATCATGATCTCCATCCATCGTCACCGGATTCCGGCGCCAGGGTTCCGGTGCCGTAGACACCCGGGTACCGGTGTCTTTCCGGTCTGGTAGTCCATCACCTTCGTGACTATCTACTACTACTACGTAACATAAGCTAATCACTTTACCTTTGCCACAACCATATCACAAAGCAACGTTGAAAGAACATTTCATGGTTCCCTGTGTTTTGTGTGTTAGATAACAATACCGTGGAGTTTTCTCATCTGTGCTAAGTGTGTAGGGAAGTGCTTTTGGTGTTTGGGGGCCGGATTATCCGCCCGCGTCAAGGGCCGGATAATCCGGCCTGACCCTCTTGGCAAAGGCTGCGATGGCGCGAGTCTCAGACTAGGGGCGGATTTTCCCCTAGACAATCCGAAGTGGGCGGATTTTATTCTCCTGCCGGATAATTCGGCCCTCACCTTGGGACGGATAATCCGGCCCCCAGGAGACGAGCAAAGGCTGGTATGGCGCAATGCTCAGACTAGGGGAGGATTTTCCCCCGGACAATCTAAAGGGGGGCTGATTGTCTTTCCCCTATCGGATAATCTGGCCCTCACCTTGGGCCAGATAATCCGGCCCCAGGAGACGAGCAAAGGCTGGCTCGACGCGTCGCTCAGACAGGGGCGGATTATCCCTAGGATAGTGTCTCAAAACCCAGATTTTTAATCCCAGATGCCTGTTATGCCATACCTCGCAATCCCAGGATTACCATTTTTGCGAGACATAACAGATTGGATATCACAATACATCATCCATTAGAAACCATAATAAGGTCTTACACAAATAAAGGATCTCATGATCCAGTCTTAATACAAATCAAGTAGTGGAAAGAAACATAGTAGGGGCTCCATCTTCAGAGTCACAGGCAATATTGACGATGGGAGATGATCCTAGTTGTCGTAGACGTCCTACTGTCCATCATCTTGATAGTCCTCCTCATAGTCTGGCCACGGGAATAGCCAGGGACAAAGCCATGAGTACTCTTTAATTACTTGCAAATTATCACTAACAAGTAAGATAACTCTAGTAGGAATCTTAAGCTCTAGGTTTATTTGCAAAAATCCAGATTTATCTAAACTGAGTTTAGAAGTAAAGAAAACTAAGTTAATGTTCTAAATCACTTAAGTGGGAAACTAGCTTTCATATTCACAACCCTGTTATGGTCAAGTAAAAATCATAGTTCAATTCACAAGTCATTTTGAAAACATCTGACGACAGAATAGTATGGCCACTCCAACTGTCCATGACCGCGGACGTGGCTATTCGAATAGTTTGACACTCTACAGAGGTGGTACACTTTCACCACGAAATTCAATACATCCATCAGGGATAACCCTGAATCATGATACTTAGTATGCGGATAATGAATCATAACCTTTCCTTTACACACTCTAGTATAGGCACCTCCCTTATGAGCTTGGCCTCCCAGCCATGGCCATCTGCCATCCTGGGAACTGCATAGGTGGACAACTCACACTCTCGAGGTAGCCTCAGCTCAAACCTCTTTCGCGAGGGAACCCGTACTAATGCATATAAACTTCCGGCTAAGCCCTACCCAATTCGGGTATTGTGGTTGTACGGTAAAATTGGAATGGTATCGCATCCGAACCCAACCATCAGTTTTTATAAAGGGCTAAGGCTCATGCCTCAACATTTTCATCATCAAATCCTTTTGTGTCCTTAACACATTTCAAAACATTTCAATAGAATGAAACATCATTCCAAGGTTTTCATAATCATTTTCACCAATTATTCCCATCTAAAGTGGTCAACTTTTATGCTTTGCACTAGCCACTAAAGTTAAGAGTGTTTACTACTGAGGGGTGCTAATCTTCAATCTCATGCCATGAAATGACATCTAGGTATAGTCCTAGGTTTATACTCTTTATGCTATCTATCCTATTTTTCCAATACACACAAAGCACTAACTAAAGGTAAAGAACTTTGGTAAAGTAAAAGAATAAAGCTTGCAAGTAAAACTTGGGGTTGGTATAAATCAAAGGTATATAACCAAAGCATGCCTAATGCATCTTGCTTAGGTTATATTGCAATTAGTGATGGCTTCCATAGGTATAATACTTGCAGGTGTTAGCTTGCCAATAATAGCTTGCCTTGAGTAGAGCAGTGGTTGAAGTTTTCCTCTTCTTCTTCTTGGTAGAACTCCTCGTATCCCGGGTCGGTACTATCGTCTATAAATGAATACGGGGTACACAATCACCAAACAATACTTAACTAATTCTATTTAGCACACTAAGGCTCACACTTGATGATCTAGCATCATCACAATCATGACATGGATTAAAGACTTAATCTTATTTACCTTATTTTAGAAAAGTAATTTCTACTCATTGAAAAATAATTAAGATTTAATATTCTCCAATTAAAACATGGTATCATGTTGAAACATGTCATCACCACATATTCTAATACATGGGAATGTGATTTAAAGTGTTGATCATATTTCATAAAGTTTAAGATTATCATTTAATAGATTTAAAGTGACTAGAAATGCTTATATAGCATTATTTTTGTACTAGTCCAAAGTCATTGCATGCAAACCTAAATATTTTTACATATTCAGATATATCTTATCAAATGTGATTTTTGAGAGTTGGAATCAACTCAAAAGCATTTACGGTTGATTTTTGAAAAATGTTTGAAGTTGGAAAAGTCTCGGCCTTGTTATTTTTACTATAGGTGATCTCTAACTCCAAATGATTTAAATCCAACGGAATTTGATAGATAATTTAAATATCTTTCTAACAAAATTGGACTCATGCAATTTGGTTTAGTGAAACTCTCTGAATTTATTTTTGAATCTATGGACAGAATAGGGTTTTAACTAAATTGGAAAATACTAATTTGAATTCACTGGGCTGCGCGGGAAACTAAATGGGCCGGCCCAATATACACATCACAACTCAGTTGGCTGCTGACAGACGGGGTCCACCAGTCAGCGAGTCTATCTTCACGAAGCAGTATCCTGCAATCTAGGCCGTGCGATTAAAATCTAATCTAACGGCTGGTGTTCATCATCGACGACGAACTACTTCGGCGAGGAATTAAACCTAACGCGGTGGTGGGGGTCCCGCGAGGCTCACCTGGGCTCTAGCTAGAGTCGGCGATGGGGGCGAATGGGGTTGTCGATGACGGCGGTTCGAGGCGCGGTCATGGCAGCTCCTGGGGCGGCTCCAATCGACGGCACCCTTCTCCTCCTGCAGCGGCAGGCTCCGGCCTAATTCTGGCGAAGGAGGGCTAGCCTTGCTCCGGGGAAGGGAGAGGGAGTGGCTGTGAGGAGTGGTCAGGGTGTTGGTGTGGAGAATGGAGGCGGGAAAGGCCTCTACTTATACTACAACGAGGGGACCGAACGGCGTGGGCTCAGGCTCGTCGGTGACGACGGTACAAGAAGCTAGCGGCGAGGCTGAGGGTAGGGGACGGTGCATGGTTCCTTGGCGATCATCACGGAAGTAATGGCGTGGCACGGGGCGGTCTAGGCTGGTCGGGAGCGTGCGATGCTCTGTGCGGGAGCGGCGGTGTTTGCGACAGCGCACGGGTGCTACGGGTCGTGCGGCGGCGAATGAGTGTGTCTGGGAGGTGGTGGTGATCATGGCGAGTGGGCACGTGCACGGAGAGGGCGAGGCGCGGTCTGTGCGAGGCGGTCAGCTACGGCGTGCTGGCGCGCTCTAGGCACGGCGCAGAGACATGGAGTGCGGTGTAGCTAGGGTGGTCCAGGGCTCTCCTGTGGCTGTGGCTTGGACAGGGGGTGGCGGTGGATGGTCGCGTGTCTGGTGCGTGTCGTGGGCGAGGGCAGCATGGCTTCTGGCGTGCTGTCCACTATCGGCCGTCGACGACCATATTCGGGTGGCACTGCATTGTGCACAACAGCTAAGGGGGAGATGGTCTAGTGCGGCTTGACACTAGGGGAGACAAGGGAGTGAAGAGGGGACACTGAGGTGGGTGATTACTGCTCCAAAATAGTGAAGTTATGCAGTAATTGTTTTGTGTCTGCAAGCTGTTTGAGGAAATGGCCGCAAGAAATAAAGTTTGAAATTTTCAAATGAAATTTGGTGAGTGATTTTATCTTAAGATTGAGTGTCTATGATTGCTTGGTGAAGTCAAGTGGAATTGGTTTGACTGGGTTTTGAAAAAACTGTGATCTTACCATATGAACTAGATTCAATTTTAAACTGTCATTTAAATTTATTTGGAAATAGTTTCTATGAATTTGTAAAGTGGGCCTTGGTTCACTTTTACTTGGTATAGCAAGGGGTGAAAAGAAGTAGAATTGTTTCTGTTAGAAATTCTCTTCTAGGAACACTCAAAGAGGCCTAGTAGTTAACTTTGGTCAAAATGACCATTTGGTTATTTAACTCATATTTGATTTCTTTTTCTTTGGATTTTTATTGTAAATGGCCTAGATGATGTAGCATTCACCTTTAAACCATTTCTCATATTTTGTAGCAATCAAGGATGGCAAATTCAATCAATTCTACACTAATGCAAAACACACATGCATTCATATTCAAATTTGTAATAAAAGTTTTTGTTAACCCTAAACTTTGGTGATTAGAACTTGATAATCTTGATTAGAAGTTTTGGGGTGTTACAAACCTTCCCTCCTTAAACAAAATCTCATCCCGAGATTTAAGTAAAACTAGGAACTAAAGAGATTTGGAAACTCGGTCCTAATATAATCTTCTCGCTCCCAGGTAGCTTCTTCTTCGATATGGTAGCTCCATTGTATCTTGAGAAACTTGATACTCTGGGTCCTGGTGGTTCTGAAAGCTTCCTCCAAAATACGGATGGGTACTTCACGATACGCCAGATCCTTGTTGATATCAATGGCTCGGTGATCGATGTTCTCGAACACTTCGGTCTTCTCCGGCACTTCTAAGCATTTGCGAAGTAACGAGATATGGAACACATCATGGATGGCTGACATCTCTTCTGGCAGTTCCAGTTGATATGATACTTCTCCTCGGCGATTCAAAATCTTGAAGGGTCCAATATATCTGGGAGCTAACTTCCCTTTCAGTTGAAAACGTTGCATTCCCTTCGAGGGCGATTCTTTGAGATACACAAAATCTCTGACATTGAAAGTCAAGTCTCTACGTCTCTTGTCAGCGTAACTTTTCTGTCTGGATTGGGCGGTCTTGAGGTGCTCACGGACTATGTGAACCTTCTCTTCGGCTTCTCGTAGGATGTCGGGTCCAAAAATCTGACTCTCTCCTACTTACGACCAATTCAAAGGGGTACGGCAATTTCTTCCATACAGAAATTCAAATGGGGCCATTTGCAAACTGGCTTGATAACTGTTGTATGAGAATTTTGTGAAAGGCAGACAATCATCCCATTTTGATCCATATTCTAGAACACAAGCTCTTAACATATCTTCTAAGATTTAGTTGACTCTTTCGGTTTGTCCATCGGTTTGTGGGTGATAAGCAGTGCTGAAATTCAACTTGGTTCCTAATCCTTCTTGGACTTTTTGCCAAAATCTTGAGGTAAACTGGGTTCCCCGATCCGACACTATGGTCTTAGGGGTTCCATGCAAACTGACGATTCTAGCAATGTACAACTCTGCTAGCTTCAAACTTTGGTAGGTAGTCTTGACAGGTATAAAATGGGCTACCTTGGATAGTCTATCAACTATGACCCAAATAGAGTCATTTCCCCTACTAGAAGTAGGCAAACCGGTGATAAAGTCCATTCTGATGGAATCCCATTTCCATTCCGGAATTTGCAATGGTTGCAAAAGTCCAGCGGGTCTCTGATGTTCCACTTTGACTCCCTGACAGATATCACACTTAGCTATGTAGCTTCCGATTTTTCTCTTCATCTTGTGCCACCAAAATTGCTCCTTCAAATCTGGATACATCTTTGTTCCTCCAGGGTGGATAGAATAAAGAGTATCATGAGCTTCCTGCATGATAACTTGCTTCAGCTCGGAATCTGCTGGCACACAAATACGTCGTTTGTACCACAAAATTCCTTCTTCATCTTCGGTGAATCTAGATATCTTCCCTGTACCGATACGACCTTTGATTTTGTCAATACTTTCATTTCCTTTCTGCGCCTCCTTGATCTGACTGATCAAAGTGGGTTGAAGTTCAATGCTAGCTAAAAATCCTTTGCTAACAATCTCCGTTCTGAACTGCTCCAACTCTTCATGCAAACTTGGCTGGGCTTCTTATGGTGTTTAATCTAAACGGCAATCTACTAAGAGCATATGCTACCACATTGGCTTTGTCGGGGTGATAGTGAATGTCAAGGTCATAATCCTTGATTAACTCAATCAATATCCTTTGCCTCATATTCATCTCCTTCTGGGTGAAAATATACTTCAAACTCTTGTGATCCAAATAAATCTCACAGCGGTTACCCATAAGGTAATGACGCCATCTCTTCAAGGCTAAAACTACAGCTACTAGTTCAAGATCATGGGTAGGATAGTTTCGCTCATGCTGCTTCAGTTGTCTAGACAGATATGCTATGACTTTGCCTTCTTGCATCAACACACATCCGGGACCAATCTTGGATGCATCACAATACACATCAAAAGGCTTCTTGATATCTAGCATAATCAGAATTGGGGCTGAAATCAATCTCTTCTTGAGTTCTTGAAAACTTGCTTCACATTTGTCGGTCCATCCAAACTTTCTATCTTTCTTCAACAATTGGGTCATCGGTCTTGCGATGCTCGAAAATCCTTCAACAAACTTGCGGTAGTATCCCGCTAATCTGAGAACAGACTTGGGTTTGAGTGGTTGGGGCTTCCCATTCTACAACATCTTTGATCTTGGTGGGATCAACAGTGACTCCTCCTGCCGACACAATATGTCCTAGGAATCCTACTTCCTTCAACCAGAACTCACATTTGCTAAACTTGGCATACAACTGATGCTCTCTAAGGGTTTCAAGGATGGTTCTCAGGTTTACCTCATGGTCTTCTTCTGACTTTGAATATATTAGAATATCATCGATAAAAACAACGATAAACGTATCCAGGAAATTCATAAAAATCTTATTCATGAGATTCATGAAATAAGCGGGGGCATTGGTTAATCCAAAAGACATGACCGTATACTCATACAATACATATATGGTGGTAAAGGCGGTCTTTGGAATATCCGTTGCACGAATCTTGAGTTGATGATAACCAGTTCTAAGATCAATCTTAGAAAACACTCTGGCACCAGTCAACTGGTCAAATAGGTCCTCTATCTTCGGTAGTGGGTACTTGTGCTTGACGGTGACATCATTCAGCTTCCGATAATCCGTACACAAACGGTTACCTCCATCTTTCTTATACACAAACAAAACAGGCGATCTCCATGGCGACGCGCTTGGTTGAATCAGACCTTTCTCCAACATAGCATCAAGTTGCTTCTTCAGCTCCACTAATTCATATGGGTTCATACTATAAGGTCTCTGAGCTATGGGTCCAGTTCTAGGAATTAGTTCAATGATGAACTCGATATCCTGATCCAGGGGCATACCGGGCAATTCATCTGGGAACACGTCGGGGTATTCATAGACTACTCTGACTTGGTCTATGGTTGGTTGGGCTAGACTCTTGTTGCATTTGAATTTACACGGCATGGTCTCAGATAAATGCTCTACTAATACTCCAGAGCTACTGGTCATGGTTATGGCTTTCTTGGCACAGTCGATCAATCCTTTATGTTTCGACATCCAATCCATTCCTAGTACTACTTCCAAACCTTTGGTTCCAAGTACTATTAGATTGGCATAAAAATCTATTCCATGGATTCTGATAGGTACAACCTTGCAAAATTATCTAGCTTTGGTGGTTGAACCAGGTATTTGACCTATCATAACATGCTTCAATTTTGTTGGTTGAATCTTAATAGTGCATGCAAATTCTTCTGTAACAAACGAGTGTGATGCTCCAGAATCAAACAACACTCTTGCAAGTACTGAGTTAATAAAAAACATACCCAGCATGACATCTGGCGCTTCCTGAGCTTCTTCAGCATTCATGTGGAACAAACGGCCGTTGCGGTTAAGCGAGTTCCCTAGGGCAAATCTCCTTCCAGGCTGTAACATCCCAAAAAAAAATCATGTTTCAAAACTCATTCATATCATTCTTTGCATCATTCTTTCATTTAGGGTTTTTCTCAAAATCATTTAGAAGCATACACTTTGGCTATGATTTCATGTGGGCAATTATCTCAATTGGCCATCACCCTTTGAGATTTGAATGCTTAGGTACTTGTTTGCTTGCCTCCATTGATGGAGAAACTAGGTGAAGCTTTTAACCCAAGATTCCAAATTTAGGAATATTTCCTAAACCCTATTTCAAACTAGAGACAAAGAGACAAAGTCTCTGTTTATTTCAAAGATCCAAGCTTGACCAAGCCTTGCAAGGTAACCACATGGTTATTTGACTGTATTTGAACCCACGAGAACCCTGCAAAATTCCCAAAACAATTTGAATTCAAAAGGATTTGAATTCATATCAAATTCATACCAGAAAATGAATTTAGAAAAAGAAAAGGCTTAAACAATGGAAAAGGGCCGCGCGGCCAGAATCTGGCCCAGCAGCGGATCAAGCCCAGCAAGCCCACCCAGGGATCTCCTTTTTCTTCTCTCACGCGCGAGCGCACGCGTTAAGTCGCTGACAGACAGACCCCACCGCCACCTCGCACACTTCGCTGACGAGCGGGCCTGGTCCACGTCGCCCTCGTCTTCCCCAGACCGCGCCTGCGACCACGTCGCTGCAACAGTGATGGCCGGTAATGGCGCGGCGTAATTGAGCATTTAACCGCGAGCGTTTCCTGTCGATTTCCCGGCTATAAGATCCTCTCTGCCTCGCGATCTTTTTCCCCCAAACACCTCGCTCACTCCGCCACCAGGCTGTCCTCAATCAGCTCTGCACCGCCGCAGACAGAGCCTCTCCGGCGAGCGATCCAGGTGAGCCTCGAGTTCCCCTCTGCCTATCGTTCTTACTATCTGACTCAGTGTATCTTTGCGCACCTCCTGACCTCACTAGTCCGTCTTGTACTGCCCCAGGTCGCCGGTTCCACTTGACACCGCGAGCACCGACGGCGACATCAACTCCGACGAGTTTTCCCGGTAGGTACAGAACGCCCCTCGCCTTCCCATTCATGCACACGACTTCCCCTTAACCCTGTGAACCTAACCGTGTCGTTATCTTGCCTTGGGGTGATTCACAGCGACGTCCACGACGACCACCTGACGCACCCGACGCCGCCACGAACTTCGGTGAGCAATCGCAGCCGTGCCCGAGCGCCCCTTGACCAACCGCGTCTACGACGAGCATCACCGTGACCCCTTGAGCCCGGTGAGCTACTCCTCGTTCTCACTCACCCCCTGT
The DNA here is from genome assembly GCA_916181665.1 of Avena sativa. Taxonomy (NCBI): domain Eukaryota; kingdom Viridiplantae; phylum Streptophyta; class Magnoliopsida; order Poales; family Poaceae; genus Avena; species Avena sativa. The sequence goes on along the minus strand of OV702287.1, from coordinate 38,216,782 downwards.
AGCGCCGCTTCCATCGTCGACCGACCGTTCCGCCGCCGGTAGCCACCGCTCCGCCGCCAGTTCTTGGCCAGGGCAATAGCAGCCGTTAGATCTGTATCGTAGCGCTAGGATAGATCCACTTAACCCCGAAGCGGTACGCGATCTGAGCCGCCAGATTTCATTTAGATCCTACGGCTGTGGAGCTCGATCCAGTGCGAAACGGTACGGGCGAATAAGAACATGACGCGTGGCTAGGTTAGATCTGAAAATAGAATTTAAAAACAGATTTTGATCCAGATTTCAAATGCCAATATCTTTTGAATGCCACGTTGGAATTTTGCAAACTTTATACCGTTGGATTCAGAAAAACAAGACCTTTCTGCCTATCCAATTTGCTTAGCAAATAGTAACCATTAGATGTGCTTAAATTGCAGAGACTTGTTTGAGGCCTTTTTTAAGTATAGTTTTAGTTCAGTACTTTGTTTAGAGTTAGATTTTGTTTTGTTGGTAAACTAGTGGCTTGATAAGTTTATGTATTCATGCACTTGCTTGGTAGAATTTTCAAAAATCACCACTCAGTAGATTCATGCATGCATGCATTCATAATATTTTTGTTTGTATATATTTGTGTGTAATTGTGTGCTATAACTTTGTGTGTAGATTTTGCTAGTGATTGTGATTGTGACGAGTGCTACTCTCCACACTACCAAGGCAAGTGATATCATCATGAATATTCCATTCCTATATTTTATTTATGCATTGGTAGTATTTTTCTAAGTATAGGACTTGCATGGTTATTTGCTAAGTACAAGCTATGCTATGGGAAAACCTATTGGGTGAAGCCTTAGTGAAAATTACCTAAGTCAAGATTCCTATTACTATCATGCTTAGCCTAGCTACTAGAAAACAAGGGTGGTTTATATATTCACACTATGGAAAAATATTCTAAGTCTAAGGACTTGAGTTTTATTTAACAAAACAACTAAGTTAATGAATCTCCTGGGTGGAATGGGACTTGCTTGGTGGTTTTTGGTTGAGTGGTTCACAAGGCCCATGTTTATGGTTTACCTTAGTGTATCTCACTTGTGGATGGCCACCCAGGAAACAAAGAGATTTGAGATGTCAAATGTTGAGAAGCTTCAAGTGCAACCACTTGGCATTATGGGCTCTGCCATGATCTTAGGTTGCTAGAACTTAGTCTCTTGGACAGTTGGTGGTAGAGGGAATGATAGGTTGGAGCACGTCCATTTGACTAAGGAAAGGCTTCTGAAGGATCTTGTCTTGGGAAACCAAGTCTTGTGGGGAAAGTGCACCACCTCTACAGAGTGTAAAACCTAAGTACTTAGCCATGTCCCTGGTAAAGGACAATTTGAGCATCAAGACATGGAAACTTCAAAAATCTCATCACTCCAATTTCTAAATAAAACTTGAGGGTGAACAAGGGTTAAAAGGATCTTCAGTCATTGATTGGTAGATGCCCTGAGTGGATCTGGAGTCTTTGATTGATAGATGCCTTGGGTGTTTTTGCCAAACAAAACTTAGTATTTTCAAAAGTTAGGGAAAAATCTATTTTGAGCAATGCAAACCTAAGCTCCACCAGCCAAATGCATATAGTATTATAGTCCACCTAAAATATACTAAGGTATCACTTGCCAATACTATTCCAAAGTATTGACCCTCTGTGGCTGTAACTTGTATTGTTGCAGGTTATTCCGATGATGATTAGGAGTCATGAGTCTACACTCAACATGCTTGCCTGTGGCACATGAAGATGAAGACTTATGTTTATTTACTTATTCCATAAACTCTTGTATTAGGCCTTTGGCCCTGAGTTGTAAAAGACTATGTTTTATCTCTGGAATGACTGTAATAAACGACCTTTGTATCTGTGTACTTCATCTTAAACTGTGGATGCTAGCATTGATCCAGGGACTAGCATTGCAATCACAGGGATCTTTTCCTTTACAAAGTAGGGATCTTACAGATGGTATCAGAGCACTGTGTTGCCTGTAGGATTATGACCCTAGGATTGGAAACCACTAAGGAAAAATTTTAACTTCTTCTACACTTGTCTATTCTTCTCGTAAACTTTTCTAATCTTCTCATTCTCATCTCTATTGTAGATGAACTCCATCAACGAAGCCGTGAAGAAAGGACCACTCATGACCATGACCTTGGAGTGTGAGACTGAGTTTCCCAAAATCCTCAAGGACCTCATGGAGACAATGGGAGCACATGGTGCAGCTGTGTACAAGGGCTTTCCAGTGATGGAGGAAGGAGTGGAGTATTGGTGGGTGCAACTTCACTTGTACAAAAACAAGGAAGACAACCACAAAGAAAAAGTCTTCTGCATGTACACCAACACTTTTATGCACACCACATTCTTTGAGTCAGCAAAAGAAGCAGCTTGGAAGACTATCAAGGAACTAAGTGATAGAGTCAAGTGCAGGATGCTCAACCTCCAAAAAGACTTAGAGAAAGAGAAGGGACATACTCAAGAGTTGGAAGTCACCAACCAATCCTTAAGAGGAGATATTATAGACTTAGTGATAGAAGCATGTGAACAAGATAGGGTGATTGCCTCTAGGAACATTGTGTTAGCCACCAGGTCTAGTGAGATAGGATTGTAAGCGCACTTCGTTAGTTGGACCACCACCTATCACCTTATTTTCCAAAATGATACCTTAAATAAGTTTGAACCTTGGTTGATGTAATGAATTTATGTATGCATGACTTGAGTGATTTGTGTGTTCCAAGAATGTGTTTGAATGTTGACTTGATTATCTTAAAATGTGTTGTTCTAACTTTTTCAATCTTATAAATAGATGCCTATTGCCATCAGCACTGTTGAGGAGTTCCAGGCTACCCGTTTTGGTCCTCGTATCGTAGAGCTTACTACTTTACTCGATCTCCCTCTTCCTATCATTACGGTGCACCCACTCACCAAGTTTGAGAGGAAGGACCTTTGGGGCTTCAAGGTGAACCAGCCAGGACGCCAGACAGAGCCTACTACGGAGGCCATCGTCTTCAAGCTTATGCACGATGACAGGGAGAGAGGCATGGAGGTTGTCATGCAGGATCTGATAGGATGACTATTAGGCCGTCACTCCCGACAGGTTAGAGGCACTCACTTCCACGCCTTCGGAAGGCGTGATGATGACGGAGAGTCCATCGACTTTGAGGACGACTCGAGGGTCACAGCAGAGCCGATACGCCTGTACCTCCAGGACTTAGAGACTCTTATTAGGCACGTGGATACCGATAGGACCAACGTCATGCTTAGTAATGACGAACTCCAGGTGCAGCTTCGCGAGAAGGACAAGCTCTTCGTGCAGCAGGACGAGATAGTCAAGGAGATGGAGGCGAAGTTCGAGACCCAAGACCGTAAGTTCAAGAGTCAACAAAAGCGTGTCCAGGATAGGAACAAGAGGATCCGTGATATGACCGAGGAACTACAGTCCAAGGACTTCGAGTTAGAGCAGCAGCAGACAGTGATTGAGAGGCTTCGTTCCCAGAAGAGGGCTCTCAAGGCCAAGATCGACTCTTTGACCACTACCATCGAGGAGAACGAGACCGCAATGGAGAACGCAGGTCTTACCTTTGTCGAGGAGGAGATTGAGGCTGACGAGTAGACTTGACTACTCAGTTATCTTTATTTACTGTACTTATTATTGTGAACTTATTATTGGACCATCCGACATGTGGATGGCTTGCCACTTGTGTGTTTTTACTTGAGACTTTTGTTTTGTTGTTGAGTTTTATCCTGGTGTTGCTTGCTATGTGTTTGTTTGAGTAATGTATTGTGCATAAATCATGTAAGGGTATCTCATTCTTATCTCTATATGAATAAACCACAGATGCCTCCCCGTCGCGCAAACCCCAACCCCAACATTACCCCGGAAATGCAACAAATGATGAATGCGCAGACACAGCTTATGCAAATGATGACGACGTTCATCCAGAACCAGAACAACAACAACAACCCCAACAACAATAACAACAATAACAACAACAACAACCCTCCAGGTTTTGATATGCTCACCAGATTTCTGCGTCTGAGGCCAGCTAAGTTTTCGGGAACGACTGATCCCATGGTGGCCAATGATTGGCTACGTTCTGTGAACAAAGACTTAGTGACCGTGGGATGCACAGATGCTGAAAAGGTCAGGTTCGCAGCACATCTGTTGGAAGGACCAGCCGCCGCATGGTGGGACAACTTCCAGATTACCACGCCTATTGATGAGGTGACTTGGGCTATCTTTGAAGATGGATTTCGTACTACTCATATCTCACCAGGTATGATGAGCCTGAAAAAGAAGGAATTTCACAACCTGAAGCAGCACCACCACAGCGTGGCTGAATATATTGAAGAATTCAACAATCTGGCGCGCTATGCACCGGATGAAGTTGACACTGATGCCAAAAGAAAGGAAAAGTTTCTGGAAGGCTTAAATGATGAGCTGAATCTGCAGCTGTCTGTGGCATATGTTCCAACTTATCAGTCGTTGTGTGACAAAGCTGTTATTGTGGAAAATAAAATGAAGCAAGTCGAGAGTAGGAAGAGGAAACACTCCGACAAGCACAGCTCGGGATCGTCTCATAAACGATCTCACTATGATGATAATGTCAGCTCAGGATCCCACAAGCATGAGAAGTTTAACAAGCACCACAACCACAACCGTCATGACAACAAGCATCATCGCAGTCATGACAACGATAAGTACAAGAACCACAAGAGTGGACATAAGAGCCACCACAGTGGAAGTGGAAGTGGAAGTCAGCCTAAAAGGGACATCAGTCAGGTTGAATGCTTCAAATGCAAGAAGCTGGGGCATTATGCTAATGAGTGCACTGAGAAGAAAGTTGAAGGACCTAACAAGCCCAATCCTTTTCAGAAAGGACAGGTTAACCACATCAATGTGGAGGAGGTCTATGAAGAGCCTGATGCTGTTGCTGGTAAGTTCAGACTTAATTCCATCTCAGCATTTGTACTCTTTGATACTGGTGCATCTCATTCATTCATATCAAGGGCATTTGTTGATAGAAACGGGTTTGCATCTGAAAACATTGGGTGTCCGATAAAAGTTAGCTCTCCGGGAGGAGATATGATAGTGAGTCTTGGATGCCGGAATCTAGTCATAGAGATCGGAAAACATAAGTTTCCAGTAAACCTAATAATCCTGAATTCCCAAGGATTGGATGTAATTTTGGGAATGGATTGGATAGCTAAGTATGAGAAAGTACTAGATTGTGCCAATCGTACAGTTTCACTCACAACCCCTGAAGGTAAGAGGATAAAATTTAAGTCCAACTTTAAATCTAAAGGAAGTAAGCTAAATTCTCTTAAGGGGGTTAGCATGGACAGTGTGCCAATTGTGTGTGAGTATCCGGATGTGTTTCCGGAAGAGTTACCAGGAATGCCACCAGATAGAGATGTGGAGTTTATAATAGATTTGGTACCAGGTTCTGGACCAAGGGCAAAGAGGCCTTATAAAATGTCAGTTGACGAACTTAAGGAACTCAAGAAACAACTTGGAGAACAATTGCAGAAAGGATTCATCCAGCCAAGTTCTTCATCTTGGGGAGCTCCAGTTTTGTTCGTAGAAAAGAGAGACAGAACTCAAAGATTATGCATAGATTACCGTTCTCTCAACGAGGTAACCATCAAGAACAAATATCCTTTGCCAAGAATAAATGACTTGTTTGATCAGTTAGAAGGAGCATGTGTGTTCTCGAAGATTGATCTTCGGTCAGGCTATTTTCAACTCAAGATAAGAGAACAAGACATACCTAAAACAGCCTTCACCACAAGGTATGGATTGTATGAGTACACTGTAATGCCTTTCGGTTTAACCAACGCTCCAGCATACTTCATGAATATGATGAACAAAGTGTTCATGGAATTTCTCGACAAGTTCGTTGTCGTTTTTATCGATGACATCTTGGTCTACTCCAAGAGCAAGGAAGAGCATGAAAGACATCTACGCTTAATACTTGAGAAACTAAGGGAACATAAGCTTTATGCCAAATTCAGCAAGTGTGAGTTTTGGTTAGAGGAAGTTGGATTTCTTGGTCATGTTATGACAAAGGATGGTGTAGCAGTTGATCCTGCTAAAGTTTCAGCTGTGACAGAATGGGAATCTCCTAAGAACGTAAAAGAGGTTCGTAGTTTCCTCGGCTTAGCAGGTTACTACAGAAGATTCATTAAAAAATTTTCAAAGGTTGCTAAACCAATGACAGACTTATTAAAGAAGGATAAGAAATTTACTTGGACTGATGGTTGTGAACTCAGCTTTCAAGAATTAAAGAAGAGACTTGTGTCAGCACCAGTACTGTGCCTACCAGATTTGGAAAAGGATTTCCAAGTGTATTGTGATGCTTCGCATCAAGGATTAGGAGCCGTACTTATGCAAGGTGGAAAAGTTGTGGCTTATGCCTCGAGACAACTCAAAACCCATGAAGTAAACTATTCTACTCACAATTTAGAGTTAGCCGCTGTTGTCCATGCACTCAAAACATGGAGACACTACCTTTTGGGAAAACGTTGTGAAGTATTCACCGATCATAAGAGTTTGAAGTATATTTTCACCCAGAAGGAAATCAATATGAGACAAAGGAGATGGCTAGAACTTATCAAGGATTACGACTTGAGTTTGCAATACCACCCCGGTAAAGCAAATGTAGTAGCAGATGCTCTAAGTCGCAAAGCGTTTATAAATGGCCTTACCAAAGGTGAATTGCCAGATGACTTGTGTAAGCAATTCAAGGAACTCAGGTTGGAGATTGTGCCAGAAGGACATCTCATGTCTTTGGATGTCCAACCCACTCTGTTGGATAAGATTAAAGAAGCCCAAAAGACGGATAAGGAAATCGAAGAGATTAGGGAAAGGATTAGCCAAGGGAAATCTAAAAGTTTCCATATGGACGAACAAGGTACTTTATGGCACGGGAAACGTATTTGTGTCCCACAAGATCCGGAATTGCGGAAACTGATTCTACAAGAAGCCCATAACACTCCATATTCTATTCACCCGGGAAACACCAAAATGTACATGGATATGAAAGAAATATTTTGGTGGAACAATCTCAAAAGGGACATCGCCGAACACATTGCTTTGTGTGATGTGTGTAGTAGAGTGAAAGCGGAGCATCAGAAACCAGCAGGTTTGCTTCAACCAATGCCTATTCCTGAATGGAAGTGGGAAAATATTGGTATGGATTTCATTACCGGATTACCAAGGACCAGGTCAGGGTATGATTCCATATGGGTAGTAGTGGATCGCCTAACTAAAGTGGCTCATTTTATACCCGTAAAGACAACTTATACCAGTGCCAAGTTAGCCAAAATCTACATGAGCAGAATTGTATGCCTTCACGGTGTACCTAAGAGTATTGTGTCTGATAGAGGAACTCAGTTCACTTCTCACTTTTGGAGACAGCTTCATGAATCTTTAGGAACGAGGTTGGAATTCAGCACTGCTTTTCATCCTCAAACTGATGGACAAACAGAAAGGACTAATCAAATTCTTGAAGATATGTTGAGGGCATGTGCCCTAGACTATGGAGCAAGTTGGGATGAAAGTCTGCCTTACGCAGAGTTCTCTTACAACAACAGTCACCAATCTAGTATTGGGATGGCACCATTTGAGTTTCTCTACGGAAGGAAGTGTACCACCCCATTGCTATGGAATGGTGTGGGGGAAAGAAGTTTGTTTGGACCAGATCTTATCAAAGACGCCGAAGAAAAAGTCAAATTGGTTAGGGACAGGTTGAAGATAGCACAGTCTCGACAGAAAAGCTACGTAGATGCTAAGCGTAGAGAAGTCACTTACGAAGTTGGGGATAGAGCTTATCTTAGAGTATCACCACTTCGTGGAGTGAAAAGATTTGGAGTCAAAGGAAAGTTAGCACCAAGATATGTTGGACCATTCAACATTCTAAGTCGCAAGGGAGAAGCTGCATATGAAATCGAACTTCCAGCATCTTTATTAGCAGTCCATAATGTTTTTCATGTGAGCCAGCTCAAGAGATGTCACCCAGAAATGGAAGAAACATCTTTGAAAGATACCATATCTTTGGAAGAAGTTCAACTAGAAAGTGATCTCACCTATGAATAAAAGCCTGTCAAGATACTTGAGACCGCAGAAAGAGTCACAAGGACAAAGACCATCAAGTTTTGCAAAGTACAATGGAACCATCATTCCGAAGAAGAAGCAACATGGGAAAGAGAAGATGATCTTCGGAAAGACCACCCTCACCTATTTGCTAGCCAATCCGAATGTCGAGGGCGAGATTCATTTTAAGGGGGTTAGATTTGTAACATCCCAAAAAAAAAATCATGTTTCAAAACTCATTCATATCATTCTTTGCATCATTCTTTCATTTAGGGTTTTTCTCAAAATCATTTAGAAGCATACACTTTGGCTATGATTTCATGTGGGCAATTATCTCAATTGGCCATCACCCTTTGAGATTTGAATGCTTAGGTACTTGTTTGCTTGCCTCCATTGATGGAGAAACTAGGTGAAGCTTTTAACCCAAGATTCCAAATTTAGGAATATTTCCTAAACCCTATTTCAAACTAGAGACAAAGAGACAAAGTCTCTGTTTATTTCAAAGATCCAAGCTTGACCAAGCCTTGCAAGGTAACCACATGGTTATTTGACTGTATTTGAACCCACAAGAACCCTGCAAAAAATTCCCAAAACAATTTGAATTCAAAAGGATTTGAATTCATATCAAATTCATACCAGAAAATGAATTTAGAAAAAGAAAAGGCTTAAACAATGGAAAAGGGCCGCGCGGCCAGAATCTGGCCCAGCAGCGGATCAAGCCCAGCAAGCCCACCCGGGGATCTCCTTTTTCTTCTCTCACGCGCGAGCGCACGCGTTAAGTCGCTGACAGACAGACCCCACCGCCACCTCGCACACTTCGCTGACGAGCGGGCCCGGTCCACGTCGCCCTCGTCTTCCCCAGACCGCGCCTGCGACCACGTCGCTGCAACAGTGATGGCCGGTAATGGCGCGGCGTAATTGAGCATTTAACCGCGAGCGTTTCCTGTCGATTTCCCGGCTATAAGATCCTCTCTGCCTCGCGATCTTTTTCCCCCAAACACCTCGCTCACTCCACCACCAGGCTGTCCTCAATCAGCTCTGCACCGCCGCAGACAGAGCCTCTCCGGCGAGCGATCCAGGTGAGCCTCGAGTTCCCCTCTGCCTATCGTTCTTACTATCTGACTCAGTGTATCTTTGCGCACCTACTGACCTCACTAGTCCGTCTTGTACTGCCCCAGGTCGCCGGTTCCACTTGACACCGCGAGCACCGACGGCGACATCAACTCCGACGAGTTTTCCCGGTAGGTACAGAACGCCCCTCGCCTTCCCATTCATGCACACGACTTCCCCTTAACCCTGTGAACCTAACCGTGTCGTTATCTTGCCTTGGGGTGATTCACAGCGACGTCCACGATGACCACCTGACGCACCCGACGCCGCCACGAACTTCGGTGAGCAATCGCAGCCGTGCCCGAGCGCCCCTTGACCAACCGCGTCTACGACGAGCATCACCGTGACCCCTTGAGCCCGGTGAGCTACTCCTCATTCTCACTCACCCCCTGTAGCGCCGCCTCCGTCGTTGACCGACCGTTCCGCCGCCGGTAGCCACCGCTCCGCCGCCAGTTCTTGGCCAGGGCAATAGCAGCCGTTAGATCTGTATCGTAGCGCTAGGATAGATCCACTTAACCCCAAAGCGGTACGCGATCTGAGCCGCCAGATTTCATTTAGATCCTACGGCTGTGGAGCTCGATCCAGTGCGAAACGGTACGGGCGAATAAGAACATGACGCGTGGCTAGGTTAGATCTGAAAATAGAATTTAAAAACAGATTTTGATCCAGATTTCAAATGCCAATATCTTTTGAATGCCACATTGGAATTTTGCAAACTTTATACCGTTGGATTCAGAAAAACAAGACCTTTCTGCCTATCCAATTTGCTTAGCAGATAGTAACCATTAGATGTGCTTAAATTGCAGAGACTTGTTTGAGGCCTTTTTTAAGTATAGTTTTAGTTTAGTACTTTGTTTAGAGTTAGATTTTGTTTTGTTGGTAAACTAGTGGCTTGATAAGTTTCTGTATTCATGCACTTGCTTGGTAGAATTTTCAAAAATCACCACTTAGTAGATTCATGCATGCATGCATTCATAATATTTTTGTTTGTATATATTTGTGTGTAATTGTGTGCTATAACTTTGTGTGTAGATTTTGCTAGTGATTGTGATTGTGACGAGTGCTACTCTCCACACTACCAAGGCAAGTGATATCATCATGAATATTCCATTCCTATATTTTATTTATGCATTGGTAGTATTTTTCTAAGTATAGGACTTGCATGGTTATTTGCTAAGTACAAGCTATGCTATGGGAAAACCTATTGGGTGAAGCCTTAGTGAAAATTACCTAAGTCAAGATTCCTATTACTATCATGCTTAGCCTAGCTACTAGAAAACAAGGGTGGTTTATATATTCACACTATGGAAAAATATTCTAAGTCTAAGGACTTGAGTTTTATTTAACAAAACAACTAAGTTAATGAATCTCCTGGGTGGAATGGGACTTGCTTGGTGGTTTTTGGTTGAGTGGTTCACAAGGCCCATGTTTATGGTTTACCTTAGTGTATCTCACTTGTGGATGGCCACCCAGGAAACAAAGAGATTTGAGATGTCAAATGTTGAGAAGCTTCACGTGCAACCACTTGGCATTATGGGCTCTGCCATGATCTTAGGTTGCTAGAACTTAGTCTCTTGGACAGTTGGTGGTAGAGGGAATGATAGGTTGGAGCGCGTCCATTTGACTAAGGAAAGGCTTCTGAAGGATCTTGTCTTGGGAAACCAAGTCTTGTGGGGAAAGTGCACCACCTCTGCAGAGTGTAAAACCTAAGTAGTTAGCCATGTCCCTGGTAAAGGACAATTTGAGCATCAAGACATGGAAACTTCAAAAATCTCATCACTCCAATTTCTAAATAAAACTTGAGGGTGAACAAGGGTTAAAAGGATCTTCAGTCATTGATTGGTAGATGCCCTGAGTGGATCTGGAGTCTTTGATTGATAGATGCCTTGGGTGTTTTTGCCAAACAAAACTTAGTATTTTCAAAAGTTAGGGAAAAATCTATTTTGAGCAATGCAAACCTAAGCTCCACCAGCCAAATGCATATAGTATTATAGTCCACCTAAAATATACTAAGGTATCACTTGCCAATACTATTCCAAAGTATTGACCCTCTGTGGCTGTAACTTGTATTGTTGCAGGTTATTCCGATGATGATTAGGAGTCATGAGTCTACACTCAACATGCTTGCCTGTGGCACATGAAGATGAAGACTTATGTTTATTTACTTATTCCATAAACTCTTGTATTAGGCCTTTGGCCCTGAGTTGTAAAAGACTATGTTTTATCTCTGGAATGACTGTAATAAACGACCTTTGTATCTGTGTACTTCATCTTAAACTGTGGATGCTAGCATTGATCTAGGGACTAGCATTGCAATCACAGGGATCTTTTCCTTTACAAAGGAGGGATCTTACACAGGCTGAACACGACGCTGCTGCTGAGCGGGGGCATTCACATTGGTGGCTGCTGCAAGCTTCTTGGGGCACTCATTGGAGTAGTGACCCTTGACTCCACATTCAAAGCAAGTAATCTGGGACTTGTCTTTGGCTGCAATAGGCATAGCATTGCTTCCAGTCCTTGGGGCAGTATTGTTGTTGTTATTGTTGTTCGACTTGGGCGGTGCATGGTGGAAGTTGTTGGAGTTGCCGGGGTTGTTGTTATGGTTTCCTCTGGACTTCAGGTTTCGTCCGCTATGATTGGGGTAGCTTGGACGGGACATCGGGGGTCTGTTGTTTCTTGGGGCATATCCTGCAGAAGGGTTGGGGCGATACTTTTGGGTATTGTGGGACCTAGTTTGGTGCATCATCCTACGCTTGCGGTTGTCATTGGCTTGGTTTATCTTCCCTTCCATCTAGATGGTAGAGTCTACTAGCTCTCCTAATTCTCCAAAACGTATGTTGACTAAAACAGTCTGCATCTCATCATGCAATCCATTCAGGAACCTTTCCTTCTACTTGGCTTCAGTGTTAATCTCATCAGGGGCATATCTAGCTAGGGACAGAAATTTGTCACGGTACTCAACTACCGCCATCCTTCCTTGCTTCAGTTCCCTGAACTCATCTCTCATCCTGGTGACCAAACCTTGTGGCACATGGGTGCGGCTGAACTTGATCTTGAATGCTTCCCAAGTCATCATCTGACCGTCATTCATGGTACGGGTGCTATTCCACCCGGCTCTTGCATCTCCTGCCAGATAGTGGGTGGCAAACATTACTTTCTCATTAGCGTCAACTCCTGTGACCTCCAGATTGTTCTCCATGGTTTGCAGCCAGTCATTAACATCTAAGGGATCCTTAGACTTATTAAAGATAGGTGGGTTGGTATTCTGAAAGTTCTTAAGCTTGGATCCATGGTGATCTTGATTTCCATGGCCTTGATTATTGTGGGCCATCTGAGCTATCTATTGAATAGTGGCTAGGTTGGCTTGCCGTTCGGCTCTACTAGCTTCACGGTCAGAAACTAGCATTTGCAGAATCTGCAGCATCGGGTCCTGAGATGAGCTGCTTCCTTCGGGGTTTCCACGAGTCATATGAAGATTGAGATATATAATGAGATAAGAGGAAAATTTCTAAGGTTCATGGTTTTGTTTTCAGAATCTTTAAACTTTGACTTTGACTTAGATTTTGCAAACTAACTTCTTCTTCTCATTCATTCATTCAAAGCACACAATACAACACACACCACACACAAATGGAAAGTAGATGGTTTTAAGAACCATTCTATGAAACTACGATACAGTGGGACCAATACAACTCTTCCTACGGTAGTGATCAAGTGCATCTAATCATCATCAATGAAGTCGAAATCATCATCATTAGTTAAGAACTTCATGGTATCATCCTCCAGGTAGTCGTTGTCATCACTGAGGTACGAGTGAAGATCTCCCTGGATATCTTCATCTTCCTCCTGTTCCTTTGCTTCAAGCTGGACTTCTTGTTCACGAATGGTCTTCTCGAGAGTGGCTCTGGATTTATCTTGTGGAGTATCATTATGGATTCATCTACCGTATTGGCTTTATTGGGTATCTATATCGAGGAAGGCAGCCATTATGGCTATCATTGGATATTCTTATAATATATCGAGGACGCCTCTATCTCCCTTTCGGTGGTATGAGTATTTGGCCTATGTTCTAGTGAAATAGACTTGTACCTTCTTGTGTGTATTTGTAATCAAATGCAAATTTTATTATGCACACATTGAGGGGGAGTCTTTTTCATTCATTAAATATTGTTGTTATGAGAGCTATCTTGCAAATCCTAGTATTGTCATCTAACACCAAAAAAGGGGAGATTGAAAGAACATTTCATGGTTCTCTATGTTTTGTGTGTTAGATAACAATACCGCGGAGTTTTCTCATGTGTGCTAAGTGTGCAGGGCAGTGCTTTTGGTGTTTGGGGGCCGGATTATCCGCCCCATCAAGGGCCGGATTATCCTGCATGATCCTCTTGGCAAAGGCTGCCATGGCACGAGTCTCAGACTGGGGGCGGATTTTCCCCCGAACAATCCAAAATGGGGCGGTTTTCTTCCCCTACCGGATAATCTGGCCCTCACCTTGGGCCGGATAATTGATACGTCCAAAATGTATCTACTTTCCCGAACACTTTTGCTATTGTTTTTCCTCTAAAATTGTGTGATTTGGATACAACTAACACGGAGTGACCCTGTTTTCAGCAGAATTACCTTGGTGTCTAGTTTTTGTGCAGAAAATCAACTATCAGGAAAAATCCCGGAAAATATGCCAAAAATCCTATTTCACTAGAAGACTCACGGAGACAGAAGACAAGACGGAGTAGGGCCAAGAGGGGCCCACACCACCTGGCCGCGCGGGCCAGGCCAGGCCATGCCTGGGGGTGGTGTGGCTGTCTCGGCTGCCCCCTTGGCCTCCCTCTTCGCCTATAAGTTGCCTCTTCACCTAAAAACCAAGGGGGGTTCGACGTTTTTCTAGAAAGAGTTCTGATGCGCCGCCACCACCAGATTCCGCGATTCGGAACTAGAAACTCTGGTCTAGCACCCTGCCGGGACGGGGAATTGGAGGAGATCATCGCCATCATCATCACCATTGCTTCTCCATCGACCATCCATGTTTCCCCCATCCATGAGTGAGTAATCCCCCGCTGTAGGCTATGGGGATGGTAGGGATTGGATGAGATCGTTCATGTAATGGCATCATATTGTTAGGGCATGGTGCCTAGTATCTATTATTAGTGCTTTTTGACTTTGTTGCAACTTGTTATGCTTAATGCTTGCCACTAGGGCCCGGGTGCCATGATTTCAGATCTGAACATGTTATTGATTCATTATGATAGTATTGTTTATGGTCTTACCTACAAGTTGTATACACACGTTGTTGTCCGGAACCAAAGGCCCCGAAGTGATTGCAATCTGGATAACTGGAGGGGATGGCTTTGATGTGAGGATCACATGTGTTCACTGAGTGTTAATGCTTTGCTCCGGTGCTCTATTAAAAGGAGCACCTTAATTGCCAGTAGTTCCCTTGGGAAATGTTTGTTTGTGATACCAAACTTGGTGGGTGAGGGCACCGCGGTACCCGAGTTGTCATCAATCATGCGGAGGGGCCATAGTAGAATCGCCAATTGTCTAGAAGGGCCAAATGGGGGTGAATACAAATCTAACGGCCAAACGGTCATTTAAACCAGACGAAAAATGGTTGAACTCAAATAATGCCATTAGGTCAACTCTTCTTGGCCCACCATGTCAGTATTCCCCGTTATATTTTGCGGTCGTGGACTAGCTTACCCCTGCGTGGACCAGATCCCTTAGTGGACTAGATCTATTTCTTTGCTCTGCTCTGGTCTTCTCCCTGCTCCCCTCCCCATAACATTAGCTCAGATCCGGTTGCTCGTCTTAGATCGGAGCTCGCACTTGCTCTAATTTGTGTCCCCGCCATGTCCGGTCAACCTCCCACGCCTCTAATCGAAGCTTGCAGCCGTCGTCATTGCATCGTTCGTCGTATCGGAGCTTCACGTCCCCGGACTAATATCTCGCCTCTGGCTAGTCCTTCTCGAACGGTGGAGCGCGTCCCGTCGGGCGATCTAGGCCGGCGACCGGCCTCGGGAAGTTGCGTGATGTCGCGCACCCCAGGCATGGTAGCCCTGGCACAGAAGTTCGACGACCACGCTCTCATGGCCACCGTGTTGGGCGTCCGTCCCGCCGTGTCGCCGGCAGAGTTGCTGTCGGCTTTCAGGTCTCATTTTGGGATCAGACGAAATGAGGTCAACATTGAGGTATGCGCGCCGCCATTCGATTTTTTCGTCCGGTTCGAGCATGGCTCAAACATCGAGCGCGTTCTGCATTCTTCCCGTTCTTTCGAGTGCTGCGGGGAGAAAATGAGCTTATGCGTTGGCATCGCGCCTGTGGGTGGGACGATCGCTTGGGGCAGCTTCGTTTCTTCTCCAAACTCGGCTTTGACGGCCTCC
Source organism: Avena sativa (assembly GCA_916181665.1). Taxonomy (NCBI): domain Eukaryota; kingdom Viridiplantae; phylum Streptophyta; class Magnoliopsida; order Poales; family Poaceae; genus Avena; species Avena sativa. Next base: position 38,201,202 of record OV702287.1, on the reverse strand, counting down.
CATTGGATTCTTGGGAGCCGGAGGCCCTCAAGCAGGTCGTTAGTAGCCTTCGCGGCGAGCTGGTGGAAATCGTGCCACCGAGCGACAGATGGGTCATCAAGGTAAAGGCATGGCTGAAAGATCCTGACGCTGTTCCTAAGATGTATGAGGTGCAGATTCCAAGCAGGGCAGGGCGACAGCTTTGCTGGAAGCACCCGGTCATCATCCACCTGGAGGAGGTTCTATAATCGGTACATGGCATTCAGGGCCCCGAAGAGGCTGCCAGAAAGCGTCCTCGTCGCCTGCAGTGTTGGCCTGGAAGGATCGATGGCACAGGACCACCACCGTTTCACGACAGCGCACACAGTTTCGGTGGGGGGACCGGGCTTGGACAAGCTGGTGGTTCTGATTTCCCTCGAGTGAAGACAAAGCTCTAGTGAATTGCCATGGTATGTGTGGCTAATGAATTTTAGTATGGAGAGCGTAGCAGGAAGTTAGCATCGACTAAAAATGTGTAATAGTTTGAATCGATGTAGTACATGTGTGTAATAGTTTGAAGTAGTATGTGTGTGTAATAGTTTGAATCGATGTAGTATGTGTGGGTAATGAATTTGATGTAGTGTGTGTGTGTAATAGTTTGAATCGATGTAGTTGAACACCGTGCTTTATAATTTCTGTGAATAACCAAGGACAACCTCATGAAAAGAGGGTGGTCTGGCAATGAGCAATGTCAATTCCGTGGATGCCAGGAAAATGTAGTCCATCTCCTCTTCAAGTACAAGGTAGCTACATTTGTAACACGTTGAACTGCAGGACCATTTTGTAGGCAACACAAGACAAAGGAAAAATGGTTTACAACACAGACAGAAGACGCAAAATCTGTAGTCTGGGATAAAAAGATGCCAGTTAACTGGATTGAACCATGACTAGTAATTGAAGGAAATAGATACTTGATAGTATTTGCTGACAACAGTAGTACTTCCATACAAAAGGGTCTTATACCTGCACAAAAGTGGGCTAAACTTTTTACTAGTTTATAGAACAATTCGTCAGCATTTCATTTACAAAAGCCATTATTCAGTCTGAACTTAACTATTCTACACTGAATAAACTACAGATCTCCACCAGAAAAGTTGGCTGGCCAATTGCCTTGAGCGGACATAAGTTCTTTGATAATTTAACCCAAACTGATATATTGCCTTCCCACCAAACTACAAGAAATCTGCATCGTTCATGCATGAGCGCTTTGCGTGCGCCAGTCTCGGTTTAGTTGGACCATCCGCGCCGCCGCAACGATTTCTTCGAAACTGAAATTCGGCATCTCTTCTCGGGATCGTAGGTCCGTGTGAACTCAAACCTGAATTCTGGGGCTGAGCTGATGCTCGCCGCCGGCTCCGGCTGTCGAACAATCCAGCATGATGAGTGTAGACGCTTGGTTGCCGCCACGGTACGGCCTCCGACGGTGCGTAGGACGGAGCGTCTTTGCCACAGACGGCGTGCTCCTAGCCTCCTCCACCGAGGTAAGGTAGTCCGCGCCGATGCATGGACGCGAGAGTTCCTAGACCTTGGCGCTGCCCTCTTCGAGGGTGTGTACCCTCGGCGGCGGCATGCTCTCATGAACGATTTGATATGTACCTTGTTCCCACTTCCTAGAGCATTATGTAATGCCGTCGCGCGATTTCTCCACATCGCTCTCTTCGCCCTGCTTGCCGCATCTGGCGCCGACGACGCTGCAGTCGCCGTCGCTGCTGATTCAGCACATTCGGGGAAATCATCCGCCTGGCAGGGCAATACCCCAGTTTCGGCGGCTGTCGCGGCGGCGGCGGCTTAGGTGGGGCCATGTTACCCTAGTTCGTGTGGCGCGGAAGAGCTGCGCAAGGTGAACTATGGTTAGTCGGAGAAAGGGAGTGAAAGACTGATAGTAGGTTTGGACTACGGGCACGCGTGAAAATAACCATTTCACATTTCCTTAGAGGGTAATAATTCGACACTCGTTGCATTAACAGCTCAATCTTTATTTCCCTTCTCAGCATAAGAGTGAGAATGTATTACAAAGATCGGTCGTGGCTATCCACCTCATCGGGCAATGTACCAGGACAGGTAGGAGACAGGACCGGGTTTCATTTTAGAAATGTTGATGACTGTGCCCATATGTTTATACGATATTATTTATATGCCACCATGTACCGTCGAGTCTAGCAACACCATCAGAAACAGGGGATACCGACATGGCGTGTTTTCTTTTTTTAAAGGGCATCAGAAACAGGGGATGCCGACGTGACATGTTTTCTGACTAGCGGGCCCGCCCCCTCCACCTTTGACGGCGCGCATCCCAGGTTCGAGGGGTGGTGCCGCCCACCAACACATTATTGTGCAATTTTCCATGTGGAACCTGAATTCTGGCGCTGAGCTGATGCCCATGTCGAACACAGAGAATTCTGAAAGAAGCTACTAAAAATAAATACTTTGAATTTTGAAAGTACTAAATTTAAATACATTACAATTTTGTCTGAAAGGTAATACGCATACTCCTCATCGCAATAATATAAATTCGGTACAAATTTCTACTTCGAAAAATAGACCTGAAAATGCTAGCAAATAACCTAGAATGAATATAGGATTCATTCTCCCCTATATATTTCGTCGTCGGCGGCTAACACGTGCTGCAACACATGTTCAGAGAACTCTCTCCGTCTGCAGTGTGCTGCCAGTATTTCTTCCAGAGGGTAAGGCCTCGGTGTATGTTCCAGAATTAAGCCATACATTACCATTGTTGGTTCCTCTTCCCAGGATTGAACCTCATGATTGTACAGTCTGATAAAATTCCTGTAGTATATGCAACCGGGTTTAACTGTGGGGTGTAACCTGGTGTCAATGGAGATAGACCGATTGTAACCAACGAAGAGGGCACGACTTCCAATGTCGCCGACGGCCTCGAGAGAGCGGTTCTCCGTGTCCACCCGGTACAACACCAGTTGCCCTTTGGTGAAATCCCCGTTCAACACAAGAAGCAGATCACCATCTGACTCCACAAGGTAAAATTTGTAGGTTCCGCGTAACTGTTCAAAGACTGGGACCAAAATTATTTTGGCCATCGTGACAGTGCTCGCGCGCTGCTCTAACTGGATGTTGGTCGAGAAGATGTCTCCATTCTCAAGTAATGCATATACTTCCCCTCGGAATGTTGTCATGCAGACCAGAAGCGTATCAAGAGGTGGCGAATACAATCCTTCTCCAAATGATCCATTGATTTGCCCTGTTGGGGTCCTCTCATCGTCCCATGCAATATGATCTAGATAATCAGTGAAAATGAACACCATCGTCGGGGACTTTGTCACGACGACAGATTGTAGAAGATCAGATGGTATGTGTGCTTGAAACTCAATGTTAGACTTATGAGTGATTGGGTTCAGAAGCCGGATCTGGTACGGATCCACCCTCTGAGCAAGCACGATGACGCCACGAGAAACACCGACGAAGTAGAATCTTTTGGAAGAAGAGGGCATCAGTTAGCACTAAGATGTTTACAATGGAAAATACCAATAAATATCGGATGTGAATGTGAACCTATGATGGACGTCCATTAGATTTGTCCTGAAGCAACGACCAGTGGTGAGGTTGAGGAAGGTGAAGTCGCCAGTTGTTGAGATGGAATTCGGGCACCTTTAAAGTGCGGCACCAATCGGTGCAAACTTCCCGACAAGCAGCATAGGTGTCGACGTACTCCTCTTTCTCCAGCAAATAGTTGGCGATCTTGCAAAGTGGGTCAGCTGGGAGATCAGACCAGTTCCTCTTCATCCAGCTACTGGCCATGGCTTATGTGCGGGAATGTTTTGATCGAGGAAGAAAGAAGAACCACCACTGCAAGGAGAAGAAGAAGAGGATAACAGACAAGGGAGATGAAGCGGAACTGCCACTGCGAGCAGACGAGGAGACGGGGGTGAAGAAGCGGAACTGCCAATTCAAGTTTGGATCAATGGGCTTTTTTTCGGAACTAGCGCGTGAACCAGCCATGCACTGCATGCAAGTTTTGATCAAATAGACTGACATGTGGGACCTGCTAAAAATTCCGTGAAGTGCTCCCCGTGCATAGTGCGCTGACAGGTGGCATGTTTTCTGACAGGCGGGCCCGCCTTCTCCACCTTCGATGGCGCGCGTCCCAGGTTCGAGGGATGGTGCTGCCCACCAACACATTATTGTACAATTTTCCATGCTTTGTCGCAACCAGCTCTGCTCCGCTCCGCTCCTCTGCTCCTGCCACTGCCACTCCGCTCAGTCGTGCACCGCTCTCGTCGTCCCCTTGGGCCGTCGTCCTCCCGCCCTCCCCATCTTGCCATCCCCTCACGTCCCCTCCCCTCCCCTCCCTGCCCTGTCTCCTTGTCGCTGCCCATCGCCCAGGTGCGTATGGAAACGAAAACCAAGAGTTGGCCGTTGGGTTAGGGGCACAACGACGCTCGTGATCTGGATCCCGCTCGAAGATGGATCCTGCGTGGCTTGAGAGCATGGATATGGGTCCTGCACGGCTGGAGAGCACGTAATCTCCTTCAAGTCTGGAGAGCACAGAGGACAACAAAACAGGGGGAGAGGAAGCGGGGTGCAGAGCTTTGGAGGTATGGAGCTTGGAGAAGGTGTCGTGCATCCACATTGAAGGGTAAGAACTGTGATTCCTTTTCTGCATACCCCAATAGCATTTCTAGTCCCGTGGTGATGGCAAGGATATGTGTTGGTAACCGCAGGACGTCTGTACAGCTTGTCCTTGAGCATGATGCTTTGTCAAGCGAGCATGTAGGCACTGAAACGTGTGGCGGTGCGGATGATGATGAGAAAGCATATCCAGACGTGGCTGCTGACCCTGATAGGATGGAGAGTAGGGAATATTTGGTTGATTCGAACTTTGAGCCTGACTATGGGACTGATGAGGAAGAGGAATGTGAAGATGTGGAAATGGGATGTAGATATGACGATGAAGACGTGGACAGGCCAGTGATACACTTTGACAGGGACAATCCTACAATTGATGAGGGGACTATCTTTGATAATGTGGAGGACTGCAGATATGCGGTTGCAACCTATGCAATCAGAGTTGGGTTCAAATTTATCATTGAAAAGAGCAACCAAAAGAGATTTATGGTGCACTGTAGGGAAAGTAATGTGTGTAAATGGAGATTACATGCATCTCCAATGTGGGGTGGACACCCATTTCAGGTTGCAATAGCTACATTTAGTTTCAGTCTTTCTCATATTTATTCTGCTGATAACTAGCTCTGAATTATTTGGATTTTTATCGAATGCAGATCAAAGTAAACACAAAGAAACACAACTTCCCTAATACTTCTTTAAGTGGTAAAATTAGACCAGTGACTACCAAGTGGATTGCTACTACTGTACTTGACTAGGTGAGGCAGGATCATAACATTGGACCTGCTGAACTTAGAGCAAAGATTAGCAAAAAGTTTAACGTTCTGATTCCTTACCACAGAGTCTTTGATGGGAATGAGATGGCTCTAGACTTCATTCAAGGCAAGTGGAATGACAGTTTTCATATGTTGTATAGTTTCAAAGCTCAGGGTAGAGAAAACATCACCTGGTAGTGTTATTGACATCGATTACGAGGTTGTGAAAGGGAGAGAAAAGGTCTCGAGGGGGGTCAGGTATAAGCAGGCAGATAAGATATGCTTCAGGAGATGTTTTGTCTGCCTGAAGGCATGCTGGAAGGGGTTCCTAGACGGCTGCAGGCCATACTTGGGAATAGGCGCGACTTCTTTAACAGGGAAGTTCAGGGGACATGTTGCTTCTGCTTGTGCTTTGGACGCGCATAATTGGCTTCTACCCATAGATTATGCTGTTCTTGAGGGTGAATCAAATGAAAGCTGGACATGGTTCATGCAGAGACTATGGGGAGTAATTGGTCACCTTGAAGGCTTGGTGATACACACCGATGCATGCGAGGGTCTTGATAATGTTGTTGATGCTATGTTTCCTGGGGTTGAGCATAGGGAATGCATGCAGCACCTCGCTACTAACTTCACGAAGTTCAAAGGAAAGATCTTTGAAGAGGACTTGTGGCGATCAGCATACACATACACCCCAAGCACGCATGCTACTTACTTGCAAAACATGTATGTAGTGCCAAAGGTGAAAAAATACCTTGAAGAACATCACACCAAGCTATGGGCCAGAAGCAAGTTTGGTGAGTTAAGCAAGGTGAATTTTGTTTGCAATAATTTGGCAGAGAGTTTCAATGATAAGATTTCGGGCATGAAAACACTTGGAATTGTTATTTTGTTGGATGCAATAAGACAATGCATAATGGTGAAGATAGATTTAAGGCAAAGAATTTGTGCAAGAAAATTTTTAGGCCATAAAATAGTTCCAAAGGTGGTTATGTTTCTGAATGCAAGAACCAGGGCAATGAGAATGATAAAGATGAGGATGGTCAGAAGTTCCAGAACATTGGCTGAGATTTATGCAGAATACAAGCGTGGAAGTTAACGGAGGTACACTATAGACATTGGAAACAAGACTTGTCCATGCAGGCAGTGGAAGATTACTCGTTTGCCATGTCACCATGCAATTTACTTCATCTTAAAGCTTAGAGGTAACAGAGTTGAAATAGAGAACTATGTCGACAACTATTTCTCTGTGGACAAGTTTGCTGCAACTTATGCAGAAAATGTACCACCTATGGCCGATGAAAATGATTGGGAGATTGTCGATCCAGGGTTCAAACTTCAACCACCAGTTCTTAGGAGGCCACCTGGAAGGCCTAGAAAGCTAAGGATCGAAGCCTCCACCGATAAAGGTCCAAGGCTGGGAGCTAGGAAAAGGAAATGCAAACGTTGTGGAGGAATCGGCCATATCAAGAGGTTGTGCAAAAACCCATTTAGACATGATATTGTCCCTGTTCACACCCCGGTGGCAGAAAATGAGGCTTCTCAGCCAGAATTGGCGGAAGAGCAGCGCGAAGACGGTGATGAGCACTCGGAGGAAAACGTACGTAAGCAGCCAATTTATGAAGAAGTGGAGGTGCCGGCAAGAAAAGGTTGTGAAAAGAAACAAAAGGGTAAGCGGAACAGGGAGGAAAGGGCAAATAATGGAGGTGTATTAGAATATGAAGAAGTTGCAGGGGTGATTGAGGATGTTCTTGAGGATCTTTCGGCTAACTGCAGGAGAAATAATAAATCCCTGCGAATTTCATCTTTGTACGATTCTCCAGATGAAAGGAAGCTTAAAAATTGTTTTATTTACAATTTTATCATTTTTTTATCCTCATCAACTGATGCTTAATGCAGCGTGGGCTAGCAGACTAATAAGAAGAGCAGAAAGATGCGGGCACAGTAATGTCGTATGTTAAATTATATCATTGAAACTAAACTAGCCGTGTCGTCTTTATTCATATCTGGCGCGTGCAACGTGTCTGTGATGGGGTCATGTGGACCAGATTACATTTTTTTTTAAATATTATTACATTAATTGTTTACCTGCGTTTGGACGTGGCTACTAGTTCCGATCTCCCTTGCATTCCCATCTCCTCTGGCGCACTGCTACATTATGGCTGTGCCATCAAGTAGCAGAGTCAGCGTATTATCCCATCAGGTGTGAATGCAATGACTTTGTTTGTTCAGAATTTGACGACTTTTGATTAGTTTGAAAGACAGAGAAACCTAAAACATGTATCTAGACATGTTTTGGGTATAGACAAATTTATTAAATATCTAAAAAAACTAAGTCAGTTATATCTGGACAGGAGTAGTACACTATTACAACATGCCCAATCCCTTCTCCTCTGGTGCACTCCAAATTATGGTTGTGCCATCAAGTGCTGGGAGCAGAGTCAGCGTACTTTCCCATCAGATATGCCAGGAACGCGCGAACTTTATTTTCAGGATCGGACGAGTTCGATCGACTAGTTTCAAAGACAAAGACAACTAAAACATGGCCAACATATATAGATTATGACGATAATCGACCATGACTCAAGTGACCCAGATCCAAAGAGCACATTAAGATACCGTACATAGATTTAATTTATGCTTAAGTGGCCCTAATCGACTATGACGCTCCTGTAGTCTCCAACATTGACGACGTTGTCCGCGTCGCCGCCAACCTCCTCCGTGTCGGAATCAATGCCGACGTTCCCGGCAGTGTTCCTCCTCCTCATAGAGTCTTCACGGCATGCTGCATCGATAACGGTGGAGGTCGTACACCCAGGAACTGCCCAGAAGCGCTGCCTCCCTTCGGGGTTGCGCAGATCCGGGTGGATCTCCTGCCGATGGGTTCCGCACAGCTCAATCAACACAGCCCGCTCCTTCTTGAACAACTTTCGCCAGTACGCGCTCGTACGCGAGTACCGCGCCATTGCCCTCTTCCGCTCCGACAGCTGGCGGTGGCGCTCCTCGATCTGCCTCGCCAACGCGTTGTCGCGCAAGAGCGGCGCGACCGGAACCCCGGCGTAGCTGAGCTCGAAGCCGGCCGGAAGCCTCGCGAACGGCGCGCGAGTATGTCGTAGTGGGCGAACATCTGAGCCTCGTGCAAGTTGAGTTTGGGCCTCTCCCTCTCCATGGAGATGAAGGAACACGATCTGATCTTCGGCCCCAAGGTTAAGGGGATAAGGGAAAGGACGTAGTCCCAGCGTCGTTGCCACTGCCAATCAGTTCGTAGAACAGACTTCTCGCGGATCGCCCTCGCCAAGGACATCACTATCGTCCACGCACCCTGATCCAACATCGCCTAACAATCGGGGATTGGGTCTTCTAGAAGCCCAGAGCGGTTGCTGGTTAGCTCTGCATCCCGATTGTTTGTGGCTAATAGTTGTAGTTGAAAATAATACACATTTCAACGACACTCGTGGATAAATATGTGGTCTCTGAAGAGAACACACATCCAATGACTCTAGCTATGGTTAATGAGAAGAACACACATTTCAATGACACCGGTGGATCCATATGTGGTATGTGAAAAGAATAGTCATGAAATGACTCTAGTTGTTGTTAGTAAAAAGAACACACATGCAATGACACTGGTGGATCCATATGTGGTATATGAAAAGAACACACATGCAATGACTCTGCTTGTTGTTAGTAACAAGAACACACATGCAATGACACTGGTGGATCCATGTGTGGTATCTGAAGAGAACATACATGAAATGACTCTGGTTGTGTGGATTGTGAAGAGAACACACATGCAATGACACTGGTGGATCCACATATGGTATGTGAAAAGAACACACATGCAATGACTCTGTTGTTGTTAGTAAAAAGAACACACATGTAATGACACTGGTGGATCCATGTGTGGTCTCTGAAGAGAACACACATTTCAATGACACTAGTGGATCCATATGTGTTATATGAAAAGAACACACATGAAATGACACTGGTTGTTGTTAGTAAAAAGAACACACATGCAATGACACTGGTGGATCCGTGTGTGGATTGTGAAAAGAACACACATGCAATGACACTAGTGGATCCATATGTGGTATGTGAAAAGAACACACATGCAATGACACTGGTGGATCCACAGGTGGATTGTGAAGAGAACATACATGCAATGACTCTGGTGGATCCATATGTGGTATGTGAAAAGAATAGTCATGAAATGACTCCAGTTGTTGTTAGTAAAAAGAACACACATGCAATGAAACTGGTGGATCCATAGGTGGATTGTGAAAAGAACACACATGCAATGACACTGGTGGATCCATATGTGGTATGCGAATAGAACACACATGTAATGACTCCAGTTGTTATTAGTAAAAAGAACACACATGCAATGACACTGGTGGAGCCATGTGTGGTCTCTGAAGAGAACACACATTTCAATGACACTGGTGGATCCATGTATGGCATGTGAAAAGAACAGTCATGAAATGACTCCAGTTGTTGTTAGTAAAAAGAACATACATGCAATCACACTGGTGGATCCATAGGTGGATTGTGAAAAGAACACACATGCAATGACACTATTGGATCCACATGTGGCATGTGAAAAGAACACACATGCAATGACTCTGGTTGTTGTTAGTAACAAGAACACACATGCAATAACACTAGTGGATCCATGTGTGGACTGTGAAGAGAACACACATGCAATGAATCTGGTTGTTGTTAGTAAAAATAACACACATGCAATGACACTGGTGGATCCATGTGTGGTCTTTAAAGAGAACACACATTTCAATGACACTGGTGGATCCATATGTGGTATGTGAAAAGAACACACATGCAATGACTCTGGTTTTTGTTAGCAAAAAGAACACACATGCAATGACTCTGGTGGATCCATGTGTGGTCTCTGAAGAGAACACACATTTCAATGACACCGGTACATCCATATGTGCTATGTGAAAAGAACACACATTAATTGACTCTTGTTGTTGTTAGTAAAAAGAACACACATCCAATGACACTGGTGGATCCATATGTGGATTGTGAAAAGAACACACATGCAATGACACTAGTGGATCCATATGTGGTCTGTGAAAAGAACACACATTTCAATGACTCCAGTTGTTGTTAGTAAAAAGAACACACATGCAATGACACTAGTGGATCCATAGGTGGATTCTGAAAAGACCACACATGCAATGACACTGGTGGATCCATATGTGGTATGTGAAAAGAACACACATGCAATGACACTGGTGGATCCATAGGTGGATTGTGAAGAGAACACACATGCAATGACTCTGGTGGATCCATATGTGGTATGTGAAAAGAACAGTCATGAAATGACTCCAGTTGTTGTTAGTAAAAAGAACACACATGCAATGACACTGGTGGATCCATAGGTGGATTGTGAAAAGAGCACACATGCAATGACTCTAGTTGTTCCATATGTGGTATGTGAAAAGAACACACATGCAATGACTCCAGTTGTTGTTAGTAAAAATAACACACATGCAATCACACTGGTGGATCCATGTGTGGTCTCTGAAGAGAACACACATTTCAATGACACTGGTGGATCCATATGTGTTATGTGAAAAGAACACACATGAACTCACACTGGTTGTTGTTAGTATAAAGAACACACATGCAATAACACTGGTGGATCCATAGGTGGATTGTGAAAAGAACATACATGCAATGACACTGGTGGATCCATATGTGGTATGTGAAAAGGACACACATGTAATGACACTGGTTGTTGTTAGTAAAAATAACACACATGCAATGACACTGGTGGATCCATAGGTGGATTGTGAAAGGAACACACATGCAATGACACTGGTGGATCCATATGTGGTATGTGAAAAGAGAACACATGCAATGACTCTAGTTGTAATTAGTAACAAGAACACACATGCAATGACACTGGTGGATCCATGTGTGGTCTCTAAAGAGAACACACATGCAATGCCTCCAGTTTTTGTTAGTAAAAAGAGCACACATGCAATGACACTGGTGGATCCATGTGTGGTCTCTGAAAAGATCACACATGCAATGAATCTGGCTGTTGTTAGTAGAAAGAACACACATGCAATGACACTGGTGGATCCATGTGTGGCCTCTGAAGAGAACACACATGCAATGACACTGGTGAATCCATGTGTGGTCTCTAAAGAGAAAACACATGAAATGTGTCTGGTTGTTGTTAGTAAAAAGAGCACACATGCAATGACACTGGTGGACCATAGGTGGATTGTGAAGAGAACACACATGCAACGACTCTTGTTGTTGTTAGTAAAAAGAATACACATGAAATGACACTGGTGGATCCATGTGTGGATTGTGAAGAGAACACACATGCAGTGACACTGGTGGATCCATATTTGGTATGTGAAAAGAACACACATGCAATGACTCCGGTTTGCTGTTAGCAAAAAGAACACACATGCAATGACACTGGTGGATCCATGTGTGGTCTCTAAAGAGAACACACATGCGATGCCTCCAGTTTTTATTAGTAAAAAGAGCACACATGCAATGACACTGGTGGATCCATGTGTGGTCTCTGAAAAGATCACACATGCAATGAATCTGGTTGTTGTTAGTAAAAATAACACACATGCAATGACACTAGTGGATCCATGTGTAGCCTCTGAAGAGAACACACATGCAATGACACTCGTGGATCCATGTGTGGTCTCTAAAGATAAAACACATGCAATGTGTCTGGTTGTTGTTAGTAAAAAGAGCACACATGCAATGACACTGGTGGAGCATAGGTGGATTGTGAAGAGAACACACATGCAATGGCTCTTGTTTTTGTTAGTGAAAAGAACACACATGCAATGACACTGGTGGATCCATGTGTGGATTGTGAAGAGAACACACATGCAGTGACACTCGTGGATCCATATGTGTTATGTGAAAAGAACACACATGCAATAACTCTGGTTGTTGTTAGCAAAAAGAACACACATGCAATGACACTGGTGGATCCATGCGTGGTCTCTGAAGAGAACACACATTTCAATGACACCGGTGGATCCATATGTGGTATGTGAAAAGAACACACATGAATTGACTCCTGTTGTTGTTAGTAAAAAGAACACACATGCAATAACACTGGTGGATCCATATGTGGATTGTGAAAAGAACACACATGCAATGACACTAGTGGATCCATATGTGGCTGTGAAAAGAACACACATTTCAATGACTCCAGTTGTTGTTAGTAAAAAGAACACACATGCAATGACACTAGTGGATCCATAGGTGGATTGTGAAAAGACCACACATGCACTGACACTGGTGGATCCATATGTGATATGTGAAAAGAACACACATGCAATGACACTAGTGGATCCATAGGTGGATTGTGAAGAGAACACACATGCAATGACTCTGGTGGATCCATATGTGGTATGTGAAAAGAACAGTCATGAAATGACTCTAGTTGTTGTTAGTAAAAAGAACACACATGCAATGACACTGGTGGATCCATAGGTGGATTGTGAGAAGAGCACACATACAATGACTCTAGTTGTTCCATATGTGGTATGTGAAAAGAACACACATGCAATGACTCCAGTTGTTGTTAGTAAAAATAACACACATGCAATGACACTGGTGGATCCATGTGTAGTCTCTGAAGAGAACACACATTTCAATGACACTGGTGGATCCATATGTGTTATGTGAAAAGAACACACATGAACTCACACTGGTTGTTGTTAGTATAAAGAACACACATGCAATAACACTGGTGGATCCATAGGTGGATTGTGAAAAGAACATACATGCAATGACACTGGTGGATCCATATGTGGTATGTGAAAAGAACACACATGCAATGACACTATTGGATCCACACATGGCATGTGAAAAGAACACACATGCAATGTGTCTGGTTGTTGTTAGTAACAAGAACACACATACAGTAACACTAGTGGATCCATGTGTGGACTGTGAAGAGAACACACATGCAATGAATCTAGTTGTTGTTAGTAAAAAGAACACACATGCAATGACACTAGTGGATCCATGTGTGGATTGTGAAGAGAACACACATGCAGTGACACTGGTGGATCCATATGTGGTATGTGAAAAGAACACACATGCAATGACTCTGGTTGTTGTTAGCAAAAAGAACACACATGCAATGACACTGCTGGATCCATGTGTGGTCTCTGAAGAGAACACACATTTCAATGACACCGGTGGATCCATATGTGGTATGTGAAAAGAACACACTTTAATTGTCTCCTATTGTTGTTAGTAAAAATAACACACATGCAATGACACTGGTGGATCCATATGTGGATTGTGAAAAGAACACACATGCAATGACACTAGTGGATCCATATGTGGTCTGTGAAAAGAACACACATTTCAATGACTCCAGTTGTTGTTAGTAAAAAGAACACACATGCAATGACACTAGTGGATCCATAGGTGGATTCTGAAAAGACCACACATGCAATGACACTGGTGGATCCATATGTGGTATGTGAAAAGAACACACATGCAATGACACTGGTGGATCCATAGGTGGATTGTGAAGAGAACACACATGCAATGACTCTGGTGGATCCATATGTGGTATGTGAAAAGAACAGTCATGAAATGACTCTAGTTGTTGTTAGTAAAAAGAACACACATGCAATGACACTGGTGGATCCATAGGTGGATTGTGAAAAGAGCACACATGTAATGACTCTATTGTTCCATATGTGGTATGTGAAAAGAACACACATGCAATGACTCCAGTTGTTGTTAGTAAAAAGTACACACATGCAATGACACTGGTGGATCCATGTGTGGTCTCTGAAGAGAACACACATTTCAATGACACTGGTGGATCCGTATGTGTTATGTGAAAAGAACACACATGAAATCAGACTGGTTGTTGTTAGTATAAAGAACACACATGCAATAACACTGGTGGATCCATCGGTGGATTGTGAAAAGAACACACATGCAATGACACTGGTGGATCCATATGTGGTATGTGAAAAGAACACACATTCAATGAAACTGGTTGTTCTTAGTAAAAAGAACACACATGCAATGACACAGGTGGATCCATAGGTGGATTGTGAAAAGAACACACATGCAATGACACTGGTGGATCCATATGTAGTATGTGAAAAGAGAACACATGCAATGACTCTAGTTGTAATTAGTAACAAGAACACACATGCAATGACACTGGTGGATCCATGTGTGGTCTCTAAAGAGAACACACATGCAATGCCTCCAGTTTTTGTTAGTAAAAAGAGCACACATGCAATGACACTGGTGGATCCATGTTTGGTCTCTGAAAAGATTACACATGCAATGAATCTGGTTGTTGTTAGTAAAAAGAACACACATGCAATGACACTGGTGGATCCATGTGTGGCCTCTGAAGAGAACACACATGCAATGACACTTGTGGATCCATGTGTGGTCTCTAAAGAGAAAACACATGCAATGTCTCTGTATGTTGTTAGTAAAAAGAGCACACATGCAATGACACTGGTGGACCATAGGTGGATTGTGAAGAGAACACACATGCAATGACTCTTGTTGTTGTTAGTAAAAAGAACACACATGCAATGACACTAGTGGATCCATGTGTGGATTGTGAAAAGAACACACATGCAATGACACTGGTGGATCCATATTTGGTATGTGAAAAGAACACACATGCAATGACTCTGGTTGTTGTTAGTAAAAAGAACACACATGTAATGACACTGGCGGATCCATGTGTGGTCTCTGAAGAGAACACACATTTCAATGACACCGGTGGATCCATATGTGGTATGTGAAAAGAACACACAGGAAATGACTCCAGTTGTTGTTAGTAAAAAGAACACACATGCAATGACACTGGTGGATCCATATGTGGATTGTGAAAAGAACACACATGCACTGACACTAGTGGATCCATATGTGGTATGTGAAAATAATACACATTTCAATGACTCCAGTTGTTGTTAGTAAAAACAACACACATGCAATGACACTGGTGGATCCATAGGTGGTTTGTGAAAATAACACACATGCAATGACACTGGTGGATCCATAGGTGGATTGTGAAAAGAACACACATGCAATGACACTGGTGGATCCATATGTGGTATGTGAAAAGAGAACACATGCAATGACTCTAGTTGTAATTAGTAACAAGAACACACATGCAATGACACTGGTGGATCCATGTGTGGTCTGTAAAGAGAACACACATGCAATGCCTCCAGTTTTTGTTAGTAAAAAGAGCACACATGCAATGACACTGGTGGATCCATGTGTGGTCTCTGAAAAGATTACACATGCAATGAATCTGGTTGTTGTTAGTAAAAAGAACACACATCCAATGACACTGGTGGATCCATGTGTGGCCTCTGAAGAGAACACACGTGCAATGACACTGGTGGATCCATGTGTGGTCTCTAAAGAGAAAACACATGCAATGTCTCTGTATGTTGTTAGTAAAAAGAGCACACATGCAATGACACTGGTGGACCATAGGTGGATTGTGAAGAGAACACACATGCAATGACTCTTGTTGTTGTTAGTAAAAAGAACACACATGCAATGACACTAGTGGATCCATGTGTGGATTGTGAAAAGAACACACATGCAATGACACTGGTGGATCCATATGTGGTATGTGAAAAGAACACACATGCAATGACTCTGGTTGTTGTTAGTAAAAAGAACACACATGTAATGACACTGGTGGATCCATGTGTGGTCTCTGAAGAGAACACACATTTCAATGACACCGGTGGATCCATATGTGGTATGTGAAAAGAATACACAGGAAATGACTCAAGTTGTTTTTAGTAAAAAGAACACACATGCAATGACAGTGGTGGATCCATATGTGGATTGTGAAAAGAACACACATGCAATGACACTAGTGGATCCATATGTGGTATGTGAAAATAATAGACATTTCAATGACTCCAGTTGTTGTTAGTAAAAAGAACACACATGCAATGACACTGGTGGATCCATAGGTGGTTTGTGAAAATAACACACATGCAATGACACTGGTGGATCCATATGTGGTATGTGAAAAGAACACACATGCAATGACACTGGTGGATCCATAGGTGGATTGTGAAGAGAACACACATGCAATGACTCTGGTGGATCCATATGTGGTATGTGAAAAGAACAGTCATGAAATGACTCTAGTGGTTGTTAGTAAAAAGAACACACATTCAATGACCATTGTGGATCCATAGGTGGATGGTGAAAAGAGCACACATGCAATGACTCTGGTTGTTCCATGTGTGGTATGAGAAAAGAACACACATGCAATGACTCCAGTTGTTGTTACTAAAAAGAACACAGATGCAATGACACTAGTGGATCCATTTGTGGACTCTGAAGGGAACACACATTTCAATGACACTGGTGGATCCATATGTGTTATGTGAAAAGAACACACTTCAAATGACACTGGTTATTGTTAGTAAAAAGAACACACATGGAATGACACTTGTGGATCCATAGGTGTATTGTGAAAAGAACACACATGCAATGACACTAGTGGATCCATATGTGGTATGTGAAAAGAACACACATTTCAATGACTCTGGTTGTTGTTAGTAAAAAGAACACACATGCAATGACACTGGTGGATCCATGTGTGGTCTCTGAAGAGAACACACAGGCAATGACTCTGGTTGTTGTTAGTAAAAAGAGCACACATGCAATGACACTGGTAGATCCATATGTGGATTGTGAAAATAACACACATGCAATGACACTGGTGGATCCATATGTGGTATGTGAAAAGAACACACATTTCAATGACTCCAGTTGTTGTTAGTAAAAAGAACACACATGCAATGACACTGGTGGATCCATAGGTGGATTATGAAAAGAACACACATGCAATGACACTGGTGGATCCATATGTGGTATGTGAAAAGAACACACATGCAATGACACTGGTGGATCCGTAGGTGGATTGTGAAGAGAACACACATGCAATGACTCTGGTGGATCCATATGTGGTATGTGAAAAGAATAGTCATGAAATGACTCCAGTTGTTGTTAGTAAAAATAACACACATGCAATGACACTGGTGGATCCATAGGTGGATTGTGAAAAGAGCACACATGCAATGACTCAGGTGTTCCGTGTGTGGTATGTGAAAAGAACACGCTTGCAATGACTCTAGTTGTTGTTAGTAAAAAGAACACACATGCAATGACACTGGTGGATCCATGTGTGGTCTCTAAAGAGAACACACATTTCAATGACACTGGTGGATCCATATGTGTTATGTGAAAAGAACACACATGAAATGACACTGGTTGTTGTTAGTAAAAAGAACACACATGCAATGACACTGGTGGATCCATAGGTGGATTGTGAAAAGAACACACATGCAATGACACTGGTGGAGCCATATGTGGTATGTGAAAAGAACACACATGCAAGGACTCTAGTTGTAATTAGTAACAAGAACACACATGGAATGACACTAGTGGATCCATGTGTGGTTTCTGAAGAGAACACACATTTCAATGACTCTGGTTCTTAGTAAATAGAACACACATGCAATGACACTTGTGGATCCATGTGTGGTCTCTGAAGAGAACACACATGCAATGACTCTGGTTGTTGTTAGTAAAAAGAGCTCACATGCAATGACACTTGTGGATCCATATGTGGTATGTGAAAATAACACACATGCAATGACTCTGGTTGTTGTTAGTAAAAAGAACACACATGCAATGCCACTGGTGGATCCATGTGTGGTCTCTGAAGAGAACACACGTTTCAATGAATCTGGTTGTTCCATATGTGGTATGTGAAAAGAACACACATGCAATGACTCCAGTTCTTGTTAGTAAAAAGAACACACATGCAATGACACTAGTGGATCCATGTGTGGTCTCTGAAGAGAACACACATTTCAATGACTCTGGTTGTTGTTAGTAAAAAGAACACACATCCAATGACACTGGTGGATCCATGTGTGGTCTCTAAAGAGAACGAACATGCAATGACTCTGGTTGTTGTTAGTAAAAAGAGCACACATGCAATGGCACTGGTGGATCCATATGTGGATTGTGAAAAGAACACACATGCAATGACACTGGTGGATCCATATGTGGTATGTGAAAAGAACACACATTTCAATGACTCCAGTTGTTGTTAGTAAAAAGAACACACATGCAATGACACTGGTGGATCCACAGGTGGTTTGTGAAGAGAACACACATGCAATGACACTGGTGGATCCATATGTGGTATGTGAAAAGAACACACATGCAATGACACTGGTGGATCCATAGGTGGATTGTGAAGAGAACACACATGCAATGACTCTGGTAGATCCATATGTGGTATGTGAAAAGAACACACATGCAAGGACTCTAGTTGTAATTAGTAACAAGAACACACATGCAATGACACTGGTGGATCCATAGGTGGATTGTGAAAAGAGCACACATGCAATGACTCTGGTGTTCCGTGTGTGGTATGAGAAAAGAACACACATGCAATGACTCCAATCGTTGTTAGTAAAAAGAACACACATGCAATGACACTGGTGGATCCATAGGTGGATTGTGAAAAGAGCACACATGCAATGACTCTGGTGTTCCGTGTGTGGTATGTGAAAAGAACACACATGCAATGACTCCCGTTGTTGTTAGTAAAAAGAACACACATGCAATGACACTGGTGGATCCACATGTGGTCTCTGAAGAGAACACACATTTCAATGACACTGGTGTATCCATATGTGTTATGTGAAAAGAACACACATGAAATGACACTGGTTGTTGTTAGTAAAAAGAACACACATGCAATGACACTTGTGGATCCATAGGTGGATTGTGAAAAGAACACACATGCAATGACACTGATGGAGCCATATGTGGTATGCGAAAAGAACACACATGCAAGGACTCTAGTTGTAATTAGTAACAAGAACACACATGCAATGACACTGGTGGATCCATGTGTGGTTTCTGAAGAGAACACACATTTCAATGACTCTGGTTGTTAGTAAATAGAACACACATGCAATGACACTGGTGGATCCATGTGTGGTCTCTGAAGAGAACACACATGCAATGACTCTGGTTGTTGTTAGTAAAAAGAGCACACATGCAATAACACTGGTGGATCCATATGTGGTATGTGAAAAGAACACACATGCAATGACTCTGGTTGTTGTTAGTAAAAAGAACACACATGCAATGCCACTGGTGGATCCATGTGTGATCTCTGAAGAGAACACACATTTCAATGAATCTGGTTGTTCCATATGTGGTATGTGAAAAGAACACACATGCAATGACTCCAGTTCTTGTTAGTAAAAAGAACACACATGCAATGACACTGGTGGATCCATGTGTGGTCTCTAAAGTGAACACACATTTCAATGACTCTGGTTGTTGTTAGTAAAAAGAACACACATCCAATGACACTGGTGGATCCATGTGTGGTCTCTGAAGAGAACACACATGCAATGACTCTGGTTGTTGTTAGTAAAAAGAGCACACATGCAATGACACTGGTGGATCCATATGTGGATTGTGATAAGAACACACATGCAATGACACTAGTGTATCCATATGTGGTATGTGAAAAAAACACATATTTCAATGACTCTAGTTGTTGTTAGTAAAAAGAACACACATGCAAGGACACTGGTGGATCCATAGGTGGTTTGTCAAAAGAACACACATGCAATGACACTGGTAGAGCCATATGTGGTATGTGAAAAGAACACACATGCAAGGACTCTAGTTGTAATTAGTAACAAGAACACACATGCAATGACACTGGTGGATCCATGTGTGGTTTCTGAACAGAACACTCATTTCAATGACTCTGGTTGTTAGTAAATAGAACACACATGCAATGACACTGGTGGATCCATGTGTGGTCCCTGAAGTGAACACACATTTCAATGACTCTGGTTGTTGTTAGTAAAAAGAACACACATCCAATGACACTGGTGGATCCATGTGTGGTCTCTGAAGAGAACACACATGCAATGACTCTGGTTGTTGTTAGTAAAAAGAGCACACATGCAATGACACTGGTGGATCCATATGTGGATTGTGATAAGAACACACATGCAATGACACTGGTGGATCCATATGTGGTATGTGAAAAGAACACATATTTGAATGACTCTAGTTGTTGTTAGTAAAAAGAACACACATGCAATGACACTGGTGGATCCATAGGTGGTTTGTGAAAAGAACACACATGCAATGACACTGGTGGAGCCATATGTGGTATGTGAAAAGAACACACATGCAATGACTCTAGTTGTAATTAGTAACAAGAACACACATGCAATGACACTGGTGGATCCATGTGTGGTTTCTGAAGAGAACACACATTTCAATGACTCTGGTTGTTAGTAAATAGAACACACATGCAATGACACTGGTGGATCCATGTGTGGTCTCTGAAGAGAACACACATGCAATGACTCTGGTTGTTGTTAGTAAAAAGAGCACACATGCAATGACACTGGTGGATCCATATGTGGATTGTGAAAAGAACACACATGCAATGACACTGGTGGATCCATATGTGGTTTCTGAAAAGAACACACATTTCAATGACTCCAGTTCTTGTTAGTAAAAAGAACACACATGCTATGACACTGGTAGATCCATAGGTGGTTTGTGCAAAGAACACACATGCAATGACACTGGTGGATCCATATGAGGTATGTGAAAAGAACACACATGCAATGACACTAGTGGATCCATAGGTGGATTGTGAAGAGAACACACATGCAATGACTCTGGTGGATCCATATGTGGTATGTGAAAAGAACAGTCATGAAATGACTCTAGTGGTTGTTAGTAAAAAGAACACACATTCAATGACCATTGTGGATCCATAGGTGGATTGTGAAAAGAGCACACATGCAATGACTCTGATTGTTCCATGTGTGGTATGAGAAAATAACACACATGCAATGACTCCATTTGTTGTTAGTAAAAAGAACACACATGCAATGACACTAGTGGATCCATGTGTGGTCTCTGAAGAGAACACACATTTCAATGACACTAGTGGATCCATATGTGTTATGTGAAAAGAACACACATCAAATGACACTGGTTGTTATTAGTAAAAAGAACACACATGGAATGACACTGGTGGATCCATAGGTGTATTGTGAAAAGAACACACATGCAATGACACTGGTGGATCCATATGTGGTATGTGAGAAGAACACACATGCAAGGACTTTGGATGTAATTAGTAACAAGAACACACATGCAATGACACTGGTGGATCCATGTGTGGTCTCTGAAGAGAACACACATTTCAATGACTCTGGTTGTTGTTAGTAAAAAGAAAACACATGCAATGACACTGGTGGATCCATGTGTGGTCTCTGAAGAGAACACACATGCAATTACTCTGGTTGTTGTTAGTAAAAAGAGCACACATGCAATGACACTGGTAGATCCATATGTGGATTGTGAAAAGAACACACATGCAATGACACTGGTGGATCCATATGTTGTATGTGGAAAGAACACACATTTCAATGACTCCAGTTGTTGTTAGTAAAAAGAACACACATGCAATGACACTGGTGGATCCATAGGTGGATTGTGAAAAGAACACACATGCAATGACACTGGTGGATCCATATGTGGTATGTGAAAAGAACACACATGCAATGACACTGGTGGATCCATAGGTGGATTGTTAAGAGAACACACAAGCAATGACTCTGGTGGATCCATATGTCGTATGTGAAAAGAATAGTCATGAAATGACTCCATTTGTTGTTAGTAAAAAGAACACACATGCAATGACACTGGTGGATCCATAGGTGGATTGTGAAAAGGGCACACATGCAATGACTCAGGTGTTCCGTGTGTGGTATGTGAAAAGAACACACATGCAATGACACTGGTGGATCCATGTGTGGTCTCTCAAGAGAACACACATTTCAGACTCTGGTTGTTGTTAGTAAAAAGAACACACATGCCATGACACTGGTGGATCCATGTGTGGTCTCTGAAGAGAACACACATGCCATGACCCTGGTTGTTGTTAGTAAAAAGAGCACACATGCAATGACACTGGTGGACCCATATGTGGTATGTGAAAAGAACACACATGCAATGACTCTGATTGTTGTCAGTAAGAAGAACACACATGCAATGACACTGGTGGATCCATGTGTGGTCTCTGAAGGGAACACACATTTCAATGACACTGGTGGATCCATATGTGTTATGTGAAAAGAACACACATGAAATGACACTGCTTGTTGTTAATAAAAAGAACACACATGCAATGACACTGGTGGATCCATAGGTGAATTGTGAAAAGAACACACATGCAATGACACTGGTGGAGCCATATGTGGTATGTGAAAAGAACACACATGCAAGGACTCTAGTTGTAATTAGTAACAAGAACACACATGCAATGACACTGGTGGATCCATGTGTGGTTTCTGAAGAGAACACACATTTCAATGACTCTGGTTCTTAGTAAATAGAACACACATGCAATGACACTGGTGGATCCATGTGTGGTCCCTGAAGTGAACACACATTTCAATGACTCTGGTTGTTGTTAGTAAAAAGAACACACATCCAATGACACTGGTGGATCCATGTGTGGTCTCTGAAGAGAACACACATGCAATGACTCTGGTTGTTGATAGTAAAAAGAGCACACATGCAATAACACTAGTGGATCCATATGTGGATTGTGAAAAGAACACATATGCAATGACACTGGTGGATCCATATGTGGTATGTGAAAAAACACACATTCCAATGACTCCAGTTGTTGTTAGTAAAAAGAACACACATGCAATGACACTGGTGGATCCATAGGTGGTTTATGAAAAGAAAACACATGCAATGACACTGGTGGATCCATAGGTGGTTTGTGAAAAGAACACACATGCAATGACAGTGGTGGATCCATATGTGGTATGTGAAAAGAACACACATGCAATGACACAAGTGGATCCATAGGTGGATTGTGAAGAGAACACACATGCAATGACTCTGGTGGATCCATATGTGGTATGTGAAAAGAACAGTCATGAAATGACTCTAGTGGTTGTTAGTAAAAAGAACACACATTCAATGACCATTGTGGATCCATAGGTGGATTGTGAAAAGAGCACACATGCAACGACTCTGGTTGTTCCATGTGTGGTATGAGAAAAGAACACACATGCAATGACTCCAGTTGTTGTTAGTAAAAAGAACACACATGCAATGACACTAGTGGATCCATGTGTGGTCTCTGAAGAGAACACACATTTCAATGACACTAGTGGATCCATATGTGTTATGTGAAAAGAACACACATCAAATGACACTGGTTGTTATTAGTAAAAAGAACACACATGGAATGACACTGGTGGATCCATAGGTGTATTGTGAAAAGAACACACATGCAATGACACTGGTGGATCCATATGTGGTATGTGAGAAGAACACACATGCAAGGACTCTGGTTGTAATTAGTTACAAGAACACACATGCAATGACACTGGTGGATCCATGTGTGGTCTCTGAAGAGAACACACATTTCAATGACTCTGGTTGTTGTTAGTAAAAAGAACACACATGCAATGACACTGGTGGATCCATGTGTGGTCTCTGAAGAGAACACACATGCAATTAATCTGGTTGTTGTTAGTAAAAAGAGCACACATGCAATGACACTGGTAGATCCATATGTGGATTGTGAAAAGAACACACATGAAATGACACTGGTGGATCCATATGTGGATTGTGAAAAGAACACACATGCAATGACACTGGTGGATCCATAGGTGGATTGTGAAAAGAACACACATGCAATGACACTAGTGGATCCATATGTGGTATGTGAAAAGAACACACATGCAATAACACTTGTGGGTCCATAGGTGGATTATGAAGAGAACACGCATGCAATGACTCTGGTGGATCCATATGTGGTATGTGAAAAGAACAGTCATGAAATGACTCCAGTTTTTGTTAGTGAAAAGAACACACATGCAATGACACTGGTGGATCCATAGGTGGATTGTGAAAAGAGCACACATGCAATGACTCTGGTTGTTCCATGTTTGGTATGTGAAAAGAACACACATGCAAATACTCCAGTTGTTGTTAGTAAAAAGAACACACATGCAATGACACTGGTGGATCCATGTGTGGTCTCTGAAGAGAACACACATTTCAATGACACTGGTGGATCCATATGTGTTATGTGAAAAGAACACACATGAAATGACACTGGTTGTTGTTAGTAAAAAGAACACACATGCAATGACACTAGTGGATCCATATGTGGATTGTGAAAAGAACACACATGCAATGACACTAGTGGATCCATATGTGGTATGTGAAAAGAACACACATTTCAATGACTCCGGTTGTTGTTAGTAAATAGAACACACATGCAATGACACTGGTGGATCCATAGGTGGTTTGTGAAAAGAACACACATGCAATGACACTGGTGGATCCATATGTGGTATGTGAAAAGAACACACATGCAATGACACTAGTGGATCCATAGGTGGATTGTGAAGAGAACACACATGCAATGACTCTGGTGGATCCATATGTGGTATGTGAAAACAACAGTCATGAAATGACTCTTGTGGTTGTTAGTAAAAAGAACACACATTCAATGACCATTGTGGATCCATAGGTGGATTGTGAAAAGGGCACACATGCAATGACTCTGGTTGTTCCATGTGTGGTATGAGAAAATAACACACATGCAATGACTCCAGTTGTTGTTAGTAAAAAGAACACACATGCAATGACACTAGTGGATCCATGTGTGGTCTCTGAAGAGAACACACATTTCAATGACACTGGTGGATCCATATGTGTTATGTGAAAAGAACACACATCAAATGACACTGGTTGTTATTAGTAAAAAGAACACACATGGAATGACACTGGTGGATCCATAGGTGTATTGTGAAAAGAACACACATGCAATGACACTGGTGGATCCATATGTGGTATGTGAGAAGAACACACATGCAAGGACTCTGGATGTAATTAGTAACAAGAACACACATGCAATGACACTGGTGGATCCATGTGTGGTCTCTAAAGAGAACAAAAATTTCAATGACTCTGGTTGTTGTTAGTAAAAAGAACACACATGCAATGACACTGGTGGATCCATGTGTGGTCTCTGAAGAGAACACACATGCAATTACTCTGGTTGTTGTTAGTAAAAAGAGCACACATGCAATGACACTGGTAGATCCATATGTGGATTGTGAAAAGAACACACTTGCAATGACACTGGTGGATCCATATGTGGTATGTGGAAAGAACACACATTTCAATGACTCCAGTTGTTGTTAGTAAAAAGAACACACATGCAATGACACTGCTGGATCCATAGGTGGATTGTGAAAAGAACACACATGCAATGACACTGGTGGATCCATATGTGGTATGTGAAAAGAACACACATGCAATGACACTGGTGGATCCATAGGTGGATTGTTAAGAGAACACACATGCAATGACTCTGGTGGATCCATATGTCGTATGTGAAAAGAATAGTCATGAAATGACTCCAGTTGTTGTTAGTAAAAAGAACACACATGCAATGACACTAGTGGATCCATAGGTGGATTGTGAAAAGGGCACACATGCAATGACTCAGGTGTTCCATGTGTGGTATGTGAAAAGAACACACATGCAATGACACTGGTGGATCCATGTGTGGTCTCTAAAGAGAACACACATTTCAATGACTCTGGTTGTTGTTAGTAAAAAGCACACACATGCCATGACACTGGTGGATCCATGTGTGGTCTCTGAAGAGAACACACATGCCATGACCCTGGTTGTTGTTAGTAAAAAGAGCACACATGCAATGACACTGGTGGACCCATATGTGGTATGTGAAAAGAACACACATGCAATGACTCTGGTTGTTGTCAGTAAGAAGAACACACATGCAATGACACTGGTGGATCCATGTGTGGTCTCTGAAGAGAATACACATGCAATGACTCTGGTTGTTGTTAGTAAAAAGAGCACACATGCAATGACACTGGTGGATCCATATGTGGTATGTGAAAAGAACACACATGCAATGACTCTGGTTGTTGTTAGTAAAAAGAACACACATGCAATGACACTGGTGGATCCATATGTGGTATGTGAGAAGAACACACATGCAAGGACTCTGGATGTAATTAGTAACAAGAACACACATGTAATGACACTGGTGGATCCATGTGTGGTCTCTGAAGAGAACACACATTTCAATGACTCTGGTTGTTGTTAGTAAAAAGAAAACACATGCAATGACACTGGTGGATCCATGTGTGGTCTCTGAAGAGAACACACATGCAATTACTCTGGTTGTTGTTAGTAAAAAGAGCACACATGCAATGACACTGGTAGATCCATATGTGGATTGTGAAAAGAACACACATGCAATGACACTGGTGGATCCATATGTTGTATGTGGAAAGAACACACATTTCAATGACTCCAGTTGTTGTTAGTAAAAAGAACACACATGCAATGACACTGGTGGATCCATAGGTGGATTGTGAAAAGAACACACATGCAATGACACTGGTGGATCCATATGTGGTATGTGAAAAGAACCCACATGCAATGACACTGGTGGATCCATAGGTGGATTGTTAAGAGAACACACAAGCAATGACTCTGGTGGATCCATATGTCGTATGTGAAAAGAATAGTCATGAAATGACTCCAGTTGTTGTTAGTAAAAAGAACACACATGCAATGACACTGGTGGATCCATAGGTGGATTGTGAAAAGGGCACACATGCAATGACTCAGGTGTTTCGTGTGTGGTATGTGAAAAGAACACACATGCAATGACACTGGTGGATCCATGTGTGGTCTCTAAAGAGAACACACATTTCAATGACTCTGGTTGTTGTTAGTAAAAAGAACACACATGCCATGACACTGGTGGATCCATGTGTGGTCTCTGAAGAGAACACACATACCATGACCCTGGTTGTTGTTAGTAAAAAGAGCACACATGCAATGACACTGGTGGACCCATATGTGGTATGTGAAAAGAACACACATGCAATGACTCTGGTTGTTGTCAGTAAGAAGAACACACATGCAATGACACTGGTGGATCCATGTGTGGTCTCTGAAGGGAACACACATTTCAATGACACTGGTGGATCCATATGTGTTATGTGAAAAGAACACACATGAAATGACACTGGTTGTTGTTAATAAAAAGAACACACATGCAATGACACTGGTGGATCCATAGGTGAATTGTGAAAAGAACACACATGCAATGACACTGGTGGAGCCATATGTGGTATGTGAAAAGAACACACATGCAAGGACTCTAGTTGTAATTAGTAACAAGAACACACATGCAATGACACTGGTGGATCCATGTGTGGTTTCTGAAGAGAACACACATTTCAATGACTCTGGTTCTTAGTAAATAGAACACACATGCAATGACACTGGTGGATCCATGTGTGGTCTCTGAAGAGAACACACATGCAATGACTCTGGTTGTTGTTAGTAAAAAGAGCTGACATGCAATGACACTTGTGGATCCATATGCGGTATGTGAAAATAACACACATGCAATGACTCTGGTTGTTGTTAGTAAAAAGAACACACATGCAATGCCACTGGTGGATCCATGTGTGGTCTCTGAAGAGAACACACGTTTCAATGAATCTGGTTGTTCCATATGTGGTATGTGAAAAGAACACACATGCAATGACTCCAGTTCTTGTTAGTAAAAAGAACACACATGCAATGACACTGGTGGATCCATGTGTGGTCTCTGAAGAGAACACACATTTCAATGACTCTGGTTGTTGTTAGTAAAAAGAACACACATCCAATGACACTGGTGGATCCATGTGTGGTCTCTGAGGAGAACACACATGCAATGACTCTGGTTGTTGATAGTAAAAAGAGCACACATGCAATAACACTAGTGGATCCATATGTGGATTGTGAAAAGAACACATATGCAATGACACTGGTGGATCCATATGTGGTATGTGAAAAAACACACATTTCAATGACTCCAGTTGTTGTTAGTAAAAAGAACACACATGCAATGACACTGGTGGATCCATAGGTGGTTTATGAAAAGAAAACACATGCAATGACACTGGTGGATCCATAGGTGGTTTGTGAAAAGAACACACATGCAATGACACTGGTGGATCCATATGTGGTATGTGAAAAGAACACACATGCAATGACACTAGTGGATCCATAGGTGGATTGTGAAGAGAACACACATGCAATGACTCTGGTGGATCCATATGTGGTATGTGAAAAGAACAGTCATGAAATGACTCTAGTGGTTGTTAGTAAAAAGAACACACATTCAATGACCATTGTGGATCCATAGGTGGATTGTGAAAAGAGCACACATGCAATGACTCTGGTTGTTCCATGTGTGGTATGAGAAAAGAACACACATGCAATGACTCCAGTTGTTGTTAGTAAAAAGAACACACATGCAATGACACTAGTGGATCCATGTGTGGTCTCTGAAGAGAACACACATTTCAATGACACTAGTGGATCCATATGTGTTATGTGAAAAGAACACACATCAAATGACACTGGTTGTTATTAGTAAAAAGAACACACATGGAATGACACTGGTGGATCCATAGGTGTATTGTGAAAAGAACACACATGCAATGACACTGGTGGATCCATATGTGGTATGTGAGAAGAACACACATGCAAGGACTCTGGTTGTAATTAGTTACAAGAACACACATGCAATGACACTGGTGGATCCATGTGTGGTCTCTGAAGAGAACACACATTTCAATGACTCTGGTTGTTGTTAGTAAAAAGAACACACATGCAATGACACTGGTGGATCCATGTGTGGTCTCTGAAGAGAACACACATGCAATTAATCTGGTTGTTGTTAGTAAAAAGAGCACACATGCAATGACACTGGTAGATCCATATGTGGATTGTGAAAAGAACACACATGAAATGACACTGGTGGATCCATATGTGGATTGTGAAAAGAACACACATGCAATGACACTGGTGGATCCATAGGTGGATTGTGAAAAGAACACACATGCAATGACACTAGTGGATCCATATGTGGTATGTGAAAAGAACACACATGCAATAACACTTGTGGGTCCATAGGTGGATTATGAAGAGAACACGCATGCAATGACTCTGGTGGATCCATATGTGGTATGTGAAAAGAACAGTCATGAAATGACTCCAGTTTTTGTTAGTAAAAAGAACACACATGCAATGACACTGGTGGATCCATAGGTGGATTGTGAAAAGAGCACACATGCAATGACTCTGGTTGTTCCATGTTTGCTATGTGAAAAGAACACACATGCAAATACTCCAGTTGTTGTTAGTAAAAAGAACACACATGCAATGACACTGGTGGATCCATGTGTGGTCTCTGAAGAGAACACACATTTCAATGACACTGGTGGATCCATATGTGTTATGTGAAAAGAACACACATGAAATGACACTGGTTGTTGTTAGTAAAAAGAACACACATGCAATGACACTAGTGGATCCATATGTGGATTGTGAAAAGAACACACATGCAATGACACTAGTGGATCCATATGTGGTATGTGAAAAGAACACACATTTCAATGACTCCGGTTGTTGTTAGTAAATAGAACACACATGCAATGACACTGGTGGATCCATAGGTGGTTTGTGAAAAGAACACACATGCAATGACACTGGTGGATCCATATGTGGTATGTGAAAAGAACACACATGCAATGACACTAGTGGATCCATAGGTGGATTGTGAAGAGAACACACATGCAATGACTCTGGTGGATCCATATGTGGTATGTGAAAACAACAGTCATGAAATGACTCTTGTGGTTGTTAGTAAAAAGAACACACATTCAATGACCATTGTGGATCCATAGGTGGATTGTGAAAAGGGCACACATGCAATGACTCTGGTTGTTCCATGTGTGGTATGAGAAAATAACACACATGCAATGACTCCAGTTGTTGTTAGTAAAAAGAACACACATGCAATGACACTAGTGGATCCATGTGTGGTCTCTGAAGAGAACACACATTTCAATGACACTGGTGGATCCATATGTGTTATGTGAAAAGAACAAACATCAAATGACACTGGTTGTTATTAGTAAAAAGAACACACATGGAATGACACTGGTGGATCCATAGGTGTATTGTGAAAAGAACACACATGCAATGACACTGGTGGATCCATATGTGGTATGTGAGAAGAACACACATGCAAGGACTCTGGATGTAATTAGTAACAAGAACACACATGCAATGACACTGGTGGATCCATGTGTGGTCTCTAAAGAGAACAAAAATTTCAATGACTCTGGTTGTTGTTAGTAAAAAGAACACACATGCAATGACACTGGTGGATCCATGTGTGGTCTCTGAAGAGAACACACATGCAATTACTCTGGTTGTTGTTAGTAAAAAGAGCACACATGCAATGACACTGGTAGATCCATATGTGGATTGTGAAAAGAACACACTTGCAATGACACTGGTGGATCCATATGTGGTATGTGGAAAGAACACACATTTCAATGACTCCAGTTGTTGTTAGTAAAAAGAACACACATGCAATGACACTGCTGGATCCATAGGTGGATTGTGAAAAGAACACACATGCAATGACACTGGTGGATCCATATGTGGTATGTGAAAAGAACACACATGCAATGACACTGGTGGATCCATAGGTGGATTGTTAAGAGAACACACATGCAATGACTCTGGTGGATCCATATGTCGTATGTGAAAAGAATAGTCATGAAATGACTCCAGTTGTTGTTAGTAAAAAGAACACACATGCAATGACACTAGTGGATCCATAGGTGGATTGTGAAAAGGGCACACATGCAATGACTCAGGTGTTCCATGTGTGGTATGTGAAAAGAACACACATGCAATGACACTGGTGGATCCATGTGTGGTCTCTAAAGAGAACACACATTTCAATGACTCTGGTTGTTGTTAGTAAAAAGCACACACATGCCATGACACTGGTGGATCCATGTGTGGTCTCTGAAGAGAACACACATGCCATGACCCTGGTTGTTGTTAGTAAAAAGAGCACACATGCAATGACACTGGTGGACCCATATGTGGTATGTGAAAAGAACACACATGCAATGACTCTGGTTGTTGTCAGTAAGAAGAACACACATGCAATGACACTGGTGGATCCATGTGTGGTCTCTGAAGAGAATACACATGCAATGACTCTGGTTGTTGTTAGTAAAAAGAGCACACATGCAATGACACTGGTGGATCCATATGTGGTATGTGAAAAGAACACACATGCAATGACTCTGGTTGTTGTTAGTAAAAAGAACACACATGCAATGACACTGGTGGATCCATATGTGGTATGTGAGAAGAACACACATGCAAGGACTCTGGATGTAATTAGTAACAAGAACACACATGCAATGACACTGGTGGATCCATGTGTGGTCTCTGAAGAGAACACACATTTCAATGACTCTGGTTGTTGTTAGTAAAAAGAAAACACATGCAATGACACTGGTGGATCCATGTGTGGTCTCTGAAGAGAACACACATGCAATTACTCTGGTTGTTGTTAGTAAAAAGAGCACACATGCAATGACACTGGTAGATCCATATGTGGATTGTGAAAAGAACACACATGCAATGACACTGGTGGATCCATATGTTGTATGTGGAAAGAACACACATTTCAATGACTCCAGTTGTTGTTAGTAAAAAGAACACACATGCAATGACACTGGTGGATCCATAGGTGGATTGTGAAAAGAACACACATGCAATGACACTGGTGGATCCATATGTGGTATGTGAAAAGAACCCACATGCAATGACACTGGTGGATCCATAGGTGGATTGTTAAGAGAACACACAAGCAATGACTCTGGTGGATCCATATGTCGTATGTGAAAAGAATAGTCATGAAATGACTCCAGTTGTTGTTAGTAAAAAGAACACACATGCAATGACACTGGTGGATCCATAGGTGGATTGTGAAAAGGGCACACATGCAATGACTCAGGTGTTCCGTGTGTGGTATGTGAAAAGAACACACATGCAATGACACTGGTGGATCCATGTGTGGTCTCTAAAGAGACCACACATTTCAATGACTCTGGTTGTTGTTAGTAAAAAGAACACACATGCCATGACACTGGTGGATCCATGTGTGGTCTCTGAAGAGAACACACATACCATGACCCTGGTTGTTGTTAGTAAAAAGAGCACACATGCAATGACACTGGTGGACCCATATGTGGTATGTGAAAAGAACACACATGCAATGACTCTGGTTGTTGTCAGTAAGAAGAACACACATGCAATGACACTGGTGGATCCATGTGTGGTCTCTGAAGGGAACACACATTTCAATGACACTGGTGGATCCATATGTGTTATGTGAAAAGAACACACATGAAATGACACTGGTTGTTGTTAATAAAAAGAACACACATGCAATGACACTGGTGGATCCATAGGTGAATTGTGAAAAGAACACACATGCAATGACACTGGTGGAGCCATATGTGGTATGTGAAAAGAACACACATGCAAGGACTCTAGTTGTAATTAGTAACAAGAACACACATGCAATGACACTGGTGGATCCATGTGTGGTTTCTGAAGAGAACACACATTTCAATGACTCTGGTTCTTAGTAAATAGAACACACATGCAATGACACTGGTGGATCCATGTGTGGTCTCTGAAGAGAACACACATGCAATGACTCTGGTTGTTGTTAGTAAAAAGAGCTGACATGCAATGACACTTGTGGATCCATATGCGGTATGTGAAAATAACACACATGCAATGACTCTGGTTGTTGTTAGTAAAAAGAACACACATGCAATGCCACTGGTGGATCCATGTGTGGTCTCTGAAGAGAACACACGTTTCAATGAATCTGGTTGTTCCATATGTGGTATGTGAAAAGAACACACATGCAATGACTCCAGTTCTTGTTAGTAAAAAGAACACACATGCAATGACACTGGTGGATCCATGTGTGGTCTCTGAAGAGAACACACATTTCAATGACTCTGGTTGTTGTTAGTAAAAAGAACACACATCCAATGACACTGGTGGATCCATGTGTGGTCTCTGAGGAGAACACACATGCAATGACTCTGGTTGTTGATAGTAAAAAGAGCACACATGCAATAACACTAGTGGATCCATATGTGGATTGTGAAAAGAACACATATGCAATGACACTGGTGGATCCATATGTGGTATGTGAAAAAACACACATTTCAATGACTCCAGTTGTTGTTAGTAAAAAGAACACACATGCAATGACACTGGTGGATCCATAGGTGGTTTATGAAAAGAAAACACATGCAATGACACTGGTGGATCCATAGGTGGTTTGTGAAAAGAACACACATGCAATGACACTGGTGGATCCATATGTGGTATGTGAAAAGAACACACATGCAATGACACTAGTGTATCCATAGGTGGATTGTGAAGAGAACACACATGCAATGACTCTGGTGGATCCATATGTGGTATGTGAAAAGAACAGTCATGAAATGACTCTAGTGGTTGTTAGTAAAAAGAACACACATTCAATGACCATTGTGGATCCATAGGTGGATTGTGAAAAGAGCACACATGCAATGACTCTGGTTGTTCCATGCGTGGTATGAGAAAAGAACACACATGCAATGACTCCAGTTGTTGTTAGTAAAAAGAACACACATGCAATGACACTAGTGGATCCATGTGTGGTCTCTGAAGAGAACACACATTTCAATGACACTAGTGGATCCATATGTGTTATGTGAAAAGAACACACATCAAATGACACTGGTTGTTATTAGTAAAAAGAACACACATGGAATGACACTGGTGGATCCATAGGTGTATTGTGAAAAGAACACACATGCAATGACACTGGTGGATCCATATGTGGTATGTGAGAAGAACACACATGCAAGGACTCTGGTTGTAATTAGTAACAAGAACACACATGCAATGACACTGGTGGATCCATGTGTGGTCTCTGAAGAGAACACACATTTCAATGACTCTGGTTGTTGTTAGTAAAAAGAACACACATGCAATGACACTGGTGGATCCATGTGTGGTCTCTGAAGAGAACACACATGCAATTACTCTGGTTGTTGTTAGTAAAAAGAGCACACATGCAATGACACTGGTAGATCCATATGTGGATTGTGAAAAGAACACACATGCAATGACACTGGTGGATCCATATGTGGATTGTGAAAAGAACACACATGCAATGACACCGGTGGATCCATATGTGGTATGTGAAAAGAACACACATGCAATGACACTAGTGGATCCATATGTGGTATGTGAAAAGAACACACATGCAATAACACTTGTGGGTCCATAGGTGGATTATGAAGAGAACACGCATGCAATGACTCTGGTGGATCCATATGTGGTATGTGAAAAGAACAGTCATGAAATGACTCCAGTTTTTGTTAGTAAAAAGAACACACATGCAATGACACTGGTGGATCCATAGGTGGATTGTGAAAAGAGCACACATGCAATGACTCTGGTTGTTCCATGTTTGGTATGTGAAAAGAACACACATGCAAATACTCCAGTTGTTGTTAGTAAAAAGAACACACATGCAATGACACTGGTGGATCCATGTGTGGTCTCTGAAGAGAACACACATTTCAATGACACTGGTGGATCCATATGTGTTATGTGAAAAGAACACACATGAAATGACACTGGTTGTTGTTAGTAAAAAGAACACACATGCAATGACACTAGTGGATCCATATGTGGATTGTGAAAAGAACACACATGCAATGACACTAGTGGATCCATATGTGGTATGTGAAAAGAACACACATTTCAATGACTCCGGTTGTTGTTAGTAAATAGAACACACATGCAATGACACTGGTGGATCCATAGGTGGTTTGTGAAAAGAACACACATGCAATGACACTGGTGGATCCATATGTGGTATGTGAAAAGAACACACATGCAATGACACTAGTGGATCCATAGGTGGATTGTGAAGAGAACACACATGCAATGACTCTGGTGGATCCATATGTGGTATGTGAAAACAACAGTCATGAAATGACTCTTGTGGTTGTTAGTAAAAAGAACACACATTCAATGACCATTGTGGATCCATAGGTGGATTGTGAAAAGAGCACACATGCAATGACTCTGGTTGTTCCATGTGTGGTATGAGAAAATAACACACATGCAATGACTCCAGTTGTTGTTAGTAAAAAGAACACACATGCAATGACACTAGTGGATCCATGTGTGGTCTCTGAAGAGAACACACATTTCAATGACACTGGTGGATCCATATGTGTTATGTGAAAAGAACACACATCAAATGACACTGGTTGTTATTAGTAAAAAGAACACACATGGAATGACACTGGTGGATCCATAGGTGTATTGTGAAAAGAACACACATGCAATGACACTGGTGGATCCATATGTGGTATGTGAGAAGAACACACATGCAAGGACTCTGGATGTAATTAGTAACAAGAACACACATGCAATGACACTGGTGGATCCATGTGTGGTCTCTAAAGAGAACAAAAATTTCAATGACTCTGGTTGTTGTTAGTAAAAAGAACACACATGCAATGACACTGGTGGATCCATGTGTGGTCTCTGAAGAGAACACACATGCAATTACTCTGGTTGGTGTTAGTAAAAAGAGCACACATGCAATGACACTGGTAGATCCATATGTGGATTGTGAAAAGAACACACTTGCAATGACACTGGTGGATCCATATGTGGTATGTGGAAAGAACACACATTTCAATGACTCCAGTTGTTGTTAGTAAAAAGAACACACATGCAATGACACTGGTGGATCCATAGGTGGATTGTGAAAAGAACACACATGCAATGACACTGGTGGATCCATATGTGGTATGTAAAAAGAACACACATGCAATGACACTGGTGGATCCATAGGTGGATTGTTAAGAGAATACACATGCAATAACTCTGGTGGATCCATATGTCGTATGTGAAAAGAATAGTCATGAAATGACTCCAGTTGTTGTTAGTAAAAAGAACACACATGCAATGACACTGGTGGATCCATAGGTGGATTGTGAAAAGGGCACACATGCAATGACTCAGGTGTTCCGTGTGTGGTATGTGAAAAGAACACACATGCAATGACACTGGTGGATCCATGTGTGGTCTCTAAAGAGAACACACATTTCAATGACTCTGGTTGTTGTTAGTAAAAAGAACACACATGCCATGACACTGGTGGATCCATGTGTGGTCTCTGAAGAGAACACACATGCCATGACCCTGGTTGTTGTTAGTAAAAAGAGCACACATGCAATGACACTGGTGGACCCATATGTGGTATGTGAAAAGAACACACATGCAATGACTCTGGTTGTTGTCAGTAAGAAGAACACACATGCAATGACACTGGTGGATCCATGTGTGGTCTCTGAAGGGAACACACATTTCAATGACACTGGTGGATCCATATGTGTTATGTGAAAAGAACACACATGAAATGACACTGGTGGTTGTTAATAAAAAGAACACACATGCAATGACACTAGTGGATCCATAGGTGGATTGTGAAAAGAACACACATGCAATGACACTGGTGGAGCCATATGTGGTATGTGAAAAGAACACACATGCAAGGACTCTAGTTGTAATTAGTAACAAGAACACACATGTAATGACACTGGTGGATCCATGTGTGGTTTCTGAAGAGAACACACATTTCAATGACTCTGGTTCTTAGTAAATAGAACACACATGCAATGACACTGGTGGATCCATGTGTGGTCTCTGAAGAGAACACACATGCAATGACTCTGGTTGTTGTTAGTAAAAAGAGCTGACATGCAATGACACTTGTGGATCCATATGCGGTATGTGAAAATAACACACATGCAATGACTCTGGTTGTTGTTAGTAAAAAGAACACACATGCAATGCCACTGGTGGATCCATGTGTGGTCTCTGAAGAGAACACACGTTTCAATGAATCTGGTTGTTCCATATGTGGTATGTGAAAAGAACACACATGCAATGACTCCAGTTCTTGTTAGTAAAAAGAACACACATGCAATGACACTGGTGGATCCATGTGTGGTCTCTGAAGAGAACACACATTTCAATGACTCTGGTTGTTGTTAGTAAAAAGAACACACATCCAATGACACTAGTGGATCCATGTGTGGTCTCTGAAGAGAACAAACATGCAATGACTCTGGTTGTTGTTAGTAAAAAGAGCACACATGCAATAACACTGGTGGATCCATATGTGGATTGTGAAAAGAACACACATGCAATGACACTGGTGGATCCATATGTGGTATGTGAAAAAACACACATTTCAATGACTCCAGTTGTTGTTAGTAAAAAGAACACACATGCAATGACACTGGTGGATCCATAGGTGGTTTATGAAAAGAAAACACATGCAATGACACTGGTGGATCCATAGGTGGTTTGTGAAAAGAACACACATGCAATGACACTGGTGGATCCATACGTGGTATGTGAAAAGAACACACATGCAATGACACTAGTGGATCCATAGGTGGATTGTGAAGAGAACACACATGCAATGACTCTGGTGGATCCATATGTGGTATGTGAAAAGAACAGTCATGAAATGACTCTAGTGGTTGTTAGTAAAAAGAACACACATTCAAT
Organism: Avena sativa; assembly: GCA_916181665.1. Lineage (NCBI taxonomy): Eukaryota > Viridiplantae > Streptophyta > Magnoliopsida > Poales > Poaceae > Avena > Avena sativa. Next base: position 38,163,067 of record OV702287.1, on the reverse strand, counting down.
GACCATTGTGGATCCATAGGTGGATTGTGAAAAGAGCACACATGCAATGACTCTGGTTGTTCCATGTGTGGTATGAGAAAAGAACACACATGCAATGACTCCAGTTGTTGTTAGTAAAAAGAACACACATGCAATGACACTAGTGGATCCATGTGTGGTCTCTGAAGAGAACACACATTTCAATGACACTAGTGGATCCATATGTGTTATGTGAAAAGAACACACATCAAATGACACTGGTTGTTATTAGTAAAAAGAACACACATGGAATGACACTGGTGGATCCATAGGTGTATTGTGAAAAGAACACACATGCAATGACACTGGTGGATCCATATGTGGTATGTGAGAAGAACACACATGCAAGGACTCTGGTTGTAATTAGTAACAAGAACACACATGCAATGACACTGGTGGATCCATGTGTGGTCTCTGAAGAGAACACATATTTCAATGACTCTGGTTGTTGTTAGTAAAAAGAACACACATGCAATGACACTGGTGGATCCATGTGTGGTCTCTGAAGAGAACACAGATGCAATTACTCTGGTTGTTGTTAGTAAAAAGAGCACACATGCAATGACACTGGTAGATCCATATATGGATTGTGAAAAGAACACACATGCAATGACACTGGTGGATCCATATGTGGATTGTGAAAAGAACACACATGCAATGACACTGGTGGATCCATAGGTGGATTGTGAAAAGAACACACATGCAATGACACTGGTGGATCCATATGTGGTATGTGAAAAGAACACACATGCAATAACACTTGTGGGTCCATAGGTGGATTATGAAGAGAACACGCATGCAATGACTCTGGTGGATCCATATGTGGTATGTGAAAAGAGCAGTCATGAAATGACTCCAGTTTTTGTTAGTAAAAAGAACACACATGCAATGACACTGGTGGATCCATAGGTGGATTGTGAAAAGAGCACACATGCAATGACTCTGGATGTTCCATGTTTGGTATGTGAAAAGAACACACATGCAAAGACTCCAGTTGTTGTTAGTAAAAAGAACACACATGCAATGACACTGGTGGATCCATGTGTGGTCTCTGAAGAGAACACACATTTCAATGACACTGGTGGATCCATATGTGTTATGTGAAAAGAACATACGTGAAATGACACTGGTTGTTGTTAGTAAAAAGAACACACATGCAATGACACTGGTGGATCCATAGGTGGATTGTGAAAAGAACACACATGCAATGACACTGGTGGATCCATATGTGGGATGTGAAAAGAACACACATGCAAGAATTCTGGTTGTAATTAGTAACAAGAACACACATGCAATGACACTGGTGGATCCATGTGTGGTCTCTAAAGAGAACACACATTTCAATGACTCTGGTTGTTGTTAGTAAAAAGAACACACATGCCATGACACTGGTGGATCCATGTGTGGTCTCTGAAGAGAACACACATGCCATGACCCTGGTTGTTGTTAGTAAAAAGAGCACACATGCAATGACACTGGTGGACCCATATGTGGTATGTGAAAAGAACACACATGCAATGACTCTGGTTGTTGTCAGTAAGAAGAACACACATGCAATGACACTGGTAGATCCATGTGTGGTCTCTGAAGAGAACACACATTTCAATGACACTGGTGGATCCATATGTGTTATGTGAAAAGAACACACATGAAATTACACTTGTTGTTGTTAGTAAAAAGAACACACATGCAATGACACTGGTGGATCCATAGGTGGATCGTGAAAATAACACACATGCAATGACACTGGTGGAGCCATATGTTGTATGTGAAAAGAACACACATGAAATGACTCCAGTTGTTGTTAGTAAAAAGAACACACATGTAATGACACTGGTGGATTCATATGTTGATTGTGAAAAGAACACACATGCAATGACACTAGTGGATCTATATGTGGTATGTGAAAAGAACACACATTTCAATGACTCTAGTTGTTGTTAGTAAAAAGAACACACATGCAATGACACTGGTGCATCCATAGGTGGATTGTGAAAAGAGCAGAAATGCAATGACACTGGTAGATCCATATGTGGTATGTGAAAAGAACACACATGCAAGGACTCTGGTTGTAATTAGTAACAAGAACACACATGCAATGACACTGGTGGATCCATGTGTGGTCTCTGAAGAGAACACACATGCAATGACTCTGGTTGTTGTTAGTAAAAAGAGCACACATGCAATGACACTAGTGGATCCATATGTGGTATGTGAAAAGAAGACACATGCAATGACTTTAGATGTTGTTAGTAAAAAGAACACACATGCAATGAGACTGGTGGATCTATATGTGGTATGTGAAAAGAACATGCATGCAATGACTCTGGTTGTTCCATATGTGGTATGTGAAAAGAACACACATGCAATGACTCCAGTTGTTGGTAGTAAAAAGAACACACATGCAGTGACACTGGTGGATCCATAGGTGGATTGTGAAAAGAGCACACATGCAATGACTTTGGTTGTTCCATATGTGGTATGTGAAAAGAACACACATGAAATGACTCTAGTTGTTGTTAGTAAAAAGAACACACATGCAATGACATTGGTGGATTCATATGTGGATTGTGAAAAGAACACACATGCAATGACACTGGTGAATCCATATGTGGTATGTGAAAAGAACACACATTTCAATGACTCCTGTTGTTGTTAGTAAAAAGAACACACATGCAATGACACTGGTGGATCCATAGGTGGATTGTGAAAAGAACACAAATGCAATGACACTGGTGGATCCATATGTGGTATGTGAAAAGAACACACATGCAAGGACTCTGGTTGTAATTAGTAACAAGAACACACATGCAATGACACTGGTGGCTCCGTGTGTGGTCTCTGAAGAGAACACACATTTCAATGACTCTGGTTGTTGTTAGTAAAAAGAACACACATGCAATGACACTGGTGGATCCATGTGTGGTCTCTCAAGAGAACACACATGCAATGACTCTGGTTATTGTTAGTATAAAGAGCACACATGCAATGACACTGGTGGATCCATATGTGGTATGTGAAAAGAACACACATGCAATGACTCTGGTTGTTGTTAGTAAAAAGAACACACATGCAATGACACTGGTGGATCCATAGGTGGATAGTGAAAAGTGCACACATGCAATGATTCTGGTTGTTCCATATGTGGTATGTGAAAAGAACATAGATGAAATGACTCCAGTTGTTGTTAGTAAAAAGAACACACATGCAATGACACTGGTGGATCCATATGTGGATTGTGAAAAGAACACACATGCAATGACACTGGTGGATCCATATGTGGTATGTGAAAATAACACACATTTCAGTGACTCCAGTTGTTGTTAGTAAAAAGAACACACATGCAATGGCACTGGTAGATCGATATATGGTATGTGAAAAGAACACACATGCAAGGACTCTGGTTGTAATTAGTAACAAGAACACACATGCAATGACACTGGTGGATCCATGTGTGGTCTCTGAAGAGAACACACATTTCAATGACTCTGGTTGTTGTTAGTAAAAAGAACACACATGCAATGACACTGGTGGATCCATGTGTGGTGTCTGAAGAGAACACACATGCAATGACTCTGGTTGTTGTTAGTAAAAAGAGCACACATGCAATGACACTGGTGGATCCATATGTGGTATGTGAAAAGAACACACATGCAATGACTCTGGATGTTGTTAGTAAAAAGAACACACATGCAATGACACTGGTGGATCTATATGTGGTATGTGAAAAGAACATACATGCAATGACTCTGGTTGTTCCATATGTGGTATGTGAAAAGAACACACATGCAATGACTCCAGTTGTTGTTAGTAAAAAGAACACACATGTAGTGACACTGGTGGATCCATAGGTGGATTGTGAAAAGAGCACACATGCAATGACTTTGGTTGTTCCATATGTGGTATGTGAAAAGAACACACATGAAATGACTCTAGTTGTTGTTAGTAAAAAGAACACACATGCAATGACACTGGTAGATTCATATGTGGATTGTGAAAAGAACACACATGCAATGACACTGGTGGATCCATATGTGGTATGTGAAAAGAACACACATTTCAATGACTCCAGTTGTTGTTAGTAAAAAGAACACACATGCAATGACACTGGTGGATCCATATGTGGTATGTGAAAAGAACACACATGCAAGGACTCTGGTTGTAATTAGTAACAAGAACACACATGCAATGACACTGGTGGATCCGTGTGTGGTCTCTGAAGAGAACACACATTTCAATGACTCTGGTTGTTGTTAGTAAAAAGAACACACATGCAATGACATTGGTGGATCCATGTGTGGTCTCTAAAGAGAACACACATGCAATGACTCTGGTTATTGTTAGTATAAAGAGCACACATGCAATGACACTGGTGGATCCATATGTGGTATGTGAAAAGAACACACATGCAATGACTCTGGTTGTTGTTAGTAAAAAGAACACACATGCAATGACACTGGTGGATCCATAGGTGGATTGTGAAAAGAGCACACATGCAATGATTCTGGTTGTTCCATATGTGGTATGTGAAAAGAACACAAATGAAATGACTCCAGTTGTTGTTAGTAAAAAGAAGACACATGCAATGACACTGGTGGATCCATATGTGGATTGTGAAAAGAACACACATGCAATGACACTGGTGGATCCATATGTGGTATGTGAAAATAACACACATTTCAGTGACTCCAGTTGTTGTTAGTAAAAAGAACACACATGCAATGATACTAGTGGATTCATATGTGGATTGTGAAAAGAACACACATGCAATGACACTGGTGGATCCATATGTGGTATGTGAAAAGAACACACATTTCAATGACTCTAGTTGTTGTTAGTAAAAAGACCACACATGCAATGACACTGGTGGATCCATAGGTGGATTGTGAAAAGAACACACATGCAATGACACTGGTAGATCCATATGTGGTATGTGAAACGAACACACATGCAAGGACTCTGGTTGTAATTAGTAACAAGAACACACATCCAATGACACTGTGGATCCATGTGTGGTTTCTGAAGAGAACACACATTTCAATGACTCTGGTTGTGGTTAGTAAAAAGAACACACATGCAATGACACTGGTGGATCCATGTGTGGTCTCTAAAGAGAACACACATGCAATGACTCTGGTTGTTGTTAGTAAAAAGAGCAAACATGCAATGACACTGGTGGATCCATATGTGGTATGTGAAAAGAACACACATGCAATGACTATGGATGTTGTTAGTAAAAAGAACACACATGCAATGACACTGGTGGATCTATATGTGGTATGTGAAAAGAACATGCATGCAATGACTCTGGTTGGTCCATATGTGGTATGTGAAAAGAACACACATGCAATGACTCCAGTTGTTGTTAGTAAAAAGAACACACATGCAGTGACACTGGTGGATCCATAGGTGGATTGTGAAAAGAGCACACATGCAATGACTTTGGTTGTTCCATATGTGGTATGTGAAAATAACACACATGAAATGACTCTAGTTGTTGTTAATAAAAAGAACACACATGCAATGACACTGGTGGATTCATATGTGGATTGTGAAAAGAACACACATTTCAATGACTCCAGTTGTTGTTAGTAAAAAGAACACACATGCAATGACACTGGTGGATCCATAGGTGGATTGTGAAAAGAACACAAATGCAATGACACTGGTGGATCCATATGTGGTATGTGAAAAGAACACACATGCAAGGACTCTGGTTGTAATTAGTAACAAGAACACACATGCAATGACACTGGTGGATCCGTGTGTGGTCTCTGAAGAGAACACACATTTCAATGACTCTGGTTGTTGTTAGTAAAAAGAACACACATGCAATGACACTGGTGGATCCATGTGTGGTATCTAAAGAGAACACACATGCAATGACTCTGGTTATTGTTAGTATAAAGAGCACACATGCAATGACACTGGTGGATCCATATGAGGTATGTGAAAAGAACACACATGCAATGACTCTGGTTGTTGTTAGTAAAAAGAACACACATGCAATCACACTGGTGGATCCATAGGTGGATTGTGAAAAGAGCACACATGCAATGATTCTGGTTGTTCCATATGTGGTATGTGAAAAGAACACAAATGAAATGACTCCAGTTGTTGTTAGTAAAAAGAACACACATGCAATGACACTGGTGGATCCATATGTGGATTGTGAAAAGAACACACATGCAATGACACTGGTGGATCCATATGTGGTATGTGAAACTAACACACATTTCAGTGACTCCAGTTGTTGTTAGTAAAAAGAACACACATGCAATGACACTGGTGGATTCATATGTGGATTGTGAAAAGAACACACATGCAATGACACTGGTGGATTCATATGTGGTATGTGAAAAGAACACACATTTCAATGACTCTAGTTGTTGTTAGTAAAAAGACCACACATGCAATGACACTGGTGGATCCATAGGTGGATTGTGAAAAGAACACACATGCAATGACACTGGTAGATCCATATGTGGTATGTGAAACGAACACACATGCAAGGACTCTGGTTGTAATTAGTAACAAGAACACACATCCAATGACACTGGTGGATCCATGTGTGGTTTCTAAAGAGAACACACATTTCAATGACTCTGGTTGTTGTTAGTAAAAAGAACACACATGCAATGACACTGGTGGATCCATGTGTGGTCTCTGAAGAGAACACACATGCAATGACTCTGGTTGTTGTTAGTAAAAAGAGCACACATGCAATGACACTGGTGGATCCATATGTGGTATGTGAAAAGAACACACATGCAATGACTCTAGATGTTGTTAGTAAAAAGAACACACATGCAATGACACTGGTGGATCTATATGTGGTATGTGAAAAGAACATGCATGCAATGACTCTGGTTGGTCCATATGTGGTATGTGAAAAGAACACACATGCAATGACACTAATTGTTTTTACTAAAAAGAACACACATGCAGTGACACTGGTGGATCCATAGGTGGATTGTGAAAAGAGCACACATGCAATGACTTTGGTTGTTCCACATGTGGTATGTGAAAAGAACACACATGAAATGACTCTAGTTGTTGTTAGTAAAAAGAACACACATGCAATGACATTGGTGGATTCATATGTGGATTGTGAAAAGAACACACATGCAATGACACTGGTGGATCCATATGTGGTATGTGAAAAGAACACACATTTCAATGACTCCAGTTGTTGTTAGTAAAAAGAACACACATGCAATGACACTGGTGGATCCATAGGTGGATTGTGAAAAGAACACAAATGCAATGACACTGGTGGATCCATATGTGGTATGTGAAAAGAACACACATGCAAGGACTCTGGTTGTAATTAGTAACAAGAACACACATGCAATGACACTGGTGGATCCGTATGTGGTCCTGAAGAGAACACACATTTCAATGACTCTGGTTGTTGTTAGTAAAAAGAACACACATGCAATGACACTGGTGGATCCATGTGTGGTCTCTGAAGAGAGCACACATAAAATGACTCTGGTTATTGTTAGTATAAAGAGCACACATGCAATGACACTGGTGGATCCATATGTGGTATGTGAAAAGAACACACATGCAATGACTCTGGTTGTTGTTAGTAAAAAGAACACACATGCAATGACACTGGTGGATCTATAGGTGGATTGTGAAAAGAGCACACATGCAATGATTCTGGTTGTTCCATATGTGGTATGTGAAAAGAACACAAATGAAATGACTCTAGTTGTTGTTAGTAAAAAGAACACACATGCAATGACACTGGTGGATCCATATGTGGATTGTGAAAAGAACACACATGCAATGACACTGGTGGATCCATATGTGGTATGTGAAAATAACACACATTTCAGTGACTCCAGTTGTTGTTAGCAAAAAGAACACACATGCAATGACACTGATGGATTCATATGTGGATTGTGAAAAGAACACACATGCAATGACACTGGTGGATCCATATGTGGTATGTGAAAAGAACACACATTTCAATGACTCCAGTTATTGTTAGTAAAAAGAACACATATGCAATGACACTGGTGGATCCATGTGTGGTCTCTGAAGAGAACACACATTTCAATGACTCTGGTTGTTCCATATGTGGTATGTCAAAAGAACAAACATGTAATGACTCCAGTTGTTGTTAGTAAAAAGAACACCCATGCAATGACACTGGTGGATCCATAGGTGGATTGTGAAAAATAACACATGCAATGACTCTGGTTGTTCCATATGTGGTATGTGAAAAGAACACACATGAAATGACTCCAGTTGTTGTTAGTAAAAAGAACACACATGCAACACTGGTGGATCCATATGTGGATTGTGAGAAGAACACGCATGCAATGACACTAGTGGATCCATATGTGGTATGTGAAAAGAAAACACATGCAATGACACTGGATGTTGTTAGTAAAAAGAACACACATGCAATGACACTGGTGGATCTATATGTGGTATGTGAAAAGAACATACATGCAATGACTCTGGTTGTTCCATATGTGGTATGTGAAAAGAACACACATGCAATGACTCCAGTTGTTGTTAGTAAAGAGAACACACATGCAGTGACACTGGTGGATCCATAGGTGGATTGTGAAAAGAGCACACATGCAATGACTTTGGTTGTTCCATATGTGGTATGTGAAAAGAACACACATGAAATGACTCTAGTTGTTGTTAGTAAAAAGAACACACATGCAATGACACTGGTGGATTCATATGTGGATTGTGAAAAGAACACACATGCAATGACACTGGTGGATCCATATGTGGTATGTGAAAAGAACACACATTTCAATGACTCCAGTTGTTGTTAGTAAAAAGAACACACATGCAATGACACTGGTGGATCCATAGGTGGATTGTGAAAAGAACACAAATGCAATGACACTAGTGGATCCATATGTGGTATGTGAAAAGAACACACATGCAAGGACTCTGGTTGTAATTAGTAACAAGAACACACATGCAATGACACTGGTGGATCCGTGTGTGGTCTCTGAAGAGAACACACATTTCAATGACTCTGGTTGTTGTTAGTAAAAAGAACACACATGCAATGACATTGGTGGATCCATGTGTGGTCTCTAAAGAGAACACACATGCAATGACTCTGGTTATTGTTAGTATAAAGAGAACACATGCAATGACACTGGTGGATCCATATGTGGTATGTGAAAAGAACACACATGCAATGACTCTGGTTGTTGTTAGTAAAAAGAACACACATGCAATGACACTGGTGGATCCATAGGTGGATTGTGAAAAGAGCACACATGCAAAGATTCTGGTTGTTCCATATGTGGTATGTGAAAAGAACACAAATGAAATGACTCCAGTTGTTGTTAGTAAAAAGAAGACACATGCAATGACACTGGTGGATCCATATGTGGATTGTGAAAAGAACACACATGCAATGACACTGGTGGATCCATATGTGGTATGCGAAAATAACACACATTTCAGTGACTCCAGTTGTTGTTAGTAAAAAGAACACACATGCAATGATACTGGTGGATTCATATGTGGATTGTGAAAAGAACACACATGCAATGACACTGGTGGATCCATATGTGGTATGTGAAAAGAACACACATTTCAATGACTCTAGTTGTTGTTAGTAAAAAGACCACACATGCAATGACACTGGTGGATCCATAGGTGGATTGTGAAAAGAACACACATGCAATGACACTGGTAGATCCATATGTGGTATGTGAAACGAACACACATGCAAGGACTCTGGTTGTAATTAGTAACAAGAACACACATCCAATGACACTGGTGGATCCATGTGTGGTTTCTGAAGAGAACACACATTTCAATGACTCTGGTTGTTGTTAGTAAAAAGAACACACATGCAATGACACTGGTGGATCCATGTGTGGTCTCTAAAGAGAACACACATGCAATGACTCTGGTTGTTGTTAGTAAAAAGAGCACACATGCAATGACACTGGTGGATCCATATGTGGTATGTGAAAAGAACACACATGCAATGACACTGGTGGATCTATATGTGGTATGTGAAAAGAACATGCATGCAATGACTCTGGTTGGTCCATATGTGGTATGTGAAAAGAACACACATGCAATGACTCCAGTTGTTGTTAGTAAAAAGAACACACATGCAGTGACACTGGTGGATCCATAGGTGGATTGTGAAAAGAGCACACATGCAATGACTTTGGTTGTTCCATATGTGGTATGTGAAAAGAACACACGTGAAATGACTCTAGTTGTTGTTAGTAAAAAGAACACACATGCAATGACACTAGTGGATTCATATGTGGATTGTGAAAAGAACACACATTTCAATGACTCCAGTTGTTGTTAGTAAAAAGAACACACATGCAATGACACTGGTGGATCCATAGGTGGATTGTGAAAAGAACACAAATGCAATGACACTGGTGGATCCATATGTGGTATGTGAAAAGAACACACATGCAAGGACTCTGGTTGTAATTAGTAACAAGAACACACATGCAATGACACTGGTGGATCCGTGTGTGGTCTCTGAAGAGAACACACATTTCAATGACTCTGGTTGTTGTTAGTAAAAAGAACACACATGCAATGACACTGGTGGATCCATGTGTGGTATCTAAAGAGAACACACATGCAATGACTCTGGTTATTGTTAGTATAAAGAGCACACATGCAATGACACTGGTGGATCCATATGTGGTATGTGAAAAGAACACACATGCAATGACTCTGGTTGTTGTTAGTAAAAAGAACACACATGCAATGACACTGGTGGATCCATAGGTGGATTGTGAAAAGAGCACACATGCAATGATTCTGGTTGTTCCATATGTGGTATGTGAAAACAACACAAATGAAATGACTCCAGTTGTTGTTAGTAAAAAGAACACACATGCAATGACACTGGTGGATCCATATGTGGATTGTGAAAAGAACACACATGCAATGACACTGGTGGATCCATATGTGGTATGTGAAAATAACACACATTTCAGTGACTCCAGTTGTTGTTAGTAAAAAGAACACACATGCAATGACACTGGTGGATTCATATGTGGATTGTGAAAAGAACACACATTTTAATGACTCCAGTTGTTGTTAGTAAAAAGAACACACATGCAATGACACTGGTGGATCCATAGGTGGATTGTGAAAAGAACACAAATGCAATGACACTGGTGGATCCATATGTGGTATGTGAAAAGAACACACATGCAAGGACTCTGGTTGTAATTAGTAACAAGAACACACATGCAATGACACTGGTGGATCCGTGTGTGGTTCTGAAGAGAACACACATTTCAATGACTCTGGTTGTTGTTAGTAAAAAGAACACACATGCAATGACACTGGTGGATCCATGTGTGGTCTCTGAAGAGAACACACATGCAATGACTCTGGTTATTGTTAGTATAAAGAGCACACATGCAATGACACTGGTGGATCCATATGTGGTATGTGAAAAGAACACACATGCAATGACTCTGGTTGTTGTTAGTAAAAAGAACACACATGCAATGACACTGGTGGATCTATAGGTGGATTGTGAAAAGAGCACACATGCAATGATTCTGGTTGTTCCATATGTGGTATGTGAAAAAAACACAAATGAAATGACTCTAGTTGTTGTTAGTAAAAAGAACACACATGCAATGACACTGGTGGATCCATATGTGGATTGTGAAAAGAACACACATGCAATGACACTGGTGGATCCATATGTGGTATGTGAATATAACACACATTTCAGTGACTCCAGTAGTTGTTTGCAAAAAGAACACACATGCAATGACACTGATGGATTCATATGTGGATTGTGAAAAGAACACACATGCAATGACACTGGTGGATCCATATGTGGTATGTGAAAAGAACACACATTTCAATGACTCCAGTTGTTGTTAGTAAAAAGAACACATATGCAATGACACTGGTGGATCCATGTGTGGTCTCTGAAGAGAACACACATTTCAATGACTCTGGTTTTTCCATATGTGGTATGTCAAAAGAACACACATGTAATGACTCCAGTTGTTGTTAGTAAAAAGAACACCCATGCAATGACACTGGTGGATCCATAGGTGGATTGTGAAAAATAACACATGCAATGACTCTGGTTGTTCCATATGTGGTATGTGAAAAGAACACACATGAAATGACTCCAGTTGTTGTTAGTAAAAAGAACACACATGCAACACTGGTGGATCCATATGTGGATTGTGAGAAGAACACGCATGCAATGACACTAGTGGATCCATATGTGGTATGTGAAAAGAACACACGTGCAATGACTCTGGATGTTGTTAGTAAAAAGAACACACATGCAATGACACTGGTGGATATATATGTGGTATGTGAAAAGAACATACATGCAATGACTCTGGTTGTTCCATATGTGGTATGTGAAAAGAACACACATGCAATGACTCCAGTTGTTGTTAGTAAAAAGAACACACATGCAGTGACACTGGTGGATCCATAGGTGGATTGTGAAAAGAGCACACATGCAATGACTTTGGTTGTTCCATATGTGGTATGTGAAAAGAACACACATGAAATGACTCTAGTTGTTGTTAGTAAAAAGAACACACATGCAATGACACTGGTGAATTCATATGTGGATTGTGAAAAGAACACACATGCAATGACACTGGTGGATCCATATGTGGTATGTGAAAAGAACACACATTTCAATCACTCCAGTTGTTGTTAGTAAAAAGAACACACATGCAATGACACTGGTGGATCCATAGGTGGATTGTGAAAAGAACACAAATGCAATGACACTGGTGGATCCATATGTGGTATGTGAAAAGAACACACATGCAAGAACTCTGGTTGTAATTAGTAACAAGAACACACATGCAATGACACTGGTGGATCCGTGTGTGGTCTCTGAAGAGAACACACATTTCAATGACTCTGGTTGTTGTTAGTAAAAAGAACACACATGCAATGACATTGGTGGATCCATGTGTGGTCTCTAAAGAGAACACACATGCAATGACTCTGGTTATTGTTAGTATAAAGAGCACACATGCAATGACACTGGTGGATCCATATGTGGTATGTGAAAAGAACACACATGCAATGACTCTGGTTGTTGTTAGTAAAAAGAACACACATGCAATGACACTAGTGGATCCATAGGTGGATTGTGAAAAGAGCACACATGCAATGATTCTGGTTGTTCCATATGTGGTATGTGAAAATAACACACATTTCAGTGACTCTAGTTGTTGTTAGTAAAAAGAACACACATGCAATGATACTGGTGGATTCATATGTGGATTGTGAAAAGAACACACATGCAATGACACTGGTGGATCCATATGTGGTATGTGAAAAGAACACACATTTCAATGACTCTAGTTGTTGTTAGTAAAAAGACCACACATGCAATGACACTGGTGGATCCATAGGTGGATTGTGAAAAGAACACACATGCAATGACACTGGTAGATCCATATGTGGTATGTGAAACGAACACACATGCAAGGACTCTGGTTGTAATTAGTAACAAGAACACACATCCAATGACACTGGTGGATCCATGTGTGGTTTCTGAAGAGAACACACATTTCAATGACTCTGGTTGTTGTTAGTAAAAAGAACACACATGCAATGACACTGGTGGATCCATAGGTGGATTGTGAAAAGAACACAAATGCAATGACACTGGTGGATCCATATGTGGTATGTGAAAAGAACACACATGCAAGGACTCTGGTTGTAATTAGTAACAAGAACACACATGCAATGACACTGGTGGATCCGTGTGTGGTCTCTGAAGAGAACACACATTTCAATGACTCTTGTTGTTGTTAGTAAAAAGAACACACATGCAATGACACTGGTGGATCCATGTGTGGTCTCTAAAGAGAACACACATGCAATGACTCTGGTTATTGTTAGTATAAAGAGCACACATGCAATGACACTGGTGGATCCATATGTGGTATGTGAAAAGAACACACATGCAATGACTCTGGTTGTTGTTAGTAAAAAGAACACACATGCAATGACACTGGTGGATCCATAGGTGGATTGTGAAAAGAGCACACATGCAATGATTCTGGTTGTTCCATATGTGGTATGTGAAAATAACACACATTTCAGTGACTCTAGTTGTTGTTAGTAAAAAGAACACACATGCAATGATACTGGTGGATTCATATGTGGATTGTGAAAAGAACACACATGCAATGACACTGGTGGATCCATATGTGGTATGTGAAAAGAACACACATTTCAATGACTCTAGTTGTTGTTAGTAAAAAGACCACACATGCAATGACACTGGTGGATCCATAGGTGGATTGTGAAAAGAACACACATGCAATGACACTGGTAGATCCATATGTGGTATGTGAAACGAACACACATGCAAGGACTCTGGTTGTAATTAGTAACAAGAACACACATCCAATGACACTGGTGGATCCATGTGTGGTTTCTGAAGAGAACACACATTTCAATGACTCTGGTTGTTGTTAGTAAAAAGAACACACATGCAATGACACTGGTGGATCCATAGGTGGATTGTGAAAAGAACACAAATGCAATGACACTGGTGGATCCATATGTGGTATGTGAAAAGAACACACATGCAAGGACTCTGGTTGTAATTAGTAACAAGAACACACATGCAATGACACTGGTGGATCCGTGTGTGGTCTCTGAAGAGAACACACATTTCAATGACTCTTGTTGTTGTTAGTAAAAAGAACACACATGCAATGACACTGGTGGATCCATGTGTGGTATCCAAAGAGAACACACATGCAATGACTCTGGTTATTGTTAGTATAAAGAGCACACATGCAATGACACTGGTGGATCCATATGTGGTATGTGAAAAGAACACACATGCAATGACTCTGGTTGTTGTTAGTAAAAAGAACACACATGCAATGACACTGGTGGATCCATAGGTGGATTGTGAAAAGAGCACACATGCAATGACTCTGGTTGTTCCATATGTGGTATGTGAAAAGAACACAAATGAAATGACTCCAGTTGTTGTTAGTAAAAAGAATACACATGCAATGACACTGGTGGATCCATATGTGGATTGTGAAAAGAACACACATGCAATGACACTGGTGGATCCATATGTGGTATGTGAAAATAACACACATTTCAGTGACTCCAGTTGTTGTTAGTAAAAAGAACACACATGCAATGACACTGGTGGATTCATATGTGGATTGTGAAAAGAACACACATGCAATGACACTGGTGGATCCATATGTGGTATGTGAAAAGAACACACATTTCAATGACTCTAGTTGTTGTTAGTAAAAAGACCACACATGCAATGACACTGGTGGATCCATAGGTGGATTGTGAAAAGAACACACATCCAATGACACTGGTAGATGCATATGTGGTATGTGAAACGAACACACATGCAAGGACTCTGGTTGTAATTAGTAACAAGAACACACATCCAATGACACTGGTGGATCCGTGTGTGGTCTCTGAAGAGAACACACATTTCAATGACTCTTGTTGTTGTTAGTAAAAAGAACACACATGCAATGACACTGGTGGATCCATGTGTGGTATCCAAAGAGAACACACATGCAATGACTCTGGTTATTGTTAGTATAAAGAGCACACATGCAATGACACTGGTGGATCCATATGTGGTATGTGAAAAGAACACACATGCAATGACTCTGGATGTTGTTAGTAAAAAGAACACACATGCAATGACACTGGTGGATATATATGTGGTATGTGAAAAGAACATACATGCAATGACTCTGGTTGTTCCATATGTGGTATGTGAAAAGAACACACATGCAATGACTCCAGTTGTTGTTAGTAAAAAGAACACACATGCAGTGACACTGGTGGATCCATAGGTGGATTGTGAAAAGAGCACACATGCAATGACTTTGGTTGTTCCATATGTGGTATGTGAAAAGAACACACATGAAATGACTCTAGTTGTTGTTAGTAAAAAGAACACACATGCAATGACACTGGTGAATTCATATGTGGATTGTGAAAAGAACACACATGCAATGACACTGGTGGATCCATATGTGGTATGTGAAAAGAACACACATTTCAATCACTCCAGTTGTTGTTAGTAAAAAGAACACACATGCAATGACACTGGTGGATCCATAGGTGGATTGTGAAAAGAACACAAATGCAATGACACTGGTGGATCCATATGTGGTATGTGAAAAGAACACACATGCAAGAACTCTGGTTGTAATTAGTAACAAGAACACACATGCAATGACACTGGTGGATCCGTGTGTGGTCTCTGAAGAGAACACACATTTCAATGACTCTGGTTGTTGTTAGTAAAAAGAACACACATGCAATGACATTGGTGGATCCATGTGTGGTCTCTAAAGAGAACACACATGCAATGACTCTGGTTATTGTTAGTATAAAGAGCACACATGCAATGACACTGGTGGATCCATATGTGGTATGTGAAAAGAACACACATGCAATGACTCTGGTTGTTGTTAGTAAAAAGAACACACATGCAATGACACTGGTGGATCCATAGGTGGATTGTGAAAAGAGCACACATGCAATGATTCTGGTTGTTCCATATGTGGTATGTGAAAATAACACACATTTCAGTGACTCTAGTTGTTGTTAGTAAAAAGAACACACATGCAATGATACTGGTGGATTCATATGTGGATTGTGAAAAGAACACACATGCAATGACACTGGTGGATCCATATGTGGTATGTGAAAAGAACACACATTTCAATGACTCTAGTTGTTGTTAGTAAAAAAGACCACACATGCAATGACACTGGTGGATCCATAGGTGGATTGTGAAAAGAACACACATGCAATGACACTGGTAGATCCATATGTGGTATGTGAAACGAACACACATGCAAGGACTCTGGTTGTAATTAGTAACAAGAACACACATCCAATGACACTGGTGGATCCATGTGTGGTTTCTGAAGAGAACACACATTTCAATGACTCTGGTTGTTGTTAGTAAAAAGAACACACATGCAATGACACTGGTGGATCCATAGGTGGATTGTGAAAAGAACACAAATGCAATGACACTGGTGGATCCATATGTGGTATGTGAAAAGAACACACATGCAAGGACTCTGGTTGTAATTAGTAACAAGAACACACATGCAATGACACTGGTGGATCCGTGTGTGGTCTCTGAAGAGAACACACATTTCAATGACTCTTGTTGTTGTTAGTAAAAAGAACACACATGCAATGACACTGGTGGATCCATGTGTGGTCTCTAAAGAGAACACACATGCAATGACTCTGGTTATTGTTAGTATAAAGAGCACACATGCAATGACACTGGTGGATCCATATGTGGTATGTGAAAAGAACACACATGCAATGACTCTGGTTGTTGTTAGTAAAAAGAACACACATGCAATGACACTGGTGGATCCATAGGTGGATTGTGAAAAGAGCACACATGCAATGATTCTGGTTGTTCCATATGTGGTATGTGAAAATAACACACATTTCAGTGACTCTAGTTGTTGTTAGTAAAAAGAACACACATGCAATGATACTGGTGGATTCATATGTGGATTGTGAAAAGAACACACATGCAATGACACTGGTGGATCCATAGGTGGATTGTGAAAAGAACACAAATGCAATGAGACTGGTGGATCCATATGTGGTATGTGAAAAGAACACACATGCAAGGACTCTGGTTGTAATTAGTAACAAGAACACACATGCAATGACACTGGTGGATCCGTGTGTGGTCTCTGAAGAGAACACACATTTCAATGACTCTTGTTGTTGTTAGTAAAAAGAACACACATGCAATGACACTGGTGGATCCATGTGTGGTATCCAAAGAGAACACACATGCAATGACTCTGGTTATTGTTAGTATAAAGAGCACACATGCAATGACACTGGTGGATCCATATGTGGTATGTGAAAAGAACACACATGCAATGACTCTGGTTGTTGTTAGTAAAAAGAACACACATGCAATGACACTGGTGGATCCATAGGTGGATTGTGAAAAGAGCACACATGCAATGACTCTGGTTGTTCCATATGTGGTATGTGAAAAGAACACAAATGAAATGACTCCAGTTGTTGTTAGTAAAAAGAATACACATGCAATGACACTGGTGGATCCATATGTGGATTGTGAAAAGAACACACATGCAATGACACTGGTGGATCCATATGTGGTATGTGAAAATAACACACATTTCAGTGACTCCAGTTGTTGTTAGTAAAAAGAACACACATGCAATGACACTGGTGGATTCATATGTGGATTGTGAAAACAACACACATGCAATGACACTGGTGGATCCATATGTGGTATGTGAAAAGAACACACATTTCAATGACTCTAGTTGTTGTTAGTAAAAAGACCACACATGCAATGACACTGGTGGATCCATAGGTGGATTGTGAAAAGAACACACATCCAATGACACTGGTAGATGCATATGTGGTATGTGAAACGAACACACATGCAAGGACTCTGGTTGTAATTAGTAACAAGAACACACATCCAATGACACTGGTGGATCCATGTGTGGTTTCTGAAGAGAACACACATTTCAATGACTCTGGTTGTTGTTAGTAAAAAGAACACACATGCAATGACACTGGTGGATCCATGTGTGGTCTCTGAAGAGAACACACATGCAATAACTCTGGTTGTTGTTAATAAAAAGAGCACACATGCAATGACACTGGTGGATCCATATGTGGTATGTGAAAAGAACACACATGCAATGACTCTAGATGTTGTAAGTAAAAAGAACACACATGCAATGACACTGGTGGATCTATATGTGGTATGTGAAAAGAACATGCATGCAATGACTCTGGTTGGTCCATATGTGGTATGTGAAAAGAACACACATGCAATGACACTAATTGTTGTTACTAAAAAGAACACACATGCAGTGACACTGGTGAATCCATAGGTGGATTGTGAAAAGAGCACACATGCAATGACTTTGGTTGTTCCATATGTGGTATGTGAAAAGAACACACATGAAATGACTCTAGTTGTTGTTAGAAAAAAGAACACACATGCAATGACATTGGTGGATTCATATGTGGATTGTGAAAAGAACACACATGCAATGACACTGGTGAATCCATATGTGGTATGTGAAAAGAACACACATTTCAATGACTCCAGTTGTTGTTAGTAAAAAGAACACACATGCAATGACACTGGTGGATCCATAGGTGGATTGTGAAAAGAACACAAATGCAATGACACTGGTGGATCCATATGTGGTATGTGAAAAGAACACACATGCAAGGACTCTGGTTGTAATTAGTAACAAGAACACACATGCAATGACACTGGTGGATCCGTGTGTGGTCCTGAAGAGAACACACATTTCAATGACTCTGGTTATTGTTAGTAAAAAGAACACACATGCAATGACACTGGTG
The DNA here is from genome assembly GCA_916181665.1 of Avena sativa. NCBI lineage: Eukaryota > Viridiplantae > Streptophyta > Magnoliopsida > Poales > Poaceae > Avena > Avena sativa. The sequence continues at coordinate 38,143,627 of OV702287.1, read as the reverse complement.
GATCCATGTGTGGTCTCTGAAGAGAACACACATGCAATGACTCTGGTTATTGTTAGTATAAAGAGCACACATGCAATGACACTGGTGGATCCATATGTGGTATGTGAAAAGAACACACATGCAATGACTCTGGTTGTTGTTAGTAAAAAGAACACACATGCAATGACACTGGTGGATCTATAGGTGGATTGTGAAAAGAGCACACATGCAATGATTATGGTTGTTCCATATGTGGTATGTGAAAAGAACACAAATGAAATGACTCTAGTTGTTGTTAGTAAAAAGAACACACATGCAATGACACTGCTGGATCCATATGTGGATTGTGAAAAGAACACACATGCAATGACACTGGTGGATCCATATGTGGTATGTGAAAATAACACACATTTCAGTGACTCCAGTTGTTGTGAGCAAAAAGAACACACATGCAATGACACTGATGGATTCATATGTGGATTGTGAAAAGAACACACATGCAATGACACTGGTGGATCCATATGTGGTATGTGAAAAGAACACACATTTCAATGACTCCAGTTGTTGTTAGTAAAAAGAACACATATGCAATGACACTGGTGGATCCATGTGTGGTCTCTGAAGAGAACACACATTTCAATGACTCTGGTTGTTCCATATGTGGTATGTCAAAAGAACACACATGTAATGACTCCAGTTGTTGTTAGTAAAAAGAACACCCATGCAATGACACTGGTGGATCCATAGGTGGATTGTGAAAAATAACACATGCAATGACTCTGGTTGTTCCATATGTGGTATGTGAAAAGAACACACATGAAATGACTCCAGTTGTTGTTAGTAAAAAGAACACACATGCAACACTGGTGGATCCATATGTGGATTGTGAGAAGAACACGCATGCAATGACACTAGTGGAGCCATATGTGGTATGTGAAAACAACACACATTTCAATGAATCCAGTTGTTGTTAGTAAAATGAACACACATGCAATGACACTGGTGGATCCATAGGTGGATTGTGAAAAGAACATACATGCAATGACACTGGTGGATCCATATGTGGTATGTGAAAGAACACACATGAAATGACTCCAGTTGTTGTTAGTAAAAAGAACACACATGAAGTGACACTGGTGGATCCATATGTGGATTGTGAAAAGAACACACATGCAATGACACTGGTGGATCCATATGTGGTATGTGAAAATAACACACATTTCAGTGACTCCAGTTGTTGTTAGCAAAAAGAACACACATGCAATGACACTGGTGGATTCATATGTGGATTGTGAAAAGAACACACATGCAATGACACTGGTGGATCCATATGTGGTATGTGAAAAGAACACACATTTCAATGACTCCAGTTGTTGTTAGTAAAATGAACACACATGCAATGACACTGGTGGATCAATAGGTGGATTGTGAAAAGAACACACATGCAATGACACTGGTGGATCCATATGTGGTATGTGAAAAGAACACACATGAAATGACTCCAGTTGTTGTTAGTAAAAAGAACACACATGAAGTGACACTGGTGGATCCATATGTGGATTGTGAAAAGAACACACATGCAATGACACTGGTAGATCCATATGTGGTATGTGAAAAGAACACACATGCAAGGACTCTGGTTATAATTAGTAACAAGAACACACGTGCAATGACACTGGTGGATCCATGTGTGGATTGTGAAAAGAACACACATGCAATGACACTGGTGGATCCATATGTGGTATGTGAAAAGAACACACATGAAATGACTCCAGTTGTTGTTAGTAAAAAGAACACACATGCAGTGACAATGGTGGATCCATGTGTGGATTGTGAAAAGAACACACATGCAATGACACTGGTAGATCCATATGTGGTATGTGAAAAGAACACACATGCAAGGACTCTGGTTATAATTAGTAACAAGAACACACATGCAATGACACTGGTGGATCCATGTGTGGTCTCTAAAGAGAACACACATTTCAATGACTCTGGTTGTTGTTAGTAAAAACAACGCACATGCAATGACACTGGTGGATCCATGTGTGGTCTCTGAAGAGAACACACATGCAATGACCCTGGTTGTTGTTAGTAAAAAGCGCACACATGCAATGACACTGGTGGATCCATCTGGTATGTGAAAAGAACACACATGCAATGACTCTGGTTGTTGTTAGTAAAAAGAACACACATGCAATGACATTGGTGGATCCATGTGTGGTCTCTAAAGAGAACACACATTTCAATGACTCTGGTTGTTCCATATGTGGTATGTGAAAAGAACACGCATGCAATGACTCCAGTTGTTGTTAGTAAAAAGAACACATATGCAATGACACTAGTGGATCCATGTGTGGTCTCTAAAGAGAACACACATTTCAATGACTCTGGTTGTTCCATATGTGGTATGTCAAAAGAACACACATGTAATGACTCTAGTTGTTGTTAGTAAAAAGAACACCCATGCAATGACACTGGTGGATCCATAGGTGGATTGTGAAAAATAACACATGCAATGACTCTGGTTGTTCCATATGTGGTATGTGAAAAGAACACACATGAAATGACTCCAGTTGTTGTTAGTAAAAAGAACACACATGCAACACTGGTGGATCCATATGTGGATTGTGAGAAGAACACGCATGCAATGACACTAGTGGAGCCATATGTGGTATGTGAAAACAACACACATTTCAATGACTCCAGTTGTTGTTAGTAAAATGAACACACATGCAATGACACTGGTGGATCCATATGTGGATTGTGAAAAGAACACACATGCAATGACACTGGTAGATCCATATGTGGTATGTGAAAAGAACACACATGCAAGGACTCTGGTTATAATTAGTAACAAGAACACACATGCAATGAAACTGGTGGATCCATGTGTGGTCTCTAAAGAGAACACACATTTCAATGACTCTGGTTGTTGTTAGTAAAAAGAACACACATGCAATGACACTGGTGGATCCATGTGTGGTCTCTGAAGAGAACACACATGCAATGACCCTGGTTGTTGTTAGTAAAAAGCGCACACATGCAATGACACTGGTGGATCCATATCTGGTATCTGAAAAGAACACACATGCAATGACTCTGGTTGTTGTTAGTAAAAAGAACACACATGCAATGACTCTGGTTGTTGTTAGTAAAAAGAACACACATGCAATGACACTGGTGGATCCATGTGTGGTCTCTGAAGAGAACACACATTTTAATGACTCTGGTTGTTCCATATGTGGTATGTGAAAAGAACACGCATGCAATGACTCCAGTTGTTGTTAGTACAAAGAACACATATGCAATTACACTGGTGGATCCATGTGTGGTCTCTGAAGAGAACACACATTTCAATGACTCTGGTTGTTCCATATGTGGTATGTCAAAAGAACACACATGTAATGACTCCAGTTGTTGTTAGTAAAAAGAACACCCATGCAATGACACTGGTGGATCCATAGGTGGATTGTGAAAAATAACACATGCAATGACTCTGGTTGTTCCATATGTGGTATGTGAAAAGAACACACATGAAATGACTCCAGTTGTTTCTAAGTAAAAAGAACACACATGCAACACTGGTGGATCCATATGTGGATTGTGAAAAGAACACGCATGCAATGACACTAATGGATCCATATGTGGTATGTGAAAACAACACACATTTCAATGACTCCAGTTGTTGTTAGTAAAATGAACACACATGCAATGACACTGGTGGACCCATAGGTGGATGGTGAAAAGAACACACATGCAATGACACTGGTGGATCCATATGTGGTATGTGAAAAGAACACACATACAAGGATTCTGGTTGTAATTAGTAACAAGAACACACATGCAACGACACTGGTGGATCCATGTGTGGTCTCTAAAGAGAGCACACATTTCAATGACTCTGGTTGTTTTCTAGTAAAATGAACACATATGCAATGACATTGGTGGATCCATGTGTGGTCTCTGAAGAGAACACACATGCAATGACTCTGGTTGTTGTTAGTAAAAAGAGCACACATGCAATGACACTGGTTGATCCATATGTGGTATGTGAAAAGAACACACATGCAATGACTCTGGTTGTTGTTAGTAAAAAGAACACACATGCAATGACACTGGTGGATCCATATGTGGTATGTGAAAAGAACACACATTTCAATGACTCTAGTTGTTGTTAGTAAAAAGACCACACATGCAATGACACTGGTGGATCCATAGGTGGATTGTGAAAAGAACACACATGCAATGACACTGGTAGATCCATATGTGGTATGTGAAACGAACACACATGCAAGGACTCTGGTTGTAATTAGTAACAAGAACACACATCCAATGACACTGGTGGATCCATGTGTGGTTTCTGAAGAGAACACACATTTCAATGACTCTGGTTGTTGTTAGTAAAAAGAACACACATGCAATGACACTGGTGGATCCATAGGTGGATTGTGAAAAGAACACAAATGCAATGACACTGGTGGATCCATATGTGGTATGTGAAAAGAACACACATGCAAGGACTCTGGTTGTAATTAGTAACAAGAACACACATGCAATGACACTGGTGGATCCGTGTGTGGTCTCTGAAGAGAACACACATTTCAATGACTCTTGTTGTTGTTAGTAAAAAGAACACACATGCAATGACACTGGTGGATCCATGTGTGGTATCCAAAGAGAACACACATGCAATGACTCTGGTTATTGTTAGTATAAAGAGCACACATGCAATGACACTGGTGGATCCATATGTGGTATGTGAAAAGAACACACATGCAATGACTCTGGTTGTTGTTAGTAAAAAGAACACACATGCAATGACACTGGTGGATCCATAGGTGGATTGTGAAAAGAGCACACATGCAATGACTCTGGTTGTTCCATATGTGGTATGTGAAAAGAACACAAATGAAATGACTCCAGTTGTTGTTAGTAAAAAGAATACACATGCAATGACACTGGTGGATCCATATGTGGATTGTGAAAAGAACACACATGCAATGACACTGGTGGATCCATATGTGGTATGTGAAAATAACACACATTTCAGTGACTCCAGTTGTTGTTAGTAAAAAGAACACACATGCAATGACACTGGTGGATTCATATGTGGATTGTGAAAAGAACACACATGCAATGACACTGGTGGATCCATATGTGGTATGTGAAAAGAACACACATTTCAATGACTCTAGTTGTTGTTAGTAAAAAGACCACACATGCAATGACACTGGTGGATCCATAGGTGGATTGTGAAAAGAACACACATCCAATGACACTGGTAGATGCATATGTGGTATGTGAAACGAACACACATGCAAGGACTCTGGTTGTAATTAGTAACAAGAACACACATCCAATGACACTGGTGGATCCATGTGTGGTTTCTGAAGAGAACACACATTTCAATGACTCTGGTTGTTGTTAGTAAAAAGAACACACATGCAATGACACTGGTGGATCCATGTGTGGTCTCTGAAGAGAACACACATGCAATAACTCTGGTTGTTTTTAATAAAAAGAGCACACATGCAATGACACTGGTGGATCCATATGTGGTATGTGAAAAGAACACACATGCAATGACTCTAGATGTTGTAAGTAAAAAGAACACACATGCAATGACACTGGTGGATCTATATGTGGTATGTGAAAAGAACATGCATGCAATGACTCTGGTTGGTCCATATGTGGTATGTGAAAAGAACACACATGCAATGACACTAATTGTTGTTACTAAAAAGAACACACATGCAGTGACACTGGTGAATCCATAGGTGGATTGTGAAAAGAGCACACATGCAATGACTTTGGTTGTTCCATATGTGGTATGTGAAAAGAACACACATGAAATGACTCTAGTTGTTGTTAGAAAAAAGAACACACATGCAATGACATTGGTGGATTCATATGTGGATTGTGAAAAGAACACACATGCAATGACACTGGTGAATCCATATGTGGTATGTGAAAAGAACACACATTTCAATGACTCCAGTTGTTGTTAGTAAAAAGAACACACATGCAATGACACTGGTGGATCCATAGGTGGATTGTGAAAAGAACACAAATGCAATGACACTGGTGGATCCATATGTGGTATGTGAAAAGAACACACATGCAAGGACTCTGGTTGTAATTAGTAACAAGAACACACATGCAATGACACTGGTGGATCCGTGTGTGGTCCTGAAGAGAACACACATTTCAATGACTCTGGTTATTGTTAGTAAAAAGAACACACATGCAATGACACTGGTGGATCCATGTGTGGTCTCTGAAGAGAACACACATGCAATGACTCTGGTTATTGTTAGTATAAAGAGCACACATGCAATGACACTAGTGGATCCATATGTGGTATGTGAAAAGAACACACATGCAATGACTCTGGTTGTTGTTAGTAAAAAGAACACACATGCAATGACACTGGTGGATCTATAGGTGGATTGTGAAAAGAGCACACATGCAATGATTATGGTTGTTCCATATGTGGTATGTGAAAAGAACACAAATGAAATGACTCTAGTTGTTGTTAGTAAAAAGAACACACATGCAATGACACTGCTGGATCCATATGTGGATTGTGAAAAGAACACACATGCAATGACACTGGTGGATCCATATGTGGTATGTGAAAATAACACACATTTCAGTGACTCCAGTTGTTGTGAGCAAAAAGAACACACATGCAATGACACTGATGGATTCATATGTGGATTGTGAAAAGAACACACATGCAATGACACTGGTGGATCCATATGTGGTATGTGAAAAGAACACACATTTCAATGACTCCAGTTGTTGTTAGTAAAAAGAACACATATGCAATGACACTGGTGGATCCATGTGTGGTCTCTGAAGAGAACACACATTTCAATGACTCTGGTTGTTCCATATGTGGTATGTCAAAAGAACACACATGTAATGACTCCAGTTGTTGTTAGTAAAAAGAACACCCATGCAATGACACTGGTGGATCCATAGGTGGATTGTGAAAAATAACACATGCAATGACTCTGGTTGTTCCATATGTGGTATGTGAAAAGAACACACATGAAATGACTCCAGTTGTTGTTAGTAAAAAGAACACACATGCAACACTGGTGGATCCATATGTGGATTGTGAGAAGAACACGCATGCAATGACACTAGTGGAGCCATATGTGGTATGTGAAAACAACACACATTTCAATGAATCCAGTTGTTGTTAGTAAAATGAACACACATGCAATGACACTGGTGGATCCATAGGTGGATTGTGAAAAGAACATACATGCAATGACACTGGTGGATCCATATGTGGTATGTGAAAGAACACACATGAAATGACTCCAGTTGTTGTTAGTAAAAAGAACACACATGAAGTGACACTGGTGGATCCATATGTGGATTGTGAAAAGAACACACATGCAATGACACTGGTGGATCCATATGTGGTATGTGAAAATAACACACATTTCAGTGACTCCAGTTGTTGTTAGCAAAAAGAACACACATGCAATGACACTGGTGGATTCATATGTGGATTGTGAAAAGAACACACATGCAATGACACTGGTGGATCCATATGTGGTATGTGAAAAGAACACACATTTCAATGACTCCAGTTGTTGTTAGTAAAATGAACACACATGCAATGACACTGGTGGATCAATAGGTGGATTGTGAAAAGAACACACATGCAATGACACTGGTGGATCCATATGTGGTATGTGAAAAGAACACACATGAAATGACTCTAGTTGTTGTTAGTAAAAAGAACACACATGAAGTGACACTGGTGGATCCATATGTGGATTGTGAAAAGAACACACATGCAATGACACTGGTAGATCCATATGTGGTATGTGAAAAGAACACACATGCAAGGACTCTGGTTATAATTAGTAACAAGAACACACGTGCAATGACACTGGTGGATCCCTGTGTGGATTGTGAAAAGAACACACATGCAATGACACTGGTGGATCCATATGTGGTATGTGAAAAGAACACACATGAAATGACTCCAGTTGTTGTTAGTAAAAAGAACACACATGCAGTGACAATGGTGGATCCATGTGTGGATTGTGAAAAGAACACACATGCAATGACACTGGTAGATCCATATGTGGTATGTGAAAAGAACACACATGCAAGGACTCTGGTTATAATTAGTAACAAGAACACACATGCAATGACACTGGTGGATCCATGTGTGGTCTCTAAAGAGAACACACATTTCAATGACTCTGGTTGTTGTTAGTAAAAACAACGCACATGCAATGACACTGGTGGATCCATGTGTGGTCTCTGAAGAGAACACACATGCAATGACCCTGGTTGTTGTTAGTAAAAAGCGCACACATGCAATGACACTGGTGGATCCATCTGGTATGTGAAAAGAACACACATGCAATGACTCTGGTTGTTGTTAGTAAAAAGAACACACATGCAATGACATTGGTGGATCCATGTGTGGTCTCTAAAGAGAACACACATTTCAATGACTCTGGTTGTTCCATATGTGGTATGTGAAAAGAACACGCATGCAATGACTCCAGTTGTTGTTAGTAAAAAGAACACATATGCAATGACACTAGTGGATCCATGTGTGGTCTCTGAAGAGAACACACATTTCAATGACTCTGGTTGTTCCATATGTGGTATGTCAAAAGAACACACATGTAATGACTCTAGTTGTTGTTAGTAAAAAGAACACCCATGCAATGACATTGGTGGATCCATAGGTGGATTGTGAAAAATAACACATGCAATGACTCTGGTTGTTCCATATGTGGTATGTGAAAAGAACACACATGAAATGACTCCAGTTGTTGTTAGTAAAAAGAACACACATGCAACACTGGTGGATCCATATGTGGATTGTGAGAAGAACACGCATGCAATGACACTAGTGGAGCCATATGTGGTATGTGAAAACAACACACATTTCAATGACTCCAGTTGTTGTTAGTAAAATGAGCACACATGCAATGACACTGGTGGATCCATATGTGGATTGTGAAAAGAACACACATGCAATGACACTGGTAGATCCATATGTGGTATGTGAGAAGAACACACATGCAAGGACTCTGGTTATAATTAGTAACAAGAACACACATGCAATGAAACTGGTGGATCCATGTGTGGTCTCTAAAGAGAACACACATTTCAATGACTCTAGTTGTTGTTAGTAAAAAGAACACACATGCAATGACACTGGTGGATCCATGTGTGGTCTCTGAAGAGAACACACATGCAATGACCCTGGTTGTTGTTAGTAAAAAGCGCACACATGCAATGACACTGGTGGATCCATATCTGGTATCTGAAAAGAACACACATGCAATGACTCTGGTTGTTGTTAGTAAAAAGAACACACATGCAATGACTCTGGTTGTTGTTAGTAAAAAGAACACACATGCAATGACTCTGGTTGTTGTTAGTAAAAAGAACACACATGCAATGACACTGGTGGATCCATGTGTGGTCTCTGAAGAGAACACACATTTTAATGACTCTGGTTGTTCCATATGTGGTATGTGAAAAGAACACGCATGCAATGACTCCAGTTGTTGTTAGTACAAAGAACACATATGCAATTACACTGGTGGATCCATGTGTGGTCTCTGAAGAGAACACACATTTCAATGACTCTGGTTGTTCCATATGTGGTATGTCAAAAGAACACACATGTAATGACTCCAGTTGTTGTTAGTAAAAAGAACACCCATGCAATGACACTGGTGGATCCATAGGTGGATTGTGAAAAATAACACATGCAATGACTCTGGTTGTTCCATATGTGGTATGTGAAAAGAACACACATGAAATGACTCCAGTTGTTTCTTAGTAAAAAGAACACACATGCAACACTGGTGGATCCATATGTGGATTGTGAAAAGAACACGCATGCAATGACACTAATGGATCCATATGTGGTATGTGAAAACAACACACATTTCAATGACTCCAGTTGTTGTTAGTAAAATGAACACACATGCAATGACACTGGTGGATCAATAGGTGGATTGTGAAAAGAACACACATGCAATGACACTGGTGGATCCATATGTGGTATGTGAAAAGAACACACATGAAATGACTCCAGTTGTTGTTAGTAAAAAGAACACACATGAAGTGACGCTGGTGGATCCATATGTGGATTGTGAAAAGAACACACATGCAATGACACTAGTAGATCCATATGTGGTATGTGAAAAGAACACACATGCAAGGACTCTGGTTATAATTAGTAACAAGAACACACGTGCAATGACACTGGTGGATCCATGTGTGGATTGTGAAAAGAACACACATGCAATGACACTGGTGGATCCATATGTGGTATGTGAAAAGAACACACATGAAATGACTCCAGTTGTTGTTAGTAAAAATAACACACATGCAGTGACAATGGTGGATCCATGTGTGGATTGTGAAAAGAACACACATGCAATGACACTGGTAGATCCATATGTGGTATGTGAAAAGAACACACATGCAAGGACTCTGGTTATAATTAGTAACAAGAACACACATGCAATGACACTGGTGGATCCATGTGTGGTCTCTAAAGAGAACACACATTTCAATGACTCTGGTTGTTGTTAGTAAAAACAACGCACATGCAATGACACTGGTGGATCCATGTGTGGTCTCTGAAGAGAACACACATGCAATGACCCTGGTTGTTGTTAGTAAAAAGCGCACACATGCAATGACACTGGTGGATCCATCTGGTATGTGAAAAGAACACACATGAAATGACTCTGGTTGTTGTTAGTAAAAAGAACACACATGAAGTGACACTGGTGGATCCATATGTGGATTGTGAAAAGAACACACATGCAATGACACTGGTGGATCCATATGTGGTATGTGAAAATAACACACATTTCAGTGACTCCAGTTGTTGTTAGCAAAAAGAACACACATGCAATGACACTGGTGGATTCATATGTGGATTGTGAAAAGAACACACATGCAATGACACTGGTGGATCCATATGTGGTATGTGAAAAGAACACACATTTCAATGACTCCAGTTGTTGTTAGTAAAATGAACACACATGCAATGACACTGGTGGATCAATAGGTGGATTGTGAAAAGAACACACATGCAATGACACTGGTGGATCCATATGTGGTATGTGAAAAGAACACACATGAAATGACTCTAGTTGTTGTTAGTAAAAAGAACACACATGAAGTGACACTGGTGGATCCATATGTGGATTGTGAAAAGAACACACATGCAATGACACTGGTAGATCCATATGTGGTATGTGAAAAGAACACACATGCAAGGACTCTGGTTATAATTAGTAACAAGAACACACGTGCAATGACACTGGTGGATCCCTGTGTGGATTGTGAAAAGAACACACATGCAATGACACTGGTGGATCCATATGTGGTATGTGAAAAGAACACACATGAAATGACTCCAGTTGTTGTTAGTAAAAAGAACACACATGCAGTGACAATGGTGGATCCATGTGTGGATTGTGAAAAGAACACACATGCAATGACACTGGTAGATCCATATGTGGTATGTGAAAAGAACACACATGCAAGGACTCTGGTTATAATTAGTAACAAGAACACACATGCAATGACACTGGTGGATCCATGTGTGGTCTCTAAAGAGAACACACATTTCAATGACTCTGGTTGTTGTTAGTAAAAACAACGCACATGCAATGACACTGGTGGATCCATGTGTGGTCTCTGAAGAGAACACACATGCAATGACCCTGGTTGTTGTTAGTAAAAAGCGCACACATGCAATGACACTGGTGGATCCATCTGGTATGTGAAAAGAACACACATGCAATGACTCTGGTTGTTGTTAGTAAAAAGAACACACATGCAATGACATTGGTGGATCCATGTGTGGTCTCTAAAGAGAACACACATTTCAATGACTCTGGTTGTTCCATATGTGGTATGTGAAAAGAACACGCATGCAATGACTCCAGTTGTTGTTAGTAAAAAGAACACATATGCAATGACACTAGTGGATCCATGTGTGGTCTCTGAAGAGAACACACATTTCAATGACTCTGGTTGTTCCATATGTGGTATGTCAAAAGAACACACATGTAATGACTCTAGTTGTTGTTAGTAAAAAGAACACCCATGCAATGACATTGGTGGATCCATAGGTGGATTGTGAAAAATAACACATGCAATGACTCTGGTTGTTCCATATGTGGTATGTGAAAAGAACACACATGAAATGACTCCAGTTGTTGTTAGTAAAAAGAACACACATGCAACACTGGTGGATCCATATGTGGATTGTGAGAAGAACACGCATGCAATGACACTAGTGGAGCCATATGTGGTATGTGAAAACAACACACATTTCAATGACTCCAGTTGTTGTTAGTAAAATGAGCACACATGCAATGACACTGGTGGATCCATATGTGGATTGTGAAAAGAACACACATGCAATGACACTGGTAGATCCATATGTGGTATGTGAGAAGAACACACATGCAAGGACTCTGGTTATAATTAGTAACAAGAACACACATGCAATGAAACTGGTGGATCCATGTGTGGTCTCTAAAGAGAACACACATTTCAATGACTCTAGTTGTTGTTAGTAAAAAGAACACACATGCAATGACACTGGTGGATCCATGTGTGGTCTCTGAAGAGAACACACATGCAATGACCCTGGTTGTTGTTAGTAAAAAGCGCACACATGCAATGACACTGGTGGATCCATATCTGGTATCTGAAAAGAACACACATGCAATGACTCTGGTTGTTGTTAGTAAAAAGAACACACATGCAATGACTCTGGTTGTTGTTAGTAAAAAGAACACACATGCAATGACTCTGGTTGTTGTTAGTAAAAAGAACACACATGCAATGACACTGGTGGATCCATGTGTGGTCTCTGAAGAGAACACACATTTTAATGACTCTGGTTGTTCCATATGTGGTATGTGAAAAGAACACGCATGCAATGACTCCAGTTGTTGTTAGTACAAAGAACACATATGCAATTACACTGGTGGATCCATGTGTGGTCTCTGAAGAGAACACACATTTCAATGACTCTGGTTGTTCCATATGTGGTATGTCAAAAGAACACACATGTAATGACTCCAGTTGTTGTTAGTAAAAAGAACACCCATGCAATGACACTGGTGGATCCATAGGTGGATTGTGAAAAATAACACATGCAATGACTCTGGTTGTTCCATATGTGGTATGTGAAAAGAACACACATGAAATGACTCCAGTTGTTTCTTAGTAAAAAGAACACACATGCAACACTGGTGGATCCATATGTGGATTGTGAAAAGAACACGCATGCAATGACACTAATGGATCCATATGTGGTATGTGAAAACAACACACATTTCAATGACTCCAGTTGTTGTTAGTAAAATGAACACACATGCAATGACACTGGTGGATCAATAGGTGGATTGTGAAAAGAACACACATGCAATGACACTGGTGGATCCATATGTGGTATGTGAAAAGAACACACATGAAATGACTCCAGTTGTTGTTAGTAAAAAGAACACACATGAAGTGACGCTGGTGGATCCATATGTGGATTGTGAAAAGAACACACATGCAATGACACTAGTAGATCCATATGTGGTATGTGAAAAGAACACACATGCAAGGACTCTGGTTATAATTAGTAACAAGAACACACGTGCAATGACACTGGTGGATCCATGTGTGGATTGTGAAAAGAACACACATGCAATGACACTGGTGGATCCATATGTGGTATGTGAAAAGAACACACATGAAATGACTCCAGTTGTTGTTAGTAAAAATAACACACATGCAGTGACAATGGTGGATCCATGTGTGGATTGTGAAAAGAACACACATGCAATGACACTGGTAGATCCATATGTGGTATGTGAAAAGAACACACATGCAAGGACTCTGGTTATAATTAGTAACAAGAACACACATGCAATGACACTGGTGGATCCATGTGTGGTCTCTAAAGAGAACACACATTTCAATGACTCTGGTTGTTGTTAGTAAAAACAACGCACATGCAATGACACTGGTGGATCCATGTGTGGTCTCTGAAGAGAACACACATGCAATGACCCTGGTTGTTGTTAGTAAAAAGCGCACACATGCAATGACACTGGTGGATCCATCTGGTATGTGAAAAGAACACACATGCAATGACTCTGGTTGTTGTTAGTAAAAAGAACACACATGCAATGACATTGGTGGATCCATGTGTGGTCTCTAAAGAGAACACACATTTCAATGACTCTGGTTGTTCCATATGTGGTATGTGAAAAGAACACGCATGCAATGACTCCAGTTGTTGTTAGTAAAAAGAACACATATGCAATGACACTAGTGGATCCATGTGTGGTCTCTAAAGAGAACACACATTTCAATGACTCTGGTTGTTCCATATGTGGTATGTCAAAAGAACACACATGTAAGGACTCTAGTTGTTGTTAGTAAAAAGAACACCCATGCAATGACACTGGTGGATCCATAGGTGGATTGTGAAAAATAACACATGCAATGACTCTGGTTGTTCCATATGTGGTATGTGAAAAGAACACACATGAAATGACTCCAGTTGTTGTTAGTAAAAAGAACACACATGCAACACTGGTGGATCCATATGTGGATTGTGAGAAGAACACGCATGCAATGACACTAGTGGAGCCATATGTGGTATGTGAAAACAACACACATTTCAATGACTCCAGTTGTTGTTAGTAAAATGAACACACATGCAATGACACTGGTGGATCCATATGTGGATTGTGAAAAGAACACACATGCAATGACACTGGTAGATCCATATGTGGTATGTGAAAAGAACACACATGCAAGGACTCTGGTTATAATTAGTAACAAGAACACACATGCAATGAAACTGGTGGATCCATGTGTGGTCTCTAAAGAGAACACACATTTCAATGACTCTGGTTGTTGTTAGTAAAAAGAACACACATGCAATGACACTGGTGGATCCATGTGTGGTCTCTGAAGAGAACACACATGCAATGACCCTGGTTGTTGTTAGTAAAAAGCGCACACATGCAATGACACTGGTGGATCCATATCTGGTATCTGAAAAGAACACACATGCAATGACTCTGGTTGTTGTTAGTAAAAAGAACACACATGCAATGACTCTGGTTGTTGTTAGTAAAAAGAACACACATGCAATGACACTGGTGGATCCATGTGTGGTCTCTGAAGAGAACACACATTTTAATGACTCTGGTTGTTCCATATGTGGTATGTGAAAAGAACACGCATGCAATGACTCCAGTTGTTGTTAGTACAAAGAACACATATGCAATTACACTGGTGGATCCATGTGTGGTCTCTGAAGAGAACACACATTTCAATGACTCTGGTTGTTCCATATGTGGTATGTCAAAAGAACACACATGTAATGACTCCAGTTGTTGTTAGTAAAAAGAACACCCATGCAATGACACTGGTGGATCCATAGGTGGATTGTGAAAAATAACACATGCAATGACTCTGGTTGTTCCATATGTGGTATGTGAAAAGAACACACATGAAATGACTCCAGTTGTTTCTAAGTAAAAAGAACACACATGCAACACTGGTGGATCCATATGTGGATTGTGAAAAGAACACGCATGCAATGACACTAATGGATCCATATGTGGTATGTGAAAACAACACACATTTCAATGACTCCAGTTGTTGTTAGTAAAATGAACACACATGCAATGACACTGGTGGACCCATAGGTGGATGGTGAAAAGAACACACATGCAATGACACTGGTGGATCCATATGTGGTATGTGAAAAGAACACACATACAAGGATTCTGGTTGTAATTAGTAACAAGAACACACATGCAACGACACTGGTGGATCCATGTGTGGTCTCTAAAGAGAGCACACATTTCAATGACTCTGGTTGTTTTCTAGTAAAATGAACACATATGCAATGACATTGGTGGATCCATGTGTGGTCTCTGAAGAGAACACACATGCAATGACTCTGGTTGTTGTTAGTAAAAAGAGCACACATGCAATGACACTGGTTGATCCATATGTGGTATGTGAAAAGAACACACATGCAATGACTCTGGTTGTTGTTAGTAAAAAGAACACACATGCAATGACACTGCTGGACCCATGTGTGGTCTCTGAAGAGAACACACGTGCAATGACTCTAGATGTTGTTAGTAAAAAGAGCACACATGCAATGACACTAGTGGATCCATACGTGGTATGTGAAAAGAACACACATGCAATGACTCTGGTTTTTGTTAGTAAAAAGAACACACATGCAATGACACTGGTGGATCCATAGGTGGATTGTGAAAAGAGCACACATGCAATGACTCTGGTTGTTCCATATGTGGTATGTGAAAAGAACACACATGAAATGACTCCAGTTGTTGTTACTAAAAAGAACACACATGCAATAACACTGGTGGATCCATATGTGGATTGTGAAAAGAACACACATGCAATGACACTGCTGGATCCATATGTGGTATGTGAAAAGAACACACATTTCAATGACTCCGATGGTTGTTAGTAAAAAGAACACATATGCAATGACACTGGTGGACCCATGTGTGGTCTCTGAAGAGAACACACATGCAATGACTCTGGATGTTGTTAGTAAAAAGAGCACACATGCAATGACACTAGTGGATACATACGTGGTATGTGAAAAGAACACACATGCAATGACTCTGGTTTTTGTTAGTAAAAAGAACACACATGCAATGACACTGGTGGATCTATAGGTGGATTGTGAAAAGAGCACACATGCAATGATTATGGTTGTTCCATATGTGGTATGTGAAAAGAACACAAATGAAATGACTCTAGTTGTTGTTAGTAAAAAGAACACACATGCAATGACACTGCTGGATCCATATGTGGATTGTGAAAAGAACACACATGCAATGACACTGGTGGATCCATATGTGGTATGTGAAAATAACACACATTTTAGTGACTCCAGTTGATGTGAGCAAAAAGAACACACATGCAATGACACTGATGGATTCATATGTGGATTGTGAAAAGAACACACATGCAATGACACTGGTGGATCCATATGTGGTATGTGAAAAGAACACACATTTCAATGACTCCAGTTGTTGTTAGTAAAAAGAACACATATGCAATGACACTGGTGGATCCATGTGTGGTCTCTGAAGAGAACACACATTTCAATGACTCTGGTTGTTCCATATGTGGTATGTCAAAAGAACACACATGCAATGACTCCAGTTGTTGTTAGTAAAAAGAACACCCATGCAATGACACTGGTGGATCCATAGGTGGATTGTGAAAAATAACACATGCAATGACTCTAGTTGTTCCATATGTGGTATGTGAAAAGAACACACATGAAATGACTCCAGTTGTTGTTAGTAAAAAGAACACACATGCAACACTGGTGGATCCATATGTGGATTGTGAGAAGAACACGCATGCAATGACACTAGTGGAGCCATATGTGGTATGTGAAAACAACACACATTTCAATGACTCCAGTTGTTGTTAGTAAAATGAACACACATGCAATGACACTGGTGGATCCATAGGTGGATTGTGAAAAGAACATACATGCAATGACACTGGTGGATCCATATGTGGTATGTGAAAAGAACACACATGAAATGACTCCAGTTGTTGTTAGTAAAAAGAACACACATGAAGTGACACTGGTGGATCCATATGTGGATTGTGAAAAGAACACACATGCAATGACACTGGTGGATCCATATGTGGTATGTGAAAATAACACACATTTCAGTGACTCCAGTTGTTGTTAGCAAAAAGAACACACATGCAATGACACTGGTGGATTCATATGTGGATTGTGAAAAGAACACACATGCAATGACACTGGTGGATCCATACGTGGTATGTGAAAAGAACACACATTTCAATGACTCCAGTTGTTGTTAGTAAAATGAACACACATGCAATGACACTGGTGGATCAATAGGTGGATTGTGAAAAGAACACACATGCAATGACACTGGTGGATCCATATGTGGTATGTGAAAAGAACACACATGAAATGACTCCAGTTGTTGTTAGTAAAAAGAACACACAAGAAGTGACACTGGTGGATCCATATGTGGATTGTGAAAAGAACACACATGCAATGACACTGGTAGATCCATATGTGGTATGTGAAAAGAACACACATGCAAGGACTCTGGTTATAATTAGTAACAAGAACACACGTGCAATGACACTGGTGGATCCATGTGTGGATTGTGAAAAGAACACACATGCAATGACACTGGTGGATCCATATGTGGTATGTGAAAAGAACACACATGAAATTACTCCAGTTGTTGTTAGTAAAAAGAACACACATGCAGTGACACTGGTGGATCCATGTGTGGATTGTGAAAAGAACACACATGCAATGACACTGGTAGATCCATATGTGGTATGTGAAAAGAACACACATGCAAGGACTCTGGTTATAATTAGTAACAAGAACACACATGCAATGACACTGGTGGATCCATGTGTGGTCTCTAAAGAGAACACACATTTCAATGACTCTGGTTGTTGTTAGTAAAAACAACGCACATGCAATGACACTGGTGGATCCATGTGTGGTCTCTGAAGAGAACACACATGCAATGACCCTTGTTGTTAGTAAAAAGCACACACATGCAATGACACTGGTGGATCCATCTGGTATGTGAAAAGAACACACATGCAATGACTCTGGTTGTTGTTAGTAAAAAGAACACACATGCAATGACATTGGTGGATCCATGTGTGGTCTCTAAAGAGAACACACATTTCAATGACTCTGGTTGTTCCATATGTGGTATGTGAAAAGAACACGCATGCAATGACTCCAGTTGTTGTTAGTAAAAAGAACACATATGCAATGACTCTGGTTGTTGTTAGTAAAAAGAACACACATGCAATGACTCTGGTTGTTGTTAGTAAAAAGAACACACATGCAATGACACTGCTGGATCCATATGTGGATTGTGAAAAGAACACACATGCAATGACACTGGTGGATCCATATGTGGTATGTGAAAATAACACACATTTTAGTGACTCCAGTTGTTGTGAGCAAAAAGAACACACATGCAATGACACTGATGGATTCATATGTGGATTGTGAAAAGAACACACATGCAATGACACTGGTGGATCCATATGTGGTATGTGAAAAGAACACACATTTCAATGACTCCAGTTGTTGTTAGTAAAAAGAACACATATGCAATGACACTGGTGGATCCATGTGTGGTCTCTGAAGAGAACACACATTTCAATGACTCTGGTTGTTCCATATGTGGTATGTCAAAAGAACACACATGCAATGACTCCAGTTGTTGTTAGTAAAAAGAACACCCATGCAATGACACTGGTGGATCCATAGGTGGATTGTGAAAAATAACACATGCAATGACTCTAGTTGTTCCATATGTGGTATGTGAAAAGAACAAACATGAAATGACTCCAGTTGTTGTTAGTAAAAAGAACACAAATGCAACACTGGTGGATCCATATGTGGATTGTGAGAAGAACACGCATGCAATGACACTAGTGGAGCCATATGTGGTATGTGAAAACAACACACATTTCAATGACTCCAGTTGTTGTTAGTAAAATGAACACACATGCAATGACACTGGTGGATCCATAGGTGGATTGTGAAAAGAACATACATGCAATGACACTGGTGGATCCATATGTGGTATGTGAAAAGAACACACATGAAATGACTCCAGTTGTTGTTAGTAAAAAGAACACACATGAAGTGACACTGGTGGATCCATATGTGGATTGTGAAAAGAACACACATGCAATGACACTGGTGGATCCATATGTGGTATGTGAAAATAACACACATTTCAGTGACTCCAGTTGTTGTTAGCAAAAAGAACACACATGCAATGACACTGGTGGATTCATATGTGGATTGTGAAAAGAACACACATGCAATGACACTGGTGGATCCATATGTGGTATGTGAAAAGAACACACATTTCAATGACTCCAGTTGTTGTTAGTAAAATGAACACACATGCAATGACACTGGTGGATCAATAGGTGGATTGTGAAAAGAACATACATGCAATGACACTGGTGGATCCATATGTGGTATGTGAAAAGAACACACATGAAATGACTCCAGTTGTTGTTAGTAAAAAGAACACACATGAAGTGACACTGGTGGATCCATATGTGGATTGTGAAAAGAACACACATGCAATGACACTGGTGGATCCATATGTGGTATGTGAAAATAACACACATTTCAGTGACTCCAGTTGTTGTTAGCAAAAAGAACACACATGCAATGACACTGGTGGATTCATATGTGGATTGTGAAAAGAACACACATGCAATGACACTGGTGGATCCATATGTGGTATGTGAAAAGAACACACATTTCAATGACTCCAGTTGTTGTTAGTAAAATGAACACACATGCAATGACACTGGTGGATCAATAGGTGGATTGTGAAAAGAACACACATGCAATGACACTGGTGGATCCATATGTGGTATGTGAAAAGAACACACATGAAATGACTCCAGTTGTTGTTAGTAAAAAGAACACACATGAAGTGACACTGGTGGATCCATATGTGGATTGTGAAAAGAACACACATGCAATGACACTGGTAGATCCATATGTGGTATGTGAAAAGAACACACATGCAAGGACTCTGGTTATAATTAGTAACAAGAACACACGTGCAATGACACTGGTGGATCCATGTGTGGATTGTGAAAAGAACACACATGCAATGACACTGGTGGATCCATATGTGGTATGTGAAAAGAACACACATGAAATTACTCCAGGTGTTGTTAGTAAAAAGAACACACATGCAGTGACACTGGTGGATCCATGTGTGGATTGTGAAAAGAACACACATGCAATGACACTGGTAGATCCATATGTGGTATGTGAAAAGAACACACATGCAAGGACTCTGGTTATAATTAGTAACAAGAACACACATGCAATGACACTGGTGGATCCATGTGTGGTCTCTAAAGAGAACACACATTTCAATGACTCTGGTTGTTGTTAGTAAAAACAACGCACATGCAATGACACTGGTGGATCCATGTGTGGTCTCTGAAGAGAACACACATGCAATGACCCTTGTTGTTAGTAAAAAGCGCACACATGCAATGACACTGGTGGATCCATCTGGTATGTGAAAAGAACACACATGCAATGACTCTGGTTGTTGTTAGTAAAAAGAACACACATGCAATGACATTGGTGGATCCATGTGTGGTCTCTAAAGAGAACACACATTTCAATGACTCTGGTTGTTCCATATGTGGTATGTGAAAAGAACATGCATGCAATGACTCCAGTTGTTGTTAGTAAAAAGAACACATATGCAATTACACTGGTGGATCCATGTGTGGTCTCTGAAGAGAACACACATTTCAATGACTCTGGTTGTTCCATATGTGGTATGTCAAAAGAACACACATGTAATGACTCCAGTTGTTGTTAGTAAAAAGAACACCCATGCAATGACACTGGTGGATCCATAGGTGGATTGTGAAAAATAACACATGCAATGACTCTGGTTGTTCCATATGTGGTATGTGAAAAGAACACACATGAAATGACTCCAGTTGTTTCTTAGTAAAAAGAACACACATGCAACACTGGTGGATCCATATGTGGATTGTGAAAAGAACACGCATGCAATGATACTAATGGATCCATATGTGGTATGTGAAAACAACACACATTTCAATGACTCCATTTGTTGTTAGTAAAATGAACACACATGCAATGACACTGGTGGACCCATAGGTGGATGGTGAAAAGAACACACATGCAATGACACTGGTGGATCCATATGTGGTATGTGAAAAGAACACACATACAAGGATTCTGGTTGTAATTAGTAACAAGAACACACATGCAACGACACTGGTGGATCCATGTGTGGTCTCTAAAGAGAGCACACATTTCAATGACTCTGGTTGTTTTCTAGTAAAATGAACACATATGCAATGACATTGGTGGATCCATGTGTGGTCTCTGAAGAGAACACACATGCAATGACTCTGGTTGTTGTTAGTAAAAAGAGCACACATGCAATGACACTGGTTGATCCATATGTGGTATGTGAAAAGAACACACATGCAACGACTCTTGTTGTTGTTAGTAAATAGAACACACATGCAATGACACTGCTGGACCCATGTGTGGTCTCTGAAGAGAACACACATGCAATGACTCTGGATGTTGTTAGTAAAAAGAGCACACATGCAATGACACTAGTGGATCCATACGTGGTATGTGAAAAGAACACACATGCAATGACTCTGGTTTTTGTTAGTAAAAAGAACACACATGCAATGACACTGGTGGATCCATAGGTGGATTGTGAAAAGAGCACACATGCAATGACTCTGGTTGTTCCATATGTGGTATGTGAAAAGAACACACATGAAATGACTCTAGTTGTTGTTAGTAAAAATAACACACATGCAATAACACTGGTGGATCCATATGTGGATTGTGAAAAGAACACACATGCAATGACACTGCTGGATCCATATGTGGTATGTGAAAAGAACACACATTTCAATGACTTTGATGGTTGTTAGTAAAAAGAACACATATGCAATGACACTGGTGGACCCATGTGTGGTCTCTGAAGAGAACACACATGCAATGATTCTGGATGTTGTTAGTAAAAAGAGCACACATGCAATGACACTAGTGGATCCATACGTGGTATGTGAAAAGAACACACATGCAATGACTCTGGTTTTTGTTAGTAAAAAGAACACACATGCAATGACACTGGTGGATCCATAGGTGGATTGTGAAAAGAGCACACATGCAATGACTCTGGTTGTTCCATATGTGGTATGTGAAAAGAACACACATGAAATGACTCCAGTTGTTGTTAGTAAAAATAACACACATGCAATAACACTGGTGGATCCATATGTGGATTGTGAAAAGAACACACATGCAATGACACTGCTGGATCCATATGTGGTATGTGAAAAGAACACACATTTCAATGACTCCGATGGTTGTTAGTAAAAAGAACACATATGCAATGACACTGGTGGATCCATAGGTGGATTGTGAAAAGAACACAAATGCAATGACACTGTGGATCCATGTGTGGTCCCTGAAGAGAACACACATGCAATGACCCTGGTTGTTGTTAGTAAAAAGAGCACACATGCAATGACACTGGTGGATCCATATGTGGTATGTGAAAAGAACACACATGCAATCACTCTGGCTGTTGTTAGTAAAAAGAACACACATGCAATGACACTGGTGGAACCATGTGTGGTCTCTGAAGAGAACACACATGCAATGACTCTGGATGTTGTTAGTAAAAAGAGCACACATGCAATGACACTATTGGATCCATGTGTGGTCTCTAAAGAGAGCACACATTTCAATGACTCTGGTTGTTGTTAGTAAAATGAACACATATGCAATGACATTGGTGGATCCATGTGTGGTCTCTGAAGAGAACACACATGCAATGAATCTGGTTGTTGTTAGTAAAAAGAGCACACATGCAATGACACTGGTTGATCCATATGTGGTATGTGAAAAGAACACACATGCAACGACTCTGGTTGTTGTTAGTAAATAGAACACACATGCAATGACACTGCTGGACCCATGTGTGGTCTCTAAAGAGAACACACATGCAATGACTCTGGATGTTGTTAGTAAAAAGAGCACACATGCAATGACACTAGTGGATCCATACGTGGTATGTGAAAAGAACACACATGCAATGACTCTGGTTTTTGTTAGTAAAAAGAACACACATGCAATGACACTGGTGGATCCATAGGTGGATTGTGAAAAGAGCACACATGCAATGACTCTGGTTGTTCCATATGTGGTATCTGAAAAGAACACACATGAAATGACTCCAGTTGTTGTTAGTAAAAATAACACACATGCAATAACACTGGTGGATCCATATGTGGATTGTGAAAAGAACACACATGCAATGACACTGCTGGATCCATATGTGGTATGTGAAAAGAACACACATTTCAATGACTCCGATGGTTGTTAGTAAAAAGAACACATATGCAATGACACTGGTGGATCCATAGGTGGATTGTGAAAAGAACACAAATGCAATGACACTGTGGATCCATGTGTGGTCCCTGAAGAGAACACACATGCAATGACCCTGGTTGTTGTTAGTAAAAAGCGCACACATGCAATGACACTGGTGGATCCATCTGGTATGTGAAAAGAACACACATGCAATGACTCTGGTTGTTGTTAGTAAAAAGAACACACATGCAATGACATTGGTGGATCCATGTGTGGTCTCTAAAGAGAACACACATTTCAATGACTCTGGTTGTTCCATATGTGGTACGTGAAAAGAACACGCATGCAATGACTCCAGTTGTTGTTAGTAAAAAGAACACATACGCAATGACACTAGTGGATCCATGTGTGGTCTCTGAAGAGAACACACATTTCAATGACTCTGGTTGTTCCATATGTGGTATGTCAAAAGAACACACATGTAATGACTCTAGTTGTTGTTAGTAAAAAGAACACCCATGCAATGACACTGGTGGATCCATAGGTGGATTGTGAAAAATAACACATGCAATGACTCTGGTTGTTCCATATGTGGTATGTGAAAAGAACACACATGAAATGACTCCAGTTGTTGTTAGTAAAAAGAACACACATGCAACACTGGTGGATCCATATGTGGATTGTGAGAAGAACACGCATGCAATGACACTAGTGGAGCCATATGTGGTATGTGAAAACAACACACATTTCAATGACTCCAGTTGTTGTTAGTAAAATGAACACACATGCAATGACACTGGTGGATCCATATGTGGATTGTGAAAAGAACACACATGCAATGACACTGGTAGATCCATATGTGGTATGTGAAAAGAACACACATGCAAGGATTCTGGTTATAATTAGTAACAAGAACACACATGCAATGAAACTGGTGGATCCATGTGTGGTCTCTAAAGAGAACACACATTTAAATGACTCTGCTTGTTGTTAGTAAAAAGAACACACATGCAATGACACTGGTGGATCCATGTGTGGTCTCTGAAGAGAACACACATGCAATGACCCTGGTTGTTGTTAGTAAAAAGCGCACACATGCAATGACACTGGTGGATCCATATCTGGTATCTGAAAAGAACACACATGCAATGACTCTGGTTGTTGTTAGTAAAAAGAACACACATGCAACACTGGTGGATCCATATGTGGATTGTGAAAAGAACACACATGCAATTACACCGGTGGATCCATATGTGGTATGTGAAAACAACACACATTTCAATGACTCCAGTTGTTGTTAGTAATATCAACAAACATGCAATGACACTAGTGGATCCATAGGTGGATTGTGAAAAGAACACACATGCAATTAAACTGGTGGATCCATATGTGGTATGTGAAAAGAACACACATGCAAGGATTCTGGTTGTAATTAGTAACAAGAACACACATGCAATAACACTGGTGGATCCATGTGTGGTCTCTGAAAAGAACACACATTTCAATGACTCTCGTTGTTGTTAGTAAAAAGAACACACATCCAATGACACTGGTGGATCCATGTGTGGTCTCTGAAGAGAACACACATGCAATGACTCTGGTTGTTGTTAGTAAAAAGAGCACACATGCAATGACACTGGTGGATCCATATGTGGTATGTGAAAAGAACACACATGCAATGACTCCGGTTGTTGTTATTAAAAAGAATACACATGCAATGACACTGGTGGAACCATGTGTGGTCTCTGAAGAGGACACACATGCAATGACTCTGGATGTTGTTAGTAAAAAGAGCACACATGCAATGACACTAGTGGATCCATGTGTGGTCTCTAAAGAGAGCACACATTTCAATGACTCTGGTTGTTGTTAGTAAAATGAACACATATGCAATGACATTGGTGGATCCATGTGTGGTCTCTGAAGAGAACACACATGCAATGACTCTGGTTGTTGTTAGTAAAAAGAGCACACATGCAATGACACTGGTTGATCCATATGTGGTATGTGAAAAGAACACACATGCAACGACTCTTGTTGTTGTTAGTAAATAGAACACACATGCAATGACACTGCTGGACCCATGTGTGGTCTCTGAAGAGAACACACATGCAATGACTCTGGATGTTGTTAGTAAAAAGAGCACACATGCAATGACACTAGTGGATCCATACGTGGTATGTGAAAAGAACACACATGCAATGACTCTGGTTTTTGTTAGTAAAAAGAACACACATGCAATGACACTGGTGGATCCATAGGTGGATTGTGAAAAGAGCACACATGCAATGACTCTGGTTGTTCCATATGTGGTATGTGAAAAGAACACACATGAAATGACTCTAGTTGTTGTTAGTAAAAATAACACACATGCAATAACACTGGTGGATCCATATGTGGATTGTGAAAAGAACACACATGCAATGACACTGCTGGATCCATATGTGGTATGTGAAAAGAACACACATTTCAATGACTCTGATGGTTGTTAGTAAAAAGAACACATATGCAATGACACTGGTGGACCCATGTGTGGTCTCTGAAGAGAACACACATGCAATGATTCTGGATGTTGTTAGTAAAAAGAGCACACATGCAATGACACTAGTGGATCCATACGTGGTATGTGAAAAGAACACACATGCAATGACTCTGGTTTTTGTTAGTAAAAAGAACACACATGCAATGACACTAGTGGATCCATAGGTGGATTGTGAAAAGAGCACACATGCAATGACTCTGGTTGTTCCATATGTGGTATGTGAAAAGAACACACATGAAATGACTCCAGTTGTTGTTAGTAAAAATAACACACATGCAATAACACTGGTGGATCCATATATGGATTGTGAAAAGAACACACATGCAATGACACTGCTGGATCCATATGTGGTATGTGAAAAGAACACACATTTCAATGACTCCGATGGTTGTTAGTAAAAAGAACACATATGCAATGACATTGGTGGATCCATAGGTGGATTGTGAAAAGAACACAAATGCAATGACACTGTGGATCCATGTGTGGTCCCTGAAGAGAACACACATGCAATGACCCTGGTTGTTGTTAGTAAAAAGAGCACACATGCAATGACACTGGTGGATCCATATGTGGTATGTGAAAAGAACACACATGCAATCACTCAGGCTGTTGTTAGTAAAAAGAACACACATGCAATGACACTGGTGGAACCATGTGTGGTCTCTGAAGAGAACACACATGCAATGACTCTGGATGTTGTTAGTAAAAAGAGCACACATGCAATGACACTATTGGATCCATGTGTGGTCTCTAAAGAGAGCACACATTTCAATGACTCTGGTTGTTGTTAGTAAAATGAACACATATGCAATGACATTGGTGGATCCATGTGTGGTCTCTGAAGAGAACACACATGCAATGAATCTGGTTGTTGTTAGTAAAAAGAGCACACATGCAATGACACTGGTTGATCCATATGTGGTATGTGAAAAGAACACACATGCAACGACTCTGGTTGTTGTTAGTAAATAGAACACACATGCAATGACACTGCTGGACCCATGTGTGGTCTCTGAAGAGAACACACATGCAATGACTCTGGATGTTGTTAGTAAAAAGAGCACACATGCAATGACACTAGTGGATCCATACGTGGTATGTGAAAAGAACACACATGCAATGACTCTGGTTTTTGTTAGTAAAAAGAACACACATGCAATGACACTGGTGGATCCATAGGTCGATTGTGAAAAGAGCACACATGCAATGACTCTGGTTGTTCCATATGTGGTATCTGAAAAGAACACACATGAAATGACTCCAGTTGTTGTTAGTAAAAATAACACACATGCAATAACACTGGTGGATCCATATGTGGATTGTGAAAAGAACACACATGCAATGACACTGCTGGATCCATATGTGGTATGTGAAAAGAACACACATTTCAATGACTCCGATGGTTGTTAGTAAAAAGAACACATATGCAATGACACTGGTGGATCCATAGGTGGATTGTGAAAAGAACACAAATGCAATGACACTGTGGATCCATGTGTGGTCCCTGAAGAGAACACACATGCAATGACCCTGGTTGTTGTTAGTAAAAAGCGCACACATGCAATGACACTGGTGGATCCATCTGGTATGTGAAAAGAACACACATGCAATGACTCTGGTTGTTGTTAGTAAAAAGAACACACATGCAATGACATTGGTGGATCCATGTGTGGTCTCTAAAGAGAACACACATTTCAATGACTCTGGTTGTTCCATATGTGGTACGTGAAAAGAACACGCATGCAATGACTCCAGTTGTTGTTAGTAAAAAGAACACATATGCAATGACACTAGTGGATCCATGTGTGGTCTCTGAAGAGAACACACATTTCAATGACTCTGGTTGTTCCATATGTGGTATGTCAAAAGAACACACATGTAATGACTCTAGTTGTTGTTAGTAAAAAGAACACCCATGCAATGACACTGGTGGATCCATAGGTGGATTGTGAAAAATAACACATGCAATGACTCTGGTTGTTCCATATGTGGTATGTGAAAAGAACACACATGAAATGACTCCAGTTGTTGTTAGTAAAAAGAACACACATGCAACACTGGTGGATCCATATGTGGATTGTGAGAAGAACACGCATGCAATGACACTAGTGGAGCCATATGTGGTATGTGAAAACAACACACATTTCAATGACTCCAGTTGTTGTTAGTAAAATGAACACACATGCAATGACACTGGTGGATCCATATGTGGATTGTGAAAAGAACACACATGCAATGACACTGGTAGATCCATATGTGGTATGTGAAAAGAACACACATGCAAGGATTCTGGTTATAATTAGTAACAAGAACACACATGCAATGAAACTGGTGGATCCATGTGTGGTCTCTAAAGAGAACACACATTTAAATGACTCTGCTTGTTGTTAGTAAAAAGAACACACATGCAATGACACTGGTGGATCCATGTGTGGTCTCTGAAGAGAACACACATGCAATGACCCTGGTTGTTGTTAGTAAAAAGCGCACACATGCAATGACACTGGTGGATCCATATCTGGTATCTGAAAAGAACACACATGCAATGACTCTGGTTGTTGTTAGTAAAAAGAACACACATGCAATGACTCTGGTTGTTGTTAGTAAAAAGAACACACATGCAATGACACTGGTGGATCCATGTGTGGTCTCTGAAGAGAACACACATTTTAATGACTCTGGTTGTTCCATATGTGGTATGTGAAAAGAACACGCATGCAATGACTCCAGTTGTTGTTAGTACAAAGAACACATATGCAATTACACTGGTGGATCCATGTGTGGTCTCTGAAGAGAACACACATTTCAATGACTCTGGTTGTTCCATATGTGGTATGTCAAAAGAACACACATGTAATGACTCCAGTTGTTGTTAGTAAAAAGAACACCCATGCAATGACACTGGTGGATCCATAGGTGGATTGTGAAAAATAACACATGCAATGACTCTGGTTGTTCCATATGTGGTATGTGAAAAGAACACACATGAAATGACTCCAGTTGTTTCTTAGTAAAAAGAACACACATGCAACACTGGTGGATCCATATGTGGATTGTGAAAAGAACACGCATGCAATGATACTAATGGATCCATATGTGGTATGTGAAAACAACACACATTTCAATGACTCCACTTGTTGTTAGTAAAATGAACACACATGCAATGACACTGGTGGACCCATAGGTGGATGGTGAAAAGAACACACATGCAATGACACTGGTGGATCCATATGTGGTATGTGAAAAGAACACACATACAAGGATTCTGGTTGTAATTAGTAACAAGAACACACATGCAACGACACTGGTGGATCCATGTGTGGTCTGTAAAGAGAGCACACATTTCAATGACTCTGGTTGTTTTCTAGTAAAATGAACACATATGCAATGACATTGGTGGATCCATGTGTGGTCTCTGAAGAGAACACACATGCAATGACTCTGGTTGTTGTTAGTAAAAAGAGCACACATGCAATGACACTGGTTGATCCATATGTGGTATGTGAAAAGAACACACATGCAATGACTCTGGTTGTTGTTAGTAAAAAGAACACACATGCAATGACACTGCTGGACCCATGTGTGGTCTCTGAAGAGAACACACATGCAATGACTCTGGATGTTGTTAGTAAAAAGAGCACACATGCAATGACACTAGTGGATCCATACGTGGTATGTGAAAAGAACACACATGCAATGACTCTGGTTTTTGTTAGTAAAAAGAACACACATGCAATGACACTGGTGGATCCATAGGTGGATTGTGAAAAGAGCACACATGCAATGACTCTGGTTGTTCCATATGTGGTATGTGAAAAGAACACACATGAAATGACTCCAGTTGTTGTTAGTAAAAATAACACACATGCAATAACACTGGTGGATCCATATGTGGATTGTGAAAAGAACACACATGCAATGACACTGCTGGATCCATATGTGGTATGTGAAAAGAACACACATTTCAATGACTCCGATGGTTGTTAGTAAAAAGAACACATATGCAATGACACTGGTGGATCCATAGGTGGATTGTGAAAAGAACACAAATGCAATGACACTGTGGATCCATGTGTGGTCCCTGAAGAGAACACACATGCAATGACCCTGGTTGTTGTTAGTAAAAAGAGCACACATGCAATGACACTGGTGGATCCATATGTGGTATGTGAAAAGAACACACATGCAATCACTCTAGCTGTTGTTAGTAAAAAGAACACACATGCAATGACACTGGTGGAACCATGTGTGGTCTCTGAAGAGAACACACATGCAATGACTCTGGATGTTGTTAGTAAAAAGAGCACACATGCAATGACACTATTGGATCCATGTGTGGTCTCTAAAGAGAGCACACATTTCAATGACTCTGGTTGTTGTTAGTAAAATGAACACATATGCAATGACATTGGTGGATCCATGTGTGGTCTCTGAAGAGAACACACATGCAATGAATCTGGTTGTTGTTAGTAAAAAGAGCACACATGCAATGACACTGGTTGATCCATATGTGGTATGTGAAAAGAACACACATGCAACGACTCTGGTTGTTGTTAGTAAATAGAACACACATGCAATGACACTGCTGGACCCATGTGTGGTCTCTGAAGAGAACACACATGCAATGACTCTGGATGTTGTTAGTAAAAAGAGCACACATGCAATGACACTAGTGGATCCATACGTGGTATGTGAAAAGAACACACATGCAATGACTCTGGTTTTTGTTAGTAAAAAGAACACACATGCAATGACACTGGTGGATCCATAGGTGGATTGTGAAAAGAGCACACATGCAATGACTCTGGTTGTTCCATATGTGGTATCTGAAAAGAACACACATGAAATGACTCCAGTTGTTGTTAGTAAAAATAACACACATGCAATAACACTGGTGGATCCATATGTGGATTGTGAAAAGAACACACATGCAATGACACTGCTGGATCCATATGTGGTATGTGAAAAGAACACACATTTCAATGACTCCGATGGTTGTTAGTAAAAAGAACACATATGCAATGACACTGGTGGATCCATAGGTGGATTGTGAAAAGAACACAAATGCAATGACACTGTGGATCCATGTGTGGTCCCTGAAGAGAACACACATGCAATGACCCTGGTTGTTGTTAGTAAAAAGAGCACACATGCAATGACACTGGTGGATCCATATGTGGTATGTGAAAAGAACACACATGCAATCACTCTGGTTGTTGTTAGTAAAAAGAACACACATACAATGACACTGGTGGATCCATGTGTGGTCTCTAAAGAGAACACACATTTCAATGACTCTGGTTGTTCCATGTGTGGTATGTGAAAAGAACACGCATGCAATGACTCCAGTTGTTGTTAGTAAAAAGAACACACATGCAATGACACTAGTGGATCCATGTATGGTCTCTGAAGAGAACACACATTTCAATGACTCTGGTTGTTCCATATGTGGTATGTCAAAAGAACACACATGCAATGACTCTAGTTGTTGTTAGTAAAAAGAACACACATGTAATGACACTGGTGGATCCATAGGTGGATTGTGAAAAGATCACACATGCAATGACTCTGGTTGTTCCATATGTGGTATGTGAAAAGAACACACTTGAAATGACTCCAGTTGTTGTTAGTAAAAAGAACACACATGCAACACTGGTGGATCCATATGTGGATTGTGAAAAGAACACACATGCAATGACACCGGTGGATCCATATGTGGTATGTGAAAACAACACACATTTCAATGACTCCAGTTGTTGTTAGTAATATCAACAAACATGCAATGACACTAGTGGATCCATAGGTGGATTGTGAAAAGAACACACATGCAATTAAACTGGTGGATCCATATGTGGTATGTGAAAAGAACACACATGCAAGGATTCTGGTTGTAATTAGTAACAAGAACACACATGCAATAACACTGGTGGATCCATGTGTGGTCTCTGAAAAGAACACACATTTCAATGACTCTGGTTGTTGTTAGTAAAAAGAACACACATCCAATGACAGTGGTGGATCCATGTGTGGTCTCTGAAGAAAACACACATGCAATGACTCTGGTTGTTGTTAGTAAAAAGAGCACACATGCAATGACACTGGTGGATCCATATGTGGTATGTGAAAAGAGCACACATGCAATGACTCTGGTTGTTGTTAGTAAAAAGAACACACATGCAATGACACTGGTGGACCCATGTGTGGTCTCTGAAGAGAACACACATGCAAAGACTCTGGATGTTGTTAGTAAAAAGAGCACACATGCAATGACACTGGTGGATCCATATGTGGTATGTGAAAAGAACACACGTGCAATGACTCTGGTTGTTGTTTGTAAAATGAACCCACATGCAATGACACTGGTGGATCCATAGGTGGATTGTGAATAGAGCACACATGCAATGACTCTGGTTGTTCCATATGTGGTATGTGAAAAGAACACACATGGAATGACTCCAGTTGTTGTTAGTAAATGAACACACATGCAATGACACTGGTGGATCCATATGTGGATTGTGAAAAGAACACACATGCAATGACACTGGTGGATCCATATGTGGTATGTGAAAAGAACACACATTTCAATGACTCCGGTGGTTGTTACTAAAAAGAACACACATGCAATGACACTGGTGGATCCATAGGTGGATTGTGAAAAGAACACAAATGCAATGACACTGGTGGATCCATATGTGGTATGTGAAAAGAACACACATTTCAATGACTCTGGTTGTAATTAGTAACAAGAACACACATGCAATGACACTAGTGGATCCATGTGTGGTCTCTGAAGAGAACACACATTTCAATGACTCTGGTTGTTGTTAGTAAAAAGAACACACATGCAATGACACTGGTGGATTCATGTGTGGTCTCTGAAGAGAACACACATGCAATGACTCTGGTTGTTGTTAGTAAAAAGAGCACACATGCAATGACATTGGTGGATCCATATGTGGTATGTGAAATGAACACACATGCAATGACTCTGGTTGTTGTTAGTAAAAAGAACACACATGCAATGACACTAGTGGATCCATGTGTGGATTGTGAAAAGAACACACATGCAATGACATTGGTGGATCCATATGCGGTATGTGAAAAGAACACATATGCAACGACTCTGGTTGTTGTTAGTAAAAAGAACACACATGCAATGATATTGGTGGATCCATGTGTGGTCTCTGAAGAGAACACACATTTCAATGACACCGGTGGATCCATATGTGGTATGTGAAAAGAACACGCATGAAATGACTCACGTTGTTGTTAGTAAAAAGAACACACATGCAGTGACACTGGTGGATCCATATGTGGATTGTGAAAAGAACACACATGCAATGACACTGGTGGATCCATATGTGGTATGTGAAAAGAACACACATGCAAGGACTCTGGTTGTAATTAGTAACAAGAACACACATGCAATGACACTGGTGGATCCATGTGTGGTCTCTAAAGAGAACACACATTTCAATGACTCTAGTTGTTGTTAGTAAAAAGAACACACATGCAATGACAATGGTGGATCCATGTGTGGTCTCTGAAGAGAACACACATGCAATGAACCTGGTTGTTGTTAGTAAAAAGATCACACATGCAATGACATTGGTGGATCCATATGTGGTATGTGAAAAGAACACACATGCAATGACTCTGGTTGTTGTTAGTAAAAAGAACACACATGCAATGACACTGGTGGATCCATGTGTGGTCTCTGAAGAGAACACACATTTCAATGACTCTGGTTGTTCCATATGTGGTATGTGAAAAGAACACATGAAATGACTCCAGTTGTTATTAGTAAAAAGAACACACATGCAATGACACTGGTGGATCCATAGGTGGATTGTGAAAAGAGCACACATGCAATGACTCTGGTTGTTCCATATGTGGTATGTGAAAAGAACACACATGAAATGACTCCAGTTGTTGTTAGTAAAAAGAACACACATGCAATGACACTGGTGGACTTCATATGTGGATGGTGAAAAGAACACACATGAATTGACTCCAGTTGTTGTTAGTAAAAAGAACACACATGCATTGACACTGGGGGATCCATATGTGGATTGTGAAAAGAACACACATGCAATGACTCTGTCATGCTGCATCTCGCTACTAACTTCAGGAAGTTCAAACGAAAGATCTTTGAAGAGGACTTGTGGCGATCAGCACACACATACACCCCAAGCACGCATGCTATACTTGCAGAACATGTATGTAGTGCCAAAGGTGAAAAAATACCTTGAAGAACATCACACCATTCTATGGGCCAGAAGCAAGTTTAGTGAGTTAAGCAAGGTGGATTTTCTTTGCAATAATTTGGCAGAGAGTTTCAATGATAAGATTTCGGGCATGAAGACACTTGGAATTGTTATTTCGTTGGATGCAATAAGACAGTGCATAATGGTGAAGATAGATTTAAGGCAAAGAATTTGTGCAAGAAATTTTTGAGGCTATAAAATAGTTCCAAAGGTGGTTATGTTTCTGAATGCAAGAACCAGGGCAATGAGAACGATAAAGATGAGGATGGTCAGGAGTTACAGAACATTGGCTGAGATTTATGCAGAATACAAGCATGAAAGTGAACGGAGGTACACTGTAGACATTGGAAACAAGACTTGTCCATGCAGGCAGTGGCAGATTACTGGTCTGCCATGTCACCATGCAATTTACTTCATCTTAAAGCTTAGAGGTAACAGAGCTAAAATAGAGAACTATGTCGACAACTATTTCTCCATGGACAAGTTTGCTGCAACTTATGCAAAAAATGTACCACCTATGGCCGATGAAAATGATTGGGAGATTGTCGATCCAGGGTTCAAACTTTAACCACCAGTTCTTAGGAGGCCACCTGGAAGGCCTGGAAAGCTAAGGATCGAAGCCTCCACCGATAAAGGTCCAAGGCTGGGAGCTAGGAAAAGGAAATGCAAACGTTGTGGCGGATTCGGCCATATCAAGAGGTTGTGCAAAAACCCAGTTACACATGATATTATCCTTGTTCACACCCCGGTGGCAGAAAATGAGGCTTCTCGGCCAGAACTAGCGGAAGAGCGGCGTGAAGACGGTGATGAGCACTCGGAGGAAAACGTACGTAAGCAGCCAATTTATGAAGAAGTGGAGGTGCCGAAGAGAAAAGTTTGTGAAAAGAAACAAAAGGGTAAGCGGAACAGGGAGGAAAGGGCAAAAAATGGAGGTGTATTAGAATATGAAGAAGTTGCAGGGGTGATTGAGGATGTTCTTGAGTATCTTTCGGCTAACTGCAGGAGAAATAATAAATCCCTGCGAATTTCATCTCTGTACGATTCTCCGGATAAAAGGTAAGCTTAAAAATTGTTTTATTTGCCATTTATCATTTTTTTATACTCATCAACTGATGCTTAATGCAGCGTGGGCTAGCATACTAATAAGAAGAGAAGAAAGATGCAGGCACAGTAATGTCGTATGTTGAATTATATCATTGAAACTAAACTAGCCGTGTCGTCTTTATTCATATCTACCGCGTGCAACGTGTCTGTGATGGGGTCATGTGGACCAGATTATATTTTTTTAAATATTATTACATTAATTTTTTACTTGCGTTTGGACGCGGCTACTAGTTCCGATCTCCCTTGCATTCCCATCTCCTCTAGCGCACTCTAGAATTATGGCTGTGCCATCAAGTAGCAGAGTCAGCGTATTGTCCCATCAGGTGTGAACACAATGACTTTGTTTGTTTAGAATTTGACGAATTTTGATTAGTTTGAAAGACAGAGAAACCTAAAACATGTATCTAGACATGTTTTGGGTATAGACAAATTTATTAAATATCTAAAAAACTAAGTCAGTTATATCTGGACAGAAGTAGTACACTATTACAACACGCCCGATCCCTTCTCCTCTGGTGCACTCCAAATTATGGCAGTGCCATCAAGTGTTGGGAGCAGAGTCAGCGTACTGTCCCATCAGATATGCCAGGAATGCGCAAACTTTATTTTCAGGATTGGACGAGTTCGATCGACTAGTTTCAAAGACAAAGACAACTAAAACATGGCCAACATATACAGATTATGACGATAATCGACCATGACTCAAGTGACCCAGATCCAAAGAGCGCATTAAGATACCGTACATAGATTTAATTTATGCTTAAGTGGCCCTAATCGACTATGACGCTCCTGCAGTCTCCATCATTGACGACGTTGTCCGTGTCGCCGCTAGCCTCCTCCGCGTCGGAATCGATGCCGACGTTCCCGAGAGCATTCCTCCTCCTCATGGATTCTTCACGGCGCTCTGCATCGATAACGGTGGAGGTCGTACACCCAGGCACTGCCCAGAAGCGCTGCCTCCCTTCGGGGTTGCGTAGATCCGGGTGAATCTCCCGCCGGTGGGTTCCGCACAGCTCAATCAACGCAGCCCGCTCCTTCTTGAACAACTTTCGCCAGTACGCGCTCGTACGCGAGTACCACACCATTGCCCTCTTCCGCTCCGACAGCTGGCGGCGGCGCTCCTCGGTCTGCCTCGCCAACGCGTTGTCGCACAAGAGCGGCGCGACCGGAACCCGGGCGTAGCTGAGCTCGAAGCCGGCCGGAAGCCTCGCGAATGGCGATGCGAGTATGTCGTATTGGGCGAACATCTGAGACTCGTGCAAGCTGAGTTTGGGCCTCTCCCTCTCCATGGCGATGAAGGAACACGATCTGATCTTCGACCCCGAGGTTAAGGGGATAAGGGAAAGGACGTAGGTCCAGTGTCGTTGCCACTGCAGATCAGTTCG
The DNA here is from genome assembly GCA_916181665.1 of Avena sativa. Taxonomy (NCBI): domain Eukaryota; kingdom Viridiplantae; phylum Streptophyta; class Magnoliopsida; order Poales; family Poaceae; genus Avena; species Avena sativa. The sequence goes on along the minus strand of OV702287.1, from coordinate 38,106,271 downwards.
TAGAACATACTTCTCGCGGATCGCCCTCGCGAAGGACATCACTATCATCCACGCAACCCGATCCAAAGACGCCTAACAATCGGGGATTAGGTCTTCTAGAAGCCCAGAGCGGTTGCAGGTTAGCTCTGCATCCCGATTGTTTGTGGCAAATGGATGTAGTTGAAAATAATACACATTTCAATGACACTCGTGGATAAATATGTGGTCTCTAAAGAGAACACACATCCAATGACTCTAGCTGTGGTTAATGAGAAGAACACACATTTCAATGACACTGGTGGATCCATATGTGGTATGTGAAAAGAATAGTCGTGAAATGACTCCAGTTGTTGTTAGTAAAAAGAACACACATGTAATCACACTAGTGGATCCATTGGTGGATTGTGAAAACAACACACATGCAAAGACACTGGTGGATCCATATGTGGTATGTTAAAAGAACACACATGCAATGACTCTGGTTGATCCATGTGTGGTATCTGAAGAGAACACACATCAAATGACTCTGGTTGTGTGGATTGTGAAGAGAACACACATGCAATGACACTGGTGGATCCACATATGGTATGTAAAAAGAACACACATGCAATGACTCTGGTTGTTGTTAGTAAAAAGAACACACATGCAATGAAACTGGTGGATCCTTGTGTGGTCTCTGAAGAGAACACACATTTCAATGACACTGGTGGATCCATATGTGTTATATCAAAAGAACACACATGAAATGACACTGGTTGTTAGTAAAAAGAACACATATGCAATGACACTGATGAATCCATGTGTGGATTGTGAAAAGAACACACATGCAATGAATATGGTGAATCCATATGTGGTATGTGAAAAGAACACACATGCAATGACTCCAATTGTTGTTAGTAAAAAGAACACACATGCAATGACACTGGTGGATCCATAGGTGGATTGTCAAAAGAGTACACATGCAATCACTCTGGTTGTTCGATATGTGGTATGTGAAAAGAACACACATGAAATGACTCAAGTTGTTGTTAGTACAAAGACCACACATGCAATGACAATGGTGGATCCATATGTGGATTGTGAAAAGAACACACATGCAATGACACTGGTGGATCCATATGTGGTATGTGAAAAGAACACACATTTCAATGACTCCAGTTGTTGTTAGTAAAAAGAACACACATGCTATGACCCTGGTGGATCCATAGGTGGATTGTCAAAAGAACACACATGCAATAACACTTGTGGATCCATAGGTGGATTATGAAGAGAACACACATGCAATGACTCTGGTGGATCCATATGTGGTATCTGAAAAGAACAGTCATGAAATGACTCCAGTTGTTGGTAGTAAAAAGAACACACATGCAATGACACGGGTGGATCCATAGCTGGATTGTGATAAGAGCACACATGCAAAGACTCTGGTTCTTCCATATGTGGTATGTGAAAAGAACACACATAAAATGACTCCAGTTGTTGTTAGTAAAAAGAACACACATGCAACGACACTGGTGGATTCATATGTGGATTTTGAAAAGAACACACATGCAATGACACTAATGGATCCATATGTGGTATGTGAAAAGAACACACATTTCAATGACTCCAGTTGTTGTTAGTAAAAAGAACACACATGTAATGACACTAGTGGATCCATAGGTGAATTGTGAAAAGAACACAAATGCAATGACACAGGTAGATCCATATGTGGTATGTGAAAAGGACACACATGCAAGGACTCTGGTTATAATTAGTAACAAGGACACACATGCAATGACACTTGTGGATCCATGTGTGGTATCTGAAGAGAACACACATTTCAATGACTCTGGTTGTTGGTAGTAAAAAGAACACACATGCAATGACACTGGTGGGTCCATGTGTGGTCTCTGAAGAGAACACACATGCAATGACTCTGGTTGTTATTAGTAAAAAGAGGACACATGCAATGACACTGGTGGATCCATATGTGGTATGTGAAAAGAACACACATGCAATGACTCTGGTTGTTGTTAGTAAAAAGAACACACATGAAAAAACACTGGTGGATCCATATGTGGTATGTGAAAAGAACACGCATGCAATGACTCTGGTTGTTCCATATGTGGTATGTGAAAAGAACACACATGCAATGACTCCAGTTGTTGTTAGTAAAAAGAACACACATGCAATGACACTAGTGGATCCATAGGTGGATTGTGAAAAGAGCACACATGCAATGACTCTAGTTGTTCCATATGTGGCATGTGAAAAGAACACACATGAAATGACTCCAGTTGTTGTTAGTAAAAAGAACACACATGCAATGACACTAGGGGATTCATATGTGGATTGTGAAAAGAACACACATGCAATGACACTGGTGGAACCATATGTGGTATGTGAAAACAACACACATTTCAATGACTCCAGTTGTTGTTAGTAAAAAGAACACACATGCAATGACACTGGTGGATCCATAGGTGGATTGTGAAAAGAACACAAATGCAATGATACTGGTGGATCCATATGTGGTATGTGAAAAGAACACACATGCCAGGACTCTGGTTGTAATTAGTAACAAGAACACACATGCGATGACACTAGTGGATCCGTGTGTGGTCTCTGATGAGAACACACATTTCAATGACTCTGATTGTTGTTAGTAAAAAGAACACACATGCAATGACACTGGTGGATCCATGTGTGGTCTCTGAAGAGAACACACATGCAATGACTCTGGTTGTTATTAGTAAAAAGAACACACATGCAATGACACTGGTGGATCCATATGTGGTATGTGAAAAGAACACACATGCAATGACTCTGGTTGTTGTTAGTAAAAAGAACACACATGCAATGACACTGGTGGATCCATAGGTGGATTGTGAAAAGAGAACACATGCAATGACTCTGGTTGTTCCATATGTGGTATGTGAAAAGAACACAAATGAAATGAGTCCAGTTGTTGTTAGTAAAAAGAACACACCTGCAATGACACTGGTGGATCCATATGTGGATTGTGAAAAGAACACACATGCAATGACACTGGTGGATCCATATGTGGTATGTGAAAAGAACACACATTTCAATGACTCCAGTTGTTGTTAGTAAAAAGAACACACATGCAATGACACTGGTGGATCCATAGGTGGATTGTGAAAAGAACACAAATGCAATGACACTGGTGGATACATATGTGGTATGTGAAAATAACACACATGCAAGGACTCTGGTTGTAATTAGTAACAAGAACACACATGCAATGACACTGGTGGATCCATGTGTGGTCTCTGAAGAGAACACACGTTTCAATGACTCTAGTTGTTGTTAGTAAAAAGAACACATATGCAATGACACTGGCGGATCCATGTGTGGTCTCTGAAGAGAACACACATGCAATGACTCTGGTTGTTGTTAGTAAAAAGAGCACACATGCAATGACACTGGTGGATCCATATGTGGTATGTGAAAAGAACACACATGCAATGACTCTGGTTGTTGTTATTAAAAAGAACACACATGCAATGACACTGGTGGATCCATATGTGGTATGTGAAAAGAACACACATGCAATGACTCTGGTTGTTCCATATGTGGTATGTGAAAAGAACATACATGCAATGACTCCAGTTGTTGTTAGTAAAAAGAACACACATGCAATGACACTGGTGGATCCATAGGTGGATTGTGAAAAGAGCACACATGCAATGACTCTGGTTATTACATAAGTGGTATGTGAAAAGAACACACATGAAATGACTCCAGTTGTTGTTAATAAAAAGAACACACATGCAATGACACTGGTGGATTCATATGTGGATTGTGAAAAGAACACACATGCAATGACACTGGTGGATCCATATGTGGTATGTGAAAAGAACACACATGAAATGACTCCAGTTGTTGTTAGTAAAAAGAACACACATGCAGTGACACTAGTGGATCCATATGTGGATTGTGAAAAGAACACACAGGCAATGACACTGGTAGATCCATATGTGGTATGTGAAAAGAACACACATGCAAGGACTCTGGTTGTAATTAGTAACAAGAACACACATGCAATGACACTGGTGGATCCATGTGTGGTCTCTGAAGAGAACACACATTTCAATGACTCTGGTTGTTGTTAGTAAAAAGAACACACATGCAATGACCCTGGTTGTTGTTAGTAAAAAGAGCACACATGCAATGACACTGGTGGATCCATATGTGGTATATGAAAAGAACACACATGCAATGACTCTGGTTGTTGTTAGTAAAAAGAACACACATGCAATGACACTGGTGGATCCATGTGTGGTCACTGAAGAGAACACACGTTTCAATGACTCTAGTTGTTCCATATGTGGTATGTGAAAAGAACACACATGCAATGACTCCAGTTGTTAGTAAAAATAACACACATGCAATGATAGTGGTGGATCCATGTGTGGTCTCTGAAGAGAACACACATTTCAATGACACTGGTGGATCCATATGTGGTATGTGAAAAGAACACACATGAAATGACTCCAATTGTTGTTAGTAAAAAGAACACACATGCAGTGACACCGGTGGATCCATGTGTGGATTGTGAAAAGAACACACATGCAATGACACTGGTAGATCCATATGTGGTATGTGAAAAGAACACACATGCAAAGACTCTGGTTGTAATTAGTAACAAGAACACACATGCAATGACACTGGTGGATCCATGAGTGGTCTCTAAAGAGAACACACATTTCAATGACTCTGGTTGTTGTTAGTAAAAATATCACACATGCAATGACATTGGTGGATCCATGTGTGGTCTCTGAAGAGAACACACATTCAATAACCCTGGTTGTTGTTAGTAAAAATAGCACACATGCAATGACATTGGTGGATCCATATGTGGTATGTGAAAAGAACACACATGCAATGACTCTGGTTGTTGTTAGTAAAAAGAACACACATGCAATGACACTGGTGGATCCATATGTGGATTGTGAAAAGAACACACATTTCAATGACTCTGGTTGTTCCATATGTGGTATGTGAAAAGAACACACATGCAATGACTCCAGTTGTTGTTAGTAAAAAGAACACACATGCAATGACACTGGTGGATCCATATGTGGTATGTGAAAAGAACACACATGCAATGACTCTGGTTGTTGTTATTAAAAAGAACACACATGTAATGACACTGGTGGATCCATATGTGGTATGTGAAAAGAACACACATGCAATGACTCTGGTCGTTCCATATGTTGTATGTGAAAAGAACACACATGCAATGACTCCAGTTGTTGTTAGTAAAAAGAACACACATGCAATGACACTAGTGGATCCATAGGTGGATTGTGAAAAGAGCACACATGCAATGACTCTGGTTGTTTCATAAGTGGTATGTGAAAAGAACACACATGAAATGACTCCCGTTATTGTTAGTAAAAAGAACACACATGCAATGGCACTGGTGGATTCATATGTGGATTGTGAAAAGAACACACATGAAATGACACTGGTGGATCCATATGTGGTATGTGAAATGAACACACATGAAATGAGTCTAGTTGTTGTTAGTAAAAAGAACACACATGCAGTGACACTGGTGGATCCATATGTGGATTGTGAAAAGAACACACATGCAATGACACTGGTAGATCCATATGTGGTATGTGAAAAGAACACACATGCAAGGACTCTGGTTGTAATTAGTAACAAGAACACGCATGCAATGACACTGGTGGATCCATGTGTGGTCTTTGAAGAGAACACACATTTCAATGACTCTAGTTGTTGTTAGTAAAAAGAACACACATGCAATGACCCTGGTGGATCCATGTGTGGTCCCTGAAGAGAACACACATGCAATGACCCTGGTTGTTGTTAGTAAAAAGAGCACACATGCAATGACACTGGTGGATCCATATGTGGTATATGAAAAGAACACACATGCAATGACTCTAGTTGTTGTTAGTAAAAAGAACACACATGGAATGACACTGGTGGATCCATGTGTTGTGTCTGAAGAGAACACACATTTCAATGACTCTCGTTGTTCCATATGTGGTATGTGAAAAGAACACACATGCAATGACTCCTGTTGTTGTAAGTAAAAAGAACACACATGCAATGATAATGGTGGATCCATGTGTGGTCTCTGAAGAGAACACACATTTCAATGACACCAGTGGATCCATATGTGGTATGTGAAAAGAACACACATGAAATGACTCCAATTGTTGTTAGTAAAAAGAACACACATGCAGTGACACTGGTGGATCCATATGTGGATTGTGAAAAGAACAAACATGCAATGACACTGGTAGATCCATATGTGGTATGTGAAAAGAACACACATGCAAGGACTCTGGTTGTAATTAGTAACAAGAACACACATGCAATGACACTGGTGGATCCATGTGTGGTCTCTAAAGAGAACACACATTTCAATGACTCTGGTTGTTGTTAGTAAAAAGATCACACATGCAATGACATTGGTGGATCCACGTGTGGTCTCTGAAGAGAACACACATGCAATAACCCTGGTTGTTGTTAGTAAAAAGAGCACATATGCAATGACATTGGTGGATCCATATGTGGTTTGTGAAAAGAACACACATGCAATGACTCTGGTTGTTGTTAGTAAAATGAACACACATGCAATGACACTGGTGGATCCATGTGTGGTCTCTGAAGAGAACCCACATTTCAATGACTCTGGTTGTTCCATATGTGGTATGTGAAAAGCACACACATGCAATGACTCCAGTTGTTGTTAGTAAAAAGAACACACATGCAATGACACTGGTGGATCCATATGTGGTATGTGAAAAGAACACACATGCAATGACTCTGGTTGTTGTTATTAAAAAGAACACACATGCAATGACACTGGTGGATCCATATGTGGTATGTGAAAAGAACACACATGCAATGACTCTAGTTGTTCCATATGTGGTATGTGAAAAGAACACACATGCAATGACTCCAGTTGTTGTTAGTAAAAAGAACAAACATGCAATGACACTAGTGGATCCATAGGTGGATTGTGAAAAGAGCACACATGCAATGACTCTGGTTGTTTCATAAGTGGTATGTGAAAAGAACACACATGAAATGACTCCCGTTGTTGTTAGTAAAAAGAACACACATGCAATGGCACTGGTGGGTTCATATGTGGATTGTGAAAAGAACACACATGCAATGACCCTGGTTGTTGTTAGTAAAAAGAGCACACATGCAATGACATTGGTGGATACATATGTGGTATGTGAAAAGAACACACATGCAAGGACTCTGGTTGTAATTAGTAACAAGAACACACATGCAATAACACTGGTGGATCCATGTGTGGTCTCTGAAGAGAACACACATTTCAATGACTCTAGTTGTTGTTAGTAAAAAGAACACATATGCAATGACACTGGCGGATCCATGTGTGGTCTCTGAAGAGAACACACATGCAATGACTCTGGTTGTTGTTAGTAAAAAGAGCACACATGCAATGACACTGGTGGATCCATATGTGGTATGTGAAAAGAACACACATGCAATGACTCTGGTTGTTGTTATTAAAAAGAACACACATGCAATGACACTGGTGGATCCATATGTGGTATGTGAAAAGAACACACATGCAATGACTCTGGTTGTTCCATATGTGGTATGTGAAAAGAACACACATGCAATGACTCCAGTTGTTGTTAGTAAAAAGAACACACATGCAATGACACTGGTGGATCCATAGGTGGATTGTGAAAAGAGCACACATGCAATGACTCTGGTTATTACATAAGTGGTATGTGAAAAGAACACACATGAAATGACTCCAGTTGTTGTTAATAAAAAGAACACACATGCAATGACACTGGTGGATTCATATGTGGATTGTGAAAAGAACACACATGCAATGACACTGGTGGATCCATATGTGGTATGTGAAAAGAACACACACGAAATGACTCCAGTTGTTGTTAGTAAAAAGAACACACATGGAGTGACACTAGTGGATCCATATGTGGATTGTGAAAAGAACACATAGGCAATGACACTGGTAGATCCATATGTGGTATGTGAAAAGAACACACATGCAAGGACTCTGGTTGTAATTAGTAACAAGAACACACATGCAATGACACTGGTGGATCCATGTGTGGTCTCTGAAGAGAACACACATTTCAATGACTCTGGTTGTTGTTAGTAAAAAGAACACACATGCAATGACCCTGGTTGTTGTTAGTAAAAAGAGCACACATGCAATGACACTGGTGGATCCATATGTGGTATATGAAAAGAACACACATGCAATGACTCTGGTTGTTGTTAGTAAAAAGAACACACATGCAATGACACTGGTGGATCCATGTGTGGTCACTGAAGAGAACACACGTTTCAATGACTCTGGTTGTTCCATATGTGGTATGTGAAAAGAACACACATGCAATGACTCCAGTTGTTGTTAGTAAAAATAACACACATGCAATGATAGTGGTGGATCCATGTGTGGTCTCTGAAGAGAACACACATTTCAATGACACACATGCAATAACCCTGGTTGTTGTTAGTAAAAATAGCACACATGCAATGACATTGGTGGATCCATATGTGGTATGTGAAAAGAACACACATGCAATGACTCTGGTTGTTGTTAGTAAAAAGAACACACATGCAATGACACTGGTGGATCCATATGTGGATTGTGAAAAGAACACACATTTCAATGACTCTGGTTGTTCCATATGTGGTATGTGAAAAGAACACACATGCAATGACTCCAGTTGTTGTTAGTAAAAAGAACACACATGCAATGACACTGGTGGATCCATATGTGGTATGTGAAAAGAACACACATGCAATGACTCTGGTTGTTGTTATTAAAAAGAACACACATGCAATGACACTGGTGGATCCATATGTGGTATGTGAAAAGAACACACATGCAATGACTCTGGTCGTTCCATATGTGGTATGTGAAAAGAACACACATGCAATGACTCCAGTTGTTGTTAGTAAAAAGAACACACATGCAATGACACTAGTGGATCCATAGGTGGATTGTGAAAAGAGCACACATGCAATGACTCTGGTTGTTTCATAAGTGGTATGTGAAAACAACACACATGAAATGACTCCCGTTATTGTTAGTAAAAAGAACACACATGCAATGGCACTGGTGGATTCATATGTGGATTGTGAAAAGAACACACATGAAATGACACTGGTGGATCCATATGTGGTATGTGAAATGAACACACATGAAATGACTCTAGTTGTTGTTAGTAAAAAGAACACACATGCAGTGACACTGGTGGATCCATATGTGGATTGTGAAAAGAACACATATGCAATGACACTGGTGGATCCATATGTGGTATGTGAAAAGAACACACATTTCAATGACTCCAGTTGTTGTTAGTAAAAAGAACACACATGCAATGACACTGGTGGATCCATAGGTGGATTGTGAAAAGAACACACATGCAATGACACTGGTAGATCCATATGTGGTATGTGAAAAGAACACACATGCAAGGACTCTGGTTGTAATTAGTAACAAGAACACGCATGCAATGACACTGGTGGATCCATGTGTGGTCTTTGAAGAGAACACACATTTCAATGACTCTAGTTGTTGTTAGTAAAAAGAACACACATGCAATGACCCTGGTGGATCCATGTGTGGTCTCTGAAGAGAACACACATGCAATGACCCTAGTTGTTGTTAGTAAAAAGAGCACACATGCAATGACACTGGTGGATCCATATGTGGTATATGAAAAGAACACACATGCAATGACTCTAGTTGTTGTTAGTAAAAAGAACACACATGGAATGACACTGGTGGATCCATGTGTGGTGTCTGAAGAGAACACACATTTCAATGACTCTCGTTGTTCCATATGTGGTATGTCAAAAGAACACACATGCAATGACTCCTGTTGTTGTTAGTAAAAAGAACACACATGCAATGATAGTGGTGGATCCATGTGTGGTCTCTGAAGAGAACACACATTTCAATGACACCAGTGGATCCATATGTGGTATGTGAAAAGAACACACATGAAATGACTCCAATTGTTGTTAGTAAAAAGAACACACATGAAGTGACACTGGTGGATCCATATGTGGATTGTGAAAAGAACACACATGCAATGACACTGGTAGATCCATATGTGGTATGTGAAAAGAACACACATGCAAGGACTCTGGTTGTAATTAGTAACAAGAACACACATGCAATGACACTGGTGGATCCATGTGTGGTCTCTAAAGAGAACACACATTTCAATGACTCTGGTTGTTGTTAGTAAAAAGATCACACATGCAATGACATTGGTGGATCCACGTGTGGTCTCTGAAGAGAACACACATGCAATAACCCTGGTTGTTGTTAGTAAAAAGAGCACACATGCAATGACATTGGTGGATCCATATGTGGTATGTGAAAAGAACACACATGCAATGACTCTGGTTGTTGTTAGTAAAAAGAACACACATGCAATGACACTGGTGGATCCATATGTGGTATGTGAAAAGAACACACATGCAATGACTCTGGTTGTTCCATATGTGGTATGTGAAAAGAACACACATGCAATGACTGTAGTTGTTGTTAGTAAAAAGAACAAACATGCAATGACACTAGTGGATCCATAGGTGGATTGTGAAAAGAGCACACATGCAATGACTCTGGTTGTTTCATAAGTGGTATGTGAAAAGAACACACATGAAATGACTCCCGTAGTTGTTAGTAAAAAGAACACACATGCAATGGCACTGGTGGGTTCATATGTGGATTGTGAAAAGAACACACATGCAATGACCCTGGTTGTTGTTAGTAAAAAGAGCACACATGCAATGACATTGGTGGATACATATGTGGTATGTGAAAAGAACACACATGCAAGGACTCTGGTTGTAATTAGTAACAAGAACACACATGCAATGACACTGGTGGATCCATGTGTGGTCTCTGAAGAGAACACACATTTCAATGACTCTAGTTGTTGTTAGTAAAAAGAACACATATGCAATGACACTGGCGGATCCATGTGTGGTCTCTGAAGAGAACACACATGCAATGACTCTGGTTGTTGTTAGTAAAAAGAGCACACATGCAATGACACTGGTGGATCCATATGTGGTATGTGAAAAGAACACACATGCAATGACTCTGGTTGTTGTTATTAAAAAGAACACACATGCAATGACACTGGTGGATCCATATGTGGTATGTGAAAAGAACACACATGCAATGACTCTGGTTGTTCCATATGTGGTATGTGAAAAGAACACACATGCAATGACTCCAGTTGTTATTAGTAAAAAGAACACACATGCAATGACACTGGTGGATCCATAGGTGGATTGTGAAAAGAGCACACATGCAATGACTCCGGTTATTACATAAGTGGTATGTGAAAAGAACACACATGAAATGACTCCAGTTGTTGTTAGTAAAAAGAACACACATGCAATGACACTGGTGGATCCATAGGTGGATTGTGAAAAGAGCACACATGCAATGACTCTGGTTATTACATAAGTGGTATGTGAAAAGAACACACATGAAATGACTCCAGTTGTTGTTAATAAAAAGAACACACATGCAATGACACTGGTGGATTCATATGTGGATTGTGAAAAGAACACACATGCAATGACACTGGTGGATCCATATGTGGTATGTGAAAAGAACACACATGAAATGACTCCAGTTGTTGTTAGTAAAAAGAACACACATGCAGTGACACTAGTGGATCCATATGTGGATTGTGAAATGAACACACAGGCAATGACACTGGTAGATCCATATGTGTATGTGAAAAGAACACACATGCAAGGACTCTGGTTGTAATTAGTAACAAGAACACACATGCAATGACACTAGTGGATCCATGTGTGGTCTCTGAAGAGAACACACATTTCAATGACTCTGGTTGTTGTTAGTAAAAAGAACACACATTTCAATGACCCTGGTTGTTGTTAGTAAAAAGAACACACATGCAATGACACTGGTGGACCCATGTGGTCACTGAAGAGAACACACGTTTCAATGACTCTGGTTGTTCCATATGTGGTATGTGAAAAGAACACACATGCAATGACTCCAGTTGTTGTTAGTAAAAATAACACACATGCAATGATAGTGGTGGATCCATGTGTGGTCTCTGAAGAGAACACACATTTCAATGACACTGGTGGATCCATATGTGGTATGTGAAAAGAACACACATGAAATGACTCCAATTGTTGTTAGTAAAAAGAACACACATGCAGTGACACCGGTGGATCCATGTGTGGATTGTGAAAAGAATACACATGCAATGACACTGGTAGATCCATATGTGGTATGTGAAAAGAACACACATGCAAGGACTCTGGTTGTAATTAGTAAGAAGAACACACATGCAATGACACTGGTGGATCCATGAGTGGTCTCTAAAGAGAACACACATTTCAATGACTCTGGTTGTTGTTAGTAAAAAGATCACACATGCAATGACATTGGTGGATCCATGTGTGGTCTCTGAAGAGAACACACATGCAATAACCCTGGTTGTTGTTAGTAAAAATAGCACACATGCAATGACATTGGTGGATCCATATGTGGTATGTGAAAAGAACACACATGCAATGACTCTGGTTGTTGTTAGTAAAAAGAACACACATGCAATGACACTGGTGGATCCATATGTGGATTGTGAAAAGAACACACATTTCAATGACTCTGGTTGTTCCATATGTGGTATGTGAAAAGAACACACATGCAATGACTCCAGTTGTTGTTAGTAAAAAGAACACACATGCAATGATACTGGTGGATCCATATGTGGTATGTGAAAAGAACACACATGCAATGACTCTGGTTGTTGTTATTAAAAAGAACACACATGCAATGACACTGGTGGATCCATATGTGGTATGTGAAAAGAACACACATGCAATGACTCTGGTCGTTCCATATGTGGTATGTGAAAAGAACACACATGCAATGACTCCAGTTGTTGTTAGTAAAAAGAACACACATGCAATGACACTAGTGGATCCATAGGTGGATTGTGAAAAGAGCACACATGCAATGACTCTGGTTGTTTCATAAGTGGTATGTGAAAAGAACACACATGAAATGACTCCCGTTATTGTTAGTAAAAAGAACACACATGCAATGGCACTGGTGGATTCATATGTGGATTGTGAAAAGAACACACATGAAATGACACTGGTGGATCCATATGTGGTATGTGAAATGAACACACATGAAATGACTCTAGTTGTTGTTGGTAAAAAGAACACACATGCAGTGACACTGGTGGATCCATATGTGGATTGTGAAAAGAACACACATGCAATGACACTGGTAGATCCATATGTGGTATGTGAAAAGAACACACATGCAAGGACTCTGGTTGTAATTAGTAACAAGAACACGCATGCAATGACACTGGTGGATCCATGTGTGGTCTTTGAAGAGAACACACATTTCAATGACTCTAGTTGTTGTTAGTAAAAAGAACACACATGCAATGACCCTGGTGGATCCATGTGTGGTCTCTGAAGAGAACACACATGCAATGACCCTGGTTGTTGTTAGTAAAAAGAGCACACATGCAATGACACTGGTGGATCCATATGTGGTATATGAAAAGAACACACATGCAAATACTCTAGTTGTTGTTAGTAAAAAGAACACACATGGAATGACACTGGTGGATCCATGTGTGGTGTCTCAAGAGAACACACATTTCAATGACTCTCGTTGTTCCATATGTGGTATGTGAAAAGAACACACATGCAATGACTCCTGTTGTTGTTAGTAAAAAGAACACACATGCAATGATAGTGGTGGATCCATGTGTGGTCTCTGAAGAGAACACACATTTCAATGACACCAGTGGATCCATATGTGGTATGTGAAAAGAACACACATGAAATGATTCCAATTGTTGTTAGTAAAAAGAACACACATGCAGTGACACTGGTGGATCCATATGTGGATTGTGAAAAGAACACACATGCAATGACACTGGTAGATCCATATGTGGTATGTGAAAAGAACACACATGCAAGGACTCTGGTGTAATTAGTAACAAGAACACACATGCAATGACACTGGTGGATTCATGTGTGGTCTCTAAAGAGAACACACATTTCAATGACTCTGGTTGTTGTTAGTAAAAAGATCACACATGCAATGACATTGGTGGATCCACGTGTGGTCTCTGAAGAGAACACACATGCAATAACCCTGGTTGTTGTTAGTAAAAAGAGCACACATGCAATGACATTGGTGGATCCATATGTGGTATGTGAAAAGAACACACATGCAATGACTCTGGTTGTTGTTAGTAAAAAGAACACACATGCAATGACACTGGTGGATCCATGTGTGGTCTCTGAAGAGAACACACATTTCAATGACTCTGGTTGTTCCATATGTGGTATGTGAAAAGAACACACATGCAATGACTCCAGTTGTTGTTAGTAAAAAGAACACACATGCAATGACACTGGTGGATCCATATGTGGTATGTGAAAAGAACACACATGCAATGACTCTGGTTGTTGTTATTAAAAAGAACACACATGCAATGACATTGGTGGATCCATATGTGGTATTTGAAAAGAACACACATGCAATGACTCTGGTTGTTGTTACTAAAAAGAACACACATGCAATGACACTGGTGGATCCATGTGTGGTATCTGAAGAGAACACACGTTTCAATGACTCCGGTTGTTCCATATGTGGTATGTGAAAAGAACACACATGCAATGACTCCAGTTGTTGTTAGTAAAAATAACACACATGCAATGATAGTGGTGGATCCATGTGTGGTCTCTGAAGAGAACACACATTTCAATGACACTGGTGGATCCATATGTGGTATGTGAAAAGAACACACATGAAATGACTCCAATTGTTGTTAGTAAAAAGAACACACATGCAGTGACACCGGTGGATCCATGTGTGGATTGTAAAAAGAACACACATGCAATGACACTGGTAGATCCATATGTGGTATGTGAAAAGAACACACATGCAAGGACTCTGGTTGTAATTACTAACAAGAACACACATGCAATGACACTGGTGGATCCATGTATGGTCTCTAAAGAGAACACACATTTCAATAACTCTGGTTGTTGTTAGTAAAAAGATCACACATGCAATGACATTGGTGGATCCATGTGTGGTCTCTGAAGAGAACACACATGCAATAACCCTGGTTGTGTTAGTAAAAATAGCACACATGCAATGACATTGGTGGATCCATATGTGGTATGTGAAAAGAACACACATGCAATGACTCTGGTTATTGTTAGTAAAAAGAACACACATGCAATGACACTGGTGGATCCATATGTGGATTGTGAAAAGAACACACATTTCAATGACTCTGGTTGTTCCATATGTGGTATGTGAAAAGAACACACATGCAATGACTCCAGTTGTTGTTAGTAAAAAGAACACACATGCAATGATACTGGTGGATCCATATGTGGTATGTGAAAAGAACACACATGCAATGACTCTGGTTGTTGTTATTAAAAAGAACACACATGCAATGACACTGGTGGATCCATATGTGGTATGTGAAAAGAACACACATGCAATGACTCTGGTCGTTCCATATGTGGTATGTGAAAAGAACACACATGCAATGACTCCAGTTGTTGTTAGTAAAAAGAACACACATGCAATGACACTAGTGGATCCATAGGTGGATTGTGAAAAGAGCACACATGCAATGACTCTGGTTGTTTCATAAGTGGTATGTGAAAAGAACACACATGAAATGACTCCCGTTATTGTTAGTAAAAAGAACACACATGCAATGGCACTGGTGGATTCATATGTGGATTGTGAAAAGAACACACATGAAATGACACTGGTGGATCCATATGTGGTATGTGAAATGAACACACATGAAATGACTCTAGTTGTTGTTGGTAAAAAGAACACACATGCAGTGACACTGGTGGATCCATATGTGGATTGTGAAAAGAACACACATGCAATGACACTGGTAGATCCATATGTGGTATGTGAAAAGAACACACATGCAAGGACTCTGGTTGTAATTAGTAACAAGAACACGCATGCAATGACACTGGTGGATCCATGTGTGGTCTTTGAAGAGAACACACATTTCAATGACTCTAGTTGTTGTTAGTAAAAAGAACACACATGCAATGACCCTGGTGGATCCATGTGTGGTCTCTGAAGAGAACACACATGCAATGACCCTGGTTGTTGTTAGTAAAAAGAGCACACATGCAATGACACTGGTGGATCCTTATGTGGTATATGAAAAGAACACACATGCAATGACTCTAGTTGTTGTTAGTAAAAAGAACACACATGGAATGACACTGGTGGATCCATGTGTGGTGTCTCAAGAGAACACACATTTCAATGACTCTCGTTGTTCCATATGTGGTATGTGAAAAGAACACACATGCAATGACTCCTGTTGTTGTTAGTAAAAAGAACACACATGCAATGATAGTGGTGGATCCATGTGTGGTCTCTAAAGAGAACACACATTTCAATGACACCAGTGGATCCATATGTGGTATGTGAAAAGAACACACATGAAATGATTCCAATTGTTGTTAGTAAAAAGAACACACATGCAGTGACACTGGTGGATCCATATGTGGATTGTGAAAAGAACACACATGCAATGACACTGGTAGATCCATATGTGGTATGTGAAAAGAACACACATGCAAGGACTCTGGTGTAATTAGTAACAAGAACACACATGCAATGACACTGGTGGATCCATGTGTGGTCTCTAAAGAGAACACACATTTCAATGACTCTGGTTGTTGTTAGTAAAAAGATCACACATGCAATGACATTGGTGGATCCACGTGTGGTCTCTGAAGAGAACACACATGCAATAACCCTGGTTGTTGTTAGTAAAAAGAGCACACATGCAATGACATTGGTGGATCCATATGTGGTATGTGAAAAGAACACACATGCAATGACTCTGGTTGTTGTTAGTAAAAAGAACACACATGCAATGACACTGGTGGATCCATGTGTGGTCTCTGAAGAGAACACACATTTCAATGACTCTGGTTGTTCCATATGTGGTATGTGAAAAGAACACACATGCAATGACTCCAGTTGTTGTTAGTAAAAAGAACACACATGCAATGACACTGGTGGATCCATATGTGGTATGTGAAAAGAACACACATGCAATGACTCTGGTTGTTGTTATTAAAAAGAACACACATGCAATGACATTGGTGGATCCATATGTGGTATTTGAAAAGAACACACATGCAATGACTCTGGTTGTTGTGACTAAAAAGAACACACATGCAATGACACTGGTGGATCCATGTGTGGTATCTGAAGAGAACACACGTTTCAATGACTCCGGTTGTTCCATATGTGGTATGTGAAAAGAACACACATGCAATGACTCCAGTTGTTGTTAGTAAAAATAACACACATGCAATGATAGTGGTGGATCCATGTGTGGTCTCTGAAGAGAACACACATTTCAATGACACTGGTGGATCCATATGTGGTATGTGAAAAGAACACACATGAAATGACTCCAATTGTTGTTAGTAAAAAGAACACACATGCAGTGACACCGGTGGATCCATGTGTGGATTGTAAAAAGAACACACATGCAATGACACTGGTAGATCCATATGTGGTATGTGAAAAGAACACACATGCAAGGACTCTGGTTGTAATTACTAACAAGAACACACATGCAATGACACTGGTGGATCCATGTGTGGTCTCTAAAGAGAACACACATTTCAATGACTCTGGTTGTTGTTAGTAAAAAGATCACACATGCAATGACATTGGTGGATCCATGTGTGGTCTCTGAAGAGAACACACATGCAATAACCCTGGTTGTGTTAGTAAAAATAGCACACATGCAATGACATTGGTGGATCCATATGTGGTATGTGAAAAGAACACACATGCAATGACTCTGGTTATTGTTAGTAAAAAGAACACACATGCAATGACACTGGTGGATCCATATGTGGATTGTGAAAAGAACACACATTTCAATGACTCTGGTTGTTCCATATGTGGTATGTGAAAAGAACACACATGCAATGACTCCAGTTGTTGTTAGTAAAAAGAACATACATGCAATGACACTAGTGGATCCATATGTGGTATGTGAAAAGAACACACATGCAATGACTCTGGTTGTTGTTATTAAAAAGAACACACATGCAATGACACTGGTGGATCCATATATGGTATGTGAAAAGAACACACATGCAATGACTCTGGTCGTTCCATATGTGGTATGTGAAAAGAACACACATGCAATGACTCCAGTTGTTGTTAGTAAAAAGAACACACATGCAATGACACTAGTGGATCCATAGGTGGATTATGAAAAGAGCACACATGCAATGACTCTGGTTGTTTCATAAGTGGTATGTGAAAAGAACACACATGAAATGACTCCCGTTGTTGTTAGTAAAAAGAACACACATGCAATGGCACTGGTGGATTCATATGTGGATTGTGAAAAGAACACACATGCAATGACCATGGTTGTTGTTAGTAAAAAGAGCACACATCCAATGACGTTGGTGGATCCATATGTGGTATGTGAAAAGAACACACATGCAATGACTCTGGTTGTTGTTAGTAAAAAGAACACACATGCAATGACACTGGTGGATCCATGTGTGGTCTCTGAAGAGAACACACATTTCAATGACTCTGGTTGTTCCATATGTGGTATGTGAAAAGAACACATATGCAATGACTCCAGTTGTTGTTAGTAAAAAGAACACACATGCAATGACACTGGTGGATCTATGTGTGGTCTCTAAAGAGAACACACATTTCAATGACTCTGGTTGTTCCATATGTGGTATGTGAAAAGAACACACATTTCAATGACTCCAGTTGTTGTTAGTAAAAAGAACACACATGCAATAACACTGGTGGATCCATAGGTGGATTGTGAAAAGAACACAAATGCAATGACACTGGTAGATCCATATGTGGTATGTGAAAAGAACACACATGCAAGGACTCTGGTGGTAATTAGTAACAAGAACACACATGCAATGACACTGGTGGATCCATGTGTGGTCTCTGAAGAGAACACACATTTCAATGACTCTGGTTGTTGTTAGTAAAAAGAGCACACATGCAATGACACCGGTGGATCCATATGTGGTATGTTAAAAGAACACAGGTGCAATGACTCTGGTTGTTGTTAGTAAAAAGAACACACATGCAATGACACTGGTAGATCCATAGGTGGATTGTGAAAAGAGCACACATGCAATGACTCTTGTTGTTCCATATGTGGTATGTGAAAAGAACACACATGAAATGACTCCATTTGTTGTTAGTAAAAAGAACACACATGCAATGACACTGGTGGATCCATATGTGGATTGTGGAAAGAACACACATGCAATGACACTGGTGGATCCATATGTGGTATGTGAAAAGAACACACATTTCAATTTGTCTAGTTGTTGTTAGTAAAAAGAACTAACATGCAATGACACTGGTGGACCCATAGGTGGATTGTGAAAAGAACACAAATGCAATGACACTGGTGGATCCATATGTGGTATGTGAAAAGAACACACATGCAAGGACTCTGGTTGTAATTAGTAACAAGAACACACATGCAATGACACTGGTGGATCCATGTGTGGTCTCTGAAGAGAACACACATTTCAATGACTCTGGTTGTTGTTAGTAAAAAGAACACACATGCAATGACACTGGTGGATCCATGTGTGGTCTCTAAAGAGAATATACATGCAATGACTCTGGTTGTTGTTAGTAAAAAGAGCACACATGAAATGACACTGGTGGATCCATATGTGGTATGTGAAAAGAACACACATGCAATGACTCTGGTTGTTGTTAGTAAAAAGAACACACATGCAATGACACTGGTGGATCAATATGTGGTATGTGAAAAGAACACACATGCAATGACTCTGGTTGTTCCATATGTGGTATGTGAAAAGAACACACATGCAATGACTCCAGTTGTTGTTAGTAAAAAGAAAACACACATGCAATGACACTGGTGGATCCATAGGTGGATTGTGAAAAGAGCACACATGCAATGACTCTGGTTATTACATAAGTGGTATGTGAAAAGAACAGACATGAAATGACTCCAGTTGTTGTTAATAAAAAGAACACACATGCAATGACACTGGTGGATTCATATGTGGATTGTGAAAAGAACAGACATGCAATGACACTGGTGGATCCATATGTGGTATGTGAAAAGAACACACATGAAATGACTCCAGTTGTTGTTAGTAAAAAGAACACACATGCAGTGACACTAGTGGATCCATATGTGGATTGTGAAAAGAACACACAGGCAATGACACTGGTAGATCCATATGTGGTATGTGAAAAGAACACACATGCAAGGACTCTAGTTGCAATTAGTAACAAGAACACACATGCAATGACACTGGTGGATCCGTGTGTGGTCTCTGAAGAGAACACACATTTCAATGACTCTGGTTGTTGTTAGTAAAAAGAACACACATGCAATGACACTGGTGGATCCATGTGTGGTCTCTGAAGAGAACACACGTGCAATGACTCTGGTTGTTGTTAGTAAAAAGAGCACACATGCAATGACACTGGTGGATCCATATGTGGTATGTGACAAGAACACATATGCAATGACTCTGGTTGTTGTTAGTAAAAAGAACACACATGCAATGACACTGGTGGATCCATAGGTGGATTGTGAAAAGAGCACACATGCAATTACTCTGGTTGTTCCAGATGTGGTATGTGAAAAGAACACAAATGAAATGACTCCAGTTGTTGTTAGTAAAAAGAACACACATGCAATGACACTGGTGGATCCACATGGGGATTGTGAAAAGAACACACATGCAATGACACTGGTGGATCCATCTGTGGTATGTGAAAAGAACACACATTTCAATGAATCCAGTTGTTGTTAGTAAAAACAACACACATGCAATGACACTGGTGGATCCATAGGTGGATTCTGAAAAGAACACAAATGCAATGACACTGCTGGATCCATATGTGGTATGTGAAAAGAACACACATGCAAGGACTCTGGTTGTAATTAGTAACAAGAACACACATGCAATGACACTGGTGGATCCATGTGTGGTCTCTGAAGAGAACACACATTTCAATGACTCTAGTTGTTGTTAGTAAAAAGAACACATATGCAATGACACTGGTGGATCCATGTGTGGTCTCTGAAGAGGACACACATGCAATGACTCTGGTTGTTGTTAGTAAAAAGAGCACACATGCAATGACACTGGTGGATCCATAAGTGGTATGTGAAAAGAACACACATGCAAGGACTCTGGTTGTAATTAGTAACAAGAACACACATGCAATGACACTGGTGGATCCATGTGTGGTCTCTAAAGAGAACACATATTTCAATGACTCTGGTTGTTAGTAAAAAGAACACACATGCAATGACACTGGTGGATCCATGTGTGGTCTCTAAAGAGAACACACATGCAATGACTCTGGTTGTTGTTAGTAAAAAGAGCACACATGCAATGACACTGGTGGATCCATATGTGGTATGTGAAAAGAACACACCTGCAATATCTCTGGTTGTTGTTAGTAAAAAGAACACACATGCAATGACACTTGTGGATCCATATGTGGTATGTGAAAAGAACACGCATGCAATGAATCTGGTTGTTCCATATGTGGTATGTCAAAAGAACACCCATGCAATGACTCCAGTTGTTGTTAGTAAAAAGAACACACATGCAATGACACTGGTGGATCCATAGGTGGATTGTGAAAAGAGCACACATGCAATGACCCTGGTTGTTTCATAAGTGGTATGTGAAAAGAACACACATGAAATGACTCCCGTTGTTGTTAGTAAAAAGAACACACATGCAGTGACACTAGTGGATCCATATGTGGATTGTGAAAAGAACACACAGGCAATGACACTGGTAGATCCATATGTGGTATGTGAAAAGAACACACATGCAAGGACTCTGGTTGCAATTAGTAACAAGAACACACATGCAATGACACTGGTGGATCCGTGTGTGGTCTCTGAAGAGAACACACATTTCAATGACTCTGGTTGTTGTTAGTAAAAAGAACACACATGCAATGACACTGGTGGATCCATGTGTGGTCTCTAAAGAGAATATACATGCAATGACTCTGGTTGTTGTTAGTAAAAAGAGCACACATGAAATGACACTGGTGGATCCATATGTGGTATGTGAAAAGAACACACATGCAATGACTCTGGTTGTTGTTAGTAAAAAGAACACACATGCAATGACACTGGTGGATCAATATGTGGTATGTGAAAAGAACACACATGCAATGACTCTGGTTGTTCCATATGTGGTATGTGAAAAGAACACACATGCAATGACTCCAGTTGTTGTTAGTAAAAAGAAAACACACATGCAATGACACTGGTGGATCCATAGGTGGATTGTGAAAAGAGCACACATGCAATGACTCTGGTTATTACATAAGTGGTATGTGAAAAGAACACACATGAAATGACTCCAGTTGTTGTTAATAAAAAGAACACACATGCAATGACACTGGTGGATTCATATGTGGATTGTGAAAAGAACAGACATGCAATGATACTGGTGGATCCATATGTGGTATGTGAAAAGAACACACATGAAATGACTCCAGTTGTTGTTAGTAAAAAGAACACACATGCAGTGACACTAGTGGATCCATATGTGGATTGTGAAAAGAACACACAGGCAATGACACTGGTAGATCCATATGTGGTATGTGAAAAGAACACACATGCAAGGACTCTGGTTGCAATTAGTAACAAGAACACACATGCAATGACACTGGTGGATCCGTGTGTGGTCTCTGAAGAGAACACACATTTCAATGACTCTGGTTGTTGTTAGTAAAAAGAACACACATGCAATGACACTGGTGGATCCATAGGTGGATTGTGAAAAGAACACATATGCAATGACCATGGTTGTTGTTAGTAAAAAGAGCACACATCCAATGACGTTGGTGGATCCATATGTGGTATGTGAAAAGAACACACATGCAATGACTCTGGTTGTTGTTAGTAAAAAGAACACACATGCAATGACACTGGTGGATCCATGTGTGGTCTCTGAAGAGAACACACATTTCAATGACTCTGATTGTTCCATATGTGGTATGTGAAAAGAACACATATGCAATGACTCCAGTTGTTGTTAGTAAAAAGAACACACATGCAATGACACTGGTGGATCTATGTGTGGTCTCTAAAGAGAACACACATTTCAATGACTCTGGTTGTTCCATATGTGGTATGTGAAAAGAACACACATTTCAATGACTCCAGTTGTTGTTAGTAAAAAGAACACACATGCAATAACACTGGTGGATCCATAGGTGGATTGTGAAAAGAACACAAATGCAATGACACTGGTAGATCCATATGTGGTATGTGAAAAGAACACACATGCAAGGACTCTGGTGGTAATTAGTAACAAGAACACACATGCAATGACACTGGTGGATCCATGTGTGGTCTCTGAAGAGAACACACATTTCAATGACTCTGGTTGTTGTTAGTAAAAAGAGCACACATGCAATGACACTGGTGGATCCATATGTGGTATGTTAAAAGAACACACGTGTAATGACTCTGGTTGTTGTTAGTAAAAAGAACACACATGCAATGACACTGGTAGATCCATAGGTGGATTGTGAAAAGAGCACACATGCAATGACTCTTGTTGTTCCATATGTGGTATGTGAAAAGAACACACATGAAATGACTCCATTTGTTGTTAGTAAAAAGAACACACATGCAATGACACTGGTGGATCCATATGTGGATTGTGGAAAGAACACACATGCAATGACACTGGTGGATCCATATGTGGTATGTGAAAAGAACACACATTTCAATTTGTCTAGTTGTTGTTAGTAAAAAGAACTAACATGCAATGACACTGGTGGACCCATAGGTGGATTGTGAAAAGAACACAAATGCAATGACACTGGTGGATCCATATGTGGTATGTGAAAAGAACACACATGCAAGGACTCTGGTTGTAATTAGTAACAAGAACACACATGCAATGACACTGGTGGATCCATGTGTGGTCTCTGAAGAGAACACACATTTCAATGACTCTGGTTGTTGTTAGTAAAAAGAACACACATGCAATGACACTGGTGGATCCATGTGTGGTCTCTAAAGAGAATATACATGCAATGACTCTGGTTGTTGTTAGTAAAAAGAGCACACATGAAATGACACTGGTGGATCCATATGTGGTATGTGAAAAGAACACACATGCAATGACTCTGGTTGTTGTTAGTAAAAAGAACACACATGTAATGACACTGGTGGATCAATATGTGGTATGTGAAAAGAACACACATGCAATGAATCTGGTTGTTCCATATGTGGTATGTGAAAAGAACACACATGCAATGACTCCAGTTGTTGTTAGTAAAAAGAAAACACACATGCAATGACACTGGTGGATCCATAGGTGGATTGTGAAAAGATCACACATGCAATGACTCTGGTTATTACATAAGTGGTATGTGAAAAGAACACACATGAAATGACTCCAGTTGTTGTTAATAAAAAGAACACACATGCAATGACACTGGTGGATTCATATGTGGATTGTGAAAAGAACAGACATGCAATGACACTGGTGGATCCATATGTGGCATGTGAAAAGAACACACATGAAATGACTCCAGTTGTTGTTAGTAAAAAGAACACACATGCAGTGACACTAGTGGATCCATATGTGGATTGTGAAAAGAACACACAGGCAATGACACTGGTAGATCCATATGTGGTATGTGAAAAGAACACACATGCAAGGACTCTGGTTGCAATTAGTAACAAGAACACACATGCAATGACACTGGTGGATCCGTGTGTGGTCTCTGAAGAGAACACACATTTCAATGACTCTGGTTGTTGTTAGTAAAAAGAACACACATGCAATGACACTGGTGGATCCATGTGTGGTCTCTGAAGAGAACACACGTGCAATGACTCTGGTTGTTGTTAGTAAAAAGAGCACACATGCAATGACACTGGTGGATCCATATGTGGTATGTGACAAGAACACATATGCAATGACTCTGGTTGTTGTTAGTAAAAAGAACACACATGCAATGACACTGGTGGATCCATAGGTGGATTGTGAAAAGAGCACACATGCAATTACTCTGGTTGTTCCAGATGTGGTATGTGAAAAGAACACAAATGAAATGACTCCAGTTGTTGTTAGTAAAAAGAACACACATGCAATGACACTGGTGGATCCACATGGGGATTGTGAAAAGAACACACATGCAATGACACTGGTGGATCCATCTGTGGTATGTGAAAAGAACACACATTTCAATGAATCCAGTTGTTGTTAGTAAAAACAACACACATGCAATGACACTGGTGGATCCATAGGTGGATTCTGAAAAGAACACAAATGCAATGACACTGCTGGATCCATATGTGGTATGTGAAAAGAACACACATGCAAGGACTCTGGTTGTAATTAGTAACAAGAACAGACATGCAATGACACTGGTGGATCCATGTGTGGTCTCTGAAGAGAACACACATTTCAATGACTCTAGTCGTTGTTAGTAAAAAGAACACATATGCAATGACACTGGTGGATCCATGTGTGGTCTCTGAAGAGGACACACATGCAATGACTCTGGTTGTTGTTAGTAAAAAGAGCACACATGCAATGACACTGGTGGATCCATAAGTGGTATGTGAAAAGAACACACATGCAAGGACTCTGGTTGTAATTAGTAACAAGAACACACATGCAATGACACTGGTGGATCCATGTGTGGTCTCTAAAGAGAACACATATTTCAATGACTCTGGTTGTTAGTAAAAAGAACACACATGCAATGACACTGGTGGATCCATGTGTGGTCTCTAAAGAGAACACACATGCAATGACTCTGGTTGTTGTTAGTAAAAAGAGCACACATGCAATGACACTGGTGGATCCATATGTGGTATGTGAAAAGAACACACCTGCAATATCTCTGGTTGTTGTTAGTAAAAAGAACACACATGCAATGACACTTGTGGATCCATATGTGGTATGTGAAAAGAACACGCATGCAATGAATCTGGTTGTTCCATATGTGGTATGTCAAAAGAACACCCATGCAATGACTCCAGTTGTTGTTAGTAAAAAGAACACACATGCAATGACACTGGTGGATCCATAGGTGGATTGTGAAAAAAGCACACATGCAATGACCCTGGTTGTTTCATAAGTGGTATGTGAAAAGAACACACATGAAATGACTCCCGTTGTTGTTAGTAAAAAGAACACACATGCAATGGCACTGGTGGATTCATATGTGGATTGTGAAAAGAACACACATGCAATGACCATGGTTGTTGTTAGTAAAAAGAGCACACATGCAATGACGTTGGTGGATCCATATGTGGTATGTGAAAAGAACACACATGCAATGACTCTGGTTGTTGTTAGTAAAAAGAACACACATGCAATGACACTGGTGGATCCATGTGTGGTCTCTGAAGAGAACACACATTTCAATGACTCTGGTTGTTCCATATGTGGTATGTGAAAAGAACACATATGCAATGACTCCAGTTGTTGTTAGTAAAAAGAACACACATGCAATGACACTGGTGGATCTATGTGTGGTCTCTGAAGAGAACACACATTTCAATGACTCTGGTTGTTCCATATGTGGTATGTGAAAAGAACACACATTTCAATGACTCCAGTTGTTGTTAGTAAAAAGAACACACATGCAATAACACTGGTGGATCCATAGGTGGATTGTGAAAAGAACACAAATGCAATGACACTGGTAGATCCATATGTGGTATGTGAAAAGAACACACATGCAAGGACTCTGGTGGTAATTAGTAACAAGAACACACATGCAATGACACTGGTGGATCCATGTGTGGTCTCTGAAGAGAACACACATTTCAATGACTCTGGTTGTTGTTAGTAAAAAGAGCACACATGCAATGACACTGGTGGATCCATATGTGGTATGTTAAAAGAACACACGTGCACTGACTCTGGTTGTTGTTAGTAAAAAGAACACACATGCAATGACACTGGTAGATCCATAGGTGGATTGTGAAAAGAGCACACATGCAATGACTCTTGTTGTTCCATATGTGGTATGTGAAAAGAACACACATGAAATGACTCCATTTGTTGTTAGTAAAAAGAACACACATGCAATGACACTGGTGGATCCATATGTGGATTGTGGAAAGAACACACATGCAATGACACTGGTGGATCCATATGTGGTATGTGAAAAGAACACACATTTCAATTTGTCTAGTTGTTGTTAGTAAAAAGAACTAACATGCAATGACACTGGTGGACCCATAGGTGGATTGTGAAAAGAACACAAATGCAATGACACTGGTGGATCCATATGTGGTATGTGAAAAGAACACACATGCAAGGACTCTGGTTGTAATTAGTAACAAGAACACACATGCAATGACACTGGTGGATCCATGTGTGGTCTCTGAAGAGAACACACATTTCAATGACTCTGGTTGTTGTTAGTAAAAAGAACACACATGCAATGACACTGGTGGATCCATGTGTGGTCTCTAAAGAGAATATACATGCAATGACTCTGGTTGTTGTTAGTAAAAAGAGCACACATGAAATGACACTGGTGGATCCATATGTGGTATGTGAAAAGAACACACATGCAATGACTCTGGTTGTTGTTAGTAAAAAGAACACACATGCAATGACACTGGTGGATCAATATGTGGTATGTGAAAAGAACACACATGCAATGACTCTGGTTGTTCCATATGTGGTATGTGAAAAGAACACACATGCAATGACTCCAGTTGTTGTTAGTAAAAAGAAAACACACATGCAATGACACTGGTGGATCCATAGGTGGATTGTGAAAAGATCACACATGCAATGACTCTGGTTATTACATAAGTGGTATGTGAAAAGAACACACATGAAATGACTCCAGTTGTTGTTAATAAAAAGAACACACATGCAATGACACTGGTGGATTCATATGTGGATTGTGAAAAGAACAGACATGCAATGACACTGGTGGATCCATATGTGGTATGTGAAAAGAACACACATGAAATGACTCCAGTTGTTGTTAGTAAAAAGAACACACATGCAGTGACACTAGTGGATCCATATGTGGATTGTGAAAAGAACACACAAGCAATGACACTGGTAGATCCATATGTGGTATGTGAAAAGAACACACATGCAAGGACTCTGGTTGCAATTAGTAACAAGAACACACATGCAATGACACTGGTGGATCCGTGTGTGGTCTCTGAAGAGAACACACATTTCAATGACTCTGGTTGTTGTTAGTAAAAAGAACACACATGCAATGACACTGGTGGATCCATGTGTGGTCTCTGAAGAGAACACACGTGCAATGACTCTGGTTGTTGTTAGTAAAAAGAGCACACATGCAATGACACTGGTGGATCCATATGTGGTATGTGACAAGAACACATATGCAATGACTCTAGTTGTTGTTAGTAAAAAGAACACACATGCAATGACACTGGTGGATCCATAGGTGGATTGTGAAAAGAGCACACATGCAATTACTCTGGTTGTTCCAGATGTGGTATGTGAAAAGAACACAAATGAAATGACTCCAGTTGTTGTTAGTAAAAAGAACACACATGCAATGATACTGGTGGATCCACATGGGGATTGTGAAAAGAACACACATGCAATGACACTGGTGGATCCATCTGTGGTATGTGAAAAGAACACACATTTCAATGAATCCAGTTGTTGTTAGTAAAAACAACACACATGCAATGACACTGGTGGATCCATAGGTGGATTCTGAAAAGAACACAAATGCAATGACACTGGTGGATCCATATGTGGTATGTGAAAAGAACACACATGCAAGGACTCTGGTTGTAATTAGTAACAAGAACACACATGCAATGACACTGGTGGATCCATGTGTGGTCTCTGAAGAGAACACACATTTCAATGACTCTAGTCGTTGTTAGTAAAAAGAACACATATGCAATGACACTGGTGGATCCATGTGTGGTCTCTGAAGAGGACACACATGCAATGACTCTGGTTGTTGTTAGTAAAAAGAGCACACATGCAATGACACTGGTGGATCCATAAGTGGTATGTGAAAAGAACACACATGCAAGGACTCTGGTTGTAATTAGTAACAAGAACACACATGCAATGACACTGGTGGATCCATGTGTGGTCTCTAAAGAGAACACATATTTCAATGACTCTGGTTGTTAGTAAAAAGAACACACATGCAATGACACTGGTGGATCCATGTGTGGTCTCTAAAGAGAACACACATGCAATGACTCTGGTTGTTGTTAGTAAAAAGAGCACACATGCAATGACACTGGTGGATCCATATGTGGTATGTGAAAAGAACACACCTGCAATATCTCTGGTTGTTGTTAGTAAAAAGAACACACATGCAATGACACTTGTGGATCCATATGTGGTATGTGAAAAGAACACGCATGCAATGAATCTGGTTGTTCCATATGTGGTATGTCAAAAGAACACCCATGCAATGACTCCAGTTGTTGTTAGTAAAAAGAACACACATGCAATGACACTGGTGGATCCATAGGTGGATTGTGAAAAAAGCACACATGCAATGACCCTGGTTGTTTCATAAGTGGTATGTGAAAAGAACACACATGAAATGACTCCCTTTGTTGTTAGTAAAAAGAACACACATGCAATGGCACTGGTGGATTCATATGTGGATTGTGAAAAGAACACACATGCAATGACCATGGTTGTTGTTAGTAAAAAGAGCACACATGCAATGACGTTGGTGGATCCATATGTGGTATGTGAAAAGAACACACATGCAATGACTCTGGTTGTTGTTAGTAAAAAGAACACACATGCAATGACACTGGTGGATCCATGTGTGGTCTCTGAAGAGAACACACATTTCAATGACTCTGGTTGTTCCATATGTGGTATGTGAAAAGAACACATATGCAATGACTCCAGTTGTTGTTAGTAAAAAGAACACACATGCAATGACACTGGTGGATCTATGTGTGGTCTCTGAAGAGAACACACATTTCAATGACTCTGGTTGTTCCATATGTGGTATGTGAAAAGAACACACATTTCAATGACTCCAGTTGTTGTTAGTAAAAAGAACACACATGCAATAACACTGGTGGATCCATAGGTGGATTGTGAAAAGAACACAAATGCAATGACACTGGTAGATCCATATGTGGTATGTGAAAAGAACACACATGCAAGGACTCTGGTGGTAATTAGTAACAAGAACACACATGCAATGACACTAGTGGATCCATGTGTGGTCTCTGAAGAGAACACACATTTCAATGACTCTGGTTGTTGTTAGTAAAAAGAGCACACATGCAATGACACTGGTGGATCCATATGTGGTATGTTAAAAGAACACACGTGCAATGACTCTGGTTGTTGTTAGTAAAAAGAACACACATGCAATGACACTGGTAGATCCATAGGTGGATTGTGAAAAGAGCACACATGCAATGACTCTTGTTGTTCCATATGTGGTATGTGAAAAGAACACACATGAAATGACTCCATTTGTTGTTAGTAAAAAGAACACACATGCAATGACACTGGTGGATCCATATGTGGATTGTGGAAAGAACACACATGCAATGACACTGGTGGATCCATATGTGGTATGTGAAAAGAACACACATTTCAATTTGTCTAGTTGTTGTTAGTAAAAAGAACTAACATGCAATGACACTGGTGGACCCATAGGTGGATTGTGAAAAGAACACAAATGCAATGACACTGGTGGATCCATATGTGGTATGTGAAAAGAACACACATGCAAGGACTCTGGTTGTAATTAGTAACAAGAACACACATGCAATGACACTGGTGGATCCATGTGTGGTCTCTGAAGAGAACACACATTTCAATGACTCTGGTTGTTGTTAGTAAAAAGAACACACATGCAATGACACTGGTGGATCCATGTGTGGTCTCTAAAGAGAATATACATGCAATGACTCTGGTTGTTGTTAGTAAAAAGAGCACACATGAAATGACACTGGTGGATCCATATGTGGTATGTGAAAAGAACACACATGCAATGACTCTGGTTGTTGTTAGTAAAAAGAACACACATGCAATGACACTGGTGGATCAATATGTGGTATGTGAAAAGAACACACATGCAATGACTCTGGTTGTTCCATATGTGGTATGTGAAAAGAACACACATGCAATGACTCCAGTTGTTGTTAGTAAAAAGAAAACACACATGCAATGACACTGGTGGATCCATAGGTGGATTGTGAAAAGATCACACATGCAATGACTCTGGTTATTACATAAGTGGTATGTGAAAAGAACACACATGAAATGACTCCAGTTGTTGTTAATAAAAAGAACACACATGCAATGACACTGGTGGATTCATATGTGGATTGTGAAAAGAACAGACATGCAATGACACTGGTGGATCCATATGTGGTATGTGAAAAGAACACACATGAAATGACTCCAGTTGTTGTTAGTAAAAAGAACACACATGCAGTGACACTAGTGGATCCATATGTGGATTGTGAAAAGAACACACAGGCAATGACACTGGTAGATCCATATGTGGTATGTGAAAAGAACACACATGCAAGGACTCTGGTTGCAATTAGTAACAAGAACACACATGCAATGACACTGGTGGATCCGTGTGTGGTCTCTGAAGAGAACACACATTTCAATGACTCTGGTTGTTGTTAGTAAAAAGAACACACATGCAATGACACTGGTGGATCCATGTGTGGTCTCTGAAGAGAACACACGTGCAATGACTCTGGTTGTTGTTAGTAAAAAGAGCACACATGCAATGACACTGGTGGATCCATATGTGGTATGTGACAAGAACACATATGCAATGACTCTGGTTGTTGTTAGTAAAAAGAACACACATGCAATGACACTGGTGGATCCATAGGTGGATTGTGAAAAGAGCACACATGCAATTACTCTGGTTGTTCCAGATGTGGTATGTGAAAAGAACACAAATGAAATGACTCCAGTTGTTGTTAGTAAAAAGAACACACATGCAATGACACTGGTGGATCCACATGGGGATTGTGAAAAGAACACACATGCAATGACACTGGTGGATCCATCTGTGGTATGTGAAAAGAACACACATTTCAATGAATCCAGTTGTTGTTAGTAAAAACAACACACATGCAATGACACTGGTGGATCCATAGGTGGATTCTGAAAAGAACACAAATGCAATGACACTGGTGGATCCATATGTGGTATGTGAAAAGAACACACATGCAAGGACTCTGGTTGTAATTAGTAACAAGAACACACATGCAATGACACTGGTGGATCCATGTGTGGTCTCTGAAGAGAACACACATTTCAATGACTCTAGTCGTTGTTAGTAAAAAGAACACATATGCAATGACACTGGTGGATCCATGTGTGGTCTCTGAAGAGGACACACATGCAATGACTCTGGTTGTTGTTAGTAAAAAGAGCAC
This sequence comes from Avena sativa, assembly GCA_916181665.1. Classification (NCBI taxonomy): domain Eukaryota; kingdom Viridiplantae; phylum Streptophyta; class Magnoliopsida; order Poales; family Poaceae; genus Avena; species Avena sativa. The sequence continues at coordinate 38,073,713 of OV702287.1, read as the reverse complement.
ACATGCAATGACACTGGTGGATCCATAAGTGGTATGTGAAAAGAACACACATGCAAGGACTCTGGTTGTAATTAGTAACAAGAACACACATGCAATGACACTGGTGGATCCATGTGTGGTCTCTAAAGAGAACACATATTTCAATGACTCTGGTTGTTAGTAAAAAGAACACACATGCAATGACACTGGTGGATCCATGTGTGGTCTCTAAAGAGAACACACATGCAATGACTCTGGTTGTTGTTAGTAAAAAGAGCACACATGCAATGACACTGGTGGATCCATATGTGGTATGTGAAAAGAACACACCTGCAATATCTCTGGTTGTTGTTAGTAAAAAGAACACACATGCAATGACACTTGTGGATCCATATGTGGTATGTGAAAAGAACACGCATGCAATGAATCTGGTTGTTCCATATGTGGTATGTCAAAAGAACACCCATGCAATGACTCCAGTTGTTGTTAGTAAAAAGAACACACATGCAATGACACTGGTGGATCCATAGGTGGATTGTGAAAAAAGCACACATGCAATGACCCTGGTTGTTTCATAAGTGGTATGTGAAAAGAACACACATGAAATGACTCCCGTTGTTGTTAGTAAAAAGAACACACATGCAATGGCACTGGTGGATTCATATGTGGATTGTGAAAAGAACACACATGCAATGACCATGGTTGTTGTTAGTAAAAAGAGCACACATGCAATGACGTTGGTGGATCCATATGTGGTATGTGAAAAGAACACACATGCAATGACTCTGGTTGTTGTTAGTAAAAAGAACACACATGCAATGACACTGGTGGATCCATGTGTGGTCTCTGAAGAGAACACACATTTCAATGACTCTGGTTGTTCCATATGTGGTATGTGAAAAGAACACATATGCAATGACTCCTGTTGTTGTTAGTAAAAAGAACACACATGCAATGACACTGGTGGATCTATGTGTGGTCTCTAAAGAGAACACACATTTCAATGACTCTGGTTGTTCCATATGTGGTATGTCAAAAGAACACACATTTCAATGACTCCAGTTGTTGTTAGTAAAAAGAACACACATGCAATAACACTGGTGGATCCATAGGTGGATTCTGAAAAGAACACAAATGCAATGACACTGGTAGATCCATATGTGGTATGTGAAAAGAACACACATGCAAGGACTCTGGTGGTAATTAGTAACAAGAACACACATGCAATGACACTGGTGGATCCATGTGTGGTCTCTGAAGAGAACACACATTTCAATGACTCTGGTTGTTGTTAGTAAAAAGAGCACACATGCAATGACACTGGTGGATCCATATGTGGTATGTTAAAAGAACACACGTGCAATGACTCTGGTTGTTGTTAGTAAAAAGAACACACATGCAATGACACTGGTGGATCCATATGTGGTATGTGAAAAGAACACACATGCAATGACACTGGTGGATCCATAGGTGGATTGTGAAAAGAACACACATGCAATGACTCTAGTTGTTGTTTGTAAAAAGAACACACATGCTATGACACTGGTAGATCCATAGGTGGATTGTGAAAAGAGCACACATGCAATGACTCTTTTTGTTCCATATGTGGTATGTGAAAAGAACACACATGAAATGACTCCATTTGTTGTTAGTAAAAAGAACACACATGCAATGACACTGGTGGATCCATATGTGGATTGTGAAAAGAACACACATGCAATGACACTGGTGGATCCATATGTGGTATGTGAAAAGAACACACATTTCAATTTGTCTAGTTGTTGTTAGTAAAAAGAACTAACATGCAATGACACTGGTGGACCCATAGGTGGATTGTGAAAAGAACACAAATGCAATGACACTGGTGGATCCATATGTGGTATGTGAAAAGAACACACATGCAAGGACTCTTGTTGTAATTAGTAACAAGAACACACATGCAATGACACTGGTGGATCCATGTGTGGTCTCTGAAGAGAACACACATTTCAATGACTCTGGTTGTTGTTAGTAAAAAGAACACACATGCAATGACACTGGTGGATCCATGTGTGGTCTCTAAAGAGAATACACATGCAATGACTCTGGTTGTTGTTAGTAAAAAGAGCACACATGAAATGACACTGGTGGATCCATATGTGGTATGTGAAAAGAACACACATGCAATGACTCTGGTTGTTGTTAGTAAAAAGAACACACATGCAATGACACTGGTGGATCCATGTGTGGTCTCTAAAGAGAACACACATGCAATGACTCTGGTTGTTGTTAGTAAAAAGAGCACACATGCAATGACATTGGTGGATTCATATGTGGTATGTGAAAAGAACACACATGCAATGACTCTGGTTGTTGTTAGTAAAAAGAACACACATGCAATGACACTGGTGGATCAATATGTGGTATGTGAAAAGAACACACATGCAATGACTCTGGTTGTTCCATATGTGGTATGTGAAAAGAACACACATGCAATGACTCCAGTTGTTGTTAGTAAAAAGAACACACATGCAATGACACTGGTGGATCCATAGGTGGATTGTGAAAAGAGCACACATGCAATGACTCTGGTTATTACATAAGTGGTATGTGAAAAGAACACACATGAAATGACTCCAGTTGTTGTTAATAAAAAGAACACACATGCAATGACACAGGTGGATTCATATGTGGATTGTGAAAAGAACAGAGATGCAATGACACTGGTGGATCCATATGTGGTATGTTAAAAGAACACACATGAAATGACTCCAGTTGTTGTTAGTAAAAAGAACACACATGCAGTGACACTAGTGGATCCATATGTGGATTGTGAAAAGAACACACAGGCAATGACATTGGTAGATCCATATGTGGTATGTGAAAAGAACACACATGCAAGGACTCTGGTTGCAATTAGTAACAAGAACACACATGCAATGACACTGGTGGATCCGTGTGTGGTCTCTGAAGAGAACACACATTTCAATGACTCTGGTTGTTGTTAGTAAAAAGAACACACATGCAATGACATTGGTGGATCCATGTGTGGTCTCTGAAGAGAACACACGTGCAATGACTCTGGTTTTTGTTAGTAAAAAGAACACACATGCAATGACACTGGTGGATCCATATGTGGTATGTGACAAGAACACACATGCAATTACTTTGGTTGTTCCAGATGTGGTATGTGGAAAGAACACAAATGAAATGACTCCAGTTGTTGTTAGTAAAAAGAACACACATGCAATGACACTGGTGGATCCATATGGTGATTGTGAAAAGAACACACATGCAATGACACTCGTGGATCCATCTGTGGTATGTGAAAAGAACACACATTTCAATGACTCCAGTTGTTGTTAGTAAAAACAACACACATGCAATGACACTTGTGGATCCATAGGTGGATTCTGAAAAGAACACAAATGCAATGACACTGGTGGATCCATATGTGGTATGTGAAAAGAACACACATGCAAGGACTCTGGTTGTAATTAGTAACAAGAACACACATGCAATGACACTGGTGGATCCATGTGTGGTCTTTGAAGAGAACACACATTTCAATGACTCTAGTTGTTGTTAGTAAAAAGAACACATATGCAATGACACTGGTGGATCCATGTGTGGTCTCTGAAGAGGACACACATGCAATGACTCTGGTTGTTGTTAGTAAAAAGAGCACACATGCAATGACACTGGTGGATCCATAAGTGGTATGTGAAAAGAACACACATGCAAGGACTCTGGTTGTAATTAGTAACAAGAACACACATGCAATGACACTGGTGGATCCATGTGTGGTCTCTAAAGAGAACACACATTTCAATGACTCTGGTTGTTAGTAAAAAGAACACACATGCAATGACACTGGTATATCCATGTGTGGTCTCTAAAGAGAACACACATGCAATGACTCTGGTTGTTGTTAGTAAAAAGAGCACACATGCAATGACACTGGTGGATCCATATGTGGTATGTGAAAAGAACACACATGCAATGACTCTAGTTGTTGTTAGTAAAAAGAACACACATGCAATGACACTTGTGGATCCATATGTGGTATGTGAAAAGAACACGCATGCAATGAATCTGGTTGTTCCATATGTGGTATGTCAAAAGAACACCCATGCAATGACTCCAGTTGTTGTTAGTAAAAAGAACACACATGCAATGACACTGGTGGATCCATAGGTGGATTGTGAAAAGAGCACACATGCAATGACTCTGGTTATTACATAAGTGGTATGTGAAAAGAACACACATGAAATGACTCCAGTTGTTGTTAGTAAAAAGAACACACATGCAATGACACTGGTGGATTCATATGTGGATTGTGAAAAGAACACACATGGAATGACACTGGTGGATCCATATGTGGTATGTGAAAAGAACACACATGAAATGACTCCAGTTGTTGTTAGTAAAAAGAACACACATGCAGTGACACTGGTGGATCCATATGTGGATTGTGAAAAGAACACATAGGCAATGACACTGGTAGATCCATATGGGGTATGTAAAAAGAACACACATCCAAGGACTCTGGTTGTAATTAGCAACAAGAACACACATGCAATGACACTGGTGGATCCGTGTGTGGTCTCTGAAGAGAACACACATTTCAATGACTCTGGTTGTTGTTAGTAAAAATAACACACATGCAATGACACTGGTGGATCCATGTGTGGTATCTGAAGAGAACACACATGCAATGACTCTGGTTGTTGTTAGTAAAAAGATCACACATACAATGACACTGGTGGATCCATATGTGGTATGTGAAAAGAACACACATGAAATGACTCCAGTTGTTGTTAGTAAAAACAACACACATGCAATGACACTGGTGGATCCATAGGTGGATTGTGAAAAGAACACAAATGCAATGACCCTGGTGGATCCATATGTGGTATGTGAAAAGAACACACATGCAAGGACTCTGGTTGTAATTAGTAACAAGAACACACATGCAATGACACTGGTGGATCCATGTGTGGTCTCTGAAGAGAACACACATTTCAATGACTCTAGTTGTTGTTAGTAAAAACAACATATATGCAATGACACTGGTGGATCCATGTGTGGTCTCTGAAGAGGACACACATCAAATGACTCTGGTTGTTGTTAGTAAAAAGAGCACACATGCAATGACACTGGTGGATCCATATGTGGTATGTGAAAAGAACACACATGCAAGGACTCTGGTTGTAATTAGTAACAAGAACACACATGCAATGACACTGGTGGATCCATGTGTGGTCTCTAAAGAGAACACACATTTCAATGACTCTGGTTGTTGTTAGTAAAAAGAACACACATGCAATGACACTGGTGGATCCATGTGTGGTCTCTAAAGAGAACACACATGCAATGACTCTGGTTGTTGTTAGTAAAAAGAGCACACATGCAATGACACTGGTGGATCCATATGTGGTATGTGAAAAGAACACACATGCAATGACTCTGGTTGTTGTTAGTAAAAAGAACACACATGCAATGACACTGGTGGATCCATATGTGGTATGTGAAAAGAACACACATGCAATGACTCTGGTTGTTCCATATGTGGTATGTGAAAAGAACACATATGCAATGACTCCAGTTGTTGTCAGTAAAAAGAACACACAAGCAATGACACTGGTGGATCCATAGGTGGATTGTGAAAAGAGCACACATGCAATGACTCTGGTTAATACATAAGTGGTATGTGAAAAGAACACACATGAAATGACTACAGTTGTTGTTAGTAACAAGAACACACATGCAATGACACTGGTGGATTCATATGTGGAATGTGAAAAGGACACACATGGAATGACACTGGTGGATCCATATGTGGTATGTGAAAAGTACACACATGAAATGACTCCAGTTGTTGTTAGTAAAAAGAACACACATGAAGTGACACTGGTGGATCCATATGTGGATTGTGAAAAGAACACACAGGCAATGACACTGGTAGATCCATATGTGGTATGTAAAAAGAACACACATCCAAGGACTCTGGTTGTAATTAGTAACAAGAACACACATGCAATGACACTGGTGGATCCGTGTGTGGTCTCTGAAGAGAACACACATTTCAATGACTCTGGTTACTGCTAGTAAAAAGAACACACATGCAATGACACTGGTGGATCCATGTATGGTCTCTAAAGAGAACACACATGCAATGACTCTGGTTGTTGTTAGTAAAAAGAGCACACATGCAATGACACTGGTGGATCCATATGTGGTATGTGAAAAGAACACACATGCAATGACTCTGGTTGTTGTTAGTAAAAAGAACACACATGCAATGACACTTGTGGATCCATATGTGGTATGTGAAAAGAACACGCATGCAATGAATCTGGTTGTTCCATATGTGGTATGTCAAAAGAACACCCATGCAATGACACTGGTGGATCCGTGTGTGGTCTCTGAAGAGAACACACATTTCAATGACTCTGGTTGTTGTTAGTAAAAATAACACACATGCAATGACACTGGTGGATCCATGTGTGGTATCTGAAGAGAAAACACGTGCAATGACTCTGGTTGTTGTTAGTAAAAAGAGCACACATGCAATGACACTGGTGGATCCATATGTGGTATGTGAAAAGAACACACATGAAATGACTCCAGTTGTTGTTAGTAAAAACAACACACATGCAATGACACTGGTGGATCCATAGGTGGATTGTGAAAAGAACACAAATGCAATGACCCTGGTGGATCCATATGTGGTATGTGAAAAGAACACACATGCAAGGACTCTGGTTGTAATTAGTAACAAGAACACACATGCAATGACACTGGTGGATCCATGTGTGGTCTCTGAAGAGAACACACATTTCAATGACTCTAGTTGTTGTTAGTAAAAAGAACACATATGCAATGACACTGGTGGATCCATGTGTGGTCTCTGAAGAGGACACACATGCAATGACTCTGGTTGTTGTTAGTAAAAAGAGCACACATGCAATGACACTGGTGGATCGATATGTGGTATGTGAAAAGAACACACATGCAAGGACTCTGGTTGTAATTAGTAACAAGAACACACATGCAATAACACTGGTGGATCCATGTGTGGTCTCTAAAGAGAACACACATTTCAATGACTCTGGTTGTTGTTAGTAAAAAGAACACACATACAATGACACTGGTGGATCCATGTGTGGTCTCTAAAGAGAACACACATGCAATGACTCTGGTTGTTGTTAGTAAAAAGAGCACACATGCAATGACATTGGTGGATCCATATGTGGTATGTGAAAAGAACACACATGCAATGACTCTGGTTGTTGTTAGTAAAAAGAACACACATGCAATGACACTTGTGGATCCATATGTGGTATGTGAAAAGAACACGCATGCAATGAATCTGGTTGTTCCATATGTGGTATGTCAAAAGAACACCCATGCAATGACTCCAGTTGTTGTTAGTAAAAAGAACACACATGCAATGACACTGGTGGATCCATAGGTGGATTGTGAAAAGAACACAAATGCAATGACACTGGTGGATCCATATGTGGTATGTGAAAAGAACACACATGCAAGGACTCTGGTTGTAATTAGTAACAAGAACACACATGCAATGACACTGGTGGATCCATGTGTGGTCTCTGAAGAGAACACACATTTCAATGACTCTAGTTGTTGTTAGTAAAAAGAATACATATGCAATGACACTGGTGGATCCATGTGTGGTCTCTGAAGAGAATACACATGCAATGACTCTGGTTGTTGTTAGTAAAAAGAGCACACATGCAATGACACTGGTGGATCCATATGTGGTATGTGAAAAGAACACACATGCAATGACTCTGGTTGTTGTTAGTAAAAAGAACACACATGCAATGACACTGGTGGATCCATATGTGGTATGTGAAAAGAACACACATGCAATGACTCTGGTTGTTGTTAGTAAAAAGAACACACATGCAATGACACTTGTGGATCCATATGTGGTATGTGAAAAGAACACGCATGCAATGAATCTGGTTGTTCCATATGTGGTATGTCAAAAGAACACCCATGCAATGACTCCAGTTGTTGTTAGTAAAAAGAACACACATGCAATGACACTGGTGGATCCATAGGTGGATTGTGAAAAGAACACAAATGCAATGACACTGCTGGATCCATATGTGGTGTGTGAAAAGAACACACATGCAAAGACTCTGGTTGTAATTAGTAACAAGAACACACATGCAATGACACTGGTGGATCCATGTGTGGTCTCTGAAGAGAACACACATTTCAATGACTCTAGTTGTTGTTAGTAAAAAGAATACATATGCAATGACACTGGTGGATCCATGTGTGGTCTCTGAAGAGAATACACATGCAATGACTCTGGTTGTTGTTAGAAAAAAGAGCACACATGCAATGACACTGGTGGATCCATATGTGGTATGTGAAAAGAACACACATGCAATGACTCTGGTTGTTGTTAGTAAAAAGAACACACATGCAATGACACTGGTGGATCCATATGTGGTATGTGAAAAGAACACACATGCAATGACTCTGGTTGTTCCATATGTGGTATGTGAAAAGAACACACATGCAATGACTCCAGTTGTTGTTAGTAAAAAGAACACACATGCAATGACACTGGAGGATCCATAGGTGGATTGTGAAAAGAGCACACATGCAATGACTCTGGTTATTACATAAGTGGTATGTGAACAGAACACACATGAAATGACTCCAGTCGTTGTTAGTAAAAAGAACACACATGCAATGACACTGGTGGATTCATATGTGGATTGTGAAAAGAACACACATGGAATGACACTGGTGGATCCATATGTGGTATGTGAAAAGAACACACATGAAATGACTCTAGTTGTTGTTAGTAAAAAGAACACACATGCAGTGACACTGGTGGATCCATATGTGGATTGTGAAAAGAACACACAGGCAATGACACTGGTAGATCCATATGTGGTATGTAAAAAGAACACACATCCAAGGACTCTGGTTGTAATTAGTAACAAGAACACACATGCAATGACACTGGTGGATTCGTGTGTGGTCTCTGAAGAGAACACACATTTCAATGACTCTGGTTATTGTTAGTAAAAAGAACACACATGCAATGACACTGGTGGATCCATGTGTGGTCTCTAAAGAGAACACACATGCAATGACTCTGGTTGTTGTTAGTAAAAAGAGCACACATGCAATGACACTGGTGGATCCATATGTGGTATGTGAAAAGAACACACATGCAATGACTCTGGTTGTTGTTAGTAAAAAGAACACACATGCAATGACACTTGTGGATCCATATGTGGTATGTGAAAAGAACACGCATGCAATGAATCTGGTTGTTCCATATGTGCTATGTCAAAAGAACACCCATGCAATGACACTGGTTTATCCGTGTGTGGTCTCTGAAGAGAACACACATTTCAATGACTCTGGTTGTTGTTAGTAAAAAGAACACACATGCAATGACACTAGTGGATCCATGTGTGGTATCTGAAGAGAACACACATGCAATGACTCTGGTTGTTGTTAGTAAAAAGAGCACACATGCAATGACACTGGTGGATCCATATGTGGTATGTGAAAAGAACACACATGAAATGACTCCAGTTGTTGTTAGTAAAAACAACACACATGCAATGACACTGGTGGATCCATAGGTGGATTGTGAAAAGAACACAAATGCAATGACCCTGGTGGATCCATATGTGGTATGTGAAAAGAACACACATGCAAGGACTCTGGTTGTAATTAGTAACAAGAACACACATGCAATGACACTGGTGGATCCATGTGTGGTCTCTGAAGAGAACACACATTTCAATGACTCTAGTTGTTGTTAGTAAAAAGAACACATATGCAATGACACTGGTGGATCCATGTGTGGTCTCTGAAGAGGACACACATGCAATGACTCTGGTTGTTGTTTGTAAAAAGAGCACACATGCAATAACACTGGTGGATCCATATGTGGTATGTGAAAAGAACACACATGCAAGGACTCTGGTTGTAATTAGTAACAAGAACACACATGCAATGACACTGGTGGATCCATGTGTGGTCTCTAAAGAGAACACACATTTCAATGACTCTGGTTGTTGTTAGTAAAAAGAACACACATGCAATGACACTGGTGGATCCATGTGTGGTCTCTAAAGAGAACACACATGCAATGACTCTGGTTGTTGTTAGTAAAAAGAGCACACATGCAATGACATTGGTGGATCCATATGTGGTATGTGAAAAGAACACACATGCAATGACTCTGGTTGTTGTTAGTAAAAAGAACACACATGCAATGACACTTGTGGATCCATATGTGGTATGTGAAAAGAACACGCATGCAATGAATCTGGTTGTTCCATATGTGGTATGTCAAAAGAACACCCATGCAATGACTCCAGTTGTTGTTAGTAAAAAGAACACACATGCAATGACACTGGTGGATCCATAGGTGGATTGTGAAAAGAACACAAATGCAATGACACTGGTGGATCCATATGTGGTATGTGAAAAGAACACACATGCAAGGACTCTGGTTGTAATTAGTAACAAGAACACACATGCAATGACACTGGTGGATCCATGTGTGGTCTCTGAAGAGAACACACATTTCAATGACTCTAGTTGTTGTTAGTAAAAAGAATACATATGCAATGACACTGGTGGATCCATGTGTGGTCTCTGAAGAGAATACACATGCAATGACTCTGGTTGTTGTTAGTAAAAAGAGCACACACGCAATGACACTGGTGGATCCATATGTGGTATGTGAAAAGAACACACATGCAATGACTCTGGTTGTTGTTAGTAAAAAGAACACACATGCAATGACACTGGTGGATCCATATGTGGTATGTGAAAAGAACACACATGCAATGACTCTGGTTGTTGTTAGTAAAAAGAACACACATGCAATGACACTTGTGGATCCATATGTGGTATGTGAAAAGAACACGCATGCAATGAATCTGGTTGTTCCATATGTGGTATGTCAAAAGAACACCCATGCAATGACTCCAGTTGTTGTTAGTAAAAAGAACACACATGCAATGACACTGGTGGATCCATAGGTGGATTGTGAAAAGAACACAAATGCAATGACACTGGTGGATCCATATGTGGTATGTGAAAAGAACACACATGCAAGGACTCTGGTTGTAATTAGTAACAAGAACACACATGCAATGACACTGGTGGATCCATGTGTGGTCTCTGAAGAGAACACACATTTCAATGACTCTAGTTGTTGTTAGTAAAAAGAATACATATGCAATGACACTGGTGGATCCATGTGTGGTCTCTGAAGAGAATACACATGCAATGACTCTGGTTGTTGTTAGAAAAAAGAGCACACATGCAATGACACTGGTGGATCCATATGTGGTATGTGAAAAGAACACACATGCAATGACTCTGGTTGTTGTTAGTAAAAAGAACACACATGCAATGACACTGGTGGATCCATATGTGGTATGTGAAAAGAACACACATGCAATGACTCTGGTTGTTCCATATGTGGTATGTGAAAAGAACACACATGCAATGACTCCAGTTGTTGTTAGTAAAAAGAACACACATGCAATGACACTGGTGGATCCATAGGTGGATTGTGAAAAGAGCACACATGCAATGACTCTGGTTATTACATAAGTGGTATGTGAACAGAACACACATGAAATGACTCCAGTTGTTGTTAGTAAAAAGAACACACATGCAATGACACTGGTGGATTCATATGTGGATTGTGAAAAGAACACACATGGAATGACACTGGTGGATCCATATGTGGTATGTGAAAAGAACACACATGAAATGACTCTAGTTGTTGTTAGTAAAAAGAACACACATGCAGTGACACTGGTGGATCCATATGTGGATTGTGAAAAGAACACACAGGCAATGACACTGGTAGATCCATATGTGGTATGTAAAAAGAACACACATCCAAGGACTCTGGTTGTAATTAGTAACAAGAACACACATGCAATGACACTGGTGGATTCGTGTGTGGTCTCTGAAGAGAACACACATTTCAATGACTCTGGTTATTGTTAGTAAAAAGAACACACATGCAATGACACTGGTGGATCCATGTGTGGTCTCTAAAGAGAACACACATGCAATGACTCTGGTTGTTGTTAGTAAAAAGAGCACACATGCAATGACACTGGTGGATCCATATGTGGTATGTGAAAAGAACACACATGCAATGACTCTGGTTGTTGTTAGTAAAAAGAACACACATGCAATGACACTTGTGGATCCATATGTGGTATGTGAAAAGAACACGCATCCAATGAATCTGGTTGTTCCATATGTGGTATGTCAAAAGAACACCCATGCAATGACACTGGTGGATCCGTGTGTGGTCTCTGAAGAGAACACACATTTCAATGACTCTGGTTGTTGTTAGTAAAAAGAACACACATGCAATGACACTGGTGGATCCATGTGTGGTATCTGAAGAGAACACACATGCAATGACTCTGGTTGTTGTTAGTAAAAAGAGCACACATGCAATGACACTGGTGGATCCATATGTGGTATGTGAAAAGAACACACATGAAATGACTCTAGTTGTTGTTAGTAAAAACAACACACATGCAATGACACTGGTGGATCCATAGGTGGATTGTGAAAAGAACACAAATGCAATGACCCTGGTGGATCCATATGTGGTATGTGAAAAGAACACACATGCAAGGACTCTGGTTGTAATTAGTAACAAGAACACACATGCAATGACACTGGTGGATCCATGTGTGGTCTCTGAAGAGAACACACATTTCAATGACTCTAGTTGTTGTTAGTAAAAAGAACACATATGCAATGACACTGGTGGATCCATGTGTGGTCTCTGAAGAGGACACACATGCAATGACTCTGGTTGTTGTTTGTAAAAAGAGCACACATGCAATGACACTGGTGGATCCATATGTGGTATGTGAAAAGAACACACATGCAAGGACTCTGGTTGTAATTAGTAACAAGAACACACATGCAATGACACTGGTGGATCCATGTGTGGTCTCTAAAGAGAACACACATTTCAATGACTCTGGTTGTTGTTAGTAAAAAGAACACACATGCAATGACACTGGTGGATCCATGTGTGGTCTCTAAAGAGAACACACATGCAATGACTCTGGTTGTTGTTAGTAAAAAGAGCACACATGCAATGACACTGGTGGATCCATATGTGGTATGTGAAAAGAACACACATGCAATGACTCTGGTTGTTGTTAGTAAAAAGAACACACATGCAATGACACTTGTGGATCCATATGTGGTATGTGAAAAGAACACGCATGCAATGAATCTGGTTGTTCCATATGTGGTATGTCAAAAGAACACCCATGCAATGACTCCAGTTGTTGTTAGTAAAAATAACACACATGCAATGACACTGGTGGATCCATAGGTGGATTGTGAAAAGAACACAAATGCAATGACACTGGTGGATCCATATGTGGTATGTGAAAAGAACACACATGCAAGGACTCTGGTTGTAATTAGTAACAAGAACACACATGCAATGACACTGGTGGATCCATGTGTGGTCTCTTAAGAGAACACACATTTGAATGACTCTAGTTGATGTTAGTAAAAAGAATACATATGCAATGACACTGGCGGATCCATGTGTGGTCTCTGAAGAGAATACACATGCAATGACTCTGGTTGTTGTTAGTAAAAAGAGCACACATGCAGTGACACTGGTGGATCCATATGTGGTATGTGAAAAGAACACACATGCAATGACTCTGGTTGTTGTTAGTAAAAAGAACACACATGCAATGACACTGGTGGATCCATATGTGGTATGTGAAAAGAACACACATGCAATGACTCTGGTTGTTCCATATGTGCTATGTGAAAAGAACACACATGCAATGACTCCAGTTGTTAGTAAAAAGAACACACATGCAATGACACTGGTGGATCCATAGGTGGATTGTGAAAAGAGCACACATGCAATGACTCTGGTTATTACATAAGTGGTATGTGAAAAGAACACACATGAAATGACTCCAGTTGTTGTTAGTAAAAAGAACACACATGCAATGACACTGGTGGATTCATATGTGGATTGTGAAAAGAACACACATGGAATGACACTGGTGGATCCATATGTGGTATGTGAAAATAACACACATGAAATGACTCCAGTTGTTGTTAGTAAAAAGAACACACATGCAGTGACACTGGTGGATCCATATGTGGATTGTGAAAAGAACACACAGGCAATGACACTGGTAGATCCATATGTGGTATGTAAAAAGAACACACATCCAAGGACTCTGGTTGTAATTAGTAACAAGAACACACATGCAATGACACTGGTGGATCCGTGTGTGGTCTCTAAAGAGAACACACATTTCAATGACTCTGGTTGTTGTTAGTAAAAAGAACACACATGCAATGACACTGGTGGATCCATGTGTGGTATCTGAAGAGAACACACATGCAATGACTCTGGTTGTTGTTAGTAAAAAGAGCACACATGCAATGACACTGGTGGATCCATATGTGGTATGTGAAAAGAACACACATGAAATGACTCCAGTTGTTAGTAAAAACAACACCCATGCAATGACACTGGTGGATCCATAGGTGGATTGTGAAAAGAACACAAATGCAATGACCCTGGTGGATCCATATGTGGTATGTGAAAAGAACACACATGCAAGGACTCTGGTTGTAATTAGTAACAAGAACACACATGCAATGACACTGGTGGATCCATGTGTGGTCTCTGAAGAGAACACACATTTCAATGACTCTAGTTGTTGTTAGTAAAAAGAACACATATGCAATGACACTGGTGGATCCATGTGTGGTCTCTGAAGAGGACACACATGCAATGACTCTGGTTGTTGTTAGTAAAAAGAGCACACATGCAATGACACTGGTGGATCCATATGTGGTATGTGAAAAGAACACACATGCAAGGACTCTGGTTGTAATTAGTAACAAGAACACACATGCAATGACACTGCTGGATCCATGTGTGGTCTCTAAAGAGAACACACATTTCAATGACTCTGGTTGTTGTTAGTAAAAAGAACACACATGCAATGACACTGGTGGATCCATGTGTGGTCTCTAAAGAGAACACACATGCAATGACTCTAGTTGTTGTTAGTAAAAAGAGCACACATGCAATGACACTGGTGGATCCATATGTGGTATGTGAAAAGAACACACATGCAATGACTCTGGTTGTTGTTAGTAAAAAGAACACAAATGCAATGACACTTGTGGATCCATATGTGGTATGTGAAAAGAGCACGCATGCAATGAATTTGGTTGTTCCATATGTGGTATGTCAAAAGAACACCCATGCAATGACTCCAGTTGTTGTTAGTAAAAAGAACACACATGCAATGACACTGGTGGATCCATAGGTGGATTGTGAAAAGAACACAAATGCAATGACACTGCTGGATCCATATGTGGTATGTGAAAAGAACACACATGCAAGGACTCTGGTTGTAATTAGTAACACGAACACACATGCAATGACACTGGTGGATCCATGTGTGGTCTCTGAAGAGAACACACATTTCAATGACTCTAGTTGTTGTTAGTAAAAAGAATACATATGCAATGACACTAGTGGATCCATGTGTGGTCTCTGAAGAGAATACACATGCAATGACTCTGGTTGTTGTTAGTAAAAAGAGCACACATGCAATGACACTGGTGGATCCATATGTGGTATGTGAAAAGAACACACATGCAATGACTCTGGTTGTTGTTAGTAAAAAGAACACACATGCAATGACACTGGTGGATCCATATGTGGTATGTGAAACGAACACACATGCAACGACTCTGGTTGTTCCATATGTGGTATGTGAAAAGAACACACATGCAATGACTCCAGTTGTTGTTAGTAAAAAGAACACACATGCAATGACACTGGTGGATCCATAGGTGGATTGTGAAAAGAGCACACATGCAATGACTCTGGTTATTACATAAGTGGTATGTGAAAAGAACACACATGAAATGACTCCAGTTGTTGTTAGTAAAAAGAACACACATGCAATGACACTGGTGGATTCATATGTGGATTGTGAATACAACACACATGGAATGACACTGGTGGATCCATATGTGGTATGTGAAAAGAACACACATGAAATGACTCTAGTTGTTGTTAGTAAAAAGGGCACACATGCAGTGACACTGGTGGAACCATATGTGGTATGTGAAAAGAACACACATGCAATGACTCTGGTTGTTGTTAGTAAAAACAACACACATGCAATGACACTGGTGGATCCATAGGTGGATTGTGAAAAGAACACAAATGCAATGACCCTGGTGGATCCATATATGGTATGTGAAAAGAACACACATGCAAGGACTCTGGTTGTAATTAGTAACAAGAACACACATGCAATGACACTGGTGGATCCATGTGTGGTCTCTGAAGAGAACACACATTTCAATGACTCTAGTTGTTGTTAGTAAAAAGAACACATATGCAATGACACTGGTGGATCCATGTGTGGTCTCTGAAGAGGACACACATGCAATGACTCTGGTTGTTGTTTGTAAAAAGAGCACACATGCAATGACACAGGTGGATCCATATGTGGTATGTGAAAAGAACACACATGCAAGGACTCTGGTTGTAATTAGTAACAAGAACACACATGCAATGACACTGGTGGATCCATGTGTGGTCTCTAAAGAGAACACACATTTCAATGACTCTGGTTGTTGTTAGTAAAAAGAACACACATGCAATGACACTGGTGGATCCATGTGTGGTCTCTAAAGAGAACACACATGCAATGACTCTGGTTGTTGTTAGTAAAAAGAGCACACATGCAATGACACTGGTGGATCCATATGTGGTATGTGAAAAGAACACACATGCAATGACTCTGGTTGTTGTTAGTAAAAAGAACACACATGCAATGACACTTGTGGATCCATATGTGGTATGTGAAAAGAACACGCATGCAATGAATCTGGTTGTTCCATATGTGGTATGTCAAAAGAACACCCATGCAATGACTCCAGTTGTTGTTAGTAAAAATAACACACATGCAATGACACTGGTGGATCCATAGGTGGATTGTGAAAAGAACACAAATGCAATGACACTGGTGGATCCATATGTGGTATGTGAAAAGAACACACATGCAAGGACTCTGGTTGTAATTAGTAACAAGAACACACATGCAATGACACTGGTGGATCCATGTGTGGTCTCTTAAGAGAACACACATTTGAATGACTCTAGTTGATGTTAGTAAAAAGAATACATATGCAATGACACTGGCGGATCCATGTGTGGTCTCTGAAGAGAATACACATGCAATGACTCTGGTTGTTGTTAGTAAAAAGAGCACACATGCAGTGACACTGGTGGATCCATATGTGGTATGTGAAAAGAACACACATGCAATGACTCTGGTTGTTGTTAGTAAAAAGAACACACATGCAATGACACTGGTGGATCCATATGTGGTATGTGAAAAGAACACACATGCAATGACTCTGGTTGTTCCATATGTGCTATGTGAAAAGAACACACATGCAATGACTCCAGTTGTTAGTAAAAAGAACACACATGCAATGACACTGGTGGATCCATAGGTGGATTGTGAAAAGAGCACACATGCAATGACTCTGGTTATTACATAAGTGGTATGTGAAAAGAACACACATGAAATGACTCCAGTTGTTGTTAGTAAAAAGAACACACATGCAATGACACTGGTGGATTCATATGTGGATTGTGAAAAGAACACACATGGAATGACACTGGTGGATCCATATGTGGTATGTGAAAATAACACACATGAAATGACTCCAGTTGTTGTTAGTAAAAAGAACACACATGCAGTGACACTGGTGGATCCATATGTGGATTGTGAAAAGAACACACAGGCAATGACACTGGTAGATCCATATGTGGTATGTAAAAAGAACACACATCCAAGGACTCTGGTTGTAATTAGTAACAAGAACACACATGCAATGACACTGGTGGATCCGTGTGTGGTCTCTAAAGAGAACACACATTTCAATGACTCTGGTTGTTGTTAGTAAAAAGAACACACATGCAATGACACTGGTGGATCCATGTGTGGTATCTGAAGAGAACACACATGCAATGACTCTGGTTGTTGTTAGTAAAAAGAGCACACATGCAATGACACTGGTGGATCCATATGTGGTATGTGAAAAGAACACACATGAAATGACTCCAGTTGTTAGTAAAAACAACACCCATGCAATGACACTGGTGGATCCATAGGTGGATTGTGAAAAGAACACAAATGCAATGACCCTGGTGGATCCATATGTGGTATGTGAAAAGAACACACATGCAAGGACTCTGGTTGTAATTAGTAACAAGAACACACATGCAATGACACTGGTGGATCCATGTGTGGTCTCTGAAGAGAACACACATTTCAATGACTCTAGTTGTTGTTAGTAAAAAGAACACATATGCAATGACACTGGTGGATCCATGTGTGGTCTCTGAAGAGGACACACATGCAATGACTCTGGTTGTTGTTAGTAAAAAGAGCACACATGCAATGACACTGGTGGATCCATATGTGGTATGTGAAAAGAACACACATGCAAGGACTCTGGTTGTAATTAGTAACAAGAACACACATGCAATGACACTGCTGGATCCATGTGTGGTCTCTAAAGAGAACACACATTTCAATGACTCTGGTTGTTGTTAGTAAAAAGAACACACATGCAATGACACTGGTGGATCCATGTGTGGTCTCTAAAGAGAACACACATGCAATGACTCTAGTTGTTGTTAGTAAAAAGAGCACACATGCAATGACACTGGTGGATCCATATGTGGTATGTGAAAAGAACACACATGCAATGACTCTGGTTGTTGTTAGTAAAAAGAACACAAATGCAATGACACTTGTGGATCCATATGTGGTATGTGAAAAGAGCACGCATGCAATGAATTTGGTTGTTCCATATGTGGTATGTCAAAAGAACACCCATGCAATGACTCCAGTTGTTGTTAGTAAAAAGAACACACATGCAATGACACTGGTGGATCCATAGGTGGATTGTGAAAAGAACACAAATGCAATGACACTGCTGGATCCATATGTGGTATGTGAAAAGAACACACATGCAAGGACTCTGGTTGTAATTAGTAACACGAACACACATGCAATGACACTGGTGGATCCATGTGTGGTCTCTGAAGAGAACACACATTTCAATGACTCTAGTTGTTGTTAGTAAAAAGAATACATATGCAATGACACTGGTGGATCCATGTGTGGTCTCTGAAGAGAATACACATGCAATGACTCTGGTTGTTGTTAGTAAAAAGAGCACACATGCAATGACACTGGTGGATCCATATGTGGTATGTGAAAAGAACACACATGCAATGACTCTGGTTGTTGTTAGTAAAAAGAACACACATGCAATGACACTGGTGGATCCATATGTGGTATGTGAAACGAACACACATGCAACGACTCTGGTTGTTCCATATGTGGTATGTGAAAAGAACACACATGCAATGACTCCAGTTGTTGTTAGTAAAAAGAACACACATGCAATGACACTGGTGGATCCATAGGTGGATTGTGAAAAGAGCACACATGCAATGACTCTAGTTATTACATAAGTGGTATGTGAAAAGAACACACATGAAATGACTCCAGTTGTTGTTAGTAAAAAGAACACACATGCAATGACACTGGTGGATTCATATGTGGATTGTGAATACAACACACATGGAATGACACTGGTGGATCCATATGTGGTATGTGAAAAGAACACACATGAAATGACTCTAGTTGTTGTTAGTAAAAAGAGCACACATGCAGTGACACTGGTGGAACCATATGTGGTATGTGAAAAGAACACACATGCAATGACTCTGGTTGTTGTTAGTAAAAACAACACACATGCAATGACACTGGTGGATCCATAGGTGGATTGTGAAAAGAACACAAATGCAATGACCCTGGTGGATCCATATATGGTATGTGAAAAGAACACACATGCAAGGACTCTGGTTGTAATTAGTAACAAGAACACACATGCAATGACACTGGTGGATCCATGTGTGGTCTCTGAAGAGAACACACATTTCAATGACTCTAGTTGTTGTTAGTAAAAAGAACACATATGCAATGACACTGGTGGATCCATGTGTGGTCTCTGAAGAGGACACACATGCAATGACTGGTTGTTGTTAGTAAAAAGAGCACACATGCAATGACACTGGTGGATCCATATGTGCTATGTGAAAAGAACACACATGCAAGGACTCTGGTTGTTGTTAGTAAAAAGAAACACACATGCAGTGACACCGGTGGATCCATATGTGGATTGTGAAAAGAACACACACGCAAGGACTCTGGTTGTACTTAGTAACAAGAACACACATGCAATGACACTGGTGGATCCATGTGTGGTCTCTAAAGAGAACACACATTTCAATGACTCTGGTTGTTGTTAGTAAAAAGATCACACATGCAATGACATTGGTGGATCCATGTGTGGACTCTGAAGAGAACACACATGCAATGACCCTGGTTATTGTTAGTAAAAAGAGCACACATGCAATGACATTGGTGGATCCATATGTGGTATGTGAAAAGAACACACATGCAATGACTCTGGTTGTTGTTAGTAAAAAGAAGACACATGCAATGACACTGGTGGATCCATGTGTGGTCTCTGAAGAGAATACACATTTCAATGACTCTAGATGTTCCATATGTGGTATGTGAAAAGAACACACATGCAATGACTCCAGTTGTTGTTAGTAAAAAGAACACACATGCAATGACACTGGTCGATCCATCTGTGGTCTCTGAAGAGAACACACATTTCAATGACTCTGGTTGTGCCATATGTGGTATGTGAAAATAACACACATTTCAATGACTCCACTTGTTGTTAGTAAAAAGAACACGCATGCAATGACACTGGTGGATCCATAGGTGGATTGTGAAAAGAACACAAATGCAATGACACTGGTAGATCCATATGTGGTATGTGAAAAGAACACACATGCAAGGACTCTGGTTGTAATTAGTAACAAGAACACACATGCAATGACACTGGTGGATCCATGTGTGGTCTCTGAAGAGAACACACATTTCAATGACTCTGGTTGTTGTTAGTAAAAAGAACACACATGCAATGACACTGGTGGATCCTTGTGTGGTCTCTGAAGAGAACACACATGCAATGATTCTGGTGGTTGTTAGTAAAAAGAGCACACATGCAATGACACTGGTGGATCCATATGTGGTATGTGAAAAGAACACACATGCAATGACTCTGGTTGTTGTTAGTAAAAAGAACACACATGCAATGACACTGGTAGATCCATAGGTGGATTGTGAAAAGAGCACACATGCAATGACTCTTGTTGTTCCATATGTGGTATGTGAAAAGAACACACATGAAATGACTCCATTTGTTGTTAGTAAAAAGAACACACATGCAATGACACTGGTGGATCCATATGTGGATTGTGAAAAGAACACACATGCAATGACACTGGTGGATCCATATGTGGTATGTGAAAAGAACACACATTTCAATGACTCTAGTTGTTGTTAGTAAAAAGAACACACATGCAATGACACTGGTGGATCCATAGGTGGATTGTGAAAAGAACACAAATGCAATGACACTGGTGGATCCATATGTGGTATGTGAAAAGAACACACATTTCAATGACTCTGGTTGTCGTTAGTAAAAAGAACACACATGCAATGACACTGGTGGATCCATGTGTGGTCTCTAAAGAGAACACACATGCAATGACTCTGGTTGTTATTAGTAAAAGGAGCACACATGCAATGACACTGGTGGATCCATATGTGGTATGTGAAAAGAACACACATGCAATGACTCTGGTTGTTGTTAGTAAAAAGAAGACACTTGATATGTGAAAAGAACATGCATGCAATAACTCTGGTTGTTCCATATGTGGTATGTGAAAAGAACACACATGCAATGACTCCAGTTGTTGTTAGTAAAAAGAACACACATGCAATGACACTAGTGGATCCATGTGTGGTCTCTAAAGAGAACACACATGCAATGACTCTGGTTGTTGTTAGTAAAAAGAGCACACATGCAATGACATTGGTGGATCCATATGTGGTATGTGAAAAGAACACACATGCAATGACTCTGGTTGTTGTTAGTAAAAAGAACACACATGCAATGACACTTGTGGATCCATATGTGGTATGTGAAAAGAACACGCATGCAATGAATCTGGTTGTTCCATATGTGGTATGTCAAAAGAACACCCATGCAATGACTCCAGTTGTTGTTAGTAAAAAGAACACACATGCAATGACACTGGTGGATCCATAGGTGGATTGTGAAAAGAACACAAATGCAATGACACTGGTGGATCCATATGTGGTATGTGAAAAGAACACACATGCAAGGACTCTGGTTGTAATTAGTAACAAGAACACACATGCAATGACACTGGTGGATCCATGTGTGGTCTCTGAAGAGAACACACATTTCAATGACTCTAGTTGTTGTTAGTAAAAAGAATACATATGCAATGACACTGGTGGATCCATGTGTGGTCTCTGAAGAGAATACACATGCAATGACTCTGGTTGTTGTTAGTAAAAAGAGCACACATGCAATGACACTGGTGGATCCATATGTGGTATGTGAAAAGAACACACATGCAATGACTCTGGTTGTTGTTAGTAAAAAGAACACACATGCAATGACACTGGTGGATCCATATGTGGTATGTGAAAAGAACACACATGCAATGACTCTGGTTGTTGTTAGTAAAAAGAACACACATGCAATGACACTTGTGGATCCATATGTGGTATGTGAAAAGAACACGCATGCAATGAATCTGGTTGTTCCATATGTGGTATGTCAAAAGAACACCCATGCAATGACTCCAGTTGTTGTTAGTAAAAAGAACACACATGCAATGACACTGGTGGATCCATAGGTGGATTGTGAAAAGAACACAAATGCAATGACACTGGTGGATCCATATGTGGTATGTGAAAAGAACACACATGCAAGGACTCTGGTTGTAATTAGTAACAAGAAGACACATGCAATGACACTGGTGGATCCATGTGTGGTCTCTGAAGAGAACACACATTTCAATGACTCTAGTTGTTGTTAGTAAAAAGAATACATATGCAATGACACTGGTGGATCCATGTGTGGTCTCTGAAGAGAATACACATGCAATGACTCTGGTTGTTTTTTAGTAAAAAGAGCACACATGCAATGACACTAGTGGATCCATATGTGGTATGTGAAAAGAACACACATGCAATGACTCTGGTTGTTGTTAGTAAAAAGAACACACATGCAATGACACTGGTGGATCCATATGTGGTATGTGAAAAGAACACACATGCAATGACTCTGGTTGTTCCATATGTGGTATGTGAAAAGAACACACATGCAATGACTCCAGTTGTTGTTAGTAAAAAGAACACACATGCAATGACACTGGTGGATCCATAGGTGGATTGTGAAAAGAGCACACATGCAATGACTCTGGTTATTACATAAGTGGTATGTGAACAGAACACACATGAAATGACTCCAGTTGTTGTTAGTAAAAAGAACACACATGCAATGACACTGGTGGATTCATATGTGGATTGTGAAAAGAACACACATGGAATGACACTGGTGGATCCATATGTGGTATGTGAAAAGAACACACATGAAATGACTCTAGTTGTTGTTAGTAAAAAGAACACACATGCAGTGACACTGGTGGATCCATATGTGGATTGTGAAAAGAACACACAGGCAATGACACTGGTAGATCCATATGTGGTATGTAAAAAGAACACACATCCAAGGACTCTGGTTGTAATTAGTAACAAGAACACACATGCAATGACACTGGTGGATTCGTGTGTGGTCTCTGAAGAGAACACACATTTCAATGACTCTGGTTATTGTTAGTAAAAAGAACACACATGCAATGACACTGGTGGATCCATGTGTGGTCTCTAAAGAGAACACACATGCAATGACTCTGGTTGTTGTTAGTAAAAAGAGCACACATGCAATGACACTGGTGGATCCATATGTGGTATGTGAAAAGAACACACATGCAATGACTCTGGTTGTTGTTAGTAAAAAGAACACACATGCAATGACACTTGTGGATCCATATGTGGTATGTGAAAAGAACACGCATGCAATGAATCTGGTTGTTCCATATGTGGTATGTCAAAAGAACACCCATGCAATGACACTGGTGGATCCGTGTGTGGTCTCTGAAGAGAACACACATTTCAATGACTCTGGTTGTTGTTAGTAAAAAGAACACACATGCAATGACACTGGTGGATCCATGTGTGGTATCTGAAGAGAACACACATGCAATGACTCTGGTTGTTGTTAGTAAAAAGAGCACACATGCAATGACACTGGTGGATCCATATGTGGTATGTGAAAAGAACACACATGAAATGACTCTAGTTGTTGTTAGTAAAAACAACACACATGCAATGACACTGGTGGATCCATAGGTGGATTGTGAAAAGAACACAAATGCAATGACCCTGGTGGATCCATATGTGGTATGTGAAAAGAACACACATGCAAGGACTCTGGTTGTAATTAGTAACAAGAACACACATGCAATGACACTGGTGGATCCATGTGTGGTCTCTGAAGAGAACACACATTTCAATGACTCTAGTTGTTGTTAGTAAAAAGAACACATATGCAATGACACTGGTGGATCCATGTGTGGTCTCTGAAGAGGACACACATGCAATGACTCTGGTTGTTGTTTGTAAAAAGAGCACACATGCAATGACACTGGTGGATCCATATGTGGTATGTGAAAAGAACACACATGCAAGGACTCTGGTTGTAATTAGTAACAAGAACACACATGCAATGACACTGGTGGATCCATGTGTGGTCTCTAAAGAGAACACACATTTCAATGACTCTGGTTGTTGTTAGTAAAAAGAACACACATGCAATGACACTGGTGGATCCATGTGTGGTCTCTAAAGAGAACACACATGCAATGACTCTGGTTGTTGTTAGTAAAAAGAGCACACATGCAATGACACTGGTGGATCCATATGTGGTATGTGAAAAGAACACACATGCAATGACTCTGGTTGTTGTTAGTAAAAAGAACACACATGCAATGACACTTGTGGATCCATATGTGGTATGTGAAAAGAACACGCATGCAATGAATCTGGTTGTTCCATATGTGGTATGTCAAAAGAACACCCATGCAATGACTCCAGTTGTTGTTAGTAAAAATAACACACATGCAATGACACTGGTGGATCCATAGGTGGATTGTGAAAAGAACACAAATGCAATGACACTGGTGGATCCATATGTGGTATGTGAAAAGAACACACATGCAAGGACTCTGGTTGTAATTAGTAACAAGAACACACATGCAATGACACTGGTGGATCCATGTGTGGTCTCTTAAGAGAACACACATTTGAATGACTCTAGTTGATGTTAGTAAAAAGAATACATATGCAATGACACTGGCGGATCCATGTGTGGTCTCTGAAGAGAATACACATGCAATGACTCTGGTTGTTGTTAGTAAAAAGAGCACACATGCAGTGACACTGGTGGATCCATATGTGGTATGTGAAAAGAACACACATGCAATGACTCTGGTTGTTGTTAGTAAAAAGAACACACATGCAATGACACTGGTGGATCCATATGTGGTATGTGAAAAGAACACACATGCAATGACTCTGGTTGTTCCATATGTGCTATGTGAAAAGAACACACATGCAATGACTCCAGTTGTTAGTAAAAAGAACACACATGCAATGACACTGGTGGATCCATAGGTGGATTGTGAAAAGAGCACACATGCAATGACTCTGGTTATTACATAAGTGGTATGTGAAAAGAACACACATGAAATGACTCCAGTTGTTGTTAGTAAAAAGAACACACATGCAATGACACTGGTGGATTCATATGTGGATTGTGAAAAGAACACACATGGAATGACACTGGTGGATCCATATGTGGTATGTGAAAATAACACACATGAAATGACTCCAGTTGTTGTTAGTAAAAAGAACACACATGCAGTGACACTGGTGGATCCATATGTGGATTGTGAAAAGAACACACAGGCAATGACACTGGTAGATCCATATGTGGTATGTAAAAAGAACACACATCCAAGGACTCTGGTTGTAATTAGTAACAAGAACACACATGCAATGACACTGGTGGATCCGTGTGTGGTGTCTAAAGAGAACACACATTTCAATGACTCTGGTTGTTGTTAGTAAAAAGAACACACATGCAATGACACTGGTGGATCCATGTGTGGTATCTGAAGAGAACACACATGCAATGACTCTGGTTGTTGTTAGTAAAAAGAGCACACATGCAATGACACTGGTGGATCCATATGTGGTATGTGAAAAGAACACACATGAAATGACTCCAGTTGTTAGTAAAAACAACACCCATGCAATGACACTGGTGGATCCATAGGTGGATTGTGAAAAGAACACAAATGCAATGACCCTGGTGGATCCATATGTGGTATGTGAAAAGAACACACATGCAAGGACTCTGGTTGTAATTAGTAACAAGAACACACATGCAATGACACTGCTGGATCCATGTGTGGTCTCTAAAGAGAACACACATTTCAATGACTCTGGTTGTTGTTAGTAAAAAGAACACACATGCAATGACACTGGTGGATCCATGTGTGGTCTCTAAAGAGAACACACATGCAATGACTCTAGTTGTTGTTAGTAAAAAGAGCACACATGCAATGACACTGGTGGATCCATATGTGGTATGTGAAAAGAACACACATGCAATGACTCTGGTTGTTGTTAGTAAAAAGAACACAAATGCAATGACACTTGTGGATCCATATGTGGTATGTGAAAAGAGCACGCATGCAATGAATTTGGTTGTTCCATATGTGGTATGTCAAAAGAACACCCATGCAATGACTCCAGTTGTTGTTAGTAAAAAGAACACACATGCAATGACACTGGTGGATCCATAGGTGGATTGTGAAAAGAACACAAATGCAATGACACTGCTGGATCCATATGTGGTATGTGAAAAGAACACACATGCAAGGACTCTGGTTGTAATTAGTAACACGAACACACATGCAATGACACTGGTGGATCCATGTGTGGTCTCTGAAGAGAACACACATTTCAATGACTCTAGTTGTTGTTAGTAAAAAGAATACATATGCAATGACACTGGTGGATCCATGTGTGGTCTCTGAAGAGAATACACATGCAATGACTCTGGTTGTTGTTAGTAAAAAGAGCACACATGCAATGACACTGGTGGATCCATATGTGGTATGTGAAAAGAACACACATGCAATGACTCTGGTTGTTGTTAGTAAAAAGAACACACATGCAATGACACTGGTGGATCCATATGTGGTATGTGAAACGAACACACATGCAACGACTCTGGTTGTTCCATATGTGGTATGTGAAAAGAACACACATGCAATGACTCCAGTTGTTGTTAGTAAAAAGAACACACATGCAATGACACTGGTGGATCCATAGGTGGATTGTGAAAAGAGCACACATGCAATGACTCTGGTTATTACATAAGTGGTATGTGAAAAGAACACACATGAAATGACTCCAGTTGTTGTTAGTAAAAAGAACACACATGCAATGACACTGGTGGATTCATATGTGGATTGTGAATACAACACACATGGAATGACACTGGTGGATCCATATGTGGTATGTGAAAAGAACACACATGAAATGACTCTAGTTGTTGTTAGTAAAAAGAACACACATGCAGTGACACTGGTGGAACCATATGTGGTATGTGAAAAGAACACACATGCAATGACTCTGGTTGTTGTTAGTAAAAACAACACACATGCAATGACACTGGTGGATCCATAGGTGGATTGTGAAAAGAACACAAATGCAATGACCCTGGTGGATCCATATATGGTATGTGAAAAGAACACACATGCAAGGACTCTGGTTGTAATTAGTAACAAGAACACACATGCAATGACACTGGTGGATCCATGTGTGGTCTCTGAAGAGAACACACATTTCAATGACTCTAGTTGTTGTTAGTAAAAAGAACACATATGCAATGACACTGGTGGATCCATGTGTGGTCTCTGAAGAGGACACACATGCAATGACTGGTTGTTGTTAGTAAAAAGAGCACACATGCAATGACACTGGTGGATCCATATGTGCTATGTGAAAAGAACACACATGCAAGGACTCTGGTTGTTGTTAGTAAAAAGAAACACACATGCAGTGACACCGGTGGATCCATATGTGGATTGTGAAAAGAACACACACGCAAGGACTCTGGTTGTACTTAGTAACAAGAACACACATGCAATGACACTGGTGGATCCATGTGTGGTCTCTAAAGAGAACACACATTTCAATGACTCTGGTTGTTGTTAGTAAAAAGATCACACATGCAATGACATTGGTGGATCCATGTGTGGACTCTGAAGAGAACACACATGCAATGACCCTGGTTATTGTTAGTAAAAAGAGCACACATGCAATGACATTGGTGGATCCATATGTGGTATGTGAAAAGAACACACATGCAATGACTCTGGTTGTTGTTAGTAAAAAGAAGACACATGCAATGACACTGGTGGATCCATGTGTGGTCTCTGAAGAGAACACACATTTCAATGACTCTAGATGTTCCATATGTGGTATGTGAAAAGAACACACATGCAATGACTCCAGTTGTTGTTAGTAAAAAGAACACACATGCAATGACACTGGTCGATCCATCTGTGGTCTCTGAAGAGAACACACATTTCAATGACTCTGGTTGTGCCATATGTGGTATGTGAAAATAACACACATTTCAATGACTCCACTTGTTGTTAGTAAAAAGAACACGCATGCAATGACACTGGTGGATCCATAGGTGGATTGTGAAAAGAACACAAATGCAATGACACTGGTAGATCCATATGTGGTATGTGAAAAGAACACACATGCAAGGACTCTGGTTGTAATTAGTAACAAGAACACACATGCAATGACACTGGTGGATCCATGTGTGGTCTCTGAAGAGAACACACATTTCAATGACTCTGGTTGTTGTTAGTAAAAAGAACACACATGCAATGACACTGGTGGATCCTTGTGTGGTCTCTGAAGAGAACACACATGCAATGATTCTGGTGGTTGTTAGTAAAAAGAGCACACATGCAATGACACTGGTGGATCCATATGTGGTATGTGAAAAGAACACACATGCAATGACTCTGGTTGTTGTTAGTAAAAAGAACACACATGCAATGACACTGGTAGATCCATAGGTGGATTGTGAAAAGAGCACACATGCAATGACTCTTGTTGTTCCATATGTGGTATGTGAAAAGAACACACATGAAATGACTCCATTTGTTGTTAGTAAAAAGAACACACATGCAATGACACTGGTGGATCCATATGTGGATTGTGAAAAGAACACACATGCAATGACACTGGTGGATCCATATGTGGTATGTGAAAAGAACACACATTTCAATGACTCTAGTTGTTGTTAGTAAAAAGAACACACATGCAATGACACTGGTGGATCCATAGGTGGATTGTGAAAAGAACACAAATGCAATGACACTGGTGGATCCATATGTGGTATGTGAAAAGAACACACATTTCAATGACTCTGGTTGTTGTTAGTAAAAAGAACACACATGCAATGACACTGGTGGATCCATGTGTGGTCTCTAAAGAGAACACACATGCAATGACTCTGGTTGTTATTAGTAAAAGGAGCACACATGCAATGACACTGGTGGATCCATATGTGGTATGTGAAAAGAACACACATGCAATGACTCTGGTTGTTGTTAGTAAAAAGAAGACACTTGATATGTGAAAAGAACATGCATGCAATAACTCTGGTTGTTCCATATGTGATATGTGAAAAGAACACACATGCAATGACTCCAGTTGTTGTTAGTAAAAAGAACACACATGCAATGACACTAGTGGATCCATAGGTGGATTGTGAAAAGATCACACTTGCAATGACTCTAGTTGTTCCATTTGTGGTATGTGAAAAGAACACACATGAAATGACTCCAGTTGTTGTTAGTAAAAAGAACACACATGCAATGACACTGGTGGATCCATATGTGGATTGCGAAAAGAACACACATGCAATGACACTGGTGGATCCATATGTGGTATGTGAAAAGAACACACATTTCAATGACTCCAGTTGTTGTTAGTAAAAAGAACACACATGTAATGACACTGGTGGATCCATTGGTGGATTGTGAAAAGAACACAAATGCAATGACACTTGTGGATCCATATGTGGTATGTGAAAAGAACACACATGCAAGGACTCTGGTTGTAATTAGTAACAAGATCACACATGCAATGACACTAGTGGATCCATGTGTGGTCTCTGAAGAGAACACACATTTCAATGACTCTAGTTGTTGTTAGTAAAAGGAATACATATGCAATGACACTGGTGGATCCATGTGTGGTCTCTAAAGAGAATACATATGCAATGACTCTGGTTGTTGTTAGTAAAAAGAGCACACATGCAATGACACTGGTGGATCCATATGTGGATGTGAAAAGAACACATATGCAATGACTCTGGTTGTTGTTAGTAAAAAGAACACACATGCAATGACACTAGTGGATCCATAGGTGGATTGTGAAAAGAGCACACATGCAATTACTCTGGTTGTTCCATATGTGGTATGTGAAAAGAACACAAATGAAATGACTCCAGTTGTTGTTAGTAAAAAGAACACACATGTAATGACACTGGTGGATCCATATGTGGATTATGAAAAGAACACACATGCAATGACACTGGTGGATCCATATGTGGTATGTGAAAAGAACACACATTTCAATGACTCCAGTTGTTGTTAGTAAAAAGAACACACATGTAGTGACACTGGTGGATCCATATGTGGATTGTGAAAAGAACACACAGGCAATGACACTGGTAGATCCATATGTGGTATGTAAAAAGAACACACATCCAAGGACTCTGGTTGTAATTAGTAACAAGAACACACATGCAATGACACTGGTGGATCCATATGTGGTATGTGAAAAGAACACACATGAAATGACTCCAGTTGTTGTTAGTAAAAAGAACACACATGCAGTGACACTGGTGGATCCATATGTGGATTGTGAAAGGAACACACAGGCAATGACACTGGTAGATCCATATGTGGTATGTAAAAAGAACACACATCCAAGGACTCTGGTTGTTGTTAGTAACAAGAACACACATGCAATGACACTGGTGGATCCGTGTGTGGTCTCTGAAGAGAACACACATTTCAATGACTCTGGTTGTTGTTAGTAAAAAGAACACACATGCAATGACACTGGTGGATCCATGTGTGGTATCTGAAGAGAACACACATGCAATGACTCTGGTTGTTGTTAGTAAAAAGAGCACACATGCAATGACACTGGTGGATCCATATGTGGTATGTGAAAAGAACACACATGAAATGACTCCAGTTGTTGTTAGTAAAAACAAAACACATGCAATGACACTGGTGGATCCATAGGTGGATTGTGAAAAGAACACAAATGCAATGACCCTGGTGGATCCATATGTGGTATGTGAAAAGAACACACATGCAAGGACTCTGGTTGTAATTAGTAACAAGAACACACATGCAATGACACTGGTGGATCCATGTGGGGTCTCTGAAGAGAACACACATTTCAATGACTCTAGTTGTTGTTAGTAAAAAGAACACATATGCAATGACACTGGTGGATCCATGTGTGGTCTCCGAAGAGGACACACATGCAATGACTCTGGTTGTTGTTAGTAAAAAGAGCACACATGCAATGACACTGGTGGATCCATATGTGGTATGTGAAAATAACACACATGCAATGACTCTGGTTGTTGTTAGTAAAAAGAACACACATGCAATGACACTGGTAGATCCATAGGTGGATTGTGAAAAGAGCACACATGCAATGACTCTTGTTGTTCCATATGTGGTATGTGAAAAGAACACACATGAAATGACTCCATTTGTTGTTAGTAAAAAGAACACACATGCAATGACACTGGTGGATCCATATGTGGATTGTGAAAAGAACACACATGCAATGACACTGGTGGATCCATATGTGGTATGTGAAAAGAACACACATTTCAATGACTCTAGTTGTTGTTAGTAAAAAGAACACACATGCAATGACACTGGTGTATCCATAGGTGGATTGTGAAAAGAACACAAATGCAATGACACTGGTGGATCCATATGTGGTATGTGAAAAGAACACACATTTCAATGACTCTGGTTGTTGTTAGTAAAAAGAACACACATGCAATGACACTGGTGGATCCATGTGTGGTCTCTAAAGAGAACACACATGCAATGACTCTGGTTGTTATTAGTAAAAGGAGCACACATGCAATGACACTGGTGGATCCATATGTGGTATGTGAAAAGAACACACATGCAATGACTCTGGTTGTTGTTAGTAAAAAGAAGACACTTGATATGTGAAAAGAACATGCATGCAATAACTCTGGTTGTTCCATATGTGGTATGTGAAAAGAACACACATGCAATGACTCCAGTTGTTGTTAGTAAAAAGAACACACATGCAATGACACTAGTGGATCCATAGGTGGATTGTGAAAAGATCACACTTGCAATGACTCTAGTTGTTCCATTTGTGGTATGTGAAAAGAACACACATGAAATGACTCCAGTTGTTGTTAGTAAAAAGAACACACATGCAATGACACTGGTGGATCCATATGTGGATTGCGAAAAGAACACACATGCAATGACACTGGTGGATCCATATGTGGTATGTGAAAAGAACACACATTTCAATGACTCCAGTTGTTGTTAGTAAAAAGAACACACATGTAATGACACTGGTGGATCCATTGGTGGATTGTGAAAAGAACACAAATGCAATGACACTTGTGGATCCATATGTGGTATGTGAAAAGAACACACATGCAAGGACTCTGGTTGTAATTAGTAACAAGAACACACATGCAATGACACTAGTGGATCCATGTGTGGTCTCTGAAGAGAACACACATTTCAATGACTCTAGTTGTTGTTAGTAAAAGGAATACATATGCAATGACACTGGTGGATCCATGTGTGGTCTCTAAAGAGAATACATATGCAATGACTCTGGTTGTTGTTAGTAAAAAGAGCACACATGCAATGACACTGGTGGATCCATATGTGGATGTGAAAAGAACACATATGCAATGACTCTGGTTGTTGTTAGTAAAAAGAACACACATGCAATGACACTAGTGGATCCATAGGTGGATTGTGAAAAGAGCACACATGCAATTACTCTGGTTGTTCCATATGTGGTATGTGAAAAGAACACAAATGAAATGACTCCAGTTGTTGTTAGTAAAAAGAACACACATGTAATGACACTGGTGGATCCATATGTGGATTATGAAAAGAACACACATGCAATGACACTGGTGGATCCATATGTGGTATGTGAAAAGAACACACATTTCAATGACTCCAGTTGTTGTTAGTAAAAAGAACACACATGTAGTGACACTGGTGGATCCATATGTGGATTGTGAAAAGAACACACAGGCAATGACACTGGTAGATCCATATGTGGTATGTAAAAAGAACACACATCCAAGGACTCTGGTTGTAATTAGTAACAAGAACACACATGCAATGACACTGGTGGATCCATATGTGGTATGTGAAAAGAACACACATGAAATGACTCCAGTTGTTGTTAGTAAAAAGAACACACATGTAGTGACACTGGTGGATCCATATGTGGATTGTGAAAGGAACACACAGGCAATGACACTGGTAGATCCATATGTGGTATGTAAAAAGAACACACATCCAAGGACTCTGGTTGTTGTTAGTAACAAGAACACACATGCAATGACACTGGTGGATCCGTGTGTGGTCTCTGAAGAGAACACACATTTCAATGACTCTGGTTGTTGTTAGTAAAAAGAACACACATGCAATGACACTGGTGGATCCATGTGTGGTATCTGAAGAGAACACACATGCAATGACTCTGGTTGTTGTTAGTAAAAAGAGCACACATGCAATGACACTGGTGGATCCATATGTGGTATGTGAAAAGAACACACATGAAATGACTCCAGTTGTTGTTAGTAAAAACAACACACATGCAATGACACTGGTGGATCCATAGGTGGATTGTGAAAAGAACACAAATGCAATGACCCTGGTGGATCCATATGTGGTATGTGAAAAGAACACACATGCAAGGACTCTGGTTGTAATTAGTAACAAGAACACACATGCAATGACACTGGTGGATCCATGTGGGGTCTCTGAAGAGAACACACATTTCAATGACTCTAGTTGTTGTTAGTAAAAAGAACACATATGCAATGACACTGGTGGATCCATGTGTGGTCTCCGAAGAGGACACACATGCAATGACTCTGGTTGTTGTTAGTAAAAAGAGCACACATGCAATGACACTGGTGGATCCATATGTGGTATGTGAAAAGAACACACATGCAAGGACTCTGGTTGTAATTAGTAACAAGAACACACATGCAATGACACTGCTGGATCCATGTGTGGTCTCTCAAGAGAACACACATTTCAATGACTCTGGTTGTTGTTAGTAAAAAGAACACACATGCGATGACACTGGTGGATCCTTGTGTGGTCTCTGAAGAGAACACACATGCAATGATTCTGGTGGTTGTTAGTAAAAAGAGCACACATGCAATAACACTGGTGGATCCATATGTGGTATGTGAAAAGAACACACATGCAATGACTCTAGTTGTTGTTAGTAAAAAGAACACACATGCAATGACACTGGTAGATCCATAGGTGGATTGTGAAAAGAGCACACATGCAATGACTCTTGTTGTTCCATATGTGGTATGTGAAAAGAACACACATGAAATGACTCCATTTGTTTTTAGTAAAAAGAACACACATGCAATGACACTTGTGGATCCATATGTGGATTGTGAAAAGAACACACATGCAATGACACTGGTGGATCCATATGTGGTATGTGAAAAGAACACACATTTCAATGACTCTAGTTGTTGTTAGTAAAAAGAACACACATGCAATGACACTGGTGGATCCATAGGTGGATAGTGAAAAGAACACAAATGCAATGACACAGGTGGATCCATATGTGGTATGTGAAAAGAACACACATTTCAATGACTCTGGTTGTTGTTAGTAAAAAGAACACACATGCAATGACACTGGTGGATCCATGTGTGGTCTCTAAAGAGAACACACATGCAATGACTCTGGTTGTTATTAGTAAAAGGAGCACACATGCAATGACACTGGTGGATCCATATGTGGTATGTGAAAAGAACACACATGCAATGAATCTGGTTGTTGTTAGTAAAAAGAAGACACTTGATATGTGAAAAGAACACGCATGCAATAACTCTGGTTGTTCCATATGTGGTATGTGAAAAGAACACACATGCAATGACTCCAGTTGTTGTTAGTAAAAAGAACACACATGCAATGACACTAGTGGATCCATAGGTGGATTGTGAAAAGAGCACACTTGCAATGACTCTGGTTGTTCCATTTGTGGTATGTGAAAAGAACACACATGAAATGACTCCAGTTGTTGTTAGTAAAAAGAACACACATGCAATGACACTGGTGGATCCATATGTGGATTGTGAAAAGAACACACATGCAATGACACTGGTGGATCCATATGTGGTATGTGAAAAGAACACACATTTCAATGACTCCAGTTGTTGTTAGTAAAAAGAACACACATGTAATGACACTGGTGGATCCA
The DNA here is from genome assembly GCA_916181665.1 of Avena sativa. Classification (NCBI taxonomy): domain Eukaryota; kingdom Viridiplantae; phylum Streptophyta; class Magnoliopsida; order Poales; family Poaceae; genus Avena; species Avena sativa. The sequence goes on along the minus strand of OV702287.1, from coordinate 38,037,870 downwards.
TAGGTGGATTGTGAAAAGAACACAAATGCAATGACACTTGTGGATCCATATGTGGTATGTGAAAAGAACACACATGCAAGGACTCTGGTTGTGATTAGTAACACGAACACACATGCAATGACACTGGTGGATCCATGTGTGGTCTCTGAAGAGAACACACATTTCAATGACTCTAGTTGTTGTTAGTAAAAGGAATACATATGAAATGACACTGGTGGATCCATGTGTGGTCTCTAAAGAGAATACACATGCAATGACTTTGGTTGTTGTTAGTAAAAAGAGCACACATGCAATGACACTGGTGGATCCATGTGTGGTCTCTGAAGAGAACACACATTTCAATGACTCTAGTTGTTGTTAGTAAAAGGAATACATATGAAATGACACTGGTGGATCCATGTGTGGTCTCTGAAGAGAATACACATGCAATGACTTTGGTTGTTGTTAGTAAAAAGAGCACACATGCAATGACACTGGTGGATCCATATGTGGATGTGAAAAGAACACATATGCAATGACTCTGGTTGTTGTTACTAAAAAGAACACACATGCAATGACACTAGTGGATCCATAGGTGGATTGTGAAAAGAGCACACATGCAATTACTCTGGTTGTTCCATATGTGGTATGTGAAAAGAACACAAATGAAATGACTCCAGTTGTTGTTAGTAAAAAGAACACACATGCAATGACACTGGTGGATCCATATGTGGATTATGAAAAGAACACACATGCAATGACACTGGTGGATCCATATGTGGTATGTGAAAAGAACACACATTTCAATGACTCCAGTTGTTGTTAGTAAAAAGAACACACATGCAGTGACACTGGTGGATCCATATGTGGATTGTGAAAAGAACACACAGGCAATGACACTGCTAGATCCATATGTGGTATGTAAAAAGAACACACATCCAAGGACTCTGGTTGTAATTAGTAACAAGAACACACATGCAATGACACTGGTGGATCCATATGTGGTATGTGAAAAGAACACACATGAAATGACTCCAGTTGTTGTTAGTAAAAAGAACACACATGCAGTGACACTGGTGGATCCATATGTGGATTGTGAAAAGAACACACAGGCAATGACACTGGTAGATCCATATGTGGTATGTAAAAAGAACACACATCCAAGGACTCTGGTTGTAATTAGTAACAAGAACACACATGCAATGACACTGGTGGATCCGTGTGTGGTCTCTGAAGAGAACACACATTTTAATGACTCTGGTTGTTGTTAGTAAAAAGAACACACATGCAATGACACTGGTGGATCCATGTGTGGTATCTAAAGAGAACACACATGCAATGACTCTGGTTGTTGTTAGTAAAAAGAGCACACATGCAATGACACTGGTGGATCCATATGTGGTATGTGGAAAGAACACACATGCAATGACTCTGGTTGTTGTTAGTAAAAAGAACACACATGCAATGTCACTTGTGGATCCATATGTGGTATGTGAAAAGAACACGCATGCAATGAATCTGGTTGTTCCATATGTGGTATGTCAAAAGAACACCCATGCAATGACTCCAGTTGTTGTTAGTAAAAATAACACACATGCAATGACACTGGTGGATCCGTAGGTGGATTGTGAAAAGAACACAAATGCAATGACACTGGTGGATCCATATGTGGTATGTGAAAAGAACACACATGCAAGGACTCTGGTTGTAATTAGTAACAAGAACACACATGCAATGACACTGCTGGATCCATGTGTGGTCTCTAAAGAGAACACACATTTCAATGACTCTGGTTGTTGTTAGTAAAAACAACACACATGCAATGACACTGGTGGATCAATGTGTGGTCTCTAAAGAGAACACACATGCAATGACTCTGGTTGTTGTTAGTAAAAAGAGCACACATGCAATGACACTGGTGGATCCATATGTGGTATGTGAAAAGAACACACATGCAATGACTCTGGTTGTTGTTAGTAAAAAGAACACACATGCAATGACACTTGTGGATCCATATGTGGTATGTGAAAAGAACACGCACGCAATGAATCTGGTTGTTCCATATGTGGTATGTCAAAAGAACACCCATGCAATGACTCCAGTTGTTGTTAGTAAAAAGAACACACATGCAATGACACTGGTGGATCCATAGGTGGATTGTGAAATGAACACAAATGCAATGACACTGCTGGATCCATATGTGGTATGTGAAAAGAACACACATGCAAGGACTCTGGTTGTAATTAGTAACAAGAACACACATGCAATGACACTGGTGGATCCATGTGTGGTCTCTGAAGAGAACACACATTTCAATGACTCTAGTTGTTGTTAGTAAAAAGAATAAATATGCAATGACACTGGTGGATCCATGTGTGGTCTCTGAAGAGAATACACATGCAATGACTCTGGTTGTTGTTAGTAAAAAGAGCACACATGCAATGACACTGGTGGATCCATATGTGGTATGTGAAAAGAACACACATGCAATGACTCTGGTTGTTGTTAGTAAAAAGAACACACATGCAATGACACTGGTGGATCCATATGTGGTATGTGAAAAGAACACACATGCAATGACTCTGGTTGTTCCATATGTGGTATGTGAAAAGAACACACATGCAATGACTCCAGTTGTTGTTAGTAAAAAGAACACACATGCAATGACACTGGTGGATCCATAGGTGGATTGTGAAAAGAGCACACATGCAATGACTCTGGTTATTACATAAGTGGTATGTGAAAAGAACACACATGAAATGACTCCAGTTGTTGTTAGTAAAAAGAACACACATGCAATGACACTGGTGGATTCATATGTGGATTGTGAAAAGAACACACATGGAATGACACTGGTGGATCCATATGTGGTATGTGAAAAGAACACACATGAAATGACTCCAGTTGTTGTTAGTAAAAAGAACACACATGCAGTGACACTGGTGGATCCATATGTGGATTGTGAAAAGAACACACAGGTAATGACACTGGTAGATCCATATGTGGTATGTAAAAAGAACACACATCCAAGGACTCTGGTTGTAATTAGTAACAAGAACACACATGCAATGACACTGGTGGATCCGTGTGTGGTCTCTGAAGAGAACACACATTTCAATGACTCTGGTTGTTGTTAGTAAAAAGAACACACATGCAATGACACTGGTGGATCCATGTGTGGTATCTGAAGAGAACACACATGCAATGACTCTGGTTGTTGTTAGTAAAAAGAGCACACATGCAATGACACTGGTGGATCCATATGTGGTATGTGAAATGAACACACATGAAATGACTCCAGTTGTTCTTAGTAAAAACAACACACATGCAATGACACTGGTGGATCCATAGGTGGATTGTGAAAAGAACACAAATGCAATGACCCTGGTGGATCCATATGTGTTATGTGAAAAGAACACACATGCAAGGACTCTGGTTGTAATTAGTAACAAGAACACACATGCAATGACACTGGTGGATCCATGTGTGGTCTCTGAAGAGAACACACATTTCAATGACTCTAGTTGTTGTTAGTAAAAAGAATACATATGCAATGACACTGGTGGATCCATGTGTGGACTCTGAAGAGAATACACATGCAATGACTCTGGTTGTTGTTAGTAAAAAGAGCACACATGAAATGACACTGGTGGATCCATATGCGGTATGTGAAAACAACACACATGCAATGACTCTGGTTGTTGTTAGTAAAAAGAACACACATGCAGTGACACAGGTGGATCCATATGTGGTATGTGAAAAGAACACACATGCAACGACTCTGGTTGTTCCATATGTGGTATGTGAAAAGAACACACATGCAATGACTCCAGTTGTTGTTAGTAAAAAGAACACACATGCAATGACACTGGTGGATCCATAGGTGGATTGTGAAAAGAGCACACATGCAATGGCTCTGGTTATTACATAAGTGGTATGTGAAAAGAACACACATGAAATGACTCCAGTTGTTGTTAGTAAAAAGAACACACATGCAATGACACTGGTGGATTCATATGTGGATTGTGAAAAGAACACACATGGAATGACACTGGTGGATCCATATGTGGTATGTGAAAAGAACACACATGAAATGACTCCAGTTGTTGTTAGTAAAAATAACACACATGCAGTGACACTGGTGGATCCATATGTGGATTGTGAAAAGAACACACAGGCAATGACACTGGTAGATCCATATGTGGTATGTAAAAAGAACAAACATCCAAGGACTCTGGTTGTAATTAGTAACAAGAACACACATGCAATGACACTGGTGGATCCGTGTGTGGTCTCTAAAGAGAACACACATTTCAATGACTCTGGTTGTTGTTAGTAAAAAGAACACACCTGCCATGACACTGGTGGATCCATGTGTGGTATCTGAAGAGAACACACATGCAATGACTCTGGTTGTTGTTAGTAAAAAGAGCACACATGCAATGACACTGGTGGATCCATATGTGGTATGTGAAAAGAACACACATGAAATGACTCTAGTTGTTGTTAGTAAAAACAACACACATGCAATGACACTGGTGGATCCATAGGTGGATTGTGAAAAGAACACAAATGCAATGACCCTGGTGGATCCATATATGGTATGTGAAAAGAACACACATGCAATGACTCTGGTTGTAATTAGTATCAAGAACACACATGCAATGACACTGGTGGATCCATGTGTGGTCTCTAAAGAGAACACACATTTCAATGACTCTGGTTGTTGTTAGTAAAAAGATCACACATGCAATGACATTGGTGGATCCATGTGTGGTCTCTGAAGAGAACACACATGCAATGACCCTGGTTGTTGTTAGTAAAAAGAGCACACATGCAATGACATAGGTGGATCCATATGTGGTATGTGAAAAGAACACACATGCAATGACTCTGGTTGTTGTTAGTAAAAAGAACACACATGCAATGACACTAGTGGATCCATGTGTGGTCTCTGAAGAGAACACACATTTCAATGACTCTAGTTGTTCCATATGTGGTATGTGAAAATAACACACATGCAATGACTCCAGTTGTTGTTAGTAAAATGAAAACACATGCAATGACACTGGTCGATCCATCTGTGGTCTCTGAAGAGAACACACATTTCAATGACTCTGGTTGTGCCATATGTGGTATGTGAAAATAACACACATTTCAATGACTCCACTTGTTGTTAGTAAAAAGAACACACATGCAATGACACTGGTGGATCCATAGGTGGATTGTGAAAAGAACACAAATGCAATGACACTGGTAGATCCATATGTGGTATGTGAAAAGAACACTCATGCAAGGACTCTGGTTGTAATTAGTAACAAGAACACACATGCAATGACACTGGTGGATCCATGTGTGGTCTCTGAAGAGAACACACATTTCAATGACTCTGGTTGTTGTTAGTAAAAAGAACACACATGCAATGACACTGGTGGATCCTTGTGTGGTCTCCTAAGAGAACACACATGCAATGATTCTGGTGGTTGTTAGTAAAAAGAGCACACATGCAATGACACTGGTGGATCCATATGTGGTATGTGAAAAGAACACACATGCAATGACTCTGGTTGTTGTTAGTAAAAACAACACACATGCAATGACACTGGTAGATCCATAGGTGGATTGTGAAAAGAGCACACATGCAATAACTCTTGTTGTTCCATATGTGGTATGTGAAAAGAACACACATGAAATGACTCCATTTGTTGTTAGTAAAAAGAACACACATGCAATGACACTGGTGGATCCATATGTGGATTGTGAAAAGAACACACATGCAATGACACTGGTGGATCCATATGTGGTATATGAAAAGAACACACATTTCAATGACTCTAGTTGTTGTTAGTAAAAAGAACACACATGCAATGGCACTTGTGGATCCATAGGTGGATTCTGAAAAGAACACAAATTCAGTGACACTGGTGGATCCATATGTGGTATGTGAAAAGAACACACATTTCAATGACTCTGGTTGTTGTTAGTAAAAAGAACACACATGGAATGACACTGGTGGATCCATGTGTGGTCTCTAAAGAGAACACACATGCAATGACTCTGGTTGTTATTAGTAAAAGGAGCACACATGCAATGACACTGGTGGATCCATATGTGGTATGTGAAAAGAACACACATGCAATGACTCTGGTTGTTGTTAGTAAAAAGAAGACACTTGGTATGTGAAAAGAACACGCATGCAATAACTCTGGTTGTTCCATATGTGGTATGTGAAAAGAACACACATGCAATGACTCCAGTTGTTGTTAGTAAAAAGAACACACATGCAATGACACTAGTGGATCCATAGGTGGATTGTGAAAAGAGCACACTTGCAATGACTCTGGTTGTTCCATTTGTGGAATGTGAAAAGAACACACATGAAATGACTCCTGTTGTTGTTAGTAAAAAGAACACACATGCAATAACACTGGTGGATCCATATGTGGATTGTGAAAAGAACACACATGCAATGCGATGGTGGATCCATATGTGGTATGTGAAAAGAACACACATTTCAATGACTCCAGTTGTTGTTAGTAAAAAGAACACACATGCAATGACATTTGTGGATCCATATCTGGTATGTGAAAAGAACACATATGCAATGACTCTGGTTATTGTTAGTAAAAAGAACACACATGCAATGACACTAGTGGATCCATAGGTGGATTGTGAAAAGAGCACACATGCAATTACTCTGGTTGTTCCATATGTGGTATGTGAAAAGAACACAAATGAAATGACTCCAGTTGTTGTTAGTAAAAAGAACACACATGCAACGACACTGGTGGATCCATATGTGGATTATGAAAAGAACACACATGCAATGACACTGGTGGATCCATATGTGGTATGTGAAAAGAACACACATTTCAATGACTCCAGTTGTTGTTAGTAAAAAGAACACACATGCAATGACACTGGTGGATCCATAGGTGGATTGTGAAAAGAACACAAATGCAATGACACTGGTGGATCCATATGTGGTATGTGAAAAGAACACACATGCAAGGACTCTGGTTGTAATTAGTAACAAGAAAACACATGCAATGACACTGGTGGATCCATGTGTGGTCTCTGAAGAGAACACAAATTTCAATGACTCTAGTTGTTGTTAGTAAAAAGAACACATATGCAATGACACTGGTGGATCCATGTGTGGTCTATGAAGAGGACACACATGCAATGACTCTGGTTGTTGTTAGTAAAAAGAGCACACATGCAATGACACTGGTGGATCCATATGTGGTATGGGAAAAGAACACACATGCAAGGACTCTGGTTGTAATTAGTAACAAGAACACACATGCAATGACACTGGTGGATCCGTGTGTGGTCTCTAAAGAGAACACACATTTCAATGACTCTAGTTGTTGTTCGTAAAAAGAACACACATGCAATGACACTAGTGGATCCATGTGTGGTCTCTAAAGAGAACACACATGCAATGACTCTGGTTGTTGTTAGTAAAAAGAACACACATGCAATGACACTTGTGAATCCATATGTGGTATGTGAAAAGAGCACGCATGCAATGAATCTGGTTGTTCCATATGTGGTCTGTGAAAAGAACACCCATCCAATGACTCCAGTTGTTGTTAGTAAAAAGAACACACATGCAATGACACTAGTGGATCCATAGGTGGATTGTGAAAAGAGCACACATGCAATGACTCTGGTTGTTCCATATGTGGTATGTGGAAAGAACACACATGAAATGACTCCAGTTGTTGTTAGTAAAACAAACACACATGCAATGACACTGGTGGATTCATATGTGGATTGTGAAAAGAACACACATGCAATGACACTGGTGGAACCATATGTGGTATGTGAAAAGAACACACATTTCAATGACTCCAGTTGTTGTTAGTAAAAAGAACACACATGCAATGATACTGGTGGATCCATAGGTGGATTGTGAAAAGGACACAAATGCAATGACACTGGTGGATCCATATGTGGTATGTGAAAAGAACACACATGCAAGGACTCTGGTTGTAATTAGTAACAAGAACACACATGCAATGACACTGGTGGATCCATGTGTGGTCTCTGAAGAGAACACACATTTCAATGACTCTAGTTGTTGTTAGTAAAAAGAATACATATGCAATGACACTGGTGGATCCATGTGTGGACTCTGAAGAGAATACACATGCAATGACTCTGGTTGTTGTTAGTAAAAAGAGCACACATGAAATGACACTGGTGGATCCATATGCGGTATGTGAAAACAACACACATGCAATGACTCTGGTTGTAGTTAGTAAAAAGAACACACATGCAGTGACACAGGTGGATCCATATGTGGTATGTGAAAAGAACACACATGCAACGACTCTGGTTGTTCCATATGTGGTATGTGAAAAGAACACACATGCAATGACTCCAGTTGTTGTTAGTAAAAAGAACACACATGCAATGACACTGGTGGATCCATAGGTGGATTGTGAAAAGAGCACACATGCAATGGCTCTGGTTATTACATAAGTGGTATGTGAAAAGAACACACATGAAATGACTCCAGTTGTTGTTAGTAAAAAGAACACACATGCAATGACACTGGTGGATTCATATGTGGATTGTGAAAAGAACACACATGGAATGACACTGGTGGATCCATATGTGGTATGTGAAAAGAACACACATGAAATGACTCCAGTTGTTGTTAGTAAAAATAACACACATGCAGTGACACTGGTGGATCCATATGTGGATTGTGAAAAGAACACACAGGCAATGACACTGGTAGATCCATATGTGGTATGTAAAAAGAACAAACATCCAAGGACTCTGGTTGTAATTAGTAACAAGAACACACATGCAATGACACTGGTGGATCCGTGTGTGGTCTCTAAAGAGAAACACATTTCAATGACTCTGGTTGTTGTTAGTAAAAAGAACACACCTGCCATGACACTGGTGGATCCATGTGTGGTATCTGAAGAGAACACACATGCAATGACTCTGGTTGTTGTTAGTAAAAAGAGCACACATGCAATGACACTGGTGGATCCATATGTGGTATGTGAAAAGAACACACATGAAATGACTCCAGTTGTTGTTAGTAAAAACAACACACATGCAATGACACTGGTGGATCCATAGGTGGATTGTGAAAAGAACACAAATGCAATGACCCTGGTGGATCCATATATGGTATGTGAAAAGAACACACATGCAATGACTCTGGTTGTAATTAGTAACAAGAACACACATGCAATGACACTGGTGGATCCATGTGTGGTCTCTGAAGAGAACACACATTTCAATGACTCTGGTTGTTGTTAGTAAAAAGATCACACATGCAATGACATTGGTGGATCCATGTGTGGTCTCTGAAGAGAACACACATGCAATGACCCTGGTTGTTGTTAGTAAAAAGAGCACACATGCAATGACATAGGTGGATCCATATGTGGTATGTGAAAAGAACACACATGCAATGACTCTGGTTGTTGTTAGTAAAAAGAACACACATGCAATGACACTGGTGGATCCATGTGTGGTCTCTGAAGAGAACACACATTTCAATGACTCTAGTTGTTCCATATGTGGTATGTGAAAAGAACACACATGCAATGACTCCAGTTGTTGTTAGTAAAATGAAAACACATGCAATGACACTGGTCGATCCATCTGTGGTCTCTGAAGAGAACACACATTTCAATGACTCTGGTTGTGCCATATGTGGTATGTGAAAATAACACACATTTCAATGACTCCACTTGTTGTTAGTAAAAAGAACACACATGCAATGACACTGGTGGATCCATAGGTGGATTGTGAAAAGAACACAAATGCAATGACACTGGTAGATCCATATGTGGTATGTGAAAAGAACACTCATGCAAGGACTCTGGTTGTAATTAGTAACAAGAACACACATGCAATGACACTGGTGGATCCATGTGTGGTCTCTGAAGAGAACACACATTTCAATGACTCTAGTTGTTGTTAGTAAAAAGAACACACATGCAATGACACTGGTGGATCCTTGTGTGGTCTCCTAAGAGAACACACATGCAATGATTCTGGTGGTTGTTAGTAAAAAGAGCACACATGCAATGACACTGGTGGATCCATATGTGGTATGTGAAAAGAACACACATGCAATGACTCTGGTTGTTGTTAGTAAAAACAACACACATGCAATGACACTGGTAGATCCATAGGTGGATTGTGAAAAGAGCACACATGCAATGACTCTTGTTGTTCCATATGTGGTATGTGAAAAGAACACACATGAAATGACTCCATTTGTTGTTAGTAAAAAGAACACACATGCAATGACACTGGTGGATCCATATGTGGATTGTGAAAAGAACACACATGCAATGACACTGGTGGATCCATATGTGGTATATGAAAAGAACACACATTTCAATGACTCTAGTTGTTGTTAGTAAAAAGAACACACATGCAATGGCACTTGTGGATCCATAGGTGGATTCTGAAAAGAACACAAATGCAGTGACACTGGTGGATCCATATGTGGTATGTGAAAAGAACACACATTTCAATGACTCTGGTTGTTGTTAGTAAAAAGAACACACATGGAATGACACTGGTGGATCCATGTGTGGTCTCTAAAGAGAACACACATGCAATGACTCTGGTGGATCCATATGTGGTATGTGAAAAGAACACACATGCAATGACTCTGGTTGTTGTTAGTAAAAAGAAGACACTTGGTATGTGAAAAGAACACGCATGCAATAACTCTGGTTGTTCCATATGTGGTATGTGAAAAGAACACACATGCAATGACTCCAGTTGTTGTTAGTAAAAAGAACACACATGCAATGACACTAGTGGATCCATAGGTGGATTGTGAAAAGAGCACACTTGCAATGACTCTGGTTGTTCCATTTGTGGAATGTGAAAAGAACACACATGAAATGACTCCTGTTGTTGTTAGTAAAAAGAACACACATGCAATAACACTGGTGGATCCATATGTGGATTGTGAAAAGAACACACATGCAATGACACTGGTGGATCCATATGTGGTATGTGAAAAGAACACACATTTCAATGACTCCAGTTGTTGTTAGTAAAAAGAACACACATGCAATGACATTGGTGGATCCATATCTGGTATGTGAAAAGAACACATATGCAATGACTCTGGTTGTTGTTAGTAAAAAGAACACACATGCAATGACACTAGTGGATCCATAGGTGGATTGTGAAAAGAGCACACATGCAATTACTCTGGTTGTTCCATATGTGGTATGTGAAAAGAACACAAATGAAATGACTCCAGTTGTTGTTAGTAAAAAGAACACACATGCAACGACACTGGTGGATCCATATGTGGATTATGAAAAGAACACACATGCAATGACACTAGTGGATCCATATGTGGTATGTGAAAAGAACACACATTTCAATGACTCCAGTTGTTGTTAGTAAAAAGAACACACATGCAATGACACTGGTGGATCCATAGGTGGATTGTGAAAAGAACACAAATGCAATGACACTGGTGGATCCATATGTGGTATGTGAAAAGAACACACATGCAAGGACTCTGGTTGTAATTAGTAACAAGAAAACACATGCAATGACACTGGTGGATCCATGTGTGGTCTCTGAAGAGAACACAAATTTCAATGACTCTAGTTGTTGTTAGTAAAAAGAACACATATGCAATGACACTGGTGGATCCATGTGTGGTCTATGAAGAGGACACACATGCAATGACTCTGGTTGTTGTTAGTAAAAAGAGCACACATGCAATGACACTGGTGGATCCATATGTGGTATGGGAAAAGAACACACATGCAAGGACTCTGGTTGTAATTAGTAACAAGAACACACATGCAATGACACTGGTGGATCCGTGTGTGGTCTCTAAAGAGAACACACATTTCAATGACTCTAGTTGTTGTTCGTAAAAAGAACACACATGCAATGACACTAGTGGATCCATGTGTGGTCTCTAAAGAGAACACACATGCAATGACTCTGGTTGTTGTTAGTAAAAAGAACACACATGCAATGACACTTGTGAATCCATATGTGGTATGTGAAAAGAGCACGCATGCAATGAATCTGGTTGTTCCATATGTGGTCTGTGAAAAGAACACCCATCCAATGACTCCAGTTGTTGTTAGTAAAAAGAACACACATGCAATGACACTAGTGGATCCATAGGAGGATTGTGAAAAGAGCACACATGCAATGACTCTGGTTGTTCCATATGTGGTATGTGGAAAGAACACACATGAAATGACTCCAGTTGTTGTTAGTAAAACAAACACACATGCAATGACACTGGTGGATTCATATGTGGATTGTGAAAAGAACACACATGCAATGACACTGGTGGAACCATATGTGGTATGTGAAAAGAACACACATTTCAATGACTCCAGTTGTTGTTAGTAAAAAGAACACACATGCAATGATACTGGTGGATCCATAGGTGGATTGTGAAAAGAACACAAATGCAATGACACTGGTGGATCCATATGTGGTATCTGAAAAGAACACACATGCAAGGACTCTGGTTGTAATTAGTAACAAGAACACACAAGCAATGACACTGGTGGATCCATGTGTGGTCTCTGAAGAGAACACACATTTCAATGACTCTGGTTGTTGTTAGTAAAAAGAATACACATGCAATGACACTGGTAGGTCCATGTGTGGTCTCTAAAGAGAACACACATGCAATGACTCTGGTTGTTGTTAGTAAAAGGAGCACACATGCAATGACACTGGTGGATCCATATGTGGTATGTGAAAATAACACACATGCAATGACTCTGGTTGTTGTTAGTAAAAAGAACACACATGGTATGTGAAAAGAACACGCATGCAATGACTCTGGTTGTTCCATATGTGGTATGTGAAAAGAACACACATGCAATGACTCTAGTTGTTGTTTGTAAAAAGAACACACATGCTATGACACTAGTGGATCCATAGGTGGATTGTGAAAAGAGCACACATGCAATGACTCTGGTTCCATATGTGGTATGTGAAAAGAACACACATGAAATGACTCCAGTTGTTGTTAGTAAAAAGAACACACATGCAATGACACTGGTGGATCCATATGTGGATTGTGAAAAGAACACACATGCAATCACACTGGTGGATCCATATGTGGTATGTGAAAAGAACTCAGATTTCAATGACTCCAGTTGTTGTTAGTAAAAAGAACACACATGCAATGACACTGGTGGATCCATAGGTGGATTGTGAAAAGAACAGAAATGCAATGACACTGGTGGATCCATATGTGGTATGTGAAAAGAACACACATGCAAGGACTCTGGTTGTAATTAGTAACAAGAACACATATGCAATGACACTGGTGGATCCATGTGTGGTCTCAAAAGAGAACACACATTTCAATGACTCTAGTTGTTGTTAGTAAAAACAATACATATGCAATGACACTGGTGGATCCATTTGTGGTCTCTCAAGAGAATACACATGCAATGACTCTGGTTGTTGTTAGTAAAAAGAGCACACATGCAATGACACTGGTGGATCCATATGTGGTATGTCAAAAGAACACACATGCAATGTCTCTTGTTGTTGTTAGTAAAAAGAACACACATGCAATGACACTTGTGGATCCATATGTGGTATGTGAAAAGAACACGCATGCAATGAATCTGGTTGTTCCATATGTGGTATGCGAAAAGAACACCCATACAATGACTCTAGTTGTTGTTAGTAAAAAGAACACACATGCAATGACGCTAGTGGATCCATAGGTGGATTGTGAAAAGAGCACACATGCAATGACTCTGGTTGTTCCATATGTGGTATGTGAAAAGAACACACATGAAATGACTCTAGTTGTTGTTAGTAAAACGAACACACATGCAATGACACTGGTGGATCCATATGTGGATTGTGAAAAGAACACACATGCAATGACACTGATGGATCCATATGTGGTATGTAAAAAGAACACACATTTAAATGACTCCAGTTGTTGTTAGTAAAAATAACACACATGCAATGACACTTGTGGATCCATAGGTGGATTGTGAAAAGAACACAAATGCAATGACACTGGTGGATCCATATGTGGTATGTGAAAAGAACACACATGCAAGGACTCTGGTTGTAATTAGTAACAAGAACACACATGCAATGACACTGGTGGATCCATGTGTGGTCTCTAAAGAGAACACACATTTCAATGACTCTAGTTGTTGTTAGTAAAACGAATACATATGAAATGACACTGGTGGATCCATGTGTGGTCTCTGAAGAGAACACACATTCAATGACTCTGGTTGTTATTAGTAAAAAGAGCACACATGCAATGACACTGGTGGATCCATATGTGGTATGTGAAAAGAACACACATGCAATGACTCTGGTTGTTGTTAGTAAAAAGAACACACATGCAATGACACTGGTGGATCCATATGTGGTATGTGAAAAGAACACACATGCAATAACTCTGGTTGTTCCATATGTGGTATGTGAAAAGAACACAAATGAAATGACTCCAGTTGTTGTTAGTAAAAAGAACACACATGCAATGACACTGGTGGATCCATATGTGGATTGTGAAAAGAACACACATGCAATGACACTGGTGGATCCATATGTGGTATGTGAAAAGAACACACATTTCAATGACTCTAGTTGTTGTTAGTAAAAAGAACACACATGCAATGACACTGGTGGATCCATAGGTGGATTGTGAAAAGAACACAAATGCAATGACACTGGTGGATCCATATGTGGTATGTGAAAAGAACACACATGCAAGGACTCTGGTTGTAATTAGTAACAAGAACACACATGCAATGACACTGGTGGATCCATGTGTGGTCTCTGAAGAGAACACACATTTCAATGACTCTACTTGTTGTTAGTAAAAAGAATACATATGCAATGACACTAGTGGATCCATGTGTGGTCTCTAAAGAGAATACACATGCAATGACTCTAGTTGTTGTTAGTAAAAAGAGCACACATGCAATGACACTAGTGGATCCATATGTGGTATGTGAAAAGAACACATATGCAATGACTCTGGTTGTTGTTAGTAAAAAGAACACACATGCAATGACACTGGTGGATCCATAGGTGGATTGTGAAAAGAGCACACATGCAATTACTCTGGTTGTTCCATATGTGGTATGTGAAAAGAACACAAATGAAATGACTCTAGTTGTTGTTAGTAAAAAGAATACACATGCAATGACACTGGTGGATCCATATGTGGATTATGAAAAGAACACACATGCAATGACACTGGTGGATCCATATGTGGTATGTGAAAAGAACAAACATTTCAATGACTCCAGTTATTGTTAGTAAAAAGAACACACATGCAATGACACTGGTGGATCCATAGGTGGATTGTGAAAAGAACACAAATGCAATGACACTGGTGGATCCATATGTGGTATGTGAAAAGAACACACATGCAAGGACTCTAGTTGTAAATAGTAACAAGAACACACATGCAATGACACTGGTGGATCCATGTGTGGTCTCTGAAGAGAACACACATTTCAATGACTCTAGTTGTTGCTAGTAAAAAGAACACATATGCAATGACACTGGTGGATCCATGTGTGGTCTCTGAAGAGGACACACATGCAATGACTCTGGTTGTTGTTAGTAAAAAGAGCACACATGCAATGACACTGGTGGATCCATATGTGGTATGATAAAAGAACACACATCCAAGGACTCTGGTTGTAATTAGTAACAAGAACACACATGCAATGACACTGGTGGATCCATGTGTGGTCTCTAAAGAGAACACACATTTCAATGACTCTGGTTGTTGTTAGTAAAAAGAACACACATGCAATGACACTAGTGGATTCATGTGTGATCTCTAAAGAGAACACACATGCAATGACTCTGGTTGTTGTTAGTAAAAAGAACACACATGCAATGACACTTGTGAATCCATATGTGGTATGTGAAAAGAACACGCATGCAATGAATCTGGTTGTTCCATATGTGGTCTGTGAAAAGAACACCCATCCAATGACTCCAGTTGTTGTTAGTAAAAAGAACACACATGCAATGACACTAGTGGATCCATAGGTGGATTGTGAAAAGAGCACACATGCAATGACTCTGGTTCCATATGTGGTATGTGAAAAGAACACACATGAAATGACTCCAGTTGTTGTTAGTAAAAAGAACACACATGCAATGACACTGGTGGATCCATATGTGGATTGTGAAAAGAACACACATGCAATCACACTGGTGGATCCATATGTGGTATGTGAAAAGAACTCAGATTTCAATGACTCCAGTTGTTGTTAGTAAAAAGAACACACATGCAATGACACTGGTGGATCCATAGGTGGATTGTGAAAAGAACAGAAATGCAATGACACTGGTGGATCCATATGTGGTATGTGAAAAGAACACACATGCAAGGACTCTGGTTGTAATTAGTAACAAGAACACATATGCAATGACACTGGTGGATCCATGTGTGGTCTCAAAAGAGAACACACATTTCAATGACCCTAGTTGTTGTTAGTAAAAACAATACATATGCAATGACACTGGTGGATCCATTTGTGGTCTCTCAAGAGAATACACATGCAATGACTCTGGTTGTTGTTAGTAAAAAGAGCACACATGCAATGACACTGGTGGATCCATATGTGGTATGTCAAAAGAACACACATGCAATGTCTCTGGTTGTTGTTAGTAAAAAGAACACACATGCAATGACACTTGTGGATCCATATGTGGTATGTGAAAAGAACACGCATGCAATGAATCTGGTTGTTCCATATGTGGTATGCGAAAAGAACACCCATACAATGACTCCAGTTGTTGTTAGTAAAAAGAACACACATGCAATGACTCTAGTGGATCCATAGGTGGATTGTGAAAAGAGCACACATGCAATGACTCTGGTTGTTCCATATGTGGTATGTGAAAAGAACACACATGAAATGACTCTAGTTGTTGTTAGTAAAACGAACACACATGCAATGACACTGGTGGATCCATATGTGGATTGTGAAAAGAACACACATGCAATGACACTGATGGATCCATATGTGGTATGTAAAAAGAACACACATTTAAATGACTCCAGTTGTTGTTAGTAAAAATAACACACATGCAATGACACTTGTGGATCCATAGGTGGATTGTGAAAAGAACACAAATGCAATGACACTGGTGGATCCATATGTGGTATGTGAAAAGAACACACATGCAAGGACTCTGGTTGTAATTAGTAACAAGAACACACATGCAATGACACTGGTGGATCCATGTGTGGTCTCTAAAGAGAACACACATTTCAATGACTCTAGTTGTTGTTAGTAAAACGAATACATATGCAATGACACTGGTGGATCCATGTGTGGTCTCTGAAGAGAACACACATTCAATGACTCTGGTTGTTATTAGTAAAAAGAGCACACATGCAATGACACTGGTGGATCCATATGTGGTATGTGAAAAGAACACACATGCAATGACTCTGGTTGTTGTTAGTAAAAAGAACACACATGCAATGACACTGGTGGATCCATATGTGGTATGTGAAAAGAACACACATGCAATAACTCTGGTTGTTCCATATGTGGTATGTGAAAAGAACACAAATGAAATGACTCCAGTTGTTGTTAGTAAAAAGAACACACATGCAATGACACTGGTGGATCCATATGTGGATTGTGAAAATAACACACATGCAATGACACTGGTGGATCCATATGTGGTATGTGAAAAGAACACACATTTCAATGACTCTAGTTGTTGTTAGTAAAAAGAACACACATGCAATGACACTGGTGGATCCATAGGTGGATTGTGAAAAGAACACAAATGCAATGACACTGGTGGATCCATATGTGGTATGTGAAAAGAACACACATGCAAGGACTCTGGTTGTAATTAGTAACAAGAACACACATGCAATGACACTGGTGGATCCATGTGTGATCTCTGAAGAGAACACACATTTCAATGACTCTACTTGTAGTTAGTAAAAAGAATAAATATGCAATGACACTGGTGGATCCATGTGTGGTCTCTAAAGAGAATACACATGCAATGACTCTGGTTGTTGTTAGTAAAAAGAGCACACATGCAATGACACTAGTGGCTCCATATGTGGTATGTGAAAAGAACACATATGCAATGACTCTGGTTGTTGTTAGTAAAAAGAACACACATGCAATGACACTGGTGGATCCATAGGTGGATTGTGAAAAGAGCACACATGCAATTACTCTGGTTGTTCCATATGTCGTATGTGAAAAGAACACAAATGAAATGACTCTAGTTGTTGTTAGTAAAAAGAATACACATGCAATGACACTGGTGGATCCATATGTGGATTATGAAAAGAACACACATGCAATGACACTGGTGGATCCATATGTGGTATGTGAAAAGAACAAACATTTCAATGACTCCAGTTATTGTTAGTAAAAAGAACACACATGCAATGACACTTGTGGATCCATAGGTGGATTGTGAAAAGAACACAAATGCAATGACACTGGTGGATCCATATGTGGTATGTGAAAAGAACACACATGCAAGGACTCTGGTTGTAAATAGTAACAAGAACACACATGCAATGACACTGGTGGATCCATGTGTGGTCTCTGAAGAGAACACACATTTCAATGACTCTAGTTGTTGCTAGTAAAAAGAACACATATGCAATGACACTCGTGGATCCATGTGTGGTCTCTGAAGAGGACACACATGCAATGACTCTGGTTGTTGTTAGTAAAAAGAGCACACATGCAATGACACTGGTGGATCCATATGTGGTATGGGAAAAGAACACACATCCAAGGACTCTGGTTGTAATTAGTAACAAGAACACACATGCAATGACACTGGTGGATCCATGTGTGGTCTCTAAAGAGAACACACATTTCAATGACTCTGGTTGTTGTTTGTAAAAAGAACACACATGCAATGACACTAGTGGATTCATGTGTGGTCTCTAAAGAGAACACACATGCAATGACTCTGGTTGTTGTTAGTAAAAAGAACACACATGCAATGACACTTGTGAATCCATAGGTGGTATGTGAAAAGAACACGCATGCAATGAATCTGGTTGTTCCATATGTGGTCTGTGAAAAGAACACCCATCCAATGACTCCAGTTTTTGTTAGTAAAAAGAACACACATGCAATGACACTAGTGGATCCATAGGTGGATTGTGAAAAGAGCACACATGCAATGACTCTGGTTGTTGTTAGTAAAACAAACACACATGCCATGACACTGGTGGATTCATATGTGGATTGTGAAGAGAACACACATGCAATGACACTGGTGGAACCATATGTGGTATGTGAAAAGAACACACATTTCAATGACTCCAGTTGTTGTTAGTAAAAAGAACACACATGCAATGACACTGGTGGATCCATAGGTGGATTGTGAAAAGAACACAAATGCAATGACACTGGTGGATCCATATGTGGTATGTGAAAAGAACACACATGCAAGGACTCTGGTTGTAATTAGTAACAAGAACACACAAGAAATGACACTGGTGGATCCATGTGTGGTCTTTGAAGAGAACACACATTTCAATGACTCTGGTTGTTGTTAGTAAAAATAATACACATGCAATGACACTGGTGGATCCATGTGTGGTCTCTAAAGAGAACACAAATGCAATGACTGGTTGTTGTTAGTAAAAGGAGCACACATGCAATGACACTGGTGGATCCATATGTGGTATGTGAAAATAACACACATGCAATGACTCTGGTTGTTGTTAGTAAAAAGAACACACATGGTATGTGAAAAGAACACGTATGCAATGACTGTGGTTGTTCCATATGTGGTATGTGAAAAGAACACACATGCAATGACTCTAGTTGTTGTTTGTAAAAAGAACACACATGCAATGACACTAGTGGATCCATAGGTGGATTGTGAAAAGAGCACACATGCAATGAGTCTGGTTCCATATGTGGTATGTGAAAAGAACACACATGAAATGACTCCAGTTGTTGTTAGTAAAAAGAACACACATGCAATGACACTGGTGGATCCATATGTGGATTGTGAAAAGAACACACATGCAATGACACTGGTGGATCCATATGTGGTATGTGAAAAGAACTCAGATTTCAATGACTCCAGTTGTTGTTAGTAAAAAGAACACACACGTAATCACACTGGTGGATCCATAGGTGGATTGTGAAAAGAACACAAATGCAATGACACTGGTGGATCCATATGTGGTATGTGAAAAGAACACACATGCAAGGACTCTGGTTGTAATTAGTAACAAGAACACACATGCAATGACACTGGTGGATCCATGTGTGGTCTCTGAAGAGAACACACATTTCAATGACTCTACTTGTTGTTAGTAAAAAGAGTACATATGCAATGACACTGGTGGATCCATGTGTGGTCTCTAAACAGAATACACATGCAATGACTCTAGTTGTTGTTAGTAAAAAGAGCACACATGCAATGACACTGGTGGATCCATATGTGGTATGTGAAAAGAACACACATGCAAGGACTCTGGTTGTAATTAGTAACAAGAACACACATGCAATGACACTGGTGGATCCATGTGTGGT
The DNA here is from genome assembly GCA_916181665.1 of Avena sativa. Classification (NCBI taxonomy): domain Eukaryota; kingdom Viridiplantae; phylum Streptophyta; class Magnoliopsida; order Poales; family Poaceae; genus Avena; species Avena sativa. The sequence goes on along the minus strand of OV702287.1, from coordinate 38,017,324 downwards.
CTCTAAAGAGAACACACATTTCAATGACTCTGGTTGTTGTTAGTAAAAAGAACACACATGCAATGATACTGGTGGATCCATGTGTGGTCTCTGAAGAGAACACACATGCAATGACTCTAGTTGTTGTTAGTAAAAAGAGCACACATGCAATGACACTGGTGGATCCATATGTGGTATGTGAAAAGAACACAGATGCAATGACTCTAGTTGTTAGTAAAAAGAACACACATGCAATGACACTTGTGGATCCATTGTGGTATGTGAAAAGAACACGCATGCAATGACTCTGGTTGTTCCATATGTGGTATGTGAAAAGAACACCCATGCAATGACTCCAGTTGTTGTTAGTAAAAAGAACACACATGCAATGACACTAGTGGATCCATAGGTGGATTGTGAAAAGAGCACACATGCAATGACTCTGGTTGTTCCACATGTGGTATGTGAAAAGAACACACATGAAATGACTCCAGTTGTTGTTAGTAAAACGAACACACATGCAATGACACTGGTGGATTCATATGTGGATTGTGAAAAGAACACACATGCAATGACACTGGTGGAACCATATGTGGTATGTGAAAAGAACACAGATTTCAATGACTCCATTTGTTGTTAGTAAAAAAACACACATGCAATGACACTTGTGGATCTATAGGTGGATTGTGAAAAGAACACAAATGCAATGACACTGGTGGATCCATATGTGGTATGTGAAAAGAACACACATGCAAGGACTCTGGTTGTAATTAGTAAAAAGAACACACGTGCACTGACACTGGTGGATCCATGCGTGGTCTCTAAAGAGAACACACATTTCAATGACTCTAGTTGTTGTTAGTAAAACGAATACATATGCAACGACACTGGTGGATCCATGTGTGGTCTCTGAAGAGAACACACATTCAATGACTCTGGTTGTTATTAGTAAAAAGAGCACTCATGCAATGACATTGGTGGATCCATGTGTGGTATGTGAAAAGAACACACATGCAATGACTCTGGTTGTTGTTAGTAAAAAGAACACACATGCAATGACACTGGTGGATCCATATGTGGTATGTGAAAAGAACACACATGCAATAACTCTGGTTGTTCCATATGTGGTATGTGAAAAGAACACAAATGAAATGACTCCAGTTGTTGTTAGTAAAATGAGCACACATGCAATAACACTGGTGGATCCATATGTGGTATGTGAAAAGAACACACATGCAATGACACTGGTGGATCCATATGTGGTATGTGAAAACAACACACATTTCAATGACTCTAGTTGTTGTTAGTAAAAAGAACACACATGCAATGACACTGGTGGATCCATAGGTGGATTGTGAAAAGAACACAAATGCAATGACACTTGTGGATCCATATGTGGTATGTGAAAAGAACACACATGAAATGACTCCAGTTGTTGTTAGTAAAAACAACACACATGCAATGACACTGGTGGATCCATAGGTGGATTGTGAAAAGAACACAAATGCAATGACCCTGGTGGATCCATATGTGTTATGTGAAAAGAACACACATGCAAGGACTCTGGTTGTAATTAGTAACAAGAACACACATGCAATGACACTGGTGGATCCATGTGTGGTCTCTGAAGAGAACACACATTTCAATGACTCTAGTTGTTGTTAGTAAAAAGAACACATATGCAATGACACTGGTGGATCCATGTGTGGTCTCTGAAGAGGACACACATGCAATGACTCTAGTTGTTGTTAGTAAAAAGAGCACACATGCAATGACACTGGTGGATCCATATGTGGTATGTGAAAAGAACACACATGCAATGACTCTGGTTGTTGTTAGTAAAAAGAACACACATGCAATGACACTTGTGGATCCATATGTGGTATGTGAAAAGAACACACATGCAATGAATCTGGTTGTTCCATATGTGGTATGTGAAAAGAACACCCATGCAATGATTCCAGTTGTTGTTAGTAAAAAGAACACACATGCAATGACACTAGTGGATCCATAGGTGGATTGTGAAAAGAGCACACATGCAATGACTCTGGTTGTTCCATATGTGGTATGTGAAAAGAACACACATGAAATGACTCCAGTTGTTGTTAGTAAAACGAACACACATGCAATGACACTGGTGGATTCTTATGTGGATTCTGAAAAGAACACACATGCAATGACACTGGTGGAACCATATGTGGTATGTGAAAAGAACACACATTTCAATGACTCCAGTTGTTGTTAGTAAAAAGAACACACATGCAATGACACTGGTGGATCCATAGGTGGATTGTGAAAAGAACACAAATGCAATGACACTGGTGGATCCATATGTGGTATGTGAAAAGAACACACATGCAAGGACTCTGGTTGTAATTAGTAACAAGAACACACATGCAATGACACTGGTGGATCCATGTGTGGTCTCTAAAGAGAACACACATTTCAATGACTCTGGTTGTTGTTAGTAAAAAGAACACACATGCAATGATACTGGTGGATCCATGTGTGGTCTCTGAAGAGAACACACATGCAATGACTCTAGTTATTGTTAGTAAAAAGAGCACACATGCAATGACACTGGTGGATCTATATGTGGTATGTGAAAAGAACACAGATGCAATGACTCTAGTTGTTAGTAAAAAGAACACACATGCAATGACACTTGTGGATCCATTGTGGTATGTGAAAAGAACACGCATGCAATGACTCTGGTTGTTCCATATGTGGTATGTGAAAAGAACACCCATGCAATGACTCCAGTTGTTGTTAGTAAAAAGAACACACATGCAATGACACTAGTGGATCCATAGGTGGATTGTGAAAAGAGCACACATGCAATGACTCTGGTTGTTCCACATGTGGTATGTGAAAAGAACACACATGAAATGACTCCAGTTGTTGTTAGTAAAACGAACACACATGCAATGACACTGGTGGATTCATATGTGGATTGTGAAAAGAACACACATGCAATGACACTGGTGGAACCATATGTGGTATGTGAAAAGAACACAGATTTCAATGACTCCATTTGTTGTTAGTAAAAAAACACACATGCAATGACACTTGTGGATCTATAGGTGGATTGTGAAAAGAACACAAATGCAATGACACTGGTGGATCCATATGTGGTATGTGAAAAGAACACACATGCAAGGACTCTGGTTGTAATTAGTAAAAAGAACACACGTGCACTGACACTGGTGGATCCATGCGTGGTCTCTAAAGAGAACACACATTTCAATGACTCTAGTTGTTGTTAGTAAAACGAATACATATGCAACGACACTGGTGGATCCATGTGTGGTCTCTGAAGAGAACACACATTCAATGACTCTGGTTGTTATTAGTAAAAAGAGCACTCATGCAATGACATTGGTGGATCCATGTGTGGTATGTGAAAAGAACACACATGCAATGACTCTGGTTGTTGTTAGTAAAAAGAACACACATGCAATGACACTGGTGGATCCATATGTGGTATGTGAAAAGAACACACATGCAATAACTCTGGTTGTTCCATATGTGGTATGTGAAAAGAACACAAATGAAATGACTCCAGTTGTTGTTAGTAAAATGAGCACACATGCAATAACACTGGTGGATCCATATGTGGTATGTGAAAAGAACACACATGCAATGACACTGGTGGATCCATATGTGGTATGTGAAAACAACACACATTTCAATGACTCTAGTTGTTGTTAGTAAAAAGAACACACATGCAATGACACTGGTGGATCCATAGGTGGATTGTGAAAAGAACACAAATGCAATGACACTTGTGGATCCATATGTGGTATGTGAAAAGAACACACATGAAATGACTCCAGTTGTTGTTAGTAAAAACAACACACATGCAATGACACTGGTGGATCCATAGGTGGATTGTGAAAAGAACACAAATGCAATGACCCTGGTGGATCCATATGTGTTATGTGAAAAGAACACACATGCAAGGACTCTGGTTGTAATTAGTAACAAGAACACACATGCAATGACACTGGTGGATCCATGTGTGGTCTCTGAAGAGAACACACATTTCAATGACTCTAGTTGTTGTTAGTAAAAAGAACACATATGCAATGACACTGGTGGATCCATGTGTGGTCTCTGAAGAGGACACACATGCAATGACTCTAGTTGTTGTTAGTAAAAAGAGCACACATGCAATGACACTGGTGGATCCATATGTGGTATGTGAAAAGAACACACATGCAATGACTCTGGTTGTTGTTAGTAAAAAGAACACACATGCAATGACACTTGTGGATCCATATGTGGTATGTGAAAAGAACACACATGCAATGAATCTGGTTGTTCCATATGTGGTATGTGAAAAGAACACCCATGCAATGATTCCAGTTGTTGTTAGTAAAAAGAACACACATGCAATGACACTAGTGGATCCATAGGTGGATTGTGAAAAGAGCACACATGCAATGACTCTGGTTGTTCCATATGTGGTATGTGAAAAGAACACACATGAAATGACTCCAGTTGTTGTTAGTAAAACGAACACACATGCAATGACACTGGTGGATTCTTATGTGGATTCTGAAAAGAACACACATGCAATGACACTGGTGGAACCATATGTGGTATGTGAAAAGAACACACATTTCAATGACTCCAGTTGTTGTTAGTAAAAAGAACACACATGCAATGACACTGGTGGATCCATAGGTGGATTGTGAAAAGAACACAAATGCAATGACACTGGTGGATCCATATGTGGTATGTGAAAAGAACACACATGCAAGGACTCTGGTTGTAATTAGTAACAGAAACACACATGCAATGACACTGGTGGATCCATGTGTGGTCTCTCAAGAGAACACACATTTCAATGACTCTAGTTGTTGTTAGTAAAAAGAATACATATGCAATGACACTGGTGGATCCATGTGTGGACTCTGAAGAGAATACACATGCAATGACTCTGGTTGTTGTTAGTAAAAAGAGCACACATGCAATGACACTGGTGGATCCATATGTGGTATGTGAAAAGAACACACATGCAATGACTCTGGTTGTTGTTAGTAAAAAGAACACACATGCAGTGACACAGGTGGATCCATATGTGGTATGTGAAAAGAACACACATGCAACGACTCTGGTTGTTCCATATGTGGTATGTGAAAAGAACACACATGCAATGACTCCAGTTGTTGTTAGTAAAAAGAACACACATGCAATGACACTGGTGGATCCATAGGTGGATTGTGAAAAGAGCACACATGCAATGGCTCTGGTTATTACATAAGTGGTATGTGAAAAGAACACACATGAAATGACTCCAGTTGTTGTTAGTAAAAAGAACACACATGCAATGACACTGGTGGATTCATATGTGGATTGTGAAAAGAACACACATGGAATGACACTGGTGGATCCATATGTGGTATGTGAAAAGAACACACATGAAATGACTCCAGTTGTTGTTAGTAAAAAGAACACACATGCAGTGACACTGGTGGATCCATATGTGGATTGTGAAAAGAACACACAGGCAATGACACTGGTAGATCCATATGTGGTATGTAAAAAGAACACACATCCAAGGACTCTGGTTGTAATTAGTAACAAGAACACACATGCAATGACAATGGTGGATCCGTGTGTGGTCTCTAAAGAGAACACACATTTCAATGACTCTGGTTGTTGTTAGTAAAAAGAACACACCTGCAATGACACTGGTGGATCCATGTGTGGTATCTGAAGAGAACACACATGCAATGACTCTGGTTGTTGTTAGTGAAAAGAGCACACATGCAATGACACTGGTGGACCCATATGTGGTATGTGAAAAGAACACACATGAAATGACTCCAGTTGTTGTTAGTAAAAACAACACACATGCAATGACACTGGTGGATCCATAGGTGGATTGTGAAAAGAACACAAATGCAATGACCCTGGTGGATCCATATATGGTATGTGAAAAGAACACACATGCAAGGACTCTGGTTGTAATTAGTAACAAGAACACACATGCAATGACACTGGTGGATCCATGTGTGGTCTCTGAAGAGAACACACATTTCAATGACTCTGGTTGTTCCATATGTGGTATGTGAAAAGAACACACATGAAATGACTCCAGTTGTTGTTAGTAAAACGAACACACATGCAATGACACTGGTGGATTCATATGTGGATTGTGAAAAGAACACACATGCAATGACACTGGTGGAACCATATGTGGTATGTGAAAAGAACACACATTTCAATGACTCCAGTTGTTGTTAGTAAAAAGAACACACATGCAATGACACTGGTGGATCCATAGGTGGATTGTGAAAAGAACACAAATGCAATGACACTGGTGGATCCATATGTGGTATGTGAAAAGAACACACATGCAAGGACTCTGGTTGTAATTAGTAACAATAACACACATGCAATGACACTGGTGGATCCATGTGTGGTCTCTGAAGAGAACACACATTTCAATGACTCTAGTTGTTGTTAGTAAAAAGAATACATATGCAATGACACTGGTGGATCCATGTGTGGACTCTGAAGAGAATACACATGCAATGACTCTGGTTGTTGTTAGTAAAAAGAGCACACATGCAATGACACTGGTGGATCCATATGTGGTATGTGAAAAGAACACACATGCAATGACTCTGGTTGTTATTAGTAAAAAGAACACACATGAAGTGACACAGGTGGATCCATATGTGGTATGTGAAAAGAACACACATGCAACGACTCTGGTTGTTCCATATGTGGTATGTGAAAAGAACACACATGCAATGACTCTAGTTGTTGTTAGTAAAAAGAGCACACATGCAATGACACTGGTGGATCCATATGTGGTATGTGAAAAGAACACACATGCAATGACTCTGGTTGTTGTTAGTAAAAAGAACACACATGCAATGACACTTGTGGATCCATATGTGGTATGTGAAAAGAACACGCATGCAATGAATCTGGTTGTTCCATATGTGGTATGTGAAAAGAACACCCATGCAATGATTCCAGTTGTTGTTAGTAAAAAGAACACACATGCAATGACACTAGTGGATCCATAGGTGGATTGTGAAAAGAGCACACATGCAATGACTCTGGTTGTTCCATATGTGGTATGTGAAAAGAACACACATGAAATGACTCCATTTGTTGTTAGTAAAATGAACACACATGCAATGACACTGGTGGATTCTTATGTGGATTGTGAAAAGAACACACATGCAATGACACTGGTGGAACCATATGTGGCATGTGAAAAGAACACACATTTCAATGACTCCAGTTGTTGTTAGTAAAAAGAACACACATGCAATGACACTGGTGGATCCATAGGTGGATTGTGAAAAGAACACAAATGCAATGACACTGGTGGATCCATATGTGGTATGTGAAAAGAACACACATGCAAGGACTCCGGTTGTAATTAGTAACAGAAACACACATGCAATGACACTGGTGGATCCATGTGTGGTCTCTGAAGAGAACACACATTTCAATGACTCTAGTTGTTGTTAGTAAAAAGAATACATATGCAATGACACTGGTGGATCCATGTGTGGACTCTGAAGAGAATACACATGCAATGACTCTGGTTGTTGTTAGTAAAAAGAGCACACATGCAATGACACTGGTGGATCCATATGTGGTATGTGAAAAGAACACACATGCAATGACTCTGGTTGTTGTTAGTAAAAAGAACACACATGCAGTGACACAGGTGGATCCATATGTGGTATGTGAAAAGAACACACATGCAGCGACTCTGGTTGTTCCATATGTGGTATGTGAAAAGAACACACATGCAATGACTCCAGTTGTTGTTAGTAAAAAGAACACACATGCAATGACACTGGTGGATCCATAGGTGGTTTGTGAAAAGAGCACACATGCAATGGCTCTGGTTATTACATAAGTGGTATGTGAAAAGAACACACATGAAATGACTCTAGTTTTTGTTAGTAAAAAGAACACACATGCAATGACACTGGTGGATTCATATGTGGATTGTGAAAAGAACACACATGGAATGACACTGGTGGATCCATATGTGGTATGTGAAAAGAACACACATGAAATGACTCCAGTTGTTGTTAGTAAAAAGAACACACATGCAGTGACACTGGTGGATCCATATGTGGATTGTGAAAAGAACACACAGGCAATGACACTGGTAGATCCATATGTGGTATGTAAAAAGAACACACATCCAAGGACTCTGGTTGTAATTAGTAACAAGAACACACATGCAATGACACTGGTGGATCCGTGTGTGGTCTCTAAAGAGAACACACATTTCAATGACTCTGGTTGTTGTTAGTAAAAAGAACACACCTGCAATGACACTGGTGGATCCATGTGTGGTATCTGAAGAGAACACACATGCAATGACTCTGGTTGTTGTTAGTAAAAAGAGCACACATGCAATCACACTGGTGGATCCATATGTGGTATGTGAAAAGAACACACATGAAATGACTCCAGTTATTGTTAGTAAAAACAACACACATGCAATGACACTGGTGGATCCATAGGTGGATTGTGAAAAGAACACAAATGCAATGACCCTGGTGGATCCATATATGGTATGTGAAAAGAACACACATGCAAGGACTCTGGTTGTAATTAGTAACAAGAACACACATGCAATGACACTGGTGGATCCATGTGTGGTCTCTGAAGAGAACACACATTTCAATGACTCTGGTTGTTCCATATGTGGTATGTGAAAAGAACACACATGAAATGACTCCAGTTGTTGTTAGTAAAACGAACACACATGCAATGACACTGGTGGATTCATATGTGGATTGTGAAAAGAACACACATGCAATGACACTGGTGGAACCATATGTGGTATGTGAAAAGAACACACATTTCAATGACTCAAGTTGTTGTTAGTAAAAAGAACACACATGCAATGACACTAGTGGATCCATAGGTGGATTGTGAAAAGAACACAAATGCAATGACACTGGTGGATCCATATGTGGTATGTGAAAAGAACACACATGCAAGGACTCTGGTTGTAATTAGTAACAATAACACACATGCAATGACACTGGTGGATCCATGTGTGGTCGCTGAAGAGAACACACATTTCAATGACTCTAGTTGTTGTTAGTAAAAAGAATACATATGCAATGACACTGGTGGATCCATGTGTGGACTCTGAAGAGAATACACATGCAATGACTCTGGTTATTGTTAGTAAAAAGAGCACACATGCAATGACACTGGTGGATCCATATGTGGTATGTGAAAAGAACACACATGCAATGACTCTGGTTGTTATTAGTAAAAAGAACACACATGAAGTGACACAGGTGGATCCATATGTGGTATGTGAAAAGAACACACATGCAACGACTCTGGTTGTTCCATATGTGGTATGTGAAAAGAACACACATGCAATGACTCCAGTTGTTGTTAGTAAAAAGAACACACATGCAATGACACTGGTGGATCCATAGGTGGATTGTGAAAAGAGCACACATGCAATGGCTCTGGTTATTACATAAGTGGTATGTGAAAAGAACACACATGAAATGACTCCAGTTGTTGTTAGTAAAAAGAACACACATGCAATGACACTGGTGGATTCATATGTGGATTGTGAAAAGAACACACATGGAATGACACTGGTGGATCCATATGTGGTATGTGAAAAGAACACACATGAAATGACTCCAGTTGTTGTTAGTAAAAAGAACACACATGCAGTGACACTGGTGGATCCATATGTGGATTGTGAAAAGAACACACAGGCAATGACACTGGTAGATCCATATGTGGTATGTAAAAAGAACACACATCCAAGGACTCTGGTTGTAATTAGTAACAAGAACACACATGCAATGACACTGGTGGATCCGTGTGTGGTCTCTAAAGAGAACACACGTTTCAATGACTCTGGTTGTTGTTAGTAAAAAGAACACACCTGCAATGACACTCGTGGATCCATGTGTGGTATCTGAAGAGAACACACATGCAATGACTCTGGTTGTTGTTAGTAAAAAGAGCACACATGCAATGACACTGGTGGAACCATATGTGGTATGTGAAAAGAACACACATTTCAATGACTCTAGTTGTTGTTAGTAAAAACAACACACATGCAATGACACTGGTGGATCCATAGGTGGATTGTGAAAAGAACACAAATGCAATGACCCTGGTGGATCCATATATGGTATGTGAAAAGAACACACATGCAAGGACTCTGGTTGTAATTAGTAACAAGAACACACATGCAATGACACTGGTGGATCCATGTGTGGTCTCTGAAGAGAACACACATTTCAATGACTCTGGTTGTTGTTAGTAAAAAGATCACACATGCAATGACATTGGTGGATCCATGTGTGGTCTCTGAAGAGAACACACATGCAATGACCCTGGTTGTTGTTAGTAAAAAGAGCACACATGCAATGACATAGGTGGATCCATATGTGGTATGTGAAAAGAACACACATGCAATGACTCTGGTTGTTGTTAGTAAAAAGAACACACATGCAATGACACTGGTGGATCCATGTGTGGTCTCTGAAGAGAACACACATTTCAATGACTCTAGTTGTTCCATATGTGGTATGTGAAAAGAACACACATGCAATGACTCCAGTTGTTGTTAGTAAAAAGAAAACACATGCAATGACACTGGTCGATCCATCTGTGGTCTCTGAAGAGAACACACATTTCAATGACTCTGGTTGTGCCATATGTGGTATGTGAAAATAACACACATTTCAATGACTCCACTGGTTGTTAGTAAAAAGAACACACATGCAATGACACTGGTGGATCCATATGTGGATTGTGAAAAGAACACACATGCAATGACACTGGTGGATCCATATGTGCTATGTGAAAAGAACACACATTTCAATGACTCTAGTTGTTGTTAGTAAAAAGAACACACATGCAATGACACTTGTGGATCCATAGGTGGATTGTGAAAAGAACACAAATGCAGTGACACTGGTGGATCCATATGTGGTATGTGAAAAGAACACGCATTTCAATGACTCTGGTTGTTGTTAGTAAAAAGAACACACATGCAATGACACTGGTGGATCCATGTGTGGTCTCTAAAGAGAACACACATGCAATGACTCTGGTTGTTATTAGTAAAAGGAGCACACATGCAATGACACTGGTGGATCCATATGTGGTATGTGAAAAGAACACACATGCAATGACTCTGGTTGTTGTTAGTAAAAAGAAGACACTTGGTATGTGAAAAGAACACGCATGCAATAACTCTGGTTGTTCCATATGTGGTATGTGAAAAGAACACACATGCAATGACTCCAGTTGTTGTTAGTAAAAAGAACACACATGCAATGACACTAGTGGATCCATAGGTGGATTGTGAAAAGAGCACACTTGCAATGACTCTGGTTGTTCCATTTGTGGTATGTGAAAAGAACACACATGAAATGACTCCAGTTGTTGTTAGTAAAAAGAACACACATGCAATAACCCTGGTGGATCCATATGTGGATTGTGAAAAGAACACACATGCAATGACAGTGGTGGATCCATATGTGGTATGTGAAAAGAACACACATTTCAATGACTCCAGTTGTTGTTAGTAAAAAGAACACACATGCAATGACATTGGTGGATCCATATGTGGTATGTGAAAAGAACACATATGCAATGACTCTGGTTGTTGTTAGTAAAAAGAACACACATGCAATGAAACTAGTGGATCCATAGGTGGATTGTGAAAAGAGCACACATGCAATTACTCTGGTTGTTCCATATGTGGTATGTGAAAAGAACACAAATGAAATGACTCCAGTTGTTGTTAGTAAAAAGAACACACATGCAACGACACTGGTGGATCCATATGTGGATTATGAAAAGAACACACATGCAATGACACTGGTGGATCCATATGTGGTATGTGAAAAGAACACACATTTCAATGACTCCAGTTATTGTTAGTAAAAAGAACACACATGCAATGACACTGGTGGATCCATAGGTGGATTGTGAAAAGAACACAAATGCAATGACACTGGTGGATCCATATGTGGTATGTGAAGAGAACACACATGCAAGGACTCTGGTTGTAATTAGTAACAAGAAAACACATGCAATGGCACTGGTGGATCCATGTGTGGTCTCTGAAGAGAACACAAATTTCAATGACTCTAGTTGTTGTTAGTAAAAAGAACACATATGCAATGACACTGGTGGATCCATGTGTGGTCTATGAAGAGGACACACATGCAATGACTCTGGTTGTTGTTAGTAAAAAGAGCACACATGCAATGACACTGGTGGATCCATATGTGGTATGGGAAAAGAACACACATGCAAGGACTCTGGTTGTAATTAGTAACAAGAACACACATGCAATGACACTGGTGGATCCGTGTGTGGTCTCTAAAGAGAACACACATTTCAATGACTCTAGTTGTTGTTCGTAAAAAGAACACACATGCAATGACACTAGTGGATCCATTGTGTGGTCTCTAAAGAGAACACACATGCAATGACTCTGGTTGTTGTTAGTAAAAAGAACACACATGCAATGACACTTGTGAATCCATATGTGGTATGTGAAAAGAGCACGCATGCAATGAATCTGGTTGTTCCATATGTGGTCTGTGAAAAGAACACCCATCCAATGACTCCAGTTGTTGTTAGTAAAAAGAACACACATGCAATGACACTAGTGGATCCATAGGTGGATTGTGAAAAGAGCACACATGCAATGACTCTGGTTGTTCCATATGTGGTATGTGAAAAGAACACACATGAAATGTCTCCAGTTGTTGTTAGTAAAACAAACACACATGCAATGACACTGGTGGATTCATATGTGGATTGTGAAAAGAACACACATGCAATGACACTGGTGGAACCATATGTGGTATGTGAAAAGAACACACATTTCAATGACTCCAGTTGTTGTTAGTAAAAAGAACACACATGCAATGATACTGGTGGATCCATAGGTGGATTGTGAAAAGAACACAAATGCAATGACACTGGTGGATCCATATGTGGTATGTGAAAAGAACACACATGCAAGGACTCTGGTTGTAATTAGTAACAAGAACACACAAGCAATGACACTCGTGGATCCATGTGTGGTCTCTGAAGAGAACACACATTTCAATGACTGGTTGTTGTTAGTAAAAAGAATACACATGCAATGACACTGGTGGATCCATGTGTGGTCTCTAAAGAGAACACACATGCAATGACTCTGGTTGTTCTTAGTAAAAGGAGCACACATGCAATGACACTGGTGGATCCATATGTGGTATGTGAAAATAACACACATGCAATCACCCTGGTTGTTGTTAGTAAAAAGAACACACATGGTATGTGAAAAGAACACGCATGCAATGACTCTGGTTGTTCCATATGTGGTATGTGAAAAGAACACACATGCAATGACTCTAGTTGTTGTTTGTAAAAAGAACACACATGCTATGACACTAGTGGATCCATAGGTGGATTGTGAAAAGAGCACACATGCAATGACTCTGGTTCCATATGTGGTATGTGAAAAGAACACACATGAAATGACTCCAGTTGTTGTTAGTAAAAAGAACACACATGCAATGACACTGGTGGATCCATATGTGGATTGTGAAAAGAACACACATGCAATCACACTGGTGGATCCATATGTGGTATGTGAAAAGAACTCAGATTTCAATGACTCCAGTTGTTGTTAGTAAAAAGAACACACATGCAATGACACTGGTGGATCCATAGGTGGATTGTGAAAAGAACACAAATGCAATGACACTGGTGGATCCATATGTGGTATGTGAAAAGAACACACATGCAAGGACTCTGGTTGTAATTAGTAACAAGAACACATATGCAATGACACCGGTGGATCCATGTGTGGTCTCAAAAGAGAACACACATTTCAATGACTCTAGTTGTTGTTAGTAAAAACAATACATATGCAATGACACTGGTGGATCCATTTGTGGTCTCTCAAGAGAATACACATGCAATGACTCTGGTTGTTGTTAGTAAAAAGAGCACACATGCAATGACACTGGTGGATCCATATGTGGTATGTGAAAAGAACACACATGCAATGTCTCTGGTTGTTGTTAGTAAAAAGAACACACATGCAATGACACTTGTGGATCCATATGTGGTATGTGAAAAGAACACGCATGCAATGAATCTGGTTGTTCCATATGTGGTATGCGAAAAGAACACCCATACAATGACTCTAGTTGTTGTTAGTAAAAAGAACACACATGCAATGACGCTAGTGGATCCATAGGTGGATTGTGAAAAGAGCACGCATGCAATGACTCTGGTTGTTCCATATGTGGTATGTGAAAAGAACACACATGAAATGACTCTAGTTGTTGTTAGTAAAACGAACACACATGCAATGACACTGGTGGATCCATATGTGGATTGTGAAAAGAACACACATGCAATGACACTGATGGATCCATATGTGGTATGTAAAAAGAACACACATTTCAATGACTCCAGTTGTTGTTAGTAAAAAGAACACACATGCAATGACACTTGTGGATCCATAGGTGGATTGTCAAAAGAACACAAATGCAATGACACTGGTGGATCCATATGTGGTATGTGAAAAGAACACACATGCAAGGACTCTGGTTGTAATTAGTAACAAGAACACACATGCAATGACACTGGTGGATCCATGTGTGGTCTCTAAAGAGAACACACATTTCAATGACTCTAGTTGTTGTTAGTAAAACGAATACATATGCAATGACACTGGTGGATCCATGTGTGGTCTCTGAAGAGAACACACATTCAATGACTCTGGTTGTTATTAGTAAAAAGAGCACACATGCAATGACACTGGTGGATCCATATGTGGTATGTGAAAAGAACACACATGCAATGACTCTGGTTGTTGTTAGTAAAAAGAACACACATGCAATGACACTGGTGGATCCATATGTGGTATGTGAAAAGAACACACATGCAATAACTCTGGTTGTTCCATATGTGGTATGTGAAAAGAACACAAATGAAATGACTCCAGTTGTTGTTAGTAAAAAGAACACACATGCAATGACACTGGTGGATCCATATGTGGATTGTGAAAAGAACACACATGCAATGACACTGGTGGATCCATATGTGGTATGTGAAAAGAACACACATTTCAATGACTAGTTGTTGTTAGTAAAAAGAACACACATGCAATGACACTGGTGGATCCATAGGTGGATTGTGAAAAGAACACAAATGCAATGACACTGGTGGATCCATATGTGGTATGTGAAAAGAACACACATGCAAGGACTCTGGTTGTAATTAGTAACAAGAACACACATGCAATGACACTGGTGGATCCATGTGTGGTCTTTGAAGAGATAACACATTTCAATGACTCTACTTGTTGTTAGCAAAAAGAATACATATGCAATGACACTGGTGGATCCATGTGTGGTCTCTAAAGAGAATACACATGCAATGACTCTGGTTGTTGTTAGTAAAAAGAGCACACATGCAATGACACTAGTGGATCCATATGTGGTATGTGAAAAGAACACATATGCAATGACTCTGGTTGTTGTTAGTAAAAAGAACACACATGCAATGACACTGGTGGATCCATAGGTGGATTGTGAAAAGAGCACACATGCAATTACTCTGGTTGTTCCATATGTGGTATGTGAAAAGAACACAAATGAAATGACTCTATTTGTTGTTAGTAAAAAGAACACACATGCAATGACACTGGTGGATCCATATGTGGATTATGAAAAGAACACACATGCAATGACACTGGTGGATCCATATGTGGTATGTGAAAAGAACAAACATTTCAATGACTCCAAATGTTGTTAGTAAAAATAACACACATGCAATGACACAGGTGGATCCATAGGTGGATTGTGAAAAGAACACAAATGCAATGACACTGGTGGATCCATATGTGGTATGTGAAAAGAACACACATGCAAGGACTCTGGTTGTAAATAGTAACAAGAACACACATGCAATGACACTGGTGGATCCATGTGTGGTCTCTGAAGAGAACACACATTTCAATGACTCTAGTTGTTGCTAGTAAAAAGAACACATATGCAATGACACTGGTGGATCCATGTGTGGTCTCTGAAGAGGACACACATGCAATGACTCTGGTTGTTGTTAGTAAAAAGAGCACACATGCAATGACACTGGTGGATCCATATGTGGTATGGGAAAAGAACACACATCCAAGGACTCTGGTTGTAATTAGTAACAAGAACACACATGCAATGACACTGGTGGATCCATGTGTGGTCTCTAAAGAGAACACACATTTCAATGACTCTAGTTGTTGTTAGTAAAAAGAACACACATGCAATGACACTAGTGGATTCATGTGTGGTCTCTAAAGAGAACACACATGCAATGACTCTGGTTGTTGTTAGTAAAAAGAACACACATGCAATGACACTTGTGAATCCATATGTGGTATGTGAAAAGAGCACGCATGCAATGAATCTGGTTGTTCCATATGTGGTCTGTGAAAAGAACACCCATCCAATGACTCCAGTTGTTGTTAGTAAAAAGAACACACATGCAATGACACTAGTGGATCCATAGGTGGATTGTGAAAAGAGCACACATGCAATGACTCTGGTTGTTCCATATGTGGTATGTGAAAAGAACACACATGAAATGTCTCCAGTTGTTGTTAGTAAAACAAACACACATGCAATGACACTGGTGGATTCATATGTGGATTGTGAAAAGAACACACATGCAATGACACTGGTGGAACCATATGTGGTATGTGAAAAGAACACACATTTCAATGACTCCAGTTGTTGTTAGTAAAAAGAACACACATGCAATGATACTGGTGGATCCATAGGTGGATTGTGAAAAGAACACAAATGCAATGACACTGGTGGATCCATATGTGGTATGTGAAAAGAACACACATGCAAGGACTCTGGTTGTAATTAGTAACAAGAACACACATGCAATGATGCTGGTGGATCCATGTGTGGTATCTAAGGAGAACACACATTTCAATGACTCTATTTGTTGTTAGTAAAAAGAGCACACATGCAATGACACTGGTGGATCCATGTGTGGTCTCTAAAGAGAACACACATGCAATGACTCTGGTTGTTGTTAGTAAAAAGAGCACACATGCAATGACACTGGTGGATCCATATGTGGTATGTGACAAGAACACACATGCAATGACTCTGGTTGTTGTTATTAGAAAGAACACACATGCAATGACACTGGTGGATCCATCTGTGGTCTCTGAAAAGAAAACACATTTCAATGACACTGGTGGACCATAGGTGGATTGTGAAGAGAACATACATGCAATGACTCTGGATGTTGTTAGTAAAAAGAACACACATGCAATGACACTGGTGGATCCATGTGTGGATTGTGAAAAGAACACACATGCAATGACACTGGTGGATCCATATGTGGTATGTGAAAAGAACACACATGCAATGACTCTGGTTGTTGTTAGTAAAAAGAACACACATGCAATGACACTGGTGGATCCATGTGTGGTCTCTGAAGAGAACACACATTTCAATGACTGGTTGTTGTTAGTAAAAAGAATACACATGCAATGACACTGGTGGATCCATGTGTGGTCTCTAAAGAGAACACACATGCAATGACTCTGGTTGTTCTTAGTAAAAGGAGCACACATGCAATGACACTGGTGGATCCATATGTGGTATGTGAAAATAACACACATGCAATCACCCTGGTTGTTGTTAGTAAAAAGAACACACATGGTATGTGAAAAGAACACGCATGCAATGACTCTGGTTGTTCCATATGTGGTATGTGAAAAGAACACACATGCAATGACTCTAGTTGTTGTTTGTAAAAAGAACACACATGCTATGACACTAGTGGATCCATAGGTGGATTGTGAAAAGAGCACACATGCAATGACTCTGGTTCCATATGTGGTATGTGAAAAGAACACACATGAAATGACTCCAGTTGTTGTTAGTAAAAAGAACACACATGCAATGACACTGGTGGATCCATATGTGGATTGTGAAAAGAACACACATGCAATCACACTGGTGGATCCATATGTGGTATGTGAAAAGAACTCAGATTTCAATGACTCCAGTTGTTGTTAGTAAAAAGAACACACATGCAATGACACTGGTGGATCCATAGGTGGATTGTGAAAAGAACACAAATGCAATGACACTGGTGGATCCATATGTGGTATGTGAAAAGAACACACATGCAAGGACTCTGGTTGTAATTAGTAACAAGAACACATATGCAATGACACCGGTGGATCCATGTGTGGTCTCAAAAGAGAACACACATTTCAATGACTCTAGTTGTTGTTAGTAAAAACAATACATATGCAATGACACTGGTGGATCCATTTGTGGTCTCTCAAGAGAATACACATGCAATGACTCTGGTTGTTGTTAGTAAAAAGAGCACACATGCAATGACACTCGTGGATCCATATGTGGTATGTGAAAAGAACACACATGCAATGTCTCTGGTTGTTGTTAGTAAAAAGAACACACATGCAATGACACTTGTGGATCCATATGTGGTATGTGAAAAGAACACGCATGCAATGAATCTGGTTGTTCCATATGTGGTATGCGAAAAGAACACCCATACAATGACTCTAGTTGTTGTTAGTAAAAAGAACACACATGCAATGACGCTAGTGGATCCATAGGTGGATTGTGAAAAGAGCACGCATGCAATGACTCTGGTTGTTCCATATGTGGTATGTGAAAAGAACAAACATGAAATGACTCTAGTTGTTGTTAGTAAAACGAACACACATGCAATGACACTGGTGGATCCATATGTGGATTGTGAAAAGAACACACATGCAATGACACTGATGGATCCATATGTGGTATGTAAAAAGAACACACATTTCAATGACTCCAGTTGTTGTTAGTAAAAAGAACACACATGCAATGACACTTGTGGATCCATAGGTGGATTGTGAAAAGAACACAAATGCAATGACACTGGTGGATCCATATGTGGTATGTGAAAAGAACACACATGCAAGGACTCTGGTTGTAATTAGTAACAAGAACACACATGCAATGACACTGGTGGATCCATGTGTGGTCTCTAAAGAGAACACACATTTCAATGACTCTAGTTGTTGTTAGTAAAACGAATACATATGCAATGACACTGGTGGATCCATGTGTGGTCTCTGAAGAGAACACACATTCAATGACTCTGGTTGTTATTAGTAAAAAGAGCACACATGCAATGACACTGGTGGATCCATATGTGGTATGTGAAAAGAACACACATGCAATGACTCTGGTTGTTGTTAGTAAAAAGAACACACATGCAATGACACTGGTGGATCCATATGTGGTATGTGAAAAGAACACACATGCAATAACTCTGGTTGTTCCATATGTGGTATGTGAAAAGAACACAAATGAAATGACTCCAGTTGTTGTTAGTAAAAAGAACACACATGCAATGACACTGGTGGATCCATATGTGGATTGTGAAAAGAACACACATGCAATGACACTGGTGGATCCATATGTGGTATGTGAAAAGAACACACATTTCAATGACTAGTTGTTGTTAGTAAAAAGAACACACATGCAATGACACTGGTGGATCCATAGGTGGATTGTGAAAAGAACACAAATGCAATGACACTGGTGGATCCATATGTGGTATGTGAAAAGAACACACATGCAAGGACTCTGGTTGTAATTAGTAACAAGAACACACATGCAATGACACTGGTGGATCCATGTGTGGTCTTTGAAGAGATAACACATTTCAATGACTCTACTTGTTGTTAGCAAAAAGAATACATATGCAATGACACTGGTGGATCCATGTGTGGTCTCTAAAGAGAATACACATGCAATGACTCTGGTTGTTGTTAGTAAAAAGAGCACACATGCAATGACACTAGTGGATCCATATGTGGTATGTGAAAAGAACACATATGCAATGACTCTGGTTGTTGTTAGTAAAAAGAACACACATGCAATGACACTGGTGGATCCATAGGTGGATTGTGAAAAGAGCACACATGCAATTACTCTGGTTGTTCCATATGTGGTATGTGAAAAGAACACAAATGAAATGACTCTATTTGTTGTTAGTAAAAAGAACACACATGCAATGACACTGGTGGATCCATATGTGGATTATGAAAAGAACACACATGCAATGACACTGGTGGATCCATATGTGGTATGTGAAAAGAACAAACATTTCAATGACTCCAAATGTTGTTAGTAAAAATAACACACATGCAATGACACTGGTGGATCCATAGGTGGATTGTGAAAAGAACACAAATGCAATGACACTGGTGGATCCATATGTGGTATGTGAAAAGAACACACATGCAAGGACTCTGGTTGTAAATAGTAACAAGAACACACATGCAATGACACTGGTGGATCCATGTGTGGTCTCTGAAGAGAACACACATTTCAATGACTCTAGTTGTTGCTAGTAAAAAGAACACATATGCAATGACACTGGTGGATCCATGTGTGGTCTCTGAAGAGGACACACATGCAATGACTCTGGTTGTTGTTAGTAAAAAGAGCACACATGCAATGACACTGGTGGATCCATATGTGGTATGGGAAAAGAACACACATCCAAGGACTCTGGTTGTAATTAGTAACAAGAACACACATGCAATGACACTGGTGGATCCATGTGTGGTCTCTAAAGAGAACACACATTTCAATGACTCTGGTTGTTGTTAGTAAAAAGAACACACATGCAATGACACTAGTGGATTCATGTGTGGTCTCTAAAGAGAACACACATGCAATGACTCTGGTTGTTGTTAGTAAAAAGAACACACATGCAATGACACTTGTGAATCCATATGTGGTATGTGAAAAGAACACGCATGCAATGAATCTGGTTGTTCCATATGTGGTCTGTGAATAGAACACCCATCCAATGACTCCAGTTGTTGTTAGTAAAAAGAACACACATGCAATGACACTAGTGGATCCATAGGTGGATTGTGAAAAGAGCACACATGCAATGACTCTGGTTGTTGTTAGTAAAACAAACACACATGCAATGACACTGGTGGATTCATATGTGGATTGTGAAAAGAACACACATGCAATGACACTGGTGGAACCATATGTGGTATGTGAAAAGAACACACATTTCAATGACTCTAGTTGTTGTTAGTAAAAAGAACACACATGCAATGACACTGGTGGATCCATAGGTGGATTGTGAAAAGAACACAAATGCAATGACACTGGTGGATCCATATGTGGTATGTGAAAAGAACACACATGCAAGGACTCTGGTTGTAATTAGTAACAAGAACACACAAGAAATGACACTGGTGGATCCATGTGTGGTCTTTGAAGAGAACACACATTTCAATGACTCTGGTTGTTGTTAGTAAAAAGAATACACATGCAATGACACTGGTGGATCCATGTGTGGTCTCTAAAGAGAACACACATGCAATGACTCTGGTTGTTGTTAGTAAAAGGAGCACACATGCAATGACACTGGTGGATCCATATGTGGTATGTGAAAATAACACACATGCAATGACTCTGGTTGTTGTTAGTAAAAAGAACACACATGGTATGTGAAAAGAACACGTATGCAATGACTGTGATTGTTCCATATGTGGTATGTGAAAAGAACACACATGCAATGACTCTAGTTGTTGTTTGTAAAAAGAACACACATGCAATGACACTAGTGGATCCATAGGTGGATTGTGAAAAGAGCACACATGCAATGAGTCTGGTTCCATATGTGGTATGTGAAAAGAACACACATGAAATGACTCCAGTTGTTGTTAGTAAAAAGAACACACATGCAATGACACTGGTGGATCCATATGTGGATTGTAAAAAGAACACACATGCAATCACACTGGTGGATCCATATGTGGTATGTGAAAAGAACTCAGATTTCAATGACTCCAGTTGTTCTTAGTAAAAAGAACACACACGTAATGACACTGGTGGATCCATAGGTGGATTGTGAAAAGAACACAAATGCAATGACACTGGTGGATCCATATGTGGTATGTGAAAAGAACACACATGCAAGGACTCTGGTTGTAATTAGTAACAAGAACACATATGCAATGACAATGGTGGATCCATGTGTGGTCTCTAAAGAGAACACACATTTCAATGACTCTAGTTGTTGTTAGTAAAAAGAATACATATCCAATGACACTGGTGGATCCATTTGTGGTCTCTGAAGAGAATACAC
The DNA here is from genome assembly GCA_916181665.1 of Avena sativa. Taxonomy (NCBI): domain Eukaryota; kingdom Viridiplantae; phylum Streptophyta; class Magnoliopsida; order Poales; family Poaceae; genus Avena; species Avena sativa. The sequence goes on along the minus strand of OV702287.1, from coordinate 37,995,109 downwards.
ATGCAATGACTCTGGTTGTTGTTAGTAAAAAGAGCACACATGCAATGACACTGGTGGATCCATATGTGGTATGTGAAAAGAACACACATGCAATGTCTCTGGTTGTTGTTAGTAAAAAGAGCACACATGCAATGACACTGGTGGATCCATATGTGGTATGTGAAAAGAACACGCATGCAAGGACTCTGGTTGTAATTAGTAACAAGAACACACTTGCAATGACACTGGTGGATCCATGTGTGGTCTCTAAAGAGAACACACATTTCAATGACTCTGGTTGTTGTTAGTAAAAAGAACACACATGCAATGATACTGGTGGATCCATGTGTGGTCTCTGAAGAGAACACACATGCAATGACTCTAGTTGTTGTTAGTAAAAAGAGCACACATGCAATGACACTGGTGGATCCATATGTGGTATGTGAAAAGAACACAGATGCAATGACTCTAGTTGTTAGTAAAAAGAACACACATGCACTGACACTTGTGGATCCATATGTGGTATGTGAAAAGAACACGCATGCAATGACTCTGGTTGTTCCATATGTGGTATGTGAAAAGAACACCCATGCAATGACTCCAGTTGTTGTTAGTAAAAAGAACACACATGCAATGACACTAGTGGATCCATAGGTGGATTGTGAAAAGAGCACACATGCAATGACTCTGGTTGTTCCACATGTGGTATGTGAAAAGAACACACATGAAATGACTCCAGTTGTTGTTAGTAAAACGAACACACATGCAATGACACTGGTGGATTCATATGTGGATTGTGAAAAGAACACACATGCAATGACACTGGTGGAACCATATGTGGTATGTGAAAAGAACACAGATTTCAATGACTCCATTTGTTGTTAGTAAAAAACACACATGCAATGACACTTGTGGATCCATAGGTGGATTGTGAAAAGAACACAAATGCAATGACACTGGTGGATCCATATGTAGTATGTGAAAAGAACACACATGCAAGGACTCTGGTTGTAATTAGTAAAAAGAACACACGTGCACTGACACTGGTGGATCCATGTGTGGTCTCTAAAGAGAACACACATTTCAATGACTCTAGTTGTTGTTAGTAAAACGAATACATATGCAACGACACTGGTGGATCCATGTGTGGTCTCTGAAGAGAACACACATTCAATGACTCTGGTTGTTATTAGTAAAAAGAGCACTCATGCAATGACATTGGTGGATCCATGTGTGGTATGTGAAAAGAACACACATGCAATGACACTGGTTGTTGTTAGTAAAAAGAACACACATGCAATGACACTGGTGGATCCATATGTGGTATGTGAAAAGAACACACATGCAATAACTCTGGTTGTTCCATATGTGGTATGTGAAAAGAACACAAATGAAATGACTCCAGTTGTTGTTAGTAAAAAGAACACACATGCAATGACACTGGTGGATCCATATGTGGATTGTGAAAAGAACACACATGCAATGACACTGGTGGATCCATATGTGGTATGTGAAAACAACACACATTTCAATGACTCTAGTTGTTGTTATTAAAAAGAACACACATGCAATGACACTGGTGGATCCATAGGTGGATTGTGAAAAGAACACAAATGCAATGACACTGGTGGATCCATATGTGGTATGTGAAAATAACACACATGCAAGGACTCTGGTTGTAATTAGTAACAAGAACACACATGCAATGACACTGGTGGATCCATGTGTGGTCTCTGAAGAGAACACACATTTCAATGACTCTAGTTGTTGTTAGTAAAAAGAACACATATGCAATGACACTGGTTGTTGTTAGTAAAAAGAGCACACATGCAATGACATTGGTGGATCCATATGTGGTATGTGAAAAGAACACACATGCAAGGACTCTGGTTGTAATTAGTAACAAGAACACACATGCAATGACACTGGTGGATCCATGTGTGGTCTCTAAAGAGAACACACATTTCAATGACTCTGGTTGTTGTTAGTAAAAAGAACACACATGCAATGATACTGGTGGATGCATGTGTGGTCTCTGAAGAGAACACACATGCAATGACTCTAGTTGTTGTTAGTAAAATGAGCACACATGCAATGACACTGGTGGATCCATATGTGGTATGTGAAAAGAACACACATGCAATGACTCTGGTTGTTAGTAAAAAGAACACATATGCAATGACACTTGTGGATCCATATGTGGTATGTGAAAAGAACACGCATGCAATGACTCTGGTTGTTCCATATGTGGTATGTGAAAAGAACACCCATGCAATGACTCCAGTTGTTGTTAGTAAAAAGAACACACATGCAATGACACTAGTGGATCCATAGGTGGATTGTGAAAAGAGCACACATGCAATGACTCTGGTTGTTCCATATGTGGTATGTGAAAAGAACACACATGAAATGACTCTAGTTGTTGTTAGTAAAACGAACACACATGCAATGACACTGGTGGATTCATATGTGGATTGTGAAAAGAACACACATGCAATGACACTGGTGGAACCATATGTGGTATGTGAAAAGAACACATATTTCAATGACTCCAGTTGTTCTTAGTAAAAAAAACACACATGCAATGACACTGGTGGATCCATAGGTGGATTGTGAAAAGAACACAAATGCAATGACACTGGTGGATCCATATGTGGTATGTGAAAAGAACACACATGCAAGGAATCTGGTTGTAATTATGAACAAGAACACACATGCAATGACACTGGTGGATCCTTGTATGGTCTTTGAAGAGAACACACATTTCAATGACTCTGGTTGTTAGTAAAAGAACACACATGCAATGACACTGGTGGATCCGTGTGTGGTCTCTCAAGAGAACACACATGCAATGACTCTGGTTGTTGTTAGTAAAAAGAGCACACATGCAATGACACTGGTGGATCCATATGTGGTATGTGAAAAGAACACACATGCAATGACTCTGGTTGTTGTTAGTAAAAAGAACACACATGCAATGACACTGGTGGATCCATATGTGGATTGTGAAAAGAACACACATGCAATGACACTGGTTGTTGTTAGTAAAAAGAACACACATGCAATGACACTGGTGGATCCATATGTGGTATGTGAAAAGAACACACATGCAATAACTCTGGTTGTTCCATATGTGGTATGTGAAAAGAACACAAATGAAATGACTCCAGTTGTTGTTAGTAAAAAGAACACACATGCAATGACACTGGTGGATCCATATGTGGATTGTGAAAAGAACACACATGCAATGACACTGGTGGATCCATATGTGGTATGTGAAAACAACACACATTTCAATGACTCTAGTTGTTGTTATTAAAAAGAACACACATGCAATGACACTGGTGGATCCATAGGTGGATTGTGAAAAGAACACAAATGCAATGACACTGGTGGATCCATATGTGGTATGTGAAAATAACACACATGCAAGGACTCTGGTTGTAATTAGTAACAAGAACACACATGCAATGACACTGGTGGATCCATGTGTGGTCTCTGAAGAGAACACACATTTCAATGACTCTAGTTGTTGTTAGTAAAAAGAACACATATGCAATGACACTGGTTGTTGTTAGTAAAAAGAGCACACATGCAATGACATTGGTGGATCCATATGTGGTATGTGAAAAGAACACACATGCAAGGACTCTGGTTGTAATTAGTAACAAGAACACACATGCAATGACACTGGTGGATCCATGTGTGGTCTCTAAAGAGAACACACATTTCAATGACTCTGGTTGTTGTTAGTAAAAAGAACACACATGCAATGATACTGGTGGATGCATGTGTGGTCTCTGAAGAGAACACACATGCAATGACTCTAGTTGTTGTTAGTAAAATGAGCACACATGCAATGACACTGGTGGATCCATATGTGGTATGTGAAAAGAACACACATGCAATGACTCTGGTTGTTAGTAAAAAGAACACATATGCAATGACACTTGTGGATCCATATGTGGTATGTGAAAAGAACACGCATGCAATGACTCTGGTTGTTCCATATGTGGTATGTGAAAAGAACACCCATGCAATGACTCCAGTTGTTGTTAGTAAAAAGAACACACATGCAATGACACTAGTGGATCCATAGGTGGATTGTGAAAAGAGCACACATGCAATGACTCTGGTTGTTCCATATGTGGTATGTGAAAAGAACACACATGAAATGACTCTAGTTGTTGTTAGTAAAACGAACACACATGCAATGACACTGGTGGATTCATATGTGGATTGTGAAAAGAACACACATGCAATGACACTGGTGGAACCATATGTGGTATGTGAAAAGAACACATATTTCAATGACTCCAGTTGTTCTTAGTAAAAAAAACACACATGCAATGACACTGGTGGATCCATAGGTGGATTGTGAAAAGAACACAAATGCATTGACACTGGTGGATCCATATGTGGTATGTGAAAAGAACACACATGCAAGGAATCTGGTTGTAATTATGAACAAGAACACACATGCAATGACACTGGTGGATCCTTGTATGGTCTTTGAAGAGAACACACATTTCAATGACTCTGGTTGTTAGTAAAAGAACACACATGCAATGACACTGGTGGATCCGTGTGTGGTCTCTCAAGAGAACACACATGCAATGACTCTGGTTGTTGTTAGTAAAAAGAGCACACATGCAATGACACTGGTGGATCCATATGTGGTATGTGAAAAGAACACACATGCAATGACTCTGGTTGTTGTTAGTAAAAAGAACACACATGCAATGACACTGGTGGATCCATATGTGGATTGTGAAAAGAACACACATGCAATGAAACTGATGGATCCATATGTGGTATGTGAAAAGAACACACATTTCAATGACTCCAGTTGTTGTTAGTAAAAAGAACACACATGTAATGACACTTGTGGATCCATAGGTGGATTGTGAAAAGAACACAAATGCAATGACACTGGTGGATCCATATGTGGTATGTGAAAAGAACACACATGCAAGGACTCTGGTTGTAATTAGTAGCAAGAACACACATGCAATGACACTGGTGGATCCATGTGTGGTCTCTAAAGAGAACACACATTTCAATGACTCTAGTTGTTGTTAGTAAAACGAATACATATGCAATGACACTGGTGGATCCATGTGTGGTCTCTGAAGAGAATACACATGCAATGACTCTGGTTGTTATTAGTAAAAAGAGCACACATGCAATGACACTGGTGGATCCATATGTGGTATGTGAAAAGAACACACATGCAATGACTCTAGTTGTTGTTAGTAAAAAGAATACACATGCAATGACACTGGTGGATCCATATGTGGTATGTGAAAAGAACACACATGCAATGACTCTGGTTGTTCCATATGTGGTATGCCAAAAGAACACACATGCAATGACTCCAATTGTTGTTAGTAAAAAGAACACACATGCAATGACACTGGTGGATCCATAGGTCGATTGTGAAAAGAGCACACATGCAATGACTCTGGTTGTTTCACAAGTGGTATGTGAAAAGAACACACATGAAATGACTCTAGTTGTTGTTAGTAAAAAGAATACACATGCAATGACACTAGTGGATTCATATGTGGATTGTGAAAAGAACACACATGCAATGACACTGGTGGATCCATTTGTGGTATGTGAAAAGAACACACATGAAATGACTCCAGTTGTTGTTAGTAAATAGAACACACATGCAGTGACACTGGTGGATCCATATATGGATTGTGAAAAGAACACACATGCAATGACACTGGTAGATCCATATGTGGTATGTGAAAAGAACACACATGCAAGGACTCTGGTTGTAATTAGTAACAAGAACACACATGCAATGACACTGGTGGATCCATGTGTGGTATCTGAAGAGAACACACATTTCAATAACTCTAGTTGTTGTTAGTAAAAAGAATACATATGCAATGACACTGGTGGATCCATGTGTGGTCTCTGAAAAGAATAGACATGCAATGACTCTGGTTGTTGTTAGTAAAAAGAGCACACATGCAATGACACTGGTGGATCCATATGTGGTATGTGAAAAGAACACACATGCAATGACTCTGGTTGTTGCTAGTAAAAAGAACACACATGCAACGACACTGTTGGATCCATATGTGGTATGTGAAAAGAACAAACATGCAATGACTCCAGTTGTTGTTAGTAAAAAGAACACACATGCAATGACACTGGTGGATCCATAGGTGGATTGTGAAAAGAGCACACGTGCAATGACTCTGGTTGTTACATAAGTGGTATCTGAAAAGAACACACATGCAAGGGCTCTGGTTGTAATTAGTAACAAGAACACACATGCAATGACACTGGTGGATCCATGTGTGGTCTCTAAAGAGAACACACATTTCAATGACTTTAGTTGTTGTTAGTAAAACGAATACATATGCAATGACACTTGTGGATCCATGTGTGGTCTCTGAAGAGAACACACATGCAATGACTCTGGTTGTTATTAGTAAAAAGAGCACACATGCAATGACACTGGTGGATCCATATGTGGTATGTGTAAAGAACACACATGCAATGACTCTGGTTGTTGTTAGTAAAAAGAACACACATGCAATGACACTGGTGGATCCATATGTGGTATGTGAAAAGAACACACATGCAATGACTCTGGTTGTTCCATATGTGGTATGTGGAAAGAACACAAATGCAATGACTCCAGTTGTTGTTAGTAAAAAGAACACACATGCAATGACACTGGTGGATCCATATGTGGTATGTGAAAAGAACACACATGCATTGACTTCGGTTGTTGTTAGTAAAAAGAACACACATGCAATGACACTGGTGGATCCATATGTGGATTGTGAAAAGAACACACATGCAATGAAACTGATGGATCCATACGTGGTATGTGAAAAGAACACACATTTCAATGACTCCAGTTGTTGTTAGTAAAAAGAACACACATGTAATGACACTTGTGGATCCATAGGTGGATTGTGAAAAGAACACACATGCAATGACACTGGTGGATCCATATGTGGTATGTGAAAAGAACACACATTTCAATGACTCTAGTTGTTGTTATTAAAAAGAACACACATGCAATGACACTGGTGGATCCATAGGTGGATTGTGAAAAGAACACAAATGCAATGACACTGGTGGATCCATATGTGGTATGTGAAAATAACACACATGCAAGGACTCTGGTTGTAATTAGTAACAAGAACACACATGCAATGACACTGGTGGATCCATGTGTGGTCTCTGAAGAGAACACACATTTCAATGACTCTAGTTGTTGTTAGTAAAAAGAACACATATGCAATGACACTGGTTGTTGTTAGTAAAAAGAGCACACATGCAATGACATTGGTGGATCCATATGTGGTATGTGAAAAGAACACACATGCAAGGACTCTGGTTGTAATTAGTAACAAGAACACACATGCAATGACACTGGTGGATCCATGTGTGGTCTCTAAAGAGAACACACATTTCAATGACTCTGGTTGTTGTTAGTAAAAAGAACACACATGCAATGATACTGGTGGATGCATGTGTGGTCTCTGAAGAGAACACACATGCAATGACTCTAGTTGTTGTTAGTAAAATGAGCACACATGCAATAACACTGGTGGATCCATATGTGGTATGTGAAAAGAACACACATGCAATGACTCTGGTTGTTAGTAAAAAGAACACATATGCAATGACACTTGTGGATCCATATGTGGTATGTGAAAAGAACACGCATGCAATGACTCTGGTTGTTCCATATGTGGTATGTGAAAAGAACACCCATGCAATGACTCCAGTTGTTGTTAGTAAAAAGAACACACATGCAATGACACTAGTGGATCCATAGGTGGATTGTGAAAAGAGCACACATGCAATGACTCTGGTTGTTCCATATGTGGTATGTGAAAAGAACACACATGAAATGACTCTAGTTGTTGTTAGTAAAACGAACACACATGCAATGACACTGGTGGATTCATATGTGGATTGTGAAAAGAACACACATGCAATGACACTGGTGGAACCATATGTGGTATGTGAAAAGAACACATATTTCAATGACTCCAGTTGTTCTTAGTAAAAAAAACACACATGCAATGACACTGGTGGATCCATAGGTGGATTGTGAAAAGAACACAAATGCAATGACACTGGTGGATCCATATGTGGTATGTGAAAAGAACACACATGCAAGGACTCTGGTTGTAATTATGAACAAGAACACACATGCAATGACACTGGTGGATCCTTGTATGGTCTTTGAAGAGAACACACATTTCAATGACTCTGGTTGTTAGTAAAAGAACACACATGCAATGACACTGGTGGATCCGTGTGTGGTCTCTCAAGAGAACACACATGCAATGACTCTGGTTATTGTTAGTAAAAAGAGCACACATGCAATGACACTGGTGGATCCATATGTGGTATGTGAAAAGAACACACATGCAATGACTCTGGTTGTTGTTAGTAAAAAGAACACACATGCAATGACACTGGTGGATCCATATGTGGATTGTGAAAAGAACACACATGCAATGAAACTGATGGATCCATATGTGGTATGTGAAAAGAACACACATTTCAATGACTCCAGTTGTTGTTAGTAAAAAGAACACACATGTAATGACACTTGTGGATCCATAGGTGGATTGTGAAAAGAACACAAATGCAATGACACTGGTGGATCCATATGTGGTATGTGAAAAGAACACACATGCAAGGACTCTGGTTGTAATTAGTAGCAAGAACACACATGCAATGACACTGGTGGATCCATGTGTGGTCTCTAAAGAGAACACACATGTCAATGACTCTAGTTGTTGTTAGTAAAACGAATACATATGCAATGACACTGGTGGATCCATGTGTGGTCTCTGAAGAGAATACACATGCAATGACTCTGGTTGTTATTAGTAAAAAGAGCACACATGCAATGACACTGGTGGATCCATATGTGGTATGTGAAAAGAACACACATGCAATGACTCTAGTTGTTGTTAGTAAAAAGAATACACATGCAATGACACTGGTGGATCCATATGTGGTATGTGAAAAGAACACACATGCAATGACTCTGGTTGTTCCATATGTGGTATGCCAAAAGAACACACATGCAATGACTCCAATTGTTGTTAGTAAAAAGAACACACATGCAATGACACTGGTGGATCCATAGGTCGATTGTGAAAAGAGCACACATGCAATGACTCTGGTTGTTTCACAAGTGGTATGTGAAAAGAACACACATGAAATGACTCTAGTTGTTGTTAGTAAAAAGAATACACATGCAATGACACTAGTGGATTCATATGTGGATTGTGAAAAGAACACACATGCAATGACACTGGTGGATCCATATGTGGTATGTGAAAAGAACACACATGAAATGACTCCAGTTGTTGTTAGTAAATAGAACACACATGCAGTGACACTGGTGGATCCATATATGGATTGTGAAAAGAACACACATGCAATGACACTGGTAGATCCATATGTGGTATGTGAAAAGAACACACATGCAAGGACTCTGGTTGTAATTAGTAACAAGAACACACATGCAATGACACTGGTGGATCCATGTGTGGTATCTGAAGAGAACACACATTTCAATAACTCTAGTTGTTGTTAGTAAAAAGAATACATATGCAATGACACTGGTGGATCCATGTGTGGTCTCTGAAGAGAATAGACATGCAATGACTCTGGTTGTTGTTAGTAAAAAGAGCACACATGCAATGACACTGGTGGATCCATATGTGGTATGTGAAAAGAACACACATGCAATGACTCTGGTTGTTGCTAGTAAAAAGAACACACATGCAACGACACTGTTGGATCCATATGTGGTATGTGAAAAGAACAAACATGCAATGACTCCAGTTGTTGTTAGTAAAAAGAACACACATGCAATGACACTGGTGGATCCATAGGTGGATTGTGAAAAGAGCACACGTGCAATGACTCTGGTTGTTACATAAGTGGTATCTGAAAAGAACACACATGCAAGGGCTCTGGTTGTAATTAGTAACAAGAACACACATGCAATGACACTGGTGGATCCATGTGTGGTCTCTAAAGAGAACACACATTTCAATGACTTTAGTTGTTGTTAGTAAAACGAATACATATGCAATGACACTTGTGGATCCATGTGTGGTCTCTGAAGAGAACACATATGCAATGACTCTGGTTGTTATTAGTAAAAAGAGCACACATGCAATGACACTGGTGGATCCATATGTGGTATGTGTAAAGAACACACATGCAATGACTCTGGTTGTTGTTAGTAAAAAGAACACACATGCAATGACACTGGTGGATCCATATGTGGTATGTGAAAAGAACACACATGCATTGACTTCGGTTGTTGTTAGTAAAAAGAACACACATGCAATGACACTGGTGGATCCATATGTGGATTGTGAAAAGAACACACATGCAATGAAACTGATGGATCCATACGTGGTATGTGAAAAGAACACACATTTCAATGACTCCAGTTGTTGTTAGTAAAAAGAACACACATGTAATGACACTTGTGGATCCATAGGTGGATTGTGAAAAGAACACAAATGCAATGACACTGGTGGATCCATATGTGGTATGTGAAAAGAACACACATGCAAGGACTCTGGTTGTAATTAGTAGCAAGAACACACATGCAATGACACTGGTGGATCCATCTGTGGTCTCCAAAGAGAACACACATTTCAATGACTCTAGTTGTTGTTAGTAAAACGAATACATATGCAATGACACTGGTGGATCCATGTGTGGTCTCTGAAGAGAACACACATGCAATGACTCTGGTTGTTATTAGTAAAAAGAGCACACATGCAATGACACTGGTGGATCCATATGTGGTATGTGAAAAGAACACACATGCAAGGACTCTGGTTGTAATTAGTAACAAGAACACACATGCAATGACACTGGTGGATCCATGTGTGGTCTCTGAAGAGAACACACATTTCAATGACTCTAGTTGTTGTTAGTAAAAAGAACACATATGCAATGACACTGGTTGTTGTTAGTAAAAAGAGCACACAGGCAATGACACTAGTGAATCCATATGTGGTATGTGAAAAGAACACACATGCAAGGACTCTGGTTGTCATTAGTAACAAGAACACACATGCAATGACACTGGTGGATCCATGTGTGGTCTCTAAAGAGAACACACATTTCAATGACTCTAGTTGTTGTTAATAAAAAGAACACACATGCAATGATACTGGTGGATCCATGTGTGCTCTCTGAAGAGAACACACATGCAATGACTCTAGTTGTTGTTAGTCAAAAGAGCACACATGCAATGACACTGGTGGATCCATATATGGTATGTGAAAAGAACACACATGCAATGACTCTAGTTGTTAGTAAAAAGAATACATATGCAATGACACTTGTGGATCCATATGTGGTATGTGAAAAGAACACGCATGCAATGACTCTGGTTGTTCCATATGTGCTATGTGAAAAGAACACCCATGCAATGACTCCAGTTGTTGTTAGTAAAAAGAACACACATGCAATGACACTAGTGGATCCATAGGTGGATTGTGAAAAGAGCACACATGCAATGACTCTGGTTGTTCCATATGTGGTATGTGAAAATAACACACATGAAATGACTCCAGTTGTTGTTAGTAAAACGAACACACATGCAATGACACTGGTGGATTCATATGTGGATTGTGAAAAGAACACACATGCAATGACACTGGTGGAACCATATGTGGTATGTGAAAAGAACACAGATTTCAATGACTCCAGTTGTTGTTAGTAAAAAAACACACATGCAATGACACTGGTGGATCCATAGGTGGATTGTGAAAAGAACACAAATGCAATGACACTGGTGGATCCATATGTGGTATGTGAAAAGAACACACATGCAAGGACTCTGGTTATAATTAGTAACAAGAACACACATGCAATGACACTGGTGGATCCGTGTGTGGTCTCTGAAGAGAACACACATTTCAATGACTCTGGTTGTTAGTAAAAAGAACACACATGCAATGACACTGGTGGATCCATGTGTGGTCTCTCAAGAGAACACACATGCAATGACTCTGGTTGTTGTTAGTAAAAAGAGCACGCATGCAATGACACTGGTGGATCGATATGTGGTATGTGAAAAGAACACACATGCAATGACTCTAGTTGTTGTTAGTAAAAAGAACACACATGCAATGACACTGGTGGATCCATAGGTGGATTGTGAAAAGAACACAAATGCAATGACACTGGTGGATCCATATGTGGTATGTGAAAAGAACACACATGCAAGGACTCTGGTTGTAATTAGTAACAAGAACACACATGCAATGACACTGGTGGATCCGTGTGTGGTCTTTGAAGAGAACACACATTTCAATGACTCTGGTTGTTAGTAAAAAGAACACACATGCAATGACACTGGTGGATCCATGTGTGGTCTCTCAAGAGAACACACATGCAATGACTCTGGTTGTTGTTAGTAAAAAGAGCACGCATGCAATGACACTGGTGGATCCATATGTGGTATGTGAAAAGAACACACATGCAATGACTCTGGTTGTTGTTAGTAAAAAGAACACACATGCAATGACACTGGTGGATCCATATGTGGATTGTGAAAAGAACACACATGCAATGAAACTGATGGATCCATATGTGGTATGTGAAAAGAACACACATTTCAATGACTCCAGTTGTTGTTAGTAAAAAGAACACACATGTAATGACACTTGTGGATACATAGGTGGATTGTGAAAAGAACACAAATGCAATGACACTGGTGGATCCATATGTGGTATGTGAAAAGAACACACATGCAAGGACTCTGGTTGTAATTAGTAGCAAGAACACACATGCAATGACACTGGTGGATCCATGTGTGGTCTCTAGAGAGAACACACATTTCAATGACTCTAGTTGTTGTTAGTAAAACGAATACATATGCAATGACACTGGTGGATCCATGTGTGGTCTCTGAAGAGAACACACGTGCAATGACTCTGGTTGTTATTAGTAAAAAGAGCACACATGCAATGACACTGGTGGATCCATATGTGGTATGTGAAAAGAACACACATGCATTGACTCTAGTTGTTGTTAGTAAAAAGAACACACATGCAATGACACTGGTGGATCCATATGTGGTATGTGAAAAGAACACACATGCAATGACTCTGGTTGTTCCATATGTGGTATGCAAAAAGAACACACATGCAATGACTCCAATTGTTGTTAGTAAAAAGAACACACATGCAATGACACTGGTGGATCCATAGGTGGATTGTGAAAAGAGCACACATGCAATGACTCTGGTTGTTTCATAAGTGGTATGTGAAAAGAACACACATGAAATGACTCCAATTGTTGTTAGTAAAAAGAATAAACATGCAATGACACTAGTGGATTCATATGTGGATTGTGAAAAGAACACACATGCAATGACACTGGTGGATCCATATGTGGTATGTGAAAAGAACACACATGCAAGGACTCTGGTTGTAATTAGTAACAAGAACACACATGCAATGACACTGGTGGATCCATGTGTGGTCTCTGAAGAGAACACACATTTCAATGACTCTAGTTGTTGTTAGTAAAAAGAACACATATGCAATGACAGTGGTTGTTGTTAGTAAAAAGAGCACACAGGCAATGACACTAGTGAATCCATATGTGGTATGTGAAAAGAACACACATGCAAGGACTCTGGTTGTCATTAGTAACAAGAACACACATGCAATGACACTGGTGGATCCATGTGTGGTCTCTAAAGAGAACACACATTTCAATGACTCTGGTTGTTGTTAATAAAAAGAACACACATGCAATGATACTGGTGGATCCATGTGTGCTCTCTGAAGAGAACACACATGCAATGACTCTAGTTGTTGTTAGTCAAAAGAGCACACATGCAATGACACTGGTGGATCCATATGTGGTATGTGAAAAGAACACACATGCAATGACTCTAGTTGTTAGTAAAAAGAACACATATGCAATGACACTTGTGGATCCATATGTGGTATGTGAAAAGAACACGCATGCAATGACTCTGGTTGTTCCATATGTGCTATGTGAAAAGAACACCCATGCAATGACTCCAGTTGTTGTTAGTAAAAAGAACACACATGCAATGACACTAGTGGATCCATAGGTGGATTGTGAAAAGAGCACACATGCAATGACTCTGGTTGTTCCATATGTGGTATGTGAAAAGAACACACATGAAATGACTCCAGTTGTTGTTAGTAAAACGAATACACATGCAATGACACTGGTGGATTCATATGTGGATTGTGAAAAGAACACACATGCAATGACACTGGTGGAACCATATGTGGTATGTGAAAAGAACACAGATTTCAATGACTCCAGTTGTTGTTAGTAAAAAAACACACATGCAATGACACTGGTGGATCCATAGGTGGATTGTGAAAAGAACACAAATGCAATGACACTGGTGGATCCATATGTGGTATGTGAAAAGAACACACATGCAAGGACTCTGGTTATAATTAGTAACAAGAACACACATGCAATGACACTGGTGGATCCGTGTGTGGTCTCTGAAGAGAACACACATTTCAATGACTCTGGTTGTTAGTAAAAAGAACACACATGCAATGACACTGGTGGATCCATGTGTGGTCTCTCAAGAGAACACACATGCAATGACTCTGGTTGTTGTTAGTAAAAAGAGCACGCATGCAATGACACTGGTGGATCGATATGTGGTATGTGAAAAGAACACACATGCAATGACTCTAGTTGTTGTTAGTAAAAAGAACACACATGCAATGACACTGGTGGATCCATAGGTGGATTGTGAAAAGAACACAAATGCAATGACACTGGTGGATCCATATGTGGTATGTGAAAAGAACACACATGCAAGGACTCTGGTTGTAATTAGTAACAAGAACACACATGCAATGACACTGGTGGATCCGTGTGTGGTCTCTGAAGAGAACACACATTTCAATGACTCTGGTTGTTAGTAAAAAGAACACACATGCAATGACACTGGTGGATCCATGTGTGGTCTCTCAAGAGAACACACATGCAATGACTCTGGTTGTTGTTAGTAAAAAGAGCACGCATGAAATGACACTGGTGGATCCATATGTGGTATGTGAAAAGAACACACATGCAATGACTCTGGTTGTTGTTAGTAAAAAGAACACACATGCAATGACACTGGTGGATCCATATGTGGATTGTGAAAAGAACACACATGCAATGAAACTGATGGATCCATATGTGGTATGTGAAAAGAACACACATTTCAATGACTCCAGTTGTTGTTAGTAAAAAGAACACACATGTAATGACACTTGTGGATACATAGGTGGATTGTGAAAAGAACACAAATGCAATGACACTGGTGGATCCATATGTGGTATGTGAAAAGAACACACATGCAAGGACTCTGGTTGTAATTAGTAGCAAGAACACACATGCAATGACACTGGTGGATCCATGTGTGGTCTCTAGAGAGAACACACATTTCAATGACTCTAGTTGTTGTTAGTAAAACGAATACATATGCAATGACACTGGTGGATCCATGTGTGGTCTCTGAAGAGAACACACGTGCAATGACTCTGGTTGTTATTAGTAAAAAGAGCACACATGCAATGACACTGGTGGATCCATATGTGGTATGTGAAAAGAACACACATGCATTGACTCTAGTTGTTGTTAGTAAAAAGAACACACATGCAATGACACTGGTGGATCCATATGTGGTATGTGAAAAGAACACACATGCAATGACTCTGGTTGTTCCATATGTGGTATGCAAAAATAACACACATGCAATGACTCCAATTGTTGTTAGTAAAAAGAACACACATGCAATGACACTGGTGGATCCATAGGTGGATTGTGAAAAGAGCACACATGCAATGACTCTGGTTGTTTCATAAGTGGTATGTGAAAAGAACACACATGAAATGACTCCAATTGTTGTTAGTAAAAAGAATAAACATGCAATGACACTAGTGGATTCATATGTGGATTGTGAAAAGAACACACATGCAATGACACTGGTGGATCCATATGTGGTATGTGAAAAGAACACACATGAAATGACTCCAGTTGTTGTTAGTAAATAGAACACACATGCAGTGACACTGGTGGATCCATATATGGATTGTGAAAAGAACACACATGCAATGACACTGGTAGATCCATATGTGGTATGTGAAAAGAACACACATGCAAGGACTCTGGTTGTAATTAGTAACAAGAACACACATGCAATGACACTGGTGGATCCATGTGTGGTCTCTGAAGAGAACACACATTTCAATGACTCTAGTTGTTGTTAGTAAAAAGAATACATATGCAATGACACTGGTGGATCCATGTGTGGTCTCTGAAGAGAATAGACATGCAATGACTCTGGTTGTTAGTAAAAAGAGCACACATGCAATGACACTGGTGGATCCATATGTGGTATGTGAAAAGAACACACATGCAATGACTCTGGTTGTTGCTAGTAAAAAGAACACACATGCAACGACATTGTTGGATCCATATGTGGTATGTGAAAAGAACACACATGCAATGACTCCAGTTGTTGTTAGTAAAAAGAACACACATGCAATGGCACTGGTGGATCCATAGGTGGATTGTGAAAAGAGCACACATGCAATGACTCTGGTTGTTACATAAGTGGTATCTGAAAAGAACACACATGCAAGGACTCTGGTTGTAATTAGTAACAAGAACACACATGCAATGACACTGGTGGATCCATGTGTGGTCTCTAAAGAGAACACACATTTCAATGACTCTAGTTGTTGTTAGTAAAACACATACATATGCAATGACACTTGTGGATCCATGTGTGGTCTCTCAAGAGAACACACATGCAATGTCTCTGGTTGTTATTAGTAAAAAGAGCACACATGCAATGACACTAGTGGATCCATATGTGGTATGTGTAAAGAACACACATGCAATGACTTTGGTTGTTGTTAGTAAAAAGAACACACATGCAATAACACTGGTGGATCCATATGTGGTATGTGAAAAGAACACACATGCAATGACTCTGGTTGTTCCATATGTGGTATGTGGAAAGAACACACATGCAATGACTCCAGTTGTTGTTAGTAAAAAGAACACACATGCAATGACACTGGTGGATCCATAGGTGGATTGTGAAAAGAGCACACATGCAATGACTCTGGTTGTTTCATAAGTGGTATGTGAAAAGAACACACATAAAATGACTCTAGTTGTTGTTAGTAAAAAGAATACACATGCAATGACACTAGTGGATTCATATGTGGATTGTGAAAAGAACACAAATGCAATGACACTGGTGGATCCATATGTGGTATGTGGAAAGAACACACATGAAATGACTCCAGTTGTTGTTAGTAAATAGAACACACATGCAGTGACACTGGTGGATCCATATGTGGATTGTGAAAAGAGCACACATGCAATGACACTGGTAGATCCATATGTGGTATGTGAAAAGAACACACATGCAAGGACTCTGGTTGTAATTAGTAACAAGAACACACATGCAATGACACTGGTGGATCCATGTGTGGTCTCTGAAGAGAACACACATTTCAATGACTCTAGTTGTTGTTAATAAAAAGAATACATATGCAATGAAACTGGTGGATCCATGTGTGGTCTCTGAAGGGAATACACATGCAATGACTCGGGTTGTTGTTAGTAAAAAGAGCACACATGCAATGACACTGGTGGATCCATATGTGGTATGTGAAAAGAACACACATGCAATGACTCTGGTTGTTGCTAGTAAAAAGAACACACATGCAATGACACTGTTGGATCCATATGTGGTATGTGAAAAGAACACACATGCAATGACTCTGGTTGTTCCATATGTTGTATGTGAAAAGAACACACATGCAATGACTCCTGTTGTTGTTAGTAAAAAGAACACACATGCAATGACACTGGTGGATCCATAGGTGGATTGTGAAAAGAGCACACATGCAATGACTCTGGTTGTTACGTAAGTGGTATGTGAAAAGAACACACATGAAATGACTCTAGTTGTTGTTAGTAAAACGAACACACATGCAATGACACTGGTGGATTCATATGTGGATTGTGAAAACAACATACATGCAATGATACTGGTGGAACCATATGTGGTATGTGAAAAGAACACAGATTTCAATGACTCCAGATGTTGTTAGTAAAAAGAACACACATGCAATGATACTGGTGGATCCATAGGTGGATTGTGAAAAGAACACAAATGCAGTGACACTGGTGGATCCATATGTGGTATGTGAAAAGAACACACATGCATGGACTCTCGTTGTAATTAGTAACAAGAACACACATGCAATGACACTGGTGGATCCGTGTGTGGTCTCTGAAGAGAACACACATTTCAATGACTCTGGTTGTTGTTAGTAAAAAGAACACACATGCAATGACACTGGTGGATCCATGTGTGGTCTCTGAAGAGAACACACATGCAATGACTCTGGTTGTTGTTAGTAAAAAGAGCACGCATGCAATGACACTGGTGGATCCATATGTGGTATGTGAAAAGAACACACATGCAATGACTCTGGTTGTTGTTGGTAAAAAGACACCACATGCAATGACACTGGTGGATCCATAGGTGGATTGTGAAAAGAGCACACATGCAATGACTCTGGTTGTTCCATATGTGGTATGTGAAAAGAACACAAATGAAATGACTCCAGTTGTTGTTAGTAAAAAGAACACACATGCAATGACACTAGTGGATCCATATGTGGATTGTGAAAAGAACACACATGCAATGACACTGATGGATCCATATGTGGTATGTGAAAAGAACACACATTTCAATGACTCCAGTTGTTGTTAGTAAAAAGAACACACATGCAATGACACTTGTGGATCCATAGGTGGATTGTGAAAAGAACACAAATGCAATGACACTGGTGGATCCATATGTGGTATGTGAAAAGAACACACATGCAAGGACTCTAGTTGTAATTAGTAACAAGAACACACATGCAATGACACTGGTGGATCCATGTGTGGTCTCTAAAGAGAACACACATTTCAATGACTTTAGTTGTTGTTAGTAAAACGAATACATATGCAATGACACAGGTGGATCCATGTGTGGTCTCTGAAGAGAACACACATGCAATGACTCTGGTTGTTATTAGTAAAAAGAGCACACATGCAATGACACTGGTGGATCCATATGTGGTATGTGAGAAGAACACACATGCAATGACTCTGGTTGTTCTTAGTAAAAAGAACACACATGCAATGACACTGGTGGATCCATATGTGAAAAGAACACACATGCAATGACTCTGGTTGTTCCATATGTGGTATGTGAAAAGAACACAGATGCAATGACTCCAGTTGTTGTTAGTAAAAAGAACACACATACAATGACATTGGTGGATCCATAGGTGGATTGTGAAAATAGCACACATGCAATGACTCTGGTTTTTTCATAAGTGGTATGTGAAAAGGACACACATGAAATGACTCCAGTTGTTGTTAGTAAAAAGAACACACATGCAATGACACTAGTGGATTCATATGTGGATTGTGAAAAGAACACACATGCAATGACACTGGTGGATCCATATGTGGTATGTGAAAAGAACACACATGAGATGACTCCAGTTGTTGTTAGTAAAAAGAACACACATTCAGTGACACTGGTGGATCCATATGTGGATTGTGAAAAGAACACACATGCAATGACACTGGTAGATCCATATGTGGTATGTGAAAAGAGCACACATGCAAGGACTCTGGTTGTAATTAGTAACAAGAACACACATGCAATGACACTGGTGGATCCATGTGTGGTCTCTAAAGAGAACACACATTTCAATGACTCTGGTTGTTCCATATGTGGTATGTCAAAAGAAAACACATGCAATGACTCCAGTTGTTGTTAGTAAAAAGAACACACATGCAATGACACTGGTGGATCCATAGGTGGATTGTGAAAAGATCACACATGCAATGACTTGGGTAATTCCATATGTGGTATGTGAAATGAACACACATGAAATGACTCTAGTTGTTGTTAGTAAAAAGAACACACATGCAACACTGGTGGATCCATATGTGGATTGTGAAAAGAGCACACATGCAATGACACTGGTGGATCCATATGTGGTATGTGAAAAGAACACACATGCAATGACTCTGGTTGTTGTTAGTAAAAAGAACACACATGCAATGACACTGGTGGATCCATAGGTGGACTGTGAAAAGAACACACATGCAATGACACTGGTGGATCCATATGTGGTATATGAAAAGAACACACATGCAAGGATTCTGGTTCTAATTAGTAACAAGAACACACATGCAATGACACTGGTGCATCCATGTGTGGTCTCTGAAGAGAACACACATTTCAATGACTCTAGTTGTTGTTAGTAAAAAGAATACATATGCAATGAAACTGGTGGATCCATGTGTGGTCTCTGAAGGGAATACACATGCAATGACTCGGGTTGTTGTTAGTAAAAAGAGCACACATGCAATGACACTGGTGGATCCATATGTGGTATGTGAAAAGAACACACATGCAATGACTCTGGTTGTTGCTAGTAAAAAGAACACACATGCAATGACACTGTTGGATCCATATGTGGTATGTGAAAAGAACACACATGCAATGACTCTGGTTGTTCCATATGTTGTATGTGAAAAGAACACACATGCAATGACTCCTGTTGTTGTTAGTAAAAAGAACACACATGCAATGACACTGGTGGATCCATAGGTGGATTGTGAAAAGAGCACACATGCAATGACTCTGGTTGTTACGTAAGTGGTATGTGAAAAGAACACACATGAAATGACTCTAGTTGTTGTTAGTAAAACGAACACACATGCAATGACACTGGTGGATTCATATGTGGATTGTGAAAACAACATACATGCAATGATACTGGTGGAACCATATGTGGTATGTGAAAAGAACACAGATTTCAATGACTCCAGATGTTGTTAGTAAAAAGAACACACATGCAATGATACTGGTGGATCCATAGGTGGATTGTGAAAAGAACACAAATGCAGTGACACTGGTGGATCCATATGTGGTATGTGAAAAGAACACACATGCATGGACTCTCGTTGTAATTAGTAACAAGAACACACATGCAATGACACTGGTGGATCCGTGTGTGGTCTCTGAAGAGAACACACATTTCAATGACTCTGGTTGTTGTTAGTAAAAAGAACACACATGCAATGACACTGGTGGATCCATGTGTGGTCTCTGAAGAGAACACACATGCAATGACTCTGGTTGTTGTTAGTAAAAAGAGCACGCATGCAATGACACTGGTGGATCCATATGTGGTATGTGAAAAGAACACACATGCAATGACTCTGGTTGTTGTTGGTAAAAAGACACCACATGCAATGACACTGGTGGATCCATAGGTGGATTGTGAAAAGAGCACACATGCAATGACTCTGGTTGTTCCATATGTGGTATGTGAAAAGAACACAAATGAAATGACTCCAGTTGTTGTTAGTAAAAAGAACACACATGCAATGACACTAGTGGATCCATATGTGGATTGTGAAAAGAACACACATGCAATGACACTGATGGATCCATATGTGGTATGTGAAAAGAACACACATTTCAATGACTCCAGTTGTTGTTAGTAAAAAGAACACACATGCAATGACACTTGTGGATCCATAGGTGGATTGTGAAAAGAACACAAATGCAATGACACTGGTGGATCCATATGTGGTATGTGAAAAGAACACACATGCAAGGACTCTAGTTGTAATTAGTAACAAGAACACACATGCAATGACACTGGTGGATCCATGTGTGGTCTCTAAAGAGAACACACATTTCAATGACTTTAGTTGTTGTTAGTAAAACGAATACATATGCAATGACACAGGTGGATCCATGTGTGGTCTCTGAAGAGAACACACATGCAATGACTCTGGTTGTTATTAGTAAAAAGAGCACACATGCAATGACACTGGTGGATCCATATGTGGTATGTGAGAAGAACACACATGCAATGACTCTGGTTGTTCTTAGTAAAAAGAACACACATGCAATGACACTGGTGGATCCATATGTGAAAAGAACACACATGCAATGACTCTGGTTGTTCCATATGTGGTATGTGAAAAGAACACAGATGCAATGACTCCAGTTGTTGTTAGTAAAAAGAACACACATACAATGACATTGGTGGATCCATAGGTGGATTGTGAAAATAGCACACATGCAATGACTCTGGTTTTTTCATAAGTGGTATGTGAAAAGGACACACATGAAATGACTCCAGTTGTTGTTAGTAAAAAGAACACACATGCAATGACACTAGTGGATTCATATGTGGATTGTGAAAAGAACACACATGCAATGACACTGGTGGATCCATATGTGGTATGTGAAAAGAACACACATGAGATGACTCCAGTTGTTGTTAGTAAAAAGAACACACATTCAGTGACACTGGTGGATCCATATGTGGATTGTGAAAAGAACACACATGCAATGACACTGGTAGATCCATATGTGGTATGTGAAAAGAGCACACATGCAAGGACTCTGGTTGTAATTAGTAACAAGAACACACATGCAATGACACTGGTGGATCCATGTGTGGTCTCTAAAGAGAACACACATTTCAATGACTCTGGTTGTTCCATATGTGGTATGTCAAAAGAAAACACATGCAATGACTCCAGTTGTTGTTAGTAAAAAGAACACACATGCAATGACACTGGTGGATCCATAGGTGGATTGTGAAAAGATCACACATGCAATGACTTGGGTAATTCCATATGTGGTATGTGAAATGAACACACATGAAATGACTCTAGTTGTTGTTAGTAAAAAGAACACACATGCAACACTGGTGGATCCATATGTGGATTGTGAAAAGAGCACACATGCAATGACACTGGTGGATCCATATGTGGTATGTGAAAAGAACACACATGCAATGACTCTGGTTGTTGTTAGTAAAAAGAACACACATGCAATGACACTGGTGGATCCATAGGTGGACTGTGAAAAGAACACACATGCAATGACACTGGTGGATCCATATGTGGTATATGAAAAGAACAAACATGCAAGGATTCTGGTTCTAATTAGTAACAAGAACACACATGCAATGACACTGGTGCATCCATGTGTGGTCTCTGAAGAGAACACACATTTCAATGACTCTGGTTGTTGTTAGTAAAAAGAACACACATGTAATGACACTGGTGGATCCATGTGTGGTCTCTGCACTAGTGGAGAACGGGCCTTTAGTCCCGACCCGTAAGGGGCTTTAGTCCCGGTTTTGGAACCGGGACTGAAGAGGCGGGACTAAAGGCCTCACCCTTTAGTCCCGGTTCGGCCACAAACCGGGACAAAAGGCCCTCACGGGACAGTGTCGAGCGTGCGAGACCAATACAAACCGTGACTAAAGGCGGTTCGGCCACAAACCGGGACAAAAGGCCCTCACGGGACAGTGTCGAGCGTGCGAGACCAATACGAACCGGGACTAAAAGATTTCTTTTTCAAAAAAAAATATTTTTTTTAAAAAAAAATTCAAATTTTTCTTGAACATTTGAATTATCTGACTAGCTAATCTCTCACATCTCTCATTTTTCACACTAACTATAATTAATCTTAGGTCAAATTACACTTATAGTCAAACTTCCCGCTAGGTCACCCATCCTAGCACTACTCCACCCCCAGCACGCTTAACTTCCACATTCCATCTCTCCCACCTCGCGCGAAGGACTCTTATACCTTGTTGTTAAGACTAGTATATCAATCCTATTAGCTCATATCAATATGTCAACCGTCTTTATTTTTCAAAATTACGAATAACTATTTAAGTAAACAACAATAAATAAGTAATAATAATATTTTATTCCAATGAAAAATTCGAAATTAATATTTTATTCATTTTTTGCCATTTATTCATTTAATATGACATTAATAATATCTTCAAATCTGTAAATTGAAATTTGACAAATAATATATCCATTATTATCAGAAAAATATGAGAAATTCAAATATGACAAAAAAATATTATTATTAAAAAAAATTGAAATAACTTTTTTTCCGTTATTACGAATATTTTTTTTTCAAATATGACATAACTTTTTTTCGAAATTACGAATAACTATTTTGCAAATTTTGAAATAATATATCCATTATTATTAAAAAAAATTAATTTTTGAAATAACTTTTTTTTCTTTTCAAATTTTAAGAATCTAAAAGAATCCAAAATAGCCTAAGGCTGTTGAAATCGAAAATGAATTTTTTTCTGCATGTTTTGATAGGCTATACGTATTTTTCTAATAACGTATCAAAAGTTATGGCCATTTGAAATTTGTTTGCCCATTTTCTTTAGTTCCGGTTGGTAATACGAACCGGGACTAAAGGTTACCCTTTTAGTCCCGGTTGGTGATACGAACCGGGACTAAAGGGGTCGGCGCCGGTCGCAGCCTGCCATAACCCCTTTAGTCCCGGTTGGTCCCGTTTGACCCGGGACTAAAGGTTGTTCCGTTGGAACCGGGACTAATGTGAGTATTAGTCCCGGATCCAACCACAACTGGGACTAAAGGGGTGGACGAAAGGCTCTTTTTCTACTAGTGCTGAAGAGAACACACATGCAATGACTCCGGTTGTTGTTAGTAAAAAGAACACACATGCAATGACACTGGTGGATCCATATGTGGTATGTGAAAAGAACACACATGCAATGACTCTGGTTGTTGTTAGTAAAAAGAACACACATGCAATGACACTGGTGGATCCATGTGTGGTCTCTGAAGAGAACACACATTTCAATGACACTGGTGGACCATAGGTGGATTGTGAAGAGAACACTCATGCAATGGCTCTGGTTGTTGTTAGTAAAAAGAACACACATGCAATGACACTGGTGGATCCATAGGTGGATTGTGAAAAGAACACACATGCAATGACACTGGTGGATCCATATGTGGTATTTGAAAAGAACACATATGCAATGACTCTAGTTGTAATTAGTAACAAGAACACACATGTAATTACAATGGTGGATCCATGTGTGGTCTCTAAACAGGACACACATGCAATGACTCTAGTTGTTGTTAGTAAAAAGAGCACACATGCAATGACACTGGTGGATCCATGTGTGGTCTCTGAAAAGAACACACATACAATGAATCTGGTTGTTGTTAGTAAAAAGAACACACATGCAATGACACTGGTGGATCCATGTGTGGTCTATGAAGAGAACACGCATGCAATGACACTGGTGGATCCATGTGTGGTCTCTAAAGAGAACACACATGCAATGACTGGTTGTTGTTAGTAAAAAGAGCACACATGGAATGACACTAGTGGATCTATAGGTGGATTGTGAAGAGAACACACATGCAATGACTCTGGTTGTTGTTAGTAAAAAGAACACACATGCAATGACACTGGTGGATCCATGTGTGGATTGTGAAAAGAACACACATGCAATGACACTGGTGGATCCATATGTGGTATGTGAAAAGAACACACATGCAATGACTCTGGTTGTTGTTAGTAAAAAGAGCACACACGCAATGACACTTGTGGGTCCATAGGTGGATTGTGAAAAGAACACACATGCAATGACACTGGTGGATCCATATGTGGTATGTGAAAAGAACACACATGCAATGACACTAGTGGATCCATAGGTGGATTGTTAAGAGAACACACATGTAATGACTCTGGTGGATCCATATGTGGTATGTGAAAAGTACAGTCATGAAATGACTCCAATTGTTGTTAGTAAAAAGAACACACATGCAATGACACTGGTGGATCCATAGGTGGATTGTGAAAAGAACACACATGCAATGGCACTGGTGGATCCATATGTGGTATGTGTAAAGAACACACATGCAATGACTCTGGTAGTAATTAGTAAAAAGAACACACATGCAATGACACCGGTGCATCCATGTGTGGTCTCTAAAGAGAACACACATTTTAATGACTCTGGTTGTTGTTAGTAAAAAGACCACACATGCAATGACACTGATGGATCCATGTGTGGTCTCTGAAAAGAACACACATGCAATGAATCTAGTTGTTGTTAGTAAAAAGAGCACACATGCAATGACACTGGTGGATCCATATGTGGTATCTGAAAAGAACACACATGCAATGACTCTGGTTGTTGTTAGTAAAAAGAACACACATGCAATGAGACTGGTGGATCCATAGGTGGATTGTGAAAAGAGCACACATGCAATGACTCTGGTTGTTGCATATGTGGTATGTGAGAAGAACACACATGCAATGACTCCAGTTGTTGTTAGGAAAAAGAACACACATGCAATGACACTGGTGGAGCCATGTGTGGTCTCTAAAGAGAACACACATTTCAATGACACTCGTGGATCCATTTGTGGTATGTGAAAAGAACAGTCATGAAATGACTCCATGTTGTTGTTAGTAAAAAGAACATACATGCAATGACACTGGTGGATTGTGAAAAGAACACACATGCAATGACACTGCTGGATCCACATGTGGCATGTGATAAGAACACACATGCAATGACTCTGGTTGTTGTTAGTAACAAGAACACACATGCAATTACACTGGTGGATCCATGTGTGGATTGTGAAGAGAACACACATGCAATGAATGTGGTTGTTGTTAGTAAATCGAACACACATGCAATGACACTGGTGGACCCATGTGTGGATTGTGAAGAGAACACACATGCAGTGACACTGGTGGATCCATATGTGGTATGTAAAAAGAACACACATGCTATGACTCTTGTTATTGTTAGTAAAAAGAACACACATGCAATCACACTGGTGGATCCATGTGTGGTTTCTGAAGAGAACACGCATTTCAATGACTCTGGTTGTTCCATATGTGGTATGTGAAAAGAACACACATGCAATGACTCCAGTTGTTGTTATGAAAAAGAACACACATGCAATGACACTGGTGGATCCATAGGTGGATTGTGAAAAGAGCACACATGCAATGACTCTGGTTGTTCCATATGTGGTATGTGAAAAGAACACACATGAAATGACTCCAGTTGTTGTTAGTAAAAAGATGTAACATCCCTAAAAATCATGTTTCAAAACTCATTCTTATCATCTTTGCATCATTCATTCATATAGGGTTTTTCTCAAAATCATTTAGAAGTGCAACTTTGGCTATGATTTCATGTGGGCAATTTATCTCAAATGGCCATCACCCTTTGGGTTTTGTTTGTTTAGGTACTTGTTTGCTTGCCTCCATGGTTGGAAAGACTAGGTGAAGCTTTTTACCCAAGATTCAAAATTTAGAAATATTTTCTAAACCCTATTTCAAACTAGAGACAAAGAGACAAAGTCTCTGTTTATTTCAAAACCCAAGCTTGACCAAGCCTTTGCAAGGTAACCCCTAGGTTATTTGATTATTTGTGAACCCACAGAACCCTGCAAAAATCCCCAAAGAAGTTTGAATTCAAAAGGATTTGAATTCATATCAAATTCTATCCAGAAAATAGAATTAGAAAAAGAAAAGGCTTAAAGAAAGGAAAAGGGCCGCGCGGCCAGAATCTGGCCCAGCAGCGGATCCAGCCCAGCAAGCCCACCCGGGGATCTCCTTTTTCTTCTCTCACGCACGAGCACACGCAGACAGACGCTGACAGCCCGACCCCACCCGCACTCCGCGCTCCTCGCTGACAGGCGGGCCTTCTCCACGTCAGCATCGTCTTCCCCTGTCTCCGCGCACGATCTCCGCCGCTGACCGTTGCCGCAGTGATGCCGGGAGTAATTGGGCATTAATCGACGGGCGTTTCCTGTCGAGCATCCGGCTATAAGACCCCCTCTGCCTCGCGATCATTTTCCCCCAAACACCTCGCTCGCTCCGCCACCAGGCTGTCCTCAATCAGCTTTGCACCGCCGCGGACAGAGCCTCTCCGGCGATCGATTCCGGTGAGCCCAGCGTTCCCCTCTGCCTCTCGTTCTTACAATCTGACTCAGCATATCTTGGCGCACCTCCTGACCTCACTAGTCCGTCTTGTACTGCCCCAGGTCGCCGGTTCCACCTGACACCGCGAGCACCGACGGCGACACCAACTCCGACGAGTTTTCCCGGCAGGTACAGACCGCCCCTCGCCTTTCCGTTCATGCTCACTACTTCGCCTTGACCCTGTGAATCTAACCGTGACCTTGCCTTGCCTTGGGGTGATCCACAGCAACGTCCACGACGACCACCCGACGCACCCGACGCCGCCACGAACTCCGGTGAGCAATCGCAGCCGTGCCCGAGCGCCCCTTGACCAACCGCGAGTACGACGAGCTTCGCCGTGACCTCCTGAGCCCGGTGAGCTACTCCTCCTTCTCCCTCGCCGTCTGCATCATCGGCAACGTCATCGACCGACGGTTCCGCCGCCGGTAGCCACCGCTCCGCCGCCAGTTTCTGGCCACGTCGATAGGAACCGTTAGATCTGCATCTGATGGCTTAGATAGAATGACTAATCGAAGGGGTACGCGTTGATCTGAGCCGCACCTGCCCCTTTAGATCCAGCGGTCTATATCGCTCGATCCAGACGAACCGGTACGGGCGAATAAGAACATGACGCGTGGCTAGGTTAGATCTGAATATAGAATTTAAAAACAGATTTTGATCCAGATTTCAAATGCCTATATCTTTTGATTTCCACGTTGGAATTTTGCAATCTTTATACCGTTGGATTCAGAAAAACAAGACCTTTCTGCCTATCCTTTTTGTTTAGCATATAGTAACCATTTGATTGGCTTAAATTGCAGAGACTTGTTTGAGGCCATTTTTAGTATAGATTTAGTTTAGTATTTTGTTTTAGGGTTATTTAAGTTGTCTTGGCTATTTTGTGACTTGTTTAGTTTCTGTATTCATGCACTTGTTTGGTTGAGTTTTCAAAAATCATCACTTGGTAGATTCATGCATGCATGCATTCATAATATTTTTGTTTGTATATATTTGTGTGTAATTGTGTGCTATAACTTTGTGTGTAGATTTTGCTAGTGATTGTGATTGTGACGAGTGCTACTCTCCACACTACCAAGGCAAGTGATATCATCATGAATATTCCATTCCTATATTTTATTTATGCATTAGTAATATTTTTCTAAGTATAGGACTTGCATGGTTTTGCTAAAGAACAAGCTATGCTTTGGGAAAACCTATTAGGTGAAGCCTTAGTGAAAATTTCCTAAGTCAAGATTCCTAGTACTGCTTAGCCTAGCTACTAGAAAACAAGGGTGGTTTATATATTCACTATGGAAAAATTTCTAAGTCTAAGGACTTATGTTTTTGTAAAATAAAACAACTAAGTTAATGAACCACCTGGGTGGAATGGAAGGAATGGCTTATGTTGAGTGGTTCACAAGGCCATTGTCTTGGCTTGTGTATCTCACTTGTGGATGGCCACCCAGGAAACAAAGAGATTTGAGATGTCTATTGTTGAGAAGCTTCAAGTGCAACCACATGGTAATATGGGCTCTGCCATGATCTTAGGATGCTGGAACTTAGTCTTTTGGACAGTGGGTGGTAGATGGGATGATAGGTTGGAGCGCGTCCATTTGACTAAGGAAAGGCTACTGAAGGATTATGTCTTGGGAAACCAAGGCTTGTGGGTAAAGTGCACCACCTCTGCAGAGTGTAAAACCTAAGTACTTAGCCATGTCCCTGGTAAAGGACAATTTGAGCATTAAGACATGGAAACTTCAAGAATCTCATCACTCCAATTTCTAAATAAAATTTGTGGGTGAACAAAGGGATAAAAGGATCTTCAGTCATTGATTG
Organism: Avena sativa; assembly: GCA_916181665.1. Lineage (NCBI taxonomy): Eukaryota > Viridiplantae > Streptophyta > Magnoliopsida > Poales > Poaceae > Avena > Avena sativa. The sequence goes on along the minus strand of OV702287.1, from coordinate 37,965,342 downwards.
CTAGATGCCCTGAGTGGATCTAGAGTCTTTGTTTGATAGATGCCTTGGGTGTTTTTGCCAAGTAAATCTTCAGTCCTTGATTAGTAGATGCCCTGAGTGGATCTTCAGTCTTGGATTGGAAGATTTCTTGGAAAGTTTTTGCCAAACAAAAACTTAGTATTTTTCAAAAGTTAAGGAAAAATCTATTTTGAGCAATGCAAGCCTAAGCTCCACCAGCCAAAAGCATATAGTATTATAGTCCACTTATATTATACTAAGGTATCACTTGCCAATACTATTCCAAAGTATTGACCCTTGTGGCTGTAACTTATGATGTTGCAGGTTACTCTGATGATGATTAGGAGTCATGAGTCTACACTCAACATGCTTGCCTGTGGCACATGAAGATGAATACTTATGTTTATTTACTTGTTCCATAAACTCTTGTATTAGGCCTTGGCCATGAGTTGTAAAAGACTATGTTTTATCTCTGGAATGACTGTAATAAACGACCTTTGTATCTGTGTACTTCATCTTAAACTGTGGATGCTAGCATTGATCCAGGGACTAGCATTGCAATCACAGGGATCTTTTCCTTTAATAAGGAGGGATCTTACAGATGGTATCAGAGCACTGTGTTGCCTGTAGGATTATGACCCTAGGATTGGAAACCACTAAGGAAAAATTTTAACTTCTTCTACACTTGTCTATTCTTCTCGTAAACTTTTCTAATCTTCTCATTCTCATCTCTAATTGTAGATGAACTCCGTCAACGAAGCCGTGAAGAAAGGACCACTCATGACCATGACCTTGGAGTGTGAGACTGAGTTTCCCAAGATTCTCAAGGACCTCATGGAGACCATGGGAGTACATGGTGCAGCTGTGTACAAGGGCTTTCCAGTAATGGAGGAAGGAGTGGAGTATTGGTGGGTGCAACTTCACTTGTACAAGAACAAGGAAGACAACCACAAAGAAAAAGGTTTCTGCATGTACACCAACACTTTTATGCACACCACATTCTTTGAGTCAGCAAAAGAAGCAGCTTGGAAGACTATCAAGGAACTAAGTGCTAGAGTCAAGTGCAAGATGTTCAACCTCCAAAAAGATTTAGAGAAAGAGAAGAAGCATACCCAAGAGTTGGAAGTCACCAACCAATCCTTAAGAGGAGATATTATAGACTTGGTGATAGAAGCATGTGAACAAGATAGGGTGATTGCCACTAGGAACATTGTGTTAGCCACCAGATCCAGTGAGATAGGATTGTAAGCGCACTTCGTTAGTTGGACCACCACCTATCACCTTATTTTCCAAAATGATACCTTAAATAAGTTTGAACCTTGGTTGATGTAATGGATTTATGTATGCATGACTTGTGTGTTCCATGGTTATGCTTGAATGTTTGTCTTGTTTAATTTAAATTTGTGTTGTTCTAACTTTTCAATCTTATAAATAGATGCCTATTGCCATCAGCACTGTTGAGGAGTTCCAGGCTACCCGTTTTGGTCCTCGTATCGTAGAGCTTACTACTTTACTCGATCTCCCTCTTCCTATCATTACGGTGCACCCACTCACCAAGTTTGAGAGGAAGGACCTTTGGGGCTTCAAGGTGAACCAGCCAGGACGCCAGACTGAGCCTACTACGGAGGCCGTCGTCTTCAAGCTTATGCACGATGACAGGGAGAGAGGCATGGAGGTTGTCATGCAGGATCTGATAGGTCGACTGTTAGGACGTCACTCCCGACAGGTTAGAGGCACTCACTTCCACGCCTTCGGAAGGCGTGATGATGACGGAGAGTCCATTAACTTTGAGGACGACTCGAGGGTCACAGCAGAGCCGATACGCCTGTACCTCCAGGACTTAGAGACTCTTATTAGGCACGTGGATACCGATAGGACCAACGTCATGCTTAGTAATGACGAGCTCCAGGTGCAGCTTCGCGAGAAGGACAAGCTCTTTGCGCAGCAGGACGAGATAGTCAAGGAGATGGAGACGAAGTTCGAGACCCAAGACCGTAAGTTCAAGAGTCAAGAGAAACGTGTCCAGGATAGGAACAAGAGGATTCGTGATATGACCGAGGAACTGCAGTCCAAGGACTTCGAGTTAGAGCAGCAGCAGACAGTGATTGAGAGGCTTCGTTCCCAGAAGAGGGCTCTCAAGGCCAAGATCGACTCTTTGACCACTACCATCGAGGAGAACAAGACCGCAATGGAGAACGCAGGTCTTACCTTTGTCGAGGAGGAGATTGATGCCGACGAGTAGATTTGACTACTCAGTTATCTTTATTTACCGCACTTGTTATTTGTGAACTTGATGTTTCGACCATCCGACATGTGGATGGCTTGCCACTTGTGTGTTTGTACTTTGAGACTTTTTGTTATCTTGTTGTTGAGATTTTATCTTTGTGTTGCTTGCTATGTGTTTGCTTGTGTGATGTATTATGCATAAATCATGTAAGGGTATCTCATTCTTATCTCTATATGAATAAACCACAGATGCCTCCCCGTCGCGCAAACACCAACCCCAACCCCAACATTACCCCGGAAATGCAACAAATGATGAATGCGCAAACACAGCTCATGCAAATGATGACGACGTTCATCCAGAACCAGAACAACAACAACCCCAACAACAACAACAACCCCAATAACAACAACAACAACCCTCCAGGTTTTGATATGCTCACCAGATTTCTGCGTCTGAGGCCAGCTAAGTTTTCAGGAACGACTGATCCCATGGTGGCCAATGATTGGCTACGTTCTGTGAACAAAGACTTAGTGACCGTAGGATGCACAGATGCTGAAAAGGTCAGGTTTGCAGCACATCTGTTGGAAGGACCAACCGCCGCATGGTGGGACAACTTCCAGATTACCACGCCTATTGATGAGGTGACTTGGGCTATCTTTGAAAATGGATTTCGTACTACTCATATCTCACCAGGTATGATGAGCCTGAAAAAGAAGGAGTTCCATAACCTGAAGCAGCGCCACCACAGCGTGGCTGAATATATTGAAGAGTTCAACAATCTGGCGTGCTATGCACCGGATGAGGTTGACACTGATGCCAAAAGGAAGGAGAAGTTTCTAGAAGGCTTGAATGATGAGCTAAATCTACAGCTGTCTGTGGCATATGTTCCAACTTATCAGTCACTGTGTGACAAGGCTGTTATTGTGGAGAATAAAATGAAGCAAGTCGAGAGTAGGAAGAGGAAACACTCCGACAAGCACAGCTCGGGATCGTCCCATAAACGATCTCACTATGATGATAGTGTCAGCTCAGGATCCCACAAGCATGAGAAGTTTAACAAACACCACAATCACAACCGTCATGACAACAAGCATCATCGCAGTCATGAAAATGATAAGTACAAGAACCACAAGAGTGGATATAAGAGCCACCATAGTGGAAGTGGAAGTGGAAGTCAGCCTAAGACGGACATCAGCCAGGTCGAATGCTACAAATGCAAGAAGCTGGGGCATTATGCTAATAAGTGCCCTGAAAAGAAAGTTGAAGGACCTATCAAGCCAAATCCTTTTCAGAAAGGACAGGTTAACCACATCAATGTGGAAGAGGTCTATGAAGAGCCTGATGTCGTTGCTGGTAAGTTCAGACTCCATTCCATCTCAGCATTTGTACTCTTTGATACTGGTGCATCTCATTCATTCATATCAAAAGCATTTGTTGATAGAAACGGGATTGCATCTGAAAACATTGGGTGTCCGATAAAAGTTAGCTCTCCGGGAGGAGATATGATAGCGAGTCTTGGATGCCGGAATCTAGTCATAGAGATCGGAAAACATAAGTTTCCAGTAAACCTAGTAATCCTAAATTCCCAAGGATTGGACGTAATTTTGGGAATGGATTGGATGGCTAAGTATGAGGGAATACTAGATTGTGCAAATTGTACAATTTCACTCACAACCCCTGAAGGTAAGAGGATAATATTCAAATCCAACTTTAAATCTAAAGGGAGTAAGCTGAATTCTCTTAAGGGGGTTAGCATGGACACGGTGCCAATTGTGTGTGAGTATCCGGATGTGTTTCCGGAAGAATTACCAGGAATGCCACCAGATAGAGATGTGGAGTTTATAATAGATTTGGTACCAGGTTCTGGACCAAGAGCAAAAAGGCCTTATAAAATGTCAATTGACGAACTTAAGGAACTCAAGAAACAACTTGGAGAACAATTGCAGAAAGGATTCATCCAGCCAAGTTCTTCATCTTGGGGAGCTCCAGTTTTGTTCGTAGAAAAGAGAGATAGAACTCAAAGATTATGCATAGATTACCGTTCTCTCAACGAGGTAACCATCAAGAACAAGTATCCTTTGCCAAGAATAAATGACTTGTTTGATCAGCTAGAAGGAGCATGTGTGTTCTCAAAGATTGATCTTCGGTCAGGCTATTTTCAACTCAAGATAAGAGAGCAAGACATACCTAAAACAGCATTCACCACAAGGTATGGATTGTATGAGTACACTGTGATGCCTTTTGGTTTAACCAACGCTCCAGCATACTTCATGAATATGATGAACAAAGTGTTCATGGAATTTCTCGACAAGTTCGTTGTCGTTTTCATAGATGACATCTTAGTCTACTCCAAAAGCAAGGAGGAGCATGAAAGACATCTACGCTTGATACTTGAGAAACTAAGGGAACATAAGCTTTATGCCAAATTCGGCAAGTGTGAGTTTTGGTTAGAGGAAGTTGGATTTCTTGGTCATTATATGACAAAGGATGGTGTAGCAGTTGATCCTGCTAAAGTTTCGGCTGTGACAGAATGGGAATCTCCTAAGAACGTAAAAGAGGTTCGTAGTTTCCTTGGTTTAGCAGGTTACTACAGGAGATTCATTGAAAAAATTTCTAAGGTTGCTAAACCAATGACAGAATTGTTAAAGAAAGATAAGAAATTTGCTTGGTCTGAAGGATGTGAACTCAGCTTTCAAGAACTAAAGAAGAGACTTGTGTCAGCACCAATTCTGTGCCTACCAGATTTGGAAAAGGATTTCCAAGTATATTGTGATGCTTCGCATCAAGGATTAGGAGCCGTACTTATGCAAAGCGGAAAAGTTGTGGCTTATGCCTCGAGACAACTCAAAACTCATGAAGTAAATTATCCTACTCATGATTTAGAGTTAGCCGCTGTTGTCCATGCACTCAAAACATGGAGACATTACCTTTTGGGAAAACGTTGTGAAGTATTCACCGACCATAAGAGCTTGAAATATATCTTCACCCAGAAGGAGATCAATATGAGACAAAGAAGATGGCTAGAACTTATCAAGGATTACGACTTGAATTTGCAATACCACCCCGGTAAAGCAAATGTAGTAGCAGATGCTCTAAGTCGTAAAGCGTTTGTAAATGGCCTTACCAAAGGTGAATTGCCAGATGACTTGTGTAAGCAATTCAAGGAGCTCAGGTTGGAGATTGTGCCAGAAGGACATCTCATGTCTTTGGATGTTCAACCCACTCTGTTGGATAAGATTAAAGAAGCCCAAAAGACGGATAAAGAAATCGAAGAGATTAAGGAAAGGATTAGCCAAGGGAAGGCTAAAAGTTTCCATATGGACGAACAAGGTACTTTATGGCACGGGAAACGTATTTGTGTTCCACAAGATCCGGAAATGCGGAAACTAATTTTACAAGAGGCTCATAACTCTCCGTATTCTATTCACCCGGGAAACACCAAAATGTACATGGATATGAAAGAAAGATTTTGGTGGAACAATCTTAAAAGGGACATCGCCGAACACATTGCTTTGTGTGATGTGTGTAGTAGAGTAAAAGCGGAACATCAGAAACCAGCAGGTTTGCTTCAACCAATGTCTATACCTGAGTGGAAGTGGGAAAATATTGGTATGGATTTTATTACCGGATTACCAAGGACCAGGTCAGGGTATGATTCCATATGGGTAGTAGTGGATCGCCTAACTAAAGTGGCTCATTTTATACCCGTAAAGACAACTTATACAAGTGCCAAGTTAGCCAAAATCTACATGAGCAAAATTGTATGCCTCCACGGTGTACCTAAGAGTATTGTGTCTGATAGAGGAACTCAGTTCACTTCTCACTTTTGGAGACAACTTCATGAATCTTTAGGGACGAGATTGGAATTCAGCACTGCTTTTCATCCTGAAACCGATGGACAAACAGAAAGGACTAATCAAATTCTTGAAGACATGTTGAGGGCATGTGCCCTAGACTATGGAGCAAGTTGGGATGAAAGTCTGCCTTATGCAGAGTTCTCTTACAACAACAGTCACCAAACTAGCATTGGGATGGCACCATTTGAGTTTCTATACGGAAGAAAGTGTACCACCCCATTGCTATGGAATGGTGTGGGAGAAAGAAGTTTGTTTGGACCAGATCTTATCAAAGACGCCGAAGAAAAGGTCAAATTGGTTAGAGACAGATTGAAGATAGCACAGTCTCGACAGAAAAGCTACGCAGATGTTAAGCGTAGGGAAATCACCTACGAAGTTGGGGATAAAGCTTATCTTAGAGTATCACCACTTCGTGGAGTGAAAAGATTTGGAGTCAAAGGAAAGTTGGCACCAAGATATGTTGGACCATTTAACATTCTAAGTCGCAAGGGAGAAGTTGCATATGAAATTGAATTGCCAGCATCTCTATCAGCAGTCCATAATGTTTTTCATGTGAGCCAACTTAAGAAATGTCACCCAGAAATGGAAGAAACATCTTTGAAGGATACCATACCTTTGGAGGAAGTTCAACTAGAAAGTGATCTCACCTATGAAGAAAAGCCTGTCAAGATTCTTGAGACCACAGAAAGAGTCACAAGAACAAAGACTATCAAGTTTTGCAAAGTACAATGGAATCATCATTCTGAAGAAGAAGCAACATGGGAAAGAGAAGATGATCTTCGGAAAAACCACCCACACCTATTTGCTAGCCAATCCGAATCTCGAGGGCGAGATTCATCTTAAGGGGGTTAGATTGTAACATCCCTAAAAATCATGTTTCAAAACTCATTCTTATCATCTTTGCATCATTCATTCATATAGGGTTTTTCTCAAAATCATTTAGAAGTGCAACTTTGGCTATGATTTCATGTGGGCAATTTATCTCAAATGGCCATCACCCTTTGGGTTTTGTTTGTTTAGGTACTTGTTTGCTTGCCTCCATGGTTGGAAAGACTAGGTGAAGCTTTTTACCCAAGATTCAAAATTTAGAAATATTTTCTAAACCCTATTTCAAACTAGAGACAAAGAGACAAAGTCTCTGTTTATTTCAAAACCCAAGCTTGACCAAGCCTTTGCAAGGTAACCCCTAGGTTATTTGATTATTTGTGAACCCACAGAACCCTGCAAAAATCCCCAAAGAAGTTTGAATTCAAAAGGATTTGAATTCATATCAAATTCTATCCAGAAAATAGAATTAGAAAAAGAAAAGGCTTAAAGAAAGGAAAAGGGCCGCGCGGCCAGAATCTGGCCCAGCAGCGGATCCAGCCCAGCAAGCCCACCCGGGGATCTCCTTTTTCTTCTCTCACACACGAGCACACGCAGACAGACGCTGACAGCCCGACCCCACCCGCACTCCGCGCTCCTCGCTGACAAGCGGGCCTTCTCCACGTCAGCATCGTCTTCCCCTGTCTCCGCGCACGATCTCCGCCGCTGACCGTTGCCGCAGTGATGCCGGGAGTAATTGGGCATTAATCGACGGGCGTTTCCTGTCGAGCATCCGGCTATAAGACCCCCTCTGCCTCACGATCATTTTCCCCCAAACACCTCGCTCGCTCCGCCACCAGGCTGTCCTCAATCAGCTTTGCACCGCCGCGGACAGAGCCTCTCCGGCGATCGATTCCGGTGAGCCCAGTGTTCCCCTCTGCCTCTCGTTCTTACAATCTGACTCAGCATATCTTGGCGCACCTCCTGACCTCACTAGTCCGTCTTGTACTGCCCCAGGTCGCCGGTTCCACCTGACACCGCGAGCACCGACGGCGACACCAACTCCGACGAGATTTCCCGGCAGGTACAGACCGCCCCTCGCCTTTCCGTTCATGCTCACTACTTCGCCTTGACCCTGTGAATCTAACCGTGACCTTGCCTTGCCTTGGGGTGATCCACAGCAACGTCCACGACGACCACCCGACGCACCCGACGCCGCCACGAACTCCGGTGAGCAATCGCAGCCGTGCCCGAGCGCCCCTTGACCAACCGCGAGTACGACGAGCTTCGCCGTGACCTCCTGAGCCCGGTGAGCTACTCCTCCTTCTCCCTCGCCGTCTGCATCATCGGCAACGTCATCGACCGACGGTTCCGCCGCCGGTAGCCACCGCTCCGCCGCCAGTTTCTGGCCACGTCGATAGGAACCGTTAGATCTGCATCTGATGGCTTAGATAGAATGACTAATCGAAGGGGTACGCATTGATCTGAGCCGCACCTGCCCCTTTAGATCCAGCGGTCTATATCGCTCGATCCAGACGAACCGGTACGGGCGAATAAGAACATGACGCGTGGCTAGGTTAGATCTGAATATAGAATTTAAAAACAGATTTTGATCCAGATTTCAAATGCCTATATCTTTTGATTTCCACGTTGGAATTTTGCAAACTTTATACCGTTTGATTCAGAAAAACAAGACCTTTCTGCCTATCCTTTTTGTTTAGCATATAGTAACCATTTGATTGGCTTAAATTGCAGAGACTTGTTTGAGGCCATTTTTAGTATAGATTTAGTTTAGTATTTTGTTTTAGGGTTATTTAAGTTGTCTTGGCTATTTTGTGACTTGTTTAGTTTCTGTATTCATGCACTTGTTTGGTTGAGTTTTCAAAAATCATCACTTGGTAGATTCATGCATGCATGCATTCATAATATTTTCGTTTGTATATATTTGTGTGTAATTGTGTGCTATAACTTTGTGTGTAGATTTTGCTAGTGATTGTGATTGTGACGAGTGCTACTCTCCACACTACCAAGGCAAGTGATATCATCATGAATATTCCATTCCTATATTTTATTTATGCATTAGTAATATTTTTCTAAGTATAGGACTTGCATGGTTTTGCTAAAGAACAAGCTATGCTTTGGGAAAACCTATTAGGTGAAGCCTTAGTGAAAATTTCCTAAGTCAAGATTCCTAGTACTGCTTAGCCTAGCTACTAGAAAACAAGGGTGGTTTATATATTCACTATGGAAAAATTTCTAAGTCTAAGGACTTATGTTTTTGTAAAATAAAACAACTAAGTTAATGAACCACCTGGGTGGAATGGAAGGAATGGCTTATGTTGAGTGGTTCACAAGGCCATTGTCTTGGCTTGTGTATCTCACTTGTGGATGGCCACCCAGGAAACAAAGAGATTTGAGATGTCTATTGTTGAGAAGCTTCAAGTGCAACCACATGGTAATATGGGCTCTGCCATGATCTTAGGATGCTGGAACTTAGTCTTTTGGACAGTGGGTGGTAGATGGGATGATAGGTTGGAGCGCGTCCATTTGACTAAGGAAAGGCTACTGAAGGATCATGTCTTGGGAAACCAAGGCTTGTGGGTAAAGTGCACCACCTCTGCAGAGTGTAAAACCTAAGTACTTAGCCATGTCCCTGGTAAAGGACAATTTGAGCATCAAGACATGGAAACTTCAAGAATCTCATCACTCCAATTTCTAAATAAAATTTGTGGGTGAACAAAGGGATAAAAGGATCTTCAGTCATTGATTGCTAGATGCCCTGAGTGGATCTAGAGTCTTTGTTTGATAGATGCCTTGGGTGTTTTTGCCAAGTAAATCTTCAGTCCTTGATTAGTAGATGCCCTGAGTGCATCTTCAGTCTTGGATTGGAAGATTTCTTGGAAAGTTTTTGCCAAACAAAAACTTAGTATTTTTCAAAAGTTAAGGAAAAATCTATTTTGAGCAATGCAAGCCTAAGCTCCACCAGCCAAAAGCATATAGTATTATAGTCCACTTATATTATACTAAGGTATCACTTGCCAATACTATTCCAAAGTATTGACCCTTGTGGCTGTAACTTATGATGTTGCAGGTTACTCTAATGATGATTAGGAGTCATGAGTCTACACTCAACATGCTTGCCTGTGGCACATGAAGATGAAGACTTATGTTTATTTACTTGTTCCATAAACTCTTGTATTAGGCCTTGGCCATGAGTTGTAAAAGACTATGTTTTATCTCTGGAATGACTGTAATAAACGACCTTTGTATCTGTGTACTTCATCTTAAACTGTGGATGCTAGCATTGATCCAGGGACTAGCATTGCAATCACAGGGATCTTTTCCTTTAATAAGGAGGGATCTTACAAAATAACACACATGCAATAACACTGGTGGATCCATATGTGGATTGTGAAAAGAACACACATGAATTGACTCTAGATGTTAGTAAAAAGAACACACATGCAATGACACTGGTGGATCCATATGTGGATTGTGAAAAGAACACACATGCAATGACACTAGTGGATCCATACGTGGTCTGTGAAAAGAACACACATTTCAATGACTCCAGTTGTTGTTAGTAAAAAGAACACACATGCAATGACACTAGTGGATCCATAGGTGGATTGTGAAAAGAGCACACATGCAATGACTCTAGTTGTTCCATATGTGGTATGTGAAAAGAACACACATGCAATGACTCCATTTGTTGTTAGTAAAAAGAACACACATGCAATGACACTGGTGGATCCATGTGTGGTCTCTGAAGAGAACACACATTTCAATGACACTTGTGGATCCATATGTGTTTTGTGAAACGAACACACATGAAATCACACTGGTTGTTGTTAGTATAAAGAACACACATGCAATAACACTGGTGGATCCATAGGTGGGTGTGAAAAGAACACACATGCAATGACACTGGTGGATCCATGTGTGGTATGTGACAAGAACACACATGCAATAACACTGGTTGTAATTAGTAACAAGAACACACATGTAATGACACTAGTGGATCCATGTGTGGTCTCTGAAGAGAACACACATTTCAATGACTTTGGTTGTTGTTAGTAAAAAGAACACACATGCAATGACACTGGTGGATCCATAGGTGGATTGTGAAAAGAACACACATGCAATGGCACTGGTGGATCCATATGTGGTATGTGTAAAGAACACACATGCAATGACTCTGGTAGTAATAAGTAAAAAGAACACACATGCAATGACACCGGTGCATCCATGTGTGGTCTCTAAAGAGAACACACATTTCAATGACTCTGGTTGTTGTTAGTAAAAAGACCACACATGCAATGACACTGGTGGATCCATGTGTGGTCTCTGAAAAGAGCACACATGCAATGACTCTGGATGTTGTTAGTAAAAAGAGCACACATGCAATGACACTGGGGGATCCATATGTGGTATCTGAAAAGAACACACATGCAATGACTCTAGTTGTTGTTAGTAAAAAGAACACACATGCAATGAGACTGGTGGATCCATAGGTGGATTGTGAAAAGAGCACACATGCAATGACTCAGGTTGTTCCATATGTGGTATGTGAGAAGAACACACATGCAATGACTCCAGTTGTTGTTAGTAAAAAGAACACACATGCAATGACACTGGTGGAGCCATGTGTCGTCTCTAAAGAGAACACACATTTCAATGACACTGGTGGATCCATTTGTGGTATGTGAAAAGAACAGTCATGAAATGACTCCATGTTGTTGTTAGTAAAAAGAACATACATGCAATGACACTGGTGGATTGTGAAAAGAACACACATGCAATGACACTGCTGGATCCACATGTGGCATGTGAAAAGAACACACATGCAATGACTTTGGTTGTTGTTACTAACAAGAACACACATGCAATTACACTGGTGGATCCATGTGTGGATTGTGAAGAGAACACACATGCAATGAATGTGGTTGTTGTTAGTAAAAAGAACACACATGCAATGACACTAGTGGATCCATATGTGGATTGTGAAAAGAACACGCATGCAGTGACACTGGTGGATCCATATGTGGTATGTGAAAAGAACACACATTTCAAAGACTCCAGTTGTTGTTAGTCAAAAGAACACACATGCAATGACACTGGTGGATCCATAGGTGGATTGTGAAAAGAACACACATGCAATGACACTGGTAGATCCATATGTGGTATGTGAAAAGAACACACATGAAAGGACTCTGTGTAACATCCCAAAAATCATATTTCAAAACTCATTCATATCATTCTTGCATCATTCATTCATTTAGGGTTTTTCTCAAAATCATTTAGAAACAGAATCTTGTGCTATGATTTCATGTGTGCAAATTCAACTCAATTGGCCATCACCCTTTGAGATTTGATTGTTTTGGTACTTGTTTGCTTGCCTCCATTGTTGGAAAGATTAGGTGTAGCTTTTTAACCCAAGTATCCAATTTAGAATTATTTTCAAACCCTTTCTAAAACATTTGCAATCTAGAGCAAAGTCTCTATTTATTTCAAAGCCCAAGCTTGACCAAGCCTTGCAAGGTAACCACATGGTGTTTTGACTATTTTTGAAACCACAGAACCCTGCAAAGTTCCCTAGTTTTGTTTGAATGTGTGGATTGTGAAGAGAACACACATGCAGTGACACTGGTGGATCCAAATGTGGTATGTAAAAAGAACACACATGCTATGACTCTTGTTATTGTTAGTAAAAAGAACACACATGCAATCACACTAGTGGATCCATGTGTGGTTTCTGAAGAGAACACGCATTTCAATGACTCTGGTTGTTCCATATGTGGTATGTGAAAAGAACACACATGCAGTGACTCCAGTTGTTGTTATGAAAAAGAACACACATGCAATGACACTGGTGGATCCATAGGTGGATTGTGAAAAGAGCACACATGCAATGACTCTGGTTGTTCCATATGTGGTATGTGAAAAGAACACACATGAAATGACTCCAGTTGTTGTTAGTAAAAACACACACATGCAATAACACTGGTGGATCCATATGTGGATTGTGAAAAGAACACACATGAATTGACTCTAGATGTTGATAGTAAAAAGAACACACATGCAATGACACTGGTGGATCCATATGTGGATTGTGAAAAGAACACACATGCAATGACACTAGTGGATCCATATGTGGTCTGTGAAAAGAACACACATTTAAATGACTCCAGTTGTTGTTAGTAAAAAGAACACATGCAATGACACTGGTGGATCCATAGGTGGATTGTGAAAAGAGCACACATGCAATGACTCTAGTTGTTGTCAGTAAAAAGAACACACATGCAATGACACTGGTGGATCCATGTGTGGTCTCTGAAGAGAACACACATTTCAATGACACTTGTGGATCCATATCTGTTTTGTGAAACGAACACACATGAAATCACACTGGTTGTTGTTAGTATAAAGAACACACATGCAATAACACTGGTGGATCCATAGGTGGATTGTGAAAAGAACACACATGCAATGACACTGGTGGATCCATATGTGGTATGTGACAAGAACACACATGCAATGACTCTGGTTGTAATTAGTAACAAGAACACACATGTAATGACACTAGTGGATCCATGTGTGGTCTCTGAAGAGAACACACATTTCAATGACTCTGGTTGTTAGTAAAAAGAACACACATGCAATGACACTGGTGGATCCATAGCTGGATTGTGAAAAGAACACACATGCAATGACACTGGTGGATCAATATGTGGTATGTGAAAAGAACACACATGCAATGACTCTGGTTGTAATTAGTAACAATAACACACATGCAATGACACTAGTGGATCCATGTTTGGTCTCTAAAGAGAACACACATGCAATGCCTCCAGTTGTTGTTAGTAAAAAGAGCACACACGCAATGAAACTAGTTGATCCATGTGTGGTCTCTGAAAAGATCACACATGCAATGAATCTAGTTGTTGTTAGTAAAAAGAACAAACATGCAATGACACTGGTGGATCCATGTGTGGTCTCTGAAGAGAACACACATGCAATGACACTGGTGGATCCATGTGTGGTCTCTAAAGAGAAAAGACATGCAATCTCTCTGGTAGTTGGTAAAAAGAGCACACAGGCAATGACACTGGTGGACCATAGATGGATTGTGAAGAGAACACACATGCAATGACTCTGGTTGTTGTTAGTAAAACGAACACACATGCAATGACACTAGTGGATCCATGTGTGGATTGTGAAAAGAACACACATGCAATGACACTGGTGGATCCATATGTGGTATGTGAAAAGAACACACATGCAATGACTGGTTGTTGTTAGTAAAAAGAACACACATGGAATGACAGAGGTGGATCCATAGGTGTATTGTGAAAAGAACACACATGTAATGACACTGGTGGATCCATATGTGGTATGTGAAAAGAACACACATGCAAGGACTCAGGTTGTAATTAGTAACAAGAACACACATGCAATGACACTGGTGGATCCATGTGTGGTCTCTGAAAAGAACACACATTTCAATGACTCTGGTTGTTGTTAGTGAAAAGAACACACATGCAATGACACTGGTGGATCCATGTGTTGCAATGACTCTGGTTGTTGTTAGTAAAAAGAGCACACATGCAATGACACTGGTGGATCCATATGTGGATTGTGAAAAGAACACACTTGCAATGACTCTGGTGGATCCATATGTGGTATGTGAAAAGAACACACATTTCAATGAATCTAGTTGTTGTTAGTAAAAAGAACACATATGCAATGACACTGGTGGATCCATAGGTGGATTGTGAAAAGAACACACATGCAATGACACTGGTGGATCGATATGTGGTATGTGAAAAGAACACACATGCAATGACACTGGTGGATCCATAGGTGGATTGTGAAGAGAACACACATGCAATGACTCTGGTGGATCCATATGTGGTATGTGAAAAGAACAGTCATGTGATGGCTCAATGCACGGCGCCCAGAAAAATGCTTGATGGCGGTGTTGATGTAGAGCTCGTTGGTAACCCCAAGAGGAAGGTATGATGAGCACAGCAGCATGTTTCTCTCAATATGAAACCAAGGTTTAATCGAACCAGTAGGAGCAAGGAAACACCCCAAAGGTGTTACTAGCTGACTTTGGCAGGGCGCACTACCGGTGCTAGTAGCAACATGGAGACCTGCACAACATAACCACAGAACTTTGTCCCCAACTTGCGATGAGGTTATCAATCTCACCGTGTTTTGCGGAAAACAAATGATTAAACGTATCAAATGGAAAGAAGTAATAGTTTGCAGCAAGTAAACACAAAGAAGTAAATAGTTCTAGATTGTATGTAAAGAAAAGGACCGGGATCTATAGTTCACTAGAGGTGGCTCTCCTTAGATAGATAACATGCTGGGTGAACAAATTACAGCGGGGCAATTGACAAACACCGAGAAAGCAATACATGCATATACTAATCATATTGACTCCTTTGATATTCGATTGGGCATTACAACATTATACATAGACCGCCATCCAACTGCATCTATGACTAATAATCCACCTTCAGGTTATCATCTGAAACCCCTCCAGTTTTAAGTTGCAAGCAACAGATTATTGCTTTACGAACTGTGTTTAAAGTAAACAATACGATTGTTCTATGAACAAAGGATTATTGTTTTCTCCCTATTAGAAACAGCACATCTTGTACCTTAGATATTTCTGTCACTTCCCCAGATTACCAGAGGCATGAACCCACTATCGAGCATAAATACTAACTCTTGGAGTTGCTAGTATCTACTTGGCCAAGATAGCTACTAACAACAGAAAGCATGCAAGATCACAAATAACAAAGACATGATAGAATCAATAATCAATCTGAAATAGCATCTCAATATCCATCGGATCCCCGCAAACACAACATGCAGAATTACAAATAGATGATCTTGATCATGAACAGAGCTCACAAGATCTAGACATGAAAGCACAAAGGAGGAGAACCAGCCATCTAGCTACTACATGGATCCGTAGTCCAAGGATGAACTACTCACGCATCACACCGGAGGCTTGCATGGTGATGAAGAAGGCCTCCAGGGTGAATTCCCCTCTCCGGTAGGGTGCCGGGAAGAGCTTCAGATCCCTCCCGATCTAGGGATGGAGATGACGGCGGCTACAGACTCTTTCGTGGATTTTTGATCGGGCCCTTAGGGTTTACGTCCCGAGGGTAATATATAGTCGGAAGGAGAGGCCGAGGGGGTGCCGGGAGCGGCCACACCACCCCCTGGCGCGGGCCAGGCCTGGCCGCGCGGCTAGGTGGTGTGGTGGCCCCCTGGCCCCTCTCCGTCTCGTATTCTGGCACTTGATGACATCCAGAAAAATAGTCACTTTAGCTTTTGTCCCGTCCAATTCCGAGAATATTCATTTTCTAACTTTTCTGGAACCAAAAACAGCAGAAAACAGGCAGATGGCACTGTGGCTCTTGTTAATAGGTTAGTCCAAGAAATCATATGAAAAGTACTCCATAGTTGGAACAAAACACAAGAAATTGGATAAAACCAAGCATGGAACATCAAAAATTATAGATACATTTGCAATGTATCAACATCCCCAACCTTAACTCCTGCTAGTCCTCGAGTAGGTAAGTGATAAAAAGAAAGAATAATTTTTGAGGTGACATGCACCATCAAAGACTTGATCAAAGTATTTGCAAAACATTCAAAGCTGGGATCATAGTACTTCAATCATAACATGAAAGACAAAGTTCTAGCAATAAGAAAAACAAACTATGATGCAACATGAAAAGGCACAAACAAAAGATTCATGAATAACAATGCTTTGCAAGACGTTTGTTTGTTTTACATAAAGAAAACATAGCATAATAGTATTCAGCTTGTCCCTCAATAGAGTAGCAAATATAAATGCAAAGGACACCTTCAAAGATCATAAGAGTGACTAGATACAATAGTTTAAAACAAGCAATATCAAGTTATGCATCAATCAACTAGTCTTAGGAAAATGCACATAGAACTAAGAATGGCCACTATGCTCTCAAAGTAGGTGCATAAAGGTAGAAGGTGGAGACTCAATATAATGGTGGAAGAAAGGCCTTTTTATAAAAGGAAGTAGGGATTCAAGTCTCATAAAGAGCTTCCAAAAATTATGGTACTTATAGCTTTCAGCTCTCATTGCCCCTATCATAAGCATCTTTAAGGTGATTAAGGTTAAAGTGACACAACTAAGAGGATATGCTTGACAAGTTATAAACCGAAATCTCATGCCCCTTACTTACGAAGACCGATCCTCATGCTACTCAACTTCAGTCACGAGTAAGCTCTTGTCATTGTAAGTACATGTGTATCATTAAGAACTGCCAACGGGGTACCCCTTGCACATGATACTGGAGCTTTCCCATAATCAAAATGATAAGGCAAGCAGACAATGAGCATCTCAGTGATCTTTTTATTTGCTATTTGCATAGGTTTTTATTGAGGATGCTTCATAGAGTGCTCATTATGGTGATGCTGCAAGTTTCCACCATGATTAGGCATGGCTTAGGCTAGCTGCCCAGGCGTTTCTCTAACACACATACAAACTCCATGATCTTACAAGTTCCACTTTTATTTCACACCGCCGGGATCCGTAAGCAAAAGAACATGATATCAACGGGGTACAAAGTACAAGTGCAATGTTGAAAGGGTTCCCCATGAAACATGGTTCTGCTAATTTCAACTTATAAAGCGCAAGCATATACACAACAAAGAAGGACCCAATGGTTCAAGTTTATTAGATGCAAGTAAAGTAAAGTATGCCATCAAGTTCATGAGAGCTTTAATCACTAGTTTTCTCATAACAAGTTTAATTTGGAAGGTAAACAAAAGCATGAATATACTTGGAATAGAATTAAGCTAGTAGGTAGGTATGGTGCACTCTTTGGAATAACTTGGTTTAGGGAGTTGGATGCATGAGTGGAACTCATACTTTGTTGTGGAGGCTAGCAAAAGACTGGGAGCGACAAACTAAGAGAGCAATAATGGCCATAATCATGCAGAGCGACAAAACATCATTGATCAAAGCATAAAGTGATACTACAAGTTGAAAACTAAAGGATCATAAAGGCTATGGTGACTTGAGATAGTCATAACATGGTGTGAGCATGTGCCAAGTCAACCCAAATAAAGCATCAAAGGAGAATACCACTATACTATGCTTTAATATGCTAAAACAACGCATGATTCATCCAAGGCACATTAATCAATCTCAATTGTTTATAACAAGCCATGCTACAACAAAGAATACTAAGCATAAATACAAAACAATATCAAGCATGGCATGACAAAGCATAGGCCACAGTAAAAAACGAGCTCTTTTTACCACATAAGCATGAACTTTCCTACTCTTTTCCAAACCAAACCAAACTATTTGCAAACCAATGTATGAAAGAGGGGGTCCAACCAATTTATTCAGAAAACTAAGAAAACAAAAGCAAACGAAAAACCAAAACGAAAACGAAAAAGAAGACGCTCCAAGAACAACACAACTGTGCATGAAACAATAAAAATGAAGCGTTTGGAAGAAACCTGGAATTTTTATTGATGAAGAAGGGGATGCCTTGGGCATCCCCAAGCTTTGACACTTGTACTTCTTGGATATTTCTTGGGGTGACACGCGTGGCATCCCCAAGCTTGAGATTTAGTCCATTCTTCATCTCATTACTCATTCCTTCCATAGACCTAATAATTTTTCCTTCATACAAAACTTCACACAATCTTTATTAGCGACGTTAGTGCACTCAAGATAAATAAGTCTTAAGGTTCAGTTCTAACACCAAATAAACTTCCATTATAACACTAGCTACTGTAGCACTTCCCTCAAAAAGCTCAATTCCCCAAAAGAACTCAAAAAGGAACCAACAAGAAGCAAATGCAGAAATCTGTCAAAACAGACCAGCAGGTAAAGAAGAATTTTTTCGAAGACCTTCTCTTGCTCAAATCAAAAAGTGTTTAACTAATGAAAGTTACATAACAACCTGGGGAAGAAGCACAAAAAGTTACAGCTCAATCCGACATACAGAGCTCTCTCACGAATATTTACGGTGAAGCACAAAAATCTGTTTCGGGGATAGCAACTTTCCCAATCATTACTTCTCTCTCATTAGAGGTTACTCTTGGCACAAAAAGCAAATAAAAAGGATAAGGAGAGGTTATTACAGAGGTAATAACTTCCAAGACTCATCTAAAACTTTTGGGTTATCTCCCAATAAGTACTTTTCTTTAACGCCTTTAAGTTAGGCATAAGAAGCAAGAAAAAATCAAGTGTTCTCAAGTGAAGAAGCATTAAGACCAAATTTCTTTCCCTTACCTCTCTTACTTTTATTCTTAACCTTGGGGAAAATATGATTGTTTGGTAGAGAAGAGAGGTGCATGGTCCCCTTTCCCACATCTATTATTGCTCCAAGGAGTTCTAATAGGGACCTTCCAAGTGTAATTTGTCCTTTTCCTGCACATTCAATAACAAGATAATCAATAGAAATCGTTTTCCCAAGGATCTTTGTAGACACTCCTTCAGATATTCCAAGAGGTAATATGGTAGTATTATTAGCAAGAGATATTTATTTTCCTCCTTCAGTGGGCCCCCAAGTATTCAGAGATTTATAAATGTCTTTGGGCATAAGACAAAATTCAGACATGATCTCACAGCGAGCTTGAAAAGTTTCAGTGTTCATCTCAATCTTTACTGTAGGGAACCACTTTGATGGTTCAGAGTTTATTGGAACATAATTGTGATGCTCCCTAAGCGTGTTATAACAATTTTCTAAGCTAGTAGTGCTAGCCTCAAGAGTGTTCAACCTAGCAAATATTTTTGCGAAAGAAATATCAGTTTGGCTAGGCATGTTGTAAGTGAGGATCAATTTCTTTATAGCATTAATAGCATCATCCTCATTACATTGGAGGAAATCTCCTCCCACAACAGCATCTAAAGCATATCTATAGCAAAGAGCAATCCCAAGGTAAAAGCTGCTAAGGAACAAGCTTTGAGTCATTTTAGGCTCAATTTTTTCATGTAGATCGGAGATTCTAGACCAAGCTTCTTTAAAACTTTCCTCAATTCCTTGTTTAAAAGTGAAAATCATTTCCTCGGGTGACATAGTGATTGGAGCAAGGCTAGACATAGTGGCAACTCAAGATAGGAACTAATTTTTTTGTGTTTTTCAAATAAGAAAGCAAACTAGTAAAACTATTTTTTTTGTGTTTTTGAATAACAAAACAAGCAAACAAAGCAAAAAGAAAACTAAGGAAAACAAAAACTACAAAGTAAAGATATTGGTTATGAGGGACTCCCCTTGTGAAGATGTCCTTGACTCCCCGGCAACGGCGCCAGAAAAATGTACTTTTAATGGCGTGTGGTTGACGTGGGAGTTTCTTCTACTTCTTCGTTCCCCGGCAACGGCGCCAGAAAAATGCTTGATGGCTCAATGCACGGCGCCCAGAAAAATGCTTGATGGCGGTGTTGATGTAGAGCTCGTTGGGAACCCCAAGAGGAAGGTATGATGAGCACAGCAGCAAGTTTCCCTCAGTATGAAACCAAGGTTTAATCGAACCAGTAGGAGCAAGGAAACACCCCAAAGGTGTTACTAGCTGAGCTTTGGCAAGGCGCACTACCGATGCTAGTAGCAACGTGGAGACCTGCACAACACAACCACAGAACTTTGTCCCCAACTTGCGATGAGGTTGTCAATCTCACCGTGTTTTGCAGAAAACGAAGGATTAAACGTATCGAATGGAAAGAAGTAATAGTTTGCAGAAAGTAAACACAAAGAAGTAAACAGTTGTAGATTGTATGCAAAGAAAAGGACCGGGATCCATAGTTCACTAGAGGTGGCTATCCTTAGATAGATAACATGCTAGGTGAACAAATTACAGCGGGGCAATTGACAAACACCGAGAAAGCAATACATGCATATACTAATCATCTTGACTCCTTTGAGATTCGATTGGGCATTACAACATTATACATAGACTGCCATCCAACTACATCTATGACTAATAATCCACCTTCAGGTTATCATCTGAACCCCCTCCAGTATTAAGTTGCAAGCAACAGATTATTATTTACGAACTGTGTGTAAAGTAAACAATACGAATGTTCTATGAACAAAGGATTTTTGTTTTCTCCCTAGTAGCAACATCACATCTAGTACCTTAAAGATTTATGTCACTTCCCCAGATTACCAGAGGCATGAACCCACTATCGAGCATAAATACTAACTCTTGGAGTTGCTAGCATCTACTTGGCCAAGATAGCTACTAACAACGGAAAGCATGCAAGATCACAAATAATAAAGACATGATAGAATCAATAATCAATCTGAAATAGCATCTCAATATCCATCGGATCCTCGCAAACACAACATGCAGAATTACAAATAGATGATCTTGATCATGAACGGAGCTCACAAGATCTAGACATGAAAGCACAAAGGAGGAGAACCAGCCATCTAGCTACTACATGGATCCGTAGTCCAAGGATGAACTACTCATGCATCACACCGGAGGCTTGGATGGTGATGAAGAAGGCCTCCAGGGTGAATTCCCCTCTCCGGCAGGGTGGCAGGAAGAGGTTCAGATCCCTCCTGATCTAGGGATGGAGATGACGGCGGCAATAGACTCTTTCGTGGATTTTTGATCGGGCCCTTAGGGTTTACGTCCCGAGGGAAATATATAGTCGGAAGGAGAAGCCGAGGGGGTGCCGGGAGCGGCCACACCACCCCCTGGCGCGGGCCAGGCCTAGCCACGCGGCCATGTGGTGTGGTGGCCCCCTGGCCCCTCTCCGTCCCGTATTCTGGCACTTGATGACATACGAAAAAATAGGCACTTTGGCTTTTGTCCCATCCAATTCCGAGAATATTCATTTTCTGACTTTCCTGGAACCAAAACAACAGAAAACAGGCAGCTGGCACTGTGGCTCTTGTTAATAGGCTAGTCCAAGAAATCATATGAAAAGTACTCCAAAGATGGAACAAAACACAAGAAAGTGGATAAAACCAAGCATGGAACATCAAAAATTATAGATACATTTGCAATGTATCATCATGAAATGACTCCAGTTGTTGTTAGTAACAAGAACACACATGCAATGACACTGGTGGATCCATAGGTGGATTGTGAAAAGGGCACACATGCAATGCCTCTAGTTGTTCCATGTGTGGTATGTGAAAAGAACACACATGCAGTGACTCCAGTTGTTGTTAGTAAAAAGAACACACATGCAATGACACTGGTAGATCCATGTGTTGTCTCTGAAGAGAACACACATTGCAATGACACTGGTGGATCCATATGAGTTATGTGAAAAGAACACACATGAAATGACACTGGTTGTTGTTAGTAAAAAGAACACACATGCAATGACACTGGTGGATCCATAGGTGGATTGTGAAAAGAACACACATGCAATAACACTGGTGGATCCATATGCGGTATGTGAAAAGAACACAGATGCAAGGACTCTAGTTGTAATTAGTAACATGAACACACATGCAATGACATTGGTGGATCCATGTGTGGTCTCTGAAGAGAACACACATTTCAATGACTCTGGTTGTTGTTAGTAAAAAGAACACACATGCAATGACACTGGTGGATCCATGTGTGGTCTCTGAAGAGAACACACATGCAATGACCCTGGTTGTTGTTAGTAAAAAGAGCACACATGCAATGACACTGGTGGATCCATATGTGGTATGTGAAAAGAACACACATGAATGACTCTGGTTGTTGTTAGTAACAAGAACACACATGCGATGACACTGGTGGATCCATGTGTGGTCTCTGAAGAGAACACACATTTCAATGACTCTGGTTGTTCCATATGTGGTATGTGAAAAGAACACACGTGAAATGACTCAAGTTGTTGTTATAAAAAGAACACACATGCAATGACACTGGTGGATCCATATGTCGATTGTGAAAAGAACACACATGCAATGACACTGGTGGATCCATATGTGGTATGTGAAAAGAACAGACATTTCAATGACTCCAGTTGTTGTTAGTAAAAAGAACACACATGCTATGACACTGGTGGATCCATAGGTGGATTGTGAAAAGAACACACATGCAATGACACTGGTGGATCCATATGTGGTATGTGAAAAGAACACACATGCAATAACACTGGTGGATCCATAGGTGGATTATGAAGAAAACACACATGCAATGACTCTGGTGGATCCATATGTGGTATGTGAAAAGAACAGTCTTGAAATGACTCCAGTTGTTGTTAGTAAAAAGAACACACATGCAATGACACTGGTGGATCGATAGGTGGATTATGAAAAGAGCACAGATGTAATGACTCTGGTTGTTCCATGTGTGGTATGTGAAAAGAACACACATGCAATGACTCCAGTTGTTGTTAGTAAAAAGAACACACATGCAATGACACTGGTGGATCCATGTGTGGTCTCTGAAGAGAACACACATTTCAATGACACTGGTGGATCCATATGTGTTATGTGAAAAGAACACACATGAAATGACACTGGTTGTTGTTAGTAAAAAGAACAAACATGCAATGACACTGGTGGATCCATAGGTGGATTGTGAAAAGAATACACATGCAATGACACTGGTGGATCCATATGTGGTATGTGAAAAGAACACACATGCAAGAACTCTGGTTGTAATTAGTAACAAGAACACACATGTAATGACACTGGTGGATCCATGTGTGGTCTCTAAAGAGAACACACATTTCAATGACTCTGGTTGTTGTTAGTAAAAAGAACACATATGCAATGACACTGGTGGATCCATGTATGGTCTCTAAAGAGAACACACATGCAATGACCCTGGCTATTGATAGTAAAAAGAGCACACATGCAATGACACTGGTGGATCCATATGTGGTATGTGAAAAGAACACACATGCAATGACTCTGGTTGTTGTCAGTAAAAAGAACACACATGCAATGACACTAGTGGATCCATGTGTGGTCTCTAAAGAGACCACACATTTCAATGACTCTGGTTGTTCCATATGTGGTATGTGAAAAGAACACACATGCAATGACACTGGTGGATCCATAGGTGGATTGTGAAAAGAACACACATGCAATGACTCTGGTTGTTCCATATGTGGTATGTGAAAAGAACGCACATGAAATGACTCCAGTTGTTGTTAGTAAAAAGAACACACATGCAACGACACTGGTGGATTCATATGTGGATTGTGAAAAGAACACACATGCAATGACACTGGTGGATCCATATATGGTATGTGAAAAGAACACACATGCAATGACTCCGGTTGTTGTTAGTAAAAAGAACACACATGCAATGACACTGGTGGATCCATAGGTGGATTGTCAAAAGAGCACACATGCAATCACTCTGGTTGTTCCATATGTGGTATGTGAAAAGAACAACATGAAATGACTCAAGTTGTTGTTAGTAAAAAGAACACACATGCAATGACACTGGTGGATCCATAGGTGGATTGTGAAAAGAACACAAATGCAATGACAGTGGTAGATCCATATGTGGTATGTGAAAAGAACACACATGCAAGGACTCTGGTTGTAATTAGTAACAAGAACACACATGCAATGACACTGGTGGATCCATGTGTGGTCTCTAAAGAGAACACACATTTCAATGACTCTGGTTGTTGTTAGTAAAAAGAACACACATGCAATGACACTAGTGGATCCATGTGTGGTCTCTGAAGAGAACACACATGCAATGACTCTGGTTGTTAGTAAAAAGAGCACACATGCAATGACACTGGTGGATCCATATGTGGTATGTGAAAAGAACACACATGCAATGACTCTGGTTGTTGTTAGTACAAAGAGCACACATGCAATGACATTTGTGATTCCATGTGTGGTCTCTGAAAAGAAAACACATTTCAATGACACTGGTGGACCATAGGTGGATTGTGAAGAGAACACACATGCAATGACTCTGGTTGTTGTTAGTAAAAAGAACACACATGCAATGACTCTAGTTATTGTTAGTAAAAAGAACACACATGCAATGACACTGGTGGATCCATGTGTGGATTGTGAAAAGAACACACATGCAATGACACTGGTGGATCCATATGTGGTATGTGAAAAGAACACACATGCAATGACTCTGGTTGTTGTTAGTAAAAAGAACACACATTTCAATGACACCGGTGGATCCATATGTGGTATGTGAAAAGAACACACATGAAATGACACTGGTGGATCCATATGTGGATTGTGAAAAGAACACACATGCAATGACACTAGTAGATCCATATGTGGTATGTGAAAAGAACACACATGCAAGGACTCTGGTTGTAATTAGTAACAAGAACACACATGCAATGACACTGGTGGATCCATGTGTGGTCTCTAAAGAGAACACATATTTCAATGACTCTGGTGGTTGTTAGTAAAAAGAACACACATGCAATGACACTGGTGGATCCATGTGTGGTCTCTGAAGAGAACACACATGCAATGACCCTGGTTGTTGTTAGTAAAAAGAGCACACATGCAATGACACTGGTGGATCCATATGTGGTATGTGAAAAGAACACACATGAATGACTCTGGTTGTTGTTAGTAACAAGAATACACATGCAATGACACTGGTGGATCGATGTGTGGTCTCTGAAGAGAACACACATTTCAATGACTCTGGTTGTTCCATATGTGGTATGTCAAAAGAACACACATGCAATGACTCCAGTTGTTGTTAGTAAAAAGAACACACATGCAATGACACTGGTAGATCCATAGGTGGATTGTGAAAAGATCACACATGCAATGACTCTGGTTGTTCCATATGTGGTATGTGAAAAGAACACACATGAAATGACTCCAGTTGTTGTTAGTAAAAAGAACACACATGCAACACTGGTGGATCCATATGTGGATTATGAAAAGAACACACATGCAATGACACTGGTGTATCCAGATGTGGTATGTGAAAACAACACACATTTCAACGACTCCAGTTGTTGTTAGTAAAATGAACACACATGCAATGATATTGGTGGATCCATAGGTGGATTGTGAAAAGAACACACATGCAATGACACTGGTGGATCCATATGCGGTATGTGAAAAGAACACACATGCAAGGATTCTGGTTGTAATTAGTAACGAGAACAGACATGCAATGACACTAGTGGATCCATGTGTGGTCTCTAAAGAGAACACACATTTCAATGACTCTGGTTGTTAGTAAAAAGAACACACATGCAATGACACTGGTGGATCCATGTGTGGTCTCTGAAGAGAACACACATACAATGACTCTGGTTGTTGTTAGTAAAAAGAGCTCACATGCAATGAGACTGGTGGATCCATATGTGGTATGTGAAAAGAACACACATGCAATGACTCTGGTTGTTGTTAGTAAAAAGAACACACATGCAATGCCACTGGTGGATCCATGTGTGGTCTCTGAAGAGAACACACATTTGATTGACTCTAGTTGTTCCATATGTGGTATGTGAAAAGAACACACATGCAATGACTCTAGTTGTTGTTAGTAAAAATAACACACATGCAATGACACTGGTGGATCCATCTATGGTCTCTGAAGAGAACACACATTTCAATGACTCTAGTTGTTCCATCTATGGTATGTGAAAACAACACACATGCAATGACTCCAGTTGTTGTTAGTAAAAAGAACACACATGCAATGACACTGGTGGATCCATAGGTGGATTGTCAAAAGAACATACATACAATGACTCTGGTGGATCCATATGTGGTATGTGAAAAGAACACACATTTCAATTACTCCTGTTGTTGTTAGTAAAAAAACAGACATGCTATGACATTGGTGGATCCATAGGTGGATTGTGAAAAGAACACACATGCAATGGCACAAGTGGATCCATGTGTGGTCTCTGAAGAGAACACACATTTCAATGACTCTGGTCGTTCCATATGTGGTATGTGAAAAGAACACACATGAAATGACTCAAGTTGTTGTTAGTAAAAAGAACACACATGCAATGACACTGGTGGATCCATATGTGGATTGTGAAAAGAACACACATGCAATGACACTGGTGGATCCATATGTGGTATGTGAAAAGAACACACATTTCAAAGACTCCAGTTGTTGTTAGTAAAAAGAACACACATGCAATGACACTGGTGGATCCATAGGTGGATTGTGAAAAGAACACAAATGCAATGACACTGGTGGATCCATATGTGGTATGTGAAAAGAACACACAAGCAAGGACTCTGGTTGTAATTAGTAACAAGAACACACATGCAATGACGCTGGTGGATCCATGTGTGGTCTCTAAAGAGAACACACATTTCAATGACTCTATTTGTTGTTAGTAAAAAGAACACACATGCAATGACACTGGTGGATCCATGTGTGGTCTCTAAAGAGAACACACATGCGATGACTCTGGTTGTTGTTAATAAAAAGAGCACACATGCAATGACACTGGTGGATCCATATGTGGTATGTGACAAGAACACGCATGCAATGACTCTGGTTGTTGTTAGTACAAAGAACACACATGCAATGACACCGGTGGATCCATCTGTGGTCTCTGAAAAGAAAACACATTTCAATGACACTGGTGGACCATAGGTGGATTGTGAAGAGAACACACATGCAATGACTCTGGTTGTTGTTAGTAAAAAGAACACACATGCAATGACACTGGTGGATCCATGTGTGGATTGTGAAAAGAACAGACATGCAATGACACTGGTGGATCCATATGTGGTATGTGGAAAGAACACACATGCAATGACTCTGGTTGTTGTTAGTAAAAAGAACACACATGCAATGACATTGGTGGATCCATGTGTGGTCTGTAAAGAGAACACACATTTCAATGACACCGGTGGATCCATATGTGGTATGTGAAAAGAACACACATGAAATGACTACAGTTGTTGTTAGTAAAAAGAACACACATGCAGTGACACTGGTGGATCCATATGTGGATTGTGAAAAGAACACACATGCAATGACACTGGTAGATCCATATGTGGTATGTGAAAAGAACACACATGCAAGGACTCTGGTTGTAATTAGTAACAAGAACACACATGCAATGACACTGGTGGATCCATGTGTGGTCTCTATAGAGAACACACATTTCAATGACTCTGGTTGTTGTTAGTAAAAAGAGCACACATGCAATGACACTGGTGGATCCATGTGTGGTCTCTGAAGAGAACACACATGCAATGACCCTGGTAGATCCATATGTGGTATGTGAAAAGAACACACATGCAAGGACTCTGGCTGTAATTAGTAAAAAAAACACACATGCAATGCCACTGGTGGATCCATGTGTGGTCTCTGAAGAGAACACACATTTCAATGACTCTGGTTGTTCCATATGTGGTATCTGAAAAGAACACACATGCAATGACTCTAGTTGTTGTTAGTAAAAAGAACACACATGCAATGACACTGGTGGATCCATCTGTGGTCTCTGAAGAGAACACACATTTCAATGACTCTGGTTGTTCCATCTGTGGTATGTGAAAAGAACACACATGCAATGACTCCAGTTGTTGTTAGTAAAAAGAACACACATGCAATGACACTGGTGGATCCATAGGTGGATTGTCAAAAGAGCACACGTGCAATCACTCTGGTGGATCCATATGTGGTATGTGAAAAGAATACACATTTCAATGACTCCTGTTGTTGTTAGTAAAAAGAACACACATGCTATGACACTGGTGGATCCATAGGTGGATTGTGAAAAGAACACAAATGCAATGACACTGGTGGATCCATGTGTGGTCTCTGAAGAGAACACACATTTCAATGACTCTGGTTGTTCCATATGTGGTATGTGAAAAGAACACACATGAAATGACTCAAGTTGTTGTTAGTAAAAAGAACACACATGCAATGACACTGGTGGATCCATATGTGGATTGTGAAAAGAACACACATGCAATGACACTGGTGGATCCATATGTGATATGTGAAAAGAACACACATTTCAAAGACTCCAGTTGTTGTTAGTAAAAAGAACACACATGCAATGACACTAGTGGATCCATAGGTGGATTGTGAAAAGAACACAAATGCAATGACACTGGTGGATCCATATGTGGTATGTGAAAAGAACACACAAGCAAGGACTCTGGTTGTAATTAGTAACAAGAACACACATGCAATGACCCTGGTGGATCCATGTGTGGTCTCTAAAGAGAACACACATTTCAATGACTCTATTTGTTGTTAGTAAAAAGAACACACGTGCAATGACACTGGTGGATCCATGTGTGGTCTCTAAAGAGAACACACATGCAATGACTCTGTTTGTTGTTAGTAGAAAGAGCACACATGCAATGACACTGGTGGATCCATATGTGGTATGTGACAAGAAGACACATGCAATGACTCTAGTTGTTGTTAGTACAAAGAAAACACGTGCAATGACACTGGTGGATCCATCTGTGGTCTCTGAAAAGAAAACACATTTCAATGACACTGGTGGACCATAGGTGGATTGGGAAGAGAACACACATGCAATGACTCTGGTTGTTGTTAGTAAAAAGAACATACATGCAAGGACACTGGTGGATCCATGTGTGGATTGTGAAAAGAACACACATGCAATGACACTGGTGGATCCATGTGTGGTCTCTGAAGAGAACACACATTTCAATGACACCGGTGGACCCATATGTGGTATGTGAAAAGAACACACATGCAAGGACTCTGGTTGTAATTAGTAACAAGAACACACATGCAATGACACTGGTGGATCCATGTGTGGTCTCTAAAGAGAACACACATTTCAATGACTCTGGTTGTTGTTAGTAAAAAGAACACACATGCAATGACACTGGTGGATCCATGTGTGGTCTCTGAAGAGGACACACATGCAATGACCCTGGTTGTTGTTAGTAAAAAGAGCACACATGCAATGACACTGGTGGATCCATATGTGGTATGTGAAAAGAACACTCATGAATGACTCTGGTTGTTGTTAGTAACAAGAACACACATGCAATGACACTGGTGGATCCATGTGTGGTCTCTGAAGAGAACACACATTTCAATGACTCTGGTTGTTCCATATGTGGTATGTCAAAAGAACACACATGCAATGACTCCAGTTGTTGTTAGTAAAAAGAACACACATGCAATGACACTCGTGGATCCATAGGTGGATTGTGAAAAGATCACACATGCAATGACTCTGGTTGTTCCATATGTGGTATGTGAAAAGAACACACATGAAATGACTCTAGTTGTTGTTAGTAAAAAGAACACACATGCAATGCCACTGGTGGATCCATGTGTGGTCTCTGAAGAGAACACACATTTCAATGACTCTGGTTGTTCCAAATGTGGTATGTGAAAAGAACACACATGCAATGACTCTAGTTGTTGTTAGTAAAAAGAACACACATGCAATGACACTGGTGGATCCATCTGTGGTCTCTGAAGAGAACACACATTTCAATGACTCTGGTTGTTCCATCTATGGTATGTGAAAAGAACACACATGCAATGACTCCAGTTGTTGTTAGTAAAAATAACACACATGCAATGACACTGGTGGATCCATAGGTGGATTGTCAAAAGAGCACACGTGCAATCACTCTAGTGGATCCATATGTGGTATGTGAAAAGAACACACATTTCAATGACTCATGTTGTTGTTAGTAAAAAGAACACACATGCTATGACACTGGTGGATCCATAGGTGGATTGTGAAAAGAACACACATGCAATGGCACTAGTGGATCCATGTGTGGTCTCTGAAGAGAACACACATTTCAATGACTCTGGTTGTTCCATATGTGGTATGTGAAAAGAACACACATGAAATGACTCAAGTTGTTGTTAGTAAAAAGAACACACATGCAATGACACTGGTGGATCCATATGTGGATTGTGAAAAGAACACACATGCAATGACACTGGTGGATCCATATGTGGTATGTGAAAAGAACACACATTTCAAAGACTCTAGTTGTTGTTAGTAAAAAGAACACACATGCAATGACACTGGTGGATCCATAGGTGGATTGTGAAAAGAACACACATGCAATGACACTGGTAGATCCATATGTGGTATGTGAAAAGAACACACATGCAAGGACTCTGGTTGTAATTAGTAACAAGAATACACATGCAATGACACTGGTGGATCCATGTGTGGTCTCTAAAGAGAACACACATTTCAATGACTCTGGTTGTTGTTAGTAAAAAGAACACACATGCAATGACACTGGTGGATCCATGTGTGGTATCTGAAGAGAACACACATGCAATGACCCTGGTTGTTGTTAGGAAAAAGAGCACACATGCAATGACACTGGTGGATCCATATGTGGTATGTGAAAAGAACACACATGAATGACTCTGGTTGTTGTTAGTAACAAGAACACACATGCGATGACACTGGTGGATCCATGTGTGGTCTCTGAAGAGAACACACATTTCAATGACTCTGGTTGTTCCATATGTGGTATGTCAAAAGAACACACATGCAATGACTCCAGTTGTTGTTAGTAAAAAGAACACACATGCAATGACACTCGTGGATCCATAGGTGGATTGTGAAAAGATCACACATGCAATGACTCTGGTTGTTCCATATGTGGTATGTGAAAAGAACACACATGAAATGACTCTAGTTGTTGTTAGTAAAAAGAACACACATGCAATGCCACTGGTGGATCCATGTGTGGTCTCTGAAGAGAACACACATTTCAATGACTCTGGTTGTTCCAAATGTGGTATGTGAAAAGAACACACATGCAATGACTCTAGTTGTTGTTAGTAAAAAGAACACACATACAATGAAACTGGTGGATCCATCTGTGGTCTCTGAAGAGAACACACATTTCAATGACTCTGGTTGTTCCATCTGTGGTATGTGAAAAGAACACACATGCAATGACTCGAGTTGTTGTTAGTAAAAATAACACACATGCAATGACACTGGTGGATCCATAGGTGGATTGTCAAAAGAGCACACGTGCAATCACTCTGGTGGATCCATATGTGGTATGTGAAAAGAACACACATTTCAATGACTCATGTTGTTGTTAGTAAAAAGAACACACATGCTATGACACTGGTAAGTCCATAGGTGGATTGTGAAAAGAACACACATGCAATGGCACTAGTGGATCCATGTGTGGTCTCTGAAGAGAACACACATTTCAATGACTCTGGTTGTTCCATATGTGGTATGTGAAAAGAACACACATGAAATGTCTCAAGTTGTTGTTAGTAAAAAGAACACACATGCAATGACACTGGTGGATCCATATGTGGATTGTGAAAACAACACACATGCAATGACACTGGTGGATCCATATGTGGTATGTGAAAAGAACACACATTTCAAAGACTCCAGTTGTTGTTAGTAAAAAGAACACACATGCAATGACACTGGTGGATCCATAGGTGGATTGTGAAAAGAACACACATGCAATGACACTGGTAGATCCATATGTGGTATGTGAAAAGAACACACATGCAAGGACTCTGGTTGTAATTAGTAACAAGAACACACATGCAATGACACTAGTGCATCCATGTGTGGTCTCTAAAGAGAACACACATTTCAATGACTCTAGTTGTTGTTAGTAAAAAGAACAAACATGCAATGACACTGGTGGATCCATGTGTGTTCTCTGAAGAGAACACACATGCAATGACCCTGGTAGATCCATATGTGGTATGTGAAAAGAACACACATGCAAGGACTTTGGTTGTAATTAGTAAAAAGAACACACATGCAATGCCACTTGTGGATCCATGTGTGGTCTCTGAAGAGAACACACATTTCAATGACTCTGGTTGTTCCATATGTGGTATGTGAAAAGAACAC
The DNA here is from genome assembly GCA_916181665.1 of Avena sativa. NCBI lineage: Eukaryota > Viridiplantae > Streptophyta > Magnoliopsida > Poales > Poaceae > Avena > Avena sativa. The sequence continues at coordinate 37,932,644 of OV702287.1, read as the reverse complement.
ACATGCAATGACTCTCGTTGGTGTTAGTAAAAAGAACACACATGCAATGACACTGGTGGATCCATCTGTGGTCTCTGAAGAGAACACACATTTCAATGACTCTGGTTCTTCCATCTGTGGTATGTGAAAAGAACACACATGCAATGACTCCAGTTGTTGTTAGTAAAAAGAACACACATGCAATGACACTGTAGGATCCATAGGTGGATTGTCAAAAGAGCACACATGCAATCACTCTGGTGGATCCATATGTGGTATGTGAAAAGAACACACATTTGAATGACTCCTGTTGTTTTTAGTAAAAAGAACACACATGCTATGACATTGGTGGATCCATAGGTGGATTGTGAAAAGAACACACATGCAATGACACTGGTGGATCCATGTGTGGTCTCTGAAAAGAACACACATTTCAATGACTCTGGTGTTTCCATATGTGGTATGTGAAAAGAACACACATGAAATGACTCAAGTTGTTGTTAGTAAAAAGAACACACAAGCAATGACACTGGTGGATCCATATCTGGATTGTGAAAAGAACACACATGCAATGACACTGGTGGATCCATATGTGGTATGTGAAAAGAACACACATTTCAAAGACTCCAGTTGTTCTTAGTAAAAAGAACACACATGCAAGGACACTGGTGGATCCATGTGTGGATTGTGAAAAGAACACACATGCAATGACACTGGTTGATCCATATGTGGTATGTGAAAAGAACACACATGCAATGACTCTGGTTGTTGTTAGTAAAAAGAACACACATGCAATGACACTGGTGGATCCATGTGTGGTCTCTGAAGAGAACACACATTTCAATGACACCGGTGGATCCATATGTGGTATGTGAAAAGAACACACATGCAAGGACTCTGGTTGTAATTAGTAACAAGAAGACACATGCAATGACACTGGTTGATCCATGTGTGGTCTCTAAAGAGAACACACATGTCAATGACTCTGGTTGTTGTTAGTAAAAAGAACACACATGCAATGACACTGGTGGATCCATGTGTGGTCTCTGAAGAGAACACACATGCAATGACCCTGGTTGTTGTTAGTAAAAAGAGCACACATGCAATGACACTGGTGGATCCATATGTGCTATGTGAAAAGAACACACATGAATGACTCTGGTTGTTGTTAGTAACAAGAACACACATGCAATGACACTGGTGGATCCATGTGTGGTCTCTGAAGAGAACACACATTTCAATGACTCTGGTTGTTCCATATGTGGTATGTCAAAAGAACACACATGCAATGACCCCAGTTGTTGTTAGTAAAAAGAACACACATGCAATGACACTCGTGGATCCATAGGTGGATTGTGAAAAGATCACACATGCAATGACTCTGGTTGTTCCATATGTGGTATGTGAAAAGAACACACATGAAATGACTCCAGTTGTTGTTAGTAAAAAGAACACACATGCAATGCTACTGGTTGATCCATGTGTGGTCTCTGAAGAGAACACACATTTCAATGACTCTGGTTGTTCCAAATGTGGTATGTGAAAAGAACACACATGCAATGACTCTAGTTGTTGTTAGTAAAAAGAACACACGTCCAATGACACTGGTGGATCCATCTGTGGTCTCTGAAGAGAACACACATTTCAATGACTCTGGTTGTTCCATCTGTGGTATGTGAAAAGAACACACATGCAATGACTCCAGTTGTTGTTAGTAAAAATAACACACATGCAATGACACTGGTGGATCCATAGGTGGATTGTCAAAATAGCACACATGCAATCACTCTGGTGGATCCATATGTGGTATGTGAAAAGAACACACATTTCAATGACTCATGCTGTTGTTAGTAAAAAGAACACACATGCTATGACACTAGTGGATCCATAGGTGGATTGTGAAAAGAACACACATGCAATGGCACTAGTGGATCCATGTGTGGTCTCTGAAGAGAACACACATTTCAATGAGTCTGGTTGTTCCATATGTGGTATGTGAAAAGAACACACATGAAATGACTCAAGTTGTTGTTAGTAAAAAGAACACACATGCAATGACACTAGTGGATCCATATGTGGATTGTGAAAAGAACACACATGCAATGACACTGGTGGATCCATATGTGGTATGTGAAAAGAACACACATTTCAAAGACTCCAGTTGTTGTTAGTCAAAAGAACACACATGCAATGACACTGGTGGATCCATAGGTGGATTGTGAAAAGAACACACATGCAATGACACTGGTAGATCCATATGTGGTATGTGAAAAGAACACACATGAAAGGACTCTGTGTAACATCCCAAAAATCATATTTCAAAACTCATTCATATCATTCTTGCATCATTCATTCATTTAGGGTTTTTCTCAAAATCATTTAGAAACAGAATCTTGTGCTATGATTTCATGTGTGCAAATTCAACTCAATTGGCCATCACCCTTTGAGATTTGATTGTTTTGGTACTTGTTTGCTTGCCTCCATTGTTGGAAAGATTAGGTGTAGCTTTTTAACCCAAGTATCCAATTTAGAATTATTTTCAAACCCTTTCTAAAACATTTGCAATCTAGAGCAAAGTCTCTATTTATTTCAAAGCCCAAGCTTGACCAAGCCTTGCAAGGTAACCACATGGTGTTTTGACTATTTTTGAAACCACAGAACCCTGCAAAGTTCCCTAGTTTTGTTTGAATTCAAAAGGATTTGAATTCATATCAAAAATCATTCCAAAAAATAGAATTAGAAAAGAAAAACACTTAAACAAAGGAAAAAGGCCGAGCGCCAGGTTTCTGGCCCAGCAGCGAATCGAGCCCAGCAAGCCCACCCGGGGACCTCCTTTTTCCTCTCTCACGCGCGAGCACACACACCCAGTCGCTGACAGGCAGACCCCACCTTCACCCTGCACACTTCGCTGACGAGCGGGCCCGGTCCACGTCGTCCTCGTCTTCCCCAAACCGCGCCTGCGACCACGTCGGTGCTGCAGTCACTGCCGGTAATGGCGCGGCGTAATTGGCATTAAACCGCAAGCGTTTCCTGTCGAGCCTCTGGCTAGAAGACCCCCTCTGCCTCGCGATCATTTTCCCCCAAACACCTCACTCGCTCCGCCACCAGGCTGCCCTCAATCAACCTTGCACCGCCGCAGACAGAGCCCACTCCGGCGATCGATTCCGGTGAGCCTCGTGTTCCCCTCTGCCTCTCGTTCTTACAATCTGACTCAGCGTGTCTTTGCGCACCTCCTGACTCCACTAGTCCGTCCTGTACTGCCCCAGGTCGCCGGTTCCACTTGACACCGCAAGCACCGACGGCGACATCAACTCCGACGAGTTTCCCCGGTAAGTACAGACCGCCCCTCGCCTTCCCGTTCATGCACACAACTTCGCCTTGACCCTGTGAACCTAACCGCGTTGTTGTTTTGCCTTGGGGTGATCCACAGCTCCATCCTCGACGAGCACCAGGACCACCCGACGCCGCCACGAACTCTGGTGAGGAATTGCCACAGACCCCGAGCGCCCCTTGACCAACCACGAGTACCTTGAGCTTCGCTGTGACCCCCTGAGCCCGGTGAGCAACTCCCCTTTCTCCCTCACCTCCTGCATCGTCGGCAACGTCGTCGACCGACCGTTCCGCCGCCGCTAACCACCGCGCAGCGCCGCCCATCTGTGACCAGGCAGTAGCAGCCGTTAGATCTGGATCGAACGAATCGGATAGATCCACTTAACCCCGAAGCGGTACGCGATCTGGAGCGTACGATCTGTTTAGATCCTGCGGCTGCAGAGCGCGATCCAACCGAAGCGGTACGCGCCAATCACGACATGACGCGTGGCTAGGGTTAGATTCAAAAACAGAATTTAAACCAGATTTTGATCCAGATTTCAAATGCTTATAACTTTTGATTGCCACGTTAGAATTTTGCAAACTTTATACCGTTGGATTCAGTAAAACAAGACCTTTCTTCCTATCCAATGTGTTTAGCAAATAGTAGCCATTAGATTGACTTTATTTGTAGAAACTTGTTTAAGGCCATTTTGAATATAGATTTAGTTTAGTATTTTGTTTTAGGGTTAAATAAGTTTGTCTTGGCTATTTTTGTGACTTGTTTAGTTTCTGTAAACTTGCACTTGCTTGGTAGAGTTTTCAAAAATCACCACTTAGTAGATTCATGCATGCATGCATTCATATTATCTTTGTTTGTATATATTTGTGTGTAATTGTGTGCTACAACTTTGTGTGTAGATTTTGCTAGTGATTATGATTGTGACGAGTGCTACTCTCCACACTACCATGGCAAGTGATATCTTAATGAATATTCCCTTCCTATATTTTATACTTGCATTAGATATTTTTGTTAGGACTTGCATGCTACTTTTGTCAATTGATATGTTGGGAAATCCTATGTAGATTAGAATGATAGAATTGCTAGGAAAATTTCCCTAAGGATAAGTTGCCATGCCATGCTTAGCCTAGCTACTAGCAAACAAGGGTGGTTTATATATTCACACTATGGAAAAATATTCTAAGTCTGAGGACTTGTGTTTTATTTAACAAAAACAACTAAGTTAATGAATCACCTGGGTGGAAATGGAAGGAATGGTATATGTTGAGTGGTTCACAAGGCCATGGACTTGGCTTGTGTATCTCACTTGTGGATGGACACCCAGGAACAAAGAGATTTGAGATGTCAAATGTTGAGAAGCTTCAAGTGCAACCACTTGGCAATATGGGCTCTGCCATGATCTTAGGTTGCTAGAACTTAGTCTTTTGGACAGTTGGTGGTAGAGGGAATGATAGGTTGGAACGCGTCCATTTGACTAAGGAAAGGCTTCTGAAGGATCTTGTCTTGGGAAACCAAGTCTTGTGGGGAAAGTGCACCACCTCTGCAGAGTGTAAAACCTAAGTACTTAGCCATGTCCCTGGTAAAGGACAATTTGAGCATCAAGACATGGAAGCTTCAAGAATCTCATCACTCCAATTTCTAAATAAAACTTGTGGGTGAACAAGGGTTAAAGGATCTTCAGTCTTTGATTGGTAGATGCCTTGGGAAAGTTTTGTCAAAACAAAAACTTAGTGTTTTCAAAAGATAAGGAAAAATCTATTTTGAGCAATGCAAGCCTAAGCTCCACCTAGCCAAAATGCATATAGTATTATAGTCCACTTAAATTATACTAAGGTATCACTTGCCAATAATATTCCAAAGTATTGACCCTCTGTGGCTGTAACTTGTAATGTTGCAGGTTATTCCGATGATGATTAGGAGTCATGAGTCTACACTCAACATGCTTGCCTGTGGCACATGAAGATGAAGACTTATGTTTATTTACTTATTCCATAAACTCTTGTATTAGGCCTTTGGCCCTGAGTTGTAAAAGACTATGTTTTATCTCTGGAATGACTGTAATAAACGACCTTTGTATCTGTGTACTTCATCTTAAACTGTGGATGCTAGCATTGATCCAGGGACTAGCATTGCAATCACAGGGATCTTTTCCTTTAATAAGGAGGGATCTTACAGATGGTATCAGAGCACTGTGTTGCCTGTAGGATTATGACCCTAGGATTGGAAACCACTAAGGAAAATTTTTAACTCCTTCTACACTTGTCTATTCTTCTCGTAAACTTTTCTAATCTTCTCATTCTCATCTCTATTTGTAGATGAACTCCATCAACGAAGCCGTGAAGAAAGGACCACTCATGACCATGACCTTGGAGTGTGAGACTGAGTTTCCCAAGATTCTCAAGGACCTCATGGAGACCATGGGAGTACATGGTGCAGCAGTGTACAAGGGCTTTCCGGTGATGGAGGAAGGAGTGGAGTATTGGTGGGTGCAACTTCACTTGTACAAAAACAAGGAAGACAACCACAAAGAAAAAGGCTTCTGCATGTACATCAACACTTTTATGCACACCACATTCTTTGAGTCAGCAAAAGAAGCAGCTTGGAAGACTATCAAAGAACTAAGTGCTAGAGTCAAGTGCAGGATGCTCAACCTCCAAAAAGACTTAGAGAAAGAGAAGGAACATACCCAAGAGTTGGAAGTCACCAACCAAACCTTAAGAGGAGATATTATAGACTTAGTGATAGAAGCATGTGAACAAGATAGGGTGATTGCCACTAGGAACATTGTGTTAGCCACCAGATCCAGTGAGATAGGTCTGTAAACGCACTTCGTTAGTTGGACCACCACCTATCACCTTATTTTCCAAGAATGATACATTAAATAAGTTTGAACCTTGGTTGATGTAATGGATTCATGTATGCATGATTTGTGTGATTTTTGTGTGATCCAAGAATGTGTATGAATGTTGTCTTGTTTATCTTAAATTGTGTTGTTCTAACTTTTTCAATCTTATAAATAGATGCCTATTGCCATCAGCACTGTTGAGGAGTTCCAGGCTACCCGTTTTGGTCCTCGTATCGTAGAGCTTACTACTTTACTCGATCTCCCTCTTCCTATCATCACGGTGCACCCACTCACCAAGTTTGAGAGGAAGGACCTTTGGGGCTTCAAGGTGAACCAGCCAGGACGCCAGCCAGAGCCTACTACGGAGGCCATCGTCTTCAAGCTTATGCACGATGACAGGGAGAGAGGCATGGAGGTTGTCATGCAGGATCTGATAGGACGACTGTTAGGCCGTCACTCTCGACAGGTTAGAGGCACTCACTTCCACGCCTTCGGAAGGCGTGATGATGACGGAGAGTCCATTGACTTTGAGGACGACTCGAGGGTCACAGCAGAGCCGATACGCCTGTACCTCCAGGACTTAGAGACTCTTATTAGGCACGTAGATACCGATAGGACCAACGTCATGCTTAGTAATGACGAGCTCCAGGTGCAACTTCGCGAGAAGGACAAGCTCTTCGCGCAGCAGGACGAGATAGTCAAAGAGATGGAGGCGAAGTTCGAGGCCCAAGACCATAAGTTCAAGAGTCAAGAGAAGCGTGTCCAGGATAGGAACAAGAGGATTCGTGATATGACCGAGGAACTACAGTCCAAGGACTTCGAGTTAGAGCAGCAGCAGACAGTGATTGAGAGGCTTCGCTCCCAGAAGAGGGTCTCAAGGCCAAGATCGACTCCTTGACCACTACTATCGAGGAGAACAAGACCGCAATGGAGAACGCAGGTCTTACCTTTGTCGAGGAGGAGATTGAAGCTGATGAGTAGACTTGACTACTCAGTTATCTTTATTTACCGCACTTGTTATTTGTGAACTTGTTATTGGACCATCCGACGTGTGGATGGCTTGCCACTTGTGTGTTTTACTTTGAGACTTTTGTTATCTTGTCGTTGAGTTCTTATCCCTGTGTTGCATGCTATGTGTTTGTTTGAGTAATGTATTGTGCATAAATCATGTAAGGGTATCTCATTCTTATCTCTATATGAATAAACCACAGATGCCTCCCCGTCGCGCAAACCCCAACCCCAACATTACCCCGGAAATGCAACAAATGATGAATGCGCAGATGCAGCTTATGCAAATGATGACGACGTTCATCCAGAACCAGAACAACAACAACAACCCCAACAACCCCAACAACAATAACACCAACAACAACCCTCCAGGTTTTGATATGCTCACCAGATTTCTGCGTCTGAGGCCAGCTAAGTTTTCGGGAACGACTGATCCCATGGTGGCCAATGATTGGATACGTTCTATGAACAAAGACTTAGTGACCGTGGGCTGCACGGATGCTGAAAAAGTCAGGTTCGCGGCACATCTGTTGGAAGGACCAGCCGCCGCATGGTGGGACAACTTCCAGATTACCATGCCTATTGATGAGGTGACTTGGGCTATCTTTGAAGATGGCTTTCGCACTACTCATATCTCACCAGGAATGATGAGCCTGAAAAAGAAGGAGTTTCACAACCTGAAGCAGCGCCACCACAGTGTGGCTGAATATATTGAAGAGTTCAACAATCTGGCGCGCTATGCACCGGATGAGGTTGACACTGATGCCAAAAGGAAGGAAAAGTTTCTGGAAGGCTTGAATGATGAGCTGAATCTGCAGCTGTCTGTGGCATATGTACCAACTTATCAGTCGCTGTGTGACAAGGCTGTTATTGTGGAGAATAAAATGAAGCAAGTCGAGAGTAGAAAGAGGAAACACTCCGACAAACACAGCTCGGGATCGTCTCATAAACGATCACACCATGATGAAAATGTCAGCTCAGGATCCCACAAGCATGGGAAATTTAACAAGTACCACAACCACAACCGTCATGACAACAAGCATCATCGCAGTCATGACAATGATAAGTACAAGAATCACAAGAGTGGACATAAGAGCCACCATAGTGGAAGTGGAAGTAGAAACCAGCCTAAAACGGACATCAGTCAGGTCGAATGCTACAAATGCAAGAAGCTGGGGCATTATGCTAAAGAGTGACCTGACAAGAAAGTTGAAGGACCTAACAAGCCCAATCCTTTTCAGAAAGGACAGGTTAACCACGTCAATGTGGAGGAGGTCTATGAAGAGCCTGATGCTGTTGCTGGTAAGTTCAGACTCAATTCCATCTCAGCATTTGTACTCTTTGACACTGGTGCATCTCATTCATTCATATCAAAAGCATTTGTTGAAAGAAATGAACTACCGGTAGAAACCATTGGGTGTCCTATAAGAGTAAGTTCTCCTGGTGGAGAAATGATAGTAAACTCAGGATGTCATGATTTAGTCATAGAATTTGGAAAACATAAGTTTCCAGTGAACTTAATAATCCTGAATTCCCAAGGATTGGATGTGATTTTGGGAATGGATTGGATGGCTAAGTATGAGGGAGTACTAGATTGTGCAAATCGTACAGTTTCACTCACAACCCCTGAAGGTAAGAGGATAAAATTCAAGTCCAATTTTAAGTCTAAAGGAAGTAAGCTGAATTCTCTTAAGGGGGTTAGCATGGACACTGTGCCAATTGTGTGTGAGTATCCGGATGTGTTTCCGGAAGAGTTACCGGGAATGCCACCAGATAGGGATGTAGAGTTTATAATAGATTTGGTACCAGGTTCTGGACCAAGAGCAAAGAGGCCTTATAAAATGTCAGTTGACGAACTTAAGGAACTCAAGAAACAACTTGGAGAAACAATTGCAGAAAGGATTCATCCAGCCAAGTTCTTCATCTTGGGGAGCTCCAGTTTTGTTCGTAGAAAAGAGAGACAGAACTCAAAGGTTATGCATAGATTACCGTTCCCTCAACGAGGTAACCATCAAGAAAAAATATCCTTTGCCAAGAATCAATGACTTGTTTGATCAGCTAGAAGGAGCATGTGTATTCTCGAAGATTGATCTTCGGTCAGGCTATTTTCAACTCAAGATAAGAGAGCAAGACATACCTAAAACAGCATTCACCACAAGGTATGGATTGTATGAGTACACGGTGATGCCTTTTGGTTTAACCAACGCTCCAGCATACTTCATGAATATGATGAACAAAGTGTTCATGGAATTTCTCGACAAGTTCGTTGTCGTTTTCATCGATGACATCTTAGTCTACTCCAAGAGCAAGGAAGAGCATGAAAGACATCTACGCTTGATACTTGAGAAACTAAGAGAACATAAGCTTTATGCCAAATTCAGCAAATGTGAGTTTTGGTTAGAGGAAATTAGATTTCTCGGTCACGTTATGACAAAGGATGGTGTAGCAGTTGATCCTGCTAAAGTTTCAGCTGTGATAGAATGGGAATCTCCTAAGAACGTAAAAGAAGTTCGTAGTTTTCTTGGTTTAGCAGGTTACTACAGAAGGTTCATTGAAATTTTTTCAAAGGTGGCTAAACCAATGACAGAATTGTTGAAGAAAGATAAGAAATTTGCTTGGTCGGAAGGTTGTGAACTCAGCTTTCAAGAATTAAAGAAGAGACTTGTGTCAGCACCAGTTCTGTGTCTACCAGATTTGGAAAAGGATTTCCAAGTATATTGTGATGCTTCGCATTAAGGATTAGGTGTCGTACTTATGCAAGGCAGAAAAGTTGTGGCTTATGCCTCGAGACAACTCAAAACTCATGAAGTAAACTATCCTACTCATGATTTAGAGTTAGCCGCTGTTGTCCATGCACTCAAAACATGGAGACATTACCTTTTGGGAAAACGTTGTGAAGTATTCACCGATCATAAGAGTTTGAAGTATATCTTCACCCAGAAGGAAATCAATATGAGACAAAGGAGATGGCTAGAACTTATCAAGGATTACGACTTGAGTTTGCAATACCACCCCGGTAAAGCAAATGTAGTAGCAGATGCCCTAAGTCGTAAGGCGTTTGTAAATGGCCTTACCAAAGGTGAATTGCCGGATGACTTGTGTAAGCAATTCAAGGAACTCAGGTTGGAAATTGTGCCAGAAGGACATCTTATGTCTTTGGATGTTCAACCCACTCTGTTGGATAAGATTAAAGAAGCCCAAAAGACGGATAAAGAAATCGAAGAGATTAGGGAAAGGATTCGCCAAGGGAAAGCTAAAAGTTTCCATATGGACGAACAAGGTACTTTATGGCACGGGAAACGTATTTGTGTTCCACAAGATCCGGAATTGCGGAAACTGATTCTACAAGAAGCCCATAACTCTCCATATTCTATTCACCCGGGAAACACCAAAATGTACATGGATATGAAAGAAAGATTTTGGTGGAACAATCTCAAAAGGGACATCGCCGAACACATTGCTTTGTGTGATGTGTGTAGTAGAGTGAAAGCGGAGCATCAGAAACCAGCAGGTTTGCTTCAACCAATGCCTATTCCTGAATGGAAGTGGGAAAATATTGGTATGGATTTCATTACCGGATTACCAAGGACCAGGTCAGGGTATGATTCCATATGGGTAGTAGTGGATCGCCTAACTAAAGTGGCTCATTTTATACCCGTAAAGACAACTTATACCAGTGCCAAGTTAGCCAAAATCTACATGAGCAGAATTGTATGCCTTCACGGTGTACCTAAGGGTATTGTGTCTGATAGAGGAACTCAGTTCACTTCTCACTTTTGGAGATAGCTTCATGAATCTTTAGGAACGAGATTGGAATTCAGCACTGCTTTTCATCCTGAAACTGATGGACAAACAGAAAGGACTAATCAAATTCTTGAAGACATGTTGAGGGCATGTGCCCTAGACTATGGAGCAAGTTGGGATGAAAGTCTGCCTTACGCAGATTTCTCCTACAACAACAGTCACCAATCTAGTATTGGGATGGCACCATTCGAGTTTCTCTACGGAAGAAAGTGTATCACCCCATTGCTATGGAATGGTGTGGGAGAAAGAAGTTTGTTTGGACCAGATCTTATCAAAGAAGCCAAAGAAAAAGTCAAATTGGTTAGGGACAGGTTGAAGATAGCACAGTCTCGACAGAAAAGCTATGCAGATGCTAAGCGTAGAGAAGTCACTTACGAAGTTGGGGATAGAGCTTATCTTAGAGTATCACCACTTCGTGGAGTGAAAAGATTTGGAGTCAAAGGAAAGTTAGCACCAAGATATGTTGGACCATTCAACATTCTAAGTCGCAAGGGAGAAGCTGCATATGAAATCGAACTGCCAGCATCCTTATTAGCAGTCCATAATGTTTTTCATGTGAGTCAGCTTAAGAAATGTCACCCGGAGATGGAAGGATCTTCTTTGAAGGATACCATATCCTTGGAAGAAGTTCAACTAGAAAGTGATCTCACCTATGAAGAAAAGCCTGTCAAGATTCTTGAGACCGCAGAAAGAGTCACAAGGACAAAGACTATCAAGTTTTGCAAAGTACAATGGAATCATCATTCCGAAGAGGAAGCAACATGGGAAAGAGAAGATGATCTTCGGAAAGACCACCCTCACCTATTTGCTAGCCAATCCGAATCTCGAGGGCGAGATTCATCTTCAGGGGGTTAGATTTGTAACATCCCAAAAATCATATTTCAAAACTCATTCATATCATTCTTGCATCATTCATTCATTTAGGGTTTTTCTCAAAATCATTTAGAAACAGAAGCTTGTGCTATGATTTCATGTGTGCAAATTCAACTCAATTGGCCATCACCCTTTGAGATTTGATTGTTTTGGTACTTGTTTGCTTGCCTCCATTGTTGGAAAGATTAGGTGTAGCTTTTTAACCCAAGTATCCAATTTAGAATTATTTTCAAACCCTTTCTCAAACATTTGCAATCTAGAGCAAAGTCTCTGTTTATTTCAAAGCCCAAGCTTGACCAAGCCTTGCAAGGTAACCACATGGTGTTTTGACTATTTTTGAAACCACAGAACCCTGCAAAGTTCCCTAGTTTTGTTTGAATTCAAAAGGATTTGAATTCATATCAAAAATCATTCCAGAAAATAGAATTAGAAAAGAAAAAGACTTAAACAAAGGAAAAAGGCCGAGCGCCAGGTTTCTGGCCCAGCAGCGAATCGAGCCCAGCAAGCCCACCCGGGGATCTCCTTTTTCCTCTCTCACGCGCGAGCACACACACCCAGTCGCTGACAGGAAGACCCCACCTTCACCCTTCACACTTCGCTGACGAGCGGGCCCGGTCCACGTCGTCCTCGTCTTCCCCAAACCGCGCCTGCGACCACGTCGCTGCTGCAGTCACTGCCGGTAATGGCGCGGCGTAATTGGCATTAAACCGCGAGCGTTTCCTGTCGAGCCTCTGGCTATAAGACCCCCTCTGCCTCGCGATCATTTTCCCCCAAACACCTCACTCACTCCGCCACCAGGCTGCCCTCAATCAACCTTGCACCGCCGCAGACAGAGCCCACTCCGGTGATCGATTCCGGTGAGCCTCGTGTTCCCCTCTGCCTCTCGTTCTTACAATCTGACTCAGCGTGTCTTTGCACACCTCCTGACTCCACTAGTCCGTCCTGTACTGCCCCAGGTCGCCGGTTCCACTTGACACCGCAAGCACCGACGACGACATCAACTCCGACGAGTTTCCCCGGTAAGTACAGACCGCCCCTCGCCTTCCCGTTCATGCACACGACTTCGCCTTGACCCTGTGAACCTAACCGCGTCGTTGTTTTGCCTTGGGGTGATCCACAGCTCCATCCTCGACGAGCACCAGGACCACCCGACGCCGCCACGAACTCCGGTGAGGAATTGCCACAGACCCCGAGCGCCCCTTGACCAACCACGAGTACCTTGAGCTTCGCCGTGACCCCCTGAGCCCGGTGAGCAACTCCCCTTTCTCCCTCACCTCCTGCATCGTCGGCAACGTCGTCGACCGACCGTTCCGCCGCCGCTAACCACCGCGCAGCGCCGCCCATCTGTGACCAGGCAGTAGCAGCCGTTAGATCTGGATCGAACGAATCGGATAGATCCACTTAACCCCGAAGCGGTACGCGATCTAGAGCGTACGATCTGTTTAGATCCTGCGGCTACAGAGCGCGATCCAACCGAAGCGGTACGCGCCAATCACGACATGACGCGTGGCTATGGTTAGATTCAAAAACAGAATTTAAACCAGATTTTGATCTAGATTTCAAATGCTTATAACTTTTGATTGCCACGTTAGAATTTTGCAAACTTTATACCGTTGGATTCAGTAAAACAAGACCTTTCTGCCTATCCAATGTGTTTAGCAAATAGTAGCCATTAGATTGACTTTATTTGTATAAACTTGTTTAAGGCCATTTTGAGTATAGATTTAGTTTAGTATTTTGTTTTAGGGTTAAATAAGTTTGTCTTGGCTATTTTTGTGACTTGTTTAGTTTCTGTAAACTTGCACTTGCTTGGTAGAGTTTTCAAAAATCACCACTTAGTAGATTCATGCATGCATTCATTCATATTATCTTTGTTTGTATATATTTGTGTGTAATTGTGTGCTACAACTTTGTGTGTAGATTTTGCTAGTGATTGTGATTGTGACGAGTGCTACTCTCCACACTACCAAGGCAAGTGATATCTTCATGAATATTCCCTTCCTATATTTTATACTTGCATTAGATATTTTTGTTAGGACTTGCATGCTACTTTTGTCAATTGATATGTTGGGAAATCCTATGTAGATTAGAATGATAGAATTGCTAGGAAAATTTCCCTAAGGATAAGTTGCCATGCCATGCTTAGCCTAGCTACTAGAAAACAAGGGTGGTTTATATATTCACACTATGGAAAAATATTCTAAGTCTGAGGACTTGTGTTTTATTTAACAAAAACAACTAAGTTAATGAATCACCTGGGTGGAAATGGAAGGAATGGTATATGTTGAGTGGTTCACAAGGCCATGGACTTGGCTTGTGTATCTCACTTGTGGATGGCCACCCAGGAACAAAGAGATTTGAGATGTCAAATGTTGAGAAGCTTCAAGTGCAACCACTTGGCAATATGGGCTCTGCCATGATCTTAGGTTGCTAGAACTTAGTCTTTTGGACAGTTGGTGGTAGAGGGAATGATAGGTTGGAACGCGTCCATTTGACTAAGGAAAGGCTTCTGAAGGATCTTGTCTTGGGAAACCAAGTCTTGTGGGGAAAGTGCACCACCTCTGCAGAGTGTAAAACCTAAGTACTTAGCCATGTCCCTGGTAAAGGACAATTTGAGCATCAAGACATGGAAGCTTCAAGAATCTCATCACTCCAATTTCTAAATAAAACTTGTGGGTGAACAAGGGTTAAAGGATCTTCAGTCTTTGATTGGTAGATGCCTTGGGAAAGTTTTGTCAAAACAAAAACTTAGTGTTTTCAAAAGATAAGGAAAAATCTATTTTGAGCAATGCAAGCCTAAGCTCCACCTAGCCAAAATGCATATAGTATTATAGTCCACTTAAATTATACTAAGGTATCACTTGCCAATAATATTCCAAAGTATTGACCCTCTGTGGCTGTAACTTGTAATGTTGCAGGTTATTCCGATGATGATTAGGAGTCATGAGTCTACACTCAACATGCTTGCCTGTGGCACATGAAGATGAAGACTTATGTTTATTTACTTATTCCATAAACTCTTGTATTAGGCCTTTGGCCCTGAGTTGTAAAAGACTATGTTTTATCTCTGGAATGACTGTAATAAACGACCTTTGTATCTGTGTACTTCATCTTAAACTGTGGATGCTAGCATTGATCCAGGGACTAGCATTGCAATCACAGGGATCTTTTCCTTTAATAAGGAGGGATCTTACAGATGGTATCAGAGCACTGTGTTGCCTGTAGGATTATGACCCTAGGATTGGAAACCACTAAGGAAAATTTTTAACTCCTTCTACACTTGTCTATTCTTCTCGTAAACTTTTCTAATCTTCTCATTCTCATCTCTATTTGTAGATGAACTCCATCAACGAAGCCGTGAAGAAAGGACCACTCATGACCATGACCTTGGAGTGTGAGACTGAGTTTCCCAAGATTCTCAAGGACCTCATGGAGACCATGGGAGTACATGGTGCAGCAGTGTACAAGGGCTTTCCGGTGATGGAGGAAGGAGTGGAGTATTGGTGGGTGCAACTTCACTTGTACAAAAACAAGGAAGACAACCACAAAGAAAAAGGCTTCTGCATGTACACCAACACTTTTATGCACACCACATTCTTTGAGTTAGCAAAAGAAGCAGCTTGGAAGACTATCAAAGAACTAAGTGCTAGAGTCAAGTGCAGGATGCTCAACCTCCAAAAAGACTTAGAGAAAGAGAAGGAACATACCCAAGAGTTGGAAGTCACCAACCAAACCTTAAGAGGAGATATTATAGACTTAGTGATAGAAGCATGTGAACAAGATAGGGTGATTGCCACTAGGAACATTGTGTTAGCCACCAGATCCAGTGAGATAGGTCTGTAAACGCACTTCGTTAGTTGGACCACCACCTATCACCTTATTTTCCAAGAATGATACCTTAAATAAGTTTGAACCTTGGTTGATGTAATGGATTCATGTATGCATGATTTGTGTGATTTTTGTGTGATCCAAGAATGTGTATGAATGTTGTCTTGTTTATCTTAAATTGTGTTGTTCTAACTTTTTCAATCTTATAAATAGATGCCTATTGCCATCAGCACTGTTGAGGAGTTCCAGGCTACCCGTTTTGGTCCTCGTATCGTAGAGCTTACTACTTTACTCGATCTCCCTCTTCCTATCATCACGGTGCACCCACTCACCAAGTTTGAGAGGAAGGACCTTTGGGGCTTCAAGGTGAACCAGCCAGGACGCCAGACAGAGCCTACTACGGAGGCCATCGTCTTCAAGCTTATGCACGATGACAGGGAGAGAGGCATGGAGGTTGTCATGCAGGATCTGATAGGACGACTGTTAGGCCGTCACTCTCGACAGGTTAGAGGCACTCACTTCCACGCCTTCGGAAGGCGTGATGATGACGGAGAGTCCATTGACTTTGAGGACGACTCGAGGGTCACAGCAGAGCCGATACGCCTGTACCTCCAGGACTTAGAGACTCTTATTAGGCACGTAGATACCGATAGGACCAACGTCATGCTTAGTAATGACGAGCTCCAGGTGCAACTTCGCGAGAAGGACAAGCTCTTCGCGCAGCAGGACGAGATAGTCAAAGAGATGGAGGCGAAGTTCGAGGCCCAAGACCATAAGTTCAAGAGTCAAGAGAAGCGTGTCCAGGATAGGAACAAGAGGATTCGTGATATGACCGAGGAACTACAGTCCAAGGACTTCGAGTTAGAGCAGCAGCAGACAGTGATTGAGAGGCTTCGCTCCCAGAAGAGGGTCTCAAGGCCAAGATCGACTCCTTGACCACTACTATCGAGGAGAACAAGACCGCAATGGAGAACGCAGGTCTTACCTTTGTCGAGGAGGAGATTGAAGCTGATGAGTAGACTTGACTACTCAGTTATCTTTATTTACCGCACTTGTTATTTGTGAACTTGTTATTGGACCATCCGACGTGTGGATGGCTTGCCACTTGTGTGTTTTACTTTGAGACTTTTGTTATCTTGTCGTTGAGTTCTTATCCCTGTGTTGCATGCTATGTGTTTGTTTGAGTAATGTATTGTGCATAAATCATGTAAGGGTATCTCATTCTTATCTCTATATGAATAAACCACAGATGCCTCCCCGTCGCCCCAACCCCAACCCCATGGACTTGGCTTGTGTATCTCACTTGTGGATGGCCACCCAGGAACAAAGAGATTTGAGATGTCAAATGTTGAGAAGCTTCAAGTGCAACCACTTGGCAATATGGGCTCTGCCATGATCTTAGGTTGCTAGAACTTAGTCTTTTGGACAGTTGGTGGTAGAGGGAATGATAGGTTGGAACGCGTCCATTTGACTAAGGAAAGGCTTCTGAAGGATCTTGTCTTGGGAAACCAAGTCTTGTGGGGAAAGTGCACCACCTCTGCAGAGTGTAAAACCTAAGTACTTAGCCATGTCCCTGGTAAAGGACAATTTGAGCATCAAGACATGGAAGCTTCAAGAATCTCATCACTCCAATTTCTAAATAAAACTTGTGGGTGAACAAGGGTTAAAGGATCTTCAGTCTTTGATTGGTAGATGCCTTGGGAAAGTTTTGTCAAAACAAAAACTTAGTGTTTTCAAAAGATAAGGAAAAATCTATTTTGAGCAATGCAAGCCTAAGCTCCACCTAGCCAAAATGCATATAGTATTATAGTCCACTTAAATTATACTAAGGTATCACTTGCCAATACTATTCCAAAGTATTGACCCTCTGTGGCTGTAACTTGTAATGTTGCAGGTTATTCCGATGATGATTAGGAGTCATGAGTCTACACTCAACATGCTTGCCTGTGGCACATGAAGATGAAGACTTATGTTTATTTACTTATTCCATAAACTCTTGTATTAGGCCTTTGGCCCTGAGTTGTAAAAGACTATGTTTTATCTCTGGAATGACTGTAATAAACGACCTTTGTATCTGTGTACTTCATCTTAAACTGTGGATGCTAGCATTGATCCAGGGACTAGCATTGCAATCACAGGGATCTTTTCCTTTAATAAGGAGGGATCTTACAGATGGTATCAGAGCACTGTGTTGCCTGTAGGATTATGACCCTAGGATTGGAAACCACTAAGGAAAATTTTTAACTCCTTCTACACTTGTCTATTCTTCTCGTAAACTTTTCTAATCTTCTCATTCTCATCTCTATTTGTAGATGAACTCCATCAACGAAGCCGTGAAGAAAGGACCACTCATGACCATGACCTTGGAGTGTGAAACTGAGTTTCCCAAGATTCTCAAGGACCTCATGGAGACCATGGGAGTACATGGTGCAGCAGTGTACAAGGGCTTTCCGGTGATGGAGGAAGGAGTGGAGTATTGGTGGGTGCAACTTCACTTGTACAAAAACAAGGAAGACAACCACAAAGAAAAAGGCTTCTGCATGTACACCAACACTTTTATGCACACCACATTCTTTGAGTTAGCAAAAGAAGCAGCTTGGAAGACTATCAAAGAACTAAGTGCTAGAGTCAAGTGCAGGATGCTCAACCTCCAAAAAGACTTAGAGAAAGAGAAGGAACATACCCAAGAGTTGGAAGTCACCAACCAAACCTTAAGAGGAGATATTATAGACTTAGTGATAGAAGCATGTGAACAAGATAGGGTGATTGCCACTAGGAACATTGTGTTAGCCACCAGATCCAGTGAGATAGGTCTGTAAACGCACTTCGTTAGTTGGACCACCACCTATCACCTTATTTTCCAAGAATGATACCTTAAATAAGTTTGAAC
Source organism: Avena sativa (assembly GCA_916181665.1). NCBI lineage: Eukaryota > Viridiplantae > Streptophyta > Magnoliopsida > Poales > Poaceae > Avena > Avena sativa. Next base: position 37,914,086 of record OV702287.1, on the reverse strand, counting down.
CTTGGTTGATGTAATGGATTCATGTATGCATGATTTGTGTGATTTTTGTGTGATCCAAGAATGTGTATGAATGTTGTCTTGTTTATCTTAAATTGTGTTGTTCTAACTTTTTCAATCTTATAAATAGATGCCTATTGCCATCAGCACTGTTGAGGAGTTCCAGGCTACCCGTTTTGGTCCTCGTATCGTAGAGCTTACTACTTTACTCGATCTCCCTCTTCCTATCATCACGGTGCACCCACTCACCAAGTTTGAGAGGAAGGACCTTTGGGGCTTCAAGGTGAACCAGCCAGGACGCCAGACAGAGCCTACTACGGAGGCCATCGTCTTCAAGCTTATGCACGATGACAGGGAGAGAGGCATGGAGGTTGTCATGCAGGATCTGATAGGACGACTGTTAGGCCGTCACTCTCGACAGGTTAGAGGCACTCACTTCCACGCCTTCGGAAGGCGTGATGATGACGGAGAGTCCATTGACTTTGAGGACGACTCGAGGGTCACAGCAGAGCCGATACGCCTGTACCTCCAGGACTTAGAGACTCTTATTAGGCACGTAGATACCGATAGGACCAACGTCATGCTTAGTAATGACGAGCTCCAGGTGCAACTTCGCGAGAAGGACAAGCTCTTCGCGCAGCAGGACGAGATAGTCAAAGAGATGGAGGCGAAGTTCGAGGCCCAAGACCATAAGTTCAAGAGTCAAGAGAAGCGTGTCCAGGATAGGAACAAGAGGATTCGTGATATGACCGAGGAACTACAGTCCAAGGACTTCGAGTTAGAGCAGCAGCAGACAGTGATTGAGAGGCTTCGCTCCCAGAAGAGGGTCTCAAGGCCAAGATCGACTCCTTGACCACTACTATCGAGGAGAACAAGACCGCAATGGAGAACGCAGGTCTTACCTTTGTCGAGGAGGAGATTGAAGCTGATGAGTAGACTTGACTACTCAGTTATCTTTATTTACCGCACTTGTTATTTGTGAACTTGTTATTGGACCATCCGACGTGTGGATGGCTTGCCACTTGTGTGTTTTACTTTGTGACTTTTGTTATCTTGTCGTTGAGTTCTTATCCCTGTGTTGCATGCTATGTGTTTGTTTGAGTAATGTATTGTGCATAAATCATGTAAGGGTATCTCATTCTTATCTCTATATGAATAAACCACAGATGCCTCCCCGTCGCCCCAACCCCAACCCCATGGACTTGGCTTGTGTATCTCACTTGTGGATGGCCACCCAGGAACAAAGAGATTTGAGATGTCAAATGTTGAGAAGCTTCAAGTGCAACCACTTGGCAATATGGGCTCTGCCATGATCTTAGGTTGCTAGAACTTAGTCTTTTGGACAGTTGGTGGTAGAGGGAATGATAGGTTGGAACGCGTCCATTTGACTAAGGAAAGGCTTCTGAAGGATCTTGTCTTGGGAAACCAAGTCTTGTGGGGAAAGTGCACCACCTCTGCAGAGTGTAAAACCTAAGTACTTAGCCATGTCCCTGGTAAAGGACAATTTGAGCATCAAGACATGGAAGCTTCAAGAATCTCATCACTCCAATTTCTAAATAAAACTTGTGGGTGAACAAGGGTTAAAGGATCTTCAGTCTTTGATTGGTAGATGCCTTGGGAAAGTTTTGTCAAAACAAAAACTTAGTGTTTTCAAAAGATAAGGAAAAATCTATTTTGAGCAATGCAAGCCTAAGCTCCACCTAGCCAAAATGCATATAGTATTATAGTCCACTTAAATTATACTAAGGTATCACTTGCCAATACTATTCCAAAGTATTGACCCTCTGTGGCTGTAACTTGTAATGTTGCAGGTTATTCCGATGATGATTAGGAGTCATGAGTCTACACTCAACATGCTTGCCTGTGGCACATGAAGATGAAGACTTATGTTTATTTACTTATTCCATAAACTCTTGTATTAGGCCTTTGGCCCTGAGTTGTAAAAGACTATGTTTTATCTCTGGAATGACTGTAATAAACGACCTTTGTATCTGTGTACTTCATCTTAAACTGTGGATGCTAGCATTGATCCAGGGACTAGCATTGCAATCACAGGGATCTTTTCCTTTAATAAGGAGGGATCTTACACTCTGGTTGTTCAATATGTGGTAGGTGAAAAGAACACACATGCAATGACTCTAGTTATTGTTAGTAAAACGAACACACATGCAATGACACTGGTGGATCCATCTGTGGTCTCTGAAGAGAACACACATTTCAATGACTCTGGTTGTTCCATCTGTGGTATGTGAAAAGAACACACATGCAATGACTCCAGTTGTTGTTAGTAAAAATAACACACATGTAATGACACTGGTGGATCCATAGGTGGATTGTCAAAAGAGCACACATGCAATCACTCTGGTGGATCCATATGTGGTATGTGAAAAGAACACACATTTCAATGACTCATGTTGTTGTTAGTAAAAAGAACACACATGCTATGACACTGGTGGATCCATAGGTGGATTGTGAAAAGAACACACATGCAATGGCACTAGTGGATCCATGTGTGGTCTCTGAAGAGAAAACACATTTCAATGACTCTGGTTGTTCCATATGTGGTATGTGAAAAGAACACACATGAAATGACTCAAGTTGTTGTTAGTAAAAAGAACACACATGCAATGACACTGGTGGATCCATATGTGGATTGTGAAAAGAACACACATGCAATGACACTGGTGGATCCATATGTGGTATGTGAAAAGAACACACATTTCAAAGACTCCAGTTGTTGTTAGTAAAAAGAAAACACATGCAATGACACTGGTGGATCCATAGGTGGATTGTGAAAAGAACACACATGCAATGACACTGGTAGATCCATATGTGGTATGTGAAAAGAACACACATGCAAGGACTCTGGTTGTAATTAGTAACAAGAACACACATGCAATGACACTGGTGGATCCATGTGTGGTCTCTAAAGAGAACACACATTTCAATGACTCTGGTTGTTGTTAGTAAAAAGAACACACATGCAATGACACTAGTGGATCCATGTGTGTTCTCTGAAGAGAACACACATGCAATGACCCTGGTAGATCCATATGTGGTATGTGAAAAGAACACACATTTCAATGACTCATGTTGTTGTTAGTAAAAAGAACACACATGCTATGACACTGGTGGATCCATAGGTGGATTGTGAAAAGAACACACATGCAATGGCACTAGTGGATCCATGTGTGGTCTCTGAAGAGAAAACACATTTCAATGACTCTGGTTGCTCCATATGTGGTATGTGAAAAGAACATACATGAAATGACTCAAGTTGTTGTTAGTAAAAAGAACACACATGCAATGACACTGGTGGATCCATATGTGGATTGTGAAAAGAACACACATGCAATGACACTGGTGGATCCATATGTGGTATGTGAAAAGAACACACATTTCAAAGACTCCAGTTGTTGTTAGTAAAAAGAACACACATGCAATGACACTGGTGGATCCATAGGTGGATTGTGAAAAGAACACACATGCAATGACACTGGTAGATCCATATGTGGTATGTGAAAAGAACACACATGCAAGGACTCTGGTTGTAATTAGTAACAAGAACACACATGTAATGACACTGGTGGATCCATGTGTGGTCTCTAAAGAGAACACACATTTCAATGACTCTGGTTGTTGTTAGTAAAAAGAACACACATGCAATGACACTAGTGGATCCATGTGTGTTCTCTGAAGAGAACACACATGCAATGACCCTGGTAGATCCATATGTGGTATGTGAAAAGAACACACATGCAAGGACTTTGGTTGTAATTAGTAAAAAGAACACACATGCAATGCCACTTGTGGATCCATGTGTGGTCTCTGAAGAGAACACACATTTCAATGACTCTGGTTGTTCAATATGTGGTAGGTGAAAAGAACACACATGCAATGACTCTAGTTGTTGTTAGTAAAAAGAACACACATGCAATGACACTGGTGGATCCATCTGTGGTCTCTGAAGAGAACACACATTTCAATGACTCTGGTTGTTCCATCTGTGGTATGTGAAAAGAACACACATGCAATGACTCCAGTTGTTGTTAGTAAAAATAACACACATGCAATGACACTGGTGGATCCATAGGTGAATTGTCAAAAGAGCACACATGCAATCACTCTGGTGGATCCATATGTGGTATGTGAAAAGAACACACATTTCAATGACTCATGTTGTTGTTAGTAAAAAGAACACACATGCTATGACACTGGTGGATCCATAGGTGGATTGTGAAAAGAACACACATGCAATGACACTGGTGGATCCATGTGTGGTCTCTGAAGAGAACACACATTTCAATGACTCTGGTTGTTCCATATGTGGTATGTGAAAAGAACACACATGAAATGACTCAAGTTGTTGTTAGTAAAAAGAACACACATGCAATGACAGTGGTGGATCCATATGTGGATTGTGAAAAGAACACACATGCAATGCCACTGGTGGATCCATATGTGGTATGTGAAAAGAACACACATTTCAAAGACTCCAGTTGTAGTTAGTAAAAAGAACACACATGCAATGACACTGGTGGATCCATAGGTGGATTGTGAAAAGAACACACATGCAATGACACTGGTAGATCCATATGTGGTATGTGAAAAGAACACACATGCAAGGACTCTGGTTGTAATTAGTAACAAGAACACACATGCAATGACACTGGTGGATCCCTGTGTGGTCTCTAAAGAGAACACACATTTCAATGACTCTGGTTGTTGTTAGTAAAAACAACACACATGTAATGACACTGGTGGATCCATGTGTGTTCTCTGAAGAGAACACACATGCAATGACCCTGGTAGATCCATATGTGGTATGTGAAAAGAACACACATGCAAGGACTTTGGTTGTAATTAGTAAAAAGAACACACATGCAATGCCACTTGTGGATCCATGTGTGGTCTCTGAAGAGAACACACATTTCAATGACTCTGGTTGTTCAATATGTGGTAGGTGAAAAGAACACACATGCAATGACTCTAGTTGTTGTTAGTAAAAAGAACACACATGCAATGACACTGGTGGATCCATCTGTGGTCTCTGAAGAGAACACACATTTCAATGACTCTGGTTGTTCCATCTGTGGTATGTGAAAAGAACACACATGCAATGACTCCAGTTGTTGTTAGTAAAAAGAACACACATGCAATGACACTGTAGGATCCATAGGTGGATTGTCAAAAGAGCACACATGCAATCACTCTGGTGGATCCATATGTGGTATGTGAAAAGAACACACATTTGAATGACTCTTGTTGTTTTTAGTAAAAAGAACACACATGCTATGACACTGGTGGATCCATAGGTGGATTGTGAAAAGAACACACATGCAATGACACTGGTGGGTCCATGTGTGGTCTCTGAAGAGAACACACATTTCAATGACTCCGGTGTTTCCATATGTGGTATGTGATGCAATGACACTGGTGGATCCATATGTGGATTGTGAAAAGAACACACATGCAATGACACTGGTGGATCCATATGTGGTATGTGAAAAGAACACACATTTCAAAGACTCCAGTTGTTGTTAGTAAAAAGAACACACATGCAATGACACTGGTGGATCCATAGGTGGATTGTGAAAAGAACACACATGCAATGACACTGGTGGATCCATGTGTGGTCTCTAAAGAGAACACACATGCAAGGACTCTGGTTGTAATTAGTAACAAGAACACACATGCAATGACACTGGTGGATCCCTGTGTGGTCTCTAAAGAGAACACACATTTCAATGACTCTGGTTGTTGTTAGTAAAAAGAACACACATGTAATGACACTGGTGGATCCATGTGTGTTCTCTGAAGAGAACACACATGCAATGACCCTGGTAGATCCATATGTGGTATGTGAAAAGAACACACATGCAAGGACTTTGGTTGTAATTAGTAAAAAGAACACACATGCAATGCCACTTGTGGATCCATGTGTGGTCTCTGAAGAGAACACACATTTCAATGACTCTGGTTGTTCAATATGTGGTAGGTGAAAAGAACACACATGCAATGACTCTAGTTGTTGTTAGTAAAAAGAACACACATGCAATGACACTGGTGGATCCATCTGTGGTCTCTGAAGAGAACACACATTTCAATGACTCTGGTTGTTCCATCTGTGGTATGTGAAAATAACACACATGCAATGACTCCAGTTGTTGTTAGTAAAAAGAACACACATGCAATGACACTGTAGGATCCATAGGTGGACTGTCAAAAGAGCACACATGCAATCACTCTGGTGGATCCATATGTGGTATGTGAAAAGAACACACATTTGAATGACTCTTGTTGTTTTTAGTAAAAAGAACACACATGCTATGACAATGGTGGATCCATAGGTGGATTGTGAAAAGAACACACATGCAATGACACTGGTGGGTCCATGTGTGGTCTCTGAAGAGAACACACATTTCAATGACTCCGGTGTTTCCATATGTGGTATGTGATGCAATGACACTGGTGGATCCATATGTGGATTGTGAAAAGAACACACATGCAATGACACTGGTGGATCCATATGTGGTATGTGAAAAGAACACACATTTCAAAGACTCCAGTTGTTGTTAGTAAAAAGAACACACATGCAATGAACTGGTGGATCCATAGGTGGATTGTGAAAAGAACACACATGCAATGACACTGGTGGATCCATGTGTGGTCTCTAAAGAGAACACACATGCAAGGACTCTGGTTGTAATTAGTAACAAGAACACACATGCAATGACACTGGTGGATCCCTGTGTGGTCTCTAAAGAGAACACACATTTCAGTGACTCTGGTTGTTGTTAGTAAAAAGAACACACATGCAATGACACTGGTGGATCCATGTGTGTTCTCTGAAGAGAACACACATGCAATGACCCTGGTAGATCCATATGTGGTATGTGAAAAGAACACACATGCAAGGACTTTGGTTGTAATTAGTAAAAAGAACACACATGCAATGCCACTTGTGGATCCATGTGTGGTCTCTGAAGAGAACACACATTTCAATGACTCTGGTTGTTCCATATGTGGTATGTCAACAGAACACACATGCAATGACCCCAGTTGTTGTTAGTAAAAAGAACACACATGCAATGACACTCGTGGATCCATAGGTGGATTGTGAAAAGATCACACATGCAATGACTCTGGTTGTTCCATATGTGGTATGTGAAAAGAACACACATGAAATGACTCCAGTTGTTGTTAGTAAAAAGAACACACATGCAATGCCACCTGTGGATCCATGTGTGGTCTCTGAAGAGAACACACATTTCAATGACTCTGGTTGTTCAATATGTGGTATGTGAAAAGAACACACATGCAATGACTCTAGTTGTTGTTAGTAAAAAGAACACACATGCAATGACACTGGTGGATCCATCTGTGGTCTCTGAAGAGAACACACATTTCAATGACTCTGGTTGTTCCATCTGTGGTATGTGAAAAGAACACACATGCAATGACTCCAGTTGTTGTTAGTAAAAATAACACACATGCAATGACACTGGTGGATCCATAGGTGGATTGTCAAAAGAGCACACATGCAATCACTCTGGTGGATCCATATGTGGTATGTGAAAAGAACACACATTTCAATGACTCATGTTGTTGTTAGTAAAAAGAACACACATGCTATGACACTAGTGGATCCATAGGTGGATTGTGAAAAGAACACACATGCAGTGGCACTAGTGGATCCATGTGTGGTCTCTGAAGAGAACACACATTTCAATGACTCTGGTTCTTCCATATGTGGTATGTGAAAAGAACACACATGAAATGACTCAAGTTGTTGTTAGTAAAAAGAACACACATGCAATGACACTGGTGGATCCATATGTGGATTGTGAAAAGAACACACATGCAATGACACTGGTGGATCCATATGTGGTATGTGAAAAGAACACACATTTCAAAGACTCCAGTTGTTGTTAGTCAAAAGAACACACATGCAATGACACTAGTGGATCCATAGGTGGATTGTGAAAAGAACACACATGCAATGACACTGGTAGATCCATATGTGGTATGTGAGAAGAACACACATGCAAGGACTCTGGTTGTAATTAGTAACAAGAACACACATGCAATGACACTGGTGGATCCCTGTGTGGTCTCTAAAGAGAACACACATTTCAATGACTCTGGTTGTTGTTAGTAAAAAGAACACACATGCAATGACACTGGTGGATCCATGTGTGTTCTCTGAAGAGAACACACATGCAATGACCCTGGTAGATCCATATGTGGTATGTGAAAAGAACACACATGCAAGGACTTTGGTTGTAATTAGTAAAAAGAACACACATGCAATGCCACTTGTGGATCCATGTGTGGTCTCTGAAGAGAACACACATTTCAATGACTCTGGTTGTTCAATATGTGGTAGGTGAAAAGAACACACATGCAATGACTCTAGTTGTTGTTAGTAAAAAGAACACACATGCAATGACACTGGTGGATCCATCTGTGGTCTCTGAAGAGAACACACATTTCAATGACTCTGGTTGTTCCATCTGTGGTATGTGAAAAGAACACACATGCAATGACTCCAGTTGTTGTTAGTAAAAATAACACACATGCAATGACACTGTAGGATCCATAGGTGGATTGTCAAAAGAGCACACATGCAATCACTCTGGTGGATCCATATGTGGTATGTGAAAAGAACACACATTTGAATGACTCCTGTTGTTTTTAGTAAAAAGAACACACATGCTATGACACTGGTGGATCCATAGGTGGATTGTGAAAAGAACACACATGCAATGACACTGGTGGGTCCATGTGTGGTCTCTGAAGAGAACACACATTTCAATGACTCCGGTGTTTCCATATGTGGTATGTGATGCAATGACACTGGTGGATCCATCTGTGGATTGTGAAAAGAACACACATGCAATGACACTGGTGGATCCATATGTGGTATGTGAAAAGAACACACATTTCAAAGACTCCAGTTGTTGTTAGTAAAAAGAACACACATGCAATGACACTGGTGGATCCATAGGTGGATTGTGAAAACAACACAAATGCAATGACACTGGTGGATCCATGTGTGGTCTCTGAAGAGAACACACATGCAAGGACTCTGGATGTAATTAGTAACAAGAACACACATGCAATGACACTGGTGGATCCCTGTGTGGTCTCTAAAGAGAACACACATTTCAGTGACTCTAGTTATTGTTAGTAAAAAGAACACACATGCAATGACACTGGTGGATCCATGCGTGTTCTCTGAGGAGAACACACATGCAATGACCCTGGTAGATCCATATGTGGTATGTGAAAAGAACACACATGCAAGGACTTTGGTTGTAATTAGTAAAAAGAACACACATGCAATGCCACTTGTGGATCCATGTGTGGTCTCTGAAGAGAACACACATTTCAATGACTCTGGTTGTTCCATATGTGGTATGTCAACAGAACACACATGCAATGACCCCAGTTGTTGTTAGTAAAAAGAACACACATGCAATGACACTCGTGGATCCATAGGTGGATTGTGAAAAGATCACACATGCAATGACTCTGGTTGTTCCATATGTGGTATGTGAAAAGAACACACATGAAATGACTCCAGTTGTTGTTAGTAAAAAGAACACACATGCAATGCCACTGGTGGAATCATGTGTGGTCTCTAAAGAGAACACACATTTCAATGACTCTGGTTGTTCCAAATGTGGTATGTGAAAAGAACACACATGCAATGACTCTAGTTGTTGTTAGTAAAAAGAACACACATGCAATGACACTGGTGGATCCATCTGTGGTCTCTGAAGAGAACACACATTTCAATGACTCTGGTTGTTCCATCTGTGGTATGTGAAAAGAACACACATGCAATGACTCCAGTTGTTGTTAGTAAAAATAACACACATGCAATGACACTGGTGGATCCATAGGTGGATTGTCAAAAGAGCACACATGCAATCACTCTGGTGGATCCATATGTGGTATGTGAAAAGAACACACATTTCAATGACTCATGTTGTTGTTAGTAAAAAGAACACACATGCTATGACACTAGTGGATCCATAGGTGGATTGTGAAAAGAACACATATGCAGTGGCACTAGTGGATCCATGTGTGGTCCTTGAAGAGAACACACATTTCAATGACTCTGGTTCTTCCATATGTGGTATGTGAAAAGAACACACATGAAATGACTCAAGTTGTTGTTAGTAAAAAGAACACACATGCAATGACACTGGTGGATCCATATGTGGATTGTGAAAAGAACACACATGCAATGACACTGGTGGATCCATATGTGGTATGTGAAAAGAACACACATTTCAAAGACTCCAGTTGTTGTTAGTCAAAAGAACACACATGCAATGACACTAGTGGATCCATAGGTGGATTGTGAAAAGAACACACATGCAATGACACTGGTAGATCCATATGTGGTATGTGAAAAGAACACACATGCAAGGACTCTGGTTGTAATTAGTAACAAGAACACACATGCAATGACACTGGTGGATCCCTGTGTGGTCTCTAAAGAGAACACACATTTCAGTGACTCTGGTTGTTGTTAGTAAAAAGAACACACATGCAATGACACTGGTGGATCCATGTGTGTTCTCTGAAGAGAACACACATGCAATGACCCTGGTAGATCCATATGTGGTATGTGAAAAAAACACACATGCAAGGACTTTGGTTGTAATTAGTAAAAAGAACACACATGCAATGCCACCTGTGGATCCATGTGTGGTCTCTGAAGAGAACACACATTTCAATGACTCTGGTTGTTCAATATGTGGTAGGTGAAAAGAACACACATGCAATGACTCTAGTTGTTGTTAGTAAAAAGAACACACATGCAATGACACTGGTGGATCCATCTGTGGTCTCTAAAGAGAACACACATTTCAATGACTCTGGTTGTTTCATCTGTGGTATGTGAAAAGAACACACATGCAATGACTCCAGTTGTTGTTAGTAAAAAGAACACACATGCAATGACACTGTAGGATCCATAGGTGGATTGTCAAAAGAGCACACATGCAATCACTCTGGTCGATCCATATGTGGTATGTGAAAAGAACACACATTTCAATGACTCATGTTGTTGTTAGTAAAAAGAACACACATGCTATGACACTGGTGGATCCATAGGTGGATTGTGAAAAGAACACACATGCAATGGCACTAGTGGATCCATGTGTGGTCTCTGAAGAGAACACACATTTCAATGACTCTGGTTGTTCCATATGTGGTATGTGAAAAGAACACACATGAAATGACTCAAGTTGTTGTTAGTAAAAAGAACACACATGCAATGACACTGGTGGATCCATATGTGGATTGTGAAAAGAACACACATGCAATGACACTGGTGGATCCATATGTGGTATGTGAAAAGAACACACATTTCAAAGACTCCAGTTGTTATTAGTAAAAAGAACACACATGCAATGACACTGGTGGATCGATAGGTGGATTGTGAAAAGAACACACATGCAATGACACTGGTTGATCCATATGTGGTGTGAAAAGAACACACATGCAAGGACTCTGGTTGTAATTAGTAACAAGAACACACATGCAATGACACTGGTGGATCCCTGTGTGGTCTCTAAAGAGAACACACATTTCAGTGACTCTGGTTGTTGTTAGTAAAAAGAACACACATGCAATGACACTGGTGGATCCATGTGTGTTCTCTGAAGAGAACACACATGCAATGACCCTGGTAGATCCATATGTGGTATGTGAAAAGAACACACATGCAAAGACTTTGGTTGTAATTAGTAAAAAGAACACACATGCAATGCCACCTGTGGATCCATGTGTGGTCTCTGAAGAGAACACACATTTCAATGACTCTGGTTGTTCAATATGTGGTAGGTGAAAAGAACACACATGCAATGACTCTAGTTGTTGTTAGTAAAAAGAACACACATGCAATGACACTGGTGGATCCATCTGTGGTCTCTGAAGAGAACACACATTTCAATGACTCTGGTTGTTCCATCTGTGGTATGTGAAAAGAACACACATGCAATGACTCCAGTTGTTGTTAGTAAAAATAACACACATGCAATGACACTGGTGGATCCATAGGTGGATTGTCAAAAGAGCACACATGCAATCACTCTGGTGGATCCATATGTGGTATGTGAAAAGAACACACATTTCAATGACTCATGTTGTTGTTAGTAAAAAGAACACACATGCTATGACACTGGTGTGTCCATAGGTGGATTGTGAAAAGAACACACATGCAGTGGCACTAGTGGATCCATGTGTGGTCTCTGAAGAGAACACACATTTCAATGACTCTGGTTGTTCCATATGTGGTATGTGAAAAGAACACACATGAAATGACTCAAGTTGTTGTTAGTAAAAAGAACACACATGTAATGACACTGGTGGATCCATATGTGGATTGTGAAAAGAGCACACATGCAATGACTCTGGTTGTTCCATATGTGGTATGTGAAAAGAACACACATGAAATGACTCTAGTTGTTGTTAGTGAAAAGAACACACATGCAATGACACTGGTGGATCCATATGTGGTATGTGAAAAGAACACACATTTCAAAGACTCCAGTTGTTGTTAGTCAAAAGAACACACATGCAATGACACTAGTGGATCCATAGGTGGATTGTGAAAAGAACACACATGCAATGACACTGGTAGATCCATATGTGGTATGTGAAAAGAACACACATGCAAGGACTCTGGTTGTAATTAGTAACAAGAACACACATGCAATGACACTGGTGGATCCCTGTGTGGTCTCTAAAGAGAACACACATTTCAGTGACTCTGGTTGTTGTTAGTAAAAAGAACACACATGCAATGACACTGGTGGATCCATGTGTGTTCTCTGAAGAGAACACACATGCAATGACCCTGGTAGATCCATATGTGGTATGTGAAAAAAACACACATGCAAGGACTTTGGTTGTAATTAGTAAAAAGAACACACATGCAATGCCACCTGTGGATCCATGTGTGGTCTCTGAAGAGAACACACATTTCAATGACTCTGGTTGTTCAATATGTGGTAGGTGAAAAGAACACACATGCAATGACTCTAGTTGTTGTTAGTAAAAAGAACACACATGCAATGACACTGGTGGATCCATCTGTGGTCTCTAAAGAGAACACACATTTCAATGACTCTGGTTGTTTCATCTGTGGTATGTGAAAAGAACACACATGCAATGACTCCAGTTGTTGTTAGTAAAAAGAACACACATGCAATGACACTGTAGGATCCATAGGTGGATTGTCAAAAGAGCACACATGCAATCACTCTGGTCGATCCATATGTGGTATGTGAAAAGAACACACATTTCAATGACTCATGTTGTTGTTAGTAAAAAGAACACACATGCTATGACACTGGTGGATCCATAGGTGGATTGTGAAAAGAACACACATGCAATGGCACTAGTGGATCCATGTGTGGTCTCTGAAGAGAACACACATTTCAATGACTCTGGTTGTTCCATATGTGGTATGTGAAAAGAACACACATGAAATGACTCAAGTTGTTGTTAGTAAAAAGAACACACATGCAATGACACTGGTGGATCCATATGTGGATTGTGAAAAGAACACACATGCAATGACACTGGTGGATCCATATGTGGTATGTGAAAAGAACACACATTTCAAAGACTCCAGTTGTTATTAGTAAAAAGAACACACATGCAATGACACTGGTGGATCGATAGGTGGATTGTGAAAAGAACACACATGCAATGACACTGGTTGATCCATATGTGGTGTGAAAAGAACACACATGCAAGGACTCTGGTTGTAATTAGTAACAAGAACACACATGCAATGACACTGGTGGATCCCTGTGTGGTCTCTAAAGAGAACACACATTTCAGTGACTCTGGTTGTTGTTAGTAAAAAGAACACACATGCAATGACACTGGTGGATCCATGTGTGTTCTCTGAAGAGAACACACATGCAATGACCCTGGTAGATCCATATGTGGTATGTGAAAAGAACACACATGCAAAGACTTTGGTTGTAATTAGTAAAAAGAACACACATGCAATGCCACCTGTGGATCCATGTGTGGTCTCTGAAGAGAACACACATTTCAATGACTCTGGTTGTTCAATATGTGGTAGGTGAAAAGAACACACATGCAATGACTCTAGTTGTTGTTAGTAAAAAGAACACACATGCAATGACACTGGTGGATCCATCTGTGGTCTCTGAAGAGAACACACATTTCAATGACTCTGGTTGTTCCATCTGTGGTATGTGAAAAGAACACACATGCAATGACTCCAGTTGTTGTTAGTAAAAATAACACACATGCAATGACACTGGTGGATCCATAGGTGGATTGTCAAAAGAGCACACATGCAATCACTCTGGTGGATCCATATGTGGTATGTGAAAAGAACACACATTTCAATGACTCATGTTGTTGTTAGTAAAAAGAACACACATGCTATGACACTGGTGTGTCCATAGGTGGATTGTGAAAAGAACACACATGCAGTGGCACTAGTGGATCCATGTGTGGTCTCTGAAGAGAACACACATTTCAATGACTCTGGTTGTTCCATATGTGGTATGTGAAAAGAACACACATGAAATGACTCAAGTTGTTGTTAGTAAAAAGAACACACATGCAATGACAGTGGTGGATCCATATGTGGATTGTGAAAAGAACACACATGCAATGACACTGGTGGATCCATATGTGGTATGTGAAAAGAACACACATTTCAAAGACTCCAGTTGTTGTTAGTCAAAAGAACACACATGCAATGACACTAGTGGATCCATAGGTGGATTGTGAAAAGAACACACATGCAATGACACTGGTAGATCCATATGTGGTATGTGAAAAGAACACACATGCAAGGACTCTGGTTGTAATTAGTAAAAAGAACACACATGCAATGACACTGGTGGATCCCTGTGTGGTCTCTAAAGAGAACACACATTTCAGTGACTCTGGTTGTTGTTAGTAAAAAGAACACACATGCAATGACACTGGTGAAGAGAACACACATGCAATGACCCTGGTAGATCCATATGTGGTATGTGAAAAGAACACACATGCAAAGACTTTGGTTGTAATTAGTAAAAAGAACACACATGCAATGCCACCTATGGATCCATGTGTGGTCTCTGAAGAGAACACACATTTCAATGACTCTGGTTGTTCAATATGTGGTAGGTGAAAAGAACACACATGCAATGACTCTAGTTGTTGTTAGTAAAAAGAACACACATGCAATGACACTGGTGGATCCATCTGTGGTCTCTGAAGAGAACCCACATTTCAATGACTCTGGTTGTTCCATCTGTGGTATGTGAAAAGAACACACATGCAATGACTCCAGTTGTTGTTAGTAAAAATAACACACATGCAATGACACTGGTGGATCCATAGGTGGATTGTCAAAAGAGCACACATGCAATCACTCTGGTGGATCCATATGTGGTATGTGAAAAGAACACACATTTCAATGACTCATGTTGTTGTTAGTAAAAAGAACACACATGCTATGACACTGGTGTGTCCATAGGTGGATTGTGAAAAGAACACACATGCAGTGGCACTAGTGGATCCATGTGTGGTCTCTGAAGAGAACACACATTTCAATGACTCTGGTTGTTCCATATGTGGTATGTGAAAAGAACACACATGAAATGACTCAAGTTGTTGTTAGTAAAAAGAACACACATGCAATGACAGTGGTGGATCCATATGTGGATTGTGAAAAGAACACACATGCAATGACACTGGTGGATCCATATGTGGTATGTGAAAAGAACACACATTTCAAAGACTCCAGTTGTTGTTAGTCAAAAGAACACACATGCAATGACACTAGTGGATCCATAGGTGGATTGTGAAAAGAACACACATGCAATGACACTGGTAGATCCATATGTGGTATGTGAAAAGAACACACATGCAAGGACTCTGGTTGTAATTAGTAAAAAGAACACACATGCAATGACACTGGTGGATCCCTGTGTGGTCTCTAAAGAGAACACACATTTCAGTGACTCTGGTTGTTGTTAGTAGAAAGAACACACATGCAATGACACTGGTGGATCCATGTGTGTTCTCTGAAGAGAACACACATGCAATGACCCTGGTAGATCCATATGTGGTATGTGAAAAGAACACACATGCAAGGACTTTGGTGGTAATTAGTAAAAAGAACACACATGCAATGCCACCTGTGGATCCATGTGTGGTCTCTGAAGAGAACACACATTTCAATGACTCTGGTTGTTCAATATGTGGTAGGTGAAAAGAACACACATGCAATGACTCTAGTTGTTGTTAGTAAAAAGAACACACATGCAATGACACTGGTGGATCCATCTGTGGTCTCTGAAGAGAACACACATTTCAATGACTCTGGTTGTTCCATCTGTGGTATATGAAAAGAACACACATGCAATGACTCCAGTTGTTGTTAGTAAAAAGAACACACATGCAATGACACTATAGGATCCATAGGTGGATTGTCAAAAGAGCACACATGCAATCACTCTGGTGGATCCATATGTGGTATGTGAAAAGAACACACATTTCAATGACTCATGTTGTTGTTAGTAAAAAGAACACACATGCTATGACACTGGTGGATCCATAGGTGGATTGTGAAAAGAACACACATGCAATGGCACTAGTGGATCCATGTGTGGTCTCTGAAGAGAACACACATTTCAATGACTCTGGTTGTTCCATATGTGGTATGTGAAAAGAACACACATGAAATGACTCAAGTTGTTGTTAGTAAAAAGAACACACATGTAATGACACTGGTGGATCCATATGTGGATTGTGAAAAGAACACACATGCAATGACACTGGTGGATCCATATGTGGTATGTGAAAAGAACACACATTTCAAAGACTCCAGTTGTTATTAGTAAAAAGAACACACATGCAATGACACTGCTGGATCCATAGTTGGATTGTGAAAAGAACACACATGCAATGACACTGGTAGATCCATATGTGGTATGTGAAAAGAACACACATGCAAGGACTCTGGTTGTAATTAGTAACAAGAACACACATACAATGACACTGGTGGATCCCTGTGTGGTCTCTAAAGAGAACACACATTTCAGTGACTCTGGTTGTTGTTAGTAAAAAGAACACACATGCAATGACACTGGTGGATCCATGTGTGTTCTCTGAAGAGAACACACATGCAATGACCCTGGTAGATCCATATGTGGTATGTGAAAAGAACACACATGCAAAGACTTTGGTTGTAATTAGTAAAAAGAACACACATGCAATGCCACCTGTGGATCAATGTGTGGTCTCTGAAGAGAACACACATTTCAATGACTCTGGTTGTTCAATATGTGGTAGGTGAAAAGAACACACATGCAATGACTCTAGTTGTTGTTAGTAAAAAGAACACACATGCAATGACACTGGTGGATCCATCTGTGGTCTCTGAAGAGAACACACATTTCAATGACTCTGGTTGTTCCATCTGTGGTATGTGAAAAGAACACACATGCAATGACTCCAGTTGTTGTTAGTAAAAATAACACACATGCAATGACACTGGTGGATCCATAGGTGGATTGTCAAAAGAGCACACATGCAATCACTCTGGTGGATCCATATGTGGTATGTGAAAAGAACACACATTTAAATGACTCATGTTGTTGTTAGTAAAAAGAACACACATGCTATGACACTGGTGTGTCCATAGGTGGATTGTGAAAAGAACACACATGCAGTGGCACTAGTGGATCCATGTGTGGTCTCTGAAGAGAACACACATTTCAATAACTCTGGTTGTTCCATATGTGGTATGTGAAAAGAACACACATGAAATGACTCAAGTTGTTGTTAGTAAAAAGAACACACATGCAATGACAGTGGTGGATCCATATGTGGATTGTGAAAAGAACACACATGCAATGACACTGGTGGATCCATATGTGGTATGTGAAAAGAACACACATTTCAAAGACTCCAGTTGTTGTTAGTAAAAAGAACACACATGCAATGACACTGGTGGATCCATAGGTGGATTGTGAAAAGAACACACATGCAATGACACTGGTAGATCCATATGTGGTATGTGAAAAGAACACACATGCAAGGACTCTGGTTGTAATTAGTAACAAGGACACACATGCAATGACACTGGTGGATCCCTGTGTGGTCTCTAAAGAGAACACACATTTCAATGACTCTGGTTGTTGTTAGTAAAAATAACACACATGCAATGACACTGGTGGATCCATGTGTGTTCTCTGAAGAGAACACACATGTAATGACCCTGGTAGATCCATATGTGGTATGTGAAAAGAACACACATGCAAGGACTTTGGTTGTAATTAGTAAAAAGAACACACATGCAATGCCACGTGTGGATCCATGTGTGGTCTCTGAAGAGAACACGCATTTGAATGACTCTGGTTGTTCAATATGTGGTAGGTGAAAAGAACACACATGCAATGACTCTAGTTGTTGTTAGTAAAAAGAACACACATGCAATGACACTGGTGGATCCATCTGTGGTCTCTGAAGAGAACACACATTTCAATGACTCTGGTTGTTCCATCTGTGGTATGTGAAAAGAACACACATGCAATGACTCCAGTTGTTGTTAGTAAAAATAACACACATGCAATGACACTGGTGGATCCATAGGTGGATTGTCAAAAGAGCACACATGCAATCACTCTGGTGGATCCATATGTGGTATGTGAAAAGAACACACATTTGAATGACTCCTGTTGTTTTTAGTAAAAAGAACACACATGCTATGACACTGGTGGATCCATAGGTGGATTGTGAAAAGAACACACATGCAATGACACTGGTGGGTCCATGTGTGGTCTCTGAAGAGAACACACATTTCAATGACTCCGGTGTTTCCATATGTGGTATGTGATGCAATGACACTGGTGGATCCATATGTGGATTGTGAAAAGAACACACATGCAATGACACTGGTGGATCCATATGTGGTATGTGAAAAGAACACACATTTCAAAGACTCCAGTTGTTGTTAGTAAAAAGAACACACATGCAATGACACTGGTGGATCCATAGGTGGATTGTGAAAAGAACACACATGCAATGACACTGGTGGATCCACTGTGGTCTCTGAAGAGAACACACATGCAAGGACTCTGGTTGTAATTAGTAACAAGAACACACATGCAATGACACTGGTGGATCCCTGTGTGGTCTCTAAAGAGAACACACATTTCAGTGACTCTGGTTGTTGTTAGTAAAAAGAACACACATGCAATGACACTGGTGGATCCATGTGTGTTCTCTGAAGAGAACACACATGCAATGACCCTGGTAGATCCATATGTGGTATGTGAAAAGAACACACATGCAAGGACTTTGGTTGTAATTAGTAAAAAGAACACACATGCAATGCCACTTGTGGATCCATGTGTGGTCTCTAAAGAGAACACACATTTCAATGACTCTGGTTGTTCCATATGTGGTATGTCAACAGAACACACATGCAATGACCCCAGTTGTTGTTAGTAAAAAGAACACACATGCAATGACACTCGTGGATCCATAGGTGGATTGTGAAAAGATCACACATGCAATGACTCTGGTTGTTCCATATGTGGTATGTGAAAAGAACACACATGAAATGACTCCAGTTGTTGTTAGTAAAAAGAACACACATGCAATGCCACTGGTGGATCCATGTGTGGTCTCTAAAGAGAACACACATTTCAATGACTCTGGTTGTTCCAAATGTGGTATGTGAAAAGAACACACATGCAATGACTCTAGTTGTTGTTAGTAAAAAGAACACACATGCAATGACAATGGTGGATCCATCTGTGGTCTCTGAAGAGAACACACATTTCAATGACTCTGGTTGTTCCATCTGTGGTATGTGAAAAGAACACACATGCAATGACTCCAATTGTTGTTAGTAAAAATAACACACATGCAATGACACTGTATGATCCATAGGTGGATTGTCAAAAGAGCACACATGCAATCACTCTGGTGGATCCATATGTGGTATGTGAAAAGAACACACATTTCAATGACTCATGTTGTTGTTAGTAAAAAGAACACACATGCTATGACACTGGTGGATCCATAGGTGGATTCTGAAAAGAACACACATGCAATGGCACTAGTGGATCCATGTGTGGTCTCTGAAGAGAACAAACATTTCAATGACTCTGGTTCTTCCATATGTGGTATGTGAAAAGAACACACATGAAATGACTCAAGTTGTTGTTAGTAAAAAGAACACACATGCAATGACACTGGTGGATCCATATGTGGATTGTGAAAAGAACACACATGCAATGACACTGGTGGATCCATATGTGGTATGTGAAAAGAACACACATTTCAAAGACTCCAGTTGTTGTTAGTCAAAAGAACACACATGCAATGACACTAGTGGATCCATAGGTGGATTGTGAAAAGAACACACATGCAATGACACTGGTAGATCCATATGTGGTATGTGAAAAGAACACACATGCAAGGACTCTGGTTGTAATTAGTAACAAGAACACACATGCAATGACACTGGTGGATCCCTGTGTGGTCTCTAAAGAGAACACACATTTCAGTGACTCTGGTTGTTGTTAGTAAAAAGAACACACATGCAATGACACTGGTGGATCCATGTGTGTTCTCTGAAGAGAACACACATGCAATGACCCTGGTAGATCCATATGTGGTATGTGAAAAGAACACACATGCAAGGACTTTGGTTGTAATTAGTAAAAAGAACACACATGCAATGCCACCTGTGGATCCATGTGTGGTCTCTGAAGAGAACACACATTTCAATGACTCTGGTTGTTCAATATGTGGTAGCTGAAAAGAACACACATGCAATGACTCTAGTTGTTGTTAGTAAAAAGAACACACATGCAATGACACTGGTGGATCCATCTGTGGTGTCTGAAGAGAACACACATTTCAATGACTCTGGTTGTTCCATCTGTGGTATGTGAAAAGAACACACATGCAATGACTCCAGTTGTTGTTAGTAAAAAGAACACACATGCAATGACACTGTAGGATCCATAGGTGGATTGTCAAAAGAGCACACATGCAATCACTCTGGTGGATCCATATGTGGTATGTGAAAAGAACACACATTTCAATGACTCATGTTGTTGTTAGTAAAAAGAACACACATGCTATGACACTGGTGGATCCATAGGTGGATTGTGAAAAGAACACACATGCAATGGCACTAGTGGATCCATGTGTGGTCTCTGAAGAGAACACACATTTCAATGACTCTGGTTGTTCCATATGTGGTATGTGAAAAGAACACACATGAAATGACTCAAGTTGTTGTTAGTAAAAAGAACACACATGCAATGACACTGGTGGATCCATATGTGGATTGTGAAAAGAACACACATGCAATGACACTCGTGGATCCATATGTGGTATGTGAAAAGAACACACATTTCAAAGACTCCAGTTGTTATTAGTAAAAAGAACACACATGCAATGACACTGGTGGATCCATAGGTGGATTGTGAAAAGAACACACATGGAATGACACTGGTAGATCCATATGTGGTATGTGAAAAGAACACACATGCAAGGACTCTGGTTGTAATTAGTAACAAGAACACACATGCAATGACACTGGTGGATCCCTGTGTGGTCTCTAAAGAGAACACACATTTCAGTGACTCTGGTTGTTGTTAGTAAAAAGAACACACATGCAATGACACTGGTGGATCCATGTGTGTTCTCTGAAGAGAACACACATGCAATGACCCTGATAGATCCATATGTGGTATGTGAAAAGAACACACATGCAAGGACTTTGTTTGTAATTACTAAAAAGAACACACATGCAATGCCACCTGTGGATCCATGTGTGGTCTCTGAAGAGAACACACATTTCAATGACTCTGGTTGTTCAATATGTGGTAGGTGAAAAGAACACACATGCAATGACTCTAGTTGTTGTTAGTAAAAAGAACACACATGCAATGACACTGGTGGATCCATAGGTGGATTTTCAAAAGAGCACACATGCAATCACTCTGGTGGATCCATATGTGGTATGTGAAAAGAGCACACATTTGAATGACTCCTGTTGTTTTTAGTAAAAACAACACACATGCTATGACACTAGTGGATCCATAGGTGGATTGTAAAAAGAACACACATGCAATGACACTGGTGGATCCATGTGTGGTCTCTAAAGAGAACACACATTTCAATGACTCTGGTGTTTCTGTATGTGGTATGTGAAAAGAATACACATGAAATGAGTCAAGTTGTTGTTAGTAAAAAGAACACACATGCAATGACACTGGTAGATCCATATGTGGTATGTGAAAAGAACACACATGCAAGGACTCTGGTTGTAATTAGTAACAAGGACACACATGCAATGACACTGGTGGATCCCTGTGTGGTCTCTAAAGAGAACACACATTTCAATGACTCTGGTTGTTGTTAGTAAAAATAACACACATGCAATGACACTGGTGGATCCATGTGTGTTCTCTGAAGAGAACACACATGTAATGACCCTGGTAGATCCATATGTGGTATGTGAAAAGAACACACATGCAAGGACTTTGGTTGTAATTAGTAAAAAGAACACACATGCAATGACACTTGTGGATCCATGTGTGGTCTCTGAAGAGAACACGCATTTCAATGACTCTGGTTGTTCAATATGTGGTAGGTGAAAAGAACACACATGCAATGACTCTAGTTGTTGTTAGTAAAAAGAACACACATGCAATGACACTGGTGGATCCATCTGTGGTCTCTGAAGAGAACACACATTTCAATGACTCTGGTTGTTCCATCTGTGGTATGTGAAAAGAACACACATGCAATGACTCCAGTTGTTGTTAGTAAAAATAACACACATGCAATGACACTGGTGGATCCATAGGTGGATTGTCAAAAGAGCACACATGCAATCACTCTGGTGGATCCATATGTGGTATGTGAAAAGAACACACATTTGAATGACTCCTGTTGTTTTTAGTAAAAAGAACACACATGCTATGACACTGGTGGATCCATAGGTGGATTGTGAAAAGAACACACATGCAATGACACTGGTGGGTCCATGTGTGGTCTCTGAAGAGAACACACATTTCAATGACTCCGGTGTTTCCATATGTGGTATGTGATGCAATGACACTGGTGGATCCATATGTGGATTGTGAAAAGAACACACATGCAATGACACTGGTGGATCCATATGTGGTATGTGAAAAGAACACACATTTCAAAGACTCCAGTTGTTGTTAGTAAAAAGAACACACATGCAATGACACTGGTGGATCCATAGGTGGATTGTGAAAAGAACACACATGCAATGACACTGGTGGATCCACTGTGGTCTCTGAAGAGAACACACATGCAAGGACTCTGGTTGTAATTAGTAACAAGAACACACATGCAATGACACTGGTGGATCCCTGTGTGGTCTCTAAAGAGAACACACATTTCAGTGACTCTGGTTGTTGTTAGTAAAAAGAACACACATGCAATGACACTGGTGGATCCATGTGTGTTCTCTGAAGAGAACACACATGCAATGACCCTGGTAGATCCATATGTGGTATGTGAAAAGAACACACATGCAAGGACTTTGGTTGTAATTAGTAAAAAGAACACACATGCAATGCCACTTGTGGATCCATGTGTGGTCTCTAAAGAGAACACACATTTCAATGACTCTGGTTGTTCCATATGTGGTATGTCAACAGAACACACATGCAATGACCCCAGTTGTTGTTAGTAAAAAGAACACACATGCAATGACACTCGTGGATCCATAGGTGGATTGTGAAAAGATCACACATGCAATGACTCTGGTTGTTCCATATGTGGTATGTGAAAAGAACACACATGAAATGACTCCAGTTGTTGTTAGTAAAAAGAACACACATGCAATGCCACTGGTGGATCCATGTGTGGTCTCTAAAGAGAACACACATTTCAATGACTCTGGTTGTTCCAAATGTGGTATGTGAAAAGAACACACATGCAATGACTCTAGTTGTTGTTAGTAAAAAGAACACACATGCAATGACAATGGTGGATCCATCTGTGGTCTCTGAAGAGAACACACATTTCAATGACTCTGGTTGTTCCATCTGTGGTATGTGAAAAGAACACACATGCAATGACTCCAATTGTTGTTAGTAAAAATAACACACATGCAATGACACTGTAGGATCCATAGGTGGATTGTCAAAAGAGCACACATGCAATCACTCTGGTGGATCCATATGTGGTATGTGAAAAGAACACACATTTCAATGACTCATGTTGTTGTTAGTAAAAAGAACACACATGCTATGACACTGGTGGATCCATAGGTGGATTCTGAAAAGAACACACATGCAATGGCACTAGTGGATCCATGAGTGGTCTCTGAAGAGAACAAACATTTCAATGACTCTGGTTCTTCCATATGTGGTATGTGAAAAGAACACACATGAAATGACTCAAGTTGTTGTTAGTAAAAAGAACACACATGCAATGACACTGGTGGATCCATATGTGGATTGTGAAAAGAACACACATGCAATGACACTGGTGGATCCATATGTGGTATGTGAAAAGAACACACATTTCAAAGACTCCAGTTGTTGTTAGTCAAAAGAACACACATGCAATGACACTAGTGGATCCATAGGTGGATTGTGAAAAGAACACACATGCAATGACACTGGTAGATCCATATGTGGTATGTGAAAAGAACACACATGCAAGGACTCTGGTTGTAATTAGTAACAAGAACACACATGCAATGACACTGGTGGATCCCTGTGTGGTCTCTAAAGAGAACACACATTTCAGTGACTCTGGTTGTTGTTAGTAAAAAGAACACACATGCAATGACACTGGTGGATCCATGTGTGTTCTCTGAAGAGAACACACATGCAATGACCCTGGTAGATCCATATGTGGTATGTGAAAAGAACACACATGCAAGGACTTTGGTTGTAATTAGTAAAAAGAACACACATGCAATGCCACCTGTGGATCCATGTGTGGTCTCTGAAGAGAACACACATTTCAATGACTCTGGTTGTTCAATATGTGGTAGCTGAAAAGAACACACATGCAATGACTCTAGTTGTTGTTAGTAAAAAGAACACACATGCAATGACACTGGTGGATCCATCTGTGGTGTCTGAAGAGAACACACATTTCAATGACTCTGGTTGTTCCATCTGTGGTATGTGAAAAGAACACACATGCAATGACTCCAGTTGTTGTTAGTAAAAAGAACACACATGCAATGACACTGTAGGATCCATAGGTGGATTGTCAAAAGAGCACACATGCAATCACTCTGGTGGATCCATATGTGGTATGTGAAAAGAACACACATTTCAATGACTCATGTTGTTGTTAGTAAAAAGAACACACATGCTATGACACTGGTGGATCCATAGGTGGATTGTGAAAAGAACACACATGCAATGGCACTAGTGGATCCATGTGTGGTCTCTGAAGAGAACACACATTTCAATGACTCTGGTTGTTCCATATGTGGTATGTGAAAAGAACACACATGAAATGACTCAAGTTGTTGTTAGTAAAAAGAACACACATGCAATGACACTGGTGGATCCATATGTGGATTGTGAAAAGAACACACATGCAATGACACTCGTGGATCCATATGTGGTATGTGAAAAGAACACACATTTCAAAGACTCCAGTTGTTATTAGTAAAAAGAACACACATGCAATGACACTGGTGGATCCATAGGTGGATTGTGAAAAGAACACACATGGAATGACACTGGTAGATCCATATGTGGTATGTGAAAAGAACACACATGCAAGGACTCTGGTTGTAATTAGTAACAAGAACACACATGCAATGACACTGGTGGATCCCTGTGTGGTCTCTAAAGAGAACACACATTTCAGTGACTCTGGTTGTTGTTAGTAAAAAGAACACACATGCAATGACACTGGTGGATCCATGTGTGTTCTCTGAAGAGAACACACATGCAATGACCCTGATAGATCCATATGTGGTATGTGAAAAGAACACACATGCAAGGACTTTGGTTGTAATTACTAAAAAGAACACACATGCAATGCCACCTGTGGATCCATGTGTGGTCTCTGAAGAGAACACACATTTCAATGACTCTGGTTGTTCAATATGTGGTAGGTGAAAAGAACACACATGCAATGACTCTAGTTGTTGTTAGTAAAAAGAACACACATGCAATGACACTGGTGGATCCATAGGTGGATTTTCAAAAGAGCACACATGCAATCACTCTGGTGGATCCATATGTGGTATGTGAAAAGAGCACACATTTGAATGACTCCTGTTGTTTTTAGTAAAAACAACACACATGCTATGACACTAGTGGATCCATAGGTGGATTGTAAAAAGAACACACATGCAATGACACTGGTGGATCCATGTGTGGTCTCTAAAGAGAACACACATTTCAATGACTCTGGTGTTTCTGTATGTGGTATGTGAAAAGAATACACATGAAATGAGTCAAGTTGTTGTTAGTAAAAAGAACACACATGCAATGACACTGGTAGATCCATATGTGGTATGTGAAAAGAACACACATGCAAGGACTCTGGTTGTAATTAGTAACAAGGACACACATGCAATGACACTGGTGGATCCCTGTGTGGTCTCTAAAGAGAACACACATTTCAATGACTCTGGTTGTTGTTAGTAAAAATAACACACATGCAATGACACTGGTGGATCCATGTGTGTTCTCTGAAGAGAACACACATGTAATGACCCTGGTAGATCCATATGTGGTATGTGAAAAGAACACACATGCAAGGACTTTGGTTGTAATTAGTAAAAAGAACACACATGCAATGCCACTTGTGGATCCATGTGTGGTCTCTGAAGAGAACACGCATTTCAATGACTCTGGTTGTTCAATATGTGGTAGGTGAAAAGAACACACATGCAATGACTCTAGTTGTTGTTAGTAAAAAGAACACACATGCAATGACACTGGTGGATCCATCTGTGGTCTCTGAAGAGAACACACATTTCAATGACTCTGGTTGTTCCATCTGTGGTATGTGAAAAGAACACACATGCAATGACTCCAGTTGTTGTTAGTAAAAATAACACACATGCAATGACACTGGTGGATCCATAGGTGGATTGTCAAAAGAGCACACATGCAATCACTCTGGTGGATCCATATGTGGTATGTGAAAAGAACACACATTTGAATGACTCCTGTTGTTTTTAGTAAAAAGAACACACATGCTATGACACTGGTGGATCCATAGGTGGATTGTGAAAAGAACACACATGCAATGACACTGGTGGGTCCATGTGTGGTCTCTGAAGAGAACACACATTTCAATGACTCCGGTGTTTCCATATGTGGTATGTGATGCAATGACACTGGTGGATCCATATGTGGATTGTGAAAAGAACACACATGCAATGACACTGGTGGATCCATATGTGGTATGTGAAAAGAACACACATTTCAAAGACTCCAGTTGTTGTTAGTAAAAAGAACACACATGCAATGACACTGGTGGATCCACTGTGGTCTCTGAAGAGAACACACATGCAAGGACTCTGGTTGTAATTAGTAACAAGAACACACATGCAATGACACTGGTGGATCCCTGTGTGGTCTCTAAAGAGAACACACATTTCAGTGACTCTGGTTGTTGTTAGTAAAAAGAACACACATGCAATGACACTGGTGGATCCATGTGTGTTCTCTGAAGAGAACACACATGCAATGACCCTGGTAGATCCATATGTGGTATGTGAAAAGAACACACATGCAAGGACTTTGGTTGTAATTAGTAAAAAGAACACACATGCAATGCCACTTGTGGATCCATGTGTGGTCTCTAAAGAGAACACACATTTCAATGACTCTGGTTGTTCCATATGTGGTATGTCAACAGAACACACATGCAATGACCCCAGTTGTTGTTAGTAAAAAGAACACACATGCAATGACACTCGTGGATCCATAGGTGGATTGTGAAAAGATCACACATGCAATGACTCTGGTTGTTCCATATGTGGTATGTGAAAAGAACACACATGAAATGACTCCAGTTGTTGTTAGTAAAAAGAACACACATGCAATGCCACTGGTGGATCCATGTGTGGTCTCTAAAGAGAACACACATTTCAATGACTCTGGTTGTTCCAAATGTGGTATGTGAAAAGAACACACATGCAATGACTCTAGTTGTTGTTAGTAAAAAGAACACACATGCAATGACAATGGTGGATCCATCTGTGGTCTCTGAAGAGAACACACATTTCAATGACTCTGGTTGTTCCATCTGTGGTATGTGAAAAGAACACACATGCAATGACTCCAATTGTTGTTAGTAAAAATAACACACATGCAATGACACTGTAGGATCCATAGGTGGATTGTCAAAAGAGCACACATGCAATCACTCTGGTGGATCCATATGTGGTATGTGAAAAGAACACACATTTCAATGACTCATGTTGTTGTTAGTAAAAAGAACACACATGCTATGACACTGGTGGATCCATAGGTGGATTCTGAAAAGAACACACATGCAATGGCACTAGTGGATCCATGAGTGGTCTCTGAAGAGAACAAACATTTCAATGACTCTGGTTCTTCCATATGTGGTATGTGAAAAGAACACACATGAAATGACTCAAGTTGTTGTTAGTAAAAAGAACACACATGCAATGACACTGGTGGATCCATATGTGGATTGTGAAAAGAACACACATGCAATGACACTGGTGGATCCATATGTGGTATGTGAAAAGAACACACATTTCAAAGACTCCAGTTGTTGTTAGTCAAAAGAACACACATGCAATGACACTAGTGGATCCATAGGTGGATTGTGAAAAGAACACACATGCAATGACACTGGTAGATCCATATGTGGTATGTGAAAAGAACACACATGCAAGGACTCTGGTTGTAATTAGTAACAAGAACACACATGCAATGACACTGGTGGATCCCTGTGTGGTCTCTAAAGAGAACACACATTTCAGTGACTCTGGTTGTTGTTAGTAAAAAGAACACACATGCAATGACACTGGTGGATCCATGTGTGTTCTCTGAAGAGAACACACATGCAATGACCCTGGTAGATCCATATGTGGTATGTGAAAAGAACACACATGCAAGGACTTTGGTTGTAATTAGTAAAAAGAACACACATGCAATGCCACCTGTGGATCCATGTGTGGTCTCTGAAGAGAACACACATTTCAATGACTCTGGTTGTTCAATATGTGGTAGCTGAAAAGAACACACATGCAATGACTCTAGTTGTTGTTAGTAAAAAGAACACACATGCAATGACACTGGTGGATCCATCTGTGGTGTCTGAAGAGAACACACATTTCAATGACTCTGGTTGTTCCATCTGTGGTATGTGAAAAGAACACACATGCAATGACTCCAGTTGTTGTTAGTAAAAAGAACACACATGCAATGACACTGTAGGATCCATAGGTGGATTGTCAAAAGAGCACACATGCAATCACTCTGGTGGATCCATATGTGGTATGTGAAAAGAACACACATTTCAATGACTCATGTTGTTGTTAGTAAAAAGAACACACATGCTATGACACTGGTGGATCCATAGGTGGATTGTGAAAAGAACACACATGCAATGGCACTAGTGGATCCATGTGTGGTCTCTGAAGAGAACACACATTTCAATGACTCTGGTTGTTCCATATGTGGTATGTGAAAAGAACACACATGAAATGACTCAAGTTGTTGTTAGTAAAAAGAACACACATGCAATGACACTGGTGGATCCATATGTGGATTGTGAAAAGAACACACATGCAATGACACTCGTGGATCCATATGTGGTATGTGAAAAGAACACACATTTCAAAGACTCCAGTTGTTATTAGTAAAAAGAACACACATGCAATGACACTGGTGGATCCATAGGTGGATTGTGAAAAGAACACACATGGAATGACACTGGTAGATCCATATGTGGTATGTGAAAAGAACACACATGCAAGGACTCTGGTTGTAATTAGTAACAAGAACACACATGCAATGACACTGGTGGATCCCTGTGTGGTCTCTAAAGAGAACACACATTTCAGTGACTCTGGTTGTTGTTAGTAAAAAGAACACACATGCAATGACACTGGTGGATCCATGTGTGTTCTCTGAAGAGAACACACATGCAATGACCCTGATAGATCCATATGTGGTATGTGAAAAGAACACACATGCAAGGACTTTGGTTGTAATTACTAAAAAGAACACACATGCAATGCCACCTGTGGATCCATGTGTGGTCTCTGAAGAGAACACACATTTCAATGACTCTGGTTGTTCAATATGTGGTAGGTGAAAAGAACACACATGCAATGACTCTAGTTGTTGTTAGTAAAAAGAACACACATGCAATGACACTGGTGGATCCATCTGTGGTCTCTGAAGAGAACACACATTTCAATGACTCTGGTTGTTCCATCTGTGGTATGTGAAAAGAACACACATGCAATGACTCCAGTTGTTGTTAGTAAAAATAACACACATGCAATGACACTGGTGGATCCATAGGTGGATTGTCAAAAGAGCACACATGCAATCACTCTGGTGGATCCATATGTGGTATGTGAAAAGAACACACATTTCAATGACTCATGTTGTTGTTAGTAAAAAGAACACACATGCTATGACACTGGTGGATCCATAGGTGGATTGT
The DNA here is from genome assembly GCA_916181665.1 of Avena sativa. Taxonomy (NCBI): domain Eukaryota; kingdom Viridiplantae; phylum Streptophyta; class Magnoliopsida; order Poales; family Poaceae; genus Avena; species Avena sativa. Next base: position 37,883,366 of record OV702287.1, on the reverse strand, counting down.
GAAAAGAACACACATGCAATGGCACTAGTGGATCCATGTGTGGTCTCTGAAGAGAACACACATTTCAATGACTCTGGTTCTTCCATATGTGGTATGTGAAAAGAACACACATGAAATGACTCAAGTTGTTGTTAGTAAAAAGAACACACATGCAATGACACTGGTGGATCCATATGTGGATTGTGAAAAGAACACACATGCAATGACACTGGTGGATCCATATGTGGTATGTGAAAAGAACACACATTTCAAAGACTCCAGTTGTTATTAGTAAAAAGAACACACATGCAATGACACTGGTGGATCCATAGGTGGATTGTGAAAAGAACACACATGCAATGACACTGGTAGATCCATATGTGGTATGTGAAAAGAACACACATGCAAGGACTCTGGTTGTAATTAGTAACAAGAACACACATGCAATGACACTGGTGGATCCCTGTGTGGTCTCTAAAGAGAACACACATTTCAGTGACTCTGGTTGTTGTTAGTAAAAAGAACACACATGCAATGACACTGGTGGATCCATGTGTGTTCTCTGAAGAGAACACACATGCAATGACCCTGGTAGATCCATATGTGGTATGTGAAAAGAACACACATGCAAGGACTTTGGTTGTAATTAGTAAAAAGAACACACATGCAATGCCACCTGTGGATCCATGTGTGGTCTCTGAAGAGAACACACATTTCAATGACTCTGGTTGTTCAATATGTGGTAGCTGAAAAGAACACACATGCAATGACTCTAGTTGTTGTTACTAAAAAGAACACACATGCAATGACACTGTAGGATCCATAGGTGGATTTTCAAAAGAGCACACATGCAATCACTCTGGTGGATCCATATGTGGTATGTGAAAAGAGCACACATTTGAATGACTCCTGTTGTTTTTAGTAAAAACAACACACATGCTATGACACTAGTGGATCCATAGGTGGATTGTAAAAAGAACACACATGCAATGACACTGGTGGATCCATGTGTGGTCTCTAAAGAGAACACACATTTCAATGACTCTGGTGTTTCTGTATGTGGTATGTGAAAAGAATACACATGAAATGAGTCAAGTTGTTGTTAGTAAAAAGAACACACATGCAATGACACTGGTGGATCCATATGTGGATTGTGAAAAGAACACACATGCAATGACACTGGTGGATCCATATGTGGTATGTGAAAAGAACACACATTTCAAAGACTCCAGTTGTTGTTAGTAAAAAGAACACACATGCAATGACACTAGTGGATCCATTGGTGGATTGTGAAAAGAACATTAATGCAATGACACTGGTGGATCCATATGTGGTATGTGAGAAGAACACACAAGCAAGGACTCTGGTTGTAATTAGTAACAAGAACACACATGCAATGACACTGGTGGATCCATGTGTGGTCTCTAAAGAGAACACACATTTCAATGACTCTATTTGTTGTTAGTAAAAAGAACACACATGCAATGACACTGGTGGATCCATGTGTGGTCTCTAAAGAGAACACACATGCAATGGCTCTGGTTGTTGTTAGTAAAAAGAGCACACATGCAATGACACTGGTGGATCCATATGTGGTATGTGACAAGAACACACATCCAATGACTCTGGTTGTTGTTAGTACAAATAAAACACATGCAACGACACTAGTGGATCCATCTGTGGTCTCTGAAAAGAAAACACATTTCAATGACACTGGTGGACCATAGGTGGATTGTGAAGAGAACACACATGCAATGACTCTGGTTGTTGTTAGTAAAAAGAACACACATGCAAGGACACTGGTGGATCCATGTTTGGATTGTGAAAAGAACACACATGCAATGACACTGGTGGATCCATCTGTGGTCTGTGAAGAGAACACACATTTCAATGACTCTGGTGTTTCCATATGTGGTATGTGAAAAGAACACACATGAAATGACTCAAGTTGTTGTTAGTAAAAAGAACACACATGCAATGACACTGGTGGATCCATATGTGGATTGTGAAAAGAACACACATGCAATGACACTGGTGGATCCATATGTGGTATGTGAAAAGAACACACATTTCAAAGACTCCAGTTGTTGTTAGTAAAAAGAACACACATGCAATGACACTGGTGGTTCCATAGGTGGATTGTGAAAAGAACACAAATGCAATGACACTGGTGGATCCATATGTGGTATGTGAGAAGAACACACAAGCAAGGACTCTGGTTGTAATTAGTAACAAGAACACACATGCAATGACACTGGTGGATCCATGTGTGGTCTCTAAAGAGAACACACATTTCAATGACTCTATTTGTTGTTAGTAAAAAGAACACACATGCAATGACACTGGTGGATCCATGTGTGGTCTCTAAAGAGAACACACATGCAATGACTCTGGTTGTTGTTAGTAAAAAGAGCACACATGCAATGACACTGGTGGATCCATATGTGGTATGTGACAAGAACACACATGCAATGACTCTAGTTGTTGTTAGTACAAATAAAACACATGCAATGACATTGGTGAATCCATCTTTGGTCTCTGAAAAGAAAACACAATTCAATGACACTGGTGGACCATAGGTGGATTGTGAAGAGAACACACAGGCAATGAGTCTGTTTGTTGTTAGTAAAAAGAACACACACGCAAGGACACTGGTGGATCCATATGTGGTATGTGAAAAGAACACACATGCAATGACTCTGGTTGTTGTTAGTAAAAAGAACAAACATGCAATGACACTGGTGGATCCATGTGTGGTCTCGGAAGAGAACACACATGTCAATGACACCGGTGGATCCATATGTGGTACGTGAAAAGAACACACATGCAAGGACTCTGGTTGTAATTAGTAACAAGAACACACATGCAATGACACTGGTGGATCCATGTGTGGTCTCTAAAGAGAACACACATTTCAATGACTCTGGTTGTTAGTACAAAAATACACATATGCAATGACACTGGTGGATCCATGTGTGGTCTCTGAAGAGAACACACATGCAATGACCCTGGTTGTTGTTAGTAAAAAGAGCACACATGCAATGACACTCGTGGATCCATATGTGGTATGTGAAAAGAACACACATGAATGACTCTAGTTGTTGTTAGTAACAAGAACACACATGCAATGACACTGGTGGATCCATGTGTGGTGTCTAAAGAGAACACACATTTCAATGACTCTGGTTGTTCCATATGTGGTATGTCAAAAGAACACACATGCAATGACTCCAGTTGTTGTTAGTAAAAAGAACACACATGCAATGACACTGGTGGATCCATAGGTGGATTGTGAAAAGATCACACATGCAATGACTCTGGTTGTTCCATATGTGGTATGTGAAAAGAACACACATGAAATGACTCCAGTTGTTGTTAGTAAAAAGAACACACATGCAACACTGGTGGATCCATATGTGGATTATGAAAAGAACACACATGCAATGACACTGGTGTATCCATATGTGGTATGTGAAAACAACACACATTTCAATGACTCCAGTTGTTGTTAGTAAAATGAACACACATGCAATGACACTGTTGGATCCATAGGTGGATTATGAAAAGAACACACATGCAATGACACTGGTGGATCCATATGTGGTATGTGAAAAGAACACATATGCAAGGATTCTGGTTGTAATTAATATCAAGAACAGACATGCAATGACACTGGTGGATCCATGTGTGGTCTCTGAAGAGAACACACATTTCAATGACTCTGGTTGTTAGTTAAAAGAACACACATGCAATGACACTGGTGGATCCATGTGTGGTATCTAAAGAGAACACACATACAATGACTCTGGTTGTTGTTAGTAAAAAGAACACACATGCAAGGACACTGGTGGATCCATGTTTGGATTGTGAAAAGAACACACATGCAATGACCCTGGTGGATCCATCTGTGGTCTGTGAAGAGAACACACATTTCAATGACTCTGGTGTTTCCATATGTGGTATGTGAAAAGAACACACATGAAATGACTCAAGTTATTGTTAGTAAAAAGAACACACATGCAATGACACTGGTGGATCCATATGTTGATTGTGAAAAGAACACACATGCAATGACACTGGTGGATCCATATGTGGTATGTGAAAAGAACACACATTTCGAAGACTCCAGTTGTTGTTAGTAAAAAGAACACACATGCAATGACACTGGTGGTTCCATAGGTGGATTGTGAAAAGAACACAAATGCAATGACACTGGTGGATCCATATGTGGTATGTGAGAAGAACACACAAGCAAGGACTCTGGTTGTAATTATTAACAAGAACACACATGCAATGACACTGGTGGATCCATGTGTGGTCTCTAAAGAGAACACACATTTCAATGACTCTATTTGTTGTTAGTAAAAAGAACACACATGCAATGACACTGGTGGATCCATGTGTGGTCTCTAAAGAGAACACACATGCAATGACTCTGGTTGTTGTTAGTAAAAAGAGCACACATGCAATGACACTGGTGGATCCATATGTGGTATGTGACAAGAACACACATGCAATGACTCTAGTTGTTGTTAGTACAAAGAAAACACATGCAATGACATTGGTGAATCCATCTGTGGTCTCTGAAAAGAAAACACATTTCAATGACACTGGTGGACCATAGGTGGATTGTGAAGAGAACACACATGCAATGACTCTGTTTGTTGTTAGTAAAAAGAACACACACGCAAGGACACTGGTGGATCCATATGTGGTATGTGAAAAGAACACACATGCAATGACTCTGGTTGTTGTTAGTAAAAAGAACAAACATGCAATGACACTGGTGGATCCATGTGTGGTCTCTGAAGAGAACACACATTTCAATGACACCGGTGGATCCATATGTGGTACGTGAAAAGAACACACATGCAAGGACTCTGGTTGTAATTAGTAACAAGAACACACATGCAATGACACTGGTGGATCCATGTGTGGTCTCTAAAGAGAACACACATTTCAATGACTCTGGTTGTTAGTACAAAAATACACATATGCAATGACACTGGTGGATCCATGTGTGGTCTCTGAAGAGAACACACATGCAATGACCCTGGTTGTTGTTAGTAAAAAGAGCACACATGCAATGACACTCGTGGATCCATATGTGGTATGTGAAAAGAACACACATGAATGACTCTAGTTGTTGTTAGTAACAAGAACACACATGCAATGACACTGGTGGATCCATGTGTGGTCTCTGAAGAGAACACACATTTCAATTACTCTGGTTGTTCCATATGTGGTATGTCAAAAGAACACACATGCAATGACTCCAGTTGTTGTTAGTAAAAAGAACACACATGCAATGACACTGGTGGATCCATAGGTGGATTGTGAAAAGATCACACATGCAATGACTCTGGTTGTTCCATATGTGGTATGTGAAAAGAACACACATGAAATGACTCCAGTTGTTGTTAGTAAAAAGAACACACATGCAACACTGGTGGATCCATATGTGGATTATGAAAAGAACACACATGCAATGACACTGGTGTATCCATAAGTGGTATGTGAAAACAACACACATTTCAATGACTCCAGTTGTTGTTAGTAAAATGAACACACATGCAATGACACTGTTGGATCCATAGGTGGATTATGAAAAGAACACACATGCAATGACACTGGTGGATCCATATGTGGTATGTGAAAAGAACACACATGCAAGGATTCTGGTTGTAATTAATATCAAGAACAGACATGCAATGACACTGGTGGATCCATGTGTGGTCTCTAAAGAGAACACACATTTCAATGACTCTGGTTGTTAGTTAAAAGAACACACATGCAATGACACTGGTGGATCCATGTGTGGTCTCTAAAGAGAACACACATACAATGACTCTAGTTGTTGTTAGTAAAAAGAACACACATGCAAGGACACTGGTGGATCCATGTTTGGATTGTGAAAAGAACACACATGCAATGACACTGGTGGATCCATCTGTGGTCTGTGAAGAGAACACACATTTCAATGACTCTGGTGTTTCCATATGTGGTATGTGAAAAGAACACACATGAAATGACTCAAGTTGTTGTTAGTAAAAAGAACACACATGCAATGACACTGGTGGATCCATATGTGGATTGTGAAAAGAACACACATGCAATGACACTGGTGGATCCATATGTGGTATGTGAAAAGAACACACATTTCAAAGACTCCAGTTGTTGTTAGTAAAAAGAACACACATGCAATGACACTGGTGGTTCCATAGGTGGATTGTGAAAAGAACACAAATGCAATGACACTGGTGGATCCATATGTGGTATGTGAGAAGAACACACAAGCAAGGACTCTGGTTGTAATTAGTAACAAGAACACACATGCAATGACAGTGGTGGATCCATGTGTGGTCTCTAAAGAGAACACACATTTCAATGACTCTATTTGTTGTTAGTAAAAAGAACACACATGCAATGACACTGGTGGATCCATGTGTGGTCTCTAAAGAGAACACACATGCAATGACACTGGTTGTTGTTAGTAAAAAGAGCACACATGCAATGACACTGGTGGATCCATATGTGGTATGTGACAAGAACACACATGCAATGACTCTAGTTGTTGTTAGTACAAAGAAAACACATGCAATGACATTGGTGAATCCATCTGTGGTCTCTGAAAAGAAAACACATTTCAATGACACTGGTGGACCATAGGTGGATTGTGAAGAGAACACACATGCAATGACTCTGTTTGTTGTTAGTAAAAAGAACACACACGCAAGGACACTGGTGGATCCATATGTGGTATGTGAAAAGAACACACATGCAATGACTCTGGTTGTTGTTAGTAAAAAGAACAAACATGCAATGACACTGGTGGATCCATGTGTGGTCTCTGAAGAGAACACACATGCAATGACCCTGGTTGTTGTTAGTAAAAAGAGCAGACATGCAATGACACTCGTGGATCCATATGTGGTATGTGAAAAGAACACACATGAATGACTCTAGTTGTTGTTAGTAACAAGAACACACATGCAATGACACTGGTGGATCCATGTGTGGTCTCTGAAGAGAACACACATTTCAATGACTCTGGTTGTTCCATATGTGGTATGTCAAAAGAACACACATGCAATGACTCCAGTTGTTGTTAGTAAAAAGAACACACATGCAATGACACTGGTGGATCCATAGGTGGATTGTGAAAAGATCACACATGAAATGACTCTGGTTGTTCCATATGTGGTATGTGAAAAGAACACACATGAAATGACTCCAGTTGTTGTTAGTAAAAAGAACACACATGCAACACTGGTGGATCCATATGTGGATTATGAAAAGAACACACATGCAATGACACTGGTGTATCCATATGTGGTATGTGAAAACAACACACATTTCAATGACTCCAGTTGTTGTTAGTAAAATGAACACACATGCAATGACACTGTTGGATCCATAGGTGGATTATGAAAAGAACACACATGCAATGACACTGGTGGATCCATATGTGGTATGTGAAAAGAACACACATGCAAGGATTCTGGTTGTAATTAATATCAAGAACAGACATGCAATGACACTGGTGGATCCATGTGTGGTCTCTGAAGAGAACACACATACAATGACTCTGGTTGTTGTTAGTAAAAAGAGCTCACATGCAATGAGACTGGTGGATCCATATGTGGTATGTGAAAAGAACACACATGCAATGACTCTGGTTGTTGTTAGTAAAAAGAACACACATGCAATGCCACTTGTGGATCCATGTGTGGTCTCTGAAGAGAACACACATTTCAATGACTCTGGTTGTTCCACCTGTGGTATGTGAAAAGAACACACATGCAATGACTCTAGTTGTTGTTAGGAAAAAGAACACACATGCAATGACACTGGTGGATCCATAGGTGGATTGTCAAAAGAGCACACATGCAATCACTCTGGTGGATCCATATGTGGTATGTGAAAAGAACACACATTTCAATGACTCCTGTTGTTGTTAGTAAAAAGAACACACATGCAATGACACTGGTGGATCCATGTGTGGTCTCTGAAGAGAACACACATGCAATGACCCTGGTAGATCCATATGTGGTATGTGAAAAGAACACACATGCAATGACCCTGGTTGTTCCATATGTGGTATGTGAAAAGAACACACATGAAATGACTCAAGTTGTTGTTAGTAAAAAGAACACACATGCAATGACACTGGTGGATCCATATGTGGATTGTGAAAAGAACACACATGCAATGACACTCGTGGATCCATATGTGGTATGTGAAAAGAACACACATTTCAAAGACTCCGGTTGTTGTTAGTAAAAAGAACACACATGCAATGACACTGGTGGATCCATAGGTGGATTGCGAAAAGAACACAAATGCAATGACACTGGTGGATCCATATGTGGTATGTGAAAATAACACACAAGCAAGGACTCTGGTTGTAATTAGTAACAAGAACACACATGCAATGATGTTGGTGGATCCATGTGTGGTCTCAAAAGAGAACACACATTTTAATGACTCTATTTGTTGTTAGTAAAAAGATCACACATGCAATGACACTGGTGGATCCATGTGTGGTCTCTAAAGAGAACACACATGCAATGACTCTGGTTGTTGTTAGTAAAAAGAGCACACATGCAATGACACTGGTGGATCCATATGTGGTATGTGACAAGAACACACCTGCAATGACTCTGGTTGTTGTTATTACAAAGAACACACATGCAATGACACTGGTGGATCCATCTGTGGTCTCTGAAAAGAAAACACATTTCAATGACACTGGTGGACCATAGGTGGATTGTGAAGAGAACATACATGCAATGACTCTGGATGTTGTTAGTAAAAAGAACACACATGCAATGACACTGGTGGATCCATGTGTGGATTGTGAAAAGAACACACATGCAATGACACTGGTGGATCCATATGTGGTATGTGAAAAGAACACACATGCAATGACTCTGGTTGTTGTTAGTAAAAAGAACACACATGCAATGACACTGGTGGATCCATGTGTGGTCTCTGAAGAGAACACACATTTCAATGACACCGCTGGATCCATATGTGGTATGTGAAAAGAACACACATGAAATGACTCCAGTTGTTGTTAGTAAAAAGAACACACATGCAGTGACACTGGTGGATCCATATGTGGATTGTGAAAAGAACACACATGCAATGACACTGGTAGATCCATATGTGGTATGTGAAAAGAACACACATGCAAGGACTCTGGTTGTAATTAGTAACAAGAACACACATGCAATGACACTGGTGGATCCATGTGTGGTCTCTAAAGAGAACAAACATTTCAATGACTCTGGTTGTTGTTAGTAAAAAGAACACACATGCAATGACACTGGTGGATCCATGTGTGGTCTCTGAAGAGAACACACATGCAATGACCCTGGTAGATCCATATGTGGTATGTGAAAAGAACACACATGCAATGACCCTGGTTGTTCCATATGTGGTATGTGAAAAGAACACACATGAAATGACTCAAGTTGTTGTTAGTAAAAAGAACACACATGCAATGACACTGGTGGATCCATATGTGGATTGTGAAAAGAACACACATGCAATGACACTCGTGGATCCATATGTGGTATGTGAAAAGAACACACATTTCAAAGACTCCAGTTGTTGTTAGTAAAAAGAACACACATGCAATGATACTGGTGGATCCATAGGTGGATTGCGAAAAGAACACAAATGCAATGACACTGGTGGATCCATATGTGGTATGTGAAAAGAACACACAAGCAAGGACTCTGGTTGTAATTAGTAACAAGAACACACATGCAATGATCCTGGTGGATCCATGTGTGGTCTCTAAAGAGAACACACATTTCAATGACTCTATTTGTTGTTAGTAAAAAGAGCACACATGCAATGACACTGGTGGATCCATGTGTGGTCTCTAAAGAGAACACACATGCAATGACTCTGGTTGTTGTTAGTAAAAAGAGCACACATGCAATGACACTGGTGGATCCATATGTGGTATGTGACAAGAACACACATGCAATGACTCTGATTGTTGTTATTACAAAGAACACACATGCAATGACACTGGTGGATCCATCTGTGGTCTCTGAAAAGAAAACACATTTCAATGACACTGGTGGACCATAGGTGGATTGTGAAGAGAACATACATGCAATGACTCTGGATGTTGTTAGTAAAAAGAACACACATGCAATGACACTGGTGGATCCATGTGTGGATTGTGAAAAGAACACACATGCAATGACACTGGTGGATCCATATGTGGTATGTGAAAAGAACACACATGCAATGACTCTGGTTGTTGTTAGTAAAAAGAACACACATGCAATGACACTGGTGGATCCATGTGTGGTCTCTGAAGAGAACACACATTTCAATGACACCGGTGGATCCATATGTGGTATGTGAAAAGAACACACATGAAATGACTCCAGTTGTTGTTAGTAAAAAGAACACACATGCAGTGACACTGGTGGATCCATATGTGGATTGTGAAAAGAACACACATGCAATGACACTGGTAGATCCATATGTGGTATGTGAAAAGAACACACATGCAAGGACTCTGGTTGTAATTAGTAACAAGAACACACATGCAATGACACTGGTGGATCCATGTGTGGTCTCTAAAGAGAACACACATTTCAATGACTCTGGTTGTTGTTAGTAAAAAGAACACACATGCAATGACACTGGTGGATCCATGTGTGGTCTCTGAAGAGAACACCCATGCAATGACCCTGGTAGATCCATATGTGGTATGTGAAAAGAACACACATGCAAGGACTCTGGTTGTAATTAGTAAAAAGAACACACATGCAATGCCACTGGTGGATCCATGTGTGGTCTCTAAAGAGAACACACGTTTCAATGACTCTGGTTGTTCCATATGTGGTATGTGAAAAGAACACACATGCAATGACTCTAGTTGTTGTTAGTAAAAAGAACACACATGCAATGACACTGGTGGATCCGTCTGTGGTCTCTGAAGAGAACACACATTTCAATGACTCTGGTTGTTCCATCTGTGGTATGTGAAAAGAACACACATGCAATGATTCCAGTTGTTGTTAGTAAAAAGAACACACATGCAATGACACTGGTGGATCCATAGGTGGATTGTGAAAAGATCACACATGCAATGACTCTGGTTGTTCCATATGTGGTATGTGAAAAGAACACATATGAAATGACTCTAGTTGTTGTTAGTAAAAAGAACACACATGCAACACTGGTGGATCCATATGTGGATTATGAAAAGAACACACATGCAATGACACTGGTGTATCCATATGTGGTATGTGAAAACAACACACATTTCAATGACTCCAGTTGTTGTTAGTAAAATGAACACACATTCAATGACACTGTTGGATCCATAGGTGGATTATGAAAAGAACACACATGCAATGACACTGGTGGATCCATATGTGGTATGTGAAAAGAACACACATGCAAGGATTCTGGTTGTAATTAATATCAAGAACAGACATGCAATGACACTGGTGGATCCATGTGTGGTCTCTTAAGAGAACACACATTTCAATGACTCTGGTTGTTAGTTAAAAGAACACACATGCAATGACACTGGTGGATCCATGTGTGGTCTCTAAAGAGAACACACATACAATGACTCTGGTTGTTGTTAGTAAAAAGAGCTCACATGCAATGAGACTGGTGGATCCATATGTGGTATGTGAAAAGAACACACATGCAATGACTCTGGTTGTTGTTAGTAAAAATAACACACATGCAATGCCACTTGTGGATCCATGTGTGGTCTCTAAAGAGAACACGCATTTCAATGACTCTGGTTGTTCCATCTGTGGTAAGTGAAAAGAACACACATGCAATGACTCTAGTTGTTGTTAGGAAAAAGAACACACATGCAATGACACTGGTGGATCCATAGGTGGATTGTCAAAAGAGCTCACATGCAATCACTCTGGTGGATCCATATGTGGTATGTGAAAAGAACACACATTTCAATGACTCCTGTTGTTGTTAGTAAAAAGAACACACATGCTATGACACTGGTGGATCCATAGGTAGATTGTGAAAAGAACACACATGCAATGGCACTAGTGGATCCATGTGTGGTCTCTGAAGAGAACACACATTTCAATGACTCTGGTTGTCCATATGTGGTATGTGAAAATAACACACATGAAATGACTCAAGTTGTTGTTAGTAAAAAGAACACACATGCAATGACACTGGTGGATCCATATGTGGATTGTGAAAAGAACACACATGCAATGACACTCGTGGATCCATATGTGGTATGTGAAAAGAACACACATTTCAAAGACTCCAGTTGTTGTTAGTAAAAAGAACACACATGCAATGACACTGGTGGATCCATAGGTGGATTGCGAAAAGAACACAAATGCAATGACACTGGTGGATCCATATGTGGTATGTGAAAATAACACACAAGCAAGGACTCTGGTTGTAATTAGTAACCAGAACACACATGCAATGATGCTGGTGGATCCATGTGTGGTATCTAAGGAGAACACACATTTCAATGACTCTATTTGTTGTTAGTAAAAAGAGCACACATGCAATGACACTGGTGGATCCATGTGTGGTCTCTAAAGAGAACACACACGCAATGACTCTGGTTGTTGTTAGTAAAAAGAGCACACATGCAATGACACTGGTTGATCCATATGTGGTATGTGACAAGAACACACATGCAATGACTCTAGTTGTTGTTATTAGAAAGAACACACATGCAATGACACTGGTGGATCCATCTGTGGTCTCTGAAAAGAAAACACATTTCAATGACACTGGTGGACCATAGGTGGATTGTGAAGAGAACATACATGCAATGACTCTGGATGTTGTTAGTAAAAAGAACACACATGCAATGACACTGGTGGATCCATGTGTGGATTGTGAAAAGAACACACATGCAATGACACTGGTGGATCCATATGTGGTATGTGAAAAGAACACACATGCAATGACTCTGGTTGTTGTTAGTAAAAAGAACACACATGCAATGACACTGGTGGATCCATGTGTGGTCTCTGAAGAGAACACACATTTCAATGACACCGGTGGATCCATATGTGGTATGTGAAAAGAACACACATGAAATGACTCCATGTAACATCCCAAAAATCATGTTTCAAAACTCATTCATATCATCCTTGCATCATTCATTCATATAGGGTTTTTCTCAAAATCATTTAGAGGCAGAAGTTTGAGCTATGATTTCATGTGGGCAATTTATCCCAAATGGCCATCACCCTTTGGGTTTTGTTTGTTTAGGTACTTGTTTGCTTGCCTCCATGGTTGGAAAGACTAGGTGAAGCTTTTTACCCAAGATTCAAAATTTAGAAATATTTTCTAAACCCTATTTCAAACTAGAGAGAAAGAGACAAAGTCTCTGTTTATTTCAAAACCTAAGCTTGACCAAGCCCTTGCTAGTAACCACATGGTTATCTGACTCATTTTTGAACCCACAGAACCCTGCAAAAATCCCCAAAACAGTTTGAATTCAAAAGGATTTGAATTCATATCAAATTCTATCCAGAAAATAGAATTAGAAAAAGAAAAGGCTTAAAGAAAGGAAAAGGGCTGCGCGGCCAGAATCTGGCCCAACAGCGGATCCAGCCCAGCAAGCCCACCCGGGGATCTCCTTTTTCTTCTCACACGCGCGAGCGCACGTGATAAGTCGCTGACAGACAGACCCCACCGCCACCTCGCACTCTTCGCTGACAGGCGGGCCTTCTCCACGTCAACATCGTCTTCCCCTGTCTCCGCGCACGATCTCTGCCGCTGACCGTTGCCGCAGTGATGCCGGGAGTAATTGGGCATTAATCGACGGGCGTTTCCTGTCCAGCATCTGGCTATAAGACCCCCTCTGCCTCGCGATCATTTTCCCCAAACACCTCGCTCGCTCCGCCACCAGGCTGTCCTCAATCAGCTTTGCACCGCCGCTGACAGAGCCTCTCCGGCGATCGATTCCGGCGAGTCCAGAGCTCCCCTCGGCCTCTCGTTCTTGCAAACTAGTCCAGTGAGCCTCTGCGCTTCTTTTAACATATTTCGTTTGCCCTCGCATGAACCGTAGCTCCGGCAGCATCGTCGACTGGCCGCCACCGTCGTCTGCACAAACTCCGGCGAACTCCAGTGGTAAGTACAGACCGCCCCGCACCTTCTAGTTCATGCTCACTACTTCGCCTTGACCCTGTGAATCTAACCATGTCCTCGCCTTGCCTTGGGGTGATCCACAACGACGTCCACGACGACCGCCCGACGCACCCGACGCCGCCACGAACTCCGGTGAGCAATCGCAGCCGTGCCCGAGCGCCCCTTGACCAGCCGCGAGTACGCCAAGCTTCGTCGTGACCTCCTGAGCCCGGTGAGCTACTCCTCCTTCTCCCTCGCCGTCTGCATCATCGGCAACGTCATCGACCGACGGTTCCGCCGCCGGTAGCCATCGCTCCGCCGCCAGTTTCTGGCCAGGTCGATAGGAACCGTTAGATCTGCATCTGATGGCTTAGATAGAATGACTAATCGTAGGGGTACGCGTTGATCTGAGCCGCACCTGCCCCTTTAGATCCAGCGGTCTATATCGCTCGATCCAGACGAACCGGTACGGGCGAATAAGAACATGACGCGTGGCTAGGTTAAGATCTGGAAATAGAATTTAAAACCAGAAATTTGATCCAAATTCAAATGCCTATATCTTTTGAATGCCACGTTGGAATTTTGCAAACTTTATACCGTTGGATTCAGAAAAACAGGACCTTTCTGCCTATCCTTTTTGTTTAGCAAATAGTAACCATTTGATTGGCTTAAATTGCAGAGACTTGTTTGAGGCCATTTTTAGTATAGATTTAGTTTAGTATTTTTGTTTAGTGTTAAATTTTGTTTAGTTGGTAAACTAGTGGCTTGCTAAGTTTCTGTATTCATGCACTTGCTTGGTTGAGTTTTCAAAAGTCACCACTTAGTAGATTCATGCATGCATGCATTCATACTATTTCTTGTTTGTATATATTTGTGTGTAATTGTGTGCTACAACTTTGTGTGTAGATTTTGCTAGTGATTGTGATTGTGACGAGTGCTACTCTCCACACTACCAAGGCAAGTGATATCATCATGAATAATCCATTCCTATATTTTATATATGCATTAGTATTATTTTTCTAAGTATAGGACTTGCATGGTTATTTGCTAAGTACAAGCTATGCTATGGGAAAACCTATTAGGTGAAGCCTTAGTGAAAATTACCTAAGTCAAGATTCCTAGTACTATTATGCTTAGCCTAGCTACTAGAAAACAAGGGTGGTTTATTTATTCACTATGGAAAAATTTCTAAGTCTAAGGACTTATGTTTTTGTAAAATAAAACAACTAAGTTAATGAACCACCTGGGTGGAATGGAAGGAATGGCTTATGTTGAGTGGTTCACAAGGCCATGGACTTGGCTTGTGTATCTCACTTGTGGATGGCCACCCAGGAAACAAAGAGATTTGAGATGTCAAATGTTGAGGAGCTTCAAGTGCAACCACTTGGCATTATGGGCTCTGCCATGATCTTAGGATGCTGGAACTTAGTCTTTTGGACAGTGGGTGGTAGATGGGTTGATAGGTTGGAACGCGTCCATTTGACTAAGGAAAGGCTACTGAAGGATCATTCTTGGGAAACCAAGGCTTGTGGGGAAAGTGCACCACCTCTGCAGAGTGTAAAACCTAAGTACTTAGCCATGTCCCTGGTAAAGGACAATTTGAGCATCAAGACATGGAAACTTCAAGAATCTCATCACTCCAATTTCTAAATAAAACTTGTGGGTGAACAAAGGGATAAAAGGATCTTCAGTCATTGATTGCTAGATGCCCTGAGTGGATCTAGAGTCTTTGTTTGATAGATGCCTTGGGTGTTTTTGCCAAGTAAATCTTCAGTCCTTGATTAGTAGATGCCCTGAGTGGATCTTCAGTCTTGGATTGGAAGATTTCTTGGAAAGTTTTTGCCAAACAAAAACTTAGTATTTTCAAAAGTTAAGGAAAAATCTATTTTGAGCAATGCAAGCCTAAGCTCCACCAGCCAAATGCATATAGTATTATAGTCCACTTATATTATACTAAGGTATCACTTGCCAATACTATTCCAAAGTATTGACCCTTGTGGCTGTAACTTATGATGTTGCAGGTTACTCTGATGATGAATAGGAGTCATGAGTCTACACTCAACATGTTTGCCTGTGGCACATGAAGATGAAGACTTATGTTTATTTACTTATTCCATAAACTCTTGTATTAGGCCTTGGCCATGAGTTGTAAAAGACTATGTTTTATCTCTGGAATGACTGTAATAAACGACCTTTGTATCTGTGTACTTCATCTTAAACTGTGGATGCTAGCAATGATCCAGGGACTAGCATTGCAATCACAGGGATCTTTTCCTTTACAAAGGAGGGATCTTACAGATGGTATCAGAGCACTGTGTTGCCTGTAGGATTATGACCCTAGGATTGGAAACCACTAAGGAAAAAATTTAACTTCTTCTACACTTGTCTATTCTTCTCGTAAACTTTTCTAATCTTCTTCTTCTCATCTCTATTTGTAGATGAACTCCGTCAACGAAGCCGTGAAGAAAGGACCACTCATGACCATGACCTTGGAGTGTGAGACTGAGTTTCCCAAGATTCTCAAGGACCTCATGGAGACCATGGGAGTACATGGTGCAGCAGTGTACAAGGGCTTCCCAGTAATGGAGGAAGGAGTGGAGTATTGGTGGGTGCAACTTCACTTGTACAAGAATAAGGAAGACAACCACAAAGAAAAGGGCTTCTGCATGTACACCAACACTTTTATGCACACCACATTCTTTGAGTCAGCAAAAGAAGCAGCTTGGAAGACTATCAAAGAACTAAGTGCTAGAGTCAAGTGCAGGATGCTCAACCTCCAAAAAGACTTAGAGAAAGAGAAGGAACATACCCAAGAGTTGGAAGTCACCAACCAAACCTTGAGAGGAGATATTATAGACTTAGTGATAGAAGCATGTGAACAAGATAGGGTGATTGCCACTAGGAACATTGTGTTAGCCACCAGATCCAATGAGATTGGATTGTAAGCACACTTCGTTAGTTGGACCACCACCTATCACCTTATTTTCCAAAATGATACCTTAAATAAGTTTGAACCTTGGTTGATGTAATGGATTTATGTGTGCATGACTTGTGTATTCCATGGTTATGCTTGAATGTTTGTCTTGTTTAATTTAAATTTGTGTTGTTCTAACTTTTCAATCTTATAAATAGATGCCTATTTCCATCAGCACTGTTGAGGAGTTCCAGGCTACCCGTTTTGGTCCTCGTATCGTAGAGCTTACTACTTTACTCGATATCCCTCTTCCTATCATTACGGTGCACCCACTCACCAAGTTTGAGAGGAAGGACCTTTGGGGCTTCAAGGTGAACCAGCCAGGACGCCAGACAGAGCCTACTACGGAGGCCATGGTCTTCAAGCTTATGCACGATGACAGGGAGAGAGGCATGGAAGTTGTCATGCAGGATCTGATAGGACGACTGTTAGGACGTCACTCCCGACAGGTTAGAGGCACTCACTTCCACGCCTTCGGAAGGCGAGATGATGACGGAGAGTCCATCGACTTTGAGGACGACTCGAGGGTCACAGCAGAGCCGATACGCCTGTACCTCCAGGACTTAGAGACTCTTATTAGGCACGTGGATACTGATAGGACCAACGTCATGCTTAGTAATGACGAGCTCCAGGTGCAGCTTCGCGAGAAGGACAAGCTCTTCGCACAGCAGGACGAGATAGTCAAGGAGATGGAAGCAAAGTTCGAGACCCAAGACCGTAAGTTCAAGAGTCAAGAGAAGCGTGTCCAGGATAGGAACAAGAGGATTCGTGATATGACCGAGGAACTGCAGTCCAAGGACTTCGAGTTAGAGCAGCAGCAGACAGTGATTGAGAGGCTTCGTTCCCAGAAGAGGGCTCTCAAGGCCAAGATCGACTCTTTGACCACTACCATCGAGGAGAACAAGACCGCAATGGAGAACGCAGGTCTTACCTTTGTCGAGGAGGATATTGATGCCGACGAGTAGATTTGACTAACTCAGTTATCTTTATTTACCGCACTTGTTATTTGTGAACTTAATGTTTGGACCATCCGACATGTGGATGGCTTGCCACTTGTGTGTTTGTACTTTGAGACTTTTGTTATCTTGTTGTTTAGCTTTTATTCTTGTGATTGCATGCTATATGTTTGCTTGTGTGATGTATTGTGCATAAATCATGTAAGGGTATCTCATTCTTATCTCTATCTGAATAAACCACAGATGCCTCCCCGTCGCGCAAACACCAACCCCAACCCCAACATTACCCCGGAAATGCAACAAATGATGAATGCGCAAACACAGCTTATGCAAATGATGACGACGTTCATCCAGAACCAGAACAACAACAACCCCAACAACAACAACAATAACAACAATAACAACAACAACCCTCCAGGTTTTGATATGCTCACCAGATTTCTGCGTCTAAGGCCAGCTAAGTTTTCAGGAACGACTGATCCCATGGTGGCCAATGATTGGCTACGTTCTGTGAACAAAGACTTAGTGACCGTAGGATGCACAGATGCTGAAAAGGTCAGGTTCGCAGCACATCTGTTGGAAGGACCAGCCGCAGCATGGTGGGACAATTTCCAGATTACCACACCTATTGATGAGGTGACTTGGGCTATCTTTGAAGATGGATTTCGTACTACTCATATCTCACCAGGTATGATGAGCCTGAAAAAGAAGGAATTTCACAACCTGAAGCAGCGCCACCACAGCGTGGCTGAATACATCGAAGAGTTCAACAATCTGGCGCGCTATGCACCGGATGAGGTTGACACTGATGCCAAAAGGAAGGAAAAGTTTCTAGAAGGCTTGAATGATGAGCTAAATTTGCAGCTGTCTGTGGCATATGTTCCTACTTACCAGTCGCTGTGTGACAAGGCTGTTATTGTGGAAAATAAAATGAAGCAAGTCGAGAGTAGGAAGAGGAAACACTCCGACAAGCACAGCTCGGGATCGTCTCATAAACGATCTCACTATGATGATAGTGTCAGCTCAGGATCCCACAAGCATGAGAAGTTTAACAAACACCACAATCACAACCGTCATGACAACAAGCATCATCGCAGTCATGAAAATGATAAGTACAAGAACCACAAGAGTGGATATAAGAGCCACCATAGTGGAGGTGGAAGTGGAAGTGGAAGTCAGCCTAAGACGGACATCAGCCAGGTCGAATGCTACAAATGCAAGAAGCTGGGGCATTATGCTAATAAGTGCCCTGAAAAGAAAGTTGAAGGACCTAACAAGCCAAATCCTTTTCAGAAAGGACAGGTTAACCACATCAATGTGGAGGAGGTCTTTGAAGAGCCTGATGCCGTTGCTGGTAAGTTCAGACTCAATTCCATCTCAGCATTTGTACTCTTTGACACTGGTGCATCTCATTCATTCATATCTAAAGCATTTGTCGAAAGAAATGAACTACCGGTAGAAACCATTGGGTGTCCTATAAGAGTAAGTTCTCCTGGTGGAGAAATGATAGTAAACTCAGGATGCCATGACCTAGTCATAGAGTTTGGAAAACATAAGTTTCCAGTGAACCTAATAATCCTAAATTCCCAAGGATTGGATGTGATTTTGGGAATGGATTGGATGACTAAATATGAGGGAGTACTAGATTGTGCAAATCGTACAATTTCACTCACAACCCCTGAAGGTAAGAGGATAATATTCAAATCCAACTTTAAATCTAAAGGGAGTAAGCTGAATTCTCTTAAGGGGGTTAGCATGGACACGGTGCCAATTGTGTGTGAGTATCCGGATGTGTTTCCGGAAGAATTACCAGGAATGCCACCAGATAGAGATGTGGAGTTTATAATAGATTTGGTACCAGGTTCTGGACCAAGAGCAAAAAGGCCTTATAAAATGTCAGTTGACGAACTTAAGGAACTCAAGAAACAACTTGGAGAACAATTGCAGAAAGGATTCATCCAGCCAAGTTCTTCATCTTGGGGAGCTCCAGTTTTGTTCGTAGAAAAGAGAGACAGAACTCAAAGATTATGCATAGATTACCGTTCTCTCAACGAGGTAACCATCAAGAACAAATATCCTTTGCCAAGAATAAATGACTTGTTTGATCAGCTAGAAGGAGCATGTGTGTTCTCGAAGATTGATCTTCGGTCAGGCTATTTTCAACTCAAGATAAGAGAGCAAGACATACCTAAAACAGCATTCACCACAAGGTATGGATTGTATGAGTACACGGTGATGCCTTTTGGATTAACCAATGCTCCAGCATACTTCACGAATATGATGAACAAAGTGTTCATGGAATTTCTCGACAAGTTCGTTGTCGTTTTCATAGATGACATCTTAGTCTACTCCAAGAGCAAGGAAGAGCATGAAAGCCATCTACGCTTGATACTTGATAAACTAAGGGAACATAAGCTTTATGCCAAATTCAGCAAGTGTGAGTTTTGGTTAGAGGAAGTTGGATTTCTTGGTCACGTTATGACAAAGGATGGTGTAGCAGTTGATCCTGCTAAAGTTTCGGCTGTGACAGAATGGGAATCTCCTAAGAACGTAAAAGAGGTTCGTAGTTTCCTTGGTTTAGCAGGTTACTACAGGAGATTCATTGAAAAATTTTCTAAGGTTGCTAAACCAATGACAGAATTGTTAAAGAAAGATAAGAAATTTGCTTGGTCTGAAGGATGTGAACTCAGCTTTCAAGAACTAAAGAAGAGACTTGTGTCAGCACCAATTCTGTGCCTACCAGATTTGGAAAAGGATTTCCAAGTATATTGTGATGCTTCGCATCAAGGATTAGGAGCCGTACTTATGCAAAGCGGAAAAGTTGTGGCTTATGCCTCGAGACAACTCAAAACTCATGAAGTAAATTATCCTACTCATGATTTAGAGTTAGCCGCTGTTGTCCATGCACTCAAAACATGGAGACATTACCTTTTGGGAAAACGTTGTGAAGTATTCACCGACCATAAGAGCTTGAAATATATCTTCACCCAGAAGGAGATCAATATGAGACAAAGAAGATGGCTAGAACTTATCAAGGATTACGACTTGAATTTGCAATACCACCCCGGTAAAGCAAATGTAGTAGCAGATGCTCTAAGTCGTAAAGCGTTTGTAAATGGCCTTACCAAAGGTGAATTGCCAGATGACTTGTGTAAGCAATTCAAGGAACTCAGGTTGGAGATTGTGCCAGAAGGACATCTCATGTCTTTGGATGTTCAACCCACTCTGTTGGATAAGATTAAAGAAGCCCAAAAGACGGATAAAGAAATCGAAGAGATTAAGGAAAGGATTAGCCAAGGGAAAGCTGAAAGTTTCCATATGGACGAACAAGGTACTTTATGGCATGGGAAACGTATTTGTGTACCACAAGATCCGGAATTGCGGAAACTGATTTTACAAGAAGCCCATAACTCTCCATATTCTATTCACCCGGGAAACACCAAAATGTATATGGATATGAAAGAAAGATTTTGGTGGAACAATCTTAAAAGGGACATCGCCGAACACATTGCTTTGTGTGATGTGTGTAGTAGAGTGAAAGCGGAACATCAGAAACCCGCAGGTTTGCTTCAACCAATGCCTATTCCTGAATGGAAGTGGGAAAATATTGGTATGGATTTCATTACTGGTTTACCAAGGACCAGGTCAGGGTATGATTCCATATGGGTAGTAGTAGATCGCCTAACTAAAGTGGCTCATTTTATACCCGTAAAGACAACTTATACCAGCGCAAAGTTAGCCAAAATCTACATGAGCAGAATTGTATGCCTTCACGGTGTACCTAAGAGTATTGTGTCTGATAGAGGAACTCAGTTCACTTCTCACTTTTGGAGACAACTTCATGAATCTCTAGGGACGAGATTGGAATTCAGCACTGCTTTTCATCCTGAAACTGATGGACAAACAGAAAGGACTAATCAAATTCTTGAAGACATGTTGAGGGCATGTGCCCTAGACTATGGAGCAAGTTGGGATGAAAGTCTGCCTTATGCAGAGTTCTCTTACAACAACAGTCACCAATCTAGTATTGGGATGGCACCATTCGAATTTCTATACGGAAGAAAGTGTACCACCCCATTGCTATGGAATGGTGTAGGAGAAAGAAGTTTGTTTGGACCAGATCTTATCAAAGACGCCGAAGAAAAGGTCAAATTGGTTAGAGACAGATTGAAGATAGCACAGTCTCGACAGAAAAGCTACGCAGATGCTAAGCGTAGAGAAGTCACTTACGAAGTTGGGGACAAAGCTTATCTTAGAGTATCACCACTTCGTGGAGTGAAAAGATTTGGAGTCAAAGGAAAGTTGGCACCAAGATATGTTGGACCATTTAACATTCTAAGTCGCAAAGGAGAAGTTGCATATGAAATTGAATTGCCAGCATCTCTATCAGCAGTCCATAATGTTTTTCATGTGAGCCAACTTAAGAAATGTCACCCAGAAATGGTAGAAACATCTTTGAAGGATACCATACCTTTGGAGGAAGTTCAACTAGAAAGTGATCTCACCTATGAAGAAAAGCCTGTCAAGATTCTTGAGACCACAGAAAGAGTCACAAGAACAAAGACTATCAAGTTTTGCAAAGTACAATGGAATCATCATTCCGAAGAAGAAGCAACACGGGAAAGAGAAGATGATCTTCGGAAAAACCACCCACACCTATTTGCTAGCCAATCCGAATCTCGAGGGCGAGATTCATTTTAAGGGGGTTAGATTTGTAACATCCCAAAAATCATGTTTCAAAACTCATTCATATCATCCTTGCATCATTCATTCATATAGGGTTTTTCTCAAAATCATTTAGAGGCAGAAGTTTGAGCTATGATTTCATGTGGGCAATTTATCCCAAATGGCCATCACCCTTTGGGTTTTGTTTGTTTAGGTACTTGTTTGCTTGCCTCCATGGTTGGAAAGACTAGGTGAAGCTTTTTACCCAAGATTCAAAATTTAGAAATATTTTCTAAACCCTATTTCAAACTAGAGACAAAGAGACAAAGTCTCTGTTTATTTCAAAACCTAAGCTTGACCAAGCCCTTGCTAGTAACCACATGGTTATCTGACTCATTTTTGAACCCACAGAACCCTGCAAAAATCCCCAAAACAGTTTGAATTCAAAAGGATTTGAATTCATATCAAATTCTATCCAGAAAATAGAATTAGAAAAATAAAAGGCTTAAAGAAAGGAAAAGGGCCGCGCGGCCAGAATCTGGCCCAGCAGCGGATCCAGCCCAGCAAGCCCACCCGGGGATCTCCTTTTTCTTCTCACACGCGCGAGCGCACGCGATAAGTCGCTGACAGACAGACCCCACCGCCACCTCGCACTCTTCGCTGACAGGCGGGCCTTCTCCACGTCAGCATCGTCTTCCCCTGTCTCCGCGCACGATCTCCGCCGCTGACCGTTGCCGCAGTGATGCCGGGAGTAATTGGGCATTAATCGACGGGCGTTTCCTGTCGAGCATCTGGCTATAAGACCCCCTCTGCCTCGCGATCATTTTTCCCCAAACACCTCGCTCGCTCCGCCACCAGGCTGTCCTCAATCAGCTTTGCACCGCCGCTGACAGAGCCTCTCCGGCGATCGATTCCGGTGAGTCCAGAGCTCCCCTCGGCCTCTCGTTCTTGCAAACTAGTCCAGTGAGCCTCTGCGCTTATTTTAACATATTTCGTTTGCCCTCGCATGAACCGTAGCTCCGGCAGCATCGTCGACTGGCCGCCACCGTCGTCTGCACGAACTCCGGCGAACTCCAGTGGTAAGTACAGACCGCCCCGCACCTTCTAGTTCATGCTCACTACTTCGCCTTGACCCTGTGAATCTAACCATGTCCTCGCCTTGCCTTGGGGTGATCCACAGCGACGTCCACGACGACCACCCGACGCACCCGACGCCGCCACGAACTCCGGTGAGCAATCGCAGCCGTGCCCGAGCGCCCCTTGACCAACCGCGAGTACGCCAAGCTTCGCCGTGACCTCCTGAGCCCGGTGAGCTACTCCTCCTTCTCCCTCGCCGTCTGCATCATCGGCAACGTCATCGACCGACGGTTCCGCCGCCGGTAGCCACCGCTCCGCCGCCAGTTTCTGGCCAGGTCGATAGGAACCGTTAGATCCGCATCTGATGGCTTAGATAGAATGACTAATCGAAGGGGTACGCGTTGATCTGAGCCGCACCTGCCCCTTTAGATCCAGCGGTCTATATCGCTCGATCCAGACGAACCGGTACGGGCGAATAAGAACATGACGCGTGGCTAGGTTAAGATCTGGAAACAGAATTTAAAACCAGAAATTTGATCCAAATTCAAATGCCTATATCTTTTGAATGCCACGTTGGAATTTTGCAAACTTTATACCGTTGGATTCAAAAAAACAGGACCTTTCTGCCTATCCTTTTTGTTTAGCAAATAGTAACCATTTGATTGGCTTAAATTGCAGAGACTTGTTTGAGGCCATTTTTAGTATAGATTTAGTTTAGTATTTTTGTTTAGTGTTAAATTTTGTTTAGTTGGTAAACTAGTGGCTTGCTAAGTTTCTGTATTCATGCACTTGCTTGGTTGAGTTTTCAAAAGTCACCACTTAGTAGATTCATGCATGCATGCATTCATACTATTTCTTGTTTGTATATATTTGTGTGTAATTGTGTGCTACAACTTTGTGTGTAGATTTTGCTAGTGATTGTGATTGTGACGAGTGCTACTCTCCACACTACCAAGGCAAGTGATATCATCATGAATAATCCATTCCTATATTTTATATATGCATTAGTATTATTTTTCTAAGTATAGGACTTGCATGGTTATTTGCTAAGTACAAGCTATGCTATGGGAAAACCTATTAGGTGAAGCCTTAGTGAAAATTACCTAAGTCAAGATTCCTAGTACTATTATGCTTAGCCTAGCTACTAGAAAACAAGGGTGGTTTATTTATTCACTATGGAAAAATTTCTAAGTCTAAGGACTTATGTTTTTGTAAAATAAAACAACTAAGTTAATGAACCACCTGGGTGGAATGGAAGGAATGGCTTATGTTGAGTGGTTCACAAGGCCATGGACTTGGCTTGTGTATCTCACTTGTGGATGGCCACCCAGGAAACAAAGAGATTTGAGATGTCAAATGTTGAGGAGCTTCAAGTGCAACCACTTGGCATTATGGGCTCTGCCATGATCTTAGGATGCTGGAACTTAGTCTTTTGGATAGTGGGTGGTAGATGGGTTGATAGGTTGGAACGCGTCCATTTGACTAAGGAAAGGCTACTGAAGGATCATTCTTGGGAAACCAAGGCTTGTGGGGAAAGTGCACCACCTCTGCAGAGTGTAAAACCTAAGTACTTAGCCATGTCCCTGGTAAAGGACAATTTGAGCATCAAGACATGGAAACTTCAAGAATCTCATCACTCCAATTTCTAAATAAAACTTGTGGGTGAACAAAGGGATAAAAGGATCTTCAGTCATTGATTGCTAGATGCCCTGAGTGGATCTAGAGTCTTTGTTTGATAGATGCCTTGGGTGTTTTTGCCAAGTAAATCTTCAGTCCTTGATTAGTAGATGCCCTGAGTGGATCTTCAGTCATGGATTGGAAGATTTCTTGGAAAGTTTTTGCCAAACAAAAACTTAGTATTTTCAAAAGTTAAGGAAAAATCTATTTTGAGCAATGCAAGCCTAAGCTCCACCAGCCAAATGCATATAGTATTATAGTCCACTTATATTATACTAAGGTATCACTTGCCAATACTATTCCAAAGTATTGACCCTTGTGGCTGTAACTTATGATGTTGCAGGTTACTCTAATGATGAATAGGAGTCATGAGTCTACACTCAACATGTTTGCCTGTGGCACATGAAGATGAAGACTTATGTTTATTTACTTATTCCATAAACTCTTGTATTAGGCCTTGGCCATGAGTTGTAAAAGACTATGTTTTATCTCTGGAATGACTGTAATAAACGACCTTTGTATCTGTGTACTTCATCTTAAACTGTGGATGCTAGCAATGATCCAGGGACTAGCATTGCAATCACAGGGATCTTTTCCTTTACAAAGGAGGGATCTTACACTCCAGTTGTTGTTAGTAAAAAGAACACACATGCAGTGACATTGGTGGATCCATATGTGGATTGTGAAAAGAACACACATGCAATGACACTGGTAGATCCATATGTGGTATGTGAAAAGAACACACATGCAAGGACTCTGGTTGTAATTAGTAACAAGAACACACATGCAATGACACTGGTGGATCCATGTGTGGTCTCTAAAGAGAACACATATTTCAATGACTCCGGTTGTTGTTAGTAAAAAGAACACACATGCTATGACACTGGTGGATCCATAGGTAGATTGTGAAAAGAACACACATGCAATGGCACTAGTGGATCCATGTGTGGTCTCTGAAGAGAACACACATTTCAATGACTCTGGTTGTTCCATATGTGGTATGTGAAAAGAACACACATGAAATGACTCAAGTTGTTGTTAGTAAAAAGAACACACATGCAATGACACTGGTGGATCCATATGTGGATTGTGAAAAGAACACACATGCAATGACACTCGTGGATCCATATGTGGTATGTGAAAAGAACACACATTTCAAAGACTCCAGTTGTTGTTAGTAAAAAGAACACACATGCAATGACACTGGTGGATCCATAGGTGGATTGCGAAAAGAACACAAATGCAATGACACTGGTGGATCCATATGTGGTATGTGAAAATAACACACAAGCAAGGACTCTGGTTGTAATTAGTAACCAGAACACACATGCAATGATGCTGGTGGATCCATGTGTGGTATCTAAGGAGAACACACATTTCAATGACTCTATTTGTTGTTAGTAAAAAGAGCACACATGCAATGACACTGGTGGATCCATGTGTGGTCTCTAAAGAGAACACACATGCAATGACTCTGGTTGTTGTTAGTAAAAAGAGCACACATGCAATGACACTGGTGGATCCATATGTGGTATGTGACAAGAACACACATGCAATGACTCTGGTTGTTGTTATTAGAAAGAACACACATGCAATGACACTGGTGGATCCATCTGTGGTCTCTGAAAAGAAAACACATTTCAATGACACTGGTGGACCATAGGTGGATTGTGAAGAGAACATACATGCAATGACTCTGGATGTTGTTAGTAAAAAGAACACACATGCAATGACACTGGTGGATCCATGTGTGGATTGTGAAAAGAACACACATGCAATGACACTGGTGGATCCATATGTGGTATGTGAAAAGAACACACATGCAATGACTCTGGTTGTTGTTAGTAAAAAGAACACACATGCAATGACACTGGTGGATCCATGTGTGGTCTCTGAAGAGAACACACATTTCAATGACACCGGTGGATCCATATGTGGTATGTGAAAAGAACACACATGAAATGACTCCAGTTGTTGTTAGTAAAAAGAACACACATGCAGTGACATTGGTGGATCCATATGTGGATTGTGAAAAGAACACACATGCAATGACACTGGTAGATCCATATGTGGTATGTGAAAAGAACACACATGCAAGGACTCTGGTTGTAATTAGTAACAAGAACACACATGCAATGACACTGGTGGATCCATGTGTGGTCTCTAAAGAGAACACACATTTCAATGACTCCGGTTGTTGTTAGTAAAAAGAACACACATGCAATGACACTGGTGGATCCATGTGTGGTCTCTGAAGAGAACACACATGCAATGACCCTGGTAGATCCATATGTGGTATGTGAAAAGAACACACATGCAATGACCCTGGTTGATCCATATGTGGTATGTGAAAAGAACACACATGAAATGACTCAAGTTGTTGTTAGTAAAAAGAACACACATGCAATGACACTAGTGGACCCATATGTGGATTGTGAAAAGAACACACATGCAATGACACTCGTGGATCCATATGTGTTATGTGAAAAGAACACACATTTCAAAGACTCCAGTTGTTGTTAGTAAAAAGAACACACATGCAATGACACTGGTGGATCCATAGGTGGATTGCGAAAAGAACACAAATGCAATGACACTGGTGGATCCATATGTGGTATGTGAAAAGAACACACAAGCAAGGACTCTGGTTGTAATTAGTAACAAGAACACACATGCAATGATGCTGGTGGATCCATGTGTGGTCTCTAAAGAGAACACACATTTCAATGACTCTATTTGTTGTTAGTAAAAAGAGCACACATGCAATGACACTGGTGGGTCCATGTGTGGTCTCTAAAGAGAACACACATGCAATGACTCTGGTTGTTGTTAGTAAAAAGAGCACACATGCAATGACACTGGTGGATCCATATGTGGTATGTGACAAGAACACACATGCAATGACTCTGGTTGTTGTTATTAGAAAGAACACACATGCAATGACACTGGTGGATCCATCTGTGGTCTCTGAAAAGAAAACACATTTCAATGACACTGGTGGACCATAGGTGGATTGTGAAGAGAACATACATGCAATGACTCTGGATGTTGTTAGTAAAAAGAACACACATGCAATGACACTGGTGGATCCATGTGTGGATTGTGAAAAGAACACACATGCAATGACACTGGTGGATCCATATGTGGTATGTGAAAAGAACACACATGCAATGACTCTGGTTGTTGTTAGTAAAAAGAACACACATGCAATGACACTGGTGGATCCATGTGTGGTCTCTGAAGAGAACACACATTTCAATGACACCGGTGGATCCATATGTGGTATGTGAAAAGAACACACATGAAATGACTCCAGTTGTTGTTAGTAAAAAGAACACACATGCAGTGACACTGGTGGATCCATATGTGGATTGTGAAAAGAACACACATGCAATGACACTGGTAGATCCATATGTGGTATGTGAAAAGAACACACATGCAAGGACTCTGGTTGTAATTAGTAACAAGAAGACACATGCAATGACACTGGTGGATCCATGTGTGGTCTCTAAAGAGAACACACATTTCAATGACTCTGGTTGTTGTTAGTAAAAAGAACACACATGCAATGACACTGGTGGATCCATGTGTGGTCTCTGAAGAGAACACACATGCAATGACCCTGGTAGATCCATATGTGGTATGTGAAAAGAACACACATGCAAGCACTCTGGTTGTAATTAGTAAAAAGAACACACATGCAATGCCACTGGTGGATCCATGTGTGGTCTCTGAAGAGAACACACATTTCAATGACTCTGGTTGTTCCATATGTGGTATGTGAAAAGAACACACATGCAATGACTCTAGTTGTTGTTAGTAAAAAGAACACACATGCAATGACACTGGTGGATCCGTCTGTGGTCTCTGAAGAGAACACACATTTCAATGACTCTGGTTGTTCCATCTGTGGTATGTGAAAAGAACACACATGCAATGATTCCAGTTGTTGTTAGTAAAAAGAACACACATGCAATGACACTGTAGGATCCATAGTTGGATTGTCAAAAGAGCACACATGCAATCACTCTGGTGGATCCATATGTGGTATGTGAAAAGAACACACATTTGAATGACTCATGTTGTTGTTAGTAAAAAGAACACACATGCTATGACACTGGTGGATCGATAGGTGGATTGTGAAAAGAACACACATGCAATGACACTGGTGGATCCATGTGTGGTCTCTGAAGAGAACACACATTTCAATGACTCTGGTTGTTCCATATGTGGTATGTCAAAAGAACACACATGAAATGACTCAAGTTGTTGTTAGTAAAAAGAACACACATGCAATGACACTGGTGGATCCATATGTGGATTGTGAAAAGAACACACATGCAATGACACTAGTGGATCCATATGTGGTATGTGAAAAGAACACACATTTCAAAGACTCCAGTTGTTGTTAGTAAAAGAACACACATGCAATGACACTGGTGGATCCATAGGTGGATTGTGAAAAGAACACAAATGCAATGACACTGGTGGATCCATATGTGGTATGTGAAAAGAACACACAAGCAAGGACTCTGGTTGTAATTAGTAACAAGAACACACATGCAATGCCACTGGTGGATCCATTTGTGGTCTCTAAAGAGAACACACAGTTCAAAGACTCTATTTGTTGTTAGTAAAAAGAACACACATGCAATGACACTGGTGGATCCATGTGTGGTCTCTAAAGAGAACACACATGCAATGACTCTATTTGTTGTTAGTAAAAAGAGCATGCATGCAATGACACTGGTGGATCCATATGTGGTATGTGACAAGAACACACATGCAATGACTCTGGTTGTTGTTAGTACAAAGAAAACACATGCAATGACACTGGTGGATCCATCTGTGGTCTCTGAAAAGAAAACACATTTCAATGACACTGGTGGACCATAGGTGGATTGTGAAGAGAACACACATGCAATGACTCTGGTTGTTGTTAGTAAAAAGAACACACATGCAAGGACACTGGTGGATCCATGTGTGGATTGTGAAAAGAACACACATGCAATGACACGGGTGGATACATATGTGGTATGTGAAAAGAACACACATGCAATGACTCTGGTTGTTGTTAGTAAAAAGAACACACATGCAATGACACTGGTGGATCCATGTGTGGTCTCTGAAGAGAACACACATTTCAATGACACCGGTGGATCCATATGTGGTATGTGAAAAGAACACACATGCAAGGACTCTGGTTGTAATTAGTAACAAGAACACACATGCAATGACACTGGTGGATCCATGTGTGGTCTCTAAAGAGAACACACATTTCAATGACTCTGGTTGTTGTTAGTAAAAAGAACACACATGCAATGACACTGGTGGATCCATAGGTGGATTATGAAAAGATCACACATGCAATGACTCTGGTTGTTCCATATGTGGTATGTGAAAAGAACACACATGAAATGACTCCAGTTGTTGTTAGTAAAAAGAACACACATGCAACACTGGTGGATCCATATGTGGATTATGAAAAGAACACACATGGAATGACACTGGTGTATCCATATGTGGTATGTGAAAACAACACACATTTCAATGACTCCAGTTGTTGTTAGTAAAATGAACACACATGCAATGACACTGGTGGATCCATAGGTGGATTGTGAAAAGAACACACATGCAATGACACTGGTGGATCCATATGTGGTATGTGAAAAGAACACACATGCAAGGATTCTGGTTGTAATTAGTATCAATAACAGACATGCAATGACACTGGTGGATCCATGTGTGGTATCTGAAGAGAACACACATTTCAATGACTCTGGTTGTTAGTAAAAAGAACACACATGCAATGACACTGGTGGATCCATGTGTGGTCTCTGAAGAGAACACACATACAATGACTCTGGTTGTTGTTAGTAAAAAGAGCTCACATGCAATGAGACTGGTGGATCCATATGTGGTATGTGAAAAGAACACACATGCAATGACTCTGGTTGTTGTTAGTAAAAAGAACACACATGCAATTCCACTGGTGGATCCATGTGTGGTCTCTGAAGAGAACACACATTTCAATGACTCTGGTTGTTCCATATGTGGTATGCGAAAAGAACACACATGCAATGACTCTAGTTGTTGTTAGTAAAAAGAACACACATGCAATGACACTGGTGGATCCGTCTGTGGTCTCTGAAGAGAACACACATTTCAATGACTCTGGTTGTTCCATCTGTGGTATGTGAAAAGAACACACATGCAATGACTCCAGTTGTTGTTAGTAAAAAGAACACACATGGAATGACACTGTAGGATCCATAGGTGGATTGTCAAAAGAGCACACATGCAATCACTCTGGTGGATCCATATGTGGTATGTGAAAAGAACACACATTTGAATGACTCCTGTTGTTGTTAGTAAAAAGAACACACATGCTATGACACTGGTGGATCCATAGGTGGATTGTGAAAAGAACACACATGCAATGACACTGGTGGATCCATGTGTGGTCTCTGAAGAGAACACACATTTCAATGACTCTGGTTGTTCCATATGTGGTATGTCAAAAGAACACACATGAAATGACTCAAGTTGTTGTTAGTAAAAAGAACACACATGCAATGACACTGGTGGATCCATATGTGGATTGTGAAAAGAACACACATGCAATGACACTAGTGGATCCATATGTGGTATGTGAAACGAACACACATTTCAAAGACTCCAGTTGTTGTTAGTAAAAAGAACACACATGCAATGACACTGGTGGATCCATAGGTGGATTGTGAAAAGAACACAAATGCAATGACACTGGTGGATCCATATGTGGTATGTGAAAAGAACACACAAGCAAGGACTCTGGTTGTAATTAGTAACAAGAACACACATGCAATGACACTGGTGGATCCATTTGTGGTCTCTAAAGAGAACACACATTTCAATGACTCTATTTGTTGTTAGTAAAAAGAACACACATGCAATGACACTGGTGGATCCATGTGTGGTCTCTAAAGAGAACACACATGCAATGACTCTGGTTGTTGTTAGTAAAAAGAGCACGCATGCAATGACACTGGTGGATCCATATGTGGTATGTGACAAGAACACACATGCAATGACTCTGGTTGTTGTTAGTACAAAGAAAACACATGCAATGACACTGGTGGATCCATCTGTGGTCTCTGAAAAGAAAACACATTTCAATAACACTGGTGGACCATAGGTGGATTGTGAAGAGAACACACATGCAATGACTCTTGTTGTTGTTAGTAAAAAGAACACACATGCAAGGACACTGGTGGATCCATGTGTGGATTGTGAAAAGAACACACATGCAATGACACGGGTGGATCCATATGTGGTATTTGAAAAGAACACACATGCAATGATTCTGGTTGTTGTTAGTAAAAAGAACACACATGCAATGACACTGGTGGATCCATGTGTGGTCTCTGAAGAGAACACACATTTCAATGACTCTGGTTGTTCCATATGTGGTATGTCAAAAGAACACACATGCAATGACTCCAGTTGTTGTTAGTAAAAAGAACACACATGCAATGACACTGGTGGATCCATATGTGGATTGTGAAAAGAACACACATGCAATGACACTAGTGGATCCATATGTGGTATGTGAAAAGAACACACATTTCAAAGACTCCAGTTGTTGTTAGTAAAAAGAACACACATGCAATGACACTGGTGGATCCATAGGTGGATTGTGAAAAGAACACAAATGCAATGACACTGGTGGATCCATATGTGGTATGTGAAAAGAACACACAAGCAAGGACTCTGGTTGTAATTAGTAACAAGAA
Source organism: Avena sativa (assembly GCA_916181665.1). Lineage (NCBI taxonomy): Eukaryota > Viridiplantae > Streptophyta > Magnoliopsida > Poales > Poaceae > Avena > Avena sativa. The sequence continues at coordinate 37,850,133 of OV702287.1, read as the reverse complement.
CACACATGCAATGACACTGGTGGATCCATTTGTGGTCTCTAAAGAGAACACACATTTCAATGACTCTATTTGTTGTTAGTAAAAAGAACACACATGCAATGACACTGGTGGATCCATGTGTGGTCTCTAAAGAGAACACACATGCAATGACTCTGGTTGTTGTTAGTAAAAAGAGCATGCATGCAATGACACTGGTGGATCCATATGTGGTATGTGACAAGAACACACATGCAATGACTCTGGTTGTTGTTAGTACAAGGAAAACACATGCAATGACACTGGTGGATCCATCTGTGGTCTCTGAAAAGAAAACACATTTCAATGACACTGGTGGACCATAGGTGGATTGTGAAGAGAACACACATGCAATGACTCTGGTTGTTGTTAGTAAAAAGAACACACATGCAAGGACACTGGTGGATCCATGTGTGGATTGTGAAAAGAACACACATGCAATGACACGGGTGGATCCATATGTGGTATGTGAAAAGAACACACATGCAATGACTCTGGTTGTTGTTAGTAAAAAGAACACACATGCAATGACACTGGTGGATCCATGTGTGGTCTCTGAAGAGAACACACATTTCAAAGACACCGGTGGATCCATATGTGGTATGTGAAAAGAACACACATGCAAGGACTCTGGTTGGAATTAGTTACAAGAACACACATGCAATGACACTGGTGGATCCATGTGTGGTCTCTAAAGAGAACACACATTTCAATGACTCTGGTTGTTGTTAGTAAAAAGAACACACATGCAATGACACTGGTGGATCCATAGGTGGATTATGAAAATATCACACATGCAATGACTCTGGTTGTTCCATATGTGGTATGTGAAAAGAACACACATGAAATGACTCCAGTTGTTGTTAGTAAAAAGAACACACATGCAACACTGGTGGATCCATATGTGGATTATGAAAAGAACACACATGCAATGACACTGGTGTATCCATATGTGGTATGTGAAAACAACACACATTTCAATGACTCCAGTTGTTGTTAGTACAATGAACACACATGCAATGACACTGGTGGATCCATAGGTGGATTGTGAAAAGAACACACATGCAATGACACTGGTGGATCCATATGTGGTATGTGAAAATAACACACATGCAAGGATTCTGGTTGTAATTAGTATCAAGAACAAACATGCAATGACACTGGTGGATCCATGTGTGGTATCTGAAGAGAACACACATTTCAATGACTCTGGTTGTTAGTAAAAAGAACACACATGCAATGACACTGGTGGATCCATGTGTGGTCTCTGAAGAGAACACACATACAATGACTCTGGTTGTTGTTAGTAAAAAGAGCTCACATGCAATGAGACTGGTGGATCCATATGTGGTATGTGAAAAGAACACACATGCAATGACTCTGGTTGTTGTTAGTAAAAAGAACACACATGCAATGCCACTGGTGGATCCATGTGTGGTCTCTGAAGAGAACACACATTTCAATGACTCTGGTTGTTCCATATGTGGTATGCGAAAAGAACACACATGCAATGACTCTAGTTGTTGTTAGTAAAAAGAACACACATGCAATGACACTGGTGGATCCGTCTGTGGTCTCTGAAGAGAACACACATTTCAATGACTCTGGTTGTTCCATCTGTGGTATGTGAAAAGAACACACATGCAATGACTCCAGTTGTTGTTAGTAAAAAGAACACACATGGAATGACACTATAGGATCCATAGGTGGATTGTCAAAAGAGCACACATGCAATCACTCTGGTGGATCCATATGTGGTATGTGAAAAGAACACACATTTGAATGACTCCTGTTGTTGTTAGTAAAAAGAACACACATGCTATGACACTAGTGGATCCATAGGTGGATTGTGAAAAGAACACACATGCAATGACACTGGTGGATCCATGTGTGGTCTCTGAAGAGAACACACATTTCAATGACTCTGGTTGTTCCATATGTGGTATGTCAAAAGAACACACATGAAATGACTCAAGTTGTTGTTAGTAAAAAGAAAACACATGCAATGACACTGGTGGATCCATATGTGGATTGTGAAAAGAACACACATGCAATGACACTAGTGGATACATATGTGGTATGTGAAAAGAACACACATTTCAAAGACTCTAGTTGTTGTTAGTAAAAAGAACACACATGCAATGACACTGGTGGATCCACAGGTGGATTGTGAAAAGAACACAAATGCAATGACACTGGTGGATCCATATGTGGTATGTGAAAACAACACACAAGCAAGGACTCTGGTTGTAATTAGTAACAAGAACACACATGCAATGACACTGGTGGATCCATTTGTGGTCTCTAAAGAGAACACACATTTCAATGACTCTATTTGTTGTTAGTAAAAAGAACACACATGCAATGACACTGGTGGATCCATGTGTGTTCTCTAAAGAGAACACACATGCAATGACTCTGGTTGTTGTTAGTAAAAAGAGCACGCATGCAATGACACTGGTGGATCCATATGTGGTATGTGACAAGAACACACATGCAATGACTCTGGTTGTTGTTAGTACAAAGAAAACACATGCAATGACACTGGTGGATCCATCTGTGGTCTCTGAAAAGAAAACACATTTCAATGACACTGGTGGACCATAGGTGGATTGTGAAGAGAACACACATGCAATGACTCTGGTTGTTGTTAGTAAAAAGAACACACATGCAAGGACACTGGTGGATCCATGTGTGGATTGTGAAAAGAACACACATGCAATGACACGGGTGGATCCATACGTGGTATGTGAAAAGAACACACATGCAATGACTCTGGTTGTTGTTAGTAAAAAGAACACACATGCAATGACACTGGTGGATCCATGTGTGGTCTCTGAAGAGAATAGACATTTCAATGACACCGGTGGATCCATATGTGGTATGTGAAAAGAACACACATGCAAGGACTTATGTTGTAATTAGTAACAAGAACACACATGCAATGACACTGGTGGATCCATGTGTGGTCTCTAAAGAGAACACACATTTCAATGACTCTGGTTGTTGTTAGTAAAAAGAACACACATGCAATGACACTGGTGGATCCATAGGTGGATTATGAAAAGATCACACATGCAATGACTCTGGTTGTTCCATATGTGGTATGTGAAAAGAACACACATGAAATGACTCCAGTTGTTGTTAGTAAAAAGAACACACATGCAACACTGGTGGATCCATATGTGGATTATGAAAAGAACACACATGCAATGACACTGGTGTATCCATATGTGGTATGTGAAAACAACACACATTTCAATGACTCCAGTTGTTGTTAGTAAAATGAACACACATGCAATGACACTGGTGGATCCATAGGTGGATTGTGAAAAGAACACACACACAATGACACTGGTGGATCCATATGTGGTATGTGAAAAGAACAGATGCAAGGATTCTGGTTGTAATTAGTATCAAGAACAGACATGCAATGACACGGGTGGATCCATGTGTGGTATCTGAAGAGAACACACATTTCAATGACTCTAGTTGTTAGTAAAAAGAACACACATGCAATGACACTGGTGGATCCATGTGTGGTCTCTGAAGAGAACACACATACAATGACTCTGGTTGTTGTTAGTAAAAAGAGCTCACATGCAATGAGACTGGTGGATCCATATGTGGTATGTGAAAAGAACACACTTGCAATGACTCTGGATGTTGTTAGTAAAAAGAACACACATGCAATGCCACTGGTGGATCCATGTGTGGTCTCTGAAGAGAACACACATTTCAATGACTCTGGTTGTTCCATATGTGGTATGCGAAAAGAACACACATGCAATGACTCTAGTTGTTGTTAGTAAAAAGAACACACATGCAATGACACTGGTGGATCCATCTGTGGTCTCTGAAGAGAACACACATTTCAATGACTCTGGTTGTTCCATCTGTGGTATGTGAAAAGAACACACATGCAATGACTCCAGTTGTTGTTAGTAAAAAGAAGACACATGCAATGACACTGGTGGATCCATAGGTGGATTGTCAAAAGAGCAGACATGCAATCACTCTGGTGGATCCATATGTGGTATGTGAAAAGAACACACATTTCAATGACTCCTGTTGTTGTTAGTAAAAAGAACACACATGCTATGACACTGGTGGATCCATAGGTAGATTGTGAAAAGAACACACATGCAATGGCACTAGTGGATCCATGTGTGGTCTCTGAAGAGAACACACATTTCAATGACTCTGGTTGTTCCATATGTGGTATGTCAAAAGAACACACATGAAATGACTCAAGTTGTTGTTAGTAAAAAGAACACACATGCAATGACACTGGTGGATCCATATGTGGATTGTGAAAAGAACACACATGCAATGACACTAGTGGATCCATATGTGGTATGTGAAAAGAACACACATTTCAAAGACTCTAGTTGTTGTTAGTAAAAAGAACACACATGCAATGACACTGTCGGATCCATAGGTGGATTGTGAAAAGAACACAAATGCAATGACACTGGTGGATCCATATGTGGTATGTGAATAGAACACACAAGAAAGGACTCTGGTTGTAATTAGTAACAAGACCACACATGCAATGACGCTGGTGGATCCATGTGTGGTCTCTAAAGAGAACACACATTTCAATGACTCTATTTGTTGTTAGTAAAAAGAACACACATGCAATGACACTGGTGGATCCATGTGTGGTCTCTAAAGAGAACACACATGCAATGACTCTGGTTGTTGTTAGTAAAAAGAGCACGCATGCAATGACACTGGTGGATCCATATGTGGTATGTGACAAGAACACACATGCAATGACTCTGGTTGTTGTTAGTACAAAGAAAACACATGCAATGACACTGGTGGATCCATCTGTGGTCTCTGAAAAGAAAACACATTTCAATGACACTAGTGGACCATATGTGGATTGTGAAGAGAACACACATGCAATGACTCTGGTTGTTGTTAGTAAAAAGAACACACATGCAAGGACACTGGTGGATCCATGTGTGGATTTTGAAAAGAACACACATGCCATGACACTGGTGGATCCATATGTGGGATGTGAAAAGAACACACATGCAATGACTCTGGTTGTTGTTAGTCAAAAGAACACACATGCAATGACACTGGTGGATCCATGTGTGGTCTCTGAAGAGAACACACATTTCAATGACACTGGTGGATCCATATGTGGTATGTGAAAAGAAAACACATGAAATGACTCCAGTTGTTGTTAGTAAAAAGAACACACATGCAGTGACACTGGTGGATCCATATGTGGATTGTGAAAAGAACACACATGCAATGACACTGGTAGATCCATATGTGTTATGTGAAAAGAACACACATGCAAGGACTCTGGTTGTAATTAGTAACAAGAACACACATGCAATGACACTGGGGGATCCATGTGTGGTCTCTAAAGATAACACATATTTCAATGACTCTGGTTGTTGTTAGTAAAAAGAACACACATGCAATGACACTGGTGGATCCATGTGTGGTCTCTGAAGAGAACACACATGCAATGACCCTGGTAGATCCATATGCGGTATGTGAAAAGAACACACATGCAAGGACTCTGGTTGTAATTAGTAAAAAGAACACACATGCAATGCCACTTGTGGATCCATGTGTGGTCTCTGAAGAGAACACACATTTCAATGACTCTGGTTGTTCTATATGTGGTATGTGAAAAGAACACACATGCAATGACTCTAGTTGTTGTTAGTAAAAAGAACACACTTGCAATGACACTGGTGGATCCATCTGTGGTCTCTGAAGAGAACACATATTTCAATGACTCTGGTTGTTCTATCTGTGGTATGTGAAAAGAACACACATGCAATGACTCCAGTTGTTGTTAGTAAAAAGAACACACATGCAATGACACTGGTGGATCCATAGGTGGATTGTCAAAAGAGCACACACGCAATCACTCTGGTGGATCCATATGTGGTATGTAAAAATAACACACATTTCAATGACTCCTGTTGTTGTTAGTAAAAAGAACAAACATGCTATGACACTGGTGGATCCATCTGTGGTCTCTGAAAAGAAAACACATTTGAATGACACTGGTGGACCATAGGTGGATTGTGAAGAGAACACACATGCAATGACTGGTTGTTGTTAGTAAAAAGAACACGCATGCAAGGACACTGGTGGATCCATGTGTGGATTGTGAAAAGAACACACATGCAATGAGACTGGTGGATCCATATGTGGTATGTGAAAAGAACACACATGCAATGACTCTGGTTGTTGTTAGTAAAAAGAACACACATGCAATGACACTGGTGGATCCATGTGTGGTCTCTGAAGAGAACACACATGCAATGACCCTGGTAGATCCATATGTGGTATGTGAAAAGAACACACATGCAAGGACTTTGGTTGTAATTAGTAAAAAGAACACACATGCAATGCCACTTGTCGATCCATGTGTGGTCTCTGAAGAGAACACACATTTCAATGACTCTGGTTGTTCTATATGTGGTATGTGAAAAGAACACACATGCAATGACTCTAGTTGTTGTTAGTAAAAAGAACACACATGCAATGAAACTGGTGGATCCATCTGTGGTCTCTGAAGAGAACACACATTTCAATGACTCTGGTTGTTCTATCTGTGGTATGTGAAAAGAACACACATGAAATGACTCCTGTTGTTATTAGTAAAAAGAACACACATGCAATGACACTGGTGGATCCATAGGTGGATTGTCAAAAGAGCACACATGCAATCACTCTGGTGGATCCATATGTGGTATGTGAAAAGAACACACTTGCAATGACTCTGGTTGTTGTTAGTAAAAAGAACACACATGCAATGACACTGGTGGATCCATGTGTGGTCTCTGAAGAGAACACACATTTCCATGACACCTGTGGATCCATATGTGGTATGTGAAAAGAACATACATGAAATGACTCCAGTTGTTGTTAGTAAAAAGAACACACATGCAGTGCCATTAGTGGATCCATATGTGGATTGTGAAAAGAACACACATGCAATGACATTGGTAGATCCATATGTGGTATGTGAAAAGAACACACATGCAAGGACTCTGGTTGTAATTAGTAACAAGAACACACATGCAATGACACTGGTGGATCCATGTGTGGTCTCTAAAGAGAACACACATTTCAATGACTCTGGTTGTTGTTAGTAAAAAGAACACACATGCAATGACACTGGTGGATCCATGTGTGGTCTCTGAAGAGAACACACATGCAATGACCCTGGTTGTTGTTAGTAAAAAGAGCACACATGCAATGACACTGGTGGATCCATATGTGGTATGTGAAAAGAACACACATGCAATGACTGGTTGTTGTTAGTAAAACGAACACACATGCAATGATACTGGTGGATCCATGTGTGGTCTCTGAAGAGAACACACATTTCAATGAATCTGGTTGTTCCATATGTGGTATGTGAAAAGAACACACATGCAATGACTCCAGTTGTTGTTAGTAAAAAGAACACACATGCAACACTGGTGGATCCGTATGTGGATTGTGAAAAGAACACACATGCAATGACACTAGTGTATCCATATGTGGTATGTGAAAACAACACACATTATAATGACTCCAGTTGTTGTTAGTAAAAAGAACACACATGCAATGACACTGGTGGATCCATGTGTGGTCTCTGATGAGAACATACATTTCAATGACTCTGGTTGTTCCATATGTGGTATGTGAAAAGAATACACATGCAATGACTCTAGTTGTTGTTAGTAAAAAGAACACACATGCAATGACACTGGTGGATCCATCTGTGGTCTCTGAAGAGAACACACATTACAATGACTCTGGTTGTACGATCTGTGGTATGTGAAAAGAACACACATGCAATGACTCCAGTTGTTGTTAGTAAAAAGAACAGACATGCAATGACACTAGTGGATCCATAGGTGGATTGTCAAAAGAGCACACATGCAATCACTCTGGTGGATCCATATGTGGTATGTTAAAAGAACACACATTTCAATGACTCCTGTTGTTGTTAGTAAAAAGAACACACATGCTATGACACTGGTGGATCCATAGGTGGATTGTGAAAAGAACACACATGCAATGGCACTAGTGGATCCATGTGTGGTCTCTGAAGAGAACACACATTTCAATGACTCTGGTTGTTCCATATGTGGTATGTGAAAAGAACACACATGAAATGACTCAAGTTGTTGTTAGTAAAAAGAACACACATGCAATGACACTGGTGGATCCATATGTGGATTGTGAAAAGAACACACATGAAATGACACTAGTGGATCCATATGTGGTATGTTAAATGAACACACATTTCAAAGACTCCAGTTGTTGTTAGTAAAAAGAACACACATGCAATGACACTGGTGGATCCAAAGGTGGATTGTGAAAAGAACACAAATGCAATGACACTGGTGGATCCATATGTGGTATGTGAAAAGAACACACAAGCAAGGACTCTGGTTGTAATTAGTAACAAGACCACACGTGCAATGACGCTGGTGGATCCATGTGTGGTCTCTAAAGAGAACACACATTTCAATGACTCTATTTGTTGTTAGTAAAAAGAACACACATGCAATGACACTGGTGGATCCATGTGTGGTCTCTAAAGAAAACACACATGCAATGACTCTGGTTGTTGTTAGTAAAAAGAGCACACATGCAATGACACTGGTGGATCCATATGTGGTATGTGACAAGAACACACATGCAATGACTCTGGTTGTTGTTAGTACAAACAACACACATGCAATGACACTGGTGGATCCATATGTGGTCTCTGAAAAGAAAACACATTTCAATGACACTGGTGAACCATAGGTGGATTGTGAAGAGAACACACATGCAATGACTCTGGTTGTTGTTAGTAAAAAGAACACACATGCAATGACACTGGTGGATCCATATGTGGTATGTGAAAAGAACACACATGCAATGATTCTGGTTGTTGTTAGTCAAAAGAACACACATGCAATGACACTGGTGGATCCATGTGTGGTCTCTGAAGAGAACACACATTTCAATGACACCGGTGGATCCATATGTGGTATGTGAAAAGAACACACATGAAATGACTCCAGTTGTTGTTAGTAAAAATAACACACATGCAGTGACACTGGTGGATCCATATGTGGATTGTGAAAAGAACACACATGCAATGACACTGGTAGATCCATATGTGGTATGTGAAAAGAACACACATGCAAGGACTCTGGTTGTAATTAGTAACAAGAACACACAGGCAATGACACTGGTGGATCCATGTGTGGTCTCTAAAGATAACACACATTTCAATGACTCTGGTTGTTGTTAGTAAAAAGAACACACATGCAATGACAGTGGTGGATCCATGTGTGGTCTCTGAAGAGACACACATGCAATGACCCTGGTAGGTCCATATGCGGTATGTGAAAAGAACTCACATGCAAGGACTTTGGTTGTAATTAGTAAAAAGAACACACATGCAATGCCACTTGTGGATCCATGTGTGGTCTCTGAATAGAACACACATTTCAATGACTCTGGTTGTTCTATATGTGGTATGTGAAAAGAACACACATGCAATGACTCTAGTTGTTGTTAGTAAAAAGAACACACATGCAATGACACTGGTGGATCCATCTATGGTCTCTGAAGAAAACACACATTTCAATGACTCTGGTTGTTCTATCTGTGGTATGTGAAAAGAACACACATGCAATGACTCCAGTTGTTGTTAGTAAAAAGAACACACATGCAATGACACTGGTGGATCCATAGGTGGATTGTCAAAAGAGCACACATGCAATCACTCTGGTGGATCCATATGTGGTATGTAAAAAGAACACACATTTCAATGACTCCTGTTGTTGTTTGTAAAAAGAACACACATGCTATGACACTGGTGGATCCATAGGTGGATTGTGAAAAGAACACACATGCAATGCCACTGGTGGATCCATGTGTGGTCTCTGAAGAGAACACACATTTCAATGACTCTGGTTGTTCCATATGTGGTATGTGAAAAGAACACACATGAAATGACTCAAGTTGTTGTTAGTAAAAAGAACACACATGCAATGACACTGGTGGATCCATATGTGGATTGTGAAAAGAACACACATACAATGACACTAGTGGATCCATATGTGGTATGTGAAAAGAACACACATTTCAAAGACTCTAGTTGTTGTTAGTAAAAAGAACACACATGCAATGACACTGGTCGATCCATGTGTGGATTGTGAAAAGAACACACATGCAATGACACTGGTGGATCCATATGTGGTATGTGAAAAGAACACATATGCAATGACTCTGGTTGTTATTAGTAAAAAGAACACACATGCAATGACACTGGTGGATCCATGTGTGGTCTCTGAAGAGAACACACATTTCAATGACACCGATGGATCCATCTGTGGTATGTGAAAAGAACACACATGAAATGACTCCAGTTGTTGTTAGTAAAAAGAACACACATGCAGTGACACTAGTGGATCCATATGTGGATTGTGAAACGAACACACATGCAATGACACTGGTAGATCCATATGTGCTATGTGAAAATTACACACATGCAAGGACTCTGGTTGTAATTAGTAAGAAGAACACACATGCAATGACACTGGTGGATCCATGTGTGGTCTCTAAAGATAACACACATTTCAATGACTCTGGTTGTTGTTAGTAAAAAGAACACACATGCAATGACACTGGTGGATCCATGTGTGGTCTCTGAAGAGAACACACATGCAATGACCCTGGTAGATCCATATGTGGTATGTGAAAAGAACACACATGCAAGGACTCTGGTTGTAATTAGTAAAAAGAACACACATGCAATGCCACTTGTGGATCCATGTGTGGTCTCTGAAGAGAACACACATTTCAATGACTCTAGTTGTTCTATATGTGGTATGTGAAAAGAACACACATGCAATGACTCTAGTTGTTGTTAGTAAAACGAACACACATGCAATGACACTGGTGGATCCATCTGTGATCTCTGAAGAGAACACACATTTCAATGACTCTGGTTGTTCCATCTGTCGTATGTGAAAAGAACACACATGCAATGACTCCAGTTGTTGTTAGTAAAAAGAACACACATGCAATGACACTGTAGGATCCATAGGTGGATTGTCAAAAGAGCACACATGCAATCACTCCTGTGGATCCATATGTGGTATGTGAAAAGAACACACATTTGAATGACTCCTGTTGTTGTTAGTAAAAAGAACACACATTCTATGACACTGGTGGATCCATAGGTGGATTGTAAAAAGAACACACATGCAATGCCACTTGTGGATCCATGTGTGGTCTCTGAAGAGAACACACATTTCAATGACTCTGGTTGTTCTATATGTGGTATGTGAAAAGAACACACATGCAATGACTCTAGTTGTTGTTAGTAAAAAGAACACACATGCAATGACACTGGTGGATCCATATGTGGATTGTGAAAAGAACACACATGCAATGACACTAGTGGATCCATATGTGGTATGTGAAAAGAACACACATTTCAAAGACTCTAGTTGTTGTTAGTAAAAAGACCACACATGCAATGACACTGGTCGATCCATGTGTGGATTGTGAAAAGAACACACATGCAATGACACTGGTGGATCCATATGTGGTATGTGAAAAGAACACATATGCAATGACTCTGGTTGTTATTAGTAAAAAGAACACACATGCAATGACACTGGTGGATCCATGTGTGGTCTCTGAAGAGAACACACATTTCAATGACACCGATGGATCCATCTGTGGTATGTGAAAAGAACACACATGAAATGACTCCAGTTGTTGTTAGTAAAAAGAACACACATGCAGTGACACTAGTGGATCCATATGTGGATTGTGAAAGGAACACACATGCAATGACACTGGTAGATCCATATGTGCTATGTGAAAATTACACACATGCAAGGACTCTGGTTGTAATTAGTAAGAAGAACACACATGCAATGACACTGGTGGATCCATGTGTGGTCTCTAAAGATAACACACATTTCAATGACTCTGGTTGTTGTTAGTAAAAAGAACACACATGCAATGACACTGGTGGATCCATGTGTGGTCTCTAAAGAGAACACACATGCAATGACCCTGGTTGATCCATATGTGGTATGTGAAAAGAACACACATGCAAGGACTCTGGTTGTAATTAGTAAAAAGAACACACATGCAATACCACTTGTGGATCCATGTGTGGTCTCTGAAGAGAACACACATTTCAATGACTCTAGTTGTTCTATATGTGGTATGTGAAAAGAACACACATGCAATGACTCTAGTTGTTGTTAGTAAAACGAACACACATGCAATGACACTGGTGGATCCATCTGTGGTCTCTGAAGAGAACACACATTTCAATGACTCTGGTTGTTCCATCTGTGGTATGTGAAAAGAACACACATGCAATGACTCCAGTTGTTGTTAGTAAAAAGAACACACATGCAATGACACTGTAGGATCCATAGGTGGATTGTCAAAAGAGCACACATGCAATCACTCCTGTGGATCCATATGTGGTATGTGAAAAGAACACACATTTGAATGACTCCTGTTGTTGTTAGTAAAAAGAACACACATTCTATGACACTGGTGGATCCATAGGTGGATTGTAAAAAGAACACACATGCAATGCCACTTGTGGATCCATGTGTGGTCTCTGAAGAGAACACACATTTCAATGACTCTGGTTGTTCTATATGTGGTATGTGAAAAGAACACACATGCAATGACTCTAGTTGTTGTTAGTAAAAAGAACACACATGCAATGACACTGGTGGATCCATCTGTGGTCTCTGAAGAGAACACACATTTCAATGACTCTGGTTGTTCTATCTGTGGTATGTGAAAAGAACACACATGCAATGACTCCAGTTGTTGTTAGTAAAAAGAACACACATGCAATGACACTGGTGGATCCATAGGTGGATTGTCAAAAGAGCACACATGCAATCACTCTGGTGGATCCATATGTGGTATGTGAAAAGAACACACATTTGAATGACTCCTGTTGTTGTTAGTAAAAAGAACACACATGCTATGACACTGGTGGATCCATAGGTGAATTGTGAAAAGAACACACATGCAATGAGACTGGTGGATCCATGTGTGGTCTCTGAAGAGAACACACATTTCAATGACTCTGGTTGTTCCATATGTGGTATGTGAAAAGAACACACATGAAATGACTCAAGTTGTTGTTAGTAAAAAGAACACACATGCAATGACACTGGTGGATCCATATGTGGATTGTGAAAAGAACACACATGCAATGACACTGGTGGATCCATATGTGGTATGTGAAAATGTCACATCCCAAGATTTTCCAAATCTTGTAATGTGAAAAATAAATAAACAAAATAAATCTTTGTTGAAAATCAGGGTGAAAAGAAACTTTTGTTTCTAAAAGGAAACTTAAAATCCCATCCTGAACAAACTTTGGTTAAATTTTGAATTCAACAAAATCCAAATCAAGAGAAATGCATTCCTCAATGAATGTATCTGGAAATTTGAACACATGGAAAATAAATCCAAAACCCTAAACCCTAATGGAATAAAAACCATTTCCAAGTTATCTCCAAATCCATGGATTTGATCCATACCAAAATGGATCAACAAATATTCACAAAGGATCAAGAAAGACCCTAGAAGTTGGTCTCACTCAAATTGGAACCATAAATAAAATCTTATGAATATAATAAGATAAGGAAACTTAATTTCCAAAGCTAATAAAGCCCTCATCTAAAATCCATACCAATTGGTGAACAAATAATCCTAAAGGGATTAAAAAGATAAACATTTATTAAAGCCAAATTAATTTTGGCCAAGCTTTTATAATAAAATATTTTGTTTTGATAAAATGAGTAAAGGATTTATTTAAATAAAATAATAAGGATTTAAATATCCAATTTTATTTAAGTAAAGGCTTTTCCCATTTTAAATAAACACTAAAACTTATTTATTTTAAATAAGTTTTCCAAGTATTTTGATTTCTCAAAATAAAACCTACTAAAGTGTTTTGGTTTTATTTTAGATTTCAAAATAAATTTTTTAAATAAACAAATCCTATATGGATTATTAACTAAGGTCCATTTATTTAATTATTAATGGAACCTAAAATAAAAGGTTATTTTGTTTTAAACAAGATTTCCAAAATATCCTTATTTTCAAATAAAACCTACTGGTTTGGTTTCGAAAGTATTTGGATTTCAAATGGAAATTTTGTTAAATAAATCAAACCCTATTTTATTAAAAAGATCCATTTTATTTAATTAATAAATGGATCCTAAAAAGAATAAAAATATTATTTTGAGATTTGGATTATGTTGCTAAACAGAACCAAATTCAAAGTACAAAGTTGTTTGAATTGTTTGAACCTTGTTTGTTTGCTTGATTAATTGATTGAAATTCAAAACAGAAATAGAATTAGAAATGGAAAAAGATAACAGACAGAAAAAAATAGGAAAAAGGACTCAGCCCACTAAGGCCCAGCAGCAGCCCACCTAGCCCACCTATTCTCTTCCCCGAAGCATTCCTTTCTCACCCAGATTCTGACCCGCAAAGACAATGACTGGTGGACCCAAACCCTTTCTTTTCTATCACTGACAAGACGACCCCACCTCTCCCTTTTCCCCGAGCGAACCGTTTTCTTTACCGCGGAAAGAACCCACTCAGTCACAGACAACCGGGACCCACTCCCACTCTCTCTCTTTCGCTGACAGACGGGTCCCACACCACTGTGCATCGTCCTCACCCGCGCCAGCCGTTTCTTCCTCCTCCCTCAACGTCGCTCTGCCGCCATTGATTTCGATTAATCCGCGTTGATGACAGGCTTAACTCACCCAGAGACCATGCCCCCTTAAAAGCCTCCCTCTCCTCTTCCTTCTCCCGCAGACCACACCCCACCGGAGCCCCTAGGCTGCGCAAATTGCTTGCAATAACACCCTGTTCCCGACGACTTCCCCGGCCAATTCCGGCAGCCCCTCGCCGCCCCTTGCCTCCTCGACCGTGCTCTCGTGATCCCCACCTCCTGGCGATCATCCCCGTAGCACCAGCTTGTCCCCGAACACCCAGAGCCTCGACAACGACGACCACAGCACCACACCGCCGTCTGCCGTTTCTCCGGTGAACGTTCCAGGTGAACTCCGACCGCCCCAGCACCACCTATCGATGCTCACATCACCCCCAGATCATTCCGCATCTAACCGTGTGTTTATTTTGCTTCGGAACGAATCGTAGCCTCGCCCTCGACGACCTCCAGAGCCGCCCGACGCCGTCCACATCTCCGGCGAGCGATTACCACCGTCTCCGTGCGCCCCGTGACCAACCGCGAGTACTTTGAGCTTCGCCGTGACCCCCTGAGCCCGGTGAGCAACCCCTCCTTCTCCCTCACCTCCTGTAGCGTCGCCTCCGTCGTCGACCGACAGCTCCACCGCCAGTCACCGCCGCCAGCGCCGCTTCTTAGTGGTCAAATGCGTAGCGACCGTAGGATCTTAATCGTAGCGTTGTGATAGAACGTGAACGAAAGGGTATCTGTTGATCTGCACCGTGCGTAGCCACTTAGATCTGACGGTCCAGGAAGGCTGATCCGTGCGAACCGGTATGGGCGAATAAGATTATGACGCGTAGCACCAGATGATCTGAAATAGAATTTGAAAACAGAATTTCTTGCAAACTTCAAACCCTTGTATCTTTGAATCCACACGTCCAAAAATTACAAATTTTATGTCGTTGGATTCAGGAAAGCAAGACCTAACCAACCCTGCCTTTAGTTTAGCAAATAGTAACTATTAGTTTGCTTGATTTTGCAAAAACATTTGATTGCTTGTTTAGGTTAGAAAAATTGTTTAAAAATGAATTTAAGGTTAAAACCTTTGCAAAATGGTTTGTTGTGACCTTACTGACCCTAGGAACCAACCTATGTCTTGGAAAATGATTTTTGTAAAAGTTTAGAATGGATTAATTAGTTTAGTCCATTTCTAGCCAAACAAAACTATTGTTTTGTTTATGAAAAATGGTTTTGAGTAAAAACTTTGGAGAAAATGGTTTAGACCAAACCTACTGACCCAAACACCAAGTTTTGCAATAGAAACTCATTTGGTGAAACAAAATAAGGATTTCTTGAATTAAAACCATTTCTAGTCAAATAGAAATGTGGTTATTTATTAAAAATGGTTTTGGAAGAAAACCTTTGGAAAATGTTTTGTTTTAGACTCACTAACCCCAAACCCCAAGTTTTGTGATTGAAAACATACTTGGTGAACCCTATAGGTTAATGCCCTAGTAAAATGATACTTTGTTTTGAAAATGGTTTTGAAGTGAAACCTCTTGCTAATGACTTTGCCATTTTGGTAAATGACCAATTTGGAACTTACAAAGTTAGAAGCCTAGTGAAGACCATCCTTACAATAAAACCAACCTTTGCATGCTTATGCATGACTTAGATCCCATTACTTTGTGTGTGTGAAAATTGTTTGTTTGACTTTAATTTGGAATGTAAATTGAATTTGTGTTTGCTTGATTAGTAGATTGAGTTTGTGCCTTGCTTGATTGAATTGTAGTGACTTGAAGAGTGTGATTGTTGCAAGGACAAGGAGTGAACTTATACCCTCTACCAAAAAGGCAAGTGATATCTTCATGAATATTCCATTCCTATATTTTATACTGCATTAGATATATTTTGCTAAGACTTGCATGCTACTTTTGTCAAATGATGTTGGGAAATCCTATGTAGATTAGAATGGTAGAGTTGCTAGGAAAATTCCCTAAGGATAAGTTGCCATGCCATGCTTATCCTAGCTACTAGAAAACAAGGGTGGTTTATATATTCACACTATGGAAAAAAATATTCTAAGTCTGAGGACTTGTGTTTTATTTAACAAAACAACTAAGTTAATGAATCTCCTGGGTGGAATGGGTCTTGCTTGGTGGTTTTTGGTTGAGTGGTTCACAAGGCCCATGTTTATGGTTTACCTTAGTGTATCTCACTTGTGGATGGCCACCCAGGAAACAAAGAAATTTGAGATGTCAAATGTTGAGAAGCTTCAAGTGCAACCACTTGGCAATATGGGCTCTGCCATGATCATATAGGTTGCAAGAACTTAGCCATATGGACAGTTGTTGGTAGTGTTTGATAGGTTGGAACGCGTCCATGATGGTCTAAGGAAAAGCTTCTGAAAGATCTTGTCTTGGGAAACCAAGTCTTGTGGGGAAAGTGCACCACCTCTGCAGAGTGTAAAATCTAAGTACTTAGCCCTGTCCCTGGAAAAGGACAATTTGAGCATCAAGACATGGAAGCAATCAAGAATCTCATCACTCCAATTTCTAAATTAAAACTTGTGGGTGAACAAGGGATTGTGTGAATTCTTCAATCTTTGATGGAGAGATGGCTTGGGACAAGGATCTTGAAATCTTTGATTGAGGAAAAATGTTTTTGCCAAGCACTTCAGTCATTGATTGGTAGATGCCTTGGAAAGGATCTTCAGTCTTTGATTGGTAGATGCCCTGGGAAAGTTTTTTCAATAATTGTTGCCAATCAAATCTTCAGTCTTTGATTGGTAGATGCCTTGGAAAGGATCTTCAGTCTTTGATTGGTAGATGCGTTGGGAAAGTTTTTGCCAAACAAAAACTTAGTGTTTTCAAAATGTTAGGGAAAAATCTATTTTGAGCAATGCAAGCCTCAACTCCACTTAGCCAAATGCATATATATGATAGACTCCACCATACTACCAAAGTATCACTTGCCAATACAATTCAAATGTATTGACCCTTGTGGCTGTAACTTGTATGTTGCAGGTTTGATTGATTTTAGTGAAGATTGATTGATTAGGATTACAAAGTCTACAACCAACATCTGCCTCTGGAACTTTGAAGATGAAGGATCCATGACTATAGTTATTCCGCTGCAATGTAATGTAAATAGCCAATGAGCTATGTTTGATGTAATAAATTATTTTATTCCTGGTTATAAAGTTGTATTATGACCTTTGTTTCTTGATATTACATCTAAACTGTGGATGCTAGCTATTAATCCAGGGACTAGCATTGTAAACACAGGGGGCTCAATCTTATTAAAGGTTGGGGACCTTACAGAAAAGAACACACATTTCAAAGACTCTAGTTGTTGTTAGTAAAAAGAACACACATGCAATGACACTGGTGGATCCATAGGTGGATTGTGAAAAGAACACAAATGCAATGACACTGGTGGATCCATATGTGGTATGTGAAAAGAACACACAAGCAAGGACTCTGGTTGTAATTAGTAACAAGAACACACATGCAATGAGCGCTGGTGGATCCATGTGTGGTCTCTAAAGAGAACACACATTTCAGTGACTCTATTTGTTGTTAGTAAAAAGAACACACATGCAATGACACTGGTGGATCCATGTGTGGTCTCTAAAGAGAAGACACATGCAATGACTCTGGTTGTTGTTAGTAAAAAGAGCACACTTGCAATGACACTGGTGGATCCATATGTGGTATGTGACAAGAACACAGATGCAATGACTCTGGTTGTTGTTAGTACAAAGAAAACACATGCAATGACATTGGTGGATCCATCTTTGGTCTCTGAAAAGAAAACACATTTCAATGACACTGGTGGACCATAGGTGGATTGTGAAGAGAACACACATGCAATGACTGGTTGTTGTTAGTAAAAAGAACACACATGCAAGGACACTGGTGGATCCATGTGTGGATTGTGAAAAGAACACACATGCAATGACACTGGTGGATCCATATGTGGTATGTGAAAAGAACACACATGCAATGACTCTGGTTGTTGTTAGTAAAAAGAACACACATGCAATAACACTGGTGGATCCATGTGTGGTCTCTAAAGAGAACACACATTTCAATGACATCGGTGGATCCATATGTGGTATGTGAAAAGAACACACATGAAATGACTCCAGTTGTTGTTAGTAGAAAGAACACACATGCAGTGACACTAGTGGATCCATATGTGGATTGTGAAAAGAACACATATGCAATGACACTGGTAGATCCATATGTGGTATGTGAAAAGAACACACATGCAAGGACTCTGGTTGTAATTAGTAACAAGAACACACATGCAATGACACTGGTGGATCCATGTGTGGTCTCTAAAGAGAACACACATTTCAATGACTCTGGTTGTTGTTAGTAAAAAGAACACACATGCAATGACACTGGTGGATCCATGTGTGGTCTCTGAAGAGAACACACATGCAATGACCCTGGTTGTTGTTAGTAAAAAGAGCACACATGCAATGACACTTGTGGATCCATGTGTGTATTGTGAGAAGAACACACATGCAATGACACTGGTGGATCCATATGTGGTATGTGAAAAGAACACACATGCAATGACTCTGGTTGTTGTTAGTCAAAAGAACACACACGCAATGACACTGGTGGATCCATGTGTGGTCTCTGAAGAGAACACACATTTCAATGACACCGGTGGATCCATATGTGGTATGTGAAAAGAACACACATGAAATGACTCCAGTTGTTGTTCGTAAAAAGAACACACATGCAGTGACACTGGTGGATCCATATGTGGATTGTGAAAAGAACGCACATGCAATGACCCTGGTAGATCCATATGTGGTATGTGAAAAGAACACACATGCAAGGACTCTGGTTGTAATTACTAACAAGCACACACATGCAATGACACTGGTGGATCCATGTGTGGTCTCTAAAGATAACACACATTTCAATGGCTCTGGTTGTTGTTAGTAAAAAGGACACACATGCAATGACACTGGTGGATCCATGTGTGGTCTCTAAAGAGAACACATATGCAATGACCCTGGTAGATCCATATGCGGTATGTGAAAAGAACACACATGCAAGGACTCTGGTTGTAATTAGTAAAAAGAACACACATGCAATGCCACTTGTGGATCCATGTGTGGTCTCTGAAGAGAACACACATTTCAATGACTCTGGTTGTTCTATATGTGGTATGTGAAAAGAACACACATGCAATGACTCTAGTTGTTGTTAGTAAAAAGAACACACATGCAATGACACTGGTGGATCCACCTGTGGTCTCTGAAGAGAACACACAATTCAATGACTCTAGTTGTTCTATCTGTGGTATGTGAAAAGAACACACATGCAATGACTCCAGTTGTTGTTAGTAAAAAGAACACACATGCAATGACACTGGTGGATCCATAGGTGGATTGTCAAAAGAGCACACATGCAATCACTCTGGTGGATCCATATGTGGTATGTAAAAAGAACACAGATTTCAATGACTCCTGTTGTTGTTAGTAAAAAGAATACACATGCTATGACACTGGTGGATCCATAGGTGGATTGTGAAAAGAACACACATGCAATGACACTGGTGGATCCATGTGTGGTCTCCGAAGAGAACACACATTTCAATGACTCTGGTTGTTCCATATGTGGTATGTGAAAAGAACACACATGAAATGACTCAAGTTGTTGTTAGTAAAAAGAACACACATGCAATGACACTGGTGGATCCATATGTGGATTGTGAAAAGAACACACATGCAATGACACTAGTGGATCCATTTGTGGTATGTGAAAAGAACACACATTTCAAAGACTCTAGTTGTTGTTAGTAAAAAGAACACACATGAAATGACACTGGTCGATCCATGTGTGGATTGTGAAAAGAACACGCATGCAATGACACTGGTGGATCCATATGTGGTATGTGAAAAGAACACGCATGCAATGACTCTGGTTGTTGTTAGTAAAAAGAACACACATGCAATGACACTGGTGGATCCATGTGTGGTCTCTGAAGAGAACACACATTTCAATGACACCGGTGGATCCATATGTGGTATGTGAAAAGAACACACATGAAATGACTCCAGTTGTTGTTAGTAAAAAGAACACACATGCAGTGACACTGGTGGATCCATATGTGGATTGTGAAAAGAACACACATGCAATGACACTGGTAGATCCATATGTGGTATGTGAAAATTACACACATGCAAGGACTCTGGTTGTAATTAGTAACAAGAACAGACATGCAATGACACTGGTGGATCCATGTGTGGTCTCTAAAGATAACACACATTTCAATGACTCTGGTTGTTGTTAGTAAAAAGAACACACATGCAATGACACTGGTGGATCCATGTGTGGTCTCTGAAGAGAACACACATGCAATGACCCTGGTTGATCCATATGTGGTATGTGAAAAGAACACACATGCAAGGACTCTGGTTGTAATTAGTAAGAAGAACACACATGCAATGCTACTTGTGGACCCATGTGTGGTCTCTGAAGAGAACACACATTTCAATGACTCTGGTTGTTCTATATGTGGTATGTGAAAAGAAAACACATGCAATGACTCTAGTTGTTGTTAGTAAAAAGAACACACATGCAATGACACTTGTGGATCCATCTCTGGTCTCTGAAGAGAACACACATTTCAATGACTCTAGTTGTTCTATCTATGGTATGTGAAAAGAACACTCATGCAATGACTCCAGTTGTTGTTTGTAAAAAGAACACACATGCAATGACACTGGTGGATCCATAGGTGGATTGTCAAAAGAGCACACATGCAATCACTCTGGTGGATCCATATGTGGTATGTGAAAACAACACACATTTGAATGACTCCTGTTGTTGTTAGTAAAAAGAACACACATGCTATGACACTGGTGCATCGATAGGTGGATTGTGAAAAGAACACACATGCAATGACACTGGTGGATCCATGTGTGGTCTCTGAAGAGAACACACATTTCAATGACTCTGGTTGTTCCATATGTGGTATGTGAAAAGAACACACATGAATTGACTCAAGTTGTTGTTAGTAAAAAGAACACACATGCAATGACACTGGTGGATCCATATGTGGATTGTGAAAAGAACACACATGCAATGACACTAGTGGATCCATATGTGGTATGTGAAAAGAACACACATTTCAAAGACTCTAGTTGTTGTTAGTAAAAAGAACACACATGCAATGACACTGGTGGATCCATAGGTCGATTGTGAAAAGAACACAAATGCAATGACACTGGTGGATCCATATGTGGTATGTGAAAAGAACACACAAGCAAGGACTCTGGTTGTAATTAGTACCAAGAACACACATGCAATGACGCTGGTGGATCCATGTGTGGTGTCTAAAGAGAACACACATTTCAGTAACTATATTTGTTGTTAGTAAAAAGAACACACATGCAATGACACTGGTGGATCCATGTGTGGTCTCTAAAGAGAACACACATGCAATGACCCTGATAGATCCATATGTGGTATGTGAAAAGAGCACACATGCAATGACACTGGTGGATCCATATGTGGTATGTGACAAGAACACAAATGCAATGACTCTGGTTGTTAGTACAAAGGACACACATGCAATGACACTGGTGGATCCATATGTGGTCTCTGAAAAGAAAACACATTTCAATGACACTGGTGAACCATAGGTGGATTGTGAAGAGAGCACACATGCAATGACTCTGGTTGTTGTTAGTAAAAAGAACACACATGCAATGACACTGGTGGATCCATGTGTGGATTGTGAAAAGAACACACATGCAATGACACTGGTGGATCCATATGTGGTATGTGAAAAGAACACACATGCAATGACTCTGGTTGTTGTTAGTCAAAAGAACACACATGCAATGACACTTGTGGATCCATCTGTGGTCTCTGAAGAGAACACACATTTCAATGACTCTAGTTGTTCTATCTCTGGTATGTGAAAAGAACACACATGCAATGACTCCAGTTGTTGTTTGTAAAAAGAACACACATGCAATGACACTGGTGGATCCATAGGTGGATTGTCAAAAGAGCACACATGCAATCACTCTGGTGGATCCATATGTGGTATGTGAAAACAACACACATTTGAATGACTCCTGTTGTTGTTAGTAAAAAGAACACACATGCTATGACACTGGTGCATCGATAGGTGGATTGTGAAAAGAACACACATGCAATGACACTGGTGGATCCATGTGTGGTCTCTGAAGAGAACACACACTTCAATGACTCTGGTTGTTCCATATGTGGTATGTGAAAAGAACACACATGAATTGACTCAAGTTGTTGTTAGTAAAAAGAACACACATGCAATGACACTGGTGGATCCATATGTGGATTGTGAAAAGAACACACATGCAATGACACTAGTGGATCCATATGTGGTATGTGAAAAGAACACACATTTCAAAGACTCTAGTTGTTGTTAGTAAAAAGAACACACATGCAATGACACTGGTGGATCCATAGGTCGATTGTGAAAAGAACACAAATGCAATGACACTGGTGGATCCATATGTGGTATGTGAAAAGAACACACAAGCAAGGACTCTGGTTGTAATTAGTAACAAGAACACACATGCAATGACGCTGGTGGATCCATGTGTGGTCTCTAAAGAGAACACACATTTCAGTAACTATATTTGTTGTTAGTAAAAAGAACACACATGCAATGGCACTGGTGGATCCATGTGTGGTCTCTAAAGAGAACACACATGCAATGACCCTGGTAGATCCATATGTGGTATGTGAAAAGAACACACATGCAATGACACTGGTGGATCCATATGTGGTATGTGACAAGAACACACATGCAATGACACTGGTGGATCCATGTGTGGTCTCTAAAGAAAACACACATGCAATGACTCTGGTTGTTGATAGTAAAAAGAGCACACATGTAATGACACTGGTGGATCCATATGTGGTATGTGACAAGAACACACATGCAATGACTCTGGTTGTTGTTAGTACAAAGAACACACATGCAATGACACTGGTGGATCCATATGTGGTCTCTGAAAAGAAAACACATTTCAATGACACTGGTGAACCATAGGTGGATTGTGAAGAGAGCACACATGCAATGACTCTGGTTGTTGTTAGTAAAAAGAACACACATGCAATGACACTGGTGGATCCATGTGTGGATTGTGAAAAGAACACACATGCAATGACACTGGTGGATCCATATGTGGTATGTGAAAAGAACACACATGCAATGACTCTGGTTGTTGTTAGTCAAAAGAACACACATGCAATGACACTGGTGGATCCATGTGTGGTCTCTGAAGAGAACACACATTTCAATGACACTGGTGGATCCATATGTGGTATGTGAAAAGAACACACATGAAATGACTCCAGTTGTTGTTAGTAAAAAGAACACACATGAAGTGACACTGGTGGATCCATATGTGGATTGTGAAAAGAACACACATGCAATGACACTGGTAGATCCATATGTGGTATGTGAAAAGAACACACAAGCAAGGACTCTGGTTGTAATTAGTAACAAGAAAACACATGCAATGACGCTGGTGAATCCATGTGTGGTCTCTAAAGAGAACACACATTTCAGTGACTATATTTGTTGTTAGTAAAAAGAACACACATGCAATGACACTGGTGGATCCATGTGTGGTCTCTAAAGAGAACACACATGCAATGACTCTAGTTGTTGTTAGTAAAAAGAGCACACAAGCAATGACACTGGTGGATCCATATGTGGTATGTGACAAGAACACACATGCAATGACACTGGTGGATCCATGTGTGGTCTCTAAAGAAAACACACATGCAATGACTCTGGTTGTTGTTAGTAAAAAGAGCACACATGCAATGACACTGGTGGATCCATATGTGGTATGTGACAAGAACACACATGCAATGACTCTGGTTGTTGTTAGTACAAAGAACACACATGCAATGACACTGGTGGATCCATATGTGGTCTCTGAAAAGAAAACACATTTCAATGACAATAGTGAACCATAGGTGGATTGTGAAGAGAACACACATGCAATGACTCTGGTTGTTGTTAATAAAAAGAACACACATGCAATGACACTGGTGGATCCATGTGTGGATTGTGAAAAGAACACACATGCAATGACACTGGTGGATCCATATGTGGTATGTGAAAAGAACACACATGCAATGACTCTGGTTGTTGTTAGTCAAAAGAACACACATGCAATGACACTGGTGGATCCATGTGTGGTCTCTGAAGTGAACACACATTTCAATGACACTGGTGGATCCATATGTGGTATGTGAAAAGAACACACATGAAATGACTCCAGTTGTTGTTAGTAAAAAGAACACACATGCAGTGACACTGGTGGATCCATATGTGGATTGTGAAAAGAACACACATGTAATGACACTGGTAGATCCATATGTGGCATGTGAAAAGAACACACATGCAAGGACTCTGGTTGTAATTATTAACAAGAACACACATGCAATGACACTGGTGGATCCATGTGTGGTCTCTAAAGATAACACACATTTCAATGACTCTGGTTGTTAGTTAAAAGAAAACAAATGCAATGACAGTGGTGGATCCATGTGTGGTCTCTGAAGAGAACACACATGCAATGACCCTGGTAGATCCATATGCGGTATGTGAAAAGAACACACATGCAAGGACTCTGGTTGTAATTAGTAAAAAGAACACACATGCAATGCCACTTGTGGATCCATGTGTGGTCTCTAAAGAGATCACACATTTCAATGACTCTGGTTGTTGTATATGTGGTATGTGAAAAGAACACACATGCAATGACTCTACTTGTTGTTAGTAAAAAGAACACACATGCAATGACACTGGTGGATCCATCTGTGGTCTCTGAAGAGAACACACATTTCAATGACTCTGGTTGTTCTATCTGTGGTATGTGAAAAGAACACACATGCAATGACTCCAGTTGTTGTTAGTAAAAAGAACACACATGCAATGACACTGGTGGATCCATAGGTGGATTGTCAAAAGAGCACACATGAATCACTCTGGTGGATCCATATGTGGTATGTAAAAAGAACACACATTTCAATGACTCCTGTTGTTGTTTGTAAAAAGAACACACATGCTATGACACTGGTGGATCCATAGGTGGATTGTGAAAAGAACACACATGCAATGCCACTGGTGGATCCATGTGTGGTCTCTGAAGAGAACACACATTTCAATGACTCTGGTTGTTCCATATGTGGTATGTGAAAAGAACACACATGAAATGACTCAAGTTGTTGTTAGTAAAAAGAACACACATGGAATGACACTGGTGGATCCGTCTGTGGTCTCTGAAGAGAACACACATTTCAAGGACTCTGGTTGTAATTAGTAACAAGAACACACATGCAATGACACTGGTGGATCCATGTGTGGTCTCTAAAGATAACACACATTTCAATGATTTTGGTTGTTGTTAGTAAAAAGAACACACATGCAATGACACTGGTGGATCCATGTGTGGTCTCTGAGGAGAACACACATGCAATGAACCTGGTAGATCCATATGTGGTATGTGAAAAGAACACACATGCAAGGACTCTGGTTGTAATTAGTAAAAAGAACACACATGCAATGCCACTTGTGGATCCATGTGGGGTCTCCGAAGAGAACACACATTTCAATGACTCTGGTTGTTCTATATGTGGTATGTGAAAAGAACACACATGCAATGACTCTAGTTGTTGTTAGTAAAAAGAACACACATGCAATGACACTGGTGGATCCATCTGTGGTCTCTGAAGAAAACACACATTTCAATGACTCTGGTTGTTCTATCTGTGGTATGTGAAAAAACACACATGCAATGACTCCAGTTGTTGTTAGTAAAAAGAACACACATGCAATGACACTGGTGGATCCATAGGTGGATTGTCAAAAGAGCACACATGCAATCACTCTGGTGGATCCATATGTTGTATGTGAAAAGAACACACATTTGAATGACTCCTGTTGTTGTTAGTAAAAAGAACACACATGCTATGACACTGGTGGATCCATAGGTGGATTGTGAAAAGAACACACATGCAATGACACTAGTGGATCCATGTGTGGTCTCTGAAGAGAACACACATTTCAATGACTCTGGTTGTTCCATATGTGGTATGTGAAAAGAACACACATATAATGACTCAAGTTGTTGTTAGTAAAAAGAACACACATGCAATGACACTGGTGGATCCATAGGTGGATTGTGAAAAGAACACAAATGCAATGACACTAGTGGATCCATATGTGGTATGTGAAAAGAGCACAGAAGCAAGGACTCTGGTTGTAATTAGTAACAAGAACACACATGCAATGACGCTGGTGGATCCATATGTGGTCTCTAAAGAGAACACACATTTCAGTGACTCTATTTGATGTTAGTAAAAAGAACACACATGCAATGACACTGGTGGATCCATGTGTGGTCTCTAAAGAGAACACACAGGCAATGACTCTGGTTGTTGTTAGTAAAAAGAGCACACATGCAATGACACTGGTGGATCCATATGTGGTATGTGACAAGAACACAAATGCAATGACTCTGGTTGTTGTTAGTACAAAGAAAACACATGCAATGACACTGGTGGATCCATCTGTGGTCTCTGAAAAGAAAACACATTTCAATGACACTAGTGGACCATAGGTGGATTGTGAAGAGAACACACATTCAATGACTGGTTGTTGTTAGTAAAAAGAACACACATGCAAGTACACTGGTGGATCCATGTGTGGATTGTGAAAAGAACACACATGCAATGACACTGGTGGATCCATATGTGGTATGTGAAAAGAACACAACTGCAATGACTCTGGTTGTTGTTAGTAAAAAGAACACACATGCAATAACACTGGTGGATCCATGTGTGGTCTCTGAAGAGAACACACATTTCAATGACACCGGTGGATCCATATGTGGTATGTGAAAAGAACACACATGAAATGACTCCAGTTGTTGTTAGTAAAACTAACACACATGAAGTGACACTAGTGGATCCATATGTGGATTGTGAAAAGAACACACATGCAATGACACTGGTAGATCCATATGTGGTATGTGAAAAGAACACACATGCAAGGACCCTGGTTGTAATTAGTAACAAGAACATACATGCAATGACACTGGTGGATCCATGTGTGGTCTCTAAAGAGAACACACATTTCAATGACTCTGGTTGTTGTTAGTAAAAAGAACACACATGCAATGACACTGGTGGATCCAAGTGGGGTCTCTGAAGAGAACACACATGCAATGACCCTGGTTGTTGTTAGTAAAAAGAGCACACATGCAATGACACTGGTGGATCCATGTGTGGATTGTGAAAAGAACACACATGCAATGACACTGGTGGATCCATATGTGGTATATGAAAAGAACACACATGCAATGACTCTGGTTGTTAGTCAAAAGAACACACATGCAATGACACTGGTGGATCCATGTGTGGTCTTTGAAGAGAACACACATTTCAATGACACCGGTGGATCCATATGTGGTATGTGAAAAGAACACACATGAAATGACTCCAGTTGTTGTTACTAAAAATAACACACATGCAGTGACACTGGTGGATCCATATGTGGATTGTGAGAAGAACAGACATGCAATGACCCTGGTAGATCCATATGTGGTATGTGAAAAGAACACACATGCAAGGACTCTGGTTGTAATTAGTAACAAGAACACACATGCAATGACACTGGTGGATCCATGTGTGGTCTCTAAAGATAACACACATTTCAATGACTCTGGTTGTTGTTAGTAAAAAGAACACACATGCAATGACACTGGTGGATCCATGTGTGGTCTCTGAAGAGAACACACATGCAATGACCCTGGTAGATCCATATGCGGTATGTGAAAAGAACACACATGCAATGACTCTGGTTGTAATTAGTAAAAAGAACACACATGCAATGCCACTTGTGGATCCATGTGTGGTCTCTGAAGAGAACACACATTTCAATGACTCTGGTTGTTCTATACGAGGTATGTGAAAAGAATACACATGCAATGACTCTAGTTGTTGTTAGTAAAAAGAACACACATGCAATGACACTGGTGGATCCATCTGTGGTCTCTGAAGAGAACACACAATTCAATGACTCTGGTTGTTCTATCTGTGGTATGTGAAAAGAACACACATGCAATGACTCCAGTTGTTGTTAGTAAAAAGAACACACATGCAATGACACTGGTGGATCCATAGGTGGATTGTCAAAAGAGCACACATGCAATCACTCTGGTGGATCCATATGTGGTATGTAAAAAGAACACACATTTCAATGACTCCTGTTGTTGTTAGTAAAAAGAACACACATGCTATGACACTGGTGGATCCATAGGTGGATTGTGAAAAGAACACACATGCAATGACACTTGTGGATCCATGTGTGGTCTCTGAAGAGAACACACATTTCAATGACTCTGGTTGTTCCATATGTGGTATGTGAAAAGAACACACATGAAATGACTCAAGTTGTTGTTAGTAAAAAGAACACACATGCAATGACACTGGTGGATCCATATGTGGATTGTGAAAAGAACACACATGCAATGACACTAGTGGATCCATATGTGGTATGTGAAAAGAACACACATTTCAATGACTCTAGTTGTTCTTAGTAAAAAGAACACACATGCAATGACACTGGTCGATCCATGTGTGGATTGTGAAAAGAACACACATGCAATGACACTGGGGGATCCATATGTGGTATGTGAAAAGAACACACATGCAATGACTCTGGTTGTTGTTAGTAAAAAGAACACACATGCAATGACACTGTTGGATCCATGTGTGGTCTCTGAAGAGAACACACATTTCAATGACACCGGTGGATCCATATGTGGTATGTGAAAAGAACACACATGAAATGACTCCAGTTGTTGTTAGTAAAAAGAACACACATGCAGTGACACTGGTGGATCCATATGTGGATTGTGAAAAGAACACACATGCAATGACACTGGTAGATCCATATGTGGTATGTGAAAATTACACACATGCAAGGACTCTGGTTGTAATTAGTACCAAGAACACACATGCAATGACACTGGTGGATCCATGTGTGGTCTCTAAAGATAACACACATTTCAGTGACTCTGGTGGTTGTTAGTAAAAAGAACACACATGCAATGACACTGGTGGATCCATGTGTGGTCTCTGAAGAGAACACACATGCAATGACCCTGGTAGATCCATATGTGGTATGTGAAAAGAACACACATGCAAGGGATCTGGTTGTAATTAGTAAAAAGAACACACATGCAATGCTACTTGTGGATCCATGTGTGGTCTCTGAAGAGAACACACATTTCAATGACTCTGGTTGTTCTATATGTGGTATGTGAAAAGAACACACATGCAATGACTCTAGTTGTTGTTAGTAAAAAGAACACACATGCAATGACACTGGTGGATCCATCTGTGGTCTCTAAAGAGAACACACATTTCAATGACTCTGGTTGTTCTATCTGTGGTATGTGAAAAGAACACACATGCAATGACTCCAGTTGTTGTTAGTAAAAAGAACACACATGCAATGACACTGGTGGATCCATAGGTGGATTGTCAAAAGAGCACAGATGCAATCACTCTGGTGGATCCATATGTGGTATGTGAAAAGAACACACATTTGAATGACTCCTATTGTTGTTAGTAAAAAGAACACACATGCTATGACACTGGTGGATCCATAGGTGGATTGTGAAAAGAACACACATGCAATGACACTGGTGGATCCATGTGTGGTCTCTGAAGAGAACACACATTTCAATGACTCTGGTTGTTCCATATGTGGTATGTGAAAAGAACACACATGAAATGACGCAAGTTGTTGTTAGTAAAAAGAACACACATGCAATGACACTGGTGGATCCATATGTGGATTGTGAAAAGAACACACATGCAATGACACTGGTGGATCCATATGTGGTATGTGAAAAGAACACACATTTCAAAGACTCTAGTTGTTGTTAGTAAAAAGAACACACATGCAATGACACTGGTGGATCCATAGGTGGATTGTGAAAAGAACACAAATGCAATGACACAGGTGGATCCATATGTGGTATGTGAAAAGAAGACACAAGCAAGGACTCTGGTTGTAATTAGTAACAAGAACACACATTCAATGACGCTGGTGGATCCATGTGTGGTCTCTAAATAGAACACACATTTCAGTGACTCTATTTGTTGTTAGTAAAAAGAACACACATGCAATGACACTGGTGGATCCATGTGTGGTCTCTAAAGAGAACACACATGGAATGACTCTGGTTGTTGTTAGTAAAAAGAGCACACATGCAATGACACTAGTGGATCCATATGTGGTATGTGACAAGAACACAGATGCAATGACTCTGGTTGTTGTTAGTACAAAGAAAACACATGCAATGACACTGGTGGATCCATCTGTGGTCTCTAAAAAGAAAACACATTTCAATGACACTGGTGGACCATAGGTGGATTGTGAAGAGAACACACATGCAATGACTGGTTGTTGTTAGTAAAAAGAACACACATGCAAGGACACTGGTGGATCCATGTGTGGATTGTGAAAAGAACACACATGCAATGACACTGGTGGATCCATATGTGGTATGTGAAAAGAACACACATGCAATGACTCTGGTTGTTGTTAGTAAAAAGAACACACATGCAATGACACTGGTGCATCCATGTGTGGTCTCTGAAGAGAACACACATTTCAATGACACCGGTGGATCCATATGTGGTATGTGAAAAGAACACACATGAACTGACTCCAGTTGTTGTTAGTAAAAAGAACACACATGCAGTGACTCTAGTGGATCCATATGTGGATTGTGAAAAGAACACACATGCAATGACCCTAGTAGATCCATATGTGGTATGTGAAAATAACACACATGCAAGGACTCTGGTTGTAATTAGTAACAAGAACACACATGCAATGACACTGGTGGATCCATGTCTGGTCTCTAAAGAGAACACACATTTCAATGACTCTGGTTGTTGTTAGTAAAAAGAACACACATGCAATGACACTGGTGGATCCATGTGTGGTCTCTGAAGAGAACACACATGCAATGACCCTGGTTGTTGTTAGTAAAAAGAGCACACATGCAATGACACTGGTGGATCCATATGTGGTATGTGAAAAGAACACACATGCAATGACTCTGGTTGTTGTTAGTAAAAAGAACACACATGCAATGATACTAGTGGATCCATGTGTGGTCTCTGAAGAGAACACACATTTCAATGAATCTGGTTGTTCCATATGTGGTATGTGAAAAGAACACACATGCAATGACTCCAGTTGTTGTTAGTGAAAAGAACACACATGCAACACTGGTGGATCCGTATGTGGACTATGAAAAGAACACACATGCAATGACATTGGTGTGTCCATATGTGGTATGTGAAAACAACACACATTCTAATGACACCAGTTGTTGTTAGTAAAAAGAACACACATGCAATGACACTGGTGGATCCATGTGTGGTCTCTGAAGAGAACACACATTTCAATGACTCTGGTTGTTCCATATGTGGTATGTGAAAAGAACACACATGCAATGACTCTAGTTGTTGTTAGTAAAAAGAACACACATGCAATGACACTGGTGGATCCATCTGTGGTCTCTGAAGAGAACACACATTTCAATAACTCTGGTTGTTCCATCTGTGGTATGTGAAAAGAACACACATGCAATGACTCCAGTTGTTGTTAGTAAAAAGAAAGCACATGCAATGACACTGGTGGATCCATAGGTGGATTGTCAAAAGAGCACACATGCAATCACTCTGGTGGATCCATATGTGGTATGTGAAAAGAACACACATTTCAATGACTCCTGTTGTTGTTAGTAAAAAGAACACACATGCTATGACACTGGTGGATCCATAGGTGGATTGTGAAAAGAACACACATGCAATGACACTGGTGGATCCATATGTGGTATGTGAAAAGAACACACAAGCAAGGACTCTGGTTGTAATTAGTAACAAGACCACACATGCAATGACGCTGGTGGATCCATGTGTGGTCTCTAAAGACAACACACATTTCAATGACTCTATTTGTTGTTAGTAAAAAGAACACAGATGCAATGACACTGGTGGATCCATGTGTGGTCTCTAAAGAAAACACACATGCAATGACTCTGGTTGTTGTTAGTAAAAAGAGCACACATGCAATGACACTGGTGGATCCATATGTGGTATGTGACAAGAACACACATGCAATGACTCTGGTTGTTGTTAGTACAAAGAACACACATGCAATGACACTGGTGGATCCATATGTGGTCTCTGAAAAGAAAACACATTTCAATGACACTGGTGGACCATAGGTGGATTGTGAAGAGAACACACATGCAATGACTCTGGTTGTTGTTAGTAAAAAGAACACACATGCAATGTCACTGGTGGATCCATGTGTGGATTGTGAAAAGAACACACATGCAATGACACTGGTGGATCCATATGTGGTATGTGAAAAGAACACACATGCAATGACTCTCGTTGTTGTTAGTCAAATGAACACACATGCAATGACACTGGTGGATCCATGTGTGGTCTCTGAAGAGAACACACATTTCAATGACACCGGTGGATCCATATGTGTTATGTGAAAAGAACACACATGAAATGACTCTAGTTGTTGTTAGTAAAAAGAACACACATGCAGTGACACTGGTGGATCCATATGTGGATTGTGAAAAGAACACACATGGAATGACACTGGTGGATCCGTCTGTGGTCTCTGAAGAGAACACACATTTCAAGGACTCTGGTTGTAATTAGTAACAAGAACACACATGCAATGACACTGGTGGATCCATGTGTGGTCTCTAAAGATAACACACATTTCAATGATTTTGGTTGTTGTTAGTAAAAAGAACACACATGCAATGACACTGGTGGATCCATGTGTGGTCTCTGAAGAGAACAAACATGCAATGACCCTGGTAGATCCATATGTGGTATGTGAAAAGAACACACATGCAAGGACTCTGGTTGTAATTAGTAAAAAGAACACACATGCAATGCCACTTGTGGATCCATGTGTGGTCTCTGAAGAGAACACACATTTCAATGACTCTGGTTGTTCTATATGTGGTATGTGAAAAGAACACACATGCAATGACTCTAGTTGTTGTTAGTAAAAAGAACACACATGCAATGACACTGGTGGATCCATAGGTGGATTGTCAAAAGAGCACACATGCAATCACTCTGGTGGATCCATATGTGGTATGTAAAAAGAACACACATTTCAATGACTCCTGTTGTTGTTAGTAAAAAGAACACACATGCTATGACACTGGTGGATCCATAGGTGGATTGTGAAAAGAACACACATGCAATGACACTGGTGGATCCATGTGTGGTCTCTGAAGAGAACACACATTTCAATGACTCTAGTTGTTCCATATGTGGTATGTGAAAAGAACACACATGAAATGACTCAAGTTGTTGTTAGTAAAAAGAACACACATGCAATGACACTGGTGGATCCATATGTGGATTGTGAAAAGAACACACATGCAATTACACTAGTGGATCCATAAGTGGTATGTGAAAAGAACACACATTTCAAAGACTCTAGTTGTTGTTAGTAAAAAGAACACACATACAATGACACTGGTGGATCCATAGGTGGATTGTGAAAAGAACACACATGCAATGACACTGGTGGATCCATATGTGGTATGTGAAAAGAACACACATGCAATGACTCTGGTTGTTGTTAGTAAAAAGAACACACATGCAATGACACTGGTGGATCCATGTGTGGTCTCTGAAGAGAACACACATTTCAATGACACCGGTGGATCCGTATGTGGTATGTGAAAATAACACACGTGAAATGACTCTAGTTGTTGTTAGTAAAAAGACCACACACATGCAGTGACACTGGTGGATCCATATGTGGATTGTGAAAAGAACACACATGCAATGACACTGGTAGATCCATATGTGGTATGTGAAAATTACACACATGCAAGGACTCTGGTTGTAATTAGTAGCAAGAACACACATCCAATGACACTGGTGGATCCATGTGTGGTCTCTAAAGATAACACACATTTCAATGACTCTGGTTGTTAGTCAAAAGAACACACATGCAATGACACTGGTGAATCCATGTGTGGTCTCTGAAGAGAACACACATGCAATGACCCTGGTAGATCCATATGTGGTATGTGAAAAGAACACACATGCAAGGACTCTGGTTGTAATTAGTAAAAAGAACACACATGCAATGCCACTTGTTGATCCATGTGTGGTCTCTGAAGAGAACACACATTTCAATGACTCTGGTTGTTCTATATGGGGTATGTGAAAAGACAACACATGCAATAACTCTAGTTGTTGTCAGTAAAAAGAACACACATGCAATGACACTGGTGGATCCATCTGTGGTCTCTGAAGAGAACACACATTTCAATGACTCTGGTTGTTCTATCTGTGGTATGTGAAAAGAACACACATGCAATGACTCCAGTTGTTGTTAGTAAAAAGAACACACATGCAATTACACTGGTGGATCCATAGGTGGATTGTCAAAGGAGCACACATGCAATCACTCTGGTGGATCCATATGTGGTATGTGAAAAGAACACACATTTGAATGACTCCTGTTGTTGTTAGTAAAAAGAACACACATGCTATGACACTGGTGGATCCATAGGTGGATTGTGAAAAGAACACACATGCAATGACACTGGTGGATCCATGTGTGGTCTCTGAAGAGAACACACATTTCAATGACTCTGGTTGCTCCATATGTGGTATGTGAAAAGAACACACATGAAATGACTTAAGTTGTTGTTAGTAAAAAGAACACACATGCAATGACACTGGTGGATCGATATGTGGATTGTGAAAAGAACACACATGCAATGCCACTGGTGGATCCATATGTGGTATGTGAAAAGAACACACATTTCAAAGACTCTAGTTGTTGTTAGTAAAAAGAACACACATGCAATGACACTGGTGGATCCATAGGTGGATTGTGAAAAGAACACAAATGCAGTGACACTGGTGGATCCATATGTGGTATGTGAAAAGAACACACAAGCAAGGACTCTGGTTGTAATTAGTAACAAGAACACACATGCAATCACGCTGGTGGATCCATGTGTGGTCTCTAAAGAGAACACATATTTCAGTGACTCTATTTGTTGTTAGTAAAAAGAACACACATGCAATGACACTGGTGGATCCATGTGTGGTCTCTAAAGAGAACACACATGCAATGACTCTGGTTGTTGTTAGTAAAAAGAGCACACATGCTATGACACTGGTGGATCCATATGTGGTATGTGACAAGAACACAGATGCAATGACTCTGGTTGTTGTTAGTACAAAGAAAACACATGCAATGACACTGGTGGATCCATCTGTGGTCTCTAAAAAGAAAACACATTTTAATGACACTGGTGGACCATAGGTGGATTGTGAAGAGAACACACATGCAATGACTGGTTATTGTTAGTAAAAAGAACACACATGCAAGGACACTAATGGATCCATGTGTGGATTGTGAAAAGAACACACATGCAATGACACTGGTGGATCCATATGTGGTATGTGAAAAGAACACACATGCAATGACTCTGGTTGTTGTTAGTAAAAAGAACACACATGCAATGACACTGGTGGATCCATGTGTGGTCTCTGAAGAGAACACACATTTCAATGACACCGGTGGATCCATATGTGGCATGTGAAAAGAACACACATGAAATGACTCCAGTTGTTGTTAGTAAAAAGAACACACATGCAGTGACACTAGTGGATCCATATGTGGATTGTGAAAAGAACACACATGCAATGACACTGGTAGATCCATATGTGGTATGTGAAAAGAACACACATGCAAGTACTCTGGTTGTAATTAGTAACAAGAACACACATGCAATGACACTGGTGGATCCATGTCTGGTCTCTAAAGAGAACACACATTTCAATGACTCTGGTTGTTGTTAGTAAAAAGAACACACATGCAATGACACTGGTGGATCCATGTGTGGTCTCTGAAAAGAACACACATGCAATGACCCTGGTTGTTGTTAGTAAAAAGAGCACACATGCAATGACACTGGTGGATCCATATGTGGTATGTGAAAAGAACACACATGCAATGACTCTGGTTGTTGTTAGTAAAAAGAACACACATGCAATCATACTGGTGGATCCATGTGTGGTCTCTGAAGAGAACACACATTTCAATGAATCTGGTTGTTCCATATGTGGTATGTGAAAAGAACACACATGCAATGACTCCAGTTGTTGTTAGTAAAAAGAACACACATGCAACACTGGTGGATCCGTATGTGGATTGTGAAAAGAACACACATGCAATGACACTGGTGTATCCATATGTGGTATGTGAAAACAACACACATTCTAATGACTCCAGTTGTTGTTAGTAAAAAGAACATACATGCAATGACACTGGTGGATCCATGTGTGGTCTCTGAAGAGAACACACATTTCAATGACTCTGGTTGTTCCATTTGTGGTATGTGAAAAGAACACACAGGAAATGACTCTGGTTGTTGTTAGTAAAAAGAACACACATGCAATGACACTGGTGGATCCATGTGTGGTCTCTGAACAGAACACACATGCAATGACGCTGGTTGTTGTTAGTAAAAAGAGCACACATGCAATGACACTGGTGGATCCATATGTGGTATGTGAAAAGAACACACATGCAATGATTCTGGTTGTTGTTAGTAAAAAGAACACACATGCAATGATACTGGTGGATCCATGTGTGGTCTCTGAAGAGAACACACATTTCAATGAATCTGGTTGTTCCATATGTGGTATGTGAAAAGAACACTCATGCAATGACTCCAGTTGTTGTTAGTAAAAAGAACAAACATGCAACACTGGTGGATCCGTATGTGGATTGTGAAAAGAACACACATGCAATGACACTGGTGTATCCATATGTGGTATGTGAAAACAACACACATTCTAATGACTCCAGTTGTTGTTAGTAAAATGAACACACATGCAATGACACTAGTGGATCCATAGGTGGATTGTGAAAAGAATACACATGCAATGACGCTGGTGGATCCATATGTGGTATGTGAAAAGAACACACATGCAATGACTCTGGTTGTTGTTAGTAAAAATAACACACATGCAATGACACTGGTGGATCCATGTGTGGTCTCTGAAGAGAACACACATTTCAATGACTCTGGTTGCTCCATATGTGGTATGTGAAAAGAACACACATGAAATGACTCAAGTTGTTGTTAGTAAAAAGAACACACATGCAATCACACTGGTGGATCGATATGTGGATTGTGAAAAGAACACACATGCAATGACACTGGTGGATCCATATGTGGTATGTGAAAAGAACACACATTTCAAAGACTCTAGTTGTTGTTAGTAAAAAGAACACACGTGCAATGACACTGGTGGATCCATAGGTGGATTGTGAAAAGAACACAAATGCAATGACACTGGTGGATCCATATGTGGTATGTGAAAAGAACACACAAGCAAGGACTCTGGTTGTAATTAGTAAAAAGAGCACACATGCAATGACACTGGTGGATCCATATGTGGTATGTGAAAAGAACACACATTTCAGTGACTCTATTTGTTGTTAGTAAAAAGAACACACATGCAATGACACTGGTGGATCCATGTGTGGTCTCTAAAGAGAACACACATGCAATGACTCTGGTTTTTGTTAGTAAAAAGAGCACACATGCAATGACACTGGTGGATCCATATGTGGTATGTGATAAGAACACAGATGCAATGACTCTGGTTGTTGTTAGTACAAAGAAAACACATGCAATGACACTGGTGGATCCATCTGTGGTCTTTGAAGAGAAAACACATTTTAATGACACTGGTGGACCATAGGTGGATTGCGAAGAGAACACACATGCAATGACTGGTTATTGTTAGTAAAAAGAACACACATGCAAGGACACTGGTGGATCCATGTGTGAATTGTGAAAAGAACACACATGCAATGACACTGGTGGATCCATATGTGGTATGTGAAAAGAACACACATGCAATGAATCTGGTTGTTGTTAGTAAAAAGAACACACATGCAATGACACTGGTGGATCCATGTGTGGTCTCTGAAGAGAACACACATTTCAATGACACCGGTGGATCCATATGTGGCATGTGAAAAGAACACACATGAAATGACTCCAGTTGTTGTTAGTAAAAAGAACACACATGCAGTGACACTAGTGGATCCATATGTGGATTGTGAAAATAACACACATGCAATGACACTGGTAGATCCATATGTGGTATGTGAAAAGAACACACATGCAAGTACTCTGGTTGTAATTAGTAACAAGAACACACATGCAATGACACTGGTGGATCCATGTCTGGTCTCTAAAGAGAACACACATTTCATTGACTCTGGTTGTTGTTAGTAAAAAGAACACACATGCAATGACACTGGTGGATCCATGTGTGGTCTCTGAAGAGAACACACATGCAATGACCCTGGTTGTTGTTAGTAAAAAGAGCACACATGCAATGACACTGGTGGATCCATATGTGGTATGTGAAAAGAACACACATGCAATGACTCTGGTCGTTGTTAGTAAAAAGAACACACATGCAATCATACTGGTGGATCCATGTGTGGTCTCTGAAGAGAACACACATTTCAATGAATCTGGTTGTTCCATATGTTGTATGTGAAAAGAACACACATGCAATGACTCCAGTTGTTGTTAGTAAAAAGAACACACATGCAACACTGGTGGATCCGTATGTGGATTGTGAAAAGAACACACATGCAATGACACTGGTGTATCCATATGTGGTATGTGAAAACAACACACATTCTAATGACTCTAGTTGTTGTTAGTAAAAAGAACACACATGCAATGACACTGGTGGATCCATGTGTGGTCTCTAAAGAGAACACACATTTCAATGACTCTGGTTGTTCCATATGTGGTATGTGAAAAGAACACACATGCAATGACTCTGGTTGTTGTTCGTAAAAAGAACACACATGCAATGACACTGGTGGATCCATGTGTGGTCTCTGAAGAGAACACACATGCAATGACCCTGGTTGTTGTTAGTAAAAAGAGCACACATGCAATGACACTGGTGGATCCATATGTGGTATGTGAAAAGAACACACATGCAATGATTCTGGTTGTTGTTAGTAAAAAGAACACACATGCAATGATACTGGTGGATCCATGTGTGGTCTCTAAAGAGAACACAAATTTCAATGAATCTGGTTGTTCCATATGTGGTATGTGAAAAGAACACACATGCAATGACTCCAGTTGTTGTTAGTAAAAAGAACACACATGCAACACTGGTGGATCCGTATGTGGATTGTGAAAAGAACACACATGCAATGACACTGGTGTATCCATATGTGGTATGTGAAAACAACACACATTCTAATGACTCCAGTTGTTGTTAGTAAAATGAACACACATGCAATGACACTAGTGGATCCATAGGTGGATTGTGAAAAGAACACACATGCAATGACACTGGTCGATCCATGTGTGGATTGTGAAAAGAACACGCATGCAATGACACTGGTGGATCCATATGTGGTATGTGAAAAGAACACACATGCAAGTACTCTGGTTGTTATTAGTAAAAAGAACACACATGCAATGACACTGGTGGATCCATGTCTGGTCTCTAAAGAGAACACACATTTCAATGACTCTGGTTGTTATTAGTAAAAAGAACACACATGCAATGACACTGGTGGATCCATGTGTGGTCTCTGAAGAGAACACACATGCAATGACCCTGGTTGTTGTTAGTAAAAAGAGCACACATGCAATGACACTGGTGGATCCATATGTGGTATGTGAAAAGAACACACATGCAATGACTCTGGTTGTTGTTAGTAAAAAGAACACACATGCAATCATACTGGTGGATCCATGTGTGGTCTCTGAAGAAAACACACATTTCAATGACTCTGGTTGTTCCATATGTGGTATGTCAAAAGAACACACATGCAATGACACTGGTGGGTCCATGTGTGGTCTCTGAAGAGAACACACATGCAATGACCCTGGTTGTTGTTAGTAAAAAGAGCACACATGCAATGACACTGGTGGATCCATATGTGGTATGTGAAAAGAACACACATGCAATGACTCTGGTTG
Organism: Avena sativa; assembly: GCA_916181665.1. Classification (NCBI taxonomy): domain Eukaryota; kingdom Viridiplantae; phylum Streptophyta; class Magnoliopsida; order Poales; family Poaceae; genus Avena; species Avena sativa. The sequence goes on along the minus strand of OV702287.1, from coordinate 37,809,172 downwards.
TTGTTAGTAAAAAGAACACACATGCAATCATACTGGTGGATCCATGTGTGGTCTCTGAAGAGAACACACATTTCAATGAATCTGGTTGTTCCATATGTGGTATGTGAAAAGAACACACATGCAATGACTCCAGTTGTTGTTAGTAAAAAGAACACACATGCAACACTGGTGGATCCGTATGTGGATTGTGAAAAGAACACACATGCAATGACACTGGTGTATCCATATGTGGTATGTGAAAACAACACACATTCTAATGACTCCAGTTGTTGTTAGTAAAAAGAACACACATGCAATGACACTGGTGGATCCATGTGTGGTCTCTGAAGAGAACACACATTTCAATGACTCTGGTTGTTCCATATGTGGTATGTGAAAAGAACACACATGCAATGACTCTGGTTGTTGTTAGTAAAAAGAACACACATGCAATGACACTGGTGGATCCATGTGTGGTCTCTGAAGAGAACACACATGCAATGACCCTGGTTGTTGTTAGTAAAAAGAGCACACATGCAATGACACTGGCGGATCCATATGTGGTATGTGAAAAGAACACACATGCAATGACTCTGGTTGTTGTTAGTAAAAAGAACACACATGCAATCATACTGGTGGATCCATGTGTGGTCTCTGAAGAAAACACACATTTCAATGACTCTGGTTGTTCCATATGTGGTATGTCAAAAGAACACACATGCAATGACACTGGTGGGTCCATGTGTGGTCTCTGAAGAGAACACACATGCAATGACCCTGGTTGTTGTTAGTAAAAAGAGCACACATGCAATGACACTGGTGGATCCATATGTGGTATGCGAAAAGAACACACATGCAATGACTCTGGTTGTTGTTAGTAAAAAGAACACACATGCAATCATACTGGTGGATCCATGTGTGGTCTCTGAAGAGAACACACATTTCAATGAATCTGGTTGTTCCATATGTGGTATGTGAAAAGAACACACATGCAATGACTCCAGTTGTTGTTAGTAAAAAGAACACACATGCAACACTGGTGGATCCGTATGTGGATTGTGAAAAGAACACACATGCAATGACACTGGTGTATCCATATGTGGTATGTGAAAACAACACACATTCTAATGACTCCAGTTGTTATTAGTAAAAAGAACACACATGCAATGACACTGGTGGATCCATGTGTGGTCTCTGAAGAGAACACACATTTCAATGACTCTGGTTGTTCCATATGTGGTATGTGAAAAGAACACACATGCAATGACTCTGGTTGTTGTTAGTAAAAAGAACACACATGCAATGACACTGGTGGATCCATGTGTGGTCTCTGAAGAGAACACACATGCAATGACCCTGGTTGTTGTTAGTAAAAAGAGAACACATGCAATGACACTGGTGGATCCATATGTGGTATGTGAAAAGAACACACATGCAATGATTCTGGTTGTTGCTGGTAAAAAGAACACACATGCAATGATACTGGTGGATCCATGTGTGGTCTCTGAAGAGAACACACATTTCAATGAATCTGGTTGTTCCATTTGTGGTATGTGAAAAGAACACACATGCAATGACTCCAGTTGTTGTTAGTAAAAAGAACAAACATGCAACACTGGTGGATCCGTATGTGGATTGTGAAAAGAACACACATGCAATGACACTGGTGTATCCATATGTGGTATGTGAAAACAACACACATTCTAATGACTCCAGTTGTTGTTAGTAAAATGAACACACATGCAACGACACTAGTGGATCCATAGGTGGATTGTGAAAAGAACACACATGCAATGACACTGGTGGATCCATATGTGGTATGTGAAAAGAACACACATGCAATGACTCTGGTTGTTGTTAGTAAAAAGAACACACATGCAATGACACTGGTGGATCCATGTGTGGTCTCTGAAGAGAACACACATTTCAATGACTCTGGTTGTTGTTAGTAAAAAGAACTCACATGCAATGACACTGGTGGATCCATGTGTGGTATGTGAAAAGAACACACATGCAATGAATCTGGTCGTTGTTAGTAAAAAGAACACACATGCAATCATACTGGTGGATCCATGTGTGGTCTCTGAAGAGAACACACATTTCAATGAATCTGGTTGTTCCATATGTGGTATGTGAAAAGAACACACATGCAATGACTCCAGTTGTTGTTAGTAAAAAGAACACACATGCAACACTGGTGGATCCGTATGTGGATTGTGAAAAGAACACACATGCAATGACACTGGTGTATCCATATGTGGTATGTGAAAACAACACACATTCTAATGACTCTAGTTGTTGTTAGTAAAAAGAACACACATGCAATGACACTGGTGGATCCATGTGTGGTCTCTGAAGAGAACACACATTTCAATGACTCTGGTTGTTCCATATGTGGTATGTGAAAAGAACACACATGCAATGACTCTGGTTGTTGTTCGTAAAAAGAACACACATGCAATGACACTGGTGGATCCATGTGTGGTCTCTGAAGAGAACACACATGCAATGACCCTGGTTGTTGTTAGTAAAAAGAGCACACATGCAATGACACTGGTCGATCCATATGTGGTATGTGAAAAGAACACACATGCAATGATTCTGGTTGTTGTTAGTAAAAAGAACACACATGCAATGATACTGGTGGATCCATGTGTGGTCTCTAAAGAGAACACACATTTTAATGAATCTGGTTGTTCCATATGTGGTATGTGAAAAGAACACACATGCAATGACTCCAGTTGTTGTTAGTAAAAAGAACACACATGCAACACTGGTGGATCCGTATGTGGATTGTGAAAAGAACACACATGCAATGACACTGGTGTATCCATATGTGGTATGTGACAACAACACACATTCTAATGACTCCAGTTGTTGTTAGTAAAATGAACACACATGCAATGACACTAGTGGATCCATAGGTGGATTGTGAAAAGAACACACATGCAATGACACTGGTCGATCCATGTGTGGATTGTGAAAAGAACACGCATGCAATGACACTGGTGGATCCATATGTGGTATGTGAAAAGAACACACATGCAAGTACTCTGGTTGTAATTAGTAACAAGAACACACATGCAATGACACTGGTGGATCCATGTCTGGTCTCTAAAGAGAACACACATTTCAATGACTCTGGTTGTTATTAGTAAGAAGAACACACATGCAATGACACTGGTGGATCCATGTGTGGTCTCTGAAGAGAACACACATGCAATGACCCTGGTTGTTGTTAGTAAAAAGAGCACACATGCAATGACACTGGTGGATCCATATGTGGTATGTGAAAAGAACACACATGCAATGACTCTGGTTGTTGTTAGTAAAAAGAACACACATGCAATCATACTGGTGGATCCATGTGTGGTCTCTGAAGAAAACACACATTTCAATGACTCTGGTTGTTCCATATGTGGTATGTCAGAAGAACACACATGCAATGACACTGGTGGGTCCATGTGTGGTCTCTGAAGAGAACACACATGCAATGACCCTGGTTGTTGTTAGTAAAAAGAGCACACATGCAATGACACTGGTGGATCCATATGTGGTATGTGAAAAGAACACACATGCAATGACTCTGGTTGTTGTTAGTAAAAAGAACACACATGCAATCATACTGGTGGATCCATGTGTGGTCTCTGAAGAGAACACACATTTCAATGAATCTGGTTGTTCCATATGTGGTATGTGAAAAGAACACACATGCAATGACTCCAGTTGTTGTTAGTAAAAAGAACACACATGCAACACTGGTGGATCCGTATGTGGATTGTGAAAAGAACACACATGCAATGACACTGGTGTATCCATATGTGGTATGTGAAAACAACACACATTCTAATGACTCCAGTTGTTGTTAGTAAAAAGAACACACATGCAATGACACTGGTGGATCCATGTGTGGTCTCTGAAGAGAACACACATTTCAATGACTCTGGTTGTTCCATATGTGGTATGTGAAAAGAACACACATGCAATGACTCTGGTTGTTGTTAGTAAAAAGAACACACATGCAATGACACTGGTGGATCCATGTGTGGTCTCTGAAGAGAACACACATGCAATGACCCTGGTTGTTGTTAGTAAAAAGAGAACACATGCAATGACACTGGTGGATCCATATGTGGTATGTGAAAAGAACACACATGCAATGATTCTGGTTGTTGCTGGTAAAAAGAACACACATGCAATGATACTGGTGGATCCATGTGTGGTCTCTGAAGAGAACACACATTTCAATGAATCTGGTTGTTCCATTTGTGGTATGTGAAAAGAACACACATGCAATGACTCCAGTTGTTGTTAGTAAAAAGAACAAACATGCAACACTGGTGGATCCGTATGTGGATTGTGAAAAGAACACACATGCAATGACACTGGTGTATCCATATGTGGTATGTGAAAACAACACACATTCTAATGACTCCAGTTGTTGTTAGTAAAATGAACACACATGCAACGACACTAGTGGATCCATAGGTGGATTGTGAAAAGAACACACATGCAATGACACTGGTGGATCCATATGTGGTATGTGAAAAGAACACACATGCAATGACTCTGGTTGTTGTTAGTAAAAAGAACACACATGCAATGACACTGGTGGATCCATGTGTGGTCTCTGAAGAGAACACACATTTCAATGACTCTGGTTGTTCCATATGTGGTATGTGAGAAGAACACACAAGCGATGACTTTGGTTGTTGTTAGTAAAAAGAACACACATGCAATGACACTAGTGGATCCATGTGTGGTTTCTGAAGAGAACACACATTTCAATGACACCGGTGGATCCATATGTGGTATGTGAAAAGAACACACATGAAATGACTCCAGTTGTTGTTAGTAAAAAGAACACACATGCAGTGACACTAGTGGATCCATATGTGGATTGTGAAAAGAACACACATGCAATGACACTGGTAGATCCATATGTGGTATGTGAAAAGAACACACATGCAATGACTCTGGTTGCTGTTAGTAAAAAGAACACACATGCAATGACACTGATGGATCCATGTGTGGTCTCTGAAGAGAACACACATTTCAATGGCACTGGTGGACCATAGGTGGATTATGAAGAGAACACACATGCAATGACTCTAGTTGTTGTTAGTAAAAAGATCACACATGCAATGACTCTGGTTGTTCCATATGTGGTATGTGAAAAGAACACACATGCAATGACTCTGGTTGTTGTTAGTAAAAAGAACACACATGCAATGACACTGGTGGATCCATGTGTGGTCTCTGAAGAGAAGACACATTTCAATGACTCTGGTTGTTCCATATGTGGTATGTCAAAAGAGCACACATGCAATGACTCCAGTTGTTGTTAGGAAAAATAACACACATGCAATGACACTGGTGGATCCATAGGTGGATTGTGAAAAGATCACACATGCAATGACTCTGGTTGTTCCATATGTGGTATGTGAAAAGAACACACATGAAATGACTCTAGTTGTTGTTAGTAAAAAGAACACACATGCAACACTGGTGGATCCATATGTGGATTGTGAAAAGAACACACATGCAATGACACTGGTGTATCCATATGTGGTATGTGAAAACAACACACATTTCAATGACTCCAGTTGTTGTTAGTAAAATGAACACACATGCAATGACACTGGTGGATCCATAGGTGGATTGTGAAAAGAACACACATGCAATGACACTGGTGGATCCATATGTGGTATGTGAAAAGAACACACATGCAAGGATTCTGGTTGTAATTAGTAACAAGAACACACATGCAATGACACTGGTGGATCCATGTGTGGTCTCTGAAGATAACACACATTTCAATGACTCTGGTTGTTGTTAGTAAAAATAACACACATGCAATGACACTGGTGGATCCATGTGTGGTCTCTGAAGAGAACAGACATGTAATGACTCTGGTTGTTGTTAGTAAAAAGCGCACACATGCAATGACACTGGTGGATCCATATGTGGTATGTGAAAAGAACACACATGCAATGACTCTGGTTGTTGTTAGTAAAAAGAACACACATGCAATGACACTGGTGGACCCATGTGTAGTCTCTAAAGAGAACACACATGCAGTGACTCTGGTTGTTGTTAGTAAAAAGATCACACATGCAATGACATTGGTGGATCCATATGTGGTATGTGAAAAGAACACACATGCAATGACTCTGGTTGTTGTTAGTAAAAAGAAAACACATGCAATGACACTGGTGGATCCATAGGTGGATTGTGAAAAGAGCACACATGCAATGACTCTGGTTGTTCCATATGTCGTATGTGAAAAGAACACACATGAAATGACTCCAGTTGTTGTTAGTAAAAAGAACACACATGCAATGACACTAGTGGATCCATATATGGATTGTGAAAAGAACACACATGCAATGACACTGGTGGATCCATATGTGGTATGTGAAAAGAACACACATTTCAATGACTCCGGTTGTTGTTAGTAAAAAGAACACACATGCAATGACACTGGTGGATCCATAGGTGGATTGTGAAAAGAACACAAATGCAATGGCACTGGTGGATCCATATGTGGTATGTGAAAAGAACACACATGCAAGGACTCTGGTTGTAATGAGTAACAAGAACACACATGCAATGACACTGGTGGATCCATGTGTGGTCCCTGAAGAGAACACACATTTCAATGACTCTGGTTGTTGTTAGTAAAAAGAACTCACCTGCAATGACACTAGTGGATCCATGTGTGGTATGTGAAAAGAACACACATGCAAGGACTCTGGTTGTAATTAGTAACAAGAACACACATGCAATGACACTGGTGGATCCATGTGTGGTATGTGAAAAGAACACATTGCTATGAATCTGGTTGTTGTTAGTAAAAAGAACACACATGCAATGACACTGGTGGATCCATGTGTGGTCTCTGAAGAGAACACACATTTCAATGAATCTGGTTGTTCCATTTGTGGTATGTGAAAAGAACACACATGCAATGACTCCAGTTGTTGTTAGTAAAAAGAACAAACATGCAACACTGGTGGATCCGTATGTGGATTGTGAAAAGAACACACATGCAATGACACTGGTGTATCCATATGTGGTATGTGAAAACAACACACATTCTAATGACTCCAGTTGTTGTTAGTAAAATGAACACACATGCAACGACACTAGTGGATCCATAGGTGGATTGTGAAAAGAACACACATGCAATGACACTGGTGGATCCATATGTGGTATGTGAAAAGAACACACATGCAATGACTCTGGTTGTTGTTAGTAAAAAGAACACACATGCAATGACACTGGTGGATCCATGTGTGGTCTCTGAAGAGAACACACATTTCAATGACTCTGGTTGTTGTTAGTAAAAAGAACTCACATGCAATGACACTGGTGGATCCATGTGTGGTATGTGAAAAGAACACACATGCAATGACTCTGGTCGTTGTTAGTAAAAAGAACACACATGCAATCATACTGGTGGATCCATGTGTGGTCTCTGAAGAGAACACACATTTCAATGAATCTGGTTGTTCCATATGTGGTATGTGAAAAGAACACACATGCAATGACTCCAGTTGTTGTTAGTAAAAAGAACACACATGCAACACTGGTGGATCCGTATGTGGATTGTGAAAAGAACACACATGCAATGACACTGGTGTATCCATATGTGGTATGTGAAAACAACACACATTCTAATGACTCTAGTTGTTGTTAGTAAAAAGAACACACATGCAATGACACTGGTGGATCCATGTGTGGTCTCTGAAGAGAACACACATTTCAATGACTCTGGTTGTTCCATATGTGGTATGTGAAAAGAACACACATGCAATGACTCTGGTTGTTGTTCGTAAAAAGAACACACATGCAATGACACTGGTGGATCCATGTGTGGTCTCTGAAGAGAACACACATGCCATGACCCTGGTTGTTGTTAGTAAAAAGAGCACACATGCAATGACACTGGTCGATCCATATGTGGTATGTGAAAAGAACACACATGCAATGATTCTGGTTGTTGTTAGTAAAAAGAACACACATGCAATGATACTGGTGGATCCATGTGTGGTCTCTAAAGAGAACACACATTTTAATGAATCTGGTTGTTCCATATGTGGTATGTGAAAAGAACACACATGCAATGACTCCAGTTGTTGTTAGTAAAAAGAACACACATGCAACACTGGTGGATCCGTATGTGGATTGTGAAAAGAACACACATGCAATGACACTGGTGTATCCATATGTGGTATGTGACAACAACACACATTCTAATGACTCCAGTTGTTGTTAGTAAAATGAACACACATGCAATGACACTAGTGGATCCATAGGTGGATTGTGAAAAGAACACACATGCAATGACACTGGTCGATCCATGTGTGGATTGTGAAAAGAACACGCATGCAATGACACTGGTGGATCCATATGTGGTATGTGAAAAGAACACACATGCAAGTACTCTGGTTGTAATTAGTAACAAGAACACACATGCAATGACACTGGTGGATCCATGTATGGTCTCTAAAGAGAACACACATTTCAATGACTCTGGTTGTTATTAGTAAAAAGAACACACATGCAATGACACTGGTGGATCCATGTGTGGTCTCTGAAGAGAACACACATGCAATGACCCTGGTTGTTGTTAGTAAAAAGAGCACACATGCAATGACACTGGTGGATCCATATGTGGTATGTGAAAAGAACACACATGCAATGACTCTGGTTGTTGTTAGTAAAAAGAACACACATGCAATCATACTGGTGGATCCATGTGTGGTCTCTGAAGAAAACACACATTTCAATGACTCTAGTTGTTCCATATGTGGTATGTCAAAAGAACACACATGCAATGACACTGGTGGGTCCATGTGTGGTCTCTGAAGAGAACACACATGCAATGACCCTGGTTGTTGTTAGTAAAAAGAGCACACATGCAATGACACTGGTGGATCCATATGTGGTATGTGAAAAGAACACACATGCAATGACTCTGGTTGTTGTTAGTAAAAAGAACACACATGCAATCATACTGGTGGATCCATGTGTGGTCTCTGAAGAGAACACACATTTCAATGAATCTGGTTGTTCCATATGTGGTATGTGAAAAGAACACACATGCAATGACTCCAGTTGTTGTTAGTAAAAAGAACACACATGCAACACTGGTGGATCCGTATGTGGATTGTGAAAAGAACACACATGCAATGACACTGGTGTATCCATATGTGGTATGTGAAAACAACACACATTCTAATGACTCCAGTTGTTGTTAGTAAAAAGAACACACATGCAATGACACTGGTGGATCCATGTGTGGTCTCTGAAGAGAACACACATTTCAATGACTCTGGTTGTTCCATATGTGGTATGTGAAAAGAACACACATGCAATGACTCTGGTTGTTGTTAGTAAAAAGAACACACATGCAATGACACTGGTGGATCCATGTGTGGTCTCTGAAGAGAACACACATGCAATGACCCTGGTTGTTGTTAGTAAAAAGAGAACACATGCAATGACACTGGTGGATCCATATGTGGTATGTGAAAAGAACACACATGCAATGATTCTGGTTGTTGCTGGTAAAAAGAACACACATGCAATGATACTGGTGGATCCATGTGTGGTCTCTGAAGAGAACACACATTTCAATGAATCTGGTTGTTCCATTTGTGGTATGTGAAAAGAACACACATGCAATGACTCCAGTTGTTGTTAGTAAAAAGAACAAACATGCAACACTGGTGGATCCGTATGTGGATTGTGAAAAGAACACACATGCAATGACACTGGTGTATCCATATGTGGTATGTGAAAACAACACACATTCTAATGACTCCAGTTGTTGTTAGTAAAATGAACACACATGCAACGACACTAGTGGATCCATAGGTGGATTGTGAAAAGAACACACATGCAATGACACTGGTGGATCCATATGTGGTATGTGAAAAGAACACACATGCAATGACTCTGGTTGTTGTTAGTAAAAAGAACACACATGCAATGACACTGGTGGATCCATGTGTGGTCTCTGAAGAGAACACACATTTCAATGACTCTGGTTGTTCCATATGTGGTATGTGAGAAGAACACACAAGCGATGACTTTGGTTGTTGTTAGTAAAAAGAACACACATGCAATGACACTAGTGGATCCATGTGTGGTTTCTGAAGAGAACACACATTTCAATGACACTGGTGGATCCATATGTGGTATGTGAAAAGAACACACATGAAATGACTCCAGTTGTTGTTAGTAAAAAGAACACACATGCAGTGACACTAGTGGATCCATATGTGGATTGTGAAAAGAACACACATGCAATGACACTGGTAGATCCATATGTGGTATGTGAAAAGAACACACATGCAATGACTCTGGTTGTTGTTAGTAAAAAGAACACACATGCAATGACACTAATGGATCCATGTGTGGTCTCTGAAGAGAACACACATTTCAATGGCACTGGTGGACCATAGGTGGATTATGAAGAGAACACACATGCAATGACTCTAGTTGTTGTTAGTAAAAAGATCACACATGCAATGACTCTGGTTGTTCCATATGTGGTATGTGAAAAGAACACACATGCAATGACTCTGGTTGTTGTTAGTAAAAAGAACACACATGCAATGACACTGGTGGATCCATGTGTGGTCTCTGAAGAGAAGACACATTTCAATGACTCTGGTTGTTCCATATGTGGTATGTCAAAAGAGCACACATGCAATGACTCCAGTTGTTGTTAGGAAAAATAACACACATGCAATGACACTGGTGGATCCATAGGTGGATTGTGAAAAGATCACACATGCAATGACTCTGGTTGTTCCATATGTGGTATGTGAAAAGAACACACATGAAATGACTCTAGTTGTTGTTAGTAAAAAGAACACACATGCAACACTGGTGGATCCATATGTGGATTGTGAAAAGAACACACATGCAATGACACTGGTGTATCCATATGTGGTATGTGAAAACAACACACATTTCAATGACTCCAGTTGTTGTTAGTAAAATGAACACACATGCAATGACACTGGTGGATCCATAGGTGGATTGTGAAAAGAACACACATGCAATGACACTGGTGGATCCATATGTGGTATGTGAAAAGAACACACATGCAAGGATTCTGGTTGTAATTAGTAACAAGAACACACATGCAATGACACTGGTGGATCCATGTGTGGTCTCTGAAGATAACACACATTTCAATGACTCTGGTTGTTGTTAGTAAAAATAACACACATGCAATGACACTGGTGGATCCATGTGTGGTCTCTGAAGAGAACAGACATGTAATGACTCTGGTTGTTGTTAGTAAAAAGCGCACACATGCAATGACACTGGTGGATCCATATGTGGTATGTGAAAAGAACACACATGCAATGACTCTGGTTGTTGTTAGTAAAAATAACACACATGCAATGACACTGGTGGACCCATGTGTAGTCTCTAAAGAGAACACACATGCAGTGACTCTGGTTGTTGTTAGTAAAAAGATCACACATGCAATGACATTGGTGGATCCATATGTGGTATGTGAAAAGAACACACATGCAATGACTCTGGTTGTTGTTAGTAAAAAGAAAACACATGCAATGACACTGGTGGATCCATAGGTGGATTGTGAAAAGAGCACACATGCAATGACTCTGGTTGTTCCATATGTCGTATGTGAAAAGAACACACATGAAATGACTCCAGTTGTTGTTAGTAAAAAGAACACACATGCAATGACACTAGTGGATCCATATATGGATTGTGAAAAGAACACACATGCAATGACACTGGTGGATCCATATGTGGTATGTGAAAAGAACACACATTTCAATGACTCCGGTTGTTGTTAGTAAAAAGAACACACATGCAATGACACTGGTGGATCCATAGGTGGATTGTGAAAAGAACACAAATGCAATGGCACTGGTGGATCCATATGTGGTATGTGAAAAGAACACACATGCAAGGACTCTGGTTGTAATGAGTAACAAGAACACACATGCAATGACACTGGTGGATCCATGTGTGGTCCCTGAAGAGAACACACATTTCAATGACTCTGGTTGTTGTTAGTAAAAAGAACTCACTTGCAATGACACTAGTGGATCCATGTGTGGTATGTGAAAAGAACACACATGCAAGGACTCTGGTTGTAATTAGTAACAAGAACACACATGCAATGACACTGGTGGATCCATGTGTGGTATGTGAAAAGAACACATTGCTATGAATCTGGTTGTTGTTAGTAAAAAGAACACACATGCAATGACACTGGTGGATCCATGTGTGGTCTCTGAAGAGAACACAGATTTCAATGACACTGGTGGACCATAGGTGGATTGTGAAGAGAACACACATGCAATGACTCTAGTTGTTGTTAGTAAAAAGAACACACATGCAATGACACTGGTGGATCCATATGTGGATTGTGAAAAGAACACACATGCAATGACACTGGTGGATCCATATGTGGTATATGAAAATAACACACATTTCAATGACTCCGGTTGTTGTTAGTAAAAAGAACACACATGCAATAACACTGGTGGATCCATATGTGGTATGTGAAAAGAACACACATGCAATGACTCCAGTTGTTGTTAGTAAAATGAACACACATGCAATGACACTGGTGGATCCATGTGTGGTCTCTAAAGAGAACACACAATTCAATGACTCTGGTTGTTCCATATGTGGTATGTCAAAAGAACACACATGCAATGACTCTAGTTGTTGTTAGTAAAAAGACCACACATGCAATGACGCTGGTGGATCCAAAGGTGGATTGTGAAAAGATCACACATGCAATGACTCTGGTTGTTGTTAGTAAAAAGAGCACACATGCAATGACACTGGTGGATCCATATGTGGTATGTGAAAAGAACACACATGCAATGACTCTGGTTGTTATTAGTAAAATGAACACACATGCAATGACACTGGTGGATCCATGTGTGGTCTCTAAAGAGAACACACATTTCAATGACACTGGTGGACCATAGGTGGATTGTGAAGAGAACACACATGCAATGACTCTAGTTGTTGTTAGTAAAAAGAACACACATGCAATGACACTGGTGGATCCATGTGTGGAGTGTGAAAAGAACACACATGCAATGACACTGCTGGATCCATATGTGGTATGTCAAAAGAACACACATGCAATGACTCCAGTTGTTGTTAGTAAAAAGAACACACATGCAATGACACTGGTGGATCCATAGGTGGATTGTGAAAAGATCACACATGCAATGACTCTGGTTGTTCCATATGTGGTATGTGAAAAGAACACACATCAAATGACTCCAGTTGTTGTTAGTAAAAAGAACACACATGCAACACTGGTGGATCCATATGTGGATTGTGAAAAGAACACACATGCAATGACACTGGTGTATCCATATGTGGTATGTGAAAACAACACACATTTCAATGACTCCAGTTGTTGTTAGTAAAATGAACACACATGCAATAACACTAGTGGATCCATAGGTGGATTGTGAAAAGAACACACATGCCATGACACTGGTGGATCCATATGTGGTATGTGAAAAGAACACACATGCAAGGATTCTGGTTGTAATTAGTAACAAGAAAACACATGCAATGACACTGGTGGATCCATGTGTGGTCTCTGAAGAGAACACACATTTCAATGACTCTGGTTGTTGTTAGTAAAAAGAGCACACATGCAATGAACACTGGTGGATCCATATGTGGTATGTGAAAAGAATACACATGCAATGACTCTGGTTGTTGTTAGTAAAAAGAACACACATGCAATGACACTGGTGGATCCATGTGTGGTCTCTGAAGAGAACACACATTTCAATGGCACTGGTGGACCATAGGTGGATTATGAAGAGAACACACATGCAATGACTCTAGTTGTTGTTAGTAAAAAGAGCACACATGCAATGACTCTGGTTGTTCCATATGTGGTATGTGAAAAGAACACACATGAAATGACTCCAGTTGTTGTTAGTAAAAAGAACACACATGCAACACTGGTGGATCCATATGTGGATTGTGAAAAGAACACACATGCAATGACACTGGTGTATCCATATGTGGTATGTGAAAACAACACACATTTCAATGACTCCAGTTGTTGTTAGTAAAATGAACACACATGCAATAACACTAGTGGATCCATAGGTGGATTGTGAAAAGAACACACATGCCATGACACTGGTGGATCCATATGTGGTATGTGAAAAGAACACACATGCAAGGATTATGGTTGTAATTAGTAACAAGAAAACACATGCAATGACACTGGTCGATCCATGTGTGGTCTCTGAAGAGAACACACATTTCAATGACTCTGGTTGTTGTTAGTAAAAAGAGCACACATGCAATGAACACTGGTGGATCCATATGTGGTATGTGAAATGAATACACATGCAATGACTCTGGTTGTTGTTAGTAAAAAGAACACACATGCAATGACACTGGTGGATCCATGTGTGGTCTCTGAAGAGAACACACATTTCAATGGCACTGGTAAACCATAGGTGGAATGTGAAGAGAACACACATGCAATGACTCTAGTTGTTGTTAGTAAAAAGAACACACATGCAATGACACTGGTGGATCCATGTGTGGAGTGTGAAAAGAACACACATGCAATGACACTGGTGGATCCATATGTGGTATGTGAAAAGAACACACATGCAATGACTCCAGTTGTTGTTAGTAAAAAGAACACACATGCAATGACATTGGTGGATCCATGTGTGGTCTCTAAAGAGAACACACAATTCAATGACTCTGGTTGTTCCATATGTGGTATGTCAAAAGAACACACATGCAATGACTCCAGTTGTTGTTAGTAGAAAGACCACACATGCAATGACACTGGTGGATCCATAGGTGGATTGTGAAAAGATCACACATGCAATGACTTTGGTTGTTCCATATGTGGTATGTGAAAAGAACACACATGAAATGACTCCAGTTATTGTTAGTAAAAAGAACACACATGCAACACTGGTGGATCCATATGTGGATTGTGAAAAGAACACACATGCAATGACACTGGTGTATCCATATATGGTATGTGAAAACAACACACATTTCAATGACTCTAGTTGTTGTTAGTAAAATGAACACACATGCAATGACACTGGTGGATCCATAGGTGGATTGTGAAAAGAACACACATGCAATGACACTAGTGGATCCATATGTGGTATGTGAAAAGAACACACATGCAAGGATTCTGGTTGTAATTAGTAACAAGAACACACATGCAATGACAGTGCTGGATCCATGTGTGGTCTCTGAAGAGAACACACATTTCAATGACTCTGGTTGTTGTTAGTAAAAAGAACACACATGCAATGACACTGGTGGATCCATGTGTGGTGTCTGAAGAGAACACACATGTAATGACTCTGGTTGTTGTTTTAAAAAGAGCACACATGCAATGACACTAGTGGATCCATATGTGGTATGTGAAAAGAACACACATGCAATGACTCTGGTTGTTGTTAGTAAAAAGAACACACATGCAATGACACTGGTGGACCCATGTGTGGTCTCTGAAGAGAACACACATGCAATGACTCTGGTTCTTGTTAGTAAAAAGATCACACATGCAATGACACAGGTGGATCCATATGTGGTATGTGAAAAGAACACACATGCAATGACTCTAGTTGTTGTTAGGAAAAAGAACACACATGCAATGACACTGGTGGATCCATAGGTGGATTGTGAAAAGAGCACACATGCAATGACTCTGGTTGTTCCATATGTGGGATGTGAAAAGAACACACATGAAATGACACTGGTGGATCCATATTTGGATTGTGAAAAGAACACACATGCAATGAGACTGGTGGATGCATATGTGGTATGTAAAAAGAACACACATTTCAATGACTCCGGTTGTTGTTAGTAAATAGAACACACATGCAATGACACTGGTGGATCCATAGGTGGATTGTGAAAAGAACACAAATGCAATGACACTGGTGGATCCATATGTGGTATGTGAAAAGAACACACATGCAATGACTCTAGTTGTTGTTAGTAAAAAGAACACACAGGCAATGACACTGGTGGATCCATGTGTGGTCTCTGAAGAAAACACACATTTCAATGACTCTGGTTGTTGTTAGTAAAAAGAACTCACATGCAATGACACTGGTGGATCCATGTGTGGTCTCTGAAGAGAACACACATGCAATGACTCTGGTTGTTGTTAGTAAAAAGAGCACACATGCAATGACACTGGTGGATCCATATGTGGTATGTGAAAAGAACACACATGCAATGACTCTGGTTGTTGTTAGTAAAAAGAACACACATGCAATGACACTGGTGGATCCATGTGTGGTCTATGAAGAGAACACACATTATAATGACACTGGTGGACCATAGGTGGATTGTGAAGAGAACACACATGCAATGACTCTAGTTGTTGTGAGTAAAAAGAACACACATGCAATGACACTGGTGGATCCATGTGTGGAGTGTGAAAAGAACACACATGCAATGACACTGGTGGATCCATATGTGGTATGTGAAGAGAACACACATGCAATGACTCCAGTTGTTGTTAGTAAAAAAACCACACATGCAATGACACTGGTGGATCCATGTGTGGTCTCTAAGGAGAACACACAATTCAATGACTCTGGTTGTTCCATATGTGGTATGTCAAAAGAACACACATGCAATGACTCCAGTTGTTGTTAGTAAAAAGAACACACATGCAATGACACTGGTGGATCCATAGGTGGATTGTGAAAAGATCACACATGCAATGACTCTGGTTGTTCCATATGTGGTATGTGAAAAGAACACACATGAAATGACTCCAGTTGTTGTTAGTAAAAAGAACACACATGCAACACTGGTGGAGCCATATGTGGATTGTGAAAAGAACACACATGCAATGACACTGGTGTATCCATATGTGGTATGTGAAAAGAACACACATTTCAATGACTCCAGTTGTTGTTAGTAAAATGAACACACATGCAATGACACTGGTGGATCCATAGGTGGATTGTGAAAAGAACACAAATGCAATGACACTGGTGGATCCATATGTGGTATGTGAAAAGAACACACATGCAATGACACTGGTGGATCCATAGGTGGATTGTGAAAAGAACACACATGTAATGACACTGGTGGATCCATATGTGGTATGTGAAAAGAACACACATGCAAGGATTCTGGTTGTAATTAGTAACAAGAACACACATGCAATGACACTGGTGGATCCATGTGTGGTCTCTGAAGATAACACACATTTCAATGACTCTGGTTGTTGTTAGTAAAAAGAACACACATGCAATGACACTGGTGGATCCATGTGTGGTCTCTCAAGAGAACACACATGTAATGACTCTGGTTGTTGTTAGTAAAAAGAGGACACATGCAATGACACTGGTGGATCCATATGTGGTATGTGAAAAGAACACACATGCAATGACTCTGGTTGTTGTTAGTAAAAAGAACACACATGCAATGACACTGGTGGACCCATGTGTAGTCTCTGAAGAGAACACACATGCAGTGACTCTGGTTGTTGTTAGTAAAAGGATCACACATGCAATGACACTGGTGGATCCATATGTGGTATGTGAAAAGAACACACATGCAATGACTCTGGTTGTTGTTAGTAAAAAGAAAACACATGCAATGACACTGGTGGATCCATAGGTGGATTGTGAAAAGAGCACACATGCAATGACTCTGGTTGTTCCATATGTGGTATGTGAAAAGAACACACATGAAATGACTCTAGTTGTTGTTAGTAAAAAGAACACACATGCAATGACACTAGTGGATCCATATGTGGATTGTGAAAAGAACACACATGCAATGACACTGGTGGATCCATATGTGGTATGTGAAAAGAACACACATTTCAATGACTCCGGTTGTTGTTAGTAAAAAGAGCACACATGCAATGACACTGGTGGATCCATAGGTGGATTGTGAAAAGAACACAAATGCAATGGCACTGGTGGATCCATATGTGGTATGTGAAAAGAACACACATGCAAGGACTCTGGTTGTAATTAGTAACAAGAACACACATGCAATGACACTGGTGGATCCATTTGTGGTCTCTGAAGAGAACACACATTTCAATGACTCTGGTTGTTGTTAGTAAAAAGAACTCACTTGCAATGACACTGGTGGATCCATGTGTGGTATGTGAAAAGAACACACATGCAAGGACTCTGGTTGTAATTAGTAACAAGAACACACATGCAATGACACTGGTGGATCCATGTGTGGTATGTGAAAAGAACACATTGCAATGAATCTGGTTGTTGTTAGTAAAAAGAACACACATGCAATGACACTGGTGGATCCATGTGTGGTCTCTGAAGAGAACACACATTTCAATGACACTGGTGGACCATAGGTGGATTGTGAAGAGAACACACATGCAATGACTCTAGTTGTTGTTAGTAAAAAGAATACACATGCAATGACACTGGTGGATCCATATGTGGATTGTGAAAAGAACACACATGCAATGACACTGGTGGATCCATATGTGGTATGTGAAAAGAACACACATTTCAATGACTCCGGTTGTTGTTAGTAAAAAGAACACACATGCAATGACACTGGTGGATCCATAGGTGGATTGTGAAAAGAACACAAATGCAATGGCACTGGTGGATCCATATGTGGTATGTTAAAAGAACACACATGCAAGGACTCTGGTTGTAATTAGTAACAAGAACACACATGCAATGACACTGGTGGATCCATGTGTGGTCTCTGAAGAGAACACACATTTCAATGACTCTGGTTGTTGTTAGTAAAAAGAACTCACATGCAATGACACTGGTGGATCCATGTGTGGTATGTGAAAAGAACACACATGCAAGGACTCTGGTTGTAATTAGTAACAAGAACACACATGCAATGACACTGGTGGATCCATGTGTGGTATGTGAAAAGAACACATTGCAATGAATCTGGTTGTTGTTAGTAAAAAGAACACACATGCAATGACAATGGTGGATCCATATGTGGTATGTGAAAAGAACACACATGCAATGACTCCAGTTGTTGTTAGTAAAAAGAACACACATGCAATGACACTGGTGGATCCATGTGTGGTCTCTAAAGAGAACACACAATTCAATGAGTCTGGTTGTTCCATATGTGGTATGTCAAAAGAACACACATGCAATGACTCTAGTTGTTGTTAGTAAAAAGACCACACATGCAATGACGCTGGTGGATCCAAAGGTGGATTGTGAAAAGATCACACATGCAATGACTCTAGTTGTTGTTAGTAAAAAGAGCACACATGCAATGACACTGGTGGATCCATATGTGGTATGTGAAAAGAACACACATGCAATGACTCTAGTTGTTGTTAGTAAAATGAACACACATGCATTGACACTGGTGGATCCATGTGTGGTCTCTAAAGAGAACACACATTTCAATGACACTGGTGGACCATAGGTGCATTGTGAAGAGAACACACATGCAATGACTCTAGTTGTTGTTAGTAAAAAGAACACACATGCAATGACACTGGTGGATCCATGTGTGGAGTGTGAAAACAACACACATGCAATGACACTGGTGGATCCATATGTGGTATGTGAAAAGAACACACATGCAATGACTCCAGTTGTTGTTAGTAAAAAGAACACACATGCACTGACACTGGTGGATCCATGTGTGTTCTCTAAAGAGAACACACAATTCAATGACTCTGGTTGTTCCATATGTGGTATGTCAAAAGAACACACATGCAATGACTCCAGTTGTTGTTAGTAAAAAGAACACACATGCAATGACACTGGTGGATCCATAGGTAGATTGTGAAAAGATCACACATGCAATGACTCTGGTTGTTCCATATGTGGTATGTGAAAAGAACACACATGAAATGACTCCAGTTGTTGTTAGTAAAAAGAACACACATGCAACACTGGTGGATCCATATGTGGATTGTGAAAAGAACACACATGCAATGACACTGGTGTATCCAAATGTGGTATGTGAAAACAACACACATTTCAATGACTCCAGTTGTTGTTAGTAAAATGAACACACATGCAATAACACTAGTGGATCCATAGGTGGATTGTGAAAAGAACACACATGCCATGACACTGGTGGATCCATATGTGGTATGTGAAAAGAACACACATGCAAGGTTTCTGGTTGTAATTAGTAACAAGAAAACACATGCAATGACACTGGTGGATCCATGTGTTGTCTCTGAAGAGAACACACATTTCAATGACGCTGGTTGTTGTTAGTAAAAAGAGCACACATGCAATGAACACTGGTGGATCCATATGTGGTATGTGAAAAGAATACACATGCAATGACTCTGGTTGTTGTTAGTAAAAAGAACACACATGCAATGACACTGGTGGATCCATGTGTGGTCTTTGAAGAGAACACACATTTCAATGGCACTGGTGGACCATAGGTGGATTGTGAAGAGAACACACATGCAATGACTCTAGTTGTTGTTAGTAAAAAGAACACACATGCAATGACACTGGTGGATCCATGTGTGGAGTGTGAAAAGAACACACATGCAATGACACTGGTGGATCCATATGTGGTATGTGAAAAGAACACACATGCAATGACTCCAGTTGTTGTTAGTAAAAAGAACACACATGCAATGACATTGGTGGATCCATGTGTGGTCTCTAAAGAGAACACACAATTCAATGACTCTGGTTGTTCCATATGTGGTATGTCAAAAGAACACACATGCAATGACTCCAGTTGTTGTTAGTAGAAAGACCACACATGCAATGACACTGGTGGATCCATAGGTGGATTGTGAAAAGATCACACATGCAATGACTCTGGTTGTTCCATATGTGGTATGTGAAAAGAACACACATGAAATGACTCCAGTTGTTGTTAGTAAAAAGAACACACATGCAACACTGGTGGATCTATATGTGGATTGTGAAAAGAACACACATGCAATGACACTGGTGTATCCATATGTGGTATGTGAAAACAACACACATTTCAATGACTCCAGTTGTTGTTAGTAAAATGAACACACATGCAATGACACTGGTGGATCCATAGGTGGATTGTGAAAACAACACACATGCAATGACACTAGTGGATCCATATGTGGTATGTGAAAAGAACACACATGCAAGGATTCTGGTTGTAATTAGTAACAAGAACACACATGCAATGACACTGGTGGATCCAAGTGTGGTCTCTGAAGAGAACACAAATTTCAATGACTCTGGTTGTTGTTATTAAAAAGAACACACATGCAATGACACTGGTGGATCCATGTGTGGTCTCTGAAGAGAAAGCACATGTAATGACTCTGGTTGTTGTTAGTAAAAAGAGCACACATGCAATGACACTTGTGGATCCATATGTAGTATGTGAAAATAACACACATGCAATGACTCTGGTTGTTGTTAGTAAAAAGAACACACATGCAATGACACTGGTGGACCCATGTGTGGTCTCTGAAGAGAACACACATGCAATGACTCTGGTTCTTGTTAGTAAAAAGATCACACATGCAATGACACATGTGGATCCATATGTGGTATGTGAAAAGAACACACATGCAATGACTCTGGTTGTTGTTAGTAAAAAGAACACACATGCAACACTGCTAGATCCATATGTGGATTGTGAAAAGAACACACATGCAATGACACTGGTGTATCCATATGTTGTATGTGAAAACAACACACATTTCAATGACTCCAGTTGTTGTTAGTAAAATGAACACACATGCAATGACACTGGTGGATCCATAGGTGGATTGTGAAAAGAACACACATGCAATGACACTAGTGGATACATATGTGGTATGTGAAAAGAACACACATGCAAGGATTCTGGTTGTAATTAGTAACAAGAACACACATGCAATGACACTGGTGGATCCATGTGTGGTCTCTGAAGAGAACACACATTTCAATGACTCTGGTTGTTGTTAGTAAAAAGAACACACATGCAATGACACTGGTGGATCCATGTGTGGTCTTTGAAGAGAACACACATGTAATGACTCTGGTTGTTGTTAGTAAAAAGAGCACACATGCAATGACACTGGTGGATCCATATGCGGTATGTGAAAAGAACACACATGCAATGACTCTGGTTGTTGTTAGTAAAAAGAACACACATGCAATGATACTAGTAGACCCATGTGTGGTCTCTGAAGAGAACACACATGCAATGACTCTGGTTCTTGTTAGTAAAAAGATCACACATGCAATGACACAGGTTGATCCATATGTGGTATGTGAAAAGAACACACATGCAATGACTCTGGTTGTTGTTAGTAAAAAGAACACACATGCAATGACACTGGTGGATCCATAGGTGGATTGTGAAAAGAGCACTCATGCAATGACTCTGGTTGTTCCATATGTGGTATGTGAAAAGAACACACATGAAATGACTCCAGTTGTTGTTAGTAAAAAGAACACACATGCAATGACACTGGTGGATCCATATGTGGATTGTGAAAAGAACACACATGCAATGACACTGGTGGATCCATGTGTGGTATGTGAAAAGAACACACATTTCAATGACTCCGGTTGTTGTCATTAAATAGAACACACATGCAATAACACTGGTGGATCCATAGGTGGATTGTGAAAAGAACACAAATGCAATGACACTGGTGGATCCATATGTGGTATGTGAAAAGAACACATATGCAATGACTCTGGTTGTTGTTAGTAAAAAGAACACACATGCAATGACACTGGTGGATCCATGTGTGGTCTCTGAAGAGAACACACATTTCAATGACTCTGGTTGTTGTTAGTTAAAAGAACTCACATGCAATGACACTGGTGGATACATGTGTGGTCTCTGAAGAGAACACACATGCAATGGCTCTGGTTGTTGTTAGTAAAAAGAGCACACATGCAATGACACTGGTGGATCCATATGTGGTATGTGAAAAGAACACACATGCAATGACTCTGGTTGTTGTTAGTAAAAAGAACACACATGCAATGATACTGGTGGATCCATGTGTGGTCTCTGAAAAGAACACACATGCAATGACTCTGGTTGTGGTTAGTAAAAAGAACACACATGCAATGATACTGGTGGATCCATGTGTGGTCTCTGAAGAGAACACATATTTCAATGACACTGGTGGACCATAGGTGGATTGTGAAGAGAACACACATGCAATGACTCTAGTTGTTGTTAGTAAAAAGAACACACATGCAATGACACTGGTGGATCCATGTGTGGAGTGTGAAAAGAACACACATGCAATGACACTGGTGGATCCATATGTGGTATGTGAAAAGAACACACATGTAATGACTCCAGTTGTTGTTAGTAAAAAGAACACACATGCAATGAAACTGGTGGATCCATGTGTGGTCTCTAAAGAGAACACACAATTCAATGACTCTGGTTGTTCCATATGTGGTGTCAAAAGAACACACATGCAATGAGTCTAGTTGTTGTTAGTAAAAAGAACACACATGCAATGACACTGGTGGATCCATAGGTGGATTGTGAAAAGATCACACATGCAATGACTCTGGTTGTTCCATATGTGGTATGTGAAAAGAACACACATGAAATGACTCCAGTTGTTGTTAGTAAAAAGAACACACATGCAACACTGGTGGATCCATATGTGGATTGTGAAAAGAACACACATGCAATGACACTGGTGTATCCATATGTGGTATGTGAAAACAACACACATTTCAATGACTCTAGTTGTTGTTAGTAAAATGAACACACATGCAATGACACTGGTGGATCCATAGGTGGATTGTGAAAAGAACACACATGCAATGACACTAGTGGATCCATATGTGGTATGTGAAAAGAACACACATGCAAGGATTCTGGTTGTAATTAGTAACAAGAACACACATGCAATGACACTGGTGGATCCATGTGTGGTCTCTGAAGAGAACACACATTTCAATGACTCTGGTTGTTGTTATTAAAAAGAACACACATGCAATGACACTGGTGGATCCATGTGTGGTCTTTGAAGAGAACACACATGTAATGAATCTGGTTGTTGTTAGTAAAAAGAGCACACATGCAATGACACTGGTGGATCCATATGTGGTATGTGAAAAGAACACACATGCAATGACTCTGGTTGTTGTTAGTAAAAAGAACACACATGCAATGATACTGGTAGACCCATGTGTGGTCTCTGAAGAGAACACACATGCAATGACTCTGGTTCTTGTTAGTAAAAAGATCACACATGCAATGACACAGGTTGATCCATATGTGGTATGTGAAAAGAACACACATGCAATGACTCTGGTTGTTGTTAGTAAAAAGAACACACATGCAATGACACTGGTGGATCCATAGGTGGATTGTGAAAAGAGCACTCATGCAATGACTCTGGTTGTCCCATATGTGGTATGTGAAAAGAACACACATGAAATGACTCCAGTTGTTGTCAGTAAAAAGAACACACATGCAATGACACTGGTGGATCCATATGTGGATTGTGAAATGAACACACATGCAATGACACTGGTGGATCCATATGTGGTATGTGAAAAGAACACACATTTCAATGACTCCGGTTGTTGTCATTAAATAGAACACACATGCAATAACACTGGTGGATCCATAGGTGGATTGTGAAAAGAACACAAATGCAATGACACTGGTGGATCCATATGTGGTATGTGAAAAGAACACATATGCAATGACTCTGGTTGTTGTTAGTAAAAAGAACACACATGCAATGACACTGGTGGATCCATGTGTGGTCTCTGAAGAGAACACACATTTCAATGACTCTGGTTGTTGTTAGTTAAAAGAACTCACATGCAATGACACTGGTGGATCCATGTGTGGTCTCTGAAGAGAACACACATGCAATGGCTCTGGTTGTTGTTCGTAAAAAGAGCACACATGCAATGACACTGGTGGATCCATATGTGGTATGTGAAAAGAACACACATGCAATGACTCTGGTTGTTGTGAGTAAAAAGAACACACATGCAATGATACTGGTGGATCCATGTGTGGTCTCTGAAAAGAACACACATGCAATGACTCTGGTTGTTGTTAGTAAAAAGAACACACATGCAATGATACTGGTGGATCCATGTGTGGTCTCTGAAGAGAACACACATTTCAATGACACTGGTGGACCATAGGTGGATTGTGAAGAGAACACACATGCAATGACTCTAGTTGTTGTTAGTAAAAAGAACACACATGCAATGACACTGGTGGATCCATGTGTGGAGTGTGAAAAGAACACACATGCAATGACACTGGTGGATCCATATGTGGTATGTGAAAAGAACACACATGTGATGACTCCAGTTGTTGTTAGTAAAAAGAACACACATGCAATGACACTGGTGGATCCATGTGTGGTCTCTAAAGAGAACACACAATTCAATGACTCTGGTTGTTCCATATGTGGTGTCAAAAGAACACACATGCAATGACTCTAGTTGTTGTTAGTAAAAAGAACACACATGCAATGACACTGGTGGATCCATAGGTGGATTGTGAAAAGATCACACATGCAATGACTCTGGTTGTTCCATATGTGGTATGTGAAAAGAACACACATGAAATGACTCCAGTTGTTGTTAGTAAAAAGAACACACATGCAACACTGGTGGATCCATATGTGGATTGTGAAAAGAACACACATGCAATGACACTGGTGTATCCATATGTGGTATGTGAAAACAACACACATTTCAATGACTCTAGTTATTGTTAATAAAATGAACACACATGCAATGACACTGGTGGATCCATAGGTGGATTGTGAAAAGAACACACATGCAATGACACTAGTGGATCCATATGTGGTATGTGAAAAGAACACACATGCAAGGATTCTGGTTGTAATTAGTAACAAGAACAGACATGGAATAACACTGGTGGATCCATGTGTGGTCTCTGAAGAGAACACACATTTCAATGACTCTGGTTGTTGTTATTAAAAAGAACACACATGCAATGACACTGGTGGATCCATGTGTGGTCTCTGAAGAGAACACACATGTAATGACTCTGGTTGTTGTTAGTAAAAAGAGCACACATGCAATGACACTGGTCGATCCATATGTGGTATGTGAAAATAACACACATGCAATGACTATGGTTGTTGTTAGTAAAAAGAACACACATGCAATGACACTGGTGGACCCATGTGTGGTCTCTGAAGAGAACACACATGCAATGACTCTGGTTCTTGTTAGTAAAAAGATCACACATGCAATGACACACGTGGATCCATATGTGGTATGTGAAAAGAACACACATGCAATGACTCTGGTTGTTGTTAGTAAAAAGAACAAACATGCAATGACACTGGTGGATCCATAGGTGGATTGTGAAAAGAGAACACAAGCAATGACTCTGGTTGTTCCATATGTGGTATGTGAAAAGAACACACATGAAATGACTCCAGTTGTTGTTAGTAAAAAGAACACACATGCAATGACACTAGTGGATCCATATGGGGATTATGAAAAGAACACACATGCAATTACACTAGTGGATCCATATGTGGTATGTGAAAAGAACACACATTTCAATGACTCCGATTATTGTTAGTAAATAGAACACACATGCAATGACACTGGTGGATCCATAGGTGGATTGTGAAAAGAACACAAATGCAATGACACTGGTGGATCCATATGTGGTATGTGAAAAGAACACACATGCACTGACTCTGGTTGTTGTTAGTAAAAAGAACACACATGCAATGACACTGGTGGATCCATGTGTGGTCTCTGAAGAGAACACACATTTCAATGACTCTGGTTGTTCCATATGTGGTATGTCAAAAGAACACACATGCAATGACTCCAGTTGTTGTTAGTAAAAAGAACACACATGCAATGACACTGGTGGATCCATATGTGGTATGTGAAAAGAACACACATGCGATGACTCTGGTTGTTGTTAGTAAAAAGAACACACATGCAATGACACTAGTGGACCCATGTGTGGTCTCTGAAGAGAACACACATGCAATGACTCTGGTTGTTGTTAGTAAAAAGATCACACATGCAATGACACTGGTGGATCCATATGTGGTATGTGAAAAGAACACACATGCAATGACTCTGGTTGTTGTTAGTAAAAAGAACACACATGCAATGACACTCGTGGATCCATAGGTGGATTGTGAAAAGAGCACACATGCAATGACTCTGGTTGTTCCATATGTGGTATGTGAAAAGAACACACATGAAATGACTCTAGTTGTTGTTAGTAAAAAGAACACACATGCAATGACACTGGTGGATCCATATGTGGATTGTGAAAAGAACACACATGCAATGACACTGGTAGATCCATATGTGGTATGTGAAAAGAACACACATTTCAATGACTCTGGTTGTTGTTAGTAAAAAGAACACACATGCAATGACACTGGTGGATCCATAGGTGGATTGTGAAAAGAACACAAATGCAATGACACTCGTGGATCCATATGTGGTATGTGAAAAGAACACACATGCAAGGACTCTGTTTGTAATTAGTAACAAGAACACACATGCAATGACACTGGTGGATCCATGTGTGCTCTCTGAAGAGAACACACATTTCAATGACTCTGGTTGTTGTTAGTAAAAAGAACACACATGCAATGACACTGGTGGATCCATGTGTGGTCTCTGAAGAGAACACACATGCAATGAATCTGGTTGTTGTTAGTAAAAAGAGCACACATGCAATGACACTGGTGGATCCATAGGTGGTATGTGAAAAGAACACACATGCAATGACTCTGGTTGTTGTTAGTAAAAAGAACACACATGCAATGACACTGGTGCACCCATGTGTGGTCTCTGAAGAGAACACACATGCAATGACTCTGGTTCTTGTTAGTAAAAAGATCACACATGCAATGACACAGGTGGATCCATATGTGGTATGTGCAAAGAACACACATGCAATGACTCTGGTTGTTGTTAGTAAAAAGAACACACATGCAATGACACTGGTGGATCCATAGGTGGATTGTGAAAAGAGCACACATGCAATGACTCTGGTTGTTCCATATGTGGTATGTGAAAAGAACACACATGAAATGACTCTAGTTGTTGTTAGTAAAAAGAACACACATGCAATGACACTGGTGGATCCATATGTGGATTGTGAAAAGAACACACATGCAATGACATTGGTGGATCCATATGTGGTATGTGAAAAGAACACACATTTCAATGACTCCGGTTGTTGTTAGTAAATAGAACACACATGCAATGGCACTGGTGGATCCATAGGTGGATTGTGAAAAGAACACAAATGCAATGAAACTGGTGGATCCATATGTGGTATGTGAAAAGAACATACTTGCAATGACTCTGGTTGTTGTTAGTAAAAAGAACACACATGCAATGACACTGGTGGATCCATGTGTGGTCTCTGAAGAGAACACACATTTCAATGACTCTGGTTGTTGTTAGTAAAAAGAACACACATGCAATGACACTAGTGGATCCATGTGTGGTCTCTGAAGAGAACACACATGCATTGACTCTGGTTGTTGTTAGTAAAAAGAGCACACATGCAATGACACTGGTAGATCCATATGTGGTATGTGAAAAGAACACACATGCAATGACTCTGGTTGTTGTTAGTAAAAAGATCACACATGCAATGACACTGGTGGATCCATGTGTGGTCTCTGAAGAGAACACACATTTCAATGACTCTGGTTGTTGTTAGTAAAAAGAACACACATGCAATGACACTGGTGGATCCATGTGTGGTCTCTGAAGAGAACACACATGCATTGACTCTGGTTGTTGTTAGTAAAAAGAGCACACATGCAATGACACTGGTGGATCCATATGTGGTATGTGAAAAGAACACACATGCAATGACTCTGGTTGTTGTTAGTAAAAAGATCACACATGCAATGACACTGGTGGGTCCATGTGTGGTGTCTGAAGAGAACACACATTTCAATGACACTCATGGACCATAGGTGGATTGTGAAGAGAACACACATGCAATGTGTAACACCCTCAGAATCGTCCCTATGCAAGTTTCAGCGCTTCCCGCCAAACCCGCATAGAAACGATTCAAAGGTGCCCACCAGGCACTTGCGTGCGGGTGGAAAACGAAGTAATATCATTACACAATAGTCCTCGATGGAACCCACAAAACATATATATACAACAGCGATTCAAGGAGGCAAGAATACAGATTTACAGTACAAAGATCCAAATCACCTTGAAAACAATACAGCGTCCGAGTACGGACAAGATGCAAATTGGGCTAAGAGCCCTGAAGAATAACCAATGGCGTCCATAACCCTGCCCAGGCCAAGCCGGAAGGGTAACCTTGCTAACGACGTCGATCTCAAAACCTGCTTAAACAAAAGGGGTGCCGACAAAGGGCAAAGGAAAAAGAGAGCGGTCAGTACTGAGGCCAGTACATGGCGAGACTAGAATTCGGCGGTCCTCGCCTACATAGGTATGGTGGACTGAAGCGGCAGCGCGGCATGCACTAAACAACCTATAGAGACTCGATACAAATAGCGGCTATCAGAGAGGGGTGAGAAAGACCTATTCGGAACCAACCTGATACTACCACCAAACATACCCATCCTGGTGTTTCCCCCTCGAGACCAAACGAGGAAGTCAACCGAGGAACTCACACAGTTGGCAATTTTTATTTATTCAGTTATCGTTGCAACAATTACTAGTCAGATATAGATAGTCATCCTAATATAATAAGCAGTGGGCACTTTTAGTTAACCATTCCGTTGTAGTTGCAACACTTACTAGTCAGATACAATTAGCATGAGATATCCCAAACCCAGCAGTTGTTGGTACTTTTATTTAGCCATTCCGTTGCAGTGAAGCTGATTACTAGTCATATCGGATACAAGTCAAATTATAACAGTAAACTTTAGTTATAGTTGTCTATGATCGAGAACTGTGCTCCAAGTCGTCCATAACCGCGGACACGGCTTTTCGAAAATATTTAACCCTGCAGGGGTGCACCAAAGTATCCACACGCACTTCGACCCTTTTTGCCAGATCAGTTAACATACACCCATCGGTATGTCGGCGGGGCCTAAGTCATGACGTTTCCCAGACCCAAAGCAAGTACATGGGGGCCACCCCACTAGGCTACCCGCAACGAAGTTGGCCGGCTCCGGACGGACCCAGGGTTTGCGTCAATGGCTGTAAACGACTGGGAACCCGAAAGTGTGACTAGGCTTGTCGATACCGCGAAAACACTCCGCAATCCTAAACAGTACAGGTGCTCCATACACAATCTTAAATAAAGCAGTAAAGCATGGCATAAGTACAGGAAAGTAATAAAGCCCCAAACTACTTGTGGCCCCCGGTACAATACTTTGAAATCAGGTAGTAAGCCGATGGGGGTGCCCACACACCCCACCTGTGGTTAGCGCGCCCGATCTCGGAACAGGTGTCAAGAACTCGGGGTCCTACGGGACACCAGTGAGCGGTTAAAAACCAAATATTGTCTATTACCCACCGGTGCCTCTACATTTACCTACTTTCAATTTTAGTTATTAAACAATAATTAAAGCCATGATCATCTCCAACATTAAACATGCGGCAACACTCCAACAACTGTGGTACTTGACGACACGCAACAGCACTTGAGCAAGCGACTACGACGCGCAAGTCCAACCATCTACCAATCTACAGGTAATAGGATGTGTCCAAGGCAATATAAGGTTGCAAGGGATATCACGGGCACGAAAAATTAGAGCATCGCAACACAGATAGCAATAGATCAACATGAGGGAATAAATACTATAAAAGTAAGATAGGTAGAAAGGTGGAGATGCTCGCCTGGAAACATTGCCGAAGGTTCATCCGAAGATCGGGTCGACACTCGCATCAACTCATCGGCCTAATCCGCGAAGAAGCAAAACACTAGAAGAAACACCGGATGCACTATTTAATACTACGGCAAAAGATCGGGCATGATGCATGTATGATGTATGACATGGCAAGGATGCGATGCAATTGGGCAATATTAAGCGGAACCGGGGCCCCGACGATTAATTACTAAGTTCATATTGTTTAGATACCCCGCATTTTAAATGTTGTCTTAACATGGCAAAAGATAACACCGGTTCGCTACACCAATTTAAATGGGACCAATATAAGACTAGATTCGTCCGCATATGGCCCCATATTTAATTATAAGGTGAATCGGCATAATGCCCCCAAACCACATTATATGTGTGCAAGCATGACAAATTAATATGCAACAAGTATATAGATAGCAATTTATAAAATAGGGGCTCGGGAAGGTTCACACATCTCGGTTCGGAGATCTTGGATCAGGGGTTCGACGGGGTTCAGTCTTCGGAGTTCTTCAGGGCTCGCCGGGATCGGTCTTCGGAGTCGAAGAACTTGGCGCGCCAGGGTTCGGGGTCCGACAGGGTTCAACGGGGATCGGTCTCGGCGGGACGTTCTCGGACAACGGAGTAGATCTTGTCGCATCCGTGGTCTTCGGGTCCGTGTAGACGGTCATGGCGTTCAAGGTGGAGAACTTGGCGTTCCGTGCTCGGGAATCGGTGCGGGAAGGAGGTCCTGTTGGTCCGTGAAGAAGATCATGGCGTTCCTCGGGGAAGAACTCCATGTGGTCGGTGTCCCGGTACAATCTTCAAGTAGCCATACAAGGTCCCATCAGCGGCATCGAGCGGTGTCGTGCAGCTTCCGGCCACGTCATGTTTGTCTCGAAGATCTTGTCGAAAATCCGGTCAACCTTGTCCATCGGGAGGGTCTCAAACAACCGCGTCAACATCACCTCTCCTTCTCACAGCAACAACATCAGTAAATCTGGACACGATGCAACCCCAAACACGTTTACACCACCGTCACCACTTTTCACCGACGGAGTGGGCACGGCCGATGGGAGGCCTTGGCTGCGCGCGGGTTAAACCGTGCAGGGCTGGCACACAAACAATGGTTCCAGGCGATGCAGAACTCACAGGAGGGCCACGAGGGCGCGACGGTCGGAGAGGGTCGCGGCTGGCCCTGGGGCAGAGGGAGGAAGGAGAGGCCAGTGCAGGGTGAAGCACAGCGGCATCGACGAAGACCTGCAGAGGCGGCCTGTGGGCGGCTGAGGGTGGGGCGGAGGAACAACGGAACCATGCGAGGTGGTGGCGTCCGCGATGGGCTCGCAGGGGCGCGGCCGGTGCTAGCGGGTTGGAAGAGGGAGGCGGTTCGAGCACAGAGGAGAGGGATGGCGAGCTCGGACCACGCGGCGAGCTTGGGCGCGTAGATGCGTGACAGGCTCGGCAGCGACAGCTTCGCGGCAGCCTCGCTGGCGGTGGAGAGAGGCCGGCACGGGCAGAGGGCTCGTGGGGAGGTCAGCGGGGCAGGCGGCGACGCAGGGACGGAGAGGGGGAGGAGATCGGTGCTGGCCTGGGAAGGAGAGGGGCACCACGGTGGCGGAGTTTGCTGGTGGGAGAGGCGGGCCGTTGGTTATACGAGGCGCCGCGGCCACGGCGGGGCTCTGCAGGCGGAGCGCCGACGAGGTGGACGATGGGGGGCGGAGCGGCCGGAGGAGGTCGAACGACAGAGAGCAGGCAGCAAGGAGAACGCGGCCAGAGAAGGCTCGGTGGAGAGGGACTCGCGGCGGCGGACGACGGAGGATGTGGCCGAGCAGAGGAGGCGCAGGCGGCAACAGGTGCAGGCCGGCGCGAGGAGCTCGACCCGAGGCGATGGCCGGAGGTCGCTGGCGAGCACGGTGGGAGACCGGAGGCGGGCTCGAGGCAGATGGCGGTGGGAGGAGGCGCTGCAGAGGGGAGGCGCAGGCGGCGGCCAGACGGCGATGCGGTGGTGAGGAGGAAGCCGGGAGAGGCGGCGGCGGTTGCTGCGTGGATTGGGGATGGAGGCGAGAGAGGCGTGCCAGAAGAGAGAGAGGGAGAGATTTTCGGGGTGGGGCTAGCGCGACGGGTGGTCAGGGGAGATGGGTTTGATGGTGGGACCCGGTGACGGAAAGTTGTCGGGCGGTGCGGCGTGTTGTGCACGCAGGCGTGTGTGTGCGTGTGTGGGCCGGGGAGTGGGTGGACCAGGTGTGTTTGGTGGGAGGCGTGCAGGTGGAATGAGGTGGCGGCTGGGATGGGGAGAGGGAGAGGTGAGGTGGAGGGATGCGGTGAGGTGGCGGATTGCGATTGGCCGGGGTGAGGTGGAGGGGGTTGGGTAGAATTAGGTGTATGTAGGATTAGGAATTAGACAGGCTGGTTTTGGGTAATTTTGGGGGTGGCCGGCTAGGTCGGATCGACCCGGTTTGGCTGCCCCCTAAAAAATAAAATAAAATATTTTATTATTTAAAACGGGACTTTTGAAATCCATTGGTAGACGAAACAAAATAATCTGGAGCCCCGGGTTTTGGATTTGAAATAACGGCGGGGTATTTAGAAAACAAAATATGTTTTTCGAAAATAGTTTCAGACAAACAAATGCATGATGATGATGATGCTCAAATGCAATGTGGCATGATGACATGAGCATGCAGTCATGATGATGCAATGCACAAAAACAACGCGATTTTCTAGTAGTGGTTTTTGCGGGGCGCCACAATTCGACACCACTAACAATGGATCTCGCTCTCGAGATCCGCCTCATGGTACCGGGAAGAAGGGCGGCGATCTGAATCTTCTCGCATCGTGTAGATCCTCGTGACACCACTAACAAGAGGTCGTTGTCCGTGATCGTCGACAGAACACTCCGGGTATAAAGGGCGAAGGTAGTGGTATCCACAAATAAAGCCACCTCTAACTTCGATAGAAGGAGAGAAAAGATGCGGCCTATTCCACTTCAATGTACAAGAGCGAATAGAAAGGGTAGTCGGCATGGGGGCCAATCCATCACGCACCCAAACTATTACTCTGCACAATCAGTAGAAAAGCGTGCAACCATTCTCGGAATCAGACTGAAGATCTCGACAATCGAGGTTCAGAAACAAAGGAGTGATGCAGACTCTGCATCGGATCTAGCGTAGATGATATCGTCGCGTCCGAAAACACCGGAAGGCACAAGAAGGAACAAAGAGAAGTCCACCAGACGAAGGATTCCTCGGATAACATGAAGACCAGATGTAGCAACACCGTTACCAAAGGAGGAAGCGAAACCCTGAAGGTACGATGGAACCCAACCACGAGAAATCCTGGACTCGAAGAAAAGATAAGAGAGCAGATCCAAAACACGCAGAGGTAAGAGGAGAATAGCAGAGGGGTAAGGTGTAAAATCAGACCTAATCAGATCTATCCAACCGATTTTGCAAAAATAGTTTTGACACTCTAGATTGTCCGTTAGCTAGGTTATCCTACAGGCTGGACTTGTGGGGTATCGCAACTGCTGGGCTCTGATACCACTCTGTAACACCCTCAGAATCGTCCCTATGCAAGTTTCAGCGCTTCCCGCCAAACCCGCATAGAAACGATTCAAAGGTGCCCACCAGGCACTTGCGTGCGGGTGGAAAACAAAGTAATATCATTACACAATAGTCCTCGATGGAACCCACAAAACATATATATACAACAGCGATTCAAGGAGGCAAGAATACAGATTTACAGTACAAAGATCCAAATCACCTTGAAAACAATATAGCGTCCGAGTACGGACAAGATGCAAATGGGGCTAAGAGCCCTGAAGAATAACCAATGGTGTCCATAACCCTGCCGAGGCCAAGCCGGAAGGGTAACCTTGCTAACGACGTCGATCTCAAAACCTGCTTAAACAAAAGGGGTGCCGACAAAGGGCAAAGGAAAAAGAGAGCGGTCAGTACTGAGGCAAGTACACGGCGAGACTAGAATTCGGCGGTCCTCGCCTACATAGGTATGGTGGACTGAAGCGGCAGCGCGGCATGCACTAAGCAACCTATAGAGACTCGATACAAATAGCGGCTATCAGAGAGGGGTGAGAAAGACCTATTCAGAACCAACCTGATACTACCACCAAACATACCCATCCTGGTGTTTCCCCCTCGAGACCAAACGAGGAAGTCAACCGAGGAACTCACACAGTTGGCAATTTTTATTTATTCAGTTATCGTTGCAACAATTACTAGTCAGATATAGATAGTCATCCTGATATAATAAGCAGTGGGCACTTTTAGTTAACCATTCCGTTGTAGTTGCAACACTTACTAGTCAGATACAATTAGCATGAGATATCCCAAACCCAGCAGTTGTTGGTACTTTTATTTAGCCATTCCGTTGCAGTGAAGCTGATTACTAGTCATATCGGATACAAGTCAAATTATAATAGTAAACTTTAGTTATAGTTGTCTATGATCGAGAACTGTGCTCCAAGTCGTCCATAACCGCGGACACGGCTTTTCGAAAAGATTTAACCCTGCAGGGGTGCACCAAAGTATCCACACGCACTTCGACCCTTTTTGCCAGATCAGTTAACATACACCCATCGGTATGTCGGCGGGGCCTAAGTCATGACGTTTCCCAGACCCAAAGCAAGTACATGGGGGCCACCCCACTAGGCTACCCGCAACGAAGTTGGCCGGCTCCGGACGGACCTAGGGTTTGCGTCAATGGCTGTAAACGACTGGGAACCCGAAAGTGTGACTGGGCTTGTCGATACCGCGAAAACACTCCGCAATCCTAAACAGTACAGGTGCTCCACGCACAATCTTAAATAAAGCAGTAAAGCATGGCATAAGTACAGGAAAGTAATAAAGCCCCAAACTACTTGTGGCCCCCGGTATAATACTTTGAAATCAGGTAGTAAGCCGATGGGGGTGCCCACACACCCCACCTGTGGTTAGCGCGCTCGATCTCGGAACAGGTGTCAAGAACTCGGGGTCCTACGGGACACCAGTGAGCGGTTAAAAACCAAATATTGTCTATTACCCACCGGTGCCTCTGCATTTACCTACTTTCAATTTTAGTTATTAAACAATAATTAAAGCCATGATCCTCTCCAACATTAAACATGCGGCAACACTCCAACAACTATGGTACTTGACGACACGCAACCGCACTTGAGCAAGCGACTACGACGCGCAAGTCCAACCATCTACCAATCTACAGGTAATAGGATGTGTCCAAGGCAATATAAGGCTGCAAGGGATATCACGGGCACGAAAAATTAGAGCATCGCAACACAGATAGCAATAGATCAACAGGAGGGAATAAATACTATAAAAGTAAGATAGGTAGAAAGGGGGAGATGCTCGCCTAGAAACATTGCCGAAGGTTCATCCGAAGATCGGGTCGACACTCGCATCAACTCATCGGCCTAATCCGCGAAGAAGCAAAACACTAGAAGAAACACCGGATGCACTATTTAATACTACGGCAAAAGATCGGGCATGATGCATGTATGATGTATGACATGGCAAGGATGCGATGTAATTTGGCAATATTAAGCGGAACCGGGGCCCCGACGATTAATTACTAAGTTCATATTGTTTAGATACCCCGCATTTTAAATGTTGTCTTAACATGGCAAAAGATATCACCGGTTCGCTACACCAATTTAAATGGGACCAATATAAGACTAGATTCGTCTGCATATGGCCCCATATTTAATTATAAGGTGAATCGGCATAATGCCCCCAAACCACATTATATGTGTGCAAGCATGACAAATTAATATGCAACAAGTATATAGATAGAAATTTATAAAATAGGGGCTCGGGAAGGTTCACACATCTCGGTTCGGAGATCTTGGATCAGGGGTTCGACGGGGTTCAGTCTTCGGAGTTCTTCAGGGCTCGCCGGGATCGGTCTTCGGAGTCGAAGAACTTGGCGCGCCAGGGTTCGGGGTCCGACAGGGTTCAACGGGGATCGGTCTCGGCGGGACGTTCTCGGACAACGGAGTAGATCTTTTCGCATCCGTGGTCTTCGGGTCCGTGTAGACGGTCATGGCGTTCAAGGTGGAGAACTTGGCATTCCGTGCTCGGGCATCGGTGCGGGAAGGAGGTCCTGTTGGTCCGTGAAGAAGATCATGGCGTTCCTCGGGGAAGAACTCCATGTGGTCGGTGTCCCGGTACAATCTTCAAGTAGCCATACAAGGTCCCATCGGCGGCATCGAGCGGTGTCGTGCAGCTTCCAGCCACGTCATGTTTGTCTCGAAGATCTTGTCGAAAATCCGGTCAACCTTGTCCATCGGGAGGGTCTCAAACAACCGCGTCAACATCACCTCTCCTTCTCACAGCAACAACATCAGTAAATCTGGACACGATGCAACCCCAAACACGTTTACACCACCGTCACCACTTTTCACCGACGGAGCGGGCACGGCCGATGGGAGGCCTTGGCTGTGCGCGGGTTAAACCGTGCAGGGCTGGCACACAGACAATGGTTGCAGGCGATGCAGAACTCACAGGAGGGCCACGAGGGTGCGACGGTCGGAGAGGGTCGCGGGTGGCCCTGGGGCAGAGGGAGGAAGGAGAGGCCAGTGCAGGGTGAAGCACAGCGGCATCGACGAAGACCTGCAGAGGCGGCCTGTGGGCGGCTGAGGGTGGGGTGGAGGAACAACGGAACCAGGCGAGGTGGTGGCGTCCGCGATGGGCTCGCAGGGGCGCGGCCGGTGCTAGCGGGTTGGAAGAGGGAGGCGGTTCGAGCACAGAGGAGAGGGATGGCGAGCTCGGACCACGCGACGAGCTTGGGCGCGTAGATGCGTGACAGGCTCGGCAGCGACAGCTTCGCGACAGCCTCGCGGGCGGTGGAGAGAGGCCGGCGCGGGCAGAGGGCTCGCGGGAAGGTCAGCGGGGCAGGCGGCGACGCAGGGACGGAGAGGGGGAGGAGATCGGTGCTGGCCTGGGAAGGAGAGGGGGCACCACGGTGGCGGAGTTTGCTGGTGGGAGAGGCGGGCCGTTGGTGAGACGGGGCACCGTGGCCACGGCGGGGCTCTGCAGGCGGAGCGCCAGTGAGGTGGACGATGGGGGGCGGAGCGGCCGGAGGAGGTCGAACGGCAGAGAGCAGGCGGCGAGGAGAACACGGCCAGAGAAGGCTCGGTGGAGAGGGACTCGCGGCAGCGGACGACGGAGGATGTGGCCGAGCAGAGGAGGCGCAGGCGGCAAGAGGTGCAGGCCGGCGCGAGGAGCTCGACCCGAGGCGACGGCCGGAGGTCGCTGGCGAGCACGGTGGGAGACCGGAGGCGGGCTCGAGGCAGATGGCGGTGGGAGGAGGCACTGCAGACGGGAGGCGCAGGCGGCGGCCAGACGGCGACGCGGTGGTGAGGAGGAAGCCGGGAGAGGCGGCGGCGGTTGCTGCGTGGATTGGGGATGGAGGCGAGAGAGGCGTGCCGGAAGAGAGAGAGGGAGAGATTTTCGGGGTGGGGCTAGCACGAGGGTGGTCAGGGGAGATGGGTTTGATGGTGGGACCCGGTGACGGAAAGTTGTCAGGCGGTGCGGCGTGTTGTGCACGCAGGCGTGTGTGTGCGTGTGTGGGCCGGGGAGTGGGTGGACCAGGTGTGTTTGGTGGGAGGCGTGCAGGTGGAATGAGGTGGCGGCTGGGATGGGGAGAGGGAGAGGTGAGGTGGAGGGATGCGGTGAGGTGGCGGATTGCGATTGGCCGGGGTGAGGTGGAGGGGGCTGGGTAGAATTAGGTGTAGGTAGGATTAGGAATTAGACAGGCTGGTTTTGGGTAATTTTGGGGATGGCCGGCTAGGTCGGATCGACCCGGTTTGGCTGCCCCCTAAAAAATAAAATAAAATATTTTATTATTTAGAACGTGGCTTTTGAAATCCATTGGTAGACGAAATAAAATAATCCGGAGCCCCGGGTTTTGGATTTGAAATAACGGCGGGGTATTTAGAAAACAAAATATGTTTTTCGAAAATAGTTTCAGACAAACAAATGCATGATGATGACGATGCTCAAATGCAATGTGGCATGATGACATGAGCATGCAGTCATGATGATGCAATGCACAAAACAACGCGATTTTCTAGTAGTGGTTTTTGCGGGGCGCCACACAATGACTCTAGTTGTTGTTAGTAAAAAGAACACACATGCAATGACACTGGTGGATCCATGTGTGGAGCGTGAAAAGAACACACATGCAATGACGCTGGTGGATCCATATGTGGTATGTGAAAAGAACACGCATGCAATGACTCCAGTTGTTGTTAGTAAAAAGAACACACATGCAATGACGCTGGTGGATCCATGTGTGGTCTCTAAAGAGAACACACAATTCAATGACTCTGGTTGTTCCATATGTGATATGTCAAAAGAACACACTTGCAATGACTCCAGTTGTTGTTAGTAAAAAGAACACACATGCAATGACACTGGTGGATCCATAGGTGGATTGTGAAAAGATCACACATGCAATGACTCTGGTTGTTCCATATGTGGTGTGTGAAAAGAACACACATGCAATGACTCTGGTTGTTCCATATGTGGTATGTGAAAAGAACACACATGAAATGACTCCAGTTGTTGTTAGTAAAAAGAACACACATGCAACACTGGTGGATCCATATGTGGATTGTGAAAAGAACACACATGCAATGACATTGGTGGATCCATATGTGGTATGTGAAAAGAACACACATTTCAATGACTCCAGTTGTTGTTAGTAAATAGAACACACATGCAATGACACTGGTGGATCCATAGGTGGATTGTGAAAAGAACACAAATGCAATGACACT
The DNA here is from genome assembly GCA_916181665.1 of Avena sativa. Classification (NCBI taxonomy): domain Eukaryota; kingdom Viridiplantae; phylum Streptophyta; class Magnoliopsida; order Poales; family Poaceae; genus Avena; species Avena sativa. The sequence continues at coordinate 37,769,579 of OV702287.1, read as the reverse complement.
GGTGGATCCATATGTGGTATGTGAAAAGAACACACTTGCAATGACTCTGGTTGTTGTTAGTAAAAAGAACACACATGCAATGACACTGGTGGATCCATGTGTGGTCTCTGAAGAGAACACACATTTCAATGACTCTGGTTGTTGTTAGTAAAAAGAACCCACATGCAATGACACTGGTGGATCCATGTGTGGTCTCAGAAGAGAACACAAATGCAATGACTCTGGTTGTTGTTAGTAAAAAGAGCACACATGCAATGACACTGGTGGATCCATATGTGGTATGTGAAAAGAACACACATGCATTGACTCTGGTTGTTGCTAGTAAAAAGATCACACATGCAATGACACTGGTGGATCCATGTGTGGTCTCTGAAGAGAACACACATTTCAATGACACTCGTGGACCATAGGTGGATTGTGAAGAGAACACACATGCAATGACTCTAGTTGTTGTTAGTAAAAAGAACACACATGCAATGACACTGCTGGATCCATGTGTGGAGCGTGAAAAGAACACACATGCAATGACGCTGGTGGATCCATATGTGGTATGTGAAAAGAACACGCATGCAATGACTCCAGTTGTTGTTAGTAAAAAGAACACACATGCAATGACACCGGTGGATCCATGTGTGGTCTCTAAAGAGAACACACAATTCAATGACTCTGGTTGTTCCATATGTGGTATGTCAAAAGAACACACTTGCAATGACTCCCGTTGTTGTTAGTAAAAAGAACACACATGCAATGACACTGGTGGATCCATAGGTGGATTGTGAAAAGATCACACATGCAGTGACTCTGGTTGTTCCATATGTGGTATGTGAAAAGAACAAACATGCAATGACTCTGGTTGTTCCATATGTGGTATGTAAAAAGAACACACATGAAATGACTCCAGTTGTTGGTAGTAAAAAGAACACACATGCAACACTGGTGGATCCATATGTGGATTGTGAAAAGAACACACATGCAATGACACTGGTGGATCCATATGTGGTATGTGAAAAGAACACACATTTCAATGACTCCGGTTGTTGTTAGTAAATAGAACACACATGCAATGACACTGGTGGATCCATAGGTGGATTGTGAAAAGAACACAAATGCAATGACACTGGTGGATCCATATGTTGTATGTGAAAAGAACACACATGCAATGACTCTGGTTGTTGTTAGTAAAAAGAACACACATGCAATAACACTGGTGGATCCATGTGTGGACTCTAAAGAGAACACACATTTCAATGACTCTGGTTGTTGTTAGTAAAAAGAACACACATGCAATGACACTGGTGGATCCATGTGTGGTCTCTGAAGAGACAACACATGCATTGACTCTGGTTGTTGTTAGTAAAAAGAGCACACATGCAATGACACTGGTGGATCCATATGTGGTATGTGAAAAGAACACACATGCAATGACTCTGGTTGTTGTTAGTAAAAAGAACACACATGCAATGACACTGGTGGACCCATGTGTGGTCTCTGAAGAGAACACACATGCAATGACTCTGGTTGTTGTTAGATAAAAGATCACACATGCAATGACACTGGTGGATCCATATGTGGTATGTGAAAAGAACACACATGCAATGACTTCGGTTGTTGTTAGTAAAAATAACACACATGCAATGACACTAGTGGATCCATAGGTGGATTGTGAAAAGAGCACACATGCAATGACTCTGGTTATTCCATATGTGGTATGTGAAAAGAACACACATGAAATGACCCTACTTGTTGTTAGTAAAAAGAACACACATGCAATGACACTGGTGGATCCATATGTGGATTGTGAAAAGAACACACATGCAATGACACTAGTGGATCCATATGTGGTATGTGAAAAGAACACACATTTCAATGACTCCGGTTGTTGTTGGTAAATAGAACACACATGCAATGACACTGGTGGATCCATAGGTGGATTGTGAAAAGAACACAAATGCAATGACATTGGTGGATCCATATGTGGTATGTGAAATGAACACACATGCAATGACTCTGGTTGTTGTTAGTAAAAAGAACACACATGCAATGACACTGGTGGATCCATGTGTGGTCTCTGAAGAGAACACACATTTCAATGACTCTGGTTGTTCCATATGTGGTATGTCAAAAGGACACACATGCAATGACACTGGTGGATCCATGTGTGGTCTCTGAAGAGAACACACATGCAATGGCTCTGGTTGTTGTTAGTAAAAAGAGCACACATGCAATGACACTGGTGGATCCATATGTGGTATGTGAAAAGAACACACATGCAATGACTCTGGTTGTTGTTAGTAAAAAGAACACACATGCAATGACACTGGTGGATCCATGTGTGGTCTCTGAAGAGAACACACATTTCAATGACACTGGTGGACCATAGGTGGATTGTGAAGAGAACACACATGCAATGACTCTAGTTGTTGTTAGTAAAAAGGACACACATGCAATGACACTGGTGGATCCATGTGTGGAGTGTGAAAAGAACACACATGCAATGACACTAGTGGATCCATATGTGGTATGTGAAGAGAATACACATGCAATGACTCCAGTTGTTGTTAGTAAAAAAACACACATGCAATGACACTGGTGGATCCATGTGTGGTCTCTAAAGAGAACACACAATTCAATGACTCTGGTTGTTCCATATGTGGTATGTCAAAAGAACACACATGCAATGACTCCAGTTGTTGTTAGTAAAAAGAACACACATGCAATGACACTGGTGGATCCATAGGTGGATTGTGAAAAGATCACACATGCAATGACTCTGGTTGTTCCATATGTGGTATGTGAAAAGAACACACATGAAATGACTCCAGTTGTTGTTAGTAAAAAGAACACACATGCAACACTGGTGGATCCATATGTGGATTGTGAAAAGAACACACATGCAATGACACTGGTGTATCCATATGTGGTATGTGAAAACAACACACATTTCAATGACTCCAGTTGTTGTTAGTAAAATGAACACACATGCAATGACACTGGTGGATCCATAGGTGGATTGTGAAAAGAACACACATGCAATGACACTAGTGGATCCATATGTGGTATGTGAAAAGAACACACAAGCAAGGATTCTGGTTGTAATTAGTAACAAGAACACACATGCAATGACACTGGTGGATCCATGTGTGGTCTCTGAAGAGAACACACATTTCAATGACTCTGGTTATTGTTATTAAAAAGAACCCACATGCAATGACACTGGTGGATCCATGTGTGGTCTCTCAAGAGAACACACATGCAATGACTCTGGTTGTTGTTAGTAAAAAGAGCACACATGCAATGACACTGGTGGATCCATATGTGGTATGTGAAAATAATACACATGCAATGACTCTGGTTGTTGTTAGTAAAAAGAGCACACATGCAATGACACTGGTGGACCCATGTGTGGTCTTTGAAGAGAACACACATGCAATGACTCTGGTTCTTGTTAGTAAAAAGATCACACATGCAATGACACAAGTGGATCCATATGTGGTATGTGAAAAGAACACATATGCAATGACTCTGGTTGTTGTTAGTAAAAAGAACACACATGCAATGACACTGGTGGATCCATAGGTGGATTGTGAAAAGAGCACACATGCAATGACTCTGGTTGTTCCATATGTGGTATGTGAAAAGAACACACATGAAATGACTCCAGTTGTTGTTAGTAAAAAGAACACACATGCAACACTGGTGGATCCATATGTGGATTGTGAAAAGAACACACATGCAATGACACTGGTGTATCCATATGTGGTATGTGAAAACAACACACATTTCAATGACTCCAGTTGTTGTTAGCAAAATGAACACACATGCAATGACACTGGTGGATCCATAGGTGGATTGTGAAAAGAACACACATGCAATGACACTAGTGGATACATATGTGGTATGTGAAAAGAACACACATGCAAGGATTCTGGTTGTAATTGGTAACAAGAACACACATGCAATGACACTGGTGGATCCATGTGTGGTCTCTGAAGAGAACACACGTTTCAATGACTCTGGTTGTTGTTAGTAAAAAGAACACACATGCAATGACACTGGTGGATCAATGTGTGGTCTCTAAAGAGAACACACATGTAATGACTCTGGTTGTTGTTAGTAAAAAGAGCACACATGCAATGACACTGGTGGATCCATATGTGGTATGTGAAAAGAACACACATGCAATGACTCTGGTTGTTGTTAGTAAAAAGAACACACATGCAATGATACTGGTGGACCCATGTGTAGTCTCTGAAGAGAACACACATGCAATGACTCTGGTTCTTGTTAGTAAAAAGATCAAACATGCAATGACACAGGTTGATCCATATGTGGTATGTGAAAAGAACACACATGCAATGACTCTGGTTGTTGTTAGTAAAAAGAACCCACATGAAATGACACTGGTGGATCCATAGGTGGATTGGGAAAAGAGCACACATGCAATGACTCTGGTTGTTCCATATGTGGTATGTGAAAAGAACACACATTTCAATGACTCTGTTGTTGTTAGTAAAAAGAACACACATGCAATGACACTGGTGGATCCATAGGTGGATTGTGAAAAGAACACAAATGCAATGACACTCGTGGATCCATATGTGGTATGTGAAAAGAACACACATGCAAGGACTCTGTTTGTAATTAGTAACAAGAACACACATGCAATGACACTGGTGGATCCATGTGTGGTCTCTGAAGAGAACACACATTTCAATGACTCTGGTTGTTGTTAGTAAAAAGAACACACATGCAATGACACTGGTGGATCCATGTGTGGTCTCTGAAGAGAACACACATGCAATGAATCTGGTTGTTGTTAGTAAAAAGAGCACACATGCAATGACACTGGTGGATCCATATGTGGTATGTGAAAAGAACACACATGCAATGACTCTGGTTGTTGTTAGTAAAAAGAACACACATGCAATGACACTGGTGCACCCATGTGTGGTCTCTGAAGAGAACACACATGCAATGACTCTGGTTCTTGTTAGTAAAAAGATCACACATGCAATGACATAGGTGGATCCATATGTGGGATGTGAAAAGAACACACATGCAATGACTCTGGTTGTTGTTAGTAAAAAGAACACACATGCAATGACACTGGTGGATCCATAGGTGGATTGTGAAAAGAGCACACATGCAATGACTCTGGTTGTTCCATATGTGGTATGTGAAAAGAACACACATGAAATGACTCCAGTTGTTTTTAGTAAAAGGAACACACATGCAACACTGGTGGATCCATATGTGGATTGTGAAAAGAACACACATGCAATGACACTGGTGTATCCATATGTGGCATGTGAAAACAACACACATTTCAATGACTCCAGTTGTTGTTAGTAAAATGAACACACATGCAATGACACTAGTGGATCCATAGGTGCATTGTGAAAAGAACACACATGCAATGACACTAGTGGATACATATCTGGTATGTGAAAAGAACACACATGCAAGGATTCTGGTTGTAATTGGTAACAAGAACACACATGCAATGATACTGGTGGATCCATGTGTGGTCTCTGAAGAGAACACACATTTCAATGACTCTGGTTGTTGTTAGTAAAAAGAACACACATGCAATGACACTGGTGGATCCATGTGTTGTCTCTGAAGAGAACACACATGTAATGACTCTGGTTGTTGTTAGTAAAAAGAGCACACATGCAATGACACTGGTGGATCCATATGTGGTATGTGAAAAGAACACACATGCAATGACTCTGGTTGTTGTTAGTAAAAAGAACACGCATGCAATGATACTAGTGGACCCATGTGTGGTCTCTGAAGAGAACACACATGCAATGACTCTGGTTCTTGTTAGTAAAAAGATCAAACATGCAATGACACAGGTTGATCCATATGTGGTATGTGAAAAGAACACACATGCAATGACTCTGGTTGTTGTTAGTAAAAAGAACACACATGCAATGACACTGGTGGATCCATAGGTGGATTGTGAAAAGAGCACACATGCAATGACTCTGGTTGTTCCATATGTGGTATGTGAAAAGAACACACATTTCAATGACTCTGGTTGTTGTTAGTAAAAAGAACACACATGCAATAACACTGGTGGACCCATAGGTGGATTGTGAAAAGAACACAAATGCAATGACACTCGTGGATCCATATGTGGTATGTGAAAAGAACACACATGCAAGGACTCTGTTTGTAATTAGTAACAAGAACACACATGCAATGACACTGGTGGATCCATGTGTGGTCTCTGAAGAGAACACACATTTCAATGACTCTAGTTGTTGTTAGTAAAAAGAACACACATGCAATGACATTGGTGGATCCATGTGTGGTCTCTGAAGAGAACACACATGCAATGAATCTGGTTGTTGTTAGTAAGAAGAGCACACATGCAATGACACTGGTGGATCCATATGTGGTATGTGAAAAGAACACACATGCAATGACTCTGGTTGTTGTTAGTAAAAAGAACACACATGCAATGACACCGGTGCACCCATGTGTGGTCTCTGAAGAGAACACACATGCAATGACTCTGGTTCTTGTTAGTAAAAAGATCACACATGCAATGACACACGTGGATCCATATGTGGTATGTGAAAAGAACACACATGCAATGACTCTGGTTGTTGTTAGTAAAAAGAACACACATGCAATGACACTGGTGGATCCATAGGTGGATTGTGAAAAGAGCACACATGCAATGACTCTGGTTGTTCCATATGTGGTATGTGAAAAGAACACACATGAAATGACTCTGGTTGTTGTTAGTAAAAAGAACACACATGCAATGACACTGGTGGATCCATATGTGGATTGTGAAAAGAACACACATGCAATGACACTGGTGGATCCATATGTGGTATGTGAAAAGAACACACATTTCAATGACTCCGGTTGTTGTTAGTAAATAGAACACACATGCAATGACACTGGTGGATCCATAGGTGGATTGTGAAAAGAACACAAATGCAATGACACTGGTGGATCCATATGTGGTATGTGAAAAGAACACACATGCAATGACTCTGGTTGTTGTTAGTAAAAAGAACACACATGCAATGACACTGGTGGATCCATGTGTGGTCTCTGAAGAGAACACACATTTCAATGACTCTGGTTGTTGTTAGTAAAAAGAACTCACATGCAATGACACTGGTGGATCCATGTGTGGTCTCTGAAGAGAACACACATGCAATGGCTCTGGTTGTTGTTAGTAAAAAGAGCACACATGCAATGACACTGGTGGATCCATATGTGGTATGTGAAAAGAACACACATGCAATGACTCTGGTTGTTGTTAGTAAAAAGAACACACATGCAATGACACTGGTGGATCCATATGTGGTCTCTGAAGAGAACACACATTTCAATGACTCTGGTTGTTGTTAGTAAAAATAACTCACATGCAATGACACTAGTGGATCCATGTGTGGTCTCTGAAGAGAACACACATGCAATGGCTCTGGTTGTTGTTAGTAAAAAGAGCACACATGCAATGACACTGGTGGATCCATATGTGGTATGTGAAAAGAACACACATGCAATGACTCTGGTTGTTGTTAGTAAAAAGAACACACATGCAATGACACTGGTGGATCCATGTGTGGTCTCTGAAGAGAACACACATTTCAATGACACTGGTGGACCATAGGTGGATTGTGAAGAGAACACACATGCAATGACTCTAGTTGTTGTTAGTAAAAAGAACACACATGCAATGACACTGGTGGATCCATGTGTGGAGGGTGAAAAGAACAGACATGCAATGACACTGGTGGATCCATATGTGGTATGTGAAAAGAACACACATGCAATGACTCCAGTTGTTGTTAGTAAAAAGAACACACATGCACTGACACTGGTGGATCCATGTGTGTTCTCTAAAGAGAACACACAATTCAATGACTCTGGTTGTTCCATATGTGGTATGTCAAAAGAACACACATGCAATGACTCCAGTTGTTGTTAGTAAAAAGAACACACATGCAATGACACTGGTGGATCCATAGGTGGATTGTGAAAAGATCACACATGCAATGACTCTGGTTGTTCCATATGTGGTATGTGAAAAGAACACACATGAAATGACTCCAGTTGTTGTTAGTAAAAAGAACACCCATGCAATGACACTGGTGGATCCATATGTGGATTGTGAAAAGAACACACATGCAATGACACTGGTGTATCCATATGTGATATGTGAAAACAACACACATTTCAATGACTCCAGTTGTTGTTAGTAAAATGAACACACATGCAATGACACTGGTGGATCCATAGGTGGATTGTGAAAAGAACACACATGCAATGACACTAGTGGATCCATATGTGGTATGTGAAAAGAACACACATGCAAGGATTCTGGTTGTAATTAGTAACAAGAACACACATGCAATGACACTGGTGGATCCATGTGTGGTCTCTGAAGAGAACTCACATTTCAATGACTCTGGTTGTTGTTATTAAAAAGAACACACATGCAATGACACTGGTGGATCCATGTGTGGTCTCTGAAGAAAACACACATGTAATGACTCTGGTTGTTGTTAGTAAAAAGAGCACACATGCAATGACACTGGTCGATCCATTTGTGGTATGTGAAAATAACACACATGCAATGACTCTGGTTGTTGTTAGTAAAAAGAACACACATGCAATGACACTGGTGGACCCATGTGTGGTCTCTGAAGAGAACACACATGCAATGACTCTGGTTCTTGTTAGTAAAAAGATCACACATGCAATGACACACGTGGATCCATATGTGGTATGTGAAAAGAACACACATGCAATGACACTGGTGGATCCATAGGTAGATTGTGAAAAGAGAACACATGCAATGACTCTGGTTGTTCCATATGTGGTATGTGAAAAGAACACACATGAAATGACTCCAGTTGTTGTTAGTAAAAAGAACACACATGCAATGACACTAGTGGATCCATATGTGGATTGTGAAAAGAACACACATGCAATGACACTAGTGGATCCATATGTGGTATGTGAAAAGAACACACATTTCAATGACTCCGGTTGTTGTTAGTAAATAGAACACACATGCAATGACACTGGTGGATCCATAGGTGGATTGTGAAAAGAACACAAATGCAATGACACTGGTGGATCCATATGTGGTATGTGAAAAGAACACACATGCACTGACTCTGGTTGTTGTTAGTAAAAAGAACACACATGCAATGACACTGGTGGATCCATGTGTGGTCTCTGAAGAGAACACACATTTCAATGACTCTGGTTGTTGTTAGTAAAAAGAACGCACATGCAATGACACTGGTGGATCCATATGTGGTATGTGAAAAGAACACACATGCACTGACTCTGGTTGTTGTTAGTTAAAAGAACACACATGCAATGACACTGGTGGACCCATGTGTGGTCTCTGAAGAGAACACACATGCAATGACTCTGGTTGTTGTTAGTAAAAAGATCACACATGCAATGACACTGGTGGATCCATATGTCGTATGTGAAAAGAACACACATGCAATGACTCTGGTTGTTGTTAGTAAAAAGAACACACATGCAATGACACTCGTGGATCCATAGGTGGATTGTGAAAAGAGCAAACAGGCAATGACTCTGGTTGTTCCCTATGTGGTATGTGAAAAGAACACACATGAAATGACTCCAGTTGTTGTTAGTAAAAAGAACACACATGCAATGACACTGGTGGATCCATATGTGGATTGTGAAAAGAACACACATGCAATGACACTGGTGGATCCATATGTGGTATGTGAAAAGAACACACATGCAATGACTCCAGTTGTTGTTAGTAAAAAGAACACACATGCAATGACACTGGTGGATCCATGTGTGGTCTCTGAAGAGAACACACATTTCAATGACACTGGTGGACCATAGGTGGATTGTGAAGAGAACACACATGCAATGACTCTAGTTGTTGTTAGTAAAAAGAACACACATGCAATGACACTGGTGGATCCATGTGTGGAGGGTGAAAAGAACACACATGCAATGACACTGGTGGATCCATATGTGGTATGTGAAAAGAACACACATGCAATGACTCCAGTTGTTGTTAGTAAAAAGAACACACATTCACTGAGACTGGTGGATCCATGTGTGTTCTCAAAAGAGAACACTCAATTCAATGACTCTGGTTGTTCCATATGTGGTATGTCAAAAGAACACACATGCAATGACTCCAGTTGTTGTTAGTAAAAAGAACACACATGCAATGACACTGGTGGATCCATAGGTGGATTGTGAAAAGATCACACATGCAATGACTCCAGTTGTTGTTAGTAAAAAGAACACACATGCAACACTGGTGGATCCATATGTGGATTGTGAAAAGAACACACATGCAATGACACTGGTGTATCCATATGTGGTATGTGAAAACAACACACATTTCAATGACTCCAGTTGTTGTTAGTAAAATGAACACACATGTAATGACACTGGTGGATCCTTAGGTGGATTGTGAAAAGAACACACATGCAATGACACTAGTGGATCCATATGTGGTATGTGAAAAGAACACACATGCAAGGATTCTGGTTGTAATTAGTAACAAGAACACACATGCAATGACACTGGTGGATCCATCTGTGGTCTCTGAAGAGAACTCACATTTCAATGACTCTGGTTGTTGTTAGTTAAAAGAACACACATGCAATGACACTGGTGGACCCATCTGTGGTCTCTGAAGAGAACACACATGCAATGACTCTGGTTGTTGTTAGTAAAAAGATCACACATGCAATGACACTGGTGGATCCATATGTCGTATGTGAAAAGAACACACATGCAATGACTCTGGTTGTTGTTAGTAAAAAGAACACACATGCAATGACACTCGTGGATCCATAGGTGGATTATGAAAAGAGAACACATGCAATGACTCTGGTTGTTCCATATCTGGTATGTGAAAAGAACACACATGAAATGACTCCAGTTGTTCTTAGTAAAAAGAACACACATGCAATGACACTGGTGGATCCATATGTGGATTGTGAAAAGAACACACATGCAATGACACTGGTGGATCCATATGTGGTATGTGAAAAGAACACACATGCAATGACTCCAGTTGTTGTTAGTAAAAAGAACACACATGCAATGACACTGGTGGATCCATGTGTGGTCTCTGAAGAGAACACACATTTCAATGACACGGGTGGACCATAGGTGGATTGTGAAGAGAACACACATGCAATGACTCTAGTTGTTGTTAGTAAAAAGAACACACATGCAATGACACTGGTGGATCCATGTGTGGAGGGTGAAAAGAACACACATGCAATGACACTGGTGGATCCATATGTGGTATGTGAAAAGAACACACATGCAATGACTCCAGTTGTTGTTAGTAAAAAGAACACACATTCACTGAGACTGGTGGATCCATGTGTGTTCTCAAAAGAGAACACACAATTCAATGACTCTGGTTGTTCCATATGTGGTATGTCAAAAGAACACACATGCAATGACTCCAGTTGTTGTTAGTAAAAAGAACACACATGCAATGACACTGGTGGATCCATAGGTGGATTGTGAAAAGATCACACATGCAATGACTCCAGTTGTTGTTAGTAAAAAGAACACACATGCAACACTGGTGGATCCATATGTGGATTGTGAAAAGAACACACATGCAATGACACTGGTGTATCCATATGTGGTATGTGAAAACAACACACATTTCAATGACTCCAGTTGTTGTTAGTAAAATGAACACACATGCAATGACACTGGTGGATCCTTAGGTGGATTGTGAAAAGAACACACATGCAATGACACTAGTGGATCCATATGTGGTATGTGAAAAGAACACACATGCAAGGATTCTGGTTGTAATTAGTAAAAGAACACACATGCAATGACACTGGTGGATCCATCTGTGGTCTCTGAAGAGAACTCACATTTCAATGACTCTGGTTGTTGTTAGTTAAAAGAACACACATGCAATGACACTGGTGGACCCATCTGTGGTCTCTGAAGAGAACACACATGCAATGACTCTGGTTGTTGTTAGTAAAAAGATCACACATGCAATGACACTGGTGGATCCATATGTCCTATGTGAAAAGAACACACATGCAATGACTCTAGTTGTTGTTAGTAAAAAGAACACACATGCAATGACACTCGTGGATCCATAGGTGGATTATGAAAAGAGCACACATGCAATGACTCTGGTTGTTCCATATCTGGTATGTGAAAAGAACACACATGAAATGACTCCAGTTGTTCTTAGTAAAAAGAACACACATGCAATGACACTGGTGGATCCATATGTGGATTGTGAAAAGAACACACATGCAATGACACTGGTGGATCAATATGTGGTATGTGAAAAGAACACACATGCAATGACTCCAGTTGTTGTTAGTAAAAAGAACACACATGCAATGACACTGGTGGATCCATGTGTGGTCTCTGAAGAGAACACACATTTCAATGACACTGGTGGACCATAGGTGGATTGTGAAGAGAACACACATGCAATGACTCTAGTTGTTGTTAATAAAAAGAACACACATGCAATGACACTGGTGGATCCATGTGTGGAGGGTGAAAAGAACACACATGCAATGACACTGGTGGATCCATATGTGGTATGTGAAAAGAACACACATGCAATGACTCCAGTTGTTGTTAGTAAAAAGAACACACATTCACTGAGACTGGTGGATCCATGTGTGTTCTCAAAAGAGAACACACAATTCAATGACTCTGGTTGTTCCATATGTGGTATGTCAAAAGAACACACATGCAATGACTCCAGTTGTTGTTAGTAAAAAGAACACACATGCAATGACACTGGTGGATCCATAGGTGGATTGTGAAAAGATCACACATGCAATGACTCCAGTTGTTGTTAGTAAAAAGAACACACATGCAACACTGGTGGATCCATATGTGGATTGTGAAAAGAACACACATGCAATGACACTGGTGTATCCATATGTGGTATGTGAAAACAACACACATTTCAATGACTCCAGTTGTTGTTAGTAAAATGAACACACATGCAATGACACTGGTGGATCCATAGGTGGATTGTGAAAAGAACACACATGCAATGACACTAGTGGATCCATATGTGGTATGTGAAAAGAACACACATGCAAGGATTCTGGTTGTAATTAGTAACAAGAACACACATGCAATGACACTGGTGGATCCATGTGTGGTCTCTGAAGAGAACTCACATTTCAATGACTCTGGTTGTTGTTATTAAAAAGAACACACATGCAATGACACTGGTGGATCCATGTGTGGTCTCTGAAGAGAACACACATGTAATGACTCTGGTTATTGTTAGTAAAAAGAGCAGACATGCAATGACACTGGTCGATCCATTTGTGGTATGTGAAAATAACACACATGCAATGACTCTGGTTGTTGTTAGTAAAAATAACACACATGCAATGACACTGGTGGACCCATGTGTGGTCTCTGAAGAGAACACACATGCAATGACTCTGGTTCTTGTTAGTAAAAAGATCACACATGCAATGACACACGTGGATCCATATGTGGTATGTGAAAAGAACACACATCCAATGACACTGGTGGATCCATAGGTGGATTGTGAAAAGAACACAAATGCAATGACACTGGTGGATCCATATGTGGTATGTGAAAAGAACACACATGCACTGACTCTGGTTGTTGTTAGTAAAAAGAACACACATGCAATGACACTGGTGGATCCATGTGTGGTCTCTGAAGAGAACACACATTTCAATGACTCTGGTTGTTGTTAGTAAAAAGAACGCACATGCAATGACACTGGTGGATCCATATGTGGTATGTGAAAAGAACACACATGCAATGACTCTGGTTGTTGTTAGTTAAAAGAACACACATGCAATGACACTGGTGGACCCATGTGTGGTCTCTGAAGAGAACACACATGCAATGACTCTGGTTGTTGTTAGTAAAAAGATCACACATGCAATGACACTGGTGGATCCATATGTCGTATGTGAAAAGAACACACATGCAATGACTCTGGTTGTTGTTAGTAAAAAGAACACACATGCAATGACACTCGTGGATCCATAGGTGGATTGTGAAAAGAGCAAACAGGCAATGACTCTGGTTGTTCCCTATGTGGTATGTGAAAAGAACACACATGAAATGACTCCAGTTGTTGTTAGTAAAAAGAACACACATGCAATGACACTGGTGGATCCATATGTGGATTGTGAAAAGAACACACATGCAATGACACTGGTGGATCCATATGTGGTATGTGAAAAGAACACACATGCAATGACTCCAGTTGTTGTTAGTAAAAAGAACACACATGCAATGACACTGGTGGATCCATGTGTGGTCTCTGAAGAGAACACACATTTCAATGACACTGGTGGACCATAGGTGGATTGTGAAGAGAACACACTTGCAATGACTCCAATTGTTGTTAGTAAAAAGAACACACATGCAATGACACTGGTGGATCCATAGGTGGATTGTGAAAAGATCACACATGCAATGACTCCAGTTGTTGTTAGTAAAAAGAACACACATGCAACACTGGTGGATCCATATGTGGATTGTGAAAAGAACACACATGCAATGACACTGGTGTATCCATATGTGGTATGTGAAAACAACACACATTTCAATGACTCCAGTTGTTGTTAGTAAAATGAACACACATGTAATGACACTGGTGGATCCTTAGGTGGATTGTGAAAAGAACACACATGCAATGACACTAGTGGATCCATATGTGGTATGTGAAAAGAACACACATGCAAGGATTCTGGTTGTAATTAGTAACAAGAACACACATGCAATGACACTGGTGGATCCATCTGTGGTCTCTGAAGAGAACTCACATTTCAATGACTCTGGTTGTTGTTAGTTAAAAGAACACACATGCAATGACACTGGTGGACCCATCTGTGGTCTCTGAAGAGAACACACATGCAATGACTCCAGTTGTTGTTAGTAAAAAGAACACACATGCAATGACACTGGTGGATCCATGTGTGGTCTCTGAAGAGAACACACATTTCAATGACACTGGTGGACCATAGGTGGATTGTGAAGAGAACACACATGCAATGACTCTAGTTGTTGTTAGTAAAAAGAACACACATGCAATGACACTGGTGGATCCATGTGTGGAGGGTGAAAAGAACACACATGCAATGACACTGGTGGATCCATATGTGGTATGTGAAAAGAACACACATGCAATGACTCCAGTTGTTGTTAGTAAAAAGAACACACATTCACTGAGACTGGTGGATCCATGTGTGTTCTCAAAAGAGAACACACAATTCAATGACTCTGGTTGTTCCATATGTGGTATGTCAAAAGAACACACATGCAATGACTCCAGTTGTTGTTAGTAAAAAGAACACACATGCAATGACACTGGTGGATCCATAGGTGGATTGTGAAAAGATCACACATGCAATGACTCCAGTTGTTGTTAGTAAAAAGAACACACATGCAACACTGGTGGATCCATATGTGGATTGTGAAAAGAACACACATGCAATGACACTGGTGTATCCATATGTGGTATGTGAAAACAACACACATTTCAATGACTCCAGTTGTTGTTAGTAAAATGAACACACATGTAATGACACTGGTGGATCCTTAGGTGGATTGTGAAAAGAACACACATGCAATGACACTAGTGGATCCATATGTGGTATGTGAAAAGAACACACATGCAAGGATTCTGGTTGTAATTAGTAACAAGAACACACATGCAATGACACTGGTGGATCCATCTGTGGTCTCTGAAGAGAACTCACATTTCAATGACTCTGGTTGTTGTTAGTTAAAAGAACACACATGCAATGACACTGGTGGACCCATCTGTGGTCTCTGAAGAGAACACACATGCAATGACTCTGGTTGTTGTTAGTAAAAAGATCACACATGCAATGACACTGGTGGATCCATATGTCGTATGTGAAAAGAACACACATGCAATGACTCTGGTTGTTGTTAGTAAAAAGAACACACATGCAATGACACTCGTGGATCCATAGGTGGATTATGAAAAGAGAACACATGCAATGACTCTGGTTGTTCCATATCTGGTATGTGAAAAGAACACACATGAAATGACTCCAGTTGTTCTTAGTAAAAAGAACACACATGCAATGACACTGGTGGATCCATATGTGGATTGTGAAAAGAACACACATGCAATGACACTGGTGGATCCATATGTGGTATGTGAAAAGAACACACATGCAATGACTCCAGTTGTTGTTAGTAAAAAGAACACACATGCAATGACACTGGTGGATCCATGTGTGGTCTCTGAAGAGAACACACATTTCAATGACACGGGTGGACCATAGGTGGATTGTGAAGAGAACACACATGCAATGACTCTAGTTGTTGTTAGTAAAAAGAACACACATGCAATGACACTGGTGGATCCATGTGTGGAGGGTGAAAAGAACACACATGCAATGACACTGGTGGATCCATATGTGGTATGTGAAAAGAACACACATGCAATGACTCCAGTTGTTGTTAGTAAAAAGAACACACATTCACTGAGACTGGTGGATCCATGTGTGTTCTCAAAAGAGAACACACAATTCAATGACTCTGGTTGTTCCATATGTGGTATGTCAAAAGAACACACATGCAATGACTCCAGTTGTTGTTAGTAAAAAGAACACACATGCAATGACACTGGTGGATCCATAGGTGGATTGTGAAAAGATCACACATGCAATGACTCCAGTTGTTGTTAGTAAAAAGAACACACATGCAACACTGGTGGATCCATATGTGGATTGTGAAAAGAACACACATGCAATGACACTGGTGTATCCATATGTGGTATGTGAAAACAACACACATTTCAATGACTCCAGTTGTTGTTAGTAAAATGAACACACATGCAATGACACTGGTGGATCCTTAGGTGGATTGTGAAAAGAACACACATGCAATGACACTAGTGGATCCATATGTGGTATGTGAAAAGAACACACATGCAAGGATTCTGGTTGTAATTAGTAAAAGAACACACATGCAATGACACTGGTGGATCCATCTGTGGTCTCTGAAGAGAACTCACATTTCAATGACTCTGGTTGTTGTTAGTTAAAAGAACACACATGCAATGACACTGGTGGACCCATCTGTGGTCTCTGAAGAGAACACACATGCAATGACTCTGGTTGTTGTTAGTAAAAAGATCACACATGCAATGACACTGGTGGATCCATATGTCCTATGTGAAAAGAACACACATGCAATGACTCTAGTTGTTGTTAGTAAAAAGAACACACATGCAATGACACTCGTGGATCCATAGGTGGATTATGAAAAGAGCACACATGCAATGACTCTGGTTGTTCCATATCTGGTATGTGAAAAGAACACACATGAAATGACTCCAGTTGTTCTTAGTAAAAAGAACACACATGCAATGACACTGGTGGATCCATATGTGGATTGTGAAAAGAACACACATGCAATGACACTGGTGGATCCATATGTGGTATGTGAAAAGAACACACATGCAATGACTCCAGTTGTTGTTAGTAAAAAGAACACACATGCAATGACACTGGTGGATCCATGTGTGGTCTCTGAAGAGAACACACATTTCAATGACACTGGTGGACCATAGGTGGATTGTGAAGAGAACACACATGCAATGACTCTAGTTGTTGTTAATAAAAAGAACACACATGCAATGACACTGGTGGATCCATGTGTGGAGGGTGAAAAGAACACACATGCAATGACACTGGTGGATCCATATGTGGTATGTGAAAAGAACACACATGCAATGACTCCAGTTGTTGTTAGTAAAAAGAACACACATTCACTGAGACTGGTGGATCCATGTGTGTTCTCAAAAGAGAACACATAATTCAATGACTCTGGTTGTTCCATATGTGGTATGTCAAAAGAACACACATGCAATGACACTGGTGGATCCATATGTGGCTTGTCGACACCGCGAAAACACTCCGCTTTCCTAAACAATACAGTGTGCTCCTCGCACAATCTTAAGTTAAGCAGTAAAGCATGGATAAGTACAGGATAGTAAATAAAACCTCAAACTAGTTTGTGGCCCCAAGAAATAAGAATGAATCAAGCTCTGGCTCAGGGGGGTCCATAAGCCTCCCGGATGTGGATAGCGCGAATATTCTTGGAACAGGAATCAAGTACTCGGGGTCTTACGGGACACAAGTGAGCCTGAAAAACCAAATAGCGAATATGGCTCACCGATGCCACTTTCATTAGTTATCCCATTACTACTCAGGTTAAGTTGTTTAGGTACCTCGTTATCCATCAGACACTCACATACCCTACTCATGCTGTTCTACGACTCGCATGGCTCAAACAACTCCTGTAGTAATGGCTCATGGGATGGAGGAACAAGCTTCGGTGGGGTTTAAAAGTAAAGGCTATGCAATACTTGGGATTCAATTTAATGCAATCGCGACTCAATGATGCAAGAATAAGATAGAGGCAATAGGTACTGTATGTATGCAAGCATGTGGTAGTGCTTGCCTGGCAGCTCAGTTGAAGCAAGGAATGGATCTGGGTAGTGCTCCTGGTTCTCTTGATATATCCCCTGCTCAGCGTCTATTCGAGGAAGAACCAAACAAACAAGGGCCAACATAAATACAGTGCGCAAGCATATGAATAAATGCATCAAGCAAACAATCATGCCATGATGAATGATGCACAATTTGCATGGCAATAAAGTAGCATGGCATGGGTGAGGTGTGGAATACAATAATAAAGCATTTTATTTAGTTTTGAGCTCATTTTATTCTCATATTAGTTGCTGTATAGTTTATATTTATATGATGCATGCTTCAATTCAAACCATGGAATGCATAAACAGAAAGGTCTCGTCGAGCTAATCATTTTAGACATATTATTTATTAAATTTGGATTTATAAATCAAAAGTTATTAATTATTTAAGAAAAAGGGGCATTTATTGTAATTTAATTAAACTTGTAAATTTAAGTGTTCAAAATATATTTTGGATTGCATATTTGAAATCCTCACATTTTTCTGATTTGAAAACATATATTATTTGTTTAAATTGGATTTATATTTTAAAAGTTATTTAAAAACAGAATTTAATTTGAATTTAAATAATTAGAAAAAGATTGAATTTTAAAACAGAAACAGATAATACTTTTTATACCCAGACAAATTCAGCCACTGTCGCTGACAGGTGGGGTCGGCTGCTGACTGGGACGCACGCGCGCGGCAAAACGTTTTACACCGTAGGTGCTGCTAGCCCGTGAGACAGACAGGTGGGCCAACGGCTTCGCAGGTCCACGTGCCAGCGAGCGAGCGCGCAGGGGCTGACAGGTGGGGCCGCGGCTGGAGCGCGGGTTGCGAACGCGAAAAGCCAGGGGGTTTCCTGTAAAAGCGCTAGCGCGGCTGACTAGTGGGCCTAGCTGGACCGCGGGTTGAGCAGAAAAGAAACGGAGGGGGTATCGGCAAAAGCGGCAGCGCTACTGTTTTTCTTCTCTCTCTGAAACTCTGACGACGCGACGGTGCGCGACAGGCGCAGTGCGGCGCGGGCGGGGATCGATCTCTCGACCTGGGGCTCGCGCGCGGAAGCGGCTACCGCTGCGCTGGTCTGGGCTTGGTGTCTGGGAGGCGCGCGTGGCCTAGCTAGGGTTTCGGTGCGGGCGGGAGCGAGCAGACGCCAGCGAACGACGGCGAGCAGAGGGTGCTCGACGAAAAGATCAACGGCCCTAGGCGACGACAGCGCGGCGGAGCGTGTCTAGGAGGTCAGGTGGCTCACCGGGAGGGCGTCGGTGGTGTTCGTGCGGGCCGAGACGCTGGCGATCGTCGTCGATGCAGAGGCCGGCGTTCTAGGGTTTCTCGTCGGCCTCGCGCTGGTCTGGCGGCTCCGGTGCTTCTCCTCCTCGATGGCGGTACAGGGGGTGGTGTAGGGGCTCGCCTTGGTCTCCTCGATCACCCCCCCGACGTGCGTGTCGTCTGGAACGGCGGGGCGCGGTGGAGGCCGAGGGTGCCGGCGATGGCGTAGCTGGTGACGATGGAGAAGAGAGGGGGAGAGGGCAGGGCGCCTTCGGGGTGGATCTGGGGTAGCTAGGCGAGGCGGAGTGGGTGGATAGGGACGGAGAGGAAGCGGGGTGCCGTGGGGAGGTGGTGGACGATAAAGGTGGCTCGGCCACCTTTTTGTCCTCCTCCTCACGTGCTCGGCCGGGAGGTCAGGGCAGGGCCAGGGGCAGGCAGGTGGGGACGGCCAAGGCCAAGGGGCAGGTGCAGGTTCGGGCTAGGGCCCCTAGGGCAGAGAGAGAGCAAGAGAGAGAGAGGGTGGAGTAGCCTCGGTAGGGCTAGGTTTGGAGCTAGGGTAGGAAGGGGAGGGGTATGGCTAGGGTTGGTAGCTAGGGCAGGGGTAGATGGCCAGGGAGAGAGGGTGGCCGGTGGGGCCAGCTAGGGTAGGCCATGGTGGGGTGGCTCGGCTTAGAAGGAGGAGAGAAAGATGGGGAATACTTAGGGTTTAGGTTTAGAGAGGGGTATGGTTTAGCTAGGATGGGGTAGATTAGGTGTAGGGTTTTATCTTGGACAAGATCAAGCAAACACAAGCCAAGCCCACACAAGATCTAGCCAAAGAAAAGAATGGGGTGAAGGAGGTTTAGGCATGACCAAAAAGATCAAGCTAAAGAGAGAGAAGGCATGATCCAACCAAAAACAAGGAAAACCCAAAAGACAAGCAAAAGATGGTACTTGCATGGCCCATGCAAAGCATTTAATGCCATGTTGATCCTTGTGAAAACAATACTATCACATGGCATTATTATTTGCTCTCCCAAAATTGGAATTAAGGCCAAGCAAAAGAATTAACAAGGATGCCCCATGTGGAGTAGATGGAGATGATCATGTTTGTATAAAAATGGGACTTGCTAGTGTGTATGAGCCACTAGATGATCCATAGTCCCAAACTATCCCAACATGAGCATAATTCCATGACAAAACATATGGAAGCTAGAAGAAAAGGGGCCCACTCACAAGGCATGCAAAGGTGGCCATGTGGCCCTCATATTTCAATATTGTGGAAACAACATGAGGCTAAGATGAGAGCATGTGGCAAAGAATTGGATCCATCCCAACCCACATGAGCTAGAGGTAAACTCAATAAATGCCAAGCTCATATTTAGTTGGATGGTGGGATTATAAGGTGGTGAAAGAAGAGGTGGTGGAGTTAATAAAAGATATGCCCCCAACTCAACTTGGGCATTTAAACAATATATCAAGAACCAAATACAATATCAAGAGGCAAATACAATTAATAATGCATATGAGATAAGAACCAAAACAAAAGGGTTTTATATGATGCTCAATGCAAGGTGGCATGATGACATGAGCATGATATAATGATGATGCAACAATATATCTTTGAAGTAGCCAAAATATTACTAGACCAAGTAGCATTACAATTGTTAGACAATTGGGATGCTACAACTCTCCCCCACTAAACAGGAATCTCGCCCCGAGATTCTAGGATGAAGAAGAAGACACAAAGAGGGTAGGATACTTGGCACGGAGATCATCTTCACGTTCCCAAGTGGCTTCATCAACGGAATGGTGCGACCACTGCACCTTGCAGAACTTGATGGACTTGTTGCGAGTCCTTCTTTCTGCGACTTTAACTACCTCGGTGAATTACGCTCCTAGTTACAAGCCTGGATGAGCAGAAATGGTTGAAATAGTACGGTGGGGCCCAAATGCCACTCACAGGTAGACCTTTCGGCCGTCCCAACCATTTCCACACATCGGGACAAGAACGGGCGGCGTAATCGGCAGGCGAAGGGATCAACTACATACACAAGTGAGTATGTATGCAAGCCACCATACAATAGTACATCAGAGTCGTCCCATCTAAAAAGAAAGGAAATATAGCAACGCCATACGGCAAGATCCAAATATCCTAGATAGATATAATAGTTTAGGATATCTCCTCATACATCAATCAACAGAGTATCAAGCGGAAGCGGAAGACAAAGTCCGAGTACGGATAAGAAGCAAATCGGCATAAGACGCCCCATAACTAAGCACATCCCGCCCACAGATCTCACGGATCCCCGTTCCCGGAATCTCTACACCGAATGATCGTTGCCCACATCGTCCGTCTCTTCCACCCAGTATCCATCTTGCGGGTGTACCTGTTCATCTGAACCAATAATTTATCGTGTGAGACCCTAGGGGTACTCAGCAAGTCTTGATGCCTCTAAAGGGGACACAACCTGGGGTGACGCAATTGCAGCAAAAGATATACCCTAACAGTTCTATAGATACTCGCTAACCATCCGCCTAACCAAAGATAGACGGATGTCCGTGAATTAATAACAACAGTTATAACAGTTGTAAAGGTAATCCTAACAGATCCATCCTCCTCCTCGCTTACCGACGAGGAAGCGGACGAACAATCCCCCATCCGTTGGCAGTTTTATTACCCATTCCATGAATGTTGCACTATTTACTAGTCAGGTACCTAGTCTAGTCAGATTAAAAGCGGTACTTTAGTTATGCTTGTCTATGATCGAGAAACTGTGCTCCAAGTCGTCCATAACCGCGGACACGGCTTTCAGAAAGTTTTACCCTGCAGGGGTGCACAAATAGCAACACACACTCGATATGCCTCGGAAAAACCAAATCAAAACCCAACGAGGCAGTCACGACAAAGCGATCACAGGATTCAGAAATATTTCAGGGGGCCACCCCTTTGAGCTACCCGCAACGAAGTTAGCTGACTCCGAGACGGACTCAAGGTTTGCGTCAATGGCTGTGAACGACTGGGAACCCGAAAATGTGACTGGGCTTGTCGACACCGCGAAAACACTCCGCTTTCCTAAACAGTACAGTGTGCTCCTCGCACAATCTTAAGTTAAGCAGTAAAGCATGGCATAAGTACAGGATAGTAAATAAAACCTCAAACTAGTTTGTGGCCCCAAGAAATAAGAATGAATCAACCTCTGGCTCAGGGGGGTCCATAAGCCTCCCGGATGTGGATAGCGCGAATATTCTTGGAACATGAATCAAGTACTCGGGGTCTTACGGGACACAAGTGAGCCTGAAAAACCAAATAGCGAATATGGCTCACCGATGCCACTTTCATTAGTTATCCCATTACTACTCAGGTTAAGTTGTTTAGGTACCTCGTTATCCATCAGACACTCACATACCCTACTCATGCTGTTCTACGACTCGCATGGCTCAAACAACTCCTGTAGTAATGGCTCATGGGATGGAGGAACAAGCTTCGGTGGGGTTTAAAAGTAAAGGCTATGCAATACTTGGGATTCAATTTAATGCAATCGCGACTCAATGATGCAAGAATAAGATAGAGGCAATAGGTACTGTATGTATGCAAGCATGTGGTAGTGCTTGCCTGGCAGCTCAGTTGAAGCAAGGAATGGATCTGGGTAGTGCTCCTGGTTCTCTTGATATATCCCCTGCTCAGCGTCTATTCGAGGAAGAACCAAACAAACAAGGGCCAACATAAATACAGTGCGCAAGCATATGAATAAATGCATCAAGCAAACAATCATGCCATGATGAATGATGCACAATTTGCATGGCAATAAAGTAGCATGGCATGGGTGAGGTGTGGAATACAATAATAAAGCATTTTATTTAGTTTTGAGCTCATTTTATTCTCATATTAGTTGCTGTATAGTTTATATTTATATGATGCATGCTTCAATTCAAACCATGGAATGCATAAACAGAAAGGTCTCGTCGAGCTAATCATTTTAGACATATTATTTATTAAATTTGCATTTATAAATCAAAAGTTATTAATTATTTAAGAAAAAGGGGCATTTATTGTAATTTAATTAAACTTGTAAATTTAAGTGTTCAAAATATATTTTGGATTGCATATTTGAAATCCTCACATTTTTCTGATTTGAAAACATATATTATTTGTTTAAATTGGATTTATATTTTAAAAGTTATTTAAAAACAGAATTTAATTTGAATTTAAATAATTAGAAAAAGATTGAATTTTAAAACAGAAACAGATAATACTTTTTATACCCAGACAGATTCAGCCACTGTCGCTGACAGGTGGGGTCGGCTGCTGACTGGGACGCACGCGCGCGGCAAAACGTTTTACACCGCAGGTGCTGCTAGCCCGTGAGACAGACAGGTGGGCCAACGGCTTCGCAGGTCCACGTGCCAGCGAGCGAGCGCGCAGGGGCTGACAGGTGGGGCCGCGGCTGGAGCGCGGGTTGCGAACGCGAAAAGCCAGGGGGTTTCCTGTAAAAGCGCTAGCGCGGCTGACTAGTGGGCCTAGCTGGACCGCGGGTTGAGCAGAAAAGAAACGGAGGGGGTATCGGCAAAAGCGGCAGCGCTACTGTTTTTCTTCTCTCTCTGAAACTCTGACGACGCGACGGTGCGCGACAGGCGCAGTGCGACGCGGGCGGGGATCGATCTCTCGACCTGGGGCTCGCGCGCGGAAGCGGCTACCGCTGCGCTGGTCTGGGCTTGGTGTCTGGGAGGCGCGCGTGGCCTAGCTAGGGTTTCGGTGCGGGCGGGAGCGAGCAGACGCCAGCGAACGACGGCGCGCAGAGGGTGCTCGACGAAAAGATCAACGGCCCTAGGCGACGACAGCGCGGCGGAGCGTGTCTAGGAGGTCAGGTGGCTCACCGGGAGGGCGTCGGTGGTGTTCGTGCGGGCCGAGACGCTGGCGATCGTCGTCGATGCAGAGGCCGGCGTTCTAGGGTTTCTCGTCGGCCTCGCGCTGGTCTGGCGGCTCCGGTGCTTCTCCTCCTCGATGGCGGTACAGGGGGTGGTGTAGGGGCTCGCCTTGGTCTCCTCGATCACCCCCCGACGTGCGTGTCGTCTGGAACGGCGGGGCGCGGTGGAGGCCGAGGGTGCCGGCGATGGCGTAGCCGGTGACGATGGAGAAGAGAGGGGGAGAGGGCAGGGCGCCTTCGGGGTGGATCTGGGGTAGCTAGGCGAGGCGGAGTGGGTGGATAGGGACGGAGAGGAAGCGGGGTGCCGTGGGGAGGTGGTGGACGATAAAGGTGGCTCGGCCACCTTTTTGTCCTCCTCCTCACGTGCTCGGCCGGGAGGTCAGGGCAGGGCCAGGGGCAGGCAGGTGGGGACGGCCAAGGCCAAGGGGCAGGTGCAGGTTCGGGCTAGGGCCCCTAGGGCAGAGAGAGAGCAAGAGAGAGAGAGGGTGGAGTAGCCTCGGTAGGGCTAGGTTTGGAGCTAGGGTAGGAAGGGGAGGGGTATGGCTCGGGTTGGTAGCTAGGGCAGGGGTAGATGGCCAGGGAGAGAGGGTGGCCGGTGGGGCCAGCTAGGGTAGGCCATGGTGGGGTGGCTCGGCTTAGAAGGAGGAGAGAAAGATGGGGAATACTTAGGGTTTAGGTTTAGAGAGGGGTATGGTTTAGCTAGGATGGGGTAGATTAGGTGTAGGGTTTTATCTTGGACAAGATCAAGCAAACACAAGCCAAGCCCACACAAGATCTAGCCAAAGAAAAGAATGGGGTGAAGGAGGTTTAGGCATGACCAAAAAGATCAAGCTAAAGAGAGAGAAGGCATGATCCAACCAAAAACAAGGAAAACCCAAAAGACAAGCAAAAGATGGTACTTGCATGGCCCATGCAAAGCATTTAATGCCATGTTGATCCTTGTGAAAACAATACTATCACATGGCATTATTATTTGCTCTCCCAAAATTGGAATTAAGGCCAAGCAAAAGAATTAACAAGGATGCCCCATGTGGAGTAGATGGAGATGATCATGTTTGTATAAAAATGGGACTTGCTAGTGTGTATGAGCCACTAGATGATCCATAGTCCCAAACTATCCCAACATGAGCATAATTCCATGACAAAACATATGGAAGCTAGAAGAAAAGGGGCCCACTCACAAGGCATGCAAAGGTGGCCATGTGGCCCTCATATTTCAATATTGTGGAAACAACATGAGGCTAAGATGAGAGCATGTGGCAAAGAATTGGATCCATCCCAACCCACATGAGCTAGAGGTAAACTCAATAAATGCCAAGCTCATATTTAGTTGGATGGTGGGATTATAAGGTGGTGAAAGAAGAGGTGGTGGAGTTAATAAAAGATATGCCCCCAACTCAACTTGGGCATTTAAACAATATATCAAGAACCAAATACAATATCAAGAGGCAAATACAATTAATAATGCATATGAGATAAGAACCAAAACAAAAGGGTTTTATATGATGCTCAATGCAAGGTGGCATGATGACATGAGCATGATATAATGATGATGCAACAATATATCTTTGAAGTAGCCAAAATATTACTAGACCAAGTAGCATTACAATTGTTAGACAATTGGGATGCTACAATGACACACGTGGATCCATATGTGGTATGTGAAAAGAACACACATGCAATGACACTGGTGGATCCATAGGTAGATTGTGAAAAGAGAACACATGCAATGACTCTGGTTGTTCCATATGTGGTATGTGAAAAGAACACACATGAAATGACTCCAGTTGTTGTTAGTAAAAAGAACACACATGCAATGACACTAGTGGATCCATATGTGGATTGTGAAAAGAACACACATGCAATGACACTAGTGGATCCATATGTGGTAGGTGAAAAGAACACACATTTCAATGACTCCGGTTGTTGTTAGTAAATAGAACACACATGCAATGACACTGGTGGATCCATAGGTGGATTGTGAAAAGAACACAAATGCAATGACACTGGTGGATCCATATGTGGTATGTGAAAAGAACACACATGCATTGACTCTGGTTGTTGTTAGTAAAAAGAACACACATGCAATGACACTGGTGGATCCATGTGTGGTCTCTTAAGAGAACACACATTTCAATGACTCTGGTTGTTGTTAGTAAAAAGAACACACATGCAATGACACTGGTGGAACCATATGTGGTATGTGAAAAGAACACACATGCAATGACTCTGGTTGTTGTTAGTTAAAAGAACACACATGCAATGACACTGGTGGACCCATGTGTGGTCTCTGAAGAGAACACACATGCAATGACTCTGGTTGTTGTTAGTAAAAAGATCACACATGCAATGACACTGGTGGATCCATATGTCGTATGTGAAAAGAACACACATGCAATGACTCTGGTTGTTGTTAGTAAAAAGAACACACGTGCAATGACACTCGTGGATCCATAGGTGGATTGTGAAAAGAGCACACATGCAATGACTCTGGTTGTTCAATATGTGGTATGCGAAAAGAACACACATGAAATGACTCCAGTTGTTGTTAGTAAAAAGAACACACATACAATGACACTGGTGGATCCATATGTGGATTGTGAAAAGAACACACATGCAATGACACTGGTGGATCCATATGTGGTATGTGAAAAGAACACACATGCAATGACTCCAGTTGTTGTTAGTAAAAAGAACACACATGCAATGACACTGGTGGATCCATGTGTGGTCTCTGAAGAGAACACACATTTCAATGACACTGGTGGACCATAGGTGGATTGTGAAGAGAACACACATGCAATGACTCTAGTTGTTGTTAGTAAAAAGAACACACATGCAATGACACTGGTGGATCCATGTGTGGAGGGTGAAAAGAACACACATGCAATGACACTGGTGGATCCATATGTGGTATGTGAAAAGAACACACATGCAATGACTCCAGTTGTTGTTAGTAAAAAGAACACACATTCACTGAGACTGGTGGATCCATGTGTGTTCTCAAAAGAGAACACACAATTCAATGACTCTGGTTGTTCCATATGTGGTATGTCAAAATAACACACATGCAATGACTCCAGTTGTTGTTAGTAAAAAGAACACACATGCAATGACATTGGTGGATCCATAGGTGGATTGTGAAAAGATCACACATGCAATGACTCCAGTTGTTGTTAGTAAAAAGAACACACATGCAACACTGGTGGATCCATATGTGGATTGTGAAAAGAACACACATGCAATGACACTGGTGTATCCATATGTGGTATGTGAAAACAACACACGTTTCAATGACTCCAGTTGTTGTTAGTAAAATGAACACACATGCAATGACACTAGTGGATCCATAGGTTGATTGTGAAAAGAACACACATGCAACGACACTAGTGGATCCATATGTGGTATGTGAAAAGAACACACATGCAAGGATTCTGGTTGTAATTAGTAACAAGAACACACATGCAATGACACTGGTGGATCCATGTGTGGTCTCTGAAGAGAACTCACATTTCAATGACTCTGGTTGTTGTTATTAAAAAGAACACACATGCAATGACACTGGTGGATCCATGTGTGGTCTCTGAAGAGAACACACATGTAATGACTCTGGTTATTGTTAGTAAAAAGAGCACACATGCAATGACACTGGTCGATCCATTTGTGGTATGTGAAAATAACACACATGCAATGAGTCTGGTTGTTGTTAGTAAAAAGAACACACATGCAATGACACTGGTGGACCCATGTGTGGTCTCTGAAGAGAACACACATGCGATGACTCTAGTTCTTGTTAGTAAAAAGATCACACATGCAATGACACACGTGGATCCATATGTGGTATGTGAAAAGAACACACATGCAATGACACTGGTGGATCCATAGGTGGATTGTGAAAAGAGAACACATGCAATGACTCTGGTTGTTCCATATGTGGTATGTGAAAAGAACACACATGAAATGACTCCAGTTGTTGTTAGTAAAAAGAACACACATGCAATGACACTAGTGGATCCATATGTGGATTGTGAAAAGAACACACATGAAATGACACTAGTGGATCCATATGTGGTATGTGAAAAGAACACACATTTCAATGACTCCGGTTGTTGTTAGTAAATAGAACACACATGCAATGACACTGGTGGATCCATAGGTGGATTGTGAAAAGAACACAAATGCAATGACACTGGTGGATCCATATGTGGTATGTGAAAAGAACACACATGCACTGACTCTGGTTGTTGTTAGTAAAAAGAACACACATGCAATGACACTGGTGGATCCATGTGTGGTCTCTGAAGAGAACACACATTTCAATGACTCTGGTTGTTGTTAGTAAAAAGAACACACATGCAATGACACTGGTGGATCCATATGTGGTATGTGAAAAGAACACACATGCAATGACTCTGGTTGTTGTTAGTTAAAAGAACACACATGCAATGACACTGGTGGATCCATATGTGGATTGTGAAAAGAACACACATGCAATGACACTGGTGGATCCATATGTGGTATGTGAAAAGAACACACATGCAATGACTCCAGTTGTTGTTAGTAAAAAGAACACACATGCACTGACACTGGTGGATCCATGTGTGTTCTCTACAGAGAACACACAATTCAATGACTCTGGTTGTTCCATATGTGGTATGTCAAAAGAACACACATGCAATGACTCCAGTTGTTGTTAGTAAAAAGAACACACATGCAATGACACTGGTGGATCCATAGGTGGATTGTGAAAAGATCACACATGCAATGACTCTGGTTGTTCCATATGTGGTATGTGAAAAGAACACACATGAAATGACTCCAGTTGTTGTTAGTAAAAAGAACACACATGCAACACTGGTGGATCCATATGTGGATTGTGAAAAGAACACACATGCAATGACACTAGTGTATCCATATGTGGTATGTGAAAACAACACACATTTCAATGACTCCAGTTGTTATTAGTAAAATGAACACACATCCAATGACACTGGTAGATCCATAGGTGGATTGTGAAAAGAACACACATGCAATGACACTAGTGGATCCATATGTGGTATGTGAAAAGAACACACATGCAAGGATTCTGGTTGTAATTAGTAACAAGAACACACATGCAATGACACTGGTGGATCCATGTGTGGTCTCTGAAGAGAACTCACATTTCAATGACTCTGGTTGTTGTTATTAAAAAGAACACACATGCAATGACACTGGTGGATCCATGTGTGGTCTCTGAAGAGAACACACATGTAATGACTCTGGTTGTTGTTAGTAAAAAGAGCACACATGCAATGACACTGGTCGATCCATTTGTGGTATGTGAAAATAACACACATGCAATGAGTCTGGTTGTTGTTAGTAAAAAGAACACACATGCAATGACACTGGTGGACCCATGTGTGGTCTCTGAAGAGAACACACATGCGATGACTCTGGTTCTTGTTAGTAAAAAGATCACACATGCAATGACACACGTGGATCCAGATGTGGTATGTGAAAAGAACACACATGCAATGACACTGGTGGTTCCATAGGTGGATTGTGAAAAGAGAACACATGCAATGACTCTGGTTGTTCCATATGTGGTATGTGAAAAGAACACACATGAAATGACTCCAGTTGTTGTTAGTAAAAAGAACACACATGCAATGACACTAGTGGATCCATATGTGGATTGTGAAAAGAACACACATGAAATGACACTAGTGGATCCATATGTGGTATGTGAAAAGAACACACATTTCAATGACTCCGGTTGTTGTTAGTAAATAGAACACACATGCAATGACACTGGTGGATCCATAGGTGGATTGTGAAAAGAACACAAATGCAATGACACTGGTGGATCCATATGTGGTATGTGAAAAGAACACACATGCACTGACTCTGGTTGTTGTTAGTAAAAAGAACACACATGCAATGACACTGGTGGATCCATATGTGGTATGTGAAAAGAACACACATGCAATGACTCTGGTTGTTGTTAGTTAAAAGAACACACATGCAATGACACTGGTGGATCCATATGTGGATTGTGAAAAGAACACACATGCAATGACACTGGTGGATCCATATGTGGTATGTGAAAAGAACACACATGCAATGACTCCAGTTGTTGTTAGTAAAAAGAACACACATGCACTGACACTGGTGGATCCATGTGTGTTCTCTACAGAGAACACACAATTCAATGACTCTGGTTGTTCCATATGTGGTATGTCAAAAGAACACACATGCAATGACTCCAGTTGTTGTTAGTAAAAAGAACACACATGCAATGACACTGGTGGATCCATAGGTGGATTGTGAAAAGATCGCGCATGCAATGACTCTGGTTGTTCCATATGTGGTATGTGAAAAGAACACACATGAAATGACTCCAGTTGTTGCTAGTAAAAAGAACACACATGCAACACTGGTGGATCCATATGTGGATTGTGAAAAGAACACACATGCAATGACACTGGTGTATCCATATGTGGTATGTGAAAACAACACACATTTCAATGACTCCAGTTGTTATTAGTAAAATGAACACACACGCAATGACACTGGTAGATCCATAGGTGGATTGTGAAAAGAACACACATGCAATGACACTAGTGGATCCATATGTGGTATGTGAAAAGAACACACATGCAAGGATTCTGGTTGTAATTAGTAACAAGAACACACATGCAATGACACTGGTGGATCCATGTGTGGTCTCTGAAGAGAACTCACATTTCAATGACTCTGGTTGTTGTTATTAAAAAGAACACACATGCAATGACACTGGTGGATCCATGTGTGGTCTCTGAAGAGAACACACATGTAATGACTCTGGTTGTTGTTAGTAAAAAGAGCACACATGCAATGACACTGGTCGATCCATTTGTGGTATGTGAAAATAACACACATGCAATGACTCTGGTTGTTGTTAGTAAAAAGAACACACATGCAATGACACTGGTGGACCCATGTGTGGTCTCTGAAGAGAACACACATGCAATGACTCTGGTTCTTGGTAGTAAAAAGATCACACATGCAATGACACACGTGGATCCATATGTGGTATGTGAAAAGAACACACATGCAATGACACTAGTGTATCCATAGGTGGATTGTGAAAAGAGAACACATGCAATGACTCTGGTTGTTCCATATGTGGTATGTGAAAAGAACACACATGAAATGACTCCAGTTGTTGTTAGTCAAAAGAACACACATGCAATGACACTAGTGGATCCATATGTGGATTGTGAAAAGAACACACATGCAATGACACTAGTGGATCCATATGTGGCATGTGAAAAGAACACACATTTCAATGACTCCGGTTGTTGTTAGTAAATAGAACACACATGCAATGACACTGGTGGATCCATAGGTGGATTGTGAAAAGAACACAAATGCAATGACACTGGTGGATCCATATGTGGTATGTGAAAAGAACACAAATGCAATGACACTGGTGGATCCATATGTGGTATGTGAAAAGAACACACATGCACTGACTCTGGTTGTTGTTATTAAAAAGAACACACATGCAATGACACTGGTGGATCCATGTGTGGTCTCTGAAGAGAACACACATTTCAATGACTCTGGTTGTTGTTAGTAAAAAGAACACACATGCAATGACACTGGTGGATCCATATGTGGTATGTGAAAAGAACACACATGCAATGACTCTGGTTGTGTTAGTTAAAAGAACACACATGCAATGACACTGGTGGACCCATGTGTGGTCTCTGAAGAGAACACACATGCAATGACTCTGGTTGTTGTTAGTAAAAAGATCACACATGCAATGACACTGGTCGATCCATATGTCGTATGTGAAAAGAACACACATGCAATGACTCTGGTTGTTGTTATTAAAAAGAACACACATGCAATGACACTCGTGGATCCATAGGTGGATTGTGAAAAGAGCACACATGCAATGACTCTGGTTGTTCCATATGTGGTATGTGAAAAGAACACACATGAAATGACTCCAGTTGTTGTTAGTAAAAAGAACACACATGCAATGACACTGGTGGATCCATATGTGGATTGTGAAAAGAACACACATGCAATGACACTGGTAGATCCATATGTGGTATGTGAAAAGAACACACATTTCAATGACTCTGGTTGTTGTTAGTAAAAAGAACACACATGCAATGACACTGGTGTATCCATAGGTGGATTGTGAAAAGAACACAAATGCAATGACACTCGTGGATCCATATGTGGTATGTGAAAAGAACACACATGCAAGGACTCTGGTTGTAATTAGTAAAAAGAACACACATGCAATGACACTGGTGGATCAATGTGTGGTCTCTGAAGAGAACAAACATTTCAATGACTCTGGTTGTTGTTAGTAAAAAGAACACACATGCAATGACACTGGTGGATCCATGTGTGGTCTCTGAAGAGAACACACATGCAATGAATCTGGTTGTTGTTAGTAAAAAGAGCACACATGCAATGACACTGGTGGATCCATATGTGGTATGTGAAAAGAACACACATGCAATGACTCTGGTTGTTGTTAGTAAAAAGAACACACATGCAATGACACTGGTGCACCCATGTGTGGTCTCTGAAGAGAACACACATGCAATGACTCTGGTTCTTGTTAGTAAAAAGATCACACATGCAATGACACAGGTGGATCCATATGTGGTATGTGAAAAGAACACACATCCAATGACTCTGGTTGTTGTTAGTAAAAAGAACACACATGCAATGACACTGGTGGATCCATAGGTGGATTGTGAAAAGAGCACACATGCAATGACTTTGGTTGTTCCATATGTGGTATGTGAAAAGAACACACATGAAATGACTCCAGTTGTTGTTAGTAAAAAGAACACACATGCAATGACACTGGTGGATCCATAGGTGGATTGCGAAAAGAGCACACATGCAATGACTCTGGTTGTTCCATATGTGGTATGTGAAAAGAACACACATGAAATGACTCCAGTTGTTGTTAGTAAAAAGAACACCCATGCAATGACACTGGTGGATCCATATGTGGATTGTGAAAAGAACACACATGCAATGACACTGGTGTATCCATATGTGGTATGTGAAAACAACACACATTTCAATGACTCCAGTTGTTGTTAGTAAAATGAACACACATGCAATGACACTGGTGGATCCATAGGTGGATTGTGAAAAGAACACACATGCAATGACACTAGTGGATCCATATGTGGTATGTGAAAAGAACACACATGCAAGGATTCTGGTTGTAATTAGTAACAAGAACACACATGCAATGACACTGGTGGATCCATGTGTGGTCTCTGAAGAGAACTCACATTTCAATGACTCTGGTTGTTGTTATTAAAAAGAACACACATGCAATGACAATGGTGGATCCATGTGTGGTCTCTGAAGAGAACACACATGTAATGACTCTAGTTGTTGTTAGTAAAAAGAGCACACATGCAATGATACTGGTCGATCCATTTGTGGTATGTGAAAATAACACACATGCAATGACTCTGGTGTTGTTAGTAAAAAGAACACACATGCAATGACACTGGTGGACCCATGTGTGGTCTCTGAAGAGAACACACATGCAATGACTATGGTTCTTGTTAGTAAAAAGATCACACATGCAATGACACACGTGGATCCATATGTGGTATGTGAAAAGAACACACATGCAATGACACTGGTGGATCCATAGGTGGATTGTGAAAACAGAACACATGCAATGACTCTGGTTGTTCCATATGTGGTATGTGAAAAGAACACACATGAAATGACTCCAGTTGTTGTTAGTAAAAAGAACACACATGCAATGACACTAGTGGATCCATATGTGGATTGTGAAAAGAACAGACATGCAATGACACTAGTGGATCCATATGTGGTATGTGAAAAGAACACACATTTCAATGACTCCGGTTGTTGTTAGTAAATAGAACACACATGCAATGACACTGGTGGATCCATAGGTGGATTGTGAAAAGAACACAAATGCAATGACACTGGTGGATCCATATGTGGTATGTGAAAAGAACACACATGCACTGACTCTGGTTATTGTTAGTAAAAAGAACACACATGCAATGAAACTGGTGGATCCATGTGTGGTCTCTGAAGAGAACACACATTTCAATGACTCTGGTTGTTGTTAGTAAAAAGAACACACATGCAATGACACTGGTGGATCCATATGTGGTATGTGAAAAGAACACACATGCAATGACTCTGGTTGTTGTTAGTTAAAAGAACACACATGCAATGACACTGGTGGACCCATGTGTGGTCTCTGAAGAGAACACACATGCAATGACTCTGGTTGTTGTTAGTAAAAAGATCACACATGCAATGACACTGGTGGATCCATATGTCGTATGTGAAAAGAACACACATGCAATGACTCTGGTTGTTGTTAGTAAAAAGAACACACATGCAATGACACTCGTGGATCCATAGGTGGATTCTGAAAAGAGCACACATGCAATGACTCTGGCTGTTCCATATGTGGTATGTGAAAAGAACACACATGAAATGACTCCAGTTGTTGTTAGTAAAAAGAACACACATGCAATGACACTGGTGGATCCATATGTGGATTGTGAAAAGAACACACATGCAATGACACTGGTAGATCCATATGTGATATGTGAAAAGAACACACATTTCAATGACTCTGGTTGTTGTTAGTAAAAAGAACACACATGCAATGACACTGGTGGATCCATAGGTGGATTGTGAAAAGAACACAAATGCAATGACACTCGTGGATCCATATGTGGTATGTGAAAAGAACACACATGCAAGGACTCTGGTTGTAATTAGTAACAAGAACACACATGCAATGGCACTGGTGGATCCATGTGTGGTCTCTGAAGAGAACAAACATTTCAATGACTGGTTGTTGTTAGTAAAAAGAACACACATGCAATGACACTGGTGGATCCATGTGTGGTCTCTGAAGAGAACACACATGCAATGAATCTGGTTGTTGTTAGTAAAAAGAGCACACATGCAATGACACTGGTGGATCCATATGTGGTATGTGAAAAGAACACACATGCAATGACTCTGGTTGTTGTTAGTAAAAAGAACACACATGCAATGACACTGGTGCACCCATGTGTGGTCTCTGAAGAGAACACACATGCAATGACTCTGGTTCTTGTTAGTAAAAAGATCACACATGCAATGACATAGGTGGATCCATATGTGGTATGTGAAAAGAACACACATGCAATGACTCTGGTTGTTGTTAGTAAAAAGAACACACATGCAATGACACTGGTGGATCCATAGGTGGATTGTGAAAAGATCACACATGCAATGACTCTGGTTGTTCCATATGTGGTATGTGAAAAGAACACACATTTCAATGACTCTGGTTGTTGTTAGTAAAAGGAACCCACATGCAATGACACTGGTGGATCCATGTGTGGTCTCAGAAGAGAACACACATGCAATGACTCTGGTTGTTGTTAGTAAAAAGAGCACACATGAATGACACTGGTGGATCCATATGTGGTATGTGAAAAGAACACACATGCAATGACTCTGGTTGTTGTTAGTAAAAAGATCACACATGCAATGACACTGGTGGATCCATGTGTGGTCTCTGAAGAGAACACACATGCAATGACTCTGGTTGTTGTTAGTAAAAAGAGCACACATGCAATGACACTGGTGGATCCATATGTCGTATGTGAAAAGAACACACATGCAATGACTCTGGTTGTTGTTAGTAAAAAGATCACACATGCCATGACACTGGTGGATCCATGTGTGGTCTCTGAAGAGAACACACATTTCAATGACACTCATGGACCATAGGTGGATTGTGAAGAGAACACACATGCAATGACTCTAGTTGTTGTTAGTAAAAAGAACACACATGCAATGACACTGGTGGATCCATGTGTGGAGCGTGAAAAGAACACACATGCAATGACGCTGGTGGATCCATATGTGGTATGTGAAAAGAACACGAATGCAATGACTCCAGTTGTTGTTAGTAAAAAGAACGCACATGCAATGACACTGGTGGATCCATGTGTGGTCTCTAAAGAGAACACACAATTCAATGACTCTGGTTGTTCCATATGTGGTATGTCAAACAAACACACATGCAATGACTCCAGTTGTTGTTAGTAAAAAGAACACACATGCAATGAGACTGGTGGATCCATAGGTGGATTGTGAAAAGATCACACATGCAATGACTCTGGTTGTTCCATATGTGGTATGTGAAAAGAACACACATGCAATGACTCTGGTTGTTCCATATGTGGTATGTGAAAAGAACACACATGAAATGACTCCAGTTGTTGTTAGTAAAAAGAACACACATGCAATGACACTGGTAGATCCATATGTGGTATGTGAAAAGAACACACATTTCAATGACTCTGGTTGTTGTTAGTAAAAAGAACACACATGCAATGACACTGGTGTATCCATAGGTGGATTGTGAAAAGAACACAAATGCAATGACACTCGTGGATCCATATGTGGTATGTGAAAAGAACACACATGCAAGGACTCTGGTTGTAATTAGTAAAAAGAACACACATGCAATGACACTGGTGGATCAATGTGTGGTCTCTGAAGAGAACAAACATTTCAATGACTCTGGTTGTTGTTAGTAAAAAGAACACACATGCAATGACACTGGTGGATCCATGTGTGGTCTCTGAAGAGAACACACATGCAATGAATCTGGTTGTTGTTAGTAAAAAGAGCACACATGCAATGACACTGGTGGATCCATATGTGGTATGTGAAAAGAACACACATGCAATGACTCTGGTTGTTGTTAGTAAAAAGAACACACATGCAATGACACTGGTGCACCCATGTGTGGTCTCTGAAGAGAACACACATGCAATGACTCTGGTTCTTGTTAGTAAAAAGATCACACATGCAATGACACAGGTGGATCCATATGTGGTATGTGAAAAGAACACACATCCAATGACTCTGGTTGTTGTTAGTAAAAAGAACACACATGCAATGACACTGGTGGATCCATAGGTGGATTGTGAAAAGAGCACACATGCAATGACTTTGGTTGTTCCATATGTGGTATGTGAAAAGAACACACATGAAATGACTCCAGTTGTTGTTAGTAAAAAGAACACACATGCAATGACACTGGTGGATCCATAGGTGGATTGCGAAAAGAGCACACATGCAATGACTCTGGTTGTTCCATATGTGGTATGTGAAAAGAACACACATGAAATGACTCCAGTTGTTGTTAGTAAAAAGAACACCCATGCAATGACACTGGTGGATCCATATGTGGATTGTGAAAAGAACACACATGCAATGACACTGGTGTATCCATATGTGGTATGTGAAAACAACACACATTTCAATGACTCCAGTTGTTGTTAGTAAAATGAACACACATGCAATGACACTGGTGGATCCATAGGTGGATTGTGAAAAGAACACACATGCAATGACACTAGTGGATCCATATGTGGTATGTGAAAAGAACACACATGCAAGGATTCTGGTTGTAATTAGTAACAAGAACACACATGCAATGACACTGGTGGATCCATGTGTGGTCTCTGAAGAGAACTCACATTTCAATGACTCTGGTTGTTGTTATTAAAAAGAACACACATGCAATGACAATGGTGGATCCATGTGTGGTCTCTGAAGAGAACACACATGTAATGACTCTAGTTGTTGTTAGTAAAAAGAGCACACATGCAATGATACTGGTCGATCCATTTGTGGTATGTGAAAATAACACACATGCAATGACTCTGGTGTTGTTAGTAAAAAGAACACACATGCAATGACACTGGTGGACCCATGTGTGGTCTCTGAAGAGAACACACATGCAATGACTATGGTTCTTGTTAGTAAAAAGATCACACATGCAATGACACACGTGGATCCATATGTGGTATGTGAAAAGAACACACATGCAATGACACTGGTGGATCCATAGGTGGATTGTGAAAACAGAACACATGCAATGACTCTGGTTGTTCCATATGTGGTATGTGAAAAGAACACACATGAAATGACTCCAGTTGTTGTTAGTAAAAAGAACACACATGCAATGACACTAGTGGATCCATATGTGGATTGTGAAAAGAACAGACATGCAATGACACTAGTGGATCCATATGTGGTATGTGAAAAGAACACACATTTCAATGACTCCGGTTGTTGTTAGTAAATAGAACACACATGCAATGACACTGGTGGATCCATAGGTGGATTGTGAAAAGAACACAAATGCAATGACACTGGTGGATCCATATGTGGTATGTGAAAAGAACACACATGCACTGACTCTGGTTATTGTTAGTAAAAAGAACACACATGCAATGAAACTGGTGGATCCATGTGTGGTCTCTGAAGAGAACACACATTTCAATGACTCTGGTTGTTGTTAGTAAAAAGAACACACATGCAATGACACTGGTGGATCCATATGTGGTATGTGAAAAGAACACACATGCAATGACTCTGGTTGTTGTTAGTTAAAAGAACACACATGCAATGACACTGGTGGACCCATGTGTGGTCTCTGAAGAGAACACACATGCAATGACTCTGGTTGTTGTTAGTAAAAAGATCACACATGCAATGACACTGGTGGATCCATATGTCGTATGTGAAAAGAACACACATGCAATGACTCTGGTTGTTGTTAGTAAAAAGAACACACATGCAATGACACTCGTGGATCCATAGGTGGATTCTGAAAAGAGCACACATGCAATGACTCTGGCTGTTCCATATGTGGTATGTGAAAAGAACACACATGAAATGACTCCAGTTGTTGTTAGTAAAAAGAACACACATGCAATGACACTGGTGGATCCATATGTGGATTGTGAAAAGAACACACATGCAATGACACTGGTAGATCCATATGTGATATGTGAAAAGAACACACATTTCAATGACTCTGGTTGTTGTTAGTAAAAAGAACACACATGCAATGACACTGGTGGATCCATAGGTGGATTGTGAAAAGAACACAAATGCAATGACACTCGTGGATCCATATGTGGTATGTGAAAAGAACACACATGCAAGGACTCTGGTTGTAATTAGTAACAAGAACACACATGCAATGGCACTGGTGGATCCATGTGTGGTCTCTGAAGAGAACAAACATTTCAATGACTGGTTGTTGTTAGTAAAAAGAACACACATGCAATGACACTGGTGGATCCATGTGTGGTCTCTGAAGAGAACACACATGCAATGAATCTGGTTGTTGTTAGTAAAAAGAGCACACATGCAATGACACTGGTGGATCCATATGTGGTATGTGAAAAGAACACACATGCAATGACTCTGGTTGTTGTTAGTAAAAAGAACACACATGCAATGACACTGGTGCACCCATGTGTGGTCTCTGAAGAGAACACACATGCAATGACTCTGGTTCTTGTTAGTAAAAAGATCACACATGCAATGACATAGGTGGATCCATATGTGGTATGTGAAAAGAACACACATGCAATGACTCTGGTTGTTGTTAGTAAAAAGAACACACATGCAATGACACTGGTGGATCCATAGGTGGATTGTGAAAAGATCACACATGCAATGACTCTGGTTGTTCCATATGTGGTATGTGAAAAGAACACACATTTCAATGACTCTGGTTGTTGTTAGTAAAAGGAACCCACATGCAATGACACTGGTGGATCCATGTGTGGTCTCAGAAGAGAACACACATGCAATGACTCTGGTTGTTGTTAGTAAAAAGAGCACACATGAATGACACTGGTGGATCCATATGTGGTATGTGAAAAGAACACACATGCAATGACTCTGGTTGTTGTTAGTAAAAAGATCACACATGCAATGACACTGGTGGATCCATGTGTGGTCTCTGAAGAGAACACACATGCAATGACTCTGGTTGTTGTTAGTAAAAAGAGCACACATGCAATGACACTGGTGGATCCATATGTCGTATGTGAAAAGAACACACATGCAATGACTCTGGTTGTTGTTAGTAAAAAGATCACACATGCCATGACACTGGTGGATCCATGTGTGGTCTCTGAAGAGAACACACATTTCAATGACACTCATGGACCATAGGTGGATTGTGAAGAGAACACACATGCAATGACTCTAGTTGTTGTTAGTAAAAAGAACACACATGCAATGACACTGGTGGATCCATGTGTGGAGCGTGAAAAGAACACACATGCAATGACGCTGGTGGATCCATATGTGGTATGTGAAAAGAACACGAATGCAATGACTCCAGTTGTTGTTAGTAAAAAGAACGCACATGCAATGACACTGGTGGATCCATGTGTGGTCTCTAAAGAGAACACACAATTCAATGACTCTGGTTGTTCCATATGTGGTATGTCAAACAAACACACATGCAATGACTCCAGTTGTTGTTAGTAAAAAGAACACACATGCAATGAGACTGGTGGATCCATAGGTGGATTGTGAAAAGATCACACATGCAATGACTCTGGTTGTTCCATATGTGGTATGTGAAAAGAACACACATGCAATGACTCTGGTTGTTCCATATGTGGTATGTGAAAAGAACACACATGAAATGACTCCAGTTGTTGTTAGTAAAAAGAACACACATGCAAC
Source organism: Avena sativa (assembly GCA_916181665.1). NCBI lineage: Eukaryota > Viridiplantae > Streptophyta > Magnoliopsida > Poales > Poaceae > Avena > Avena sativa. The sequence continues at coordinate 37,728,281 of OV702287.1, read as the reverse complement.
ACTGGTGGATCCATATGTGGATTGTGAAAAGAACACACATGCAATGACACTGGTGGATCCATATGTGGTATGTGAAAAGAACACACATTTCAATGACTCCGGTTGTTGTTAGTAAATAGAACACACATGCAATGACACTGGTGGATCCATAGGTGGATTGTGAAAAGAACACAAATGCAATGACACTGGTGGATCCATATGTGGTATGTGAAAATAACACACATGCAATGACTCTGGTTGTTGTTAGTAAAAAGAACACACATGCAATGACACTGGTGGATCCATGTGTGGACTCTGAAGAGAACACACATTTCAATGACTCTGGTTGTTGTTAGTAAAAAGAACACACATGCAATGACACTGGTGGATCCATGTGTGGTCTCTGAAGAGAACACACACGCATTGACTCTGGTTGTTGTTAGTAAAAAGAGCACACATGCAATGACACTGGTGGATCCATATGTGGTATGTGAAAAGAACACACATGCAATTACTCTGGTTGGTGTTAGTAAAAAGAACACACATGCAATGACACTGGTGCACCCATGTGTGGTCTCTGAAGAGAACACACATGCAATGACTCTGGTTGTTGTTAATTAAAAGATCACACATGCAATGACACTGGTGGATCCATATGTGGTATGTGAAAAGAACACACATGCATTGACTTTATTTGTTGTTAGTAAAAAGAACACACATGCAATGACACGAGTGGATCCATAGGTGGATTGTGAAAAGAGCACACATGCAATGACTGTGGTTATTCCATATGTGGTATGTGAAAAGAACACACATGAAATGACCCTAGTTGTTGTTAGTGAAAAGAACACACATGCAATGACACTGGTGGATCCATATGTGGATTGTGAAAAGAACACACATGCAATGACACTGGTGGATCCATATGTGGTATGTGAAAAGAACACACATTTCAATGACTCTGGTTGTTGTTAGTAAAAAGAACACACATGCAATGACACTAGTGGATCCATAGGTGGATTGTGAAAAGAACACAGATGCAATGACACTGGTGGATCCATATGTGGTATGTGAAAAGAACACACATGCAAGGACTCTGGTTGTAATTAGTAACAAGAACACACATGCAATGACACTGGTGGATCCATGTGTGGTCTCTGAAGAGAACACACATTTCAATGACTCTGGTTGTTGTTAGTAAAAAGAACACACATGCAATGACACTGGTGGATCCATGTGTGGTCTCTGAAGAGAACACACATGCAATGACTCTGGTTGTTGTTAGTAAAAATAGCACACATGCAATGACACTGGTGGATCCATATGTGGTATGTGAAAAGAACACACATACAATGACTCTAGTTGTTGTTAGTAAAAAGAACACACATGCAATGACACTGGTGGATCCATATGTGGTATGTGAAAAGCACACACATGCAATGACTCCAGTTGTTGTTAGTAAAAAGAACACACATGCAATGACACTAGTGGATCCATGTGTGGTCTCTAAAGAGAACACACAATTCAATGACTCTGGTTGTTCCATATGTGGTAGTTCAAAAGAACACGCATGCAATGACTCCAGTTGTTGTTAGTAAAAAGAACACACATGCAATGCCACTGGTGGATCCATAGGTGGATTGTGAAAAGATCACACATGCAATGACTCTGGTTGTTCCATATGTGGTATGTGAAAAGAACACACGTGAAATGACTCTAGTTGTTGTTAGTAAAAAGAACACACATGCAACACTGGTGGATCCATATGTGGATTGTGAAAAGAACACACATGCAACGACACTGGTGTATCCATATGTGGTATGTGAAAACAACACACATTTCAATGACTCCAGTTGTTGTTAGTAAAATGAACACACATGCAATGACATTGGTGGATCCATAGGTGGATTGTGAAAAGAACACACATGCAAAGACACTGGTGGATCCATATGTGGTATGTGAAAAGAACACACATGCAAGGATTCTGGTTGTAATTAATAACAAGAACACACATGCAATGACACTGGTGGATCCATGTGTGGTCTCTGAAGAGAACACACATTTCAATGACTCTGGTTGTTGTTAGTAAAAAGAACACACATGCAATGACACTGGTGGATCCATGTGTGGTCTCTGAAGAGAACACACATGTAATGACTCTGGTTGTTGTTACTAAAAAGAGCACACATGCAATGACACTGGTGGATCCATATGTGGTATGTGAAAAGAACACACATGCAATGACTCTGGTTGTTGTTAGTAAAAAGAACACACATGCAATGACACTGGTGGACCCATGTGTGGTCTTTAAAGAGAACACACATGCAATGACTCTGGTTCTTGTTAGTAAAAAGATCACACATGCAATGACACAGGTGGATCCATATGTGGTATGTGAAAAGAACACACATGCAATGACTCTGGTTGTTGTTAGTAAAAAGAACACACATGCAATGGCACTGGTGGATCCATAGGTGGATTGTGAAAAGAGCACAGATGCAATGACACTAGTTGTTCCATATGTGGTATGTGAAAAGAACACACATGAAATGACTCCAGTTGTTGCCAGTAAAAAGAACACACATGCAATGACACTGGTGGATCCATATGTGGATTGTGAAAAGAACACACATGCAATGACACTGGTGGATCCATATGTGGTATGTGAAAAGAACACACATTTCAATGACTCCGGTTGTTGTTAGTAAATAGAACACACATGCAATGACACTGGTGGATCCATAGGTGGATTGGGAAAAGAACACAAATGCAATGACACTGGTGGATCCGTATGTGGTATGTGAAAAGAACACACATGCAAGGACTCTGGTTGTAATTAGTAACAAGAACACACATGCAATGACACTGGTGGATCCATGTGTGGTCTCTGAAGAGAACACACATTTCAATGACTCTGGTTGTTGTTAGTAAAAAGAACACACATGCAATGACACTGGTGGATCCATGTGTGGTCTCTGAACAGAAAACACATGCAATGACTCTGGTTGTTGTTAGTAAAAAGAGCATACATGCAAGGACACTGGTGGATCCATATGTGGTATGTGAAAAGAACACACATGCAATGACTCTGGTTGTTGTTAGTAAAAAGAACACACATGCAATGAAACTGGTGGATCTATGTGTGGTCTCTGAAGAGAACACACATTTCAAGGACACTGGTGGACCATAGGTGGATTCTGAAGAGAACACACATGCAATGACTCTAGTTGTTGTTAGTAAAAAGAACACACATGCAATGACACTGGGGGATCCATGTGTGGAGTGTGAAAAGAACACACATGCAATGACACTGGTGGATCCATATGTGGTATGTGAAAAGAACACACATGCAATGACTCCAATTGTTGTTAGTAAAAAGAACACACATGCAATTCCACTAGTGGATCCATGTGTGGTCTCTAAAGAGAACACACAATTCAATGACTCTGGTTGTTCCATATGTGGTATGTCAAACGAACACGCATGAATTGACTCTAGTTGTTGTTAGTAAAAAGAACACACATGCAATGACACTGGTGGATCCATAGGTGGATTGTGAAAAGATCACACATGCAATGACTCTAGTTGTTCCATATGTGGTATGTGAAAAGAACACACGTGAAATGACTCCAGTTGTTGTTACTAAAAAGTACACACATGCAACACTGGTGGATCCATATGTGGATTGTGAAAAAACACACATGCAACAACACTGGTGTATCCATATGTGGTATGTGAAAACAACACACATTTCAATGACTCCAGTTGTTGTTAGTAAAATGAACACACATGCAATGACACTGGTGGATCCGTAGGTGGATTGTGAAATGAACACTCATGCAATGACACTGGTGGATCCATATGTGGTATGTGAAAAGAACACACATGCAAGGATTCTAGTTGTAATTAGTAACAAGAACACACATGCAATGACACTGGTGGATCCATGTGTGGTCTCTGAAGAGAACACACATTTCAATGACTCTGGTTGTTGTTAGTAAAAAGAACACACATGCAATGACACTGGTGGATCCATGTGTGGTCTCTGAAGAGAACACACATGCAATGACACTGGTTGTTGTTAGTAAAAAGAGCACACATGCAATGACACTGGTGGATCCATATGTGGTATGTGAAAAGAACACACATGCAATGACTCTGGTTGTTGTTAGTAAAAAGAACACACATGCAATGACACTGGTGGATCCATGTGTGGTCTCTAAAGAGAACACACATTTCAATGACACTGGTGGACCATAGGTGGATTGTGAAGAGAACACACATGCAATGACTATGGTTGTTGTTAGTAAAAAGAACACACATGCAATGACACTGGTGGATCCATGTGTGGAGTGTGAAAAGAACACACATGCAATGACACTGGTGGATCCATATGTGGTATGTGAAAAGAACACACATGCAATGACTCTGGTTGTAATTAGTAACAAGAACACACATGCAATGACACTGGTGGAACCATGTGTGGTCCCTGAAGAGAACACACATTTCAATGACTCTGGTTGTTGTTAGTAAAAAGAACACACATGCAATGACACTGGTGGATCCATGTGTGGTCTCTGAAGAGAACACACATGCAATGACTCTGGTTGTTGTTAGTAAAAAGAGGACACATGCAATGACACTGGTGGATCCATATGTGGCATGTGAAAAGAACACACATGCAATGACTCTGGTTGTTGTTAGTAAAAAGAACACACATGCAATGACACTGGTGGATCCATATGTGGTCTCTAAAGAGAACACACATTTCAATGACACTAGTGGACCATAGGTGGATTGTGAAGAGAACACACATGCAATGACTATGGGTTGTTGTTAGTAAAAATAACACACATGCAATGACACTGGTGGATCCATGTGTGGAGTGTGAAAAGAACACACATGCAATGACACTGGTGGATCCATATGTGGTATGTGAAAAGAACACACATGCAATGACTCTGGTTGTAATTAGTAACAAGAACACACATGTAATGACACTGGTGGATCCATGTGTGGTCTCTGAAGAGAACACACATTTCAATGACTCTGGTTGTTGTTAGTAAAAAGAACACACATGCAATGACACTGGTGGATCCATGTGTGGTCTCTGAAGAGAACACACATGCAATGACTCTGGTTGTTGTTAGTAAAAAGAGGACACATGCAATGACACTGGTGGATCCATATGTGGTATGTGAAAAGAACACACATGCAATGACTCTGGTTGTTGTTAGTAAAAAGAACACACATGCAATGACACTGGTGGATCCATGTGTGGACTCTGAAGAGAACACACATTTCAATGACACTGGTGGACCATAGGTGGATTGTGAAGAGAACACACATGCAATGACTCTAGTTTTTGTTAGTAAAAAGAACACACATGCAATGACACTGGGGGATCCATGTGTGGAGTGTGAAAAGAACACACATGCAATGACACTGGTGGATCCATATGTGGTATGTGAAAAGAACAAACATGCAATGACTCCAGTTGTTGTTAGTAAAAAGAACACACATGCAATGACACTAGTGGATCCATGTGTGGTCTCTAAAGAGAACACACATGCAATGACACTAGTGGATCCATGTGTGGTCTCTAAAGAGAACACACAATTCAATGACTCTGGTTGTTCCATATGTGGTATGTCAAAAGAACACGCATGAATTGACTCTAGTTGTTGTTAGTAAAAAGAACACACATGCAATGACACTGGTGGATCCATAGGTGGATTGTGAAAAGATCACACATGCAATGACTCTAGTTGTTCCATATGTGGTATGTGAAAAGAACACACGTGAAATGACTCCAGTTGTTGTTACTAAAAAGAACACACATGCAACACTGGTGGATCCATATGTGGATTGTGAAAAAACACACATGCAACAACACTGGTGTATTCATATGTGGTATGTGAAAACAACACACATTTCAATGACTCCAGTTCTTGTTAGTAAAATGAACACACATGCAATGACACTGGTGGATCCGTAGGTGGATTGTGAAATGAACACACATGCAATGACACTGGTGGATCCATATGTGGTATGTGAAAAGAACACACATGCAAGGATTCTGGTTGTAATTAGTAACAAGAACACACATGCAATGACACTGGTGGATCCATGTGTGGTCTCTGAAGAGAACACACATTTCAATGACTATGGTTGTTGTTAGTAAAAAGAACACACATGCAATAACACTGGTGGATCCATGTGTGGTCTCTGAAGAGAACTGTAGCATCCCCTGCCTTTAATAAGGTAGGGTCCCCTGTGTTTACAATGCTAGTCCCTGGATCAATAGCTAGCATCCACAGTTTAGATGTAATATCAAGAAACAAAGGTCATAATACAACTTTATAACCAGGAATAAAATAATTTTATTACATCAAACATAGCTCATTGGCTATTTACATTACATTGCAGCGGAATAACTATAGTCATGGGTCCTTCATCTTCAAAGCGCCACAGGCAGACATGTTGGTTGTAGGCTTTGTAATCCTAATCAGTCAATCTTCACTAAAAACAATCAAACCTGCAACATAATAAGTTACAGCTACAAGGGTCAATACATTTGAATTGTATTGGCAAGTTTCACTTCTATGTGTAATATAGGTGGATCCTATCACTACATGCAAATTTGGCTAAGTGGAGTTTCAGGCTCATTTGCATAAAGCAATATTTTATCCTATCTTTTCAAAAATGGTTTTTGGTCCTTTGTCAAAACTCCTTTCAAAAAATCTCTTGAACTCCTTGGTAAAAACCCAAGTGTTCAAGTCCTTGTCAAAAAAAAATCTCTTGAGCACCTTAGTAACTCCAAGTGCATCAAGTTTTGTCAAAATCTCTTGATCTTCTTGGTAACTCCAAGTGCATCAAGTTTTGTAAAAATCTCTTGAGTTCCTTGGTAACTCCAAGTGCATCAAGTTTTAAAAGTTTTCTTTTAGAAATTAGAATGTCAAGATCTTCCATAGCTTCAGGCCTTTAGTTGCTCAGTATTGTCCATAACCGGGGACACGGCTAAGTACTTAGATTTTATTATCTTTTGCAGAAGTTGTACACTTTACCCACATGTCACACTCTCATCTTGTTGCCACCAGTGGCCGCTGGATTAGTACTCACCAAGATGGAATACTGGCAGATTGAGAATATGACGAAGTCTTTCCAAAAGGTCCTCCCATACACCATTGCTAGCTTGTCTTTAGCCCCCATGAAGCATTCCAGATCCCCATGTCTGGTAACTAAAGACAATGTATGGGTCTTCCTAATGTAATTGACTAAGCCAGAGCCATAATAGCATGTGGTTGCACACGAAAGCCACAATTGGAGAAGCATGTTCAATCTCTAAGTTTCCTAGGTGGGTTTTCTTTTGGAGCACAACACAAAGAGATTGCCATAGAATGGTTCCTTTTGTTGCCACCTTCTCCAAAACTTAAAGTATCCTCCACCTAGGTGGTTCATTGAGTCCTTGTTTTATTATATAAAACACAAGTCCTTTTCTCAACTTTGTAAAATCTCAACATGTATCTCTTTTCAAAATATAGCATGGCTAAGCATGTACAACTACAAGGTTTTCACTAAGTAATGTAAGGGAATCCTATTAGGATTTAGCATAGCATAAGTATAAAATAGTTTTCATGCATGTTTTCAAAATCCACTAAGTATAATGAAAATAGTAGGACTTTTGTATGATAGTGTAACTTGCCTTTTTGGGTAGGGAATGATGGTTCACTCCTTGATCATGCTAGTCTCACACTTCTCTAACTTCACTACAAGTCAATCAAGCAAACACAAAATCAACTAACATTCCAAACAAAGTCAAACAAACAATTTCACACTCACAAAGCAATGGAATCTAAGTCATGCATAAGCATGCAAAGGTTGGTTCTATTGTAAGGATGGTCTCCACTAGGCTTCTAAACTTTATAAGTTCCAAATTGGTCATTTACCAAAATGGCAAAGTCATTGGTTAGAGGGTTTTGCTCAAAAACCATTTTAAAATCCATTCATCATTTTATGTGGTGGAAAATATTTCTATCAAGGCAAAACTTTTTGTTCTTCACCAATTGAGTTGCTATTGCAAAACTTGGTGTTTTGGGTCAGTAGGTTTGGTCCAAATCATTTTCTCCAAAGTTTTCTTTATAAAAGCATTTTCATAAACAAAACAATGGTTTTTAATTGGCTAGAAATGGATTAAACTAATTAATCCATTCTAATCCTTTCCAAAATCATTTTCCAAAACTTAGGTTGGTTCCTAGGGTCAGTAAGGTCACAACAAACCAAATTGCAAAGGTTTTAACCTAAAATCATTTTTTTAATGATTTTTCTAATCTAAACAAGCACTCAAAAGAATCTGCAAAATTAAACAAGCTAACAGGTACTATTTGCTAAACTAAGGGTAGGGTTGGTTAGAGCTTGCTCTCCTAAATCCAACGACATAAAATTTGTAAATTTTGGACGTGTGGATTCAAAGATACAAGGGTTTGAAAATGGCACTTAAATCTGTTTCAATTTCTGTTTTTAAAACAGACCTGGCCATGCGTCACTATCTCATTGGCTGATACCGGTTCGGTGTGGATCACGCTGCGGTGCGTCGGATTAAACAGATCGAGCGGCACAGGATCACTCGTACCTCTTCGATAAGTGGATCTATCGTGTGCATAGGATCGTGATCTAACGGCCTCACATCGTATCAGCCAGGAACTGGCGGCGGAGCGGTGGCTACCGGCGGCGAAACTGTCGGTCGACGACGGAGGCGACGCTACAGGAGGTGCGGGAGAAGGAGGGGTTGCTCACCGGGCTCAGGGGGTCACGGCGATGCTCAACGTACTGACGGTTCGATGAGGGGCGCTCTAGTTCAGTCGCGATTCCTCGCCGGAGTAGAGGACGGCGACGGACGCGTCTGGTGGTCGTTGTGGACGGCGCTGGGGATCACCTCGAAGTGAAATGACGACACGGTTAGATGCGCAGGACTCAGGCAAATCTGTGTGTTTGAACGAGAGGTGAAGGGGTGGTCTGGTCTCACCGGTGGGACTCGTCGGAGCGGAGGCAGACGGCGGCGGTGCTGGAGGTTGTCGTTGCCGATGCTCTGGAGCGCCCGCGGTCGTACAAAGGGCACAGGTGGATGCGCCTGGATGTGGTGAATATGCCTGCGTGTAGAGGGAGTCGAGGGGCGGCCGTGGTTCGCCGGAATTGACCGGGGAAGTTGTCGGAGGCAGAGGGGGTATAGGGTAAAATTCCTCGGCCTGGGGGCGTGCTTGAGGGAGGAGTCAGAGGGGAACGAGAGAGGATGCGTTGGCGTTTAAATGTGCTTGATCACCGCGAGGAATAAACGCGGCGTTATGGCGAATTAAGCCGGAGAATCAACGGCAGAACGAGGAAGAACGGGTCACTGCGGTGAGGACGAAGAACAGTAGAGGGTGGGGTCCACTCGGCAGTGATGAAAAGGGAGTGGGGGTTGGGTCCACCAGTCATACTCTGTGCGGGTAAGAATCTGGGTGCGAAACGTTTTTGCTGAGGGAAAGAAAGGTGGGCTGGAGTTGGGCCTACTGGGCTGGCCGGCTGGGCTGGTTTCTTTCCCTTTTTTTTCTGTCTGTTTGTTTTATTCTTTTCTAATTCTTTTTCTGTTTTGAATTCCAAACAATTATTCAAACATTTAAACAATTTCAAACAACTCAAACAATCACTCAACCATGTATTTTGAATTTGGTTCTGTTTACCAACATAATCCAAATCTCAAAACAAAATTAATATTTTTATTTATTTTTAGGATCCATTTAATAATTAAATAAAATGGATCTTTATTTAATAAAATAGGGTTTTGATTTATTTAATAAAATTTCCATTTGAAATCCAAATATTTCCAAAAACAAACCAGTAGGTTTTATTTGAAAATAAGGAATACTTGGAAACTTATTTAAATAGATAAATAAGTTTTTGGTGTTTAATTAAAATGGGAAAGCCTTTACTTAAATAAAATTGGATATTTAAATCCTTATTATTTTATTTAAATAAACCTTTACTCATTTTAATCAAAGCAAAACCTTTTAATAAAAGATTTCAAAGTAGTAATAAAATACTTGGTGTTCATTTAAAATGGGAAAAGCCTTTACTTAAATAAAATTGGATATTTAAATCCTTATTATTTTATTTAAATAAACTTTTACTCATTTTATCAAAACAAAATATTTTATTACAAAAGTTTGGCCAAAATTAATTTGGCTCACCTTTTTATTTGAAAACAAAGTCTTTTATTAAAAGATCCAAAATAGTATTTCCAAAACAATTTATTTTTCCTTTATTAAATGTTTAACTTTTTAAATCCCTTTAGGATTATTTGTTCACCAATTGATATGGGTTTTTGGTAAGGGCTTTATTAGCTTTGGGAATTCAATTCCCTTATCTTATTATATTCACAAGATCTTGTCTATGGTTCCAAACTAAGTGAAACCAATCTCTATGGTCCTTTCTTGATCCTTTGAGAATATTTGTTGATCAACTTTGGTATGGATCAAATCCATGGACTGGGAGATACTTTGGAAAATTATTTCCTTCCATTAGGGCTTAGGGATTTTGATTTACTTTCCTAGTGTTCAAATTTCCAGATACATTCATTGAGGAATGCATTTCCCTTGATTTGGATTTGTTGAATTCAAACTTTAACCAAAGTTTGTTCAAGATGGGATTTTAAGTTTCCTTTTAGAAACAAAAGTTTCTTTTCACCCTGATTTTCAACAAAAATTTATTTTGTTTATTTATTTTTCACATTACAAGATTTGGAAAATCTTGGGATGTGACAGGCTACCACCCTTAAAAGAAATCTCGTCCCGAGATTTGGGAAGGCTAGGGTTACAAGTTGGCTTCAAGGAAACTTGGGTACTACCACCCTTAAAATAAAGTCTCAAAGGGTTACATTGATGGTTCTCTTGACTATAGGTTCAACACTTGATATTCAGACAAGGAATCCTTATTTGACTCAACTGAGTTATCTAATCCACTTCTTCTATCTCTTCAACGTTTCCATCCATGTCAATGTGGTTCACATGTCCTTTCTGGGTCACATTGGAGTCATTTCCATTGGCTCTTCTAGCAGCCCTTTTCTTTTTCTTCTCAGGACAGTTTGATGCATAGTGTCCAAGTTCCTTGCAGGTATAGCACTGCAACTGGCTAATGTCTTTCTTCCTGAATTTGTCTTGTTGATTCTGACCAAGGTTATCTCCATTGTCAATATCATCTCCATTATTATCACTTCCATTGTTGTTGTGGTGATACTGATGTGATTCAGAATCTTCATTGCTCTTTTTGAATGAATGCTTCTTCTTTGATGATCCTGAATGATTTTTGAGTTTATGCTTCCTCTTTTTATTCTCAACTTGATTCATCTTGTTTTCCAAAATGATGGCTTTGTCACATAGTGATTGATAAGTTGGGACATAGGCAACCACTAGCTGTAGGTTCAACTCATCATTAAGTCCTTCAAGAAATTTTTCTTTTCTCTTAGCATCTGTATCAACTTCATCTGGTGCATAGCGTGCCAGATTGTTGAATTCTTCAATATACTCAGCCACACTGAGGTGATGTTGTTTCAGATTGTGAAACTCCTTTTTCTTCAAGTACATTACTCCAGGTGAGATGTGAGTGGTTCTGAATCCATCCTCAAAAATAGCCCAAGTTACATCTTCAAGGGGAGTGGTGATTTGAAAGTTATCCCACCATGTTGCTGCTGGTCCTTCAAGTAAAAATGCTGCAAACCTAACTTTTTCTCCATCGGTGCAGCCAACAGTCACTAAGTCTTTGTTTACTGAACGTAACCAATCATCAGCTTCCATTGGATCAGCTGCTCCAGAGAACCTTGCAGGCCTAAGTTTCAGAAACTTGGTGAGCATGTCTAGTGCTGGAGGATTATTCTGATTGTTGTTGTTGTTGTTCAAATTCTGTATGAATGTGGTCATCTGCTGCATCAACTGTGTCTGAGCTGCCATCATCTGCTGCATCTCAGGGGTGATGTTGTTGTTTTGGTTGGGGTTGGCACGACGTGGAGGCATCTGTTGGTTTGATAGGGATAAGTATTGGTGGATAGGTTTTTAAGAAGTCCTCACACACAACTCAAAACAAACAAGTTCGATCATACAATCAAACCATCAAACATTCAACAAGCAACCAATCACTTAACAACTTATGAGCTTAACTCATGAGTTTAAGTAAACAACAAGTTTCAAGCATATTTTTAGGCAACCAAACATATTTTTGTTACACCACATAAGTTGGTGGGTTTGACTTAAACTAAATATGGTGGTCCATCTATATGGTTCACTTGAAATCTTTCCATCCTTCATAGTTGATTCTTCTTGAATGAGATCATGGTTTCCTTGGTAAAACTTCTTGGTCACAAGACTTCAAAGATGTTGATGGCTCCTTCTAAGTTGTTTTCCTTAGTCTTCAAGTCTTTGAGCATGATTTCTTCGTCTCACTTGTAGTCCTTGGTAACATCTAAGTTGGGAGTCCTTGTTGAGAATAAGGTTGAAATCACTTGAAGATGTTGAAGTCATTGGAGTTGAAGAAGTTGAAGTCATTAGAGTTGAAGATGTTGAAGAAATCCTTTGCACATGGTGAAGTCTTTGGTCAAAGGGTAGGCTTTTCCATCAAGTTTGAAGTAGAAGAGATGTAGGGTTGAAACCAAAAATGGTTGAGGAAAGAGTTTACAAGATTGTTTGTAAACAAGTTTTTGGAACAAAATACAACTCCTATTTTCCTAAGGGTTTTTGTCCAATCCTAGGGTTACAAATCCTACAGGCAACACAATGCTCGGATACCATCTGTAGCATCCCCTGCCTTTAATAAGGTAGGGTCCCCTATGTTTACAATGCTAGTCCCTGGATCAATAGCTAGCATCCACAGTTTAGATGTAATATCAAGAAACAAAGGTCATAATACAACTTTATAACCAGGAATAAAATAATTTTATTACATCAAACATAGCTCATTGGCTATTTACATTACATTGCAGCGGAATAACTATAGTCATGGGTCCTTCATCTTCAAAGCGCCACATGCAGACATGTTGGTTGTAGGCTTTGTAATCCTAATCAGTCAATCTTCACTAAAAACAATCAAACCTGCAACATAATAAGTTACAGCTACAAGGGTCAATACATTTGAATTGTATTGGCAAGTTTCACTTCTATTTGTAATATAGGTGGATCCTATCACTACATGCAAATTTGGCTAAGTGGAGTTTCAGGCTCATTTGCATAAAGCAATATTTTATCCTATCTTTTCAAAAATGGTTTTTGGTCCTTTGTCAAAACTCCTTTCAAAAAATCTCTTGAACTCCTTGGTAAAAACCCAAGTGTTCAAGTCCTTGTCAAAAAAAAATCTCTTGAGCACCTTAGTAACTCCAAGTGCATCAAGTTTTGTCAAAATCTCTTGATCTTCTTGGTAACTCCAAGTGCATCAAGTTTTGTAAAAATCTCTTGAGTTCCTTGGTAACTCCAAGTGCATCAAGTTTTAAAAGTTTTCTTTTAGAAATTAGAATGTCGAGATCTTCCATAGCTTCAGGCCTTTAGTTGCTCAGTATTGTCCATAACCGGGGACACGGCTAAGTACTTAGATTTTATTATCTTTTGCAGAAGTTGTACACTTTACCCACATGTCACACTCTCATCTTGTTGCCACCAGTGGCCGCTGGATTAGTACTCACCAAGATGGAATACTGGCAGATTGAGAATATGACGAAGTCTTTCCAAAAGGTCCTCCCATACACCATTGCTAGCTTGTCTTTAGCCCCCATGAAGCATTCCAGATCCCCATGTCTGGTAACTAAAGACAATGTATGGGTCTTCCTAATGTAATTGACTAAGCCAGAGCCATAATAGCATGTGGTTGCACACGAAAGCCACAATTGGAGAAGCATGTTCAATCTCTAAGTTTCCTAGGTGGGTTTTCTTTTGGAGCACAACACAAAGAGATTGCCATAGAATGGTTCCTTTTGTTGCCACCTTCTCCAAAACTTAAAGTATCCTCCACCTAGGTGGTTCATTGAGTCCTTGTTTTATTATATAAAACACAAGTCCTTTTCTCAACTTTGTAAAATCTCAACATGTATCTCTTTTCAAAATATAGCATGGCTAAGCATGTACAACTACAAGGTTTTCACTAAGTAATGTAAGGGAATCCTATTAGGATTTAGCATAGCATAAGTATAAAATAGTTTTCATGCATGTTTTCAAAATCCACTAAGTATAATGAAAATAGTAGGACTTTTGTATGATAGTGTAACTTGCCTTTTTGGGTAGGGAATGATGGTTCACTCCTTGATCATGCTAGTCTCACACTTCTCTAACTTCACTACAAGTCAATCAAGCAAACACAAAATCAACTAACATTCCAAACAAAGTCAAACAAACAATTTCACACTCACAAAGCAATGGAATCTAAGTCATGCATAAGCATGCAAAGGTTGGTTCTATTGTAAGGATGGTCTCCACTAGGCTTCTAAACTTTGTAAGTTCCAAATTGGTCATTTACCAAAATGGCAAAGTCATTGGTTAGAGGGTTTTGCTCAAAAACCATTTTAAAATCCATTCATCATTTTATGTGGTGGAAAATATTTCTATCAAGGCAAAACTTTTTGTTCTTCACCAATTGAGTTGCTATTGCAAAACTTGGTGTTTTGGGTCAGTAGGTTTGGTCCAAATCATTTTCTCCAAAGTTTTCTTTATAAAAGCATTTTCATAAACAAAACAATGGTTTTTAATTGGCTAGAAATGGATTAAACTAATTAATCCATTCTAATCCTTTCCAAAATCATTTTCCAAAACTTAGGTTGGTTCCTAGGGTCAGTAAGGTCACAACAAACCAAATTGCAAAGGTTTTAACCTAAAATCATTTTTTAAATGATTTTTCTAATCTAAACAAGCACTCAAAAGAATCTGCAAAATTAAACAAGCTAACAGGTACTATTTGCTAAACTAAGGGTAGGGTTGGTTAGAGCTTGCTCTCCTAAATCCAACGACATAAAATTTGTAATTTTTGGACGTGTGGATTCAAAGATACAAGGATTTGAAAATGGCACTTAAATCTGTTTCAATTTCTGTTTTTAAAACAGACCTGGCCACGCGTCACTATCTCATTGGCTGATACCGGTTCGGTGTGGATCACGCTGCGGTGCGTCGGATTAAACAGATCGAGTGGCACAGGATCACTCGTACCTCTTCGATAAGTGGATCTATCGTGTGCATAGGATCGTGATCTAACGGCTCACATCGTATCAGCCAGGAACTGGCGGCGGAGCGGTGGCTACCGGCGGCGAAACTGTCGGTCGACGATGGAGGCGACGCTACAGGAGGTGCGGGAGAAGGAGGGGTTGCTCACCGGGCTCAGGGGGTCACGGCGATGCTCAACGTACTGACGGTTCGATGAGGGGCGCTCTGGTTCAGTCGCGATTCCTCGCCGGAGTAGAGGACGGCGACGGACGCGTCAGGTGGTCGTTGTGGACGGCGCTGGGGATCACCTCGAAGTGAAATGACGACACGGTTAGATGCGCAGGACTCAGGCAAATCTGTGTGTTTGAACGAGAGGTGAAGGGGTGGTCTGGTCTCACCGGTGGGACTCGTCGGAGCGGAGGCAGACGGCGGCGGTGCTGGAGGTTGTCGTTGCCGACGCTCTGGAGCGCCCGCGGTCGTACAAAGGGCACAGGTGGATGCGCCTGGATGTGGTGAATATGCCTGCGTGTAGAGGGAGTCGAGGGGCGGCCGTGGTTCGCCGGAATTGACCGGGGAAGTTGTCGGAGGCAGAGGGGGTATAGGGTAAAATTCCTCGGCCTGGGGGCGTGCTTGAGGGAGGAGTCAGAGGGGAACGAGAGAGGATGCGTTGGCGTTTAAATGTGCTTGATCACCGCGAGGAATAAACGTGGCGTTATGGCGAATTAAGCCGGAGAATCAACGGCAGAACGAGGAAGAACGGGTCACTGCGGTGAGGACGAAGAACAGTAGAGGGTGGGGTCCACTCGGCAGTGATGAAAAGGGAGTGGGGGTTGGGTCCACCAGTCATACTCTGTGCGGGTAAGAATCTGGGTGCGAAACATTTTTGCTGAGGGAAAGAAAGGTGGGCTGGAGTTGGGCCTACTGGGCTGGCCGGCTGGGCTGGTTTCTTTCCCTTTTTTTTCTGTCTGTTTGTTTTATTCTTTTTTAATTCTTTTTCTGTTTTGAATTCCAAACAATTATTCAAACATTCAAACAATTTCAAACAACTCAAACAATCACTCAACCATGTATTTTGAATTTGGTTCTGTTTACCAACATAATCCAAATCTCAAAACAAAATTAATATTTTTATTTATTTTTAGGATCCATTTAATAATTAAATAAAATGGATCTTTATTTAATAAAATAGGGTTTTGATTTATTTAATAAAATTTCCATTTGAAATCCAAATATTTCCAAAAACAAACCAGTAGGTTTTATTTGAAAATAAGGAATACTTGGAAACTTATTTAAATAGATAAATAAGTTTTTGGTGTTTAATTAAAATGGGAAAGCCTTTACTTAAATAAAATTGGATATTTAAATCCTTATTATTTTATTTAAATAAACCTTTACTCATTTTAATCAAAGCAAAACCTTTTAATAAAAGATTTCAAAGTAGTAATAAAATACTTGGTGTTCATTTAAAATGGGAAAAGCCTTTACTTAAATAAAATTGGATATTTAAATCCTTATTATTTTATTTAAATAAACTTTTACTCATTTTATCAAAACAAAATATTTTATTACAAAAGTTTGGCCAAAATTAATTTGGCTCACCTTTTTATTTGAAAACAAAGTCTTTTATTAAAAGATCCAAAATAGTATTTCCAAAACAATTTATTTTTCCTTTATTAAATGTTTAACTTTTTAAATCCCTTTAGGATTATTTGTTCACCAATTGATATGGGTTTTTGGTAAGGGCTTTATTAGCTTTGGGAATTCAATTCACTTATCTTAATATATTCACAAGATCTTGTCTATGGTTCCAAACAAAGTGAAACCAATCTCTATGGTCCTTTCTTGATCCTTTGAGAATATTTGTTTATCAACTTTGGTATGGATCAAATCCATGGATTGGGAGATACTTTGGAAAATTATTTCCTTCCATTAGGGCTTAGGGATTTTGATTTACTTTCCTAGTGTTCAAATTTCCAGATACATTCATTGAGGAATGCATTTCCCTTGATTTGGATTTGTTGAATTCAAACTTTAACCAAAGTTTGTTCAAGATGGGATTTTAAGTTTCCTTTTAGAAACAAAAGTTTCTTTTCACCCTAATTTTCAACAAAAATTTATTTTGTTTATTTATTTTTCACATTACAAGATTTGGAAAATCTTGGGATGTGACAAGAACACACATGCAATGACACTGGTGGATCCATATGTGGTATGTGAAAAGAACACACATGCAATGACTCTAGTTGTTGTTAGTAAAAAGAACACACATGCAATGACACTGGTGGATCCATGTGTGGTCTCTAAAGAGAACACACATGTCAATGACACTGGTGGACCATAGGTGGATTGTGAAGAGAACACACATGTAATGACTATGGTTGTTGTTAGTAAAAAGAACACACATGCAATGACACTGGTGGATCCATGTGTGGAGTGTGAAAAGAACACACATGCAATGACACTGGTGGATCCATATGTGGTATGTGAAAAGAACACACATGCAATGACTCTGGTTGTAATTAGTAACAAGAACACACATGCAATGACACTGGTGGATCCATGTGTGGTCTCTGAAGAGAACACACATTTTAATGACTCTGGTTGTTGTTAGTAAAAAGAACACACATGCAATGACACTGGTGGATCCATGTGTGGTCTCTGAAGAGAACACACATGCAATGACTCTGGTTGTTGTTAGTAAAAAGAGGACACATGCAATGACACTGGTGGATCCATATGTGGTATGTGAAAAGAACACACATGCAATGACTCTGGTTGTTGTTAGTAAAAAGAACACACATGCAATGACACTGGTGGATCCATATGTGGTCTCTAAAGAGAACACACATTTCAATGACACTATTGGACCATAGGTGGATTGTGAAGAGAACACACATGCAATGACTATGGGTTGTTGTTAGTAAAAAGAACACACATGCAATGACACTGGTGGATCCATGTGTGGAGTGTGAAAAGAACACACATGCAATGACACTGGTGGATCCATATGTGGTATGTGAAAAGAACACACATGCAATGACTCTGGTTGTAATTAGTAACAAGAACACACATGTAATGACACTGGTGGATCCATGTGTGGTCTCTGAAGAGAACACACATTTCAATGACTCTGGTTGTTGTTAGTAAAAAGAACACACATGCAATGACACTGGTGGATCCATGTGTGGTCTCTGAAGAGAACACACATGCAATGACTCTGGTTGTTGTTAGTAAAAAGAGGACACATGCAATGACACTGGTGGATCCATATGTGGTATGTGAAAAGAACACACATGCAATGACTCTGGTTGTTGTTAGTAAAAAGAACACACATGCAATGACACTGGTGGATACATGTGTGGATTGTGAAAAGAACACACATGCAATGACACTAGTGGATCCATATGTGGTATGTGAAAAGAACACACATTTCAATGACTCTGGTTGTTGTTAGTAAAAAGAACACACATCCAATGACACTGGTGGATCCATGGGTGGATTGTGAAAAGAACACAAATGCAATCACACTGGTGGATCCATATGTGGTATGTGAAAAGAACACGAATGCAATGACTCTGGTTGTTGTTAGTAAAAAGAGCACACATGCATTGACACTGGTGTATCCATATGTGGTATGTGAAAAGAACACACATGCAATGACTCTGGTTGTTGTTAGTAAAAAGAACACACATGCAATGACACTGGTGGATCCATATGTGGTATGTGAAAAGAACACACATGCAATGACTCTGGTTGTTGTTAGTAAAAAGAACACACATGCAATGACACTGGTGGATCCATGTGTGGTCTCTAAAGAGAACACACATTTCAATGACACTGGTGGACCATAGGTGGATTGTGAAGAGAACACACATGCAATGACTATGCTTGTTGTTAGTAAAAAGAACACACATGCAATGACACTGGTGGATCCATGTGTGGAGTGTGAAAAGAACACACATGCAATGACACTGGTGGATCGATATGTGGTATGTGAAAAGAACACACATGCAATGACTCTGGTTGTAATTAGTAACAAGAACACACATGCAATGACACTGGTGGATCCATGTGTGGTCTCTGAGGAGAACACACATTTCAATGACTTTGGTTGTTGTTGGTAAAAAGAACACACATGCAATGACACTGGTGGATCCATGTGTGGTCTCTGAAGAGAACACACATGCAATGACTCTGGTTGTTGTTAGTAAAAAGAGGACACATGCAATGACACTGGTGGATCCATATGTGTTATGTGAAAAGAACACACATGCAATGACTCTGGTTGTTGTTAGTAAAAAGAACACACATGCAATGACACTGGTGGATCCATGTGTGGTCTCTGAAGAGAACACACATTTCAATGACACTGGTGGACCATAGGTGGATTGTGAAGAGAACACACTTGCAATGACTCCAATTGTTGTTAGTAAAAAGAACACACATGCAATGACACTGGTGGATCCATACGTGGATTGTTAAAAGAACACAAATGCAATCACACTGGTGGATCCATATGTGGTATGTGAAAAGAACAGACATGCAATGACTCTGGTTGTTGTTAGTAAAAAGAGCACACATGCATTGACACTGGTGTATCCATATGTGGTATGTGAAAAGAACACACATGCGATGACTCTGGTTGTTGTTAGTAAAAAGAACACACATGCAATGACACTGGTGGATTAATATGTGGTATGTGAAAAGAACACACATGCAATGACTCTGGTTGTTCCATATGTGGCATGTGAAAAGAACACACATGCAATGACTCCAGTTGTTGTTAGTAAAAAGAACACACATGCAATGACACTGGTGGATTGTGAAAAGAGCACACATGCAATGACTCTGGTTGT
Organism: Avena sativa; assembly: GCA_916181665.1. Lineage (NCBI taxonomy): Eukaryota > Viridiplantae > Streptophyta > Magnoliopsida > Poales > Poaceae > Avena > Avena sativa. The sequence goes on along the minus strand of OV702287.1, from coordinate 37,708,243 downwards.
TCCATATGTGGATTTTGAAAAGAACACACATGCAACAATGGTGGATCCATATGTGAATTGTGAAAAGAACACACATGCAATGACACTGGTGTATCCATATGTGGTATGTGAAAACAACACATATTTCAATGACTCCAGTTGTTGTTAGTAAAATGAACACACATGCAATGACACTGGTGGATCCATAGGTGGATTGTGAAAAGAACACACATGCAATGACACTGGTGGATCCATATGTGGTCTCTGAAGAGAACACACATTTCAATGACAATGGTTGTTGTTAGTAAAAACAACACAAATGCAATGACACTGGTGGATCCATGTGTGGTCTCTAAAGAGAACACACATGTAATGACTCTGATTGTTGTTAGTAAAAAGGGCACACATGCAATGACACTGGTGGATCCATATGTGGTATGTGAAAAGAACACACATGCAATGACTCTGGTTGTTGTTAGTAAAAAGAACACACATGCAATGACACTCGTGGATCCATAGGTGGATTGTGAAAAGAGCACACATGCAATGACTCTGGTTGTTCCATATGTGGTATGTGAAAAGTACACACATGAAATGACTCCAGTTGTTGTTAGTAAAAAGAACACACATGCAATGACACTGGTGGATCCATGTGTGGTCTCTAAAGAGAACACACATTTCAATGACACTGGTGGACCATAGGTGGATTGTGAAGAGAACACACATGCAATGACTATGCTTGTTGTTAGTAAAAAGAACACACATGCAATGACACTGGTGGATCCATGTGTGGAGTGTGAAAAGAACACACATGCAATGACACTGGTGGATCCATATGTGGTATGTGAAAAGAACACACATGCAATGACTCTGGTTGTAATTAGTAACAAGAACACACATGCAATGACACTGGTGGATCCATGTGTGGTCTCTGAGGAGAACACACATTTCAATGACTTTGGTTGTTGTTGGTAAAAAGAACACACATGCAATGACACTGGTGGATCCATGTGTGGTCTCTGAAGAGAACACACATGCAATGACTCTGGTTGTTGTTAGTAAAAAGAGGACACGTGCAATGACACTGGTAGATCCATATGTGTTATGTGAAAAGAACACACATGCAATGACTCTGGTTGTTGTTAGTAAAAAGAACACACATGCAATGACACTGGTGGATCCATGTGTGGTCTCTGAAGAGAACACACATTTCAGTGACACTGGTGGACCATAGGTGGATTGTGAAGAGAACACACTTGCAATGACTCCAATTGTTGTTAGTAAAAAGAACACACATGCAATGACACTGGTGGATCCATACGTGGATTGTGAAAAGAACACAAATGCAATCACACTGGTGGATCCATATGTGGTATGTGAAAAGAACAGACATGCAATGACTCTGGTTGTTGTTAGTAAAAAGAGCACACATGCATTGACACTGGTGTATCCATATGTGGTATGTGAAAAGAACACACATGCGATGACTCTGGTTGTTCTTAGTAAAAAGAACACACATGCAATGACACTGGTGGATTCATATGTGGTATGTGAAAAGAACACACATGCAATGACTCTGGTTGTTCCATATGTGGCATGTGAAAAGAACACACATGCAATGACTCCAGTTGTTGTTAGTAAAAAGAACACACATGCAATGACACTGGTGGATTGTGAAAAGAGCACACATGCAATGACTCTGGTTGTTCCATATGTGGATTTTGAAAAGAACACACATGCAACAATGGTGGATCCATATGTGAATTGTGAAAAGAACACACATGCAATGACACTGGTGTATCCATATGTGGTATGTGAAAACAACACACATTTCAATGACTCCAGTTGTTGTTAGTAAAATGAACACACATGCAATGACACTGGTGGATCCATAGGTGGATTGTGAAAAGAACACACATGCAATGACACTGGTGGATCCATATGTGGTCTCTGAAGAGAACACACATTTCAATGACAATGGTTGTTGTTAGTAAAAACAACACAAATGCAATGACACTGGTGGATCCATGTGTGGTCTCTAAAGAGAACACACATGTAATGACTCTGATTGTTGTTAGTAAAAAGGGCACACATGCAATGACACTGGTGGATCCATATGTGGTATGTGAAAAGAACACACATGCAATGACTCTGGTTGTTGTTAGTAAAAAGAACACACATGCAATGACACTCGTGGATCCATAGGTGGATTGTGAAAAGAGCACACATGCAATGACTCTGGTTGTTCCATATGTGGTATGTGAAAAGTACACACATGAAATGACTCCAGTTGTTGTTAGTAAAAAGAACACACATGCAATGACACTGGTGGATCCATGTGTGGTCTCTAAAGAGAACACACATTTCAATGACACTGGTGGACCATAGGTGGATTGTGAAGAGAACACACATGCAATGACTATGCTTGTTGTTAGTAAAAAGAACACACATGCAATGACACTGGTGGATCCATGTGTGGAGTGTGAAAAGAACACACATGCAATGACACTGGTGGATCCATATGTGGTATGTGAAAAGAACACACATGCAATGACTCTGGTTGTAATTAGTAACAAGAACACACATGCAATGACACTGGTGGATCCATGTGTGGTCTCTGAGGAGAACACACATTTCAATGACTTTGGTTGTTGTTGGTAAAGAGAACACACATGCAATGACACTGGTGGATCCATGTGTGGTCTCTGAAGAGAACACACATGCAATGACTCTGGTTGTTGTTAGTAAAAAGAGGACACATGCAATGACACTGGTAGATCCATATGTGTTATGTGAAAAGAACACACATGCAATGACTCTGGTTGTTGTTAGTAAAAAGAACACACATGCAATGACACTGGTGGATCCATGTGTGGTCTCTGAAGAGAACACACATTTCAATGACACTGGTGGACCATAGGTGGATTGTGAAGAGAACACACTTGCAATGACTCCAATTGTTGTTAGTAAAAAGAACACACATGCAATGACACTGGTGGATCCATAGGTGGATTGTGAAAAGAACACAAATGCAATCACACTGGTGGATCCATATGTGGTATGTGAAAAGAACAGACATGCAATGACTCTCGTTGTTGTTAGTAAAAAGAGCACACATGCATTGACACTGGTGTATCCATATGTGGTATGTGAAAAGAACACACATGCAATGACTCTGGTTGTTGTTAGTAAAAAGAACATACATGCAATGACACTGGTGGATTCATATGTGGTATGTGAAAAGAACACACATGCAATGACTCTGGTTGTTCCATATGTGGCATGTGGAAAGAACACACATGCAATGACTCCAGTTGTTGTTAGTAAAAAGAACACACATGCAATGACACTGGTGGATTGTGAAAAGAGCACACATGCAATGACTCTGGTTGTTCCATATGTGGATTGTGAAAAGAACACACACGCAACAATGGTGGATCCATATGTGAATTCTGAAAAGAACACACATGCAATGACACTGGTGTATCCATATGTGGTATGTGAAAACAACATACATTTCAATGACTCCAGTTGTTGTTAGTAAAATGAACACACATGCAATGACACTGGTGGATCCATAGGTGGATTGTGAAAAGAACACACATGCAATGACACTGGTGGATCCATATGTGGTCTCTGAAGAGAACACACATTTCAATGACAATGGTTGTTGTTAGTAAAAACAACACACATGCAATGACACTGGTGGATCCATGTGTGGTCTCTAAAGAGAACACACATGTAATGACTCTGATTGTTGTTAGTAAAAAGGGCACACATGCAATGACACTGGTGGATCCATGTGTGGTATGTGAAAAGAACACACATGCAATGACTCTGGTTGTTGTTAGTAAAAAGAACACACAAACAATGACACTGGTGGACCCATGTGTGGTCTCTGAAGAGAACACACATGCAATGACTCCAGTTGTTGTTAGTAAAAAGAACACAGATGCAATGACACTGGTGGATCCATAGGTGGATTGTGAAAAGAACACAAATGCAATCACACTGGTGGATCCATATGTGGTATGTGAAAAGAACACACATGCAAGGACTCTGGTTGTAATTAGTAACAAGTACACACATGCAATGACACTGGTGGATCCATGTGTGGTCTCTGAAGAGAACACACATTTCAATGACTCTGGTTGTTGTTAGTAAAAAGAACACACATGCAATGACACTGGTGCATCCATGTGTGGTCTCTGAAGAGAACACACATGCAATGACTTTGGTTGTTGTTAGTAAAAGGAGCACAAATGCAATGACACTGGTGTATCCATATGTGGTATGTGAAAAGAACACACATGCAATGACTCGGGTTGTTGTTAGTAAAAAGAACACACATGCAATGACACTGATGGCTTCATATGTGGTATGTGAAAAGAACACCCATGCAATGACTCTGGTTATTCCATATGTGGCATGTGAAAAGAAAACATATGCAATGACTCCAGTTGTTGTTAGAAAAAAGAACACACATACAATGACACTGGTGGATTGTGAAAAGAGCACACATGCAATGACTCTAGTTGTTCCATATGTGGTATGTGAAAAGAACACACATGAAATGACTCTAGTTGTTGTTAGTAAAAAGAACACACATGCAATGACACTGGTGGATCCATATGTGGTATGTGAAAAGAACACACATTTCAATGACTCCAGTTGTTGTTAGTAAATAGAACACACATGCGATGACACTGGTGGATCCATAGGTGGATTCTGAAAAGAACACAAATGCAATGACACTGGTGGATCCATATGTGGTATGTGAAAAGAACACACATGCAAGGACTCTGGTTGTAATTAGTAACAAGAACACACATGCAATGACACTGGTGGATCCATGTGTGGTCTCTGAAGAGAACACACATTTCAATGACTCTGGTTGTTGTTAGTAAAAAGAACACACATGCAGTGACACTGGTGGATCCATGTGTGGTCTCTGAAGAGAACACACATGCAAGGACTCTGGTTGTAATTAGTAACAAGAACACACATGCAATGACACTGGTGGATCCATGTGTGGTCTCTAAAGAGAACACACATTTCAATGACTCTATTTGTTGTTAGTAAAAAGAACACAAATGCAATGACACTGGTGGATCCATGTGTGGTCTCTAAAGAGAACACACATGCAATGACTCTGGTTGTTAGTTAAAAGAGCACACATGCAATGACACTGGTGGATCCATATGTGGTATGTGAAAAGAACACACATACAATGACTCTGGTTGTTGTTAGTACAAAGAACACACATGCAACGACATTGGTGGATCCATGTGTGGTCTCTGAAAATAAAACACATTTCAATGACACTGGTGGACCATAGGTGGATTGTGAAGAGAACACACATGCAATAACTATGGTTTTTGTTAGTAAAAAGAACACACATGCAATGACACTAGTGGATCCATGTGTTGATTATGAAAAGAACACACATGCAATGACACTGGTGGATCCATATGTGGTATGTGAAAAGAACACAGATGCAATGACTCGGGTTGTTGTTAGTAAAAAGAACACACATGCAATGACACTGATGGATTCATATGTGGTATGCGAAAAGAACACACATGCAATGACTCTGGTTATTCCATATGTGGCATGTGAAAAGAAAACATATGCAATGACTCCAGTTGTTGTTAGAAAAAAGAACACACATACAATGACACTGGTGGATTGTGAAAAGAGCACACATGCAATGACTCTAGTTGTTCCATATGTGGTATGTGAAAAGAACACACATGAAATGACTCTAGTTGTTGTTAGTAAAAAGAACACACATGCAATGACACTGGTGGATCCATATGTGGGATGTGAAAAGAACACACATTTCAATGACTCCAGTTGTTGTTAGTAAATAGAACACACATTTCAATGACACTGGTGGATCCATAGGTGGATTCTGAAAAGAACACAAATGCAATGACACTGGTGGATCCATATGTGGTATGTGAAAAGAACACACATGCAAGGACTCTGGTTGTAATTAGTAACAAGAACACACATGCAATGACACTGGTGGATCCATGTGTGGTCTCTGGAGAGAACACACATTTCAATGACTCTGGTTGTTGTTAGTAAAAAGAACACACATGCAGTGACACTGGTGGATCCATGTGTGGTCTCTGAAGAGAACACACATGCAAGGACTCTGGTTGTAATTAGTAACAAGAACACACATGCAATGACACTGGTGGATCCATGTGTGGTCTCTAAAGAGAACACACATTTCAATGACTCTATTTGTTGTTAGTAAAAAGAACACAAATGCAATGACACTGGTGGATCCATGTGTGGTCTCTAAAGAGAACACACATGCAATGACTCTGGTTGTTGTTAGTTAAAAGAGCACACATGCAATGACACTGGTGGATCCATATGTGGTATGTGAAAAGAACACACATACAATGACTCTGGTTGTTGTTAGTACAAAGAACACACATGAAACGACATTGGTGGATCCATGTGTGGTCTCTGAAAATAAAACACATTTCAATGACACTGGTGGACCATAGGTGGATTGTTAAGAGAACACACATGCAATAACTGTGGTTTTTGTTAGTAAAAAGAACACACATGCAATGACACTGGTGGATCCATGTGTGGATTATGAAAAGAACACACATGCAATGACACTGGTGGATCCATATGTGGTATGTGAAAAGAACACACATGCAATGACTCTGGTTGTTGTTAGTAAAAAGAACACACATGCAATGACACTGGTGGATCCATATGTGGATTGTGAAAAGAACACACATGCAATGACATTGGTAGATCCATATGTGGAATGTGAAAATAACACACATGCAAGAACTCTGGTTGTAATTAGTAACTAGAACACACATGCAATGACACTGGTGGATCCATGTGTGGTCTCTAAAGAGAACACACAATTCAATGACTCTGGTTGTTGTTAGTAAAAAGAACACACATGCAATGACACCAGTGGATCCATGTGTGGTCTCGGAAGAGAACACACATGCAATGACCCTGGTTGTTGTTAGTAAAAAGATCACACATGCAATGACACTGCTGGATCCATATGTGGTATGTGAAAAGAACACACATGCAATGACTCTGGTTGTTTTTAGTAAAAAGAACACACATGCAATGACACTAATGGATTCATATGTGGTATGTGAAAAGAACACACATGCAATGACTCTGGTTGTTCCATATGTGGCATGTGAAAAGAACACACATGCAATGACTCCAGTTGTTGTTAGTAAAAAGAACACACATGCAATGACACTGGTGGATTGTGAAAAGAGCACACATGCAATGACTCTGGTTGTTCCATATGTGGTATGTGAAAAGAACACACATGAAATGACTCCAGTTGATGTTAGTAAAAAGAACACACATGCAATGACACTGGTGGATCCATATGTGGTATGTGAAAAGAACACACATTTCAATGACTCCAGTTGTTGTTAGTAAAAAGAACACACATGCAATGACACTGGTGGATCCATAGGTGGATTGTGAAAAGAACACAAATGCAATGACACTGGTGGATCCATATGTGGTATGTGAAAAGAACACACATGCAAGGACTCTGGTTGTAATTAGTAACAAGAACACACATGCAATGACACTGGCGGATCCATGTGTAGTCTCTGAAGAGAACACACATTTCAATGACTCTGGTTGTTGTTAGTAAAAAGAACACACATGCAGTGACACTGGTGGATCCATGTGTGGTCTCTGAAGAAAACACACATGAAACGACTCTGGTTGTTGTTAGTAAAAAGAGCACACATGCAATGACACTTGTGGATCCATATGTGGTATGTGAAAAGAACACACATGCAATGACTCTGGTTGTTGTTAGTAAAAAGAACACACATGCAATGACACTGGTGGATCCATAGGTGGATTGTGGAAAGAGCACACATGCAATGACTCTAGTTGTTCCATATGTGGTATGTGAAAAGAACACACATGAAATGACTCCAGTTGTTGTTAGTAAAAAGAACACACATGCAATGACACTGGTGGATCCTTATGTGGATTGTGAAAAGAACACACATGCAATGACACTGGTGGATACATATGTGGTATGTGAAAAGAACACACATTTCAATGACTCCAGTTGTTTTTAATAAAAAGAACACACATGTAATGACACTCGTGGATCCATAGGTGTATTGTGAAAAGAACACAAATGCAATGACACTGGTGGATCCATATGTGGTATGTGAAAAGAACACACATGCAAGGACTCTGGTTGTAATTAGTAACAAGAACACACGTGCAATGACACTGGTGGGTCAATGTGTGGTCTCTAAAGAGAACACACATTTCAATGACTCTATTTGTTGTTAGTAAAAAGAACACAAATGCAATGACACTGGTGGATCCATGTGTGGTCTCTAAAGAGAACACACATGAAATGACTCTGGTTGTTGTTAGTTAAAAGAGCACACATGCAATGACACTGGTGGATCCATATGTGGTATGTGAAAAGAACACACATGCAATGACTCTGGTTGTTGTTAGTACAAAGAACACACATGCAATGACTTTGGTGGATCCATGCGTGGTCTCTGAAAAGAAAACACATTTCAATGACACGGGTGGACCATAGGTGGATTGTGAAGAGAACACACATGAAATGACTCTGGTTGTTTTTAGTAAAAAGAACACACATGCAATGACACTGGTGGATCCATGTGTGGATTGTGAAAAGAACACACATGCAATGACACTGGTGGATCCATATGTGGTATGCGAAAAGAACACACATGCCATGACTCTGGTTGTTGTTAGTAAAAAGAACACACATGCAATGACACTGGTGGATCCCTGTGTGTTCTCTGAAGAGAACACACATTTCAATGACACCGGTGGATCCATATGTGGTATGTGAAAAGAACACACATGAAATGACTCCAGTTGTTGTTAGTAAAAAGAACACACATGCAGTGACACTGGTGGATCCATATGTGGATTGTGAAAACAACACACATGCAATGACACTGGTAGATCCATATGTGGTATGTGAAAATAACACACATGCAAGAACTCTGGTTGTAATTAGTAACTAGAACACACATGCAATGACACTGGTGGATCCATGTGTGGTCTCTAAAGAGAACACACAATTCAATGACTCTGGTTGTTGTTAGTAAAAAGAACACACATGCAATGACACCGGTGGATCCATGTGTGGTCTCTAAAGAGAACACACATGCAATGACCCTGGTTGTTGTTAGTAAAAAGATCACACATGCAATGACACTGCTGGATCCATATGTGGTATGTGAAAAGAACACACATGCAATGACTCTGGTTGTTGTTAGTAAAAAGAACACACGTGCAATGACACTAATGGATTCATATGTGGTATGTGAAAAGAACACACATGCAATGACTCTGGTTGTTCCATATGTGGCATGTGAAAAGAACACACATGCAATGACTCCAGTTGTTGTTAGTAAAAAGAACACACATGCAATGACACTGGTGGATTGTGAAAAGAGCACACATGCAATGACTCTGGTTGTTCCATATGTGGTATGTGAAAAGAACACACATGAAATGACTCCAGTTGTTGTTAGTAAAAAGAACACACATGCAATGGCACTGGTGGATCCATATGTGGTATGTGAAAAGAACACACATTTCAATGACTCTAGTTGTTGTTAGTAAAAAGAACACACATGCAATGACATTGGTGGATCCATAGGTGGATTGTGAAAAGAACACAAATGCAATGACACTGGTGGATCCATATGCGGTATGTGAAAAGAACACACATGCAAGGACTCTGGTTGTAATTAGTAACAAGAACACACATGCAATGACACTGGCGGATCCATGTGTAGTCTCTGAAGAGAACACACATTTCAAGGACTCTGGTTGTTGTTAGTAAAAAGAACACACATGCAGTGACACTGGTGGATCCATGTGTAGTCTCTGAAGAAAACACACATGCAACGACTCTGGTTGTTGTTAGTAAAAAGAGCACACATGCAATGACACTTGTGGATCCATATGTGGTATGTGAAAAGAACACACATGCAATGACTCTGGTTGTTGTTAGTAAAAAGAACACACATGCAATGACACTGGTGGATCCATAGGTGGATTGTGGAAAGAGCACACATGCAATGACTCTGGTTGTTCCATATGTGGTATGTGAAAAGAACACACATGAAATGACTCCAGTTGTTGTTAGTAAAAAGAACACACATGCAATGACACTGGTGGATCCTTATGTGGATTGTGAAAAGAACACACATGCAATGACACTGGTGGATACATATGTGGTATGTGAAAAGAACACACATTTCAATGACTCCAGTTGTTTTTAATAAAAAGAACACACATGTAATGACACTCGTGGATCCATAGGTGGATTGTGAAAAGAACACAAATGCAATGACACTGGTGGATCCATATGTGGTATGTGAAAAGAACACACATGCAAGGACTCTGGTTGTAATTAGTAACAAGAACACACGTGCAATGACACTGGTGGGTCCATGTGTGGTCTCTAAAGAGAACACACATTTCAATGACTATTTGTTGTTAGTAAAAAGAACACAAATGCAATGACACTGGTGGATCCATGTGTGGTCTCTAAAGAGAACACACATGAAATGACTCTGGTTGTTGTTAGTTAAAAGAGCACACATGCAATGACACTGGTGGATCCATATGTGGTATGTGAAAAGAACACACATGCAATGACTCTGGTTGTTGTTAGTACAAAGAACACACATGCAATGACATTGGTGGATCCATGTGTGGTCTCTGAAAAGAAAACACATTTCAATGACACTAGTGGACCATAGGTGGATTGTGAAGAGAACACACATGCAATGACTCTGGTTGTTGTTAGTAAAAAGAACACACATGCAATGACACTGGTGGATCCATGTGTGGATTGTGAAAAGAACACACATGCAATGACACTGGTGGATCCATATGTGGTATGCGAAAAGAACACACATGCCATGACTCTGGTTGTTGTTAGTAAAAAGAACACACATGCAATGACACTGGTGGATCCCTGTGTGTTCTCTGAAGAGAACACACATTTCAATGACACCGGTGGATCCATATGTGGTATGTGAAAAGAACACACATGAAATGACTCCAGTTGTTGTTAGTAAAAAGAACACACATGCAGTGACACTGGTGGATCCATATGTGTATTGTGAAAACAACACACATGCAATGACACTGGTAGATCCATATGTGGTATGTGAAAATAACACACATGCAAGAACTCTGGTTGTAATTAGTAACTAGAACACACATGCAATGACACTGGTGGATTCATGTGTGGTCTCTAAAGAGAACACACAATTCAATGACTCTGGTTGTTGTTAGTAAAAAGAACACACATGCAATAACACCGGTGGATCCATGTGTGGTCTCTGAAGAGAACACACATGCAATGACCCTGGTTGTTGTTAGTAAAAAGATCACACATGCAATGACACTGCTGGATCCATATGTGGTATGTGAAAAGAACACACATGCAATGACTCTGGTTGTTGTTAGTAAAAAGAACACACGTGCAATGACACTAATGGATTCATATGTGGCATGTGAAAAGAACACACATTTCAATGACTCTGGTTGTTCCATATGTGGCATGTGAAAAGAACACACATGCAATGACTCCAGTTGTTGTTAGTAAAAAGAACACACATGCAATGACACTGGTGGATTGTGAAAAGAGCACACATGCAATGACTCTGGTTGTTCCATATGTGGTATGTGAAAAGAACACACATGAAATGACTCTAGTTGTTGTTAGTAAAAAGAACACACATGCAATGCAACTGGTGGATCCATATGTGGTATGTGAAAAGAACACACATTTCAATGACTCCAGTTGTTGTTAGTAAAAAGAACACACATGCAATGACATTGGTGGATCCATAGGTGGATTGTGAAAAGAACACAAATGCAATGACACTGGTGGATCCATATGCGGTATGTGAAAATAACACACATGCAAGGACTCTGGTTGTAATTAGTAACAAGAACACACATGCAATGATACTGGTGGATCCATGTGTGGTCTCTGAAGAGAACACACATTTCAATAACTCTGGTTGTTGTTAGTAAAAAGAACACACATGTAGTGACACTGGTGGATCCATGTGTGGTCTCTGAAGAGAAAACACATGCAATGACTCTGGTTGTTGTTAGTAAAGAGAGCACACATGCAATGACACTGGTGGATCCATATGTGGTATGTGAAAAGAACACACATGCAATGACTCTGGTTATTCCATATGTGGCATGTGAAAAGAACACACATGCAATGACTCTAGTTGTTGTTAGAAAAAAGAACACACATGCAATGACACTGGTGGATTTTGAAAAGAGCACACATGCAATGACTCTGGTTGTTCCATATGTGGTATGTGAAAAGAACACACATGAAATGACTCTAGTTGTTGTTAGTAAAAAGAACACACATGCAATGACACTGGTGGATCCATATGTGGTATGTGAAAAGAACACACATTTCAATGACTCCAGTTGTTGTTAGTAAAAAGAACACACATGCAATGACACTGGTGGATCCATAGGTGGATTCTGAAAAGAACACAAATGCAATGACACTGGTGGATCCATATGTGGTATGTGAAAAGAACACACATGCAAGGACTCTGGTTGTAATTAGTAACAAGAACACACATGCAATGACACTGGTGGATCCATGTGTGGTCTCTGAAGAGAACACACATTTCAATGACTCTGGTTGTTGTTAGTAAAAAGAACACACATGCAGTGACACTGGTGGATCCATGTGTGGTCTCTAAAGAGAACACACATGCAACGACTCTGGTTGTTGTTAGTAAAAAGAGCACACATGCAATGACACTGGTGGATCCATATGTGGTATGTGAAAAGAGCACACATGCAATGACTCTGGTTGTTGTTAGTAAAAAGAACACACATGCAATGACACTGGTGGATCCATAGGTGGTATGTGAAAAGAACACACATGCAAGGACTCTGGTTGTAATTAGTAACAAGAACACACATGCAATGACACTGGTGGATCCATGTGTGGTCTCTAAAGAGAGCACACATTTCAATGACTCTATTTGTTGTTAGTAAAAAGACCACAAATGCAATGACACTGGTGGATCCATGTGTGGTCTCTAAAGAGAACACACATGCAATGACTCTGGTTGTTGTTAGTTAAAAGAGCACACATGCAATGACATTGGTGGATCCATTTGTGGTATGTGAAAAGAACACACATACAATGACTCTGGTTGTTGTTAGTACAAAGAACACACATGCAATGACATTGGTGGATCCATGTGTGGTCTCTGAAAAGAAAACACATTTCAATGACACTGGTGGACCATAGGTGGATTGTGAAGAGAACACACATGCAATAACTCTGGTTGTTGTTAGTAAAAAGAACACACATGCAATGACACTGGTGGATCCATGTGTGGATTGTGAAAAGAACACACATGCAATGACACTGGTGGATCCATATGTGGTATGTGAAAAGAACACACATGCAATGATTCTGGTTGTTGTTAGTAAAAAGAACACACATGCAATGACACTGGTGGATCCATGTGTGTTCTCTGAAGAGAACACACATTTGAATGACACCGGTGGATCCATATGTGCTATGTGAAAAGAACACACATGAAATGACTCCAGTTGTTGTTAGTAAAAAGAACACACATGCAGTGACACTGGTGGATCCATATGTGGATTGTGAAAAGAACACACATGCAATGACACTGGTAGATCCATATGTGGAATGTGAAAATAACACACATGCAAGAACTCTGGTTGTAATTAGTAACTAGAACACACATGCAATGACACTGGTGGATCCATGCGTGGTCTCTAAAGAGAACACACAATTCAATGACTCTGGTTGTTGTTAGTAAAAAGAACACACATGCAATGACACCGGTGGATCCATGTGTGGTCTCTGAAGAGAACACACATGCAATGACCCTGGTTGTTGTTAGTAAAAAGATCACACATGCAATAACACTGCTGGATCCATATGTGGTATGTGAAAAGAACACACATGCAATGACTCTGGTTGTTTTTAGTAAAAAGAACACACATGCAATGACACTAATGGATTCATATGTGGTATGTGAAAAGAACACACATGCAATGACTCTGGTTGTTCCATATGTGGCATGTGAAAAGAACACACATGCAATGACTCTAGTTGTTGTTAGTAAAAAGAACACACATGCAATGACACTGGTGGATTGTGAAAAGAGCACACATGCAATGACTCTGGTTGTTCCATATGTGGTATGTGAAAAGAACACACATGAAATGACTCCAGTTGATGTTAGTAAAAAGAACACACATGCAATGACACTGGTGGATCCATATGTGGTATGTGAAAAGAACACACATTTCAATGACTCCAGTTGTTTTTAGTAAAAAGAACACACATGCAATGACACTGGTGGATCCATAGGTGGATTGTGAAAAGAACACAAATGCAATGACACTGGTGGATCCATATGTGGTATGTGAAAAGAACACACATGCAAGGACTCTGGTTGTAATTAGTAACAAGAAGACACATGCAATGACACTGGTGGATCCATGTGTGGTCTCTGAAGAGAACACACATTTCAATGACTCTGGTTGTTGTTAGTAAAAAGAACACACATGCAGTGACACTGGTGGATCCATGTGTGGTCTCTAAAGAGAACACACATGCAACGACTCTGGTTGTTGTTAGTAAAAAGAGCACACATGCAATGACACTGGTGGATCCATATGTGGTATGTGAAAAGAGCACACATGCAATGACTCTGGTTGTTGTTAGTAAAAAGAACACACATGCAATGACACTGCTGGATCCATAGGTGGTATGTGAAAAGAACACACATGCAAGGACTCTGGTTGTAATTAGTAACAAGAACACACATGCAATGACACTGGTGGATCCATGTGTGGTCTCTAAAGAGAGCACACATTTCAATGACTCTATTTGTTGTTAGTAAAAAGACCACAAATGCAATGACACTGGTGGATCCATGTGTGGTCTCTAAAGAGAACACACATGCAATGACTCTGGTTGTTGTTAGTTAAAAGAGCACACATGCAATGACACTGGTGGATCCATTTGTGGTATGTGAAAAGAACACACATACAATGACTCTGGTTGTTGTTAGTACAAAGAACACACATGCAATGACATTGGTGGATCCATGTGTGGTCTCTGAAAAGAAAACACATTTCAATGACACTGGTGGACCATAGGTGGATTGTGAAGAGAACACACATGCAATAACTCTGGTTGTTGTTAGTAAAAAGAACACACATGCAATGACACTGGTGGATCCATGTGTGGATTGTGAAAAGAACACACATGCAATGACACTGGTGGATCCATATGTGGTATGTGAAAAGAACACACATGCAATGATTCTGGTTGTTGTTAGTAAAAAGAACACACATGCAATGACACTGGTGGATCCATGTGTGTTCTCTGAAGAGAACACACATTTCAATGACACCGGTGGATCCATATGTGCTATGTGAAAAGAACACACATGAAATGACTCCAGTTGTTGTTAGTAAAAAGAACACACATGCAGTGACACTGGTGGATCCATATGTGGATTGTGAAAAGAACACACATGCAATGACACTGGTAGATCCATATGTGGAATGTGAAAATAACACACATGCAAGAACTCTGGTTGTAATTAGTAACTAGAACACACATGCAATGACACTGGTGGATCCATGCGTGGTCTCTAAAGAGAACACACAATTCAATGACTCTGGTTGTTGTTAGTAAAAAGAACACACATGCAATGACACCGGTGGATCCATGTGTGGTCTCTGAAGAGAACACACATGCAATGACCCTGGTTGTTGTTAGTAAAAAGATCACACATGCAATAACACTGCTGGATCCATATGTGGTATGTGAAAAGAACACACATGCAATGACTCTGGTTGTTTTTAGTAAAAAGAACACACATGCAATGACACTAATGGATTCATATGTGGTATGTGAAAAGAACACACATGCAATGACTCTGGTTGTTCCATATGTGGCATGTGAAAAGAACACACATGCAATGACTCCAGTTGTTGTTAGTAAAAAGAACACACATGCAATGACACTGGTGGATTGTGAAAAGAGCACACATGCAATGACTCTGGTTGTTCCATATGTGGTATGTGAAAAGAACACACATGAAATGACTCCAGTTGATGTTAGTAAAAAGAACACACATGCAATGACACTGGTGGATCCATATGTGGTATGTGAAAAGAACACACATTTCAATGACTCCAGTTGTTTTTAGTAAAAATAACACACATGCAATGACACTGGTGGATCCATAGGTGGATTGTGAAAAGAACACAAATGCAATGACACTGGTGGATCCATATGTGGTATGTGAAAAGAACACACATGCAAGGACTCTGGTTGTAATTAGTAACAAGAAGACACATGCAATGACACTGGTGGATCCATGTGTGGTCTCTGAAGAGAACACACATTTCAATGACTCTGGTTGTTGTTAGTAAAAAGAACACACAAGTGGCAAGCCATCCACATGTCGGATGGTCCAAACATTAAGTTCACAAATAACAAGTGCGGTAAATAAAGATAACTGAGTTAGTCAAATCTACTCGTCGGCATCAATCTCCTCCTCGACAAAGGTAAGACCTGCGTTCTCCATTGCGGTCTTGTTCTCCTCGATGGTAGTGGTCAAAGAGTCCATCTTGGCCTTGAGAGCCCTCTTCTAGGAACGAAGCCTCTCAATCACTGTCTGCTGCTGCTCTAACTCGAAGTCCTTGGACTGCAGTTCCTCGGTCATATCACGAATCCTCTTGTTCCTATCCTGGACACGCTTCTCTTGACTCTTGAACTTACGGTCTTGGGTCTCGAACTTTGCTTCCATCTCCTTGACTATCTCGTCCTGCTGTGCGAAGAGCTTGTCCTTCTCGCGAAGCTGCACCTGGAGCTCGTCATTACTAAGCATGACGTTGGTCCTATCAGTATCCATGTGCCTAATAAGAGTCTCTAAGTCCTGGAGGTACAGGCGTATCGGCTCTGCTGTGACCCTCGAGTCGTCCTCAAAGTCGATGGACTCTCCGTCATCATCTCGCCTTCCGAAGGCGTGGAAGTGAGTGCCTCTAACCTGTCGGGAGTGACGTCCTAACAGTCGTCCTATCAGATCCTGCATGACAACTTCCATGCCTCTCTCCCTGTCATCGTGCATAAGCTTGAAGACGATGGCCTCCGTAGTAGGCTCTGTCTGGCGTCCTGGCTGGTTCACCTTGAAGCCCCAAAGGTCCTTCCTCTCAAACTTGGTGAGTGGGTGCACCGTAATGATAGGAAGAGGGAGATCGAGTAAAGTAGTAAGCTCTACGATACGAGGACCAAAACGGGTAGCCTGGAACTCCTCAACAGTGCTGATGGCAATAGGCATCTATTTATAAGATTGAAAAGTTAGAACAACACAAATTTAAATTAAACAAGACAAACATTCAAGCATAACCATGGAATACACAAGTCATGCACACATAAATCCATTACATCAACCAAGGTTCAAACTTATTTAAGGTATCATTTTGGAAAATAAGGTGATAGGTGGTGGTCCAACTAACGAAGTGTGCTTACAATCCAATCTCATTGGATCTGGTGGCTAACACAATGTTCCTAGTGGCAATCACCCTATCTTGTTCACATGCTTCTATCACTAAGTCTATAATATCTCCTCTCAAGGTTTGGTTGGTGACTTCCAACTCTTGGGTATGTTCCTTCTCTTTCTCTAAGTCTTTTTGGAGGTTGAGCATCCTGCACTTGACTCTAGCACTTAGTTCTTTGATAGTCTTCCAAGCTGCTTCTTTTGCTGACTCAAAGAATGTGGTGTGCATAAAAGTGTTGGTGTACATGCAGAAGCCCTTTTCTTTGTGGTTGTCTTCCTTATTCTTGTACAAGTGAAGTTGCACCCACCAATACTCCACTCCTTCCTCCATTACTGGGAAGCCCTTGTACACTGCTGCACCATGTACTCCCATGGTCTCCATGAGGTCCTTGAGAATCTTGGGAAACTCAGTCTCACACTCCAAGGTCATGGTCATGAGTGGTCCTTTCTTCACGGCTTCGTTGACGGAGTTCATCTACAAATAGATATGAGAAGAAGAAGATTAGAAAAGTTTACGAGAAGAATAGATAAGTGTAGAAGAAGTTAGAATTTTTCCTTAGTGGTTTCCAATCCTAGGGTCATAATCCTACAGGCAACACAGTGCTCTGATACCATCTGTAAGATCCCTCCTTTGTAAAGGAAAAGATCCCTGTGATTGCAATGCTAGTCCCTGGATCATTGCTAGCATCCACAGTTTAAGATGAAGTACACAGATACAAAGGTCGTTTATTACAGTCATTCCAGAGATAAAACATAGTCTTTTACAACTCATGGCCAAGGCCTAATACAAGAGTTTATGGAATAAGTAAATAAACATAAGTCTTCATCTTCATGTGCCACAGGCAAACATGTTGAGTGTAGACTCATGACTCCTATTCATCATCAGAGTAACCTGCAACATCATAAGTTACATCCACAAGGGTCAATACTTTGGAATAGTATTGGCAAGTGATACCTTAGTATAATATAAGTGGACTATAATACTATATGCATTTGGCTGGTGGAGCTTAGGCTTGCATTGCTCAAAATAGATTTTTCCTTAACTTTTGAAAATACTAAGTTTTTGTTTGGCAAAAACTTTCCAAGAAATCTTCCAATCCAAGACTGAAGATCCACTCAGGGCATCTAATAATCAAGGACTGAAGATTTACTTGGCAAAAACACCCAAGGCATCTATCAAACAAAGACTCTAGATCCACTCAGGGCATCTAGCAATCAATGACTGAAGATCCTTTTATCCCTTTGTTCACCCACAAGTTTTATTTAGAAATTGGAGTGATGAGATTCTTGAAGTTTCCATGTCTTGATGCTCAAATTGTCCTTTACCAGGGACATGGCTAAGTACTTAGGTTTTACACTCTGCAGAGGTGGTGCACTTTCCCCACAAGCCTTGGTTTCCCAAGAATGATCCTTCAGTAGCCTTTCCTTAGTCAAATGGACGCGTTCCAACCTATCAACCCATCTACCACCCACTGTCCAAAAGACTAAGTTCTAGCATCCTAAGATCATGGCAGAGCCCATAATGCCAAGTGGTTGCACTTGAAGCTTCTCAACATTTGACAACTCAAATCTCTTTGTTTCCTAGGTGGCCATCCACAAGTGAGATACACAAGCCAAGTCCATGGCCTTGTGAACCACTCAACATAAGCCATTCCTTCCATTCCACCCAGGTGGTTCATTAACTTAGTTGTTTTATTTTACAAAAACATAAGTCCTTAGACTTAGAAATTTTTCCATAGTGAATATATAAATCACCCTTGTTTTCTAGTAGCTAGGCTAAGCATAATAGTACTAGGAATCTTGACTTAGGTAATTTTCACTAAGGCTTCACCTAATAGGTTTTCCCATAGCATAGCTTGTACTTAGCAAATAACCATGCAAGTCCTATACTTAGAAAAATAATACTAATGCATATATAAAATATAGGAATGGATTATTCATGATGATATCACTTGCCTTGGTAGTGTGGAGAGTAGCACTCGTCACAATCACAATCACTAGCAAAATCTACACACAAAGTTGTAGCACACAATTACACACAAATATATACAAACAAGAAATAGTATGAATGCATGCATGCATGAATCTACTAAGTGGTGACTTTTGAAAACTCAACCAAGCAAGTGCATGAATACAGAAACTTAGCAAGCCACTAGTTTACCAACTAAACAAAATTTAACACTAAACAAAAATACTAAACTAAATCTATACTAAAAATGGCCTCAAACAAGTCTCTGCAATTTAAGCCAATCAAATGGTTACTATTTGCTAAACAAAAAGGATAGGCAGAAAGGTCCTGTTTTTCTGAATCCAACGGTATAAAGTTTGCAAAATTCCAACGTGGCATTCAAAAGATATAGGCATTTGAATTTGGATCAAATTTCTGGTTTTAAATTCTGTTTCCAGATCTTAACCTAGCCACGCGTCATGTTCTTATTCGCCCGTACCGGTTCGTCTGGATCAAGCGATATAGACCGCTGGATCTAAAGGGGCAGGTGCGGCTCAGATCAACGCGTACCCCTTCGATTAGTCATTCTATCTAAGCCATCAGATGCAGATCTAACGGTTCCTATCGACCTGGCCAGAAACTGGCGGCGGAGCGGTGGCTACCGGCGGCGGAACCGTCGGTCGATGACGTTGCCGATGATGCAGACGGCGAGGGAGAAGGAGGAGTAGCTCACCGGGCTCAGGAGGTCACGGCGAAGCTTGGCGTACTCGCGGTTGGTCAAGGGGCGCTCGGGCACGGCTGCGATTGCTCACCGGAGTTCGTGGCAGCGTCGGGTGTGTCGGGTGGTCGTCGTGGACGTCGCTGTGGATCACCCCAAGGCAAGGCGAGGACATGGTTAGATTCACAGGGTCAAGGCGAAGTAGTGAGCATGAACTAGAAGGTGCGGGGCGGTCTGTACTTACCACTGGAGTTCGCCGGAGTTCGTGCAGACGACGGTGGCGGCCAGTCGACGATGCTGCCGGAGCTACGGTTCATGCGAGGGCAAACTAAATATGTTAAAAGAAGCGCAGAGGCTCACTGGACTAGTTTGCAAGAACAAGAGGCCGAGGGGAGCTCTGGACTCACCGGAATCGATCGCCAGAGAGGCTCTGTCAGCGGCGGTGCAAAGCTGATTGAGGACAGCCTGGTGGCGGAGCGAGCGAGGTGTTTGGGGAAAAATGATCGCGAGGCAGAGGGGGTCTTATAGCCAGATGCTCGACAGGAAACGCCCGTCGATTAATGCCCAATTACTCCCGGCATCACTGCGGCAACGGTCAGCGGCGGAGATCGTGCGCGGAGACAGGGGAAGACGATGCTGACGTGGAGAAGGCCCGCCTGTCAGCGAAGAGTGCGAGGTGGCGGTGGGGTCTGTCTGTCAGCGACTTATCGCGTGCGCTCGCGCGTGTGAGAAGAAAAAGGAGATCCCCGGGTGGGCTTGCTGGGCTGGATCCGCTGCTGGGCCAGATTCTGGCCGCGTGGCCCTTTTCCTTTCTTTAAGCCTTTTCTTTTTCTAATTCTATTTTCTGGATAGAATTTGATATGAATTCAAATCCTTTTGAATTCAAACTGTTTTGGGGATTTTTGCAGGGTTCTGTGGGTTCAAAAATGAGTCAGATAACCATGTGGTTACTAGCAAGGGCTTGGTCAAGCTTAGGTTTTGAAATAAACAGAGACTTTGTCTCTTTGTCTCTAATTTGAAATAGGGTTTAAAAAATATTTCTAAATTTTGAATCTTGGGTAAAAAGCTTCACCTAGTCTTTCCAACCATGGAGGCAAGCAAACAAGTACCTAAACAAACAAAACCCAAAGGGTGATGGCCATTTGGGATAAATTGCCCACATGAAATCATAGCTCAAACTTCTGCCTCTAAATGATTTTGAGAAAAACCCTATATGAATGAATGATGCAAGGATGATATGAATGAGTTTTGAAACATGATTTTTGGGATGTTACAAATCTAACCCCCTTAAAATGAATCTCGCCCTCGAGATTCGGATTGGCTAGCAAATAGGTGTGGGTGGTTTTTCCGGAGATCATCTTCTCTTTCCCATGTTGCTTCTTCTTCGGAATGATGATTCCATTGTACTTTGCAAAACTTGATAGTCTTTGTTCTTGTGACTCTTTATGTGGTCTCAAGAATCTTGACAGGCTTTTCTTCATAGGTGAGATCACTTTCTAGTTGAACTTCCTCCAAAGGTATGGTATCCTTCAAAGATGTTTCTACCATTTCTGGGTGACATTTCTTAAGTTGGCTCACATGAAAAACATTATGGACTGCTGATAGAGATGCTGGCAATTCAATTTCATATGCAACTTCTCCTTTGCGACTTATAATGTTAAATGGTCCAACATATCTTGGTGCCAACTTTCCTTTGACTCCAAATCTTTTCACTCCACGAAGTGGTGATACTCTAAGATAAGCTTTATCCCCAACTTCGTAAGTGACTTCTCTACGCTTAGCATCTGCGTAGCTTTTCTGTCGAGACTGTGCTATCTTCAATCTGTCTCTAACCAATTTGACCTTTTCTTCGGCGTCTTTGATAAGATCTGGTCCAAACAAACTTCTTTCTCCTACACCATTCCATAGCAATGGGGTGGTACACTTTCTTCCGTATAGAAATTCGAATGGTGCCATCCCAATACTAGATTGGTGACTGTTGTTGTAAGAGAACTCTGCATAAGGCAGACTTTCATCCCAACTTGCTCCATAGTCTAGGGCACATGCCCTCAACATGTCTTCAAGAATTTGATTAGTCCTTTCTGTTTGTCCATCAGTTTCAGGATGAAAAGCAGTGCTGAATTCCAATCTTGTCCCTAGAGATTCATGAAGTTGTCTCCAAAAGTGAGAAGTGAACTGAGTTCCTCTATCAGACACAATACTCTTAGGTACACCGTGAAGGCATACAATTCTGCTCATGTAGATTTTGGCTAACTTTGCGCTGGTATAAGTTGTCTTTACGGGTATAAAATGAGCCACTTTAGTTAGGCGATCTACTACTACCCATATGGAATCATACCCTGACCTGGTCCTTGGTAAACCAGTAATGAAATCCATACCAATATTTTCCCACTTCCATTCAGGAATAGGCATTGGTTGAAACAAACCTGCGGGTTTCTGATGTTCCGCTTTCACTCTACTACACACATCACACAAAGCAATGTGTTCGGCGATGTCCCTTTTAAGATTGTTCCACCAAAATCTTTCTTTCATATCCATATACATTTTGGTGTTTCCCGGGTGAATAGAATATGGAGAGTTATGGGCTTCTTGTAAAATCAGTTTCCGCAATTCCGGATCTTGTGGTACACAAATACGTTTCCCATGCCATAAAGTACCTTGTTCGTCCATATGGAAACTTTCAGCTTTCCCTTGGCTAATCCTTTCCTTAATCTCTTCGATTTCTTTATCCGTCTTTTGGGCTTCTTTAATCTTATCCAACAGAGTGGGTTGAACATCCAAAGACATGAGATGTCCTTCTGGCACAATCTCCAACCTGAGTTCCTTGAATTGCTTACACAAGTCATCTGGCAATTCACCTTTGGTAAGGCCATTTACAAACGCTTTACGACTTAGAGCATCTGCTACTACATTTGCTTTACCGGGGTGGTATTGCAAATTCAAGTCGTAATCCTTGATAAGTTCTAGCCATCTTCTTTGTCTCATATTGATCTCCTTCTGGGTGAAGATATATTTCAAGCTCTTATGGTCGGTGAATACTTCACAACGTTTTCCCAAAAGGTAATGTCTCCATGTTTTGAGTGCATGGACAACAGCGGCTAACTCTAAATCATGAGTAGGATAATTTACTTCATGAGTTTTGAGTTGTCTCGAGGCATAAGCCACAACTTTTCCGCTTTGCATAAGTACGGCTCCTAATCCTTGATGCGAAGCATCACAATATACTTGGAAATCCTTTTCCAAATCTGGTAGGCACAGAATTGGTGCTGACACAAGTCTCTTCTTTAGTTCTTGAAAGCTGAGTTCACATCCTTCAGACCAAGCAAATTTCTTATCTTTCTTTAACAATTCTGTCATTGGTTTAGCAACCTTAGAAAAAATTTCAATGAATCTCCTGTAGTAACCTGCTAAACCAAGGAAACTACGAACCTCTTTTACGTTCTTAGGAGATTCCCATTCTGTCACAGCCGAAACTTTAGCAGGATCAACTGCTACACCATCCTTTGTCATAACGTGACCAAGAAATCCAACTTCCTCTAACCAAAACTCACACTTGCTGAATTTGGCATAAAGCTTATGTTCCCTTAGTTTATCAAGTATCAAGCGTAGATGGCTTTCATGCTCTTCCTTGCTCTTGGAGTAGACTAAGATGTCATCTATGAAAACGACAACGAACTTGTCGAGAAATTCCATGAACACTTTGTTCATCATATTCATGAAGTATGCTGGAGCATTGGTTAATCCAAAAGGCATCACCGTGTACTCATACAATCCATACCTTGTGGTGAATGCTGTTTTAGGTATGTCTTGCTCTCTTATCTTGAGTTGAAAATAGCCTGACCGAAGATCAATCTTCGAGAACACACATGCTCCTTCTAGCTGATCAAACAAGTCATTTATTCTTGGCAAAGGATATTTGTTCTTGATGGTTACCTCGTTGAGAGAACGGTAATCTATGCATAATCTTTGAGTTCTGTCTCTCTTTTCTACGAACAAAACTGGAGCTCCCCAAGATGAAGAACTTGGCTGGATGAATCCTTTCTGCAATTGTTCTCCAAGTTGTTTCTTGAGTTCCTTAAGTTCGTCAACTGACATTTTATAAGGCCTTTTTGCTCTTGGTCCAGAACCTGGTACCAAATCTATTATAAACTCCACATCTCTATCTGGTGGCATTCCTGGTAATTCTTCCGGAAACACATCCGGATACTCACACACAATTGGCACCGTGTCCATGCTAACCCCCTTAAGAGAATTCAGCTTACTCCCTTTAGATTTAAAGTTGGATTTGAATATTATCCTCTTACCTTCAGGGGTTGTGAGTGAAATTGTACGATTTGCACAATCTAGTACTCCCTCATATTTAGTCATCCAATCCATTCCCAAAATCACATCCAATCCTTGGGAATTTAGGATTATTAGGTTCACTGGAAACTTATGTTTTCCAAACTCTATGACTAGGTCATGGCATCCTGAGTTTACTATCATTTCTCCACCAGGAGAACTTACTCTTATAGGACACCCAATGGTTTCTACCGGTAGTTCATTTCTTTCGACAAATGCTTTAGATATGAATGAATGAGATGCACTAGTGTCAAAGAGTACAAATGCTGAGATGGAATTGAGTCTGAACTTACCAGCAACGGCATCAGGCTCTTCAAAGACCTCCTCCACATTGATGTGGTTAACCTGTCCTTTCTGAAAAGGATTTGGCTTGTTAGGTCCTTCAACTTTCTTTTCAGGGCACTTATTAGCATAATGCCCCAGCTTCTTGCATTTGTAGCATTCGACCTGGCTGATGTCCGTCTTAGGCTGACTTCCACTTCCACTTCCACCTCCACTATGGTGGCTCTTATATCCACTCTTGTGGTTCTTGTACTTATCATTTTCATGACTGCGATGATGCTTGTTGTCATGACGGTTGTGATTGTGGTGTTTGTTAAACTTCTCATGCTTGTGGGATCCTGAGCTGACACTATCATCATAGTGAGATCGTTTATGAGACGATCCCGAGCTGTGCTTGTCGGAGTGTTTCCTCTTCCTACTCTCGACTTGCTTCATTTTATTTTCCACAATAACAGCCTTGTCACACAGCGACTGGTAAGTAGGAACATATGCCACAGACAGCTGCAGATTTAGCTCATCATTCAAGCCTTCTAGAAACTTTTCCTTCCTTTTGGCATCAGTGTCAACCTCATCCGGTGCATAGCGCGCCAGATTGTTGAACTCTTCGATGTATTCAGCCACGCTGTGGTGGCGCTGCTTCAGGTTGTGAAATTCCTTCTTTTTCAGGCTCATCATACCTGGTGAGATATGAGTAGTACGAAATCCATCTTCAAAGATAGCCCAAGTCACCTCATCAATAGGTGTGGTAATCTGGAAATTGTCCCACCATGCTGCGGCTGGTCCTTCCAACAGATGTGCTGCGAACCTGACCTTTTCAGCATCTGTGCATCCTACGGTCACTAAGTCTTTGTTCACAGAACGTAGCCAATCATTGGCCACCATGGGATCAGTCGTTCCTGAAAACTTAGCTGGCCTTAGACGCAGAAATCTGGTGAGCATATCAAAACCTGGAGGGTTGTTGTTGTTATTGTTGTTATTGTTGTTGTTGTTGGGGTTGTTGTTGTTCTGGTTCTGGATGAACGTCGTCATCATTTGCATAAGCTGTGTTTGCGCATTCATCATTTGTTGCATTTCCGGGGTAATGTTGGGGTTGGGTTTGGTGTTTGCGCGACGGGGAGGCATCTGTGGTTTATTCAGATAGAGATAAGAATGAGATACCCTTACATGATTTATGCACAATACATCACACAAGCAAACATATAGCATGCAATCACAAGAATAAAAGCTAAACAACAAGATAACAAAAGTCTCAAAGTACAAACACACAAGTGGCAAGCCATCCACATGTCGGATGGTCCAAACATTAAGTTCACAAATAACAAGTGTGGTAAATAAAGATAACTGAGTTAGTCAAATCTACTCGTCGGCATCAATCTCCTCCTCGACAAAGGTAAGACCTGCGTTCTCCATTGCGGTCTTGTTCTCCTCGATGGTAGTGGTCAAAGAGTCGATCTTGGCCTTGAGAGCCCTCTTCTGGGAATGAAGCCTCTCAATCACTGTCTGCTGCTGCTCTAACTCGAAGTCCTTGGACTGCAGTTCCTCGGTCATATCACGAATCCTCTTGTTCCTATCCTGGACACGCTTCTCTTGACTCTTGAACTTACGGTCTTGGGTCTCGAACTTTGCTTCCATCTCCTTGACTATCTCGTCCTGCTGTGCGAAGAGCTTGTCCTTCTCGCGAAGCTGCACCTGGAGCTCGTCATTACTAAGCATGACGTTGGTCCTATCAGTATCCACGTGCCTAATAAGAGTCTCTAAGTCCTGGAGGTATAGGCGTATCGGCTCTGCTGTGACCCTCGAGTCGTCCTCAAAGTCGATGGACTCTCCGTCATCATCTCGCCTTCCGAAGGCGTGGAAGTGAGTGCCTCTAACCTGTCGGGAGTGACGTCCTAACAGTCGTCCTATCAGATCCTGCATGACAACTTCCATGCCTCTCTCCCTGTCATCGTGCATAAGCTTGAAGACGATGGCCTCCGTAGTAGGCTCTGTCTGGCGTCCTGGCTGGTTCACCTTGAAGCCCCAAAGGTCCTTCCTCTCAAACTTGGTGAGTGGGTGCACCGTAATGATAGGAAGAGGGAGATCGAGTAAAGTAGTAAGCTCTACGATACGAGGACCAAAACGGGTAGCCTGGAACTCCTCAACAGTGCTGATGGCAATAGGCATCTATTTATAAGATTGAAAAGTTAGAACAACACAAATTTAAATTAAACAAGACAAACATTCAAGCATAACCATGGAATACACAAGTCATGCACACATAAATCCATTACATCAACCAAGGTTCAAACTTATTTAAGGTATCATTTTGGAAAATAAGGTGATAGGTGGTGGTCCAACTAACGAAGTGTGCTTACAATCCAATCTCATTGGATCTGGTGGCTAACACAATGTTCCTAGTGGCAATCACCCTATCTTGTTCACATGCTTCTATCACTAAGTCTATAATATCTCCTCTCAAGGTTTGGTTGGTGACTTCCAACTCTTGGGTATGTTCCTTCTCTTTCTCTAAGTCTTTTTGGAGGTTGAGCATCCTGCACTTGACTCTAGCACTTAGTTCTTTGATAGTCTTCCAAGCTGCTTCTTTTGCTGACTCAAAGAATGTGGTGTGCATAAAAGTGTTGGTGTACATGCAGAAGCCCTTTTCTTTGTGGTTGTCTTCCTTATTCTTGTACAAGTGAAGTTGCACCCACCAATACTCCACTCCTTCCTCCATTACTGGGAAGCCCTTGTACACTGCTGCACCATGTACTCCCATGGTCTCCATGAGGTCCTTGAGAATCTTGGGAAACTCAGTCTCACACTCCAAGGTCATGGTCATGAGTGGTCCTTTCTTCACGGCTTCGTTGACGGAGTTCATCTACAAATAGAGATGAGAAGAAGAAGATTAGAAAAGTTTACGAGAAGAATAGATAAGTGTAGAAGAAGTTAGAATTTTTCCTTAGTGGTTTCCAATCCTAGGGTCATAATCCTACAGGCAACACAGTGCTCTGATACCATCTGTAAGATCCCTCCTTTGTAAAGGAAAAGATCCCTGTGATTGCAATGCTAGTCCCTGGATCATTGCTAGCATCCACAGTTTAAGATGAAGTACACAGATACAAAGGTCGTTTATTACAGTCATTCCAGAGATAAAACATAGTCTTTTACAACTCATGGCCAAGGCCTAATACAAGAGTTTATGGAATAAGTAAATAAACATAAGTCTTCATCTTCATGTGCCACAGGCAAACATGTTGAGTGTAGACTCATGACTCCTATTCATCATCAGAGTAACCTGCAACATCATAAGTTACAGCCACAAGGGTCAATACTTTGGAATAGTATTGGCAAGTGATACCTTAGTATAATATAAGTGGACTATAATACTATATGCATTTGGCTGGTGGAGCTTAGGCTTGCATTGCTCAAAATAGATTTTTCCTTAACTTTTGAAAATACTAAGTTTTTGTTTGGCAAAAACTTTCCAAGAAATCTTCCAATCCAAGACTGAAGATCCACTCAGGGCATCTACTAATCAAGGACTGAAGATTTACTTGGCAAAAACACCCAAGGCATCTATCAAACAAAGACTCTAGATCCACTCAGGGCATCTAGCAATCAATGACTGAAGATCCTTTTATCCCTTTGTTCACCCACACGTTTTATTTAGAAATTGGAGTGATGAGATTCTTGAAGTTTCCATGTCTTGATGCTCAAATTGTCCTTTACCAGGGACATGGCTAAGTACTTAGGTTTTACACTCTGCAGAGGTGGTGCACTTTCCCCACAAGCCTTGGTTTCCCAAGAATGATCCTTCAGTAGCCTTTCCTTAGTCAAATGGACGCGTTCCAACCTATCAACCCATCTACCACCCACTGTCCAAAAGACTAAGTTCTAGCATCCTAAGATCATGGCAGAGCCCATAATGCCAAGTGGTTGCACTTGAAGCTTCTCAACATTTGACAACTCAAATCTCTTTGTTTCCTGGGTGGCCATCCACAAGTGAGATACACAAGCCAAGTCCATGGCCTTGTGAACCACTCAACATAAGCCATTC
This sequence comes from Avena sativa, assembly GCA_916181665.1. Lineage (NCBI taxonomy): Eukaryota > Viridiplantae > Streptophyta > Magnoliopsida > Poales > Poaceae > Avena > Avena sativa. Next base: position 37,679,261 of record OV702287.1, on the reverse strand, counting down.
CTTCCATTCCACCCAGGTGGTTCATTAACTTAGTTGTTTTATTTTACAAAAACATAAGTCCTTAGACTTAGAAATTTTTCCATAGTGAATATATAAATCACCCTTGTTTTCTAGTAGCTAGGCTAAGCATAATAGTACTAGGAATCTTGACTTAGGTAATTTTCACTAAGGCTTCACCTAATAGGTTTTCCCATAGCATAGCTTGTACTTAGCAAATAACCATGCAAGTCCTATACTTAGAAAAATAATACTAATGCATATATAAAATATAGGAATGGATTATTCATGATGATATCACTTGCCTTGGTAGTGTGGAGAGTAGCACTCGTCACAATCACAATCACTAGCAAAATCTACACACAAAGTTGTAGCACACAATTACACACAAATATATACAAACAAGAAATAGTATGAATGCATGCATGCATGAATCTACTAAGTGGTGACTTTTGAAAACTCAACCAAGCAAGTGCATGAATACAGAAACTTAGCAAGCCACTAGTTTACCAACTAAACAAAATTTAACACTAAACAAAAATACTAAACTAAATCTATACTAAAAATGGCCTCAAACAAGTCTCTGCAATTTAAGCCAATCAAATGGTTACTATTTGCTAAACAAAAAGGATAGGCAGAAAGGTCCTGTTTTTATGAATCCAACGGTATAAAGTTTGCAAAATTCCAACGTGGCATTCAAAAGATATAGGCATTTGAATTTGGATCAAATTTCTGGTTTTAAATTCTGTTTCCAGATCTTAACCTAGCCACGCGTCATGTTCTTATTCGCCCGTACCGGTTCGTCTGGATCAAGCGATATAGACCGCTGGATCTAAAGGGGCAGGTGCGGCTCAGATCAACGCGTACCCCTTCGATTAGTCATTCTATCTAAGCCATCAGATGCAGATCTAACGGTTCCTATCGACCTGGCCAGAAACTGGCGGCGGAGCGGTGGCTACCGGCGGCGGAACCGTCGGTCGATGATGTTGCCGATGATGCAGACGGCGAGGGAGAAGGAGGAGTAGCTCACCGGGCTCAGGAGGTCACGGCGAAGCTTGGCGTACTCGCGGTTGGTCAAGGGGCGCTCGGGCACGGCTGCGATTGCTCACCGGAGTTCGTGGCGGCGTCGGGTGCGTCGGGTGGTCGTCGTGGACGTCGCTGTGGATCACCCCAAGGCAAGGCGAGGACATGGTTAGATTCACAGGGTCAAGGCGAAGTAGTGAGCATGAACTAGAAGGTGCGGGGCGGTCTGTACTTACCACTGGAGTTCGCCGGAGTTCGTGCAGACGACGGTGGCGGCCAGTCAACGATGCTGCCGGAGCTACGGTTCATGCGAGGGCAAACGAAATATGTTAAAAGAAGCGCAGAGGCTCACTGGACTAGTTTGCAAGAACAAGAGGCCGAGGGGAGCTCTGGACTCACCGGAATCGATCGCCGGAGAGGCTCTGTCAGCGGCGGTGCAAAGCTGATTGAGGACAGCCTGGTGGCGGAGCGAGCGAGGTGTTTGGGGAAAAATGATCGCGAGGCAGAGGGGGTCTTATAGCCAGATGCTCGACAGGAAACGCCCGTCGATTAATGCCCAATTACTCCCGGCATCACTGCGGTAACGGTCAGCGGCGGAGATCGTGCGCGGAGACAGGGGAAGACGATGCTGACGTGGAGAAGGCCCGCCTGTCAGCGAAGAGTGCGAGGTGGCGGTGGGGTCTGTCTGTCAGCGACTTATCGCGTGCGCTCGCGCGTGTGAGAAGAAAAAGGAGATCCCCGGGTGGGCTTGCTGGGCTGGATCCGCTGCTGGGCCAGATTCTGGCCGCGCGGCCCTTTTCCTTTCTTTAAGCCTTTTCTTTTTCTAATTCTATTTTCTGGATAGAATTTGATATGAATTCAAATCCTTTTGAATTCAAACTGTTTTGGGGATTTTTGTAGGGTTCTGTGGGTTCAAAAATGAGTCAGATAACCATGTGGTTACTAGCAAGGGCTTGGTCAAGCTTAGGTTTTGAAATAAACAGAGACTTTGTCTCTTTGTCTCTAGTTTGAAATAGGGTTTAGAAAATATTTCTAAATTTTGAATCTTGGGTAAAAAGCTTCACCTAGTCTTTCCAACCATGGAGGCAAGCAAACAAGTACCTAAACAAACAAAACCCAAAGGGTGATGGCCATTTGGGATAAATTGCCCACATGAAATCATAGCTCAAACTTCTGCCTCTAAATGATTTTGAGAAAAACCCTATATGAATGAATGATGCAAGGATGATATGAATGAGTTTTGAAACATGATTTTTGGGATGTTACAGTGGATTGTGGAAAGAGCACACATGCAATGAGTCTGGTTGTTCCATATGTGGTATGTGAAAAGAACACACATGAAATGACTCCACTTGTTGTTAGTAAAAAGAACACACATGCAATGACACTGGTGGATCCTTATGTGGATTGTGAAAAGAACACACATGCAATGACATTGGTGGATACATATGTGGTATGTGAAAAGAACACACATTTCAATGACTCCAGTTGTTTTTAATAAAAAGAACACACATGTAATGACACTCGTGGATCCATAGGTGGATTGTGAAAAGAACACAAATGCAATGACACTGGTGGATCCATATGTGGTATGTGAAAAGAACACACATGCAAGGACTCTGGTTGTAATTAGTAACAAGAACACACATGCAATGACACTGGTGGGTCCATGTGTGGTGTCTAAAGAGAACACACATTTCAATGACTCTATTTGTTGTAAGTAAAAAGAACACAAATGCAATGACACTGGTGGATCCATGTGTGGTCTCTAAAGAGAACACAAATGCAATGACTCTGGTTGTTGTTAGTTAAAAGAGCACACATGCAATGACACTGGTGGATCCATTTGTGGTATGTGAAAAGAACACACATACAATGACTCTGGTTGTTGTTAGTACAAAGAACACACATGCAATGACATTGGTGGATCCATGTGTGGTCTCTGAAGAGAAAACACATTTCAATGACACTGGTGGACCATAGGTGGATTGTGAAGAGAACACACATGCAATAACTCTGGTTGTTGTTAGTAAAAAGAACACACATGCAATGACACTGGTGGATCCATGCGTGGATTGTGAAAAGAACACACATGCAATGACACTGGTGGATCCATATGTGGTATGTGAAAAGAACACACATGCAATGACTCTGGTTGTTGTTAGTAAAAAGAACACACATGCAATGACACTGGTGGATCCATGTGTGTTCTCTAAAGAGAACACACATTTCAATGACACCGGTGGATCCATATGTGGTATGTGAAAAGAACACACATGAAATGACTCCAGTTGTTGTTAGTAAAAAGAACACACATGCAGTGACACTGGTGGATCCATATGTGGATTGTGAAAAGAACACACATGCAATGACACTGGTAGATCCATATGTGGAATGTGAAAATAACACACATGCAAGAACTCTGGTTGTAATTAGTAACTAGAACACACATGCAATGACACTGGTGGATCCATGCGTGGTCTCTAAAGAGAACACACAATTCAATGACTCTGGTTGTTGTTAGTAAAAAGAACACACATGCAATGACACCGGTGGATCCATGTGTGGTCTCTGAAGAGAACACACATGCAATGACCCTGGTTGTTGTTAGTAAAAAGATCACACATGCAATAACACTGCTGGATCCATATGTGGTATGTGAAAAGAACACACATGCAATGACTCTGGTTGTTTTTAGTAAAAAGAACACACGTGCAATGACACTAATGGATTCATATGTGGTATGTGAAAAGAACACACATGCAATGACTCTGGTTGTTCCATATGTGGCATGTGAAAAGAACACACATGCAATGACTCCAGTTGTTGTTAGTAAAAAGAACACACATGCAATGACACTGGTGGATTGTGAAAAGAGCACACATGCAATGACTCTGGTTGTTCCATATGTGGTATGTGAAAAGAACACACATGAAATGACTCCAGTTGATGTTAGTAAAAAGAACACACATGCAATGACACTGGTGGATCCATATGTGGTATGTGAAAAGAACACACATTTCAATGACTCCAGTTGTTTTTAGTAAAAAGAACACACATGCAATGACACTGGTGGATCCATAGGTGGATTGTGAAAAGAACACAAATGCAATGACACTGGTGGATCCATATGTGGTATGTGAAAAGAACACACATGCAAGGACTCTGGTTGTAATTAGTAACAAGAAGACACATACAATGACACTGGTGGATCCATGTGTGGTCTCTGAAGAGAACACACATTTCAATGACTCTGGTTGTTGTTAGTAAAAAGAACACACATGCAGTGACACTGGTGGATCCATGTGTGGTCTCTGAAGAGAACACACATGCAACGACTCTGGTTGTTGTTAGTAAAAAGAGCACACATGCAATGACACTGGTGGATCCATATGTGGTATGTGAAAAGAACACACATGCAATGACTCTGGTTGTTGTTAGTAAAAAGAACACACATGCAATGACACTGGTGGATCCATAGGTGGATTGTGGAAAGAGCACACATGCAATGAGTCTGGTTGTTCCATATGTAGTATGTGAAAAGAACACACATTTCAATGACTCTAGTTGTTGTTATTAAAAAGAACACACATGCAATGACACTGGTGGATCCTTACGTGGATTGTGAAAAGAACACACATGCAATGACATTGGTGGATACATATGTGGTATGTGAAAAGAACACACATTTCAATGACTCCAGTTGTTTTTAATAAAAAGAACACACATGTAATGACACTCGTGGATCCATAGGTGGATTGTGAAAAGAACACAAATGCAATGACACTGGTGGATCCATATGTGGTATGTGAAAAGAACACACATGCAAGGACTCTGGTTGTAATTAGTAACAAGAACACACATGCAATGACACTGGTGGGACCATGTGTGGTCTCTAAAGAGAACACACATTTCAATGACTCTATTTGTTGTTAGTAAAAAGAACACAAATGCAATGACACTGGTGGATCCATGTGTGGTCTCTAAAGAGAACACACATGAAATGACTCTGGTTGTTGTTAGTTAAAAGAGCACACATGCAATGACATTGGTGGATCCATATGTGGTATGTGAAAAGAACACACATGCAATGACTCTGGTTGTTGTTAGTACAAAGAACACACATGCAATGACATTGGTGGATCCATGTGTGGTCTCTGAAAAGAAAACAGATTTCAATGACACTGGTGAACCATAGGTGGATTATGAAGAGAACACACATGCAATGACTCTGGTTGTTGTTAGTAAAAAGAACACACATGCAATGACACTGGTGGATCCATGTGTGGATTGTGAAAAGAACACACATGCAATGACACTGGTGGAACCATATGTGGTATGTGAAAAGAACACACATGCCATGACTCTGGTTGTTGTTAGTAAAAAGAACACACATGCAATGACACTGGTGGATCCTTGTGTGTTCTCTGAAGAGAACACACATTTCAATGACACCGGTGGATCCATATGTGGTATGTGAAAAGAACACACATGAAATGACTCCAATTGTTGTTCGTAAAAAGAACACACATGCAGTGACACTGGTGGATCCATATGTGGATTGTGAAAAGAACACACATGCAATGACACTGGTAGATCCATATGTGGTATGTGAAAATAACACACATGCAAGAACTCTGGTTGTAATTAGTAACTAGAACAAACATGCAATAACACTGGTGGATCCATGTGTGGTCTCTAAAGAGAACACACAATTCAATGACTCTGGTTGTTGTTAGTAAAAAGAACACACATGCAATGACACCGGTGGATCCATGTGTGGTCCCTGAAGAGAACACACATGCAATGACCCTGGTTGTTGTTAGTAAAAAGGTCACACATGCAATGACACTGCTGGATCCATATGTGGTATGTGAAAAGAACACACATGCAATGACTCTGGTTGTTGTTAGTAAAAAGAACACACGTTCAATGACACTAATGGATTCATATGTGGTATGTGAAAAGAACACACATGCAATGACTCTGGTTGTTCCATATGTGGTATGTGAAAAGAACACACATGCAATGACTCCAGTTGTTGTTTGTAAAAAGAACGCACATGCAATGACACTGGTGGATTGTGAAAAGAGCACACATGCAATGACTCTGGTTGTTCCATATGTGGTATGTGAAAAGAACACACATGAAATGACTCCAGTTGTTGTTAGTAAAAAGAACAAGCATGCAATGCCACTGGTGGATCCATATGTGGTATGTGAAAAGAACACACATTTCAATGACTCCAATTGTTGTTAGTAAAAAGAACACACATGCAATGACATTGGTGGATCCATAGGTGGATTGTGAAAAGAACACAAATGCAATGACACTGGTGGATCCATATGCGGTATGTGAAAAGAACACACATGCAAGGACTCTGGTTGTAATTAGTAATAAGAACACACATGCAATGACACTGGTGGATCCATGTGTGGTCTCTGAAGAGAACACACATTTCAATGGCTCTGGTTGTTATTAGTAAAAAGAACACACATGTAGTGACACTGGTGGATCCATGTGTGGTCTCTGAAGAGAACACACATGCAATGACTCTGCTTGTTGTTAGTAAAAAGAGCACACATGCAATGACACTGGTGGATCCATATGTGGTATGTGAAAAGAACACACATGCAATGACTCTGGTTATTCCATATGTGGCATGTGAAAAGAACACACATGCAATGACTCTAGTTGTTGTTAGAAAAAAGAACACACATGCAATGACACTGGTGGATTTTGAAAAGAGCACACATGCAATGACTCTGGTTGTTCCATATGTGGAATGTGAAAAGAACACACATGAAATGACTCTAGTTGTTGTTAGTAAAAAGAACACACATGAATGACACTGGTGGATCCATATGTGGTATGTGAAAAGAACACACATTTCAATGACTCCAGTTGATGTTAGTAAAAAGAACACACATGCAATGACACTGGTGGATCCATATGCGGTATGTGAAAAGAACACACATGCAAGGACTCTGGTAGTAATTAGTAACAACAACACACATGCAATGACACTGGTGGATCCATGTGTGGTCTCTGAAGAGAACACACATTTCAATGACTCTGGTTGTTGTTAGTAAAAAGAACACACATGTAGTGACACTGGTGGATCCATGTGTGGTCTCTGAAGAGAACACACATGCAATGACTCTGGTTGTTGTTCGTAAAAAGAGCACACATGCAATGACACTGGTGGATCCATATGTGGTATGTGAAAAGAACACACATGCAATGACTCTGGTTGTTGTTAGTAAAAAGAACACATATGCAATGACACTAGTGGATCCATAGGTGGATTGTGGAAAGAGCACACATGCAATGACTCGGGTTGTTCCATATGTGGTATGTGAAAAGAAAACACGTGAAATGACTCCAGTTGTTGTTAGTAAAAATAACACACATGCAATGACACTGCTGGATCCATATGTGGTATGTGAAAAGAACACACATGCAATGACTCTGGTTGTTGTTAGTAAAAAGAACACACATGCAATGACACTAATGGATTCATATGTGGTATGTGAAAAGAACACACATGCAATGACTCTGGTTGTTCCATATGTGGCATGTGAAAAGAACACACATGCAATCACTCTGGTTGTTGTTAGTAAAAAGAACACACATGCAATGACACTGGTGGATTGTGAAATGAGCACACATGCAATGACTCTAGTTGTTTCATATGTGGTATGTGAAGAGAACAAACATGAAATGACTCTAGTTGATGTTAGTAAAAAGAACACACATGCAATGACACTGGTGGATCCATATGTGGTATGTGAAAAGAACACACATTTCAATGACTCCAGTTGTTGTTAGTAAAAAGAACACACATGCAATGACACTGGTGGATCCATAGGTGGATTGTGAAAAGAACACAAATGCAATGACACTGGTGGATCCATATGTGGTATGTGAAAAGAACACACATGCAAGGACTCTGGTTGTAATTAGTAACAAGAACACACATGCAATGACACAGGTGGATCCATGTGTGGTATCTGAAGAGAACACACATTTCAATGACTCTGGTTGTTGTTAGTAAAAAGAACACACATGCAGTGACACTGGTGGATCCATCTGTGGTCTCTGAAGAGAACACACATGCAACGACTCTGGTTGTTGTTAGTAAAAAGAGCACACATGCAATGACACTGGTGGATCCATATGTGGTATGTGAAAAGAACACACATGCAATGATTCTGGTTGTTGTTAGTAAAAAGAACACACATGCAATGACACTGGTGGATCCATAGGTGGATTGTGAAGAGAACACACATGCAATGACTCTGGTTGTTGTTAGTAAAAAGAACACACATGCAATGACACTGGTGGATCCATATGTGGATTGTGAAAAGAACACACATGCAATGACACTAGTGGATCCATATGTGGTATGTGAAAAGAACACACATTTCAATGACTCCGGTTGTTGTTACTAAAAAGAACACACATGCAATGACATTGGTGGATCCATAGGTGGATTGTGAAAAGAACACAAATGCAATGACACTGGTGGATCCATATGTGGTATGTGAAAAGAACACACATGCAAGGACTCTGGTTGTAATTAGTAACAAGAACACACATGCAATGACACTGGTGGATCCATGTGTGGTCTCTGAAGAGAACACACATTTCAGTGACTCTGGTTGTTGTTAGTAAAAAGAACACACATGCAATGACACTGGTGGATCCATGTGTGGTCTCTAAAGAAAACACACATTTCAATGACTCTGGTTGTTGTTAGTACGAAGAACAAACATGCAATAACACTGGTGGATCCATGTGTGGTATCTGAAGAGAACACACATGCAATGACTCTGGTTGTCGTTAGTAAAAAGAGCACACATGCAATGACACTGGTGGATCAATCTGTGGTCTCTGAAGAGAACACACATTTCAATGACACTGCTGGACCATAGGTGGATTGTGAAGAGAACACACATGCAATGACTCTAGTTGTTGTTAGTAAAAAAGAACACACATGCAATGACACTGGTGGATCCATAGGTGGATTGTGAATAGAACACAAATGCAATCACATTGGTGGATCCATATGTGGTATGTGAAAAGAACACACATGCAAGGACTCTAGTTGTAATTAGTAACAAGAACTCACATGCAATGACACTAGTGGATCCATGTGTGGTCTTTGAAGAGAACACACATTTCAATGACTCTGGTTGTTGTTAGTAAAAAGAACACACATGCAATGACACTGGTGGATCCATGTGTGGTCTTTGAAGAGAACACACATGCAATGACTCTGGTTGTTGTTAGTAAAAAGAGCACACATGCAAAGACACTGGTGTATCCATATGTGGTATGTGAAAAGAACAAACATGCAATGACTCTGGTTGTTAGTAAAAAGAACACACATGCAATGACACTGGTGGATCCATGTGTGGTCTCTGAAGAGAACACACATTTCAATGACACTGGTGGACCATAGGTGGATTGTGAAGAGAACACACATGCAATGACTCTGGTTGTTGTTAGTAAAAAGAACACACATGCAATGACACTTGAGGATCCATGTGTGGATTGTGAAAAGAACACACATGCAATGACACCGGTGGATCCATATGTGGTATGTGAAAAGAGCACACATGCAATGACTCTGGTTGTTGTTAGTAAAAAGGACACACATGCAATGACACTGGTGGATCCATGTGTTTTATGTGAAGAGAACACACATTTCAATTACACCGGTGGATCCATATGTGGTATGTGAAAAGGACACACATGAAATGACTCTAGTTGTTGTTAGTAAAAAGAACACACATGTAGTGACACTGGTGGATCCATATGTGGATTGTGAAATGAACACACATGCAATGACACTGGTGGATCCATATGTGGTATGTGAAAAGAACACACATGTAAGGACTCTGGTTGTAATTAGTAACAAGAACACACATGAAATGACACTGTTGGATCCATGTGTGGTCTCTAAAGAGAACACACATTTCAATGACTCTGGTTGTTATTAGTAAAAAGAACACACATGCAATTACACTGGTCGATCCATGTGTGGTCTCTAAAGAGAACACACATGCAATGACCTTTGTTGTTGCTAGTAAAAAGAGCACAGATGCAATGACACTGGTGGATCCATATGTGGTATGTGAAAAGAACACACTTGCAATTACTCTAGTTGTTGTTAGTAAAAAGAAAACACATGCAATGACACTGGTGGATCCATATGTGGATTGTGAAAAGAACACACATGCAATGACACTAGTGGATCCATATGTGGTATGTGAAAAGAACACACATTTCAATGACTCCGGTTGTTGTTACTAAAAAGAACACACATGCAATGACATTGGTGGATCCATAGGTGGATTGTGAAAAGAACACAAATGCAATGACACTGGTGGATCCATATGTGGTATGTGAAAAGAACACACATGCAAGGACTCTGGTTGTAATTAGTAACAAGAACACACATGCAATGACACTGGTGGATCCATGTGTGGTCTCTGAAGAGAACACACATTTCAGTGACTCTGGTTGTTGTTAGTAAAAAGAACACACATGCAATGACACTGGTGGATCCATGTGTGGTCTCTAAAGAAAACACACATTTCAATGACTCTGGTTGTTGTTAGTAAAAAGAACACACATGCAATAACACTGGTGGATCCATGTGTGGTATCTGAAGAGAACACACATGCAATGACTCTGGTTGTTGTTAGTAAAAAGAGCACACATGCAATGACACTGGTGGATCCATTTGTGGTCTCTGAAGAGAACACACATTTCAATGACACTGCTGGACCATAGGTGGATTGTGAAGAGAACACACATGCAATGACTCTAGTTGTTGTTAGTAAAAAGAACACACATGCAATGACACTGGTGGATCCATAGGTGGATTGTGAATAGAACACAAATGCAATCACATTGTTGGATCCATATGTGGTATGTGAAAAGAACACACATGCAAGGACTCTAGTTGTAATTAGTAACAAGAACTCACATGCAATGACACTTGTGGATCCATGTGTGGTCTTTGAAGAGAACACACATTTCAATGACTCTGGTTGTTGTTAGTAAAAAGAACACACATGCAATGACACTGGTGGATCCATGGGTGGTCTTTGAAGAGAACACACATGCAATGACTCTGGTTGTTGTTAGTAAAAAGAGCACACATGCAAAGACACTGGTGTATCCATATGTGGTATGTGAAAAGAACACACATGCAATGACTCTGGTTGTTAGTAAAAAGAACACACATGCAATGACACTTGTGGATCCATGTGTGGTCTCTGAAGAGAACACACATTTCAATGACACTGGTGGACCATAGGTGGATTGTGAAGAGAACACACATGCAATGACTCTGGTTGTTGTTAGTAAAAAGAACACACATGCAATGACACTTGTGGATCCATGTGTGGATTGTGAAAAGAACACACATGCAATGACACCGGTGGATCCATATGTGGTATGTGAAAAGAGCACACATGCAATGACTCTGGTTGTTGTTAGTAAAAAGGACACACATGCAATGACACTGGTGGATCCATGTGTTTTATTTGAAGAGAACACACATTTCAATTACACCGGTGGATCCATATGTGGTATGTGAAAAGGACACACATGAAATGACTCTAGTTGTTGTTAGTAAAAAGAACACACATGTAGTGACACTGGTGGATCCATATGTGGATTGTGAAATGAACACACATGCAATGACACTGGTGGATCCATATGTGGTATGTGAAAAGAACACACATGTAAGGACTCTGGTTGTAATTAGTAACAAGAACACACATGAAATGACACTGTTGGATCCATGTGTGGTCTCTAAAGAGAACACACATTTCAATGACTCTGGTTGTTATTAGTAAAAAGAACACACATGCAATTACACTGGTCGATCCATGTGTGGTCTCTAAAGAGAACACACATGCAATGACCTTTGTTGTTGCTAGTAAAAAGAGCACAGATGCAATGACACTGGTGGATCCATATGTGGTATGTGAAAAGAACACACTTGCAATGACTCTGGTTGTAATTAGTAACAAGAACACACATGCAATGACACTGGTGGATCCATGTGTGGTCTCTGAAGGGAACACACATTTCAACGACTCTGGTTGTTCCATATGTGGTATGTGAAAAGAACACACATGCAATGACTCCAGTTGTTGTTAGTAAAAAGAACACACATGCAATGAAACTGGTATATCGATGTGTGGTCTCTGAAGAGAACACACATTTCAATGACTTTGGATGTTCCATATGTGGTATGTGAAAAGAACACACATGCAAGGACTCTAGTTGTTGTTAGTAAAAAGAACACACATGCAATGACACTGGTGGATCCATAGGTGGATTGTGAAAAGAGCACACATGCAATGACTCTGGTTGTTCCATATGTGGTATGTGAAAAGAACACACATGAAATGACTCCAGTTGCTGTTAGTAAAAAGAACACACATGCAACAGTGGTGGATCCATATGTGGATTGCGAAAAGAACACACAAGTAGTGACACTAGTGGATCCATATGTGGTATGTGAAAAGAACACACATTTCAATGACCCCAGTTGTTGTTAGTAAAAAGAACACACATGCAATGACACTGGTGGATCCATAGGTGGATTATGAAAAGAACACACATGCAATGGCACTGGTGGATCCATATGTGGTATGTGAAAAGAACACACATGCAAGGACTCTGGTTGTAATTAGTAACAAGAACACACATGCAATAACACTGGTGGATCCATGTGTGGTCTCTGAAGAGAACACACATATCAATGACTCTAGTTGTTCTTAGTAACAAGAACACACATGCAATGACACTGGTGGATCCATGTGTGGTCTCTGAAGAGAACACACATTTCAATTACTCTGGTTGTTGTTAGTAACAAGAACACACATGCAATGACACTGGTGGATCCATGTGTGGTCTCTGAAGAGAACACACATGCAATGACTCTGGTTGTTATTAGTAAAAAGAGCACACGTGCAAAGGCACTGGTGGATCCATATGTGGTATGTGAAAAGAACACACATGCAATGACTCTGGTTGTTAGTAAAAAGAACACACATGCAATGACACTGGTCGATCCATGTGTGGTCTCTGAAGAGAACACACATTTCAATGACACTGGTGGACCATAGGTGGATTGTGAAGAGAACACACATGCAATGACTGTGGTTGTTGTTATTAAAAAGAACACACATGCAATGACACTTGTGGATCGATGTGTGGATTGTGAAAAGAACACACATGCAATGACACTGGTGGATCCATGTGTGGTCTCTGAAGAGAACACACATTTCAATGACTCTGGTTGTTGTTAGTAAAAAGAACACACATGCAATGACACTGGTGGATCCATATGTGGTATGTGAAAAGAACACACATGCAATGATTCTGGTTGTTGTTAGTAAAAAGGACACACATGCAATGAAACTGGTGGATCCATGTGTTATCTCTGAAGAGAACACACATTTCAATTACACAGGTGGATCCATATGTGGTATGTGAAAAGGACACACACGAAATGACTCCAGTTGTTGTTTGTAAAAAGAACACACATGCAGTGACACTGGTGGATCCATATGTGGATTGTGAAAATAACACACATGCAATGACACTGGTGGATCCATATGTGGTATGTGAAAAGAACACACATGTAAGGACTCTAGTTGTAATTAGTAACAAGAACACACATGAAATGACATTGTTGGATCCATGTGTGGTCTCTAAAGAGAACACACATTTCAATGACTCTGGTTGTTATTAGTAAAAAGAACACACATGCAATTACACTGGTGGATACATGTGTGGTCTCTAAAGAGAACACACATGCAATGACCTTGGTTGTTGTTAGTAAAAAGAGCACAGATGCAATGACACTGGTGGATCCATATGTGGTATGTGAAATGAACACACATGCAATGACTCTGGTTGTTGTTAGTAAAAAGAACACACATGCAATGACACTGGTGGATCCATGTGTGGTCTCTGAAGAGAACACACATTTCAATGACTCTGGTTGTTCCATATGTTGTATGTGAAAAGAACACACATGAAATGACTCCAGTTGCTGTTAGTAAAAAGAACACACATGCAACACTGGTGGATCCATATGTGGATTGTGAAAAGAACACACATGCAGTGACACTAGTGGATCCATATGTGGTATTTGAAAAGAACACACATTTCACTGACTCCAAGTTGTTGTTAGTAAAAATAACACACATGCAATGACACTGGTGGATCCATAGGTGGATTATGAAAAGAACACACAGGCAATGACACCGGTGGATCTATATGTGGTATGTGAAAAGAACACACATGCAAGGACTCTAGTTGTAATTAGTAACAAGAACACACATGCAATAACACTGGTGGATCCATGTGTGATCTCTGAAGAGAACACACATTTCAATGACTCTAGTAGTTGTTAGTAAAAAGAACACACATGCGATGACACTAGTGGATCCATATGTGGATTGTGAAAATAACACACATGCAATGACTCTGGTTGTTGTTAGTAAAAAGAGCACACATGCAATGACACTAGTGGATCCATATGTGGTATGTGACAAGAACACACATGCAATGACTCTGGTTGTTGTTAGTAAAAAGAACACACATGCAATGACACTGGTGGATCCATGTGTGGTCTCTAAAGAGAACACACATTGCAATAACACTGGTGGACCATTGGTGGATTGTGAAGATAACACACAAGCAATGACTCTGGTTGTTGTTAGTAAAAAGAACACACATGCAATGTCACTCGTGTATCCGTGTGTAGATTGTGAAAAGAACACACATGCAATGACACTGGTGGATCCATATGTGGTATGTGAAAAGAACAGACATGCAATGACTCTGGTTGTTGTTAGGAAAAAGAACACACGTGCAATGACACTGGTGGATCCATGTGTGGTCTCTGAAGAGAACACACATTTCAATGACACCGGTGGATCCATATGTGGTATGTGAAAAGAACACACATGAAATGACTCCAGTTGTTGTTAGTAAAAAGAACACACATGCAATAACACTGGTGAATCCATATGAGGATTGTGAAAAGAACACACATGCAATGACACTAGTGGATCCATATGTGGTATATGAAAAGAACACACATGCAATGACACTGGTGGATCCATGGGTGGTCTTTGAAGAGAACACACATGCAATGACTCTGGTTGTTGTTAGTAAAAAGAGCACACATGCAAAGACACTGGTGTATCCATATGTGGTATGTGAAAAGAACACACATGCAATGACTCTGGTTGTTAGTAAAAAGAACACACATGCAATGACACTTGTGGATCCATGTGTGGTCTCTGAAGAGAACACACATTTCAATGACACTGGTGGACCATAGGTGGATTGTGAAGAGAACACACATGCAATGACTCTGGTTGTTGTTAGTAAAAAGAACACACATGCAATGACACTTGTGGATCCATGTGTGGATTGTGAAAAGAACACACATGCAATGACACCGGTGGATCCATATGTGGTATGTGAAAAGAGCACACATGCAATGACTCTGGTTGTTGTTAGTAAAAAGGACACACATGCAATGACACTGGTGGATCCATGTGTTTTATTTGAAGAGAACACACATTTCAATTACACCGGTGGATCCATATGTGGTATGTGAAAAGGACACACATGAAATGACTCTAGTTGTTGTTAGTAAAAAGAACACACATGTAGTGACACTGGTGGATCCATATGTGGATTGTGAAATGAACACACATGCAATGACACTGGTGGATCCATATGTGGTATGTGAAAAGAACACACATGTAAGGACTCTGGTTGTAATTAGTAACAAGAACACACATGAAATGACACTGTTGGATCCATGTGTGGTCTCTAAAGAGAACACACATTTCAATGACTCTGGTTGTTATTAGTAAAAAGAACACACATGCAATTACACTGGTCGATCCATGTGTGGTCTCTAAAGAGAACACACATGCAATGACCTTTGTTGTTGCTAGTAAAAAGAGCACAGATGCAATGACACTGGTGGATCCATATGTGGTATGTGAAAAGAACACACTTGCAATGACTCTGGTTGTAATTAGTAACAAGAACACACATGCAATGACACTGGTGGATCCATGTGTGGTCTCTGAAGGGAACACACATTTCAACGACTCTGGTTGTTCCATATGTGGTATGTGAAAAGAACACACATGCAATGACTCCAGTTGTTGTTAGTAAAAAGAACACACATGCAATGAAACTGGTATATCGATGTGTGGTCTCTGAAGAGAACACACATTTCAATGACTTTGGATGTTCCATATGTGGTATGTGAAAAGAACACACATGCAAGGACTCTAGTTGTTGTTAGTAAAAAGAACACACATGCAATGACACTGGTGGATCCATAGGTGGATTGTGAAAAGAGCACACATGCAATGACTCTGGTTGTTCCATATGTGGTATGTGAAAAGAACACACATGAAATGACTCCAGTTGCTGTTAGTAAAAAGAACACACATGCAACAGTGGTGGATCCATATGTGGATTGCGAAAAGAACACACAAGTAGTGACACTAGTGGATCCATATGTGGTATGTGAAAAGAACACACATTTCAATGACCCCAGTTGTTGTTAGTAAAAAGAACACACATGCAATGACACTGGTGGATCCATAGGTGGATTATGAAAAGAACACACATGCAATGGCACTGGTGGATCCATATGTGGTATGTGAAAAGAACACACATGCAAGGACTCTGGTTGTAATTAGTAACAAGAACACACATGCAATAACACTGGTGGATCCATGTGTGGTCTCTGAAGAGAACACACATATCAATGACTCTAGTTGTTCTTAGTAACAAGAACACACATGCAATGACACTGGTGGATCCATGTGTGGTCTCTGAAGAGAACACACATTTCAATTACTCTGGTTGTTGTTAGTAACAAGAACACACATGCAATGACACTGGTGGATCCATGTGTGGTCTCTGAAGAGAACACACATGCAATGACTCTGGTTGTTATTAGTAAAAAGAGCACACGTGCAAAGGCACTGGTGGATCCATATGTGGTATGTGAAAAGAACACACATGCAATGACTCTGGTTGTTAGTAAAAAGAACACACATGCAATGACACTGGTCGATCCATGTGTGGTCTCTGAAGAGAACACACATTTCAATGACACTGGTGGACCATAGGTGGATTGTGAAGAGAACACACATGCAATGACTGTGGTTGTTGTTATTAAAAAGAACACACATGCAATGACACTTGTGGATCGATGTGTGGATTGTGAAAAGAACACACATGCAATGACACTGGTGGATCCATGTGTGGTCTCTGAAGAGAACACACATTTCAATGACTCTGGTTGTTGTTAGTAAAAAGAACACACATGCAATGACACTGGTGGATCCATATGTGGTATGTGAAAAGAACACACATGCAATGATTCTGGTTGTTGTTAGTAAAAAGGACACACATGCAATGAAACTGGTGGATCCATGTGTTATCTCTGAAGAGAACACACATTTCAATTACACAGGTGGATCCATATGTGGTATGTGAAAAGGACACACACGAAATGACTCCAGTTGTTGTTTGTAAAAAGAACACACATGCAGTGACACTGGTGGATCCATATGTGGATTGTGAAAATAACACACATGCAATGACACTGGTGGATCCATATGTGGTATGTGAAAAGAACACACATGTAAGGACTCTAGTTGTAATTAGTAACAAGAACACACATGAAATGACATTGTTGGATCCATGTGTGGTCTCTAAAGAGAACACACATTTCAATGACTCTGGTTGTTATTAGTAAAAAGAACACACATGCAATTACACTGGTGGATACATGTGTGGTCTCTAAAGAGAACACACATGCAATGACCTTGGTTGTTGTTAGTAAAAAGAGCACAGATGCAATGACACTGGTGGATCCATATGTGGTATGTGAAATGAACACACATGCAATGACTCTGGTTGTTGTTAGTAAAAAGAACACACATGCAATGACACTGGTGGATCCATGTGTGGTCTCTGAAGAGAACACACATTTCAATGACTCTGGTTGTTCCATATGTTGTATGTGAAAAGAACACACATGAAATGACTCCAGTTGCTGTTAGTAAAAAGAACACACATGCAACACTGGTGGATCCATATGTGGATTGTGAAAAGAACACACATGCAGTGACACTAGTGGATCCATATGTGGTATTTGAAAAGAACACACATTTCACTGACTCCAAGTTGTTGTTAGTAAAAATAACACACATGCAATGACACTGGTGGATCCATAGGTGGATTATGAAAAGAACACACAGGCAATGACACCGGTGGATCTATATGTGGTATGTGAAAAGAACACACATGCAAGGACTCTAGTTGTAATTAGTAACAAGAACACACATGCAATAACACTGGTGGATCCATGTGTGATCTCTGAAGAGAACACACATTTCAATGACTCTAGTAGTTGTTAGTAAAAAGAACACACATGCGATGACACTAGTGGATCCATATGTGGATTGTGAAAATAACACACATGCAATGACTCTGGTTGTTGTTAGTAAAAAGAGCACACATGCAATGACACTAGTGGATCCATATGTGGTATGTGACAAGAACACACATGCAATGACTCTGGTTGTTGTTAGTAAAAAGAACACACATGCAATGACACTGGTGGATCCATGTGTGGTCTCTAAAGAGAACACACATTGCAATAACACTGGTGGACCATTGGTGGATTGTGAAGATAACACACAAGCAATGACTCTGGTTGTTGTTAGTAAAAAGAACACACATGCAATGTCACTCGTGTATCCGTGTGTAGATTGTGAAAAGAACACACATGCAATGACACTGGTGGATCCATATGTGGTATGTGAAAAGAACAGACATGCAATGACTCTGGTTGTTGTTAGGAAAAAGAACACACGTGCAATGACACTGGTGGATCCATGTGTGGTCTCTGAAGAGAACACACATTTCAATGACACCGGTGGATCCATATGTGGTATGTGAAAAGAACACACATGAAATGACTCCAGTTGTTGTTAGTAAAAAGAACACACATGCAATAACACTGGTGAATCCATATGAGGATTGTGAAAAGAACACACATGCAATGACACTAGTGGATCCATATGTGGTATATGAAAAGAACACACATGCAATGACACTGGTGGATCCATAGGTGGATTGTGAAGAGAACACACATGCAATGACTCTGGTGGATCCATATGTGGTATGTGAAAAGAACAATCATGAAATGACTTCAGTTGCTGTTAGTAAAACAAACACACATGCAATGGCACTGGTGGATCCGTAGGTGGATTGTGAAAAGAGCACACATGCAATGACTCTGGTTGTTCCATGTGTGGTATGTGAAAAGAACACACATGCAATGACTCCAGTTGTTGTTAGTAAAAAGAACACACATGCAATGACACTGGTGGATCCATGTGTGGTCTCTGAAGAGAACAGACATTTCAATCACACTTGTGGATCCATATGTGTTATGTGAAAAGAACACACATGAAATGACACTGGTTGTTGTTAGTAAAAAGAACACGCATGCAATGACACTGGTGGATCCATAGGTGGATTGTGAAAAGAACACACATGCAATGACACAGGTGGATCCATATGTGGTATGTGAAAAGAACCCACATGCAATGACTGGTTGTATTTAGTAACAAGAACCCACATGCAATGATACTAGTGGATCCATGTGTGGTCTCTGAAGAGAACACACATTTCAATGACTCTGGTTGTTGTTAGTAAAAAGAACACACATGCAATGACACTGGTGGATCCATGTGTGGTGTCTTAAGAGAACACACATGCAATGACTCTGGTTGTTGTTAGTAAAAAGAGCACACATGCAATGACACTGGTGGATCCATATGTGGTATGTGAAAAGAACACACAGGCAATGACTCTGGTTGTTGTTAGTAACAAGAACACACATGCAATAACACTGGTAGATCCATGTGTGGTCTCTGAAGAGAACACACATTTCAATGACTCTAGTTGTTGTTATTAAAAAGAATACACATGCAATGACACTGGTGGATCCATGTGTGGTCTCTAAAGAGAACAGACATGCAATGACTCTGGTTGTTAGGAAAAAGAGCACACATTTCAATGATACTGGTGGATCCGTAGGTGGATTGTGAAAAGAGATTTTCCCTCTCTCTCAGTCACAAATCTCACAAAAGCCCAAACATGTGGAGATCCCAAACATGTGCTCACTCTAGGTGCTATGCCCTGATTGGCTGACACAGATGTCACGCGGATCGTCTCCACCAACCGTTGATCCCATGTGATCCAACGGGCAGGATAACCCCTCCCTTCTCCACTTTTTTATGCATGGTCAATCCGTGCCACCTCTCTATCCATGCTACCAATACTTTACCTCCATAAACAAGTGAAAATCCATGTATCTAACTAAAATAAATGATCATATTTCAAAGAAGCCATCGTCTTCGTCTTCTAGTTCGTCCTCGTCTTCGTCCATGCCAAGGTCCCTGCCATCGCTGCTGTCGGTGTCCTCCTCTGATGACTCGACACCGCCCCTTCCTCGAATAAGCGCGCTATCTCCTTGTCGGAGTCCTCCTCCCCCTCCTCTTCGTAGTCCCACAGGTCCACGTCACTCTCCTCCGCTTCTGCCTCCAAAAGATCGATGAACGCCTCCTCGTTGGCCGAGTCGGACTCATACAAATAGCTATCTCCTCTCTTCTTCCTGGTCTTCTTCTCGTTCCTCTTCTTGTCGATACTTGATAGCTCAGTGTACGGCGCCAGAAAAATGCTGGTGCGGTGTTGATGTAGAGCTCGTTGGGAACCCCAAGAGGAAGGTATGATGAGCACAGCAGCAGGTTTCCCTCAGTTATGAAACCAAGGTTTAATCGAACCAGTAGGAGCAAGGAAACACCCCAAAGGTGTTGCTAGCTGAGCCTTGGCAGGGCGCACTACCGGTGCTAGTTGCAACGTGGAGACCTGCACAACACAACCACATAACTTTGTCCCCAACTTGCGACGAGGTTGTCAATCTCACCGTGTTTTGCGGAAAACAAAGGATTAAACGTATCGAATGGAAAGAAGTAGTAGTTTGCAGAAAGTAAACACAAAGCAGTAAAAGATTGTAGATTGTATGTAAAGAAAAGGACCGGGATCCATAGTTCACTAGAGGTGGCTCTCCTTAAGATAGATAACATGCTGGGTGAACAAATTACAGTGGGGCAATTGACAAACATCGAGAAAGCAATACATGCATATACTAATCATCTTGACTCCTTTGAGACTTGATTGGGCATTACAACGTTATACATAGACCGCCATCCAACTGCATCTATGACTAATAATCCACCTTCAGGTTATCATCCGAACCCCCTCCAGTATTAAGTTGCAAGCAACAGATTTTTGCTTTACAAATTGTGTGTAATGTAAACAATACGATTGTTCTATGAACAAAGGATTGTTGTTTTCTCCCTAGTAGCAACAACACATCTAGTACCTTAGAGATTTCTGTCACTTCCCCAGATTACCGGAGGCATGAACCCACTATCGAGCATAAATACTAACTCTTGGAGTTGCTAGCATCTACTTGGCCAAGATAGCTACTAACAACGGAAAGCATGTAAGATCACAAATAACAAAGACATGATAGAATCAATAATAAATCTTAAATAACATCTCAATATCCATCGGATCCCCGCAAACACAACATGCAGAATTACAAATAGATGATCTTGATCATGAACGGAGCTCACAAGATCTAAACATGAAATCACAAAGGAGGAGAACCAGCCACCTAGCTACTACGTGGATCCGTAGTCCAAGGATGAACTACTCACGCATCACACCGGAGGCTTGCATGGTGATGAAGAAGGCCTCCAGGGTGAAATCCCCTCTCCGGTAGGGTGCCGGGAAGAGCTTCAGATCCCTCCCGGTCTAGGGATGGAGACGACGGCGGCAACAGACTCTTTCATGGATTTTTGATCGGTCACTTAGGGTTTTCGTCTCGAGGGCATCTTATAGTCGGAAGGGAAGGCCGAGAGGGTGCCAGAGGCGGCCAGACCACCCCCTGGCGCGGGCCAGGCTGGGCTGCGTGGCCAGGTGGTGTGGTGGCCCCCTGGCCCCTCTCCGTCTCGTACTCTGGCATCTGTTGACTTCCGAAAAAATAGGCACTTTGGCTTTTGTCTCGTCCAATTCCGAGAATATTCATTTTCTGACTTTCCTGGAACCAAAAACAGCAGAAAACAGGCAGCTGGCACTGTGGCTCTTGTTAATAGGTTAGTCCAAGAAATCATATGAAAAGTACTCCAAAGTGTGGACAAAACACAAGAAAGTGGATAAAACCAAGAATGGAACATAAAAATTTATAGATACATTTGCAATGTATCAGTACTCGCTGGTGCAACACGCGCCCCCCTCCTGGCTGCTGCTTTGTGCTCGTCCGACGCTGCAGGTACCCCATGATCCTCCTGCGCGGCCGGTACGAGCTTCGACGTTGCGGTGTCCTCGAGTGCCGATGTCGATGGATCCTGGCACGGTCGGACACGACATGCTGCCTCAGCAGGCGACTCGCGAGCGTGGACGATGCAGCGAAGAGCCGGGGACGCAGGACGGTCAGTGGATGGCTTGGACCTGCCATTGCCACGACGAGGGGGCATCGTGCTCGAGGTAGTTGCTCCGAATGGTCGATGGAGGGTCCACGGAGTGGGGTGCCGATCTGATCAAGGATGAGCAACAGTTTCATGTGTCATGTCCACGCATGCATTTCTCGATTATCAAAAAAAATGAAGAAAGAAGTAATATCTCGCGTACTGAACATAATTTGATCACAACAAAAGTGGCACAGCGTATTCTGCACTCGTAAATATCCCGTGCTTGCCTGTCACGTGGAGTTTGACAGAGTTGGACGTGCCGACGTGATCGTGCAGCAGTTGCACGCGTCATTGCCCCATCAACACATGACACACGCACGCGGTAAGTGCAGGCCGATTCTCGTGATGACCACCCGGCTCGCACTCCCCTTATTATATACTGGATTTTGGGCGGCGCCGAAGACCATTGAAGTGTCCATCGCAATAAAGACAAGTACCATCAATTCTCTACTCCTGCCTCCCTGGCTTCTTCGAGAAGGTAGACCGTACACGGTGGTCTTGTATAATAGTACTAGTACTACTGGACCACAGCCAGTACTCTTTGACTCTTCTCCCACACTAATCACTATCTCCTTCCTCCTGCTGCCACCACACTCACCCTGCAAGCCATAGCTCCACTGAGGAGGAGGAGAGGCCGGTCGATGATCCTCACGGAGAAAAGGGAGAGAAATCGCCGCGAGGCACTTCTTGCTCTACCAGCCGCTCAAGCCCACCCTCTCATCGAGGCCCAATCTCCCCCGACAATGGAGCCGAATGTTCTAGCAGGCGAGGGCTCCTCCCGATATGGTCTCCTTGTTCTACTTCTTCTCCATCTCTGGCTCACAGCCTGTACTCTTTGACTCTTCTCCCACACTAATCACTATCTCCTTCCTCCTGCTGCCGCCACACTCACCCTGCAAGCCATAGCTCCACTGAGGAGGAGGAGAGGCCGGTCGATGATCCTCACGGAGAAAAGGGAGAGAAATCGCCGCGAGGCACTTCTTGCTCTACCAGCCGCTCAAGCCCACCCTCACATCGAGGCCCAATCTCCCCCGACAATGGCGCCGAATGTTCTAGCAGGCGAGGGCTCCTCCCGATATGGTCTCCTTGTTCTACTTCTTCTCCATCCCGATATGGTCTCCTCCGAATGTTCTATCAGCTTCTTCTTGTTTTTCTTCTTCTTCTGGCTCTTCCTCTTCTATGTATTACAGGCCGGCCATGGAGCCCGAATCCACCACGACGGAGGCGTTGCAGGACCTGTTCGGCCCCGTTCCATGTCTCAACGAGGTAGCAAATCTCCATGTTGTTATTTCTTCGAGTTATGATGTGGATTTCTTAGATGCTGTCCGTCCCGCATTGGTTTTTCTTCTACTTTTGCGAGTTGTATTAATTTTCATGAATATGACTAGATCTCTTGGTCTTTCCTTAATACCGTTGTTCATAGATTCACTATTGACTTTTTGTGATTAGGATTAGTTTATTGTGGTCATGAATAGATCTTTAGGTCCATTTTTTAACACTAAGGTCAATAGATTCAACGGGGATTTTTTTGATCTGTATTTGTAGTCACCTGGGACCTAGAATGTAATTGTAGAATTCCTATTTCAATTAACATGAATGATGCAGCGATCAAAGGCCGAGTACCGTGACAAGGTGGCCGCGATCAGTTCCAAGATTGCCAACCAACATGAGCTTGCACGCTCCCTCACCTAATCTAATGAGATCCTACGCAAGCAATTATCTGTGTAGAAGGAGATCTCGCTAGATTTTGCACGTGACGTCGTTAGGATGCAGAAAGTGCTCGACCGTAACTTGAACAGGCAAGAACAGGCCATCAAGATAATCAACGAGCTCACGGAGGAGAAGAAGAATCTCGTGGAAAGGTGCATTCTCCTGCAGGACGAAGTCAGCGAGGCACTCAGAGGACGCGTCGAGGACACCAAGGCTGCCATCCGAGCCTACCATGGCAGGAACCGTTGCCTGGATGCAGTCAAGGAGATGAAGGCGGACATGAGCAAAGGGATCACCATACTCGAGGGTGTTCAGAAAGAGAACGAGAAGCTAAGGGCATGTCTGGAGGCATATCGGAGCAATGCCCAAGTCTGATTCCCATTAGCAGGGACACGAATATCAGTTCGTCCTCCTCTCCTTCTGTAATGTTTAGGGTTCAGGGAGCAATGCCCATGTCTTCTTCCCATTATAGGGTGCAATAAGAATCCTAGGGCAACTCCTTATCTATCTGGACATGTGTTGGTGTTCAAGTTCATGAATGGACACCATGTTCTCTTCCATAATGTATCTGGACATGGGTTTGTGCATTATGAGTTTGCCACTCTCCCACTACTATTTGGTGATATTGGGAAAAACCCACAGCACACTAAACTGCTGATAAAATCTTATTTGTCTTTGACATTGAAATTATGACAGTGCCACTAGTCGATTCATAAAATGTTGATTAGTCCTAGATTGCTTCTTCCTTGAAATTATGACAGTGCCACTAGTCAATTCAGTTAATTATGGAAACTAACCAGCTTGTCGTGGTGAACTGAACAAACCATACTATGTATTTTTTGTTGCAGGGAAAGAGGCGAAAGATCGACCAGGACCTACCGACCTGGCTAAATGACAAGATAGCAATCCAAAGGGAGAAGCAGAATTCCAAGAAACTAGCCTTTGACCAACTGCGCGCTGAACTCGCGGTCCTTTCTGACAAGTGCCAGAAACTGAAGGAGTTAAACACCGACTGGGCAAAGCTACACAGTGAAGGTCGCGCTTCAGCTAGGAAGCATAGAGAGATCATGGAAGGGATCTTGAAGGAAAATCGTATGGCTACAGACAAAATTCTCCAATCCGTGACGGGGCACTAGAACCTACAGCTGAAGCATGACATAGTACTGAAGGAGCTGGCCAATCTTAGGAAGGAAAATAGGCAGCTCCGAGCCAGGCTCTCTTGAACACAACATATGTCTATTTAGTACTGAACTGCCTGGTTTATCCTCTATAGTGGTGATTTTGTAAGCGTGAACTTAACTCTATGCACGATATGTGTGTTCGTCTGAAATTAGCTTGCTCGAGGATTGAGTTTGGCTTAGTTCGGAAAGCGCAACTGCAAGTCTTACAATTAACTAGTTTTAGGCATTGGCACAACATAAATTATTCATCTCGAATTTCCTTTATCCTCTATAGTCTATCCTTGTTCACCCTCGCGCGCCTTCTTCAGTTCCTTCAACAGATCCGCAACGCAGTACTCTAGCTTCTTCTTGTCTTCCCTGAGCTGATCCCTCTCCTTTTCTGCATTATGAATCAGCAACCTATGACTATCATGAAGCTTCTTTGCAGTTCCAACAACCAAGCTCCCATCGATTCCTTCAGTTAGCTCTGACTGCAAATTATCGATTTCTTGTTCCAGCTCCTTATTTCATATCGACATCTTGTAATTTTTTTCAGCTGCATCACTTACATCAGTAAATCTCCCCGACCTTTCCAACTCATACATCTCCCATAACTATGCCAAACATTTCTTAAGTGCATCTAGCCACTCAAGATCCACCCACTCTACTGCTTTACACACCGGGCCAACCTAAAAACACACACACTATAGTGTTATGAACATGCACGATACATTTTACTTCATGTCACAGTTGCACATAATGTAAACAAACCTGATTTTTACAGCCCAAAAATCTTCTCCCAGTGTTACTGCCTTTGAATGCAACATATCTCCTCAGTTTTAGCCCATGGTCACATGGCATTTCTCCTAGTCCCTCCCATTTGCATATGACTGAAACAATAATCAGTTAAGCCTCGATGAATTATTTTGTCTCAGGGGTCTTGAATCACTTTCATGCCATGATTAGTCCTATTTTGTTGCAAGCATGATTATGACAGTTATTGCTCTCTCGTTTGTTGCTCCCTTACTATTGCTAGCCCTCATTTGCACTGAGTATGAGCTCTACTCGTGTTTCCAACTCCCCAAAACCAATATTGCGAAAAGTGTCCACCATACCTACCTATTAGCATCATTTGCTTTTCCGTGCATATTCAGTATGCCTTATTTTCTTCCGAATAAAATGTTTGCTTGTTATGAGAAAGTTAGTTAGTAAAGCTGTCACGAACTAGATGGCACACTTTATTTCTTGCACTTCGTAAACCTGAACCATTGTGACTATCCATGAAAGTTATATGCTTGCAAATTATAGGTTGGGGATTAGCAGAACCATGCAGTCACGGGGAACACTTTCAACACCAGTGAATATATACCCAGTTGATATCATGCTCTTTTGTTTGCGGATGTCGTCGGTGTGAAATAAAAGTGGAGCTTGTAAGTCCATGGAGTTATGTATGTGTGTTAGAGAAACGCCTAGGCCGCTGGTCTAATCCATGCCTAATCATGGTGGAAACCTGTAGCGTAACCATAATGAGTATCTATGAAGCATTCTTCTTATAAAAAAGGAGAGATAGCTATTGAGAAAAGGAAAAAAAGGAGATATGAGAAAAGAGGAAAGAGAGAAAAAGCACCATTTTCCCATGGTAAATAAGAAGATTGCTGATATGCTCGTTGTCTGCTTGCCTTGTCATTTTGATATGGAGATTCGTCCGTATCATTGCGCAAGGGGTACCCTGTTGGCGGTTCTCTACGATACGCATGTATTTACTATGAAAAGTTGGTTAGACTTAAATGTCCTTTGAATTTGCTTCTTGATGCTCTCTTTTACTTCAATTCATATTTCTTATGTGAGCATCTTCTCAAACTATCATGCCTAACTTAAAGGCGTTAAAGAAAAGTACTTATTGGGAGATAAACCAAAAGTGTTAGATGAGTCTTGGAAGTTATTACCTCAGTAATAACTGCTCCTTATCCTTTTTATTTGCTTTTTGTGCCAAGAGTAACCTCTAATGATAGAGAAGTAATGATTGGGAAAGTTTCTGTCCTGAAACAGATTTCTGTGCTTCACCGTAAAAATTCTTGTAAAATCTCTGTACGTCCTTTTGATTCGTGAATTTTTGTGCTTCTGCCCCAGGTTTTTATCTAACTTTCATTAGCTCAACACTTTTTGATTTGAGCAACAGAAGGTCTTCGAAAAAATTCGTCTTTACCTGCTGGTCTATTTTGACAGATTTCTGCTATTATCTGCATCTGCTTCTTGTTGGTTCCTTTTTCAGTTCTTTTGGGGAATTGAGCTTTTTGAGGGAAGTGCTACAGTATCTAGTGTTTGAATGGAAGTTTTATTGGTGTTAGAACTGAACCCAAAGATCTATTATCCTGAGTGCACTAATGTTGCTAATAAAGATTGTGTGAAGTTTTGTATGAAGGAAAAATTTTAGGTGTATGGAAGGAATGAGTAATGAGATGAAGAATGGACTAAAGCTCAAGCTTGGGGATTCCACACGTGTCACCCCAAGAAATATCCAAGAGGTACAAGCGTCAAAGCTTGGGGATGCCCAAGGCATCCCCTTCTTCGTCAATAAAAATCCCATGTTTCTTCCAAACGCTTCATTTTTATTGTTTCATTCACAGTTGTGTTGTTCTTGGAGCGTATTCTTTTTCATTTTTTCATTTTCTTGGTTTGCTTAGTTTTCTGAATAAATTGGTTGGACCCCCTCTTTCATACATTGGTTTTCAAATAGTTTGGTTTGGATTGGAAAAGAGTAGGAACGTTCATGCTCAAGTGGTAAAAAGATCTTGTTTTTGACTGTGGCCTATGCTTTGTCATGCCATGCTTGATATTGTTTTGGCTTTATGCTTAGTATTCTTTGCTATAGCATGACTTGTTATAAACAATTGAGATTGCTTAATGTGCCTTTGAAGAATCATGCGTTGTTTTAGCATATTAAAGCATAGTATTGTGGTATTCTCCTTTGATGTTTTATTTGGGTTGACTTGGCACATGCTCACACCATGTTATGACTATTCCAAGTCACCATAGCCTTTATGATCCTTTAGTTTTCAACTTGTAGTATCACTTTATGCTTTGATCAATGATGTTTTGTCACTCTGCATGATTATGGCTGTTATTGCTCTCTTAGTTTGTCGCTCGCAGTCTTTTGCTAGCCTCCGCAACCGAGTATGAGTTACACTCATGCATCCAACTCCTTAAACCAAGTTATTCCAAAGAGTCCACCATAACTACCTATTAGCATTTGCTATTCCAAGTATATTCATGTTTTTATCTACCTTCCAAATTAAACTTGTTATGAGAAAACTAGTGATTAAAGCTCTCACGAACTTGATGGCACACTTTACTTTTCTTGCCCTTAATAAACTTGAACCACTGTGTCGTCTGTGTTGTATATGCTTGCACTTATTTGTTGGGGATTAGCAGAACCATGTTGTCATGGGGAACGCTTTCAACATTGCACTGGTACTTTGTACCTAGTTGATATCATGCTCTTTTGTCTATGGATGTCGTCGGTGTGAAATGAAAGGGGAGCTTGTGAGTCCATGGAGTTATGTATGTGTGTTAGAGAAACGCCTAGGCCACTGGTCTAATCCATGCTGACATGATGGAAACCTGCAGCGTAACCATAATGAGCTGTCTATGAAGCATTCTTCTTATCAAAAAAAGAGTTCCATATTGAGAAAAAAGAGAAAAAGAAAAAAAAGATATTATTAAAAGAGGAAAGAGAGAAAAAAGCACCATATTCCCATGGTAAATAAGAAGATTGTTGAGATGCTCGTTGTCTGCTTGCCTAGTCATTTTGATATGGGGATTCCTCCATATCATCGGGCAAAGGGTACCCTGTTGGCGGTTCTATATGATACACATGTATTTACAATGACAAGAACTTACCGGTGACTAAACTTGAGTAGCATGAGGAGCGGCCCTCGTATTCAAGGGACATGACATTTCCAACTTATACTTCGTCAAGCATATGCACCATAGTTTGTTCACTTTAACCTTAATCACTTCAAGATGCTTATGATAGGGGCAATGAGAGCTGAAAGCTATTAAGTACCATAATTTTGGGAAGCTCTTTATGAGACTTGAATCCCTACTTCCTTCTATGAAGGCCTTTCTTCCACCATTATATTGAGTCTCCACCTTCTACCTTTATGCACCTACTTTGAGAGCATAGTGACCATTCTTAGTTCTATGTGCATTGTCCCAGGACTTGTTGATTGATGCATACCTTGATATTGCTTATTTTACACTATTTGTATCTAGTCACTCTTATAAACTTTGAAGGTGTCCTATGAATTTATGTTTGCAACTCTATGAGGGACAAGCTAAATACTATATGTTATGTTTTCTATATGTGAAACAAACAAACCTCTTGCAAACAATTGTTATTCATGAATCTTTTGTTTGTGCCTTTTCATGTTGCAACATAGTTTCTTTATCTTATTGCTAGAACATTGTATTTCATGTTATGATTGAAGTACTATGGTCCCAGCTTTGAATGTTTTACGAATACTTTGATCAAGTTTATGATGGTTCATGTCACCTCAAAAATTATTCTTTCTTTTTATCACTTACCTACTCGAGGACGAGCAGGAGTTAAGCTTGGGGATGTTGATACGTTGCAAATGTATCTATAATTTGTGATGTTACATGCTTGGTTTTATCTACTTTCTTATGTTTTGTCCACACTTTGGGGTACTTTTCATATGATTTCTTGGACTAACCTATTAACAAGAGCCATAGTGCCAGCTGCCTGTTTTCTGCTGTTTTTGGTTCCAGGAAAGTCAGAAATGAATATTCTCGAAATTGGACGGGACAAAAGCCAAAGTCATTATTTTACCGAGGGACACCTGGAGCCAGAATACACGACGGAGAAGGTCCAGAGGGCGGCCACACCACCTGGCCGCGCGGCCAGGCCTGGCCCACGCCAGGGGGTGGTGTGGCCAGCCCAGGCACCCCCTCGGAGTGTCCTTCCGCCTATATATTGCCTCTAATACGGAAACCCTAAGGACCCGATCAAAATTCCACGAAAGAGTCTGTAGCCGCCGTCATCTCCATCCCTAGATCAGGAGGGATCTGAAGCTCTTCCCGGCACCCTGCTGGAGAGGGGAATTCACCCTAGAGGCCTTCTTCATCATCATGCAAGCCTCCGGTGTGATGTGTGAGTAGTTCATCTCTGGACTACGGGTCCATGTAGTAGCTAGATGGCTGGTTCTCCTCCTTTGTGCTTTCATGTTTAGATCTTGTGAGCTCCGTTCATGATCAAGATCATCTATTTGTAATTCTGCATGTTGTGTTTGTCGGGATTCGATGGATATTGAGATGCTATTTCAGATTGATTATTGATTCTATCATGTCTTTGTTATTTGTGATCTTGCATGCTTTCCATTGTTAGTAGCTATCTTGGCCAAGTAGATGCTAGCAACTCCAAGAGTTAGTATTTATGCTCGATAGTGGGTTCATGCCTCTGGTAATCCGGGGAAGTGATAGAAATCTCTAAGGTATTAGATGTGTTGTTGCTACTAGGGAGAAAACAACAATCCTTTGTTCATAGAACAATCGTATTGTTTACTTTACACATAATTCGTAATGCAATTATCCGTTGCGTGCAACTTAATACTGGAGGGGTTCGGATGATAACCTGAAGGTGGATTATTAGTCATAGATGCAGTTGGATGACAGTCTATGTATAATGTTGTAATGCCCAATCGAATCTCAAAGGAGTCAAGATGATTAGTATATGCTTGTATGCTTTCTTGATGTTTGTTAATTGCCCCGCTGTAATTTGTTCACCCAGCATGTTATCTATCTTAAGGAGAGCCATCTCTAGTGAACTATGGACCCTGGTCCGTTCTTTTACTTTCAATCTACAATCAACTGTTTACTGCTTTGTGTTTACTTTCTGCAAACTATTACCTTCTTCCAGTCGATACGTTTAATCCTTTGTTTTCAGCAAAACCGGTGAGATTGACAACCTCATCGCAACTTGGGGACAGAGTTCTATGGTTGTGTTGTGCAAGTCTTCCTGTTGCTGCTGGCACCGGTAGTGCGCCCTGCCAATGTTCAGCTAGCAACACCTTTGGGGTGTTTTCTTGCTCCTACTAGTTCGATTAAACCTTGGTTTCATACTAAGGGAAAACTTGCTGCTGTGCTCATCATACCTTCCTCTTGGGGTTCCCCAACGAGCTCGATATATTTTGGGCCATCACTAGTCTTCACTTGAACTTCAGAGGTGCCTTGGCATTTATATTTGCTCTACAATCAAAGGCAAGCGAGATACCACTCTATCATACCTTTTTATGAGCATTGCAATGTTGCTTATGTTTATGTTTCATGCTACTTACTATTTTTGAGTTGGAATCTGTTCATAGTTTGCAATGACTATTAAGTAAACTTAGTTGCATACTCTTTATTATGAATTTCCTGAGTAGTTGTGTTGGGGGGATACCCCCGGGTAGGGTCACGCTGGGGTATAAAGGCCGAGTTAGCCGAGGTACGGCAAGGTCAAAGCAAGAGCTGGCCGAGTCACCTCAAGGCAGGCCGAATCACGGGGTAACCCAGACCAGGGGATGTCCACCTAACTGTGTCTCAGCCGACTTATGTCGTATGTCGGTAAGATGTATCCAACTCGTATGCAGGTACAGGTGTGGCCGAATCAACTAGGTATGATCCGGGTTATATCAAGCTTGTAAGAGAAGGAAGGTATCTCGCTGGTGAAAGGGTGACCACTGCACGCAGAGCGTGAGCAAACCAGACAGAGGCCAGGACCACCGAGGCGTGGCCGACAAGGGTGACGATGCCTGTGTCGAATGATGCAGGCGCCACAGAGGCTCACGTAGTCTCCGCATGGATGACACTGGGCAAAAGTCACCCGATCGGCTTACTATTTTGGGAGGAGAATATGCCTCCACGTATGCCCTAATTGGAGACCTAGCCACCCCTATATAAGGAGGGCTAGGGCCTCTGTAGAAGGGGTTAGTCTTTGACTGGTTGATCTCTAGTGGGTGGTGTTTTACTATTGTGTTCCTGAGAGCCAGCTAGTGGTGAGAGTAAGAGAGTTTCTTCTTCCTCCTCTCCCCAATACGGCTCAAGGAGCACTTGTAATCCGTGGAAGTGAATCAAATACAAAGCTACCTTGTGTGGAATCACCACACTATCCCTCCCTGGATTCCCTTAGTGCATTTAGTCCCCACCTTTAGCCTATCTATGGCATCTGCCGTGACACCACCACGACAGTTGGCGCCCACCGTGGGGCTAGCGGCGCTAGCAGGGGTGAAGATCCGGACGGGAAACTTCATCGGCACCGGCGAACGCATCGTCTCCGGGCTTGTTCAGCGCTTTGGAGCGCTGGATTTCGTTAGGGACAACGCTGGCTGCTTCGCAAGCGTCCTCTTCCGTGCAACGGCCTATTCGTCAAGCTTGGCGCACACAAGATCTACGTTGCTGTCGATGTGTCATGCGTTCACCCGCGGCACGTCGTCGAAGGAGGCGAGCCACCCCTTAGCACGGTTCATGGGGCGTGTATCGCTCGCTCCTCAGACCGCGCCGAGGTGATGATGACTGCACCAGGCATAGGTGCAAGCAAGGATGCGGCACCAGATCCGGAGGTAACGCCCAAGGCACCGAGAAAAAGTAGAGGTCCTCCTCTAGAGAGGCCGGAGAATGTGCTGTAGCAGGTGATGGATAGCCTGGAAAACCCAGTAGCAGCAGTGATAGATCCGGCTCAAGCACAGGCCAAGCTAGAGGATACTAGGAAAAAATACTAGAGGGTGCAAAAAGATAGCCGTGGCTCAGCAGTCGTTGAACATGACACTGTGTGAGTACGCGAAGGCAAATAAGGTAGATGCTGTAAAAGTGAAGGGGAGAAACCTCATGAGTGAAATGAACAAAGAATGTGATACAAGGATTGAGGAATCAGAGAACTGTTTGTCCGTGGGGCTGCCGAAGTATAGTACCCCGGCAAAAAACCTCAGAGCAGTAGATGCAGCTGCATCCGAGTTGGAAGGTCTGACGGGTGAAGCCCGTCAAAGACAGCAAGATAGGGTCAACGAGTTGGTTCGGATCGCGAACAGGCAAAATGAGGAATTGCTCAGGGCTAACCCAGAAAGAGCTGGGGCCTCCAAGATCGTTCACTCAGCGGTAGGCAACCCGGCGAAATCCGTTGGAGCTGCATCTTCTCCTCATGGTGGTCCTAGGAGAGAAGATGTAGTAACCTCGGCCAGGAGGAACAAACAGATAGTCCCGTATGACCCGGCAAGGGCAGGGAAAGGAAAAGAAGTGCAGAGAAATGAGGATCGACGAAGTATGAGCCGAGGTGAAGCTGGCCGAGGTAACCATGACCAAGGCAATGTCGGTCAAGGGAATGCTGTAAACGGCAATGCCGGGCAGCGTAATTCGGTAGGTGCAAGGCAACCGCAGCAACGAAATATACCACGGCAAGAGCGCAGTGCCGGCCAAGGTATGCAATAGAGAGTAGCTCCACAGGAGCAAGATAGATACAATGATGATGATTCGGAAATGGTGAACGTTGGGTATCCCAGGTCGGACTATCACGTGATAGGGTCGAGATTGGGAAGCAGGAATTTGATGCTTGACAATGCCAGGTTAAAACTGGATCGGCTGTATAGGTCGGAGCAAATTGAATGTCAAGGTCCTCCGGGTCCTGCGTGTTTTGGGCCCCGGATCATGAAGGAACCTCCGGTACCTAACTACCAGCTACCTAGAGGCACTAAGACATATGACGACAGCACAAAGCCAGAGGATTGGTTGATTAACTATGCAACAACTGTAAAAAATTCTACAGGCAACTTAAGATGGGCTGTGAGATATGTACCCCAGATGCTGGAAGGGCCAGCGAGGGTATGGCTAAACAATTTGCCGCCCGGAAGTATTAACTGTTGGATCGATTTTGAGGAAATGTTTGTCAGCAATTTCTCAAGTACGTATCAGAGGCCGAATCGGCCACAGACCCTGGCAATGTGCAAGCAGAAACCGAATGAGACGGACCAGGAGTTCCTAACCCGTTGGTGCACTGTGCGAAACTCTTGTGAAGGAGTAATTGAGTCACAGGCCATAGCATGGTTCGCACAGGGGTGCAGATATGCAAGCATGTTGTGGCAAAGGTTGCAAAGGGATATGCCAACTACATTGGCAGAGACAATCCAGATCGCAGATTCGTACGCCTTGGGTGATCCGACTCAACCTAGGCTAATGTCAAGTGAGTCAAACAAGGAATACTACCAGAGAGATGGAGCTGGATCATCCCGGAGGAATGACTACCGGGGTAAAAGAAGATATGACAGACCGGATTACCGGTACAGTTCACAACAAGTTGTTGCTGTGAATCAAGATCAACCCGGAGCAGGGGGCAATCAACGTCAGAAAACTGGAGGGCAACAATGGACTCCAAGGAACGATGGCAAGAAAACTTGGATGCCAGAACAGAAGAAACAGTGGCAAGAAAAGAAGGACCGTCCGAGGTATACTTATGAGGTAATGCTGGATCGGCCGTGTAAATTTCACACGCCGAATCCGAGTAACCCAGCGGGTCACACAACAAGGCAACATGAATGGATGCGAAAGATAGAACAAGGTGGTTTGGGGAATGCTCAGGCACCTCAGAATGATCAACCTCGGCAGGAGTTACCCCGGCAGCAATTGCTCTCCGGAGCGAACACGCAACAGCTAATGTTGCCTCCCCCTCCGCCGAGGCATGACAACCACGAGAGAAGAGATGCAGTGCATCAAGTGGAAGACCAGCATCAACCGGATCAGAGATACCCCGGAAACGAGGGGAGGAATGAGTCCAGAGAGCATCATCAGAGCTACTGTGTGTTTACCACAGAAGAGACAGACAGAAAGAGTTTGCAGCACCGACACATGGAAGTAAATGCGGTAATGCCAGCTGTGACGAGGTATATGCCTTGGTCGGACCAGGAAATTACCTGGAGCATCAAAGATCATCCCAAGCTTATGCCGAGTCCTGGTTCATATGCGCTAGTGTTGGACCCAACATTCATTGGGCCAGGCATCAATGTGAGGTTCTCAAAGGTGCTGATAGACAATGGCAGCAATATAAATATCATGTACTTGGACACGATGTGCAAGTTGGGTATCTCGGAGAACATGCTCCAAGCTACAAGGACAACTTTCCATGGCATTGTGCCAGGCATTTCTTGTGATCCCATAGGCAAGGTCCGGGTTGACGTATTATTCGGCACAAGAGATAACTGCCGGACTGAGAATTTGGAATTCGAGGTTGTAAATTTGGAGAGCGCATATCACGCGTTACTCGGCAGGCCAGCTCTGAACAAGTTCATGGTGAGTACTCTTATCAGTTACTTGAAGATGAAGCTGCCCGGGCCAAACGGCGTGATTACCATAACTGGTGATTTCCGACGTTCCATTGAATGTGCCTCAGCCGGGTCTAACCTGGCCGAGTCACTAGTGATTGCGCAAGAGAAGAGAAAAATTCAAGAGATGGCGACATTGGCTCATTCCACGCAGCAGTATATGCTAGCGCTGAGTAACCCGCATGGTAGTGTTTCGTTCCAAGCGACAAAAGATAACAAGAAAGTGCATGTTGATGATATGTTCCCAGAGCGCACCGTAACAATTGGTGCCGGGTTAAATGACAAATACGAAAGCGAGCTCGTCAACTTCCTCCGTGAGAATCGGGATATTTTTGCTTGGTCCACACAGGACTTGCAAGGTGTTCCGAGGGAGTTGGCCGAGCACTCTTTGAATGTGAGACCCGGAGCAAAGCCGGTGAAGCAACCTCTCCGCCGCTTCACCGAAGATAGGAGAAAAGTCATAGGAGATGAGATAGCTCGGTTGCTAGCAGCTGGATTTATCATGGAAGTACTTTACCCGGATTGGCTATCTAATCCTGTGCTGGTGGAGAAGAAGAAGGACGATCTGAACGTGGCAGTGGTTTGGCGCATGTGTATCGATTACACGAACCTGAATAAGGCGTGTCCGAAAGATCCATTCCCACTGCCAAGGATAGACCAGGTCATAGATTCCACTACTGGGTGTGAACTGTTGTCATTCATTGATGCATATTCTCGTTTCCACCAAATACCTCTGAACCCAAGTGATCAAATAAAGACCGCATTTATCACCCCGTATGGGGCTTATTGCTATCGCACCATGCCATTTGGTTTATGTAATGCAGGGGCAACGTACCAAAGATGTATGCAGAAATGTTTGCACGACCAAATTGGTCAAAATGTGCAGGTGTATGTGGATGATGTTGTTATCAAGACCAAGGAGGTTCCGAATGAAGCTTAACCCGGAAAAATGCACCTTCAGTGTCCCGGCTGGAAAATTACTCGGATTTCTTGTCTTCGACCGAGGTATCGAAGTTAATCCAACTAAAATCCGGGCCATAGAGTGAATGGAACTGCCAAAGTGCCTTAACGATGTCCAGAAGTTCACTGGTTGCCTGGCATCCTTAAGTTGATTTGTATGTCGGTTGGGAGAAAAGGCACTGCCTCTCTATCAACTCATGAAAAAGTCGGACAAGTTCATTTGGACGCCACATGCCAATGAAGCATTTATCCAACTAAAGAAGATGTTAGCCACTGCACCTGTCTTAGCCTCTCCACTATCAAAGGAGCCAATGTTGCTCTATATAGCCGCAACCAACCGAGTTGTAAGTGCAGTAATTGTGGTAGAGCGCGACGAAGAGGGTAAGTCAGTGCAAAGGCCAGTATATTACCTAAGCGAGGTATTATCCGCATCGAAGCAAAATTATCCGCACTATCAGAAAGTGGCATATGGTGTGTACATGTTGGCTAAGAAGCTAAAACACTACTTTGAGGAGCACCCTATCAAAGTAATATGTGAAGCTCCCATATCCGAGATAATGAGTAACAAGGATGCAAGTGGCAGGATTGCAAAATGGGCAATTGAGCTAGCCCCTTATGTGCCACAGTATGACAGAACAGAAGCAATAAAGTCTCAGGCTATGGCCGACTTTTTTGTAGACTGGGACGAGGTGCAATACGAACCACCATTACCAGATCCGAATTATTGGAGGATGCACTTTGACGGGTCAAAAACAAAAACCGGGTTAGGTGCTGGAGTAGTACTTACCTCGCCAAAGAATGACCAACTGAAGTATGTGCTGCAGATCCATTTCGCGGCATCAAACAATGTCGCCGAATATGAGGCACTTGTGCATGGGCTGAGAGTGGCAAAAGAAATTGGGATACGATGGATCCAATGCTTTGGCGACTCGGATTTAGTAGTTCAGCAAGTCTCAGGGCCGTGGGATGCTCTTGATCCAAACATGGCATTATACAGATTCCATGTGCAGAAGATATCTGGTTACTTTGAGGGATGCGAATTTTGCCATGTACCCCGGGTGGAAAATGAGGCTGCCGACGTATTGTCGAAGCTTGGATCAACCCGACAAGCAATTCCACCGGGTGTAGCATTAGAACACCTCAGAAAACCATCTATCAGTCCGTCCCCAGAAACCGACTCAATCTACGTCCCGGAAGATCCGGAGTCTGGAGCTGTACCCATGACATTGACGTGGGAAGTGGTTCGCGAAACCCGGGGACTGCCTCGGCAAACCCGGGGACTGCTCAGCGCGATCCGGCTGAGGTTATGCTGGTGGATCAGATGGATATTGATGAGGATGTGTTCCCAGTGCGAGCTATACCACCTTGGGCTCTGCCCATATTCCAATTCCTGAAAGATGGAACCTTACCCGCTGAGGAGGTGCTTTCCAGGCGAACTCAAAGGAGAGCAAAAGCATACACAATCATCAATTCCGAGCTATACAAAAGGAGTGTGACAAACGTTCTCCAGCAATGTGTTGACCCGGAAGAAGGGCTCGACATCCTCCGAGATATGCATCAAGGGTAATGTGGGCATCATGCCTCGTCCAGAGCCTTGGTAGCAAAAGCTTTTCGTCATGGGTTCTACTGGCCAAGTGCCTTAGAACAAGCAGAAGACTTGGTAAGAAAATGCAATGGCTGTCAGAGGTATGCAACCAAGACACATATGCCAATGTCGGAGCTCAAGACCATACCAATCACTTGGCCATTTGCCGTATGGTGTTTGGATATGGTTGGCCCGTTCAAACCAGCAAGGGGAAATATGACTCACATTTTGGTCATGGTGGATAAATTTACAAAATGGATTGAAGTAAAGACAATAAGAAAATGTGATGGAGCTATGGCCGTGACATTCCTCAAAGACATCATCTTGAGATACGGTTATCCTCATAGTATCATAACAGATAATGGCACAAATTTTGCTGAAAGTGCATTTGCACGATTCTGCCGAGATAAAAAGATCCGGCTGGACGTAGCCTCGGTAGCTCACCCCGCATCGAATGGACAAGTGGAGAGATCCAACGGGTTAGTATTATCCGGGATAAAACCCTAGCTCATTGAGCCGCTGCAAAGATCAGCGGGGTGCTGGATAGAGGAACGACCAGCAGTGATGTGGAGTTTAAGAACAACTCAGAATCGATCAACAGGCTATACGCCATTCTTTCTTGTATATGGGGCAGAAGCTATATTACCAGCCTCCATAGAGCATTACTCGCCCAGGGTCACCCAATACACAGAAGCCGAAGTGCAAGAAGCCCGGCAAAATGATGTTGATCTGCTGGAAGAAGCGAGAGAATTGGCATTGTCCAGATCCGCCATATATCAGCAAAATCTCCAACGCTATCATAGCCGGAAAGTAAACCCCCGAGTTTTCCGGGAAGGTGATCTGGTACTCCAGTTGGTACAGCATACTGCCGGCATGCATAAGTTATCCCCCCATGGGAAGGGCTATTCATTGTGAGCAAAGCATTGCACAATGTCATGGTGGTGTCACGGCAGATGCCATGGATAGGCTAAAGGTGGGGACTAATATGCGCTAGGGGAATCCAGGGAGGGATAGTAGAGTGATTCTCCACACAGAAGTTTGTATTGCTATCTCTTCAAGATTACAAGTGCTCCTTGAGCTGTATTGGCGAGAGGAGGAAGAAGGAGCTCTCTTAATCTTGCCTACTATCTTGCCCAAGAACCCTAGATCAACTAGTGCTATGGAACTACCAAACCCACTAGTGCTCAACCAACCCCCTCTACCAGAACCCTAGCCCCCCTTATATAGAGGAAGTTCGGTCCTGGCCTAGGGCATATGTGGAGGCATATTCCTAAGAATATGCCCCCTCCCAAAGTAGTAACCCGACCAGGGTGCTTTTCCCCCGCGTCATACATGCTTTAGCGACTTAAGCCTCTGCGGCGCCCGCGTCAGACGACATGAGCGTCGTCACCCTTGTCGGCCACGATCCGGTGGTCCTGCCCTTGCTTCCTCCGCTCATGCAGTACGTACCGGACCTTCTTTTTGACCAGAGAGATTCCTTCCTTCTCCCAGAAGCTAAGCGAGGACCCGGATCATTGTAGATCCGG
The DNA here is from genome assembly GCA_916181665.1 of Avena sativa. Classification (NCBI taxonomy): domain Eukaryota; kingdom Viridiplantae; phylum Streptophyta; class Magnoliopsida; order Poales; family Poaceae; genus Avena; species Avena sativa. The sequence continues at coordinate 37,639,235 of OV702287.1, read as the reverse complement.
TCACACCTGTTCCTGCATATAAGTTAGACAAGCACTTCCGACTTACTCCTTAAGTCGGATGAGATAATGTTAGGCGAACCCCCTGGTCCGGGTTACTCCCGTGATTCGGACTGCCTTGAGGTGACCCGGTCAGCATCCGCTTTGACCTTGCCAGACCTCGGCTAACTCGGCCGTTATACCCTGGAGTGACCCTACCCGGGGGTATCCCCCCAACACACAATGATTCTTATTATCTTATCGATGCAAAACCTCAGGAGAAGAACAAGGAGGACAGGTCCGGCGAGGAATTTAAGCGTCCATGGAATGTACCTCTACTTGGTACTTTATACACTTAGCAAAGAAGTGTATGTATCCGATTCACTCATATGTCGGTATGTATGCCGACAATGAGCTTATCAATGATATCTTGGCACCTCGAGCAGTAACTCGGGGACTGCCATAATGATACTCGTTATTTGTTTTCTGCATTCATTATTTATGCGTCAGCTGGCATAAGTTGCTTCTGCCTAAGCCAGATTAGTAGTGTGTGATCACCAAAAACCTAACTCTTCGACTTACTGCTGTCCAACAAGATTTGGCTTCATGGCAAGCAAGAGAACAAGTTTGGAATTGCGTAACACATGAAAAACGACTAAGGGAAGGAACTTAATCGAGCCGACGTTTGTTTTTCGGACTAACCTTATGCTTACTTTAAATTTACTTTGCTGAATTATTTTGAGATAAACCTAAAGTTTCCAAGTATTGTTAAGTCAATTTTTGAAACTCGGACTCGTAAGTCATAAAACCGAACCAAGGTGGACACGAGCCGAGCCAAGAAATTGGAGTAACAAGAAAGTGAAACTCAGGGACTACGCCCAAGTTAATCCGGCACAAAAACTTAGTAGCAAAATATAACTTGTGTGCTTAATACAATTGCACCCGGCATACCGGGGATCTGATAAAATTCAAAGTATTTTCAATCAAGGGGCAGCAGGAGGAGGTAATTCGGAGCCAGCAAGTGCAGCTCCAGCCTCGGCTTCAGCTTCCTCTTCATCTTCTTCGACATCTGAGGCTTCGTCCTCTTCTTCATCACCCGAACCCTCTTCGACATATTCGTCATCGACGGCGCCAAGGAAGCTTGGCCCCTCATTCCATTGATGGACGGGGGCATATTGAATGAAGTTATGCGTGCAAGCCTTGCACCGAGCTATCCATTCCGGGTCAGTGGACCACCTTGATCTGATGCGCATGCGCTCAAGGAGGTCGAGGTTGATATTCTCATACCACGTAAACACGTAGTGGAGAACAATTTCAGCTCCGGCGCGTCCAGTAGATTCCCTCCAAAGATCGAGTTGAGTCTCGCACTCCATAAGCCTGGCAAAAAGAGCAGTGGCACTCTCCAAAGTATCTTCTTCAGGCCAAAAGGCATTGAAGATCCGGACGACTACATCCAAGATATCCTTGCCGTAGTTCTTCACTATCTCGACTTGGGAGGACAAGCTAACTATCAAATCCTCCAGATCAAGAGGAATGGTGCCAGGACCAGATGGAGTACCTCTCTGCTTGCGGAACTTGGTAACATCATTGGATGCAATGACATCACTCTCCGGGAATTTGGCTAAAAAAACAAGACAGGTGGAGTAAGTAAAGGAAGTAGACCCGGAAAGATCAACGTCGGTTGAAGGAAAAGAACTTACAAGAAATATGGCTGTGAACCCGGGTCAGCTCCTTGGTGCAGGTGTCGCGCCTCTCCTGGAGTTGCACAAGTTCAGCATTCGCCGACTCAAGCTTGACGTCGGCATCCTTAAGCAATTCTTGGTCCTTGGCAATCTGGAGGTTGAGGCGCTCGCGCTCTTTAGTAAAGTCTTGGCCTGCTTTCTCCTGTTCGGATTTGTGCTGCGCATTGAGCTTCTTCATGTCTGCCTTCAGCTTAGCAATTTCTTCGTCTTTGGTCCGGAGGAGGGCAAGCTCGTCGTCCTTCTTCTTGAGTTCAGCTTGGTGCTGCCTTGCTTGTTCGAGAAAATGCAGCATCATGTCAGGCACGGGCACACTATCTTCAAGAGAGGCTGAAATAGTTTGTTGACCCGGCAAAGCCGAGGTATGAATATTTGCCGAGCCTAGGAGAAAAGGAAAAATAGTGCGGTGGAAGGTTAAGCAAAAATGACTTACCCTTTATCTGCTCCAAGTTCTTCCTCATGATGGTATTCTCGGCCTCCACCCCAGCTGCGAAATCCAAATGATGGATTAGTTCGCCAGAAAAAGACGAAGAAAAATGGAAAAATTCCAGGAAAAAAAACTTACCCCTTTTCTCATGTTCGGTGAGAAGTGCAGTATGTTTCGCGCGCAGCATCTTGTGAGTATCCAAGAGACGCTGAAACTCAATGCTCCGGCGATTGGTGGTCACCTGAAAAGAGTACAAAGGGATAGCTTAGTCTTATGCATATTCGAAGTGTATAAGATCCGGGCCAAGTGAAACTTAACCCGACTCTAGGTGTGTGCATATTCGAAGTGTACAAGATCCAGGACAAGTGGAAGTTAACCCGACTCTAGGTGTGTGCATATTCGAAGTGTACAAGATCTAGGCCAAGTGGAACTTAACCCGGCTCTAGGTGTGTGCATATTCGAAGTGTACAAGATCTGGGCCAAGTGGAACTTAACCCGGCTCTAGGTGTGTGCATATTCGAAGTGTACAAGATCCGGGCCAAGTGGAACTTAACCCGGCTCTAGGTGTGTGCATATTCGAAGTGTACAAGATCCGGGCCAAGTGGAACTCAACCCGGCTCTAGGTGTGTGCATATTCGAAGTGTACAAGATCCGGGCCAAGTGGAACTTAACCCGACTCTAGGTGTGTGCATATTCGAAGTGTACAAGATCCGGGCCAAGTGGAACTTAACCCGGCTCTAGGTGTGTGCATATTCGAAATTGTTAAGGAGCTACGTTAGTTCTCTAAGGAGCATCCGGACGAGTAACAAGTTACTCCCCCGGAGGCTCGGGGACTAATGGCTATCACTAATATCTACTACATGCTAAGGAAAGGGCGAAGCAACGTACCTCCATCATCCGACCTGCAAGGTTGATTGCCTTGGCAGCGGTATTCATCTGGGCAGCAAACTCAGCGGGCCCGAATTTCTCCGGGAGATCATCATTATGGAAGAACTCCGCCTTGTTCCAGTTGTTTACAAACTCGATCAAGGTCGGAGGATAGCGTTTGCCGCTGAGCATGTGGGGTGCAACTAGACCCTTAGCGTGGGCTTCCCTCCTCTCAACCTGGGCAACAGCGGGGCTGGTGTGCAAAACGAGTTGTGCATCAGCTGGCTCGGCAGGGGCGTCCTTCGGCGGTGGAGTCTTTTTCGGGAGCATGGACGCAAGTGTACGCTGTCTAGCCTCGATTGACGCTGCCCTGGTGGCGTCAGGAGCCTTTGTGCCCTTGGGCTGCTGCTGAGAAGTTGAAGTTGCTGCAGCGGATTTGCCCTTGGGATCCGCCTTGGTGCTAGCCTTGGTACTACTGGTGCATTCTCTCCGAGACTTGGAAGACTCGGACAAGGCGGAGGGGCTTGGTGCTGCTGTTGGTGCTTTTGCTGTTGCTGCTGGTGCTGGAGCTGATGATGGCGCTGGTGCATATTTTTGTTTTGGCGGAGGTACTGTGGGTATCTCGGATGAAGCTAGTTGCGGCGGAGCCGAAGTGGTGGTTGCTGCTGCCTCGGCAGAGCCAGTTTCCCCGCTCCGAGGTTGCCCTCCTCTTGACGAGGTGGGCTAGAACCCGGAGCAGCCGCTGAGCCCTCTTGAATGGGGCTCAACGAGCGTGAATCGTCGCCACGAGGGGGATAAGGGCTATGTTGGAGCGGTGAAGCAATGCCGGATCCACTCTGAGGGACCTCCACCGCGGCCCTGCCGAATCAAATCATGAAAGATGAGAAACTATAACAAAGGAAGAACAAGTGAATAACAAAGGGAGAACTGACTTACTCATCCGAGGTCAAAGGCTCCCTGGGCTTCCGAGCCCTCCGGGTTATGGCCTTGGTTGTAGGTTTGGTGGTGGCTTTGTCCGCGGACTTCTTTCGCCTTTTAGGTGGCTGAGAAGTTCGGAGGAAGAAGCAGATGCGGCTCCCCTCTTCTTCGGTGCGACCAGGACAGGCTCACCCGTGGCAAGGGGAGGATCTTCATGGATCTGCCCACCGGGGTTAGCTGATGTCAGAAAAGCATAAGAAAGGGGGAAAGCATCAAATTCCTCCATCACCTCAACTTCCAAATCATCTTCATCGTCGGGCCAATCTCTAATGGAAGAGAGTTTACCGGTGTGCCGCTTGGTCGCATCAGCCATCGGCAGGAACATCTCCTGATCCGGCTCCTCCTCATCCGAGGTGTCTCGATCAGGTGCCCATTTGAGAGAAGGCTCGGTGCCATCCTCAATGGTTTGCTGAAGAAACATCTAAGGGAAAGGAAAGACAAAGGGATTAAACCTACAACAGAAACCATTATATGAGTTAATTCGGAAAAGGTTTGGGGCACGAGACTTACCGCAGGGGGAAGCCTATCTCGGCAGAAGTGTTCAATCCCCCACGTCCACTCAGCAGAGAAGTCCTTCTTAGTGGTGAAGAGGGCCTTGACCCGGCAGAAGATATCGATGTTGCTCAACTCAAATGAGGAGGTCCGGCTGGGGTCAAGGCCCTAGCTCATGTGGCAAACTTTATGTGTATGTTTCTGGAGGGGGGAGATCCGGTTGCATACGAATGTGATCATCGTGTCCTTGTTGCGCAATCCCAGGTCCTTCAGCTCCTGGAACCTTTTGTTGACTTGGTTCGCCAGGACGGTGGGATTCTTGGGGACCATGTCCCACAGATCCGGATTAGGAGGACTCGGAGCGTGGGGGCGCATCCGGATCAGATCTTCAGTTGTGCCATTTCTGACATAAAAGAAGGTTCGGGCCCAGCCCTTGCAGGAGTCAAGCCCCGTGACTCGGGGGAAAATGGACTGTTTCCGAGGAGAGATGGAAACTGCGCAAAACTGCGTGAGCTGCTTGTCCTCCGGATTAAGCTGTAAATTCGGAATCACGTTCCGGCGGAGGCTAGAGAACTGGATCCAGAGCTCCTTCGTGGGCCATAGTCCGGTGTAGCCCTCGATGGTGGAAGCGAAGGAAGAGAGAGAGGTGATGGCGTTAGCTGGAAGATGATGCGGCTGAAGCTCATACGTGTTGAGCCAGTCGTGGAAAAAATCACTAACAGGGAGACCGAACCCACGTTGGAAGTGGGAGAGGAATACCACATACTCACCCGGATTGGGTGAGGGGCAAGCTCCGCAGCTGCAAGACGAGCGATGATGCCCTCCGGGATACCCCGGGTGTGGTACAACCAATCGAGGTCGTCCTGGCACACCCAGGACCCAGCCCAGGCGTCGCGGTCGGCGTTCACAGTGTCCTCCTCCATTTCCTGCTCCGCTACGGCGAGCTCCTCCTATGTCATCTCAAGGTCACTGTCCTCACTGGCGCTAGCGGCGGTGGGGGGCAGTGGCCTGGACTAGCGAGGACCCGTGGCGGAGGAGATGCGCAGAGGTGGCGGCAACGCTGGTGCGCAAGGAAGCGGTACAGCGGCGGTGCGGCTAAGCAGATGCGGTGGCGGCGGCGCTGTCGCTAGAGAGGAAGAGGAAGAAGAAGAGGAAGAGGGGCGTGAGAGTGGGGAAAAGACGCAAGGGGCGCGCCCCTCCCCTATTTAACCACGCCCTTGAGGGGTAGTGGGATCGCGCTGTGCGAACGGGCCACACGGTGTGGCCGTGTATTACCCGGATCAACCAATCAGCGACGACCCATAGGAAGGGCCACAGGGCGCAGCGGATCCCACGACGTGATGTTATGATACAGTTAACGAGGAGGCAGGAACGATGTGACGTGTGCTATAGTAATATCTGACAATAACTACGGCGGTTACTGTCGCAGGCCCTTAAAATGAGGCAAAGTAATGATTAACCTCCACGTGGGGAAGCGTACAAGAGAAGGAAGAATGACTCGGATAAGTATGGGGTGACCCGGCCAGCGAGTGAAAACTCGGAATGTGCCAAGGGAAGGCCAACCCATGGAATCCTAACTATGAGATAACTTGGAAAAGGAGCAAAAGACTCGGTAAAATTGAACCTGTTGTGGCCTTAGCGGCTAAGGCAGCTAAGACCGCACTAGCTTTGAGGACTAATGTTGGGGGGATACCCCCGGGTAGGGTCACACCGGGGTATAAAGGCTGAGTTAGACGAGGTACGGCAAGGTCAAAGCAAGAACTGGCCGAGTCACCTCAAGGAAGGCCGAATCACGGGGTAACCCGGACCAGGGGATGTCCACCTAACTGGGTCTCAGCCGACTTATGTCGTATTTCGGTAAAATGTATCCAACTCGTATGTAGGTACAGGTGTGGCCGGATCAACTAGGTACGATCCGGGTTATATCAAGCTTGTAAGAGAAGGAAGGTATCTCGCTGGTCAAAGGGTGACCACTACACGCAGAGCGTGAGCGAAGCGGACAGAGGCCAGGACCATCGAGGCGTGGCCGACAAGGGTGACGATGCCTGTGTCGGATGACGCGGGCACCGCAGAGGCTCATGTAGCCTCTACATGGATGACGCTGGGCAAAAGTGACCCGGTCGGCTTACTATTTTGGGAGAATATGCCTCCACGTATGCCCTAATTGGAGACCTAGCCACCCCTATATAAGGAGGGCTAGGGCCTCTATAGAAGGGGTTGGTCTTTGACTGGTTGATCTCTAGTGGGTGGTGTTTTACTATTGTGTTCCTAAGAGCCAACTAGTGGTGAGAGTAAGAGAGTTTCTTCTTCCTCCTCTCCCCAATACAGCTCAAGGAGCACTTGCAATCCGTGGAAGTGAATCAAATACAAAGCTACTGTGTGTGGAATCACCACACTATCCCTCACTGGATTCCCCTAGTGCATTTAGTCCCCACCTTTAGCCTATCTATGGCATCTGTCGTGACACCACCACGACAAGTTGATCATATGCTGAGAATATATACATCTTATGAAGCAAACGTGTTCGTGAAAGTTTCTTTTATCGCACTCAGTTTTCAACTGAATTGCTTGAGGACAAGCAATAAGCTAAGCTTGGGGGGAGTTGATACGTCCAAAACGTATCTACTTTCCCGAACACTTTTCTATTGTTTTTCCTCTAAACTTGTGTGATTTGGATACAACTAACACGGACTGACGCTGTTTTTAGCAGAATTATCTTGGTGTCTAGATTTTGTGCAAAAAATCAACTATCAGGAAAAATCCCGGAAAATATGCCAAAGATCCTATTTCACCAGAAGACTCACAGAGCCAGAAGACGACACGGAGTAGGGCCACGAGGGCCCCCACACCACCTGGCCGCGCGGGCCAGGCCAGGCCGCACCTGGGGGTGGTGTGGCCACCTCGGCTGCCCCCTCGGACTTCCTCTTCGCCTATAAGTTCCCTCTTGACCTAAACACCAAGGGGGGTTCGACGTTTTTCCAGAAAGAGTTCTGTTGCACCGCCAGCACTAGATTCCGTGATTCGAAACCAGAAACTCTGTTCTGGCACCTGTCGGGACAGTGAATTGGAGAAGATCATCGCCATCAATCATCATCACCATCGCTTCTCCATCGACCATCCATGTTCCCC